>OZ018361.1:0-2799166 GCA_963969515.1 Yponomeuta evonymella | reverse complement strand
TCATGTTTTTATAAACACAGCCGTCTTCTTCAGTAAATGTAAAAAACATGTTATTTTTTTTTTGTGTAATTGATTGTGTACCCGAAATAAATATTTTCTTTATTTATCTTTAATATAACCTGTCAATATAGTCACAACATACAATGTAATTCTTTGTATGTTGTCAAATAATGTTTATTCTTATTCTTCTTTCTTATATAGTCAGTCACATACAAATCGGGGTCAAAATATGTTTTTTTAAGATTACCAGCCTGTATACGTCCCACTGTAGGGCACAGGCCTTCTCTCAGAGGGAGAGTATGGGCTTAATCACCACGCGTGCCTACCGCGGATTGGCGATTTCAAGCACTGAGGTATATGAATAACTCACACTCAGGTTTCCTCACGATGTTTTCCTTCACCGTTAGCGAGTGGTATTGGTACTATAACTTCACAAATGTACATAACTTAGAAAACAAAGTCTTAGGAACATGCCCACACTGGGAATCGAACCTGGGTCTCCCTCTCAAAATATGTAATGCCTTATAATGTATGAAGCGTTTATTAATATTTGAGTTATCTCGCAAAATAAAGTTTTTATGCATATACACCCTCACAAGAAGACATTTAAAATTCAATGAAAAAATGTAATAAGGTTTTTGTACTTTATTTTTCACATTTTTTGTGACAGCGACTTAAATAATTATAATGATCGAATCTTCTTGTAAAACAGTTTCAGACTACTGACCCCCTACTTTTTGTACATCGACAATCTATTAATCTTCTGTTAACAGCTTGTAGTTGGCCAAAGTGCATACCAAAAACTGACTGCTGTTAACAACAGATTAACAGATAGTTATGAAACCAGTGATTAAAGAGGTAGAAAATTAAATTAAATTATTCTACGGTAAAAAAGAAAACAAACAAAGAAGTGGCCTTCCTTTGTTGACAATGTTTCCAATGAACAGAGACAGCAAAATTTCACTGGTTCTTTAGTTACCGTAGTAAAAGTACCTTTAACTGTATAATTTAACTCAGTAAAGGAGAGAAAGGTCTTGAACCTTTTATCAATAAGTTAATTGCATAGTGTACGCCAGTAGGGTGGTAATTTGCACTGTAATTTTCCATGTATTTACAACATAGGTTTAATTATTTCAAATACTGAATCCATAATGACAAATAAACAAAAATAAGTCTAGTGTGCGGTAGAATCAAACGTGAATAAGTACCTTCAAAAGAAAGTCCTTAAGACGGAACATTCCAACAACACCACCAAATATAAAAATAGACTCCAATCATATCATTAACAATCATTGTCGTATGTCACTCACTACTTTTCTCACTATAAAAAAAACTTAACTGTTCTAAGCAAAAAAGTGGATGAAAAAGTGCCTCTTCATAATGATAGTGCATGTTATAATGTAACTAAGATTGGAGAGGTGTTAAATAAAAGTATCATCGTCACAGTGTATGTTGACTGAACAGTGTATCGGGAGTTATTTTTAGTTGGCATCCCACATGAGACACAAATGTGTGTAAATAACTACACAGATGTAGTAGGAGGTTCGCTGTCTCAATACATAATTTGTTTGTAGTACAGCTATTGAGAAATTATGAAACAAAATTATGTCACCACATGTGGTTGGAAAAGAAACAAGTTGAAACCCAATAAAAGTAAATATTCAAACTTTTTTTATGAATATCCTATTAGAAAAATTTCTTGTAAAACAATTTAACAATGTAAAATCACCATCTTTAGATAAATTGAAGTGAGAGACCTTATTATGCCCTTTAACGGGCATCGCTAGTAAAAATTTATCATTGGTTTGGGACTTCATTTCAAGGTTTAATTTATGGGAGGAACTATTGTACCACTGCCCAGTAAAGAGTTAAAATACATTTTTGTTAAGCGAAGCATACAAAGATTGTTGCAACAAACACTCTGTATTCAGGTAAAAGGTTTGTAACTAACATAAGAAGTCTAGGCAGGCCAACTGGGGCTTTTTCAATTAAGAAGAATTCTAAAGGCACCAATCAGAGCACCATAACAATGGTTTTTAGTTGTTCTTTTCAAGGTCATAATCAAACAGGTTAAGAGCCTGTAAAATTGGTGACTAATTGAAGTAACTAAAACAATACAATCAGTAATGTTTCTAAATCCAAGTATTCTCTGGCTTCGTAGAATAAGTCATGGCACTCTATCCTAATCCTAATCTTGTGAAGCAACAATAACACTTGCTAGCCTGAATTTTGACTAATTGAAGTAACTAAAACAATACAATCAGTAATGTTTGTAAATCCAAGTATTCTCTGGCTTCGTAGAATAAGTCATGGCACTATCCTAATCCTAATCTTGTGAAGCAACAATAACACTTGCTAGCCTGAATTTTGACTAATTGAAGTAACTAAAACAATACAATCAGTAATGTTTGTAAATCCAAGTATTCTCTGGCTTCGTAGAATAAGTCATGGCACTCTATCGTAATCCTAATCTTGTGAAGCAACAATAACACTTGCTAGCCTGAATTTATCCATAGAATTACCTGATTTTTATTCTAAAACTTAATAAATTGTAAAGCAATTCACCATACTATAAAAATCACTCAGCATGCATAACTTGCCACTAGTTTGCGTGAACAGACTTGCATGAACTTATTCTAATGATAATAGGAAAGACATAACAAGGGTCTTAGTACACTATACTTTGGTACCACTTGTAACCTGGTTTTGTGAGTGACAAATCCAACAACAGCCACTAATCTTTATTCAAATCACAAGATAATAAAAATAAAGTGTTTCAAGTGTTGCAATAGGCCCCTAACTTAAAACAAAAATTTCTGAGGTTATGTAGGTTATCAGACCTTGATAACAACTTTATAAACAAAATATGACGAAACCTAGCTATAGTTATTAGCAAGTTAACCTCGCTATGTAATCACTGAAACTACAATAACAGACAAAGGAAAGCCACAAACAAACCTTTTTGAGAAAGAAAAACATGATTTTACAAAACTACTCAGCTGACGTCATTCATTCTTTGGGAGAAATAAGACGAGAACTGTTGATAAAAGGCAGATAGCACGAAGATAAACGTAATCGTTTTTGGGACAACGAGAAATAGACCTGAGAATGTCAAGTTCACAGGCTGGGCGCAAAATCGCATCATCAAGTATGAAAACTTACAACCCACCTATTCACGGTGGAAACTCGATCACCTTGTTTACATACATTAAGAGGCTTTTAAAATGCGCAGTAATTATGAGATTTGTTATTTAGCTGCACATAAACCGGGCTTCGATTGACATCGTTTCTGGGTCAAAATAAAATTACATACACAACCGTTTCAGCCATTTAGAGCACCCAAATAGGATTCAAAGTGAAATAAGCACTAATATACTGATTTGTAAACTCACCTAAAGGAAAACTGTGAAGGATTCAGACCAATTTATTCATGAAAAACACGAAAAAATGTGGCTCTCCATTCAACACGACGAATACAAAATTTTAGTACTGAAATTGGCCGGCAGAGGACAGATCGGAGGCATTCGAAATGGATGCGTTCCAAATTAAGAGTTGTCGGTTCAAACATTCAACAACATGAATATAAACAATTAATGATTAAACACTTACCTATAGTTATAAAGTTGATAAAGTTGTATCATAATAATACGATAGCGTTATCCGAATATATTACAGGATCACGAGTTATTATACGGTATTTATATTTGTATAATATTTCTCCTCTGTATGAATTGTTTTTTTATATAGGTATCTAGGTCTAAGTAAGTAGGTAATTAAAGAATGGGGCTGACATGGTCACTCGGTGACAAAAGTCCCTTATTAATAAAAAGATTACAAAAAAAAAAGACTGTTCTTTAATTCAATGCAAAAAAAGAGACGGTGTAACCATTATAAAATGTCAGCAACCCTAAAGACGGGCGAAACCATACTCAAATCTACAGAGGCATCTCTAGCCCTTGTGGCGCCCGTGTGCAACCAGTACTCTGGCGCCCTCTAGTAGGAGCGGGGTGGTTTAAATGGAATACTAACAGTTATATTTTCAAACGGAAATTCGGATGCAAATGGTGCAATTTTAAATTATGTCTAGAAGCAAAAAGTTTTTTTAGGAAGGAAGGGCTTATAAGAATAAAAAAATCACAACTTTCTAGTTCTTTCAAAAATATTTAATTGAAAAAAAAAAAATATATATATATATATATATATATATATATATATATATATATATATATATATATATATATATATATATATATATATACACATATATACACACAAATTTATTTACAAAAAAGTTACTTTGCGAGCTTTTGCATTAGCGAAATCTTTAACAATGTCACTAACTTCAATTTTGATTTCATGTTCAATACTTATTAATGATAAATTTGTCAATCTACTTTGCAACAATGTTGATCTAAGGTAGTTTTTAATTATTTTTAGTTAAGAAAATGACCCTTCGCTACGTGCGACCGTGACTGGAAGTGTCAGATATATTCTCAGTGCTGTGGACAGATTTGGGAACACTGAAATTAATTTATTCGTAAACAAGTAATTTAAAATATCCAAGGGCGTAGTGGAATCATCAATAAACATCGGTAATAATTCGATTTCATTATAGAGCTCGAACTGTTCCACATCTGAAGAGCCAGCATGGCAAAGTTTATTTTCTAAATTAGAGCAATGTGTTTTTTTATATCAGAGTCCAAATCTTTCCAGTGTTTCAATTTTTGAAGAAATGAAAAAATTGCATTATTTTCATTCAAAAGTTCGAACCGTTCGTCGAACTTAGTAATTGCGGTGTCTAACAAATAGTAGTAAAAATTTACTTTAAAATGTATTTTCGCGTCTGTTATCGGTTTATCCTCCGCCTCATAATTAAAAAACCTTTTACGAGCGCGAGGGCGTACAGGTGTGGGAAATTCTACTATTGCCTCGACTTCTTCCGCTACAGTTTTCGCCCTGTTAAGGAGCTCCTCAAAAGCGGATTCATTACGGAATTCAGACAAACTTATTTTTGCATTATCAATCATTTTTACCGCTTCTGACAATACAACGTCTGACTTTTGAAGGGCCTTGCTAACTATATTTATCTTGCTTAAAATTTCAAACCAAATAAGCAGAGAGCAGATGAATTTAAACGACTTAATTTTTGCCAATAATGAATAATTTGCCATATTTCTTGACTCTGCATCTTTGCTCCTATCGGAATATATAGTAAACAAGGCATCATACACTTTTCCCAGTTCAAAACGTAGAGCTTTTACTGCTTCAACCCTGCTCTCCCATCGAGTATTTGAGAGTGGTTTTAGACTTAAAGTTGGCACTTCTTTAGCAAGTATTTGCCAACGTGCTGTTGACGCAGAAAAAAAAAACATAAATTTCCTGCACAATTGAAACGAAATTGACAAATTCTAATGAACATTTAGCAGCGTCATTCACTACCAAATTTAGGGTGTGTGCCGCACAAGGTACATAAAATGCGCGCGGGTTTAAATCTAAAATTCGTTTTTGTAGACCTATATTTTTCCCTTTCATGTTTGCACCATTATCATAACCTTGACCACGCATATCTTGTATGTCAATTTCGTTTGAGATTAAAAAATCTAACAAAAATTTAGTTAAGCCCAGGCCAGTAGTGTCTGTAATAGGAAAAAACCCAGAAAGTGTTCTTTTACTTCAGCCTTGTTGTTGTTTGCATTTAAAAGAACGTACCGTACGACAACCGATATTTGTTCTTCGTGTGCAATATCTGGACTGCAATCTAAAATAATGGAAAAATATTTAGATTGTGTCAATTCCAAAACAATAGCTTTTTCTATTCTTTCTCCCAATAATTGTATTATTTCATTCTGAATATTATGGCCAAGATAATGAGTTAGGCGTGACTCAGATTTTTGAATAAGAGCAATGTGTTCCGCAAGCACATTATCAAAGTTAGAGGTATATTCAACCAGCTTTAAAACATTACCATTATCAGAATCGTAATTTTTTTGAGATCTTCCCCGAAAAGCCAGACATTGCCTCGCTAAAAAATGAATTATGTTGATTATTCGTTCGAGTACTGCAACCCAACGTTTTTTTCCCGATCAATTTCATTTTGGTGCAAGAAATCTACCGACTTTTCTTTTAAAATAACAGTTTTCAATGTAATTTGTTTGATAGGTGCCCTAAGCTCTTTTCATGACGTTCTATAGCAGTAGACAAATGCTGCCAATCTTTGTAACCTATTTAGCCATTAAAAGGAGTCGGAGTCGCATCAGCATGAAAAAGTTTACAATAAAAACCATAAACAGAATCAGTTGACTCAGAGTAAACCAGCCAGTTTCTTAAAACGGTTTCATTATTTAACATCTTTTTAGTATAATAAGCATTTGAAAAAGATCTTTTCGAACTATTCGAAGGATATGAACCCACTTTTACCTGTACTAGCCCACGCTCCATAAAAAATATTCTCTGTTTATCGGATAACACCTGTGGCCATAACGCGAGATCATTCATTATATCTTCTCGAATTATATTCTCCGGGGACGCTTCGGCACTAGGAGGTTTTTCGTCTTCTTCAACTACCGACGACAAAGACAGCAGCGGCGGCGGCGCTGACGTAGAAGTGACGAGTTCTGCTGTAGAATCATCTTGGGTTTCATATGTCTCTGTCTCCAGGTGTTCGTCCGAGGATGGGTCGAACAAAAAACTTTTTAATAGAACTTGTATTCTTTTTCAGAGACACTACCTTCTCCAGCTTTCTTTTTCGACTCTGTGCACCAGAAAGTTTCTTTTTTCTATCGCCATCAAACATCTAAATAAATAATAAACTAAGTATAAGCACCTAAAAGAACTAACAATGTAAATTAATATAGGCCCAGAGAAATAGTTGCAACTTGGACTAAGTATTATTTATTACTAGCTTCTGCCCGCGACTTCGTCCGCGAGGAATTCGTATATCGCGATTCCCCCGGGATCTGTGATCATCTGTGCACTTTTCCGGGATAAAAAGTAGCCTATGTCCTTCCCCAGGACTCAAGCTATCGCCTATCCTATTATCTCCATACCAACATTCATCCAAATCGGTTCAGCGGTTGAGCCGTGAAAGCGTAACACACAGCCAGACAGACAGCCAGACAGGCAGATAGACAGACAGTCAGAAAGACAGACAGAGTTACTTTCGCATTTATAATGTAAGTATGGATAGGACACATCAATCAAGATCAACGTCGCGGTACCTACATTAAGCAATCAAACGTAATAAATAAATAAAATAAAAAAGTAGGTAGTTCGATGTTCAAAGGTTAGGTACAAGTAAGACCTAAATAAATACCTTAGTATACTAGTAGGTACATATTAAAGCACTTTAACTTACCTTGTTTGTTCCGCACTGCAGTAGGATAAACAAATGAAAAATCCTAGGTCGTATAGGTACGAGTATTTAACTTCGATATCTTCACTATCTATCACTCGATGAATTTCGCTAGCTGTTTTTGATGACCTCCGACCTCGAGGCATGTCACAATAATTGTGCAAGCAAATAACCAAATCTTTCCTTTTATATATTTTTTATCAAAAGAAAAGCCGATTTACTTCATATTTACATGTTTATTCAAAGATGATACTTAATCCAATTGCATCAAGGCTTATTTCACAAAACTACGGTGTAGCGGTAAAACAAAAATTGCGGCACGCGTACACAAGCCTTTGAAAATGACCGCCGCACGTCCCTGGGAAATGGGAATTTTAATTTGAACTTTATAGCATTCTAATACAGCCGAGTTAGCAAAGATTGTCGGCGTACGGCGTGTTGTCAAACGAATCAAAACAAACAGGTGCCGAAGCCGGCACGCGCCTTTGGTAGCGATGCGACATTACGCCAATTTAATCTTTAATTATCTGTTTTAAGGCTGATTTCACGTTGAAACAAAGTTATTGTGTAAATTTAAATAGAGTAGGAAAAGGAGTAGCCTTGCTTTGCTACCGCGCGCCCGGCGTCGACGGGGTGCGGCGGCGGGTGTGCGGCGCACACGAGCACAGGGTCTTTGAGAGCGCCGGCATCGACGCATCTTTGGAGGTATCGTATTAGAGGGCGCAGGGCGCTTGGCGCCCCCTTAGACCCGGCGCCCGTGTGCGCCGCACACCCTGCACCATCGGTAAAGACGCCTCTGCAAATCTACATCTTATTATGCGAGTGATGTAAATTACTTCGGCCAGATGTCGCTGCTTGTACGTAATAAAGAGAAGTTTGTAAAGGGGCTCGAAATTTCGCTGATGCCTGCACTTACCCATTAGCTCAGTTGGGAGAGCGCTGCGCGCTGGCACGGTTAGCTAGAGGTCGCGGGTTCAAGTCCCGGCATGGGTGGAATTTTTAGCCTCTAAATAGTTTTTTAAAATTGTCCTCAGTACGGATAAGTGCAAGAAAAAGAATATAATAGTAAAATTATTTTATTTTATTCCAGTCAAAGCCGTATTAAATACGATTTCAAAAGAAATTCAATTGAATAAAAAATACGTAAAAAAACCGGCCAAGTGCGTGAATTGTCGTCAGCACGGGTTAGTGCAATAGTAATAGTAATGTATAGTAAGTTTGATAGACAGTACATTATGACAAATTTTAAAAAATCATTGAATCTATCATTCTATTTTGCATAAAATATTGTTTATTTGGCATAGTAATAAATTAACCATAAGAGTAATTTTAATCCAAGATATAGGTATTTTAACTTTGAACTTTTAGTTAAAAAAAAATCGCCTTGATACTTCATGCGATACTTGAAATTATAGAATTCACCGACCTAGTGTGTTTTGAGGTAGGTACCGCTCCAACCTGTCGTATTTATTTATTATTTTTTTTTTTACTTATCTCTGTTACGCAAGATTTTTGTTAAGCTAAAGTCAATGAATAGGTATTTGGATTTACAAAAATCTTTTTCTGGTTTATATAATATAGTATAATATAATACTGCAGTAATGGATAGTGTGAATGATTTTTTTTGGCTTTTAGTTTTCCCTGTTCGATATAAAATTGAACGCATTTACAGTAGGTATTGCTTGTCATCATTAAACTTTCTTTACGTTTCTTTCAACGCACACATACACTTAAAAAGATTTCATTCTCTGTGTCACTTAAGATTTTCTGTTTAGAAAATTACCTACATTATAATAGGTAATTATTGTGAATTCAGAATTACTATTCGAGGGATGCTGTCAATTTTGGGAAAGGATTTCGAACGAACGTTCCGTTAGATGGTGGAAATATTATAATAAATATGTTATATTTTTTGGAGACGGTGTGTTGTCTGCGTGTAACTAATTAACTCCGAGTTCAAAAAAGTGGTAGGCAGATTAGGCCACAGATTAAAAAGAAAAAAAGATAAGGATTAGGCAGCAAGCATAGAGTATTATCATAGAGGTAGTAGGTATAGTATAAACTTACTATATTAGGCTTGTGTTCTAGGGATGTGATATTAAACACAAAAATCCATTTTTAATAATCGATTTGTTCTGTTCTTTTAAAAATCGATTTTTGTCATAAAAAAAGTTGATTAGAATCCAGGTTTTTAATTACTATGCAGAGTAACTCAGGCATAGTTTAAGGGGCTACAGTGTGCTGGAACTGGCTGGAAGACGCTTTTGAATCGCTTGTGACATCCTCTAGGAAGATGGCAGACCTTTGAAATTAATATATGATATAATTTAACTCCTCGATTCCCTATGGCATGTATGACAACTGTCATAACCTTACGCCTTCTATGAGTAAATATATTCCGTAAGAATGCTTAAAACAAACCTAAGAATTTATGTGCCATTTTAAATGCGCAGTGGATTACGTTTAAGCTTATACAGTCTTACGGGCAATATCAAAATATTGTATGTTCACGTTTAAAACTAACAGGAACAATAGTTACTCATTCAGAAAAAACGTTTTCATCAATTTATCACATTACGCCTTACGAGGAAAAGCCCAGCTACTCGTTGCATGTTGGCTGTGACCAGGCGCTCTTCGCATCACCATTGATTTGATTGTAACTTTTCATAAGCGATTCATCAATCATAAATCAACCTTCCAAAGTTCACCTCGAGCGCCATATAGTGAAATTAATTCAAAGTAGCAATTCTCATACAAAATTACCGATTGTAGGCCAAGGACGTGGGGTGAGGGACCGAAAAAGACGCCGCATCTTTCCAATTCACTTTCGTACAAAATGTACTGGGTCAAGTTTCATAAAACTATAATTTCGTAGTTTATTATGACAATTCGAGGTACACTGCGCAGCAGAGTCTATTTGTTAATCTGTGGGTTAATCGGCTTTCGGTCATAGTCACAATGAATTGTAGTTCTATGAAACAGGATCCTGAAGGGATGGGTCTTTTCCGCGCCCTCGCCCCACGTCCCATGTCCGAACAAAACAAAAAATATTATATACCTATTAGTCCAATCGGTGGAGACATTTTCGAGTTTTTGCAAGACCAACGCACGGCGACTGATTTTTGTAGTAGTGATCGAGCTTCAATCGTTAGAAAAACATAAAATGTAAATTCCCATTTCCTGTATTTTTTTATTTAAGTAAATAACTAAAAAAGAAAATAAAAAGAAGAAAAGTAAAAAGGAAACCGATCATTTATTATAATCATTATTCGAACCAAAAGCTCTCTGTCGCTCAAGGGACGCCTCTTCCCATCCGAGCTATTGTAACATTGTGAATCTAAGCGAAACATCGTTCTATTATTTGTGCCTAAATCACGGTAAAAGCGAGGTTCACTAAAAATGAAACCTAACTACCTATGTATTATAATCCATTTATTGTCGCGATTAGGTCGGCCGCACGCGGCCAGACTTTCTGCTCGAGTATTGTAGTCTCTAATACCTAGGATTTAAGGTTCATTTTAGTTTGATGGAGTTTTGTTTCAGTCCTCGCGCTCGCACTTCGCCTCCTCGTTAGATTGTAGGGTACATAGGCGGTAAATAATGTGTTGGTAAATAATAACTTCGATTGGCGTTACGAATAATACTTGATTCATAAACGAATCTGTGTAGATTTCGTCTGTAATTTTTTTTTCTATCTGCCTGACATGTTTTTCTGTTTTAAATAAAATAAAACGCTGTATATTTTTATCACGCATTTTATTGTACATGCGGAAGTATTGTTAGAAGAATCAATGGCGTAATGCTAAAAATTTTAAAGCAATTATAATTTATATACGTGTGTACTTGTTTTTAGTTTTTTTATTTTCTCGAAATTCCGCCGTATTGGGTATCTACACTGCAATAATTATGCTATTTACCTTCCCTACATGTAATATAAATCACACTTCCATGACATGTATAAGTTGATCCTATTCAATTGTTTTTGCTAGGGTTGTCACAAAATCCGGGTTTTTTTATTCATGATTTATTCGATGCTCATTTTTAGGTACAACGTAATTTAAATATATAATTTAACGCTCATAATATTTTTTGGGTTCCGTAATCATAATGACAACAAAAGAAAGTAGGTAGGTTTTTTGTACACGTATCAAAAAAAAAACAACTGAAACCTTAACAAAAAGGAAAAGTGTAACAAAAAGTAACCAAATAGAAATAGAAGTACTGTATCACACAATAGATTAAATAAAAATCTGCGTTCCTGGTTTACCAATATTACATATTTTTATTTAAGTGTCACAATGAATAGTTTCATGTATCTTGAAAATATTCGTCGGTGGGGAGTTCCAAAATTATAATAATAATAATAACGTCCACACAACGCAATCAAACTAGAATTCCCTGTACTATGGTATGGATAGTTTTTAACTATCAGCTTTAATGACAAAAATCACTTAAATGCTGTATGTTTCCTGTGCTATTGGAATGAAATAATAGAAATGGTATGAATTACACTATTAATACGATTATCAACAGATTAATCTGTTATAATATACCAATATAAGTTAAGACGAGGCGGCACTGTTTATTAATAATTATATTTATCAGTCTTTGTGCTGAAACAAGGATGCAGGCCAAATAAGCACTCAAATCCATTTGTAGCTCTTTTGCCAACATCCTTAGCAACGAAGTCTTTATCCATTTTCATAATTTTTGTTTTATTTCTTTGGTCAATATCCATTTTGAAATGTTTTTTTTTCTTCTGTAAAAAATAAATTATTTTGCTTTTGTTCTTAAAATTTTTATTATTTTGTTTGTGTTATATCATAGAAAAAAAATACTCCTGTCAGATTCGCTTAATGGACTATGTGGCCACACAGGCACGGAAGCGATGATATATATTCACCCTTTTAAAACCGCTTCAGTGAATGCGCGTAGTGTAAAATAAAATAAAAAATTGCGTAAAGTCGATGATTTAAATTCAAAGATTTTGAGCCAAAATCTTAATCCAAGCTTCAAATTTATCAAAATTTCCACTCTTTTAAAATATTTATAATCCTCTGTATTTTTACACTATATTTAAAGATTTTCAACAGCTTTTGTAAATAAACCTCTTGAGTCATGGAAACACAAGAAGTCCACTGCTGGATATAGGCCTTCTCCATGCATTTCCAAAAAGACCGGTTGGAAGCGGATTTCATCCAGCGTCTTCCTGGCACTTGGATGAGGTCATCTGTCGGCTGGTCGTCTTACGCTGCGCTTGCCGATATGTGGTCTTCATTTGAGAACTTTTCGGCCATGTAGACGACTTTCGTTCCTCTACGAATCTCATCATTTCTGATTCGATATCGTAGAGAAAGCATAGGCCTTTCCATAGCTAGTTGCGTGACCTTGAGCTTTCTTATGAGGCCCATAGTGAGAGACCACGTTTCAGTGCCATAAGTCATCACTGGTTGTATAATTTTGTCTTGAGCGATTGAGGTATATTAGACGAAAGGACTTTTCTAAGTTTCCCGAATGCTGCCCAGCCGAGTTGGATTCAACGATTGACCTCTTTCACAAAGTTGGACCGGCCTAGTTGGACTGTTTGTCCTGAGTAGACGTATTCGTCTACAACTTCGAGAGTCGAGTTCCCCAATGTTATTGGGGTGGGCACGAAACGAGTATTCGATGTGACCTTCGTTTTGTCCATGTTCATTTCAAGGCCCACCCGTTGGGAAACTCGACTGAGGTCTTCGAGCATTATGCCGAGGTCTTCCATCGTTTCTGCCATGACTACTATATCGTCGGCAAATCGAAGGTGAGTGATGTACTCGCCATTGATATTGATGCCGCGTCCCTGACATTCCAGAAGCTTGAAGGTATCTTCCAGTCCGTTTGTGAACATTTTTGGAGAGATAACGTCTCCCTGTCTTACGCCCTTTTTCAATGGAATTGCCTCCGAACTCTGTTCCTGTACTCGGACCGACATAGTGGTTCTGTGGTCATAGTGGACTGTTGTACAAGCATTTCAGCCAGCACCTCGATATACCGATAGTCAATACGGCAACGCTGGAGAGACTCGAGCACTGTCCATAACTCGATCGAATCGAAGGCTTTCTCATAGTCCACAAACGCAAAGCATAATGGCAAATTATACTCCTCAGTCTTCTGTATAATTTGCCGCAACGTGTGGATGTGGTCTATGGTACTAAAGCCCTTTCGGAAACCGGCTTGTTCGGGAGGCTGGAAGTCATTAAACCTACGTTCAAGACGATTCGTGAGGACCCTCGAAAACAGCTTATAAACATGGCGCAGAGTAGTCATCAGTAACCACAAAAACCTCCAATACTAATTTTCATACAAAAACGGAGCCAGAGATAAAAATCAGAATTTAAAAATTTTTAGGAGCCAGCTTGAAATTCGACTTACGCCATTTTGTAAAAAGTAAGTTAACGTTGTCATCCAACCCAAGGTCTTATTCAACATTTGTTCGACAAGACTACCCCGTAATGTTACCGTTTTCTCAGGCTTTGACAAAAAAGCTGTAAAGACCGGATTTTACAAGTCAGATTTTTCTTATCGGATTGAGGGATCACCCTGTAAGGATGGAAAATTCCAAGTTTATACCATATGTGGAACTTGAAAATCTTTTAGCACCTGATAAGACCGAAATTTGAACAACCAAAAATTCAAGAATTTTCGCACGTCTAGTTATTTTAGCATTCAAATGCTGTGTGACTATAAAGTTGATACAATATTAGTCCAGCCGCTAGACCAGCGGGGCCCGGTGGCAAAACCTGCATTAGGTGTTGGTTGAAAATTTAAGCAAGTTTACTTTTCAATCGGCACTATTAAATTTGCCATAAAAATTTGTTGACGTCACCGTCCTATCTAGGGTTTATGCAACGAGTTTATGTTGTTTTAAAAGACCACCCCTAAGTGTTACCATTATCCCAAGCCGTTGAAAAAAAAGAAGCTTCTCCAAGTTTTCGATTTTCTCCGTCAGTTTTAGCAAAAAAACTAATCGTATAGAAAATTTCAAGTTAGTAACATCAAAATGGGACAACAATTTTATCTAGCTGTTTTTCGCTGATCAACTTTATGTAGGTATATACATTCTTCACGTCACACCGTGTACATAAAGTTGTTATATGTGATGTATATCATGTTAGTATTTTAATTAATATATCAATAATAATGGCACCAGATATTTACATATTTTTTTCAAAATCAAATCAGATCCGGATTATAAATTACTATCTGAGAGCGTGACAACCCTAACGACGTACAATCCGGATAACAATTAAAATGGTCGTAATTTCTACTTTCCATGGAATTGGCATTTGAAATATATTTTTTATTTCATATGGGGAAGTCGCTTCCTACGTTCCAATTTTGCCACTGAGTCCCGAAATACATCCATGTGAAATCAAAGTCAAATTCACTTTATTGAAAAAAGATAAGATGATTTTTTTTTTCACTTTTTGACATAAAAACCTGTTGTTGTGAAAAAACATGTACTATTTCGTAAGTAGGTAGGTAAACAAATACGTACTAAACATGTGATTTTTGTTTGAAAGCTATTCTTTCTACAAAGCATAGATAAGTTTTGAAGAGATGTACCTACCTTTATCTTTTTTGTTTGTAATGGCGCATGCTATACAAGAAAGCATTAGATTGAAGTCTATTCAATCTACGCGTACGCGGGCGGGCTGGCGAGCCGGCTAGAAAAGTAGAAACCGCTCGGCTCGCTCGACGCGTTCGAAATTGTGTGCGTTTGGCGGCGTGTGCTTACGCGAAGGGAATGAGACTGTGTGTGTGCGGCCGCGCGCGCGTCTTTCTATGGAGATTACTACTAGGAATTAATTCAGTCGTGTCATCTAGCGGTGAAATGTTGAAGTGCTGCACACCTGTGTCAAACGCTCAAGGTCATCGGCACAGGGAAAAATCTTAAATAGAAAATACATTAGTTACTGAAGACTGTATCAAAGATTTGTGATGTCAGTTATTTACTAAAACTTCTGATCATATTATTTGTCTATTCTACGTGTTTACTTATATAAATATTATAGTTGCAGTTACCTCACATTTTTTATTGAGTTTTTGTAATTAAGATGAAACGTCAACGGCATTCTTAGGATGACTTAACTAAACTAAAGATATTGTAATTGTAGGTAAACAATTGTTTTTTTTTGCAAATGAATCTGCTTAAAATACTGCTGTTTTACCGACATTTTATAACTACACGGGGCCCAAAAATTCTAAGAAATTGTAAGTGACTGATGACTATGAAAAAAATCGAAAAGACGCTTGTAATATATTTAAAATCAATATTTAAATAATAGATTTTTTTCATAAAAAAAATTGTCTAATATAAATCGGTTTATCTGAAAAAAATATTTTTAAATCGATTACTTTTTGACATCCCTATTGTATTCTGTGTATTAGTCTCTCAGCAGCCTGTGACAGTGTCCCCACCTTAGGGGATTTTCCCCTAGATTTAGGGGATTTTTGTACGTTTAGGGGATTTTTTAGGGTATAAAATTATTTAGGGGAATATTGAGGGTAAAAAAACATTTAGGGGATTCTTAAGTGAATTTTTATTTTCAGTTCACCGAATAATTTATTTGTGACTGCGTGTATCCGAACGTAACTTAGTGTGATGTACCTTCAGAGTAAAATGTACCTCTCTCTATTGCTCGTAACAAATACTAATATATTTTTCTCTTTCGCACGCATTGCATTTGTATACGCGGAAGGGAGATATCGAATACGAATAGCTTTTGTTTTTATGACCGCTGTGCGCATGCGTGCGAGACAAACTGGTTTAACTTTGACAACTTTGTCGGTGTTCTGTGTTTGTGCTTGGTATTCGGTTATCGGCATTTCGGCATTCGGCATGCCATTATAGAATGCTACTGTGGAAAGAGCTTTTTCCATTTATTCAATTATAAAAAGTAAGCTGAGGAACAAATTATCCCTGGACATGTTACAGCATTTGATGATGGTAAGGTACAGCCTAAAACTAAACTGCAAGTCTTGCGTTTTATTCATCCCGACAGACGCAATGTTGAAAAAATTCACAAATGATATGTATGATTTTAAGAAAAAAAAACAATGAACAGTTGGAGTTGGAAGTCCAAACCATGGACACATTCCAAGAAATAATAGACTAATGGTGAAACACTTTTAATAACAAGTTTATATTTATTTTGTAATAAAATATAATATATTATTCACCTCAATTTGTGTTTTATTCTTATGTTTAGGGGAAAAGTTTTTGAAAAGTACCTAATTCAGGGGAAATTCACGAAGAGCCCGGGGAAAATCAAAATCAGAGGGTGGCAACACTGGCCTGTGAGGCTGTGTGTGACTGTGAGGCAGGGCAGGCACCACAGCAGCGTTGCCAGAATGTTACAAAAGTAACATTTTACGTTACTTTTGACATCTTATGTTACCTCCGTGTTACACGACTCAATATGTTACTGTTGTGTTACTTTTTAGATTTTTCAGCAAACAAAAAAACATTGTGAATCGGAACGCATCCAAGAATGATATTTTTTTCGTCATATTGGCGGACTTGATTTTGTGGACTGACTTATGCGACGTCGGAACAGAGCGAAAATCTGTCGACTTCGTCGTACCGCATATTTACTCACTCGCGTGTATTTATCAATCTTCCATCCCGGTTACTTAGGCGTGCGAGCAAGTGAGAGGTGACTAGCAGCGAATCGATCATTCGACTCGATACTTTCTTCGAAGTTTGTGTTGTTGTGTATTATAGTCATTGAACCAAGCGTAGCACAAAAATTTGAAAAAAAAGATTTATCTAGCGTGGTGAAGAGATTCCCAAACATTCAAGATGATGTTAATGAAGTGGAGCAACAAAAAGAATGGAAAAAGCATGCAGTCCTCGACCATAACGACTTAGACTTGTTTAAAAATGTTGAAGAATATTGGAGACAAATTTTGAAGCTGAAGGATTTGACTAGTACTTCGTTATTTCCAAATTTAAAAAAGGTTATCGGGTTTTTGCTTGTGTTGCCTTTTTCAAATGCAAGCGTGGAACGGATTTTCAGTCAACTTAAATTAATAAAATGTGAAAACAGGAACAGGCTAAACACTGCAACTATTTCTTCTTTGATGGTTCTCCTTCGAAAGCAATGATGCATCCAAAAATAACATATACTTAGTATGAGTGGTGACGGTACTGACTACTAATAATTTTCACAATATTCTTTAAACCTCAAAATGTTTTAAGTAACAATTTTTCATGACTACGATGCTAATATGAACGCTTTTTTTCCAGGTTCCACCAGTTCAAATTAACTTTCCCTGAAATACTCAGCCATATTAAGCTAAAATTATTTTTTTGTGCCAATAAATCTCCAACTTCTCTATCATTGTCTATGTGAATGACATTGAATTTACAATCGATTAAAGAAAAATTAAATGTATATGGGTATTTGGACGTTAGCTACCCTTTCTCCATTAATATAATATCATCATCATCATCATCAGCCATTCGACGCCCACTGCCGGACACAGGCCTCCTTCGTGGTTTTCATAACCATGAGGGCATGGCCGTTAATCTTCATACAAGGAAAACTCACTTTACGTTTAGCTTTGTCTATGGTTACTAAAATAGAACATGACATTTAACTCCTCCCCTCTTCGCCTTCTTCACCTCTTGCGTCGCCCGGCGCCATATTTTTAGTTTGCTGTCTAAAAGCCGCCATTTTATAATCTGTGCCGCGTTGCCGCCCGCCCGCCATTGCAGTCTCTTTATCGTCTGTGATTGCAGTTTTGTTTTGATCGAGTGAAGTCACGTTGATTTATTTCCGTACTTATCCTCTCAATAGCTAAACCAGCAATATTGTGCAATATTGTGTCGGTGTTCAATTGGTGCAACATCATTATTAATAAAATACTTAAGGGTATAGATATTGTGAGATTGGAAGGGAGAAATTTGCCTCCAATGCAATTGAAACATTAAACAAATTTAAAACTAAATTAAGAAATAAAAAATTGAATAAATAAACTTGTTGTTTTACCTAAAGTTATATTGGGGGAACCTAAACCTAAAGTTATCTGCTTAGCAATACTAAAAAGTATGTAATTAGGCTGTAAGTTACGTTTCTTAGCCAAAGCCGAAACCGCAGATAAAAAAAAAATAACTGTCATGTTCTATTTTAGTGAGTTTTTTTTTTTCGTACGGCGCTCATCGTTGTATGGGTCATTTCCGTCTGATACGTAGTATCTCTTTATCGTCTGTGCATGAGGGGTTTTGCCATAACCGCCACGCTTGGCAGGCGGATTGGCGATCATAATATTATGATAGCGAATATAATATGATGGCGTTTTTTTATATTCTTTGATGACAAAGCAGGTTGTAGTATTGAGACATTCTTAAATTGGTTGGTATATTAGACACACATTGATTTCTTTTCTTTTTCAGCATCGCGGGTCGATTATTCGATCAACAATTATTAAGATTTTTTTCGAAGTTTACCAAAAGGGACAAGAAACTTATTTAACTTTTTGTGTAATAAAAAAAGGTTATGTTACTTTTCTCGACAAAATGTTACTTTTTGATCTGCCTCGTGTTATATTTGACTATCTGCCACTGGCAACACTGCACCACAGAGAATATAATCAAATCATATCACTAGTTCTGTGGTCAGTCGAGATTTCGTTTGTGTGTCTATAAAGCAGAATTGAATTGAATTTATTTTATTATAGTCGTTAGATTTATTTAAATTTAAAGAAATACCATGCCGGACCATCTTGGAGATGATATGCGCAAAGTAAAAGATGATAAGGAGGAGCCAGAAAAGGAAATAAAATGTATGTTTCATCGCAGACAATAACCTCCCAAGTCAAATATTTCATTTATATTTCTATACTTAATTCCTATACTTACAATTTCTTTCATTCCAGCTCTTGATGAAGGAGACATAGCTTTATTGAAGTCCTATGTAAGTAGATCGAACTATAAATTCCCACTTTTATATAAGAAATTATAGAATGACTGGGCATATTTTGATGCACAACCTCTTTGCAGGGACAAGGGCAGTATACAAAGATCATCAAGGAGGCCGAGGAAGGCATCCAGACCGTGATGAAGAGGGTCAATGAACTCACGGGCATCAAGGAGTCTGACACTGGGCTAGCTCCACCAGCTCTGTGGGACTTAGCTGCTGACAAACAGACTTTACAGAATGAGCAACCGCTACAGGTATGGACACTAGACATATTTAGTTATACATAGTACAGTACAGCCTTATTTATAAAAACATGATTGCTCTTATAGCACTCTTAAGAGGTACCTAGTTTATTTAATCTTTGATTATGTGTTTTCCTTGTAAAATCTCAACCTCGGATTTATTTTAATCAGTGTTTTCGAGTGTTTTAAGGAATTATGTTTTTGTAAATAAGACCGTTACTGGACAAAAAGACATTTTAGACAATTGCAATTTTTTTATTAAATAGACTACAATGCAATAGACATATTTTGCTAATACCATAATACCCATTAGAACTAAGCAAAAATGCTAGTACACTGGACTAGCAGTTAAAATCTCTAAATGATCAATCAGCATCGTCAAGTGATTAACCTAACAACTGCTCTCACTAATGGGATGTATAGGTGGTTGATACAAACTTGGACACAGGTCTGTGACATGGCAGATAAGAGGTTAAAGAGCAAATTAGAAGAAGGAAAAAAGTAAAAGAACAAAGAAGTTGTTTTCAGTCAAAGACAACTTCCCAAACCATAAAAAGATCAAAAATTCTGATAATAGCATATAAGCTGATAGCAGATGAATAACTATAATAAATGTTTGTGTTGTAATTATGTGTTTAAAAACTTTCCTTCTTTCATCAGGTGGCGAGATGCACAAAGATCATAAATGCAGACTCAAATGACCCCAAATACATTATCAATGTAAAACAGTTTGCCAAGTTTGTTGTGGACCTCGCTGACTCCGTCGCTCCCACTGATATTGAAGAGGGCATGAGAGTCGGGTAAGACCATATTTAACAATACCCCACATCATACTCACTCATGAAATCTTTGTAACTCTAGCATGTTAAGGCTGACTTGCACCACTTCCTTATGTGGGGGTCAAGTAGCATTTAACTAAATTTCTTCTTACAAAAGTCAAATGAAATGGCTGTTTAAAAGTGATGTTTAAGAAGTGGAAATCAGAGGACCTCACAGCGTTCCTGTTTACCCTGTACAACGCCTCAGGGCGCACTAGCTAGCCTATATTTCAGGGGTTCTAAAATATAGGCTACTTAGATGTTATTTTTGCTAAGAATTTTGTATTATAAGGAGAGTAAAGAAAGAAAGTTGTGCTCAAGACAAGCAATTTTCTGATACAACTCTCCAACAGCACACAGTTCATGTTTCAACCGCAGTTCCTAAGATGAATAACTTCAGGCTATTTTCATGAACTACATACATACATCAACTAACACCTGTCTGTATCCTGTAGGTGTAGGCAGTGACCTGGGTTTCCTACTTGCAACGATTCTCACAAACCTCTTTTGCTTCATATACATTCGTTTGTCACAGCATGCACCGTGAATTAATTTTTTTTATTGAAAATTTTATTTAGATATTATTGCATAATTATCCTGTATCTTGTAAGGGTAGAGAGAGACCAGGGATTGCCACTTGCTTTGATCCTGACAAATCTTTTGCTTCATCTATATTTGTTTGTCGCTGAATGCTCACCATGCTGCTTGATTTTTGGTCAAGATCTGTAGATGAGATTAATGAGAAAAAGATGAAACTTTTCTTCTTTTTAGTGCTTACATGTTTCAAGTCATTTTTTAGGGTTCCGTACCCGAAGGGTGCCAACATGGACTTCACTGTCCATCTGTCTATCTCTCCGTCTGTCTGTCTCTCAGTCTGTCTGTCTGTCTGTCTGTCACCAGGCTGTATCTTGTAAACCGTGATAGCTAGGCATTTGAAATTTGCACAGATGATGTTTTTCAGTTGCTGCTATAACAACAAATACTAAAAACACTAAAATAAATATTTAAGGGGGGCTCCCATACGACAAACGTTGTCTAAAGACAGCGCTCGCCATCTAGCGGCCATCTGTGTAACGTTTACAGTGCCTATGTTATGTCGTTAAATGTCAGTATTAAACCCTTCTTGTTAGATTCTATAAATTCGATCTTTGTCTAATGTTATATAGATAATGGTACGAAACCTTTTGCGCGAGTCCAACTCGCACTTAGCCTGGTTTTTCACGTATTTTTTATTCAATTGAATTTATTTTGAAATCTTATTTAATTCGGCTTTGGCTGGAATAAAATAAAATAATATTACTTTTTCTTGCACTTATCCGTGCTGAGGACAATTTAAAAAACCTATTTAGAGACTAAAAATTCCATCCATGCCGGGCTTGAACCCGCGACCTCTGGCTAACCGTGCCAGCCCTGAGCTAATGGGCACGTGTGTTCATTAATTTACTATGTTCATTCAGTGTCGACCGCAACAAGTACCAGATCCACATCCCGCTGCCGCCCAAGATCGACCCCACAGTCACGATGATGCAGGTGGAGGAGAAACCTGATGTCACCTACAGCGACGTGGGCGGCTGCAAGGAGCAGATCGAGAAGCTGAGGGAGGTCGTTGAGACGCCGTTGCTGCATGTAAGGAGATTTTCAAAACATATAATAAACTATTGTCACAAACTGCCCCTCTACAGGGTGTAGCAAAAAATTTTCCCCATAGTAAAAGTGGTTTGTATTGACGAGTGGAATCCGCCCATTTTCGGATGTATAAAACGGTCAGGGTTGGACTGGGCCTAAGAGGCCCGGGTGGCCAGGGGCCCACCTAGTATCACAGGCAGGTGATACCAGTTAAATTTAATTTCTAATGGTTCGGTTGAAAATCGAGTTATTTGAGAAATTGTATTCAGCATATATACGTCCCACTGTAGGGCACAGGCCTTCTCTCAGAGAGAGAGTATGGGCTTAATCACCACGCGTGCCCACCGCGGATTGGCAATTTCAAGCGCTTAGGTATGTGAACACCTCAGACACTCAGGTTTCCTCACGATGTTTTCCTTCATTGTTAGACCACGTCACCACGTAACTTAGAAAACAAAGTCATCGGTACATGCCTTGATTCGAACCCAGAACCTCCTGAATGGGAAGCCGGCGTTCTACCGCTCCCCTACCCACCGCTTGAGTCGGTTGAGAAATAATTTAGTAATTTCCAATTTCGATTTCGTTCAATATTCCGATCATCATCATCATCATCAGCCGGTGTCAGTCCACTGCTGGACATAGGCCTCTCCCAAGACACGCCACTGAGCTCGATCTAAGGCTCTTCCCAGTCACTGCCCACCGCTTTGCGAGCTATGGAGAGAGCTATGCTCGGTGTTTCTCTGCGGGATCGAATCCGAAACGAAGTAATTCGCCAGAGAACCAAAGTGATCGACATAGCCGAACGGATTAGCAAACTGAAGTGGCAATGGGCTGGTCATATCTGCCGCAGGACCGATAACCGTTGGGGAAGACTGGTTCTAGAGTGGAGACCGCGAACCGGCAAACGCAGCGTAGGACGCCCTGTGACCAGGTGGAGCGACGACATTCGCAAATTTTCCGATACGGCAAAAAAATTGCTCTGGGGGTCCCGCACTGGCAAGTGCCACCCTGACTCTATGTCCAGTCCGAACCCGAACACAGCCACAGTATCTGGCAACTTCACTGGAATGCGATTCCTTTCCTGCTTCCCCCTTCACCATGCCGCGCTCGCCCCGTCGTCGCCTTCGAATCAGTTCTAAACTAAGGTGCTAATCAAGCTAATAAGGACCGTCTGCCGATGTTAAATCATCGAGTCAAGTGCAGTTGCGTAGCGTAGTGGGGGCGGTAGGGGGCGGAAAAAATTCACAATAAATAATAATAAGACTTCTAGTCTTAAAATATAAGAATTTGGCAAGTTCCTTGTTATATTCTTTCTGTTGCACTAACCCGTGCTGAGGACAATTTTAAAAACCTATTTAGAGGCTAAGAAAAATTCCACCTATGCCGGGACTTGAACCGGCGACCTCTGGCTAACTCGAGGCTGCAAGTGATGTAAATTGCTTCGGCCTGATGTCGCTGCCTGTACGTAATACAGAGAAGTTTGTAAAGAGGCTCGAAATTTCGCCGATGCCTGCACTTAACCATTTGCTCAGTTGGGAGAGCGCTGGCACGGTTAGCCAGAGGTCGCGGGTTCAAGTCCCTCTGGCATGCACCTATGACTTGGTTTTCTAAGTTAAGTACCTACATTTGTGAAGTTATAGTAGCAATACCACTCGCTAACGCTGAAGGAAAACATCGTGAGGAAATCTGAGTGTCTGAGCTATTCACATACCTCAGCGCTTGAAATCGCCAATCCGCGGTGGGCACGCGTGGTGATTAAGCTCATACTCTCTCCCTGAGAGAAGGCCTGTGCCATACAGTGGGACTCATATAGGCTGCTTATGTATCTAGTAACACAGTCCAGTCAACAACGCCATACAAATTACCAACATCTTTTGAATATATTCACAAGCAATTCCAAACAGACAAAGAGAATGCTGCCTTAATCTTGTGCATTGAGAATAGATAGATAGACAACTCTTTATTGCAGACCAGTACGAGAGCAACAGTCAAAAACGCCATAAAAATTGCATGTTTCGCATATGATGTCTCCCAAAGAGCCAAGCTGAAACCGACTCTAACTCCAATCTTAAAACGCCCACTCTCTTCCAGCCGGAAAAGTTCGTTAAGCTGGGTATCGAGCCGCCCAAGGGAGTGCTCCTTTTCGGGCCTCCCGGTACCGGCAAGACACTTTGCGCGCGTGCCGTCGCCAACCGCACCGATGCCTGCTTCATTCGGGTCATCGGTAAGTGTAGCGGGTACTGTAAACACCAGTGTTTCCTGCATTGCGCTTGCGAAGTTTCCCAGGAGTTAGCACAAATACAATTTTTAATACAGTTGCTCAAAAAGTGGCGTATTGCAGGGACGTATAGCGTTCGGGATGTGGGCTATTACATACTCGCGTTTTTTTTACCTTTCCCGAACTCGTGCGTTCTCTTTCTCAACTGTCAAAATAATGTCTATTAAAAAGAAAAACCAACCATGAAGTTTTTACTAAAAAAATTCATAGACGTTTTTATGATTCATGCAAATACGTATATTTCTAAAAAGAAGCTACTATAATTGGTTTCAATATCGGATTTAATGATTTGATTGAATGAGTTTGGTTAGGTTTCATTTTATTTCATCTCATTAAATTTCATTTTCATTTCATATTAATAAAAAACTTCTACTGAAGACTTGGCTGTATGGCCATAGTTCCCTTTGCCTACCAGAATGGGTGAAGAAAAAAAAAACTCTGCTTATATTCTACGGTTGGCGCCATTTTTCAGAAATTTTCTTTGCGAGTTTAGTTGTTTATTGCACAAAATGAGTAATTTCGACCCTAGTTTTTTTGAATTAACACCACCGGAACTCAGTATAATTGCACAAAATGCTTCGGAGTACATTTTACCGGAAAAGTCAAAAAGTCACTACATATATACATACGACGAATTTATTGCGTGGAGAGAAGAGAAAAAAGCAAATAGTTTTTCATTTTTTCGCAACTGTATTAAAAATAGTCGTTCAGTACACGTGCGGAACCGTCATTGCAACTTGTTCCGACTCTTGATATCGAGCCGAGCCCTTGAAACTTGTTCGTTCCAACTTGTCGGAACTCTTTGCAATGACAGCCTTTCCACACTTGTAATGAAATATACTATTCCGATGCATGATGTCAGTACGTCGATCTTTACATCTTTACAAAGGTACAAGCACTCTGCTCAGTTACGTTATTGACATTTTTGCAACGAAAATGTTTTGGTTGATCAGCTGTCATGTGTACTTTTGAATTGGGCACATGTTTCGGCAATTGCCCTCAATTTGCACGCGTAAAACTTTGCAACGATGTCTTCCATAACGTTTAGCAAGAACTTGTGAGCATTTACGCAAAGGTTGGAAAGGTTACGTGCAACACATTATGGGAAGTAAAGAAAGAATGTTGCTCATGAGCTTTGACAGTATTCTGATACAACTTCCCTATATCGAATACTACTATGAACATCTTTGTCAATTTAAGTATGTTGGCATAGCTACACATTGTAGAACAAAGCAGCCTATCTTTGTCGTGTCTGTCCATAATAAGTATATATATCCTCATATTTCACAGTCTGAGCCATCTCCAACCTCATACCGTTTATTGCTGAATAGATCTTATCACCTGATCTCTATAGTCGGCACTTTGGTAACGCCCATGTGAACCAGTACATCGCTTAAAAATAGGAATACACTGCATCCTAAAACAGTGCCTTGTGCTACACTTAGTTACCAAAAACTGTAATTTATTACTTCTAAGTAACTTGACCACTTCTTAGTACCTATAACTTTTAGATAATTTTCAACCCCCTACCGTCCAGGGTCGGAGCTGGTGCAGAAATACGTGGGTGAGGGTGCCCGTATGGTCCGGGAACTGTTCGAGATGGCGCGCAGCAAGAAGGCGTGTCTCATCTTCTTTGACGAGATCGACGCTATCGGTGGCGCCCGGTACGTCATTATTTTCAAATAAGAAATATGTAACCTGTAAAGTAAAAATATAAATAGCTAATTACGTTCTGGCCCTTTTTTTAATTTCCTTTTTAAGTTCTGATGGTGGTGTGGTTTTTCCTCACTTAAACTTTCAATTGTTTAATCTCTAACATGAAAGATATCCGTCCTTTTCAGATTCGACGACGGTGCGGGTGGTGACAACGAGGTACAGCGTACAATGTTGGAGTTGATTAACCAACTGGATGGTTTCGACCCCCGCGGTAACATCAAAGTAAGATTTGTCTTTATTTATTTACTCACCAAAGAACTTATGGCAGAAGTTATAATGTTTTTTCTTCCTTCTGTCTATCAATGAGTAGAGCCCAGGGAACACCCTCTACTTTCACGATGCTCTTTTTATTTTCTCTTCCTGAAATTCTTCCGTTTTACGGTACTTTTTGAAATTTGTTCAACTTAACATAGTTTGGAGATGTTGGTTCACCTGCTTAACCTCTCCACAAATCCCCAGGTCCTGATGGCTACGAACCGTCCCGATACCCTGGACCCTGCCCTCATGCGGCCGGGCCGTCTCGACCGCAAGGTGGAGTTTGGGCTTCCAGATCTGGAGGGTCGCGCTCATATCTTCCGCATTCACGCGCGCTCCATGAGTGTCGAGCGAGACATCCGCTTTGACCTGCTCGCGAGGCTGTGCCCCAACTCAACGGGTGCTGAGATTAGGTAACTACCGACACTTATTTTGCGAACCTCATGTATTAGGTAAATGATATTTTGAAAAATAAATGGAACGGCCAATGTTCTTAGAGTGTGTTCTTTGTAGTGTTTACAAAATATTTAAAACTTTTTGTACCTTTATGTCTACGGATCTAGCCTCTAGGTGCATTCTAGTCTTCGTTGCTTAGCGAAGGATGGAACACGAACAAATTCACGAATCGGACGAAGAAGTAACCGAGTGTATTAGTGGCCTCCTTTTCGTATTTTAATCCACTGCATACACATGGCATAGTAATAAATAAGAGTGGAACTAGGTGGAGTTTCAGATAATGCACGCTAGAGAGGGTAGTGTGCATATCTTTCGCATTCATGCGCGTTCGATGAGCACATCTGCTTTGACCTGCTGGCGAGACTGTGCCCTATCCAACTCTACGGGGGCTGGATTAGGTAATCAATAAGTGTCATAGGCTAGGCAAAGGTGCTAATTCAGTGACTTTTAACTACCTGTTAAAAACCCTGTGTATTTGTCAGTTTTATTGTTCTTTACAAAAAAATTGGAATAATAATAATAATAGGATTGTGCCCTATAGGGGATTTAAGTGTCTGCTATTTATTTCAGCTCGCTTTTGCCTTAGGCCTACTGAAAAATATTTAACGTACATTTTTGACGTTGTAGCCTAGCTGATAAGGTATACAGTGTGACAAGAATTCAGTAACAACTTGTGTTTACCCCACAGGTCCGTGTGCACTGAAGCCGGTATGTTCGCGATCCGTGCGCGCCGCAAGGTTGCCACTGAAAAAGACTTCTTGGAGGCTGTTAATAAGGTAGGTTTTTTAGAGCTTACTTTTATCTTAATTTTTTTTTTATCTGGGCCATATTAAATTTTATTCTATTTATTAGGCACACGGAACAGATATTGTACAAAAAATATGACTTAATCAATTTACACATGATTTGTACATGACCTCCTCAATTTAATTATTTGTACATGGCATGGTCTCTTAGACCACATCTAACTTACAATCAATCGATCAATTACTGATTGCTGTCAATATTCAGGTAGTGTTTACCTTTGTGCCTAAACTTAAATTACCACCCTATATTTTGTACAAACCAGAAATTCAAATTCTATATCACGTTCTTGAAGTTTCTAGGCTCAGTTAGTTAGGCTGATGTTGTAAGCACTTCTCAAAAAGTCTTAGCTCATGATGATAGAAAATGGTTATTTATTTACATTATTCTAACGTTTAAGTTCGTCTCCACAGGTCATCAAGTCGTACGCCAAGTTCTCGGCAACGCCTCGCTACATGACCTACAATTAAACGTGAGCCTTAGCTGACTGTCTATAAAGTATGTATTAAGATGTATTTACTATGCTGAGTTTATAAATAAAATAATTTTAATTTAGCTTCGGTTTTTGATTACCTATAGAGATATGAATAAATACTAGAGCTACAAATAAATACTAAATATGTAAAGATTTCACTTTGCGTTTCAGTGTCGACCTGAATCACAGTCAAGTATGCCTAAAAATCAGCAAAGAGAAAATCTTTGATCACAAATTAAGAGTACATAATAATTCTTAATTTCTTCTGATTACCATAGCACAGGGTGTCCTAGTTTGGGACCAGGTCAAGTGATTGTATTGTGTGGAAGTTATTATTATTTTGGGATAAAAAAGAGAATAGTCTCGTCTGACCAACGTGGCCAGACGGACGCCCTCCGGCTGAGGAGTCTAAGCGGCCGGAGGTCAGGGCGACAATGAGAGAAATCGTCGGACTATCCAGGCTGTATCAAGCAGCACCGCCTTCTGCATAATAGCCGAAACGGAGTTCCAACCGCCTCAGATGGTGATCGAGACTGGTTGGAATTAACCCATTCGCGGACAGGACTATAGGAACGATTTCGGTCGACACCACCCCCCACATGTCGGTAACCTCGGGCGCCAGGTCCAGATACTTGGTTTTCTTATACTTTTCGGCTTTCACAAGGTTCTCATCATATGGGATAATGACGTCGACCAAAAACGCCTTATGCACCCGGTCCACCATCACAATATCAGGCTTATTCG
The DNA here is from genome assembly GCA_963969515.1 of Yponomeuta evonymella. Taxonomy (NCBI): domain Eukaryota; kingdom Metazoa; phylum Arthropoda; class Insecta; order Lepidoptera; family Yponomeutidae; genus Yponomeuta; species Yponomeuta evonymella. Next base: position 2,770,438 of record OZ018361.1, on the reverse strand, counting down.
AGAGAATAATGGGCCGGTCCCAGTAGATACAGTACATTATTATTATAGTATGTAATAGGTGAGTACTACTGCGGATAAAGGATATTCGTTCCCGTATTTTAACGAGATAGAACGATACTGAGAAACGTATTTATGTAGTAATTGAAATTTTCAATTCGGAAACCGGCAAATATTCGGTAAAATAATTCGATTTTAGATTTCTACAGTTTTTAAACACTTGAGCAGACTGTTTTTTGTTTTTATTATTAAGTTTTTTATTCAGGATCTTTAGTATTTTATCGTTGCTTCGAGACTTTTTTAAAACTATTCGAGGGTAGATTGAATTTTGTTTGCGAATGTTTGACAAGAGATTCTGTTGCGTGCGTCGAATGAAAGTTATAAAGTGCGCTTTTCGATTATAAAGAGTGCATTGTGAATTTACGTGCAATATTGTGATTATCACTAGAACATGGCATCGTTTGATACAGCGGTAAGTACTTAGCTCAATTTCACACAAACGTTCAGCCTCCATTATTCCATTCATACCCTTCCTATTTACTTCCTTGAGAATTGTATACTTATGTGTTTAGGACCGACTTGCACCAATTTTGAGATGTCATTTATAAGCTCCGATTAAGAAAGTGGTGTTAGTCGGCCCTAGGTTTTTATATAGTAACTTGTGCGACGGCCTCCTTTGTGGTGTCAACGCACGCTCGCATTCATTTAGCAGGCGCGCAGGGGCGCAGAGTGGACGGAACACCCTGACTAAATTGCATTTTACTTCTGCCACAGCTTTCTACTTTAGACAAGCATTTTCCTAAAAAATCGGGCATCTTATGCATCCTGCAGGCCTACAGGCATCTCTTCGGCTATAAATATTAATCATATTTGTAACCATAGACATACCACGCAAGGACAGTGTATCGAACAAAATTGCACTCAAAAGTGAGACGACACGCACGCATATACGTAACAAAGTGACGTTCGCAGACAGAAACATTCACACGAATAGTGTAGCATTGACAACCGGATACGCTAAGCACACTAATTGGGCTACCCATTTGTTGCCTCACTGGAGGCTCGGGCTGCGGTCTATACCTTATAATTCAATGATAACACACATTCACATTTACACACGTTCTGTAACACACTTGATCTACATTTAGGAGGCCCACATAGATGTGGTGGAGCTATGTGCGCTGCTACAATGTCTCGGGTTCAACGTCAAGTCGCTGGACACGACCGACGGAAACCTGAGCCTGGACGGCGGGAGCCGCACTGTCGTCATCAACTGCCAGGTGCGTGTATTTTATTTGCTCGGACACAAGTTTGGTGATACTGTTTATAAGTGATTTTTTTTAGCAAAAATGTATTCTGGAGTGGGGTAAAAAATGGTAAAAAATGGGCACGTATTATGGGTACGTTCCCTTACCCACCGTACGACGGCCGGTTCTCGGCCACCATTCTGTGACCACTTTTGTCCACCGTCCGTCTTCTCGTCTAACCAGGGCCGAGTTTCTTAAAACTACAATTCGTAGTTTATTATGACAATTCGATGTACTTACATTGCGCAGCAGAGTTTTCCTAATGGTTAATTTGTGGGTTAATCGACTTTGTATTTAGAGAACAAAGTCATTGGTACGTGCCCGGGGTTCGAACCAACGACCTCTGGAATGTAAGGCGAGTGTTCTACCGACCGCGCTACCACCGCTCGACGGAGGAAAATAACTTTAGGAGTAGTTTATTCATCCTCCGAAAAACCAACCAACCCATTCTCCTTTTCCAGTCATCCGGGATGCATGTTGTGTTAGAGAACGGATCAGCGGCGTGCTCCTGTCCCATCAGCAACAATCAGAACAGCAGCTTCTGGCAGGTCTCTGCCGTGAGCGGCGGAAAGCAGCACGATAAGGTAGGCAAACGCCAACCTCTTCGGTCACTGATGAAGAAGAAATGCATTTATTTATTTATTGCCAGAAACAAAAAAAAAAGAGACAAGGCAAAAAACATTAGAAAACAAGAAAGGGACACTGGCTATGTCTATGCGGCGGCTCCTCAGGCTCGGTGTTATTATTATTGTTATTATTATTAAATTCATATTACATTGAAAACAAGTTTTCTTACAAAAGCGTACTTAATGCTAAATAGCTTTTAGCTGTATTGCCAGGTCGGCGGCAAGCAGTACGATAAGGTAGGCAAAAATTAAGCCAACCTCTTTGGTCTTCTTCATCTAATGTCCTTCTTTATATAGTGCTCATAGAGATTGCGTGCTCTTTAGTAGGTTTCTCTGCAACTACAGCGCGATTTTTAAATTGTTGGCAATATTTTGAGGGAGTGTTCTTTTCGTGCATGCAACGACTAATGAATGTTGAGGAAGCGAAAGTGATCCGTTAGGGTCGTGGCAAGTGGCAGTCTTAGGTCTCTGCATACCCTTCTGGGATACAGGCGTGAGTTTATGTATGTATGCTCTTTTCATTTTGGTAAATAATATTAGTGCCCGTGGATGCGTAAGGCGAGAGACCGCGAAATATGGCGTTACAGGAGAAAATGCCTATACCCAGCAGTGGGCAGAGGTGGCCTGATGATGGTGATGATGATGATGAAACAATAATATCAACGATTTAACAGTAGTGTTATAACATATTCGTGATTTCCGGAACTTTGGTTCGAAACTGTGAATCCAAATTCAAATTCAAAATTCAATTCAAATTCAAATATTTTTATTCATTGTAAAAACAGAATGTTTACTTAATGAACGTCAAAGTTGTTAGTTTCACAATTAATGGATTATGTGGAGAAGAAGCTAACAAAGAAACTCCACATTTATTCTTTTCAAAACACGTTTTAACTTAATTAACAGAGTTTTCAACTTAAAATATTAGTCATGAATGTGTTGAACACTAGTCACAATCGTCCTTTAAATAATATTAATCTACTGTTTAATGCCAAACATCTTTGTCTTCTAAATAATCCTTGATGTTATAGTAAGCCTTTTTGCACAGAATGTGCTTAACACATTTTTTAAATCGCGTTGGAGGTAACTCTAATATATCTTGAGGAATTTTGTTGTAGAACCTTATACAGTGCCCCATAAAGGATGTGTTAACTTTTGCAAGTCTAAATAGTGGAAATGACAATTTATGTTTATTTCTAGTATTAACATTATGGTGGCCACCAACATTTTCGAAGTCTTTGATATTTTTTCTAACGTACATAATATTTTCATAAATGTATTGACATGCAACTGTTAAGATGTTGGTTTCTTTGAAGAAATCTCTTAGCGAATCCCTACTACCTAACATGTAAATAAATCGGATGGCTCTCTTCTGTAAGATGAAGATCGTCTCAATGTCTGCTGCCCGACCCCACAGTAGTATGCCGTAGGACATAATACTATGGAAGTAACTAAAATAAACAAGCCTAGCAGTTGCAACGTCAGTGAGCTCTCTAATTCTTTTGACTGCATATGCTGCAGAACTAAGCCTGTGTGCTAGTTTTACAATATGAGGACCCCATTGCAATTTTGAATCGATTGTGATGCCTAGAAAAACGATATCTTCTACAAATTCTAGTTTTTCTTTTCCGAGTACAATGTTGTTTTCAACTAATCTTACGTTTGGTAAGGTAAACTTTATACATTTTGTCTTTTTGGAATTTAGAAGCAGATTATTTGCCGTGAACCAATCCAACAAACGCGAGAGAGCATCATTTGCATCGTCAAGATTATTTTCTTGTCTCTTAATTTTAAAAATAAGTGACGTGCATCTGCAAATAATACTATCTCGGACATGTTTTGTACCATAAACGGCAAATCATTTACGTATACAAGGAAAAGGAACGACCCCAAAATTGATCGCTGTGGTACTCCCATTTTTATTTGTGAACCTGTGGATTTTATACGATTTATGTCCGCTTTTTGAACCCTTCCTTTTAGATAAGATCTCATCAGTTGTAAACCTTTCCCCTTTACTCCGTAATGCTCTAGTTTTAGCAAAAGTCTCTCGTGGTCCACGCAATCAAATGCCTTTGACAAGTCACAAAAAACACCTATAGCATCCCTACGATCCTCCCATGCACTATAAATATGTTTAACTAGCAAGACACCAGCGTCCGTCGTCGACCGTCCCTGCGTGAAGCCGAACTGCTGGTTATGGAGAAGTTGATAATTATTAAAGTGCGTAAGTAGTTGAACTAAAACAATCTTTTCGAATATTTTGCTCAATACGGGTAGGATCGAGACTGGTCTGAAATTTGTGGGATCGTGTCTATCGCCACTTTTAAACAACGGAACGAGCCTACTGTATTTCATTAGGTCAGGGAATGTACCCTCACCTACACATTTGTTAAAAATTTTTGCTAAATGAGAAGCGAGGACATCTATTACTGAACTAACTATGATTACCGACATTCCCCACAAATCTTCCGTTTTTTTAAGATTTAATAGTTTAAACGCTTTAATTACGCTATGGGGATTAATGAAGTCGAACGAAAACTCGTAATCGCACGAGGGGACATTGTCTTTTAATAAACTTGCAGCAAGATCAGGAGACGAGTCTAAAGGAGCCGTAGTTTCAATTGGAACATTTGTAAAGAATTGTTCAAAGGCTGCAGCAATGTCCTCATTTGATGTTATTACTTTATCATCTATCTTTAGAGAAAATTCGCGATCCCCTGATTTGGCTTTACCAGTTTCCCTATTTATAATAGTCCAGATTGTTTTAGATTTATTTGAAGACTGGAGGATTTGTTTCTTTATATGTTCGCATTTAGCTTTGTGGCAGACGGCCCTGAATAATTTAGAATATAGTTTAACATACTCTATAAAACTGTGGTCATATGTGTATGTTTTTTTCTCATACAATGCATACAGTGTGTTTCTACTTTTTCGGATGCCCGCAGTGGCCCATTCATTAAACCCTACTTTATTTTAATTGCTAGGTAATTCCCTTAATTTAAAAAAAATTTCAAAATTAACTGAAACGACTCTAAAGAAGTCTTCGTAATGGGCGTTAGCATTTAGGGTTTTACCTTTATGAGCAGTTAAGCTACTTTGAAGATGTAATTTAAATGATTCTAGTTTTTTACTTGTAATGGGCCTGCATAGAATAACTTGCTCAGATTTTTCTGAATCTATTTCAAAATTTACAATTTGACCACTGTGATCTGACTTTAAGCAATTCACTGTGGAGTAATCAAAAAAATTGCAATCGCAATAGACGTTATCGAGACAAGTAGCGGTAGTTTCAGTAATCCTGGTGGGCTCTAAAAAAATATGGACTAAATTGAATGATTTAAAAATAATTTGTAATTTAGTTGTCAAAGGGGAATCTACTAGCAGGTCGATATTAAAATCACCACACACTATAACTTTCTTATTACTACTGGAAGCTACTTTTAATACATCCTCTAATACCGATTCGAATATACTGTAATCGCTGGTAGGGGGCCTGTATAAGCTTACTACAATGTGTTTAGACAATTCAACACATGACAGCTCAATTACTTTTTCAACAGAAAGCCTACAAATGTCTTTCCTTTGTTTAAATTTTAAACTATCTTTTACTAGTATTAAAGATCCCCCATGCAGTAAAGACTTTCTATTGTAGCAACTGGCTATTTGATAGTTATGTACAGTAAAATTCATTTGAGTCTCTAGTAGCCAGTGCTCTGTGACACAAAGTATGTCAACTTCATGTTGTTCTAAAAATAATTCTAACTCTAGTAACTTTCCAGAAAAGCCACCCTGTATGTTCTGATTAGCTAAAATTAATTTCTTTAGGGCGGGCTTTTCTGTGGTCTGCGCTGACAGTTTAAATCAGCAGTCAAGCTTAACTTATTTATGCTATGTTTTTTTAAAGCCTCCGTATACAGAGGTTTACTAGTAGAACTTTTTCTACAGTTTGTATTGACTACAGGTACCTGTTTTATTGTCTTAACAATAATTGGGTCGTAAATATTGAATGCCAACAATTTGGCAATCTGTCTCTTTGAAGAAAGGGGCACATGCATTGTGTCCCTAGTCAATATAAAATTTCGAATAAAGTTATTCGTATCAAAATAAAGTACTTGGTCTCTATGACCAAATAAAATAACAATAGCCGGTTAAGTTTACCTATCCGGGCATTCTGTGTCTCAGACAACGTTTTTGAATAGGGAAAAGCACAGATAATGATTTTCCTTACATTCAAAACTAATATGGACTCAAAGTAATTTATCAAGTCACTTTCTTGAATCCCTGTGCTGTTCCCCATTAATAATACAATAGTAGTATTTCTATCATATTGTTTGCTGAGCAAAGCGTTGACTAATTGCATATAAGAGGCATTAGGCATACACATGTTTTCTACATGCTGCTTTAAATTGAACTGCAGCCTGCTACCTAAACCTACACCTATCTTATCTGAAAAAATTATTGTCTTGTTAGAGGCATCATCACTGCTGGTCAATCTAGTCGTGGCTTGTCCATCAAGTTTTGCATCACAGGTTGATGGCACATTGGTCTCCACTGTCACATTTGTTGGTGCAGGCGGTCCACTTTGCTCACCTCCATGCTGTTGTGCCAGATCCAGCGGTAAAGGGGCCAGTGTGTCGGGCACTGGGCATACTGGAGACAAGCATGGCTTCTGACTGCCCATTTCATTGCTCCGAGGCTGCATGGAGCTCAGCTGTATAGGGGCTGAGTGTGTAAGCACATTAGATGTTAGTGGCAGTGGTAACCAACTTTGTCTGTCTTCTGAGTCTTCCAGATCCTGGATAGAGTTGGACTCGACACGTTCTAGATTGCTTTTGCTGAGTGCAATCAACCCATTCATCGCTGAAATGCTGTCATTATACTGAGTTTGCATAGCCGAGTACTTGCAGGTGATGTCCAGTAATTGATACTGCAGATCTTCGACTTGTAGTTGTAGTTCAGCCATCGCTAGCTCGGTCCAAAGTGGTAGGAGGTAACGTAACGTTGAAAAATGTTTGCTGAAAAATGTTAAACGTTTAGGAGTCTGTCGTCTGTCCGTCTGATCGCCATTTTTTTCATCTCGCGCCATTTTATTCTAATTCATGTCGTAAAGTCATAACAATGCCCTCTTAAAATATTGAACGAATTCGAAGACCCTGTAGTACACAGACTTAAAAAATAAAAATAAGTTACCTATATAGAACACTGATATTAATTTATTTTTCAGCTGCAAAGCCACAGTAATATCACTGTATGCGTATGTTTCCCGCAGAGATTCGGCAGCGCGCTCCTAGGCTGCCTGCCCACCGTGTATCGTGAGCGTGTCACCGCCGAGCTCCGCGAGATAGTGCGCGGTATAAAGGAGCACAACGACTTCGGGACCGAGAAGTTGGACGTGAGCCAGGGCAACCGGTCTGTCAATGATAAACTGCATAGCAGTCTATTGGCTAACAAGTCTGCCAGCGCCATCGAGTTGAACGCCACGCCGCCGGAGAGAAAGTAATTCTATTCACAAAGTTGCTAATTGGTGTAGTTACTTTAATACTCTTTCACTCACCGACTTCGAAACTCACTCATTGAATGATTCATTGACTCACTGGCTCAATCAGTCCGTGCATCAAATAGAAATAGAAAATGTCACTGACTCACTATATTTATAATAGAAATTTACTTACTGGATCATTGTCTCACTTACTCACCCACCATATAATAATACGGTCCGTGGGATAATGTATGGTATGAAGGAGAACAACGACTTGGGGACCGAGGACTTGGACATAAGCCAGGGCAACCGGTCTATGAACGACAAACTGCAAAGCAGCCACACGGCTGACAAGTCTGCCAGTGCGGTCGAACCCCGAGAGAAAGTAATTATATTGGACAATGCAGTTACTAGATCTTGGTCTCTAACTGACTGACTTCGAAACTTACCCACTGAATGACTCATTGACTCACTCTCTTAATAACTCACTCACTGTATCGATTATTAATTCACTGTGTCACTGCCACTCATTCAATCACTCCCTAACTCAATAATATCACTCGCTTCCACACAACACAATCACATGTCCCGGTCCCTAGGATACCCTGTGCTGTGGTAGCCAGGCAAGGACATCACAAACATAGAAATACACCCAGACTGAGGCCATTTGTACAAATGTACGGGGGCCCCCAGTGGGAATCGAAGCCACGAGCTCCGGCATGGTAATGTAACAAAGATCTCTGAGAGATGGTGTGCGGCGTAAGGAAGGGCAATGACTTGGCAACCCGAAAAGTTGAGCATACTACTTTAGTCACTGCTTTTCCTAAATGTTAAGTAAATAAATAAGATAGTCCTAGGTCTAGGCCATTGAATGAGTGGCACAGTCACTCAATGCACTGACTCGCCCTCTCAGTAACTCACTCACTGTATTGCTCAGCTACATGGATTCCGGAGCAGCCTTGTTATAAGATCTTCTCCGTATATCAACCAGGCTGCTCCAACTATGAGCTGACACGCTGACCCGCTGGTCGCTGGCCACACTAACCACGGCCAGGTCTGCGGCGAGGTCCTGCCAATATAGTCATGTACCTTATCTTTATTCATTAATTGAAATTATTATGAAATGATTGTTTGGGTATGGCAAAAGAAGCAAGAAAGTAGGCTTTATGCAGTAGAAATGCAGTAGAAGCGGTGGTAGCCTAGTGGGTAGAACATTGGACTCGGAAGCGGGAGACCCAGGTTCGATTCCCAGTGCAGGCATGTACCTATGACTTTTCTTTCTAAGTTATGTACATTTGTGAAGTTATAGTAGCAATACAATTCGCTAACGGTGAAGGAAAACATCGTGAGGAAACCTGGGTATCTGAGCTATTCACATACCTCAACGCTTGAAATCGCCAATCCGCGGTGGGCACGCGTGGTGATTAAGCCCATACTCTCTCTCTGAGAGAAGGCCTGTGCCCTACAGTGGGACGTATATAGGCTGTTTATGCAAATGAGCTCTGTTATTTGCTCCTCAGGCTACTCCAGCTAAAAGCTGATACGCCGACCCGCTACCGGTCGCTGGACACGTTGACCGCGGCCAAGGACTGCGAGCTGCCGCCGCCCGGCGAGCTGGTCAAGCACGTGGCTGCCTCCGACACCTCCATGGATGATCTGCAACTGGAGAAGAGAGTGAGTTAAAAAGGGAATAGTTGTGCAATAAAGTGTTCTCTATCTATCTATCTATCTATCTAAAACGCGTAATTATTTATTTTATAGCGGAAACAATCTATTTTAAAGCTATTTATTCATTTAAACGAGGAATGTAATTTATTTTGTTGTTAGATGTATTTTTAGTATAGGTTCAGTGTTTATTTTATTTATTACAATGTATGTAACAACATTTTCACAATATTAGCATTATTTACGTTAGAACTATTAGAGAGGATGAATAGCATTAAAATGTGAAAATTATTTTGCTAAATTCCGCCAAAATCCCACAAGCACCATGCGGTTAGTTAATGCACCGCCCTCCCTCCCACTTTTTCAAGCAGAAGCAAGACACAAAAAAAGTAATTTTCACATTTTAATGCTATTATGGACTTCCGCAAAGTAACGCCTGATTCCATACAATATAGAGAGGATGAAGGAAGAAAGATTGACGAAACAAATATATCGAGCTCATGTGGGTGGAAGGGCCAGTAAGGGTCGTCCCAGAGGGACATACTTTGACCAAATAGAGGATTTATTAGCAAAGGGCAAGATAAAAAGTACCCGAAACCGGCGTGCGTGCATGCAACGACTAATTAATGTTGAGGAAGCGAAAGTGATCCGTCAGGATCGTGGCAAGTGGCAGTCCCTGGTCTCTGCCTACCTCTCTGAGATACAGGCGTGAGTTTATGTATGTAGGTACCTATTATTCCCTCATGGTTAGGAAAACCATGAGGGAGGCCTAGGTCCTGCAGTGGGCGTCAAATGGCTGATGATGATGATGATGACTGTAGTACTGCCATCGTTATTAATTACATTTTCGCTTTTCAGTTGATGTGCCGGAGACAAAGTACGTACACCGTGGCCTCGAATTCAGGAAGCTTGAGGCGTCGAAACAAAACCTCAAGGTAGTTTTAATTGTACACTCCCAGCACGCTTTCCCAATGGGCGATACCAGTAATTACACTACCCTGTAGGGTGACTTTGAATTCGTTCACCGTTTTTTAAGGGGACATTCTAACCATGATTTAGAAACATATGGTTTTTACTGTTATTGCATTTCCTTCATGCGCAAAGGTCCAATTCACAAAATGTCCAACTCGCAAAAAGTACAATTCGCAAAATCTTTTTTCTCTTATGCATGTTTATTATTCGAAGAAGAATACATAATTTATTAATTAGAGACTGTGCTGAAACATATGCATACGAAAAGACTAAAAAATTAGTCTGATACGTTTTAACTCCTACAACACCGTTTTTCGAAGGTTGGACATTTTGTGACTTGGTCATCATGATATTTGCACCTTATGCGAATTGGACGTTTTGAGTACGCTGGACATTTTGCGAATTGGACCTTTTGCGCATGAAGGAAATTGAATAGCATTACAGTAAAAACCATGTGGTTTTTAAATCATGGTTAAAATGTCCCCTTACAAAAACGGTGAGCGAATTCGAAGTCACCCTGTAGATGTCGTGTCATTACTGGTATCGCCCAATGGGATGAAGCGAAAAACCAAAGCTAAATGAAGCGAAACATAGATTTATCCGTTAGATTTACATAATATAGTCTTTCCAATTGCGGAACATCCATAAAACCTGAAACTCGTTCACAATCTACTCAACCCAATTCCAGCCCTATTCAGACACCCCAGAACTCAATTCTGGAGAACCTGCTGGTGGCGGAGAAGGCAGCAGCTAACCTGCGCGACCAGATCTCTGCCATCATCAGGGAGTGCACCGATGAGGAGAGGAACCTGGACGAATCTTCCATGTCGGCGCTGGACGTGTCCAAGATATCTCTACTGAAGGTAGATCAGAAAATCAGAAGTCTATTTATTTCGCAAAAATGAGTGCTGCTTGCTCGTACAAATTACCATTGTTTCACACTGAATGGGGGGCGTTTCACTCGTGAATACGAACAAATGTGCGAATGAATTTAGCCTCGAAAAATCTGTTCTGTACTAAATTTACCACCTGTGGCATTGAAATCTTTTTTTGCTCTTTCAAAGTTTTTCCCATAGTAAAAGTTATTCGTAATGTAATAACCAGTTCAAACTCTCATTTTCGGATGTCTTTGGGGATTTTGTTACACACTGTATCGTTAGCATTTGTAGAAAAAGTTGTAGTTGTACAAAAAATGGTGCAGTCATGAAGAAAAGTGCAGTACTCAATTTTTCTATGGTACCAAGCAAAACTGCTACTCCTGCTGCTATTCCAGGGAACCGAGCCCAGAGCCCAATACGCATCTAGCCCGAACATCTCCAGTCTGCGGACCGTCCAAGAAGACCCTGCGGTTAAGAGCGGTCTGCGCCGGTTCTCTCGCGCTTCCACGTCCAACCTCACCTCAAGCAAGATAACGCCCAAAGATTCCAAGGTGTGTATTTAGTCTTTACGGTCCGTCCAAAAGCGTGGGCGGTTATCCCATTTGCGGGCAGTCATATGATGTCTTTGCCCTATTATCGGCTGCTGTATCCTCAGTCCGGGAACGTATTGAGATGGGTTTGCGCCGGTTTCATTCGCGCTTCTACTTTTAAGCTAACCTTGAGCAAGATCACGTCCAAAGAGTCCAAGTTGTGTATTCATTCTCCGGTCTGCGCACCGCCTAAGAGTGTACGGTTTGCGCCGGTTCCCTCGGGCTTCCACTTGCAACCTCAACGCCCAGAGACCAAGGTGTTAGTAGTAGATTTATTCTCCGGTCCGCGCACCGTCCAAGAGCATTAGGCAGTTCATCGTTCTGCAAGACGATGAATTGGATGATTATAGGGTGGATGCAAACCGATCTTGATTCATCATAATCATAAGCAGCCTATATACGTCCCACTGTTATGTAGGGCACAGGCCTTCTCTCAGAGAGAGAGTATGGGCTTAATCACCACGCGTGCCCACCGCGGATTGGCGATTTCAAGCGCTGAGGTATGTGAAAGACACCCAGGTTTCCTCACGATGTTTTCCTTCACCGTTAGCGAGTGGTATTGCCACTATAACTTAGAGAGAAAAGACATAGGTTCATGCCCGCACTGGGAATTGAACCTGGGTCTCCCGCTTCCGAGTTCAATGTTCTACCCACTAGGCTACCACCGCTTGTTCTACCCACTAGGCTACCACCGCACCGATCTTGATTATTTCCTTCCATCTATCTATACAGACCATGTAAGACGCCCACTGTTGAGCGTAGGCCTCTTCACCGTCCGTTAGTTCCTCTGCTGACGTTAAATTGATCTTAATGCCGTAGGGTGCAATATCTACTTTTCCTTGTCCGCGGTAAATAAAATTGTTTTCTTGGACAGGTGTCGAAACTGCGCCGTCTATCACCGAACTTCTTCAAGCTGAAAAAGGACAGCCCTGGCGTCAAGGCGGACAAGAGTGGAAGGGATAATAAAACTCCAAAATTAGCTACCAGTGAGTTTGCTTTACTTGGGGTTTATCCTTCTATTTTCGTTTGTATAGTGTTTATTATTATTATTATTATTATTAAAATTCTTGATTGTACCAGAAAAAAATGTATAATTGGCGGGCTTAATACTGAATAGTATTCTATTCTAGCCAACCAACAGGTGACGTGGAAAGGGTAGGGGTAGTGCCAAACGGTGTAATGATATTTTAATTTACTTAATTAGTTTGAAATTAAACAGTACACTATTTATTTAATTTTAAAGAGGACTAACAGCACAATATAACAGAATAACAGGTATACTTACACAAAGATGACGACCCCGACAATAAAGGTATTGGTGACGTGCTACCAATTTTGGTCTCATATCCAGTTCTTTACCTACACAGTGTATAATGGGTTCAAAATTTACCCGACTCTCCTAAGCCCTGCTTATTTGTGTTTCATCATCATCATCATCATCATCATCATCATCATCATCATCATCATCATCATCATCATCATCATCATCATCATCATCATCATCATCATCATCATCATCATCATCAGCCATTTGACGCCCACTGCAGGACATAGGCCTCCCTCGTGGTTTTCATAACCATGAGGGGTTTTGCCATAATCGCCACGCTCGGCAGGCGGGTTGGCGATCGCAGTATGCGGTTGGAATCTCAGGAAGACGCTGCTGCCCGTCTCCTGGTAATTGATTTCCTTAGTCGCCTTCTACGACATCCACGGAAGGAAATGGAGTTTGTGTTTGTATTTGTGTTTAAGTATTGTATTTTAATTTGTGTTTCTAGGTAGTTTTGACGTGCTACCAATTTTGGTCTAATATCCAGTTCTTTACGTACACAGGTTGGAATAGGTTCAATATTTACCCGACTTTCCTAGCATAAGCAGCCAATATACGTCCCACTGTAGGGCACAGGTCTTCTCTCAGAGAGAGAGAGAGTATGGGCTTAATAACCACGCATGCCCACCGCGGATTGGCGATTTCAAGCGCTGAGGTATGTGAATAGCTCAGACACCCAGGTTTCCTCACGATGTTTTCCTTCACCGTCAGCGAATGGTATTGCTACTATAACTTCAGAAATGTACATAACTTAAAAAGAAAAGTCATAGGTACATGCCCGCAGTGGAAATCAAACCTGGGTCTCCCGTTTCCGAGTCCAATGTTCTATCCACTAGGCTACCACCGCTCAACTTTCCTAAGCCCTGCTTATTTGTGTTTAAGTATTGTATTACAATTCGTTCAAAATATACGATTTCGTTTAAAAAAAAACACTTCTCTTTTGCATTTGGGATGCGGTAAAAAATTAAGTGACGATTCTAGGCTCTCCAAGTTTTGGATGTGATGTGGACGTTTTCACGGTAGCTTTGGTACAGCCGACAGCAGGTCAATCTTTAAATTTTTGTTGCAAAGTCGCCCTTAACGTAACTGATTAGAATGGACGTGTGTAAAGGTTTAGGTATGTGCTGTCGACTGTACTTAATTCCTGTTCCATTTTGCAGTTCAGTTAAAAACCTCCTAATAGCTTTAATCAGCAAATGACTTGTTAATTTAAAGGGACGGAAATTATTATCTTGTAGTCGGACGTATTTTTACTATAGGGTGTTTATTTATTGCAGTTGCAGCACATTTTTTTCACAATGCGAAGGTGAATTATTTGTGTTAGACCCATTTTTTAAACAATCTTTAAATATAGTTATAACAGAGACAAGAGGGCAGATAAAATCTATCCGCAAGCGGCGTGCTTGCATGCAACGACTAATGAATGTCGATGAAGCGAAAGAGATTTGTCAGGATCGTGGCAAGTGTCAAAGCTACCCTTCTGAAATTATTATAATTATGATTTTTCGTAGTTTAATAGTAGTTTATGCAACTGTCATATAATGAAGGGTATTAAAACACGAGTGTGAGTTTATGAAACGAGCGCAGCGAGTTTCATAATAGTAACGAGTGTTTTAATACCCGTGTTATATGCAGTTGCATACACTACTTTATCTTCACTAATGCAATTAAAAATTAAATTCACGCGTACGTGTATAATCACAGTGATTTTGCCGCCATTAAAATTTAACCAATGAGAGCGCAGCTGCGCGCTTCAATAAAACGCGACCAACCTGATTGGCCCTGCAATCAAGTTGGTCGCGTTTTATTGATGTTATAATGAGATTTTACGATATCGATGTGAATATTATACCATCATGTGAAATTGCTTAAATTGAGTGTTTTGTTGTCTGCGCTATAACAGTAGTAATTATAAGTCAGGTATTGAAAACATAAGTAGAATGTTACAACATTAGTGTAGATAAAGATATTTATTAATTTTTTTTATTTTATTTTTAAGATGAATATGGTGAGTAAAATAGGCTTACCGGTGAAAAGACACACCACTGTTATTTGAATAACATGTATCACGGCGTTTTCTGTAGGTAATCACTGCGCAATTAGGCACTTTTCACATATGTTACCGCGACGGCGGGCGCTAGGCGATTGACGGCCATATCGTCGGCTTATTGCAAGATAACTGCAAAAACTCACTAACCGCTTTTTTTAAAGGTATGGACATAGAGATGAATTGAACAATGATACAATAGTGGTGTTTTAGTATCAGGCATTATTTTAACGATGTCGTAGGGAATAAGGAGGAGGAAACACAACCATTAACTAACAACGAACTAGAAAGTCCTTTTTCTCCCAATAGTGAATATGTCGGTTAATGAGTTCTTGCAATAAGCCGACGATATTTAAAAGTTTCGCCGAGGTTAGCCCAACCGGGCTAACGTTGAGTGACAGTGCCACGCCCATAAGGCACTTCTCCTTATTTTTGTGTTCTGGGGATACAGGCGTGAATTTATGGCGACGATGATAACAGAGTCTCTTCCCTTCCAGACGCAGCGAAGCCTCGGATAGTCACGCCTGTGCGTATACCGCGCGCGAATTCCGAAGCCAGTCCCAACGTTAGCGCATCTAAGAAGAAATACAGCCACATCAAGTCGACTATACCCAGGCTTTCGTCGGTCAAGAAGGAATAAGGGTTTTAAGTGACATTCACACATACAGGGCGTTATGATACTGAGATTATGAGACCCGAAAACAACGGGAACGAAACGTCTGACGACGGAAGCATACCCACTGGACACCAAACCGACCTATTTTTTGCATCCGATGTACTGCGAGATACATTTCTTTTCATTACTAATATATCAAAAAATTCCGCACGCAATTTTCAGCGTTCTCATGACAATTCAAGTTAGTCTAAGTACAAGTTATAAGTATAATTTAATTCAGCCTTCCAAAAGAAATCTTAAAAAAATTCAACAACGCTTTCTGCAAAAAATCAAGAAAATAGTTACCTTGAACCTTAACTGAAAGCGAGACTGAAATAAGTCCACATATTTATTTTACAAACACAAAAACGACTGAAATGTCTTGTAACAAAGTCTTGCCTAAAATTAAATAAATAAATTAAACCTTCGCGCTTTGTTTTGTTTGCCTCCTTATAAAAGAACGTTTGAACACAGGTAGATTTACTACAAAACTCCAACAACTACGCATCCGATTGCTCCGAGTTCGAGTAGCTGATCAATAACTTTTCCACTTCTTTTTCTAGACTTTCGTGCCTCTTGACGTTGGAGTCTCGTGGCGTTTTGTTGGATTTTGATCTCGACCTGGAGTGTCTCGAACTGTCCTTTTTGCTACATCGTGGCTCAGGCTTGGCGATGTGTTCTGTGGCTGGGAACATGACGCCATCGATCAACTGTTCCTTGACGGCCTTCTCGCAGTCGCCTTTGCTGTGTATGTGTGAATGCCTGTGCCGCCGGCCGGGTTTGCGCGCTTCTTCAGAAGTTTCGTCCTCACTTTGCACCGACATATACTCTGACAGATTATCACTCTTCACGCGGTCCTCTATAAACCGCTCTTGACTCTTCGTCGTCAGTTCTCGCAGAGTATACTTCAAGGCGCTCTTTTTCCTCTCTCTCTTCGCTAGCTTCAAGCAGATTGTAGCTTTAGGGTAGCCAGTGAACTGCTGGTAGGTCTCTCCCTTTTCCAGACTGGTGAACGGATTGAAAAACTTGCGCGGGTGAATGTCGTCGGGGGTTTCGTTCAGCAACGCATAAGCCTTTTTTAGGAACGCCTTCTTGTCTATTGGGTTTTGCATGTGAAAGAAGTCTTCTATCTGCTCGTGCGTTTTTAGTTTCCTTATGACGTTTCTTTGAACTATGTTGTAGGATACTACCGCCATTAGGATAAACGCCGGTTCGTTGCTCAATATGTGGTCCCAAAGGATCAACCACTCTGAGCAGGTCAATACTTCGCTGAATGCTGTTTCGAGTATCTTTAGAGCGTACGTTTGACTGGTTACGCCTATCTCGCAGAAATGGTCCAAGAGATGGTGGTCGTGTTCTGCCAAGATATTTTCAATCATCGCCAGTATACTGATAGGTGGAAAAGGCGCGTACTCGAACCACAGTTGGCAGTGATTCAGTAGAATAGTGGCCACGCATTCGAATAGCATTAGCGGGTCCTTTTGCAGTACTTTCACGAACGGAAATACGAATCCCGGAAGGAACTTCATCACTGCGAACAGCGGACACCAGTGGGCGAGACAAGACAATAGTCTTTTAAGATTCTTCAGCGTAGCGGTGCTGTGTATCGTGAATTGTTTTTCTATGTCGCGGTACGTCCGATGGATGCCTTTCTCTACTAGCGCCGTGTAGCCGTTCCGGTTTCGTGGGGTGTTCAGAAGCGACCTCCAAATAACCGCTCTGAATTTGACGGGATATTCTCCGTACTGCATCAAGATTCGTCTCAGTCTAGCACTGTCCATACATGTCCGCATCTTTTGCTCAACTTCGAATTTAGAGGGTGAAAACTTCTTTTCGTCGAGCGCTCCTATCGTGCCGGACCGCTCGCGTTGCATTGACGTTGAAGGCGTTTCCTTCTTCGAGACCTCGGACCTTCGGACTTCTACTGAGACAGGGCTGCGAGCCATCTCCAGCACATGCGACGTCTTGTAAATGTTGACCTCACCCAGTTGCAATATGCACACGAAATATTTACCCGTGGGGCTGACCACGAACCTCTTTATACCTGAGGATTCCGCCACGATGCTGTGAATGATGGTCTGCGACTCCAAGTCGAGGAAGTGGAGATTGCAGTCGCTACTGAGGATGGCGAGCACCTTGTTGGCACCACCGTCAAACACTTGCGGGATGAAGGCGACCTGCTGCGCTGCTGTAATATTGTACTTCGTCAGGTCGATAGACTTGAGCGCTTTCCACGTATCCATACTAAAAAGGATCAACGTGGAAGTCAACCCCGACATGGCCATCGCGCGCCCGTTCATTGTGAACGCTAGACACTTCATGTGCTTTAGGTCACTGGGGATGATTTGTTTCACGGATTTCATGCTCTCATGCCTCCATATTTGTACGGTGTTGTTTTGAAAACAAGCCACGAGGAAGTCGCCGCCGGGTGTGAACAGGATGTGCTGGATCTGGGCGCCTAGGTAAGTATTGAGAGTGAAGAATTTAGTGTAAGTGGAAAGCTCCCACAGGATGGCTTCCACGGGGCTGGCGGTGAGCAGGTTGCAGGTCTTACTGTTGGAGTAGGAGATGTGCTTTACTGCGGCCGTGTGCCCGGCCAGACTGCGTGTGACCACTCCACTCTCCACATCCAAAAAGCAAATGTCGAAATTACTTGTCGCCACCACAAGCACGTCCATCATATTACGTAGGAAGTGTAGGGCTGAGCAGACGCCTATGCCTGTTAGTTTCCAGAATTTGAGGTCAGCAAAGTCCAGAATGAAGATGTTGCCCCCGCCATCAGAGCACGCCAGTTTTTCGTGGTTATCATCGAAGGACGCAGTCGAAAACCGTATCCTCCGCGTCTCCCCATTCGGACCGCGTATCGTGTGATGCAACTGCAGTATAACTCCATCTTTGGGCTTGGATTTTAGCTTGATATCGTACTTTTCTATAACTTCGCTCGGGTCCTTTTGTTGTTCCATCTGTGAACACTTACTAAAGCTTTGCCCAATAGAAGAATTTTCTATTCTGAATTTTTTATCATTCTGTGTTTGCTGCGACGCTCTGTGTTGATGTTATTTACAAATATTATTTTAAATTTGGCGGACAGGATATGAAAACAAAATCTGAAAACACTACAGTTTTTTTTTGACAACTGGAGGGACGATCGGATATCTTACATTCGCGCTAGTGATTATTTTCTCTGTGATTCGCGCAGCGTATCGCGTTTTGGTTATGCTATGCTTGCTTTTCAAAAAGTCCGAGTCCTTTAAAACTATCGCAAAATGCTTGACTTCCACGTTTGACACACATTCTGACGTTGTGTGTGACTGGTTTGTCTATTAAAATAAGTTGCTATGGTTGCATTATAAAAGTTGCCATACTTAAATGTAGAATTTTTAACTTTATATTTTTTTCTGGGAACACTGACGGGGAAAAACCAAGAATAGTGTTAGTGCAATGACCTTGAGTAAAGTTACAGGAAAGAGAAACAATTTGGAAATTCTAAAAGTATCTGGTATGGAGTACTGTTTGTACTGTGGTACTAGTTTTCAGTACTTGTCGAACTATATTGATTCCAATAAATCCATTACGATCGACAGTCGATAAATTTTTGACATACTTTTGTTCCAAAATCACTGCCTGTAACGTATAGGTATTTAATTTTATTCAGCTTTTGTCTGGGTTTAAACAAATATTGTATTGAACAATTCCGAAACGTGGCAACCGAAACTAATAAAAAAAAAACCGGCCAAGTGCGAGTCGGACTCGCGCACGAGTCTAATGTTGTATAGGTAACGGACTCCGTACCATTACCTATACAACATTTGACACAAAGATAAAAAAAAACAGCAAAAAATCACGTTTGTTATATGGGAGCCTACCTTAAATATTTATTTTATTTTTAGTATTTGTTGTTATAGCGGCAACAGAAATACATAATCTGTGAAAATTTCAACTCTCGATAGCTATATCACGGTTCTTGAGATACAGCCTGGTGACAGACGGACGGACGGACGGACGGACGGACGGACGGACGGACGGACAGACAGACAGCGAAGTCTTAGGTCCCGTTTTTACCCTTTGGGTACGGAACCCTAAAAAACAGCTGTACAGTCGACAACACATCAACCTTAACATACAAGCACTGTAATCAGTGACATACATGCACTGTAATTTGGAACAAAACTGCCGACTGAACTGTCAACAGTACAACAACCTTTGCACACTTTGACGTTCATTAAGTAAACATTCTGTTTTTACAATGAATAAAAATATTTGAATTGAATTGAATTGAATTTAAGTCGGAGATCAATTTTCATCATACAAAATGTTTGAAAAAAATTTTACAGTGCTTCACCAAGCAAGTGAACAATTTTTAAGCGAATTCATTGTTATATATGATATTCATTGAGTAAAACCCACAACGGATACCATAATTTGTGTTCACAGTTCTATGATAGTTAAATATGGTCCAAATGCTCTTACAATTGATGGATGTACTATGCATGTTTACATTTTAGTTGCCAAGACACCGGTGAAGTAACTGAATAGAGTGTACGGATGTAAAGGCTGATGTGCTAATGTACAGCACATCGACCTTCACACGCGAGCACTCTACTGAGTTAGATCACAGGTAACTCTGCAAATAAATGTACCCAAAGGTTCATGTGCTGTCGACGCGACAGTATACATAAACCATAACATTTTAGATAAAGATAAGATAAAGATAAGATAAAGATAAAACGTTTTTTAATTTTTCTGTGAATGTTTTGTTTTATTCATGTGATTTTATGTGTGCAAAAAAGTATAAAGTACATTTCATTTGCTAAAGCATGGTAAATACATTGCTGGTAAAGTAAATGAAAAGAATATGCATGCTCTACCAGTTAAGGTGTGCAAATATTAGACTTTGAGAATAATGTAAATAACAAACTATAAATCAATATCATTTAATCTAACTGATTTTAGTACACGTCTCACAGTGTTTTAAATCACTTAAAAAATTTCCCGATGCTGTTTTCCACATTAATCGATCAAGGAATGCATTTGAAATGTAAGAGTAGAACACCCACGTGTCAATTTCTATTACTTTATTTTAAAAAAAATTAATAATATTTCGTGACCTTGGCTTAGAAAATTGTTTAATTAATTATTGTAGGCGTAACGGATCAAGATGTCATTCTTTTATTAATAAGGTTTGATAAATGATTTTACAGCGCATATTTTCCAATTTTAAATTTTTGGAAATCACCTCGGGATATCGAGTAATTAACTTTTTTTCAGATTTTGGTTTTTATTTTTTTTCTTTAAAATACCTCAAAAGTGCGATCTGTAACTAGCACAGTTAAATTGCTCTTAATTAGGTTTATCACTGATAAAAAAATCACGTTGCACTTACGCGGCGTTTATGAGTTATTGAATTTCAAAATTTTGTGTTAGGGGTGTCACTCAACTTGACCTTTCAATTTAGTCAAAATCTATATATACTTTATTTTTTTTTATTTTTTGATTAGTTGCAAAACTATATATTATTTAGACATACACTTAAAATATCTTCTAAATAGCTTCTTTCTCACATTATATAGACTCACATTTACATGCTTAAAACAATTTTAGTTTTGTTACCTGAAGTAGATTGCTTGGTTTTGTTTAAGTATTTACTTTAAGTAAGTACTTAGTTTTAGTTCAGTTATGGTTAACATGTAGCGTAGGAAGGCGTCCACCCTCGTCAAGCTTACCTATGCTAAAACCCTATGTTTATACATGTTAACTTGAGAAACGGGGGTGAGGCAAAATGGAGCCGTTACAGACCCATGGCGCCACTTCGCCTCAGCAGGGCCTTACCAAACCTGCTGAGGGATGTCCATCCGGGCCCCGACCGAAGGACTTAGGACAAGGAGGGCATGAGGGCGCCAACCCTCATGTTGGTACACGAGTGGCAAGCGATGCTATGGATCACCCCATAGCCGGTACTTCTTATCAAACTCCAGAAGTAACCGCAAGTATGCAAGGAGTTTATTCGGGACTACATATTTTTGAATGTTTTTACGCAGAGAGCAAAAAATATAAAAAGACTGGGTCTCCTGACGACCTAACACCATCGGATTTGATGACCTTACTTTTCAGAGAAATGGGCGAGCGACTTAAAGATCTCTCATCTAGCGAAAAAGATAGACTTATAAGCAACGTTGTTTACACATTTCTTAGAAAAGCCACTAGGTTTTATAAAAGTTGCAATCGGAACAAAAAGAGGTTCAGAGACAAGCATGCTGTTTTCTTGAACAAACTGTTGTCTGCCAGAAACTGTTCGTGGACTTCTGAAGCCGATTATTGTAGAAAACTTGCAATTCACAGCAGAAGATGGCGAAGATCCATCAATAGATGAATCTTCATCGTTAGACGATGAAGAAGATTCATCCAATTTTGATGACTGCCCTCTGGTACTAGAAACTGAAAATTATTCATACGAGCCATAAAATCCAGAAAATTTGAAAGCAATCTAACATGCGAAAACGTCTATAATATATTTTGAAGTAACTTTTCGTTAGTTGTTTCTAATTTCCTGTATTTAATGACATAATTGTTATTAATTGGCAACATATTCAAAAGTCTTTTAAGTTTATTTTTTACTTTTTAATTTTAGTAGTAGGTTCACTATTTTTCGGAAAATTTCATCATCATCATTCAGCCACAAGAGGTCCACTGTTGGAAATAGGCCTCCTCCATGGATTTCCAAAAAGACCGGTTGGAAGCGGCCTGCATCCAGCGCCTTCCTGCCACTTGGATGAGGTCATCTGTCCATCTTGTGGCTGGTCGTCCTACGCTGCGCTTGCCGATATGTGGTCTCCATTCGAGAACTTTTTGGCCCCATCGGCCATCAGTTCTGCGTGCTATGTGCCCCACCCACTGCCACTTCAACTTACTAATCCGCTGGGCTATGTCGACGACTTTCGTTCGTCTACGGATCTCATCATTTCTGATTCGATCTCGTAGAGAAATTCCGAATAGCCCTTTCCATAGCTCGTTGCGTGACCTTGAGCCTTCTTATGAGGCCTATAGTGAGAGACCACCTTTCAGTGCCATAAGTCATCACTGGTAACACACTGGTTGTATAATTTTGTCTTGAGCGATTGAGGTATATTAGACCGGAAAATTTATTTTAAATCTATTTTACTATTTCTCGTGTAAAATATTTATCGTTCCTGTAAATAAAATACCTAGCTTTTAAGTTTTATTTGTAAAATATTTTATTTTTAGTGTAAAACATTTGTTAGTGTAACCTTATGCAGATAATTACAAAAAAAATCCACTCTTAATACAAATACTAAAAGTCAGCTACCAATTTTTTATAGACAGTCGAAAAAAAATTCATTTCCGACACTTGGTTTCTTTGGGAAAGTTACTCAAAATCATGGTCTGACTGCCGTACACAGAGTCGTCAATTAAGATTTAATGTCAATTAAGTATCATGTCATCTCTTTCATTTCAATGACATATGAAAGAGATAGCACGACACTTAATGAACATTAAGTTTAATTGACGACTGTGAGTACGGCAGTAAGTCCACCCCTGAATTATTTAAACCTTTTGTATATATACCCCGTATAGTTTTTTATTAGAGACAAAAAATAAACATTATATTTATTTGACCTTTAGAGACAACCCTAAAATGTGTCAGTTGACCTTTGTACGTAACTCCCAAAGGCCGCGATGGAGCAACGTGATCTTTTTATCAGTGATAAACCGAATTAAGAGCAATTTATCTGTGCTAGTTACAGATCGCACTTTTGAGGTATTTTAAAGAAAAAAAATAAAAACCAAAATCTGAAAAAAAGTTAATTACTCGATATCCCGAGGTGATTTCCAAAAATTTTAAATTGGAAAATATGCGCTGTAAAATAATTTATCAAACCTTATTAATAAAAGAATAACATCTTGATCCGTTACGCCTACAATAATTAATTAAACAATTTTCTAAGCCAAGGTCACGAAATATTATTAATTTTTTTTAAAATAAAGTAATAGAAATTGACACGTGGGTGTTCTACTCTTACATTTCAAATGCATTCCTTGATCGATTAATGTGGAAAACAGCATCGGGAAATTTTTTAAGTGATTTAAAACAGTGTGCGTCTGTAAAGGTTCCTACTGTCGACTGTACAGTCTGTACACCGTAGAGTCGAAGTGTACATATTAGTAGTCCGCTTGCAAAGGTCGATGTGCAGCATACATGAAATTAATGTAATTAATACCGGTAGAGTCGACAGCACATCGACCTTTAAATACAAGTACTCTAATCACTTATAGTAGGTAGAGGTGACTTTGTCATTACGTGTTATGGTATATGTTAGGTCTTATAGACAGTGCCTACAGTTGAAATGAAATGAAATGAAATGAAAAATGTTTATTGAGCTGAACAAAACTTAACATTAAAATATAAAGTAACTCTGAACCCCAAACTAAATTAAATTGTATCTCGGAGCACGGTGATCCACTCAGGACGAACCTAAATATATCACATAGTGTTTGTACAATATTAAAATAAAAGTTAAACATGCTTAGAGCAAACTATAATATGGCTCAAGTCTTTTATTTAAAATAATAAAATATATCTACATATAATGTAATATTATATAGATACGATAGTTTTTTTATAACTTTATTAAATTAAATAAACTATTACATAAACATACTTAACTACATAAATATACTGTGATATATTCGTCATTATTTAGTGAACTTAACATCTTTCCCGATTCCAAATTTGGTTATTTATTCACGATATAGGGTAGGTTGTTAAAAAGATTGAGTTTTTTAGTAACCAACGAGTAGGCAAACTAGTAACCAGAGAAGCGTGAGACCCGATTGCATGGTATTTAAGCGCAATGTGAGATCCTAGTAAATTGGTTATATAATGAAAGAAGAAAAATTGCCATAGATAGACCTATGCAATCAGAGAGTCGGCAACAATAAAATACAAAACAATAATGTGTTCTGCTATTTGATTATATAAATAGGTTTTTGGTTTGGCTGGTAGTCGAGCTGTAATAGAAACTTTTGCAGCATTCGGATACATGCAAATTGATAGCAGGTAGACCTTTACATTTTACCTAACGGAATAGTGTTCATGGATGTAAAGGTTGCTGTGCTGTTGAATTTGCTACAGAAAGTAGGACAACAAATATTATTTTATGACGTACAGAGCCGGTTAGAGCCTGTATAATTGCAGCTATCTGCACACCCAATAATTAAAATTTGGACATTCCACAATTATTTATGATTTCTCTATTTATTGTGATTTCTTTTATTAGCCATTTGTATTTCACACAGTCACATTGCCTGTTCGAAGTATGACTATTGAAGATATGCGTTATTATTATCATCATATTTACTCGACATTTAAATTTTTCCTTTTATCAATCAATTTCCCTCATCATTTACCCATATTTGACATCATCACACAAATTTATTAATCAATTGAACAACTTATCTATACAATACTAATACAGTTTTGAGTAAGGAATCATAATATTACTAAATAATTTAAATATACCACCCTCATCATCTCCGCGCCATGAAATCAGAAATCAGAAATCAATAATTTATTTCAACGTAAAGAATTTACATTCTGTTTGCTGAATGTCAATGTACTATGTTACTATGTTAGCCGCTGCCTTCGGGCCGTATTTGTAGTGGAGAAAAAGGCAGCGGGAAAAAAAACTCCACTCTGACCATCTTTTCTCAAATCATCTTAAACTTATACATCAAAGCCTATATGATATGATTCCGTGATAGCCACTAATAACTTTAAAAGCCAAAATAACACTTCTTACAAAAGTAGCAAAAACAGTACCTAATGCTGCGGCCAGACACACGAACAGCACCCGTTCACGAGCATAACGCAGGGGTCAGCCATCACCAGTCTCAACCATTTTAGAGGGAGATAGGTGACCCGGCCACCACGCCACCATTCGAATGACCTTTAGCAAACCTGCAGATTGAGTTCTTGTCAGCTATAAAATGTGTACTATAGTTATTAATGTGCAATCACGTCGTCAGTACACGTTTTTAAAATTAAATAAATTATAATATTAATAATTAAATAACAATGAAATCGCAGTGGAATTTGCTTACTACCAAGGGCTTATATCGTTCATATACTCGTCTATTCTATAATAGGCTTTTTTACATAGCGATTTTTTAATGAATGTTTTAAATTTATTTTCAGACAAGGATAGAACATGTTCACATGAAGGATGGATCCCCGAACCCTGCACGCCGCCTTTACTTAGTAGATACGTGGTACTGACGTAATACCAGCGCTGGAGTAGCTCGCTTCTTCAGCACATGCTGTCAGTACCATTGTGCATTTGCCGCACCCACAGCAATATTATGTCGTACCTATTTGATGTTTTATGTTTGATTTGTTATGTTTGTCTCTGTGTTGTGTTTCATCTTCCCGCTGTACTCTTTTTACGCTGTTTCGCTTTTGTACATTTAAGTGTGTGTTTGCAAGTGTAAATAAATGATTTATTTATCTATCTATCAATGCCAAACGAACCATTTTTATGCTTATGATGACTAAGGCGGGTTTGTTCTAAATATATTTCTCATTATCGAGCTGGGTTCCGGATGGTAATTTGATTACAGGATCCTTCTTCGGACGCACTGCAAAACAGTTACTTACACGATACACATAAGCAAGCTAGGCATTTACTGACTAGTCTGAAAGATCCTTGCAACCAAAAATTGCAATCTACCTGCAACATACATACGCCTGCTGCGAATGTGTGGCAGGCATTGATTAATTTTCACTCACGTGTAACACGTACCAATGCAGTTTTGACTTGACGTTTACTTTGTTATCGTATTATCGAACCGATGATAAATCGTGGTTATTTAAATAAGTACATACGAGTGTATTTTATTACCAGTCTCACTTAGTGTATTTTCATAAAGGATATAGTGCAATCGCAGGGTAAGTTTTTCTCTTTTGATAGGCGTTTACTATGGCATTTCTTGTTCTTAGGTAGTAGAAGTTATTTAATTTTTACCTGACTGCGGCGGAGCCCAAAAGGAAGGTGTTAATGTGTTTGGCTTGTATGGAAGTATTTCCGATTCTATGTTCCCCAATGGTCAGATTTTGACAAATGAAATCTCAATCGATTCGTCATATTTGTGCGATTGTAGGCTATATAAAATCAGCATAAATCTAAGAAAAAAAAATACTAAAAAAAAACAACTGAAATAAAAAAATGCAGTAACCCAACAGCTGAGCATTTACTAGGTACTAAGTAGGCGGGACCCAATTCAATGTGTGTGAGGGACCTGGGTTAGACAGTCAGCAGTCGGGTTGTTGGTTATTGTTATCCGACTGCGGGAGAGCCAAAAAGTAGGGTTATGTGTTTAGCTCGATTCGTATCTTAATTTTATTTAACTACGCCAATCAAGTGCTATGTATGTAGGCTATATTAAAAAAACAGTAATGTATAAAAAAATTAAATTCACTAACTACTAACATCTACTAAGCAATTAAAGTTCCACGTTTAGTCACTAGTTGGCGCTACTATATTTTATTTATTCTTTTTGTTTCCTAATTATGCCAACCACGTTTTAAGACTATAAAAGATAAATTATTTTGTAAGATTTGATATCAGAAGGAAAACAAAATTATGTAAGTATCATAGGTATAATTGCATTCAGCTTTAGTGCACATGTAAATAAACCGATGATAGAAATCGTTAAAAAAATACGGGGAACAAATACCTATGAAGTTGCTTGCTCGTAATAGGTAAAATCGTTTATCTCATTAAGGCGATTAGAGTCCTCGATGGCCTTGGACGTTTGAGCTCCCCGCCCCGCGCCACAGCCGCGCACCCCGCACGAAAACATCGAGATCATAGAATACACGGGTGCCGTAGGTAGGCAGAAGCGCAGTCCATACGCACTACTTACCTAATTTTTGACATTTAATTTATTGATGAACGTTCTTTTTAAATGTAACATAAGATGTGTCTGTATAATGAAAATAATTGTAAGTAGAAAGTTTGATTGCCGAAATAGCGACCAAAGTTTTTATTTGGTGTGTAAAAAAATATATTTTCTTTACATACGAGTAAGTACAAAACCAACAAAAGTGTGAAAATATATAATAAATAAATATGTCCTAAGGGTTTGATTTCTAAGCAATTATTTTCCCCAGAAAGCTAAAAATTACCAGGTAAAAAATTGGCTGGTAGGTATTTGAGATATTCCCGATTCGTCACTAGTAAATAAAATAAAACCCAATAAGAGTCTTACAATAATATATATTTTTTTGTTTTGCAATTTGAATTTGATAGTATTATTCTTTTGTTTACACCCAGACCAAAGCTAAATGAAACGAAATATATTATAAAGTAGCATTTCACGATTACCGCCCATCCAGCAACTGTACATTATCCCATTGTCGCTCGGTTGAAATATACAAGCGCTTATGGTTCCTATTATAAAATAAATCTTGTAGATTACTATCAGCGGCACTAAAACCTTGTTCATTCAAAAAGTTCTAACAAAAATAAAATAAAAAATCCCGAAAACATGATATTTTAAAATGACTTTGACTCAGAAGAGATGTTCCTGCTTCACTCGAGTGAGCAAATAATAAGTTTATAAGCATTATTTCTTTAACAAACTGTTGCATTTACTTACTTTTTATAAAATATGGCAGTCCGGACCCATTACTGTCAGTTTATGGGTCCCGACTGCCATATTTCAGTTCAGAATTACAGAAACCATAAGATAAAAGATAAAACGTTTATTATCATATAAAATAATTATATAATGGGAGCCTACAGAAAAATAGCCTAATATGTGTAATAATTAATTATTATTTTTAACGTTATTTAAATTTTTTATTAAACTAAATAATGATTACACATAATTTTAAATAAAAAAAATGCGTCTTGCATGCATCACAGAAGGAAAATACTTATATTATATTAATTTAATGATTATATAAAGAATGCTTATAAACTTACATAAGATAAAAGATAAAACGTTTGTAGTCATATAAAATTATTACAAAATGGGAGCGTACCTACAGAAAAAATGCCTAATATGTGTAATAATTAATTATTATTTCTTTTTAAGTAATTTATTTTATAGTACATATGGTGCTACATTACCGCACTAGTGCGATAATGAGCACTTTACGTGCCTATGTCGAAACTTCAAAGGGCCATATGTACTATAAAACGTTGTACGATACACGTGCGAATAGGTAATTCGTAACTCGTGTCGATATAAAACACTCCCTTCGGTCGTGTTTTAATTTATCGCCACTCGTTGCGAATTTCCTACTTTTCGCACTAGTATCGTAATGTACTATTATTTTTTTATATTTTATTAAACTAATTAATATAATTTTAAACTAAGAAAATGCGTATTGCACAAAAGAAAATTATTATATACAAAAAATAAAAAATTGTGTCTCGGGCTACGTGCAATTTAGGAAGAGGGCTTTTTATTTGCTTTACATAACTAACTTAATGGAAGTTATTTTCAATGGATTTTATACGAAATTTTAAGTGTTCAGTGTTCACAACCGAGCAAAAACGTTTGTTGCATGGGAGCCCCCGTTTTTTTTCTGTTTTTCATTATATGTGAATTCAACTGTCTAACTATCACGGTTTATGAGATACAGCCTGGTGACAGACGGACGGACGGACGGACAGCGGAGTCTTAGTAATAGGGTCCCTTACCCTTTGGCTACGGAACCCTAAAAATCTTTTTCCTTTAGAATGGCTGCAACTGTTTTTCGAAATATTCCTGTAGCCATTGCAGTACGTTCCATGGCTGACTGAAAATGGTTCAGTATTTTGACCCCTCAAAGGTTTACCTCTTTTAAGTAAAGACATTGTTTATGTTGGGATTTTAAATTAAAATATGTCGTGCAAGTTGTGAAATTATATTTTGGGATTTTAAATTAAAATATGACGTGCTTGTTGTGAAATTATATTTTGAGTGATAATATAAAATAACAAACTTCTGAATATTTGAAATTCAAACACATAAAAGGAAGTTTCAAATGAATACAGAAATTATCAACAGTTTACAAAAACTGCTTGATATCTCTGCCTTCAGTTTAAGAAAAAATTGCGTCCCGCGATAACAAAAATGAATTCTAAATGAAAATCTGTTGACAATTGACGTAGTTATCGGACGTAAAGGTTGAAGTAATTTCGTTAAATATCTACTTTAAACGGAAAAATTTTGGAAATTTGGAAAAGTCTTCACCTCAGGACTGGTCTCGAAAAAAAACACACACACACACAGTACGCGTTAAGCTCGCGGTGCTGCTCGGATGGAGTGACGGAGCGTGCGCGAGGTAGGTCGGCTTTTATTTTAGGTGTGCGTTCGTCTGTGGAAGGGTAGAAAAAAATATTTTGTAGGTAATTTGGAATTTGGCCCGGAGCCCTGGGAACGTCTGGAGAGGCGGTTACCAACGGCGCGGGAGCACTCTGCGGCGAGAACGGCGCTACTCTGGAAGTAGGCGGTCCAAGGTTCGATTCCCGGAAAATAAAAATAAATGCGAATTTTGACGTAGCGCCCTGAGAGAGGTGTCTATCGACGCGGGTTTTTTTACGGGTTCACATGGCGTGCTATGATTGGCAGAGATGTTTTCGCGCCATGCAAAAATTTTATTTCTGCGCAGGTACATCGGTGTAAGTAATGAAAGTGGGAGTACTGTGCTTACATTTTAATGAGATTTCATGGGCCGTAAAGCGCGCTGAGAAATATTTATTTCACGATTTACCTTTTTCTACATGTAAACAAACCGTTGATAGATACAGTTAAATATTCAAGTTATTTGTCGGGCATTATAATAATAATAATAAGAAGGCTCAAGGTCGCCCAACGAGCAATAGAGAGAGCTATGTTAGGAGTTTCACTACGTGATCGAATCAGGAATGAGGAGATCCGCAGAAGAACCAGAGCTACTGATATAGTTCGAAGAATTGCTCAGTTGAAGTGGCGGTGGGCGGGGCACATAGTTCGAAAAACTGATGGCCGTTGTTGGGGCGAAAAAGTTCTGACCTAGCGACCGCGGACCGGATGACGCAGCGTGGGCAGACCCCCACCAGATGGTCTGGTTACGGTGTCAGAGAGTCGCTGGATGTGGGCGGCATAAGACCGGGAAGCATAGAAAACTATGAGGGAGGCCTATGTCCTGCAGCGGGCGTCAAATGGCTGATGATGATACTAATTATAGCTTTATGATACATGCCCTATAAAAGTTCACTTAATATTGTCTTTCCAGTTGCTGCATGCAAGATGAGGCTTAGCAGACTACAACCTTTATTCAAGAACCTTCTGAAGGACCACAAGATTAACCCAGGCAGCAAACTCGTCATCGATGGCAAGTCGTTCTTCCAAAACACTTACAGGGACAGCGGCTGCCAATACCTTCTCGGCGGCGAATACGATCGGTACGCGCAGCACTTGAAAAAGATCTTCAAAAACTTTCGTGATAGCAATGTTACCTGCTACGTAGTCTTTAATGGGGCGACGGCAACTGATATGGAGCGTCGACTCGAGATTCACCAGAAAATCATCGACCAAACGACCTCTATAGACCCAGGTAAGCAGGAAAACGTCTTCAGCGAACCAATTTTTGCCAAGGACGTGTTCAAAGAAGTTCTGAAAGAACTGGGCATACGGTATGCCGTCTGTGAATACGATCACATCATCGAAATGGTAAATCTGGCGAAGTACTATCACTGCCCTTTATTGACAAGAAACATCGAGTACAGTCTCCTAGGAGTGGCATGTATATCACCAAAGTCTCTAAACTTCGAATCGAACTGCATAGCTTGCAAAATATACGACACAGAAATTAGCAGAGAACGGATCGCATTACCTCATGATAAACTGTCGATATTTCTAGTTTTGATGGATGAAGGTAACAATTACCTTCGTGACTTGCAACGACTGATTGGATTCCGTGAAAACAACTTGCTTTACAAGGTGCATAGCTTTATGCGCCGCCAGACAAGGGACGCTGTTTTAGGCGACTTTAAGAAACAAATGGCCAAAGACAGGTACGACATGTTTATGAAGGACTACAACAAGATTAGAGACTTTATGTTTCGCAGGAAAGACTCTTTGGTTCAGGAATATTTAAGAGGTAGAGAAATTAATTCTGAGGATTGGTTTGCAAAAGGAGTTATTGCGGACAGAATAGCTGCTTGTTACATAAACTTGAAGAATAGTAGTGTATTTAGTGGATCGTGGCTTATATGTGATAACAGCAAGGAAGATCCGATGCTTTCCTCAATTAATGTAGTCAGGCTTGTTCACGAGTTGCTGACTAATTTCCGAAGCACCAAAATCACTTTTGTTGGTCGCGATGGCACTGAAAGCAGAGCCTGGGAGTTATTTGACTCCATAGGCTATCAACGCGCTAAAGGAACTCTCGGAGATGTCTTCAAAAATGGCTGGTCCTTAAATCATCTACCGGACTATTTGAGATACTTCTTCGAAGTTCAACTGCCTGGTTTCGATTTCAACGCTCTAGAAATGATTCCTGAGGACTGTCGAATGCTAATGATGGCACTCGTGTATTACTCCGTGAAAGTCGACGGTGATAATACGGCACTTGTATATAGCGTGATGCTCTCTTACACCATGCTTGGTCCAGTGACAAGAGTCACTGGAATGTTGAAAAGGAGCAACTTTAGTTTAATGCAGAACGAAAATTTCGATAGCGATGTTACGACTCAAGATGGGGTGGTCGAAAGGGACTGTTACGCCGCGGCCAGGGCCTTGATGAATCATTTTTACGCGAGCGAATTGCAGAAAAAGTTTGATCGGGAGGTTCTTCATATGTTCGCAGAGTTCCAGCATTGCCTCCAGCAGTTGAATTACTTGAATAAGCTTTGTGGTGAAAGGATGCAGTCGACGATCTACCACAGTAGCTACAACGCGACGTTCATCTATAACCTGTTTCTTGAAATAAGGTTTATGATGGAACCGATGGGGGAAATCGAGGAAATGTTGAACGAGAGTCCGTCGGTGTTGAAATATCTGAAGCATTTGGTTGGGGTCTTTGAGTGCTGCATGGAATCTTTGACAAGAACCTGAGGATGTGGACTGAGACATTACCTTTTTTCTACTTACCTATGCTAAATATAAGTTTTTTTTTATGTAGCCCCAACTGTGTCCCACTGCTGGGCAAAGGCCTCCCCTTTAGCTCGTGGCCGACCCAAGCGGAGATGGCGGGACGACCTCACGACCTTTCTACCAGGTTGGCAGGAGGTGGCCATGAACAGGGAGGAGTGGAGAGCTAAATATAGGCTTAAATAGACAAATAAGATAATGTTAGATGATCTATGCTAATGCTAATGTTCTAGAGCGGTGGTAGCGGAGTGGTGGTAGCGGAGCGGTGGAACGCCGGCTTCTCATTCGGGCGGTCGTGGGTTCGAATCCCGGCATGTACTAATAAGTTTGTTTTCTAAGTTACCTACATTTGTGAAGTTGTAGTAGCAATACCACTCGTTAACCGTGAAGAAAAACATCGTGAGCAAACCTGAGTGTCTGAGGTGTTCACACACATACATCAGCGCTTGAAATCGCCAATCCGCGGTGGTCACGCGTAGTAATTAAACCCATACTCTCTCTCTGAGAGAAGGCCTATGCCCTGAAGTGGGACTTATATGTATAGACTACATAAAAATAATAATGTTCTAATGTCTCTGTTTGTGTTATTAAATAATTTTTGCGACTTTTTGGAAATAAACACAATTTGTTAAAAATGTAGGCATGGTTATTTTGATGACTAGGGCCTTGTTTCATTAAGTTACAATTAGTAATATTCGTCCGACTTAGCCTATACATGATTGGTCGGGTTGGACGAAAATTAATGCAGACAATAATCATAAAGCTTTACAAAACACGGCCCAGAGAGTGGTCGGTAGACAGTAAAGTGTCGTGTTTCACTCGGCACGTCCGAATGATAATGTTGCAGAACCAAATATCTTTCACGCCTTGTAAGTTGTGACCCTGATTATTTTCATCCGTGCGTTTTCACCTAAAATTGGAGTCAATTCTCTATTCACGCAATGTAAACAAACGAAGTCCTACATAACTGTAGCAAATAAAGCTGTAGTTCTTGCCTAAGTACCTACTTGTAATTAGAGCATGGACTACTGGACCCTTTTTCTAAAACCGGTATTTTTTCGTTATTGATGATTTTATTGTTAAAATAATTTAGATGATTGTAAAACAGTTGATTTACGTGGCCTCTACGTTTTATCCCACTGAGCTTTCCCCACACCATCAGTTCAAGTTGTCAAATTAACTCAATCAAATATAAAGTAAGCAAAATTTTTTTGAGCAAATACAATAAGTCCGAGAGAAAACTGAACTCAACCTGATAGTAATTAGAATATTTAAAAGAAACTAATTTATTTTTTATTCATAATTATATTTCTCTTGCTCGGACTGTAAGCAAACCGAAAGAATGGGCATTGTCCTTAAAAAAAAAAGTTTTGTATTTATATATTTTTTCGAGAATATAGGTAAGTTTGAGAGCCTAGGCTGAACATTTCGCTGCTTTAGCAAATTTTTGAAGCGAAAAAAAAAGAATCGGAGTCTAGGTAACCGGAAGTACGTCATGCACGGAAGTACGTCATCAACTGATGTCTTACAAGCTGTCAGTTTCTAGTAATACCATGACTCGATACAAAAACTCTTTAAATATACAAAACTTAAAAGACTCCTTATCTATGCAAACGTAAGAGAAGGCGCGCACTAGTTGCCCAGCAACTTTTTTGTCACTTTCGCTATCTCCTCGCCGAAATTTGGACGATGCGCACACGGAAGCGACAACAGCGCAACTTTTTCGTAAATTTTTGCCGCATTCATCAAAATGCATTTTGAAGAGACGGTTGTGGTCTATGCGCTTGTTTTAAGAAACCAAAAATAACAGCGAAAAAGGCAATATTGGGTGCATCCATTATGGAGTGACAGATTAACATTAGGAACTTTCAAACAATGTTTCAAAAGTTGAGAGTGTATCCATAAAGATTGTTTCGTTATTTTAAAATGAGTATCAAAAGTTTTGATGAACTGTGCAGAACTTTACGAACTGGCATCGCTCATAAAAATACAAATTTGCGATTGGCTGCCTCATTAGAGGAAACACTGGCAAAAGTTTTTTTGGTTCAGGAAACCATAAAAACATGCTAATTTTGAATACTTGTAAGTCTTAAGTCTATTGGTGACGCCTCTTTGTGTAAAATCGGCAATGGAAAATGCATCTATATTTGAATATAATAAGGTCCGATCGAAAAGGTCGGTTGATGCTTGCAACTGGCTAGCCGGCAACTTTTTTGTGGCCGTGCGCGCACTGCAACCAGTAGACTGGGCGACAGTTGCGTCGCCGGCTTCGCGGACAAAAAAGTCTCCCAGTTGTTGCGACGCTAAATGTGCGCACTTTCATACAAACTGTCTTTTTTTCTTTTTAATCTTTGATACAAACCCGTAGACTTGATGTGAGAGACATAATAGTTGCGGAGACAAAAGTTGCTCGTGTCCGCTAGGCCTAAAATATATTATAATTGTTTTTTACGGATTGCCGAATACATTTTTTATTCAAAAATATTAAACCTACATACTTTAATTCACGTGTTGAACGAACGTTAGAATTATTCACAAAGATACAAGAAATCAGTGAATATTATATGACCTTTAAAATAAATTGTAGATACTTACAGTTAGATACAATATTGTATTATGTCACTTCTGTACCGTAGGTACACCAAATAGAACAGGAGACTAAAGACTAGTTTCTTGTGGGACACCGTAATTAACAGGAACGGACTGTGATTTTAAATAGTACCCATCAGTTAATTCGAAACTATCATTAAGGTGAGCGTCAAACTTTTGACTGTATTGATACCGAAACTCCAAAACCCTATAAAGCATGAGTTTTGTATTTAGACAGTCTCAGACTCAAATTTGCAGCAAAATCGTAAAAGCAGATTGGGAATCTAGAAAAGTCCCAATATGTTTTACGTTATGAAGTTATTATTATGGATGTAGAATCGCAGAGCGCGTCTAGAAGCTAGGTATCATCATCAGCCTATGCTTGTCCACTGCTGGGCATAGGCCTCTCCTATAGCACGCCACTGAGCACGGTCCTCGGCTACTCTCATCCAGCTCTTGCCAGCCGCCCTGCGAAGATCATCGCTCCACCGAGTCTGAGGACGTCCCACACTACGTTTACCGATCCGCGGTCTCCACTCGAGAACTCGTCTACCCCATCGGTTATCAGTTCTTCGGATAATATGGCCGGCCCACTGCCACTTCAGCATGCTAATTCGGTGGGCTATGTCGGTGACTTTGGTTCTCTGTCGGATCACCTCGTTTCGAATTCGATCTTTCAGAGAAACCCCGAGCATAGCCGAGAAGCTGGGTATAGTAATTCCGAAACTACCAAAATACCGGTATTTCAAAACCGGTTTTTCAAATTCGAATATTCTGTCCGGTATCCCGGTTTTACGGTAATACCGAAAACCGGTATCCATACTCTACTTGTAATTGTTGCACAACATTAGTTGGTAAAATTTCTGTGATTTTCCTACGTATCATACCTACTCTTAGATTGAGAACCGTGACGGATTGATTTTCGACTATTTCTAATAGCCACAGGTCATTCACAATTAGCTCCCAATCCAGTGCAACAGCCAACAAATAGCCGGTACTCGTATTTAGGCGCGTTTCCGCATTTGTTTACCTCCGCTGCCCATTGCATCGCAACAGACTGCAAACGGTCTCGTTGGCTGCTCGGGAAAATTTACGCGATTTACTCCATGCGATGGGGCGGTCGAGTGCGGCCGCGCCTGCGCAACGCTCCCGCGGCGGCTAACCTCTCGTCCTAAATTAAAAAACAAACTTACACTTCCTTAAAAAAATAAACACCACAATTCATTGTTGACTTTCAACACGCGAAAGTTTAAAACAAATGAAAGAGAGACGAAACAGATTAACTATCATCGCGACGCCGTTTCGTCGCAGTGATTATCAGCCAGTTTCAGCTCGCGGAAGATACTTATAGATAAAGTAACGAGATCGCGGCTCGTGGCGATCCGCGCGCCGGGAAACTAAGAATTCCTGGGTAACGAACCGAGCGCGATGTTTTCACTGCGCTGAATGCCGACGTACAGGCTGGTGGAGACAGCGGGCGTGCTCGGCCGATTGGTGCGGAGGCTCAAGATGTGCTTCCTCAATGTGTTGAGACTCCACGTGTCGCAGAACCAGCGCCAGAAGCGACTCTACAAGCAGTACATGGAGCAGTTGGCTGGAGCCTACGTGGAGAGGTGTACCGACTTCAGCAGCATGCATTGCTGGGACCACAGATACGCGTATAGAGCTGATACGCCGGACTGGCGGTACCCTGTGCCTTGTGAGGACTACTGGTGTGAGTCTGAGGGGTCCCAGTCTTGTTATGGCTCTGAGTGTGGTGACAGTGGGCGCTGCTCGTCTCCTTGCTGCTCGGAGGTGATATTCAACGGAGGTCAACACTTCGGCGGAAAGAACCCGACCCATCATGTCTGTCGGCGGTACCCCGTCTGCTATCCGGGCAATTTTGGGTGAGTAGACCTGTGTTATTTTTTGCTGCGTGTTTTGAGCGGTCTCACTCGCTTTTCAGGTTGAAAGGTACTGAAATTACTACAGTGATCGTCCGAAAGACACAATTTGTAAAACGATGTATTCTTCAGTCATCATTATTTATTGATAATTATTATTATATGATAGCAGTCTGTTAATCTACTGTTACTATTGAACGTCCGATTTTGATTGAATGTGACAAAGGCCTTGGTTGGGTTTAACTTTCCGGCAGTGCTAAATGGTCACAAATCTACGCCACTGAACGAACGCCGGTGAAACTATAATTGCTAGTTTATTATGACAATTCGTGTACATCGCTTAACCGATTAGTACAATTCTCAACTCAATTAAATTATTTCAATAAAGATTCCGTGTGGCGCCGGATTAAGAATAGCGTCACTCCATTTCCTTTCGTGGATGTCGTAGATGGCGACTAAGGAAATAAATTACCAGGAGACGGGCAGCAGCGTCTTCCTGAGATTCGAACCGCATACTGCGTTCATCAACCCGCCTGCCAAGCGTGGCGATTATAGCAAAACCCCTCATGGTTATGAAAACCACGAAGGAGGCCTATGTCCTGCAGTGGGCGTCAAATTGGCTGATGATGAATAAAATTTATTCACACTTTTAGTTCTCATCGTGCGATAACATGCTCTGAGGATATTCTCCTCCGCCCTTCACTCTATTTAGCGCGTTATTAAAAAAAAACTGTAATTGCGGTAACCATATCAGCTGTTTCCTACATTCTGCACCGTTGCCCCGTTGGTCTAGCGGTTAACATGCTTGACAACCAAAACTGAGGTCGAGGGTTCGATTCCACTGGAGGCCGCCGTATATCATTGTACAAATGGCCTCAGTGTAGGAGCATTTCCATGTTTGTGATGTCCTTGCCTGGTTACATCCACTGTATGAAATCGTTCGATTTAAACTACTCTGAACTATCAAATGCATTCATATTTTGAAACTTCGGAATAGTGACAATGTATAACCCATTACAGTGGACAGTTACATAATGTGAGGGTAGGACAACAGGTTGTGTTGTTATTCATTATTCATAAATCCATGTAATCATAGTTTAGCGTTCCATGGCATAGGGTTAGCGTTCCCACGGGAACGCAATACCGGGATATCAAGTATGCTATGTCTTAATTTAGGTCTTTGACTATCTCAACGGCAAGTTTCATGTAAATCCATTCAGCCGTTATTGCGTGATTAAATAACAAACATCCAAACATCTTCACAAACTTTCACATTTATAATTTCAATAATAGGAAGGATTAGATCAATACATGACGACTTAGATACACATTTCTTTTGTGAAAAGACATTCGCTAGAGCAAGCATCGAAAGTATTTCACAGCTGATATTTTTTTGACCGGACTAGAGGAACCCACTGGCTACAAAACCTGGCTGAATAGTTTTACATATTAAGCACCATGGACTCATATTAAGACCACTCTGGAAGTCTCCGTTAGATTTTGCTCGGTGTGTCTGTGTCAGACTCTACACAAGAATCTCCGCAATCGATTGAGATATTAAAATGCACACACTAAACAATACAATCCCGACCAATAGGCGTCAATATCACCGTGGGACCATTCACGCAACTGTTTTTCATACATAATTGCTCTCGAAGACGATAAGATAGGTGGTAAGGTAACATCCACACAGATATATTTGTATGCCAAACTGAGTATCAAAGTTATCAAGTGCAAAAATTCTGTCTCTTCTTAGTGTGTCACAGAATATTAAAATAAGTCTCTTTTTAACCGACTTCAAAAAAGGAGGAGGTCTCAATTCGACGCGTATATTTCTTTGTTTGCTACGTTCTCGCATAACTCCATCAAATCTTAACCGATTTCGACAATTATTCTTTTTTTGTTCGCATAGATATAACGTCCCATTGGTCCCATTTTCATTTTGCGAAGATCTGATGAAGTCGATATGAAGAGATGGAGAACGGAACTCCGCAATGGACAGCAGTAAATGTTTAATAAAATATAGCGTAAAAGTAGTCCCAGTCCCAGGGTAATTTGGTGATGATCTGTTTAAGGCTTTCTTGAAGCGAAGGAAATTGAGAACTTCAAATTTTAAATCAAAGAATTAAGTAAGGTAAATTATGGTTATAAGGGACTTTTTTTTTCTCCCTCCCCCAATAAAAATCGAAAAATAAAAAAAATAAATCAACTTCAAAACGCCATAGGACGAAAAAGTTTGAAAAATTTAAAAGAGTACCTTTAAATTAGAAGTATTTATACATGTAGGTATTATAGCAGTATAATTTAATTTTGTAGTCGGTGCCCAGTTTCATGACCAGCACATATATTTTGGGCACGGACTTCAAATTATACGAGTACATGTACAATATCTACATGTATACGTCCTTCTAATTTAAAGGTATTCTTTTAAATTATTTGTAACTTTTTAGTGCTGTAGTGTTTTGAAGTTGGTTTTAATTTTTTATTTATTACTCTACTGCCCAAATTAAAAATGAGTGTAATATTTTAATAGTACATGTGGGTCTTCTAGGTATGTAAGTTGGCCTGTTTCTTTATTCTTTCTAAACGATTGAACCCTGATTTGTAAGTTTGTGCTGTTGTTAGAATTCTTTATTCTTCTTCGCCCGGGTAACATTTTTTTATTTATTATTTTAAATCTACCTTGTCTTTTTATACTAATTTTACATAGATTAAGTACCTACCAACAGAGTTGTTTTTACGTATCCCATACCAAGGAGTATCCTTGCCCATACTAGACTAAATCCGTATCTTGGGATACATGTGATTTATTTATTTAGCAGGTGACACTTCTATGTATTTAACGGACTTAATAAACGACTTATATATAAACAGAATAAATAAATAAATAGACTTAATAAACATAGTTTACTAAACTAGCCAACATGTTTTTTGTTTCATAAAAATATATACACGGTGTTACAAAATCCCTGTAAACATCTTTTTTTACGATGGGGAATACTTTCAAATTGTGGAAAAAAAAACTGTTGTTTGTTCCGTACCGTAAAGTATTCAAATGTATCTTCTTCTTCTTTTTCTTCGGTCCTTTAACTCCTAGGGGAGCATAGGGCCTCCACAACAGATTTCCTCTTCTATCGGTGGTTCGCGGCAACTTCCAATGCACGCCAGCTAGTGCCGATCGATTTGGCCTCCTGGGCTATAGTTAGATCCTTGGCAAATGTATAAAACAGCTTATATTATTTATTTATTATTATTTCGGAATTTTCCCATACTAAAAGTTGTTCTTATTGACAAGTAGAACCCGCCATTTTCAGATGTACGTGGTGATTTGCGTACTGTAATTTTACGTAATTTTACTGTACGTGTATTTGTTTCGGTTTTCTACTTTTATTATGTGCACTCCGTCGATGAATCACACTAGGAACTGCTGCAAGTATGACGATTTTTCCTTATCAAATCAGCAGACCTAGGCACCATGTTGTTTATACAGGGCACAGTTAGAGCGAGTGAGCAAAAAACGCAGAGATGAATCAGGTACAGATAGCATGTAAAACATACAGGGTTATTTCTAAAATGCGCAACTCCTGAATCATTTCCGATAGAGTTCGTCATTTGCAACAACTTTTGTTCTACGTTTTGATATTTTATTGTAAAAATTATTGTAAAAAAAGAAGGATGTTCGCGGTTTTTTTGCTTTGTCCATTCAACGTAACAAACCATATTTGTTACGTTGAATGGACATTTCTCTGCGTAGGATTTACTGATGGCAAAGTGCGTAAAGCCCAAATTTAATAAAACAGAACTTTTATTTCAAATAATATAGGTATCTGATTAGTAACTCATAGAAACAAAGTTGTAGAACATAAAGAAATTAGTATCTAAATATATACTCAAAGTAATAAATAAAAAGAACAAACAAGTCACAAATTAAAGAAGTGAATTTAGGTGTAATATAAAGGTTCAATGTAACGCAATAATTCGTAGGTAACGTACTGTCAACAGCTGATCAACCTTTAAAATTTCGTTACAAAATCGCCAGTTACGTAGTTAAGTTAATAGAATAATAGTACGCATCGCCTTATACATTCGAAAATTGCAAGTTCTACTCCATACAATACGAAAAACTTTATCTAATAAGGTGTTCTTATTGTAGAACAATAGTAAAAAAAAATATTGCCATAAAAAGGTACGATTTCCGTTATTATCTAACCCCCACATTTAACCGATTACCTAAAAGTGTACAGTGTACAGTGATCATAAACTTAAAAGGGTACAGTGATCATAAACTTAAATTGAAAATAAATTGTTCACTAAAATAAAAAAAACTCAAAAAGTACGAAAATACATCCTCAGAACATGCTAACCTAAGGGTAAGTTGTAATATTAGTTAAGTAAGTATTCATTGATCATACAATATTGACACGTAATTTTATTATTTTGAATAAAGTAACTTAATCTAATCTAATATGATTTTTTGTAATTTTGGAGACTTGTAAAATCACGACAAAAACATTTTTTATATTTTGCTCATAATTTTTTGTGACTTTTTCTTGTTTTTATGGTGTAAATGTAATGTCACCAATTAGTCACAAGTACCAATAACATTTTGTGGCACGTTTCATATTTTCCGATTATTTTTCTGACCCTACAGAAGCCATGCGCAGTCACATGGAGCAAGAGGCGCTCTGCACTGATCATTACAAGTCTGTTATTATTTTACCATCACATTGGCATTTTCATTGCTTTGTTTTGACTTAGAAAGTACTGATAATGGTGCTGGTAGTTTGGTACTATATTTACTTTATTATTTAATACAATGGTTCTCAACCTTTTTTCGAGGACCACTTCGATTGTAAATTGTCGTTAGCAAAAACCTTAAGAAGTGAGGTTTTGCACACACCTATAGAGTAAAGTCTTAAAAAATATATATTTTAAATAATATTAATGATTAAACGAACTTACCCGTACGTGAAGTTCTATCATAATTATACGAGTGCTCCGTCTTCGAAATGAGTAACCTAAAGGGAAAAATAATATTTGTAATACTTTGTAGTAGCGTATTCAGCTGCCATCACTCAACACTGTATTTGAGGGTAATCGGTTTTTTCCGTCTGTCATCAGCTAGTTTAGAGTCAGTACTTGGCGTCCAGCTCAGCTTCAGCCCAGCTCTATGGTGTGATATTTCTAATGTAAGTGTGGGCCGGGAAGGGCGGGACGTGGTTACTCATTTCTTCAGACGGAGCACTCGTATAATTATGATAGAACTTCACGTACGGGTAAGTTCGTTTAATCATTAATTATACTCGTGCTCCGTCTTCGAAATGAGTAACCTAAAGGGAAAAATAATATTTGTAATACTTTGTAGACTTTGAGAGTATGTACAGGTAGATAAGAAATATCAAAAGCATAGAAGTGATGAATCAACAATTAGTCTTTAATTTGAGAAACAAATAATGACAAATATATTCAAATTGAACACTGTTAACAAAACTGTAACATATTCTAAGATAAAACTATGGATATTAGATACCTATAAGAGTACCTAAGATCAAGGATTAATCTGCATTGAGTAAATTTACTTTTTTATTGATTATTTTGTCTCCACTAATCATTTTCATCTATAATTAACCTTGCTAGGGAATTATTATTGTTAACAACGATGTTCCTATCGTAGAACCTAGCGAACGTCGTAGACGTGCCGCTCCAGCCCGCTGTCTTACGGATAGTGTCTACATTCAGCCCGAGGTGGCGCGCGCGGGACGTGCTGGCGAGTCGCGTGCTGTGCGCGCTGAATATAGACACATCGATACCACACTCTTCAAGCGTGCACTTTATCCACCTGCTTATAGATTGGGTACCGACAGTGGCATGGGGCTTCCTATAACTTATAAAAAGATTTTGATTGTCCCCTCTAATCTTTTTTGTTTTATTCATATAACAGGTGAGTGTAAGAGCCGGGCATATTTCAGGTTTTTGTGTAAAAAACGGCAAGTATAGTATTGGTTGTTTTTGTCTTAACCGGGATGTCTTGATAAGATCAGGTATTTTGATTTCTATTTGTGAATCGGAAACAGTAATATTCTGAATATTTATTTTTGACAATGTTTGCACTCGGTGTGCAGTCGTAAGTGCTAGAAGCGTTGCGCATTTCTTCGAAAGGCGCTCAAGTGAAGCTTCCTCGTTAGGGTACCAGGTACCGAGAGTATCTAGGACGGTGGACGTGTCCCAAATGACATCGTATTTAGGTAAAGGAGGTCTAAGACGGAATGCTCCCTTGAAAAATCTTTTGACTGCATCGTTGTTGGAAATTTGCGAGCCAATTAACATGGACAATGCGGCCCTGTATGAATTTAATGAACCGTACTGGCTTCCTGAATTAAATAAGAATGTAAGGAACGATAACACCGAGGAGATGGAGGCTTCAAACGGGTTGATAAACTTTTAATTTGCGTATTTATTGCAACCGCATCTGGGTCTCTGTGCCACGCTACATATTTGTCACATTTTTTGTTTATGCGACTGGCAAACAGATCGATATCAGGCGGTCCAAGTTGCTGGGATATTAATTGGAATGCGGAGTCGTTCAGTTCCCACTCAATGTCGGGGTGTACTCTTCTTGATTCTTTGTCAGCAGTTTTATTGTCCTCAGATCGAAAAAAAGACGCATATATAAGAATTCTACGTGCTTCGCACCACTGCCATATATCTTTGGTAATTCTTGTGAGGTGTGGGAACTGAACTCCTCTCATTCGGTTTATGTAGGAGACTGCTGTTAAGTTGTCAACTCGAAGTAAAATCTGACAATTGTTGTA
Source organism: Yponomeuta evonymella (assembly GCA_963969515.1). Taxonomy (NCBI): domain Eukaryota; kingdom Metazoa; phylum Arthropoda; class Insecta; order Lepidoptera; family Yponomeutidae; genus Yponomeuta; species Yponomeuta evonymella. The sequence continues at coordinate 2,726,466 of OZ018361.1, read as the reverse complement.
GCTAGCTGCAAAAATCTTTAGCGCTATAAATGCTGCGAGTAACTCAAGGTAGTTTATGTGATTTTCGCGCTCCTCATTGGACCACTGGCCGCTGGCTGTATCGTTCCCGCAGGCTGCGCCCCACCCAGTCGTTGAGCTATCGGAAAATATTTCTAAGCAGTAATTGTCTTCTGTGATTCTGTGTACTGAGTGGTCTATGGCTTTTAGCTACCAGAGAAAATCGTTGCGGCATGACTCTGGTATGTTCATGATTGCTTCGTAATTATCCCTGTTTTTTGCTACATTCAGATATTTACACCTTTCAAAGTCCTTCGTATAGAGCCATCCGTATTCGACTGCCGGACAGACAGAGACCAGCGTTCCAACGAGTTGTGCAAATTCTCTTATTTTGCACTGCTTGGTATCAATAAATTTTAGAAGATCATTCCGTATGCGTTTTCTTTTTTCGATTGGTAAAGATAGTTGAAATTTAACAGAATCAATGGTGAAACCCAGAAAAGTACACTTGGTTGACGGTGTTAGTTTGCTCTTCTCGTCATTAATTATGAATCCGAGAGAGGAAATTAGCTTTTTTGTGATCAAAATGTTTTCCTGACATTCTTGAAAATACCTGCCAATCAAGTGTATGTCGTCTAAATAGATGGTGGACAGGAAACCCCCGGATCTTAACAGTTTTACAACTGGTTTCATGATTTTGGTAAAAACATACGGTGCGGTACACAGGCCAAATGGCAGGACATTAAATTCATATAATTTTCCGTCCCAGAAAAACCTTAGGTATTTTTTGCTCTCCGGATGTATCGGTATGGAGAAATAAGCATCTTTTATGTCAATTGTAAACATGTAACAATTTTTACATAAAAGTTTTAGTGCAGTCCTGAGATCTTCAATTTTAAAATAAGAGGTCGCTATGAATTTATTTAGTTCTTTTAAATTTAGAATGAACCTCCACTTGCCGTTTGGTTTGGGTCGTAAGAAAATATTTGATACAAATTGATCCCTGCATGGCGAGCAGGGTGATATTGCCCCTATGATCTCTAAATTATGTTTGGATTCAACAAAGTTGAATAACGGGTTTAGCAAAAACTATCTTGTAGCCTTTTATCCAAGATAATATCATAGGATCACTAGTAATCTTAGCCCATGATTTGTAGAAAAGGGCCAACCTGCCCCCGTATCTTACCGGGTCTAGTATCACCTGCGTGCCTGCTTGTACGGCGGCGGCGGAGGTGGCCTCGACGAGTAGGCGCGTGCGCTGCGCTGCGGCGGCGGTGCTCCCATCAGTGCTGGCGCCATCGGCGCAGCATGTCCTCAATTTCTCGGTGTCATCGGGGGTTGGCGATTGGCTGCTTGGCCCTTCCAGTTTTTTGCTTGAGTTGTAGTTTTGTTGTTGGCCTGTATTTTAAGCTCCGTTCCGGACTTATGTACAGCTTTTGCCGTCTTTAAGGACTCTGACAACTGCTCTCCAAAGAGAGATTTATCTATCTTAGTGTTGAGAAGTGGGCCTTGCATTTCTTTTTTGAGCGAATAAACCGCCAGGTTTCGTCTTGATACCGACTCGCTATTTTGTGCATCACAGACTAAGCGGCCTGCGTCCATTATGAGCTTAAGAAGTGTATTGTCTCTTTCTTTAGTATCTAGTAGCCGGGTCACTGCCTCTCCCAGGCAAGTTATAGCGGAGGCTAAGCGTTTCTGGCGCGCCTCTATAAGCTTGTCGCGTTTAACGACCGGTTTGGTTAGAGCAGCCTTAATCTCGGGATTGAGGCCGGGGGCTCCGATAAGGGCAGCATTTGCCGGGATATGGTACTTACTGCAGAGGTCACTTCTCGTTTCTTTGTTTAGGCCATTTGTTGTAATATGTTCAAACCTGGTGGCTACCTCTGTCCGAATGTCTTTGCCATATGTAGTGGTGCTTGTTGGATCTTCACCAAGGATATCTAGCGCCTCTCCGTCTAGTACAACACTACCGTTAACTTCACTGTCGAGGCATTGCCCGTCGGCCGCCACATCGCGGTTTACGTTAGCGCACGCGTCTGCATTGGGTCGAGGGTCTGGCGTTTGTAGCCCGTCGGATTGCTGTGGGCTGCTAGTCGAAGTGCTCGGCCCCGGTTCTGCCGCTGTGTTTTCGTCTTGTATGATTGAGTCCAGGTCGTCGGAGTTTACGTCCTTCAGTGGTCTGTCGTCTTCTCCAACTAAAAAACGTTATTATGATTATAGATATGCTGGTGCAGCGAAGGGCCCCGCGGGCCGATCTGGTTGCACACAGTTTGTTTGCAGCGGAAGGCTCCGAAAGCCAACCTGGTTGCAATTTAAGTACGCTCGGATCGCCCCGCAGACGTCCTGTTGCGTATTTTTGCAAACAGTTAAATCAAACGTGAATTTACCTTTTTGTTTTCTTGGAGATCGCGAACTTTCTTCCGATGACGTAGAGGTAATCCTTTTGTGTAGAGTTTTATTGTTCTTCATCTTCTTTTCTAGTTTTCTTAGCTTCCTTGCGATTTCACTTATGTTCTCACTATTTTCCCATTTCGGCATGGTGAAATTTAAATAAATTTGTCAGAAATCGTAGGAAGCATGCTGAGTGATTGACACTGAAAACGTGAATAATGACAGACGGAAGAGCGGGAACAAACAAAAAAAAAAAAACCGATTACCCTCAAATACAGTGTTGAGTGATGGCAGCTGAATACGCTACTACAAAGTATTACAAATATTATTTTTCCCTTTAGGTTACTCATTTCGAAGACGGAGCACGAGTATAATGTGTATTTAAAGCGGTCAGCAGAAAGCTTGCTTCACATTTAACAGGGTGGGGGTTCCAACAATTTGTTTGATAGAGATTTTTTAATATAAGTTCAATAAAAGTATCAATAAATAAGTACACCAAGTCACCAATTCCTATGTTTTTAAAGTTATGTACATGTATAAAATGTTTGTAGCAATACCACTCGTTAAATGTGAAGGAAAATGTCGTGAGGAAGGCTGAGTGCCTGAGGTGTTAACATACATCAGTAGGTACTTGGAATTGTCAGCCCGCGATGGGCACTCGTGGTGATTACGTACAGACTGTAACGTACAGAGAATATGGGCCTTATTTGAGAGAAGGAAGAATTGCCCTAAGATGGGGCGCATATAGTCTGCATTATAAAATATCGGTGTTATTTATAAAAAACCGATTCTTGCCGTATAAACTGTATAAATAATCTGTGGCAGAGATCTTATAAGGGAAAGACTTTACCTTAGACTATACTGCGATTAAGGAGTGTTTTAAGGGTATCGTGTTTTCCCATCTCGCTCAACGTTCATGGATTTCAAAATATCCAATATTGGCAATATTTTATATGCGCTACATGGCCCGCCCGCGGTCGACTCCTCGCTGCTCCTGAAGAGGCGGGTCCTGATGCTTTTACGGGTTGGGAACCGCTGATCTAGAAGATAGAATAAAAACCGGTCATGTGCATTCCGGGCCACGCGCAGTGTAGGGTTCCGTAGGAGGGGTTTTTTCAGCTTTTTTAACAACTTTCGATCTTTAACAACGATCTTTTAGTTAAATTCAAAATGCTGTCATTACAAAACCGCCGAACTCTGTCCGACATGAACGTTCTTCGGGGTATCTGTACATCTGAACTTAATTGTCCTATTAGCTCAACTATGTTTTCGCGTTCCTGTCCGATCTATAAGAAACAAACGTGTTTTTTCACAGGGTGTCTCTAGAACCAATGCTGGCAAAAGAGCACCTCTCAACAGAATGTGCGATAGCTATAATATAGCATTTACGGAAGTTGATTTGTTTCATAAGTCAAAGCAGTGCTGCAAGCAAATGTTCACAAGAATCCTTTCAAATTCATGAGCTTTCACACCCTTCGACTCTTCGATCTCTTCGACTTAATCATTGCATACATGCACGCCGGTTTCGGGTAGTTTTTATCTTGCCCTTTTGCTACAACTCCCACTTACATCATATTGGCTTTGTATCATGTTGGCTGAGTAGCTAACTTGCATTGCACACCAAATGTTAAAGTTAGGAGAAACTACTCAATAAAACAAAACGAAAGCGAAACCATTGTCATGGACCATTACACTCAGAAATTAGATTATTATAACGTTTTATGATCTCCGAATGAAATTGTTCAAATTTTTTATGTAAAACAACGCTTACCGGAAGCGTTGGTTTACCATATTAATTAGCCTGCGACCTATTCTCAGACCTACCAAATAAACACAATTTTAGGGTTCCGTACCGAAGGGTGCTAAACGGGACCCTATTACTAAGACTTCACTGTTTGTCTGTCCGTGTGTTTGTCTGTCTGTCTGTCTTCCCTTCGTGCACGAGTCTGGTATAATAATAGCTGTAATATTTTGGCCAATTGACAGTTGCAGATTACCATATTATTAGTGTAGTTATGAGAGATCGGGGGCATCCCCAGTAGCTTTGCATTGATGAGTAGAATAGCCCTCTAAAGTTCTCTCGGAATTTTTTGCAATATCTGACGAGAAAACCCATCTCCGTTCGAGTCTATGATGTTACAAAATCATGCATAACATCAAATTGGCAACTGTTATATTCTAAGAATGAAACTATACATTTTTAACCGATTTAAAAAAACGTTCTCAATTCGTCGGAATCTTTTTTTTATGTACGTTCTCCTGTTACTCGAAGACGTCTGGACCACTTTGGAAAATTGTTTTTTTTTGTTTTTGTTTAGAAGGGTAGACTTCCCAGGTGGTCCAATAGTCCTCAAGTCTTCTGATGATGATGGATGATGATGGACAAGGATCTGATGATGATGATCCTGGAGAAAGCCAGGGAACTCCTCAAATTTTAAAGGTAGTGTGCCTTTGAAGCGATTTGGGTGTTTTTTAAAGTGACACGTGCATTTGCTTTAGGAAAAAACAATTTGGCGAAGTCGTAGTGATCGTCAAATTTTTTTTTAAATAAAAAAAAACCCGAGGTCCAAACACTATACCACTAAAAAAACAGGAATTATTAAACGAGCAAGACCTTTAAATTTGAAGTAAGTATATACATGTAGGTATTGTAGAAATATATTTTGGATATTCTTATATATTCTTTCTTTACTATGAATTTTAGTTTTATGAAACGCGGCACTGATATTAACATTCCTATTAGGTGCGTCCAAATGTATTCAGGTACAAAGATCCTTAAAGATTGCAATCATCACGTGTTAAAATAGAAAGTAGTATTGAAATAATTGTCTCAGAGAGCAGATGTTGTCGAGATGTCTACATCTGAAGCTAATTCACAAATAAGTATATACCTTAGTTGTACGAGCGGGTTGTGTAGAGTGGATAATTCTGAATGACAGTTACAGTGCTCGCTGATAAGTGTGGCGAACAAACAATACTGCCGTCCACAAGCTAAAACGCCGTTATCTTCAAAAATCAACGTTCGAGTTACGTGCAAAAAACCAGGGAAATAATAAAAATATATCATCATCATCATCATCATCATCATTCAGCCACAAGAAGTCCACTGCTGGACATAGGCCTCCTCCATGGATTCCCAAAAAGACCGGTTGGAAGCGACTCGCATTCAGCGTCTTCCTGTCACTTGGATGAGGACATCTGTCCATCTTGTGGTTGGTCGTCCTACGCTGCGCTTGCCGATATGTGGTCTCCATTCGAGAACTTTTCGGCCCCATCGGTGATCAGTTCTGCGTGCTATGTGCCCCGCCCACATAAAAATATATGCTACTTGGTAACTATCCATAATTTGACTACACAACTTGAGGTATCAAAAGGTAGATCTTTTTGAGTACCTTCTTTAAAATAGCTTTACCCTTAATTCATAACGATAAATTCAGCTTAACAAAAATATATTTTTGGCATTATTAAACACAATTATTATTTAATTATTTAATAATTAAACTAACATAACGGCATTTTTCAGCTTTGTATCTCTGGAAGTATAAAAGCTGGGAAAAATTGGGTTTGAGGGATTGATAGAGATTTTTTGATTGAATAAGATGTCATCAAAAAGTGAAAATCGGCTGGATGTTCGATAACGGCATTTTAGCTTGTGGACGGCAGAATACCTACAAGAGACGGATGTGCCTCTCTATACGTCTCACTGCAGGGCACGGGGCCCTAAATATGCGCACCAATAATTATTGTTTAATAATAATAACTAATAAACAAAAAGCGGTGGTAGCCTAGTGGGTAGAACATCGGACTCGGAAGCGAGAGACCCAGGTTCGATCCCCAGTCCCCAGTGCGGGCATGTACCTATGACTTGGTTTTCTAAGTTATGTACATTTGTGAGGTTATAGTAGCAATACCACTCGCTAACGGTGAAGGAAAACATCGTGAGGAAACCTGAGTGTCTGAGCTATTCACATACCTCAGCGCTTGAAATCGCCAATCCGCGGTGGGCACGCGTGGTGATTAAGCCCATACTCTCTCTCTGAGAGAAGGCATGTGCCCTACAGTGGGACGTATATAGGCTGCTTATGAATATTGCCAATTGAGACAAGAGGCCTGTGTTCAACAGAGGGGAGAAGACAGAGTCTTTAATGGGCTATATAAATAGGTAGAATTAATTATATGAACTCAGTTGCTGATCAAATAGTTCTCGATTGAAAGACAAGACAACACAACAATCGACTACAGTACCTGACAACGACACAGCCCGACTTGATTTGGCCTACATCCGTAACATTGCGTGCGGCTGACCATACATCATCCATCTTGCTTACTACTTACACTAGTGACGTGACGGGGCGTATTAGTATACGCACTTGTCGATTGGAATGGTCCGGCAACTTTAATTGAGTTAAAGGCTTACAGTCTTATTGTTAAAAACGCGATTCCTCTAAAACTTTCCTCAAAGCAGATTAAATAGTCGTTCCCTTGGTTTAGAGGAATCGTGTTTTTATAAATATTTTATAAATAACGCCGAATGGCATAAACATAATTAATGCTATTTCGCACTGTGAAAAAATTGCTACACAAATGAAATAAACTCCGTGTAAATTAATAAAAAGTTTTAAAATATGTAGTTTCGAAAACTATGCAGTAAAACATAGTACAATCCCCCAGTTTCTCGTACGCTAGGAGTCTGTTAATCGACTTTTAACAGCTGTCAATTGTTTTTTGTGCAATTTTGCCAACTGAAAACTGCAGTGCGCTTGAGGAACGCGCTACCGCTGTACCTACATACGCCAGGCCCAGGCGCCAGGCCGTCGAACTGTTTGAGAATGCGATCCATGGGCATTACTTTGGACTCCAGAGTAACCAGATATAATTATGTATTATGTGAGTACCTGTTTATTGTAAGTATTAAGTAGTTTATGAGGTATTATTGATAAAAACGCCGATTAAAATAGTCTGTGGTGGAGACTTTACAAGGAAAAGTCGTAACTACAGATCAAATAAATTGCATCTTAGGAGTGCTTTAAAGGAATCGCGTTTTTATTTTCAAGCTTCAGAGGAAACGTGTTAATCTTTTGAAAAGTCCTAACCACAGATTAAATTAATTGCTTCTTAGGAGTGCTTTAGAGGTATCGTGTTTTTATAAATAAGGCTGATAGTGTGTTGTTTATGTATTAGAAGTTATTATATTGATATGTTGCTGGTAATTTGCAAGTAAATTATTTCTTAAAAAAACTTTACTAGCACTAGATACCCCTTTCTCTATCCACATCACCCTATGGTTAGATGAAAGAAAATACTTACTTTTTAGTATTAAGCTCGCCTTTGTGCAGATGTAGCTCTTGTGCAATAAAGAATTTTGAAACCTAATCAAAAAACTATTAACAGTAGACTAACAACAGTGTTTCAGGAACCGGGGGAAAGTGCTGAACGTCCGATTTCGATTGAATGTGACAACTTTCTTGTACCCACTTTTTCTTTGCTACACTGTTCTTCTTCTTTGCAACGAAAAAGCGGGTATATATATATATATTTTTAAGAACTAAACTTGAAATAACTATCGATAGGTAACCGTTTAGACTACAAAATAATAGCTAGCTTCACAGGCGTCATGTTTTTTCTAGCCTCTGTCAGTCGATGCGTAATGTCCGCTGTCTGCGTATACAATGTATAATGTTAGATACATTCTTCCGGTAAAAGGTACATAGAACTTTACCGATAATTACTCACACTTTGTGAAGTGTTGTTCCTCATTGACAAAGTTTTGTTAAGGGGATTCAGTGGGCTAAATAATATCGTTTTTTACAGATCGTATTTGCAAAAAGTGTCTGTACTATCTCTCAATCATGTTAACAGTGATTTTTACGACCCACGATAAAGAACCTAGGACTACATAGCCAAAAACAGCCGTTTTTGGCGATAATGCTGTCTAGTCCTAGGTTATTTGACTTAATTTTTGAAAGATTGTATCTCTAAAAAAATGCGTGATTTTCTTTTCCACGGTGGCGTTAGTATTTTTCCCTGGACCCCCTTAAGGTTTTATTTTCATTAACTTTGGTTCTTAGTTTGTTAATATCATCCAACAGCACTATAAAATCAAAATGTTCCTAGTCAAAGTAACACAGAAACTGCGACGTAAGTAGGTCGATTTCAAAATCTAAATTAATTTTCTTTTTATTGTTATTATATTTTTTTCTATTATTTTGTAAATAAATTGAACATAGCTTTAAAGAAAAATTGGAATAAAAAACTTCAATGTAATCAATCATAAGCTTCGATGTAAACCGCTGCCGAAATACCGAAAAAAGGACACGATTATTCGCTGGTCTTAGGTCAATGGTTTATTTTAATAATCCCATAGCACAGGGAATCCTAGTTTTGGGAGCCAGTAATAGTACATTATTGCAAAGGCAGCGAAATAGGCAATTGCAGGTCGAGTATGAATTTGAAGGCCGAGCCGCAGGCTTTAGCTTCCGATCTTAAATCTGGTGGAGTGCAGTCAATGTTCATTTAATTTTCACTTTCAGAATCATCGGAACTCATTTTAATTATTTTATTAACAAAATAACAACGAACTCCGCTTTACCGCTAATTTTTATTTTTATTTTACAGTTTGTGCCGAAAGGTAAACGCATCTGTGGCTATACAGCCACGAGAACGCAATGTGTACGATAGATGAAAGAGTTCTAAATTCAAACAACACACCGTTTCATACAACATTGCCGGCGCGCTCTTCGTTCCAAATTCAAAGAACGCGCCGGGAAGTGATTTTGGTTTTCAGTCTACGTAAATATGATACTTCGCGTGTTCTTTATTCAAAAGTAATGACAATATTTCCGTGCATGTTTAAGAAAACATTTTTATAACTGTTTTGCAATAATTTTTTTTCATTTCATTCAAGAAATACCCAATAACCAAGAAATGGAACATAGGGAATGTTCCATTTCTTGACTTTTACTTGTATTTCACAAAATAGTTAATTTTTCGGGTCGCAATAAAAATTAAATTGAAGGTTGACTCAAAAATGCCCTATCCGAAACTAGACTTGTTTCAGGAATCGGGCATTTTCGAGGCAACCTCAAAAATTCCCGGAGAAAGAAAGATTCATGTAGGTAATACGAAGTTCACGGGGTCATCTAGTCCTATATAAAGGTCCCCTTTTCTTTTATTATTTTTATTACTCGATGAAAGCGGCATGTTATGAATTTACAACGGCCAATACAGTGGCAAGCAGTAGCGAGCAAGTAGGTATGTAGCGCGTGCGCGTGCGTGACTGCTGCGACGCTCCATTTACATTGATTCCCTGCTACTTGCGTTGCCATCAACAAAAGGGCAACATCTGTCCTTCTTCAGTCGACGTTATTGTGTTCCAAATAGCGACACAATTGCAATTGGTATAACACATGACACTCATGCAAATTACGTCTTAGTGAACGTTTTAGTTAAATCACACAAAATCGTTTATTAAACCAAAATGCAAATATAACAAAATAAGATTATACTTATCACTTTGGCAAAATTATTAAATAAACACAAAACAAATCAACAAAGTAGGATAAATGCAGTAGAAATAGTTCTTGAGAAGTATGTGTGGTGTGTGGCGTTACTTTGAATGAGAGGATACGCATTAGTGTGATTAGAGATCGTTGTGGACTGAAAGAGGTAGGTATGTAGTAGTGACTACAATTGAGAAAGATTTTGGTTTGGACTTATGGAGAGGATGAAGGAGGAAAGATTGATAAAAAATATGTCAAGCGAATATGCATAGAACAGCTGGTAAGAAATGACGACGTTCGACTTCATGAGCGAAGGGCAAGATTAAAAGTTCGCAAAACCGGCATGTATGCATGCAGCGACTACTGAATGTTGAGGAAACGAAAGAGGTGTATCAGGATCGTAGCAACTGGCAATCTCTGGTCTCTGCCTACATCTCCGGGAACCAAGCATAAGTTTACATTACATAAAGTCACAATTGTATCCCCGGTAGTATTTTTATATAACTACTAGCTGACCGGGTAAACATTGTTTTGCCATATTAATTAGCCTACGGCCTATTCTCAGACCTACAAAATATTACACAAAAAATCATAAGAATCGGTGAAGTTGTTTTGGAGGAGTTCGATAACAAATACTGTGACACGAGATTTTTATATATTAGATATAACATCTTAATGAAACCTGAGTGTCTGAGGTGTTGACATACATCAGCGCTTGGTATTTCCAATCCGCGGTGAGCAAGCGTGGTAACTAAGCTTATGCTCTCTCCAAAGTGGAACGTATATAGGCTACATAAAAAAAAAGTATTTTATGTAATGTTAATCATATAAACGCAATCGTGACACACGGTGAACTAATTGGCGTCGAGAGTATACTCGTGTACTCTCAATATTCATGTACTCTTCATAAATTACTCAATACCCGCCAAAACCTTTAACTTATTTAAGTAATTAGTAAGTTACATATTATATTCTTTTTTTTTTGTTGCACTAACCCGTGCGTAATTTTAAAAACCTATTTAGAGGCTAAAAATTCCACCCATGCCGGGTCTTGAACCCGCGACCTCTGGCTAACCGTGCCAGCGATCTCCCAACTGAGCTAATGGGCAAGTGCAGGCATCAGCGAAATTTCGAGTCTCTTTACAAACTTCTCTGTATTACGTACAGGCAGCGACATCTGGCAGGAGCAATTTACATCACTTGCAGCCCCGAGTAACCCACTTTGCAGTTAGGTTTTTTCATATACAATGTACATAAGTTACATGTACAATCAATTATTTTCAGTCGCAATTCCCAAACCAAAAACTTAACTCTTTGTGGAGTGAGCTGTTTGCTTCTCACACTTTAGCGTTGATATTTTTGCTTGCAAGGGGCGTAATGTAAACGCAGCATAAGGTACATAAGTGCTGTTTTATTGACAATTTCCATTCATTTCTATGTCCATTATTTACGGAAACGTTTATCTCGCCTTTTTTCCCGGTTGATGTAAAGAGTAACGCGTGGGATTTATTTGGGGTCGTTTTTTAGCAAAGCCGCTAAGATAACTAATGCTTGTTTCTGAAAAATTTAAAATTTTAAACTTCTGTATAGAATAATATAAATACATAAATAACAATACTTGAGCAGGCAACCAGTCATGCACACAGACGGACAGATAGATGACGTAGACTAGTAATAAAATTCTTCGGGTAAGATCCTTCCAACAGAAACAGAGGACATTTTTCCAAATCAATAGGGAATCGAACACACGACGTTGAAGTTGAGAATAAAGCGTGATACCTCTAGACCAATAAGGCGGTTATTTGTTATTTCAAGTGAATAAATTGGAAATTAAAAGAAGCGTGCGAAACGACGGAATACGGAGCGCGCATCGAATTCGAGTAAAAAAGGGAAAATTAAATCTCGACCTAGTTCGGTGACCCAATGAATTGATCGTCATTCGATTGCACAATCTGAGTTCTGGTGCTTTTTATTTAGTTGATGCTCCGGCCTAGTCGATAGAATGATAGGTAATAGCACGACAATAGCTGTTATTTGCCTCTATTTAATATACTTTTATATCGTGTAACGGTTGTGATCTGTGTTGTAGACTAAATCGAGCAATATAGCCGTCAACGAGTGGGAGGAACTTGCTCAACAAAAGCTTGAATGGCGAAAAGCTATTAGCTCAGGCACCATCGCCTTTGAACAAGCGCGTCTTCACTAACTCGACGCCAAACGCCAGCTTCAGAAAACGCGTTGTTTTTTTTTTCTTTTTATTTATTTATATAATTTTATATTTAACGTGTACCTACCTGCCTTAACTCCTGCTCTAAATGTCAACCTAAGAGCTGGGGAGTGCTGAAAACCAGCGTTGGTTACTACCCTGTGGTAGCCGACATGTTAGCTAAGCTCTCTCCAATTACCAAAATGGTTAGACGTAGTCTAAAAAAAAAATGTAAATCTCTGCTATTATTGCTTTTTTAAATTGTTTGTGTTTTGGTAATATACGATTTCTATTCTATGCTATTCTACAATGTTATACCAATGGTAAAGCGCGAATCGCGCGAGGCGACGAGAGAAGTTGCAAAGCCCACAGGTCATACCATTGGAATGCGACTAGCATTAGCGTCACTGAAACACCCATACCTAATCGTGTTCGACTATTTCGCGGAGGAATCCATTAGGCATAGACATACCACGCAAAGACAGAGTGTGTTGAACAAAAGTCCGCTCATAGTTAGACGATACGCACACGTTTACGCAACAAGTGTGTACCTCAGTGGATCGTACTAAGTAACGTTCGCAGCACGCAAACATTCTTGACTATCGGCTGCGCTCTAAGCATGCCAATTTGCGTACCAATTTCTTGCCTCACTTTGAAAGGTCGGCAGCCCAGCGGTTCTACACCCTATATATATAATTCTACGTCATTAGGTATTCTTACGTGGTTTGATGTGTACTTTTTTTTAAGCTAGCTGGCCTGAATTGGAAGCTGCGTCGAACCACCGTCAGAAGTGGAAATCTGTGGTTGACTCCCTATGCTCCACCAGGAGTTTAAAGGACCGAAGAATGAGATACTTTTTTAAGTTAAGCACGTAAATAAATGGCATAACGGCCTTAAACAGCATATCGGCAATTCGGCAAGCGCAGCGTAGGACGACCAGACACAAGATGGAAAGATGACCTCATCCAAGTGGCAGGAAGACGCTGGATGCAAGCCGTCTCCAACCGGTATTTTTGGAAATCCATGGAGGAGGCCTATGTTCAGCAGTGGACTTCTTGTGGCTGAATGATGATGATGATGACGGCCTTAAAATGTACACAATAGCAGATGTTTATTTCGCGAGTTTTTCCTATAGTAAGTGGTTCGTATTGGAAATTCACACAAATGTACGTAGTTTACCAAACAAAGTCATTGGTATATGCTGGGAACAAACAAAACATGCTGGAATTCGAACCCAAGACCTTCCGAATATGAGGCCATCCTTCGACCGCTCTTTAGGTGTGTAAACTAAAAGCTTGCAGAAGTGCGGGGCAATAACCGACAGAGCTAAGGGCGATCGAAGAAAGTGCTCGTTTATCGATGCGCCGGCGCATGACAGAGCAATCATGGAGTTTCACTCCCTTTTCAATGAACGCTAAAATGGCTTTGCCGAGTGCGATCTAGAGTTAAGATAGGGCTGGACAGAACAGTTTTTCTCCAACGTCAGTTCACTAAGCGTGAAATAAATGTGCGCGTAAGTAGATGTAAGAAGACCTTTCTGCCCCTTTGCGTGATCTTTATGACATGAACTCACACCCGTTAGTGACCAAGGATTGCCCCTTGCCACGACCCTGACAAAGCTCTATCGCTGCATTGACATTCATTGGTCGCTGCATGCACGCTCGCATTTATATAGTCCTACTAATATTATAAATGTGAAAGTTTGTGAAGATGTTTGGATCTTTTTTACTCAATCAGGCAATAACGACTAAACGGAATTAAATGAAATTTGGAATGGAGATAGTTTGAGTTCCGGTGAAGGACATAGGATACTTTTCATCCCGGAAATTACTCCTTAAGACAAAACCCAGTAGTAATATAAATGTCTTGTAAATAGACAAGATCGTGGCGAGAATAGCTCTAATATGATGTGAATATTATGTAGATTACCATATAGCAGTGGTCGAGATTTTGTTCGGGATTCGAACATAGAGTTGTAACTAGCGCTGAAAAATGACCCCACGTTCGATTGTGGGAAGGCTTGCGGGGCTTGTTAATTGTGTTACCAATCGGACCGAGTTCAGTATTACCTACCCGGCGAAATATCTAAGCACCTGCCACCGTCACACCTTTTTATTTTATACTTATACATCAATAAAGTCATTGTTTGGTTTGACGTTTTTGTATAATACCAACCATCAGAACTTACGCGGTCTCTTAATACCGCCCAATCATTGCACAGATTAGGAAGAAAAAAAGACAAGTTTGTTCAACTTGCGATCGCCCATTCAACGTTCACATCACGTGGGTTTTTGAGTGTGAATTTTGTAGGAAGAGACACTTTTATGGTTTTTTTATCCGTAAGATTCGAATAAAATAAATGATTATTAGGTACGTATTAATACGGCATATATTATTTAGACCTCGTTTACCACGAGGCGTGACTGGGGTCAAGTGACAACCTGTTCTAATAAAAAAAAACATTATAAAAAAAATGTAGCGCATATACACCCCACTGCAGGGCACAGGCCTTCTCTCAGAGAATGATTACGGGCTTAATTACCACGCGTACCCACCGCGGAATAAATAATAGAAATAAATAAAACCTAGAAATCTAGAAAAAATAAATATAATGATCTACCTGTGAGCCAAATTGTGAAAAGCATGCGAACTTTTGTTATTAGTGCCATCTGTGGCTGAGTAGCCAAACTAAATTTACTTACGTCTCTTCTTATGAGAATTAGTTCAGCTTCTTGCCGCTAGATGTCGCATAACGTAAATGTAGAGCTCGTAATGAGCGAAAGAAAGGAATGTATTGTAGAGTTTATTGAAGATGGCCTTTTCGATAGCGAAGCAAAGTTTTAGTATTGTTAATTAACAATAACTCAAATAACAACATTCATTACATTTTCAAGTCTTTCATAGAGGTTGTTACATTCATTTCTAGTGACTTCTCTCACAGTGTGTGTCGTAAATTGAGGCTTTTATTGTTGTTTTTTCGCAGTTTTCACTTTATGCTCAGTAAATATTCTATTTTATTGTACTGAGCTACTAGCTGACGAACACAACTTTCAATAACAATACTCTTGAGGTAAGATTATGTTCATTTCACAAGATAACGACAAACGTACCACACAAAACAAATCTAACAACTTCCACCTAACAAAATCACGTGTGCTGGTCCCAAAATAGAATACCCTGTGCTATTGAATCCAGGCCATTACAGACATGGAAATACACTCAGACTGTGGACATTTGTAAAAATTAAATGCGGCGGCCTCCAACGGGATCGAACCCACGACCTGTGTTATGGTAGTGAAGCATATTACCGCTAGACCAAAGAGGCAGTCATATAATTTATAAATATCGGTGTGTTGAGGAATGACACATGCCCATGACGCAACCGAACTAAACAGTGATTTGAAATTTTTAAAATTACAATTACCTATGCACCAACCTGCTTAAAGTAGGTAAACCAGATTCAAACAGGTAATAAATTATAGTAACCAACTGATTCTTAACGGCCTACCGATCACCCGACGAACACGGATATGCTTCCATACGGAATAAAATTATAATTGGAACTTTTAGAACGTATCGCGACGCCAAGTATGAAATCATCGGAGATACGTGACAGGTGCAGCCTTTCGTAATATTGTGACAGTGGTTCTCAATCTATTATTAAACATTAATTGAAATTAAAAAAATTGTTTATCGTTCAGAAACATAAGACGGTTTCTACATTAAATGATAGAAGTATATTATATTATGTTAGTTATTATATACAATATACAGAAATGCATTAGTACAATGTGAAATCTGCACGTTATCTGACTTGTTAATGCAAGTTTGTGTATTTACTTCATCAACAGTCACTCGACGCCCAAAATAGGACACAGGCCTCCTTCATGGTTTGGTCCTAACCATGAAGGGTTTTGCCACAATCGCCACGCTTGGCAGGTTGGCGATCGCAGTATGCTGTTGAAATCTCAGGAAGACGCTGCTGCCCGTCTCCTGGTAATGTATTTCCTTAGTCGCCTTCTACGACATCCACGGAAGGAAATGGGGTGACGCAATTCTTAATCCGGAGCCACATTTACTTAGTTTGTAACAATACATAATTAATGTTTATGAAACAATTAACTTTGATCAGTAAAAGAAAGGAATGTACAAATGGTGTTTGCTGGACCTTATACTAAGCCAAAGCCTATATGATAGTAAATCAATCGATCAATCAATCAATCAAACAGTCCGTATTAATTGTCCACTGCCGGATATAGGTAAGGCACGCCACTTCTTTCTGTCCTCGGCCATCCTTATCCAGCCAATGCCAGCGATCTGCTTCAGACCTTCAGTCCAGCGAGCTGGTGGGCGTCCTACGCTGCGGTGATAGTTAAATTGTAGGGCAATTGAAGAATCAGATTCTTTGTAAAGTTAAGGGTGTATATAAGTACACTTACATACGTGCATTATATTCTGTTATAATACTGACGACTTTGCAGCGATAATATTATATTATCGTTGCAAAGTCGTCAGTATTGTATTGTTCATTCTTCGACTGTATTTACTATCCACTAATACACATTTGGTGTCACTGACATCTATTCATAAATTAGCAAACATGATGGTTCCGGTAGAAAATCGTACAAAGAGGATTTTTATTTTATTTTATTTATTAAAAAATACAAACTGCACTGTTACAATACTGCGTACAATTATTTCTTAATCTAAATAATAACTTCCATAGAATACAATCACTTGTCCTAGTGCCATTCCCTCTCAAATCGCACGTAATATCTAATATATCAAAATCTGGTATCACAGTGTTTGTTATCGAACGCCTCCGTAGCGGCTTCACAGATTTTTAAGAAATTTTTTGTGTAGATATATTTGGTAGGTCTGAGGTCGTAGGTTAATTAATATGGCAAAAAAACTTTTGCCGAGTCAACTAGTCTAATATATAAAAATCTCGTGTCACATTGTTTGCCTTCGAACTCCTTCGAAACGGCTTCACCGATTTTCATTAAATTTGTTTTGTTAATTTGATAGGCCCGAGAATAGGTTGTAGGCTAATTAATATCTCAAAACAACGTCTGCCCTTTAACATCATTTGATGACTAAAGTTGGGAATCACTGACCGATCAAATCAGAAGAGATCAGATAAGACATGAAGACAGAGTCAACATGACATAAAATTCGATAAATTGAATACTTTTGCTAGCCAAGCCATGGCAGCAGGAAATTTATTCAAAAGAATACCTGATAACGTATTAAGAAGTAGTAGGTTCGATTTCCGCAGGTAACCTTTGCACATTTAATTGAAGAGATGGCGTCAGACTGTCTTTTTCTCATGTTTGCGTTGACCTGGTATATCAGATACACATGTATAGATGTGTAAAATCCGTTGCAGCTCTACACCGTTGCAGAATAATCAGTTCAGTGAAACGTAGGTGGATTACATGGTCTATGTATACATCAATGCAAACAAATTTTGTTGTGATCTAAACTCTGAAATCGCCAAAAACTTATCAACTTTTTCATACACAACCGACTTTATGAAACAGCTGCAATTTTTTCACGATATCGAAGTTGGTCTCTTAGTAAAAGTTGAGCAGAATAACCCCACAAAAGTTTCACCGGACCTTTCTGCATCACGCTGTATGACTTATCCCGCATGTAGTTTGAGGAGCGAAAACTATAGGGAATTGGATTCAAACTTGCAGCGAGTTTGAATCAAAGCACGATAACAGACGAGTGGAGACTAGGAAGTTACAATAGTAAATTAGAATCAAAGTTTCTAGTTTACGCCCATGAAACTCCTTGTTGTCTGGGATGTAAAGCCAATATCTAGGAACCGTTGTATTTTCTGTGCATTAACTATTCGTTGTTCATAGGACTTGGGATGCGAAAGTGACGTGACTTCAAACTTCAAACTGTTCCCACGCACCTTATTGTTGTGCGCTAACTTTATTGTCATTGATGGTGTTCATGGAAACTCGATGAGTGAGGAGAAGCAAAGGTTAGATTGTTGAGCAAAGTAGCTCGCAACAATTACTCATTTAAGAATATTGCATCTAATCTAACTTTTTTTGATTGTTTGAAAAACTTGCGATGTTTCGGTGTCTTACTGTCTGCGGTTTGTTACTGTCATATAAATTGCACCATTCAGATAGATCTGTGTACAAAAAAGAAATTACAGAGATATACATATACTTATCTCCTAACCTAATATAATGGGTGGAACTGAACATGTAACAGAAAATCAGAGATTTACGTTTTGCCGAAATTACAGAGTACATGATTTTACCAAATTCGAACTTTAAGCGCTCTGCCATTTGCAGTAAACTATTGTAATACATAGAAGAATCTCCATTCTAATGAACACATATTATATGTTTTTAACCAGTTTGATTATGACCTTGAAAAGAACAATTAAAAACCATTGTTATGGTAACCCGAACGGGTAATTTAGAATTATATTATCTATCTGAGACTTCTACTACAAAACAGAAAAACGCAAAAAATAATATTTTTTTTATCAGATTTTTTTTTAATTCGAGGAACAAAAGTTCAAAGGTATACGACCAACTCTAACAGAAAAGTTTAAAAAATTGCCCATATAAGAAATAACTTCGTAAATTATAACACTATATGTTTATACCTACAACTCAATACAACGACAGTGTTAAACGATCGTTATCGAGCTCGATCCAAATACTCTATACAGCTTATCTAGCTTTTGCGAAGAAGCTGACATACAGGATGCGTAAAAGAGAGCGCATCTCGCCGCAACGGTGATGTCGTACATACTCAAGTCATCGACTCGAGATTTGCATGGCGTGTGTGACGCGAGGCAAGGTCGCTTTCCCAAATTGCCGGTACGCCCGCGAGCGGAAGGCTTAGCGGTCGAGCCTGCGTCGCCTATATAACTGTCTTAAGAGTTAACTTTGGACGGCTAGTATGGGACCGGATGGGTTTTCGTGAAAGAGAAGAAAGAAGCCTATGCCCAACAATGGGCTCTGTTTAGGGGCTGATTAGATTGATAGATATAAGAGCCAACAATGGAGAAGTTGTGAAATGAATAATTACTTTAAATTTAGCCTATTGCTAAGTTTAGGTATCTATCCTCTTACATTAACCTCACTCGCGTAATCTCCTCCACAATCCTCTAAAATACTTACGAATTCTGTTTTGTTCTTTTATTTGCACCGTCTCGTCGTCATCATCGTCATCAGCCCACCTCTGCCCACTGCGCCATCACGCCATCTTTCGCGGTCTCTCGCCATTTGCGTCCACCGCCTGCCGACCTGACCACATCGTCTGACCATCGGGCTGTCGGTCTACTGACTGACCGCCGCCCGGTCTCGGCCGCCACTCCGTTACTGGCCTGGTCCACCTGCCGTCTTCCCGCCTCGCCAGGTGTCCCGACCATCGCCACTTCAGACTCGAACACCGAGTACACTGTCTACCCGTCTCTAATTTGACCTATCTATTCTCCACCTGTGGTAGAGAACTTGTTTAATAACATGCATATTTATAGAATTTCCCGAGACACGTACAATCAAATCTAATTATCCACAAATCGGAAAAGTGACGTAAAGTTGTATACTCCTGACTCACTGAAATCTCGGAAACAAAGAGCGTAGAAAACATTACAAGTAAATTTGTACAAAGTAATTCACTCACTTGTAATGTTGTGAAGTTGGATTTCCTTAACAAACTTGACGACACGAAAGATTTTCTTTCATTCGACAGTCAGTTTTATCAATGAGTAAGTATATAATGGTCATAATAACATAAACTAGCATAAAAAATATTATCTCGAAGAACCAAAGCACTTCTCCACTTGGCAGTACTCTCCCGTATCTCTACGGTAGAGTTATACAAAATAAATGGCGGATAGATATTAGAAAACGTGTAACCGTCCGGCCGGCCTGACCGCTTTGCTTTCGTTCGAAGCCTGCCCCGGCTTAGGCTGATCGCACACTGGGACGGTGGCAGTTGCCACTTTTCTATCTTCGCGCTCTTTACCAAGAGATTAGATTAGAACTCTATTTAATCACGCCAAAAATAGCACTGAAATAAAATAAATAAATAACTTTCACACATCACAATCACTTGTCCTGGTCAAACTAGGGTATCCTGTGTTATGGTAACCAGGAAAGGACGTCACAAACATGGCAATACACCCAGCCTGAGGTCCAATTTGTGGCTGCCAAACGGCTGCCTCCAGTGAGGCCTTATCGTGGGGCCAATCGCCTTGTAAGTTTTTCTGAAGAGATACTTAAGCAGAGGCCCGAACACATTAAATTTAACTCAGTTCTATTAAATTAAATTAAATTAAAGTATTGTAAATTCGTATTTTTTTTCGTATAATGTTTGACCGTCAATTTAATTTCGTTCTTAATTTGTAGTGTAAATGTGTTAGCATACGCAGCCTATATACGTCTAGGGCACAGGCCTCCTCTCAGGGAGAGAGTATGGGCTTAATCACCACGCGTGCCCACCGCGGATTGGCGATTTCAAGCGCTGAGGTTTATGAATAGCTCACACACTCAGGTTTCCCCACGATGTTTTCCTTCACCGTTAGCTAGTAGTATTGCTACTATAACTTCACAAATGTACATAGCTTAGAAAACAAAGTCATAGGTAGATGCCCGCACTGTCAATCGAACCTGGGTCTCTCGCGTTTTTAATTAAAGTATCGTAAATTTGTATTTTTTTGTACAATGTTTGACAGCCAATTTAATTTCGTTCTTAATTTGTAGTGTAAAAGTGTCAGCAAGTAATTTATTACCACTAAATTTACTTTAAACGTATTTTTGCTGAAAATGTTTATGCACTTGCGGCCAAGTGTACAAAAGTACGTTCAGTCCCTTAAACATAGTTCTTGCAATGGCAACCGCTTAAAGCGACTTTTCAATGATCGGATTAATTGCATCGTTGTACTAATAGATGTGTAGCTCGCCTTAACTTGCTCATAATTTGAATAGTTTTATAACACGATCATTTCGTCCAATATGACGTCCAGTATTACAAAATATATAGTTAGAGAAGAGAAAATATGGAGAAAACCATTTCTCTAGAATATATTTAGCGGTTGTTTCTATCGACTGATTATTCCGTTTACATAATCTGTATAATTTAAATCCCTAAAGATGTGGCAATGGCACAGAAACAAAAATGCTTTGGTGTAAGCCACTGCCTATCCGGCTAAGAAAGGACAATGCTTGAAAGAAGGTACATGACTGTCTCGTTGGTCTCGCGGTTAACATGCTTGACTACCAAAATAGAGGTCGTTGGTTCGATTCCCACTGGATGCCGCTGTACTCGATTTGTACACAATGGCCTCAGTCTGGGTGTATTTCCGTGTTTGTGATGTCCTTGCCTGGTTGCCGTAGCCTGTGCTTTATGTATCCTAGTTTGGGACCAGGACAAGTTATTGTGTTGAGTGGAAGTTATTATTATTATGAAACGCGCCTCTCCGAACGACGAGCCCTGTATATTTAAGCCGCGTTTCATAAAACTAAGATTCAAACTTTATTACGACCATTCGATGTACTTTGCGTAGTCGCTCAGTACAATTAGTCTTCCTACTTATTAGTTTGTGGGTGAATCGGCTATGAAATTTACATCGAATTTTCATAGTAAACAGTGAAAAGCAGTTCTATGAAATGGGGATCCGGTGCACCTAATCACGTACCGCTTGGAATATTCCCAACTCACGGAAATTGTATAAATTCCATTCTTATCTGTAACGTGGGAATATCAGTATGTCCAGATTTACAGGGGCTCAAGAGCTTAATTATGAGCACTAAATCCATGCGATTCCAATCGTTTAACTGTCAAATTCCAAACTAATTGGAATCGCTTAGGATTTGGTCAGTAGTCAGTAGGTCAGTGGACGTTCTAGTCATCAAACATGTACGGTTAAGAATTTCATGAAACTATTTGTGCCTTAAGTCCGGGCACCGATGCGCTTATAGATATTTAAGTAATAAAACAGCGCGCTGGGACTCTTAGGAACATAGGGAATATTCATGTCTTAAATTTACTTAGATACACACGCAGCAATTAACAAGGTTCCGACGCTGACTAGTAAGTAATTTAATTACCATGGAGAATTTCGTTTTACCCTCGATATGCTGAAAAAGGTCATGTTCTCGTTATTTTCACTTTAACATGCCCGATAAATAACTTGAAAAAATCACTTTGGCTTCGCTTGGCCGTATTTCGGGTCTGATTGGCGGGGGAAGCGGGATGTGACTTAGAATTTTTCGGTTCTTAGTTTTCTCAAATTATCAAATACTTAAAAACAATACTCTTAGGGCCAGTTTCTGAATTGAGAATTTCGCCAAGTAATTCACTGTAGTGCTGTCTCTTCGAATTTCTCAGAAAAGAGCGTGACAGAACGTTACTTAAGTATTTACTTAGTTAAATTCTCAATTCAGAAACCGGCCCATACATGTGCAACGCAAACTCATCGCGACTACGCGGATTTTTGTTAAAGCCAGTTTATAAGTCTGCTAGGCATTATAAACTGTCTGTGTCCACGACTTCGTTCACATGCGATTCCGAAAAAAGCAGTTCTTCGGTATACCACCCTGAGGCAAGAAATCCCGTGTGAGGCAGGAAAAAGTAGTGTGGGCCTATAGAATCCTAATTGAATCGTGTGATTTTAAAACGACACATGTCCTTTCATTACAACTTTGCAGGAAATAGAAAAAACTGTTTTATTAAAATACTAATATCTACAACAGCAATATTTTAGCATATTATATTGATTTCTGTATGAATAAACTACAATTTCTTTTTGTAATGTAAATCAATAGGTAGGTGTAAATAATTAAAAAAAAAAAAAAATGGGCAAGTGTTATTTTAAAAACACATGTGACTTGTGTTGTTTTAAAATCACACGATTCAATTAGTATGACACATGCAGCGCGTTGATGTCTTTTATTGAAATATTTCGAAACGAAGCATTTTTTAGTCAAGTCTTCTTTTGCATCAAATGTCAAGTTTGGCATTCTGTTGTCGGTTCCGTATTTGTAGTTTTCAGTTTTGTTTTAGTCGCGTAAAACAGTAACCCTTTATTATTTCATCGAATATACCATTAAAAAATAGGTAAGTAATCATCCCACTTTATTTTTATTTGATCTTTTTAGTTTTACTAAACACGTTTAATTAGTTTTGCCAAGTGCAACCTGCAGAATCGGTTTTCCATTAGTCTTTGTTCCGACTGACCCACAGAGCCAATTTCGAACAGATTTGTCTGAAACAATCACCATTGTCACTGTCGCACACATCTCTTGGCCGACTGTTTGTTTACACAGCTTTTTCTTTGTTCGAAATTACCAGCGTAAGTAGCTGTCTATCGTAATGGCGGCATCGCAAAACAATACTCGGCATACATACATATATTGCATACTCACGTCTGTATCCCAGAGGGATAGGCAGGGACCAGGGTTTCCCACTTGTCATGATCCCGAAAAGAGGCCTGTCTTTCGCTTTATCAACATTCGCAGTCTGCAACACTGAGTTCTTTTTCAACGCGTTTTCTGAGCGTGCTGCCCGCCAGTGGAACCCTCTACCGAAGGCGATCAGGGATAGTCCAGCTGTGTCCCAGTTCCGAAGCAAATTGAAAGAAATTGTTTAATAATATTATGTTACTCATGTAAGTATATCGGCTGTGGAATGATCTGCCGGTTTTAATAAGGCGCTCTCCTTCCCCAGCTGTCTTCAAAAACAAGGTAAAGGAGTTTTATCTGTGTCTTCAAGTATTATATCCACTTAGATTTTAACTAATACAAGCAACATTTGTATTGGCAATACTGTGAAGGAAAACATAGCACGTACAGTCGACAGCACGTCTGTCACTTTACATTCGTACGCTATATATATATATATATATCTATATAGCGTACGAATGTAAAGTTTTATGTAGGTATATAGTTATTTATATAAGTATATATATTAATATTCATATTCGCACCGACTGCCCGTCTTATTTTCCTACAGCAACTTTCTTACATAGGTTTGTCTGGGAGAAATTGCTTTTAGCAATAAGCCCGCCAATTGTACTGTGTATTTTTAAAGTTTTTATGTCATGCGCTCTAGTGTACAATAAAGTATATTCTTATCTTATCTTATCTTATATCTTAGTAGTCTGTGTAATATTCTATCTTCTTCTATCTATCTATACTAATAATAAATCTGTAAGGGTCGGTCATGGAGTAAGTTAGTTTGTTTTGAGAGATATTGTGTTTATAGGCTCAATATATGATACTGAAACTAATTTCACGATTTTTAGAATTTTTTTCTGTATGTGTTTATGTATGTATGTTCCTCCATAACTCTTAAACCAATTATCCGAATTTGATGAAATTTGGTATAAAAACATATAGACATCTGGGACACAGGATAGGCTATTTAAATTCTAGCTCCAGTTATGATAAGACGTGGCCCCCATACAAATGCTTCGTAAAAATCGAAATGTACGCGAACGGAGTCGCGGGCACAGCTAGTATTTAATATGTATGTTTATTATTGTTTAGTCTATATATCTACGTCTAAATTAGGTACATATTTCTTTTATTTTTATATTTATGTAGACATTCGTGTAAGTTGTATGTGTATAAGTAAATAGTATTTTATTTTGAAATGTAGGTAGAAATAGGTTTTGTTTACACTTTATCTGCGCTATTCCGCTCTCTTTGTTAACATTTAACAGTTTCTATGCTGGCTGGAAGAAACTTATTTTCAAAAAGTCCACCTTTGCATATTTTTTTTTTATCACAAGCCTGTTATTTAAGTTTTATTTTTGTTAACGTTTTTTATTATGCAATAAAGTGTAACAAACAAACATTCATTAGTCGTTGCATGCACGCATGCCGGTTTCGGGTACTTACTATACTTGGTAGAGGTACTCTATGGTAAGTCTCGTAATAACTAATTTACAATCGATGTCATGTTTGATGTAGAAGTCAATACTCAACTTAGATTTTAACTAATACAAGCAACATTTGTATTGGCAATACTGTGAAGGAAAACATAGCACGTACAGTCGACAGCACGTCCGTCACTTTACATTCGTACGCTACCGGATACAGTTACGTTGCGGGCGACTTATAACAAAAATGTACAGATTGACCTGCTGTCGATTGTACCTTATTCCTTGAAATCACCAATCCACCATGGGAACGCGTGGTAATTAAGCCCATATTCTCTTTCTCGGAGGGAAAATCTGTGCCCTGCAGTAGAATAAGCTGATTATTGGCTGGTAAGTTAAAAATTGGTAAGGGGCTGACCCCTTATCGTTTTTAATCAAAGCAAGAATGTCTCTGTCATTTGCTAAGATTAAGGAAAACAACACGAGTGGTTTGAAAGGTTTTACGATGCAATAAAATGAAACAGTTCGAAAGTGGTCTAACCGCGTTTTAATTTATTAGGTAAACTTAATTGCTTACCATTATCAGTTTCAACACCATGTGTGTCTGAGGTTTTGTCCAATATTTAGCTACATATACTCGGTTCCACGGGTCGAACTCCTAGGGAAACAAATACTTGCATCTTATTAGTCAATGCGCGCGGCTAGAAATAAGCGAAACAATAAGCGAAGACGGTCCGCTTCATAGAGTAGGTTTACTTAATGCAGTGGCTATTGAACGCCACGCGCATTAACCAATGGGCGCACATGGACGATTTTTTTTGAGCTCGTTTCGTGAAAAGAAGTATAGTTAACTATTTACTATCTTACATTCAAATCGCAAACCACGGTGAAGAAGCATTAACATGAGTCCCAGATTAAGATTCTTTCTGTTAAATCCTCTAAGAAAACTCTATATCTCACTATTTTATTACAAAACACTTTATTATTTTAAATGTACATACATCATTATATAAACTCAAGCTTGCGCTCTGGAGGGGTAAGCAGTGAGCAGAGTTAGCCACTTGTCTCAAATGTTGTATTTCTGCTAAAGAATTTTCCATGAATACAGGGTTATTTCTAAAATGCGCAATTCCTGAAACATGTTGGTCACAGTTTGTGATATAGAACAATGTTTATTCTACGTCGGTAGAATTTTTTTATTTAGTTACCCGTTTAATTTTTTTATTTTCATGGTTCTTCTGCTCCGTGGTTGCGACGTTTGATAAATAATATATTTAAAACATAATGGATATACTCTCTCTCTGAGAGAAGGCCTGTGCCCTAGAGTGGGACGTTTATAGGCTGCTTATGATGATAATGGATATTCTTCTCTATACGATAATGGTTTACTAAAAGCAAACCATGGAAGATTTGAGGTCAACTAACAGTGGGTCTTAAAATGAACATGGCTAAGACTAAGATAATGTCAATCTCCCATGTAGCACCCACTCCTGTCAACGTTGGCGGCTCTGACCTCGAAGTTGTCGACCACTATGTATACCTAGGACAAACAGTCCAGTTAGGTAAGTCCAACTTCGAGAAAGAAGTTACTCGTCGAATCCAACTCGGATGGGCAGCGTTCGGGAAACTAAAACACATTTTCGTGTCCAAAATACCTCAGTGTGTCAAGACAAAGGTGTAACTATAACCAATGTGTGTTGCCAGTGATGACTTATGGAGTCCGCTGACTATGGCCTCATAAGAAAGCTCAAGGTCGCCCAAAGAGCAATGAACTATACGAGGAGTTTTACTGCGTGATCGAATCAGGAATGAGATCCGCAGAAGAACCCGACTTACTGATATAGCTCCAAGAATTGCTCAGTTGAAGTGGCAGTGGGCGGGGCACATAGCTCGGAGAACTTGATATACTCTTTGTTTTCCTTTTTTCTGAGATTTAATTTTATTAAAAAAAAAAGGATTAGTTTTAAGAGACCTTGTATTAATGCAAATTATTTGGGAGCACTGCTTATCCTATATCACAGGTTAGTATCTAAATCACAGGTTATACTTTTTTAGGGAGCAGGGTACCTATCATCCTTATCACTAAGGTCATATTTTGTGCAATGTTTTTGTGAAATGGCACAAGACCAAGAAGCTTGGTAAAGCATGAGGGAAGCATATGTCCTGCAGTGGGCCTCAAACGGCTAATGATCAAAAGCAATTCGCGTAAAGCGTGAATTTAATAAAATTATGTAAACTTTGATAATTTGAAAAACATAAATCTTTAGACAAAAGTTGTTATACATAAACTCTAATTGGGGTGTTACAGGAATTGCGCGTTTTAGAAATAACCCTATATAGTAACATTACGAACCAAGGAACATGTATAATTTAATTACCAATCGCCCACTTATCTAAGCCACAGCCGCATAGCTCAAACGCGTGTCTTGTGATGCAGAAACTGCGCTGCCCTAGACCGGCCGCCGTGGCCGCTTTTTTCGCCCACAAAACATAGACCACGGGCTATTATCTCACCACACACGCCGGCGTGAATGTAACCTGTGCGTCGTCGTGTGGGGAAGAAGAGGTGAGCGCATTCACACAGCGTAAACCGTGCGCGTTGGTTGCATTCGCCGCCGCTAGTTCGAAAGAGAGTCTCGAAGCGCGCCATGTTTTTTCTCGAATTCGGCGGGCGAATTTAATCACCCAGTGCCAGTGTTGATTTTTTGGATTTTCAAGTGAAGTGGGTCGGAAGGTGCATTAATGCAATCCATATACGGATCTAAAGTGGATTGTGGCTTCACGACAGGTTACGATTGGTGAGTTTAGTGGATTAGTTTTGTTTACAGTAATTAAACACGTTAATGATAAGAGGTCGTTGCGTGGTTAAAGAAAACAGTTCAGTTAATTCAGGTCATAGAATAAAGAAACGGATCCTAAAAATTTAAAAGCTTACAAAATGTAGAGATGCAACTTTATAAATGACTGCCTTCTAAACGGTATTAATTATGATTCGGTATTGTATTTTTTTAAAGCTTTTAATGCTTAAGAGTTAGGTAAAAGCTTTGTCTAGGATATGATCGATGAGGAATATTTCAGACCGTAGGTATGTGCAGTTTGGAAGGCTAAAAGTATAAGCTGCAAGATTAATAGCCCTTATAAAAAAAGTTGGTCTTTGCCTTTAGCACACCCTATTTGAACTAGATTTCCTACTCCATTTCCTTTCATGGATGTCGTAGAAGGTGAGTTAGGAAATCAATTATCAGGAGACGGGCAGCAGCATCTTCCTGAGATTCTAACCGCATACTGCGATCGCCAACCCGCCTGCTAAGCGTGGCGATTATGGCAAAACCCCTCATGGTTATGAAAACCATGAAGGAGGCCTATGTCTTGCATTGGGCGTCAAGTGAATGATGATGATGATGATTTGACTACATTTGAGGCGTGTTATAAGACATCATGTTTTTATAAATAACACTGTTACGTATTAAAATATTCCATTATTCTATTACCATTATCATGATTACTTTACCCTTGCCATAATTACGAATATTTTATAAAATAATATTCGACACTGATAAATGACGCTAGCACATCAACAAAACGAAGGTCACTGAGCTGGAGAGTAGTTTGTGCATTATTTGACACTTTCCCCGTTTAGTGTGAAACGCCATATAAAAGACCCATTTGTTATCAACAATAATAAAATATACGACTTCACAATATACCGACATAAACCTGTCAATCAGCATTAAACGTAGTGTAGGCGAGCAATCGTCAACTTTCTACGAAAGTGCTGCGTTGGATCAAGCTCAGTCTGATAGCGAGCGATTCTGCAACTTATCGTGTGTCTATTGTGAACCAAACTAAAGGATTCGAAACCGCTGACTTTATATAACGTATGCCTTGCAAATTGAGTTCGATGTTGGAAATTAACGTTCTCCCTTCCTCTTTGGTTTTTGCCCAATATCACGTATCCTTCCGGGCGTCGAAGTACACTAACTTTGACAATTTGAGGGTTCTACTTTAATTATGTCTAAAACGACTTATATTTACTCTTGCTTTAATTTAATTACAATATTAGGCATAGTTTAAGGTTTAAATTTATGTTATTTAGTCTGTAAGAGTGACACTGTTATGGGAGCAACTTTGACATTGCAGAAAAAGTATTTAGATGCTTCATCATCATAATCATAAACAGCCTATATACGTCCCACTGTAGGGCACAGGCCTTCTCTCAGAGAGAGAGTATGGGCTTAATCACCACGCGTGCCCACCGCGGATTGGCGATTTCAAGTGCTGAGGTATGTAAATAGCTCAGACACTCAGGTTTCCTCACGATGCTTTCCTTCACCGTTAGCGAGTGGTATTGCTACTATAACTTTACAAATGAACATAACTTAGAAAACAAAGTCATAGGTACATGCCCGCACTGAGAATCGAACCTGGGTAAATGATGTAGTGCTCACGAACGTCCAAAAATATCGGGGCCCCATTTCATTGAACTATAATTCATGGTTCACTATGAGAAATCGATGAAGGTTGAAGCCGTTTCTCGAGTCTGTTAATCTACTGTTAACAGCTGT
The DNA here is from genome assembly GCA_963969515.1 of Yponomeuta evonymella. Classification (NCBI taxonomy): domain Eukaryota; kingdom Metazoa; phylum Arthropoda; class Insecta; order Lepidoptera; family Yponomeutidae; genus Yponomeuta; species Yponomeuta evonymella. The sequence goes on along the minus strand of OZ018361.1, from coordinate 2,696,940 downwards.
CAATTGTTTTTTTGTTTGCAGTTTGGCCTACTGACAGATGTTAAAAGTGATTATCATATTCTTAGGCCGACATGCACAACTTTCTTAAATGTACCTTAAACAGCATTTATCATAAAAAATCTATTTAAATGGCGACTTAAGTGACATTTAAGAAGTGGTGCAAGTCGACCTTCGTATACGAGAAATCTGGGGTAATTGTACTAATCGGCTACGCAATGTCCATCGTATTGTCATAACAAACTATGAATTGTAGTTTTACGAGCCGCGGCCCTGGCTTAGTTATCGTACCGCGTCGCTGTTGGTTCATGATACGCCATCAACCAGAAAGGTATCGGACGGTTTCCAGGCCGTATCGATCGATAACATCGACGTGTGGCTATTAGGTAAACGTCGCCGAAGAGTTATGTACGGTTACGAAATTACTTCTCATAAGTTATACCGTTTCGATTGAATTCTTCGCCTTAAAGCTGACACATTTGAAGTTACTGTATCAGTGTTTCTAATTTGAGGTAGCGATAGACGTATTGTGCAATGATTTCTATGGTGGATGGTGCATCAATCAATCAGTATGTATTCGTCCACTGCTAAACATAGGCCTCCCCCAAGGCATGTCACCTTCGGTCCTCTGACATCCTCATCCAGCGGCTACCAGTGTTTCAGATCGTCGGTCCAGCGAGCTGGTGGATGGATGGTGGATATTGACAGTTCATTAACTTACATTGTATTTTATTTTCTTCATTTTACCAGCCATTTCGCTTAATTGCGAACTTTCTAAATCATCGTTTGAGATGGTAATATCCCTATGTAGCTGTGTCTCTTGAATTTACGCTCTCGAATGATTTAATAAAATCAAATATTTTATTTAATATCTCATATGCATGCAGTGTGGCTACAGCAAGGATACAAACTGTGATCTGCTTAAATTTGTAGGAATTATGCAGATCTGTATCGTCGCAACTGATCAAACTTTACATTTTGTTGAAAACTTGTTCGTAACGCAACTGAGTAGAGTGCACAATAATTGTACAGATGTTGTCAACTTTAAATACAGAAAAGTGTAGGATGGATAGAATGCCACTGCATACATCAGGATGATACAATAATAACAACACAATCACTTGTCCTGGTGCCAAACTAGGATACCTTGACATCACAAACATGCAGATACACTCAGGCTGAGGCCATTTGTTGCTACAGGTATTTTCATACTTACAAGTAGATACCGTCAATGTACGTAGTTTAAGATGTAGTCGATAACGAAATAAAGAATTTTGTATTTGTATTTTTTGTATTTGTATTTGTACAAGTCAAGTACTTGTAGGAAGCGAAACCACGACCTATCTTTCGGTAGTTGAGCATGAGCAATCGCTAGACCATCATATTCTGCTTTGAATTTCAACTTCAAACACTGCTTTAAGTTACTATTAAGAACTCATTAGTATATCCGGTGTCGTTCTATAATTAACATGGGAGAGCGGTATAAAAATATAAGAATATTTTAAAAACTATTTAGCTAACCGTGCCAGAGGTCGCGGGTCAAGGCCAGACGTCAAATCCTGGCATCGGTGGAATATTTAGCCTCTGAATATGTTTTGAAAATTGTCCTTAGTACGGATTAGTGCAACAAAGAATATAATATAGGAATAGTGCTCTTTATTTTAGACTGTGAAAAAATTAAACGTCGGATGGACGTAAAATGTGACGCAAGTCGCACATTTGACCTATGCAAAATCGGAAAACTTGCCAAAACAGGATCTACATAAGGATCAGAACCTACATAAATTGTATAAGCCCGGCAAAACAGCAGGCTGCATTCTACGGGGGACTGCAGTCTTGTTTATAAAAACACGATTCCTTAAAACACTCCTCAGCGGCAGTTTAAATAGTCTTTTCCTTTGCCCTTCTTGACTATTAAAATTGCATTTGGGAAGCGTTTTGTTTTTACAAATAAGGCTGTAATTTTTTTATTAATGTTGATGAATCTAAAGAAACTGAATTTTAACGGATATTTACTCGTTTACTTTTCATTTTACAATTTTCCGACGTTTCGGTACTTTTGCAAGTGCCGCGGTCTCGGTAGACTGAGGCGACAGGCGTCTTTTTGAAAGCATTGACTGTTAGTTTACTACCCTCGGCAAAAATTAATGAGTTATGTTCCAAAAATATTTTGGCAAAGTACCCAAACGTCGGCAAATTGTAAAATGGAAAAGTAAACGAGTAAATATCCGTTAAAATTCAGTTTTATTATGTCTAGTGCTCGTGTTAACCTCAGCAAAATGCTAGAATCAACAGAAGTTTTTCAGAATCGTGGCAAGTGGTAAGCAAACTCCGTGTCCCTCTCTGTTTGTGTAGGTAATCAGAGATTTATTTAGCTCCTCTGCTGTGGCCCTAGAACAATATTTTCAACGTTTGTTTGAACAATGAAATATGGGCCAAGCTATCCAAGTTAGGGTAAGCACATGGCAATTTGAATCAAAATATAATTCATTGCACACAAGATGGTCGCTGATACCGCACTGAACAATTAGAGCGTGCCATGTGCGCGCGCGCCGGTTTGTTAGTGCTGCTTTATTGTGGGCTGGGCTTGCAATTGTTTAACGAAATGAAAGGGGTAGACAGAGGCATGTACCTGTTTGACTAGCCTGTTCATTACAATTGTTAAGTTGTGTGCCTAATTGCAATTCAAGATACACGTACCCACACACTTAGCTCATCATCGTTTTCATCAACTTTCCCTAAACTTTTAGATAAATAGGTACATAGCCCGCATATTTATTATTGATAACAATTGAGTTAGTTAAAGACCTATACCTTTTAGACATGTCCTAGATAATTTATACAGTCCAGTGACAAATTCTATCTACACTAGAATTTACTAAATTAAATGAAAAAGTACAATTTTTGTAGATTTCTTGGACAAAAACCATTTCAAAATATATTATTTTATTACGCAATTATTGCATTTAGGCAATTTGGGTAATAGTTTGTTCGGAACACTCAAGACGAGAGATCTACTTGCTCTCTACCGGTTTTATGTTTACGTGAATCCAGCAGCTACATTTAGTAACACCACTAAATTATGAGTGTTAAACAGACTAAACAGTGCACTTCACTTCTGAGCAGTTATATATTTTCGAGTCTGACCATATTTTCGACTTTTCTTATGTTCCCGATTTGGAGGAGTCTAATTAAAATCAACGTCGAAGTAGCATCTTGTGTATTTTTCAGCACTTGATCGATTTAAAGAGAGTGACACTGATACTGACTGATTACGAACTCATATTATAAACACAAGAAATGGTGGTAGCCCAGTAGGTAGAACAATGGACTCGGAAGCGGGAGACCCAGGTTCGAATCCCAGTGCGGGCATGCACCTATGACTTTGTTTATTTTCAAAGTTACGTACATCTGCGAACTTGTAGTAGCAAAACCACACGCTAACAGTAAAGGAAAACATCGTGAGTAAACCCGCGGCTTGGTTGGCTCCGCACGTATTGACTTGTCTTTCCTGTAGGCTAGGCCGACTAAGCTGTCAGGATGGATTAGGTGCTGGGTCCATCTAAAAAACCATGTCCCAGGCACTGCAGCGTCCGAGTGGTCCCTTCACCCATCTAGTGTGAGTGAAGGTGCCACGGGACGCTGTATAAATCATTACATTACGTAGATGCAAAATAATAATTACTTGTGATACGTTTCTGGAAGTTTTTAGGAACGGAAGCGGATTTAGTTTTGCTTATCAGATCTAGATTTTGTGTTTGTATTGTAGGTACAATCGTATAATCTTTTCAATTAATCCGACTAGTATAAGATACAAATTAGGCTGTAGAAACACTTTGCTGTAGGCTGTATGAATAAGAGACCTGACCGAAAGAAAACCAAAAGAAAAAATATAACGCACAAGCTCACTCTACTTGACTAACTGACCGAATTAAGTGGCTAGCTCATTACCAGAATAACTTGACACGACCCTACAATACAAACTTCATACGTTTCACTGGTCAGCTAACTGGACGATGTTTCGGTTAGAACAGTCCTTCTCAAAGTGGACGATAATGCCTTTTTGTCGGTACTGAACGCTTTTGAGGGGACACCAGAAAGCTCAAGGAAATTGATGGTCCGTTAAGGTGGACTATTGGGGAAACATTCTTCTCTAGACTCAGAAATAGGATATGGGCCCTATATTTTATCCATCCATGTGTAAAACAATATTTGAAACATACATGATTTTAAGTTGTGCAACAGTTGGAAAGTGAAAAATTGGCTCTATATTTTTTGGTTGGTTATCGAAATAAGTTTGAGATCCTGTGGGTTAGAAGGTTTCAGTTTTTAAAAAGTTACCTGATTTGCAGAAATGCCGCGCTGATGAGCTGGCGGTTTTTTTGTTACTATGTTAATTTTATAACGTGCAAAATCATTGATACGTTTGTTAGTTCATAGAGATAACAGTTTGCTAAGATCGCGGCTTTTAGTATAGCTAATTAATAGTACTTACTTATTACCAGGGTGTTACAACGTTTCTTTATACACCCGAAAACAAGGGGGGGGTTTACAGTGGGGATAACGTTGAAATCGCGAAAAGATATCGGCTATTCAATACATTTTAATGCAGCTAGTGGTAGCTCTAGTATAGAACAGCTGGTACGTTTTTCGTGAGACCGAAGTTTTTCCCGTAGTAAAACTTGTTCGTACACGAGTAGAACCCTCCATTTTCAAATGTATACATAAAAGCAGCCTATATACGTCCCACTGCAGGGCACAGGCCTTCTCTCAGGGAGAGATTAAGGGCTTAATCACCGCGGATTGGCGATTTCAAAAGCTGAGGTATGTGAATAGCTCAGACACTCAGGTTTCCTCACGATGTTTTCCTTCACCGTTAGCGAGTGGTGTTGCTACTATAACTTCACAAATGCACATAACTTAGAAAACAAAGTCATAGGTACATGCCCGCACTGGGAATCGAACCTGGGTCTCTTGCTTGCGAGTCCAATGTTCTACCCACGAGGCTGCCACCGCTATTTCAAATGTATATGGAGATAATATTTTTACACCCTGTATGAACCAAGTGTTAAATACCGACTTACTTAACTATGAAAGTCTTTCGCTATTTTGGGTGTTACGTCGCTATATGTATAGTTCAGTTAAAGAAAGACATTGAAAATAGCGACGATCCTATTTGCGTATTATTTACACACTGTTGCTGTCTTGAGTAATCTGTAGTCTGGCTCTACTTAGTATATGAACATCATATTTAATTCAGTTAGCTACTTCCAGCACAAACTTTGCAACATAGAATATTAAGGCAGCAGAAGGCGTCTCCTAAATGAACCTAACTGCCGTTACCAATAACCAAGTTAGAAAGTCAACGGTGCGGTCGAAATGTAGATTTTTACTGCCATCATCTATTTTAATTGTCATTCCCAAGGGCGTTATTAACTTAAAACTGCCTAATAACTCTAGAAATTGCGTGTAAGGCTGTTGCTTTCTGTTTGTAAAGCGCTTGCGACATTTTTAGAGCATAACAACTGATAGATTTCGAAGCTGTCTTGTCTATTCTAAGGTATATTTGCATATATGATATATTCTTTTATATATCTGACAAATATATATTTTTATATACTTACCTACAAGCGGTGGTAGCACAGCGGTAAAACGTTGGCCTCATATTCGGGAGGTTGTGGGTTCGTATCTATGGCATGTACCAATGACTTTGTTTTGTAAGTTACGTACATTTGTAAAGTTTTTGTAGCACTCGCTAACGGTGAAGGAAAATATCCTGAGAAAACCTGAGTGTCTCATACGTCAGCGCTTGAAATTGCCAATCCGCGGTGAGCACGCGTGGTAATTAAGCCCATACTCTCTCCCTGAGAGAAGACCTGTGCCCTGCAGTGGGACGCATATAGGCTACATACAATATAAGTATACTTACCTGATAAAAATAAGAACATCAATGTCCGTGGACAGTTTTGAAATATTAATTATGTCACTCTCTATCGGGCTCGCTATAAACATCATGCTTTATGATAATAGTGTTAGGCTAGCCAAACGGTTGCGCGTGAGTTGCTACTCGTAGAAGATTATCGCCGCGGCCCGTTACTAAGAAATTGCGCAGAGATGCGCCGGATCGGTGCCGGTTGCTTGCCCAGGCCAGCGTATTTATAGGGATAACAAAAAAAAAATTGAAACAACTTTCTTTCAGTTCATTTACAACATGAGCCGTAAAGTAAAGATGGGCGGGACATCTGGTTAGACGAGAGGATGGCCGATGGACGAAGAAAGTGACTGAGTGGTGGCCGAGAACTGCCCGTCCGTCGTTCGTACGTCCGTTCGTTCGGAGTGTACCCGACGGGTCGATGCTATTTAGAGACCCCCCACACTAGCGTCTTTCGAGCGTCGTCGTCGTGCCAGCGTCCGCACAGCGTCGACGCAACGCCGACGCCGCGGCGACGCGACGCCAGCGCTGGGCGGCCGCCGAACGCCGGGCTCACGCAGCGCTGGCGTCGCGGCACTGCGGCGCTTGTCGCGTACAGTCAGTGTGAATATGGATTCCGACGAAGAAACACTGCTGTTGACATTACTGATAAAACGAAAATTAAGTAAACGAAAAAAGAAACGTCATCGTCAATATTGGCAAGATCCTCTGTGGAGTTGTTGTGTTCAGGAAAGCGATTATTACGTATTGTATTGTGAACATATAAAAAATAATAATAAAAAACATTATTACGATTATCTACGAATGCCAAAGCAAACATTTGACGAACTTTTACAACTGATTCAAAACGCTATAAAGTATCAAGATACCCATGAGTGCGTTGTGTTATGTATTGTACTTGTTCGCCAAAAACGTTGTGCTGGCGGCGCGGCAACGCGACGCCAGCCCTGCGTGTGCCCGGCGTTCGAGGGCCGCCGCGGCGTCGGCGTTGCGTCAACGCTGTGCGGACGCTGGCACGACGGCGACGCTCGAAAGACGCTAGTGTAAGGCGGCAAAAGGTCAATGCACGAGAAGAGGCCTCTGCCCAACAGTAGGCATCTTTTATGGGCTGTGTGAATAGAAGAACAAAATCAAAAGAAAAAAGGTGGATAGGTAGGACTGTGGGTAGGACTCGCGTCTTCAGGATTTCGAACAAACGATTACAAACTTAACTTTGTCGCGGAAAAGTCTGTATCTCTATCCAATCCACCTGGAAAGATTGTTTGTAATCCTTTTCTTTGTGGTATATTTGCGATTTTGTGCTATCTGACACATCAGTAAAGTATCTTTACGTTCAACGAACGTATTTTATCTATAGGTACTATAAATAAAATTAAATCCTGTTCGGTGGTTGGCGCATAGGTTGGAAACGGTTGGAATGACTTTTCAAAAATGTTCGCATTATTCCGAATAAGGTTTTTAGGGAAAGAAACCTTGGAAATGTTGCCGGAAAATTGAAAAAAAAAAAACTGGGAGTGAGTTATGGAATTCTACACGACATGGACACAGGACAAGATAACGTCTGTCTGAGTTAGAGTTAATATTAATGATGTTCAATAATACGTAATAACAATAATATCCACACAATACAATCACTTCTGTGATGTATCTTGTTGGTATAATAAATATCTTTCTTCTTCTTCTTCTTCACGTGTCCTGATCCCAAACTAGGATAACTAAGGAAAACTAGGATTTTGTTGTCATGTGCTCTAGTGTACAATAAGGAATATTCTTATCTTATCTTATAATCTGTGATATGGTAACCAGGCAAGGACATCCCAAAGCAAATAAAAACACCCAAACTGAGGCCATTTGTACAAATGTACGGCGAGCCCAGTGGGAATCGAATCCACGACCAATAAAACGCGCTACCGCTAGACCAACGAGACAGAAACATGTCCGTGGATAGCTTAGTGGCATGTGTGACGTTCTTGATCTTCTCCACCTTATAGAGCTTAGACGCTTATGTCTGACAGTGGGTTTATGCCTAACATTGGGCTTTGTTTTTGGGCTAATTAGATAGTATAAAGCTTACCCTTCGATACACAGATATTGCAGGCAGATATGACAAACACAGTAAGTAGACAATCACAGACAGTTGAATCGAAATCGGTATACAATCAATAGAAATTGGCTACTGTACCTAATCGATTATCAATCATAGAGCTGAAAATGGTATTCCTTTCGCTAGATGCAGATCTTAGTGATTAATTTTAAAATAACAGAGAGAATCAATGTGAAATTAGTTCTACGAAGCGATAGAAAGTTTGATCTTGGGCTAAGCACAAGACTCGGGTACGTTCCTTGTTAAATCTACAATTAGACACGCGAACATTTTTTACTTACTTCCAGATTAAGAAAAGGCAATTTGATTTATTCAAAACTAGCTGTGCCCGCGACTACGTTCGCGTTGGATTAGAATATGAAGTGCCTTTGCTAGAATTTGAAGGCCATGTTCTATATGAGTTCTAAACGTCCCTTGAGACATTGTCGCGGCTGTATCAAATTTACTATTCTATTAACCTACCTCACCACGCCGTCTCCCGTCGACGCAGCTCGTCGCCCGCTCAAACTCATTACACCATAGGTACCTAGTACGAAAGTGTGGGTCACGCGTTTTGTGGCGCTAAAACTTCAGAATTTTACAATAAATGAACAGGAAAGGTACGCTTTTTACATTTACCACACGCGACTCGCGTCGTCTCACTACCCATCTTCTTATCGGTGGTGGAGTATGGCCTATACCTTCCTCAGGGAAGAGACCCGTGCCCCTCGGTGGGGACATAATGGGTTGATGATGATGAGACCAATGTGTGATAACATCGTGTTGCAGATCTTCATTTGTCAATAAATTACACAAAAAAGCCATAGTTTTCAAAGTAACGATCTCTTAACACACATTCTAATTGCAAACACAAGTGTAAAAAAACAACAATTTCCTCATTCGGTGGGTAATTAATGAGAATAACGTTGAAGAGCGCTGGTTTAATGATCGAAACGACCTTTTGCTCGAAAATCATTGTACATGCACACTGAAGTTAGGTACATGAAATATAATTTTATAATGATCTACTTCGTAATGTTTGGTGCAGTTTTGCTTAAGGATCGTACCTCTAATTAATTAACTTAAGGTGCTACCCGGAGCTAACTAGCGCAACCGATGAAAAAAAAAACGTCAGCCCATCTCTGCCCACTGCCGGGTATCCTTTGTAACCTTCTTTCCTTTCCTTGGTCTACCCGTCGGCCTCAAAATTAACTCTTATAATACGTTTTTGCAAAAGCTGAACTTTATAAATTTCAATAATGGTGATAGCAATGTTTAGAACTAAGGGCCAAGAAACACTTAAAAGTATTTTTAGCGGAATTTGATAAAAGTCCTGGGTTACTGAGCATGTATTCTAGGCTGCAGGTTCTAAAAATTGCTAACAGTGTTGTCACGATTTATGAGGTTTTTAATTATTTTGCAAAAACTTATTACATACGATTTTGGGTCGCCCCTTAAGTAATTGTTGTAGTTATTTCTGGAGGAATCTAGTGAGTGTAAAACCTTGGTCAAATCAGCACGCGTTATCTTTTACAATCCATTTCATAGACGATATATACACAAAGCATAAGTACTTCCTTTTTAAGTTAGCACTTCGGTTGAATACTTGCTTCCCTTCCGCGAGATCCTGGTTTCAATTCCGACATGTACCAATAGCTTTGTTTTCCTATGCTGGCGCTTCACTTGGCTTCTCGTTTTCGCGTATTATAATACATTGCAGGTTTTACAAAATCCGTGTTAAAGATTTGTCAGAAAACCCGGCAATGGATGATTAATATTGGCCAAATACGAGTGGCCAAGTGAGGCGTCGGGTATAGTTATGTAAATATGTTTACATTCGGACTAATTAACGTCGTCGAATCGAAAGAGGTATGTCAGAATCATCATTATCATCATCATCATCATTCAGCCACAAGAAGTCCACTGCTGGACATAGGCCTCCTCCATGGATTTCCAAAAAGACCGGTTGGAAGCGGCCTACATCCAGCGCCTTCCTGCCACTCATCCAAGTCAGAATCATGGTAAGTCGAAAACCTACCTATATCAAAACGTGCATGCATGCTATTATGCTATGCAAAAGCCTTCGCCAGGACAAAGAAAGATTGTACAGTTCTAATAAACAGTTCGTATTACATTAATACAATGTTTACAAAGGTAACTTTTTAATATTGATACTAGGAATAAACATAAATTGTCATTTCCACGTTTTAGACTTGCAAAAGTTAATACATCCTTTAAGGGGGCACTGTATAAGGTTCTACAACAAGATTCCTCAAGATACACCTATTAGAGTTACCACCGACGCGGTTTAAAAAATGTATTAAGCATACTCTGTGCAAAAAAGCCTATTATAACATTAAGGATTATTTGGAAGACAAGGATGTCTGTCATTTAAATAATGTTAACAGGAACGATTGTATCTAGTGTAGTGTAACTTTAAGTTGAAAACTCTGTTAATTAAGCAAACCTTTTTTGAAAAGAATAAATGTGGAGTTTCTTTGTTAGCTTCTTCTCCGCATAATCTATTGATTGTGAAACTAACAGCTTTAACAGCTTTGGCGTTCATTAAGTAAACATTTTTTTTAGTGAATAAAAATTTTTTGACTTTGGCTTTGACAATTTCTAGATTAATATTTCACTAAATGTAACAAAAAAAATAAATTACCTAAATTTACTTTCACATCCACTTGTTCGGCGAGCGTTGTGGACGCATGTTATTAGTACAAGTACCAGAATGTAAAACTGAAACTAAGTCTTTAAGAATGCGATGTACTTTAAACAGTTTGTGTCCCTTATAAAATAAAATAAGAAATAATGATTTATAGGTGTATATTACACAGCAATTTAGAAAAAAAAACCCATTTGGTAATATTTTTTCGATTGAAATTAATTCAAAAGTAGGGCTTTTATTTCAATTTATCACGTTCTACTTCATACTACTTTAATTCGGGACTGACAAGTTTGTTTTTTTTCGTAAAGTACTTTTTAAGACCCGCAATAATCATACATTTAACGGGTCTAGGCCGACTTGCATCACTTTCTCAAAGGAAGCTTAAATAGCGTTTAACTAAAATTGTTCATACAAAAGTCAATTTAAACGGCGACTTATGTGACATTTAAGAAGTGCAACTCGGGCCTAATCGCGATTATTTCAACAGAGAGGATGGTTTTTAGCTTTCAAGCATACGTACGGAATCCAGTGGCAAGGAAACACAAATCAAATACAGCCTTTTCATCGGACCGCTGACGTAACTATTGAGTTTTGTGTGTCGACCAGCTGCGAAAAATATAAGTGACATGAGGGTAGACTACTACATTCAGTCTACCCGTGACCACGGCAACTGAATCGTTGCGGAAACATCGGAAATTAAGGTAATTAAGTCTGTTTTAGGTAAAAAAAAACCGGCCAAGTGCGAGTCGGACTTGCGCATGAAGGGTTCCGTACCATTATCTATATTTATTTAGATATTGATTTATTTACAACATTACAACATTAGGTAGATAGATACATAGGGAACACTTTATTGTACATAAAAATGGAAATGACACAGATATTTCTTAACCTAAGAGTGCAGATGGCGGCCTTATCACTATCATTAGACACAAAGGTCGAGAAAAAACGGCAAAAAATCACGTTTGTTGTATGGGAGCCCCCTTAAATATTTATTTAATATTAATTTAATTGTTTATTTTTTAAGCAAATATAAAACTAAATATTCTGTGAATATTTCCTCTTGCCGTTATTAATATCGAGCAAAAAACGGCGAAAAAATTACGTTTCTTTTATGGGAGCCAGAACAGAACAGGGAGATTTGTTCATGAGATACATCAAATTAAGCTAGGGCGGTTTCTGCGCGAGATGTAGGTGTCTCAACTTTCACACGCGTGCGGGGGATCGCACCCTCTCTCTTGCCCCCGAACCAGCCTCTGCAGCTTCCAATTATTTTTGACACAGTTCTAGAACACGTACGCAATCTCATTACCATATTCGCCATTGCTCTAGATTTAATTGATCGATTGGGCGTATGTTATTTATTAACATCGGAAGAAAGGAAGCCTACATATTACGTAATAAGTGGAAACTGGAGTAGATCACTTGAATGTTCGCGTGTAGTCGCTGATTCATCTCATCTGTGGTTTTGACAAGGCTGTCAGTTTTGACAGTAAGTCGCCAATATCTTTTTGCCCGACTACCAAAGTGAATGCGCGTTATGTTTGTCTCACTTATTTATGTGTGTATTTTATTTAAATGTTCTTTCTTTAAAAAGAGTGAGTGTAGGAATTTCCGGCCGAGACTACAAAACAGCATTAGTGCTGAGGCTCCGACCTTATCTTATGATAAGAATATTGATTTAGTTAACATTTTGCGAATTAGTCACTTTTAAATAAAGTTCTTTTTATTATTAATTAATCCATTAGTTAGTCTGTATTTAGTTTTCGTTATGACCACCCAGGGGCCAAACGACCATAAATCTTTAATTTGATACGATTATAGTGATATGATTGTAGTGCCCTAACGGTCTCTTAGGGCACCACGATCATAAAATTAAAACAACACACATTAAACTTCACTGAATTTATTAACATAATTAGTAGATGTAAGCTACATTACAATCCTTCCGCATGAAGTTAGATTGAATCTTAACACTTCTTTCTATCAAAGCGGGAATAACCAAGAGGCCCGGGTGAGTTATATCGTACATAGCCCCTTACAAACGACGTGACTATACCTGTAATTAAAAACCACTAACACTCGGTACTTGTCGAAATATATGGCGGTATTCGCCTATTGCACAATCTGATAAATCGGCGATAGGCCAAGTTAGGTCGCATTACGCAACCCTGGGAAATTGAAAAGTAGGTAGGTATTCGTCTTTAGAACGGGTTGTGGGCGGTTATTTTGGTGCGTAGAATTCTTTGTAAATACAAACAGCGAATCTTTTTTTCTCTGCGCCGACTCGAAATAAGTTACTTACATTAGCTTAAGGCTGCTGTTACGCCTAGCAGCTGTCTCGCTCGTACATTCTAAATGTTTTAATGATTGTAAGAAATTTAGTATACTTTTGTCTTCCCCTCTAAGTCCTGAATATCTGTAATTTTATTGTCTAGCAAAGCCTTAGACAACATTTGTCAAAAGTGTACTCATGTTTTACATAAATTTTTAATTAAATTGAGAAATGTTAGAATGTGCTAGCGAAACAGTAGCCTTAAGAGCTTGATAAGTTTTTTTTTTTATAACATTTACATACAGGCACATACATTGCTACTGGCCTCACACTAGGATACCCTGTGTCGTGGGAACCAGTAACAACGACATCACAAACATGTAAACATCCAAGACCTGGATTTTTTTTTCCCAGCCGGGATTCGAACCCGGGACCTCTCGCATGGTATGCAGATGCACTACCGCTGCGCCACGAGGTCGTCATCGTCGTCTAATGTATTAATAATAGCTAACATATAGGTTAACAAATCTAGAATTCATAAATAAGATGAATTACCGAAGACGAGCAAACAGCTTCATGGACATTAATTTCCTGCTAAACCACTTTCCGTGCTTAAACGAGGTTTGACAGGATCCTGGCAAGTGGAAAATCTTGCCATTCGGGATATTTAAAGTTTGTTTATTGTTCAAAAACATCTTCCAAATCATAATAACTTCCACACACACAATTACTTATCGTGGTCCTAATCTAGGATACCCTGTGTATGGTAACCAGGCAAGGACATCACGAACATGGAAAGACACCCAGACTGAGGCTATGTACGTCGCCCCCCAGTGGGAATCGAACCCACGACCTTCGGCACGGTAAGCAGACGTGATACCGCTAGACCAACGAGGCAATCATTCATTATAATAATAGTAATAGATTCTATTCCAAGTAACAAGTTAGAAGTCGAATAGTAAAAAGAAAAACTAGAAGTACTGTGATTCATATAGCACGCACAGTCGCACAACCCACTTTCCATGTAAACACAGCTCTAGGCTTGAATTACTGCTTTTGTACCCTGCTTAGCGTCTAATCTAATCTAGTAGTCTTTATTGAGGTCCAAATAAGGTCTGCTTTTTGCCTTTTGGACTAACACGGGTTTCTTTTTATAACAGGGATCATTATTAATGTATACCTTGGCGAACCAAATCACTGCGAAATGCAGCAAAATATGTTTAATATATGCAAGTCTTTTCTTATTATAACGAAGAGAAAAAGAGGAGAGAGAAGGAAAAAAAACAAAGAGTAGAGATGCAAGTCTAATATTGTTGTTTAGGTATGTAAGTAATTTTGTTTATGAATCATTCGTATAATGGGCATCGTCCTAAAAAAAATTAAGTTCCATTTTTATATGCCCAAATATATCCTACTAAATTATATTAAACCGATATATTTTATATCCTACCAAATTATATTAATTACTTTGGAAAGCGAACATGGGAGTACACACATCAAAAAAAGTTTGTGATCAATAGCATAAGCTCCTATAATTCTTTAAATTTAACTTTATCAAGAAAAAATCTATGTTGTATGCTTTCTTTAAATAGGAATACCCTGTTTGAAATTAAAATATAAAACTATTTTTTATTATTTATTTAAAAATATTGAGCCGTTAATCATAATGTAATTGTGATAGAAATTTCATAGAAAGAAAAATACTGTTTAATTAAACTTAAACAACAATTTATTATTAAAAGGTTAAATTCAATATAAAATAACTCCTCCCCTGGCTCGAACACATGCGGAGATCCTCATGGGCATGCTGAGATTCAAGTTATCCAGCATTTCCTGGGGTAACCTATCCCATTCTTCAATAGTGCCTTCTCTGAGCTCTGGAACTGTCTGGGGACGTGGCTCACGGTTCCATACAGCTCGTTTAAGAGCATCCCACGCGTGCTCTATTGGGTTTAAGTCGGGCGAGCCGGCAGGCCAGTCTAAGCTTGTGATATCGTATTCTTGAAGAGCAGCATTGACTCGTTGAGCTCGATGTGCGGGCTCATTATCATCGACCAGTACAAATTGGTGCCCGTGGTTTACTCGGAATGGTCTGACGATATCATCAATAACAACTGCTTTGTACATGTCTGCAATCTTCGTTGTTGACGTTGCCGGGAATTGAGCGGAGCTCGCCAAGACCTCCGTGCTCGTAATCCAGCGTGGTGCAAGCAATTGCAAACGGTCTGCGTGCTAATTTCAAGCCCAGAGGCGGCCTTGACTTCTGCTTTTATTTTAGTGGCGTTGATTGTTGGATCACGGGCTGCCAGCAATCTAATATAGCGCTTTTGGGCAGCTGTCAAAACAGTTGGGCGAACGCTGCGGGGTCGGTCAGCTAAATTCTCCATTCCGTGGTACCTCTGCAACGTAGTCACGACACAGGATTGGGATATAGCAAGTCTGCGTGCTAGTACTCTCGTGGTGTATCCTTCTTCCCTCAAAGTTACCGCAACTTTCAGTAAAAAATATCTTGAATCGGTTATAATTGACTAATCAGATTTCTGAATGAGCGTAAGCTAGGACTGAAAACCTTTTAATATGAAAAAAACAACTGAACGGTGTCATTGTTTTGTGTTCTAATTCTTTATTTTTAAATAAAGAATCTAAAAAGAAGAAAAAATCATAATATAATCTACAGTAACAAAAAAGATTTGATCTGAAGAAGTGATCGCAAACTTTTTTTGATGTGTGTATATTCTACCTCAGATACTTAATGATAGATAGATAGATAGAATATTCTTTATTGTACACAGATATTACATTAACGGAAATTAAATAAATCGCAGTACAATTGGTGGCCTTATTATTACAAGCAATTTCTTCCAGGCAACTATAGACGGAGAGAAGAAAGAAGTTAGAGACGGGTAGTCGGTTAGTCATCACCAGAAACCCTAGAAAGCATACAGAAGAAGCCTCAGCAATGTAAAAAGATACTAAAATCTATGTAGATACATATATAGATAGAGAACACTTTATGTATTTAGGAATAAAAATGTATGTTACCTAACCGAGCGATAACAGCGGCAGATAAACCTTCTGTGGTTTTCGCCCGCTGGTAGAATGACATAATATTTAAGTTTACGTTGTGTCTGTATGACACTAATGTATGAATAAAATGAATAAATTTTTTTTCGATTCATTTTACCTATTTTAGGAGCCTGGCTCGAATAATTCAATTTGGGGAGCTTTAAAAATTTAAGCGAAAAAAAGAACCAGTCTACGAAACCGGAACTACGTCACGCACGAAAGTACGTTATCAATTCAGATCCTACGGGCTGTCAGTTTCTAGTGATACTCGTATCATGACTCAATATAAGAACTCTTTAGTATCCTAGTTTGGGACCAGGTCAAGTGATTGTAATTTGTGGAAGTTATTATTATTAAATAAACAAAATTGAATAGAATCCGTAAAGGCTAAATTACATTAAATTTGCTTTTTTTAAGGATTACTGAGTGTCAATCTCTTAGCGATTTGTAATAAAAAAATATTAACCTACTTTCATTCACCTGTGAAATCAGTGAATATTATTAATTTCTAATTGTAGCATAATATTTACTGACCTTTAAAGTGAAGTATCATTTGAAACTATTCTCAATATTTAGGACAATGCCTATTGTACACCCACTTACCTGCTCTCTTCAAGTTTCTGTCCTATTCATCCTAAATTTATCTGAAAGATATCGCTTTTAGCGATGATACAGCGGTATCATCGCTAAAAGCGATCTATGTGAAGCAGTGTATGTACTATAAAACTTAGATAAGTATTTAAGAAAGCGAAGACCCGTATCTCATCTGCGCTTGCTCATGAGAAGTCCATACGATTAAAGTCTTCTTAAATATCCTAGGCAAGCGCTGAAAAAACACTGGCTATGTTAATTCGGTCGGATGACGTAAATGGAAAATTTTCATGAAGGCTCGTGACTGGAGCCCTTTAAAAAAAGGAAAATAGAAAACACGTGGCGCCATCCTACGGCTACGCGAGTAAACTATTAGTTTTTCCGCTACGCGTCTGCGCTACGAGTGTCACGCCCCCATTGTTGCAATGTTGCGTGCGCGCAATTGTTACGTTTATGTGTAACTAGGTGTGTTGTTATTGTTCTAGTCATTGTTAGTAGATGGCAGTGTTAGCTGACGACAGGACTAATAAAAAAAAAGATATTCGCAATAGGTACCTAATAATTTTTTTGGGCTTCTTTTCTTCTTAAATTTCTAACCTACTATACTGGTGAGGTGATCCTATTCTTTCTCTTATTTTCATAGTTTATAGTTCTTTTTTGAGTGCCAACTGAACTTATGTAAGACTTTAAATTCGAATTCAGAAAGGCTTTTAAAGACAAAAAGCTGAACTAATCATTCGAACACACATACCTTCGATCGTCTAAAAAAAGTAAAAGTTGCACCGAGAAAGTTAATGAAACTGGTTTATTGAGCGGGCCCGTACAGTCGGTGAAGTAATTTTATGTAATAGTTTTGCGCGACCGTGTGCGTTGGCGTGCTTATTTATTAGCGCAGGTTTTGTTCTTACGTGGCCCTAAATATAAAAAATATAAATGCTAAAGTATTTGCATATTTTGACCTTTGATGCAATTAAAGACATTCAATATTCGCCAAAAATTCCTGGGCCTTATTTCATATCATAAGCAGCCTATATACGTCCCACTGTAGGGCATAGGCCTTCTCTCAGAGAGAGAGAGTATGGGCTTAAATCACCACGCGTGCCCATTGCGGATTAGCGATTTCAAGCGCTGAGGTATGTAAATAGCTCAGACACTCAGGTTTCCTCACGATGTTTTCCTTCACCGTTAGCGAGTGGTATTGCTACTTAACTTCACAAATGTACATAACTTAGAAAACAAAGTCATAGGTACATGCCCGCACTGGGAATTGATCCTGGGTATCCCGCTTCCGAGTCCAATGTTCTACCCACTAGGCTACCACCACCCTACGACATATAAACGTCAGTTAATAAGTAGTAAAGTTACAATTTGTAAGTTCGGCTTGAGTCAAAGCTATCTGAACAGGGCTATCTATCTGTTTATCCATGGTTAAGTTCTAAACAGTAAATCAGTCCAAAAAAGTCTTGCAACATGACATTTGCCGAGCTATTCATAGATAATTTGTATGACTGACAACCTTGTCAATCAGTTATTTATTCGTTTATTCCTGGACAAGTATTTATCTATTTAGCTACTTATCCAGTAACTTGGTGCAAGACGTTGGCGTTGGTCGGTTAGGCGAAAATGACTGATAATTTGTAAGTTTATTGATTGTAAAAGCGGTGGTAGCCCAGTGGGTAGAACAATGGACTCGGAAGCGGGAGACCCAGGTTCGATTCCCGGTGCGGGCTTGTACCTATGACTTTGTTTATTTTTAATGTCACGTACGTCTGCGATTTTTTTGTAGCAGTACCACACGCTAACTGTGAAGGAAAACATCGTAAGGAAGCCCGCGGCTTGGTTGGGTCCGCAGGTATTGACTTGTCTTTCCTGTGGGCTAGGCCGACTAAGCTGTCAGGATGGTATGAGTGCTGGGTGAGCCTACTCCATCTAAAAAACAATGTCCCAGGCACTGCAGCGTCCGAGTGGTCCCTTCAGCCATCTAGTGTGAGTAAAGGGTCCACTGGATGCTGTATAAATCATCTTATTATGTAGATGCAAATGCCAAAGATTCTTAGTTTATATTGATTGTACTTTTTAAAACTGGTGACATAATTAGTTGTCAGCGTTTACTGTACCGTGTACATTATACAGACGCCACTTCGCCTATGTTTATCAATAACTATCAGCTAAAATATCACATGTAAATATTAAGTATTATCTAATACAATTTTGCTCTCGACTCTACAAACCAGTAACATGCCACCTTGATCTATATTTTCTAGTAAATAAGGTATGAATTGAAAAGGTAGCGATATGTATGCACCATTAGCTAAACAAAATTGATTTGTTCAAATCTCAAGAGGTGCTTGTCAGTTATTGATGTAGTTATTGATTATGGTTTTATTTACGGAGTGTTTCTACAGTTTGCCTTGTACATGTACAGTGTCAATTTGTCCAAGTAGCAATGTGAAGTAGCTCTTCAAGTCTATGGGTTAAAGAGCATTTAACTTCGTAGCCTTCTATGAGATAACTCCATGAGGTAAAAAAAATGCGATTCCGACTTGCACCACTTTCTTAAATGTCGCTTAAACAGCATTTAATTCATCATACAAGAGTCGATTTAAATGGCGATTAAGTGACATTTAAGAAGCGGCGCAAGTTGGTCTTTGACTTTGCCCTACAACGATTTGCCTCTGTCTCTCTCTTTCTCTGAAAGAAGGTCGGTACCACGTAGTTTATATGCGAGCGTATAGAAAATTTAAATTTTAGGTGCATTTAACTTTATCTGGCATTTAAAGCGTGGGCCACACAGAAAGGACATGGGGCGAGGGCGCGGAAAAGACGCCTATGCGGCCTATGCCTAATAGTATTAATGGTAGCTCACGCTCCGATCAACTCACGGAAACATTAAAACATCATCTATTTAATTGCAGCAATAAGTTTTCTTTCCATTTTTAATGATTGACTAATGAGCAATATTTAAATGTAGATAGAGCATGGATATGATTGGATTATGCAGGAAAAGATTGAATTAACAGTTGACATTTTTACAGATAATCTTTACACGAGTGCACTCTATTCCGTTACGTTACTGCAACAAAACTGTAGAGGTCTACCTGCTGTCGATAGTCGACTAAGGGCGACTTGCGCCAAGACACTGGATAAGTAAGTTAATAGATACATACTTATCCAGGGATAAACTAATAAATAGCTAACTGACGAGGTTGTCAGTCATACATTTTGTGTACCTCTGCAAATTTCATGGTGTGCGAGGTTTTTGGAGTTATTCACTGGATATAGCTTACCCATGGATAAGCAGATTATAGTGCTCTCAGATAGCGTTGACGCAAGCCGTTTAGTCGTCGTTTTAGTCGACAGCACATCAACCTTAACGCGCGTGCACTCGACTAAAACGTTAAGGTTTATTTTAAAACCTAAATTATAATAATAATAATAATAATAATAATTTATTTTTCCATAAAAACACACATTGATCCTTAGAACTAGAACATAAACTAGAGTTAAAATTAGATATTATTCTTAACTAAGTTTGATTAGGGATCTTGGGGTCGATTGTGGTCCCCGCACTAGGTCAGGCCTGTATCGCGGGGGCCCAGCAAAAATTTACATTAAGATTTTTTTTTTTTTTTTTTTTTTTAGGTAGAACAGACGTTTTGCTTAGACTACCTTACACTAGTATATTCTAAAAATTAATAAGTAAAAAGCTGTCTGTCGGTCGGTCGTTGGGGTGTCCAGGAGATAGACTTACATAAATATTATAATGGGGGATATCATATACTTACTTGTAAATAATAACTATTTGGTTATTAGTATCAGATTTTCCGTTTCTCTGTACGATAGTGTTAACAGCCATTTTTTTATTGCTTGTTTTGCTAGAAAAACATTAAGGTGCAGTATGTCACAGGACTTGGTGATTTTATTATAGACATAAGGAAAAATAAACCCAGGGAAACGCTGTGCAAACACTGTGTGCTTTGGTGGCACCGGTATTCTAAAAGTGCGTCGTTGGAGAAGGTTTTGAAGGTTGGGTGAGGATATCGTTCTACGGTGAGCAATCAGCGATGCCTTGAGTATGAAAAGCTGACGGGCGGTCAGCACGGATGCCTCCTCATATAAGCTCACAGTGGGGTGTCTATAGGTTTTTTTGAGCATAACTTTTAGTACAGACCGTTGCGCTCGCTCGAGCTCTAGCATCGCTGTAATTCCCGCTCCACCCCAGACCGAGATACCATACGAGATGATTGACTCGCACAGCGACACATACACTAGATAGAGAGTGGTTTTGTCAGCTGAGTTACGCAGCAGTTTCATCACATAGATGAGCTTTCTAACCCTCTGAGCTAGTGCGGAAATATGGAGTTTAAAAGACAGGTTCTGATCGATTATTTAATCGAAATTAAAATGTCGACCTGGGATGCTACTGAGTACAAAGTGATGGACGATGGATGGACTCGTTTGATTGAAGTCTGTCAACTACATATATAATTTGACCCTTCTGAGATGTCTAAATGGATAACTAAATACAGTGGATAGTTACATAATAGGCGGGCAGCACCGACTGACACTCGGTTTCTCGTACACTAGGTACCAATTTATGAATCTACCGTTAATAGCTGTCAGTTGTCTTAATAGCTTAATTCTGTCTTCACACATACCAAAAATCAAGTAAGGGATCTGGAATTAAGCTTACGAAAGTTTTAGAGATGTTAACAGTACATTAAAATATTGTTAGGGTACGAGAAACTGGGGGAAAGACCCATTTTCATTGTTATTTGTGGAGGTTACGTATGAGTTTATGCAGATTCAAATATCTTCGATGCGATGCGAATGAAGGAAATATGTGTCACCCCGCATTACAATCGGACAATTAACCTCTTTTATCCAATTAGGCACAATACTTAGAATAATATTTCTATTTCACAAAGGCCGCTGTTCTCACACTTACGAAGATTTTCCCTCGTAATATATCGAGTAATGTGTATGTGGTGCTGGTGACCTGTAACTTGATGCTATTTCTGTGACAGAGGGAGCACTAGAAACATAGCTAAGTGTGACTATGACTAGTGAATTAGTATTGTAAGTGCAGAAGATTAACTGTGAAAAGACAACGGGTCCTGTTGCATAAAACTTACTACAGGTAACAATGGACAGGCGACAATTTGTAAATTTTCGGTTCGATTAAAATTGTGAGTGACAAAATTGGTGGAAAATGAAAAATATTTGTCGATTTGTCACGAGAATATTTATTTTGCATAAAAACTCTTTGACAGATAAAAAGTGACACAGAGTGTTGTTTAAAATCTTTTGGGATTTCGTTTATGCAAAAATAACCTTCTCAGAAAAATCAACAGACAAAATACCGATTGTTGAAAGCCAAAATAAAAAGTAGGTTCTTCGCATGTCGTAATAATAGCCTACTTAGTTAAACTTCTCTAATGTCGTACTTTGTGCCAATACATTGGAATAACAAAACGCATAGCTGCACTTGTGCGCAGTATGTGGAGAAAAAAGCCAAAGTCAACTGTATTTGTTCTAAAATGATCATTAAACTGGAGACAATAAGGTTGTTACTGATGTTCAGAGCTGTTCAGGCCAAGAATAAGATAGAGTGGACTCTTTTCATAGCAGTTTGTTTCTTAGGACATAAGTGATACGGTTCAAAGACGTGTTATGTACCTTTTGCGCTGGTAGTACACAAGTCGGGCTTTCACATACATTGTAACTATTAGTGACATACCGCCTGCAGTTTACGTTGTGTTGTTCCATTGCTAAAAGTAGCATTTAATTTTGTTTAGCGTGTGTTTTAAGTGCTAAAAATAGGACAGTGCATAGTGCTATGTTTGGACGAAATGGTGTAGGTGCTGGCCTGAACTAGCCCTTCAATTCCTGCCCAGATCATAGGTCTAAATATGCGTTAAAATGATAATAAAATGATAATATCCTGTAAGTTGTGAGCTTAGGTCCCAATTCATTGGAATTTGGGCTGAATCGAGACACTGAAAAGTGATCTACATCACATGACAAGGGCTATTAGCAAAGTGACAGTAGAATGTGGTATTTGATAGTGACGTTTGTGTTAATATGGCTGCTGGAGTGCTTCCGCCGGAAACCGTCACACTCAGCGTCACACGCGTGCGTCAAAATGTTCGTATTGAGTTTTGAATTAAGAATATTTTGTCTTTTTTACTTTTTCGATATTTGCCATTGGTTACCAGCGTTAAAACTACAGTTCAAGCATGGAGAGGTGAGTTTAGATAAGTAAGTATAATTAAGTCGCCATTACGTTTATATTTTCATTGCAATGTCGCCCGTGACGTAACTGACTAGAGTGCACGCATATGAAGGTGTGTTCTGTCCACTGTACGGTCATCGAACGACGAACTCTAAATCCGAAAACTACAGTTTAATACATCATTCAACTATTTTAATCCTGTCATTATCGAAGCGTAAAATGTGCTTACATTGCGCATATTTCACAAATTAGTATAATATCAACCATTAGCTGAAAAACTAAGTAGTTCGTAAAGTGTGTGCCGTAAGTTCCAGTTTTGAACGAAAGAAAGCTAAGGGACATTGAGCTCACGTTTTGTTTGAGAATCATTAGAGACCACATTATTTTCGTCTGAACAAAGCACTGTAATATAATATGATAGAATTACGAACTAATTATGTACCTCAATTCATTTTGTTTTCTAAGAGTGGGTAAAGCAAACATATGGAAATTCTACCAAAACGTAAATGTTAAAAACCAATCCAATATTCATCTGCAGAAAAATACTTCCCGCTGGCTCGGAGACCCAAAATGGATCATGGTCTTCGTAAACGAAATCCCTGCGGTACCTCTTTTCTGTTTTCATGGAGCTCGTAAAGGTCCATCTTCACTACGTCATTCCAGTGACACCTCATTGCTCTCTTCGTGGCCCAATCCTCTCCTATTCTTTCTACGCTCATATGACCGAAGGAAAGATGTTATAGGCAGCTGTAAAGGTGAGTGTGCGAACCCCTGTACATGACAGTAAGACAGTTGAGATGTTGAGACAGTTGACAGTTGTAATCCTGAAGGATTCCTAACGTTTAGTTGTCAAATCCCATGCTAATTGCTGTTGCAAAGCTGAAAATTACGGTTGCAAAATTACGGGCTGAGCGTAATTTGATGGTTTTGAGCGATTTAGTGAAGTCTGCAGGTGTGAGAGTATAAGTTAAAGTTGTATGAAGTAGAACGTAATAAATTGAAATAAATGTCCTACTTTGGAATTAAGTTGCATCGAAAAAAAAATATCAAATTGCGTTTTTGTTTTTGTCAAATTCTGAGTATTTTAATCTATATAAATTTACATTTGTAAACTTTGTATTAATAAAAACAGGGCTGTTTAGTACTGTACGAAAATGTTCTTCGTCAAAGTAGGCGAGTTTTTAAGTATTTTGATGTTGCAGAGGCAGTTCAAAATTTGCTTTGTTTTCGAACTAAGAAGAGTAGAGCAGACATACTCGTATGAAAATTCGGTCTTTTTTCGTGATTTGTTCAAGTGTTTAAGTAACTAGCATCTATAACATTTTAGAATTTTAGCCCAATTAAATACTTAAAATTCTTATGAGTAACTCGATTTATATCTGGCAACTGTGATAAAATTACGGCTTTCTTTTTGCTGTCTGAAAAAATAGTTTTGATCATGCTCTGAATATTTCTCCCGCGGATGTGCTGCACAATTGTTTATGTATGATGAATTGAGTAATTACACTGTCGAGCTATATTTACGGCAATGCTTAGTTTCATGTGAAGATGTAAAGATACATTAGCAAATAAGAATAAATTATTATAACTAGATTCTTTCCCAAATTTTGATAAGCGTGTCCATTACAAATAGCAAGAGATACGATCGTTTAGTGAAAAAAAACCGCAAGTTTTGAAAAAGTAGCTTGCCTTTGTGCATGTACTTTCTTTTGTTACCTTTCCTGTACTCTATTCTTGTGTGTGCAATAAAGTAATAATAATAATAATAGCTTTCATGTACAACAAAAGTTGTGGATACATACGAAACGACATACGTAGTCTATCTAGAGACAATGCCTTATTGGTGAAGAGGTTAAACGCTTGATCATTAACACAGCAGTTTTGGGTTCGCTTCTCGCTGGTGGCCGCCGCACTTTGATCGTGCAAATGCCCTCAGTTTGGATATTGTCTATGTTTGTGTTGACCTTGAATCAGTTCTATGTTTGTGATGTGCACAGAACATATATCTCTGTTCCGTGTGGTGATGTCCTTGAAGCGACTCCACGTTGTCTTTTTGGAACAGAACGAAAAGCTGACTACCGTCGACTAGCCGTGGTCTAAATAAACTGAATCTCCATGCGTTCGCGCCCAGAGGGACTATATATTACTGATGTCAATTGCCAGTGACCCTCGGATCAATCAATCAATCAGCCCGTACTCGTCCACAGATGGACATGAGCCTTCCCTATGCCGCTGGCAGCAATCTGCCTCAGATCGTCGGTCCAGCGAGCTGGTGGGCGTGTTACTTTACGTTTGCTGGTTCGTGGTGTCTGCTCGAGAACATTTGCAGCCCATCAACCATAGGCTCTTCCTCGGATGTTTGTCTGTGAACCTACTTCTGATTTCGGTAATTGTAGAAAGTTTTTGCTGTGATCGCGTTCGGCATAAAATCTGTTACGTTCGGTGAAAGAAAACGCTTGGTTTAGCTGTGTAATTAAATGGCATCGAGATAAGGATCGTCGACACGTACAAAGGAAGAGTGAAATGACTGAGTAATTGTTAACAATTACATTAATTGACGGGGAAATGTTTCGCGTGGCAATGGGGAACTTGCGTCTAACTTAGATTGGAGTGACTTTGCTTTTATACCATATAAATCATATAAAAAACTGGGAAAAATTTAAAAATAAACAATAAAATAAAACGGGGTTTTCGGGGTCACAAAATATGCGACAAATAAAGTCACTGTAGTAACATAAAACTTATTAGATTTCGTTTTGTTCATGAATTCTGAACATTTCCTTATAAGGGTGTACATGCATAAAGACATTATTTTACAAGATAACTGAAATATTGATAAACGCGTCATCCTTACTAATATACGTATTATAAACGCGAAAGTTTGTATGAATGGATGGATGTTTGTTACTCTATCACACAAAAACCGCTGAACGGATCCGGATGAATTTTGCAGAGAGATAGATTATAGTCTGAATTAGCACATAGGCTATTTTTTACCCCGGAAAATACACACCAAAATTACCACGAGAACGAAGTAGCGGCCAGCAGCTAGTACATTATAAGCGTTACGTTAGGGAGTGACGTCATAGTCTAAGGTCGATTTGTATGGCGGGTTTTAGCACCTCGTGACTATATTGACTTTTCGACTGGTTATATTATAAAAACTATTAGTCGTAGAGAAAAAAATACCAAATTTATTCATCTTGCTTCTAGACCGCCAATTGTATACGGCAAAACTTAGATATGTAAGCCTTTTAATGTATCTTGTTTTCTGGTGTGCACAATAAAGTGTTGTAATCTAATCTAGTTTTTTAACGTCTCCTCTCCTATTCCATTAAAATATTTTTAGTGCAAGTTCTCCATTATAATGAGACTATGTTTTTAAACGTTTTAAGTAACGTATTGGTAGGTTTAAATACGTTTAATTAATCACTCGGCCTTATTGCGTAGGTATAGCATTTTTGGATTTCTACCAATATCATTCTCGTATGTTGCCCTCGGTACGTTAAGAAGTAGGATATCTGTTTTTTTTAATTAGCACGGGTTGACACTTGACCCCAGTCAAGGGCAGCAGGCCCGTCTCCTGGTAATTTATTTCCTTAGTCACCTTCTACTACATCCACGGAAGGAAATGGAGTGACGTAATTCTTATTCCGGCGCCCCACGGATCTATTCAAAGTTGTTAAATTCCTACGTAGATTACTGAAGGTGACCTACTTGTTAAATTAAATCTTTTGAATCTCCACTCTTCTAAAATATGCAGGAGACCTCATTCGAGCTTCTCGGAACATGTTTTGCTAAAGCACGTTCTGTCAAGAGTTCCGAATCTAGATTAGCATGCATCTGATATAGAGATAAGTTGTTGTTTATGCTCTAAAACGTTTCACACAAGATCTTCATTGCGTAATAAGTATCATTACACGTTAGATAAGGAATACCACATTGCGAAGTTATGCTACAAGTATTGCAATATTGCTGTCGGCGACAATAGTGTGGTTTTAGTAAGCGTATTGTGTCCACTGCTGGGCAAATGCTACTCTGTCTGCACTCTAACCTTCCCTGACCATGGTCAATTTGAAAGGAAGAAGACGTGTATTTAAATTGACACAGAAATACAGAGTAAACATACAACATTCCACTACCTGTGCTTGCGACTTTGTCCGCATACATCTTAATCAAATACTTATTAGTATTAAGCTCGCCTATGCTTTTCTTTAGTTATTTATTCAGGAAATTTCACAAAGTACATATTTAATACAAAAGACCCTGTATGGATTTGTCTGTGAGGTGAGTACAAATGTTTTTATTGTGCAATAAATAATTTTCAATCAATCAATCTTTCATGTAAAACAGGGTAGAGTACAATTAGGTTTTTTACTGCACGCTAGGAATAACATATTAATTTTTGCAATTTGATAACACATACGATGATATTTTTATATTTATTTTTTGTAAAATTACAAAAGACTTAGTAATAAGAAATATTACATTGTTTTTTATTGTATGGTCTAACCAACGACAAACAGTCTGAAATAAATAAATAGGTAATGATAATTAACTATATTCGTATTTACAGTATAAGTATTTTTTTCTCCTTTATTTGGGTATGAATATCACAATGAGGAATGTTCGCTACTATAGAAAAGTTCGATATCTTGCAGGCAGAATAATGCAGTAACTCCTTGGACCAAGCTTGTTTTTCTTTTTGCAATTTCCCGCTCTTATGAATCGCTCGTAGCCCCGGCTGCCTGAGTGATCTTAAACGATCACGAAGGTTAAGCAACACTGGGCGCGTTCAGTGCATGGATGGGTCGCCGTCTATGCCTAACGCTAGTGGCATTTTTCCGAGCGGTTCCGTGCTTCGCAAGGCACGTTAAGCTGTTGGTGCCGGCTGCCGTCGATAGATGGCAGTCGTTAAGCCAAGTCAGAGGCCTTAGGGCGGCTTGACAACTTCTGACAGTAGACGGGCCACTAGTCTACAAGCCTCCACCAATCCGGACTTGGCCCCCGTGGTGGAGTATGGCCTATACCTTCCTCAGGGAAGACCCGTGCCCCTCGGTGGGGACATAATGGGTTGATGATGATGATGATGATGTTTCTATTTTACTCAAAAATTGTGTCACGCTCTTGACTTTCTTTTTAGTCGTCACTAATTTCTGTGACTTTGTTTCACATTTGCCCATATTCCATGATGATTTAATCACTTTCAATACTTACTTTTTACTGTTTTTGTTCCAAAAGTACGTGTGTATTTGTAATAAGTTTCCGCCTGTACATTTTAATTTTACATAAGCTGTGATTTCCACTATCTCTGTTTTCCTTCAGCGCCTCTGCTGGGTAATTATCAGTATGTACAATTCATACTTCCAAAAGGAGTTAATTTTCTAGTAATTTGCATCTCTCGAGATAAGGTGAAGTTGTTTTGTTTGGTTCTAATAGCTTATGTTATAATAACAAAGTATGTGTCCGAGGCGGTAAATAAAGGATTTTTTTTCCCTTAGAAGAGAAGAAATTTTTCTAGGATTTTAAGTTTACTTATGTATTTTGTCATGTTTTGACATCCATATTAACCCTAGACACCTAACCTTCTCAGATACCCCTAATTACATAACCATTTTTTGAAGCATTCAATTTTAATTTTTTTTTTGTTTTTAGTACTTTTATTGCATATTATATACTTTTTCATAAAATAATTTGTTGTTATTTATCACATAGGTACTCTTATTTATTTTTCATTCTGTTTAAAATGGCACGCGTTTCTACAGATAGACACCGACATTCTTATATAATTATATTTTTTATTAAAACAGAAATTTAAAAAAGCGGTCGTTAATTTTAAGGGAAAACTTACACTTTAGACATTAGAGAAAAAAAACATACTTTTTTACGCCCACTCAGTACAAAAATAAACTGCGATATTGTATATGTTTTTGTAAAATTTCGGAATTTGGCTACCGGAATTCGTTGCCTCTTGACTCTCGCCAAGGCGTGACGAACACCGAGTTGACAAGAGACACCACGGTTATCCGCACACGCATCAAAAAGATACAATATTTAATTTTTTTCTTGCGCGTAATCGTCGATACAACACAGTTTAGGTGTCTAGGGCCAAGGGGAACGGGGGGAATGCCGGAGATATTTAGGAATTCTGCCTCGAAAATATTTCTCCCAATTATTTATGCTTTATGGTTATTTCGTAAATGTCATATACAAGTATGTCAATTTGAGCCAAACATTTAGCAACAATGCCTTGGCGAAGTCTTCTTCGGGTCATCCGTATTGTGCAATCGGTACAATAACAATTACCTACAGTTTCGCATAGCCTCTGAACTTGTGATATAATTATAATGGAATATAAAAGATGTCACCTTTTGGTGGCATAGTTACCTAGTTAACAGATTTCGATAAGTACCTACCTACATGTAGAGTCCTCGGTCTGGCTACCCATAGCACGGGGAATCCTAGTTTTGGATCTGGGATACAATCTGGTCGACAACACGTCGACCTTTACATGCATGCACTGTATTTTACGTTACGGGCGATCATGCAATGAAAATCTAAAGGTTGGCCAGCTGTCGACTTTGTTTTTCTAGAGGTCTATGAACTAAAAAGTAGTTAGGTAACGATGAGCGAACAAACTTGAATTCAATGTCACAAAAGTTATGTTAAGTTAAGCAAACGCAAAGTGAAAACAATGATCGAGTAAAAGTCCAACCATTTGCATACTTTACCACATCAACGCCGTGTTTTTTGCTAACCGGTTGGTAGCCTTGCAGAAAAAAAACGTTTTTTTATGCTTCAACTCAACGTCAACTTGTCAAGTTTATTTTTGACGGATTATTTTATTACATTCACGCCTCAACTTCAAGCCAGTAAATTTAGCTGGACAACTGGACTTAAATACAATTCGACAATTTGCGATTTAACGCAATGTTCACAAAAAGACAAGGGCTTATTGCATGGCTGAGGAAAAAAAACTACGTTTTTACAGGTCTCAAAAATTGCGAAAAGTTATGTTAGGTACTTACATACTTAATTACTAATTTATTTGTATAATAATAAAATATGAATTATTAAAAAAAACTTATTAGATTTCCCAGACACTGCAGTGTCCGAGTGGTCCATTCACTCGTCTAGTGTGAGTGAAGCTGCCACTGGACGCTGTATAAATCATCTCATTACGTAGATGCAGTCTACTTTAATTTTTTTATTAAGTAGATTTTTTAATAATACTTAAGTTTCACCAGGCGCTCCACCCAGCTAACGACAGGTCCAGATGGGAAGCACTCTACACCCTGCATTGGGGGACCGACTGATTGGATTGGAGATTTACTTTTTTATTTTATTTTAGACAAAACATTATTTTATGAGATACATATCTCAAATGTTGATAAATGCTTCATTTTCCAAGTGGCGACACTGTTTACGCCCGATTTGTGACTAGAATTATTTTTGAAAGTAGTGTCGTAGAGAAATAAAATTACCAATCCACTTCTAACATTAACCTTTACATGCATGCTCTCTACACAGTTATTTTATGGGTGACTTTGCAATAAAGGCAAAGTTGTGATTAACTGTTAACTAATAGAGCCGATACAGTTTTGCTCATAGTGAATATAGAAAAAATCCTGGTCGGACTCTTCAAAATTACGAGTAGGAGGTAATCAGGATTCAAGTCGCATCTTTGTGACAGCGTTGGAAACAACACCAGCGGCGTTCTCGCAACTGCAGTGGCGTCCCCCGCAACAACAGCGGTGTGCGAATGGTAATTTCTATCAACAAAGCGGCGGATTATCGCAGTCATCACTTATGTAGGAATGGGAGAAAGAGCGGGCGGGCCGGTGGCCGCGTGCAGTCGTTCCACGCGCGCAATTCGACATGGTCAACCGTACTTAGCCGCATTGTCATACAAGCACACACGTGTTTCTGAACGTGTCCGCGGAAAAAAATATAACGTCAAATTTCCCGCGCGCGTTTTAACGTGGAGACTTTTTTTCTTTTCTCCGTGTGCCAGTATTCGCTACGAAAGTGAACTTTTTCGTGAGAGCGCCGGTGAAAACGGTTGCGTAATATTCGAAGATGATTATTGATTATTTAAACAAATTAAAGTGCCCGAGATGCCGCGGTGTGGTATTTAATAATACATGTCACGGGCAGTCGTTAACATTTTTGCCGGTCGTGGCGGTGTGGGCTTTATTTAATTGGGATTTACGGTACATTTGATGCCGTAAAGAGAGGTATTTGGATAGCTAATTGAGAAAAAAGTCCTTACGTAACACACTGTGCACGGTTAACACTTATTTTTGTGGTTAATTTGAGACTATTATTAAGATAATGTGTTATTTGTGTGTAAAATAACCCTTATAATCGAAAGGGTTTGCATAAGCATACAAAAATATGATTTAGTTTCTGTTTTGCGTGATATTTAGCCCCAAAAACTTGGAAAGTCTATTTTATTTAACCTGAAATGTTTGATAAAAGTCTTCTTTGTGCAATTAATCCTACGTATTGAATTTTAATGTAGTTGTCAACAGATAAACATCAATAAAACTAAATTCTTGCTACTTATTGAGTTCTTGCGTCAATAATAAAGCTATTGACAACATTCGCAAGGTTTTTCTAAAGGAAATGCACCTACTTGACAGTGCGTTTCGAAATAATAATAGAATCTCGCCTCGGAGAAAATTATCGGAAAAAGTTGGGAATCGCTCGGTTAATCATGTTATAATGGCTTACTTAGTAATTACATGAACTGATATAGGTAGGTTCAATTTCTGTAGACGAAATTTTTTTCGTTTTAATTAACGAAATAAAAGTAGTTTTACAGCTCTTGGCAGGTAGAAAACGATGTGTTTAATGAGACAAACTAAGTAGGTGAAAAAAAGACAGCAGAAATTTCGTTAGCGATATTATATTTGGTGTATAATAAGATTCTACATTGAATTTTCCAAAATCAAACAGTACCGAAGTGTCAAAAGATGTAGCATGTTTAGGTGGTTACCTTTATGGATATAGAAGAAGAAGAAGAAGAAGAACATTTATTTCAACAAGCGTGCAATGTATTGCTGTTATTACTGTTAAGTTTACGTTATGTGCGGTTTATTCCGATTACAGCGTTAAGCCATACAAAGCGTCTATCAGACCCATCTAACGCATAGATCACCGCATGATGGATCCACCCAGTTACTTATTAGCAGGCTGTGAGTAACGTATGTAATTTGTTCACAAGATTTGCATGCTACACGCCATAGAAAGTAAACGTTGGATCAGATAGGGTATAGTAAAGTGGATAGGCCTTTTCACGCTGTTTGACTCTACGATTAAATATTGATACGAAATCGACTATTGAAAGTGAACAAATTACTTAATTTAAACTTCAATATCTAATAAAGATGTTGTTCTATCGTTTTAATGAAAATACAGTATGTTACTTAGAACATAGAGTCTGTTTTTAGAATGGTGATAATGTGATGGTAACGTATAACATTGAGTACTATAAATCACTGTCAGATGATAAGAAAAACGCGCTGCTAAAATAGTTGTACTTTTTACGAGTTGCGCTGCACTTATATGTAGATAGACTCGTAAGATGTAATTTATGAGTACCTATATTATATATATATATAAAAAGGAAATCTTCTAACCATAAGAAGGTATTTTAATTGAAACATGTAAAATTAATTATCAGTCTAACTCGTGCTCTGGGATGAATTATTTGACTAATTGTTTACTAACATATCGTATTTAGAAACAAACGCCCAGATGAAAAATAATCATGTACAAAATAGAATTACGCGGAAAACATCGCCCAAGGAAGAAAACCTCGGCATTTTTTCACTAAACACTGTTCTGTTGTCGTCACAAACTGTTCCGTACAACAGTTTAACTCAAGCCTAATAAATAGACGCTCGCGCTCCTGGTGAACCTTGCTTTGAATCAGTCAGCCAAATTATTATCCGCGGTGAACACAAATTTAATGGTGACTAGGTATTAAATAGCATCTTCAGTTATACTTAAAGAGACTGCAGCCAATCGTTTTAAGGATGCATTCTAGAACTCATCATCATCATCAGCCATTTGACGCCCATTGCAGGACATAGGCCTCCTTCGCAGTTTTCATAACCATGAGGGGTTTTCCCATAATCGCCATGCTTGGCAGGCGGGTTGGCGATCGCAGTATGTGGTTGGAATCTCAGGAAGACGCTGCTGCCCGTCTCCTGGTAATTGATTTCCTTAGTCGCCTTCTACGACATCCATGGAAGGAAATGTGACGTTATTCTTAATCCGGCGCCACACGGAACGAGCGAAGAGCTCACTAAACCTTAAAAAAACTGTGCCTTTGCAATAAGTATCAATCAATAAATGATTTATTGCAAAACAATATATTAGTAGAACGGTCCAAAGTCCAAAATGTACAGGTTTGTCGTCGTGTGTACTATCGACAGCTGACTAACTTTGAAATTTTCACTGTACAATCACCAATATCAGTTGAGAGCCCGTCGACCTTTCCATGTGTGCTAAAGTGTCCTCTATCTATCTAAGTAGAGCGCACTGTATAGAAAAAAGTCGGCGAGTCGTCAACTGTTTTAAAAAGTACTGAGTCAACCTACTTTAGTAAACAGTCCAGAGGTCTTACCACCGCTTACATGCAACTAATTGCGGCTGGGGACAGTGGCATGTGTGCAATTAATTCACGACTAATTAATACACAACCGCTGCATAAGGAAGTAGCTTTCTTCGGTTACAAAATGTTGAAACACTGTTTGCGTTAGGTGTTTTGGGTAAGAAGGGTAACAAAATTACCTAATTTAATTTTCTTTGAAGAGAGGCTGCATCAATCACCTCTAAAAATTAAAAATGTCACCATTTTAGGGGAAATAGAATGTTTTTGATCCAAACATTTTATTGTTAAACCTCTTTTTAATTTAATACTTTAGAAAACATATGACATCTGCCAGATATAGAATCTAACAACTTAAAATTTATGGTAGAAAAATGAAATGGACAAACATAAGAACACAAGTCCTGAAAACGTAACACTGTTTGTTTGGGCCGAGGCATTGCCCGCAGAACTAAGCAACTGACACGTTACATTTAGTTGTGTTAGATTGGACGCTCTCCGTTGTAAGATTACTATAATTTCACCGCCTATGTTATAAAATACCCAATTGCGTCCAAATTATATCTTTAGCGTAAAAACTGCAATTAACAATAACCATTTATCACGGCGATGCAGCAGAATGTCTTTGTTAATGTGTTGCTTTAATAACCCGCGATTCCCAACAGAACAATTCCGAATTACAAAACGCTTCGAGCACACGTAATCGTATAATTTCGCGCCTAGTCTCACTTTCCATGAGACACGGTTTCATTTTTAAAAACGTGAATTACAGACGAGTTGCGTCACCGACGAGAGATGGTTACGCGGAAGTAAAGTTCACGAGCCACCGGCCGGCACTAATTAAGTTAATCCCCGGCTGTTGTAGGTACCTGACCATCTTCAACTATTTTCTGTGCTCTCTTCTTAGTAAGCGACAGTTAAGTAGCGATTAAGTGACAAAATGGGACATTAACGCCCCACAAAGGAAGTGAAAATGCCTAAGGAACGCTATAGTGACAGTGAGAACTGCAATGCCATCGCTCGCTTGATAAAGGACCTATGTAGCTGCACCGAGAACGGAGCGTGGTCACCGGACATGACGTCAGGGAAAAAACGAGACCCCTTCTTGAAAAGTGAGCTGACGAACATGTCCGCTATGCGCCGGAGAATCATGACTATCGCTAAAAGAAAAACTAGAAACATAACCCCTGAACCTCCCAAGTTGAGCTACACAAACACTTTGGAGAAAAGCCACGAAAACTTGACAACGAATTTGATAAGCAACACTTTGAGCTCCGAAGACTCTACTCTACGGCGGAACATCGACTCCTTTCTGCAGTCACGACGGATGTTCGCCATAGAAGAAGACTTGTACGAGAAGCCTATACAGAGGTCTTTTAAAAACTCTAACTGCGGAGAAAACTGGTCCTTAAGCAAGGCCTGGAGGAGTAACAACAGAGATCTGTTCAACCGCTCCCCCCAACACAACGCTACGGAGAACCAGACGCTAATCGATCGAAACTATGGCTATTTAGAGCGTATAGATGAGGTGCCGCGCAAAAAGCGAAAAGAGCAAATACGCTACGATAGAAACATCAAACGGCACATTCGGATACGCGTAATGCTGTCTCTTAGAATGCGCAGATATATGAAACGGCGTCTTCGGAAAGGCTTGCCTCCCATTCAAAATTTGAACATTCCTCCGCGGAGGTTTCCACGCGGAGCGTCCGTGACGTCATCGTTTGGGACTCGGTCGTATAAGAGTGTGCTAGTGGACAAACTGGGAGATGGGGCGGTGGTGTTTGATGTGCACGAGGCTAGGAACGTAACTTTGGAGCTGTGTCATGACTACGAGGATGACCTCGACACGCTAGATATTGCCCTACGCGCCGGAAATTTCAGGTGAATTTTAGCGTAGTGTCTTTTACCGGTAAGGTTCATATTAATCAAGCATACCTTTAAAGTCAGTCGTGATTGCGCTGTGATGTAGCCGTTCTCTTCCGAACAGCATCTTGAAATGGATGATGCTGTTCGGGATAATCAAGAGCGATCTCTGAGGTAAAATAGCTAATAAAAATCGATGTGATGATCTTTGTACAAAACAATGCAATACAGTACGCTATCTTTTTCTCTCTAACTGAGCCATGTAATGCATACTTAATACTACAAGACAACGATTTTAATTCTCTTAAGAATTGAAAAGAGCTTTTGCAAATTTGCAAATATCTTTTTTTAATTTAAAATTCAACTCTACTCCTTTGCAATAAAAACATCATGAAAAATAATTTAAATATGGAGCTATACTGTATTGAACAGACATTTTGTCTAATCGAGGTGACACATAACGTTTCAGTTGACCAAAATCCGACAAAATTAAGGCCTCCAAGAGTCAGGTCACTGGACATTGGTATGCAGAGTAATAATTCGATACGTTTCTACTGCGGACTAAGGTCAGCCTACATGTGGTGCGTACAATCACCCCCAACTTAACTCCCCTGCAGTCTTTACAGGCATGGAAATAAGAGCTAAGTTAGAAGTAATAGTTGTGGGTGAGTTGTCGTTTGATGGTGCCTCCGGAAACGCAGGCGACGTACCGTAAATCTATTGTCATCACCCCATCCGATATTAAACACGAATATACAATGAGTTACGAGTCGCAAAACTGGAAAACACATTAAGTCTCACACGTGTAATGGCGAGGCAGTTTGAAATTTAAGAAAGAACTGGGCTTAGTCTCTTCTTGTTTCTGAAGGAGTAGCTGCATGTAGTACACCTTATATAAGATTTAGATGATAGTGTTTGATGATATTAATACAAAGATACTAATACCAAGGTTATGTTTACTTACAATATAGTATGGTGGGTTGTTTTTAGTACCGATTGGTTCAATAACCATGTAGTTCCCAATTAAACTTCCCGTCACACTACTGAAATAGAACTGACCTTACGGTATTATTTATAAAATACTACTCAAATAAAGTTTAAATCGTCTTATGTGCTTATTTATAAAAACAGGATTCTTTAAACCACTCTATAAACGCCGATTAAAATAGTCTGTGGTGGAGATTTTACAAGTAAAAAACGTAACTACAGAGTAAATAAACTACCTTTGAGGAGTGTTTTAAAGCAATCGTGTTTTTATAAATAGGGTCTTTACAGTCTTATTTATAAAAAGTCGATTCCACTGAGACACTCTTAAGATGGAGGTAAGCCGGTTTGTAACATGAATTCCTGCCATAAACCGGCTTTAACTCCGCCTTTAGCCACAGACTATTTAAACCGCATTTAAGTAGAGTTTTAAGGAATTGTTTCTTTTCAAATAAGATTGTAAAATCAACAATTTTACAATACGATTCCTCTGCCTCAAACTATGCATCGTGTAATTGTAACGGTAAATATGAAAACGTTTTTTGAGGTTCAGTAAAAAAAACGACTTTAGCTTTAGCAGTTGTTCACAACTGCTTCATCATTATTTCGTGCGAATATTCAAATAGTTCTTGGTATTGTTTGCAATATAGAGCAAGTAGCTAATTTGTTAATAAATCCAATAAACGGTTGCCAATGTGGATGCGGTTAAGCAATTTTCATTTGAAGAGGTTACGAAAGGGTGAATAATTATTTCATAGTTTTGTCATTGGATCACACTTACTTATTGATTTTTGCAACTTCGCCTTGATTGTTATTTGGTTTTCGGCTGCTTTACACAGGTGTCGTGGTGAGGGTCCTTATTATGAAGCAGCGATATGTTCGGAAGGGTCGTCGACGTCGCGCTTGAGCTCGACAATTCACTCGAATCCAGCGAGAAATACGGTTCTTTTTTTGAATAGTTTCCATAGTTGAATAGTAATAGCTATAGGAGACCACATATCGGCAAGCGCAGCGTAGGACGACCAGCCACAAGATGGACGGATGACTTCATCCAAGTGGCAGGAAGTCGCTGGATGCAGGCCGCTTCCAACCGGTCTTTTTGGTAATCCATGGAGGAGGCCTATATCCCGCAATAGACAGTTTGTGGCTGAATGATGATGATGATGATTCACATAAAGAACCGTATTTGTCGCTAGATTCGAGTGAATTGTCGGACTCAAGCGTGACGTTGACGACCCTTCTGGTAATGTCGCATTTTTGTGATTTTGTAATGCCGTGACGATGAACGCCATCAACTTGAGCAAATCTGCTTCATCATCATCATAAGCAGCCTATATACGTCGCACTATAGGGCACAGGCCTTCTCTCAGGGAGAGAGTATGAGCTTAATCACCACGCGCCGCGAATTGGCGATTCCAAGCGCTGAGGTATGTGAATAGTTCAGACACTCAGCTTTCCTCACGATGTTTTTCTTCACCGTTAGCGAGTGGTATTGCTACTATAACTTCACAAATATACATAACTTAGAAAACAAAGTCATAGCCCGCACTGGGAATCGAACCTGGGTCTCGCGCTTTCTAGTCCAATGTTCTAGCCCTTAGGCTACCAAATCTGCTTATATGAGTTTTATTACCAAAATAATTAGAGGATATAGTTAACTTCAGTGCTGCAAACTTGGCCATGTAAGTTTGATACTATTTTCAGACACTTCATAGTGAACTCAGTAGGTACTAAAAGAACCTTACAAGATACGAAGCCTTATTTTTGTATACTTATTGCGTGAAATGGCATGAATTGAGTGTCAAGTCAGTTTCCTCCTTAAAAATAGGAAAATCTCAGTGTCAGTATCACTGACGGCATGATGATCGATGCATATATAAAATAAATCAGTAGAAAAGTAAAATTTGGACATTTAAAGACTTTCAGAAAGTAATTACATCGGGGCGTAAATTAGTCGTCTGTCTGTTCTTATTTGCTGCCTTTTTCTCCATTACAAAATCGACCCTCAGGCAGTATTTATTACATTGTTCAGCATTCAACAAGAATAATATAAATTCTTGAAGTAAATTTCTGATATTGCAGGATATGCACGTGACCCAATATTTTTGTACGTATAATAACGATGATTTAATTTTTTACTACGACACAAGACGACTGCCATGCTCATTTTCTTTATTAATAATAGGGGTTAAAGTATGAAATTGGTGTTTTATTGCAATAGGTTCCTTGAATTGACATAGAATCTTCATGGTTTGAGGTTTTCGAATGAAACTTTTTTCAAATGGTTTCTATGATGTTCTTTTTTTAAAAAATGTGAAACATTTGAATATCGACTTTCAATTGTTTTTGTTATTCAATTTAGACAAGAAAGATGGATACTGCGAAAATTCGAGTGATTTTTGAATACGAGTTCCGACGCGGAACTAACGCGGCAGAAACAGCCCGCAATATCAATGCTGCGTTTGGAGAGGGGTCTACTAATGAACGTACCGTGCGATTTTGGTTTAAACGCTTTCGTGATGGAAATTTCGACTTAAAGAACGAGCCACGAGGAAGACCGCCCACACAGGTGAATAACGATGAATTAAGAGAGATAGTGGAAGCCGACCCTAGTCAAACTACCCAGGAATTAGCGGCATGGTTTAACGTTACCTTACCCACAATATTGACTCACTTGCGTCAAATCAATAAAATAAAAAAATACGAAAAATGGGTGCCTCATAATCACTCGAATTTTCGCAGTATCCATCTTTCTTGTCTAAATTGAATAACAAAAACAATTGAAAGTCGATATTCAAATGTTTCACATTTTTTAAAAAAAGAACATCATAGAAACCATTTGAAAAAAGTTTCATTCGAAAACCTCAAACCATGAAGATTCTATGTCAATTCAAAGAACCTATTGCAATAAAACGGCAATTTCATACTTTAACCCCTAATATTTAAGTATGTTTTATGTCATACTTTATTGCTCACCAGAAAGAAATATTCTACACATAAAACAAAGCAATAAGAACGGGCACATAGGCGAGCTAAGCGAGCTTACATAAGTAAGCGGCATAGCAGTTTTAAGTGCGAGTTTTTTAAGCCCGTCGAATAGCCTTTGTAAATACTACTTAAATGTGCAAATAAAAGTGTTGATAAATAAATAAATTACGCCTAATCTACGCACTGTGTCTACAAGGTCAGTTATTCAATCGGCAAACAGAAGGTACTCGTATAGGACGTAATCTGTGTTTAAGTATTGATCACTGTTTAATGTTGTATCGGGTTACTGTTTGATGAGATATTGAGTGAACATTGTCCACGCAAATATGTCAGGGTTATTGCCGAAATCATAATCCACGCCCGATCATAATGGGATGGGACCTTGTCGAAGTGAATGCGATATATCGGGTGACAATAATGAATAGTCCGACAACTCACAGCAAATAAAATACATACAATAATGCGATAAACCGGGTTAGCCGTAGACGCTCTATTAAAAACAATATATTTTCTTGTGTATGGTTTGGTTACGTATACCATAGACTTGTTTTCTCTTTCCCTGTAAATAAGTTTTGTTTTTTGCTGTAGGTATTAACTTTTTATGGTTCCGTACCTCAACAGGAAAAACGGAACCCTTATAGGATCACTTTTGTCTGTCTGTCAAGACCCGTTCTTGACGCGTAGAGGTATGGTGAAATTAAAAACATTAACTCGAGTCTACAGCCTATTTCAACACTCTCGCGGAAATCAAAATTTAAAGGGAACTTTCCATTGACCTAGAACTATAAAATATGGCAACTAATATCGTCGTATACTACAAGTACTGGGAAAAAACTGATAAATATATATTTGTAATTAAATCATAAAAATTAGTCTTTGAAGTTGAAAAACTGCGAGACTTGATTCCTTAACTATTTATAATATACAAGTACCTACAAATTTGTACCGAACCCCCGGTGGGAGTCCGACTCGCACTTGTCTGGTTTATTTTTTTTTATTGCCACATTTATAATTTCCTATCATGTTTGTTATTGTAACTTAATGTTTACGCATGTTTATAATGGTATTCGTTTAAGATGGTATTAAGTTTATTATTATTATGTATACGTATGTACATTAATATTCGATTAGCACCTAGTACCCGTACCCTAGCAAGTTTCAAATCCAATTTTTATTTTTCAATTTTTCAGATCCGTTCAGCCGTTCTGGTGTGAATGAGTAAAAAACATCCATCCATCCAAACTTTCGCATTTATAATAATAATAATACTAGTAAGATTTTTAGTTAGTAAAGTTATCTCAA
Organism: Yponomeuta evonymella; assembly: GCA_963969515.1. Classification (NCBI taxonomy): domain Eukaryota; kingdom Metazoa; phylum Arthropoda; class Insecta; order Lepidoptera; family Yponomeutidae; genus Yponomeuta; species Yponomeuta evonymella. The sequence continues at coordinate 2,656,332 of OZ018361.1, read as the reverse complement.
TATTGAAACCTATGATCACCTCTCAAACTCACACAGCCACATAACAACTAACACAAATTGAGCTATCTCTAACATGATAAATGATCACTCGGTCAGTGTTGAAGACATTACGGAATCGCAATCGAACCTGCGGGTCCCGTACAGCCTTCAACATACGGGTCAGTCAGCCAACGGGGCTCGGGTACAGTTAAATGATTAAATGCCTTATGGCGCCTCGCAATGAACTTTCTTACAATTAATTGTGATGAGATTTCCTCCGGTGAAAATTTTCGCCGAAAATTTTAAATCAATATTGATAGAAAAAGCCTACTATTCAGTTAAGGAATATATGGACGATAAAAACATATAACATAATGGCTTCAGTCTGGGTATATTTTCATGTTTGTGACGTCCTTGCCTGGTTACCATAGCACAGGGTATCCTAGTTTGGGACCAGATCAAGTGATTGTATTGTGTGGAAGTTATATTATTATTATTATAATACAAAAGTGTTACTTAAGCCTAATGTAAATTTGAATTAATTACATTTAAATTATAAGATACTACTTAGTTTAAGACGCATTATAGTCATTTACCCATGCATGTTGCAATGCCCATACTGGAATTTAATATATAAGGCCATACAATGTACCACATCACGCAAATAAACAAAAGAAGTAACATTTAACGAAAATCCTGCATAAAAAATTCAATCTAAATGGTCAGTTAAGTGGGACTTGTGAACTGGTGAAGGACGTTGTCAATTAAACAAATAAATGAAAAATAATGACACTACCCTGAGAATATAAAAAGAGATTTGAAATGAAAAGACCAATCAGTCTCACAAATTTGACAAGGCAATTGTCAATTTCGTCGTCTTGGGGTACCTTTACTCCACTCTCGTAAACTGCTATACACATTGTAGTAGGCACGCGAGGAGGGTGCCAAATTGGATAATATAATTTCAAAGAGCAATTATTATTAGCACGGTTTTGAGGGAATATTCCAAAGTTTAAACACTAATCTACACCCAGGCAATATTGTCCCAACTATTCTACATTGGCACAATCCCTTATGTTGAAAAGTAAACCTATTTGTTTTTGTAAAATTTTTGTTAATAATTCATTTTTGCATCGACTCTATTTATATAATTTAATGACGCCTACATTCATAGTTAAAAAAATATATTGCTAGGAGTAGGTGTAAGAACAATTTTCATCTCCAAAAACCTGACAGCGCTGGCGTAATACAAAATGAAAAGTAGCCTTATGTTATTAAATAACGCCATCTACATGGTTACTTAGAATCTAACAAAATGGTACAACAAAAACATGGGCAATGAAATCGCGCCTTCACGCTTTGTGAATATCGCCTTGAGTTTTCCCGTTTGATTCGTCTACTCGGCGCTAGATGGCGCTCTCGTATAATTTAAGCTGGCGCGCCCGTTGATGTCTTTTGTATGAAAAAATGATACGAGAACTTTCGAAATTAAATTGTTATAATATTTTCACTAGCATAATTAATATAAATTCGAATCGTAAATATCTAAGAATAAAGCTATGTGTATGAATTTCAGCAAGCTTATTCTGAAATAGGCTATATCATGGCAGGGATAAGAAAAATCGTAGATTGAACGCCGCCGTAAGGAAATGCCGTAAGAAAATACAGTAATTCTTGCTACTTTTGATTAAGAATATTAGGATACAACCTACCTACATAGCAAAGCGGTAGTAGCGGAGCTTCTCATTCTGGAGGTCGTGGGTTCGAATCCTGGCATGTACCAATGAATTTCTTTTCTAAGTTACGTACATTTGTGAAGTTGTAGTAGCAATCCCACACGCTAACCGTGAAGGAAAACATCGTGAAGAAACCTTAGTGTCTGAGGTATTTACACACCTCAGCGCTTGCTGCGTACAATGGTCCAACTATGAGGCTAAGTGCGGAAATCTCAGGTTTAACTAGATCTATCTACGTAGCTCTTATTTTATACAACTGCATTCGTTCTAAAGCAGACTAACCCACATAATAACTCTGTGATAATAATAAGTAGGAAGACTCAAGTACGCAATGCACATCGAATTATAGTGAACTATGAGTTGTACACGACCCTGTACTTATAAATAATAATATATTGACTGCGTCATTGGTCTAGCGGTATCACGTCTGTTACCATGCTAGAGGTGTTGGGTTAGATTCCCAGTACATTTGTACACATGGCCTCAGTCTGTGTATATTTCCATGTTTGTGACGCCCTTGCCTGTTTAACGCAGCACAGGGTATCCTAGTGTGGAACCAGGACTAGTGACTGTGTTGTGTGGATTTTATTATTGTGCATCGAAAAGTAAACTATAAATTAATGAAACGCGACCCTGGGCTAGCAAATAATGACCCTTTCGGTTTCCCAGGAGCGGACGACTAGCCGTCGAGGGCTGGTGGTGCGGCCGCGCGATGACGGCGGCGGGCGGCGCGCGCGCCAACAACGGCGCGCTCGCGCTGCACTACGCCGCGGCGCGCGGCTGCCTCGACTGCGTCAGGCTGCTCACCAACACCACGCCTGACGTCTCGTGAGTACTGTTTATATACAGAGGTTTCCAAACTTATTTCGTTTAACACCCACTTTGAAAATCAGTTATTGTGTAGCGCTCCCCATTTTTTTTCCACCTTAAAAACCTCAATAACATATTAGTCTCGCCTGGAGTTTAATTAAACCTATATTCTAAACGAGACTTCTTACCAGAAAGAGCAATAATGAATATTTGTTCGCGCTAAACGTGAATTGAACCTTCTAATTTTAATTTTATTCTATATTTTTACTAGATTAGGCACATAAAAAAAAACCCACGTTCTTCAAGTGCTCAGCTTGGCAGCAACAATAGATATACCTTCTTATTTTTAATACATATCTTCGGGTGAGGACCTCACCTGCGACACTTGAATATTTTTCAGTGTTTGAGACCTATTACTAAATATCTTAAGATATAGATAGTGTTGAGAACGCATTAAAAATAATAAATTGATACAATCAAATAGGATATAAATATGAACTAATAAATGGATGTTGTGTAGTAGGAGGATTTTAATTTTCAGTGAATTTTAAAATATGAAGTAGCTGAAGTTACAAATCACCCATCGCCTCCTTAAATCACATCAGCGCGCGCCTTTTTCTGGGCTTCTTGACGCCCCCCTCTGGGCCTCCAGCGCAAACAGGAGGTCCAGGGCGTTATCGCCCACTTTGGAAAAAAACTGATAAACATGCATGAAAGGTGCCTGCCCGAATCACGTATCTACCGGGTCGTACCACCCCTATATGACGCGTACCAAATCCTGTGTAACTATCAAATTCCAAACTAATTGCCATCATCAACGTAAGGATTGCGACAGGATTTGTTACCCATTATCTCTGGCCACTGGTCTCTGGATCCGTGTGGCGCCAGATTAAGAATAGCGTCACTCCATTTCCTTCCGTAGATGTCTTAGAAGACGACTAAGGAAGTCAATTGCCAGGAGACGGGCAGCAGCAGCGTCTTCCTGAGATTCCAACCGCATACTGTGATCGCCAATCCGCTTGCCAAGCGTGGAGATTATGGCAAAACCCCTCATGGTTACGAAAACCACGAAGGAGGCCTATGTTCTGCAGTGGACGTCAAATGGCTGATGATGATGATAAGACAAAAAAACTATACATTTTTCTATTCTAAATTAATCTCATCTCACCAAACTGCGTCTGCAAAATTAACACATTTTAAACGTTTACCCTACTGTCACTGTTCCTTAGCATACTTGTTGACTCACTTAAACTGTTATTTTCTATCATTACAAAGTTCCCATACACATCCAACCAGAAACAGAGCTTAGCGATACAAAATAACTGCCCATACTCGTTCACGTGGCACCTGTCTATTTAGTTGCAAGTTTTTACTTTGGCACAGCAGTTAAGTGTGCAATTTGCCGGCCGCCTACCCCGATGCGGTTGAGGCGTGATGGTCACGTGCCGAGCCGCGTTATTTCTTCTGTCCTGACACGGTTCTGCTACCAGTACAGACGCGACGTCAAGTGGTCCGCAAGACGTAGGAATAACTTATTTAATTTTAAAAACTAATTTAGAGGCTCAAAATTCCACCCATGCCGGGACTTGAACCCGCAACCTCTGGGTAACTGTGCTGGCATGGTTACTCAGAGGTCGCGGTGGAATTTTTAGCCTCTAATCAGGTTTTTAAAATTGTCTTCAGCACGGGTTAGTGCAACAAAAAGAATATAATTATTAAATTTTAACTAAAGTGACGATTTGGAAATTAGACAAGGAATCTGAAATTAGATAACAGTGCTTCTTAAAACAAGTTTCTTAAGACGAGTTACTTATCTTATCTTAGTTCTACTAGAAACTTTTAGAGTAGCATGTCTATCATTGATGAAGACAATAATCCATGGAGAGGTGGAGGAAGAATATTTATTTATTTCCTGTCTGTTACTGACCAAAACCAAACGAAACATCGAACTTCGAACACCTAAAAACACTTCTTAGGTCTCTTAAGACATAAGAAGGCAGCAGAAACAGTTTTTACTGCGACTGTCCAGCCATCTACACACTGTCCATTGCCCGTTACATCTCGTGACGGCACAGTTACATACCCGATCACTGAATCTGCAGACCGATCAGTGCAATAAACAAACTACACCATAACCACTCTTAATCAACCAGAATAAGAGCTAAAGTCAAATAGATGGAGTGAGGAGTTCAGTTATCTACTATTGGCAAATATATTACCATTGTTAGGTTTTTGTTGCTAAGTACTTAGAAATATGTTCATGCAAGCTCTAAGGTTAGATAAAAAGTAATAAGCTTGTGCTATGGAGTTAATTCACAAGTGAACCTCACACATGGATATTTCTGCATTTCTGTAAACAGCAAAATCTTGCTTATCATTGACCTTTTAGTATGAGATATTGCGATTAGTGTGTACGAGCCACAACCTGGAATTGGGATAGAAATAGGAGCATTGTTGCGAACTTCAACGTCGGCGAATAATTTAAATACATTTTGCATTGTTACTATTTTTTTTTTCAGAAAATAACTTGTTCGTTGTGTAACTGGCTAGATAGTCTCTCCTTTTTTTATATTGTATTGTTTCAAATTTTATATTTGACTATTATAAAGTTGATTTGTAACCCAGGCAACTTTTTCTAACACAGAGTATACACAAAGCCAGTGAGGACTCACGGGGAAAGCGTTACCGAATTAATTGCAGTTATCTGCGCGATCGCGCGCGCCCCCTATCGGCGCATCTTCACACTCCGCGGCGGCGACTGACGTTCTGCGAAGTAAAGGTGGCCTCACACTACTGTATATATGGTAGTAGTCAGTATGCACCGTTTTTTTAATGTGCGCTAACTTGGGTATTGTGGCAACCAACATAGATGTCTAACTAGCGCTAAAAAATGACCCCACGTTCGATTGTGGGAAGGCGGGCGGGGCTTGCCAATTGTGTTACCTATCGGAACGAGTTTAGTATTACCCGGCAAACTATCTATGCACCTGCCACCGTCAGACCGCCATAGATTCAATGGTTTGATGTTTTTGTATAAAACCAATCATAAGTTACGCTGTCATTTACTATCGCCCAATCAACGTTTACGTCGTCACGCATGGCGCACAGAATGAACCAATCACAGAGTTATTCACTCTACAGTACATCTTGCGCTCATTTAATTGGTACAGACTAATCGAGAGGACAGGGGCTGATTTTGAGAGTGAATTTTGTAGGAAGAAATGCTTCTATGGTTTTTTATTTATAGCGTTGGCCCCACGTGTCCGTCGTAAACTCATCCCGACTGTGGGAATTGTTCGAGTTATCTGCCGGGCATTATATCCCTTCTAACCATCTGAGAATATATTCTACAAGATTTATGGAACCAAAAAAAACTCGATGGTTGGCTTTGTGCTATTTTCAAAGTACGCATGTAACGCTCATTGTAATCGCGGCCTAATACCTGGCATACCAACTCTGTCACAGTCCATGCAACTAGGCCAGAGGGGTATTCTTTACGACGCCATTACGGTCGTGAAGCAATTGATTAACTAATCTAGACGGCAATTAAACATCTGCAAGAGATAGGTTTGGTTAATAATAACGTGACATTATGTTTTTATTTGCGTTAAAAAGTGTTTGTTTGTCTAAGTGAATTACTTAGATAGTGGGGATATACTCAATTGATTATACTTTTCCAGTGAGTTGTGTGTGAAAATTATCATTAAATTTAATAATGCTTTGATATTTATGGTTTTATTTTATTGTGAGTCCATTTTATTTTAATTAACAATGACCTAAACCATAATAAAATAGTAACCCCCGGTTACTCGTGCGCTAACAGTCTTTAACTGTCAGTTGGCCAAATTAAATACAGTTGAAAAATAAGAAACAGTTAAACATTTAACGGATTTAAATGCAATTGCTTATTAGGTAAACTTACATTGCATAGACTCACGCTTTTATCCCGGAGGGTTAGGCAGAGTGTAGGGTTTGCCTATTTGGTAAACTTACCTTAATTCCCGAATGGAAATTTCTGAATCCACACGTACTTTCTGCTAAGTGAACAACAACCCGGTCACCGAACGCCCAATAATTAACATGACCTCCCGGCACATGCAGTGATTGAGAATGCGAAAGACAATTAATGGCCCCCCTTTCGTATTTTAAACCGCTGTAAACCATACGCAAAATAAATTAATAAATTCCCAAACCTTTAAATGTTTAGCATATTGCATGGGCTTTGTGAGTTAAAATGTAAAATATTTAGTTAAATTAATGATGTACCTCATCAGCGCCAAGGGATCACTTCCTCAGCACAACGCTGAGTCAGCTGCCTTTTGTGGCAACTTAGACACACCACAGGCTACATCTATGGTCTTGTTTTATATATTTGATTTGTCTGTTGTCTATTTACTTTTCTTTCCGTTGTTGTGCATATATTTACATACATACATAAACTCACGCCTGTATCCCAGAGGGTTAGGCAGAGACCAGGGACTGCCACTTGCCACAATCCTGACGGATCACTTTCGCTTCCTCAAAATTCATTAGTCGTTGCATGCACGCACGGCATACATCCCTTAATCATAATACATCCCTTATTTGGTCGAAGATTATTTATTTATTTTGTATTATTTAGGACACAAACAGTCATACAGAAAAAAAAGAAAGAGAAGATAAGTACATTTGTTTATTTGTAGAAGCAAGACATCGTGAGGGGACTAGGGTGTATGAGGTATTCTCATACATTAGTGCTTGAAACTGCGAATCCACAAATTTTCCTGCAACGTTATATCCTACATTATAAACATAAACATTTACATACAAGCTTGCTTCTGGCCCCACACTAGGATACTCTGTGTCGTGGGAAACAGAAACACCGACATCACAAACATGTAAACATCCAAGACCTGGGGTTTTGTTTTTTTTTGTCCCCAGCCGGGATTCGACCCCGGGACCTCTCGCATGGTATGCAGATGCACTACCGCTGCGCCACGAGGTCGTCAATATTATTAAACTATTTGTCTCCAATCCAAAACAAAATGAAGTCAATAACTATGGTAACCGGGCAAAACATCACAAACACGGAAACACACCCGAAGCCAAGAGGATTAGGTGTAACAGGCCTTAGTCAAATAAGAAACACTGTTCCAGCTAACGGAGTTTCTAAGAAAGGAAATGATAATAGTAAGCACACATGCGTCGGGACAAAAACTAATTACATACGACAAAGAAAGCGAATTACAATTAGCGTTAATGGGTAAACGACGCAAGGTGATGATCGTGCGACCATAGTAGATAGGATTTAGCGATTCCAACTGGAGGACGATTTAGCGATCGCAGCAGCGGACTTTCGAACTTTCTACAAAAAGTGTGTAAGTCTTTATTAAAACGTCCTTTTTATTTAAAGTTCGCAATAACTTGACTTGAGTTGCGTGACAGCTGTCACCGGAAACAGTACGGGAGCTTGCAGCTATCAGCTTGCCAAATGATCGTAGATGAACTGTATTTTGTTTTTTTTAAATAGGTGGTGAAATTAAAAAAAGAAAAATTATTCAAGTATGGAAAGAACTCAAAAGTATGGTGTCACTTTGTATTTACAAAAAAATAGTGGCATTTCAGCTGAATGTTCTCATTATATTAAGAAACTCTCATGATCATGTGACGTGATTGCGATACCTCATAATTAGTCATAATGGTACAGAATGGTGACGTTTGCTTCGTTTTAGGATTTAAAAACCCGATCTTCTCTTTGATTACTGAAGCAAATTCCATTAGCCTGTTAGAAACGCTAATATACCCGCTACCGCCCGATACAAAGCGCCGATCCTGCGCTCGCAATTGCGTCCAGAAGTAGACCTGTACCGAGGCTGCGCACGCGCACCACATAGCACATTAGTCGAGTGAGATACGTTACTCCGCTAGTACTTCACGAGTACGATGCGCGCTAGTAGATCGCGCTCGAAATTCGAATTTCAACAAACGCTTTCTTGTTTGTTTCTTTTACGAAAAAGTTAGATGGATTTTTTGCTTTATTTGCGGCCAGTGTGTGTAACTTGTGGTTTGACGTTTTGTTTATTGATTTTATTTAAAGAGCTCTCTGAATTAAATTTTCAGTGATATTTTGGGGTTATAAAATTTTTTATGCTACTATACACATATTTGTTTATTTCAATCTAAAGTTACAAAACTTCGACCTTCCTTCCATGTTTCATTAAAACGTATGACATTTGCATCATTTTAAAAACCTATTTAGAGCCTTTTTTTAATTGTACTTAGGGATTAGTGCAACAAAGAATATAATCATTTACATAATTTATCAAAACAGTAACATTACGAAAGCGCGACCCCATTTTGATATGAACCCGAAGTGTAATAAGACAGTGTCAAGTTCACAGAATAATTACCGATGCAGGAAACGGAAACGAACGCCATTGTTTTGCTTGAAAGGTGCCCTTTGACACGAATTTTAATCATTATAATATATCACTACCTACTTGCTAAAAATGCTTAATTTTCTTTTATGCCAGGGTCAAAATTAACAATCGTGTTATGAAATGAACAATATTTTAATTGAAAAGACCGGACGCGTACGTGCTATTAAGCAATAAAGGCTGCGTATTTTTATTATCATACTTTCTTGGTGCAGAATATAATGTTTTTTTTTTGTTTGTGGGAGGGTGTCCTGAAATCACGTTATTGACCCCCAGGTATCAACGCCCGTATAAGCAAATTTCTTTCATTAGGAACTTATTAGATAGGCGTGACGGACGTGGAACAGTTGCAAAACAAATGTTGAAAAAGATTAAAAAACGGTCTCTACTGTATGCTGTAACTTTGAACTTTAGATGTACAGAACCGCTACGGGAGTAGAGTGGGGTTATGCGCTCAAAATCGAAGAACGTTTTGCCAAAAACGTGACCTTTTCATAGGTAATGAATAATATGATAGTACGAAAATTTATGGAACAGTTGATAATCTATTTATACGCGATTTCAAAGTTGTTTCTATAGTAGTAGTTGCTCATATTGAAGACTAGATATTTGCGTAAACTAGTGTAGTCACCTCTTATGAAAATAAGTCCCTTTTTGGCAAGATTTCATTTGATGCACACAGCAAAAGTATAGAGAGTTACATAAAACATGAAAATTAGTAATCCACACCACATTCTAATCAACAAAAATCTCTAAATAAAACAACGTTTATGCAAATATCCAAATGCAAGGAAAGCGAAAAGAAATTAAAGAACTAACTAAGCAAAGGCGTGAAATGGCCGCGTTTCCTAAAAAAATCTGACAATTCGTGAAGGAATGCCCCGCTTGATCTGCTGAAAGGCATTTCAGCTCAAATGAAAACGGCTTACTGTTCAGCCGATTAATCTGTCACATATAGATGACAATATGATAACATGACCGTACGTTGTTTAGACGCTGTTCGTGATTAGGTAGTGTAAGTCGTGTTCAAACCGCTTTCGTGTTTTTGATTCAGTATTTGACAGCGACCAGCTAATTGTGTGGAAACGAGTGAATGAAACAATACTTACGGGTGATTTCCAAATAGCTCCATCGACAATTATTGGAGATTTTATTGTGGAAAGTGTTAATAAGTCGATATTATACATTGATCATAAAAACTGTATGTTACTATCGAAACGAAGTTGAAAAGTGTCGAAAGCTGCTTTAATCGAAAAGTGAATAAAAACTATAGCACGTGACACTAGAATGCAAGTTATAGAAGATTTGAAAAGTTAGAAAATACGTGTGAAATGTTTTAAATTTTCGACATTGGAATAGAAACAAAGATGGCGACGTGTCCGCGACGCGAGCGCCCCACTCGCCCCGCGTCTCAGCGGCTGAAATATTCCAAAACAGCTCCACCCAGTACTGTCAGGTATGTAAATGAGTTTATTTTCCGGCAATTAATTACTTTAAATTACGTACCTACACCTGTGTTTATGATTTGGAAGGTCAAGATAGAAAAAAATTGCTTTAATTCATAACATAACATAAACTCACGCCTGTATCCCAGAGGGGTAGGCAGAGACCAGGGACTGCCACTTGCTACGATCCTACGATCCTGACAGATCACTTTCGCTTCCTCAACATTCATTAGTCGTTGCATGTACGCACGCCGGTTTCGGGTACTTTTTATCTTGCCCTTTGTTAATACATCCTCTATTTGGTCGAAGTATGTCCGTCTGGGTCGTCCCTTACCGGCCCTTCCATCCACATTCGCTCGATATATTTGTTTTGTCAATCTTTCTTCCTTCATCCTCTCCACATGTCCAAACCAACGCAACATTCCTTTCTCAATTCTTGTCACTACATCCTCTTTCAGTCCACAACGTTCTCTAATCACACTATTGCGTATCCTGTCATTCAAAGTAACGCCAGACATACTTCTCAAGGACCTCATTTCTACTGCATTAATCCTACTTGCTTTAATTCCTATAATGAATAAGTTATATCACGTTTGTCATTTGACACACCATTAAAATTTTGAAAGTATTTCGTTTTCTTCAGCCGTATTATGAGGAGTCCGATATTAAGGTCTTTTTATCTTCACTTTTTATCGAGGATGGTCCAAGTATATTTTTCTGTTAAATTTAGCACAGAAACTGTCACTAATGAAAGTCACAATTAAAACATAGGTATCCATTTTAATATCTAAGTCTCTGTGGTGAATAAACGAATTAAAAATCCATATGGACAAATTGAATTGAGTTTTTTTTTACTGAGTATCGATAGCATACAAAGTGCACATAAAGTCAGTCAATCAATATCAGTAGTAACATAAAAGTATGAACATGTGGTCTTAGTAATGACTGAAAGTGGAACGTGGGGATGAAAGCGTCATTTATTTTGCTTTCGTTGACGTATAAAGTCATCAATTCGCTATTACCCGTGATCGATGACAATCAAGAATAGTGATATTGTCTACTTTCTTGCGCGGTGGAATTTTTCACGTTTAATTTTTTGCTCGTAGGCTGGACTAAATATTTTAGTGCACTTATTTTAAAACTTATTGTTATTGTTGAACTGACGTATTAAAGTTAATTGCCTTTTTTGTCTCTAGAAAATGGTTTATAATACTCGTTAAACATCTCTTTCTTATTTTACCTTTCACAAAACAATTTACACCGACGTATTATAACACGAGATTCGTAAGCTAGACATTCACTAAAGTTTAATATCTGGAAAATAGTTAATTATTTCAACTCTCTCTATGTATGGAAAATTAAAAATAATAGGTACTTAGTTACAACAAAAGAAAATTGCATTTCGTTACTATTTGGTACGTAGTGTTTTAAATTCGAAATATTTACTGACATAGTTTTTATAAGATGCTAAGTACATAGCGTTTCTGCGTTACTATCTTGTACTCATAATATGAGTATCAACTGTAAGATAAGATTTTATCTTTCAATTGAGACAAGTGCGAGTATATAATGTTCTTGAAGGGTCTCGCATCGATCCATATTCTCGTGAACACATGCGACTTTTCTCCGATCATGTTCATCCAACGGGGCAAAGACTTAGCCATGTTTACCTAGTTTTACTAGGCTCACCTAAGATTAGCTAGTTTTACCTAAGTTTACCTAACTTAACTAGGTTTACCTAATTTGACTAGTTTAGGTTCTAGTCAACCTGGCGTTTTTGAGTATCCAGTAACAAGTAGTTTTTTGTAAACTGTAGCTGGACACGGAACCTTCTAGAATTTTAATTCAAATGGTCAAGCAGATAGTACAGTTAATGTCACCACAACCCTAGAAATTACGGGATACTTATTACTTTACCATTTAATGGTTTTCTTATGCTTGAGTATAGTCCGTGAAAACACAGCGTAGGAGAGCTTATCCCTTTGCTATTTATTGATTATAATCTGCTTACCTAGCATAAACTAATTGGGTGATTTTCAGTAGGATACATTTTGGTGCATGTTTTTCCTCGTGATTTTTCTTCAAAATAACAAGGTTTATACATAATTATAGGTTCTTAAAACCTATTTAGAGGCTAAAAATTCCACCCACGTCGGGACTTGCACCCGCAACCTCTGGCTAACCGTGCCAGCGCTCTCCCAACTGAGCTAATGGGCAAGTGCAGGCATCCGCGAAATTTAGCATATATGCCTGATTTTTAAAATTTTTTAGCCTCTAAATAGGTTTTTAAAATTGTCCTCAGCACGGGTTAGTGCAACAATAAGAATATAACAATTAAAGGTTCACCATTAAAAGAGTCTGTTTTTCTTTAAAGTTCGCCTAAAATTGTATTATTAGACTAATCAATCCAGCAGCCCGTACTCGTCCATTGTTGAACATAGTTCTCTCTTAAGGCACGCCACTTCTTGTCGTCCTCGGCCATTCTCATCCAGCAGCTGCAAGCAATCTGCCTCAGATCATCGGTCCAGCGAGCTGGCGGGCAGTGCGTTTGCCAGGTCGTGGTAACCTTTGTACCCCGTCGACTATTGGTTCTTCGGCCCAATGCCACTTTAGTGCTTTGGCGAATTCCCTAATGATTTTGTTAAATTGAATAATTTCCAGAATTAGATTTACTGGAAAAATCTCCATTGAACGGTTCCAACGTAGTCGTGGGGCTGTGTTGTGAGTATGAGTACCCCTTTTTGGTTTTTGTCTTTGGTATATTTTCTTTAATTTGTGTTTTTGACTTGGGCTGACTTAGTGTCTACAGTATGTCTCATACTTTGCTGTCCTAGTTTTCGGGAGGCCTGGCATTCTAAGATACAGATTTTCGATCTAGTTTAGGACCCAGTCTTTCCACAAATTACTTCCATTGCGCCGTGTTGTATCACCTCTATTGTAGCTAATTTGTGGATGGAGACATAAACTTTATTTGTATTGTACTGTATTGTAACTACAGCAGTATACTTACATGTACTATCACTCCTAAAAATTTATAAACTGAAACTCGACACAGGGTGGTTATTGTACTCTGCAGCATAACGAGACCACTTTAGTACCACCTAGGTCACCAAATCGCGTTTTCTTCCCTTACCTTTGCTTTTATACAGTTATGCCAAAAGTCTTGCTTCTAATGGCCACCTATGTTTTGAACTTTAACGTTCATTAAGTCGCTTTTACGCTACATTTCTATTTTGGCCCGGCTAACTTAAAAAAAAACGCTCTTAATTAATATAGTACACATCATGTTGACGTCGAGAGTAAGAGCTGTCATTTATCAAGCAAAATAAGTAGTAATAATAATAAGTACTTAGGTGTCCAAAGTGCAATGTTCGCATCCAATCCCAGAGGTTTCTGTGACCCTCTATTTCCCGTAAAGTAACAAATTATTAGTTAACAGCTGTCAGTTGGCTAAGTCTATAGTTATTAAATATAAAAAATAACCGACAGCTGTTTACAGTATAGTAACAGATTGTTGGTGTACGAGAAACCAGGGATGTGCCACTTGTGTATGGATACTCAGATATAATTTCAAGGAAATTTCTTGTTTTTATTATATCTGTAACGTGCAGTAAAGTGTTAAATAATGCACAACGTTACTGGCCGGCTAGCGAACGTTCCGTTCTGGATACTGTGCCGGCTAATGCTAACCGGCCAGTGTTTCTATTTCTTCTTTTTTTTGCGTGCGTAGTTTCACAATGTGCCTATGAAGTTATTGAAATTTTGCTTTGGGAACGTCCGACTTTCTTTTGTTTTCGTGAAACTAATGATGCAAGCATCAACTTAATGGAGTGGAAAACATGGAGCGAATCCAGATGGGGTTGCCAGCAAGTAATTTTAGAAATTAAATTTTGTTTACATTATTTTGTGATTTGCTCTGCAGCTTTCTATATTTGTACCAACAGCATACACCTCCAAAAAAATAATAGCATTTAAAACAAATTTCGTAACAAACAAATGAAAAGCGGTTTGAAATGAATGTCATTAACTCTGTGAAGGAATTAAAACAAAGCGTACACAATCGATGAAAAACCTATGAATAAATCAATTTGTACATGCCCCGTCCATACAAATAGACAATGTGAAAAAAACGCAATATCAAGGTCACAGAACTCCCATCCGCATAAACAACCGCAACACTCTTATTACCTTGCCAATAAAGGTCAGAATGCAAAAATGCCGTAGATTTTTCCGAACGACGCATTTAGACCCAATTCCCAAATGCTCATCGGATATAACAAAGATATTTATATTTCCGGAGACTCTATCTAGATACCGGCGGGCGTGCATACAACGGCTAATGAATGTTGATGAAGCGAAAGAGATCTGTCAGGATGGTGGCAAGTGGCACACCCTGGTCTCTGCCTACTCCTCGGGGATACATCATCATCATCGTCATTCAGCCACAAGAAGTCCACTGCTGGACATAGGTATACACTCCGGGATACAAGGGTGCGTTAAAGTATATATAGGTATGTCTATCTAGATCCTCTATACGATACTATAGCAAATTACAATTCAAACATTACAAATGACGCCATTTGTATTACAATTCGCCATACAAATGGCGATTAGACACCTAGAAATCTCCGTTCTGCCTCACAGAATTTACTTATTTTACCTGGACATAAATCTACACGATACAGGGGCTGTTTCAAGTTCAACGGAGCAAAAATCTGGAATGAACTTCCACCCCCTATGAGAAATAATATCAGTGCAATTATTTTCAAAGCAAAATACAAATCGGCGCTCTTAAAAAGACAACTTGCTGCTGAAAACTTGACGCGCTCCTATTGGAAAGATATGCCTGTGAAGGATTATTTCTCTTGGACCGGTAAAACCTTACATTCTCTATTTATCATACACTCGCACACACATAAGCAGATAAATCACACACATACGCAGGCACACACATACACATACACACACACACACACACACACACACACACACACACACAATATAATTGACCTCAATACTGATTGTTTTGTTAATTGCTGTTTGATCAATCACTGCCTTGATTCTTTTATCAGAGTTTAATAGAATTTTATTTATTTCACTTCAAAGTATAGACGTGTCGTAACTAAAGACACTCCCACACAACAGCTCTGGAAGTAGGGAATGACTGAAAATCAGCCCTACACAATTTAACAAGCGTGATAGCACCAGCTCAGTCATTCCACTTTGCCTCTCTAAACTAGTAAAGTTATATGTAAAATAATGTGTTTAAATACTTACTTTAGGCTAGATTGTGAATGGCAGTAAACTTATTTTTGTTCTTATTATTATTTATTACAATAATTTTACGCGATAAAATGTCACTTGTCTTCGAGATATACAGGGTGGGACAAAATCCCTATAAAGCCGGATGTAGGTTGCTTAAGTGTCTTGTTGCCGAACAATACTGCTTGATAAACCTTGCGAGAAAAAATAATTTCTGAATTGTCTCTGAAGTTTAAAAAATCCGCTTTGAAAAAAATAACACATTTATACCTCCAGTTGAAAAAAAAAACTTACATACAGTTTTTTTTGACAATAGAATAAAACAATTTCTTATTAAGTTTCTTAATGTTCATCGGCTAAGCGAAAAAGCGTCTAATAAAAGCAGATACAAAAAAAACGCCTCACGTTTTTTTGGCTTACCCAGAGTTACGAAATTGGGTAAATAATTTTCAATTTTTGTTTGTATTACCTATTACCGACAAAAGCGTATTTCTTGGTTAGCTTGACCGACATTCCCTGAACTCTTTCGTTGTTGCTGTTGGAGTTTTCTTCGCAATAGAAATACAGAATAAGAACATGCCGCTGGAGTGAGAGTTAAACAATTCCACTAACAATTTCTGGCTCCATCATCAAATCAGTTTAATTATGCGAATTATTGTATTTTCATCCGAATTACACAATGTCTGTAAAAAGTAGGTTAAATCTTAATTACTAGATTTGTTACTTATATCGACATGGCTATTTACCCTGTGTTTCTCGTACACTAACAATCTGTTAACCTACTCTATTAACCGATTGTCAGTGTACGAGAAACCGGTGGTTAGTTTGTTAGCTGGGAGAGCATACATAGATCATGAATTGTAAAGCTTTCGTATAAGTATCTTATCAGTTACAGGGCGACTTTACAAGGAAAATGTAAAGGTTGACCTGCTGAAGACTGCACAGTACATAATGGGTCATCTTTACTCGTTCCGTTGCATCCATTGAAGTAAATTAAATAAACCCAGATTGGGATCCCCAGAAAAATACTCGAATCTTTGCTTTGCTACCCTGAATTGAAATCTGCCACAAATCAGTGTCCGAAATAGAAATCTGTGGTTGTTGTGTGTTTGAGATTGAGAATCTTTTGATTCGTATTATTTGTTGTGTATTCGTTGGACGTAAACGCTCCACTAAGCTTCAATCACACCGGGCGACGCGTGAATAGAGAAAATATGGCTGACAATGTTGCGTACGCGCTGCCGGTTTTTCCGCGCCTTTCCCAGGTTTTCTCAACGATGGTTCGGCTAGAAGAACTTTTATTGTTGGATAATGAAACCTATCTACTGCGGTGGTTCTCAAAGTAAGGTAAGGGATTTTTTTTACTCAGATATTGTTCTATTTTTGGGACTCTCCTAATTGCAGAGTCTCCTCATAAAGTCCCTTAGGTAAGTATTAACATAATAAATTGTAAAGGTATATGAGAAACTCGCAAAATTATAATAATGTAACATAGGTATAGGTTTCGTTCCCTTGGATTACATGGCGTAGGTACACTATGATGCTCTAATTACACAGAGGAGTATTTAGATAAAAAATGCTGCATATAAAATGGGAAATTGTTGGAGTTATAAATTTTAGTGATAGATAGATAGACTATTCTTTATATATAATCTTTATATATTATATATTACATATGAGAATTAAACAATAATATAGGGCAGTACAATTGGCGGTCTATATGGGTTTATAACTCGATAAATCTCTTTTCAGGCTCGATCCTTTTCTTTTTCTACTGCTTAACCTATGAACAATTTGTTGTGTTTGTAAATATTGAGAAACTCTGGTTTAATTATGATACCTTACGAAACGGGAGCGGCTGGTTTTTACTTGTCTCTGCTCGCGAAGACGTAATCTTTGATATGCGATCATCGTCATATTGATATTATGTAGAACAGGCTGTTAATTACTACCATTTTGTGGCGTTTTTTATGATGTTAGCTGGCTCGTCAACAAAGGGTCAGGCTCGAGAACTCTTTGAGTTTATAACTAGCCCAAGTTTATAGTGTACATTCGGCAGCACATCAACCTTTACATCTGTGCACTCTATTCACTTACGTTACGGGTGACTTTGCAACTCAAATTTATTTTTACAGTTTATTCAATTGTTAGACGACACTTCTTTATATATCACATTAATGAAATCTGATTGGGTATAAGCTTCTTCCCCATCACGCTAACTCCCTACCTCTTCCCAGGGTATTTAAAGGGCTTGGCAGAAATGCTGCTTACTTCCAGACCAGGATTTTTTAGCTAGTGGACCTAGGTTTTCATCCCTATTCTCTCCGTCGTGGATCCTAAAATTCAGTATTTACGTGACTGAGAATTTTGTAAGTCACTTTTTGCAAATACTAAAAATATATATTTTTTTTCGTTGGTCCTAGTGAAACCCCCATTCAAAACACAGAACGGTCAATATGCTGCCGATTGTGCTACATCGAATTGATTCAGATTCACTGCTCAATCAAGATACAGTTGTAGAGTTAGCAGTGGACGAAGTTGTAAGTCATTAAAGAAATCATATAAAGGCATCGATTTACGTAAGACGTTACATGGAGGTTCATGTATCGGTAATATTAAGAGGTGTTAACGCTTATTACCCGAACAATAATCGGGCGTGTGCACTGGCGAAAGTAATACCACGAAAATAAAACGTACAGAAGTACCTGAGTCGCGGTCGCGTGGCTTGCAACTTTGCTACTGACACTGAGGTCTTGACAGATAGATAGAGAAACAATTTATTTACATTTTGGCCTATGTCCAGCAGTGGACTTCTTGTGGCTGAATGATGATGATGATGATACACGTAACCGTGTTATCAATTCCGTGTGGCGCCGGATATAGCATAGCGTCAATTCATTTCCTTCCGTGGATATCGTAGAAGATGACTAAGGAAATACCCAACCACATACTGCGATCGCCAACCCACCTGCCAAGCATGGCGATTATGGCAAAACCCTTCATGGTTGGGAAAACCTGCAGTGGGCGTCAAATGGCTGATGATGATGATGATGATACACATAACACGTACACAAAATAAAAAATAAAAAGCTGGAAATAACAAAACAGACACAAAAAACAAGAACATACAATTTTGCCATACAATAGCTTCTTCAACGGCCTTTACATCTGTTGCAGATTATTTGTGCAGCGTTTTTTGAGCATTTACGCTCGTGGATAAAAAGTTCTATTCGGGAGAGGAATAGTAGGAAAGGAAGAATGGAGAGGAATATCCGTCCGCAGTCCCCTGCTGGTCGGAGTTTAAGGCCTGTGCATGCTTCGTTTATTAGCCAGATGCAGGAACCAGACTTGGTCATGTGTAGTACGTCCCTCAGTGATAGGACGCCTCCACTCGATACCAAAAGTTCACCTATACACGAGGAGCGACGGCAATCTGATTTCCAAGGTCCAAGCGGTTCCGCGAGGACTTGCACATTGGCAGCCTCATGTTTGCCGAGGATGCCGCGTTCATTGCATCCACCCAGGGGGAACTTGAAACCCTCTTAAACAAGTTCTCTAACGCTCTTTTCTATGTCATACGTGGATTTTCATAAATTGTTTTCGCAGCGCGGAGTACCATTATCTACGTTTGAGTCATGATTTTTAAAAAACCTGGTCAAAATAATTCAATTCAATTCAATTCAATTCAATTCAATTCAATTCAATTCAATTCAATTCAATTCAATTCAATTCAATTCAATTCAATTCAATTCAATTCAATTCAATTCAATTCAATTCAATTCAATTCAATTCAATTCAATTCAATTCAATTCAATTCAATTCAATTCAATTCAATTCAATTCAATTCAATTCAATTCAATTCAATTCAATTAAATTCAATTCAATTCAATTCAATTCAATTCAAATATTTTTATTCATTGTAAAAACAATATGTTTACTTAATGAACGTCAAAGTTGTTAGTTTCACAATTAATGGATTATGTGGAGAAGAAGCTAACAAAGAAACTCCACATTTATTCTTTTCAAAACACGTTTAACTTAATTAACAGTGTTTTCAACTTAAAATATTAGTCATGAATGTGTTGAACACTAGTCACAATCGTCCTTTAAATAATATTAATCTACTGTTTAATGCCAAACATCTTTGTCTTCTAAACAATCCTTGATGTTATAGTAAGCCTTTTTGCACAGAATGTGCTTAACACATTTTTTAAATCGCGTTGGAGGTAACTCTAATATATCTTGACTCGAACCAGTCCTACTGTGGAGTTTTCTTTTGTGCATAAACGAAACTGCACGTCATGTGGCCAAATAAGCCGGCGTCTTGACAAAAGTGAAAACGGAAGGCTGCGCGGTCAGCAGCCACCGTCATGCGTGGTTAGCATCGCTTTTAATCGTACAGGTACTAGCCTGGCACCTACGGGAACGTTTTTCACTTGACCTAACTCACGTCGAGGTTGTAAATTTACTTTAACTAACATCACGCTCACCTAAATAAGTAGAAGAAGCAATCATAACAAAGATTTTTTTTCGTTTCAATGTTTGCGCTAGTAATTTGATGAGTTCGATAAATGGCACACTTATTAATTGAAATTAATCTGGTTGATATCACGAAGGGAGGTAGATTTTCTATCTACGTTATGAGTTTCAAAAGGATTCGTTAAGGCAACACTTTCCAACAAAAAAAAAAATACGTACACACAACAATGGATTATATTTTTTAGTTAGTGTCAACAAATCCTCTTAAAACTCAAAATGAACATTAAAAAAAAAAAATGATACAGAACCGCTTCCGTGCGATTTTTCGTGTTTCGGCGTGATGTCTGGTGATCTCACACCTAACAGATGAGCAGGCGAACTTATCTAAGACGCACACACACACACACACACACACACACAAACACACACAGTGCCTATTCGCCGTATTCGCTGTGTGTGACAGGCTATTCCCTACGAATAGATTCACTCGCCGCGAGTTGAAGTCGCCGCGACTAGAATTGAGCATGTTCAATTTTCGTTACGACAGTCGAAATTCTCGTGTAGAACTCGCTGTGTATGACAGGCAGGCAGTCATTGTCGCTGCGACTATTATTCGCGGCGAGTGCACTCGCAGCGATTAGTCGCCTTGTGTTATGTTTCATCATTTTTATATCTTTGTGGAAATCACCTTTACTTATTTCCATAGCACTTATCTATGCATCGATATGCAATATAAATAAAAAATATTACAAACAAAATTTTAGAACGTAAGTAATCCAATTCTAACGACAATTTCAAGGTCCCACCGCTTTGCAAAACTTTTGTTCTTAATTGCTATTCCGTAACGAGGTTCATTAATAATTAAAATATTAATGAACCTCGAAGAAGATTGAAATAACAAATATGTTTGCATTTGGCATTTCCTATTCGAAACCAGCTACTAACTTATTTACAGGGTTACTCGTATGTCCAAAATGCGCATTTCCTAAGACACCCCAATTAGAGTGTGTTTTCCCGAACTTCAAAGACTTTTATGATTTAATTACAAATGTGTAATTTTTAGATTTTTCCGTGTAAGACGATACTACTTGCCAAATTTCGTAGTTCTAGGTCAACGGAAAGTATCCTATAAATTTTCATTTCCTTGAGTGTCGAAATAAATATACGTTTTTGCGGCATAAACGGCGGTAACTATTTTTTACGTTAACTTCTATTAGAAGGTTTATTTTTTCACAACTTCAAGGGACTGTAGCAATACTACACGCTAACCGTGAAGGAAAACATCGTGAGGAAACCTGAGTGTCTGAGCTATTCACATAGCTCAGCGCTTGAAATCGCCAATCCGCGGTGGGCACGCGTGGTGATTAAGCCCATACTCTTTCCTTGAGAGAAGGCCTGTGCCCTACAGTGGGACGCATATAGGCTAATTATGCAAGGGACTGTAGACTTAAGTATATAGTTTAAATTTTAACGCGATATCTTTACGCGTTCCGGAGATAAAGGGTCTTCACAGACAAACGGACGGACGGGCGGACGAACGGAGAACTAAGTGATCCTATAAGGATTCGTTTCGTTTTCCCTTTTGAGGTACAG
This sequence comes from Yponomeuta evonymella, assembly GCA_963969515.1. Lineage (NCBI taxonomy): Eukaryota > Metazoa > Arthropoda > Insecta > Lepidoptera > Yponomeutidae > Yponomeuta > Yponomeuta evonymella. The sequence goes on along the minus strand of OZ018361.1, from coordinate 2,634,612 downwards.
AACCTTAAAAATCGTCAAAAAAGATGAATTTTTTTTTTTTTTTGGTGGGGAGATTTCAAAACAATCGTCGAAAAAGATGAAATTTGGATACCGGTGTAAATACATCGCACCTATGCATATTATATAACAAAAACATTTACATTGGTTCAGCAAGACGGCCTATAGCTCGAAATACTGAAAATTATTCCGGTGACATCCAATTTTACTCTATTCCTTTAAGACAACTTTTTTGTTCATGCCTTCATCCGCATGGTCTTTGTGAAAAAAGCTTTTATTGTGAGGTCTCCACCTTCCATCTTTGTAGCGAGCTTTTGTATAGATTTGGGATTCTTATTTCAAAAGATTGTGAAGTAGTTTCTGTGTCTCGCTCGCACTATTTAGTATTTTTAGTAATTGTAATAAAATTAGTGTACTTTTGATAAAAGTAATCTTCTAATCTTCTTTATTAAAAAGTAGGCTTAGAAAAACAAGCATATATTTAAAATGTCCGTAATTTTATTGTCCATCAAACCCTTAGAGCATATTTATCAAAAGTATACTCATTTGAATACAATCACAAAAAAGTATTAAATTGTGCGAGCGAGACAGCATACTCCACGTAAGATCAGCCTTAAGGGTCCTTCGGTCTTAAGTTACTACGCAATTAGCTAACCTAACAACATCTTATAGTGACCATATCAATATTAAAAATCCTTTATGTTTTAAACAAATAGATTGACTTGGCCATGAAATATACCGTGTTTATAAAATGCCTGCTTGGTTACAGAAAATTCAGGCTTCTAGTTTTATCCACAACGAAGTTATAGGGGGGGTCGAAAATGACCTGAACTGCTTCGAGAAAAGGACTTGGCGGGGGCACTGCCGTACCCCCAGAGACAAAACAATAATATATCGGTCATTGGAAGTCTGACGGAAACACCACTTAATATTAACCTTTTTTGTCCGTACTTAATCTTCAACTGCCTACGACTTTACCTATGTGTGCATATGTATTGTTTTGGAAGTTTTCGATACTCGACCAGATTGAAGAGGACATTATTTGTGCCAAGTATAAAAACAGTATGCTATTGTTGTAAATGTTTTAAACAGTTACATGCAGGATAGAAATGACACATAACTATTGTCACTTTTGTGCCGGGACGGCAAATTACCACTTACAACTGGCCACTCCTTCTTTGTAGGAGTTAGAAGTTGGACCACAGTTAGACCATATCAAAATATAATTAAATTTACGCAAAGAGTCCTTCAGTATTAATATCGGCACCTTTTTGGTAGTGGGTAAGTTTGTTTTGTCTTTTTCAGCAAAACTTTAATGAAAAATTGAAAGTTGCGCAGTTCATTAGCAAGTACATTGCAATCCCGAAGTACTCATTACCGCGTAATAAGCCTAGTCTGAAGTAAATAAATAAAAACCTAAAAGATCAATAAACTTAAGAAATATTACTGTCATTCACGTACCTATGTCGTTAAACTGTCTTGTGTACAACTCGCGACATTACATACCCGACATAACTTTATACGATTTTAACCCATATTTGTTAAGGCATAAGGCCTATGACGAGTTGACCTTGTAAGTTCAAGTGTACGTATGGGAAACCAGCGGGCATGTACAGTCAGTCAAAGAACTTTCGCTGTAGGATTCCACGTGGAAAGCTGACAGTTAGACGACGGAGCGCGGCGCCGGCGCATGCGCGAGATCTGTCGCATTCGAATTCGAATTTACAATGCGGTTTTCGATCGTGTTCTGTCTGTGCAAAGCTTTTGTCAGTAAGACAAGGTGTGGGTCGGAAAAAAACCAGCTTAGTTTTAAATTTGGAATGCTGTTTTAGAATTTTAATTTAATTTTTTTTTGTAAGTTGCCAGAAAACAATTTGTTACTGGTAAAATTGTAAATAAAAAAAGTGTTTTCATGTCAGTGACAGAAATAATGTTTATCTAAAACTCTTTTACTATATTTTCGAAGATTTTCTACTGATTAAGTTTCAAACTGTTTAATTGAAGACAAAGGTTCTGCATCCATCATGTTGACTCTAAACTCTTCACACCCGCCCTACTCGAGAGTAGCCAGTAAGCTGTTTGGAAAGAAAGGCAAAAAGAGTAAGCGCTTCACTAAGGTCAAAGCTGGGACGTACAATGGAAGAGAATGGTAATAATTACATACATAAATAGACTCACGCCTGTATCCCTTCGGGTTAAGCAAAGACCAGGGTTGTCCATGTCCACCCCCACTTGCCACAATCGTGGCAAACCCCTGTCGCTTAATTAACATCTATTAGTTACTGCACGCAAGCTGGTTTTTATTATGTTTTATCTGTAATTTCTGTTAAATAAATAAAATAAAAGTCGTCTTTTGATTTTCTTCTTGTCAAAAATGTTAGTGCAAGCAACATGTACCTATCTTTAATGTATGGTATGCAATAAAGAGTATTTATAGAATCAAATCTAATCTTAAAATTTTGACATCTCTACTATTGTACCGGTCAACGCAACAGAAAATGTGTGGAACAACTGTTATTTTTTTTACTTTGACGGTGTGGTTCTAAATACATATTACATAATGGGATTGTTCCCGCCTCCTATTTGTAGGCTTATTTATTATGTTGATTATTTTTTTCTTAGTCTATATACGTCCCACTGCAGGGCACAGGCCTTCTCTCAGAGAGAGAGAGAGAGAACGTGTGGGCTTAGTTACCACGCGTGTATAACGTGGACTTGCAATTTCAAGCGCTGAGGTATGTGAACACGTCAGACACTCAGATTTCCTCACGATGTTTTTCTTCAAGGTTAACAAGTGGTATTGCTACTACAACTTTACAAATGTATGTAAATTAGAAAACAAAGTTATTGGTGCATGGTGGGTTTCGAACCCACGTCCGAAGTCGAATGAGAAGTCGGCGCTCTACCGCTGCGCTATCACCGCTCTATATATTATATAGAAATAAGCTCGCCTATGTACCCGTTCTTATTGCTTTGTTTTATGTGTAACATATTTCTTTCTTGCGTACAGTAAAGTATAACATATATATCAGACTTCAATATTTTATTGTATAATATTTTCTAAGGTTAACACGAGCACTAGACATAATAATAATATCCGTGCGAATTAAATTTTTATTGTATTTTATTGTTAACTGGAAGATAATGCTGTTAGTATTAAGTTTGCCTCAGTCCTTTATTTTATTAGTGCTCTAACGAATTTTAGTTAAAATAATAGCAACATCTTTGTTGGAATTAAAGCCAATATACAACATACAATTTTATACACCTTGTATAGCCTAAAACTTACTTATTTGACTAAAAATAAAATAAAATCCTTAGGTACTAAATTATTTGCTTTCCAGCTTTGTTTGCTGACATAAAAATCAGTACACTGTCTGCTAGCAGTGTACTGTTTTTTATATATATTTTAAATGAGTACAAACTATTTGAGAACCATTGGTTCAGTCAAACACTTGCGTCATCGTTTACTACTTAGATAGAGTCCACTAGGCCAAGCTACATTAAGTTATTAACCGAAACAAAAACGCGGGAAAATTACTCGGTATTTTGAGAGGTCAAAGTTAAGTTGACCCAAGTTATTTATGTTGCGTAACATTGCGTGGTTTTGCACAACGGTATCCGGTTGCCTAGCAACACGAACTATGATGGTCTAGAGATGGTCTGCTTCAAAAACTTTTCCTTGTTCTTGTATTACAAGATATATGTTATATTTTTAGATAAGGTTAAAAAAGGACCGATTTCACGATGGTCACCAGATGGCACGACCAAACTTTTTCTAATGTGGGTAAATCACGTTGTGTTTGCGCCTGCCAAAAAGTATTTAATAAAGAAAGTTAACTTTATTAAATACTTTTTGGTGTCAAAGATGTCAAAAAGTTAAGTTATTATTTTTTATTCTGGGATTCGTCTTTTGTTTTCTCTTGTTTATTGAAAAGTCGTTGTATTTCTACACACCTTTCTGAGAGGATTTACAGGAGAGAAAAATCTCCTACCTTTAATGACACCAGGGCCCTTATTATGAAGCTGCTGCATTATCGGAAGGGTTGACGACCATTGACGTCATGCTTGAGCTTGACAATTCACTCAAATCTAGCGACAAATACCAATATGCCCGCACTGGGAATCTGGGTCTCTCGGTTCCGAGTCCAATGATCTACCCACTAGGTTACCACCGCTCGTAGTCCAATGTTCTACCCACTAGCCTACCACCGCTCATGACGATGACTCGCCATGCTCATACTTACGTTATTTATTTAATTCCCGACGTTTTGGCAACATTGCAGTTGCCGTGGTCACGGGTAGACTGAAATGGCGAGTACAGTCAATTATTGTAGTGAGAGTAGGTGATCTACTCATTTCACTTGTATTTTTTCTCGCAGCAGATAAATAATCGCGATTTCAGCCGTTAAATGCGTAACTATATTACAAAACATTTAATAACAGTCCAAGTGGTCTTTCTGTGTATTTCTGATTGAAACTCTTTTGAAAATAAAAGTGAAACGTGAGACGAGGGGTCACCTCGCTAGACGATGGGCAATGGCCGCGGCATCCGATCAATGATCAATGTGATAATAGGTAGTTTGAGAACGTAAGAATCGTGGGGTGCTTAAAGTTCATGCTTTATTTAGCTGACGCTACCTTTAACCTACAGAGATAGCTCTGAATAAGTTGTGACCAGTTACAACTAGTTACGCTGTCTATCCTGAGTTATAACTAGTTTAAAACTACGATATTGAATCCGCCGACCTGACGTGAGAATGGCGGGTTCAATTCCAACCAACTGTAATTAGTGTGACTAATTCAGAGATACCTTTTGGGGTAGGTAGCGTCAGCAAAATCAAGCACACGCCCGCGGTGTATACGTTATCGGTAGATTGGGTAGATTTCATCATGAAGTCGGTTAAAAATTGCTGTTCAAAGAATGGCTATTTTACACATCTTAAAGGTACTTACGTACTTACATGTGGTACTCCGACTACATCGAGATTAAACAGAGTTATCGACCATGGAGATAATGCATATTTTTCTATGTCAAAATATGTAACGATTCTGTGTTTCTGTGAAGAATTTCATTATACTAAGTTTGTATGAGTGCAGAACATAACAGTGTTCTTGTTAGTTCTGGGTGTCTGTTTTGTTATTTCCAGCTTTTTTTTTTGTTTTGTGCACGTGTTATGTGTACGTATCATCATCATCATCATCATCAGCCATCCGACGCCCACTGCAGGACATAGGCCTCCTTCATGGTTTTCATAACCATGAGGGGTTTTGCCATAATCGCCACGCTTGGCAGGCGGGTTGGCGATCGCAGTATGCGGTTGGAGTCTCAGGAAGACGCTGCTGCCCGTCTCCTGGTAATTGGCTCTGTGTGGCGCCGGATTAAGAATAGCGTCACTTCATTTCCTTCCCTGGATGTCGTAGAAGGCGACTAAGGAAATCAATTACCAGGAGTCAACAGTACCAACATAAAATTTTATGTACTTGTATTGCTTCACGGATAATGACAAAAAGGCTGATCTAAAATATCTTTGCCTGATTTTGAAATAGGGGTGACCGGCAAAAAAGTATGTTTAAGTGGAAGTAGAGTAGGTCATTATGTATGATACATTTTTTTTAGTGTTTATAGGAGATGCGTATCGGTAATTCAGTGATTTTTGAAATTGCTTCTAATTGTGAGCTATTGGCTATTTTGTTTTGTAATGTAAGCTTTTACGAGCGGATTGTATTTTATTTGGGGTTTGGCAGATCTACTTTCTGTAATGTTAAGCAAATGTAGATTTCTGAAGTGTTCAACCAGCTTGTAAGTAAAAATATGTGGATGTTGAACACGGTAAAAAGTTTTTAGAACAAACATTCCAGCTAATATTGTCATTACTTACACTATTAACTCTCTATTATTCAGTTTAAAAAAAAAGTGACGAATCCCCAAGTTTTAATGTAATTATAAACTGTATATTATAATGTAATCTGGATTCACTTAGATGAAATTATGTCGGATGGGTCTGACCAGGTTTTGTGTTGACCACATGGAAAGTAGACTCGGAACTCATCTCAAAACTTTTGTAACTAGAACCCTCACTTTCCTCCAGGGGGGTTCAGCCCCAGACTGTGCGGGGCCTAATGACGAAATACTCGTTGAATTAACAATAGGTTTAGCCCCAGACTCCGCGGGACCTAATGACGGAACACTCATTGAATTAACAATAGATGGACTAACCACAACGCTCCTTCTTCCGCAGTGCCAACACAGCAATGGACAATGACGTCACACCGGTGTACCTAGCCGCGCAGGAAGGACACCTGGCCGTGCTCAAATACCTGGTTCTGGAGGCCGGAGGAAGGCTGGATGCGAGGGCCCGGGATGGCATGCTGCCCATACACGCGGCAGCGCAAACGGGCTGCTTAGACTGCGTCAAGTGGATGGTATGCACACTTCTCCTTCTTCTTTGTCGGTAAACTCCTTACAGAGTTGACGTGGTCCTCATGAAGACTTGTTATTTTGGACCTAAGTAGTGTGCGAGGCATAGTGAATGCCTTGTCATAAGCACTGTAAGCTTTAAAGACCTATGTCGTGACGGAAAATATTTTTTCTATGCTACTGCTTAGGGACTACCCATCAAACAAAGATACGCCGCCAAATACGTTTTGTTACGGCGTGACGTCTGCTGACGTCACACCTAATAGGCAAGCACGTATCTTGTATTCTTACGGTCTTATTTATAAAAAGAGGATTCCTTAAAACACTCGATAAAAGTCGATTAAAATAATCTGTAGTGGGGATTTTTCAAGGAAAAGACGTAACCACAGATTAAATAAACTGCCTCGGACGAGTGCTTTAGAGGAATCGTGTTTTTATAAATAACACTAGTTTAGGCCCCAATTATTAGGAAAGACGGAAGCTGGACCGTCCATTTCTATAGGCAAGTAATCAAATCGTGAACCTAACGGAAAAGATTTTTACGAGTAATAATAAAAAAATTCATAAACAGCTCCGAGTTAGAATATTATGCTTATCGTGGAGGGTTTACACTGACTGAGCGAATGCGCCGTGTCCTCAAAATAATGTCAAATATTGCATCTATTTTTACTTATGCTATACAATGTTTTTCTATAGGGAACCCATCATCGTTAACCCACAGGATTAGCCAGCTACAGAGAAAGTCCGAATAATCGCCTTGGGTGACTAAGCTCTTCCATGTAGCAGTTAACCATTTCCTTCACACGAACTTGTGATAATTACCATATACATTACGTACAGCGTAGCAAGCAAGTAGCAATAAAATTTTGCTTAATGGGCATGGTTATCGATACTGATCAAACATTAAGACGTTTCCCACAACTAGAATCTATATAAACTCACGCCAGTATCTCGGAGCGGTAGGCAGAGGCAAAGGTTTACCACTTGCCACCAACATGACAGCCGCTTTCGATTTATCAACATGTGCCTGCACGTAATCAACATAATCAATAGAAAAAGTCCAAATCTTGGAAAGTTGCTAAGAAAGTCGGTCTCGCGCACGAAGGGTTCCGTATCATTATCTATACAGCATTTGACTGTTGCCGTTATTAATATCGACCAAAAAATGGGGAAAAAAAATCACGTTTGCTACGTGGTAGCCCCCTTTAAATATTTATTTTATTATAATTTAATGATATACTTTTAAAGTGAATATACAACCAAATATTCTGTGAATATTTTAAACGGCAACAGGGAGACTATTGCCGTTATTAAGAAACGGCAAAAAAATCACGTTTGTTGTATCATAGAAGCCCCACTTAAATATTTATTTTATTGTTTTTAGTATTCGTTGTTAAAGCGGCAACAGAAATACATAATTTTTGAAAATTTCAACCGTCTAGGTTCATGAGATACAGCCTGGTGAGTCACCAGTGTCACCAGTGGTGACAGACAGACAGAGAGACAGACGGACAGTGGAGTCTTCATAATAGGGTCCCTTACCCTCTGGGTACGGAACCCTAAAAATGGACAAAAACCCCTCCTCCTCATTCGAAGGTTGTGTGCTATCTACCTAATCTGATTAATTTGCTCACCGGTCTAAATGCGCCAGACACTGAGTGGCCAGAAACCTGTGATCATTACCGGCGCAAGCCAGGAACGTGCAAGGAAATCAACCTCCACTTCCTACCTCATGCAATCGAAGCCTAATGCTAGATCGATCTAGTTTGCAATGAGTAATCGAAGTATTTACTCCATCCGTCTTTCTAGGAAAATCACATAGAAAAATAAATAAAATTATAAAATGTTGATGGGCAAGATTGAGCGGAAGAGGCATGTTGGGGGAAGAAGGAAGTCGTGGCTCTGAAGCATCAGGGAATGGACCACTACAGCTAGGCTGTTTAATGTGTTGGTGCCTTCATTAGTACTGAGAGATTCCGGAAGAAGAATATACACAATGTGTGTTGCCCAGAAAAAAAAATACAAGCATTATGTTCGTTACTATGATAGGTGAGTTTAGACGTACGTATCTAAATTTCGTTTCAGCCAGCTTTGATCTGGGTGTAAAGAAACAAAAACAAACTATCGAAGTCAAGAAATTGATAATAGGAGTTAATAGCTATCTTTGTATCTGTCAAGTACGACGAGACACAAACATATTTCAAATGGAAACCTAGACAGTATTATTCAGTTCATAAACCCTAGCTGGTGACATACCAGCTGTCTCTCCAATAAAAGCAAAGCAAAGGCATTTACTTTTTCCTCCACATTCTCAATGCATTATGGTCTTAGACGGCTTAATATAACTCAGTTATAGCTTGCGCGTAGGTAGAGGACAGTTTCTGGCCAGGAAAGGCGAGGCTATGAGCGTTATGGAAAAGAAAATGATGTTGCTAGTTTTTTTTCCTATACTTATCTCGATAAAGTATTTTCTAAGGTTAACACGAGCACTAGACATAATAAAAACTGAATTGACAACATTTTATATTTTACAACGCCTAGAACTAAAAATACCGTTTCTTAATTTTGCTATCCTGATTACGAAAAAAATATTTACAATTTTTATTATTGCTTGATTTTAGAGAAAATAAATAAAAACCAAAAATTGTGTGTTGACGTCACACATACGGTAGAATGAGGAGTTACCGTTGCCTATTATTAAAAAAAGTTGTTATGACAGATGTTATAGTTGACTGACAAGAGAAATATCATTAAACGTCAATCAACAATAGTTTTTAAAAAGTCGGCAAAGGTGTTAGTATTACTATGCCGTAAGTGTGACGTCATTTGGCGTTTACGTCCTTTTAGAATAAGACGAAATTCAAACAGAAAATTATCACTGAAAATCATCGAATTAAAAAAAAAAATATGATTCGTTTTATTTTGTATCTAGTTTCTTTTGAGACAATAAAATACGTTAGCTAAAAAATTGAAATGTTGTCAATTGTACGGATATTTACTCGTTTACTTTTTCATTTTACAATTTTCTGACGTTTCGGTACTTTTGCAATTCCCGAAACGAGTAAATATCCATGCAAATTCAGTTTTTATTATTTCGACAAGTTTTACTATTCAACTGCCTCGTTGGTCTAGCGGTAACACTCTTGACTGCCACAACAGAGGTTGGTGTGTTCCAATCCAGCTGGATGCCGTTCGTGGTTAGTATAAATGGCCTCAGTCTGGTTGTTTTTTCATGTTCTTGACTAGTTACCATAGCACAGAGTCTCCTAGTCAGTGCACATGTTAGCCTAATCTTTTCAGACAGAGCCGCCTTGCGCCGTATAGCTCTGCGCAGGCTACATCTCGAGAACTGACTTTCTTTCTACTCTGCTTTTAGCTAGCGGGAGAAAACCGGTAAATGCCGGACTAGATGGTGCATTTCACTTTCGATACATATTTAATGCAGCAGAGATATTATTGTGCAGGCGGTACTGTCAGGTGGAAAAGTGACAGAGATAGATAAGGAGGCGGCATGAAATGAGAAATCAGAAATTTATTTCAACGTAAAGAATTTTATATTTTGTTTCAGTTTACGTGGGTTTATGTAATGTTTACATTGTCGATGTAGATTAACATGTGTGACAGCTGAAAGGACGTATTGAATTGATCACGACGTAACTTGAACCACGGAAGCAACACAACCACGCCCATTTCATGGCTCGTACAAGTGTAATTTAAATTACTGTATGGTTACTCCCACGAATTAATCTCTGTATCGAGATCTCTCTGTCACTATAGGTCGCAACTCCAAGTGTTCTTGAGCAACCCACGTTGTTGTATAAGTCAGGTAAACAATTAAAACATAATTGCTGCTTTATATATTTTTTCTATCTGTTGTGTATTTAGTTTTATTTCTGTTATTGTGCATATTATGTTACTTATCTTCTTATTTTGTTTCTGTGATGTCATTGTATCTTGTTGGTATAATAAATGTCTTTCTTCTTCTTCTTCTTCTTCTTCTAAAACCAGGGTAGGACGCCTACCAGCTCGCTGGACCGACGATCTGAGGCATATTGCTTTCAACGGCCTCATGAGGATATTCGAGGACAGTAGTGGTGTTTCTTTGGGAGAAGCCTATTTCCAGCAGTGGACGAATATGAGCTGATGGATTGCAGAGTGGATGTTTCAACACACATACTTATTTTGTATGGTTCATATAGGCGCAATTATGTACTGGACTTAACAGAATCGTTTTATTTTCCCGAAACGCTGCGGGAACTTTTACCCTGGGAACAAGGCGAAATTGCGAAAACAGTATCACCCTGCTTCATAGTTTTTACTGTCCGAGGTGGCATCAGCGATGTTTATAATGCATCCATAAGGCCATAATTTTCTTCGGCTGGACATAGGCCTCCCTAAGGCATGTCACTTATTTCTGTTCTCAGGCATCTTCATCCAGGCGCTACCAGTGATCTGATTTAGATCGTTGCTCCAACGAACTGGTCTCTACTCGTCTTTTTTACCCAGCGTATGGGCTAAAACAATGTCACCAGCCCACTGCCACTTTAACCTGCTAATCTTATAGGTTATGTCAATTGCCTCAGTTTTTTAGTGAATTGTTTATTTTCTGATGTGATCCATCAGAGACACTTAGATCACAGACAGTTCCATAACATTCTGAACAACTTTGAATCGGTAGACTAGTCCTACCGTCAGTGTTCACGTTTCAACTCCGCTTTCTCTTAGTGTATTGGTAGCAAAGTAGATTCAATAGATTTGCCAATCAGCATGAGGAGCTGGATGGTTTTTCCTCAGGGTGCGCCTGGCGTACAGGGCTCAGGCTCGTACCAGGCTTTTTACTTCATAACTGGTTTTAGGTGTAACAATTTATCTTCTTCTCTTCTAGATCGTCGAACGCGGCGTGGACCCGAACGCCCGTGACGGCGACGGTGCTACACCGCTCCACTTCGCGGCATCCAGGGGACACCTGGCAACAGTCCGCTGGCTGCTGCGCCACGGCGCCAGACTTCACCTCGACAGACACGGGAAGAGTCCCATCAACGATGCTGCCGAAAATCATCATCTTGAGGTATGTAACAGAGGATAGTGCTACGCCACTCCACTTCGCGGCATCCAGGAGACACCTGGCGACAGTTCACGAGCTGCTGCGTGATGGCGATAGATGGAATCTAGGCATGTCAAGAGTCCCATCAACGATACAGCTGAAAATCATTATCTTGAGGTATGTAATAGGAAAAGGTGCCACGCCGCTCCACTTTGCGGCATCCAGGGGACCATTCTGAAACAGCCACAAGGGAAATTTCTACTACAAGGGAATAAAACTACCACTTAATTGAACACCTAGCAAGAGTTCATTGTCACTAGAATAATTCTGATTTTAAAGGAGTTCTTGTTACGAGTTAAATTGAATTGAAAATATTTATTTCAAACTTACTTAAATAACAGGCAAGTTCATAGTGTTATTAAATTTAAAACCTTAACCCATTAGTCATACTTAAATTTATTGTTAGGGTAGACATGAATTGATGCCCAATACTTGAGAATTGGGGTATCCATCCTGTTCCCGATCGTTATCAACGAGCACTCAATAACTAACGCTTGGTAGTACGACATGTAGCCTACTGTCCACTGTTTTATGCTGCCCGGAGCAAAGAGTTCCAAATTAGAGAGACAATGCCTACGAACAAAATTTTAAAGTAACTTTATATTTTTATAAAGATTAAAAATTACTTTATTATAGATTTGGAAGTGTTTCTCAGGCGTTCAACTAATTTTCTGTTTAGTGGACGATTCTTTTTGACAAATTTTAACTCAATTGCACACGTAGAAAGTTAGGAAAGCAGAGAAAAGGGAAACCACTTCACAGATTACCTAATAAAACGTTTAACTGCTACCTACTGGGCTTGAAATTACCATATGAAAGGGAACAAAACAATTTGGTTGTTGGTTCCAATTCTAATTGCGTAGCCTTTATATATTATTACTCAGCATGACAATGTACTTTCTATAGTATTATACCATAGCCGAAAATTGATCTAGTGCAAACAGAAGTTCTAGCCGAATAAAACTTGTATCGAATTGTTTTAAAAGTAGATAACTATTATTTATGAAAATTAAACTCTCGTTATTGAAAAAAATAGTACAATAAAAATTAAATTTGGCGATAGGCCTATGCTCAGCCTAATGTCGTTAAGCAACATTCTCCACCGGCGACGCTGGTTAATAACATAAAATATAGGTTAATGTTTGAATACTTTTCTTAAATGTTCTTTTTATATTTTTATATTCTGTCCTTAGATGTTAGGTGAATAAAAAAGATTTAAACAAAAAATTGTTACAGTGTCGCTGTGACTAGAAATTGACAAATTAAGGTTTTCCTAATAACTGATGACCTAATATTGTAGAGTCTGCAGAATCCTATCTCGCTGACCATGGCAAGAAAAATTTGAAAGAGTAAATGGAGCTGGAGCAGGAACAGAAATGGATCTTCTGTGTCTTTTTATGCGCACAGTCGTGTATATGGTCAATGAGTTCCGAGGCATGTAGTGTTGTGAGCATAGACAATGGGGTCTTATGGAAAGTGAATTACTTTTCACTTGTTGCCTGGTTGCAGTCTACTGGCGTTTGCATGTTTTTGGGAGTGTGCATACGTAATGCGATGATCTAATCTTACTGAGCTTAGTAGGGCCTATTGTAAAATTATTTCTAGTTTTGTCAGTGACTTCGTTCTCATCGGATTCAAATAATAAATAACTACTTTCTTCTTCAATACCAGTACTCCTCAGAGGAGTTTCAAGTCAACAAAGATTCTCCCATTCCTCTTATTCTGGGCCAGATCGTTGATGCTAGCCCAAGTTTGTGCTAGTTGCTGAATCAACGCTTGGACTTATTTTAAATGAATTTTGTTCTAAATTTGCCGTCTTTGTTGTTATACAAACGTTAACCTCCGATTTGAAAAACAAGGAGTGTTATAAGTTTGACGCCTGTATCTGTCGAGATGTCCTTGTGAGTCTGACGCAACTAAGCTCCTAAACGGATGAACCAAATTTAATGAGGATCGTTTTTAGCCAGGTCATGTACATATTCGTGGAGATCATCAGCTCCGGTTACTTTTTTAAAATGTTCTCAGTACAATTTTTAGCTAGGAATGTGTAATATAAACTATGCACAGTTTCGTGATCATTTTTTAGAACCGAAGACTTGAGAGTCGGATGATGAGAGAGAGAGAGAGAGCTACCGGAAACTGAGTATCGTAGCTCAAATTCTTGCTTCCTAGTTGCACCAGTTTCTGAGAATCAGGTGTTCTTAAACTACTATTCTTAAACTATTCATATGTTTGAGAGTGATTTGAAACCCATTTTTTGTTATAATAATCTGCAAAAGAAGTTAATGTTTTCTTTTGTGGCACTAGTGTTGCTCATGGAGCCTATTAAGAATGTACCTCATTACTCGAAAAACCAATCCGCAGTGGGCATGAGTGGTGGTTATTCTCGCACTGAGAGAAGGCCTGTGCCCTGCAGTGGACCGTGTAAATAAGCTGCTTGTGATATACTAAGTGTTTCCGAAAACTGCCTGTCGTTTTAGTTCACTGAGTTTGCAGGTACAGTCGGTACATTGGTTTATTACTGCACCGAATATTGAATAACGGAACGCAAATGAATTACGAATGAATTTCCGCGCCGGTGAATCGTTGACATGCTTTCGATTCAAATGTGATTTATTTGGTGCAACTGTGTTCATACATTACGCTTATGCATAGGTACATTTGAAACGCGCATTGATTATTTGACGTGTTTCAGTAAAATATTTGGAGTACTTAAGTATTTTTGAAATGTTAGTGTTGAATATCGAGTTAAGAAATAATGCGATTTTCGCTCTGTACAATACACGTACCGCCTGATATTTCTGCTTATACATACATATTACATATTTGAGATTATGTGTTCGTAATCCCCATACGAGTATTATTTCGAGAACAGTCGGTTTTTTCAATTCGTGGTAGTAGCCAGTTCAATGCACGATTAGGTGAGTTGTTAAAAGTCGTGGAGAGTCTTTGCCGCTTCTTGTCTCCTATAAATATCATAAATCTGTAAATTTTGTCTCCGTCTGATATTTGTCTCACTCTATTTCTTTGTGCGCGCATCACCCAAAAACCAGTGAGTGGAATTATGTAAAACTCACCATGATTATGCTTAGATTCCCGTGTAACATTTAGGCTACATAACATCACGCTTAAGTCCCTGAGCGGTCAGAAAATCATCATAAGCTGTGAGGTCATTGAACAGTGGTTTTGCCGTAATGAAGGATACAATTAGCCAGGTAATGAAGAACCAGACAGTCTACGCACTACCCTTCCGAAATAGCCTACATCTGCCACCGTCAGAATCGCCAAATTGCGAGGTGCCTAGATAATTTCGCAGGGGTATATGGTGCGCGGGACGCTGTATGAAATAGTTTCTCTTTTTGTAAGTCTGTTAATTGTTTTACTTACATGCATTATAGGTAAAAATAAACTGCTAATGTAATATCTAAAATTAGTATTGCACATATACTAAGGTGATAAAGGTACTGAATTAATTATAATATTTATTATTCAGAATAAAAGTGTCCGAAGGAACAATTCAGTATAGACAACAGAACAAGGCTAACTAAAAAAAACTATCGATAGTTGCGTTCTGAAACTCTCTAGGTCCTGTACCACCACGAACAATCAAACATAGTTTCAAACTGTACTTATTGGCCTTGGCCTTTGCATCTGCGTGATGAGATGATTTATATAGCGTTCAGTGGCACCTTCACTCACACAAACATGGTTTATATTTGCATAAAATAAGAAAAACGTTTAAATATTATGTTACATTTATTAGAATACAAATTATTTATAATGTAGCATAATGTTTAAGTGTCACGCTTCGTGACAACGAAGTAAGTAATGCACAATAATGATATGTCCTTTAAAAAATAATAATCATAAAAATTAATCGGAATAATAAAAACACATGTCAGTTAATTTGTGTGTTAATTCAGTTAAAACAACCTATTAAAATCAAATTCATTCGCAAAAAGCTTCGTCAATGTTTCGTCAATTTAGATTAATTTTACCACCAGACAAATGCGGGTAAATTTTTACGTTTCGGAATGTTGGCTATGTTAACTTTTTATTTCTGACATTTAAAAAAAGTTTACGTCAAACGAGGCGGTACGTTCAAAGACCTTTTTTTAAACTATTAAACAAATTACAATCACAAACTAAAATTAACAACAGTTTTAAAAAGAGCGGGTAGATGTGAAACTGAGATCCCCTACCTACCCTTTTTCAAATCTGCGTATGCTGATGGCGAGCGACTACAATGATCTTTACCTAATCATCTGCTTTGTCATAAAATGCACACAACCCTCTTTAAATGTGCACGAAATCCTGTAAAATTCCTTACTTTTCACTGTTAGAAAATATTACGATCTTGCGACGATATCGCGTCGAAACTATGTTGGATTGTGCGTACAAATAATGTTTCATCATCATCATCATCATCAGCCATTTGACGCCCACTGCAGGACATAGGCCTCCTTCGTGGTTTTCCTAACCATGAGGGGTTTTGCCACAATCGCCACGCTTGGCAGGCGGGTTGGCGATCGCAGTATGCGGTTGGAATCTCAGAAAGACGCTGCTGCCCGTCTCCTGGTAATTGATTTCCTTAGTCGCATATGTTTCATACGATGTTTTAATTAATATGTTTGGGTGGCTCAGTACCATCTAATCTATCGTTACAGCCCGAATATTCATGTTAGGCATAAGCCTCCCCAAGGCACGCCACATCTTTCTGTTCTCAGCCACCCCCATCCAGCCGCTACCAGCAATCACTATTACGTTGAGTGTAAGCGAGCGACCAGCTGTTCCGACGGGAGACGGCGTGGTGACGTAGTAACTACCTCACCATGCCGTCTCCCGTCAGAACAGCTACCGTAGTATAATAGAATAGTAAATTTAAATTAAATTAATAACTGCGAAAAGGTCTCAAAGGACGAAATTTAGAATGGAGATAGACCATGACCTTGATTAAAGGGTGAGGGCACTTCATATTCTAATCCAACGCGAACGAAGTCGCAGGCACAGCTAGTATAAAATAAATGTAAGTATTCTTCATTTTTTTTTATTAATATTTGTTAATTTGACTAAACTAAACTCCGAAGAATTCAAGTCACATCGCGTGTCCGCTGCCAGTGAGACCCGAAATACGTCCATGCCTAGCCAGTAATTAATTTGTCGTGCATTATTGTATCTTATGTTGAAACAATTTTTTTCTTTTTTTATCACGGAGTGAAGCACAGAACATATTTCTCTGTTCTGTGGAGTGAAGTAAATGTTATGACACTCAGGTTCCCTAACTGTCTTTGCCGAGGTCTCCGAGAGCACGGATTTGTATGGGACTTATTGCGCTGCGCGAGCGAATAGTTGGTTGAAAAGTAGGCATTTTTGAAATTATAGAAACACAAATCCTATTATTAGAATTTTGATGGCCAACGTCACTAAAAAATTTAGTGATAGACATTTTGATATATTTATTATTATCCAAAACTCAGTATAGCTCAAATAAAAACCATATCTAGTGATTATTTAGACTCATGCATGTTCACGATTTTTTAATGTTATAAAGTTTAAAAAATCATTACTATAATGACCGACGGCCCTAGATAGAACACTGAAAAGTATTTTTTTTAGATTTCAAATACCAACAATTAGAGAGTAGAATGTATTTTAAAACATCTGATTACAGGTAATGTCGGAGAACCCAGCCTTAAACAAATTAAGCCGGTAATAGAGTGTCAGACGCGTTAGTCTGGCGTCAAATTAATAACGGAAGCAAAAGGCAAATACACCCTTTCAGCGGAACGACATGACGAAAATAACACGCGTCCGCGAACGTCCTGTAAACAATAGTCTCATTCAAGGCTGAACGACACGTATTGTTCTGAATTCGCGCATGAATGGCTGTCGGAAGGTTCAATGTCACCTCAGGGGACCGACTTGGTTGAGAGGTCTGTGAACTGTATGTAGAGATTATGTTCGGGTGTTGTCGTTTGATTTTAGGAAGGTTCTGTTTAGTAATAAGTAACGGTTTTCAGGTAATTAAATAAGAAGATTATATCAGAATCCAAAAACAAACACGAAATAAATGAGCGATGTAAAGAATTTTACATGTACATTTAGCCATCGTGAGATTTTCATACCTTGATCAATAGATCATCTTGTAATGTCCGGCAGATAACTTGAACACAAATCTGCGCATTCAAGATGAGTTTGCGATGGAAAGCATTTTTTTTTTAATATTTGTTAATTTGACTAAGCTAACCGAAATAATAAAACTATAGATCCACGAATAAGATCCATTTTTGTCCAACAGTGTCTAAACGTGCTGGTGGCAGCGGGCGCCGGCGCAGGCGCCGATAGCAAGCAGCTGGCATCCTATAAGGCGGTCCACGCGTGCGCTTGCGCACCTGGGGAGGCAAGAGTAAGTATTTTGAAAAAAAAACTTCACATGAAAAGGAAACCACGACCCGAGTCGCGATTCGAACTCTATTTTTCCACGGTAGAGCTTTACCAGGTTTCATAAAACTACAAATAATAGTTTATCATGTCAGTATGCATTGCGTAGCTAATTAGTACAATTTATTAGTGTTTTTAGTTGATAATCTGTGGGTTAATCGGCATCGCATCGTTGTGGTAATATTCTTTTTCTTGCTCGTGCTGAGGAAAATTTTAAAAACCTATTTAGAGGCTAAAAATTCCACCCATGCCGGGACTTGAACCCGCGACCTCTGGCTAACCGTGCCAGTGCTTTCCGAACTGAGCTAATGGGCAGGTGCAGGCAGCGACATCTGGCCGAAGCAATTTACATCACTTGCAGCCCCGAGTAACCCCCTTTGCAGTTAGGTTAATACAGAGAAGTTTGTAAAGAGGCTCGAAATTTCGCCGATGCTTGCATTTGCCCATTAGCTCAGTTGGGAGAGCGCTGGCACGGTTAGCCAGAGGTCGCTTTGCCTCTGCCATTGACAACTAAAGCAAATGTTTTAGTCAATGGGCATCGTTATAAAAAAGAGTTGTGTTATATACTTTTTTTTCGAGAAAATAGACTATTTTGAGAGCCTGGGCTGGATATACGGGCTGCTTTAATTAATTTTTAAAGCGAAAGGAAAGACCCATGGTCTACAAAACCGGAAGTACGTCATCAACTAAGATCCTCAACGTCATCAACTAAGAGCTGTCAGTTTCTAGTGGTACCATTACTCAATACAAGTACTCTTTCAATAAACAAAACTAAAACGACTCCTAATATCTGCAAACGTAAAACAGGTTATATTTTTTTTTGACGGAATACCGAGATGTCGATATCCTGGAGTTTTTTATTCAAAAATATTAAACCTTCTTTAAAAGGAACGTGTGAAACGACTGTTAGAAGGTCGAATTAGTCCCACATTTATTCACAAAAATACAAGAAATCAGTGAATATTATTAATTTATAATTATAGCATTATATTTACTGAGCTTATACCTTGACGAAGTATCATTTCTAACTATTGTCTATATTTAGGACATTGCCCATTCGGCCATTAATTCTACAAAAAGCGTAATTGTTCAACAGTGATATTAGTACACCCATGGCTGTTAGACTTCTGTCTGCAACAACCGGTCAAGTGCGAATCGGACTCGCGCACGAAGGGTTCCATACCATTATCTATACAACATTTGTAAATTTCAAGCGTCTAGTTGTTGCCGTTATTAATATAGAGCAAAAAACGGCAAAAAATCACGTTTGTTGTATGGAAGCCTCCCTTAAATATTATTTTAATCAGTTTTTAGTATTAGTTGTTATAGCGGCAACAGAAATACATCATCTGTGAAAAATTCAACTATCTAACTATCACGGTTCATGACATACAGCCTGGTGACAGACGGACGGATAGACAGCGGAGTCTTAGTAATAGTGTCCCTTTGGGTAAGGGATCCCCTGCCAAATTTGTAGGCTTCACTTTCGACACTGGCTTGCAATGGCGAGAGCACATAGAAGTATATTGTATCGCCAGAGTAACACCTACCTTATCTAGGGAAAATTTGCTTATAGCATACTATGGCTACTTTCAGCCAATACTTATGTACGGGATAGACCTTTGGGGACTAGCTGCAGATCGAGACAGACCCTTCATCATTCAAAAAAGAATGGTTGGAAGAATGATGAAGGTACCTCCGGATGAACAAGCCAAACAATTGTTCATTGAGTTAGGTGTGCTCACAGTTCCTTATCTATACTTATTTGAAGTAGCCAAATATGTCCGGTGCAATTTAACACGTTTTTCCCCAGTGGTGACTACTAGTAGGTGTAGAATCCGAAGACAGCATGACCTGATGACTGTTACACATCGTCTGTCTAAGACTGGCAAATCACTAGAGTATTTATAACAAAATTCCCGTGGATATAAGGGAGTCGCCGAGCAATTACATATTCTTAAATAAACTAAAAAAATATCGATGTGTAAAAGCTTACTATTCTGTTGAGGAATATCTGGACGAACAACTGAATTGACATTTATAAATATTTTAATTTTTGATTGATTTAAATTTATTTGTTATGAGTCTAATTTTATTATTAAGCTATTGTTAAGTTATTTAAACTAAGCATCTGCTTAGCTCATAAGCTATTTTGACGATGTTGTTACCTAAACTGAATAAATGACTAAGAAATGACACCATCATGAAACAGCCAACATCAGTTAAGTACATCAGACTTCGTCTCGACTTGCCATCAGGCAAGATAGAGGTCAAGTGAAAACAAGTTTTATAAAAAAAAACAAGATTGAAACCAGTAACAGATAACTAGTTATCGTTCTGCTGGTGCGGTATTAGCACCAGCGTAACCCAACCTAACAACGTCTTCTATTTCAGTGCGCCCTACCCAGCTGCATCAACGCATCAGAGTCCCGCTCCCCTTTCTACCTTCACGCACCGGAGCGCGAGCGAAGGGCCTCCACGGAGCGTCGTGGCTCCCTGCCTTCCACCCCGGCTGGCTCCGTCAGCTCCTCACGCACTGGACCAGCCGACGGCCTGTATGTGAACCCGATGCAGCGAGCGCTCTCCACTAGCATCGCTCAGCACACCAGCGAGTCGGGAGAGGATAGCTCTGGTAAGTTACAGATTTCAAACAATCTTTGTTGACCTGAAAGGATTCTTGACATCCATTACTAAAATTTGCCTTAGTGTGTTTGTCCTAGCCAAGCCAGGTCATCTATCGATATGTACGTATAGGTAGTCTACAACACTGCTTGAGGCTTAGGTTTGTAAAGTCTTTATCTGGTTGCCATAACTTAGGATATCGCAGTTTAGAACCTGGATAAGTAACTAAAGAGTTACTTATCCAGGTCCTAAGAAGCTCCCTGCCTTCTACCCCGGCTGGCTGCGTCAGTTCCTCATGCATTGGAGCAGCCAACGGCCTGTATGTGAACCCGATGCAGCGAGCGCTCTCCACTAGCATAGCTCAGCATACCAGCGAGTCGGGAGAGGACAGTTCTGCTAAGTTTCAGATTTTCTTTACCTGAACAAGATCTTGGCATCTGTGCGTCTTACTGATCGTCAAGACTTCATCCATCGGTGTGTATCGCTAGTGTACCATTTATTTATCGGTATGTAGACTACCACACAGGTTTTGGTTTGAGACTTCACAAACAATTTAAGGTAATGTGCAGCACTCCAGTGTCTCCTTAGAATGCGAGAGAAGTGATTGTTGTTATGGAGAGGTATAAACACACATCTGGCGGAATTAGCTAACAAAAATAATCAACACCTCGGTTCATTAGCAACCACGCACGCGTATTAGTTAACGTAGCGTTACCGTTACACCTACCAATTACACCTGGAAGCAGGTGCTAAGAAAGGCAAGAGCTAAGAAAGTAGCTTGGTTCTTGCACGATATCTTGCGGTCTGATACCTTCCCTGATAGAAACGTAGATACATTGTTGGTCAAGAAAATAAGACTTTTTACTATAGCCTCTTATGATAGATCATTCCGGACACTTCTTTTCTTGAATATCGTCAGCAAGCATCAATGTGAAATATTTATTCATGGCAGAAATACATGCAAAGCAGACAAAATCTGGCAGGAATCCTGGTTACGTTCACGGTTGCATGTGCAAAGTAGCATTCTCGGCAAAAGAGCTACTTATAATAGCACACTATTAGCTAGCCGGCTATTGGATTAGGTCGATAATGAAGCCTGAACCGATGCGCGAGCGCAGCGAATGTGCAAGTCAAGCGGAGCAGCGCG
This sequence comes from Yponomeuta evonymella, assembly GCA_963969515.1. Lineage (NCBI taxonomy): Eukaryota > Metazoa > Arthropoda > Insecta > Lepidoptera > Yponomeutidae > Yponomeuta > Yponomeuta evonymella. Next base: position 2,612,880 of record OZ018361.1, on the reverse strand, counting down.
GAAGTGACTACGCGATAATCCGGTGTAGAGGAGGTACAGTGTATGTATACGACACATGGTTGTGGGTTCGATTTCTACTGGAGATCACCGTACTTTGATTTGTACAAATGTCCTTAATCTGGGTGTTTTTGTATGTTCGTAATTAGCTTGTTTGGTTACCATGTCACAGGGTGCTTTAGTTTGGACCGAGGCGAGCATCCAGCAGTGATGATTCAACCCAGCCATAGTTACGTACGTCCCTAAGCAATGAGGATACCACGAAGAAGATTACATTTAGTGTGCATTTACCGAAGCGCCTGTGTTCAACTTTCTTATGAAGCTGCTAGCGTTCAAGCTGTTTCGCTGCAAATATAGAAAAGTAGTTGGTATCATAAGAAAATTAATTATTCAATACTGTTTCTAAAAAAAATAACAAATATTTTCAAATACCCCTTTATCGGGTTGATAGCTCCGATTGATATTTTGACTTTGAATACCATTGTGAAAAAGGGCCAGCTGTGCTATTAAGTAGTCGTTTAAGGGTGAGAGAACATAATCGTATAGGTTGTTATATTGGATGTTATGCCACTGTACCCCTTCTATGCAAAGGAAAGGAAGTGTGAGCTTAGGTTTAGGTAATCCAGTTTTTTCTCACACCACTGCACAGTCGTGTTCCTACCGTCGTGAGTGTCTGTCTGCTTGTTTGTTTTCATTAGTTATTTCGTGGTATTCACGTCATTGGAATTCGTTATATCGACGCTTGAAGTCATAGCTTCAGTGGGCATGCAAAGTTTTATGCCGGTGTGTTCGTAGTTCCAAAAGAAAATTTCATCGTTGAAAAGTGTTAAGTGTTATAGTAGTTCAGTCGTTCTTCAGCATCAAAGAAACCTCGTTCTGTTTCATCAGCAGCTGGTCATCAAATTGTACATTTGAAAAAGCTTGGCTTTGTAAATGCCTGCTATCACTGTAAAATAAAATGTGCTAATCGAATTTAAAACTCTACGATTAGTTCTGCTCGTAAAATACACATACTCGACTCGAATTTAGAATTTGGGCAAACATTACTACTGAAACTGCATGCAGTTTGCTGATATATCTTTATATCAAGTCCGATACAGCTATGTAGAATTGTGCTTTCTCACTACGTAAAGCAAAATTACAATACCCATATTGGTGCTGTATCTTGCTTGACATAATATTCACTCTAAGGAACTAGGGAATTCTTGGCGAGGTATAGGCTTTTGTACTCCAGTGTGACAAACTCGGCAGGTCAATTACCTATTTGGAAAGAAATAATTAAGTACTAAGTAAGTCACACTTTTGTTTCGGTTTGTGGACCGAATCATGAGTATTATTAGCAAGTCGAGGATGATGTCGCTGCCCGCTTGGACTATGAAGGAGAACGGAGTGGTGATTGGCGGTTTCGGTAATTTTTTTGAGTTACCCACATTTAATTGATGAATTCTTTAAAATATTGTTTGTCTTAACGCTTAGGTAAAGTTAGATAGGTACTAAAAGCTTTCCAGTGTAGCAGTTGACTGCATTGAGCAAAGTTAGCATGTTATTTGTTCCCTTGTTGATTAAACCCCAGTTTCTCGTACACTAACACGTCGTTAATCTACTATTAACAGCTGTCAATTGATCAAAGTGCATACAAAAAAACCCACTGACAGCTGTTAACAGTAGATTAACAGCTTGTTAGTGTACGGGAAACCGGGGGTAAGTGTCCTGCTTTAATTATCGATATTCTTTTCATTATTCGTTACTATTACATGAGTATGATTGCCATAAACTAATACGTATACATAATTATTTATCCGTATTAGGTTTTCTTTGAAACTATTTTAAAAAAAAGACAAGTAGTAGTAAATTAGTTTCTCTACCTTGTCATGTTTACTAGTAATATTTTTATTCCGAAATATCAGTCACATTTCGTCAGGTTTCTGAGCTATTTGACAGCAAATTCCAGTTGTAGATTGCGAGTCAGCAGGAAAAACTTTCCACGAAACATGTAGATGAAGCTATGTTTATCGTAAAGTTGGGTTGGACCTTAGATGGAAATGCTTCATGAATCCATTGTACCATGCTCATGGCTTTCGTAAATTCCACGCTGACCCAGTGATCTAGATTCTTCCTTATAATATTTTTCTTCATCCGAATTCGTATTAGGCCTTCTATTTATCTCTGTTCGTGAAAGACGCCCACTGTTGGGCGTACCTCTTCAGCGTCACACCAACCTCGCCGGTCCCATACTAATCTCGTCCATTGTTCTGACGCCTTCTTAATGTCACCAACCCATCGGATAGGGGGTCTACCCACCGAACGACGGCCAGTTCTCGGCCACCAAACTGGCTAAACACAACTGCAAATAGAGTCACTTATTCATCACCACCACGTCCCCGCAGCCTGCTCGGCCGCCTCCGACGCCGACACGGCGCACAGCGGCGGTTGGTATCTCCACGGCAGCCACACCACGTCGGGCGCGCCGGCTGCGCTGTACCAGCGAGTGAGGGACCTCTTCCACGCGCCGCGCTCCCCGGGACCCCGCGCCCCGGCCGAGGGGCAAGAGGCGCCTACGATGACAGGTGAGCCATCTATCTACTCTTTGAACGAAGTTCACTATCAAGGATATCCCCATATGCCATGCAAATCTCTTCCTTTTCTATTGGCCGAAGCTTGACCTCGGGCAATAAATGCGCCTACCAGGACAGGTGATATATTTTTGGAGTGTCAGAACATAGTCCACTGCTAAAGACAGACCTTTTCTCTGTCATGCGAATATCTTCCACTGGACGCTCGGCAATTCTGGACCAGAGCGAGTTATGGACCTTTTCTATGAACCGAGGTCCCCGGAATCCCCGGCCAAGGGCAAGTGAACTATCTTGCAAGTCCTGTAATAGGGTCCACTAGGCCTTTTATCTGTCATGACCTATTTTATAGGCCCGGACGGTTTATTTGACTATTCAGTCTTTGAAAACGCGGCCTGATGTTCGCATCCCCTGTTCCAGTGAAAGCCGAGATCCACGGCTCGGCGGAGACGACGCCCGCGCAGTCGCAGCAGACTCCGACCGAGCACTCGGACAGCGACAGCGGTGCGGACGCAGCGCGCCGCGACCACGACTACGAGGACATTTACCTCCCGAGAGACGACCAGCAGCGGCGAAGGTGAGAGTGGCGGGGGTTTCGCTAAAATGGTGCGCTACTGGTACGACCAAAAGAGGACTTTGAAAAACCACCTGCGTCTCCAGAACAGCAGGAAGCACTCAGTATAGGGACGAATATGGAGCTTAAATATTATATTTAATCGCCACTCTGACTATCTTTTCGCAAATCATATTAAACATAATACATCAGTCGTTACTTACATGATAAGATTCCCTGAGTGGATACCAGTATTCCCTTTCAGATTCCAGTAAGTGTGATGATATTGACAATAAAATCTCAGCTCTAGCTAATTGTACTCTGTATCTTTGCAATTGTTTATGTCATGTACTCTGGTGTACAATAAAGAATATTTTTATCAAGGAATCAAAAATTTATTTCAACGTAAAGAATTTACATTTTGTTTGCTGAATGTCAATGTACTATGTTAGCCGCTGCCTTGGGGTCATCCTTGTAGTGGAGAAAAAGGCAGCGGGGATAAAGAAACTCCACTCCGGCCATCTTTTCTCCAATCATCTCAAACCTAATACATCAGTTGTTGCCTATATGATAAGATTCCATGATTGCCATCGATAAATTTAAGTGCCAAAACATTAGTTATTTTTTTTACAAAACTAGGAAAATCATTATGCTGCGGCCAGACACACGAACAGCATCCGTAAAGCACGTTTTCTTATCTTAAGGGGGGCCAGGCATAAATGCTATCTAGTATCTATCTAGGTTCATTGTCGTGGGTCCTAAAAATCACTATTAACATGATTGAGAGATTGTACTGACACTTTTTGCAAATTTGATCTGTAAAAAAAAAATACAATGATTTTTTTTTTCTCGGTGGCGCTAGTGGTACTCACTGGACCCCCTTAATCTGGTCTCATAGAAAGAATGTTCCTCCCCATGCCCCGATGATCCGTTCCCGCGGCTGATGCTATCGTCGTTCCAGGAGCAGCTCGCACGACTCCGGCAGCCACAGCCGGCCCGGCAGCGCCGCGCTCGTCGTCGACTACTCCACCAAGACCCAGGACAAGTGAGTCCCGCCTCCGGGCTTCCTGACGTCGCTCTGTTGTTACATTTCCAACTTTAGGGGCTACCCGCAGCTAGCAAGCGTACCAATGGAAAAAATCAGATTTACAAACCTATTTAGAAGCTAAAAATTCTTGACTTGCACCCGCGACCTCTGGCTAACCGTGCCAGTGGTGAAGGGACTACTCGGACGCTGCAGTGCCTGGGACATTGTTTTTTACATGGAGTAGGCTTGCCCAGCACCTATACCATCCTGACAGCTTCATCGGCCTCGGCCCACATTGTGAGGAAACCCGCGGCTTGTTTGGCTGCGCACGTATTGACTTGTCTTTCTTATTCTAGCTGACAGGTAGTAGAAAGTGACAGAAAAGATACAATTGGCGGCCTATAGCTAATAGCAATTTCTTCCAGGCAACCGCATATTGGAGAATTTGCCGAAGGAGAAATAGATACGGGTAGTCGGTGCAAATACGAATATTAATATATGTAAACATATATTAGATTATAAAGTTGTAACATTGTAATATATCTCGGTGTGATAGGCAGAGATAAAGGTTACCACACCACCACCCATAATTGTGAAGAATAGCCTTCTTTCTTCCAATGAGATAGGATCGTTTCACGCTACCCCGGAAATAAACACATTTTAAATCTTGAGAGACAAACAGAAATATGTTCGAAAACTTTGAATATAAAAACGTGGGCCCAATAAAAACATACTTTGTAATAGTCTTTAACATGTTATACATAAACATAAACGTGCTTTCGAATGTCAGTGCTTAGAACGTGTAGAACACTTTTTAGCACAACTGGAAAAAAGAATCATCGAAGAAGTATCTAAGATCCATAAAATTCTACTGGCTCTTGCTGAGCCTTGCCTTCGCCTCCAATACACAAAGTCGCCATTTGTTTCTATTCTCGGTTTTCTACCTGCCTGGATCTATAACAATGTATCAACACAATATTCTGAACGTTGTTTCTTTTATGGCAGTGGTTCCATCAAAGCCTACGAGGAAGTAAGCCAGCTTCGACAGACCCCGGTGCGGGAGAGCCCGCCCAAATCGACCATCGCGACCAAACTGGCTGCGCTCACCACTAAGGCACAGAACTTTGTAAGTACCTTACTTCCTTATATACGTCTCACTACAAAGCCCAGGCTTTCTCTTAAAAAAGCGAGTATGCAGTATTTTTTTTACCCAATATTGATAAACATGGGTGCCGGTTTAGCACCTATGTTTATCAATCATTTCACTGCCACACTCGTCTGCTACTTTAATGAACTGTCACTTTAATCGGTCTAGCACCCATGTTAGTCGGAATCCCTGTTACGTCTATCATCAAGACTTCAACCAAATGTTTACCGTCCTTTGACGTTTATCATTAGACCATCAACCAAATGTTTACCATCCTTTCACATTATATCATCCGACCTTCAATCAAATGTTTACCCTCCTTTCGCGTCCATCATCAGACCTTCAACCAAATGTTCACGCTCCTTTCTTGTATATCATCAGACCTCAACCAAATGTTTACCCTCCTTTCTTGTTTATCATCAGACCTTCAACCAAATGTTTACCCGCCTTTCTTGTATATCATCAGACCTCAACCAAATGTTTACCCTCCTTTCTTGTTTATCATCAGACCTTCAACCAAATGTTTACCCGCCTTTCTTGTATATCATCAGACCTCAACCAAATGTTTACCCTCCTTTCTTGTTTATCATCAGACCTTCAACCAAATGTTTACCCGCCTTTCTTGTATATCATCAGACCTTCAATCAAATGTTTACCCTCCTTTCTTGTCTAAAATCAGACCTTCAACCTCTTGTTCTACCACCAGGCAAGCCGCCTCTCCTCGGCGGCGGGCTCCCGCCGCGGCTCCATGGCCGAGGAGCCGGCGGTGCAGGCCTCGGCCTCGTCCGGGGTCTCGTCAGGAGGCAGCTCTGGGGACGAGGCACCGCCCCCACCCCCGCCGCCCCCCGCGCCGCCCGCGCCGCCTCCGCCGGCCGTGCTGGAGGAGCCGGCGCTGAGGCCTTCGGAGCTGAAGGCGAGACTTGGTGAGTGGATTGTGTAAAAATCTATTAATTTGGGCCCCATTTCGCAGAACTACAATTCATGATTTAATAGCACAATTCGATGTACTTTTTATGACCAATTATCCCACAGATTACTACACCAAGAAAATCACAGAACAGAGAAATTTTTCAATTGTTAGTTTAATCAGGTTCCCGCGAGACAGGTTTTACCTAGTGCGGGAGCCAATGTTAATCGCCACTTTATGTACATTTTAAGTTTCCAAGATAAGCAAGCGTCCTGTTCACAGCTGTACCACACATTCATTGCAAATAAACGTTTTTACTTTTACTTAACTTTTTAGATTAACAAGTCGGAAGACTCGGCGACTTGTTAATGGCTTTCATAGGTATCTAACATATTTTTTAAAGTCGATGAGGGCGCTAATGTCTTGTTGATTTGCAACCAACTTTACGAGTGTATGGGCTTAAGGCCGGATTCCCCGAAATTACCCCTAAATTAAGTGTTTTATAATACATTTTACTCTCTAATGGTCAGTACATATAATCTGAAAAAAAAAAATATTTTTTTTTATTTATTGACTTACTTTGGTATCGCAGAGTTTTAAATTTTAAAAATTATTCGCCAAACTGCGTGGCAGTTTGTTGGCGAATTAATCGCACTCTTTTAACATTACTTTTCTATCTAGGGTAAAAAAAAAATCGCGAAGTTAAGTCTAAATTATCACTAGGTTTTATTTGAGCCGTACTGAGTTTTGGTACTTTCATCTTTTTCTTTCATGCACGCCCACCTCAATTTTTGCCTCTCCTGTATCTCCTGCAGGTTGCATAAGCAGCCTATATACGTCCCACTGTAGGGCACAGGCCTTCTCTCAAGGAGAGATGCAGGTTGACTGGTAGAAAATGCCATTAGTATTAAGTCTACCTTTTGTACACTGTCTTTGTGCAATAAAGAATTAATAACAATAATTAACTGCACCTTAAAGCGGTGTACCGCGGCCATTATTTAGTGTGCTACGGAAAAATAACCAAACTTTGCCCACATTTCAGGGTGTACAGACACCCTGTTTTACAGACGGACGGACGTACAGCGGAGTCTTATTAATAGGGTCCTTTACCCTTTGGGTACGGAACCCTAAAAACTGTCGTATAAGATAGCTTTCAGGCCACCCAGAATTCATGGTGTTATTACTACCCGGTTCTTGTTGCTAGGTTCTATTTTATTTGTGACACTTTCATGCAAAAACGTATTATACAGAAGATAATGTATTAATTTCATTGGTTGCGCTGGTCAGCCCTCTTATACCTACATTTCGTACGTATAATAAATAGATTGATTGATTAGATAGATAAAATTGATTATTCATTTACGGTGGGAAAATAATGGTGTAGCTCGGAAGTATACTGATTTCTTAGGTATATATTGAATTGAATATGTAATGTATTTATTTAAGACAATGCCCATATAGTGTTACTAACAATGGTGACTTAGGCTATGTTAGTACCTAATAATAATAATAATACAAAAACTTAGCGGAACACTGCCCGGAACACAAAAACAAATGATCGAAACGGTAGATAGGTATTTCGATACCCATTCGTTTTGATTCGCAGCAAAATGCGCACTTCCGGCGAGCTTTCGAACGCTATAAAACTTAATGTTCAATGATTAGTGCCTTCGGGACGATGAAGTTGGTTTTTATAATGCCCGTTCAGCATTTTTTATGGCCACTGGTTATGTAAGAAGGAAAAAACAAACAAACAGCGGATTTATCTTTCTACAAATAAAAGGATTCGTTACTGTTTTTTTTATGTAGGTATCCTTTATACGTCCCACTGCAGGGTACATGCCTTATCTCAGAGAGAGAGAGAGAGAGAGAGAGAGAGAGCGCACGAGCTTAGTTACCCCGTGTGCCCGCCGCCGCCCACCTCAGACACTCAGGTTTCCTCACGATGTTTTCCTTCACAGTTAGCGAGCGGTATTGCTAATAACTTAACTTCACAAATGTACGTAGCTTACAAAAAAAAAAGACATTGGTACATGCCGGGATTCGAACCCATGACCTCCCGAATGAGAAGCCGGCGTTCTACTGCTCCGCTACCATTGCTTCACCGTTAGTGTGCTTACTTATAATAAAGAATTTTAACTCGTGGAAATCTGCTATCGGCTTTAGATAATGTTTCTTTTCTTTTAGTCGCTGTATGCACGCACGCCGGTTTCGGCGACTTTGTGGTACACTAAGACCGGATTTTTCATTAGATAAAACTAAACTGGAGAATAAAACTAATGTTGTCACTGTCTCGTAGTATGATTTAGACAGTGATAGCGTGCAATTTATTCTACAGTTAAGTTTTATCCGAATATTGAAAAATTGGTCCCAAATGAAGCTGCCTTTTGCAGCAACAGAGACACACCGCGTCTAATGTTTGTAAAACTTTTTTTAATGCATATTCTGTCTTGTAGTGTTCAATGTTTTTTTTGTTCTAAGAATTTTCGACATTTTTGTATGTGTTCTCACATACTCTCGAACAGAAATAGAAGTTGCTCTCGAGTGACAAGTAGTACTTTATACTACACCCACGAGGAAAATAAAATTATTTAGGATAATTAAAAACGTGCTGTTAAATTATCAGCTTACTAAAAAACAAAATTTTTCACAAAGCGCAGAAATAGGTTACCAGCATCCTTTCATTGAAAATCGAATACAAAAAAATTCCCAACTCTTTTTTCTAATTATTTAGATAATACAAAACTTTTTTGAGATTTGACGTATTACATGTATTCTTTTTATGTTCGCTGCTAAAAAACAAAAGAACGCTAGCACCATTTTCATACAACATTCCTGCCCTGCTACGGGGGCCCATTTATAAGGGAGAAATGACGAACTTTGTAACCCGTTTATGAACTAGCAATGAGACACTTTCTGAGTGAGTATAAATGTGGTACGAATGTATTTCTTCTTCTTCTTATCGTGTCGGTGACAAAGCATTCAAATTTTATTGGCCCAGAACTCGGCCACGCATTTTATAATAAGCACTTTATGATAAAACTTTCCACTGCATGGCACGAACATTTCATTTCATCAAATTGTATATTTATTAACACAAATTAACTGAACTGTCATATTTAGAAACGTTAATTTATAGTTTATTATATTTTTTTTATATTGTTCCTGCTCCGGCTAAACAGCCGGTTTTTCCTGTGCCTTTATCGAACCTGCGCGCGCATCGAAAGTGCGGCGCGAGAAAAAAACAATTTAAAACTTACGCGCCATTTTCCGTAAATATTTGGTAAAGTTGCTGGTGTCGTTAATTACGTACTATCAAAAATGTCTACTTCAAGTTACTAACAATACAAGTTCGTTTTTTTCCTCGCAATTGTCTTGAAAAATGTCGTATGCAATACGTGTGCATTACACACTCAGCTTCCGTAAAATAATGCAAATTTTTATCCGAATCCCTAAAGCGCGAATGAAGACGCGGGTGAGCTAGAAAAGTCGATAAAACAGGAACCTTTATGCGTGTGGACTCTACTCAGTTACGTTACGGGTGAGTTTACCATTAAAATGTGCTGCTCGTATGTACTGCAACTAACTCGAAATGTGCAGATCAAGTATGCAGAGAAAACCTATTTAGAGGCTAAAAATTCCACCCATGCCGGGACTTGAACCCGTGACCTCTGGCTCACCGTGCCAGCGCTCTCCCAACTGAGCTAATGGGCAAGTGCAAGCATCGATGAAAATTCGAGCCTCTTTACAAACTTCTCTGTATTACGTACAGGCAGCGACATCTGGCCGAAGTGAATTACATCACTTGCAGCCCCGAGCAACCCACTTTGCATTTAGGTTTTACGTAATACAGAGAAGTTTGTAAAGAGGCTCGAAATTTCATCGATGCTTGCACTTGCCCATTAGCTCAGTTGGGAGAGCGCTGGCACAGTGAGCCAGAGGTCACGGGTTCAAGTCCCGGCATGGGTGGAATTTTTAGCCTCTAAATAGGTTTTTAAAATTGTCTTCAGCACGGGTTAGTGCAACAATATAATCATGTAGGTACAGCGATATCATTCCGATGTAAAAACCTAACTGCACAGTGGGTTGCTCGGGGCTGCAAGTAATGTAATTCACTTCGGCCAGATGTCGCTGCCTGTACGTAATACAGAGAAGTTTGTAAAGAGGCTCGAAATTTCATCGATGCTTGCACTTGCCCATTAGCTCAGTTGGGAGAGCGCTGGCACGGTGAGCCAGAGGTCGCGGGTTGAAGTCCCGGCATGGGTGGAATTTTTAGCCTCTAAATAGGTTTTTAAAATTGTCCTCAGCACGGGTTAGTGCAACAAAAAGAATATATAAGTATGCAGAGGTTAGGGAAGAGAATGTATTCATGTATTGTGCGCTGTTGAATATTATTTAATTAAGCCTACTGTTATGTCTGGCATCCGTCTCGTTCGCATATACCAACAACCTACTAATATTATTATAAATATGAAAGTTTGTGAAGATATTTGGATGTTTGTTACTCAATCACGCAATAACGGCTGAACGGATTTAGATGAAATTTAGTATGGAGATAGTTTGAGTCCCTGGTAAGGACATAGAATACTTTTCATCCCGGAAATTCCTTACTCTTCCATACTCATTCCATACCGACAAAGTCGTGGGCAAAAGCTAGTATTTTATATTTGTAAAATAATGCATGTACTTTTGACAATTTGGACACGTTTTAATTTTCGTATTTAAGTATATACTTCTTATGTATTCAAGTACATCGTTTTTTATACTGAAATATGGGGTAAGAAAATCAGAATTTTAGTAACCAGTTCTCTGTATTAAAAACTGCTTAGACCATATAATGCAGCCTATATATGTCCCACTGTAGAGCACAGGCCTTCTTTCAGAGAGAGAGAGAAAGAGAGAAAGAGTATGGGCGTAATCACCACGCGTGCCCACCGTATGTGAACACCACAGGTATGTGAACACTACAGGAACTCAGGTTTCCTCACAATGTTTTCCTTCACAGTTAGCGAGTGGTATTGCTTCTACAAATTCAAAAATGTAAGTAACTTAGACAAAGAAAACAACGTCATCGGTACATTTGGACATGCCGGGATTAAAATCTACGACCTTCCCGATGTCGCGCTTAGCGGCAAACAGGAAATAAAAGAGAAAAGTACAATATTTACAACAATTTATTTACAAAAATACACACAAGAGGGCTGTGGAAAGAGTTGGTTCGAGCTCTACAATAGTTAAGTTGGTTGACCACGTGAATGCTGCTGATAGGTACTCCCCTAGACTGAATGAGATGACGCGCCGTGTCGCCTGGTAGAGACACTAAAGGCCCGCGCTGATTCCTCTGGGAAGCCGCCAAAAAACAGTGAAAACGAGAGTGACGGGGACGGTAGCGTACCGGGCTTCGCGTAAAATAAGTCCGGAAGTCGTTGATCCGGACTCTGGAAGTTCTCAATCTGGACTTTTACCCCAAAAGCTGGGGCACTCGTCGCAGACTATAAATATTAGCTTTAAGTAAAAAAAAATTGATGAAAAATGGCCGCTAGGGTGGTTGCAGAGAGGCGGCGTAGCATAGCGCACGCCTTCCGTGGTAAATAATTTAATCGATTGCGAGCGCCGAGATGAGTGAACGAAAGAATATTTGAATGAACACATTGAATGGTGCGAGATGGCTGGAGACACGCAGAGATGTAATATAGGCGGAGAGGCTTTTACCCAGCACTGGGACACAAAAGGGGCTATGTAAACAAAAATTAGCGAGCGATTGCCACAGCCAGTCACTCATCCAAAGAGCGTCTAAAATAGAGGCCAAGTACGCGTTACTTTTGTGTTAAAATTTAAATTTAATTTCATGAGAGAGAAACTAGAGTTATAAAAAGATATGAATTTTAGTAGCTTATTTTGTGTCAAGAAAATAATTCTGCACTTAATGTTAGTCAAGTGTTCTACCCATCGCGCTACCACCGCTTAAAAAATATCTAAAAGGTCCCAGATTTTACTTTCTAGCTCCTCATAAGCAGCCTATATAGCTCCCACTGTAGGGCACAGGCCTTCCGTCAGAGAGAGAGTATGGACTTAATCACCACGCGTGCCTACCGCGGATTGGCGATTTCAAGCACTGAGGTATGTGAATAGCTCAAACACCCAGGTTTCCTCACGATGTTTTCCTTCACCTTTAGCGAGTGGTATTGCTACTATAACTTCACAAATGTACATAACTTAGAAAGAAAAGTCATATTTACATGCGCGCACTGGGAATCGAACCTGGGTCTCCCGCTTCCGAGTCCAATGTTACTAACTAGGCTATCACCGCTTCTAGCTCCTGCTCACACCACATTTGTCAAAAATGTACTATTTATTTTACAGTAATTAAAAATATCAGAATGTACAAGCGAGAGTGATGCCTAATGTAAAAGCAGCCTTTAACATAAACATAAAGACCACATTCACTTTCTACAGTCTAATGAGCTATTAGTTTCGATCTAATTCAGTCTTTCGCCGAACAATAACGATGTAAATTTTAAATATCTGAATAAAATACATTCAATTTGAATAAAAGATTACATTTTCAGTTTTACGTGCACAGGCTGAAATGTTTAATTACTTTTTTAATTCTTAAGAGCACAAAAACAATTTACATTTTGAGAAAAATATATACGAACGGTATATTGATCACTGAATAAAAACTATTCTAGAAAACCTCATATTAAAACCACTCTTCATCCGCTTTTATTTTTGCAGGCTAGAGTGGTTTATTATGAATGAATGAATGAATGATTTATTGCCACAAACAAACATGCTTACATACAATAACTAAAAAATAAAGGAATGTGCGTGTGACAATGATACTATTTCAGCGTTTGTTGTTCCTATTTGAAACAGCGTTGGTAGGTAAGTGACTACTTGAAATAGCATCCATACTTACTCACGATTATGGCAAAACCCTTCATGGAAACCACGGAGGAGGCCTGTGTCCTGCAGTGGGCATCAAATGGCTGATGATTAATTTATTAAGGTGTTTCATACATTAGCCAATATACGGCCTCGTTGGTTAACACTAGCGCTTGACTGCCAAAACAGAAGTTTTGGGTTCGATTCTCACTGTAGGCCGCCGTACTAGATCTGTACATCTAAATCTAATCTTTGCCTGGTACACAGGGTATCCTAGTACAGGGCACTATAGCACAGGGTATCCTAGTACGGAACCAGGACAAGTAATTGTGTTGTGTGAAATTAGTAAGTACATCGACATCATGTATGTTATAAGATATATATTTTGAAGGTGATCTAACTTCTAATGATTAGCTTCATGTACAAAGTATAAGCACAGTTGCAACGCTGAAAAACACCAATATAGTAACAATCTTCTAACGAAGCTACCCCGTCTTAACCTAGCCAACGTAGCCTTTGGAAAACGGTTACGCTATCTACCTACAAACTTAAGAGCCATTTGCATAATGTAGATTTAATCGGATCTAATAAGAATCTAAGCACATTTTGCTGGTGGCTAAAACCGAGCCGTATCGCTTGGTCTTTACTCACTCAAAAGCATATTACGTTCTCTTTTAATCTAAACTCGACTCTTTTATATAGAAGAACGGTCCAAAGTTCGTAAATAAAACGTTTGATATGATGTCATGTATACATCGTGAGTTCGTGAAATTAACTATTTCGATGGTTTCTGTAGTCAGTTACGTTTTGTTAAGATGTGAGATTGAGGAGAAATTAATTAGTTTTCGTAATGTCTTGATAGGTGAAGCGACTGTTTACTGTTTATCTATCGAACGATCATTCGGTAGAGAGCCAGAGATTAACGTAAAAGAAAACACAAACTTCATGACAAAGGTGATTAAAGAGGTGTAATTCGGAGACGGTAATAAGTAAAAACATCCACATAAATTGCAAGACTAGTATGCTTCATGCCACAGTGAAATAAATCATATAAATAATCATTAATAAGAAGAAAGATTAACGAAAGAAATATACGAAGGGAATGTGGATGGAAAGGCCGGTACTTCGACCAAATAGGGGATGTATTCGCAAAGGGCAAGATAAAACAGTACCCGAAACCGGCGTGCGTACATGCAACGACTAATGAATGTTGAGGAAGCGAAAGTGATCGTAAAGGATCGTGGCAAGTGGCAGTCCCTGATCTCTGCCTACCCCTCTGGGATACAGGCGTGAGTTTATGTATATAGGTATGTATGTATGTAAATAATCATTACTTAGAGACTTTATAATTTCTATAGTTACGCGATGACTCTGATAACATATTGCGTGGTAGTTAACAATATTTCTCATATTCCGCGTGGCGCCGGATTAAGAATAGCGTCACTCCATTTCCTTCCGTGGATGTCGTAGAAGGCGACTAAGGAAATAAATTACCAGGAGACGGGCAGCAGCGTCTTCCTGAGATTTCAATAGTATACTGCGATCGCCAACCCACCTGCCAAGCGTGGGGATTAGGGCAAAACCCCTCATGTTATGATAACCATGAGGGCCTATGTCCTGCTGTGGGCGTCAAGTGGCTGATGATGATAACAATATTTAACGCGTCTACCCTCAGCTACTGCCGCTCTGTGGGATGCTACAAAATTACCTGCATAAGTACATACGTAAACTCACGCCTGTACTCCGGAGGGGTAAGCACGGACCAGGGTTACCCACTAAGCACAGTCCTGAAAGTCCTCTTTCACTTCATCAACATTCATTAGTTGCTGCAGGTGTTTATTACAATTTATCAACCAAATTATTTTCACAATGTGCGAAAAGCCTTCCATCGCTGCAATTCTTGACTAATAAAGTTGTTTATTTCTCTTTAGAAAGTACAAAGAAACGGGCGAGAGTATTGCTCGTACAAAGAGCGTCAAAGGCACTTACAACTTTATTACTACTGGCGCGGATATCTACAGCTTCAGCGAAGTGCTCGGTGGAAGTTTAGTATGAAGCTGATAGCGGTTTATTTCTCTGAGAAAGCGGGAAAGAAATATACAGAGATGGAGAGAGAGAGAGAGAGAAAGAGAACTTAATATATGATTAGTCTTCTTTTGCAACTGTTGTCTCTGTAGGTAATTGTTTTCTGGTGGGTGCAATACAGAATATTCTTTTACTATCTAGTATTTTTAATGACTCGCGAAATTGTAATATATTACTATAATATTATATTAGATGATATAAAATAGTGCTTTCATAGAATAAGCTGCCACGCTACAGGCTTCAACCCTGGAGATTTTCGAAAAGAAAGTTTTCTATCACTTCCTTGATCTGCAGAATGGGCAGTAAACGATCACCAGTTATTTTATTTTATTGTCATTGGTAGGTATGTAAGTAATCGTGTTTAGTAATTATCGTCAATATGTATGCACGTATTTTTGTTGTTATTTATTTATTTATTTATGAACTATCATTTATGTAGGTTTATAATAATTTCTATTATCCCCCCCCCTCCACTAAGTCTAAGTTAATGTATTTCCCTAGGTTTACGTAAGTTTATTATTGTATTTAATCTTCTTCTTGCACTACCCGTCGCCAGTCTCTTCAATAAAGGTTTGCTGGAAGAGAATGTTTCTTGTATTAAGCACGCCCTTGTACACTTACAATGTAATAAGTGCAATAAAGAATTGAAATAAAAAAAAAATAATAATACACGCGGTTTTAGTAGCTTCAAAAGTAGGTCTGTAGGAATGTCACATTAATTTTATTGTCTTATTATATATGCAAAATAATTTATCATATTGAAAAATACTGTAAGACTATTAGGAATACCCAAAAGAAATTTAATGCCAATATATTGTCTTCTAATATATAAAATCTCGAGTCACAGTGTTTGTTACCGAACTCCTCCGAAACGGCTTCATCGATTTTTATGAATTTTGTGTATATTTGGTATGTCTGAGAATAGGTCGTAGGTTAATTAATATGGCAAAACAATGTTTGCCGAGTCAGCTAGTTATCTAATAACATATGACAAAGATTAAATAAAAAAATATATTAGTAAATAGTAGAATATACAAATAAACATCATCATCAGCCATTTTACGCCCACTGCAGGACACAGGCCTTCGACAATGACGGAATGAAATAACTTTTGGAGAACCCCAAGAATCGGATTTCCTCCAGTTTTTAATAGCTCAGCTGTAATTCTGTCTTTTCCCGGTGCCTTGTTGTTCAAATGAACAAACGTAACATAACATGAACTCACGCCTGTAACCCGGAGGGGTAGGTAGAGAACGGGTCTGCCACCTGCCACGATCCTCACACGTCTCTTTGGCTTCATCAACATTAAAAAAAAATATCAAAATCAATTTTTTTTATTCAAAGTAGCACAGAAACTGCGACTTAATGAACGTAACAAGTTAAACTAGGTGTCCATTTCAAAATCTAGATCATTTTGGAGAAAAAATGGACGAAAAAACTCCAAACTTAGTCTTTTCAAGTCCTTAATTTACAGGATTTATATAAATGTACTAAAACTCATGCATTGAACTGGCTTTTATTCCAGACATCTTTGTCATCTAAATAATCTTTAATGTTATAGTAGCTTTTTTGGCACAAAGTGTGCTTCACACATTTTTTGAATCGCGTTTCTGGCAAGCTTATTATATCCTCAGGGATCTTATTGTAGAAACGTATACAATGCCCCATAAAGGATGTATTAACCTTTGCCAGCCTAAATTTTGGGAACGAAAGTTTATGTCTATTTCTAGTATTTACATTGTGTTGGCTACCTACAGTTTTAAAGTCACTGATATTCATTCTATTCATTATTCCAAGCATACACGCACGCCGATTTTGGCTACTTTTTATCTTGCATTTTGCTAATAAATCCCCTATTTGGTCCAAGTGTGTCGGCCGGCAGAACTAAAAGCGGTTGGGGCGAAAATTTTCTGACGACCTGGTTACGGTGGCGTGGATGCGGGCGGCACAAGACCGGGAAGCTTGGAAACGAAATATTAATAAAGTGCAATAATGGCAAATAAAACGCTATCGCTTATATCGAGGATCACCCTAAATTTTATGTTCTCTGAATAAAACCACTAATTAAAATCACGACGACACAAACAGTGCGACGGGGCACAAAAACTATAAAGCTACAGAATGTCAGTCTTGTATGGTTGTAAAGTCGACAGCATAGCAACCTTTACATGCATGGACTCTGTTCAGTTACGTTAAGGGCGACTTTGCAACAAAAATGTAAAGGTTGACGTTTACTGTCGGTTGTACTAATATTCTAAAGAACAGAAAATGAAAAGGTAGGTACTTAAATCTAATTGACTGCCTCTGGTCTAGCGTAAACACGTCTGTTTACCATGCCGGAGGTCGTGGGCTCGATTCCCACGGGGGACAGCTGTAGATTTGTATAAATGGCCTGTCCGGATGTATGTTCATATTTCTTATGTCCTTGCCTGGTTACCGTAGTACAGGGTATCCTTGTTTGGGACCAGGACAAGTGATTGTATTTTACTGTGGTGGCCGAGAACTGGCCGTCGTTCGGTGGGTAGGCCCCCTACCCGATGGGTTGATGACATTAGGAAGGCGGCAGGAGGTCAATGGACAAGATTAACAGGGGACCGGCGAGGTTGGCGTGACTGTGAAGAGGCCTATGCCCCACAGGGGCGTCTTTTATGGGCTGTATAGATAGATAGGCACGTCACAAGTGAACCAGTGGTCTTATTAACACGCATGATATAAGAAAATTTGGGCGAAATAAGTGTTATCAAGGTGTTCAGTAAAGAGTAAAGTTTCCAAAAAATATCGGTAATATCTGTCAAAAATATAAAATTGGTGCCTTAGCCAAATTAGTCATATCATTTGTACTTTACTAATACTTGGCATTTGCATCTACGTAATGAGATGATTTATACAGCGTCCAGCAGCACCTTCACTCACACTAGATGGGTGAAGGGACCGCTCGGACGCTGCAGTGCCTGGGACATTGTTTGTTAGATGGAGTAGGCTTGCCCAGCAACACACTGACAGCTTAGTCCGCCTAGTCCACAGGAAAAAGAAATAAAATAAATAAATAACCGCCACCGCCACACAACACAATCACTTGATCTGGTCCCAAACTAGGATACCATGTGCTATGGTAACCAGGCAAAGACATCACAACCTTCCTACATTGCGTCGTCCGGTCCGTGGTCGCCCCGTCTTTGAGCTATGTGCCCCGCCCACTGCCACTTCATCTGTTGATGAAGATTCAATTCTTCGAGCTATATGTAACTCGGGTTCTTCTGCGGACCTCCTCATACCTGATTCGATCACGCAGTGAATCTCCTAACATAGCTCTCTTCATCGCTCGTTGGGCGACCTTTTGAGGCTTCTTATGAGGCCCATACCCATATTGGCTTTGGCTTTGTTAAAATAATAACCTATGTTTATTTCACAAATATTTAAATTTCTAAGTTAAAACGATGAATCGATAAAGGAAGGAATTTTACTGTCCGAACATCCGATTTTTTACGGTCCGAAGTGGCATGAAAAAAACGGATGATTGGCTTGTGCACTTATCCGTCTTTACTCGGATGACACGCCTCAGTTTAGGGTAGCTCTGTCTTTGAAACTACACGCCACGCACGCGAAATTACTCTGAACGATGAGTTTCTTGGAACGTCGACAGTTGCTTGCTTTATTACTCTACGTGCGAAGGCGTAGAAGACAAAAAGAATTCTGGGTTCATCCCCTTTGGAGACTAGGAGGAGAAGGCACCTGGGATGTTTCTTCGATAGGCTCTGTCGTTGGGCGTGGAGGCCGGTCCGGACCTCTCCTCTTCTTTTAGTTTCCAAGGTTAAATTTAAAAAAATCTGTAGCGGCACTTTTGCTTTAGTTAGTTAGTGTACGTGTCGTCCGCTGAAATACGCGAAACTACTTCGAATGTCTTCGTTTTCATTTCACTTTTTACAACACTTTGTTATAACAAAATTCAGCTTTTAGTACCCTATGTAAATGGTTTTCGAGAAGCTGCAAAACTGCGCTAAAATACTTAACGGTTTCTAGGAATTATTTAAGCGTTTTACGCGCAACGGCAGAGCTAATCAAATTTCTGCACTTCGGACTATAAGGTTGAATTTGCACTTTAGGGTGAGGGTGACACCTTTATGGCGATCAAGAGCAGGTCACCTTTTATATTTTTGTGGCAAAGCCCTCCGTCACTCAACTGAATAGAGTGAACCTATGTAAAGGTCAACATGATGTCGACTGGTTTAATTGGAACATTCTGTAAACTCACCCTTGTGTCCCGAAGGGGTAGACCTTATTTTTGTGTTCTGAGGGGTAGACAGAGACCAGGGTTTGCCACTCACCACGATCCACGATTCTTTCATCAACATTCGTTATGCATGATCGCTCGCTCGCTTTCTGTGCAAATTGAGTTGCATGAGTAGAGAAGCCTTGGTCTACTTATGAACTTATCCTATGTGGTTAGAATCGGTCTTTTAAAAATGGGCTTTCCCTCAGAGAGAGAGAGAGGTGTGGATGTAATTATCACGTGTTCCCATCAAGGCTTGGCGTTGTTTTCAAGCGCTGAAGTGGACAGGCATTGTTCTGCAATTAATTTATTCCTTTAAAAATAGATTGTTGTTTAAGGTGTCAGTAATTTATTACATACAGTATAGTCAGAACGTCAACCTTTTGCATGCATGCACTCTACTCAGTAAGGTACTTTATGGTAGAGAGTTGGTAACGGAAATATTGTCCTGCTGCCGACTGCACACGTTTCTAAGTGCGTAGACCTGTTCTTTACTGCATCTCCGATCATCCAAGCTTCCTAGAAGAAATCTCCTATACAGGGTGTAACAAATACATCAGATAATAGAGGGTTCCACATTATGTCAGTACCAACAATTTTACGATCGGGAATGTTTCGAAAAAAGTATCATATATTTTATTATTATATTAAAGTTACCACCTGTGGCCTAAAAGATATGAAACAGTCGATATTTTTTTCGCGAGTTCAATTTTCGGATTTATAAGTATTATAAGATTTTGTTTTGTAGTCTGGTCTTTGTACATGGTCTTTCTTTACCTACCTGTAATAGTAATAAGGTTCAAGTACTCTGTTCCCTCGCGTTATTTTTCATCACTTTACATGCGACTTATGAAAATATATGTACGTAAAGTTTTACGTAACCAAAACCAGCGAACGTTGTTTACAACCAAGATACCACATTTTAATGAAACATTGCAGGAGCAGTAAACATTTTTATTACGCTTATGAACTGAATCACGAAATGTAACACGCTGTAAAATGTAAATTATGAGCTTTCTAACCAAGAAGGGGATGGTCATAAAAGCGTTAAAGCCTTACCCATTATAAATGAACCGTCCACAGCACATCCATCTTTGCATGTGCGAACTCTATTCCGTTACGTTACGGGCGACTTTGCTGAATTCTAAGTTACATCTCGCTTCCCCCGCCAATGAGACCCAAAACACGCCTTAGCGAAGTCAGTCATTTGGTCAAGTTATTTGTCGGGCATTATACTTAGTGAGAAAATTGACAGCAACAAATGACTGATGACTGTAGGTGACGGTTGCTAATTTCCATTTATGTATCACGCGACATGCCTACGCTATCTTTGTGATACATATACATTACATATTCAATTAACTTCTGCCACTATATTTACTACATTACACAGTGGCAGAAGTTAATTGAATATGGATCGATGCCCTGGGGCTTCGGTGGATTTATCGTATAGACGGTTCGTTTCATGTGAAAACTGGTAAATGTCAATTAAGTGGCCATTGAAATTGAATTTTGTATGAAGAATTTTTGATAAACGGCACTGAAGCTGAATGATGAATGTTGAGGAAGCGAAAGTGATCTGTCAGGATCATGGCAAGTGGCTGTCACTGGTCTCTGCCTACCCTTCTGGGATACAGGCGTGAGTTTATGTATATATGGTACTTAAGCTACATTTAGAAAAGTGGTTAATTATGTAACTTAATTACTTACTAAGTCACGGGATTTTTTATTTTTATTTTATTTTATTAGGGATAATAAACAGTTATACAATATCACATGATTGACAAATAAAGGTATGAAACACAGAGAAAATAATCAGTATGAAATAGAATAGGCAAGAGTATAACCACAGAACACAAAAAGAAAGTATAACCCACCACATTATCCACAGATTACTTTAAGCATTGAAGGACAACAAAAAAAAAATTACGCTAGAGAAACATAATTTTAAATATTTTTATAGAGTCTTGCATACCAGAAAGTGTCGGAAAGATATTATAACATCCCTTAGCATGCAGTTTCAGTGAATTTTAGGCACACAGACACACATTGTATGCATTGTTACATACTTATTTATCAATAAGCAGAACATTATAAATTAATTACATATTATAGAATAAAATTATTGTTTAATGCTATTAATGTTTAAATGCTATTAATTAGGTACCTATACAAACAAATTCTTTAGGATACACGTTTATATCATCATCATCATCATTCAGCCACAAGAAGTCCACTGCTGGACATAGGCCTCCTCCATGGATTTCCAAAAAGACCGGTTGGAAGCGGCCTCCATCCAGCGCCTTCCTGCCACTTGAATGACGTCATCTGTCCATCTTGTGGCTGGTCGTCCCACGCTGCGCTTGCCGATATGTGGTCTCCATTCGAGAACTTTTCGGCCCGTTTATATAGACTTATTTAAACCTGTATCCCGTAGGGGTAGGCAGAGACCCGGGTTTGCCACTTCCACGAACCTGACAGACCTCTTTCGCTTCAATAGTATTCATGAGTTTCTTCATGCCGCGTATGTAACACCAACCCTGTCAGCCAATATGATTTACCATTGCTTGCCGACGGTTTTGTGCAATAATAATGTACCTTCCTAATTTTGATAGATAGATAGATAGATAAAACCATTTATTTGCATTTCCACACACACATAGGTACAGAACAAATAAAGAAAATTACAAAGCAAAGCAAAATCGTACAGCAAGTAGGCACACAAAAAGAGTAACAGAAATAAGCAAACACAAATCAATAGACAATACGAGAGAGCATTTTGTGGGTGTGGTAAAAGCAAAGGGGCTCTGGCTCAGCATATGCTGGAGAGGCAGACCACTCCAGCGCTGGTCTTCCGTCAGTACCCGGTAGTGTACCGACGTGCAGCACTCGGAAAAACGAATAAATTGGCAGTAATTTGGTATTTCAATGTCAAAATAAGCATAAATTAAATTATTATTGCATTATATTATTATGTGTGTATGTAATATTATATTGAGTAAATACATAGATTGGATTGTAATCAAATAAATGTCATTGTAAAGATAATTATAATAATATAAATTGTAGCATAATATTTAAGTTTTCTTAAATATTTCTTTATCAAGGGGGTTCAGGGAGCAACACTAGCGCCACTAAGGAAAAAAAAATCATATATTTTGTTAACAGTGATTTTAGGACCCACGACATTGAACCTAGAACCACGAACCTGGGACTGGATAGCATTTATGCCAAAAACGCCGTTTCTGGCGTTAGTGCTATCTAGTCCTAGGTTGTTTGCCTTAGGTTCATGGCCATGGGTCCTAAAAATCAATATCAACATGGTTGAGAGATTGCACTGATACTTTTTGCAAATTTGATCTGTAAAAAAGATATGATTTTTTTCCTCGGCGGCGCTAGTTTACTCCCTGGACCCCCTTAATATTCTATACTTAAATCAATATTATTTTAATATAATTCCTGGTGTACAATAAAAAATATTCAGCTCTATCCGATCCACAGGAAAAGTTAAGAATTGAAGAGTTGAAGTATTTTGTCACAAAAGAACTGAAATAGATATCTTAGCGAGCTATGAATAATTCAGAACCAAATACCTGAAAGTAGTCATTAATTAAAGCAATTAGGCTTGAAGCAGCTGTGCCGTGTGCGGCAGCGCAACAGGTAAAACGGTTTTCATACAAACAGGACGCGTTGGTTCGATGCAGTGTTTAAAAAAGATTTAAAAAAAAACTTTGCATCTACGTAATGAGATGATTTATACAGCGTCCTGTCGCGTCCTAGATGGGAGAAGGGACCACACGGACGCTTTAGTGCCTGGGACATTGTTTTTTAGATGGAGTGGGCCGGCCCAGCATCTATACCATCCTGACAGCTTAGTCGGCCTAGCCCACAGGAAAGACAAGTCAATACGTGCGGAGCCAACCGAGCCGCGGGTTTCCTCACGATGTTTCCCTGTACAGTTAGCGTGGTAAGAAAGCGGTGCTAGCCCAGTGGGTAGAACGATGGACTCGGAAACGGGAGACCCAGGTTCGATAGCCAGTGCGGGCATGTACCTATGACTTTGTTTATTTTCAAAGTTACGTACATCTGCAAATTTGTAGTAGTAATAAAGATTATATCAGTGTTTATTATTTGTTTCATGGTCATCATAAAAGAAAGCAAAGGGTAAGATAAAGAGTACCCAAAACCGGCTTGCGGGCATGCAGCGACTAATGAATGTGGATGAATCGAATGGGCTTTGTCAGTATCGTGGCAAGTGGCAGCCTGTTTCATAGAACTACAATTCATGGTTCACTGTAACAATTCAATGTAGATAGATAGAAAGATTACATAGAGAATACAAATACAAATCAATCAAATCAAAATCAAAATTTTTTTTTTATTCAAAGTAGCACAGAAACTGCGACTTAATGAACGTTACAAGTTACGGGTTACGGCGCTGGGAGCACTGTTGCTAAAAACGACCGTTTTCGCGGAATTATTTCTTGGCCCTAAGCCCTAGGTGTTATGAATTGCTATTACTATTATTGAGATTTCTGTTACTCGCGTCTTTTAAACGGCTTACAAAGGAAAATGTGTTTTTCTTTACTGATGGAACTAGTTAACACTGTTCATATACTTAGGTACCTAGTGTTCGATAGTGAAAGGTACCCTGTGCTATGGAAGACGGCGCCGTGTGGCGCCGGATTAAGAATAGCGTCACTCCATTTCCTCCCGTGGGTGTCGTAGAAGGAGACTAAGGAAATACATTACCAGGAGACGGGCAGCAGCGTCTTCCTGAGATTCCAACCCCATACTGCGATCGCCAACCCGCCTGCCAAGCGTGGCGATTATGGCAAGACCCTATGAAAACCATGAGGGAGGCCTGTGTCCTGCAGTGGACGTCAAGGGGCTGATGATGATGATGATGATGGTAACCTGACGAGGACCTGTAAATACACTCAGATTGAGGCCATTTGTACAGTGGAAATCGAACCCGAATTTTCTTTGAAGATGTTTTTCTAGCTGTACACGCGCTATGTTGGCCAGGGTTTACGACATATGTAATCCAGGTCAGGATGTTTCTTTGTGCCGAATTTCACCCAAAAACGTTCAGCTGTGATTTCGTCACAAAAAACCAAAACCTAAAACAAACCCACGAACTTTCAATACAATTCGTCTCCCTTTTCCATATTAGTCCCTTTTGGTACTCACCGTATGAGGACAATGTGAAAAGACGTCCATTGTCTAGTCATAGTAATAAGTTTGTGAACGAGTTATTGGGATAAGACTGTGGCTTTTCCTGAAGTATTTAGCGAATTCATCACTATAGTTTGCAGCTTGCAAGGATGTATGTATAGATTTAATTAACATAAGTTTATAAATGCAAATTAACTTAAGATAAGCATCATATAACCACAGGACACAGACATGTGTGCCCACTGCAGATTGGCGATTTCAAGCGTTGTGGTAAGAGATGACATCAGACTCATAGGTTTCTTCGACGTGAATTGCCTGTATCAAATTAAATGCAAAATAAGGTTGTTTTTAAAAGTAATTTAAGATACAGCTTGTTCAAATTAAATAGTTATTGTAGGTATATTATGCAATTAGTGAATAAAAGACGGATTTAAAGCGAGGGCCATAGATGAATCACGAGCGAGTGAAGGCTTCTAACAACTAATTCACAACCATGATGATCGAGTCACGAGCGTAGCGAGTGATTCAACTGTTAGAATAATTCACTTGCGAGTGATTCATGGCCCTCGATATAAATCCGTTTTATTCAAGAGTTGCATACTATACTTTATACCATGACTACGAGAAAAATAAAGATTTAAGCGAAAATAGACATTTAATGAAGAAAAAAGGGAGATTAAACTAATTAAAATGCACATTAATGTTGGAACAATTGCTAAAATTAAAAGTAATTATTTTACTATTATTATTAGGATGGTCAACTTGTTTACTAACGACAGAAAAGAACACAAAACAGTCTTTATTCTAATGCTAAACTCCTTGTCGAAAATGTCGACCAATCAAATCTCGAAGAGTTATTTGCTCAAGGAGTTTGTATGTCGAGTATTCTTCGCACAAGGAGTTTGTATCGAGTACTTTTTGCGTAAAGCGGTTGTATAGCATTGAGATGGAGGTCGAATATATTGGTGTGTTCTAAATTCAAATACCAAAATAGTGTGATTAAATAAACGTGCTTTTTTTCAATATTTTCAGTGAATAAAATAAGCTTTTTAGAGGAGAACGGTTTAATAGTACATTACTTAACTAGGGCCGTAATTTTTGGCCAGGTGACGACATAAAGTATATTTTTTCTGCAATACCTAAGTGTGAATAAATAAAATAAAAAGATTAGAATTTGAGTTAGACAGTCTTCATTTAAAGAGAGTAGTTTACTACTATGGGTACTATCCCTCAGTTAGGTCGAGTCTCAAGAAAGAGCGCTAGCAAGTGCATAACTTAATTTACTCCAAAGTAAGCACTTCAGCGCTAAGATTTCCACTCCATTCCGCCCATTTGCCCGTTAAGTTGTAAGTTTACTCATTCCACCAGTTTCTACCGTTATTGTTGAGAAACTAGAGAAATGGGTCAACTTAGATAACTTACACGGATGAGTTAGAAAGCTCTTAAAATCCTGTCGAACATTATTGCATTTTAAGCAAACTGTCTATTCATTCCCTGAAAGTGCTTACCACGATGCAAACCAAGCCTCTTGCTAACACTCTCTCAAAACCCGCTCCGGAGCATAACTCCATTGTCATGCTGACGCTACGCCGCACCGAGGGATGCGTGCGCGCAACGACTTTCTCCCCCCACTCACCGACCGTTTCCAACAGGGGGGCGGCGTGGCTCGGCGGCTTCAGACGACGAGCGGCCGCGGGGGCCGAACCTCGTGAACAAACAACCGGCGCTGCCGTTCATCCCGCCCGCGTTCCCGCACAACGCGCCCGACCGACTCATCAAGCCGTCGGAGTATCTGAAGACAATCACGGCGCCCTGCAAGCGAGACGACGGGGCGGAGTCCCGGCCTCCGCCCCCGCCACCTCCCGTCCCGGATAATATACCGGCGCCGCCGCCGCAGCCGCCGCTGACGCACCAGCCCTTGGCAGCTATCAGCAGCGCTGAGCTCTGCGCTGTGAGGCTCAGGGCTCCGGCACAGAAAACACTCTCCGCTCCACCGCCGGCCCGATCCGTCAGCCTACAATGCCTACCGAGCGCGGCGGAACATTACAAATCTGTGAAGACGGACCTGATCGAGGAACTTAAGATGTCGAAGGATATCACGGGGATCAAAAAGATGAAAGTGGAACGCGCGAGGCGGGAGAGCTTGCAGGACAAAGAGACGTTTACGGAGTTCACGAAGCGTTTCACGGCCGAGAACTTTGTTGAGCAGGTCAGTTGGCTTTTGTTTTTATTACGCTTTTGTTTTTTTCTGTGTAGTCGGTAGAAAGGCCATGAAAGGCCTTCTGTTCTCTCGCTTCTTGTTGTATTCTCAAGTTTCATAGCTCTAGTCTCGTGTTAAACGTGTGTCTCGTGAGTCTTGCAAATTATAGTGACGTCGTGGAGGGTGTAAGTTGAAAGATACATTATTTTCTTTCATTAGCTGTGAATGGCATTTATCGCGTCTTTCAAGCATCATATTTACCGACCTATCTTATTGTGATGTAGTTGTCACTTCTATTTAGGTTTACCATTAGATTGATTGTTCACTGACGGCACACATCTGCAATTGTGTTGTTTCCAATGTGTAAGTGAAGCCAAGTCAAGTGAATGATGACTTCCGCTCTCCGCAGCGTATATTTAAGTAATCAAAAGGCGTTACACATTGGCCACAAAACATCACCATGTAATTACAATCTCTTGGAATGGCGGCAATTAAGTTGGAGATTTTATCGTTACACAATCGGAATATAACAATAACAAGGTACCTGATCATAGAGAAAGAAACAGCTGCCGTAAGATTCTCGATACACAGAAGCTCAGCTTTGTCTCGTTAAAAATCGTAACTACCGACACACCAATTTATGCAAAAGCTGTGAAAGAGGTGTGACAGGCATGCATTGCCAATAGAAGCTGCCTGAGTTTTAACATAATTTCGCAAATGAACTCGATGAGGTAACCAGATACGGTTGCAGGTAGCTGAGCAAAGGCGTGCCTTTTGCTAAAAAAACATTATACTAAACAGTTAATTTTGCAAGCGCAAAGCATTTTCGTTGCTAGGGTAAATAAAACAATATTTTAAGCATTGAACACGGATTTTGAACAGAAAACCCGGCTTTAGATAGGTTAGGCCTAGGTTAGGCCCTCATAAAGCCTTTTCGTCATTGGAGGTTAGTAGTCAGTTGTTTGCACTGTTTTCTATACAACAAAATTCTCAGTTTTGAGGACTCTTGGTAAAGCCAACAACATATCACTGTTGTTGACAAGTTAATGGACTGAATATTGTAAACTTGCTTAAGTTTTAGGGGCAGTATCTCTGTGTTACTCATTCTGTGATCATTTATCGGTGCAATTAATTAGGCACGCACAGTTTTTCCAGCTGAGACGCAGTCGCATCCGCGCTTCTAACCCAATGATCTACTTCCTTCCTTTATTTTGTTACCAGTCGAATATCTCTGTAAATGTTTGCGGTCGTGGTTATTTTGGTGGTTACTTCCTTCATTGAAGAACTGTTTGAATGACAGCTGTATTTATTTAATTGACCCATCAAATACTTTGTACGATTGATTGTGCGTTTAGACTCAATGCCGCTGTGGAATGAACATATATTTTAAGTTCATTCGTTCAAAATATAGATAGAATTATTTTTATGATAAGGGATTTGAGGTTTTGTATGAGTCAAGCTGGATAAAGCTATCCAAAAACCTTACCTACTTTTCAGAAAATTTTCAGCTTCAAGTCCCGGTTTTGTATTGATAGATTTTTCCCTAATGTAAAGCCTACAAGCCTAAGCATTCTCTCACTTTATAAATGTTATTACTATCAATGTGGACATTAAAAGTTAGGGCCGCTTTTAGTATATTTTTTGTTTTAAACGGTTTAAAATTACGTCTGTTTTTCATAGAATTCAATCGTAGAGACGTTTCAGTACGGTCAGAAAGCCGTTTTGATCGGCACTGATCCCATCTATTGGCTGAGTCATGGTAATAGGCACACTTTTGTTCTGCTCTCAATAATTCTAAAATGAATTCCGATTAATCAATCTGTCATATTCTTGTCATCTTTCTTGCACCAGTTGCGTAACGCCTATAACTAGAGCACAATTTGATTGATGAATGTAGCTGCTTCCGAAAGATACAAGGTTGTTTTGATTAATGGATTAATTAGTCAATCTTTTCAATATTACAACAAAAAAGATTTAGAATCTGTTCACTTTGTCTGAATGAGTTCATTGAGGAATATATTCACCGACGGCACAAAAATGTTTTTTGGATGCATGGCTTATGTCTTTGATATAGGTAGCTTGATATAGACACTGCGTAGGATAACATAGGATGAAACAAGAATATTCTTTAACGTGCCAACAAAAAATTCTTCTCGAAAAATTCTTTTCACACCTGCTATTCAGAAAAGATCCCTTGATTCCCTCAAATGAGGGATCAAAGTTGTACTTTTCTTCCCTGATATTCTAGTTTTTTTTTATTGCCCTCAGCATGATCCGTGTGCAGATTTTCACAAAATGTAATTCCAATTCGATTTTTATTTTGTTGCAATCGATCATAAACTTCTTTCGATATCTTAATTGTGTTTGATTTAAATTTTCCTTATAGCAGGTGTGAAAAGCAGTATGTGTCACTCGGTAGCAAAATTATTTCCGTCTTGGGCGTAAACACTTGAATCCCTCGCTACGCTCAAGATTCTACTTTAGAATCCCTCGCTACGGTCGGGATTCTATTGTAGAATCTTTCGCTTCACGGCCCTCGCCGTAAATATATCATTTTGCTCCCTTGAGACACAATCTACTATTAATGTATCAAGAAAAAGAAAATTTTTACAATGAGAAACATATTCGAACCCTCGACAGTTATTTACCTGAGTTACAACATTTGCAGTGCTTTATTTTGTGTATGGAGTGACGTGATATGAATGCTTATGAATTCAATGACCTGTTATGGAGTGTACTATGTGAGCTATGTTTATTGACAAACTTAGGACCTACCGTCAATATTTGGTCGATCGTAGGTAGCGCTGGACTCCGTATGTTATTTTTATGGTACAAAAATACAAAATACAGAATTTTGCTCATTCTCTCGAGTTGAACTTTTGTGGAAAACTACTTAGGCCTATACGTATATACGTCCCACTGTAGGGCACAGGCCTTCTCTCAGGGAGAGAGTATGGGCTTAATCACCACGCGTGCCCACCGCGGATTGGCGATTTCAAGCGCTGAGGTATGTGAATAGCTCAGACACTCAGGTTTCCTCACGAGGTTTTCCTTCACAGTTAGCGAGTGGTATCGCTACTATAACTTCACAAATGTACATAACTTAGAAAACAATGTCATAGGTACATGCTCGCACTGGGAATCGAACCTGGGTCTCTCGCTTCCGAGCCCAATGTTCTACCCACTAGGCTACCACCGCTCTTCATAATACATAATACGATATCATAATACTTTTTATCAAAAGTAGAGCATCGATAAATTATTCAAAAAAACATTTCGTTATGAATTTTATGTCTGTGAGTTATGTCAAGTGAATTTATTACAGTTGCATTAACTTATTAGTGTGGTTTATGGTATTGAGTGTATTCTGTTCACAGACTAAAATAGTTAAGAAATTAAATTACGTAACTTTTAATTAGCTCATGACTCACGAAGCAGTATTTAGTACCTACGCCTGCGATGTAGCAGGTTTTACAATCATATGATTTGAAGGCTTAACATATTCTGTGCATAAAAACGTAAGAAAGAAACAAAATAAATAAGTACATGAATTGTTACGAAGTAGTCATATCTAATACTTTACCGGATTTCCTCTTTGCTACATTTTCTTTCCCTTTTCTCTATTATGTAATCAGTGAGTATTTGACAACTTCATGAAACAAGTGCTTACCCACGTCATGCATGACTGCTTATTTTGCATGCTAGCTAACTCTTCTATTTTGATAGATTTCCAACAGAGTCTCATGTCACCTAACGAAATTCTTGTAAGGTCGCTCATCGTAAAGGAAAAACCGTCCAAGTGAGATTTTGACTCGTGCACCGAAACATGATAGACACGGTTTTGATTTCTAAATTTTAAACCGCTAAAGGGGTAATTCTACTTATCATGCTGAACAACTTTGGTTTTACAAGTTTTCTACCATCACTTGTCCTGGTCCCAAACTAGGATATCTTGTGCTATGGTTAGCAGACAAAAACATGACATTAAAAACATGAAAATACCCTAAGATAAACATCGTATGTTACCCAGGATTACGTAAAGACAACATATAACAGTTCTCTTACACTAACAATATTGTTAGAGTTATGAGTTTATGGTCATTATATTATGTATGAACCGTGGAAACATTTTACTCATTTTCGACAGTCGTTTAAAATAAAGGGATTAGCAATTTTTCATCCACACCAGTCATGTAAAATTAATTCAATCACCTCGATCGCTCAACGCTCCGCCCGTCTCGTGCACCCCACCCCATCCTTGACTAATAGCCGTGAAATACAACATGACTGGCGTTTTCGACTGCATTCCCGCGCCTCGCGATTGAATTTCTTTGTGAGAGCTACATATACACTCGTGTCACTGAATAGGCTTGGGTAAAATAAATCGATATATCGAAATATCGATATTTTTCCAGGAAATAATCGATATATATCGGCGATTATATTTTTTTCGATTTATCGATTTTCGATATATATTTTCGGATATCAAAACCGATGTATTTTGAACAGCTCTCTCCGCTCAAGCTTCACTTCATGTATCCGAAGAATTCGATCTCTATTCTAAAGAAAAGGTTTAGTAGGCTGTATGTTTCCTTCGCTTCGAACATAATAAAAAAATATCTAGTCTATGATCCGTTTGTGGTTTGTGCAGTGGAGCCAACTTAAGGGGAGCTAACTAGAACCATAGATTAGGTACGGACACTGACTGACAATTGTTTGCTAGGTGTCACTGTGTAGTGTATCTAATACTGGGTGTGTTTGTGTGCGCTTGCATTTTCGATTGCTTGTGTGTGCTTGCATTTCGTGTGTGCGTCTTTAATCCACCACCATCATTTTCGTCGGCGAGTGGCGTGGTTGCTCTAAAATATTTGATATGTCAAGCTTCATCAGTATCATCCGAAAGGGTTGCTTCAGTTGTTAATTTAACAGTGCCGGACAATAGGAGCAGACTGACCGGGGAGCACATCAAACAAAGAGTGCTGCTGATGTCCATACCAGACGAATACTGGTTTGAATGATTTTAAGTCAATATTACATTTATCAACGCTTAAATAAAATAATGTCACATGTGTATTTACTTTTTATTGGTATCTAGTTTTGAGCCTATCTTGGAAAAAAATATCGATATATCGAAATGTCGATATTTTTTGTAAATATATATCGATATATTTAAAAAATATCGATACGATATATATCGATATATTTTATCCGTTTGCCCATCCCTATCACTGAACGCGAATGTCTAGAAGATTCCTATAAGAAGGAACCTTGCTGGTCCATACGGGGAAATTCGATACCAATGTGAGACCAAATTCAAGATAAAAAACTTTTTACAGCTTGAACAATTATCGATTGAGTTTATTATCGATTAACGGCCGGGCTTGGTCTATCGTTGACTAAGAGACAGTAACATTTTACGTAGAGGTACATATTATGTGAATTTAAACAGTTTTTGTCTCAAGTAAACGTAAAAAAAACTGACGCATAGACAGACAAACGTCGTAGGCATATTAATAAGGTCCGTGTACAGAAACTTAAAAGATACGATTTGGTCAGCAATAAAATATTTTCTATCACCAATCAAAGTACTTTGAGCAGCAGCAGGGATCGGCAGAAAATATTAAACTGAGTTGTAAAAAATCAAATTGAGCTGCAAATTAATCAAATCGATCAGTAGACAACTCCAAATTGATTACCTCATAAATCGATTGGTCAGCAAATCGTGAGTTATATTTTGTTTTCTTCGGTAAACAGTAAAACAAATTCTAATAAGAAAACGATATGATTTTTTATGTATATTTTTTTAATAACATTATGTTTAGTGATAAAAGGGGAGAGATCGGTAAAAAGCCACATAAATACTGTGCTGCCCAAGTAGTAATAATTTTGCTGATTGAAATATTTTTCTGACTAAATAATTATTACGATTACCCATATGGATGTATTAACTAACTGTATATTTTGGTGTATTTGCAGACCACGTGTTGCTGCTAATTTGTTTATTCTGATGACCCAAAATAATTGTTGGCTGATCGATTTATTTATCTAAAAATATCGTGTCACAGATTATTACGAATTTTTTGTATATAGGTTATAGGCTAATTAATATAGCGAAAAAACGTTTGCTCTATCAGATTGTTAACTTTTTTGTTTTTGCTTATTTTTGTTGCTGATAATTTGATAACTCTTTCTAGTAAATTGTAACCATATTTATATTTTCATTTATTTAAGCGCTAAACGAGCAGAGCAAAAATACGTAATTCTACCATCGTTGTAAAAACACAGGGTAGGTACCCTAGTTTGCGACCTGGAATAGTGATTGTGTTGTGTGGAAGTTATCTTATTCTAATTATTAAACCTCGAAGGAGTCACGAATTGATCCTTCTAAAGACTTACAAGAAGCATATCTGTCCATTTTGCGAGAGCTTCAGATTAAGTTATGTCAAACTACGTGACGTCTCGTCTGTGTGCCAATATTGCCAATGCTTGCGACAATTTCAGTGCAATATGATGGAGACCTAGTTTTTAAGTGATTGCCAATTGGTGACTGGCTATCACTGCTCTCTACTGCATTAGGAAGTCATTCATAGTGCTTATACATGAAAAACATTGGCCTGAATTGTTGAATTGAAGTCAACAAAGAGATAATTTAACAAGAATCTTTTCACATCCTACTCGATGTGCCCGCGACTTCGTTTGCGTAAGATGCCAACATAAAATAAATTTTATGGGAAAATATTACTCTTAGTATATGGAAAAAGCTTAATTATACAGGGTGTTTCGAAAAGATCTGGTGAAACTTAATGGGGTTAAGTACAATTCTGATTAATTATTTTTAAGGATCTAGTCCTTGGCTTTTCGCCCTTGTTCGTGGGACTATATTTACTCTTGAGCAGTTGGCCAATCCAAGGCCACGTTTATAGAGCTTCATTAACGACTCTTAAAAGGGCAACAAAAGAGTTAAGAGTTATCTCTTAACTCTTTTTTGCCCTTTTCCAACCACACCTAATTGAAATTGCAGTAACCAACAGAGCTTGCGTAAAAAAAGCCACCAAAATTGCAATTACAACAAAATGTCTTGTCTACGCTATTAACTTGTATGTTTATAGCTCTATTGTTACCACTACCCGTGTAATAGTGTATTTGACACCGTTTACAAGTTAATTTTCCTCTTGCGTAATGGCCTACTTAGATAACTTGAGTCTACTTGGGTGCTCGCTTGCACCACGGGTGGGCAAATTAAACTTTATTCTTCTTCGGCAGCTTTTCTTTCTTTTGTCTGTCCACTGTTGGAAGAAGATCAATCCTGGGCCTCGATTCTGTTAGTGCATTGTAGTATAATGACAGGTACACTGTCGGGTCACGTGACGTGTTTTTTCGTACCATTGACGCCTAGAAGGTTTGATGGGTGTGCCCGCGTAGACTTAAACATAAACAACATAAACATTTACATACAGGCACATGCATTGCTTCTGGC
Source organism: Yponomeuta evonymella (assembly GCA_963969515.1). Classification (NCBI taxonomy): domain Eukaryota; kingdom Metazoa; phylum Arthropoda; class Insecta; order Lepidoptera; family Yponomeutidae; genus Yponomeuta; species Yponomeuta evonymella. Next base: position 2,578,581 of record OZ018361.1, on the reverse strand, counting down.
CCCACACTAGGATACCCTGTGTCGTGGGAACCAGAAACAACGACATCACAAACATGTAAACATCCAAGACCTTGGGTTTTTTTTTTTTTTTTGTCCCCAGCCGGGATTCGAACCCGGGACCTCTCGCATGGTATGCAGATGCACTACCGCTGCGCTACGAGGTCGTCGAAAAAAGCAGCCATGAAATGAAAACCGCCATGTTCATGCAGTTGTCATGTTACTACAATGCATTAACAGAATCTAGGCCCAGTTCAACAACCATCGCGCAGGTGGTCTGCCCACATTTCGTGCTCCTGCGCACGGTCTCCATAACAGGACTTTAGAAAAGAAATGGACTAAGTCGCCAACCCGTCTTGCCAACCTGGCGATTCTAGGCAAAAACTTCATCGAAAGTACCAATCAAACTTTAAATGACCTTTATGTGTTTAACACATAAAGGACGCGAAGTCCTTTACAAGTAAAAAAGTATTTCGGGTTGCAACATGCAACGCCTCGATGTTCGAAGCAATTTGCACATCAGCGCGGCCGAAAATTTACTAAATTATCGATGACATTTTCATTTAGTTCCGTTGTTAAACAAAAATAAAAACCTATCTCAAAATACTCCAGCACTAAAAACACAGAAATCATTTAAACGAATATGACCTTTCTCATTCATTCGGTATGAAATTCGAATCCGGTACGTACATGAAGGTAAGTATTGTAGAAAATAACATGTACGTACCGACTCCAAATTTAAAGGTCATAATCGTTTAAATGATTTTTGTGTTTTTAGTGCTGGAGTATTTTGAAAAAAGCACCTGAAACCGGCGTGCGTGTGTGCAACGACTAATGAATGTTGAGGAAGCGGAAGTGATTTGTAAGGATCGTGGCAAGTGGCAGGCCCTGATCTCTGCCTACCCCTCTGGGACACAGGCGTGAGTTTATGTATGTATGTATGTAGTATTTTGAAGTCGGTTTTAATATTTATTTAAAAATATATATTTCACGGTAGTTGTAAATATTATTATGACTCTACCAAATTGTGTTTTCCGAGAGCAAATGCACGAATCATAAAAAAAAATTATCACATCAAGTGCGCCTTCAAAATTTGAAGAGTTCCCTTGATTGCTCTGAGATCCCATTATCAGATCCTGACCATGGGGCCACCTGTGAAGTCTACCGTTTCAAACAAAAAAATAATTTTCCAAATCGGTCCAGGCGTCTTCGAGTAATCGGGAAACAAAAATAAAAATATGAAACCGGCCATGTGCGAGTCGGACTCGTACACGAAGTGATCCGTGCCACTATCTACACAACATTAGACAAAGACCAAATTTGAGAACAGCGCCATCTATGACATGACATCGGCGCTGTGAAGGTTACACAGATGGCCGCTAGATGGCGAGCGCTGTCTTTAGACAACGTTTGTTGTATGGGAGCCCTCTTTAAATATTTATTTTATTCTGTCTTTAGTATATATTGTTATAGCGGCAACAGAAATACATCATCTGTGAAAATTTCAACTGCCTAGCTATCACGGTTCATGAGATACAGCCTGGTGACAGACAGACAGACAGACAGGCAAACAGACAGACAGACAGACGAACAGACAGACAGACGGATAGTGAAGTCTTAATAATAGGGTCCCGTTTGGCACCCTGCAGATACGGAACCCTAAAAAGATTCCGACGAATTTATTTTATTTGGTGTACAAAAGATCACGACCATTACACGATATAAAAGTAATAATATTAGGGGTTAAAGTATGAAATTGCCGTTTTATTGCAATAGGTTCTTTGAATAGACATAGAATCTTCATGGTTTGAGGTTTTCGAATGAAACTTTTTTCAAATGGTTTTTATGATGTTCTTTTTTTAAAAAATGTGAAACATTTGAATATCGACTTTCAATTGTTTTTGTTATTCAATTTAGACAAGAAAGATGGATACTGCGAAAATTCGAGTGATTATGAGGCACCCATTTTTCGTATTTTTTTATTTTATTGATTTGACGCAAGTGAGTCAATATTGTGGGTAAGGTAACGTTAAACCATGCCGCTAATTCCTGGGTAGTTTGACTAGGGTCGGCTTCCACTATCTCTCTTAATTCATCGTTATTCACCTGTGTGGGCGGTCTTCCTCGTGGCTCGTTCTTTAAGTCGAAATTTCCATCACGAAAGCGTTTAAACCAAAATCGCACGGTGCGTTCATTAGTAGACCCCTCTCCAAACGCAGCATTGATATTGCGGGCTGTTTCTGCCGCGTTAGTTCCGCGTCGGAACTCGTATTCAAAAATCACTCGAATTTTCGCAGTATCCATCTTTCTTGTCTAAATTGAATGACAAAAACAATTGAAAGTCGATATTCAAATGTTTCACATTTTTTAAAAAAAGAACATAGAAACCGTTTGAAAAAAGTTTCATTCGAAAACCTCAAACCATGAAGATTCTACGTCAATTCAAAGAACCTATTGCAATAAAACGGCAATTTCATACTTTAACCCCTATTATGACATGAGTACTAAGTTGTGGTCTAAAGCAGTTGAGAACCTCCTCAATCTTTGAAGTCGGTTAACCCCCCCTGGGGGTCCCGCGACCTGGAGTTTGTAAAACACTGCCTTAAAGCAACTATCAAAATGTGGTCGCTTTCCGCAACACCAACACACAAAAAAAACAAATAGTGCAACATATCTAGCAAATAGTTTGTTTGAGATGCACTATTTTGTTTTTTGCTGACTTATTTACAAGTCCGCTGCGGGTGGTTGCATTTTGAAAGTGATACTGCACTCTGCGGAATTAATAATACAATTAATCATGGCCAACGGCGCGCGAAAGCCACTGTCAAATGTGGCGACCGAGCTATTTGCTAGTCTCTCCAGGGGAGATCGCCGATGTTGATCAATGTATCTATAATAGTAGGTGGTGGAAATCGTTCTATACAGTATATTAAGATAGTCATGCTAGATCCGAAGGCTACGCATGCTGAAAAACAACATAAACTACTTCATCAATAAAATTTTGCTAGAACTTAGACAATGTTAAGAGGAAACGGACGCGTAAGTTGCCCTAAGCTTGATTGAGATCGCAATGTTGATATTGAAGATTTTGACAAGGTTCCCTGGGAAGAAATATTAGTAGACCATACTAAGTACGAGTGCGTTACTCTGAAAATGTTTAAACAAGGGCGAGTTTGAACCTCAATATTTCCTAGGCATGGTTAGTATGAAAAAAAAAAAGGTTTGTACTGATGCAGAGAATACTAAGAAATTTACTGACGCCATACACTTCCGCGAAAGGCGTTACTAAATTAATTCCCCAATTTTTCTTTTTTATTTATAGATCTATGTAGACTGTCCATATACTTAAGTATTTAAGACAAAAGACTTAGGCCCTATACGTCCGTTGGCATCCTACCTATAGGCATTACATAGGTAAAGTGACCACTTAGATGTTGTAGTACCTGGGAAAATTTTTTTACATGGAGTAGGTTTGCCTGGCCACCATCACAGGACAGTCGACTCGACCAGTAAGCTGCAAGGTTTTATCACAAAGTTTTCTTTCACCCCTAACACAAGCATATTAATAGGTCCCATTTGACATCCTTCGGCTATGATATTCTGTCAGTCTCAATCCTAAGATATAGGTTATTAGTAGTAGGTTTAGGAGTCAGGATATTATGCAATTTTGTATTCAAAACTGTATTCACGCTTTGAAAGTTGTATTGTAAGATAAGATAAGATAAGAATATTCTTTATTGTATACCGGAAAAAAATGTTACAGAAACAGCAATGACAAAAGAAAAGATACAATTGGCGGCCTTATTGCTAATAGCAATTTCTTCCAGGCAACCTCATATTGGAGATTTGCCGAAGGAGAAATAGACACGGGTAGTCGGTGGTATTGTATCCATTAATCATTAAATTACTTACTTACATTCGTATTGAAAGAACATAATATATAGATGGATCATTCCAGTCATTCACCATCACGCGTAGGAAATAACACACAACTTCACAAAGCAATTCGAAAGCCGGTTAGCAGTTTTGAACACATCACAAAAGGTAAACACAAATTCGGTACGTCATTGCTTAAGTTAATGCAATACGTGAATACATTGAATGCCTGTTGACAGAGGAATCAATACTAGTCGCAATTATTGCGGTTTTATAAGCTTAATGCTCACATTTTTAAGTTCTGAGGCATAGTGATCAAAATTGACCACAAAATAATCAATAAATTGCTATTTTATTCGGTCATCATGATTAAAAACATGCCACTCGTTAGTATGAAATAGGTACATTATGGTCCAGCTACTAATCCTAATTTTATAATTCTAATATGTTTACGCAATACTTGAATTACTGGTGTGCAATATAGACTTATCTATATATCTATCTCCAAGAATACGTATAATACCAGTTTGCAGATTGCAGAGGAACCACTGTTCTAAGTTCAGAATTGAGCACAAAAATGTAGAGATAAATCGCTATTGCATCATTTGTATCACTACTTGTTATATTAGTCTATTGAGTGGTGACTAGAAACATGCCAATAGTTAGCATGAAACACATTGTGGTCCAGCTACTAATTCGAATTTTGCAATTAAACGCCACAAAGCCTGCCAAACTGTTATAATAAGCCACCCAAAAGAGACGGAGCGAAAGTGTTTTTTTCTGTCAGGCTCCGTGTATCAATTAGTTCATGATTTTGAATATAAAAATTCATTATTTTGACTGCGCGCGTCTGCGTCGACAGTACATCCGTTTCACGCTTTCTCTACCGCTCGAGATGTACGCCGGCTGCAGTGCGGGCCGTTCACTAAGACGTGCACGTCTTATACGACACTCGATCACAAAATAAGTAGCCACGAAAGGCTTGGGTGAGAACTGCAGCGGGTTGATAAATTACTATGATGGCCACTAACTACCATGCTAAAAGATGGTAAAGTAGATTTCGCGGCAGACCTTTTTAAAATCAATCAATCAGCCCGTACCCGTCCACTGTTGGACACAGGCCTCTCCCAAGCCTACTGTACTCCGTCACCCTCAGCCAGCCGCTGCCAGCAATATGCCTCAGATCGTCGGTCCAGCGAGCTGGTGAGCGTACTAAGCTGCGTTTGCCGCCAGGTCCTTTTAAAATTGCGGCACTTTCAATCCAAGCATTCATCCCACATCCGTCATCTACTGACTTCCTCTAAGACCTGCCAATTCCTTATGTCCTTGGCCATCCTCATCCAGCGGCCACTATGCCCAAGTATTTACATGGCAGATAAAATCTCTAGCCACACCTACCTCTCCTCTGTTGCTACCAATTGATTTTTGTGTTTGCAGCGCTTGCAGCCAGAATAAAATCCCTTGTTAGACAAAAACAATCCGTACAATGAGTTGAAACGGCTCGGGAGATAACTGTAGTGAATCGATCAATTTCCATAACGGCCCGTGGGATTCATACATGGCCTGCTCCAGGATGGAATTATACACGGCTACTCCATGTTCCTAGATATTATATGTAGTGAGCAGGAAAATACTTTTGTCGTGCAATCGGCTAGAACAAAACCCTTTTGTAAAAAATCTTGGGTACAACCAGGTAAACACGTTTGCTTGGAATTGTGTTATGGTGACAATCTTGGCATCTGACTTAGGTGACATCAGGCTTCTGGGTCTAACTAGGACATGGGAAAGAGGTCTTTCCTCAGCGTAATAGCTATAGCATAGCAGTCGAGTCATGCACTCTTTCTCGACCGACGTCACGATTAAGTTTTACTTCATAAATGCAAAATTGATCATTGTTTGAACAGCCACTTCGTTCACGTTCATTTCGCTTTGCTCAAAGGACCATTAAGTTGGAAACTTTTGTGATATTTCAACTACTTTGGTATTCAACAACTTTGCTATGGGCCTTTGTTTATAAATACAATACCTAAACAGCCTTTACAACTAGGAATGGACCTTCTCTTAGAGAACTTCAACGTAGGTAATTTTTAGGGTTCCGTACCCAAAGGGAAAGGAACTCCGCTGTCCGTCCGTATGTCTGTCACCAGGCATCTGAACCCACGACCTCTGTGTTGTTAGCTGAGCGCCTTAACGGTTAGACCAACGAGGCAGTCAAATAGAAGTGCTTATGATCTATCTGATCAGCCCATAAACAGAGCCCACTGTTGGGCATAGGCCTCTTCTCTTTCACGCCAACCCATCTGGTCCCTTGCCAGTCTCTTCCAATGTTTCCCAGTCGCTTTCACAATGTCGTCGGCCACCGGGCTGGTGGTCTGCCCACCGACCATCGACCCGTTCTTGGCCACAACTCAGTGGCTATCCTTGTCCACTGACCGTCTTCCCGTCTAACTAAAAGGCCCGCCCATCTCCATTTTAGCCTTATGACTATGATGCTTATGATCATCTTGGTAATACTAATTAATTATCCCTTAACAAGTTAATGAGCTAAGCCACCGAAAGGAGTTGTGGATGGCGTCAGCGTTTAGTAAGTGTAATTAGCAGAACTTCTGCCCAACTGCGGTGCGGAGTATAATTGAAAAAGCATTTTAATATATGTCCAGCAACAAGAGGTTTCATTCATAAGCTAGATAGATTACGAAATGGTCATATCTAGTACCACTGTAAAAGTAAATTACAGTTCAATGTGCAAAAGAAAGTGGTAGGTTCATACGTCTCGATTTACGATGGACAATCTTTCTGTAACTGTGTCTTAGTAAAGTGACGTTTTATTGGCCAATCAACTTTATTAATTTCACTGTATTGGCATTGATTAATCTCCGAGACCGCAAAGTTTAGCGACATTAACTACTTACGAAATAAAAATATATACTCCGTTCCACGAGTTGAACTCTTAGGGAACAAAATCTCGCATCTAATTTTTCAATGAACGCGGCTAGAGATAAGCGGAACAATAAGCGAAGACGGTCCGCTTCATAGGGTTTACTTAATGGAGTGGCTATTGAGGGTCACGCGCGTTAACCAATGGGCGTACATGGACAATTTTCTTGGCAGCTCGTTTCGTGGAATGGAGTCTAGAGGCGAGTTTATTTTACTTCATTTTTAGTACAGATTGCAGCATCAAATTTTGCGGTATCGTAGCGAAGTCGTACGTAACGTTTCTAACTAGAGTGCACGCATATAAAGACGACACGGTATTTGCAGTACTACCGAAATAAACTGAATGCATTCTATGAATCCTTACTAATATTATAAACGCGAAAGTTTGTATTATTGATGGATGTTTGTTACTCTTTCACGCAAAAACGGCTGAACGGATCCGGATGAAATTTTGCACAGAGATAGATTATAGTCTGGATTAGCACATAGGCTATTTTTTATCTCGGAAAAATACTCATCAAAATTACTACGCGAACGAAGTCGCGGGCAACAGCTAGTAATACATAAACTAACATCTGTATAAACCTGCACCTGCATAAACTGGCAGCCACGATACGGGGTCCCCTAGTGTGGGTGCCGCTGGATAAAGTAGATACTTTTAGGTTCATCATCGTCATCAGGCATTTGACGCCCACTGCAGGACATAGGCATGGTTTTACAAACGATGAAGGGTTTTGCCATAATCGCCACGCTTGGCAGGCGGGTTGGCGATCGCAGTATGTGGTTGGAATCTCAGGAAGACGCTGCTGCCCGTCTCCTGGTAAAAGATTTCCTTAGTCACCTTCTACGACATCCACGGAAGGGAATGGACTTTTAGGTTATGACCAATAAATAATTTTTACTTTTAATTTTATCCTGGAGGGATAGGCGTAGACCCAGGTTTGCCACGTGCCACGGTCCTGACATCTTCATCAACATTCCAGTTTGGTTAAATTGATTAGAATTCGCAATAAAAAAGACGCCGTTGATTTCGATTTCATTTAAGTTTCACTTTTGGGGTATAAAGGTTTATTTCCGTTATTGCTTTATGAAATTTGTGGAGTAAATGTAAGTGGAAGGGATGGTAAGAAGCGCCCCAGTCGGCCACAAATGAGGGACATATTGGTGAAAGGCAATTAGGAAGTACCTGTAACAGGCGGCCCATGATAAGTCCATGAAGAGAAATGAATTAAGCAACCATCGGTCCCTAACTACCCCTCCGGGTAATAGCCGTGAATTTATACTACATTTAATAAGATAGTAAAAACTATTTAAATCTAGTCTCTATAATTCAACATCTTTATCCTGCTCAGCTGTCATGTCTTTCAATTACCGAGCAATTATCTCTCCCAAGCATCTCTCTTATCTCCGATGCGCCGGCGCATTATATCACAGTCCCGTTGGCGCCACGGTCAGTAGCCATCGCGTGTGATGGAACGCTGCAGGAGCGTTTTAACTGTTTGGCGGTAGTCTCCGTCTAGTGTTACTGCGGTTAATGGGGTTGGCTGACTAATATGTACAAACAAAAAAATGCTGAAACAAAAAATTACCAACATCCCGACTGCTGTGCATTAACTACTAAGCTTTGCGGTCTCGAAACTTCCACACAACACAATCACTTGTCATGGTCCCAAACTAGGATACACCGTGGTATGGTATCCGCAAGGTCCTCACAAAGATGAATACACCCAGACTGAATCCATTTGTACAAATCCAGTACGGCATCCTCCAGTGGGAACCGAACATACGACGAGGCACTCAATGATTGCCGCCATTCCACTGTTGAACACGATTATACCCATTAAAACCTACGCTTTGTAGAAACGAGTATGTACCTACTTATGCCCCTCATGCACTGATTTCAAAAAGGCAAATCTTAGGAGACAGTCGCTTAACACAACTTTGTATGCATTCTTGCTACATAGATCTTTGCACGGCGTAACAATCCAAAAACGGGTGGCTCTACACGTCAATCCAAATAACTTTTTTTATAGGAAAAACTTTGAAATCTCGGAAAAAATATCAGCATTTCTATACTAGCTGTCTCTCGGTAATATGTTTTCGCGATTAAAAGTTTTTTTTCCACGATAAAGTTGTTCGTATTTACAATGTTACACCGTGTATTTAAAATTTGTACAGGTAGATCTACTAAATCAATGTTTGGGTAAAGATTGGCCACTGGTTCAAGGGATCATCATTTTCGTGTACGAATTACTAGGCTGCTTTGTACCTATGAATACTAATTCAACACCAGGATGTGAAAATATCAGAAAATCTTTGCCTAAATATAGCTTTGCAATATTTTTAAGTTAATGTTGCTCCGAAAAGGTTCCGACTAGTAAAAATTCAACTAGAGCGCGATGCGGTATACTATCAAACCTAAGTTTATTTTCTGGAGAAAAAAGGAGCCCCTCAAAGCGCCTCTGTTTACTCTCTACACTTTGGGAGCAGGATCCCAGGATCTTTGGGAGCACCTGCCTTAGGCATCTTATGCTCAATAAACACCTCCAAGTTAGCCTCATGCTGAAAATAAACCCTTGCACTGTTGCACATTTTTAGAACACCAGAACCTTTTCGAAGCGCTCTTCACAACTCACAACTTAGTAGTTAGATAGAGACGAGAAGTACTGTCTCCTACACACCAACTTTGGCTGGACGTTGGGTAGGCCTCTTCGCAGATCCCCGAGCGCGACGCCGCTGGCAACGTGATACCGGCGTGGAAGCGGCAGATGCTCGCGCGGCGGGCGGCCGAGCGCGCCCGGCGGGACTTGGAGAAGGAGCTGGCGGGAGAGGCCGAGAGGAGGCGCGCTGCCGCCGTGCCGGTGTGGAAGCGGCAGCTGCTTCAGCGGCGGGAGGAGGCAGAGAATCGGTTGAGGTACTTCGACCCTCATTTCAGCGTGAACGGCTCTTCGTAGCCGTTTGTACATACATAGTCCGTATATCGGGTGCCACAGAACTAAACAAACGTATTTGTTTTGTTAGTTAATTTGTTTGATACGGAGGTACCCAATAGACGTTAACTACAAGCACAACGACACTGTATTGTTCTTCGTGTACTTTGAATGTTTATGAAGCGAAAGATTGACAGGATCTTAGCGATGGGTAAACTCTGGTCCCTGGCACCACTCCGGAGACAAAGAGTAAGTTTATGAATGTGTCTTTCATAAGAGAAAGCTTCATATAGACGCGGAAATGTGATACACGCGTGAGTGTGTACAATGGGGAACTTGCGTCATTTATGCCACAGAAGACAGAAAAAACAAGATTCTTTTTTGGAATAAAACCATAAAAATATTTTTTCGGGCTTTTCCGGATCCCAGAATGCGAAAAATCAAGTTAATCTATATTTTCTCAATATTTTCTAAGAAGTGTGTAGATGCATAAAAAGTATTATTTTTAGCGATAACTCGAATATTGATAAACGCTCCACACATAGTAAGGCGTTACGTTTAAGTTGTGACGTCATAGTTTGAGACCGATTTGTGTGGCGCGTTTTTGTACCAAGTGACAAGAACGACTTGTCAACATTTCACAATATGAAAAGTATTAGTCGTAGAGAAAAAAATTAACCACGTTTGTTTACCTTTTAACATGGCCTCGCCGAGTATATTAAAACATTTGTTTATGCAAGTTCTCCATTCCTGGGATGTTCTAATTGGAGCTTGTAGCAAGGATTTACGACTTAGTGGCGATGGTTGCAAAATTTTCCAGGTAGGTACCTACTTCCTTATCGAGTATGAAATATGGTATGGAAGGATCACACGAGAAAGCAAAAATAAAGTAATGGTGGTACCTACATGTCCCAGCGAAGCTGAACGTTGCCTGAGGTCGAGAGGTCACAACATCGTATCGGAAGGTGGTACAGTCTGGTGTTGCATTCGACGACAAAATCATGTAGGAAAAGTATACCCGTACTTTTTCATACCCTGGCTTTGGCTAGGCAGTCAAAGACCGTAACGCTTGACGTCCTTCACCCCCACCTCAACAACCAACCCCCATCTGTCTAACTCGATGAAAGTCCTGACTAAATCTTCCCGTCCCGCAGACAATCCTTATACACGCCAAAAGTGGCGGAGCACAGCAACGGGACGAGCAATGGCGAGTGGCGCTCGTATCCTAGCAACGGACAGCGAGCCGTGTCCATAGACAACATTACTCTGTGCACGCACTACGACGAAGTCCCCTCGCAGCATATTAGGGCGCCTTCAGAGGCCCCTGCATCCGACGCGCACTGCAACGGTAAGGATCCAGGGTTTCGTTTTTAACCAGGGTTCCAGCGTTGCTGGATCAGGGATAACCTGAGGAGGTGGGCGATCCTGTTTGAAGATGCGTATAAAAAGTTCCGTGTGGTGCCGGATTAAGAATAGCGTCACTCCATTCCCTACCGTGGATGTCGTAGAAGGCGACTAAGGAAATCAATTACCAGGAGACGGGCAGCAGCGTCTTCCTGAGATTACAACCGCATACTGCGATCGCCAACCCGCCTGCCAAGCGTGGCGATCATGGCGAAACCCCTCGTGGTTATGAAAACCACGAAGAAGGGCTATGTCCTGCAGTGGGCGTCAAAAAGTAGCGATGATTAGCTGCACAAAATTCTCCTCGGAATTTCTACAGTGCAGTCCATATGATCTCGCGCAATGGAGGTAGCGCGTTTTTAGCAAGGTAGGTACTGTCTGCGGAGAAATCGACACATTCGAAGAAGAATAAATTGCAATAACAAGGGTAGCGGTAGTCTATATACATATACATTTGGGACTCTGGCGGACTGAATGTGGCGCGGAGTGGGGGAGGATAATTTCGGCCACGCGGTCGGTGGCACTACGCGTTGCAAATCCTTTCGCCCTTTGCGCATCTTTTACTCAAGATGTTTGCCGACATCTGTACTAGATGCATATCTCAAATTCCAAACAAGACCAATAGGTGCCTGGTCGCATCGCTGGGTGTCAGTTTCTACAACTACAACTATTCTTAGACGGTGGAAAATCTGACTTCAACTTAACAATTGTTTCTGGATCTATTCGAGTCTTCCCGTATTTTTGTTGCTTCTCCAACTCTCAAAAGTTTGCTGGAAGAAATATCGTACAGAGATAAACTCGCCTCTGCACATGTTATTTCTTATGTAATGTTTCGTGCCCAATAAAGTATCTATAAATAACATAACATTTCCAATTTTCTGCACTTTCAGGCCACTCGACGCCGAACGGCAAGCATGACTCAGACGACGAGGCCAAAATCATCCCATGGCGCGCGCAGCTTCGCAAGACGAACAGCAAACTTAATCTACTCGAGTAGCCTAGTTTAAGGTATTTTTTACGGCAGCATTGCCACACGAATAGGTATTTGTCCTGATAGGGCGCGTCCGGTGCGAATCTGGAATTGGATGAAAGTACTCTACTGTTCAAGTTATATATTTGCGAGTGTAGTACGCCTAGTTGGACAGGAAAAGAAGCTACGCTCCATACAGTGGCATAACTAGGTATACCATCTGAGGCTCGTGGCAAACTCATTGGATGGGGCTCTCCCAGTAAAAATAAAAACTATGTGTGGTCTTTATTTTTAGTAATTAACTTTAATTGATTTGAAGTACTCATATATAAACATGACAATTCGGTATTTGACACGATCAACAATAAATTATTTCATATGCTCGATTAAAACAAAAATTACAAAATATCTCGGAAAATGTATCTCTTTTAGTAAATTACTAGTTATTACAATTTTTAAATAGATTAAACATAAAAAGAGTGCTCTGAAATGTGACGTCATAAGCCAGTATTTTCATACAAAATTCCGTTTTAAAAGTAACTCATTGTATATTTTGTCAAATACCCAATTGTTGCAAATTTTTGTTAAAAATGTTAAGTTGGTTCTGAGCTCGCGGCCTCACAGTTCGGGGGCCTCCTCAGGTCAGGGGCCCATGGCATTTTGCCGGCCCTGCCACCCTATAGTTACGCCACTGGCTCCATAGATCTATAAAAGAAATTTTCAAGAAAAAGGAAAGTGTCAGTGACTGGTGTGTGGCTACTTAGACAAATTTTAGTCATGTAGTTGTTGTCGATAAAAAAAGAAGCGGAAATAGAGGATGCAGTAGAAAGTTACTGTAACTGTCAAATTGAAAACGCCCTTAAGCTCTTAGTTCATGGCGCGCAATCAGAACAATACGAGAGTATCGCTTAAAGCATGAATCTGCAAGTCTAAGAGCAACAAATATTGCTCTAAAGATATTATATCGATTAAATTTGGTAGTATTTGTAGGTACTGACTGCAATCACTAGCTGTATACGCCCGGGGCATCCCGGACGTGCACTTTCCTTTTTTTCTAAAAAAAACTACTTTAAGATAGAGATGGGTACATCATCATCATGTATTTTGATTGTGTACCTTCGTGTTTACTTTGTATTTCTGTGACAATTTAAATAAATGTCTTCTTTCTTTCTTTCACACAAGGGTTGTGACAGAAGAGAGATCAAAGCGCCTGTTCAGACCCTTAAAGAAATCAGTCTGGTTTGAGTGAGACCAGTGATTGGTTGGTAGGTAGAAGCTTATTTCCACGATAGCCAAATTTCAATGGGTGTGTAGTTAAGGTACGAACAGTTGGAGCGGGGTTTCTGATCTTATCCACGTAGCCTCATCGTAAAATGTTCAGTCCTCATGATAAAGTGTACGCGTTTATAATAGGGGTTAAAGTATGAAATTGCCGTTTTATTGCAATAGGTTCTTTGAATTGACATAGAATCTTCATGGTTTTAGGTTTTCGAATGAAACTTTTTTCAAATGGTTTCTAGGATGTTCTTTTTTTAAAAACCTCAAACCATAAAGATTCTATGTCAATTCAAAGAACCTATTGCAATAAAACGGCAATTTCATACTTTAACCCCTAATATTTCCACTTCCGCTTACGGATAATTGCCGTCATGGTATTGGTCGTTGTTAAGAAATAAATTCGCATCAGCCAAGTCCGAACATTCGTGCTTCTGAAAAGCTATAAAAAAACGCTGATTTTGTCTGGAGGGACATGGACGAATTTGTACGCAGATATTACTATTGTGTTAACGTAGAACCGCCAGGTTAGGCTCGATAATTTGTTCTATGTTTCATACGTCGATGAGTGATGACGCGTGTCTGACGTAATGAATGATACGTGGGAGTTACGCGTTGTTTCAGCAATATACTATGTGGTGTTACTATCTTTTGGGTTTTTTTTATACTCGTGATTCTATTTTGACACTTTTGGTTAAGCAAAATTCAATCATAACTGTATCACACAAATTATGTTAATCAACTAGTCTGCATGAACAAATGTTTCATTACAAAATCATGTCACAAGTTCTACAAAATCACTATGAAGTTGTAAGTATTTTACAGAGCACTAGTGTATCATTTTAATTTAATGTTGTCAGTCTACTCAATCGATGGCTTTCCACGTTGTAACGAATTTGACTTTATTTCACATTTGTTACAACGTGTGTTTTATGAAGAAATCCAAAAAACTAGCATACTTAATACAATGGAAATGGATGACGTAATATACTGTCGTTATTTTGATTCGTGCCTGAGGCAGGAATCCCAAATTAATTGTACTTACATACCTATTTAATGCTCTATAATCTAAATAAATATCATGTAAGCGGTATTTGTAACTGAAACTGTAATGTATTTTCGTGAATAATCTTTAACTTAACATTAAGTTTTAATAGAAGATACCTAAGAATTATTTAATTCTTTTTATACTTTTGTTTTGTACTTTTATATAATGTTATTTTACATGAAGTAAATTTTTTAAACTAAAACTTATTAGTAAGTATCTTGAAAATGTGAAAAACTTGCCACTTTACGTTGAATTAATTAAAATAACTTCAATTTTAATGTTCTATCAGGAATAAAAAAATCAAGCTAAAAAGATCAATTTAAAGTAAGTTTTTTTTGTTTAAAATTTTAATTAAAAATGCAAGTGATATACCGTTGCAATACTAGTTTTAAGCGACATTTAGAGCAGACTATAGTTTGTGACCCAAATTCAATAATATCCTATGCATATAATGCGTGTTGTACGACGATATTCTTTAAGACTTGTTAAATAAAATCGCTGTTGCTTATATGAACGTTTTATTTTATTATTACTATTTTATTCCTTTGACCAATAAATCATTTGACTATCCAAAAGGACTGCTAGATACGGATGCGAGGGGCCTGTTTCACATGGTGTACTATTAAAATGCGATGTACATTGCAAATTCGATTAACCCACAGATTAATGTACCACGAATCGTCGTAATAAACTACGAATTGCAGTATTATGAAAAACGGTCCCAGGTTAACCTTTGCAGTCACCCTTGAGGAAACTGAGTACCTACATGCGCGTATTCTCTTTGATTGTGTATCAAACATTTATAAAGAACTTGTAGGCTCACTCAAGTTCAATTATCTCTTAAGTTAAGTTGTGGGGCATCCTTTTGCTAATTATTATTAATTTAAGTACCTACAGCACCTAGTGTTTTAGCGTCATATTTTCAATGTTTATATCATATACTTCTCAGTGTGCAGGTCCAAGGATGCAGTACCTACTCTACGTTTTATCTGTATCTGTTTGTTTTCAAATGTTTAATTGTACTTGTATCTGTTTCTTTACCTTCCAATAAAATAAAATAAATGAATAAAGGCTTATAATATGTTGTCAACTCAAGAAATCAGGGTTTCACATTGTTTTTCCGCAAAAACTTGGACATGCCTCTTCTATTCTCGATTTTCGTACTTATTAAAAAAAAAACAATTTGCGGCGCTATCCAAATATTTACAGAATAAATTAATTTCATTTAACTTCAATCTAACTTTAAACATTGGTTGGGTAAGAACAAAGATTGATCAACAATATTCGTCGAATATTAAACAGACACGGACTGTAGAGAAAACAACGAACACACTTCTATAAATCTCATTCAAATGGAATTTGGAGAGAAAAATGGAGCAACAGCATAATATTTTACCGTTCCACAAACACTCGTTCGCAAAATTATTGCAGCTGGCTATGCAAACAACTCGAATGCTTTCGAAATGCCATAAAACTGTTTTGTGGAGCCAAATAAAGTAGGGGTAATAAAAAGAAACATTAAGCTGTGAGAATTTAATCAATAAAATGTATATTTTAAACTGATCTTGACGCACTTTATGGTGATCGTATAGAACACAAAATATATTGACAGAAATGAAATGTTCTTATCAGAATACTAAGTACATTTTAATATGTATTTTTTCAATATCATGGACTGTGGACGCTGGTCCTCAAATCGACTTGGGGAAAATTATGCAGCAATTTGTAAGACCGTTTCTGGTTAACCCAAGATTGAAAATAATTGACACAAGGCGAGCATCAAAGTCTAAATTGGTGACATCGTTAGAGACCGTAATTACGAAAAAAATTGAAGAACTGAAAGATTTGTTGCAAGACAACGACAAAATTGAAGCTAAACAAGAAATTGATCGCGACGAAACAACGATCATCGAGTTCTACCCGAAACCACCAAAAAGTGGTCTACGCTCTGAAAGGAACCGGAGTCTATCTTCTTACAACGAGACAGCGCCATTCACAGTGGACGTAGAAAAATACAAAAAGATAAAGCAAAAGATCGATACAATCTTAGCCAAAGAGACGTTGACTGACGATGGCAAGAAAATAATAAAGAACGCCTTTGAAGATATAGTAGGAAAGTTGCTGAAGAATCAGTGCACGTGGAAGAGCGTGATTGAAACTCCCAAGACCAGGCGGAGTGAGGAGACCAATGAAGGTGCCATGGAGACATGGAGGAAACAGTTCGACATATTGAAAAAGAAATACTTTCAAGTTCTGAAACAAACCGAGGCCCCGGTCTCCATTGAAGATTTGATACAAATATTCGAAGGTTTCAATGACTTTTTCTCACAAATAATGAATGACATAAACGGTATGTCGAAACGGTACGAGATAAAATGCAAGCTGATAGACAAGAAGAGGAAGTTACAGTACAGTCCCCTAGGACACAAACCGCCAGCTACCGGTAATAAACATTTTAGAGTCCAGTCACTCGGTGACCACACTGGCACTTGTAAGAATTTCAGGATATGCTCGGCAGAATTTACCGAGTTCCTTAAATATTTCTACATAAAACTGAATGACACGATATGCTCGGCTTTCAAGAACTACGCAGCTATGTACGATAGGGACGTCAACACTGACAACAGCGAAGAGGGAACTCTGGTTACGGAAATAGTAAATAAAACTGGCGACGCCCTGGAAATCAAATTGGAAAAAATATACAAAAGAAAGGTTCAAGTCATTATACTGGACCCAAACAAAGATAAGCAGAAGAATGTGAAAATTATCAAAGACTTTATCAATAAAGTTATTGAATCGCTGAATGAGACAATTAACAAGGCGTTAGATAAAGACTTTTCGAGGCTGTCTCACAAACTACAGGAATCTGTAAAACGTGACGTATCGATCAACATGGGTATCGAATTAAGCAACTTACAAAGGATTACTGTTGAGAAAGTTTGCAGTATGTTTGAGCAATGCAATGGTCTGACGGAAAGACGATCTTTTGATGGTGGATCGGAAAATATAGACGACAACTTGGTTTTTGTTCAACTGAGAGTGAACGTAACTGATGAAAACCTCGCAAGGGCGGCGAAGAATTTTCTCAGATCCCATAACGGTTCACCTATTGAGCATTCACTTGACGACTATTCGAACAGTAATCCTACGCGCGATGGCGATATGAAAAATGATTATACGAAAGATGACCAAACTAAAAATGATCATTCTAATAAACAACATGACGACAGTACTCAACATAAGGTCACAGTTACTAGGACTACCACATTGAAGAGCTCTAATGCTCATTACCGTGGGACAAGAATCATGAGTGATTAATAAAATATGTCATTATTGGCAGTGTTTTAATTCCACATATAAAATAAATACAGTAGCACGCATTTTATAAACATTCAGTCTTGGTTAGAAAGAACTTTCACTTATTTCTAGACAACGTGAATTTACATACTTCGAAAATTTACATGAGCATTTTGTTACAGTTTGCGAAGTATGTTTCTGAATTTAAGGATTCCAATTTGTTAACTATACAAAAGAACTTTAAAAACGTGAACATTCTAGAAGAACTTTGTGTATGGCTGACAGCAAGAAACATTTTGGAATGTCTCATCTATTTCACCTCAATTGAGACGAAGTATAAATCTTCAGACTAGCCAGCTTTATGCCACGTACCTCCGTCTCCGCATGTTCTACATTGTAGAACCTTCTTGAGTCTAGAAGGACTCTGTGTACAGGATAGGGAAGTGCTGAACGCGCCCACTGGACCAGGCGACGGTAAGGCAGGCTCCGTCGGCGAAGTTTTGCTGGAACGCCATCGTGGAGGGTAACTCGTCGTCAATGCCGTTGATGAAGCAACTGTAGAAGGTACAGGAGTGTTAGAAAGAGGGTACGTGAGTATACTCTATCTCCAACCAAAGGTTGTCTGGAAAAGATCGCCAATTGTATCTAAGTAGGGGTTACTTAGATATTTAAAGAACCAATTTGTAAATCTTTCTTCTGGTCGCGCAATAAAGTGTTCACCGAAACCGGCGTGCGTGCATGCAACGACTAATGAATGTTGAGGAAGCGAAAGTGATCTGTCAGGATCGTAGCAAGTGGCACTCCCTGGTCTCTGCCTACCCCTCTGGGATACAGGCGTGAGTTTATGTTATGTTATGTTATGCTGTCTATCTATCTATCTATCTAGACTAATATGCTTAATTCAGACAATTGTGAATAAATCTATAACGCTGACTAGAGCATGCGGCAGTCCAAACAGGATCAAAGCCAATAGCAATAGAGCAAATATCCCGTTTCGGAATCATGTAAAGTTTCCGGGATAGTTTCGCTTTATCTCACCAACGTAGTCTAACCCCCAGTTTCTCGCACAATAACATAATCTATCTACCGTTAACAGTTGTCAAGGGCGACTTGCGCCAATTCACTGTATAAGTTAGTAAATAGATAAGTGCTTATCCAGGGATAAATGAATAAAGAGCAACTTGTCAGGGTTAGGTTGTCAGATATATTTACTATTTATCTATGGATAGCACTGCAAATGTTATCGTTCATGACGTTTTTAAAGTTATTCACTGGATATAGCTTACCCGTGGGTAAACAGGCAGGTAGCACTATCAGATAGCGCAAGTCAGCCTAGGCCAATTCACTGGCTAAGTAAGTAAATAGATAAATAAATATCCAAGGATAACAAATAGCCAATTAACATGATTGTCAGCCATGCAGTTTATCCATAGGTGGTTCTGCAAATGTCATGATGCAAGACGTTACGTGAGCAAACCTGAGTGTCTGAGCTATTCATATATCTCAGCGCTTGAAATCGCCAATCCGCGGTGGGCACGCGTGGTGATTAAGCCCATACTCTCTATCTGAGAGAAGACCTGTGCCCTACAGTGGGACGTATATAGGCTGCTTATAAAAGACGTCTCTGTTCTTATTCACAGATAGATAGCTGATAGATAGTAAGTGTTATCTGTAAGCCTAAGGCCATTTTTGATTTGCTTTGGGTTTGCGCAAAATCACTGGATAAGTAAGTCAATAAATAAATACTTATTCGCAGACAAATATCTGATTGATAGGGTTGTCAGTTATACAATATGTCAATGGATAGCTCCGCCAAATGTCGTTGTGCAAGGTGTTTTTGTACTTATTCACTAGATAAAGCTTCATCATCATCATCAGCCCACTGCAGAACATAGGCCTCCTTCGTGGTTTTCATAACCATGAGGGGTTTTGCCATAATCGCCACGCTTGGCAGGCGGGTTGGCGATCGCAGTATGCGGTTGGAATATCAGGAAGACGCTGCCGCCCGTCTCCCGGCAATCGGTTTCCTTAGTCGCCGTGTGGCGCCGGATTAAGAATAGCGTCACTCCATTTCCTTCCGTGGATAAAGCTTACCAATGGATAAACATATATAATAAACATTTTCTATTTCTATATATTTCAGTCAGACAGCGTAGGCGCAAGCCGACCTAAGCATTCTCACTATGTATGATAACTTCCACACAATACAATCACTTGTCCTGGTCCCAAACTAGGATACCCTGTGCTATTTTAACCAGACAAGGACATCACAAACATGGAAATACACCGAGGCTGAGGAGTCCGAGGCTGAGGAGTACGAGCGGTGGTAGCCTAGTGGGTAGAACATTGGACTCGGAAGAGAGAGACCCAGGTTCGATTTCCAGTGCGGGCATGACCTATGACAGACCCAGGTTCGATTCCCAGTGCGGGCATGACCTATGACTTTTTTTTCTAAGTTATGTCCATTTGTGACGTTATAGTAGCAATACCACTCGCTAACCGTGAAGGAAAACATCGTGAGGAAATCTGAGTGTCTGAGCTATTCGCATACCACAGCGATTGAAATTGCCAATCCGCGGTGGGCACGCGCAGTGATTAAGCCCACACTCTCTCTCTCTCTGAGAGAAGGCCTGTGCCCTACAGTGGGACATATATAGGCTGCTTATGATTATGATGCCGTGAACAGACACAAACAGGTAGATGAACCCTCGTGTATCCACCAGTTTGTGTCTCTTCACTGTTCTCTTCCTTTCACTCACCAGGGCGTGACGTTGAGCCGCCGCTGCAGGGAAGTGGTGCAGAACACGGCCACCAGCGGCGACTCCTCGAAGAGCAGCGCCAGGTAGCGGCCGGCGGGGTCCCAGCACATGTCTAGCAGCGCGCCGCCCGCCGCGTGACCGCTGGGTAACTCCACCTTGGTCACGTCGAGGATTGGCTGCGCTTTATTCGTCCGGGCACCTGCGGGGGAACATGACTTTTCAACCAGCTGCAAATTTATTTATTTCTTTAATACTTTCATTGCACTTAACCGTACGTTACACGGCGGACTTAATGCCATAAGTATTTCCTACCGCTCAACCGCACGGGGTGGACGAAAGATAAATAAATAATAATAAGATTGTTACTATTAATTTATTTCCAACCATTGACATTGAAGACATTGCGTTACAGGTCACGTTCCTATGTTAATGATGGTCACTGGATCATCAACCAGCTTAACTCAAAACGACATCAAAACACCTGATTATGACTCGAGGAGCCGATTGCAGATACAAAGATGAGAGAATAAAAATAAAAATTTCAAACCCTTTGTTATACTTACACACATATATACATATGGCCTTTGCATCTACGTAATGAGATGATCGGGCGATGAGGGCGGCGGTAGCCTAGTGGGTAAAACATTGGACTCGGAAGCGAGAGACCCAGGTTCCATTCCCAGTGCGGGCATGTACCTATGACTTTGTTTTCTAAGTTATGTACATTTGTGAAGTTATAGTAGCAATACCACTCGCTAACGGTGAAGGAAAACATCGTGAGGAAACCTGAGTGTCTGAGCTATTCGCATACCTCAGCGCTTGAAATTGCCAATCCGCGGTGGGCACGCGTAGTGTTTAAGCCCATACTCTCTCTCTCTCTGAGAGAAGGCCTGTGCCCAACATTGGGACGTATATATGATTATGATAATGAATCTAATTTTTTTTTTTATTTCGTGCGTTGATGATTTTTTTTAAATACTAGCTGACGATGCAACGACTAATGAATGTTGAGGAAGCGAAAGTGATCTGTCAGGATCGTAGCAAGTGGCAGTCCCTGAGTTGCCAGAGGATAAAATTTGGTCAAGATCTGTTGATGAAAGAAAGTCATCGAACTCGTCTTTTAGTGTGTGTTTTTCTTTAAGACAGTTTTTTTGTTGTTTAAAAAGTGGTTATTGCACAGAGACGATTATTGCTGTGAAAAATGAAGCCTAGTAGTGAAATAAATTAATAGAAACATGTCGATTACAGTTAGCCATTTACAACAACGTTCTTTCCACACTGTTAGATTGTGACCTTGAAAAGAACAATTAAGAACCATCGTTATGGCGGTCCGATCGCGTCATTTAGAATTTTACAGATTACAACTATTTTTAACACAGTTGCGAAAAAATGAAGCAATTTAATAAAGAACATTTTTGGAAAATGGCGCCCATCGTAAAAGAAGTAGGAATAAGCAGATTTTTTTTTTCTTCACCCATTCTGGGGAGGCAAAGGGAACTATGCCCATACAGCCAAGTCTTCAGTAGACTTTTTTATTGATATGAAATGAAAATGAAATATAATGAGATGAAATTAAATGAAACCTAACCTAACTCATTGAATCAAATTATTAAATCTGACATTGAAACAAATTAGTAGCTTCTTTTTAGAAATATTTGCATGAATCATAAAAACTTCTATGAATTTTTTTAGTAAAAACTTCGTGGTTGGTGTTTTCTTTTTAATAGACATTATTTTGACAGTTGGGAAAGAGAACGCACGAGTTCGGAAAAGGTAAAGAAAAAGCTCGAGTATGTAATAGCCCACATCCCGAACGCTATACGTCCCTGCAATACGCCACTTTTTGAGCAACTGTATTAAAAAATAACATTTTTAAACGAATATAATCAGAACCTATCAAAATCACCAATTTTACACACAGACAGGAAAAAAGTATTTTCTAAATCTACTTTTTTTCTGCCAGCTACGCTTGGCGCGCCAGACTGCCGTCTGTGAATGTGGTGTAGAGTCAACCCCACATCACTCCTACTCAACATTGGGTGGACAAATAAGAAGATACTTTTCATCATAATTTCACGCGTACTGAGTCGCGGGCAGAGTCAGTTACTCACAAACCTTAAAAGACATTCAATCTTTCTCATACATACCACTAAGCAACCCGGTGTTGCTAAGAGCGTAAACCATGGGCTCCCCTTTGGCGGCAAACAGCACCACGTCACCGGGCCCCCAGCAGGCTGCCACCACACGGCCGCCGCGCGCGCACCAACGCTCCGGCTCCCAACATTTGGTGCCCCATACTCTGTGGTGAGGATGGTATAAGAGCAGAATAAGAATAAGATAATTTATTGAGAGGTTGCACAAAATAAAGTTGCAACATTTTGGCTGTTGAAAATGTTGGCATAACGGTGGTCCCCACTAGGCCTAGCCTGTATCGTGGGAGCCGAGAACTGACTCTCGAGAAACGAGCCGAGGACCGAGAAACTTTGAGATTCAATCATCTTACAACGCTGTTTAAATAAGTAGGTAATTTTTATATAAATCGTAATAATAAAAACTTTTCGAGTACAAATACAAAAATTCAAAACCCATTAAGACAGCGGTGGTAGCCTAGTGGGTAGAACATCGGACTCGGAAGCGAGAGACCCAGGTTCGATCCCCAGTGCGGGCATGTACCTATGACTTGGTTTTCTAATATGTACATTTGTGAATTTGTGAAACTTCAAAATAGTAGCAATACCACTCGTGTGTGCGTGTGTGTCTGTGCGCGTGCGTGCGTGCGTGCGTGCGTGCGTGCGTGCGTGCGTGCGTGCGTGCGTATGAATAATTTTTATATAGATAGCACTTCCTCAGAAGTAAAAGACGCTGTGTCACTATTTTCTTGGTTTCCATCGTGGTAGATTTCACGATGTCACATGTCCTGACTATTCTGTTATAAACTGACTGTATGTTATAGTGGGTGCTGAATATAAGTGAAGAATTGGAGGCTTACGCTTGGATAAACTGATACATCGTGTTCTCAGATAGCATTGGTGCAAGCCAGCATAAACCTTATGGGTAAAGTAATAAATAACAGATATTATTAATCAATATTTATTTTAAGGGGTAAGTTTGGGGTTTTTATTATCGAGGAACTTCAGTTTTCTTCATAAATATTCTCAAATTTAAAATTTCAGTTCACTTCATACAGTACAATAACCAGATTTTGCTAAACTTATAAGGTAGGGCTCAATTAGCTGAAGAAGCTTTTATCAGTGCCTTCTGTACATACTTCAATCTCATTATGTACTCTAGTTAAAAAATGTAAAAGGAACTAAACAAGTTTTAGTCAGAAAGATGCTTAAAAGTATATTTGGCTCACCTGAAGATGATACTAGAAGTGGCAGCAAACACCTTCGAAGCATCCAGCGACCACCGAGCAAACACAATCCCTCCACCAGCCACTCTACGCATTGGTATGGCAGTTTCCATGGCAACGTCCCAAATAAGCATGGAAGTGTCGGCCCCTGAACAGCTGATAAGTAAATCTCCATTTGGAGACCAGGAAACATCAGTTACTGGACTGTGGCCTGATCTGTGGGAAATTGGTTAGTTTCATTCCATGGTAGGTTGTTAGACCTACATAAAGTATTGGGGTACTATAGATTGAAAAGAGAAAATTTAGATTCATTTGAGTCAATGAAACTGGAAAAGAAAACTAATGCATCAAGTGTACTTACAAATTGAAGCTAACAAAACGTGATGACATATCTACACTTATAAAACAGTACTGTTTACTGACTGACTGATAGCACACAGCTCACAGAAGTTTTGGACAGGAGTTCCTGTCATAAAATATGTGAGAACTTAGGATTTCTGAATATTCAACTTCTAAGAGGGTTTATTTTTTTATTTATTAGAGAAAACAAACAGTTGTACAAACACATTAATGTAACTTAATAACATAAACACTATATAATTGTAGAACCAGCAGCGTTTTCTACAGTTTACTTAAACAGAATAAGCACAGACACTGACATTGAATGTTTAAGTGGCAATTGAAAACCACCATTAGATGAAACCAACAATTTTACAGGTTAAAGGAAGATTACCTAGTCATCACTACAGATACAGGGTTGTATGTATAGAGGGTGAAATTTAGACATTTTTAAATTAGAAACATGAAAGAGATTTCTTTAAAGAAACTAACATCCTAACAGGTGCTACTCAGTATATCTATGAGAATATTATGTATGTCAGGAAATATATCAGTAACTTTAACACTGGGTAGCCAAAAAAACTCTAAAACTTTTTATAGTACATATGGTGCTACATTACCGCACTAGTGCGATAATGAGCACTTTACGTGCCTATGTCGAAACTTCAAAGGGCCATATGTACTATAAAATGTTGTACGATACATGTGCGAATAGGTAATTCGTAACTCTCCCTTCGGTCGTGTTTTAATTTATCGCCACTCGTTGCGAATTTCCTACTTTTCGCACTAGTATCGTAATGTACTATTATTTCACTTTGCTATAAATTAGGTGCTTTGTTCTACACAAACAAAGTTACTAGTAAAAGCTAATCATTTAATAAAATCAATGAATTAATATTGTTAAGACTAGGTACTTACTTTTTCAAAACCACAGCATTGCTAGAAGAGGGTTTAGTAAACATGGAGTTAGGGTCAACGGTCCACACTATGACCCCCTGTTCGCACCCAACAGCAATCTCTGATGCCGACATTGGTCTCCAACTTAGGGATGAAACATGTCCTTGTGCTTTGCATTTCAACATCGACACAAAAGAAGCTTCAGAACAGTACACTCTGACGTTATCATCAGCTGTCACTACAGCAATTTTTGTAGTGTGAGGATGCCATGCTAGACATTTGACTGGAGCGTTCGCCCAGTTACGAGTTCTTGAGTAGTTTGACACGATTTTGGGTCCAATGTCCTTTAGATGTGGTTGTAAAAAGTATCTGAATGCTGTGAAGGCATTAGCGACTTTTAAGACGTACGAAGCGGCGACTGCCAGTGTAGGGCTATCTCGGTTTACATTGGGATCAGCGGCGACGCTCAATGCCTCCAAAAAACCCTGTTTGTACCACAAACTTGTAATCCTCTTCAATAGATTATCTTCGACATCTATGTACATAGAAATGTTCTCATCGGCAGCCCTGTGATGGTATGAATCCTTTGTTACGTTAACTTTGGGATGGTTTTTCGTCTGGAAGTGCAGAATTCTTTATTAAACAAAGGCACAGTGGAAGTGTTTCTGTTGTAAAGGAACTTAACCTTACCGTGTTCGTAAAAGTGGTGATATTTCCATATTGGGCGTTCCCACAGCAGAAAGCTTCGTTTATTTTACAGAAGGCTACTTCATCTGGGCCTGGCAGCTCAGGAAAACCGGCGAACGCGGACATTTTCTTTAGCATTTATTGGAAATTGCGCTACGGAGTACCACCGGTAAACAAGAATTATTTCAAACGAGTTTGACGTTTGTTTGACTTGGCAGAAATGTCATGTCAGACAGATCACACAGTATAGAGCAAAGGCTGAATATGTATGGGCTGAATGAATGATTTTTCCGTGTAATGTACGACCAAAAAACAGCTCGTGCAATATTGCCTGTGATTTATTTGGGTTTTAAAACTGGTTACAGACTGTCACGTCGAAGACCGCTGTAGTTTTAGAATAAACAGTGGTTCTTCTTTTATTCTTAAATTAAGTACATACAAAACACAGGGAGAACTAACTTCGTTTTCAGTGCTAGGTATATAAATGTTTAAAAATATTCTCGTGTTAATATTTTCATCGCGTGAAAGTTCGTAGGCAACTTTTTTTTCAACTTTGACTTTAATAAGTACCTCACAAGATACTGAGGGTCTCCTTAGATTAATTTGTCTTGTACTCATGAAATAAATTCTGCTCTTACGCCGCCACGTGTAATGTATTTTACACGCTTATTGATAGTTAGTTAGTTAGTTAGACCTGAGATTTCCACGCTTATTGATAATATCAGGGACTTTTTTTGCCATAAGGACACTAAGGTTGCGAACGTTCGGATTTCTCCTAGAGATTTATTCTCCGCGAGCGAACGTCCTCAAAGCGCAATATGTTGTGCTTGGCATGAATTTACTGCGAATCCGCCGAGCTGAGATTTATTCCTGCCAGCCGTATAGGCGCAGCCATTGTACCAACAGCTAATTCACCATAAAGTGATTGTTACAAAAGTTTGTGAGATTGCTATAAAAACTTTTGCAGGTGCCAGTAAAATCAAATAATACGGGGGATGTTACTTGCATTATGAGCAATTTTGCGTTAATTAGGTATACTAGCAAGGATTATTGTAAATATTTTTTTATATTTATTCGCGATACTCAGACTGTAAACAAAAGTGATAACTGACGATAAATTGACGATTGATGATAAATTTAAAACGGGCCAAGTGCTTGTCAGGCCATGCTCAGTGTAGGCTTTCTTAGAAGGAGCGATTTCTACCACCTTTACAGAACCGGCAACTTCATAGAAGTAATTTTCAATTTCCTTTTAAGTTCATAATATGTGCTTCTGCCCTGAATTTTCACGTTTCTACAATCAACCGTTTAGCTCGGATAGGGGGGAGACGCTATATTCTAAGCCCCACTTGCACCACTTTTTTAAATGTTGCTTAAACAGCATTTAACTAAAATTCTTCCCTTATGAAGTGGTGCAAAGTCAGCCTAGCACTCTAAAACGGATCCCTAAATTGAAAAATGGTGTTCCTACACTTACAATATTCGTCGACCAATCCAACGATATCCCACACTATGGTATAGGCGAGTTAAACATTGCATACCAAATTTCGTTTTTTTTTTAGGTTGTTACTTACTTATCGTCTCTGAGCTAGGCTGTGGACAAACAGACAGACGGACATGGTAAAACTATAAGGGTTCCTTGTCAACTACGGAACCCCAAAATTGTGATGACCGATTAAAAATGTTTGACGATTGAAATAAATATTGAAATTGATTGCTAGATACGTTAGGGCTGGGTTTTTTAATTAAAATAAAAAAATATTTTTTTTGTAACACGGTTACAAAAAAGGCTACTGGCTCCTAAACTAAGAATAATGGATGGTTCTGTCTATACAGGTGTACTTGTCCTATTATATCCAGGCTTCTCCTAGGTATAATAGGATATAATAGGATAAAGATAAATTTAACAACAATTTGCCGCTCAGTCACACAATCCAGCGTGCTTAAAAATAAGACAAAACCTACTTCTTCAAACCGTATTTTCATTCTCCAATAAGCAGAAGACATTATAGACGCCTAGTTTCAACTGCGCAGTTTTAAAGTTGTGTAAAAAAAGCTTATATCAAACTTATTGCAAATGGTTATATTATCGATAACTACTACAGAAACTGTGCATTTGCTTAGTCTCTGTCTTCTGTAGACCGTGTTGTACACATAATGCTTAAAGCTTTTGTGCTTCCGTGTACCTACCTACATACTTGCAGAGTACCCACTAGCTGTACTCTTCAAACCTTTTCTAAGGATAGGTACGCCGTCTGTCGCAAGGTGACAGCGCGAGTAATTGATTCTTTGCTACTAGCGAATTTGCACATCGAGTATACCGGTGAAGCTGCTATGAAAGATTGCTTCCAGGTTTCGTCGAGGTTGGCTAGCCAAGTATAAAATAATAATGCATTAGATCCTCCTGGGCCCCGTTTCATAGAACTACAATCATGGTTAATCTGTGTCAATTCGATGCACGTTGCATAGCCGATTAACCCACAGAAAAAAAAGCGGTGGTAGCCCAGGGGGTAGAACAATGAACTCGGAAGCGGGACACCCAGGTTCGATTCCCAGTGCGGGCATGTACCTATGACTTTGTTTATTTTCAAAGTTACTGACATCTGCGAATTTGTAGTAGCAAAGCACGCTAACGGCGAAGGAAAACATCGTGAGAAACCCGCGGCTTGGTTGGCTCTGCACGAATTGACTCGTCTTTCCTGTGGGCTAGGCCGACTAAGCTCTCAGGATGGCATAGGCTGGGAAAGCCTACTCCATCTAAAAAACAATGTCCGAGGCACTGCAGCGTCCGAGTGGTCCATTCACCCATCTAGTGTGAGTGATAGTGCAACTGGACGCTGCATAAATCATCTCATTACGAAGATGCAAAGGCAAAAGTTTAATCCACAGATTAACAAGTAAGAAGACTAATTGGCTATGCTATGCACATCGAATTGTCATCATAAATGATTAATTGTAGTTTTATGAAACGCGGTCCTGTAATGCTAAGTGAGTTTGATTAAAAGAAATAATCAGTGCATTCGTTATGGTGCTCTGTCGTGTTCCTTATCAACTTTGCGGTTGATCTGAACATACCTAGTAAGTAAGTAAATGCCTAGCTTGTAGACAGTTTCCATTTCAGCATTTTTTTCCCACTATGCGATATTGTGTAAGCAAACCTACCCTAAATAATATTACTGTAAATTGAAACGATATCGACCGCCTCATCTATTTTAAAATAAAAGTTCTTTATTTCATTAACGATTGCAGTTTTTAGCACTTTGCTCTGGGTCGAAACTTATGGAACAAATTACAGGAAGAGGCATTTCAAACAAGAACATCGTGCGTTGCGAGTGCTCTCAAAAGTACCACGAGATGATTACGCCGAAGTGAGTAAATTTTTCTCCATTACACTACATAATATCAACTCACGCCTGTATCCCAGAGGGGTAGGTAGATACCAGGGTTTGCCAGTCGCCACGATCCTGACAGACCTCTTTCGCTACATCGACATTCATTACCTAGTCATTCATTCATCATCAACCCATAGCAGTCCACTGCAGGACATGGGTCTCTCCCTGTATGGGAGGTTTTGCCGTAATCTCCACACTTGGGAGGCGGATTGGAGATCGCAGTGTTTGGTGGTCTGGTATCACAGGTCGACGCTGCTGCCCGTTCCCTGGGGTCCGTTTTTTAGTCGCCTCTTACGACACCCACGGGAAGTGATGGGGTGGCCGGAGCCACACGGCGCATTCATTAATTATTAGTAATTGTTTCTGTCAGTGATTAATGAAGGTACCTTCCACTGCAGGGCACAGACGTGCTCTGTCAGAGAGAGAGAGAGAGAGAGAGAGAGAGAGGGAGAGAGGGAGAGAGAGAGAGAGAGAGAGAGGGAGAGAGAGGGAGAGAGAGGGAGAGAGAGAGAGAGAGTCAAAAGTCCCATGTCAGGCCTGTTCAGAAAACTTTATATACGAGGGGCGTTCAATGTATTCTCGGTAAATACGTGAAAGAATAAGCAGAAAATTCTAAATACAATTTATAACTTATTTTTTAATGTAGTCCCTCATCACCTCAATACACTTATTTCAGCGGGAATAGTACATTATGATACAAGTGTGGTATGTTGGTCATTACACTCGAGTCGGTTTTTAAGCCTGAGCCGAAGGCGAAGGCTTAATGGAGACGAGAAGTGTAATGACCAATGCTCACGTGTTTCATACGACGTTTTTCAACACACTTGCGAGGAAAAGTAAATAAAAAAACAACACTAACGAAATGCAATACTGTGAATAAACTTAACAAACAGAAACCCATTTAAAAGATGGCGTATTTTTCGTGCGTGATTCGTGTTATGTATGGCGGTAAAATTCAAAACAGTATTCTTGTGCGCGCGCATCCATCAAAGATGGCTGCAATGCATGGCCATCTAGATATAATGAGGTTGCTAACCTATTCATAAATTTTATGTTAATTATTAGATTTACATTAATTATTGTAGTGTTTGCTTAAAAATGCTAAAACAAGCAGTTTCATGAAATTCTTTAATTATTTATCACATTTTGAATTTAATTTTATATTTACGCAAATAACTACTTAGCTGTTTTCGAAACATTAATACTTCTTGCTAATATTTAAAAAGATATGTAATGAAAAGGCACTAGTGCGATAATGTAATGTAAAAGGCACGGCATGGGTAATATTCTCCATTATCAGTGTAAATACGCTGTAATAAGACCTACTTTACGAGCAGGTGTGTTGAAATAGTACATTACGATACTAGTGCGAAAAGTAGGAAATTCGCAACGAGTGGCGATAAATTAAAACACGACCGAAGGGAGTGTTTTATATCGACACGAGTTACGAATTACCTATTCGCACGTGTATCGTACAACGTTTTATAGTACATATGGCCCTTTGAAGTTTCGACATAGGCACGTAAAGTGCTCATTATCGCACTAGTGCGGTAATGTAGCACCATATGTACTATAAAGTATCTTTTCAATGCGCTCTAAAATAGTACATTGTCACCCCAGGAGTGAATATTTTTTTCTCGCCGCTGGCTAGCTGAAATCCTAAATGTTGGAACATGGTTCAACAGAAATTTGAAAATAGAACTAGTTTTTTTTAGCCGTCAGTTGAAAACGATTCTCCCTAGGGCTGAAAAGTATTACTTTTAACCCGCTTCTCAGGCAACTTCAGAGCTACTTTCCGACTGTGAGTAATGAAAAATATTTTTTATCACACCTGCTCTGAAAATACATACTAATTATACCAATTAGAGGGAAGAAACGCCTTTATCCCGCCCTTCAAATCCTTTCATCCCAAGGTATGGAAGTTTGTATGAAAATCCTTCCGACCCAAGGGTGGGAAGTATGTATGAAATTCCATTACATACCCGGTTTTTTTTTTTTTTTTTAATTTGTCAGCAGTCATACTGCAAAGAGACTTTAACTGTCTACTAATTAAATTTCAAGTAAATTGTTACTGGCCACATACAGTTTTTTTTTTACCAGTTACCAACCTCCTTGGTGCATACAGAAAATTAAAAACGAAATTATTTTTGTATATAAAACGCGCGGAATCACGGAAGAAGTGGCTGCATGACCGTATGATCTTAGCCTACTCCAGAAACCAAGAAACAATTCAGAGCCCGCGCATTTTCGCAAAAACTTCGATTGATTTAGCATTTATCTTTGTGTTTTTTGTAAACATTTCTATGCATTTATGTCTATAATTTTCCTCGTAGGTATAATAAAAAGCACTATACATACCTCAGGATAAAGTACAGTTCCATACCTCAAATGGTTTGCGCCCCTCGCAAGCTCGTGGCGCAAATGCCATAATCTCGGTATGGAACTGTCACTTTCTTCCCTCTGAAGTAATGTACTATTTCGTCCTTGACTGAAAAATGTTCATCAATAGCTGCCTTCAACTCTTCATCGTCGGAAAAATGCTTATCTCACCTCACCTCAGCCTTGGCAACGCGCCTTTTGAGAACCAGCGCATTGTCGTGAAGAAGCAAGACACCTGCTTCCAAGTCTGTTTTCTTTTATTGCCTCTTTTAAATTACCTATATTGAAGTGTTTGCGTAAGATACGGCAGTAATACTTTGACCTATTCTTGTGTACTCAATCAGTAAGAATCCCTTAGAATACCAAAACATTGTAGCCATGAGTTTCCGTTCTTTAATACCTATTCTCTCTACCCCGTTTAAATTCACTAGACCACTTTTGAATAATAGATAATGAAGAAGCAGAGTCTCGGTAAACAGCCACCAATTCGTGAATAACTTTTTGAGTCTTTCCTTGTTTTGTAAGGAATTTTATCACAGCGCGAAGCTCTATTTTTTTCAATATTGCCGTATCAGTCATCATACCTAGTTGCCTTTTCGTAATTATATCTTGAATAATAATGGTGACAATTAAATAAAATTTTATATTTATACCCTCAAAGAGTGTCCGTGACTAATGAGATAATTTAATTACCCCTCATCATTATTATCTCACCTCGATACCGAGAATACATTGAATACCCCTCGTAAAGAGTCTTAGTTGCTTAGAACGCCGATGTTAGAGGCGCGCGTTTCAGTACCGCTTCGGACCTAATTTTTTTCTATGTGAAGTTTGCTTTCTTAAATTAGTCACTGCATCACCTTTTGTGGTTTTAAGTAATCTAAAAACAAATACCTACAAATATCTTTATTGAGAAATGCAATTTGCCACAGTGAATTTTGAAGCCCTTGCTCTCGAACTCGGCAAACCTGTGCGTCAGGAGCAAGTGTCTTTCCTTAACTAAGTGTTCCACTGAATGCAAATTATTGCTAAACAGTGTACAAGTGTACCAGGCAAAAAGTTAAATAAAAGTTTGCAAACGGATATATGTGTGTATAGAATGTGAGAGTGTGCGTATGTGCAAGTGTGTGGACCTATATGTTAAGTCACGCTCACAACCAAATAGGGGATGTATTTGCTAAGGATAGGACAAAATATACCCAAAATCGGCGACCGTGCATGCAGCTTCCTACAAATGAATGTTGATGAAGCGAAACAGCCTTGCCAGGATCGTTACAGGCGTGAGCTTACGTAGGTAATGTGTAGTGTTGTGTTCCCTCGCCAATTTATTCTCTACCTATTTCGATTCTTAGAAATTACCTATAAAACAAAATAACTCCTAATAGGCCGTCGACAGAACAGAATTGAATTGAATTGTCAAGCAGACCTTAACCGAAAATCATGTAATGTTTTTATCAATAGATTGTACAGAAAGTTTTATCTGATGTAGAGTAGGTATGATACTATCATCCAAAATCGGAAGGTGTTGTTTTCAGATATCATTCACTTTTTCAAGAAGACTTTACCGGTCAGATCAACCCAATACAGTCTACAATACAGGAGTGCCCAAAGAAGCGAAGATTAAGTATCCCGAAAACTATTTAGTCACTAGACTAAAGAATCTCCTGAAAATCAAAGAAACAATGTTGAAAAATTAGACGTCTAGACCGATTGACGATCCGGTGTTTGGGTAGATCTGTATCGAGCATTTATACAAACAAAAATAGGTTCAGCAGAACGGCCTATTTTGGCATTTAAATGCTATCTAGTCCTAGATCCCTGATCCTAGGTTCTCGGCCGTAGTCCTTAAAATCACTATTTTGCTGACTGAGAGACTTAAAGCCACTTTTGCAAAAATGATCTGCGAAAGAAGATATATTATGATTTTATCGACTAAGACTAAAAAACTGTTATATAAAATAAACTGTTATACAGAAATGACCGCTCTGCCCTGCCCTCAATTCTTTCCTAAGCGAAGTTCTTAAGTAAAATCTTCTTCTTATTATTAACTTAATAACCTGACCATGAAAATATGATTTTGATTTTATCGTATAATTGACTATGTTAATTAATTCCGATTTTAATGTTGCATTTTTTATAAGTGACGTTTAACTTTATATTAATAACATTAGACACTAATGCTGATCGATTTGGGTTCGCCTGTAATGACAGTGTATGTTATGATAATAAATAATAATAACAATGGTTTTCAATTGTTATTTTCAAGGTCGGGACTGAGGAGGTTAAGTCCGGATTCACTTACTTGTAATTTACGAAGGTTTTGGTTCGAAAGACCCTAGTTTATTCACTTTTAGCTACCTAAAATAAGTTAGTTTGCAGCAGTGCTGTAGTGACATCAGAAATGCCGGTCTGCATCATTTCCAAGTCAGTGTGCTACGCCTCGGGTCGCCGGGTCTAATGTGATTACGGAATGACATCCGGCGTATATGTACGGTAGAAACAATGTTTGTAGCTATATCTGGGCATTAATATACTGAAAGAATGCCGATCACAGCCAAAAAAATCATAGAATGTAACCTTTCATCCCGTTTTAGTACATTTTTGGGAAACAATATTAAATTATAGTGTTTTTTAAACGTACGTTGGCTGACGATAGCGACCACACCGTTAGAGCAGCAAGGCTCTGAATATCAAGAAGCACTATATTTTTAAAGCCAGTTTCTGAATTTAAAAATTTCGCTAAGTAAATAGTTAACTGTAGTGCTGTCTCTTTTATTATCTCAGAAAAGAGCGTGACAGAACGTTACTTAAGTATTTACTTAGTGAAATTCTCAATTCAGAAACCAGCAGTTATTTACTTTGATTATATTTATTGTAATCATTATTAATCAGTTGTCTGTTTAGACATTTAGGCAACTTTAGTGAGATACAGAGTATACGACCATATTCCATTGCATTAAACTAATTTGGCGATTTAGCTCGGCTATGGTTTCGTCCGGCTCGAAAACCACCATCGAACGGTTAATTAATTGACGCGTGCGTAAGTGAACAATAATGTTTACTGGAAACTGGAAGTAGGTGAATACTAACCCTATAGATGACTTGCACCAGCTTTAAATGTCACATTTCCCGGTAATGCATTCCCGTGGGATAATATTTTTTTTATGTTTAAAATAGATGCCGTTGTGCGATCAGACGTTGCGTTTAAAAAAAACGGCCAAGTGCGTGTCGGGCCAGGCGCAATGTAGGGTTCCGTAGAAAGAGGGTTTTTTTTTCTGCTTTACAGAACTAACAACTTCATCAAAGTCATTTTCAATGGATTTTCTACGAAATTTTACTTTTAGAAGTTATATACCGTTTAGCCAGGAGATGGGGGGGGTATACTTTAAAGCTTAATATTTCGCAAACGGAACCCTAAATCGAAAAATGATCTGCCTACATCCACAATATTTTTCAACGACCAATCCAACGATACCCCACATGATGGGGTAGACGAGAAAAAAAAAATCATCCCCAATTTTCATGTTAGGAGAGGTACAGTAAAAAAAAAATCCAACATTTTATTGTTTGACTTTGTCGGCGTGATAAATACACCAAATTACAGCTTTATGGTACCACCGGTCTTTGCGCAGGGCCGCGGACGGACAGACAGACGGACAGACAGACGGATATGGCGAAATTATAAGGGTTCCTTGTCGGACTACGGAACCCTGAAAATGGATGGCGTTGTGCAAGAATCGTATAAACGGATTCTATGGCGGTACGAAGCTACAAACTAAAATACAAACTAAATTTCCAACAACAGCACTTAAGAAATTGTGCAAGTCGGCCTTTGAATCTTAAGAAATAGCCTTCGCTAGCCAGCTCACCGACAAGTTTACTTCGTACGTGTAACTAAAAAACATGCACCAAAATTGACAAAAACTGAACATAGTACTGAAAAAAATAACCCGCCCTCGAGGTACACCCGACCCAAAGGATCCCAGGACGCTATCAGCGTTCCCACGCTGCACCGCCAGGGGAATCTTTCGCATCAGTTATGGCCCAGAACGATGGTCATATCCACGACTTTCAGGCGCCGATAATTCCACGAATAAAAACCATTCGCTCATCCCCGCATAGTTTCGACGACCAATGGGACGAAAGTACAAAGAACTGCATTTAGCTAGCCCCATTTTCTATTCTATTTTATGACTAGTCGCCGCTTCAGCAGCGGCACCCGCAGATGCAGCTGAGAACTGCAGCTGTTACTTGCTCAAGCCAATTTAGTAAAGTTAGCTCCCAAGTCAGCTTGCCCAAATCAATTCGTCATGTAAATTTCTCCAACCCACCTTGCTCAAGTCAACTCGCCCAAGAGAACTTGTTCAAGTCTGCTTGCCCAAGTTAGCTTGATCAAGTCAACTCGCCCCAGTGAACTTGGTCGAGTCAGTTTGTCCAAGTTAGCTTACCACACAACTCGCCCAAGTGAACTTGCTCGAGTCAGCCTGCCCATGTTGGCTTGATCAAGTCAACTCGCCCAAGCTAACTTGAGCAAGCTTACTTGAGCAAATTAGCTTGAGCGAGTTGACTTGATCAATCCAACGTGGGTAGGCTGACTCGAGCAAGTTCACTTGGGCGAGTTTGATTTGCAAGTCAACTTGCTCAAGCGTGCCCAAGTTAGCTTCATCAAGTTAGCTCGCCCAAGTAATCTTATTTTTATTTTTTTAATTTTATTTAATAAGAAGGAAATCCACAGCGAATTTAATAACAAAAGACTTAGGTACTAACATTTAAGATTAATAACATGGCCAATTACATGTTTCCACGTAATAACTTACCTATAGATTTTCTTTATCTTAGGGCAGAGATTATCATGTTAATGTTTATTATCACAAACAAAAGAAGAGTTACAAATAAATGACTTTAACTTATCAAAGTGTTTAAATAATCGACAAAAATATCCAAAATACGAAAAGAGCAAGTTTGTCTCATTGTGTGTGGTGTATGTGCGTGTGTGTGCATATGTGTGTTCTGCGCATGAATCTGTGTGGAGTGATGTATGTGGGTGGCTATGGTTCTTTACTGTGTACAGCCCTATGACCCAAGTCTTGGGATCAGCTGATGGACGGGTCTCACCGGACGACGACGGCAACGACACGAGACTTTTTTCTCATTCAAAGGCCGCAGTAAAAGTATAAAACCAAATGGCGCGCCGCCCTCATCAGCGTCCAATGTGAAACTGTCCACTCGCTATTGAACAGAGTAAGTAGGAGAAAAGTGAAGTATTATTTGTTACAGTGAGTTACTTGTTTTTATTTGTTCGATTATTTTGTTTTGAGTGGATGAAAGGATCTGCCTCGCTATATTGTTTGTTGTATGTGTCACATAACGTAACCAGAATAGAATTTTTTGTATAATTGGTTCTGCGGAAGGGCACATGCAGAAGGCGAGTGTGCCTGGTCCGCCGCGATGTCACATGCAGTCCGAGTTCACTCAGAAGACTGGGGCAGTCTAAAGAGCCTCGAAGGATGCTGTACAATAGCATCATGTCTATCACGATGCGACGGTCCTGTAGTCTTCTAAGATGGTCGCAACTCTCCTTATAAGTGTCAAAGCACTTACCCGTTTTATAATTTAGGTAACTTATAAATTTGCATTGGATTCGTTCTATTTTCTGAGTATTGATTTATATAATTATTGTGGATACCAAATGCAACTTACAGAGACATATCGCAACTTGCACACTCAAGCGTACTCCGTACATAAGCGTTGTGTATGTTTTTTATACAATTAACATTTTTGAAAGGCTTGCTGACTCTTATAACGAAGCCTAAGTTTTTAAAAGTTTTGCTGGTGTTATGCTATGTTATGTTATTATGTTATGCTATAGCACACACCGGCAAAGTATGCTGAGCTGGAGCCCCTTTTTTGTTGTCACGGAGGCACCTGAAGCGTTTGGGATCCGAGGTGGCTAATTGTTGAGCGTTCTTGCAAAAAACCGTGCTGTTCTATTGGTACACCATGCTTAACTGTTTGATATACATATAACTTCGTACGCAAGTTTTTCGAAAATTTTGTTGAAAATTATATATTTAGTTTTGATATTGGCCTATAATTCGCAACCATAAGTTTGGAGCCTTTTTTATGTATTGGAGTGATAAATGCCTCCTTCCAGACATCTGGAAATCAGGGATCTATTGTATATTATTCTAAGAGGAACTATCAACGCTGGCGCAGAACGGACGACAAATGACGGGGGTATGCCGTCACAACCAGCTTCTTTATTGACATCAAGAAGTTTTATACGTTTCAAGATATCATCGTTTGTTAGATATAGTTTGTGAGTGTGACATAAAATCAAATAGGGCTGCTGGAAGTGACATCTCCGGATATTCATCAGCCGGTGGAATAAAGACGGTTTTAAAGAAGTCATTGAATACGTTGCAGATAGCATCACCTTCCAAATACTTATTGCCTAAATATGTTACAAATTTTGGATAGTTAGATATGCGGCGTCTGGATTTGATGTAGGACCAAACATATTTACTACTTTCTCTAATTTTGTTTTCAATCTTACTAATATAATTATCGTAATATTCTTTTTCTACTTTATGTTGTCTTTTCTGCAACGTGTAATATTCATGGTAGTCTCTCGAATTTTTAAAACGTTTCCAGCGTTTATGAACTTTAGTTTTTTCACGTATTATTTTAATATTATAAGTGGTTTGTGAAACCAGACTGCGTAAGTATTTTTTTTTATTTGAGACAACTTTAGGTACAAATTGGTCAATACATGATTTTAGGTGGGTATAAAATAATTTAATTGCGTCATTAATAGAACCGTCCATCATGGTAATCTCCCATTGAACACTATTAAGATGTTTAATAATATTATTTGATCGTCCGGTTGTGTACGCTTTCGTAAGTTGACATTCGTGGAGAGCATAATTATCATCATCTCGCAGATGAGTGAGATCTGTGTAGGAGGATGTCTTCGTTGGAGTAATTTTCGATGTAAATTTATCTGCCATTTTTGCCGGCAAAGGAAACAGAGTCGGGTAGATCAGATGATTCCTCGGAAACAAGTGAGAGGCGTTATGGCCACGCAAGGGTGCGTGTGGAATAGAGGGACTTATTAGATGGAGGCACCACAACACAACACACACGATAATCGCTATTATGGTAATACTAATACGGGTCACTTCGGATGCACTTCGAATTAAGTTTTTTCCTTTATGACTTAGCGTACAACAAACACGACTGCTCCTACCCGATGCGACCGGGGGATTCTTGCCCTAGTCAGCTTCCCCAAGTTAGCTTGATCAAGTCAACTCGCCCACGTCAATTAGCTCAAGTCAGCTTGCCCAAGTTAGCTTAATCAAATTAACTCACCCAAGTCAACATGCCCAAGACGATCCACCCAAGTTTACTTAACCAAATCAACTCTTGCTAGTTAATTCGTGCTAGTCAAGTGAACTTGCTCGGGTCATCTTGTCCATTTTAGCTTTATCAAGTCAACTAGTGCTAGTCAACTTGCCCAAGTGAACCTGCCCAAAGCAGCTCGCCCAAGTTAATATTGCTGTCTAAAACAGTAACGTGACGTAACTGGTAGAGAACGCAAGTATAAACCCAGGTCAAGTTTGTAAAGGTATAAACTTTGTATGAAAGAATCTGCTGCCAGCATCTTGGGAACTCTTCCCAGCGATAGCGATGTAGAGACATTTTTTATGCATGGAACTTGTTGTAAATACCCATGTAAATATTACGATTAATTTATATTTATTGCAAAATAAACATATTTGTAAAACAAGTCATCTTTTTCATTCATGGTTCGGTCTGAAAACCAGCGCCAAAGCCCTGCTTTGGCATCATGCTGAGACTGGCCCATTTTTGGCAACTTTGTGTGTCTAAGTTTCATGTAAGTACTTAGGTACAGGTATTTCGCCAAATGTGTCCTATGGTTTACTAACTTAATTATGCACCTATTGTTTGTAATTCTTTGTAAGGATATTGGCTCATGTGCCTACTGTATGTAATTCTTTGTAATGTTGTCAAATAAAGTTTATTCTTCTTCTTAATTTACAGTATAGCACATATAAAAGAAATCGACGGAGGAGGCCTATGTACAGCAGTGGACTTCTTGTGGCTGAATGATGATGATAAAAGAAATCAGTGTAACTCAAAAAGAAAAAAAGCGTATATATATAGTTGCGTTCAAAAGCAAGTACGTACTCGTATTAAAGACCCTACTTTACTTTAGCAATCTAATAGAGCTCCGTATTGCTTTCCGTATTCTAACGATTTGTATCAACGGTTTGTTTACCTAAACACCAAAGCTGAATGAAATTCAAGACTGTGCTACAAGGTAAGAAGAGTTTATTATTAACAAGTTTTGCTCTCGTACTTTTGAAAACCCTTCGCAGTTAGAAAGTGGTTACACTGGAAATAAAGTACCGTCAAAGTGGCGTCAAACGT
Organism: Yponomeuta evonymella; assembly: GCA_963969515.1. Taxonomy (NCBI): domain Eukaryota; kingdom Metazoa; phylum Arthropoda; class Insecta; order Lepidoptera; family Yponomeutidae; genus Yponomeuta; species Yponomeuta evonymella. The sequence goes on along the minus strand of OZ018361.1, from coordinate 2,538,585 downwards.
GTGTAGAGCAACTAAATAAAAAATAAAGCATTGACTAGGCTGGAAATAACTCTGACAGTGACATTAACATCTGTGAAGGTATTATAAAATTGTAACGACAACAAGATAAAATAATTGTAAATTACGAGTCAGAGTTTGAAATAATAACGTATTTTTATATGGAGTTCTTATTTCAAATTTACAGTAAATGTACCTAACTTCATTCCTCATTTCTTTGCCAAGCCCTGAGAGTCTAACACTTTGCTGCTTCCATTTTTAAACGAAGTCACTTTTCTTTCTTTTTATTCCTCGCACATGTGGTGGCCAGCTCGCGTAATTATACTTTTTATACGAAAGGCATGTGCATGCCACCAGCTTTGTTCTGGAGCTATAAAAACTAGAACCCTGGGAGCGTGAAGTCGTAGTCGCGAACGGTACGCTTCTAAATAAAGAACGCCTTCGGCCTCGGCGAGACGATGCGTGTGCGCACATCCAACAGTGTTCGCTCAATAAAAACCAAACGTAGCACATATTATATTTTTCCCCCGCTTTTATATTACATAAGGATAACGTAACAGTGCCCCGTGACATGTGAGAAGGATCAAAACCGTTTATTAGGACCGTCTACACCTTGCTCGAAGAGATGGTAAGTCTAAGGCTAATTTTAACTTCGTTATTGGCTGATCTTGAAATTCAAGCTCCGTCTAGTTCCTATCGTTGCTCTAACAACTGCTTTAAAAAAAGAAAATTGTTTATGTACTTAATTTTTTCTTTTTTTTTCAGTCAATGAAGTGAAACGAGACCGAAAATTGAGAATTTAAAAATTGGACGACAAAATGAAGTTTACGGTAGACGTGCTGGGAATATTTCTCAAAGTAGTTGTTAGGGTAAGTGTGGCAATTATGGTAGATCTACACTTATAGACAATAATACCTTATTAGCCCCTAGATCACTAGGCGAGCCTACGTGCGATGGATGGCTGGCCTATATACCAGTATATCGGACAATTCTATTGGCCGGTTGACAAATTGGGCATGTGTGACTTCCACGGACGTTAACCGACGCATTTGCATTTCTGTTCATTTGTATGTAGAGTCACAGTAGGGACGTCTATCCTGAAATAGCCTGGTGCTTAGGGTTTAGCCGTCATTGTTGTGTTTTTGCGGATTTTACGAGGAAAGTATAATTATTCATTTGGCGTTGAGCGAAAAATTACGCATGCACTTAAGAGGCTCCATAAAGCAACACTAGCGCCACCGAGGAAAAAAAAAACATTATTTTACAGATCGAATTTGTAAAAAGTGTCAGTACAATCTCTCAATTTTGTTAGTTATTTTTAGGACCCGTGGCCGTGAACCTAAGGCAAAAAACCCGGGACTAGATAGCATTAACGCCAAATACGGTCGTTTTTGGCATAGATGTTATATAGTCCCACGTTCGTGAACCTAGGTTCTTTGTCGTGGATCCTAAAAATCACTGTTAACATGATTGAGAGATTGTAAATACACTTGTTGCAAATACGATGTGTAGAAGAAGATGTGTCTTTTTTTTCATAGTTAGCCCACTGGATCCACTTAAGCCTCCCGCCGGAGATGCCTTCTCTCAAAGAGAGAGAAGAAGAGAGAGCGAGAGAATAATAATAATTACAATAACTTCAAGGCAAGGTAAGCAGACAAGGACATCACAAACATGGAAATACACACAGACTGAGGCCATTTGTGCAAATGTGCCGAGGCTCCCAGTGGGAATTGAACCCACGACCTCCTGCATGGTAATGACACGTGATACCGCCAGGGGTATCGTTGCGTTGTTCTAGAAAAACGACGCACCGCGGATTGGAAATTTAAAATGCTGAAGCATATAATTTAATGTGTCCGTGTGGCGCCGGATTAAGTATAGCGTCCACTCCATTTCCTTCCGTGGATGTCGTAGAAGGCGACTAAGGAAATACATTACCAGGAGATGGGCAGCAGCGTCTTTCTGAGATTCCAATCGCATACTGCGATCGCCAACCCGCCTGCCAAGCGTGGCGATCATGGCAAAACCCTTCGTGGTTTGTAAAACCATGAGGGAGGCCCATGTCGTGCAGTGGGCGTCAAATGGCTGATGATGATGATGTAAATACTTCAGTCACTCCGGTTTCCTGGTGATGTTTCCCTTCACATTAGCGAGTAGAATTGCTCTAACAAATCCACAAAATGTACACACCTTTGACAAACACTTAAATATTTAGCACTCGTATCCAGTGCAACGACAGTCAAACAGGGTTACAGTTTACGGCACCTAGCTACGACTTGAGTACACAGTTAGGAGTGAGTGAAACTCGATTTGGCTACTGCACAGCACACCCTGCAAAACAAAATAGAACAAAAGGACCAACCTTACGCCATCTATCTATCTAGCCCATTAATACAGCCCACTGCTGGGCATAGGCGGCTTCTCTATCAGGTCAACCCTCTCGGTCCCCCTGAAAATATTGTCCAATGCTTTCCAACGGCTTTACTAAGGCCGTCGACCGACAAGACCTCGCCGGGTCGCTGGTCTGCCTACCAATCGTTTACCCAAAAACGGTTCGGAAAACAGCCCTTCTATCACGTAACTTTCTACTCTACCGGGTTATACCATTCTGACGACTCCAAAGGTTAAAATATGTATGTATTTAACAGGTAGGTTAAATCAGACAACTCCATACAGTGGAGGACTTACGTAGTAGCGCCCCAGTTCGTCTTCGACTAACGGACACATTTATGAGCACTCAAAAAAAATCCTGTAAGTCACAGCTTCAGTACATTTTCATACATTCTATAAATGCGAGTACTTGTCCGCCTACTAAAAAGTTTATTCTTATTCTTATTCTTATTCTTCTTACTAAGAAATCGGTAGAGCGTATCAGACCTTAAATGTTCAGTTGTTACTTTATTAAACTATTCTACAATAAAAAAAAAGTGAGTGTCGCAAACAGTCTCTCTGTGAAAATGAAACTGTTAACTTGACGTCATTCGTTCCAGGATACAAAATAGGCCAAAACAGAAGAACTAAATTCTACCAATTTTTACTCATGGCTGAGCTTTCACTCGATTATTCTCGCAAATTCGCCTCAGGTTTTAGGGAAATTTCTGGTAGGCAACATTAAATATGAAGACTATTAAATTAAAAAAATGTCAAAAACGCTTGCTTCACAATTCACACCAAGCTTAGTTTGCGTTTTTCATAATCTGCGGGATGATTCCTCATTTTTTTCATTAATATGTGAATGAATCAGTGCAATGGGCACTGTACTGTACACGGGTGGTGGGTAGGTAGTCTGTAGAGGTCAGTGGCCTCTTTTACTGTTTACATCAATGCAATTGGGTATTTGACAAAATATCAAATGAGTTACTTTTAAAACAGAATTTTGTATGAAAATACTGGCTTGTGACGTCACATTTCAGAGCACTCTTTTTATGTTTAATCTATTTAAAAATTTTAGTAACTGGTAAATGACTAAAAGAGATACATTTTCCGAGATAGGTATTTTGTAATTTTTGTTTTAATCGAGCATACGAAATAATTTATTGTTGATCGTGTCAAATACCGTATTAAGAAATTTCTCGTTTCACTTCAAAATATCTCTAATTTGTGTTCCATCCATGCACAGAGAAAATAATCACTACGTCATCCATGCCCCATTCTGCAATAACACACATAGGTCCACAGATTAGATCTTTTAAACTATCTTTTATTTATCCCAGCTAGTGTCAACCACAGAGAAAATAATCACTACGTTGTGTCAACAAAGCTTATGGCTGAACTAAAGAAATGCTTCAGTTCTGTTTGACAGATTTTTTTGTAATAAAAAACTCTTTTTCTATGCCTAAAGTGATAATATCTGGTCGGAAATATCTCCGCACTTGGAAAGAACGCGCCGCGTCGCACTTCAGCCACGGTCTCGACCGTGACGAGGCAGTAGGTATCTTCTTTTGCTTTTCAACTCCCATCAGGGACAAACTTCTTCTACCTTACCTATGCGGCAGCAAGTACCTGTACGCGTTGGCGCATAGGGGAGGTGAAGGACTAGTGCAGGGAAGTAGCTGTTTTTTAATGATTCTAGCACTCACGACGCCGGCCATAAACGAGGGAGACTAAAGATACATATTGCGTCATTTACATCAACATCCCACCTCTGCTCACTGCTGGGTAGGCATTTCCCCCATCACGCCATCTTTCGCGGTCTCTCGCCATCTGCATCCCTGGGTCTTCTGCCGACTTCACCACGTCGTCCGACCATCGAGATGACTACCGATTCTCGGACGCCACTCGCCTCGCCTCGCCAGGTGTCCCGTGAAAACTAGCGCTGTGCTTACGTGCAGCTTACGCTGAGTTTTGTCACCCATTACCATTTTATCGGTTTTACCCAAGTTTTTTTTAGTGTATATTTTAAAATACGTATAATTTTAAGTCAAAACTTTGTATAGTAGACTAATAATGGTAAACGCTTTTAATTTCAATTTCACTTCAGACTCAAAATTCGGCCTCTAATGAGCTATAAGCTATGGAGCGAGCCATGCTAGGTGGATCCTAGGCTAGGGGGTCTAGTGGGTAGAGTACCAAAATTTCGCCATCCGCTGCCGGACGAAGGTCGATGAATTGCATAATATCACAATAAAATAGAAAAGCTCCAGCAGGAGGTTGTGCTTTCAGTTATTCACATTAGTGACGCTCACTGCAGGACTTAAAGCGATATTATTGGAGTGTCGAGTCAATGTTTGCTGCAACTTTGATCGGCGCCATGCAAATGCAACTGGCTCGATATAAATAGCGTAGATAGACTAGTGCAGGCTTTGATAGGTCAGTCAACTGTGTTCGGTAAACCTACACTGCTCTACCATTTAATAATTGATTTGGCTCAGAGCGGAATTGTCACCTTAGTCTTTTCCAAAACACGTTCTAATTAGACCTGAGATTTCCGCACTTAGCCTTATAGTTAGTCCATTGTACGTACCAAGAGCTGAGCTATGTAACCCGCCTGCCAAGCGTGGCGATTATGGCAAAACCCTTCATGGTTAAAAACCATGATGGAGGCCTATGTCCTGCAGTGGGCGTCAAATGGCTGATGATGATGAACCTGGGGCGCTATTACGTAAGTTACCTACGCCAAACTGTCAAATACATACATATTTTGACACTTTCGAATCGTTAAAATGGTTAACCCAACAGAGTGGTCAGTTACGTATTAGGAGGGCTAGCCCTAGATTCTGTTAGTGTTAAGGTCTACACAGTTCTTTCTAAAATAGATAAAAATGTGTATTCGACATTCAATTGAAAGTAGTAATGCACGGACAGATAATTCGCGGCCAAATAAAATACAGCCAGTAAAGTACGACAAATTTCCTTGTACATGGGCCGATAATTAGTGTACAGACAACATAATATACAGTTGGCAACTACTGGCTATGCAGTCTCGTAATGGGCGATAACTCCAACATTATGGGCTGTGTTTATTTGGTTGCAAATCATCTAGTTGTGCATTATTGACCTCCTCTTCAATTCAATTCGACAAGGCTCCACCACATTCTGATCGCGACCGGATTATTATCTTGAAATATTTGTCATCTTCTGAAATTGCAGGTCAACAAAGTGACCTTCGCCCCGCTCGTGGTGTCGGCCCTGTTCATAGTGCTGACGTCACTGCTGGCCCACTGTGCGCGCAGGATCGTCCAGAAATTTGTGAAGGAGCCCTTCGTGAGGCTTTTGTTCGAGGAGGCCATCGCCGCCGCGGAACTATGCGGGTGCTGCTTCGAACTCATTATTGGTAAGGAGGATTAGAAGCAATTCAAATCTGACTCAGAGTCGCTCAGCGTACTATGGAATAGACTGTGCTCAGAGTCTTTTTGCTGGATCACATCAGACATGAGGAGATCTACCAAAGGACTAAGGAGACGGAATAGACTATAAGATAGAAAGTCAAAGTTGTAGTGGGCTGGTCGCATATGCCGAAGAACCTATGGTCGATGAGCTGCAAAGGTTCTCGAATGGAGATCACAAACTGGCAAACGCAGCATGAACGAACTGAGACCGATTGCCGGCAGCGGCTGGATGAGGATGGCAGAGGACAGAAAAAAGTGGCATGCCTTAGACCTCGTCGTCTTTGCCGAAGAACTTTCGCTCGATATGACAAGTGTTTAGTATAGTAGCTTTTTGGAGTAGTTGGTAGGTGGATCGGTGTATGTCCAGCACTTTTAGGCTTGTGTGCAGAGTGTAAGGTATGATTCCTGTAGAAGAAAGGATTATTGGAATCGTTTTGACGGTTTGCACTTGTTATTGAGTTTTTATTTCTATGGCACGATCAATGTATTTTGTCGATGTAAGATTGTATGTTTGGTATGGCAATGTCTATTAGGTATACGTTGTTGTGGTTTTTGTCGTGTAGTGTTAAGTCTGGTCTGTTGTAAGGTATGGTTTTGTCAGTGATGATGGTTCTATCCCAGTAAAGTTTGTAGTTTGCCGAGTCTAATACAGTCTGCGGGGCGTATTATCCTTGTTAAAATTCTTTATTACACTGCTGGACGAATACGGTTAACTGGAAGATAATGCTGTTAGCATGAAGTTGGCCTTTGTACTTTTTAATTGGTTTTAATAGTACAATAAAGAATTTTAACAAGAATAATACGCGCCGCAGGCTGTATTAGACTCGGCAAACTACAAACTTTACTGGGATAGAACCATCATCACTGACAAAACCATACCTTACAACAGACCAGACTTAACACTACACGACAAAAACCACAACAACGTATACCTAATAGACATTGCCATACCAAACATACAATCTTACATCGACAAAATACATTGATCGTGCCATAGAAATAAAAACTCAATAACAAGTGCAAACCGTCAAAACGATTCCAATAATCCTTTCTTCTACGGAATCATACCTTACACTCTGCAGACAAGCCTAAAAGTGCTGGACATACACCGATCCACCTACCAACTACTCCAAAAAGCTACTATACTAAACACTTGTCATATCGAACGAAAGTTCTTCGGCAAAGACGACGAGGTCTAAAGTAATAGCAATTAATGCACTTTGCTTAGGCCCGTACCAATAGTACCTCTGTTAATAGAGTGAAAACTTAAAGAAAAATATAATAATAATACGAGATTATTGATTTTTTTCCGTGTTCCCATGTTCCGTGTGGCGCCGGATTAAAAATACCGTCATTCCATTTCCTTCCGTGGATTTCGTAGAAGGCGACTAAGGAAATCAACCAGGAGTCTATTAGGTATGTCTATTAGGTATACGTTGTTGTGGTTTTTGTCGTGTAGTGTTAAGTCTGGTCTGTTGTAAGGTATGGTTTTGTCAGTGATGATGGTTCTATCCCAGTAAAGTTTGTAGTTTGCCGAGTCTAATACAGTCTGCGGGGCGTATTATCCTTGTTAAAATTCTTTATTACACTGCTGGACGAATACGGTTAACTGGAAGATAATGCTGTTAGCATGAAGTTGGCCTTTGTACTTTTTAATTGGTTTTAATAGCACAATAAAGAATTTTAACAAGAATAATACGCGCCGCAGACTGTATTAGACTCGGCAAACTACAAACTTTACTGGGATAGAACCATCATCACTGACAAAACCATACCTTACAACAGACCAGACTTAACACTACACGACAAAAACCACAACAACGTATACCTAATAGACATTGCCATACCAAACATACAATCTTACATCGACAAAATACATTGATCGTGCCATAGAAATAAAAACTCAATAACAAGTGCAAACCGTCAAAACGATTCCAATAATCCTTTCTTCTACGGAATCATACCTTACACTCTGCAGACAAGCCTTAAAGTGCTGGACATACACCGATCCACCTACCAACTACTCCAAAAAGCTACTATACTAAACACTTGTCATATCGAACGAAAGTTCTTCGGCAAAGACGACGAGGTCTAAAGTAATAGCAATTAATGCACTTTGCTTAGGCCCGTACCAATAGTACCTCTGTTAATAGAGTGAAAACTTAAAGAAAAATATAATAATAATACGAGATTATTGATTTTTTTCCGTGTTCCCATGTTCCGTGTGGCGCCGGATTAAAAATACCGTCATTCCATTTCCTTCCGTGGATTTCGTAGAAGGCGACTAAGGAAATCAACCAGGAGACGGGCAGCAGCGTCTTCCTGAGATTCCAACCAACAAACTGCGATCGCCAACCCGCCTGCCAACCGTGGCGATTATGGAAAAACGGCCTATATCCTGCAGTGGGCGTCAAATGGCTGATGAGGATGATGATGATTGATTTTTTTTAAAATATTTATTCTCAATAGAACATGAAGAAATACAATTTCATTAGTTTGCCATTGATTGATTAGAAGCGAAACGTCTTTGGTTTAGTTGTTGGTGCTGGCTAATTATGGTATGGTCTTTGACGTAGAAAGGCGGGGAGCTGGATGAGCCCTGCCTACCTCATAAGTAGTATAGGCCCTTCTCAGGATAATGGGTTACTGCCGGTATACATGCTTCGGGATTCGGTGTGGCCGGCCGTCGCTTTTGGACCAGTCTCCGCTACAAAATAACCTTCATGGTAGTGGTGTGTTTAGGCTCGAGTTTTCTTCAGCGAGTGTGATTCCATCCTTACACATTGAAATTGAAGACATTTCTTGAAACACGATGATGTTCAGCATTCGCTGGCTTTCGTCGAATGCACTATTTACTGAAGTAGATTAGTCACTGAGTTCCAAATTGAAATCTCCATAATATATATTTTTCGACTTGATACTCATTTGACCACAGCTGATCAACTCTTAGATTTTATAGCAAATTCCTCTGTAGCATACGTAACACAAAGTTATGCAGGCATTATATTACCTATATTTTTTGCGCTCTCAGCTGTACCAAAAAATTAAAAATAAGAATTACTTATAGAGATCGTTGCAGTCAAATCCCTCGTTGGTCTAGCCGTTAAGGTGCTTAGCTACCAGAACAGAGGTGGTAGCTTAGATTCCTACTGGGGGCCGCCGTACATTTGTACAAATGGCTCCAGTCTGGGTGTATTTTCACGTTGGTGACGTCCTTGTCCGATTACTATAGCACAGGGTATGCTAGTTTGGGACCAGGTGAAGTGATTATATTGTGTGGAAGTTTTTATTATTACAGTTTAAAAACGTACTATTCTACTTAAGAATTAATTAACGAATATCGTTTCCTGTCTTTCCAGTGGCAGACAACTTCGGCGTATCAACGTATGCGGTGTTCCTGTTCGCACTGACGATCTGGTGGTCCTTGAACTGGGGGGAGGCCACCGCTTGCCCCTATACTCATTTGGAGGAAGTCATCGAAGGTGATATGTTTGGTTTAAGCTGGACCTAATGCTCAGAACTAACTTTGAGAACTCTCCCGAGGGTTCGAGCACACGGTGGTTTTGGAATTAATCAACGAGCGCTTGGTTTAAAAACCGTGAAAAAGAAGCGTATGAAAAAAACAAGGATCATCTGAAGATAAAGGCTTAGCTATCATTATCTTGGATAAAATAATAATAATAATAACTTCCACACAATACAATCACTTGGTCTGGTCCCAAACTAGGATATATCTTTAAGTCTAGATCGATACTCCCAAAAGAAAATTCGTATCGCTGGAAATACTGAGTGGACATGGGCGAGTTCCAGGTAAACGATTGGAGAGAGGCAGCGCAGGACAAAGAAAGATTGCACCGGCCAAGATTCATTGAGGATAAATCAATGAATAAAACGAAAATTAATGTAACATAATTTTGTAACTCATAATAGTAGGCATTTCTATAAAGTATTCTGTAATGTACTCTATCCTCAAAGTATCCTTTTCCAGGTAAAGGCGAGATCCGCAAAGCCATCCTGAAGACCTGGGCAGAGCTGGCTGGTGGCCTTCTGGTGTTCAAGTACGTACAGATGTACTGGGCACTCGAGATTTCAGAAACGCACAAAGACCGGGCTTATGAAGACTGCAAGGCGGATTTACAGGCGAGTGGCATGAGCATAAGTGTTGTTAGTGTTCTCAACGTTTGATTATTTACCTGCATGCCAATAATACAACCTCCTTAGTACAAACAATCTTATTTAAAAGGAAAACAGTATTATCAGTTTATGCAAATATTTTAGGGCTTTTGCATGCTACCTTAAAACTGGCCTTTTTGGACCAACAAACAAGACAACAAAATTATTTCCCGCGGATAGTCTGTTGATGTTGTTTAAAGCATTTCCTGGAAACGGTTTTTGAAAAAGAACTCAAAACTTATAGTTTCTTTATTAGGTAGTCAATAATGTCAGTAGACACCTAACCAAAGATACATAGTTTTTAACTTCCGCAAGTATCCTTTTAGGCTTGTTTAATTTGCTTTTAGAATAGCGGCGAAGAATATTTTGAACACTCTATTGTTTGCATGGTTTGTGTTTTAACGATTTTGTGTGTGATCTTTTAAATAATTCAAAATATTTGCATCTTATAGTAAAAGTCGGAGACAAATCAAACCTTCGATTTTTAGGAAAGATGCTAGAGACAAGTAGTCCTTTCCAGACAAGGCTGCATTGAAAATGTGAATGCTAGCTCCAGAGTCCGTTAGGGCACAAGCCATGCTAATTTACAACGTAAGCATAACACGGTCACAATATCTGTGCACATGTCTTCATGACGTAACATCGGCGCTCCGGTACGGTGTGCAAAATGAATAAACCAAATGAAAACGCGTAGGGCTACGAAGAAGGTGATAACCGTGATGCAACGCGGCATGCTGTAGGGGTAAGAAGAGGCATCGTATCCAACAAAGTACACAGATATTGTCACCGTGTTATCTAATATATACGAATCTCGTGTGTCACAGTGTTGTTATCGATCGAACACCTCCGAAATGGCTTCACTGATATTTATGAATTTTTCTGTGTATATTTTTGGTATTTCTGGGAATAGTTCGTATGGCAAAAGCAACGTTTGCTGGGTCAGCTGGTAGACCTATAATACTTTGATTTCATCTCTCCATATAGTTTCGATTCTCCCGGCGGGCTTGTTATTTGTTGGTCGTCATAAAAGCCAGATTAGTCCAGTAATATAATAACCAGTTCCAACCGCTTCCAGGTTCCAGTACTGTATGGTGCGGTGGTGGAAGGTGTAGCTACCTGTATGTGCCGGTTAGCCTCAAAAGCCCTTGGTGACCTGAACCCTCGATTCGCCACGGCTATTGACTCCTTCATTGGCACTTCGCTCGTCGTTGCTGGTAAGGGATTTGCAATCGTTGCTATTTCGTTATAGAGTATCTTATTCATTGAAGTTTTAGCTTTTTTGGTGAAATTTGAGAACTTACTATACTGGTTGTGGTTAATTTTTTTTTTGTGATTTTAGATCAGGATTTTTATTCCCCAGCTTACATTATCTTACTAACTTTACTAAAACTTACTGCTTAAAAAAGAGCCTCCGGACTGGAAATATCCAAGGATTTAAATGTCTTTTATTCAAGTAAATAATGTCAAACTCATCATCGAGTATTTTTATAGTAGCTTCGCAACGATTTCATACCTTCCTGTCATTTTCAAATATACTAAAAACTTGTAAACCACGTAAGAGCGGCTTATCATCACTAGATATTTTCAATGCCATTTTTTTCATTTAGACTTATTCGCTTTTATTTTGATTTCTTTCCTCACGGGATCTTATTACGTAGGTGTAGTCGTTCCAATGCACAATGCTACAGGGTGACTTTGAATTCGTTTACCGTATTTTGAGGGAATGTTCTTTTCGTTGCTAAAAACAGTATTATTACACAGTATTACACTAACCCGTACTGAGGATAGTTTTAAAAACCTATTCAGAGGCTAAAAATTCCACCCATGCCGGGACTTGAACCCGCGACCTCCGGCTAATCGTGCCAACGCTGTGCCAACTTACTTGCCCACTTACGGAGGTCGCGGGTTCAAGTCCCGGCATGTGTGGAATTTGTAGCCTCTAAATGAGTTTTTATTAATGATATATCAGTATTGATTGATTTCCCACGTGTGGCTTCAAACTGTGAATCCAAATTCGTGGTAGGAAGTACCGTAAAGTTGAAAAATGTTTTCTAATATTATGATAAATGCTTAAAAGTCTGACGTCCATAATGCGTAAACAATTAAAAAAACAATTAAGTTGGCCGGCACCGACCACAAGACGCTTAAAACATAGTTTTTGTGGATTTTTACTACTTTTCGACCGGATATTATTTACTAGCTGTGCCCGCGACTCCGTTCGCGTACATTTCGATTTTTACGAAGCAGCATTTGTATGGGGGCCACGTCTTATCATAACTGGAGCTAGAATTTAAATAGCCTATCCTGTGTCCCAGATGTCTATATGTTTTTATACCAAATTTCATCAAATTCGGATAATTGGTTTAAGAGTTATGGAGGAACATACATACATACATACACACATACAGAAAAAAATTCTAAAAATCGTGAAATTAGTTTCAGTATCATATATTGAGCCTATAAACACAATATCTCTGAAAACAAACTAACTTACTCCATGACCGACCCTTACAGATTTATTATTAGTATAGATAGATAGATTTATGCTTAAGTGAAGCAATTTTGGGTAACAAAAAAAAATTTTTTTTGATGGGTTATTTTTTTTTCAATACTAGCACCACATGTTTCTAAATCATGGTTACAATTAAGGTCCCCTTAAAATACGGTGAACGAATTCAAAGTTTATTTGCTGCCTTTTCTCCACTACAAACACAACTCGAAGCCGGCGACTAACATTGCGCATTGTCAATCAAAAAACTGAATGTAAATTCTGTACTTACATTGGAACTTTTTTTTTTTTTTTCATTTCTATCATCATCATCATCATCTCTAACACAATATTGTCTTACCATCCGCTCACTGTTGCAGGGGCGCTGTTTAGGCACACGGTATTCGTCTACCGATATCAGGATAGTACCGCCAATTCCGACATAGGCGTCTCCATATTTTGCAAAGTCCATTTAGGAAAAGGTACATTTACATTGTTTACAATCGATCGATCTGCTTCTTCATTAGCTTCACGGCCCTTACCACAAAAGCTTTTGTGATTTTCATGTTGTTTTCTGAGATGAATGTCTATCTCCGAAATTTTACTAAATATTTCGTTTAGTTTTTGTGGTAAGAAGGCATTACATTTCGCGACTAATTATACTTAATATCACATCGAGAACATCACTAATTCGATTAAGTGCATTTGACATGAGATAATTTGCTCAATCAACCACACAAATCACTACATTATAAATATCACCAAGTTCATAATGCTGCTGTTGTACAATTTTAGATGAGTAGTAGTGTTCAATCATCTTTGTTTAGTCTTAGCTACTATTGTGTATTTGATGCTTGCTGTTCTCTTTGCTGTTGATGTTCTCTTAAGACATTATATAAAAAATTAGTGTATTTATCACATTTTAAAACTCTATTCCCATCATCAAAAGGTCAATCCTTAAAAAAAATGACTTGACTATCCTGACTGTTGTCCCCTTAAAATTGGTCTTTAGTTCTAAAAAATGTCTTTCTCAGCAGAACTATCCTCTACATCTTCGTAGTTCAAAAAAACGGAATGGTAGGTACCGGATTTTTTTCAACCTTCACTTCTTTTTCAGCTTTCGACTACTCCGGCGGCTATTTCAACCCCGTTTTGGCTACATCTCTCAAGGCGGGCTGCGAAGGGCACACCCTCCTAGAACACGCTGTGGTCTACTGGATCGGCGCTTGCGCTGGTTCTGTCATCTCCGTTTACATCTACAAGTTGCCTTTCATCCAAAAGTTCATCAAGGGCACCACCGAGGTCAACGGCGACAGCATTTGGGATAACAAGGAGGATTAAGGATCTGATCGGGCTAAATACACTACGGTTTCATTTACTACAGTTTGGAAATACGAGTTTTGACTAATTACTACTAAATGGGTGTCCCGGCACTAACTAAAGCAAAAAAGTCATGAAATATGATATCCTTTGGGATAATACGTTTTTGTAAAAAGTGAAACCGCAAACCTTAAGAGTGCTAGCTATTTTTACAAATCAAATCGTAATCTAAGTAAATGGGAATGCACGTTGTGTATTTATTATGTGGAATTGATGCTAGTCATTTTATGAAAACTATTTTTCCTCGGTTGAAAAGTTACTTTTGTATCTTTTAGTATAAATTAAGTAACTACTACTTAACATTTTGACAAAAATTTCATTTGCAAGCTATTTTGTTTTGATTATATTTAAACTTAATAATATTATCTGTTTTTTGTAAATTTATTAAGAAATCGTTATTAATGGTAATATTAATTATTAATTTCATAATTTCTAATTTTGGTTATGCCTAAGCTTTGGTTTCAGATGAAAAAGCTAATAAACATTGCGTAACTAAAGAACGATACACATGTACAAATGATACGTACATACTCCTTGTTGTAAATAAATGTTCTGTTTCGAAAATATTTTGTATTATTATCACAACGTCTTTTTTTTAAGCAAGAAGTCAATCTGCATTCCACAAACGGACATAGATATCCCTGTATTAATCCTCCAAAACATTCTATCCTCGAGGTAGAACACACTGATGCACGTTCACGACGCACACGGCACCACGTGCGATCTGGCCACTTGAATTTGTATGCTACGCGTTCTTATGCCATACACCCGCGCAAGACGTCCGATCTGGATCGCTAGATCGGCATCGGAATACATCGGAAGGTCGAGGGGGATCTGACGCGTGTGTCCAAGCGTAGTTCTAGATCTGGCGCGCGGCGCATCAGATGATTATGTGTTCTGTGATCAGATGCAATTAGAACGTCGACGAACGAGTGTCTAACTGCTCGAAATTGGAGAGAATGTCATTCATTGATTCGGTTAGACGATAATTATCCTGATGATATACTCTCCTATTCCAATTTTTTTTATTTTCGTTGCACGCGCATATATAAATTTAAAAATGATTTACTCCATAAACAAACTCACTTTCAGAATTATCAGAATTCATCACCTCGAGAAGTGAAAACAGCGCCTGATACCAACGTCGCGTCGCGTCCTTCGTGTACGTAGCATCAATGTGGTTCTACCTTGGGTACATATCGAGTTGACAAGGCAGTCAGGGTATCGCAACTAGGTATGCGAAGATCGGAGGGTACCGCCAATTAAAAAGTAATAGCTTCTTTTACTGATCGAAAAAAGACTTCTGATCAAAAAGAAAGTGGCTTACAACTCCCAAAGACGTAAATTGTGGTTTTGTGGACCCGTGGCGGGACGAAATATAATTTGTGCCAAAAAGTTTTTAATGATAAATGATTGATTGAGCGATTGACTGTAACCGAATTAAGTTCAAGAGTGCTAGTAATGAAAAAAAAGCAGTCCTTTAAAAAGAAGTCGTCGCCAGCAACTTGATCCTAAGTATATCTAGTGATCCTAGATAGTGATATCTAGTGACTCATCTCATCACTTTAGAACGAGCCCAGAGATCAGTGCTGAAGGTGATGCTGAGAAGGCCTTTCCGTTATCCCACCCGCACGCTGTACATGGAGGCCCAAGTATTGTCAGTACGTCAGCTTTATATTCAAAGAGCATTGCTCTCTCAACATAAAGAAGTTATTAACTCCTACCTATACTCCAAGTTATTAGAACAACGTAATTTCAAATTAAAGATCCCTCGTACAAAAACCGAATTTGCTCACCGTTTTTGCACATTTTGTTTCCCATTTATTTACAACAAATGTCTTCAACGCTGCGATATAAAACACGACTCAATTCGCATAGCAAAAATTAAAGTTAATAAGTGGCTTTTAAGCCTAGACTATTGTGAAACTGAGGCTATTCTCAAAATAATACGATGAACGTAACTATTAAAATCTATACTTACCACAACGCTCACATGTCACTCCATCACAATAATAACTTACATTAATACGATATAATATACATTCTATATCGAGATAAGTTATAATAACCTATAATACGTATTTATATTTATAGTTTAATAATTTTATAATATATCTTAGGTATACATGTATACATTTTACACATATTGTTATGTATATTCCTGTTCCTGTTTTTAAAATAAGTTTTAATTTTGTTTCTCATAACGACAATTGCATGTTGTCTTTAAATTTTGAAATTTTTGTTCGTATAACCTACTCTTTGATAAATCTGTTTTGGGCGTCCGCGATACAGGTTTTACCTAGTGCGGGGCCCGCTGTGTACCGTTCATGTAAAAATTTTGCTATGGTAATAAATATTTTTGATTTTTTTTTTTTTTATTTTTGATCCTAAGTATAGTAACCTAAGTTATCCTAGGTAAGAATATGAATATTAAAAAGATCAATGTGTCATTGTAAGTCGTTGCGAACCCAGAGAAGTATAAATGAAAATAAAATTAAGAAAAAACACGCTTTCAGAGGTTGGAAACTTTTTTAATTAAACGGGGATGTCCGACATAGCAAATGAAGTGGAATGTCTCATTTAACGGGGAAATGGTATATTCCATGCTCACCATTTTTTTGGAAACTTTGTACTTATATTTTATTTGAATTATTATTTACTATATGAGATAGGTTAGATGCATTTTTTTATTTTTGTTCATATTTCCATGTTTATGAAGTCCTTGCCTGGTTATCATTGCACAGGGTATCCCAGCTTGGGACTAGGACAAGTGATTGTACTGTGTGGATGTTACTTATTTATTAACCCATTGGTTCAATAGCGAGCGGATTTGCCTACATACTTAGGTGAACTTAGACCCTTGTGCTAGGTAGCTTAAAAGTAAAATTTTATACTTTAAATCACATTTAATAATAGATTACCATAGAAATGCTCACCACCTTTCGCTGCTATACGCATTGCTGTTCAATTCAGCCACTCCCATTATTTCAAAGAAGGATTTTGTAATCTCTGTGATTCCCACAACCACGTTCGACTAGAATCTGCCGCTGAAGACACCAAGTCATAGGACAAGGTGCTTTAACAGCTCATGTGTCGTAAGGACCCTGCGGATGTGTAATGACCCTGCGGATGTTTAATGACCTGGGCCATGTTTCTTAAACTAGGTACAATTCACAGTTTATTATGACAATTCAATGTGGATTGTGTTGCAATCTTCCTACTGGTTAATCTGTAGCGTATTTGACCTTGCTCCCATCTCCTACTATATTTAAAACCAGAGTAAAGTCATTCTTTCTATGAGTAAGTAATTTTTGCACTTTAATGAAAGAATTTGTAAGCAGCCTATATACGTTCCACTATAGGGCATAGGCCTTCTCTCAGAGAGAGAGTATGGGCTTAATCACCACGCATGCCCACCGCGGATTGGCGATTTCAAGCGCTGAGGTATGTGAATAGCTCAGACACTCAGGTTTCCTCACGATGTTTTCCTTCACAGTTAGCGAGTGGAATTGCTATTATAACATCACAAATGTACATAAGTCAGAAAACAAAGTCATTATGTACATGCCCGCACTGGGAATCGAACCTGTGTCTCTCGCTTCTTCTTATCTTATTTTATAAAATAAAATAAAAACTAATATTAAAATCCAGCCAAAAAAATTGGCGACAAAGGAATAAACCTGGAAAATATCTCACTGAGAAGATTGTAAATCTAAATGTATATTCTACAGTACTTTTTAATCCTTTCGGAGAACTCGGCTCTTTGCTTAGGTTTTAAGATGAATCCTCTCCAGAGACTAGAATATTTCCTGCTTTTAATATTATTAAAGGAAGAAGAATTTCATTGGCGTACACAACTAGGTATTAAAAAGGTATTTTTGAACACGTCCTAATTTGATTGGAAGATAATAAGTCTTTTATATCGATTGGAAGATAATAAGTCTTTTATATCGATTGGAAGATAATAAGTCTTTTATATCGATTTCGATATGTACGTCTTTTTCAGCGTTGTGAGCTGAGGTTTTAGATTTAATAACTGTCAAATTTTGAGAGAGAGAGAAAGAGACAAAAACTATTTAATTAACGACACAATACGAAATATTCAAACTAGAATCGACAGAAATAGAAGAAATCTTAAAAATCTTACAAAAATAGATTCCTTGTGGCACCGGATTAAGAATAGCGTCACTCCATTTCGTTCCGTGGAGGTCGTAGAAGGCGACTAAGGAAATTAATTACCTGGAGACAGGCAGCAGCGTCTTTCTGAGATTACAACCGCATACTGCGATCGCCAACCCGCCTGCCAAGCGTGGCGATTATGGCGAATAATCATCATCATCATCAGCCGTTTAATGCCTATGGAGGCATAAAACGGCTGATGATGATGATGATGAGAAGAAAAAAAATACTACTAACAAATGTCAATCCAAATATACTTTCTTAATATATACTTATCCGTGTGGCGTCGGATTAAGAATAGCATCACTCCATTTCCTTCCGTGGATGTCGTAGAAGGCGACTAAGGAAATAGATTACCAGGAGACGGGCAGCAGCGTCTTCCTGAGATTACAACAGCATACCGCGATCGCCAACCCGCCTGCCAAGCGTGGCGATTATGCCAAGACCCTTCATAGTTAGGAAAACCATAAATGAGGCCTATGTCCTGCAGTGGGCGTCAAATGGCTGATGATGATGATGATGATACTTCCCAAGTCCAAAGTTCATCAAATATAAAGAAGTAGGTAGACCTGCTTTTTTTTTAATATTTATTGCTTTAATAGTCCCAAATTGTTACAAAATATATACCTGAAGCAACTCCCCGAAACTAATTGTTTCGAACGACGCCTTCTAAAAGCTTTGCCTTGTAAAATATTTTATGACACATAAAACATAGCATTATCGTTTTTAATTTCCGTCGGTCGTTTAACAAGAGTATCGTTTTATGTTAGAGAAAACGTTAAAATCTCAGAGAATTGACAACTTTAATACCGTTCATTGTTAACTTTTATCGTGTCTTTGGGGATGGCTTATGGCAAATATTTCAAAAGGATTGCGTTATTGGCGCTATTTAATAAGATTAAGCTAACAACATTAAAAGGATTGAAGTTGTCCGTCAATTCTAGCGTTTCTTAATTCTTGCTTACTCTACTAATAACATACTTACCAACCTATTTTTGTTGAATTCTTAGTACGCTTTTAGTGAGCTTTGGATACTGTTAGAAAACGGAGGTAAAAATGGAAAAAAGATTTGTTTTTCTTACCACTCTCTATATACGTTTTGCATTAGGAAATTTTACGGATAATGAAGCTGTTCCCATTGACCATAACTTTGATTCTATCGGGAAATGTATACTTGAGATAAGCGATAAAATACTGTTTAATCCAACTGTAATTGTGCTCTATCAAGATGAAGATATATTTAAGACAGAAGATCACTTTATAAATGCAATTATTGAAATGTTTCAACAAAACAACATAGCACACGCCATACTAAAAATCACAAATATAAATGACACTAGCCAAATCCTAACTGAAAATATACTGGTAATTATTAATCTAAATAACTGCACGGAAATTTCTTATTTACATACAAAGCTATTTTTCGAAAGCTGGAAGTATTTTTTGATAATATCAAACTACAATGAAGATTGTGACACGAATTTAAATTTGATTGGACAGTCAGTCGATCAATATGACGCTACATTCCTCATAAAGGATGGGAATCATTCAAACAAAATCATCACATTTTTTCCAGAAATTGACGAGAGCACATGCACATTCTCGAGCGAAGTAAAACCGACACATATCAATGATTGCTTGCATGGTGTTTTAATGAACAGAGAAGTATTCCCTGCAAAGAGTCCCAAGAACTTCAAGCAGTGTCCATTCAATGTGGGTGTTGCCTATATGTTTCCCTTTACACAAATTAGAGAGAAACTGGACGATTTGACTCCATTAGAAGATGTATCTGGATCTGACGTAGCAATAACTAAAGCACTGGCAGATTACATGAACTTAACACTCAAGCTCTTTTATGTGTTCAAAAATGAAAAGAACCCTTATGTATCCACTGACTATCTCACCTATCTCCATAATGGAAGTTTGGATGCGTGCATTGGCGGTTTTTATAGAATATTCGCAGATTCTGTGGACTTTTCAGGTATTTATAACCGACAGGCTGTTATTTGGATATACGCTGTCCATAGGGATGTTAGAAACTGGCAAACACTGTTGGAAAAAGTCAATGGTCTCTACATATTTTTCATATTCTACATCTGCTATTCCATGATTTGGTACATAATATCAAAGACTGACAAGAGAAGTGTTTGCCTAAAAGATACACTATTTTATAGTTTCGGCGCGTTGATTGGATGCGCTTCTCTGCAAGAAGCACACACTTTCAAACAGAAACTGTTGAACATTATCTACTTGTACATGTGTCTTCACCTGTCCGCTTACATTAGCGTTCAGTTCTACTCTTTTTTGACAATTCAGGGTCCTCCGGAGATCCTTAGAACGAACGACGACATAATGTCTTCAGGACGAACACCATTTCTTAACAACGAGACAAAATACTTCATCGACGAACCAAAGTATGTTGCTTACGCTGCCACATCTGACGAATGTCTTACTTTAGAGAATTGTGCTGTGCGCTCCGTGGAACATAACGGTGTAACACTAATCCTAGATGCCCACTTTGCACTTTTCCAAATGAAAACAGCCATAAACGGCGAAGCCAGAGCTCTGCGTGTGAATGACAACCTGCTCACTGTTTATCATGAAATGCTTCTTAGGCCGAAAATACCCATTATTAGGAGCTTTCAGCGTGGACTGACGCGATTATTTGAGGCCGGGATTTGTGATCATTTATTCGCAGAAGCGATTGGGCTGACGGTATTAGCCGAGGCGGAAACTGCTAGTAAAAACGCAATGGGTAACAGCTACAGCTGCGGTGAAGGATGTTCCATAACATGGTCGCAAACTGCTGGTGCTTTCTACGCTTGGGGTTTCGGGTGTGGTCTGTCTGTGGGTGTCTTTGTGCTTGAACTAATTTTAAGAAGAGAGAGGAAAAGTGATGATGGACTAGGTAATGTTAATGCACTATCCAACGAAATTCCAGAAGAATAATAGGTTTTTTGTGTCTTTGTGCTTAAGCTAGTGTTGGGGTTGGTAATGTTAATTCCTTGTTAGGTGAAGTAACAGAGGAATAATTAAACGTAAATTATTTGTGAATTTTCCCGCTTGTCATAATCGTTCTCGGAAATTAATTACGTAACCTGGAATGCACCTTGCTTCCCTTGTGATGCACTTTAGGATTGCAATTAAAAACGCTATTTGTGTGGCAGCTGTTTCTTTCATTAGCTAACCTTTAGCTGTATTTTATTTAGACAAAGGCAGGTGGGTAATGCAATGTTTAATTTTATATGTGCATTGTTTAATTGTTCACCAACTGTTTCATTAAAGGTCAGGTAATTATTATGTCATTTATTTAATGCCACGAAGCTGTCTAGGTAGGTAGACTGAGGGTGAGTACAATGATGTACAGATAAAGCAAGATGACCGTGGGATAGATTTTCTTAAAATCAGTAAATTAACAAGTAAATTTTCGTTTATTTCGGTTCGGGCGTAGGTAAATTAATACCTTGTAATGCAAGTGGAAAACTTTCTCACAAAAAATTAAAATTTTATTGGATAAATGTTAAAAGAAAAATAAACGTCATAATATAACCTTTTGAAAAGTCATCCTAGTCACGTGGTACAAGAACGCGCCATACCAATCAGGCTTAAACTATAATGTATGAAGCGTTTAACAAAAGTTGATATCTATCAATAAAGTTATTATTATTATTATTATTATTCTCTTTATTTATTTTCATGACTTAGAATAGGTTTATAAAAGTAAAAAAATATAAAAAAATACAAAATATATTTTATAAACCTATCCTAGTTGGCCACCGGTAACGGAGCTAGGCTCAAGCTACCGGTAGTTAGGGCCGCAGAGAGAGAAATCTCCGGACGATGCGCGCCGTGTCCAAGAGCACCGCCTTCTGTATCTGCCCCCTGATCCAGCCATCTAGCGAGAGAGCCTTAAGATGTTGGTCAAGACTCTTCGCTATGAGACCGTTCGCCGATACGACTATCGGGACAATGGTTGTCGAATCCACATCCCATAAGGCGGTAACCTCGTGGGCCAAATCAAGGTACTTGCTAAGCTTGTCCTTCTCGGCCTTCACGAGGTTCTCGTCATGCGGGATGGTGATGTCGACGAGCACTGTCTGGCGCATCAATCGATCTGTCAGCACGATGTCAGGCTTATTGGCAACAATAGTCCTGTCCGTGATGACAGACCGATCCCAATAGAGCGTAGCATGACCATTTTCGAGAACCGGCGCCGGTGTGTACTTATAGTACGGCACCTCGGATTCGACAAGACCGTATCGGAGAGCAAGTTGCTGATGAATAATTTTGGCTACTAGATTATGCCTGTGCAAGTACTCACCGTTAGCCAGATGAGAACAACCGGAAATAATATGCCTGAGTGACTCCCCGGGACGGCGGCATGCTCGACAGATGTCGACCGTACCATCCTTCAGGATATATTTCCGATAGTTGTTCGTCATCATGACTTCGTCAGCAATTGCACAGACAAAACCTTCGGTTTCCCCAAAAAGGTCACCGAAACGTAGCCAGTTCACCGATGCGAGCAGGTCCACATCGGGCCCTGTCAAGGCCCGATAGAACCGCCCGTGAAGCTCCTTGCTCTTCCACACGTTCTTGCGATCCTCGATGCTGAGCACCGTTGGCTTGCGCCAGTTCTCGTTTGCCAAGGAGAGCGGCGTGAGACTCTTGTCCACTGACACAACATCCCGATGCAACCCACACTCATTGCTAAGGAAATATTGCTAAATAAATAAAATAAAATTAGGAAAAAATATATTTATGTTTTTTAATGTTAGAAGGTAGTCTTATTATTATTATTATTATTATTATTATTATTCTCTTTATTTATTTTCATGACTTAGAATAGGTTTATAAAAGTAAAAAAATATAAAAAAATACAAAATATATTTTATAAACCTATCCTAGTTGGCCACCGGTAACGGAGCTAGGCTCAAGCTACCGGTAGTTAGGGCCGCAGAGAGAGAAATCTCCGGACGATGCGCGCCGTGTCCAAGAGCACCGCCTTCTGTATCTGCCCCTTGATCCAGCCATCTAGCGAGAGAGCCTATTATTATTATTATTATTATTATTATTATTATTATTATTATTATTATTATTATTATTATTATTATTATTATTATTATTATTATTATTATTATTATTATTATTATTATTATTATTATTATTATTATTATTATTATTATTATTATTATATATCATGTAAACTAATATTTTTATGTGATGTATGAAGCGTTTAAAAATAGTTGATATCTCTCGTCAACTAATTTTTATGCGTCGACACCCTTATTAGAAATCTTTTAGAATTCAATGAAAAAAAAAAAAAACAAAAAGTAAAATATTGTTTAGGATTAGACTAACTTGATTTTTTGAATATTTTGAGTCCTGTAAAATTAGGAAAAAATATATTTATGTTTTTTAATGTTAGAAGGTAGTCTTTTATTTACAGTCATAAATTAATGGTATTCATTATTTATCATTAAAAATAACTAAATATAGAAAACTGCGTCCAGTTTTATTTTTAAAAAAATCTAAGTTTTCTATTGCATAAAAACAATGTCATTCCTATCTAAGTTTGAGGCAAGTTCTTCATTGTAGGCTCTTCATTGACTCTGCTAGAGTGGCAAGAGTTATTGACACTGCTTGCCTTTACTCAACGCTGAAAACAATTTACAATTCAGAGTCGACCCGTGGAAGAAACCAATTCCGTTGATAAGGTTTCAATTACAATTTTGCTAAGGGTGCGGCTAGGTTAAGCGAGACTTTAAATGCTTGAGCAGTAGGCACTGAAAATAATTATGTTTTCACTTTCACTGAGTAAAAGTCACTTGCCTGTATAAAAGCCATGATATAAACGTTATTAACTTAATTCCGGATACACTTACTTTTTTGTCGGAAGAGTCCGACCAGGATTCGCTCTGATTCGCAGAGCTTAGTCATAGTGAGGAGAAACGGAGCTCGCCGCTCGTCTCTGATATGTATAATGCAGCCTATATACGTCCAACTATAAGGCATTTCTTGCCTTCTCTCAAATAGAGAGTATGGGCTTAATTACCACGCGTACCCACCGTGGATTGCCAATTTTAAGCTCAGAGCTTATGTGAGGTATGCCATGACATATTATAATTAAAATTATTTATTGCATTTAAACCAAGTTTTGCACATAGGCGAGCTTAATGCTCCTTAACATTATCTACCAGCTAACCTAAGTTTTGAAGATATTTTAACAGAGAGGGTAACTTACTATATCAAACATCCTAATTACTGAATTAGACCTAGATACATTTTTATATAAAATATTATGTAAAGGGGTAATACAACATAATAATGAATAAATACATGATACAAATTTACTAATGATATTGTGATGTCTAGTATGAAAACTACTTAGAGGTATTAATTCAGGGTAGCGACGAGAAACCTTAATTTACATAGTCTGTATAGATACACAATAAACATAGAGAGCACTTTATTGTATACAGAGTGGAACAAAATCCCCGAATATTTTTTTATTCGTCAGTACAAACCACTTTTGCTATGGGTAAAACGTCGAAATAGCGACGAAAACTATCAACTGTTATCAATTCTTACTAAGAATTTAAGTAATAATTTTACAAACAAAATACTCGAGTATCGTTGGCTCCTAAAAATTTTCAAAAAGTACGAGACCCACTGTAGAATTTTAAATGGCCCGCTTGGACCACCATAACAATGGTTTTTAATTGTTCTTTTCAAGGTCATAAACTAAGAGGTTTATACCTAGGCATCTATCTTAGTGCTATTCTCAATTCAGAAATCGTCGGTCGGACTCGCTTTCGCTCGCTTTTTGATGCAAACATTAATCCGGATTGATTCGCATTAAACTTTGCATCAAAATATATTGTTATGCGACTAATAGGCATATCGCGCAGTGTGAATACGACTCTACGATTACAATCGACTTACTGAAACCGCCCTACCCATTTTCGTTTTAAACTCAAATATTTTATATTTTTATGACAAATACCAAAAGCTAGTTCTACGAGAATGCTCTCAGAAATGGTATTAGTTGTTTTACGTAAGTGTGTGCTATTTACGTGTAACGTGAGGATTACTTTGTCGGTGTTGTACGTGTGTAGAAAACTTCTCCCTCGGTGTCTAAAATTAAATAAAACGGTTAGAAAACCTACGTACATACCTAATGCGTACAGAGGTTTCCAAAGTGTGCACCGCGGCACCCTGGAGAGGTAAACAGGGGCGCCGTGAGGTTCTCTGTTTTCTTATTTCCGAAAACCAAACTACTATAATTTTCACGTGTACAAACAACGGCGCTCAAGTTGAAATTGTGTGTCATTGTATTATATGTTATATTTCGACTACGGTACTACGACAAATTGCTAAACCTCTAAATGCGCCAAGTACTGTGTGATCGTGTTCGGGGAATGGGTTACCCCGAGCCGAGACCTTGGGCACCTATCCCAAAGGGCGTGACCGACCTCGTAGAGTACATCCTCGATGAGGCATAGGTGTTGGGTCGCGGGCAGACACAACAGAACCCACTGGGGCTAAGTGTCACTGACTACCTACTTGTCGGCTCCCGTACAACTTTAGCGCGTCGCGAACAGCCAAAGTTTGGGCAGTGTACCATATTGGTAAATGAAAACCGATGCCTCGCATGCGTGAGTTCGCGGATTTAAATCCCGCGTATGAATTAAATTTGTATGAATTAGTAGTAGCAATATTTACCACTCGTGAACGAAAACAAAACATTTGGGAGGAAATCTCAGCAATTGAAATCGCCAATCCGCAGCGATTTGCGACTGACCCATTATCATTCTTTGAGAGGAGGCCTGTCTTTGCCTCACATGCGAGATATCTCTCTTTGAGAGGAGGCCTGTCTTTGCCTCACATGCGAGAAGTTCGGGGGTTTGACTCCCGGCACGTACATACGATTTACTTGGATTAGATTTTCTAATATGCTGTAACAACGCCACACGCTAACGGTGAAGGAAAACATCGCTCCTATTGGCGTATTTGACATTAATATTTACTATGTAAATTGCCAGATTTTTTGGTAAGCACTGTTTTTTTGTGAAACCTGTAACCCTACTAGTATTATAAATGTGAAAATTTGCGTGGATGGACGTTTGCTATCAAACACACCGGAAAGGCTAAACGGATCTAGATAAATTTTGGCACAGAGATAGATTAAAGAACATAGGCTACTGTTCATTCCGAAAAAAATGTCCAAGCGAACGAAGTCGCGGGCAATAGCTATGTATAGCAAAGTTAGGCGCTGTAAGGGCGCTTATATACGGGGGGCACGTTGCGAACGACAGTGCCCACTGCAGCCGTCGACGCGTCGACGGCAGTCGCCGACAAATCTGCGTCAACTAGTGTCGACGGCTGCAGTTGGCACTGTCGTATTGGCGCCCTAATTCTATGACAATAACGCTAGCATTTCCTATTGTACCTAGTGTCCACGCTGATCCAGAACTCAAGCGCCGCCCGCCCCATCGACATCGTTACCGAAAAGGTCTCCTCCGACGTCCTGGAGCTCCTCTCGAAGGTAGAACTGTACACCCCTAACAAACGCCCGCTAGTGGGACGAAGGGTGTTTGACATACCTCGCCTTGATCTGAACAAGGACGACGATGACGATGAAAAAGAGGATCGCTTAGAGTCTGAAGAGCAGTTGATTTACTCCTTTGATAGAAAGTAGCTTCAATAAATCTATTGTCAATTTATATTTTACTCCTTACTAGAATTGAACGCGACTACGTTCGCGTGGTAAACGGATGAGCCTTTAGTCTATGTCCACCCTGTTCCCAGGTCCGTTCTAAATGCTGGTGAAATATTTTTTCAAATCGGAGAACTACTTTTGGAGATTACCCCCTACATATTACAACTTACAAATATATAAACTTACAAACTATTCCTCTTCATAATGTTAGTATAGATTAGTATAGATATTAAGCATCCAGATAAGGAGGATCGCTTAGAGTCTGAAGCGAAGTTGATTTACTTCTTTGATAGGAAGAAACTTCAATAAGTGTAATATTTTTTAAATCTAATATGTAATATTTTTTAGTCAGCCAGACACGGCAGCGTTGATAGCCTAGTGGGTAGAACATCGGAATCGGAAGCGTGAGACGCCCAGGTTCGATTCCCAGTGCGGGCAAGTACTTATGACTTTGTTTTCTAAGTTATGTACATTTGTGAAGTTATTAGTAGCAATGCCACTCGCTAACGGTGAAGGAAAACATCGTGAGGAAACCTGAGTGTCTGAGCTATTCACATACCTCAGCGCTTGAAATCGCCAATGCGCGGTGGGCATACCTCTTCTTGGGAGAATGTCTGTGCCCTACGGTGGGACGAATATAGGCTGCTTATGTAGACCAGGAGGATCGCTTAGACTCTAAGCGATCCTCTTTGACTTCATCATCATCATCAGCCATTAGACGCCCACTGCAGGACATAGTCCTCATTCATGGTTTTCATAACCATGAGGGGTTTTGCCATAATCGCCACGCTTGGCAGGCGGGTGGGCGATCGCAGTATGCGGTTGGAAGACGCTGCTGCCCGTCTCCTAGTAATTGATTTCCTTAGTCTCCTTCTACGAAATCCACGGAAGGAAATGGAGTGACACTATTCTTATTCCGGCGCCACACGGATGTCCTTGACTGGCTGACTAAAATCTATAGGTGCTAATATTATAAAGAGGAAAAGTTTGTAAGTCTGAAAGTTTGAAAGTCTTAGAGTACGAAGAGAAGTAATTTAATCATTTGAAAGGGAAGTAGCTTAAATAAATCTAATATCTACTAATATTTTACTCTTATAATATTTGAGGTAGCAATAAACATTCTTAGTCTTAGCCAGACAAGGAGGATCATTTAGAGTCTGAAGAGAACTTGAAATACTCTTTTGACAGGAAGTAGCTTCAATAAATCTAATATCAGCTCAGATTTTACTCCCAGCGCGATGTAGTGCGAAACCTTGAAACTATGTACTATTTAAGTAAATAAAAGAGTTTATGGCACGAATAGGCCACAGGTGCCTATGAAGTATGAAAGAGCTATAGACAATATAGAGTCTGATCTGCTCCCCCTCGCGGCTGCGGTAACTCCCCTTGGCGGCAGAGCTGGCAGCAGCGCGGCCAATTTAATTTTTTTTATATAAATAGATTCTTTCGATAAACAACAGAAGGCTCTGGTCAATTTTCTTGACCTTATTTGATCATTCGCCGCCCAAAGGTCGAACGGTCTTATTTATGAAAACCCGATTGCGCTAAAACACTCTTCCGAGGCAGATGAAATAATCTGTGGTTACGACTTTCCATGTACCACCAACTATTTGCACCTGAACGTTGTCTTAAGGAATCTTGTTTTTATAAATTAAACTGTTAGTCTTTATTTCGTTGTCGTTACCGCCCTACATCCATTTATCCAGTATCTGAGTCTAAAAAGTTACTTGAACTCGATATAGCTCGGTCCACAAAAGAGAAGGATTGAACAACTATTTGTTTCTTGCTTAAAGAAAGAGATTAAAGCTTGGTACATTCAGATCTAGGAATCGGTAACGTAGTGTCAGAGACGACAAAATTGGTTCGTCGTATATTCTCTAAACTCCGTTGAAAAGAAAAGCTATATTTTTTGTAGTCATACAGACCTACTATAAAACGTTAAGGTAGCTTTCTTTGAAAGCAGTGAAATATCACCATTTTGCGTTATGACATTTATGTATTAGTTACATTATATTTTATTTATTTTTACAGGTACGTACTTACCTATTTAATCTATGCAGTGTAATAATTTTTTGCTTAATGTTGGTCATGGTTATGGATTTTTGTAGTTTATGTAGTCTATTTTGTACAGGTATTAAGACCAGTTTTTTATCGCTGTTCGGGCTCTCCAAGGTTTGCTGGAAGAAATCTCTCACAGAGATAAGCTCGCCTTTGTACATGCTATTTCTTATGTAATGTCCTGTTCAATGTTGCGTGTGCAATAAAGTATATTATTATTATCATCTCGAAACTAGTACATACCGCCCCTTTTCCTATGACAGCAGCAATGCCTTCTCTATTCACACCAAATAATCTAACAGTCAGACCGATGTAATCTAAGAATTTAGCTTAAGAATGTTTATTTCATTAGGGTAATAAGTTAAGTACTAAAACGTCGCGGTACTGTTGGACCCACTTTAGGTAGGAGCTGAGGAGGAGAAATAATCTTCTCAGTCTAATGACGTATTGTTCATAAGTAAAGAGACAGCCAAAGTAATCTAATCTTAAAAGTAATAGTGTAAATAGATTGCATTTCTTATTACTAATAACATAAACGATTCTTTTAAACCACCCAGACTCCAGCGTGTATAGAAAAGAGACAGCCAAAGTAATTTAGTCTTAGAAGTAATAGTCTAAATATCTAGGTCTAGGGAGACCCAGGTTCGATTCCCAGTGCGGGCGTGTACCCGTGACTTTGTTTTCTAAGTTACGTACATTTGAGAGGGTAATAGTAGCAATACCACTCGCTAATGGTGAAAGAAAACATCGTGAGGAAACCTGAGTGTCTGAGCTATTCATATACCTCAGCGCTTGAAATCGCTAATCCGCGGTGGGCACGCGTGGTGATTAAGCCCATACTCTCTCCCTGAGAGAAGGCATGTGCCCTACAGTGGGACGTAAACGCCCTGTTTATGCAAATAGACTGCATTTCTTATTACTAATAACATAACCGATTCTTTCAAACCACCCAGATTCCAGCGTGTATAGAAAAAGAGACAGCCAAAGTAACACGCGAGCGCTATATCATGAAGATGAAAGGCTTTCTCATTAATAAGGAGGAGCCCGCGGCCGCTTTCAGTGAGGGGCTTCGTTTTTATCAAGTTGGCTAAAGTTTTCTTCTCTCCAGCGAACCCTATCCTTTGTAGCATTCGAGTTGGAAGCCTGAGGAAAAGAAAAATTCGCCGGTGACGGCTGGATGAGGACAGCTGAGGACAGAAAGAAGGGGCGTGCCTTGGAAAAGGCCTAGGTATGCCGTTGTCCAGCAATCGACGAATGAGGGTCGATGGACCGGATTGGATTGGAGATGGGAGCCCGTGAAAAGAAACACACGGAACAAAAGACCTGTTTTTACTACTGAAATAGGACCTCTCGCTTGCACATTCTAAAATTACCATTACCGTTACGTAAGAAAAATTATTTGCTTTTAAGAATTATGAGTTCTGTGACTGCCCTAGAGAATAAAATAACGTACATGCACCTAGAAAAATTAACATAACATAACATAAACATAAACATTTACATACAGGCACATACATTGCTTCTGGCCCCACACTAGGATACCCTGTGTCGTGGGAACCAGAAACAACGACATCACAAACATGTAAACATCCAAGACCTGGGGTTTTTTTTTGTCTTACGCCTTGGTTTTCTAGGAAATACTAAGGACGACTTGCACCAATTCCTAAATCTCACTTAAGTCGTCATTTAAGT
Organism: Yponomeuta evonymella; assembly: GCA_963969515.1. Lineage (NCBI taxonomy): Eukaryota > Metazoa > Arthropoda > Insecta > Lepidoptera > Yponomeutidae > Yponomeuta > Yponomeuta evonymella. The sequence continues at coordinate 2,508,068 of OZ018361.1, read as the reverse complement.
CGACTTTTGTATGAAGAGATTTAGTTAAATGCTGTTTAAAGAAAGTGGTGCAACTCGGCCTTAGTAAATAAATGTAAAATCTGTCAATACTCAACTATCTAATATAATTAAAAATGTTAGAATTTGCGAGCGTGAGGAATGCAAAACGTATGCTTAAATTGAAATTTGAAATTGAAAACATAAATTGAGTGAATTAACGCTATGCCATAATAAGGATATGCTCAGCTTAATGCTGCGTGTGCGAACATCAGCGCAGAGCTGATTTTCATCACATCCTATTTGATAGCAATTGACATGTTGGGAGCCGATATTAAAAATAAAAAAAATCTTTATAGAGATTAGCACAAGAGTAGACTGCATTACAAACATGACACAATATAGCACAAACAGCACAATTAAACAAGTAGGCACTACAATTATTAATATCTTAAATATTAAATATTAAGGCCAACACGTAGGTGGAACCACTGGAATAGGAAACTGCTCTGAAGAGAGGAAGAATACATATTTGTGACTGCACCCGAGGGATGAAAAGGAATATAGTTTGTGACATTTAGAAATGCAAAGATACTAGGGGTGTTTGGCCTGTTTACCAAGAAGAACCCTTTTTAAAACGTCCCGTTCGCGAGACGCCCCTCGTGGTCAAACCGTCCCGTTTGCTAAATGTTCCGTAGGGTTCACAGCTAAACTAGAACTTGCTACCAAACATTTCCCTACGATCCCGCACAGTTTCAAGAATAAAACGCGTCTACCGCGGAGCATTCACTTCATTTCACTGCAAATAGTTTTAATCTCGAAGTTGCGCGGGTCGCCTTTCAAAGGGGCTCAGTCAGTGGCTCAAAGAAACCTCTCGGAGAAAGAAAAATGTTTAATCAAACTTATTAATTCACGGCATCCCTTTCACGTCATCTGACTTCTGGGACCCGAAACCGGCGCGCGTGCGTGCAATGACTCATTAGTAATGTTGAGGAAGCGAGAGTGATCGGTCAGGATCGCGGCAAGTGGCCTACCCCTCTGGGATACAGGCGTGAGTTTATGTATGTATGACTTATGGGAAAAGTTGGCTCAAATTCAATAGCCGATTGACGACGAGCATAGAACAAGTACCTACAATTCGTTCGATGGAAAATGAAAGTGTGTTTATTCAAAATAACAAAGAAACTGTGACTTAATGAATGGTAAAAGTCCACTTAGGCGTTTAATTCAAAATATAGACCATTTTGGAGGTAAAATGGGCAAAAAAACTAAAAATTAATTTTTTTCATATTTAGAACTCGTGAATGAATTGAATTAAGGCCATGAACTGGCATCTTTGTCATCTGAATAATATTTAATGTTATAGTAGCCCTTTAGCCGTAGCACAAAGTGTGCTCTACACATTCTTTGATCGGGTCTCTGGCGAGCTTATAGTTAGTTAGCCGAGTCTTACTGCTAGGGATTAACAGACGGTGGGTGTATAAGTAACCGGGTGTAAGAGGAACATACTCTCCTAGAAGGCAGTTATGAAAAAGTTTCATATTAAGCTGCGAGGCAATTTAAAGATGCCGTTTCAGCTCTGCAAGTGCCATAAATTGCTATTACTCTTGTGATTTATGATGTTGATTATAAACAAAATGTTGTGTTCTTGCAAAAATACCACTTTACGCGTCCAAATTACGAAACTATGTATGTGCCTGTATGTAAATGTTTATGTTTGTTTGTTTACTATAGGAGTGGTACAAGACAGGTGAAAAATTAGGTAGGGTTGTAAAAAAAAGTGATAAAAGTAATCATACCTAAATATGACATCATCTATGACACATCAAAGAGAAGACAAGTGTTTATGAATGAATATTACAGCAGTTTTATATAACAGAATATTACATTAATAATAATATATACATATTAGCTAACTCTGCAAACGTTGTTTTTCCATATTAGTTAGCCTACGACCTATTCTCAGACCTACCCGATACGCACAAAAAAAATCATAAATATCGGTGAAGCCGTTTCGGAGGAGTTCGACAACAGACACTGTGACACGATATTTTTTTATATTAGATAATACATAAAATCCATTTCATTCAGTGGATGTCGTAGAAGGCGACTAAGGAAATAAATTGCCAGGAGACGGGCAGCAGCGTCTTCCTGAGATTCCAACCGCATACCGCGATCGCCAACCCGCCTGCCAAGCGTGGCGATTATGGCAAAACCCTTCATGGTCAGGAAAACCATGAGGGAGGCCTATGTCCTGCAGTGGCCGTCAAATGGCTGAAGATGATGAGATAATATATCTAAAAAATAAACGGTATACGGATATCGCCAGTCCTCATCGCGAATTAGTGATTCAATTCAATTAAATTCAATTCAAAAATACTTTATTGCACAAGATGTGTTTGTACAAAGGCGAGCTTAATACTAGTAAGTATTTTCTTCCAGCTAACCTTGGTGTGGATAGTGCAAGGGGTAGTGCCAAGAAAGATTTATTGCAAGAACAAAGATTAAAAAAAAAATGAATAAATAATAATAATTATATAAACAATATTACAATAAAATTACATAGTTATTATAACAAGATACATACCAAATACATATAAAATACACACTATAACACAATAAACACAACTACATAAAAATTACTTATATAATAGGATTATTACTCTGAAGTTCGAACTCTCAACTTTCTCTCCCACAGAGAGCTGTGTAATATCTTCGTAGTGTTATTGCTTACCCCATGATCATTATAACCAATCCACAATGAACTTGGCAGACTGTCAATTTGAGAATCGACGAACGATGTCACTTTTTGCTCTCATACATTTGTCTGGTCTAGACAGTTAAATCTAGACAGAGATATTTTTGTCAGGTGTGTCTAAAAACTGGCCTACTGTGTTTGCATTGTAATAACTGCATGAACGCGTTTAATTTCACTGCTGCTTCAAGCCTACGTGCGCCCTCGTATCAAGCCTTGTACGCGTCAATGGTATGGCTTTTCGTTGTATTATAATAAAATTTATAATTGGGCAGGCCCCCCACTAGATGGTCTAATGACCTGGTTACGGTGGCGGGGAGGCGCTGGATGCGGGTGGCACAACACCGGGAACCTTGTTAAACCGAGAGGGAGGCCTATGTTCTGCAGTGGGCGTCAAATGGCTGATGATGATAATTTATAATCTACTGACAGAAGTTAATATTGTATTATTTGGTCAAAACCAACAGATCGACCTTTTTAGTTATAGTTCTTTCTTCTTTTATAATGCTTATGCTGTTTGAAATCAAGCAAAAAGCTCGTTAACTCAAGCATTAACTCATGCCTATATCCCAGAGGGGTAAAATGAAATACTTATTGAAAACATAAATTGTTTCTTTGGTATTTTGGTATTTTCACTACACATAGTGGCGCCGTTTAATATACCTACATCTCTTAAAACGACATGTTTTACGTATTTAAATAATAGACATTTGTCTTCGAAGGACAATGACTTACCGGAGGCTGCGGCATTGGTTGAGCGCGTGAAGCGTTAATAAAATGTAGTAAACCCTGATATTACGAAAAAAATTAATATGAATCGTTAAATCAGCAGCGGGTCCCTGGATTCGGATGGCAAGGGACCGTGAGAGATGGCATTTGTGGGAAAAGACCTATACCCAGTAGTGGGCAGCGGTGGATGACGATGATGACGATGATAAATTATTAACTTAACACCGGATAAACTTACTTGGCTTTTTGCCGGAAGAGTCCGACCAGGTTTCGCTCTGATTCATAGAGCTTAATCATGGAGAGATAAATGTTACAAAAACTCATCGTACAAAAGTTGTATGATATGAAACCCATAGAACAAAAGTTGTAAGTCTTGTCCAACTGAGTTGTTTCAAGAATTGCCCATTATAGAAGTTACCCAGTATAAACTTTCATATTCATATTAAGAGCAAATAAATTATCAAAAGTGTAGGTCTGTAATAGACGCAAAGCCAGTCTGTTAAACATAAAACCACTTTTTCACAAAAACACTCCTCAAATGCTATTTAAATAGTCTATGGTAATGTGAAAGACCAACATAAAATGCATTGGAAGGGTGTTGTGTTTTTATAAATAAGACTAAACATCTCTTTCGTCTTTGAATTTAGACCAAGATGGGAACAGCAAACTTACACGCTGACCTAAGTATTGTGTGAATAAATAATAAAATATCCTTCAGTGGAAGGCATGAAACGTGCTCCCAGGATATCACATCAAAACACTTGTATGCAAGTTGCATAGACTCTTACGGGGCCGTATTCTGTGCTCTATGAAACTACCTCTATATTATTTTTGACCAATGCATCCTTGTTATTGACGCACCATTAGGATTGCTGAAGTAAGAGGGGGCTAGTCACATGTGCCGAAGAACTGATGGTCTATTCTACGGGGTGCAGAAGTTCTCGAATGGAGACCAAGAACTGGGAAACGTGGCATGACACCCACCAGATCGCTGGACAGACGACCTGAGGCAGATTGCTGGCAGAGGCTGGATGAGGATGGCCGAGGACAGAAGGCACGCCACCTTGGGGGAGCTCTATGTCCAGCAGTGGACGAGTACGGGCTGATGGATTGGCATTACTTCATCATGGGAAGAAGAAAAGAAGAAATACATTTATTTAACGCCACATAAACATAAACGTATCATCAATCAGCCCTCATTCGTCTACTGCTGAACATAGATCTCTAAACGGCCATCTTCACCGCCACTAGCAATCTGGTTCAGATCAAATATCAAACGACTGTGATCTGAACCAGATGTCTAGTCACTGTGTCTTGCGATTAAACTGAGTTTAAACACGAGATTTTTTCCCTCCTTTCCCGTGGTGTGTACCACGGTGTACGCAGGTGTCTGCGTAGTCCACCCGGGTGGACCACGGGGTTTTTTTTTCTTTAAAGTCAACGGTATCACAAAACTAGAACATTTGCATAATGATTCGTCAAAAAAGGGCACAACAAAGACAAAAAAAGAACACACATCCGACTCAACGGATCCCATGACGTTAGCAGCGTTCACCCGCTGCACCGTCAGAGAAATGCCTTGTATCAGGGTACGAGTATGCCCCAGAATGGTAGTCAGGGTCTCTAGTCTGATGGATTGATTTTCGTATAAATTCATCACTCGCAAACATGTGCGCAAACACATAAAGGTTGTTAAAATTGTTGACAATACTAGATCGATCAACGCTAAGTAAGCTGCCTTTTGTAGCAAATTAGACTCACCATAGGCTACATCTGTGTTTTTTTGTCTGTTTTTCTTTTGGTTGTGTTTTATTTGTTACATTGAAGCGGTGGTAGCCTAGTGGGTAGAACATTGGACACGGAAGCGGGAGACCCAGGTTCGATCCCCAGTGCGGGCATGTCTTTGACCTATGACTTTGTTTTCTAAGTTATGTACATTTGTGAAGTTATAGTAGCAATGCCAATCGCTAACGGTGAAGGAAAACATCGTGAGGAAACCTGGGTGTCTGAGCTATTCACATGCCTCAGCGCTTGAAATCGCCAATCCGCGGTGGGCACGCGTGGTGATTAAGCCCATACTCTCTCTCTGAGAGGAGGCCTATGCCCTACAGTGGGACGTATATAGGCTGCTTATGATGATATGATGATTATGTTACATATTTGTTTACTTTGTTTCTGTGATGTGTTTTCTTGTTATAGTAAAGGTCTTTTGACATTGTTATAATGACTGCCTCGTTGGTCTAGCGGTATCACGTCTGATTACCATGTAGGCGGTCGTGGGCGTTAGTCTGGGTGTATTTCCATGTTTGTGATATCTTTGCCTGGTTACCATAGCACAGAGTATCCTAGTTTGGGACCAGCACAAGTGATTGTGTTGTGTGGAAGTTATTTTGTTTTTCTCTGCCTCTCTCTCTCTCTCTCTCTTTCTTTCTAGTTTTCTTTCTATAGGTACTTTCTTTTGCTAATCAAGAAGTTGTTCAACAGAATCGGCCTCTTAAGGCAGCACGTCGCAACTTGTTCAAGGCATCACGTTGCGGAGCATCCCCGTTGGATTGCATTCCTGCTTTCGTTTAAAAGATAAGGCTCCAATTTAATGAATAGGAAGAAAAACCTTTCGGATTGCAACGAAATCAAACCAAAGCAGTGAATGACAAAGCTTAACCTTAAGCTTAACCTTAAGCTTTGTTATACATTCCTTTGAGGAAATATTTATGCAAATATTGGTACTAAAATTCACAATTGTACGAATCTTTAAAAAATAATGTCACAATGTAGGTTTACCCTAATCCAACCCAAAAACAATGAAAAAACAGGCCAAGTGCGCGACGGACCACGCGCAGTGTAGGGTTCCGTAGAAAGAAGAGGTTTTATCTGCTTTAAAGAACTAACGGTAACTTTTAAAGCCTACTTACGAGGCTTTACAAGTTGTTACAAGGTAACAGGCGACCAACTTATAAAAGGAAACCTCCGTACAAAATCTATTGAAAATTACGTTGATAAGTTTTTAGTTGTGTAAAGCAGTAAAACCCCCTCTTTCTACGGAACCCTACACTGCGCGTGGCCCGACACGCACTTGACCGGTTTTTTATGTAGCCTATATATGCAATGCATAGGCCTTTTCTCAGAGAGAGATCATGGACTTAACTACCACGCGTGCCCACCGGGGATTGGCAATCTCACTCACTCACTCACTCACTCACTCACTCACTCACACTCATTCACTCACTCACTCACTCACTTACTTACTTACTCATTTATTTATTTAGTTTTAGGAAAGCCATTGACATTATATAACTTAATATTATGTTGTATTTTCAATACCAGGCAGTACTGTTCAATAACGGTCCCTCTAGTTGGACTCGCACTTGGCCAGTTAGTTAGTTAGTTAGTTAGTTAGTTAGTTAGTTAGTTAGTTAGTTAGTTAGTTAGTTAGTTAGTTAGTTAGTTAGTTAGTTAGTTAGTTAGTTAGTTAGTTAGTTAGTTAGTTAGTTAGTTAGTTAGTTAGTTAGTTAGTTAGTTAGTTAGTTAGTTAGTTAGTTAGTTAGTTAGTTAGTTAGTTAGTTAGTTAGTTAGTTAGTTAGTTAGTTAGTTAGTTAGTTAGTTAGTTAGTTAGTTAGTTAGTTAGTTAGTTAGTTAGTTAGTTAGTTAGTTAGTTAGTTAGTTAGTTAGTTAGTTAGTTAGTTAGTTAGTTAGTTAGTTAGTTAGTTAGTTAGTTAGTTAGTTAGTTAGTTAGTTAGTTAGTTAGTTAGTTAGTTAGTTAGTTAGTTAGTTAGTTAGTTAGTTAGTTAGTTAGTTAGTTAGTTAGTTAGTTAGTTAGTTAGTTAGTTAGTTAGTTAGTTAGTTAGTTAGTTAGTTAGTTAGTTAGTTAGTTAGTTACTTACTTACTTACTTACTTACTTACTTACTTACTTACTTACTTACTTACTTACTTACTTACTTACTTACTTACTTACTTACTTACTTACTTACTTACTTACTTACTTACTTACTTACTTACTTACTTACTTACTTACTTACTTACTTACTTACTTACTTACTTACTTACTTACTTACTTACTTACTTACTTACTTACTTACTTACTTACTTACTTACTTACTTACTTACTTACTTACTTACTTACTTACTTACTTACTTACTTACTTACTTACTTACTTACTTACTTACTTACTTACTTACTTACTTACTTACTTACTTACTTACTTACTTACTTACTTACTTACTTACTTACTTACTTACTTACTTACTTACTTACTTACTTACTTACTTACTTACTTACTTACTTACTTACTTACTTACTTACTTACTTACTTACTTACTTACTCATTTATTTATTTAGTTTTAGGAAAGCCATTGACATTATATAACTTAATATTATGTTGTATTTTCAATACCAGGCAGTACTGTTCAATAACGGTCCCTCTAGTTGGACTCGCACTTGGCCAGTCGTCTCACAGCAACCGTATTTTGAGATGTCATTAGGCGTCCTTTGATAAAAAATATACAATTAAGTACTTCTTTATTCACAAGAGTATAATTGTAGCCAGATTGGGTAGGAACAAAGCGATGTTTTGCTTTGCTGTGATATGTCTGTGATCAAAGAAAACGCTTGAAGATACGGTAAGTTCAATTTCTGTACGATATGGAAGTGTCTTAAGATAATCGTCCGTAGTATGCTAGTCTGATTAAAGCAGAGGGTGTTTTAATTCGGGACCAAGACAAGTGATTGTGCTCTGTTTTTACTTTGAAAACTCTGTTAATTAAGGTAAAACTTTTTTGAAAACAATAAATGTAGAGCCTCTTTATTAGCTTCTTCTCCAGATAATTTATTAATTATGAAATTAACAACTTTGACGTTCATCGAGTAAACATTTTGTTTTCATAATGAATAAATATATTAAAATTGAATTGAATTGTTGCGTGGCAGTTATCGTTATGAATTGTTATTATTATCAATAAAAATAGCCATGCATATTCGAAAATGGGGATAAATAAATAATTAACTTCCACACAATACAATCAGTTGACCTGGTCCCAACTAGGATACCCTATACTATGGTAACCAGACAAGTACATCACAAACATAGAAACACACACACAGTCCGATACTACTGGACTGACCGCCTTAGTATTTTATTTAAACGCCCATTACTATGTATTGTAAATGTTCCCACATTAAACATGGTGATGGTTTTATCGATACTTTCTTCGAAGGGGTATAATTCTACAGCTAATTTGCAAAATTGTTTTAAGAGCTCATCGTTTTTCTTGTCACGTTTCTTTATCGAAAGCGGGGCTGTTACACAAGGCGAGTTTCTCGCACGCTAGTGGCGATTTCTTCTAGGCAATTAATATGGTCGCTTAGCGTAAATCACTCGCATCCGAGAAACTCTCCTTGTGTAACTTCTGCTTTAGACTGAAGGACCACTTTCGGTGGCTTAGAATCTAAGTAAGCCTTAGAATAATGTGATACAATTCAATTTAGGCCTTAGCAGGATATGACAATGCTTCTTCTTCTTATTTGATGGAGGGTGATCAAACTGCCCGCCGGATTGTTGTCAAATTATTTCATGCACATATCTCGCCACTCTAATCGCACAAGTTAGCCCAGCCCTCTTGAGGTCGTCCCGGGTGCAAGTCATACATATTAAGCAGCCTCCATACGTCTCACTGTAGGGCACAGGCCTTCTCTCAGGGAGAGAGTATGGGCTTAATCACCACGCGTGCCCACCGCGGAGTGGCGATTTCAAGCGCTGAGGTATGTGAATAGCTCAGACACTCAGGTTTCCTCACGATGTTTTCCTTCGCCGTTAGCGAGTGGTATTGCTACTATAACTTTACAAATGTACATAACTTAGAAAACAAAGTCATAGGTACAAGCCCGCGCTGGGAATTGAACCTGGGTCTCTCACTTCCGAGTCCAATGTTCTATCTACCCACTACCACCGCTGTTGTGCAAGTCATAGGATATGAAAATTTAAATATGGCTAGTAGATAATGTGTAGTGTCCTCAATTTTATTTTTAGTCCACGTTTGTTTAAAGTACACTAGTCTTACAGTAAATGACTACAATAATAAAAAATATATCGAGGGTTATAGTAGCAATACCACTCGCTATCCTTGAAGGAAAACATCGTGAGGAAGCCTGAGTGTCTGAGCTATTCACATACCTCAGCGCTTGAAATCGCCAATCCGCGGTGGACACGCGTGGTGATTAAGCCCAACTCCCTCTCTCTGAGAGAAGGCCTGTGCCCTACAGTGGGACGTATATATATATAGGCTGCTTATGATGATATCGAGGGTAATAATAGAGTAGTGGCTGAGAAGAAGACGACGGTCAGTGGGCAGACCAGCAGTCCGATTGTCGGATGATAAAGTTGAGTCGGCGGAAAGTCCATGGATGCGGATGGCAAGAGACCGTAACCGAGAGATGGCATTTGGGGGGAAAGACCCAGCAGTGGGCAGCTGTGAGCTGATGATAATGATAAAAAAAAAGAGCGAGTGAACGGGATGCCAGACATAAAAGCCGCCTCAACACTTTTCAATAATCTATGGGTAACTAATTAAAGAATTTTATCAACGATGAAAACATTCTCGGCGTGTAAAAACTTGCTGAGGAGCAGGAATTCCCGACGAACTAACTGTAGGGTACCCATTGTGCTATCTTTAACTTCCTTCATCCAATTATCGGGCTATCTTCCCATAGGAATTTTCTGCACAATGTAGAGTTACTCAGAACGATTGCTCTGCTGCTTCTCTTTGAGGTGAAACGCAAGTCTATAAAGATGAAAAAATCGCCTTCAAAATACTTACTGCACTGAAACTATAGTTCGCAAATTTTAACACTAGGTGGTGCTGATGGTATTCTTTGTCGCGGTATGGTTGTGTCTATAATGCCGTGACCATATAAGAAGAGCTAATTTTCTCATAGATCCCGTCAACGGATCTTGACCAAATTTTTTGTGGGACCATCTCTGAGGTGTCCCGTTTCTAACGAAAAAGAACAAATTAAATTGAACAAAGTGATAAGGAATTATCGCTGAGAACCTCATGAAAAACTGAGAACCCTTTTATTTTTTCAAGTCTGTTAAAAATGTGTGCTAATGATCATTGAGTAGTGACAGCAGCGGTGGAATACACAGCGGTGGTAGCCTAGTGGGTAGAACATCGGACTCGGAAGCGAGAGACCCAGGTTCGATCCCCAGTGCGGGCATGTACCTATGACTTGGTTTTCTTAGTTATGTACATTTGTGAAGTTATAGTAGCAATACCACACGCTGACCGTGAAGGAAAACATCGTGAGAAAACCTGAGTGTCTGAGCTATTCACATACCTCAGCGCTTGAAATCGCCAACCCGCGGTGGCCACGCGTGGTGGTTAAGCCTATACTCTCTCCCTGAGAGAAGGCCTGTGCCCTACAGTGGGACGTATATAGGCTGTTTATGTTATTATGTTGTAATAACACTCAAAGGAAAACATCGTGAGGAAACCTGAGTGTCTGAGGTGTTCCCTCATTCCCTTCCCTCCCTCAAATTGCCAATACACGGTGGGCACGCGTCGTAATTAAACCCACACTCTCTCTGAGTGTCAAGGCCTGTGCCCTGCAGTGGCACGTATGTGGGCTACATAAAAAAAAAACCACTTAGGAGAAGTGAAAGCTTCAGCGTTTGCACTTTCTTGCAAAAAGTGAATTCGCCAATGCATTGTGGGGAAATCCGAAAAAAATAAAATTGTTTTTAGATTTCAAAAGCTAGAGACTGATGAAACCTTATATTGTTTATTTTCGTGAACTTAGAGGGTTTATGAAGGAAGTTGTTTGGTGGTAAACGACCGGCAGGCAGACCAGCGACACCATGGGTTGATGACAGTGGAGAAGTTTGCACAATAAAACGTTTTAATCTCATTGGAAACGCCCCGAAACCGGCGTGCGTGCATGCAACGACTAATGAATGTTGAGGAAGCGAAAGTGATCTGTCAGGATCGTATCAAGTGGCAGTCCCTGGTCTCTGCCCACCCCTCTGGGATACAGGCGTGAGTTTATGTTTGTATGTATGTATGGAAGAACGCCATGTTAAAAGACAAATTACCGTGCTTATTTTCTTATTATATAACCTGTTAAAAAGTAATTCTAGTCACGTGGTCTAAGAAAGCGCCATACAAATCAGGCTCTAACTATGGACGTATGTATGACGTAACTGTGAACTTGAAGGTACCGCCTTACATAAAGCCAATTCATGAAGCGTTTACCAATATTTTAATTATCTCGTAAAATCATGTTTTTATGCGTCTACGCGTAATAAGGGCTCATTAGAAAACTTTCATTAGAAAACTTTCAAAATTCGCTGGAAAATAAATTTTATAAGTTTTTAAGGTTCCGTAGTCGACAAGGAACCCTTATAGTTTTGCTATGTCCGTCCGTCCGATAGGCTGGATAGGTAAATATATGGTAAAGTTTTTGAACTTTCTGTGTGCTCATAAATCGTGATTTCTCACCAAGCCGGGAGTTGAAAAATAAAACTCATTAAGTGGGAAATAATACTAAAGCCGCGATCGTTAGCATTTTCTTGCTAAAAGTGAAAGCGCTAATGCACTGTGGGGGAATCGGAACCAATTGAATTGTTTATAGATTTCAATCACTATTTGCTGACTCGCTGAATATCTTGTAAAATTTTATGAAATTATTAAATAAAGGGTAAAGAAGGGTTCGCCTTCCCCTCACCATAAACTATTTAAACTGTATTGGAGGAATCTTTTAAGGAATCGTGTTGTTATAAGTAAGGCTGTAACTCTTCAGTAAGAATAGTTACAATCAAATTAATTTTATGAAGTTCACCGGGTCATCCACAGGGTGACTTTGTTCATTCGTTGTGACTTTGGTAAATTCATACAGCGTATTTTGAGGTAATGTTCTCTTCATTGCGAAAAACAGTATTATTAATGATTTATCAGTAATGGTACAACATATTATGGCATTAAGTCCGCCGTATTGTACATTAGGCTAAGCGCAACAAAAATATTAAATAATAATATTTGTAAATACTCGTGGCTTCGTAACGTTTAATTTAAAAAAATCGAGTTGGCCTGCGCCGACCATAAAACGCTATAACCGTTTTTTGAATTTTTATTACTTTTCGTCCAGATATTGTTTGCTGGGATACCGCCGTTTAGCCAAAGTATTTTTCGCCAAATTTTACTTCCCAATAAACTTATGGCATCAGTTTCATTTCCCAAATGAAACTTTAGCAAGTTTTCATTTCGCATTTTATTCATTTGGTCAAATTATCATTTCGCATAATTTTACTGCGTCAAGTTTTATTAAGACAAACGTTTATTATGCTAACGTTTTATTTTGGCAAGTGTTATATAGCAAATAATTGTTTGATTAAATTTATATTTCGCATTTTGTTCATGTGGTTAAATACTATTAGGCATAAATACAAGTAATTTAAAAATTTAAGCTTAAGATACATTTATTTGTAGTATTATATTCTGATTTAAAAAAAACTTACGAAAGCAATTTGGTGTAAAAAGTGTGTTTAAAATTTGGTTGTTAGGTCAGTACACATAAGCAAAAATAGGTTCGAAGTTCCGGGTGTTAGTTCTTTTTTTTATATAAAAGCGAAAAAAAATATTTCACTAAAAAACTTAGTTTTGAGTCAAACAAAAAAAATTTTGTTCTAGTTTACATTTCGCATTTTATTCATTTGGTCAAATTATACTTTTGACTGAATAATGCTTGGTAAAATGAATTTTGACCAAGTATTTATTTGGTAAACAATAACTTGCCATAATAACTTTTGCTAACTGTTTATTTGCTTTAAGTTGTTTTGAGAAATGTTTTTTTGCCAAGTGATAATTTGCGGAAAATAGTTTGGGAAGTAATACTTTGGGAAACGATTTTTGGCAATACATTAGTAAACCTGTTTGTTTATGTTTAAGTGAAGTAGGTAATTTTCGGTAAGATTTTTTTTTATTTTTAGATTTCCCGTTTTCCGTGCCTCAAAAGGAAAAAACAGAACCCTTATACGATCACTTTGTTGTCCGTTCGTCCGTGCTTCTGTCAAGACCTTTTATCCCAGAACTACGTGGAGGTATCGAGTTGAAATTAAAACCATATACTTACGTCTACAGTCCTTTGAAGCTGTGAAAAAAACAAACTTCTACATTAACGTACAAAAAGGTACGGTTATTTATAATATGTAAGTGCCTAAAAATTTGTACGGAACCCTCGGTGGGCGAGTCCGATTTGCACTTGTCCGGTTTTTTTCAAATCTAGCACCATATGTTTCTAAATCGTGGTAAGAATGTCCCCTTAAAATAAGGTGAACGAATTCAACTCACCCTGTAGTGTAATCAGAAAATGTATTGCGTATATATGTGATAATTGGTTTAAGATAAGATAAGAGATAAGATAAGATAATCATTTATTAAATTGCCACAACATACAAAGATATTACAATTTACAGGCAAAGCATGCTTACAGTCTATGCAAATAACAAAACATGGCTGTGTTAGCACGCCCTAGAACATTTCTAAACTTTTCTTTCAAATAAACATAAAACAGAGTAGTCTCAACTTCCATCGTATCACAAGGCAAATTAGACCACATCTTCATTAGCCTACAAATTAAATTAACACAATTATTTCTCGTTGCAGTCGGAGGTTGTGAGTTTACCTGAATGGCGGTATCTGCATTCTGGCGCTTAATGACGCAGTGAGTTCTATTGCCATATACTGAGCTTAACATCACGGATCACCAGTGTTTTACTAAAGATATGCTTATGGTACAAACTAGTAAAGAATGAAAGGGCAGATTAAAAAAGCAGAAAAATATACGAAGGAAAAAAGATGTAAGTGTAAGTACCCTGTTATTCCTTGACATAAAACTTCTAAAATACTCAAATCGTAATATTTACGGCAATGTGTACCGAATTAAGAAATAAAAAGTTTTTACCATGTGAATACCTACTACTACTTTTTCACAGGTTATGTTTTTAAAAGTTTTTGTCGTAACGAAAAAAATAATGTCGATGCTGTGGCGACCGACAATATAAATACAGCCTCACTCAAGTCGCGTGCAGACTCTCTGCGAAATGACATTAGCGGGAGAGTGTGCACGAAAGACGTCCACTGATTGGCCACGCATTCATTCAATTTCGTATCATTCACTCTGTGACTCGGTCAATCGTTCTTAGTCGACTCACCCCCGGTTTCTCGTACACTAACAAGCTGTTAATCTACTGTCAGTGGTTTTTTTGTATGCACTTTGTTCAACTGACAGCTGTCAACAGTTGATTCCGTGTGACGCCGGATTAAGAATAGCGTCACTCCATTTCCTTCCGTGGATGTCGTAGAAGGCGACTAAGAAATCAATTACCAGGAGACGGGCAGCAGCGTCTTCCTGAGATTCCAACCGCATACTGCGATTGACAACCCGCCTGCCAAGCGTGGCGATTATGGCAAAACCCATCATGGTTAGGAAAACCATGAGGGAGGCCTGTGTCCTGCAGTGGGCGACAAATGGCTGATGATGAACAGTAGATTAACAGCGTGTTAGTGTACGAGAAACTGGGGCTCAGAGCATTGAGATATCCGTGTTCTTCCCGCTAACGCTGTGACAGCAAGACGTACATTTTTCCTGTGTATCTTTCTGGCTAGAATCTAGAAAAATAATATGTGTTCGTGTAGAAACCGTAATATGTGGTGCAACCATAATCACACTCTTTCATTACACCAAAACACCGTAATCTGTAGAATTCTAAAGGATTCGATCAGGCCATCAGAACAATATACTTTTCAATGTCATAATCAGGTTAAAGTGAGGGTTATCAATTCGATTCATTCAAATTACTTTCGCTCCTTTGTCAACAGAGAGTAATTATTAATTATAAGTAATCTAATTAAAATCTTTGTAACCTAACTAAAATTTTATTATATCCAAATGAAATCGCCAATCCACGGTTGATACGCTCTCTCTGAGAGAAGGCCTATGCTCTGCTATTATTCATTGATGCTTTTCTTAAGGTGCATTCAATCGGTGCGCGATATTTCGCACAGTCACGCGTAATCCCGTGTCGAGAAAAGGGACCTCAAATGTACGCTGGGGTCTCTAGCGCGTACTAACATGCACTATTGGTAGAGTCACGTCCGCCGATACCCACGGTGCGTGAGTCCGCGCACATTGGGAATCCACCTTAATTTACGGTCTGTTTAGCGTGGGCCTTCTCCATCTCCCCGATCTACGCTTACTATTTGAGAATGGACTGGACCACATTCACGCGCTCGTCAGCCAGTCGCGCCGGGAAACGCGTTGTGAGCGGACCTGCGTAGCGTCCAATTTTGTCTTAACCCTTTCGACGCCGGCAACCTCAACGACCATCTGGATAAATTTTGCGTTAAGTGAATTTTAAATATCGAAGTAATTTGGAAAGAAACTGCTACACTACTTTGGTGACGTGAATAGTGGGTGGTTAAAGGAGAAAAAGTGTTTTTTTCGTTTCGTTTGTTATTGTGGTGATTACGGAATCGGCGGTTGATGAAAGGTATGTCAACTTGACCGGTTTTTGCAACTAGGTACATTTCGAAGTTTTAGTTTGCTTTTTATTTTGTAGAACGGATATGGCCAATTTCCTTTCTGGACAGAAAATAGTTGTACCAGAAGGTTACTCAATTTGAAATAGTGATGCTGATTCGACTTAAATCTACGTTTACCAACATTGAAATGTAATTCCTGGTGTACAATAAAGAATATCGTATCTGTCTATCTACGTTTACTTTCTTAATAATAATATAATTTGAAAAATACTGCATTCATAAAAACAGACCAAAGTATCAACTCGATTAGGTGTTTAATAGAAATCTAACAAAGCCAAATCCGTCAAATTGTTTGCTTACTTAAGAATTATTTAGCTTTATAAGGTAGTTAATTTTTAGGGTTCCGTACCGGGTACCAAACGGGACCCTATTACTAAGACTTCACTGTCCGTCTGTCTGTCTGTCTGTCACCAGGCTGTAGGTATCTCATGAACCGTGAGATACCTAGGCAGTTGAAATTTTCACAGATTATGTATTACTAAAAACAAGTACTAAAAACAGAATAAAATAAATATATAAGGGGGGCGCCAATACAACAAACGTAATTTTTTTGCCATTTTTTACTCGATATTAATAATGGCAATAGGTCGACGCTTGAAATATTCACAGAATATTTAGTTTTATATTCGCTACAAAAATAAATAATGAAATTAAAATAAAAGAAGTATTTAAGGGGGGCTCCCATACAACAAACGTGATTTTTTGCCATTTTTTCTCGATCTTTGTGTCTAATGTTGTATAGATAATGGTACGGAACTCTTCGTGCGCGAGTCCGACTCGCACTTGGCCGGTTTTATTTCTATCGGGTTATGAGATTACAGATATTTAAAAAACGTACCTTAGTTTGTATTGAATTTAATCATAATTTTATCTTTACAATCTTAGCACTGTAACTATTTACTATATTATAATGGTAAGTAGTGCACATTATTTTGAATTAGATTATGTAGAACTCATTTCATTTAATTTTATTTATTTATTTAGTTATAGAACAGGTACATGGCGCTTAGATAAATAAATATAACATAAGAATATTCTTTATTGTACACAAAAAAAAAAACAAAAACAAACAGACTTAGTTTATAAAAAAACCATTCCATAAAAGACTCCTCAGATTCATTTGAAATAGTCTGTGGAAAGACAGATTATTAAAACCATCTCTGAGGATTATTTTAGAGGAATCGTGTTCTTACTTAATAAAATATTTACAAAGGTGGGTAATACAAATTGAATATTAAAATTAATCAGTTATTGGTAAATATTATATGCATTAAATTATTTTGTATTGAATACTTCTGTTTGGTTATTATTCTGCACTTTTGCACTTTAGCGTATAAGAAACAGGTTTTGGTCCGGTACCGCGTGGGAACGGTATTGCAATTGATTGCAATGACGATTTATTTAATGATTATTTATTTTTTGTTGCGAGAACCCTTTAATTCATAAAGTGCGTGTATTACACTGTTAATTACAATAAGGGACTAGACTATTTGCTTTTCGCTAACTATTTGCTTTTCGCTGATACAAAAATACCGACCATATTTCGTGAGAGTTAGGCAAACAGTTATTCAATAATAATAATATTAATGATAAGTTAATAGTTTACCTAATACAAAAACGATTAGACCCGTTAAATGTTTAAAAACCTATTTAGAGGCTAAGAATTCCGTGAACCCGCGGCTGGCTGGCACGGTTAGCCAGAGGTCGCGGGTTCAAGTCCCGGCATGGGTGGAGTTTTTAGACTCTAAATAGATTTTTAAAAATTGTCCTCAGCACGGGTTAGCGCAACAAAAAGAATATAGCCCGTTAAATGTGTATGATTAAATAGTTAACCAGCCCCTTTCTTGTACTACATAAAAGTACTACATACTACCTATATAATTATATAGAAACGGGTAGTCTAACCTCTTAATCCCTGGAGGTAAAAAATACTCCCAATCTTCTAAAATTATGTAGATAATTAATAAAAACATATCGTCTAAAAAAATACTGAACTAGAACAGTAGACTTTCCAGATTTCCTACTTTGAGAACATTGGGTCACGGCTGTGAATTAAGAAAGTAATAGGGTGTTGTCCTATGCATAGGACGCCAAGGCTTAGAAGGCTAAACAAAGTCGTATTTAAATATAGCATGCTCATAGGTAGCCACAGGATGTGGTTTGCACAACTGTGACAAGGCAGTATTCCGATGATTCATGCCGATGAGACAACAATACGGTATTTGACACGATCAACAATAAATTATTTCATATGCTCGATTAAAACAAAAATTACAAAATATCTCGGAAAATGTATCTCTTTTCGTCAATTACTAGTTATTACAATTTTGAAATAGATTAAACAATCAAAGAGTGCTCTGAAATGTGACGTCATAAGCCAGTATTTTCGTACAAAATTCCGTTTTAAAAGTAACTCATTTGATATTTTGTCAAATACCCAATTTATTAGTAATACAGGTGTTTTTCTAGAATATAAGCTTAGAGTAGAATAGAACGGAATATTCTTTGTTGTACACAGAAAATATACTAGCAAAAACTAATTGCTTATGTCAAGATATAGTGCAATTGGCAGACTTACTTCAGTATTTTTTATTCAGACAAGCGTGGATTTAACTTCCTACGCTACGATTATATATTTACGGTCTTTTTTATAAAAAAGTATATTTCATTAAAACACTCTTAAGAAGGAGTTAAAGCCGGTTTGTGGAAGGTTTATAGCAGGAATTCTGGTTATTAACCGACTTTAACTCCGTCTTAAGAGGGTTTTAGTGCAATCGACTTTTATAAGTAAGAAGACTGATTGCGTTTGATACCAGTTTACTTACATAGTAATAACATACCTACAGGTTATAATTTACACATATACTACAATTATTGTTTTCGAGTAAGAATATTTTATATACTAAATACTATATTTTCTTTAATACTACCTAAAAAATATCTGTATTGCTAACATCATGGACTTGTTCCGAAATAAAAACAGTGAATTGAATTGAATATACATTTTCCTCATTTATAATTTCTCAAGTAGTTAACAACGATTACGTGCAAAAATGTCTTATCTTGGTAATCCTTATCAACATTTTGCTCGTTTAAGTAGGCTATTTGTTATTAGAGCAAACAAGTAAATTAATTTGTTAGTCGATAAGAAGGGCCAGTGAGTGATAAATGAACGATAACGATTTGCGCCCAATTGAATGACGGCCTGATACTAAGAACATATCGAAAGAAAGAAAGAGAGAAAGATATATTTATTTGACGACACAATACTCAAAAGCATAAAATCACAAAACAAAATACAACAGTCACCAGAAAACACAATATCGGCCGAAATGTGGGTAACGGCAAAAAAAATTTATCATCATTTAGAAAATAAAGTAAAGTACCTAGACAATTGAACCGCTCGTAGCCCCGGCGGCTGCCTGAGTGATCTTAAAAACGATCACGAAGGTTAAGCAACACAGGGCGCGTTCAGTGCATGGATGGGTCGCTGTCTATGCCTAACGCATATGCAAGGTTAGCTGGAAGAAAATACTTACTAGTATTAAGCTCGCCTTTGCACAAACACCTCTTGTGCAATAAAGTATTTTTGAATTTTTGAACGCTAGTGGCATTTTTTCGAGCGGTTACGTGCTTCGCAAGGCACGTTAAGCTGTTGGTGCCGGCTGCCGTCGATAGATGACAGTCGTTAAGCCAAGTCAGAGGCCTTAGGGCGGCTTGACAACTTCTGACAGTAGACGAGCCACTAGTCTACAAGCCTCCACCAATCCGGACTTGGCCCCCGTGGTGGAGTAAGGCCTATACCTTCCTCAGGGAAGAGACCCGTGTCCCTCGGTGGGGACATAATGGGTTGATGATGATGACCTAGACAATTCACTGCTTACGTACGTAACAGAGTAGATTGCAAATTATGTAACAAATTTTCTGTCTTTGTAGGTATTAATCGCTCGCTCTTATTATCGCTCGCCATACAATTCAATGGACCATCACACACGACGATCGTAATATATATTTTCGTCCTTTATACTATTAAAACGCGAAGCAGCAACGTTGCTTTAACTGAACGGGTTTTTCTTACTCGTAATAGTTTCTTTACGATGATTTTCAATTCGTTTGACATCTGACGGCTTTCAGCATGTGGTTGGTATAAAAAGGTAACACTAATTGAATCTCGCATAACACTCAAGTCTAATGACGTCATTTTAACCCACTTCCAAAAAAAGGAAGTTCGAATGAATAACTTATCTTTTATTCAGTATCGATTTAACGGGATTTATTGTATTAATTATAGCGATTTCAAGTTTCAAGATAGTATGCAAAATTATTTAAAATATTGAAACTTATCAAGAAGAAGAAAATAATTTATTATAAGTGTTCGAATCGCATTGGGTCATCATAATCATCATCGTCATCAGCCATTTGACGCCCACTGCAGGACATAGGCCTCCCTCGTGGTTTTTCGAGCATGCGGTCTTGTGCCGCCCGCATCCAGCGCACTGGGGGCCGTCGTACATTTGTACACACGTCCTCAGTCTGGGACATTTGTACACACGTCCTCAGTCATCCCATGTTTGTGGTGTCCTTGCCTGGTTACCACAGCACAGGGCATCCTAGTTTGGGACCAAAACAAGTTACTGTGCAGTGTGGAAGCTATTATTATTGTTATTTGCCACATTGTCCGAATTTAGTTTTTTGTGTGTTGTATTATAATAGCGCTGCTGAAGTGCTTGTACAGCAACGCCACTAGGTCGGTGCGAGTATAGGAACACAATTCGGAGGCAATTCCATTGAAAAGAGACAAGGATGTGTGATCTGTGATCTGGGGCCTAATTATGCGCACCAAATCTAATTTGACAGTTAGACGACTGGATTTATTCAGGATTTGGCGCGTGTAATACCAGTGGTCGTTTTTGTGAGACGAGTTCAAATTAGGATGCCATATGCAGAGTAAATAGTAGAGCGGTCGTAGCCTACATTGGATTCGGAAGCAGGTTCGATTCCCAGTGCGGGCATGTACAAGTTATGTACGTTTTGTGAAGCTATAGTAGCAATACCACTCGCTAAGTGTGAAGGAAAACATAGTGAGGAAACTTAAGTGTCTGAGCTATTCACATACCTCAGCGCTTGAAATCGCCAAACCGCGGTGGGCACGCGTGTTGATTAAGCCTATACTCTCTCTCTCTCTGAGAGAAGGCTTGAACCCTACAGTGGGACGTATATAGGCTGCTTATGTACACTACACAGCCGATCAACTTTTACATTTTCGTCTCAAACTCGTCCGTAACCGTTCGACAGCACGTTGACCTTCGCATCCGAGCACTCTACTCACTTTCGTTAAGGGCGATTTTGCAACAAAAATGTAAAGCTTGACCTACTAATGACTGTGCGTATTGAGCTATATACCTATACTAGCTGTTGCCCGCGACTTCGTTAGCGTGGTAATTTTGATGTGTATTTTTCCGGAATAAAAATAGCCTATGTGCTAATCCAGACTATAATCTATCTCTGTGAAAAATTTCATCCGGATCCGTTCGGCCGTTTTTGCGTGAAAGAGTAACAAACATCCATCCATACATACATACTTTCGAGTTTATAATTTAACTAGACTAATCGCGCTTGTTTATTTAGTAAACTTGATTAGCTTAATTCGTAAAAAAATACAACTGTACAGTGTATATATTGCATGTATTCTTGCATAATTTAGCCAACTTGTATATTTTTAGACTAACTGTGGTCGGTTGTTACGTCACTTGCCTACCGCAACATCAGTAAATGACCCTTAAGACGTCGTGATAGGAACGAGGTTTGGTTAAATGCGTCTTTGCTATTGTGTGTTTAGTCTGGGTATGTGTAATGTAAACAGGAACATTTGCTCTATGGTTGTAAGAGATAAGTACAAGATCTACTGTTGTACCGTTTATTATTATTATTATTAATACGTTTATTGCACATAAGTAAAAAATACAATGGCAATGTGGCGGACTTAATGCTATAAGCATTTTATACCAGTCAACCACAGGAGGTGCAAGACGATCTGGGGGTGATACTCTGTAATGTTTAGTTATCTTACACTTATTTTATAAATTAAATTTTTAATTACGACCCAGACGGACATACTTCGACCAAATAGGGGATGTATTAGCAAAGGGCAAGATAAAAAGTATCCGAAACCGGCGTGCGTGCATGCAACGACTAATGAATGTTGAGGAAGCGAAAGTGATCTGTCAGGATCGTAGCAAGTGGCAGTCACTGGTCTCTGCCTACCCCTCTGGGATACAGGCGTGAGTTTATGTTATGTTATGTAAATTTTTAATTACTTTAATAGGAATCTCTTCCTCGAGAATTGCTGCCCCAATCTCCCTTAGCCCCTCTTCATGATAAGGGCCTTTCAGTTGTATGTCCTCTACTATTAATCAAATTTTTTTTTATTGTATGTATGGTAAATTATATGTATTCCCCTGACCCCTTGTGTGTAGATGTAATATGTATTATTTAGTGGTATATAGGCTTATTGTATTTTAATATATATTGTATTATCGGTATATGTAAGTCTATATTAATGTGTAAGTTTATTTAATTACATTTTATAAAAGTATATTTTTAAACTTATATAAACTTTTCCTTTTTTTCGCACGCCTACCAACTCTTTCCCTTACCTCCTGCGGTTGACTGGTAGAAAATGCTTATGGCATTAAGTCCGCCGCATTGTACGATTTTTTTCTTTTTAAGTGCAATAAAAGTATCAATAAGTAAATAAATAAATATGAGCGGTGTTACCGGAGCGGTGAAACGCCGACTGCACATTCGGGAGGTCGTGGGTTCGAATCGAGGACCAATGACTTTGTTTTTTAAGTTACGTATATTTGTGAAGTTGTAGTAGCAATGTCACTCGCTAGCAACGCTGAGTCAGCTGTCTTTTGTGGCAACTTAGATACACCACAGGCTACATCTATGGTCCTGTTTTATTTATTCGTTTTGTCTGTTGTGTATTAAGTTTTCTTTCTGTTGTTGTGCATATTATGTTACTTATCTGCTTATTTTGTTTTTGTGATGTATCTTGTTGGTATAATAAATGACTTTCTTCTTCTTCTAAATCGTGAATGAAAACATCGTAAGGAAACCTGAGTGCCTGAGGTGTTCACACACCTCAGCGCTTGAAGTTGCCAATCCGCGTTGGGTACCCGTGGTGATTAACCCCATACTGTCTCTCTGAGAGAAGGCCTGTGCCCTTCAGTGGGACGTTACGTAAAAATTAAACAAATACCTAATACTGAAAATTCACCTTGATCATCGTCAAGTGATTAAAGTCCGATGAAGTACGATAAAACACATTTTTTTCTGACAGGCAATTTCAATTTACAGTCCATCTGAGAAAATAAATCAGTTTTAATCGGTTTAATCAGATTACATGTCTGTTATGCCTGAATGGAAAATCTATTTTGAGAGCTCTATATTCCTAATGGGAATAACGATCGGGAACTGGTGATGTAAAAATAGAACTTCAGTCGAAAGCAAGTAATGAATACTTCCCATATTGGAATCAGCAATCATGTTATCTTACTTCCCGTGGATTTGTCAGCGGATGCAATGCACGGGCCGCATATTTTATTCATACTGCACCATAGAGTTAGGTACTTTCCGAATGAATTTTCTGCAATAGCATGCACCAATGTTGGTTTACTTATTAACATAACCTCCTTTTAGGTTATTTTGCTGATGTAATGCCGCAGCTGCAGTCTATCTTATAATGTGCTTCTTTGTTTGTTTTGATGACTTGTGCCCTCAATAATTATAGTATAGTAGAGGTATTATAATTATATTATAATACTCTCTCTCTCTCTGAGAGAATCCCTGTGCCCTGCTGTGGGACGTATGCAGGCTACTTATGATGAGAGGTATAGGAATTCCTATAAAAATAATTAATTATTTAATAAGTGAAAATTTGCCGGTAGTCAAACTCAAATAGACTCCATCTAAAAACGTGTCTCGGGAACTACAGCGTCTGACCGGTCACTTCACCTACCTAGTGTAAGTAGCAGTTGCTAATAGGCGCTGTGCATGTACAAGTCATCTAATATGACTGTAAAAAGGCCTATATTGTATATTTAGTTATTAGTTTTGAAAAAAACGATTAAATTTTTAATGAGATTGCAGCGATCTTCGTTAATTTCACACGCTCTTTTATATTTTCCGCTCCATCTCTTAAACATATGGTAAAACAGAAAGTTTCGGAAGTTCCTTCCTTAGTTAGGGATGATGTATTTTATATTGTGCGCATGTAGATTTTTTGTATGTCTTAGTTGTTATTGAAACTTGAAAGCCGAAATGGCGGTATGACCAAAAACGGTCATTAAGTCTATTTTGGCTCCCCAATTTATTCCATCAGTCGTTCTGCGTTATCCTTAGTTTGTACTCGCAAAGTGGTCAGAGCAGCTTCATGCATTATGAAATGTGCCGTTTTTATTCACTCGTGTCGACGACTGGGTTTGGCTCCTATGCTTACAATACCCACCCTCATTCCTTTCTCATTCGTGCTATCAATATTTGAAATTGCAGGGAATGAAAGAGGTTTTGGATTGGTGTTGTAGTAAATTCGATAATTCCTTTTCCTGTTTTTCAAAATATATTTTTGCTCGCTGCATTTTGAGTGCGGCATCATATACTATATATCTTCTGAGGCACTATCTGATGAAATACAAAAATGCTAGATAGGTTTTTATTTCCATTAAAACTGGTACCATACGACCCAATAAATCACTCGCCAAAATAGAACCAATACGAACAATGGGGAACTTTAGATTGAAGTGGCATTGCTTTTATACCATAGAAAGAGATAGAAAATTTCCAAAAAAATTTAAAAATAAATAAATAAAGCCATAAAAAAATCTTTTTTGGCGTTTTTGGGGTACCAAAAATGCGAAAAATCAAGTTACTCTAATGATAAAAAACATATTAGATTTCGCTGTTTCATTGAATTCTAAACATTTTTTAAAAAGGGTGTAGATGCAAAAAACATTATTTTATGAGATAGCTCGAATGTTGATATTCGCTTCGTACATTATTTAGTGTTAAGTGGAAGTTGTGACGTCATAGCTTGAGTTTAATTTGTATGGCGCGTTTTTGTACCTACTATGTAACTAGAATTACTCTTCGCCAGGTCATATTATGAAAAGTATTAGTCGTAGAGAAGAAAATTAACCACGTTTATCTATCTTTTAACATGGCCTCCTTGATTGTATTCAAACATTTTTTTGTGCAAGTTCTCCATTGAATAGCAAAATAGCAGAAAGCGCGAATTTTCAACAACAAACACAAGTCGCGCAAAAATAGACGAGCAAGTCCTTCTATCGTTCGTTCTTAGACCATGAACGAGATTACGAGCAATTGCTACAGGCCGACACTTTGCTGGATAACGAGCGCTTTAAAGTATAAATTTATAATCGACAGCACATCAACTTACAGCAGGGCGATATTACACGGTCATTCACATTGAAGAAACGCCATTGAAAGACAATTGAACATTGGACATTGAACGACTTTGCCTATTTAAACGGTTCAATCACATTGAAGCAATGCCATTGAACATTGGACATTGAACGTCTTTACCTATTTACACGGTTCAATCACATTGAAGCAATGCCATTGAAAACCACTGAACATTAAAAAATGTGCCCGATCGTTCAATCTCCGTGTTTACACTTTTCAATCGCATTGAATGATTGTCTGCGGCAATCGCATTCAAAGCGTTCGCCGCGATTTAGCTTTCAATGAAATTGACAATGGCCTTGCAATGTATTTAGTCGTTTCAATGCCATTGAAGCGATGTAATTGCATGCAATATTGCACCGAAATTGAACCGTGTAATATAGCCTGACGTTAAAAGGTCATTGAAGCAATGCAAATTGAAGTTAAAATTGCACCGACATTGAACCGTATAATATCGCATTTGTGAAGAAAAATTGAGTGCTCTTCTTATCGCAACCGTGACAAACAAGCGATCTAGCGCTCAAACTCCGGCGCACCGTTACACCCGAGCATTGTTGCGATACACAGCACAAAAGGAAGATATTTTTCTTCTACCGCGACAGTTTTTTCTTCATAGTTTTGTCACGTTTCGGCGAACCTTAATTACGGTTGGGTTTTTTGGGTCTCCGTGCGTTTAGAATGACATTTTGATGACTTGTAACATAATGGAGGGCTGTATGAAGTATGTGGCGAAGTAGACAGGTCGGCGGAAACGTTTCTTACATATTAATCACAATTTGTCCAAAAGGTAGGTATTTTATTATGCAAGAGGTGAAATTCTAGGAAAAATTCCTGGAAAATCCGCAAAGGGAAGCGAAGACTACCTAGCTGAAACAGAGTTTTGAAGATTTAAATAGCTGAAGCCCATTGTTAATGCAACAAGCCTCCACGTAAGCTCTTTGCTCTGAAGCAATATTGTCCAGCGTGTTTCTGTCCAGTTTTAATGCAACAACGTAGTGGAATTCCAAATTCCCACAAGCCGATGTATTCAAAACCATTGCGAGTAAACAGAGAAACAGGTCTTCGTGGTTGGTATGTATGTATAATGCCTAGCATTTGTAGACAGTTGGCTGTTTTTCGAATATTCCAGTAATTGCAAAAGGCTTTCGTTTGAATAGGGTTGAAATTTCAATTGTTGTAAAAACTTACGCGTCCGTGTGGCGCCGGATTACTCCTCAGTCACTCCATTTCCTTCCGTGGATATCGTAGAAGGCGACTAAGGAAATAAATTACCAGGAGACGGGCAGCAGCGTCTTCCTGAGATTTGAACTGCATACTGCGATCGCCAACCCGCCTGCCAAGTACGTGGCGATTATGGCAAAACCCCTCATGCTTATGAAAACCACGAAGGAGGCCTGTGTCCTGCAGTGGGCGTCAAATGGCTGATGATGATGATGATGATGAAAAACTTAAGAAAAACTAAAATTTTGAACGCAGTTATAACATATTGAAACACGTGTTTTGGACTTACCGAATCTGGACTGTACATATAAATAATACACAAACATACGTAAACTCACGCCTGTATATTTGAGGGGAAGGCAGTTTGTCATTTGCCGCGATCCTGACAAACCGTCACATACAATACAATCGATATGTAATACGAAGGTTATATCCATTGTATGTTTTTGTACGCTAATATTTTATAAATGATATCCTTATCACATACTTCTTGATACACGAATTTATCGTTATCTATGCCTTTCGTGGTGACAGCCGGTTTGATTATTGAGTCCAGAAATATCTATAAATTTTTAATTATTATTGATCTCCATCGCATTTCAAAGACATCATGCACATAATGTTGTCTGCTCGATCAGAATTCAATAATTTATTTCAACGTAAAGAATTTACATTCTGTTTGCTGAATGTCAATGTACTATGTCAATGTACTATTTACATGTATTGTCACGTTGTGTGTTTTCTCCAATGTCTTGAACGGCTCAGGTTTCGATTTACTCTGGTATCACCATAGAATTTTGTAGGCATTTCTTCTTTTAGGTTTGTTTGATGAGTTGGTCGCCGGTGATTGGTCGTTTCTTGTGGGTTGCCATAGGAAATCTAGTTACCTCATTTCAGGGAACAGAAATAGTAACTTTAGGTGTTGATGAATATCATTTATTTGATTAAAAGAGGAAAAAATAATAACATAATGAACAAAGAATTAATAAAGCTAATAAAGAAAAATACAGGTAAATGTTATTCATACAATATCGAAATTTTGGAATATCGTTTTAGGAGATAATCATTTCTTTTATATGGCCACCCAAGCAGAGGATCAAATCAAATCAAATCAAATCAAATCAAAATATTTATTGCACCATAATGTAAAACAAAGTCTTAAATAACACTGAGTGTATAGCACCGATTATGGACCCTGTCGGGCGCGGCAATGTACCTTAAAACTAACATGCTCACCTATTGACAATGGTGACGCGATGACGTTCTTAGTGATTATTTTCTCTGTGGACGTTCTGGTGGGATAAGAGAGAGCTCAAAAATATCGAGATTGTTTAGCTGGAAAGATCTAATGAGAGATGGACAGTTAATTCTCCATGGTGAGCAGTCTTGGCTCAGATGGCGAAGAAGCAGCCCATTCAAGATATATTTTGTAGCGGCAGGAATTCTGTAAGTAAATACTTATTTGGAAAGCTGTGTGTAGAATCTTGTACAATTCCGGCTAGGTCATCTCTCATCCTCGTGGTTATTTTTTAGGATGCACCAGATTCCTGGAAAGGGGTGAAGGAGGGATTGCCAGCGTTGAGACAATCCTAGTTGCTGAATGTCTCCGGTAAGATTTATCCAGACTTTTATAATTGCCTGCCACATGCTTATGCCATTTGCAATCTTCTAATAGAAGCAATTTTTGCTTCCTTTCAGCTGGATAGGGATTTTGGGAATTTAGGGAATTTTGTGAATTCAGCGAATTTAGCGAATTTATAGGAATTTAGGGATTTACTGATTTGCTTTAACTTTTAGTGTTTGCACTGTGTTCTCTTTTTGCTGTCGAGAAACAGTTGCTCTTTTGGGGTCTAGAAACTTATGCTGGGCTGTGCTACAAGCGCTTGGCTTCTCTCATGCCGGGTGAAGGATTTGGTTCGGGACGGCTGGCCAGCGTCTTCTTGTGAAGTCCCTTCGGTCCTGCTCCGGTGACGGCGCATGGGGACGAGGCTGCCTACTCGGCGTTCTGGTTAGCACCGTGCATCCCACCTGAGGCCGGATTGACTTCACAGGGAGGTTCTTCCTAGCAAGGTCTGTGAAACAATTTCACTTACATATTAGGGAATTAGGATTTAAAGCATAAAATTAGAATTAAATTGTTGATAATTATTGAAATTGATGGCAAATCTGATTTTCAGTAGGAACTAACCACTTATAAAATGTAATTTGTGAACTTATCAGAACCACTTACTGAAGCGACCCCGCTCTGCTCTGAGCTTTTTCTGAAATTAAGTAATTGTCTGGGTTTAAACGCTAAAGTTTCACAATTACATTATTGCTACCTGTGTAGCCCCAAAATTAAAGTCTGTGCTCAACATTAACAGCGTTTCATTCAACTCCCCATATTTAGGCCCTTGATGGCTCAAGGCACTGAGCCAGACAATTTCTGATTTTATTTTGGTGGCCCTGGCCACAGTTTTCAGTTCTGTTGACGTGGCGGGTTTCCTTATTACCGGGCAGGAACACCCATAAACGTTACAGTATGTACTAAGTCAATGATCTATTTATAGACGAAGTCCTTGATTAACGGGAGGTGGCAATACCCACCTTATCCGGTACCTGCGCTGCCCACTCCTCTACTGACTTGTGTCGTGATTCAGCACTCGTGGAAAGATCGGTTTTGTTAAAGCGAAGCTCCATTGCAGTCGCAGTCTCTGTGACAGAAATCCGGCTACAGATAGATAGATAGAATATTCTTTATTGTACACAGAGATTAAATTTCTTTATAACACAACCCTTTCTCTTGGCTTTGCCTTCTCGGGTTTAATAGAGGGTAAAAAATGCTTTTATGGCTTTAAGACCGCCGCATTGCATGAGTTTTTCATGTAAGTGCTATAAAAGTAACAATAAATCTAATATATGAAAATCTCGTGTCACAGTGTTTGTTATCGAACTCCTCCGAAACGGCTTCACCGATTTTGATGTTTTTTTTGTTTATATTTGGTAGGTCTGAGAATAGGTCGTAGGCAAATTAATATGGCGAAACAACGTTTGCAGAGTCAGCTAGTGAATAAATAAAATTTCAGCATCATCTACCGACTGGAGCCGAGTATACCCGATTCATTACAGTGCTAAAAACTCTATGCAAATTGTACCAAGGCCAGGATACCATGACCAGTCAGTTTGAGCAAATTCTGTACATCCCCCATCCACCACTCACTCTGTCACTATAAATACCCACCGTCCAATCAACGTTTACGTCACCCTCGATAGCGCACAGAATCAACCAATCACGGAGTGATTTACTTTCGTACATCTCGCTCATTTCGTAGGTAAATAATTATCGGCAGGTCTGTAAAGAGATTGGTCCCATTATCGATCGTGAATTTGTAGGAAGCAATAAAAAGAAAAGATTTCTCGACCGGTTGGTCCCTATATTGTCCACCTCAATGAGACTTTATTGAGCTTCAATTGCCTAATGGCTCCCTAACGGTCGTGTCCTACGATCGATACGCCATTTACAAGACAGTAAAGTTAATATTTGACATGAGTTATACGGACGATAAGTCTAAACTAACAACGGGATCATAAATTCACGAATCACTTATATAAGAAACGGTCGTAAGTACATTTACCTACTTCACCCACAAGGTAACAAAAATCTACCTCAAATTCAATCACATCCTTATTAATTCTTTATTGCACAAAATAAAGTGTACAAAAGGTGGGCTTGATACTAATGGCGCTCTTTACCAGTCAACCCTCTACCATCTACCAGGTACATAAGAGGCAAAAATGGGGGTATGCATGTAAAAAAGAAAGTGATAAAAAGTACCTAAATGTGTTAGGATGTTAAGGATATCCTAGTAATATTATAAATGTGAAAGTTTGTGAAGATGTTTGGATGATTGTTACTCAATCACGCAATAACGGCTGAACGGATTTACATGAAACTTGGCGTACAGATAGACAAAGACATGAATTGAGGCAAAGAGAGAGAGAGAGAGAGAGAGAGAGAGAGGATATTTATTTAAATTGTCACAGAAACACAAAGTAAACAAAAGGTACACAAACAAAAGACACGAACGTCAACAAAACAGAGATAAAACAAAACAATCGTGTAGAGAACATGTGAGGCATATAGAGTCAAAGGCATCCGGGTACCATACAGTACCAATGTATGGTACCCAGCCACCTCGGACCTCAAATGCCTACCTACCGCATACCGTACCTAAGCATACCTACTTGATATCCCGGTGATGCGTTCCCGTGGGATAATATTTATTTTAAGTTTAAAGTAGATGGCGTTGTGCGAGCGAACGTTGTCTTTTAAAAATAGATGGCGTTGTGCAAGAATCGTATTTTAAAACGGATTCTGTGGCGGTACGAAGTTCGCCAGGACAGCTGTCCTGGCATGAATAGTTACCTATGTATTTTTAAAAATAATACTACTTCGTATTACTATATCACGTTCACCGGAACATCCGTATTTAATAAAAACGCAAAAAGGCCATATTTACTTTGCCAGTGGAGGGACACAAAAAAATACTGAAATATCAGGATGTGGACGGAGCGCACCCTGTCTCACTCGCCATTCTAATATATTTAATCATTGTAAAAAATTATAAACTAGGTAAAAATGATCTGAGGCTTTCCCAGGTAACAAAATTACGAACATTTAAATATATTTTTATAGTCCTGCAGCTTGTGTTTAAGATGTTGCTTTCAAAATGATTTTAGTAGCAGGTTTTAATTTAAAAAACTAAGTATAGGATAACAAAAATACGCCTTAAATTTCCGTTATTTTATTATTTAGCTACAAAGCCTCAGATCACATTTATCAAAAGTATACAATTTTTTTTGCTAATGTTATTCCTTAGCGCTTAAAATTGCCAATCAGCGGTGGGCGGGTGGTGACTAAGCCCATACACACTCTCTCTCTCTCTCTCTTTCTGAGAGAAGGCCGGTGCCCTACAGTGGAACAGCAAAGATTCTCTGCTGAGCTCGCGACAGCTTGAAGATTTATAGAGTAGGTACCAACTTCAAAAGTTTACTCGAAAACTTGTGGAGATTTATCCCCTTAAATGCAAATTTTCGCTTGTCGCATGCCAACGCGTAACACTGACTGCGTAGTTGGTCGTATTTCGAGATGTAATATTGCGTTATCTGCCATCCTTTTCTTACCCATAAAGCCACACATCTCCATCCTGCTCGTGTACCTAATAAACTATTCCATTGGAATATCAACTAGGAGATGTGTTCGAGAAAGTGATTTAATTAGGCGATGATTGAATGATGTAACATCTAAACATAATGACAGATGTATTCATGTCATAATGAGTGTTGAATAATAAATAAAGGTCGGCTCGTAATAACGAGAAATGATTATTTCTTTGTTCTCATTGACATAAACCGGTAGTGACAATAAATTGAAGATAAGATAAGAATATTTTATTTTATTTATAAACTCTTGCGCACGTGCGACTTTTCCCGACCTTACTAGTACTTGAGGGACTAACATAACGAACAAGCCATTTACAACCTAAATACAGTAGGTAGTCAGTTATTTCTTCTCAGATTTATATTTTATTATTAAATAAATTAAAACGGTAAGAACGCGAAAATTCATACTTTAAAATATGAAAAGCAAAATATACAATGTGGTAAATTAAACAAAAAAGTTTCAAATGGGGTAGAAAAAAAGTTGTTCTAAATGACAAACTACCCGATATTCGAGAATACGGTATTTGACACGATCAACAATAAATTATTTCATATGCTCGATTAAAACCAAAATTACAAAATATCTCGGAAAATGTATCTCTTTTAGTAAAAACACTAAAGCACTAAGAACACAGAAATAATTTAAACGAATAATATGACCATTAATTCGATGTTGGTATTGTAGAAGTAAGTATAGTTTGGAGCTGGTGCCAAGTTACATGACCAGTAGCGTAATGCCAAATCGTATTTTTGACAGTTTTGAGTACGTGGAATCGTAAAAATCCACCCCGCTGTTAATTACATAATAGAGCCGCAGGACATGTATACATTTTGGGCACCGACTCCAAAATATATTTCTATAATAACTACATCGAATTTAAAGGTCATATTCATTTAAATTATTTCTGTGTTTTTAGCGCTGTTGTGTACGGAAGTCAGTTTGATTTTTTTCTTTAAAAAAAATATTTGTATTACAGTGTGTATTGTATTATATTTGTATTACAGTGTGTATTGTATTAGTGTGTATTACATTACATAATTGCTAAAATAGTCATTTTTATAGGTGCCCCCCTCCTTCACATTAGGTATTTATAAGTACTTTTATCTCTTTCTTTTTTGCACGCCTACCTCAATTTTTGCCTCTCCTCCAGGTTGACTGGTATAAAATGCCATTAGCAATTAGTCCACCTTTTGTACACTGTCTTTGTGCAATAAAGAATTAATAATAATAATATTTCACGATGTTTTTTGAATATCACTACGACTCGTCGAGTTGTGTTTTCAGAAAGGAAATGCACGAGTCACTATAAAATACAACCAAATCGCTTCAAGTGTGCCTTTAAAATTTGAAGAGTTCCCTCGATTTCTCCGGGATCCCATCATCAGATCCTGACTTCATGACAATGACCAATGACCATCTGTGAAGAATTTCAAACAAAAAAATAATTTTCCAAATCTGTCCATGCGTCTTCGAGTAATCGGGGAACATACATTAAAAAAATCCGACGAATTGAGAACATCCTCCATTTTTTGAAGTTGGTTAAAAAGATGATGATTTTCTCCATCATAGCACCGGATCGCTTTGCTTCGCCTATTATCTCCAGACTGGGATACCTTCATTTGTAGAACTGGGATTCGAGCAATAAGTGGATTCATTACATTGGAGCGAAGCTAAGGGACAGTTAATTTGATAAAACCGAGTAAATGCCATGCGAAATGCTACGCTTCATGTTATACGTATTGTTTTGTCCTAGAGCCATCTGTTTTATTTGTGGAGTGTAGTGTATTGTAATAACATACATTTGTGAAAAAACTCAACTTTGATCTATTTAATACTGTTTTTTTACTAATAAATTTCTTTCAGTTGCGTTTTGTTATACCACGTTTTATGTCACGTCCCACGGGAATGTCATAAAAAGTATCTTATGTCCTTCTCCTGGTTCTAAGCTACCTCCCCACCAATTTTCAGCCAAATCAGTTCAGCCGTTCTTGAGTTATAAATAGTGTAACTAACACGACTTTCTTTTATATACATATATAGACTAGTTTGCGTGAGGCAAGGTGTGCCATGACTCAATTGCTATTTGATAACTGATATGCATAATTTAAGACCTCTTATATTTTAAACCTGTAAATTGAATGCGAATACTTAGTTTAACTAGTTTCTATTTTAAAAACCTATTTGTTTCTACGAGTATTTGTGAAAACTTGTAATTAGCTTTTTGTTCTTAACTAAAATGTATATTGTTCTAAGTTTCGCTGTAAGTTTTCCTAAAGGTTAAAATAAAAATAAATAAAATAATATTAAGATGCCAGCTCACTTTCTTAGTACTTTTATTAATATATTATTGCATTCATTTTAAGGCTGAGTTACCGTAGGCGCTGACTGAAAAGCAGAGGGATCACTTCCTCGGCACAACGTTGAGTCAGCTGCCTTTTGTGGCAACTTAAGACACATCACAGGCTTGTTTTATTTATTTGTGTTGTCTGTTGTGTACTTAGTTTTCTTTCTGTTGCAGTGCATATTATGTTACTTATCTGTTTATTTGGTCTTGTTGGTATAATGTATTTCTTTCTTTAATGGCTCAGTCTGTTTTTATACCTGCTTACTTAACGCGTAAAAAGGTCGATTTGGTGACATTTTATGTAATGTCCTGCAGCTCATGAATGTCATCGATACGTGAAAACTAGTTTTGTGCGGATTATTGACGGTTTTAAAACCCTTGAGCACGCTTGTGACTGGATTGTGTAATGCTACGTACAGGCTATAGTTGTCGAAATGTAAGAAGCCCGTTTCGACAGCTACACAAAAATGCATTTTACTTTGGATTTACTCGGACAAATACGTAAAAAGATACATACTCTGGCATTTTATTTAACGCTCGAAAGAAAAAACAGATTTTGCAGTGCGAAAAGTTACTCGTAGTTTAGATTTTCTATGTTTTTGATCTCAAACTAGGTTAGATTCTATGGTTTTTGTGGCTGTCAAAACGGGCTTCTTATATTTGACGACTTTAATCGAACGAACGAACTGAGTAGAGAACACGGTCGTAATAATAATTAAAAAGGAATGTCTTCATAATATAAAGTAGCCTGATAATATCTTTTTTTTTTGTAGCCTATATAGGTACGTCCCACTGCAGGGCACAGGTTTTCTCTCACAAAATAAATTGCACGTCTGGTGATTAAGTGCATAATAGATAGATAACTTTTTATTGCACACCAATAATTTACAGAGATATAAGTTGCTATATATAATAATAGCTGTATTATATATTTGAAGTATGCTATATCTCAATTCAGGTCTTTGTCTATCTGTATGCCAAATTCCATGTCAATCCGTTCAGCCGTTATTGCGTGATTGAGTAACAAACATCTTTACGAACTTTCACATTTATAATATTAGTAGGATTGCTCTTTCAAGAGGTCGTCATGGGTTCGACACGGGGCATTTTCCAAGCACTTATTTTTTCGGAAGTTGGGTAGGTACTTACATTTGTGCAAGCACTCGCTAACGGCGAAGGCAAACAAGGTGAAGGTTTTCTTTTGGTGGCACTACTTTGCCCCTTAAGTATTATATAGTACGGATTAACTTTTACACCACGTTGGGTAGAGGGTCGTAATCCATACTCAATTAATTACAGCCTTCAAACAAAGTCCGGTTGACTCGGTCACGTTCATTAATCTGACCGGGGCGTACAAAGTGCCCTTGTTTTGAGCGCGGCGACGACTTTGCGATTGAATTAAATTTAATCACAAATACATGGTGTTATTTTGGGTGAACGCCACCACGATTCCTTTAAAACGCCCCTCAAATGCAATTTAGATAGTCTGTGGCAAAAAGTCTTTCGTTTTACAACAGTCTATTTAAATTACATTTCAAGAGCTTTTCAAGGAATCGTTTTTTTTAATGAGACTGATAAGTCTCTTATTGTTAATTTTTTTTTGTAAAACTGTTGGTTTTCTCAAATAAATAAATATAATACAGTAAATACGAGACAATCTGAAACAGAAGAAAAACAAAAACCGGCCAACTGCGAGTCGGACCCGCGCACGAAGGGTTCGAGAGAAAACGGTAAAAAATCACGTTTTTTGTATGGAAGCCCCCCTTAAATATTTATTTTATTTTAATTATTTGATTATTTATTTTTTAAGCGTATATAGAACTAAATGTTCTGTGAATATTTCAAGCGTCTACCTATTGCCGTTTTTAATATGGAGCAAGTAACTGCAAAAAAATTACGTTTGTTGTATGGGAGCCCCCCTTAAATTTTATTTTATTCTGTTTTTAGTATTTGTTGTTATAGCGGCAAAGGAAATACATCATCTGTGAAAATTTCAACTGCCTAGCTATCACGGTTCATAAGATAAAGCCTGGTGACAGACAGACAGACAGAAGGACGGGCGGACGGACAGACGGTCGGACGGACAGACAGACAGACGGACAGTGAAGTCTTAGCAATAGGGTCCCGTTTGGCACCCTTAGGGTACGCAACCCTAAAAAGTTACGTAGTTGCTCGGCGTAATTGTATATTGATTTCGCTCGAAACTTTATCTGGTTATGTGACTCGAATTTTAGAATAGGGTAGATTAACTTATTGAATTGAATTAATTGGTCCGATGCTTCATATGCTAATAGTTGGGGACTTGGGGTCCTTTGAGTTTTTGTCGTTTAAGTAACATCTCTCTAATATTAATGAGTTTGTATCAGCGGTGGTAGTAACGTGCATCGGGAGAACTTGCTTCATATCCGAAAGGTATTGGGTTTGACTCCGGCAAGTGTTCCGGCAAGTGTTCTGACAACACAATCACTTGATTATATTCTTTTTGTTCCACTAACCTGTGCTGAGGACAATTTTAAAAACCTATTTAGAGGCCAAAAATCCCACTCATGTCGGGACTTGAACCCGCGACCTCTGGCTAACCGTGCCAGAGCTCTCCCAACTGAGCTAATGGGCAAGTGCAAGCATCGATGAAATTTCGAGCCTCTTTACAAACTTCTCTGTATTACGTACAGGCAGCGACATCTGAACGAAGCAATTAAAAAAAAAAATTAGCTATTTTTTTACAATCACTTGACCTGGGGCCTAATTGTCTATCTTTTGAATCTATCGCGATCCCTTTTAAACGTCAAATTGAAAGGGTGCTGACGAACTTCAGACTGCATTTAACCTATACCTATCACTTTCAATGACATCTCATGTCAAATAAATGCAGTCTGAATTTCGTCAGCACCTTTCAAACGTAAAATTGAAAGGGATCGCGATAGATTCAATATATAGGCAATTAGGCCCCTGATCCCAAAGTAGGATACCCTGTGCTATGGTAACCAGGCAAGGACCTCACGAACATAGGAATACACCCAGACTGAGTCCTTTTGTTCAAATGTACCGGCCCCCAGTGGGGATCGAACCCACGACCTCTGTCTTGGCAGTTAAGCGTCCTACCGGCTAGTCCAACGAAGCAGTCAAGTACGCAAAGTGAAGTGCGCTCTTTTGTGAATTTGTAATATGATGGATTCCAAAGCTGAGGATGAATATTCGAGATTACTACGAACTAATTATAAATTTTGATCCCTTTGAGAATGTCGAAATATACGTTTTTGGCGGCATAAACGGCCGTTAAGTTAACTTAGGAGTTTGGTTTTATCACAGCTTCAAGGCTGTAGACCTGAGTATATACATATATTTTATTTCGACTCGACCCCTCCACGCGGTCCCGAGATAAAGGGTCTTGACAGACAGACGGCCGGACGGACGGCCAACAAAGTGATCCTGTAAGGGTTCCGTTTTTCCCTTTGATGTACGGAACCCTAAAAATCACCCAGGCAAACGTAATATTGCATAGAAAGCCGCTCAGTTATTACTTACTCTCCTGTTGAATGAATGAGAAAATGTTTTAAAAAGCAGCGGCTGCGGGCTTTCATAAATAACATATTGTTTTCGAAGACAATGAGCAAATTGAAAGTGCTGAGGACAGCGAGACTCTACCTACAGTCAGGTAGAAAGGTGAATTCCAGGTGAACTACCTTCAATACAGCTCTATTAGCAGTGAATAGGGTTGCCATTGAAATCAGAGAAGTCCTGATAAGTCGCTAGATATACGACAAAAGTAATGTCTTATTTTGTTGATTGTTAGTTGCTTTTAATACATATTTTATAAAAAAAATATCCATGTAATTTCCATTTTTATGTACAAATGTTCTCTATCTATCTTAAATAACTTTGGGGATGGTTCTTCAGCCATCATATAGGCACTAACAAGCAACCTTTCCGTTGTGCCTTTTTTACTTTTTGTGTCTTTATGTATATGAAGTTGCTGTCTTTGTCAAAACAAACGAGTCGCTATTTCCAAAGGCGCATGAAAATAGCTCTAGAACAATACGGCATCCACATAAACTAAAAATTTAATCCTGTAAAACAGCCTTCAAACAAAAAAGCATTGTGGTCATGGGACCAAAAATATATAACAAGTTGCCAGATAATCTAAAATCGCTAAATACTAATAATTCAATTTAAAAGAAAACTATATGACATGCTGACTAATAAATGCTATTATGACATGAAAGAGTTCTTTGAAGATAAATTGTAATTTAGATCAGATATTTATTAATTTAGTTTGTAATTATTGACACGCTGACATGTATATTTTTATCATTGACATTAATTTTGTATTTTATTTAAATTGTTTTTTTAATATTAATTTAATCTTTTAATTTTTGACATTCTGTATTTAATTGTATTTTTATAAAATTATTTAAAAAGTTTTACTTGTGACATAAGATTTGTATGCCTATTTAGGTAGAGCACAAAAGAAGCTATATTTTTTCAACCATTACACCTGATGTACTTGTGTCTCACAAATCAATAAATGAATTATGAATTATTATGAATTACCTTGCAATTTTTATTTCTATGTTTTTGTTTGTATGCAATAAATAATATTGTTATTTTTACTATACTTCACGTTACATTACATAAACTCGCGCCTGCTTTCCGAAGGGGTAGGCAGAGACCAGGGTTTGCTACTTGCCACGATAGGTACTGAGAATCCATCGGGTACTTTTACTCCTAATAACGGAACGGGGTTGAGACGGAATGGGGTTGCTCGAGGTTATCAATCTAATAAACTATTAGCCTGTTTAACTGCGTATTTGAAAATCGGGCCTTGTCGTACCCTGAACTTTTATGTTAATACTTTTACAGAAAAAACGCAAACCGTATATCAATCACCGTGAGTTATGCTCGGTGAATGATCGATTGCGTGCCGGAATATGCACGAACATATTTGTAATCCACTGTACAGTCTGAAGCAGATTAAACCTTTACATTTTCTGACTTCAAAAACCTATTTAGATTCTAAAAATTCCACCCATGCCGGGACTTGAACCCGCGACCTCTGGCTAACCGTGGCAGCGCTCTCGCGACTGAGCTAATGGGCAAGTGCAGGCATCGGCGAAATTTCGAACATCTTTACAAACTTCTCTGTATTACGTACATATTTTAAGCCTCTAAATAGGTTTTTAAAATTGTCCTAAAAATTTCATTCAAGATTTAAGAACGAATGCCTCCTTTGATTTTTGCAGATGTTGAATTCCATGGAAAGTTATCGCAATCATAATATAATTTGTTTAATATAAATTTCAAGCAATTTAATTTCATAGCTTTATAATTATGGCCTTATGGCGTTTATAATAATGACCAGCAGCTGTAAGGGTTAGTTAGGTTATGCCTTTAGAGCTAACAGCCTCGGGGCATCCGCTGAGGTCTACTGTAGGATATAGGTAATGGATGGAAACCAACTCGCTCGCTAGGTTGTATATTTTCACTAGTTTTTTGCGCTCAGATATTTCATGTTAGCAATAAGGCCGCCTATTGTAATTTTTCATTGTAACTTTCATATTTTATGTCTCGTTTCTTGTGTGCAATAAAGAATATTCTTATCTTATCTTCATTTTATTGAAATCATGAAAGACTACTCTGCATATTCCACTCCTACTAAGTAAAAGTATAGTTGTACACTTTTTTATGGAGCCTTACTATATACTTAACACTGCAGGGCACAGGCCTTCTCTCCGAGAGAGAGAGAGGGAGGGGGGAAATACAGTGTCCTTCACATTTGATGCAAGCCTAGATTACCAAACATATCATGGCCACACAACTTACGATAGTAGCTCGAACAGTAGCAGTTCCTATTTTGTATTAGTAGCCTCAAAGAAAGATATAGCCGACTCCGTTAGAAAAAGAAAGCCACGGAAATGAGATTGCCTGCCAGTATCAGCAGCTGCTCTTTACCACAGAATTAATAAAATAAATATCAAACGGTTACAGCATTGAACAGCCACTGCCAGCTAATCGCACAGAATAATTATTAGAGGTACTAATACCTCCCGCTCAGTTATTCTAAATTCAAATTTAATGCTCTTTAGCATTATGAGAAAAAAGCCTCGAGTCAGATTAGAATCGAGCAGGCCATGCATTACCATTCAATGGGATATAAATTGGCCTATGACGTCACAGCACTTTCTCTTTCACGGCTGAGTACTAACTTGCCCAACTGTACACGAGTACGATCACCCTCAAGTAATTTGGTATTTTGTTCTGTCTTTAGATAATTTGGATGACTCGCATTTGCTGTTTTTGATTTGTAGATCAATTTTAGAAACAATACAACTCCTTAAAAAAAGTGTTCGATATGGTGCGGCCGTTTTTTTGTACCTACCAATATTCATAAAAGTTGGACTTTTAAAATATTGACATGTTTGTTTAATATTATTTTGTGTATTAATTTATTTGTATTTATGAGGTTTTTAATTTGTGTTCATTTATAATTTGCTTTCATTCTATTTGAGTACATAAATATATTTTTTTAAATATGTAATTTATTGTATCACTAGAAACTGACGGCTCGTAGGATCTCAGTTGATGACGTGCTTGTGTGCATGCCGTATTCCCGGTTTCGTAGACTCTGGTTCTTTTGTTTCGTTTTAAACATTAACTAAAGCAGCCCAAATCGAAATATACAGCTAATACTCACAAAATTACTTATTTTCACGAAAACAAATATAAAATCTGAACTTTTTTTTTAGGTTAATGTACATTCGATGATTTGCCATTTATTGCAATGTTCACAAAAAAGAGCGCGGTTCGCAAGACTAGAAGAAAAAAACTTTACTATGTTGAGTTTTGGAGAGATTCTCCGACCGTACCCCTATAATTAGATATTTAAAAATTATTTCTCAAAATGCTCAAATGATTTCTAATTAAACACAATTAAACAAAAAAAGGCGGCGGTGGTAGCCTAGTGGGTAGAACCTCGGACTCGGAAGTGGGAGACCCAGGTTCGATCCCCGGTGCGGGCATGTAACTATGACTTGGTTTTCTAAGTTATGTACATTTGTGAAGTTATAGTAGCAATACCACTCGCTAACTGTGAAGGAAAACATCGTGAGGAAAGCTGAGTGTCTGAGCTATTCACATACCTCAGCGCTTGAAATCGCCAATCCGCGGTGGGCACGCGTGGTGATTAAGTCCATACTCTCTCCCTGAGAGAAGGCCTGTGCCCTACAGTGGGACGTATATAGGCTGCTTATGTAAACAAAAAAAAAATTTTCAATGTCTTGTCTAAGGCATCGGACATTATTTTTTTATTTTACTGCATCAAAAATAAATAAAATAGAACCTTTAGCGGATTGAGGACGATTTATTAGCCGGATTTGTTCCGATACCGAGCTGCGCACATACAGCAGAGACTTCGAACACAAAAGATTATCTACCTACATGCTCAGTTACACGATTTATCTTTTAAAAGACTCACTTTTCAACGCGCAGCCTCCACAATAGCTAATTTCACGTGCGAGCAGACAGAGTTTTCCAATAAATAACGCCCCTAGCTCAGGAAGAAAAATAGAAGGTCCACTTTCAGCGAAATCCATTATTTTTACCAACTCACAGAAACTGCGGGCTTGTGGGAGGGCAACAAAGAATAATTAAGTACGATTTCAAATAAATAAAAGGATGAATGCGTTGTGACTTTTTAATTCGTTCACCGTATTTTGAGAGAATGTTCTTTTCATTGTGAAAACCATTCACCATCATCATTAGCCATTTGACGCCCACTGCAGGACATAGGACTCCCTCATGGTTTTTTAACTATGAAAGGTTTTCCAGGTTTTCGAAGGGTCGCCAACCCGCCTGCCAAGCGTGGGTACTCGCCACGCTTGGCAGGCGGGTTGGCGATCGCAGTATGCGGTTGGAATCTCAGAAAGACGCTGCCGCCCCCGTCTCCTGGTAATTTATTTCCTTAGTCACCTTCTACGACATCCACGGAAGGAAATGGAGTGACGCTATTCTTAATCCGGCGGCGCCATACGGAAAAACAGTATTGTTAATGATTTATCAGTAATGGTATAACATATTTGCAAATATTCGTGATTCCCGACCTTTGGCTCCAAACTGAATCCAAATTAGAAGTGGTAGGAGGAACCGTAACGGTGAAGTTTCTAATATGTAAAATGCTTTAAAGTGTCTGGCGTCCGATTGCGTAAACAATAAAAAAAACCATTGAGCTCAAAACATAGTTTATCTTTTTTATTTTTATTACTTTTCGTACTGATATTATTCTTCATGCTTAAGTGAATTAATTTTGAGTACCAAATAAATTTTTTTTTTCATGGGTTATATTTTTCATAACTAGCACCATAATATAAACGAATGGCACACACCAACGCGGTGGTGGTGGCGGTCCATACATACATCATTTATGGCAGTAGTATATTTTTGTTTGGACCGCCACCGCCATCCGCCACCGCCACGCGCCACCGCCACGTGTTTTATCCTGAAATCATGGTCAGAAGCGTCCCCTTAAAATACGGTGAACTAATTTCACCGTATTTAATTTCACCCTGTAGTATTACACGACTATGGCAGCGCCAAATGGAAGTGTTAATTTTAGCAGTCGCATGTACGTAATGTATGTTTGTATTTACGGATACTCCACCGTAGCGCTTTAACTATTCATCCGATTTTGATGAATGAGGTGTCAATCGATTCGCTAATAGGTCCGGGTAACATACGCTACAGTTTACATTAACAAAATCAACAAGATGCATGCTCAAAATCAAATACATACTTACCTGCACTTTTTATTTTTTGTTGTCGTTTCGTATGGGATATTAAACGACAAAAAACCGGCCAAGTGCGAGTCGGATTCGCGCACGCAGGGTTCCGTACCATTTATCTATACAACATTTGAATATTTCAAGCGTCTACCTGTTGCTATTATTTAATATCGTTTAGTAATCAGTTGCAAAAGGAGAAAAAATTGAGTTCATGTATATAATACATATTATGTATTGTATTTGTAAGTATAATTTCCTTTTTATGTACAATAAAGTGTTCTCCATCTATACCAAAATAATTTTTCTGTCGTTTTCAATATATAGATATTCTACTTGTAGACTATTTGCCTATAGTAGACTTAACTACCTAAGTCTACAATGGACACTCTCCGCCCGTAAGTTGGAGTTCTTCTTGGAGTTCAATAACACCTACAGGGCGAGGCATTTGAGAGAGGCTTTACATGGGCCTTCTATTTTTCTTCAGTTGCGAAGTAACGTCGGTCATGACTGATTTGACGTGACGTCACGGCGGCTGCCTGCCCGATAATAGCGATTACCGTGCCGTGATGTCGGTCCGGGATCAGGATGTTCATTAAGTTTTGTCCCTGTTATGTAGTTAGGATTTCGTTGGCTTAGGTGCGGTGGTAGCCTATCAGGGACAGAAGTGCCACTCCGTTAGGGCCCGTCCATACATTACGTCACACGAATTTCGTGTTTTTGGAGCCCCGCCCCCGTTCTTGCGGTCACGTTTGCGTGACCCATCCCTGGTGTGACGTCACATATTTTAGAAACACCACAGAAAAGTACAACGTGATTTGTCTTATGTTTTTCGTTACAGTTTCCAGCATTTTAGATACTTAATATTTATAAATGTCCCCCCCCGTTATCCACGATTTCACACTTTGATGATCCCCTCATAACATAACATAAACTCACGCCTGTATCCCAGAGGGGTAGGCAGAGACCAGGGACTGCCACTTGCTACGATCCTGACAGATCACTTTCGCTTCCTCAACATTCATTAGTAGTTGCATGCACGCACGCCGGTTTCGGGTACTTTTTACCGTTCTTTAATCACACTATTGCGTATCCCGTCATTCAAAGTAACACCAGACATACTTCTCAAGGACCTCATTTCTCATTTACTTTCTTGCTTCTTTTGCCATACCCAAGTCTCGCTAGCATACATA
Organism: Yponomeuta evonymella; assembly: GCA_963969515.1. Taxonomy (NCBI): domain Eukaryota; kingdom Metazoa; phylum Arthropoda; class Insecta; order Lepidoptera; family Yponomeutidae; genus Yponomeuta; species Yponomeuta evonymella. The sequence goes on along the minus strand of OZ018361.1, from coordinate 2,463,798 downwards.
AGTGTTGGGATCAGCACTCCATTATGGATAGCCAATCTAGCTCTTTTGGAGATGAATGAAAAAATATTTCACGTAATCTGTAATAGGCTACCTACCTACCTAGTATTAAGCTCGCTTTTGTACGAAATAGTTTTTTTTTTTAGTGCAATAAAGAATTTTTGTGACTGAACAATGCACTTCTAGCACGGGAATTTAAGGAATATTCCCATCGTTCTCAAAATTCCCTGTGCCGTAATTAACTATATGTACCTAATTAATTACATTTCAATATTAGATGACATCCACTGTTGGGACTTTTTGGCACAAATAGTACCTATCATGTTAATTTTATATACTCGAAGTCGAAGTATTTTCTGAGGTTAACACGAGCACCAGACATAATAAAACTGAATTTTAAACGATATTTACTCGTTTACTTTTCCATTTTACAATTTAAAAGTACCGAAACGTCGGAAAATCGTAAAATGGAAAAGTATACGAGTAAATGTCCGTTAAAATTCAGTTTTATTAAACTGTTACTCTAATTTACATTTTTATGTACGATAAAGTATTCTCTATCTATCTATTGTGAGTTGAATGGAAATATTCCCAGCGGCAAGCCAGTAATAAATTGCAATTTGCAACACAATCCCAGCGTCTGTGTGGCTCAACTGTTTTTCGGTAAGCCTGATGGACGGGGAGACACGGCACTCTGTCACGGCACTAATAGCTTTCCACGCCCCGACAACGGGGCATGTACGGGAACGAGAATGGGAACTTTAGTTTGCGTATGGCCTATTTCGACAGTTACTATATTATGTGTCCGCGACTAAGTTTCCGTGAGATTCGTTTGAATTTACTAATGCCCGTATTAGTCCACGTATATATAGGTACCTATAAGATCAGAGTATCTTGGCGTTGTTGCTAGATTCTAGAAATTATTTCTTATTACTATTTATTTATTTTGTTTATTTGCAGAAACCAACGGCGATACATTTAATGAGTTCTTAAAAATATAATCAGATACAAGGCCAATTATGGATTTCTACTTTTATACTATAAAATTTCTACTTCTACTTTTATACTATAAAAAGAGCAAGTTGGACATGATCAAAAATATTTGTTGTTATTTTCTAGGTTATATTAAATGGACATAAATAATATTTATTTACAATCATAAATTAATAATAGTCACTGTTTTTTTTAACCTATAATACAAAATAACTAAATATCGAAAATCGCCGCCTCTGGGAAGGGTACCCAGTACCTATGCTGGCTACGTTACGACGTTGGATGGCAAGATCCTCTGCCCGAGGTAATAGCCAGCCATGGGGTCCCTGTTCGTGTCGATGAGGCGCGACGATAGTTCTTTAAAGAACAGTCGCCCTCGGGCGGTTTTCTATATTTAGTTGTTTTGTTACCTTATATTATATTATATAAGGTCAGATTCTAAAAGCATTTGTAAGTGTGTGTCTGTGTGTGTAGGTATGTTTGTGTATACACACACACACACACAGTGTGTGTGTATGTGTGTGTTTACGTCTGACTTTATATTGGTGAACGAAAGCGGATGAATCAATGTGAGCGCTCTGCTCAGCCCTACGACCAGAGTCTTGGCATCGGGTTTCAGCCTTTTTCAGAGAAGTAGGGATAGGAGATGTGAAAAGAAGAGTGGGAGGTGTGTCTACATTGTGTCCAATAGTTTTGTTACCTCTACCCTGAATTTTTCTCTAGAATTGTTATAGGGGAAATTAGAAATGGAAATGAAATGACACTGGATAAATGTCTCTTATACTTGCGAGGCGGACGAGGGAGCAAATAATTTTGAGCGTAGTTCGTGCGGTGGGATGGTACCCGAAACAGGTGAGTATGAGGCGTGCGGCGGCGGGGCACGTGGAGCCCCATAAATACAAGACAGGACAAGGCAAAGTCAGGTCAGAGCGTCAGAGTGCATCCTGTGGTGTGTCAAAGTTGCCACAAAGGGCGTGAGCCCTCAGCGTTAGCTTTCAGTCAGTGCCCGTGGTAATTGACGTGCGGTGCGAAACAAATGCGATATTTCAGAAAACGTAAACGAATAGTTTTTTGTTGTTTTTTCCTTTTTCTGCTGCTATTATTGAGTCCCCTAGCTCATAACAAAGTCACCGGTGACTGTTTTAATATACGTATAGGTAGTCTTTAACGTACATTTTTTGTTACCTAACCTATTTCGTCCGTCGGCTGAATACAAATGAAACTATTACGTCTTTGGCCAACTGCGACGAGCAATTCATCGTTCAAGTCTGCCAAGTTAATAAGCTTGAAATTTCTTCTAGAAATTGGCCTTTTTTGTGAGATGTTTACTTTGCAAGAACCCTTGCCAACTTGCAATAAGGTAAGCTCTATTTGCATCTATACAGGGTGTAGAAAGCACTATAATAGTAATAATAAAATAGTGCTGCCTACACACGTCCCACTGTGGGGCACATGCTTTCTTTTAGAGAGAGAGGATGGGCCTAATCAACACGTGTGCCTACCGCGGATTGGCGATTTCAAGCGTAGATTTCAAGGTTTCCTCACGATGTTCACTATAATAATATGTACCCGAATAGGGGTTTCCACTCCTCATCACAAAAAGCTTGCCACTGCAACAACTTAGAATAGCGAAAAAAATTAAGGTTGGTGTGTTGTCGACTGAACATCAACCTTTGCAACATTCCCCTACGGCCTATTTTTCAGCATTTTACGCTTCGAATGTTTAATTAAAATTACATTGTTCTGAGAACAATCTTAGCTACATAAGCTTAAGCAACACGCTGAGGTGGTTACGTTATCTTAGTTAAGACGCTTGACACGCCACAAGTTAATAAAAAACCGCTTTAAAATGAGCACTAAACAGAAAGTATAGATAGTGAGAAAACAAATCAGTAAAGACAAAATAACCGCCTCCAAATCATCATATCATATCATAAGCAGCCTATATACGTCCCACTGTAGGGCTACAGGCCTTCTCTCAGAGAGAGAGAGAGAGAGGGTATGGGCTTAATCACCACGCGTGCCCCACCGCGGATTGGCGATTTCAAGCGCTGAGCTATGTGAATAGCTCAGACACCCAGGTTTCCTCACGATGTCCTTCACCGTTAGCGAGTGATATTGCTACTATAACTCCAAATAAATAGGTCCGTACTAAAAATAACGTACAGTTCGTTAATTTTGACACCAGGTGGCGTTGACAGTATTCTTTATCGCGGTATGGGTCCATAATTCAGTGAAGATGCCTCGAAAAGTTTGGTGTCTTTCTCGTGGATTCAGACAACAAATCTTGACTAAATTTATGTGCGACCACCTCAGCGGTACTTTCAACGCTTTCTAACAAAATAAGAATCAATGAAATCGGACCACGTGGTAAGGAATTATCGGTGAGCATTTATAAAAAAAAATAAAAAATTAGAATGAACTGAGAGCCTTCTCTTCTTTTGGAGCCGGTAAATAATGAAAATAATAAATCATCACTCATGATGAGGATGAAACACTCTAAAAAGCTGACGCTTAAGCTCTCCGAGTGCTGTCGACAGCTGGTGGTCATTTACGTTTTTATGGAACGTCACCCGTAACGTAACAGAGTACAGTGCATGCATCATTCAATCACTCAGTCCGCATTTGCCCACTGCTGGACATTGGCTTCCTCGAAAGTAGTCCCCTTTTTTTTAATGGCAACTCGAATCGGTCCTGTCTTAGATGACTACTTCTGCCAATGACGAGTCGGTCATAGGAGTGACACAATTACTGTTGACCGGTTATTTGAACTGTAGCCGCAGGCCGGTGGGGAACCCAAAACCAAAGAACAAACACAAACATATACCAACACCACCGCCAATTAACACCACCACATTGACAGGTACTTCTCCTCCAGTTTGCTCAAGTTATACTTATTTGTTTATAAAATTAATTGACATTTAATTGACACCCATATTACTTATCTAAATATATACGTATGTCAGGTTATAAAAATAACCTGACATACGTATATATTTTTATTATTATTATTTTTATTATTTTCATTATTTTTATTATTCCGATTACATTATTATCACAATTATTATTATTATTTGATTTTTTAAAGGACATACAATTATTGTGCATTACTTCGTTATCACGAAGCAAGACACTTAAATATTATGCTACAATTTAAATTATTATAATTATCTTTACAATGACATTTATTTGATTACAATCCAATCTATGTATTTACTCAATATAATATTACATACACATATAATAATATAATGCAATAATAATTTAATTTATGCTTATTTTGACATTGAAACACCAAATTACTGCCAATTTATTCGTTTTTCCGAGTGCTGCACGTCGGTACACTACCGGGTACTGACGGAAGACCTGCCCTGGAGTGGTCTGCCTCTCCAGCATATGCTGAGTCAGAGCCCCTTTGCTTTTACCACACCCACAAAATGCTCTCTCGTATTGTCTGTTGATTTGTGTTTGCTTATTTCTGTTACTCTTTTTGTGTGCCTACTTGCTGTACGATTTTGCTTTGCTTTGTAATTTTCTTTATTTGTTCTGTACCTATGTGTGTGTGGAAATGCAAATAAATGGTTTTATCTATCTATCTATCTATCTATCAATTATTAGAACATTAATGTCTAATAGCAGACTTTTGCAGTTTAATATTGTTAGAACAAATAAATGAAGCCAAAGTTTTAACAAAGGGAGTATTAACATATTTTCCATCCGTCAATTCAATTCCTAATTATGGCTACCCTAAGGATTCTGCCAATGTCGAGTTTTGGAGATAGCAAGTTTTTTTTTTAAATATTTAACAAAATCCCGTAAGTTAGTTGTGGTGATGTAGTAATAACAAAAAAGATAAAATACATAAAAAACCAGATACATTAGTAATAGAATCACAATCGAATTTTGTTGCTTTCTCAGCCATCATCATTTGACACTGACAGCGATTTTCCACAGATCATTCATGATTCTATCGTTGAAAAAAGGTTGATAATAAGTATGTTGAAACCCTTCATGGTTAGAAAACCATAAGGGAGGCATGTGTCCTGCAGTGGACGTCAAATGGCTGATGATGATGATAATATGTTGTCGACTGCGAACAATACAGCTTCCCCGCGGGCAACGTTTTGCAAAAAAATATTATGTCCAACTTAGTTATATTAAAGGTACTTATATTAAATTGCCTTTTCTTTTGAGGCGAGATTTATTTGCACGATCTTTTTGGGCGATGGCCTCGTTTTTACTGCGGTTGAACAGAGACCATCAAATTATTAGTAGAAGCCAAGTAGAAGCTTATAGAAATTAACGGATTTCGCAATGCATTGAGAATCGTATAGGCCAGACATTTTTTTTTCAAAATTATTGGACTTTTTGTCTTCTAAATAACGAATTTGTAATTTCAACGACCAATGTAGGGGAGCGAGGGGCTTGTTGTAACAGTTTTCATTAAAACTAATATATCTTGAAATCTATTGATTAAATTTCTACTAAATAAAAATGGATGAATACTGTAACTCTTCCTCTACCAAATCAAGGAAAAATAATACCATAACTATTGATCATTATTTTACAATCAATTATTTTCTAGAAGAAGTGCGGTGTTACAACTTACCTCGTGCTTGGGGCAAGTTGTAACATCTACCGGGGCAAGTAGTAACGACAAAAAAAAACGACAATATTACCTCTAATCATTTATTCTTTGTTTTTTTTTTAAATTGACATCTTTCTAAAGTAAGTATTACGTAATTCTTATCAAAAATCAACTCAAATACAATCAATTTGGTGGGTTTCATTATAATTAAATTCAGTCTTCATCTGAGTTACAATTAATACAAATACAAGATATAATGTCTCCTGTAACACATCCTACATGTGCCCACATCTTACAAATGATACACTCTATCCAATCTTTGTAATAATCTTTCATACTCTTTGTAACACGTTACAACAAGCCCCGGGATTTTGTTACAACTAACCCTATGGTATGATTTTCAAAATTTATCAAGATAACTATTTAAACAATTTAGCAATCAAAAAAACTGTTACACACTATCAGAGATAGATAAATTTGAATGGAAATAAGATATAGAAATTTTGAAATTAGTCGATATTAAATACGCAAACCGAAATTTTACGACAGTACAATTTTATATTACCTGGCAGAAATGAAGCACGTGCACACTTGCGCTCACTGCGCCGGCCGGCGGGACATTGGCTATGGCAACATGATGCGGCGTGGTTTATAGGTTAAATCGAGTCAAAGAAATACGTTAATAGCGTTTAAGATCCTAGTGAAAAGGGCCTGTTACTACTTACCCCTGTTACAACAAGCCCCTCGCTCCCCTACTCAAAACATTATAGTTTATACTTACAATCCCTACAGAAAAGTTGATTTAAGGGGATCCAGGAAGTAACACTAGCGCACCGAGGACTAGATAGCATTTATGCCAAAAACGGCCGTTTAAATATACCTTGTTTATGTATAATAATAATATAAGTAAATAACATATAGAGATAGAGCGCTCCCCCAACAAACTGCTACGCAGTTTCGCGAAATTGTGTACTACCAAGGTTTGTTATTTTTTTGAAACAAATACAAATAAAATGCTGTCCTAGGTTTTATGCCTTAGGTTCACGGCAATGAGTCCCAAAAAACAATATTAACATGATTTAGACACACTTTTAGTAAGTTTGATCTGTAAAAAAGATATGTTTTTTTCATTGGTGGAGTATCAAGCTTTCAAGGATACGTATCTATCTAAGTTTTCATCCAAGATTTCTCACACGCTCGAAAATTCGGCTTGTTAAAAAGCCTTTTATCGTGTCTTGCTTGACATCTTAACGGTCTGAGTGCACTCATTTTCTTTCTAGTATCGTCTATCGGCCCCACTTCTGTATGTAGGTCGCGTCTTATCATGGTGGCGTATTTTGGCCATTATTACTGGTTATTAAGGGTGGAATTAAGCTTGTAAAAGATATGGTCACAGAAGGGTTCCCTACTTCACAGAAAATAGTGATATTTTATCCTACTAATATTATAAACTAGCTTTTGTCCGCGACTTCGTCCGCATGGAACGAGTAATTTCCGGTATGAAAAGGGTGAAAGTTTGTAAAGATGTTTGGATGTTTGTTACTCAATCACGCAATAACAGCTGAATAGATTTAGATGAAATTTGGTATTGAGATAGTTTGAGTCCCGGCAAGGACATGGGATACTTTTCATCCCGGATATTACTAAGGAATGAGTATTCTATGGAATTAGTATTCCATGCAGACCAAGTCGCGGGCAAAACCTAGTTGGCTATAAAGCTGCAAAGAGCTTTTGCGATTCTGAAAAAAAAATATTTAGGTAGATTCGACGGTACATAACGGATGGCATGTGCTACATTACATCAGTGTCAGAAATTATTATTATAATTTAGATTTTGAAGAAAAATAAAGCGTAGGATTTAACAACATTGACATAATATTTGTATCAAAATTGTTTTCTCTAAATAATAAAATATCTAAGAAATAAAATCTCTCTTAGAGATAAGTTCGCCTTTGTAACAATAATTCGCATTTACAATCTAAGCTTTTGACGTTCCTATCGTATAAAACCACAAAAATCTATGGATTTCCTTCATTGATGTTCTAATTTTAAAATTGGTGAACAATTTGATGTTAAATGCGAAAAAGACAAAATGCGTTAAGTTCTCCTTGCCCAATGTTAAAAATGTTGACACGTGTCTAAAAATATCTGGTGAGAAATTAGAGCTGGTAGAGTCCACACTATTTTTAGGCATAACAATAGACTCAAAACTGCAATGGGGACCCCATTGAAAAACTATCGGGTAGGTTGAGTTCAGCTGCATTTGCAGTTAGAAAAATTAGGCAACTTACAGACATATCGACTGCGAGGCTGGTCTATTTTAGTTATTTTCACAGTATCATGTCATATGGGCTGTTATTATGGGGAGCAGATATAGAAACAATATTTATTTTGCAAAAAAGAGCAGTAAGAGCAATTTACAACTTAAGCAGTAGGGAATCGCTAAGGGAGCGTTTCAAAGAAATAGGAATTCTTACACTGGCTTGCCAATATATATTCGATAATATAATGTATGTCCGTAAAAATATAACAATGTTCAAATTAAATAGGGACGTCCATAACGTAAACACTAGAAATAGAAATAAGCTTGCTTATTCTAAATTTCGTTTAGCCAAGGTAAATACATCGTTCGTAGGCTATTGCGTTCGTTTTTACAACAGAATTCCAGAACATGTTCTATCTTTGTCTGAAAATAAATTTAAAACATTCATTAAAAAATCGCTATGTAAAAAAGCCTATTATAGAATAGACGAGTATATGAACGATATAAGCCCTTAGTAGTAAGCCAATTCCACTGCGATTTCATTGTTATTTAATTATTAATATTATAATTTATTTAGTTTTAAAAACGTGTACTGACGACGTGATTGCACATTAATAACTATAGCACACATTTTATAGCTGACAAGAACTCAATCTGCAGGTTTGCTAAAGGTCATTCGAATGGTGGCGTGGTGGCCGGGTCACCTATCTCCCTCTAAAATGGTTGAGACTGGTCATGGCTGACCCCTGCGTTATGCTCGTGAACGGGTGCTGTTCGTGTGTCTGGCCACAGCATTACTGTTTTTCCTACTTTTGTAAGAAGTGTTATTTTGGCTTTTAAAGTTATTAGTGGCTATCACGGAATCATATCATAAAGGCTTTGATGTATAAGTTTAAGATGATTTGAGAAAAGATGGTCAGAGTGAAGTTTTTTTTCCCGCTGCCTTTTTCTCCACTACAAATACGGCCCGAAGGCAGCAGCTAACATAGTAACATAGTAAATTGACATTCAGCAAACAGAATGTAAATTCTTTACGTTGAAATAAATTATTGATTTCTGATTTCTGACTTGCACTTATTTCGACTTTGGAATCCAACCCAATTTAAAAGAAAGAAATATTTGAAATAGCAATAAGGTCTGACCGCAAAACTGCGGTCAACAAATCCAACTAACGACAACAACAATGCCCAGCTCAATAATTACAGGAAAAATACTGAGTACCTACAAACAGAAACTACCCTCTCTATTCAAAGTTCTACGAAGCTTATACATACAGCTAAGCTGATGGTATATCATAAGTACCTATATCAGTTTTATTTCCATTTCAAAACAAATCTATTTATTTGTAATTTTAATATATCATTTTAATATCTTGCTACCTAAGATTCATCATCATCATCATCATCATTCAGCCACACGAAGTCCACTGCTGGACATAGGCCTCCTCCATGGATTTCCAAAAAGACCAGTTGGAAGCGGCCTGAATATAGCGTCTTCCTGCCACTTGGATGAGGTCATCGGTCCATCTTGTGGCTCGTCCTACGCTCTTGCCGTAAAATTACATCAAGTTCCGGCTGGTCTATACAAGGTTATGCGCAATGCGCATTTCCTCGAAATATTAGATTTTGTGATTTGCAACAATTTTTTTTCTACGTTTTTTGTCTAATTTAAGTTGCCCTCTGTGAAGCCTATACTTTCTTTCTGAGAGAAGGCCTGTGCTCCTCAGAGGACATATAATATAGGCAGCTGCTTATGCTTATGACATAGACATCTAAGACATAACTTATTGGTAATATTAATTGCACGTCAAATTGTATGGTATTGTATATTCCCATTACATCTCCATCTCACCGATAATCCTCCGGTAACCAAGTTATTAATTACGAAACTACAAGCGGATCAGAAGGCTGCTGATTGCTCGGGCCACGACAGCGCTCTTTGTTCGTGACACTATTACAGTTAGTTTGTCGCGACGTGAGCTATTAACTCGCTAAAGGCGAACGAAAATGTCGTGAGGAAACCCCATTTCTATCTTAAGTAGAGTATCTTAAGCCCATTAATTTTCAAAATTCCTGGAACACCCCAAAATAACACTTTCAGAGTTATTTATAAGCTTATAAAAATTAAGCGTTCACATTCAGGACGTGACGGGTTTGAATCCTGGCAAATACTTTGATTTCTAAGTTACGTACATTTGTGAAGTTGTAGTACTAATCATCATCATCATCAGCCATTTGACGCCCACTGCAGGGCATAGGCCTCCTTCGTGGTTTTCATCCATGAGGGGTTTTGCCATAATCGCCACGCTTGGCAGGCGGGTTGGCGATCGCAGTATGCGGTTGGAATCTCAGGAAGACGCTGCTGCCGTCTCCTGGTAATTGATTTCCTTAGTCGCCTTCTACGACATCCACGGAAGGAAATGGAGTGACGCTATTCTTAATCCGGTGCCAAATGGAATTACTAATACTACTCGCTAACAGTGAAGGAAAACATGGTGAAGAAATACTAGTGTGTATATCTCAACGCTCGTTACGTCCAAGGGCCAAACTATGAGGCTAAGTGAAAGCTATGGAGCTAAATTGAAAGCGTTTATTAAGCGTTTACTAAGTACCTATATAGAAACTTTTTGCCCTAAAATTATTATTAAAATACACAATAAAAATATACGTAAGTAAAGTTGACAAAATGGTAATAGGTGACAAAATTCAGCATAAGCTGCACGTATACGCACAGCGCTGGTATTCAGCTTGTCTCCAGCGCGAAGTTGAGTAAACACTTGTGATTTAATTTCAGGCCTAACTTGAAACAGCCGTATAAAGAGTTTCTGGTAGAGACTTTACAAGGGACGGACTACCCCAGAGAAAAAAAAACCCTGTAGCTTTATCATGCCAATCGAAAGGTGAAGCCTTTTTTAAGCCTGTTAAAATTCATGATCTTCCTTTTATTTCTGACACTATGTTATTTAGCAAAAAATAATCCTTATGATGAAGATTTACTGAAAGAGTATTTTTCAGTTAAACGTGCCATATACAATATTCAAGGTGCCTTCCCTCCATGTGGCATAGCCGTGGGACGCCCTGTATACGTCCCACTGTAGGGCACAAGCCTTCTTTCAGGGAGAGAGTGTGGGCTTAATCACCACGCGTGCCCACCGCGGATTGGCGATTTCAAGCGCTGATGTTTGTGAATAGCTCAGATACTGCGTTTATGGAGTGTTTTAAGGAAATTGTCTTTTATAAGTAACACCGTTTGTGTGTTACGTGGTTCTATTAGTTTTTTTCAGGTTTATGGCCATTCCACTCACATTTAATCATTCCGAACAGTTTTGACCTGCCTTGTATATAATACTGGCTGACTCGGCAAACGTTGTTTTGCCATATTAATTAGCCTACGACCGATACTCAGACGTATCAAATATACACAAAAATAAAAAAAAATCGCTGAGGCCGTTTCGGAGGAGTTCAATAACAAACACTATGACAATATGAGATTATAATACAAATACAAATAGATTTATTATTACCTAATACATTTCATCCTTATCGTCTAAAGATAGTATGACTAAATATGTGATGTATTAACAAAAGGCAAGATAAAAAGTACCCGAAACCGGCGTGCGTGCATGCAACGAGTAATGAATGTTGAGGAAGCGAAATTGATCCATCAGGATCGTGGCTAGTGACAGTCCCTGGTCTTTGCGTACCCCTTGTATGTATGTCTAGTATGGACTATAACAGATTATTTGGGACCCTTACACTATGTCAGGCCTGTCCTGTGAGGGTCATATAAAAAAATATTACTTAATTATTACAAACCATGAGGGTTTTTACCATAATCGCCACGCTTGGCAGGCGGGTTGGCGATCGCAGTATGCGGTTGGAATCTCAGGAAGACGCTGCTGCCCGTCTCCTGGTAATTTATTCCCTTAGCCGCCTTCTACGACATCCGCGGGAGGAAATGGAGTGACGCTATTCTTAATCCGGCGCCACACGGCATGGTTGTGAAAACCATGAGGGAGGCCTATGTCCTGCAGTGGGCGTCAAATGACTGATGATGACTTATTAAAATCTTAGTATGTAGCTAATTGCTGGTTTAAAGCTTTCTCGCGGGCAAAAAGCCTGCGTTCTTTTTTCCTTTTTCAGTAGCTACAGAAATATTTTGCCCTCTAATGGATTTCTTTTGTATCTGAGAGTTACTACGTCATTACGTCATATTATTCCCTTAGTAACGGAGGTTACGTGGATGCCCTGATGTTCTCTTTCCTTCTCCTGTAGGCACGTACATACGCAAAGCCCAACGCTGTTATTTATAAAAACAAAATTCCTCTAAAACACAATGCAGTCAAAGCTCTTTCACAAAACATACTCTCCTGGGGCCGGTTTCATAGAACTAAAATTTTATGGTTTATGACAATTCGATGTACATTGGAAAGTCGATTAACCCACAGATTAGCAAGTAGACTTTCCCCCAGTTTCTCGTACACTAACACGCTGTTAATCTACTGTCAACAGCTGTCAATTGCCCAAAGTGCATACAAAAAAAACCACAGACCTCTGTTAACAGCTCGTTAGTGTACGAGAAATCCGGGGGTTTGATACGCAATGTACCCCTCGAATTTTTATAATAAACTATGAATTATAACATAACATAAACTCACGCCTGTATCCCAGAGGGGTAGGCAGAGACCAGGGACTGCCACTTGCTACGATCCTGACAGATCACTTTCGCTTCCTCAACATTCATTAGTCGTTGCATGCACGCACGCCGGTTTCGGGTACTTTTTGAGGCCGAGTTTCATAAAACTACTATGAATTGTAGTTTTATGAAACTCGGCCCAGGTCCTTGTCCATTGTCTTGGTCCATGTCCACTCTGGTATGGTAACCAGGCCGGGAGGACATCCCAAAATATAAAACAACAGTCAGTAGGCAGAAATGAAGGTGAAGTAAAAATAAATAATAAATATTTGTTGGAAAAAGTGATTGGCAGATTAGTTTCTTTTGGGCCCCTGTATAAATCCGGTATTGTGGATCCTCCTTTGCGGGTTTCTACACGTTGGTATAAAGATTTCCGGAGGCAGACAAGGCGTGTTGCAACATTAGCTTCTATTCATAAACACGCATAATATTAAGCTTTTTAGGGTTCCGCACCTGAAGGGTGCCAAACGGGACCCTATTACTACGACTTCACTCTCCGTCTGTCTGTCCATCTGTCTGTCTGTCTGTCACCAGGCTGTATCTCATGAACCGTGCAGATAGCTAGGCAGTTGTAATTTTCACAGATGATGTATTTCTGTTGCCGCTATAACAACAAATACTAAAAACGGAATAAAATAAATATTTAAATATCCCACACAAACGTAATTTTTTTTGGCCAATTTTTGCTCGATATTAATAACGGCAACAGGTAGACGCTTGAAATGTTCACAGAATATTTCGTTCTATATTCGCTTAAAAAAATAAACAATTAAAATAAAATAAATATTTAAAATATTTAAAATCAATATTTTATTTATACAACATACGATTTTTTATGCCGTTTCAATGTTGTATAGATGAAACCCTTCGTGCGTGAGTCCCACTCGCACTTGGCCGGTTTTTTTATCTTGCCCTCGGTCAATACCCTTTTTGGCCCAATACATTCCCTTTCCTTGTTTCGTCGATGTACCTATCCGCCTGAAGCGTCCCTTACCGGCCATTCAATCATGTTAGCTGCACATAGGATATTTTTTTATCCGAACCCAACGCAACGACTTTCAGCGTGTAACCAATCAAGTACTTTGTGTGGACGGACAATCACTGAAAAGAGACACATTCACTCTAGACATCGTTGCATTGCGCTCGCTACATAAAGGTCTGTCCACATTACAACGGGCCGGGGACGTGCGAGCATAACACTACGAACTAAAATGTATGATTAAGCGAACTTGTAATTTATTTATTTTATTAGGTACGTATGCTATTAGGTACGTATATATTTATATTGTTCCGTGTGGCACCGGATTAAGAATAGCGTCACTCCATTTCCTTCCATGGATGTCGTAGAAGGCGACTAAGGAAATAAATTACCAAGAGACGGCAGCAGCGTCTTCCTGAGATTCCAACCGCATACTGCGATCGCCAACCCGCCTGCCAAGCGTGGCGATTATGGCAAAACCCCTCATGGTTATAAAAACTACGAAGGAGGCCTATGTCCTGCAGTGGGTGTCAAATGGCTGATGATGGTACATTTTAATAGTGCCGATTTCGGCTGAGCCTCGCTATTCGGCGGGCCAACGCTGCCAGCCTTCTAGGCACCTTACCGGCGAACGTCAGCGATTTGGCCTCAATTTTTACTTCTAGTCCTAGTTTTATCTATCTTCTATCTATACTAATAATAAATCTGTAAGTAAGTTAGATTGTTTTCAGAGATATTGTGTTTATAGGCTCAATATATGATACTGAAACTAATTTCACGATTTTTAGAATTTTTTTCTGTATGTGTGTATGTATGTATGTTCCTCCATAACTCTTAAACCAATTATCCGAATTTGATGAAATTTGGTATAAAAACATATAGACATCTGGGACACAGGATAGGCTATTTAAATTCTAGCTCCAGTTATGATAAGACGTGGCCCCCATACAAATGCTGCTTCGTAAAAATCGAAATGTACGCGAACGGAGTCGCGGGCACAGCTAGTTTACAATACTTTTATTATTTAGGTTTATGTTAAAACATTGTATAATTAGTTATTGAATGAGATATTACCAAAATAAACCTTTTGTTATTAATTCTTTATTGCACAAAAGAAAGTTTATATGAACTTACCTGTACATGATGTACTTCGTGTCATATCATGCTCGTGATTTGATCTACAGGTGGTGTCATTGTTATAGTGTCATTCAGGATTCACCACGTAGCACTTTATTTGAGTAATAATAGGTAGGATATTTTTACTGCGTCAGAAGGAGGGATGTATGTAGCTAGAAGCGCAAAGTCCCGTTTAACTTAATTTTCGTGTTATACTTACAATCCTTACATACTTACAATACAAGACTATTTATTGAAACAAGTTTCCTTAAATTACACCAGTTTAAATAATCTGCGTTAGTCTGTGCTTAACTACCAAGACAGAGGTCGTGGGGTCGATTCCCACAGGGGGCCACCGTACATTTGTACAAATGGCCTCAGTCTGGGTGTACTTCCGTGGTTGTGATGTGCTTGCCTGGTTACCATAGCACAGGGTATCCTAGTTTGGGACCAGTTCAAGTGATTGTGTTGTGTGGATGTTAATTATTTATTTAAAAGGAAATACTTTACCACAGTCTATTTATGCTGCATTTGAGGAGAGATTTAGAGGAATCGTCTTATTATAAATAACACCAAACAATTTTATTGCAAAAAACAGCACGGACTTGTGACGTCATCGGGTCATCAATTACCACCGATCTTCACCGCGTAGTCTCTAACCGTATAGTTTTACATATTATTTTGACCCTAGATAATAATACCTTCCACAAAACCAGTCACTTGTCCTGGTCTCAAAATAGGATACCATGTGCTATGGTAACTAGCCAAGGGCGTACAAACATGTAAATACACTGAGGCTAGTTGTAGAAATCGATGACGCGGTGTTAGCACGTCGCCGGCGCGTTGTAATGTGCATAGACCTTAACTCCATAACTTGGTGCTAAAGCAACGAGCAATAAAACTGGCAGTGCTACCAACATTTTCTCAGAGAGGACGTTAACTGTATCGCAGCAGCGGACACCAAAAGATACAATGTAGAGGAAAGTAGGTGTGATCCATATACACTGGTCCGCAGTGACTAAAGGGCGTCACACACGGCGAAGATACGATAATATTTTATCTTAAGATACAATATCGCTCGCCATACAATTCAATGGACCATCAAACTCAACGAATAGGTTAGGTTATATCGGAATAGGTTAAATCTGATAATTCCATACAGTGGAGAAGCTTGAATCGCCGACAGCTATTTTTCGGTGGCTGCATTTTACAAAACAAACAAAATCTATTGTAAAACACAAACTCTAATTGACATATTTCAGACATTTCACATTTCAGAGGTAACGCTGTAGGTATACATTCGTCCCATTGCCGACCACAGACCTAGACCTTCACGCAAGGAGAGAGAAAAGTTCCATCCGCAACACAACGGGCTGGCGACTTGGGGGCAGCTCGATTTCGATCTAAAATAATCCTTAAATACATACAAAGATGAATCGCTCGTAGCTCCGGCTGCCTGAGTGATCTTAAAAACGATCACGAAGGTTAAGCAACACAGGGCGCGTTCAGTGCATTTTTCCGAGCGGTTCCGTGCTTCGCAAGGCACGTTAAGCTGTTGGTGCCGGCTGCCGTCGATAGATGGCAGTCGTTAAGCCAAGTCAGAGGCCTTAGGGCAGCTTGACAACTTCTGACAGTAGACGAGCCACTAGTCTACAAGCCTCCACCAATCCGGACTTGGCCCCCGTGGTGGAGTATGGCCTATACCTTCCTCAGGGAAGAGACCCGTGCCCCTCGGTGGGGACATAATGGGTTGATGATGATGATGGCATACAAAGATAGATACTACAATATTAGTGCAAAAAGCCCGAACCCGTGTCGTGCTCGTCGGCCGCCCGTCGGCCGCCCGTCGGCCGCACGTGGCCGGGCTTTTTTGCGCTAGTATTTTAGTCCGTAACCTTAGAAGTATTTAAGGTTGATTTCAGTTTGTATCGTTGCACCTGCACGTCACCAGCCCGTTGTGATGTGGATAGCCCTTTTGTATAGACCTAATGAGCACGCGTGCGTACCGCGGATTTGAGAAGTCAAAAAAAATTCAACGTTAAGAATTTACATTCTGTTTGTTGAATGTCGATGTACTATGTTAGCCGCTGCCTTGTAGTGGATTTGTGACGGAGAAAATGCAGCGGGAAGAAACTCCACTGTGAATATCTTTTCTCAAATCATGTTAAACATAATACATCAGTTGGTACGTACGTGATAAAGATTCCACGATTGCAATTAATAACATTTTCTGAAGCAAATCAGCGTGAGGAAACCTGAGTGTCCGAGTTACGTACCTCGGCGCTTGAAATCGCCAATCCGCGGTGGGCACGCGTGGTGGTTGAGCCCCTACTCTCTCCCTGAGAGAAGGTATGTGCCCTATAGTGGGACGTATATAGGCTGCTTATGTATGTTATGTATCTGAGGAGATTACAAAACCTGAGGTCGAAACACAACCATTTTTCAGCTTTACAATATCAGAAACACTCCAAAAAATTACTACTATCTACTCAAGATATAAAGTACTCATAATAGTTGCTGAATTTTATGGGAAGAACACAGCGAATTCCGTGAGTTTTTTGCGAAAGCAATATCCAGCTGAGGATTAGCGATGGTTGATAGAGAACGTGACTCTAGTCTGAGCTTGACTGGAATTCCTGAGGAATCGTCCGTATTTTATCCTAGAGATCGCAAAGCGGTACATAGTTGAATTAAAATTAGATTCTGGTGACATTGTATTAACACCGTAAAGACTACAAAAATGTAAGGGCACTTAAATATTACTACTGTAGGTAACATAAATAATGCTACATCCTAAAAATGGTTACATACATACACAGATACGTAAACTCACGCCTGTATCCCAGAGGGGTAGGCAGAGACCAGGGACTGCCACTTGCCACGATCCTCACAGATCACGCACGCCGGTTTGCTAATGGTTACACTTGCCATAACATAAACCCATGACATAAATTAATAAACTAAACTTACAGTATACTCGTACGTATGTTGCATAATTTCACTACAGTCTTGACAGCTCAGTGTTATTGTGTCAAGACTCGGATGCGAAGGATTTGGGTTTGGTCTTATTCATTTTAAAGTTCCTAAAAGACTTTTCATTGCGACTTTATTACAGGTACTGCCAGTAGAATTATAATGTAAAGCATATATTATTATTGAGAATTTGTATTAAAGATTTTAAGTCGTACTTATATTTTAAATTGCAACAAAATATGCCCTATTTTTGACTTTTAACATGGCCTCGCCAATGTGAGTTAATTATATTTTTGTCAACTAGCCCATAGGCTAGTTTGCATACAAAACTCGTTAACAGCTATTGCTGTTCAAGTGTTCAATTCTCAACCCTCAAAAATATAATCCGGCAACCCAAAAGAAGAGTCCTTACACCTTAAATACCCTATAAATTTCAGGAGACTGCTAATGAAAGGCTATCCCTTCGATTTTGTAGGCATTTTCATTTAGCCCAGTTGCAATTAAATTCTAATTGGCTTGATAAAACACCCCGTAAAACCTGAGTGGCTTCTTTATTATTTGACTTTTTTATAGCGTAAGTCGGTGATTAAACCACCGTAATGGGCAGCAATGTGCAGTTTACCGGAGAGCAGGCTAACATTAGGCATCTCTTAGAGTAGGAAAAATCATATGATCCCAACTGAAAATCAGTTTTGCTGGTGTTACGCTATCTATAGCACACACCGGTAAAGTATGCTGAGTTGGAGCCTCTTTTTTGTTGTCACGGAAGCACCTGAGGCGTTTGGAGTCCGAGGTGCGAGGTGACATACATTACTGTACCTGCGTACCAACTTATAAAACTATGGATTTATAATCTGAAATAAAATGGATATGTATGTTACTTTATGGTACCCGGCTGCCTTCGACTCTATATGCCTCACATGTTCTCTTCACGATTGTTTTGTTTCTATTTTTGTTTTGTTGACGTTCGTGTATTTTGTTTGTGTACCTTCGTGTTTACTTTGTGTTTCTGTGAAAATTTAAATAAATGTGTTCTTTCTTTCTTTCTTCTTTTCTTTCTTAGAAGAAAATGCAGGCCAAGTAGTTGCGAGTCGGCCTCAGACACGGAAGGGTTCCCAAGGGTTGCTACACAATCAACAGGATGTACGAAATCTCCCTATGTTCCCGAAGGGAGGGTTCTTTCCGTCAATACGAAAAACTTTTATTAAATAAAAAAAATGTCAGCTGTTTCATACTATAGCTACACCCCAATGCATCAAAATAAAAATAATAACTTCCACACAACACAATCACTTGTCCTGGTCCCAAACTAGGATACCCTGTGGTATGATAACCGGGCAAGGACATCACAAACACGGAAATAGGCTACTTGTAAAAATGTACGGCGGGAATCAAATCCCCGACCTCCACCATGGTAATCAGACAATATACCGCTAGAATCTAGTGGTTAGGCCAATGAGGCAGTCAAAATGTATCAATCAATCAGCCCAGAAAGACAATCAGGAGACAGGGGTACAAACCCCATCGACTATCGATTCTTTGGCAGACATGACGAGCCCACACAGCAGCTGCGTGCTGTCAGCGGCTGGATGAGGCTGGCCAAGGACGGGAAATCAAAATCAAAAATCAATTTTTTTTATTCAAAGTAGCACAGAAACTGCGACTTAATGAACGTTACAAGTTAAAAAAGAATAGGTGTCCATTTCTAGATAATTTTGGAGAAAAAATGGACAAAAAAACTCCAAACTTAGTCTTTTCAAGTCCTTAATTTACAGGATTTATATAAATGTTCCAAAACTCATGCATTGAACTGGCTTTAATTCCAGACATCATTGTCATCTAGCTTTTTTGGCACAAAGTGTGCTTCACACATTTTTTGATCCGCGTTTCTGGCAAGCTTATTATATCCTCAGGGATCTTGTTGTAGAAACGTATACAATGCCCCATAAAGGATGTATTAACCTTTGCCAGCCTAAATTTTGGGAACGAAAGTTTATGTCTATTTCTAGTATTTACATTGTGTTGACTACCTACAGTTTTAAAGTCACTGATATTTTTCCTAACGTACATAATATTTTCATAGATAAATAGTCGCGTGCCTAGTGGGAGGCCTAAGTATAGCAGTGGACAAATGCGGGCGGATCTATTGATTTTGTAACACTTGTGGTAATCATGTTATTTTTTAAGTAGTTATAAATTTGTCGTCGAAGTCAAAAATCAAACTCTAACGATCAAGCTTTCTGCCCGCGTCCAGTTCATTCGCTCAAGCCAATAGCAGCTTAGTGGAGGGCCGAGTAATTTCTCTAGCTTGTCTGATGTTCCACCTGCAATTTGTAGTGGCTTGCATCCGCGAGAAAGTTGATTCTCTAAACGCCTCAAAGGTTAAGGAAGTGGCGCTTGAATGGCGCGGAATTACTGTTCGGCGAAGCTGGGGATTTGAGAATCAATTAGTTTTTTTTTCTTGCTGTAAACAGTAATAAAACAGTTAACATTTATTCAGCACAGTATATTCTCGTATCTTCTGGTTGTGCCATAAAGTGTTCTCTATATAAGGAATGATTCAACAGGGTTCCAACGCACTAGCATTTGCTTAACATGTGGTCAAATGCCCGCATTTATAGAATGTATAAAACGGTACAGCCGACAGCACATTAACCCTTACACACGCGTGCACTCTACTCATTTACACTACGGGGGACTTTGCAGGAAAAATGTATAAGTTGACCTGTTGTCAAGGTCCCCTTAAGGCACTTGCGCTTCGACTTTTTAATTTTATTCACCCGCAACCGGCAAAAGAAACCTTTGACTTCCCAAAAACTTATTTAGACGCTAAAAATTCCACCCATGCCGGGATCCGCGACCTCTCGCTAACCGTGCCAGCGCTCTTCCGACTGAGATAATGGGCAAGTGCAGGCATCGGCGAAATTTCTAACCTCTTTAAAAACTTCTCTGTATTACGTACAGGCAAATTGTCCTCAACACGGATTAGTGCAACAAAAAGAATATAATCATTGACTTCCTATCAAATTTTTATTTTGGCGTGCAGTATGCGACTATGCGTGGCTTTTAGGTCCGCCGTTAGTATTTTAACACCTTGTACAAGATTGTATAACACAATAGAAACATTATTTGGATCGGAAGTGTAGGCGATTTATCAATTTATTAACTCTCCATAGTCGAAAGGGCGAAATGGTCTTGACAAATCTTCTTGTTTGTCCGAGCTATGATTTATGATGTAACACTGTCCAACAAATATTATTCACTCATTTTTATCCTACTTCCTGCCAGCACGTTAACGTATATTTTTTGTTTCAGATCATGAACTGAAACCTAGGTGTTCTATAATAAACTGGCAACCTGCAAGAAAAATAAAATCTTTGTGTAATCTTTTAAAACTCACTCAAAATTTTTTATTCACTATTAAAACAAAACGTTTACCTAATGAATGCCCAAGCTGTTAGTTTCAGTCAACAAGGAACCATTATAGTTTCGCTATGTCCATCTGTCTTTCTGTCGTTATGTCTGTCCGCGGCACCGCACAGTACCTACTTTTACAGTAAAGTTGAAACTTGGCTTAGATATTTATACATACTAATCACGCCGACAAAACTGTAAGATATTTTTTAGTGTACCTCTTAATAAGGGATGCAACTTTTTTTTCTCGCCTACATCATATTGAACTTTAAGGGATACTATCACTGCTAAGTAGGCTTTACAAGTTACCAAGTAATAGGCGACCAACTTATAAAAGAAAACTTTGTACAAAATTCCATTACACATTACTCTTATGATGTCGTTATTTGTGTAAAGCAGATAGTTTATGTAAGTAAAATAAAATCCTAGTATCTATCGAAAACCCCTCCTTCTAAGTTCGTATGCTTTAATGGCCAACTACGGAACCCTACAATGCGCGTGGCCCGACACGCACTTGGTTAGTTTTTTAATTTTGCCTTCCGTATTGTCAATTTACCTCTTGCTAACACGTTATGTACGGCCAATTATATGAAAGAGTGCTGAGAATTGTAAATTTTATAAACTAATGGAAAATAAATTTTAGTCTTGTGAAAAGTTTCTATTAAAAGGCTTATGAGGCTCTAATTTCTTTTCTATTAATTTTTCGACTCTAAGTACAGTCGAACCTCGATTTTTATCTTTTAAATAATATATTGGTAATTTTTAATTGCGATCTGGTATGTCCATTGTCCATCCATCTATAGGTGGAAAGGTCCATGACGTCCAATGAAAAAAAAAATCATAACTTTCGCACTTTTTGCATAAAGTGTCTTACTTTCAGAACTAGGCTAAAACCTAAGACTACATAGTAGGTTCGCTAAAAACGGCCGATATCGGCATAATGGATAGATATTTCTTGCAAAAATTATCTGTAGATAATTTAATTTAAGATTTTTTAAATAATTTATCAAAGTAAACCTCATGGTCCCCTTAAAACCTTAAAACTAAGTTTTTATCTATCTAAGTTTGCGTGACAATTGCCTAGTGAGGAACCCTCTTTATTTCTGCAAAAGTGGCGCTCAAAATGGAGCTCCTGTCACTTGAAGCCGACATTTTGAGTTGGACGTTCCTTTCTGCAGAATTTTCGGGGTGGGATTTTAGCACGGAACGAATTTATTAGAGTGCCCCTGTCATCTTCTTTACAGCGTTTCCACTACAAGATATTGCTGTAAAATTATTGCTATTCGCTCGACAGATAACTTGAACAACAATTCGCGAAGACGGGATGAGTTAAGACATTTAAGAGAAAATTTGCTTTATAAACTAAGGTCCAAACAATTCTATGTTACATTCCACGTCTCCCGCCAATGAGACCCGAAATGCGTCCAGTCAAAGTTATTTGTACTATTGTCCCTATACCAGGAATGTGGGGACATAAGAATGTATAATATTTTTTAAACAATCGCGAAAAACAAATGTTATTTATTGCCTTTAAATCTATTGCCTTAAAACTGCGGTGGTAGCCTAGTGGCGGACATAAGAATGTATAAGAATGTATAATATTTTTTAAACAATCGCAAAAAACAAATGCAATTTATTGCCTTTAAATCTATTGGGTAGAACATTGGACTCGGAAGCAGGAGACCAGGTTCGATTCCCAGTACGGGCATGTACCTATGACTTTTCTTTCTAAGCTATGTACATTTGTGAAGTTATAGTAGCAATACCATTCGCTAACGTTGAAGGAAAACACCGTGAGGAAACCTGGGTGTCTGAGCTATTCACATACCTCAGCGCTTGAAATCGCCAATCCGCGGTGGGCACGCGTGGTGATTAAGCCCATACTCTCTCTTTGAGAGAAGACCTGTGCCCTACAGTGGGACGTATATAAGCTGCTTATGAAAATCTCTTTGAGTATGCCTACTAATACCTACTTTATTATTTTCTTTCAGGTAAATTGATGACCTACCCGCACACACGTCAATAGTAAGTTGCAACCTGCTAGTGGGATTTTAACAAAAAAAAAATGTTTGCTACAATGACGATAGCGGTGCAACCTCACGATCTTTCTACCGGGTCGGCAAGAAGCCATGATAGGGGAGGAGTGGAGGGCTAAAACGAAGGGGAAGGTAATTACCCAGTATTGAGACACAATAAACTTATTTCGTTACTTTTAATAAAAACTCAATTTGCCATTTAATTTGCCTATTTACTTCGTTTTTCACTTAACAATTTTCCCACGTTTCGGTACTTTAGCAAGTCCCTTGGTCTCGATAGACTGAGGTGACAGGCGTCTTCTCGAAAGCATTAACTGTTAGTTTACTGACCACGGCAAAAATTACAAAAAAAAAGTTATTAAAAGTTAAGTTACGTTCCAAAAATATATTGTCAATTTTTTTAAATTTAAATTGGCTAAACAATAATTTTATATAAACTCAAAAATATTCATGATTAGTTATTGAAATTTGATTTTACGATTTTGTAGAAAGGCAGGAAAGATTTTCGTGCTTTTGTAAATATCGTCACAGCGCATGTTCGTGTGACGCATGTCTACTAACTTTAGCGGCGCAGAGTGGCGTGACATCACAGTGAGTTGGGACGTGGTTAGAACAGTGACGTGGCCCATCAAGGATCCAAAACATCATTAATTTTAACCTACTTTATACGCCCTAAGTGGCTTTCTGTCCCACTGTGCGGTCATCAAAGACTTAACTCTGAAAGTTTCGTTCGGTAAACAACAAAAATCTGGATTTGTACAAAATCTCCACAACGGTAGGGACCGTTGTTTAACTTAATGTTTGAATTATTTGAATAAAAATTAACATTATAATTTTATTGGATATCTCTGCAAGTGTTGTCGATACCTGCCTATAACTGGGATATATATTAGAAATTTTATAACCAGTTTATATTACTTATCATTAGTATATAAGTTGATATAGTGGTATAAATGGCAAACCCTGATAGTTGCCTATCCCTCCGTGATACAGGCGTGATTTTATTAATGTATTAATATGTAGTTTTTGCTATTAGTATCTATGATAGGAATTAGCAGTGCTCGGTTAAACCGGGAAAAAATTTAACTATTAACCCTAGCTAGTATGCATTTTTCGTTGGTTTTGGACTTTATCTCAAGGAGGTAAAGTTCAATTTAAAGTGGGAACTATTATCCCTATGGTCGAATAAGGCTTAAATTCACAGACCCAACTTGGACTGTTTTTAGATGATGTAGAATTATTTTTATTAACTTTTCCCTTTGCAATTTTTCTGTCCTGTGGCGTATCTGGCTTCCAAGATAGAGAGGAATCGAAAATGGCTCGGATGGGTTTATGTAAATATTATATGCACGGTACGGGCAGGCCGATGGCCTGGCGCATTCTGTGCTCCTGGATGTGGGCGACACAAACGTGTCTACCGATTCAGAGTAAATAAATAAATAAATCCTTTATTAGCATGCTAATTTACGGTATAAATTTATATTCAGTATAAAATAATTATTTCGCATTTCATCAACAAGAACCATCAATAAATTTTCATTAAACATTCAAAATTAAACATTCATAGTATTTTTTAATGACTCGCGATGCACATACGTAGTAATATATTAAACTGTGCTCGCCACTTCAGTCCACCCGTGACCACGGCAGCTGCAACGTCGGAAATCAAAGGTAATTAAATTTTACCTAATAAATAATCGCGGTTAGACCCATTCAATATACATATTACTAACATTCATTTAACATGCAATACTAGACAATGGACCTCCAAAGGACCTAGGATGCCATTGGAGCATCAAATACTACCTAAAAATACAAATAATTACCACAAAAATATTACTCAGTGTTGTTAGAGTGATTCAGAGTAAGGACCCAGTAATGGACTGCTTTATCCTCTATTCCTAGTTGCCCTTTAAAATAATATGAATGTTATCCCCGACATTGGGAAACGATATTGCTCTCGGCAGTATACGTAAGATATTTGTATTGGAAATGTTTTGTATCACATTTGTGTTAGATTTTCGCACTTGTGTCGCACCAGTAGAAGATTCCATTACAATAAATAGGTCTGGCTGTCATTGACTGAGATTGTGTTCATAACCAGATTTCTATTCTAATTTTTTTCTTCACGTGCCTGCATGCAACGACTAATGAATGTTGAGGAAGCGAAAGTGATCTGTCCCGATCGTGGCAAGTGGCAGTCCCTGGTCTCTGCCTACCCCTATGGGATGCAGGCGTGAGTTTATGTATGTATGTGAGTTCTTCGTGACACCAGTGACCTCATCACCTCACTTTTTACTAGTAAAAGAAAATCAGTCTAAATTTTTGTTTACCATCAAAAATTTTTTATGTCACCAAACTGCAGGGAACTGTTTGATGAAAATAACAAGACAAGTGTTTTTTGTAGTATCGCTCAATAGAAAAACTAACAAAAACCCGACTGCTAAGTAGTTAATCTATAGGCGGGACTCACCTAGGTCATCACATCACAATGAGTCGTGGTTACTATGAAGGGCACTTCTGGGAAATACTTGCATTTATTAAGATAAAGATAAAAGATTTTTTTTTTGTCAAACATGCGTATTAACAGATGGTACATTTTATGTTGTGTCCTACCTACAAATTAAGTTTTTAGTTTTTGGTCAGATTTATCGGTGTGAATTGAGATCTTATTTGTCTGATCTTAAAATCTATTTTTTATTGTTATAAAGAGTTATGGGTACACATAGAAGTCAATCACACCCTGTCGGGTAAATATATGGCCGTAAAAAGTTTTAAAGAGAGGCTGAATCATCGTTTTCATTTACTTCATGTAGTCGCATGCAACGACTAATTAATGTTGAAGAAGCGAAAGTCATCTGTCAGGATTGTGGCAAGTGGTAGGCCCTGGTCTCTACCTACCCCTGTGGGATACAGTCGTGAGTTTACGTATGTATGTATGTAGTCTTTGGGCTTGCCTTCACGACGACTTTCAAAGTAAGAACATACATAACATAAGCAGCGTATATACGTCCCACTGTAGGGCACAGGCCTTCTCTCAGGGAGAGAGTGTGGGCTTAATCACCACGCATGCCCACCGCGGATTGGCGATCTAAAGCGCTGAGGTATGTCAATAGCTCAGACACTCAGGTTTCCTCACGATTTTTTCCTTCACAGTTAGTGAGTGGTATTGCTACTATAACTTCACAAATGTACATAACTTAGAAAACCAAGTCATAGGTATTTATATTCCCGCGCTGGGGATCGAACCTGGGTCTCTCGCTTCCGAGTCCAATGTTCTACCCACTAGGCTACCACCGCTTTGAAGAACAAGATATTAAAATACGTATAACTTATTTGGGTTGAGCCGGACCTTTCTTGGCTTCTCGGCCTCCTGGAGCAGCCTTTTTGTGTTGTAATAAGTTTAGGCTCTGGAAATTGCCACTGATTCGCTGGGTAACACTTCTTACAAAAGTAGGAAAAACATTAATGCTGCGGCCAGACACACGAACAGCACCCGTTCACGAGCATAACGCAGGGGTCAGCCATCACCAGTCTCAACCATTTTAAAGGGAGATAGGTGACCCGGCCACCACGCCACCATTCGAATGACCTTTAGCAAACCTGCAGATTGAGTTCTTGTCAGCTATCGTTTTTAAAAACCTATTTAGAGGCTAAAAATTCCACCCATGCCGGGACTTGAACCCGCGACCTCTGGCTAACCGTGCCAGCGCTCTCCCAACTGAGCTAATGGGTAAGTTCTTATTGATGAGTAAAGCGCCCCAATGTTGGATGTCTAAGGATACTTTATTATCTACATTCTGTAGGTGACGGTATCTAACGGAACGACTCACAGAGTTTGTCTCAAAACGAGCATTTATTAAACAAAAACGGATGTAGGTAAACAAGCTAAAAAAAATTTAAATAAAAAATACCAACAACCTAACTGCTGAGCATTAACTACTAAGCAGGCGGGACCAACCTAAGGAGTTCCATTGTTGAATTTGGGTCCCGTCTGCTTGGTAGTTAGTGCTCAGCAGTCGGGTTGTTGGTTATTTTTTATTTCTGTTTTTTATTTTAGTCTTTTTACCTTTTTAGTGTTTTTTTAGTGCTGATTTATATATAGCCTGACACCCGCGTACTGATGTTTTACATAGATCATTACAGGTGATTGGCATAGTTAGATAAAATGAAGATCCGCATAATAAATAAATATAACAGCGACATCTAGTGACTCATGGTTGTTCTACAATGTTATTTACATAACATAACATAAACTCACGCCTGTATCCCAAAGGGGTAGGCAGAGACCAGGGACTGCCACTTGCTACGATCCTGACCGATCACTTTCGCTTCCTCAACATTCATTAGTCGTTGCACGCACGCACGCCGGTTTCGGGTACTTTTTATCATGCCCTTTGCTAATACATCCCCTATTTGGTCGAAGTATGTCCGCCTGGGTCGTCCCTTACCGGCCCTTCCATCCACATTCGCTCGATATATTTGTTTTGTCAATCTTTCTTCCTTCATCCTCTTCAATGTTACTAAATAGCGATTTTTGTTTTTTGTTACATTTCTGTTCCATTAATGCTAATTTGATATAGCCTATGACACTCGCGAAGGGATGACGAATCGAGTGAGTCCTTATTTGTCAAAATCTAACCTAACGTAACCTAACGGTTAAGGAGTTATGAGGGAACATAGAAACGGACATAATTATATACATACATACATACGAGCTAAACACATTACCCTCCTTTTGGGCTCCGCCGCAGTCGGGTAATGATATAGGTACATATTTTATGTTTACTGTAGTATAAAAAATCTCAATGCGGTTTCGATCAAGTCGACCGTAAAACGCGCACTTGCTTCATGTAACTAATACGATACTACCTCCGTAAGATACGATACGATACACTGACGGTGACAAAACCACAAACACCGAATACTACGCTCTACATGTGGATAGGCTTGGGTAAAAAATATCAACATAACGAAATACTGATATTTGTTTAGAAAGTTATCGATAGTACTTATATATCGACGATTTTATTTTTTTAGATATATTCATTTTCGATTTTATTTACGGCTATCATAATCTATAAATTTTTAAGAGCACTGCTTAATCTTCGTATCATATATACGACCAATCCCATCTTTAAAAGACTTGCTAAGCTGTATAGATTCAGTATCCTTCGCCTCGAACATAAACAATAATGTGTCTATGAAATGAAATGAAAGGAAAAATGTTTATTGAGCTGAACAAAACTTAACAATATAAAAAGTAACTCTGAACCCCAAACTAAATTAAATTGTATCTTGGGGCACAGTGATCCATTCTATAAACCATGGCCTGTTTCATATACTACCTATATGCCTGTTTGTGGAGGTAGCTATGACGATGACAGAACAATTAGTCTGTCAGTTAAGTTGGTTGTGGTCACTGTGTCTGTGACAGGGTGGATCTATAATTATGTGTTTGTTTGTTTTGTTTTTTTTTGCAACCGTTATGTATTGGGCGTAAATATTGATATATCGAAATATGGATAAATATTTTCGATACAATCAATGATATCGATACATATGAAAAATATCGATACGATATATATATCGATATATTTTTTCCATTTGCCCTTCCCTAATGTGGCTTCGTATCTTTCCACTTCGCTAGACATGAACACGGACGGTTTTCTGGCATCAGATGAAACTACGTTTTAATAATATACTTAACTCTGAATAAAATAAATTAAATTTATACCAAAAAGTCGAGTTGCTGGGCGTCGCTGGATGCGGGCGGCACAAGTACGGGACCGGGAAGCTTGGAAAATCATGAGGGAGGCCTTTGTCCTGCAGTGGGCGTCAAATGGCTGATGGTGATGACGATGATATACCGAAAATAAAGGTTTCCTTAAATAAAGAAATCATTTCACACAAAAGAGATAAGTAAATCGTTCCCTAAAAAAATGCTTACCAAAATTAATAAATTCTCACCAAACATGTAAGCACAATTTTTGCAAATTGTGCTTCTACATATTTGGTGAGAATTTATTAATATAAAGATAATCAACCGTTTTGGAACGGAAATGGCGATAGAAGTAAGTACAATTAATCAATTTTAATAATCGGAATTCCTTAAGAGAAAAATAGTGTAAGTGAGAAAGAAAGACATAAAGACACGAGAAAGAGGGATAGGTTTGAAAGTTTCCATAGTCACCAACCTGGAGTAGGTTATTTCCAATTATTAACAATTATTTCCGAATTCAATGAGCACCGAAGTCATCGAACTGTCTCTTCAGAGCTAAGACAAAGCGGTGCAATACACCCGATTCACGGCTAATCGATAACAACAACGCGCGTTAAACGATTCGACACCTGCCGCAAGCAAGTCACGCACGCTATCGCATTTGAGATTACGCTGATACTTGCTCTTACATTGATGCAACTGTTGCCAAAATTACACTGATAGTCAGATAGCATATACTTATCAAATGGACATTTTCAATGAAGTTAAATTTTATTAATATATAAGGATTTTATTTTTATAACAATAATTTGATACAATAATGCAAAAAAAATACATTAACCTAATATAACCTGAAAAATTAAATACAAAACGCTTCGTACAGATCATCGCTGCCTTTGGGAAGGGGAAGCCGGCTGGTGCCCAGTATGCTGGCTACGTTACTTCGTTGGATGGCGAGACTTATCTTCTGCCCGAGTTGACCCTGTTAGGGACCCCAGAGCTGTAAGACCACGGCTGGTCGGACAGCCTTGGGGTCCCTGGTCGTAATTAATGTTATACTTTATTGCACACATAACATATAACAGAGTATTACATAACAAATAAAATTTATAAAGGCGAAATTTCAGTGAGGTATCTACATGTGAACTAAATCAAGAGCGATTCTACTACTACGCCGTGAACAATTTAGTGACATAATATTTTCTAACGTTAACACGAGCACTAGACATAATAAAAACAGAATTTGCCCGGATATTTTTACTCGTTAATTTTTTCATTTTACGCGTCCATATCCGTGCAAATTCAGTTTTTATTTTGTGACGTAATTTTTTTTAGCATTAGAACTGCGTGCGAGCAAACAGCGACTAGTGAATGTTGATGAAGCGAAAGCGGCATGTCAGGATCATGGCAAGTGGCAGACCCTAGTCTCTGCCTACCATGCAAAACTAGAACTAAAATAAAAGTTGGGCAAGAAATTCTACTATATTTGCGTGTCGAGCAAGTCGACATGGATGATGGCATGCATTTGCTAGCGACGAGTGACTTAACTCCCCAGTAAAAAAATAGATTTCGTACCTCACACGACTATCGAGCACATTAGAAATGAATCGAGTCATAAATGTCACGTGAAAAATTTCATTCTGACTTTTTTCAAAAAGGTTAGTTTACAGGGTATAACCCTTAACCCGATCGTCTTTATTTTAGGCTCAAATTGTAGCTTACTAAATTGTCCAGAGGAGCTTTTCTCAAATTTTGTATCATTCTCCAAAATAAAAAAATCGGCCATAACTTTTTCGTTTTTGTTTTTCTCGAATAACTCTTTTTGCACCTTACAGCTCTCGTAAATACGTCTTTTGAGGCTTTTTTTAATATCATATCATAGATCGCACTTTTTCGTGAAATAGGAGCCTACACTGGAGCGAACAAAAAGGCATTTCCAATGTCAAAATCTAGGAAATCCACCCAAATACCTGCCTAATCTCAGCTTATGGATAACTCAGATCGCAAGCCAAAACATTATGTACCTAGCCTTCCTGAAGCAAGTTTGAATCGGGGCCCTGATAAACTAATTTGCTCTTGCACACACCGTGGTGTAGTCAAAGGGAATTGCGTCGCGATGCTACAACTTGAAACACAGAAGATCTGATCAGTCCTTTGTATTTAGCTTTGTTACGTAGTTACGTAATGTCATTAGGTAAAGACAACATTGTGTATATCCCAGAAGTACAAAATTATGCGCGAGACGAAACTGAATCAGTGTAATGAAATCGATGACATCGCTGTATTGCAAAACTTAATTTTCGCTTTTGAAATTGTTGGTGAAATTTATGTCATAAAACTACGAGTAATTTTATGTCACTAATTTCGTAAGGTGAATTCGGATTTATCGCTGCCAATAAAGTATGATGTAGTCTCGCCTGTAAAAAGTTACTGTAATAAAATACTGAGGATTATGCGCAATTTCGATTGGATCATATATTTTTAACTAAACTAAAAAACCGGCCAAGTGCGTGTCAGGCCACGCGCAGTGTAGGGTTCCGTAAAAAGAGGGTTTTGTATCTCCCTTACAGAACTAGAAAAACGTTGGCCTTTATATCTACGTAATGAGATGATTTATGCAGCGTCCAGTAGCACCTTCACTCACATTAGACGAGTGAAGGGAGCACTCAGACGCTGCAGAGCTTGGGACATTGTTTTTACACAATTTCATTAATTTTTAATCGATTTTGTACGAAGTTTTCCTTTTATAAGTTGGTCGCCTACTACTCCTTAACTTGTGAAGCCTTCTTAACTATGATAGTTTTACTTCTAAATTCATTATATGTGCTAGCACCCTGTTTTTTTACTATCAACCGTTTAGCCAGGAGATGGGGACGACGCCTTACTCGAACAAACATTTGCGCTTTAAAGCTTAATATTTTGCAAACGGAGCCCTAAATAAAAAAACCGAGTCGGACTCGCACACGAAGGATTCCCTACCATTATCTATACAATATTTGAATATTTCAAGCGTCTACATGTTGCCGTTAACAATATCGAGCAAAAAACTGCAAAAAAAAATCGTTTGTTGTATAGGAGCCCCTATTCAATATCTATTTTATACTGTTTTTGTATTTCTTGTTATAGCGGTAACAGAAATACATCATCTTTGAAATTCATCATATGTGATTTCAACTGTCTATGACGGTTCATGAGATACAGCCTGGTAACAGACGGACGGGCAGATAGTGGAGTCTTAGAAATATACTCTTTGGGTACGGAAACCTAAAAATAATCTTCTTACTCCCACAATATTTTGAAACAACCAATCCAACGATATCACTATGGTGTAGGCGCGAAAAAAAATTGCATCCCTAGTTTAAATGGGGGGTTACCCTAATTTTTTTTTTTTTATAGAATGCCAAATTTCTGCTTTCGCGTCTCTGAGCTGGGCCGTGGAAAGACAGACAGACGGAGGGACATGGCGAAACTATAAGGGTTCCTTGTCGACTACGGAACCCTAAAAGGGACAAGGTTCTCAGTTCTTTTATATACATATTTTTTTTATTTAATCTACGTTCAGCGATAATTCATTACCATACTGTCCCAATTCATTAATTCTTTTTTTTTCAGAAAGAAGGTAACTCGGTGGTCCCCCTTTCTAACAAAAAAGGTCCCATGTAGATATGGTCAAGATTTGTTGACAGACCCTATAAGAAAATCATCAAACTTTTCAATTTACAAAGGCATCTTTACGGTATGGATATAACCACACCACGATAAAGAATACCGTCAGCGCAGCGTAGTGTTAAAATTAGCGAACTATATAGTTCTCTTTAGTTCGTATTTCAAAGGTCTTTTTTATCTTCATCGGCCCACAATAACTGTGCTTCGCCGTACTTGACCCAACAACGAATCGCACTATCAATCAATCAGCCCAGACTCGTCCACTGTTAGACATAGGCCTCCTCCAAAGCACGCAACTTCCTCCTGTCCTTTTCCAGCCACCGCCACGTATGCCGAAGAACCGACCGATGGTCGATGGGGTGCCAAAGGTTCTCGAGAGGAAACCACACACTGGCAAACGCAGCGTAGGACGTCCCCCAGCTCGTTGGACCTACAATCTGAGGTATTCCGCTAATGCTTCGGTCACAGACAGCGACTAATCGCTGCGAGTATTCCCTGTGCGCGACAGGCTATTCGCTTCGAGTGGATTCACTCGCCGCGAGTCGAAGTCGCCGCGACTAGAATTGAGCATGTTCAATTTTACTCGCTGCGAATGCGGAACTCGTTGTGTGGGACACGCAGGCAGCGAATTGTCGCAGCGAGTGACCGAAGCTCAAGGTAGCCCCGATAATATACATAATTACCTTTTTAATTATCAATGTAGATCGGTGTAATAATTTTATTATGATGTAGGTACTAAGTGGATCTTCTATATCATCCGTAGTCCCAGTACCGCCGAACTGGCTTGCCGTCGGCAACAGACGACGACTTTTGTAGTTGTCTCGCAGAACTTGCCGCTGTGTTTTGTCCTTGCCAGTAGGATTTCGGATCCATGTATTGTAGAAAACGGTACATTGAGTATTGGCTCTATTGTCTTCAGGGTAAGACCTAATTTGAGGTCAGGATGAAAGGCTTGATCATAGGTTACAGTACTAGTGTTGATTGACTCTCGTAGTTATAGACGACTAGCTGTAAATTGTTGAACTCGTATAATAGTATATTATGCAATTAGTAGCGAGCGAAAATTTTAAGCAAAGCCTAGAGTGCGAGTTGGACTCGCACACGAAGAA
Source organism: Yponomeuta evonymella (assembly GCA_963969515.1). Taxonomy (NCBI): domain Eukaryota; kingdom Metazoa; phylum Arthropoda; class Insecta; order Lepidoptera; family Yponomeutidae; genus Yponomeuta; species Yponomeuta evonymella. The sequence continues at coordinate 2,430,247 of OZ018361.1, read as the reverse complement.
TTCTTTACATTTGATGCCCACTGCAGGACATAGGCCTCCTTCGTGGTTTTCAAAACCATGAGGGGTTGCCATAATCATCACGCTTGGCAGGCGGGTTGGCGATAGCAGTATGCGGTTGGAATCCCAGGAAGACGCTGCTGCCCTCCTGGTAGTTTATTTCCTAAGTCGCCTTCTACGACATCCACGGAAGGAAATGGAGTAACGCTATTCTTAATCCGGCGCCACACGGGGCGTATATCCTTTCCAAAATAAAGAAATGCCTCACACAAAAGGGGTAAGTAAATCGTTCCCATAAGAAATGCTTAGATACCAAAATTAGATCATGATGATGTTTAATTACAAATACATGCAAATCAGCATCTAATTGACCACTGCGGTCGACGGCTAACTGAGCTTCGGTCTGTCTAAAATCGCTTTAGTTTACTTTTGTAACCTTCATAGGCCAACAATTCCGTGTGGCGCCGGATTAAGAATAGCGTCACTCCATTTCCTTCCGTGGACGACGTAGAAGGCGACTAAGGAAATAAATTATCAGGAGACGGGCAGCAGCGTCTTCCTGAGATTCCAACCGGATACTGCGAACGCCAACCCGCCTGACAAGCGTGGCGATTGTGGCAAAACCCCTCATGGTTATAGTTAAACCACGAAGGAGGCCTATTTCCTGCAGTGGACGTCAAATGGATGATGATGATGATGATGATAGGCCAACGGAGCTCGGAACAAAATTACAATTTCATTGCAACACTCCCAAACTAGAGGCAAACTTTTCAGTTGGCGGATAAACTTGCAACTTCATACAGCACATGCTATCTAGCTAGACTATGATCCGATATAGCTGTGGAAGGTTTACGGCAGGTGACTCAAGCTAACTGCTCATTTGGAAGCTTAGGCGTGGGGTGGGACGTGGGATGAGGGCACGGAAAAGAGGTCCTTTCGATTAACTTTCATACTATATGTACTGAAGCGATGGGACATAACCCACGCAGATAAGACGGGGCGAGGACGCGAACTCTGTAAAACACGACGCGTGTTTACGTCCCACATCATATATGCCCCACGTCGTAAATATTCACAAACTAGAGGCAGGCTTCCTAGTTTAGCAAGTCATATGACAAATTCATAGATACAGCTCATATTACCGGCAACAGGGTGCTATTTACAAAAGACGATCCTCCAAAACACTCCTTAAATGGAGTCCAAAGGGTCTTTATACCTACTATAGACTATTTAAGCTGCTTTTGAGGACTGTTTTACGAGACAGAATCGAGTATTTATAAAAAAGTCTGTAAGTAGCTAGATTTGTAACATGTAACGGTGGGAGACTAACGGGTAACTTATAGAGATTGCTCATTTTGATGCTTACGCAACAGCAAATATACGTACTTACTCACTGGTAAGCAAGTACCTAATATAAATATATCGGGCGAATGTTGGTGGAAGGGCCGGTAAGGGACGACCCAGGCGGACATGCTTCGACCAAATAGGGGATGTATTAGCAAAGGGCAAGATAAAAAGTACCCGAAGCCGGCGTGTGTTCATCCAACGACTAATGAATATCGAGGAAGCGAAAGTGATCTGTCAGGATCGTGGCAAGTGGCAGTCCCTGGTCTCTTCCTACCCCTCTGGGATACAGGCGTGAGTTTATGTATGTATGTTTGTATGTAAGTACCTATATTGCGCGCTAGTTTTTTTGGTCAGAAGAACCTATTGGTGAGCAATCTGAACATAAGTTTTTTTTACTTACTGTTATGTGAATGTGATACATACCATGATAGGTACTTCTATGAGTATATTTGAGTCTATGATTTAACTTGTAACGTAGTGGAAATTTGAGTTTTGGTTCCAATTTGAATATCAATTTAACGGAGTTTAAGGTTTTCCCACTTTTTTCACAATAATCATAAGCTCGCCTTTTTACATGCTATTTCTTATGCCATGTCCTGTTCAATGTTTCGTGTGCAATAAAGTATAATTAATTAGTAAAGTAAAGTAAAGTAAAGATTTATTCAATTACCAAAATGAGGATAATACATATTTGTTACAGTTATTGGGTAACATCACAAAGATTTAATAATTACAATTACTTACCCGCTCATCACTAGCTACACGTAAGTGACTATCCACATTACCACGGACCGGCGACGTGCAGGCGCAATTTTGCAAACCAAAATAGACCTTTTTTTCCCGACTAGTGACTATCACACTATCCCAAAAAAAACCCGACGAGCACGACAGGGGAATGGTGTGTTTTGCACTTGTAATGCAGTCTCTAACGGTGTAAGTGTTTAAGGATTATTATAGATTCAAATCGTGCCGCTCGCACGTCCGTCGTCGCCGCCGGCCCGTTGTAACATTTTTTTTAAGTAGCTTATATACATCCCACTACAAGGCACAGGCGTTCTCTCAGAGAGAGAGAGAGAGTACGGGCTTAGTGACCACGCGTGCCCACCGTGGACGGACAATTTCAACTGCATAGATAAGTTGTAACATAGATAGACCTTCGGCTTTTATTCGGCAACCTTCATCGGGCAGTCCTGTCCTGTGCCATCTGTGTTCAGCTAATCTATGGCTGGTACATGTTACAAGCTACACTCACTCGCTAATGACGCAACTTGCCTCGCTTTACAGTTTCAACTTTTCCAGAGCAAAGTTCCATTGGAATTTTACTCTGAGAGGGGTAATATGACAAACGAACTCTTTGATAATTATTGCCAGTGGTAGGTGGCCAATTTAATCACACATACATTATATAAAATTAGGCCTGTATCCTAGGAATAAACGATCATAGAAGTATTTCTCATTACAAAATTCACACTCAAAAACGGCCTCTCGGTCCTCTCGATTAGTCTTCATCAATGAAATGGTCATCGTTTCTACCTCTATGATCGTTTATTCCCAGGTAAGACGTGCTGTAGAGTGAATCACTCTGTGATTGGTTCATTCTGTGCGCCATGCGTGACGTGAACGTTGATTGGGCGACAGAAAGTGACAGGCAGGTGCATAGATATGTTGTCGGGTAATACTGAACTCGCTCCGATTGGTAACACAATTGACAAGCCCTGCCGGCTATGCCACAATTGAACGGGCGGGGGTCATTTTTAGCGCTATGTCTTTATCTGTCACTGCCTGCATCCCAAAGGTAGGCAGAGACCGAAAACTGCCTGGGATGGAAAAAACTCGAAGACCCCGTTGTTACGTTAATTAATAATAAATATATTAATAATAAATAATAAAAAAATAATTAATAAAATAATTACGCTCACTGCCTTGACCATGTGTGAATATGCTGACCTTATCATAATAGTACATTACGATACTAGTGCGAAAAGTAGGAAATTCGCAACGAGTGGCGATAAATTAAAACACGACCGAAGAGAGTGTTTTATATCGACACGAGTTACGAATTACCTATTCGCACGTGTATCGTACAACGTTTTATAGTACATATGGCCCTTTGAAGTTTCGACATAGGCACGTAAAGTTCCTAATTATCGCACTAGTGCGGTAATGTAGCACCATATGTACTATAAAATACATAATAATATTAATACATAATAATTCTAAATATTATGCTTCAGAAAGGACTATTCGTATCACAACGGACCAGCGACGTGCGGGCGCAACGTTACAAACTAAAATAAACCTCACGATGCAGCCTATAATATACGTCCCACGGTAGGGCAGAGGCCTTCTCTCAGAGAGAGAGAGTATGGGCTTAATGACCACGCATGCCCACCGCGGATTGGCAATTTCAAGCGCCGAGAACACCTCAGAGACTCAGGTTTCCTGTATGTGAACACCTCAGAGACTCAGGTTTCCTCGCGATGTTTTACTTCACAGTCGAGTATTGTTACTATTTTAACTTCACAAATGCACGTAACCTAGAAGCTATTGCTACTACAATTTCACAAATGTACGTAACTTAGAAGACCAAGTCATAAACCACGACCGGCCGAATGAGAAACCGGCGTTCTTGTGAAAAAAAGCCCGGCCACGTGCAGTCGACGGCCACGTCTGGGGAATTTTTTTTTGCACATGTATTGTAGTCTCTAACTTCATAAGTATTTAAGTATTATTTTAGATTAAAATCTTGCCGCCCCGCACGTCGCCCGTGGTAACGTGGATGGACCATAGATTACTTGCACTACCTGCACCAACTAGAGTTACCTCATAAATCCATGCCCACGATCTTACATGCAATGTCTGTTAGTGATCGTTAACAAATTGCGGGGCGCCCGGTAACAACTCGTCGCTATGGCAACGGGGAGACAATGGTGCTCTAAACTTTGGGGGTGCTTCTTTCTGCTAAGGGTTTACTAATAAGCCAGTCATTTTATCACCGTTTGACAGAGTATCTTGTCCGCTTAGAGCTTAATTACCCAACTGCGGCGGAGCCCAAAAGGAGGGTAATGTGTTTGGATCGTATGTATGTTTGCAAGTATGTCCGATTCTACGTTCCCTCATAGCTCCTTAACAAATAGTCAGATTTTGACAAATAATATCTCAGTCGATTGCGCGAACGTGTTTGCGCGAGTGTCACAGGCTGTATGAAATCAGCATAAATAAAAAATAATAATAAATAGTCACTAAAAAGACAAACATAAACAACTGAAATAAAAGATAACCAACAACCCGATTGTTAAGCATTATCTACTAAGCAGGTGGGACCCAAATTCAGTTTTCAGTTTTTTCAAAATTTTGCAATTATATTTTTTCCACGCTCAATTTTTTTAGATACCACGACCGGCGCTAGTCTTTTTACGACAACGGGAATAAATAGCAGTTACTGTATTAGTACCTAGTCAACTTACTGTATAATGGACGGAGAGGCATTTATCATCTACGTGATTAAAAACGATTCTATATCAATTAACTAAGAAATATTAAAAAAAAATTACATAACATTCTTAGTATATGGCTCTTGTTACAATTCTCGCCATAGAGCGTTAAGGCCAATTTGGTTAGTGACGGGCAGAAAAGCTTTATAGAATTACGGTTAAGTAGGGCAAAATTTAATTGTCACTGTCATGAGGTTCGCAAAGGGGGCACAACGGGAGTGCCCCCGCGCATACAGCCCAGACATAACACGACACGGTGCTCCAACAGCCTCAGTTCGGGGCACTATCAGCTCTCTTCACTGAGTAGGCTGCGCGTAGTCTAATCGTTACGATAATTGATGTTAACGGACTCCTTAACCACTCATCTGCCGCGACACAGATCTGTGTCCAACTTAGTATGGCCCACCTATTCGTTCCGCGAGGGCAGTTCTGGGGTTAATGTTTACTACTCACACCAATAAAAGAAAAACCATATATTCCATAGATTTTTTTGCAAAAAGTTGCTTTCAAATCTCTCAAACATATATAGTGATTTTTAACATTAATAACGCGAGTATCCCCGTGGGAGCATACACTTCCGACATAATTGGCGTAAGGCAGGCAGGACACGCCACGCCGTGCACCGAGTTGATGCTCCAACAGCTTCCGATCGGGGCACTGTCGACGGTCTTCAGTGTGTAGACTGCGCGTAGTCTAATCGTGACGATAATTCGTGTTAATATTCACTAGAGCCACAAATAAAAAGTAACATATTCCATAGATTGTTTGCAAAAAGAGGCTTTCAAATCTCTCAAACATGTAAAAAGTTATATTTAGCGTTCACAACGTGAGTGCTCCCCTTGGGCGCATATAACACGGTCACATTAACTAGACGCTTGACGTTGATACAATAAGGTCCAAAACAAATACCAAAATGACAGAAAACTAAGCAAATTATCGACAGTAAGGTCAGCATCTTTGTAACCAATGCGTATGTCGATAATTTGCTTACTTTTCTGTCATTTTGGTATTTGTTTTGGACATTATTGTATCAACGTCAAGCGTCTAGTTAATGTGAACGTGTTACACAGCCCAGATATAATTAATGTAAGGCAAAACACGACACGCCGTGTACGAGGTTGACGCCCCAATAGCCACAGTTCGGGGCATTTTTGGCTCTCTTTACTGTGTAAACTGCGCTTAGTCTAAGCGTGACGATAATTAATGCTTAGGGGCCCCATAAGGCTTACAAAGTTATTTTTAGCGTTCACGCATTCAGCCCCGACATAATCGGCGTAAGGCAGGACACGCCACGCCGTGCACCGAGTTGACGCTCTGACAGACCGAGTTCGGGGCACTGTGTCGGCTCTCTTTACTGTGTACACTGCGAGTAGACTGACCGTGATGTTAATTCTTCGAAACTAAAACAAGAAAGACTCAGCTGTACCGCTTTTCCCTTGTTTTTAATAACGCAAGTATCTTGTCTCTGTTACACACGGGGCTTATTAATTAGGCGCGCAGCTGCGTGCCCGGGGCCCAATTACGTTTTATTGACAATTTTCTGCAACGCCCGCCTCAGAGATTCCCAAGGGCCACTCCCTAATAACCACTCTAGTCTTTGATCAACTTTCTAGCTAAGGCTTCGTTTACTTACGGCACCTTAATTTTTTTATAGTACATATGGTGCTACATTACCGCACTAGTGCGATAATGAGCACTTTACGTGCCTATGTCGAAACTTCAAAGGGCCATATGTACTATAAAACGTTGTACGATACACGTGCGAATAGGTAATTCGTAACTCGTGTCGATATAAAACACTCCCTTCGGTCGTGTTTTAATTTATCGCCACTCGTTGCGAATTTCCTACTTTTCGCACTAGTATCGTAATGTACTATTATCAGGCCAAACAAAAATGTTGATCAAAATAGTGTCACATTTTACGATTTATCAAATATTTGTAGTTTGCTGGAAGAAATCTCTTACAGAGATAAGCTCGCCTTTGTACATGTAATTTCTTATGTAATGTCCTGTTAAAAGTCTTGTGTGCAATAAAGTATAATAATAATAATATTAAAGCCACAAAAGGTCTGTCGATGAATAAAACAATGAATTATATATCTGAAACTAATAAAAATAAAACACATACAGTACAAATAATACTCATCTCGTACACACATTCTAAAGTTGTTGATGATTGTAAATTTAAATATACGCTGATTATGTATTACAATAATATAGGTAAAATGTAAGTAATGTTTAGAATTCGCAAACAAACTGCTTTTCAGGTTGGCGATAATTGTCTCATAATATGAAGGATTTTCTATAGTAAAAAAGTAAACGTTAAAAAATAAAGAATAAGTATAGTGTGGACCAATTTGATTAATGATCTACTCATACGCAATTTAAATAGCCAATAAAATTGAATAGCCAATAAAAACGGTGTTTTTACAAATTGTAAATCTCTGCTATCGTTGCTTTATTAATTAGAAAAATACAAAAAATACAAAATGGTTTATTGACACGAAAGATATGTTCATACTGTTACATAAGTACAGGTATAGAGGCTTGAATCAACCTTTCATTATAACAGGTGGTGTAAACCTTAGAGTAAAGTAATGGTGTAAACCTAGGATCTCATAATGTTAGGTAGGTAACATTGTATTGTGTTTTGGTAATAAGCGATTTCTATTCTATTCTTTTCAAAATATGTGTAATGTCTTTGGCTGGTTACCATTGCACAGGGCATTTTATTTTGGGACCAGGACAATGACTTGTGATGTATGGATGTTTTATGTGGATATTATATTTTTACTTAGATATGTATCTGAGGCCTATGGAGGCCTATGTCCTGCAGTGGGCGTCGAATGGCTGATGATGATGATGATGATGTATCTAAAGGATGTCTTTGAATGCGTTCGATTTCAAAATCACGATGTAATTAATGGAGTATTCAGAATAATATTAAGTTCAGGAGTGCGACCAAGTAAGCCCTCCAGTGTATAGGTTTGTCTGATTAGCCTACTCCGAACTGTCAGACACATACATATTTTGAAACTTTGGAGTCGTCCAAGTGCTTAACTCGATAGAGTGGAAAGTTACGTGATACAACGGCAGGACTGTACCTTATCACCACGCTGCTCTATGTGACGAGCCATACACTCAGTTTATTTACGAATCCGATTCTGTTCAAAGTATGAATTCGGCAATTAATCGGTAACTATAATACAATAAGCTGGGATAGCTTTGCAATGCTTTGGGAACAACCTGTGAGTTTCCCGTCTGCTCAGTAATAATATAATTTAAACAATATTCTATTCAGCAATGTCCATTTGTAAGGATAAAAAGGTTTGCGGACTAATAAATACTGACGCCTATAGCTTCCATCGATGAAAAGTAATTCCTCTCCACTCAAATCCTTTTTAGGATTCCGTAGTGGACAAGGAACCCCCCTGGCTTAACGGTTGATTGTAGACACGTAAAAAGGGTAGGGTAGTAGCACATTTAATGAACTTGAAAGGAAAAGTATCATGGCTAAGTAGGCTTTACCAGTTAACGAGTAATGGGCAACCAACTTATACGAGTAAAATTTCGTACAAAATCCATTAAAAATGACTTCGATGAGGTTGTTGGGTCTGTAAAGCAGATAAAAACTCCTCTTTCTACGGAACCCTACATTGCGCGTGGCCCCACACGCACTTGGCCGGTTTTTTAATAAAACCTTTGTAGGATTTCGTTTAAGAGAACCCTTACTAAAACTGTGCTCGTAACTGAAAAGGCTTTTTCATGAGGAATGTGATTTTTCTGAAGACGTATTTTTATTAGTTTAATATCAAATGATCTAATTATTAATATAGCACAGAATAATAAATAATTCTGCATTAACCACAAAGTAGGTGAGACCAACCTACCTTGTAATGGTAGGTTGATCTCGCCTACCAATCAATCATATTGAATTTGGTTCCCGCTTCCTAGTTAATCTTCAACAGTCAGGTTTTCTTTGTTACTTTTTATTTCTTGTATGAGTTTTTTCTCAGATTTATATGTTTCAGGCGCTTTACGTGCCACATCAGTATACCAGTCTCCGGTAAATCATTTTTGTACTTGTAGATGAAAGCCTATTAAAATCAAACACCATCACAAAAAGCAGAGAAACCGGCAAAAAAGTCCATAGAAGGGAAAGTTATACAAGAACGAAAGTTGTTGAAAATGACAAACGACTACAGAAATGTCGAATGACTACCTGTTTCGGGAATAGCGCACTTTGGAAACAACCCTATTATATTTGAATTATCAACAGTCTGTGTACATCCACGGAAGGTGTATTTAATTATTTATCTATAACAGTAGGAACATTTCTTAACAAAAACCATTCCCGCGGCAAGGAAACGACGTAGAAAGACTAAACCGGGATACAAAACGGAAAACAACGGGATAAACAGAAAAAAGTTGGCAGCTTCAACAACTTGCCAACCCCAAGTAGATGGAAGTTGTTCGACAATAGCCACTATCAGCAACATTCACTTATATTTTAGATCTTTCGTAATGGTAATATTAGTTTCTTACGCCAAATATAACCAATATACGCACAGTGCTACGAGGCTATAGAAGATTATTGGTTGAAAATTATTGGTAACAGTGAACATAATTCGAATTTTGCCTGTTTAACTCACAACTTTCTCTTTTAAGGCAACTTCTTTATTTTAATAAACAAAACTAATTCTCATAGTTGTCTCATATTACATGCGCAAACGCACATTCAGGCTTGTCGTAAAATATTGCATAACAATGGATTTTACCTTTAAGAGGTAAGATTTCGACATTTCGACCCTTAGGGAACCTTACGTAATTTCGAATTACCCCAAAAGGGCGCCTGAAACGAAACATAAAAAATATTACAGCGCTAACCAAATCGATCGTTTCGCACTCACCCCGCCCAAAAAAGGGGTGAGAAACACCTGAATTTCCATCGGCCATAATAATAAAACGTTTATCAACGAAACTGGCACATCCGTCACATTTCGACCCAATAAATTATGCTTACAACGGCCCGCGAGTGCGGGCAAAACTTTTTTCATTCCACTCCGAGAAGACGATCCGGGAAGGTAACTACGTTGCTTTTGGTCTAATCTTGTTACTTTTCGGCGACGGGTGTAGTTGTCTGTAATATGTCAAGTACCCAGGAACTTACCAAGTAGTGAAGAATAGACGAAAAGGATCTAATAGTTTGAGTTCATATTTTTTTATGTGCCGATCATGCCAGAGAAGAATGCGATTTAATTCTTTTGGTAGATGAGCTATTCTACGTTTGGCATTGGAGAGTTTGTTAAGGCGATATTACACGGCTCAATTACATTGAAGCAATGCCATTGAAAGGCATTGAACATTGAACGACTTTGCCTATTTACACGGTTCAATCACATTGAAGCGATGCCATAAAGCATTGGACAATTTTAACGACTTTACCTATTTACACAGTTCAATCATATTGAAGCAGTGCCATTGAAAAGTATTATTAGAAGATATTAGAAAACATTAAAAAATGCGCCCGATCGTTCAATCTCAGTGTTTAGACTTTTCAATCGCATTGAATGATTGTCTGCGGCAATCGCATTGAAAGCGTTCGCCGAGATTTAATTTCCAATGAAATTGCGCAAGGAAACAATGAAATTGACGTTTCAATGCAATGAAATTTAAAGCAATCATCATAATCAGCCATTTGACGCCCATTGCAGGACATAGTTCTCCCTCATAGTTTTCATAACCATGAGTGGGTTTTGCCATAATCTCCACGCTTGGCAGGTGGGTTGGCAATCGCAGTATGTGGTTGGAATCTCGAGAAGACGCTGCTGCCCGTCTCCTGGTAATTTATTTCCTTAGTCGCCTTCTACGACATCCCCGGGAGGAAATGGAGTGACGCTATTCTTAATCCGGCGTCACACGGAAATCGGTGAAGCCGTTTCGGAGGAGTTTGATAACAAACACAACACACTTGTGACACAAGATTTTTATATAATTAGATAATTAGATGTACGTACCTATATCAATCAATCTCAGGAAAACTCCTCTTCAAAATTTGTTTGTAACACAGCACATCAATATACTCCGTTACGTTACAGGTGTACTAAAATGTACAGGTTGATCTTTAGTCGAGTGTACCTCTATCCGGTTCTATTTACCAATGTTCCGTTGAGACTTCTGTCGTCTCTGGCTGAAGGCCCGCACTCGTAATCATTTTAACGGTGTTCAAAAGTCCGTGAATTCAACAAATTAAACGAGAGATGTACTGACGGTGTTAATTAAGTAGAGTAGTCACGTTGGTCGTTCAAAAAGGGGTCTTTCTGTTTCTCGGGATTCTACTCTCGAGGTTATTGTATTTGAATTGAGTGCATTTGTGTTACAACTAGGCGAATGTTCGACGTCCGCTTCAGTTGCATCCTAATGTTTGTATCGGCAGCTAATCGACCGTTACATATTTGTTGCAAATTCGACTGAGTAGACGACCTGTCTTAGCCTGTCTATATCTAAGCTATACCTACCATGTACATTAAACAGAATATCTGCACAGTTACGTTACGGGCGTTAGCTTAGTACACCATCGAATATCGGTTCTTCGGCGGATGTAACCAGCCGCTTCAACTTGCTAATCTTATAAGCCATGTCTGGCAGGGTGGTTATTAAAACGCAATCTGGCAATATTATCTTCGAGAGTAGGGGGCTGGAGATTCTATTGCAAAACTTTGTCTTGGACGCCTTTAGATAGGAGTTTTGTGACTTTTTTCGCTCGTGATTCCAATCATAAATTTAAATATACAAAAAAGATTGGAAACGCCACTGAAAGATTACTGAAATTGATGGCAATAGACATCGCCTTGGCCTCGCCGAGAATGTAAATAATAATGTTTCATTAAGACAACATTGTTCCAAACAATAAGATAATCTCAGATAAGATAATCAAAAAAGTTATTTTATTAAATGGAAAAATATTCCACAAATCTTACCTCTGTGATATCCAATTTTGAAAATAAGCGTTTCCATCCAATTATATACCTATGTAAACTAATGAGCCAGCTAGCTGGTAATATATTTTTTTATATTTTTATTCTAAAACTGCCTTACTTCTGAAATTGACGAGGTGCTTACGAATTCAATTATGAGATTGAGCGACAAACAAACCAGCAAAAGGTCTTTCGCTCAATAACTAATGCTAAGGATAAGTCTCGGGTTAATGACGACGATTAAGTTTTACAACAGTCATTAAGCGTTACTGTGGACAGGGCCCTGAATTACTTGGAATAGGTAATGTTAATAGTTTATGTTTAGTTAACCCGCGGAGGGGTCGGTCGGTGGTTAGTGGCGCGATTATGTCCGTTTGTTGACTAGAGAACATTAAAGTCTATTTTACGGTATGATAGGTTAGATTGGTTAGAGTATAATGGGCATTGCTCTACTAAAAAGTTGTTTTTTTTTCAAGAAAATAGGGATTTATGAAAGCCTAGGCGGAATATTTCGATTTAAAAATAAGATACCTCTATTCAAACAAACCAATATGCACCTTTAGGCTTTTTTTAATAAATTTTAAAGCGAAAAAAAAAACAAATTCTGAGAAAATCGGAAGTAGGTACCTACGTCAACAGAACAAATAAAACTAAAAAGAGTCGTAATCGGTCGGTTTCTCGTAAACTAATCGTCAATCGCTGTTAACAGCTGTCAGATAGATAGATATAGAAAACTGTATTATACATACAAATGGTAATAACACAGATATTTGTTTTTCCTGACGTAGGTACAATGAAGAATATTCTTATCTTATGTTTTCTTTCTTATACACTTTGGTCAATTGACAGCTATTAACAGTAGATTAACAGGTTGTTAGTGTACGAGAAACCGGGGGTAAGGGCCGTATAAATAAAGCTATCTCAAAGGTGAACGCGCTTTATTGATGGTCAAATTTTGGTAAATAAAATCTCAATCAATTCGTCAGCTCGGCGCGAGTGTAATAGGTTGAATGAAATCAGCATAAATCCAACAAAAAGAATTTAAAAAAAACTGAAATAAAAAATAACTAACAACCCGACTACTGAGCAGGCGGGCCCCAAATTCAACAATATAGGTAACTTAGGTTGGTACCTAGGTTGGTCCCGCCTGCTTAGTACCTAGTTAATGCTCAGCAGTCGGGTTGTTGGTTACTTTTTATTTCAGTTTTTTTACGTATGACATTCATTCAATAGAGAAGAAAATGTCAGTTATTTTTTAAACTTCTAAAGAGGACAAGCTGCACAATACATTGCTGTAGAAACACAATTAACCGCAACCGCTACAAATTGCAAAGGATATTATTTACCTCAAAACAAGCAAGTTTTAATTCTATTTCGGCTATCATTAATTATGTCTGGTTAGTTTGGCACTCTGCCCACTTTGCGGTACTGCGCTTGTGTGTTAAAGTTGTTTTTAATTGAGCCGAAAGTAGCCGCCCGTGGATATTATACATTATTGTAAGTGTTATAATGCCCGACAAATAACTTGACCAAATGACTTTGACTTTGCATGGACATATATCGGGTCTCATTGGTGGGGTGCGGGATGTGACTTGGAATTCCGCGGACTTTCAAAAGCAGCCTATATATTTCCCACTGTAGGGCACAGGCCTTCTCTCAGAGGGGCTTAATCACCACGCGTGCCCACCGCGGATTGGCGATTTCAAGCGCCGAGGTATACGAATATCTCAGACACTCTGGTTTCCTCACGATCTTTTCCTTCATGGTTAGTGAGTGGCATTGCCACTATAACCTCACAAATGTACCTACGTAACTTAGAAAACAAAGTCATGCTCGCACTGAGACTCGAACCTGTCTGTCGCTTCCGAGTCCAATGTTCTATCCACTAGACTACCACCGCTTTAGAACTTTATTTTAGCCTAATTGAATCGTGTGATTTTAAAACGACACATGTCCTTTCATTACAACTTTGCAGGAAATAGAAAAAACTGTTTTATTCAAATACTAATATCTACAACAGCAATATTTTAGCATATTATATTGATTTCTGTATGAATAAACTACAATGTTTTTTTCTAATGTAAATCAATAGGTAGGTGTAAATAATTTAATAACAAAAAAATGGGCAAGTGTTATTTTAAAAACACATGTGACTTGTGTTGTTTTAAAATCACACGATTCAATTAACACATTGTATGTTTAGTTCCGCCAACAAGCAACACCAACAACACAGTTTGGCGATTTTTTTTATAACACACTAGACTGCGTCATTTTGTGAAATAGATAATAAAAAACCTTGAGTGTCGAAATATACGATTTTGGCGGCATAATCGGCCGTATCTTTTTTTTATGTTAACTTAGAGGTTATTTCTTACAGCTTCAAGGGACTGTAGACTTGAGTATAGGGTTTTAATTTCAACTCTATATCTCCACGCGTTTCCGAGATAATGGCTGTTGACCTACAGACAGACGGATGGACAACAAAGTGATTCTATAAGGTTTCCGTTTTTTCCTATTGAAGTACGGAACCCTAAAAAATTGTAATGAGTTGGCTTTTAATGATAAAAATAACACGCTCTTACGTGACCATCGCAAACTCATCCCGACTGCGCGGATTTTTGTCCAAGTTATCCGCCGGGCATTATAATCAGACATCATTAGTTTGGAAGACGATGCAGCGGTGGTAGTACATAGGTAGTACATAGAACCCTTAAACAAATTCGAATGGTCCTAGATTCGATTCCGGGATGCATCAACGACTTTGTTTTTTTTTTTAATTAAAATATGAGTATGAGAAATATGAGGAAACCTGAATGTCTAAGGTGTTTATTCCGAGAGCGTAGCCGCGTGCCGCGTAGTGAGAAAACTATTGAGTGGGAAAAAATATAATTTAACTGTGTATGTAGGATGTTTGTCCAAATAGTTTGCACAAAATAATAGTTCTATCCCAATTTCATCATCATCATCATCAGCCATTTAACGCCCACTGCAGGACATAGGCCATCTCCCATATCCCAATTTAACCTAGCACCGGACGGGTTGGATTGAAAGTAGGCCTATACACAACCCCCGTAGCATGACCCCTATGTCGAACCCAACAAAAAGCTATATAATAGCCATCTTGCTGCAAGCAGCAAGTGAGAGTGAGATTCTTTATCGTTTGAGTTTGATACAAAGATATTTGCACACAAAACAATTACTTGGTATAGTTACTAGGATACCCTGTGATATGGTGACCAGGCAAGGACATGCCAAACATGGAAATACACCCAGACAAAGGCCATTGGTACACATCAGGTTCGGCCGCCTCCAGAGGGATTCAAACTCTGTTTTTGTATTCTAATTGCTGATAGCTGCTGACCTTGAAAAAAACATAGTAATGGTGGTCCGGTCGGGCTCTTTCAAATTCTACAGGTAGATAGAAAGTTAGTGTTATACATTCTTCATAACTATTTAAATTATGTGTAAAGCTGGGTCAATCATTATGCATGAAGCTGTCTCCCCCAGTTATAACCGCCATTTATTGTTGACAGAATTAGATTGTTTTGATCTCCGAATGGAAGATTTTTGCCTTTGCACTCTGTTTACGATGTACAGAAATAATTTTATTAGACGGGTCCTGATTTGTTTGTTTTGAAGTACAAACAGATGCCGCAAACGATAAATTTGTTTATATTTTCATGGAAACGAATGAAAGAGAATTAAAATTGTGATTTTTGAATACGCTCCAAGAGGTAGCCAGAACTAAAGCAATTCTTCACAAGGACATGTGATTGTGATGTGTGTTTATTAATGTATCATAAATCAAGCATCATGCGCACTCTACCGGGTGAATTTGAAATCGTTACAAATTTTTAAAAGAATAATTTTTCATATTAATAATTTAAAAGTAGTTTAATAAAAAAAATTGATAATCACAAATATCTAAAAAAATATTACACCAATATTAATAAATCATCTATCTAAACTATCGGGTTTTAAATCATGGTCAAAATAGCCACTTAAAAGTTGCTAATGAATTCAATGTCACTGTAATATTAGCAATGAAAATGTAAAGGTTGATTAGCTGTTGTGCTACTAAGTAAGTGGTTGACTTCGTGTCGTATTTTACGGCCAAAATATGCCGGGCCGAAGTGAATTAAAAAAAATTCACACCGCGTCGCACCCATCTGTCGACACGCCTCGCGTTTATCTTCGTAATTTTTGACATATTTTTCCGTAGTTTCACGCGCGCCGTTTTGCCCCGGAATCTTGGCAGCGGGCCCACCGTGCGCCACGCCGTCTGGGGAAATGGGACGAGCCAGTTCTTTTGCCGCGGTATGGGCTGAAAAAGAAATGTGGATGAGCCGGTAGGGGAAGCTCCAGGCGGACATACGTTGTCGTCGCTCTTTGCTAATGCAGGTGGTGCATTAGCAAAGAGAAAGATAAAAGGTACGCGAAACTTCCGAGCGTGCGTATAGCGATTAATAAAAAACATACATAAACTCAACGCCTGTATCCCGGAGGGGTAGACAGACACCAGGGTTTGCCACTTGACCTGAAGCCCAGCGCTGCAGTGGTAATTTGATTACATTTTAAGAATAAGTGCAAGAAAGCCTACAATATTTTTCGTAAACAATTTAGAAATTATAGTGGAGGCTTGTTGGGATCTTGCCTGTGACAATAATTTACGATCACTGTAATAAAAGCCACTGTCCCGTGCATCCGTCTCTTATTTACAACATTATTAATTAAGGTAAGTCTGATTGGAGGTGTGAACTACTACAGGCTTACTTCTCGAAACAGACCTGGAACGTGACACCGACATGCGGAAATAAAGACCGGTGTGAAACATGGACTAAATAAAAATATGCAACGATATTTGTTGGAAGAAACATGGAGGTGTCTACCTAGCGGTGGTGGCCTAGTGGGTAGAACATTGGGCTCGGACGCGAGAGGCCCAGGTTCGGTTCCCAGTGCGGGCATGTACCTATGACTTTGTTCTCTAAGTTATACCAATAGTATTTTTAGGTACCTTGAAACAGCAATTAGCCTCAAAAGAAAAAAAAGGAACCTTTACAGGATCAATTATTGGTTGTCACGTCCGTCTGTTTTTCAAGGTCCTTTTTCTCAGGAAGCTAATGAAAAAAAATCTAATGTAGTTTCCGAATTTCCGCGTCGAGTTTCCAAATACTTGTTTGACCGGTTTTCTTAAATAATATAATATTATTGCACATCATAGTTATAATTATGCTATTGTTTAATAATTGTTCTGAAAATAATATTTTTTTACGATAACTACTTTTTTTATATTATCACTGGTAAAACTCAATCTATAAATATTTTTATCTACACTCATATCATAATCTTCAAATTAAGAATTCAAACGTAAACACATATTGACAGGCTTTAAACAATACATAACTTTAAAGAAAATAAAAAAAAAGTGTAATATAAAGTTACATTAAAGGTCAGATTTTTCACTTTATGTTACAGTTATTTTTTTTAAAGTGTTGCTGTGAT
This sequence comes from Yponomeuta evonymella, assembly GCA_963969515.1. NCBI lineage: Eukaryota > Metazoa > Arthropoda > Insecta > Lepidoptera > Yponomeutidae > Yponomeuta > Yponomeuta evonymella. The sequence goes on along the minus strand of OZ018361.1, from coordinate 2,412,930 downwards.
CACGGAACAAAACTTAAGTTTTTTTTTTTAATGTCAAAAGTTGACTCTATAAAAAAACCTAATTTCATTTTTGTGGTACCAAAAGTGCAACTAAAAAGAAATTTATAATTGAAAATTTTGTTTCATTTCGATATGAGTTTAGTTAATAACCGTAGATTTATGTATAGTACCTACAAAGCTTGTCAAACGTGTTTTCCTTTGATTCCTTACTTTGAAGATTAAGACATGAGTGTAGATAAAGTAGAGTATGAGACTGCACATAACTTGGTATTAAAATACTCGCGAATGCTATTAAAAAACTCGCCAAGGCTCGTTTTTTTAAATCTCGCTCGTGTTTTAATAACCCTCATTATGTGACAGTCACATAAACTACTATTCTAAAATCGATTTTTGACTGATACGACTAGGAAAAATTTACTGGTGATTAAAAAGTCAGGCAGCAGATGTAGGTAGAGAAGTGGGCAATCGGTAAAATCCCACGACTTCCTATAGACCCCGAAATAATCTCTCACAAACAGATATAAACGTTGATTAAAGCCGCTATTAAATCTAAACTGCAATTAGAACACCAAGTGACTCGTTTCCTTTCAGTTTCCTTTACATTTAAACTACTACTTCGTCTTTGCCAGATCTCTTGCTAAGAACTAAAGTGAGTGGTGGGGACTATACAATGTAATTTCTCGTCCGACAAAACCTGGGCCGCGTTTTATAAAACTATAGATAATTCGTACGACCGTAGGTACATACATTGCGCAGGCGATTCCTACTTGTTAATCTGTGGGTTATGTTATGCCAGGGAAGTTGAGTTATTGCTCAATCACGCTAAAACGGCTTAAGGATTTTAATTTTGGCACATTACTTGAATTAGCAGCAGGATGGGTGTTTTTAGGGTTCCGTACCTCAAAAGGAAAATACGGAACCCTTATAGGATCCCTTTGTTGACCGTCCGTCCGTCTGTCAAGCAAGACCCATTATCGATTTGAAATTAAAACCATGTGCTCAGGTCTACCAGTCCCTTAAAGTTGTAAAAAAATCAAACTTCTAAGTTAACGTAAAAAAAAGATAAGGCCGTTTGTGCTACAAAAAACGTATATTCCGACAAATAAGGCAATCAAAATTTATAGGGTACCTTCTGTTGACATAGAACTGTGAAATTTGGCAAGTAGTATCTTCTTATACTACACATAAATAAATAAATACAGGGAAAAATCTGAAAAATATACATTCGTAATTAAATCATTAAAAAATTAGTCTTAAAGTTCGGGGAAAGCTTAAAAAAAACTGCGAGGCTCGATTCCTGAACTATCTATAATATGTAAGTACTTATGTACCTACAAATTTGCACGGAACCCTCGGTGGGCGAGTCCGATTCACACTTGTCTGATTTTTATTTCAGAATGCGTGTGTTCCGACCTAGTCATGTACCTACTTGGTTTGTTTGGACTTTGTTTTCGAAGTTAAGTAGATTTGTGATCTTCTATTAGCAATACCACTCTCTGGACCCAACTCTGAAGTTCACGCCGACGAAGTCGCGGGCAGAACCTAGCAAGTCATATTTGGGTATTTCCTGAAGACGAAGAAGATCAAACAATACCAGGCTTAAGCTGAGCCCAAAACTATGCTTTGCGGGATCTCCGGCCTCAGTACCAGACTATTTCAAGAGAATACCAGCTTATACCTAGCCAAGAACTGTGACTAACAATAATACCTTTCACACAACACTTGTCCTGATCCCAAACTAGGATACCCTGTGCTATGGTAACCAAGGCAAGGACATAACAAACACGGAAAAATACCCAGTCTGAGGCTGTTTGTGCAAGACAAGGATACCAGCTCATACCGAGCCAAGAACTATGATTGTGGGATCCGACTGCATGGTAATCCACGCACTTCATTATTCCGAGAGAATTCCAGCTTTTACCTGGATCCAGGATCCACTTAGATGGATTACTCGGGCACTGATCTATTCAAAGAGAATAATCTATTCCGAGCCCAAAAACTATAATTGTAGGATCTACGGCCGAATAACTCCAGCACCAGACTATTCCGAGAGAAAACCAGCTTACACCGAGCCAAGAACTATGAGTGAGGGATCCGGTTAAATGGATTACTCCAGCAAAGAGAATACCAGATTATTCTGAGCTAGGAACTTTGACCGCGGCTTGCTCTTCTCTTCTGCCGGATTGCTCTAGCACGGGGTAGAGGTTGGTATTCTCTCTGAATTGTCTGGACTATTCCAAGAGACTACCAGCTTATACCGAACCAAGAACTATGATTGCGGGATCTTCGGCAGGATTACTCCAACACCGACGCATTAAACTAGCTAAGAGAGTCTTAGTCCGACGGGCCACCGCGTCTTAATCCTTATCCTCGGTGATGTAGAAATATGAGTTTTCTAGTAGAACTTCTTGTTGGAACCTACGAAAGAGGACTGCTCACATCTTTTTTAATCGACTTCAAAAAAGGAGGAGGTTATGAATTCGACGCGTATATATATATATATTTTTTGGCTATTTTCCTTTTATCTTTATTTAGTACTGTTTGGAATGTTTCGTGAGTTTTATTATTAATAGTTCGCTAGCTTTTCCAATATCTGTTTTAGTCGATAGTTTTCCTAAAACTTATAATAATAATTCGTAACTTTAGTGCGTATTGCGCTTTATCCGTGTGGCGCCGGATTAAGAATAAAGTCACTTCATTTCCTTCCGTGGATGTCGTAGAAGGCGACTGAGGAAATCAATTACCAGGAGACGGGCAGCAGCGTTTTCCTAAGATTCCAACCGCATACTGCGATCGCCAACCCGCCTGCCAAGCGTGGCGATTATGGCAAAATCCCTCATGGTTATGAGAGCCATAAGGGAGGCCTACATCCTGCAGTGGGTGTCAAATGGCTGATGTTGATGATGATGAACTTTATTGCGGCCATGCATTTGTTCAGATGTTTATTTTATTTATTTATTGATACTTTTATTGCACTTGAAAAAAATCATACAATTCGGCGGACTTCACGCCATAATATTTAGGGTCTCATATCTACAGCAACTAAGTAATAAATGAACTGAAGTTCCAACTAAACTGCCATATTCATTCATACATTCTAATTGCACCGGTAAAACCAATTTCACAAAAATTATCTGCCACATACGCAGTATAACGTATTCATGAGAGAATTCAATATGGCACAAAAGCTTCAATAAGAGCAAACTTCACTTAAAAAGTTCCAGAGCATTCTACAACCCGTTCTCGTAACATAATATAACTTAACTCTCATTCTATATTCATGGGACCATCAAACATTTCCATATATGTACAGTCAACACCACATCAACATTTTACATACATGCACTCTAATTAGTTACGTTAAGGACGACTTTGTAACAAAAATGTAAAGGTTCGCCTGCTGTCGACTGTACATGGCATGTGCTTTCTCTAAGTATGGTCGCATTTAGACTAAATTATCGAGCTAGACCAAGTTTGTTTTCTTCTTGACTGGCTCGTTGTCGAGTAGTTTAACACGTTGGATTACGTGTAACTTACTATGACAATTCCATGTACATTGCATAGCCGACTAACCCATATATTAATAAGTAGGAAGACTAATCATACTATAAATCCGCTACGCAGTGAACATCGAATTGAGACATTAAACTAGGAATTGTAGTTTGATGAAACACGGCCCTCGTCATTCTGTAGGTAAAATAACCACAGCTCTTTTATTTCATACTAGCTGTTCTGGCGGACTTCGTACCACCACAGAATCCGTTTATACGATTCTTTCAAAATGTTATCTATTTTTAAAACACAACGTTCGCTCGCACAACGCCACCTGTTTTAAACTTAAAATAAATATTATCCCACGGGAACGCATTATCGGGATATCAAGTATGCTATGTCTCAATTCAGGTCTTTGTCTATCTGTATGCCAGGTTTCATGAATCCGTTCAGCCGTTATTGCGTAATTGAGTAACAAATATCAACACATCTTCACAAACTTGCACATTTATAATATTAAGTAGGATTCTTTACGCTAATTGTGAAGGAAGGAAACATGAGATGTGTTCACATACCTCAGGGCCAATCTGATGGGCCCGCGTGGTAATTACGCCCATAATATCTCTCTCTCTCTCTCTCTCCCTCTCTCTCTCTCTGCTTGTGTGCCCTGCAGTGGGACGTTCTAGTTCTAGTTCTAGTTCGACTGGAGATTTCCGCACTTAGCCTCATAGTTGGGCCATTGTACGTAGCAAGTGCTGAGGTATGTAAATATCTCAGACACTATGGTTTCCTCACGATGTTTTCCTTCACCGTTAGCGAGTGGTATTGCTACTATAACTTCACAAATGTACGTAACTTAGAAAACAAAGACATTGGTACATGCCAGGATTCGAACCCACGACCTACCGAATGAGAAGCCGGCGTTCTACCGCTCCGCTACCACAGCTCTTGCAGTGGGACGTGAGTGGGACGTATATGGCTACATGAAAAAACATGTTTAGTCTAAATGTAACTTGAGAGTTTTATATAGCACTAAATAAGGTAGACGGGGACATGATTGCTCTGCTTTACCCTCCGAGGGTGCGGGGGAGAACTTAGTGCCACTTGCCTCGGAGACTGGACACGTAGGATTAAGAACTATCTGGTTATTAGAAAGTTTTGCAAAAATCCCCCGTACTCATTTTTCACTATAAATACTCGTAGCAATCTACTAAAGTAGATTGTTTATAAGCTTGAAAGTAAAGTCAAACTAAGCTAGTACTTGAAAAATAGACAATAAAGACTAATAAATCGGCGGGTTTGGCGCCGGAAAAGTACATAACGCTCCCGCGCAAAGCCAAATTTGTGAAACCCGTTGAGACGTGTAATTCTGGGCTACGACAAATTTCAATCTTTTAATTAATAATAATAACTTCCGCACCAACCATTTGACTTGTCATACAAACTAGGACAAGTGAATGGTTGATTATTCACTTGTGTCTCTTCATTTTATGTCTCTTGTTTCTTGCAATAAAGAATATTCTTAACTTAGCTGATCTTATCTTTTGGTAACCAGGACGTCACAAACATGGACAGTGGACAAACACCCAGACTTTGTACAAATATGTAGTGGCCCCAGTACAAATCGAACCCACGACCTCCGGCACAGTAGACAGACGCGACAACGAGGCAAGGAAACATAAGTATGAATATTTAAGTATTATCCATCTATATATAAAAAGGTATTCTTATAATAAAGGACGGAGTGTTTCTGAAATTCAGATTGAAAAATCAATATCAAGTAAAGCTATTTATTATGTTTCCGGTGAAAAAAAAGACTACATATTCTCATATGTAATTCGTAGCCTCTAAATAGGTTTTTAAAATTGTCCTCAGCACGGGATAGTGCAACAAAAAGAATATAATTCCTAGTGTACATACAATAAAGAATATTATATCTATCTATCTATTATAAATGCCGTTCAAAATCGGGACGGTAGGACAAACAGCCAACCAGGTCCAAACAAAATCGGACTGATGGTAACCCTATCAACACAAGTAATTCTTTCTCTGGTGTCCTTTCATGAAAACTACCAGGAAATACCTACGTCTCTTACCATTTTACATGCTCACGCGACACCACCAAGTGCCCTGTTCATAAAGAGTATTTTATTTCAGACGAGATTCCGCGACATTCTGCCATAAATGGGGATATTTGATAAGGAGAGCTCGCTTGCTAGATTTTTATTGCTTTGCATGATAAATTTTGTTTAAAAGATAGAGCGAAGCATGAATAAGTAAGGCGCATGTAAAACTCGAGGTTTCTGAAAGGCGAAAACTGCATTTTTCTTAAAAAAAAACCTGTTTTTAAAACCTATTTAGAGGCTAAACATTCCACCCATGCCGGGACTTGAACCCGCGACCTCTGGCTAACCGTGCCAGCGCTCTCCCAACTGAGCTAATGGGCAAATGCGAAATTTCGAGCCTCTTTACAAACTTCTCTGTATTACGTACATTTTCCATTTTTCATTTTTTACGTACTAATGGCGGTGGTAGTCTAGTGGGTAGAACCTCGGACTCGGAAGTGGGAGACCCAGGTTCGATCCCCGGTGCGGGCATGTACCTATGACTTGGTTTTCTAAGTTATGTTATAGTAGCAATACCACTCGCTAACGGTGAAGGAAAACATCGTGATGAAACCTGAGTGTCTGAGCTATTCACATACCTCAGCGCTCGAAATCGCCAATCGTGATTAAGCCCATACTCCTTCCCTGAGAGAAGGCCTGTGCCCTACAGTGGGACGTATATAGGCTGCTTATGTTATGTTACGTACTTTTTCATTTTTTTTGTCGAGATGATCTAAAATGGTTATCTTTTTGAATTCCTTTTTATTCTTTCACTTGCACCGGCGATCCATCTCTAATGTGTCCTATCCATTATCCGTATAATATGGTTGTCTGGAAAAAAAAAGTTTATATTTGTGTTGATGTAATTTCCTGGGTCCTAAAAACTTCAAAGAACTACATGGTTTTTACTATGACAATTTGATCTCCGATGAAAATACCATTGACCCACTGACGTATTAATATGTGGGCCACAAGTAGAATCGGCCACGCAATGTATATTACATTACACAAACTCATGTTTGTATCCCGGAGGGATAGGCAGAGACCAGAGTTTGCCACGTGCCCCGAAGTCCAATGATTCAGCTGTAATTTAACATTCATCATCATCATCATCATCATTCAGCCACAAGAGGTCCACTGCTGGACACAGGCCTCCTCCATGGATTTCCAAAAAGACCGGTTGGAAGCGGCCTGCATCCAGCGCCTAATTTAACATAATATTTTATTAATTACAATTTTATAATTGACATACCTTGACATGCCATACCGTGTAGTTATGTATAGCATTCAAGTATGATATATGTAAGTTTATTATTATTATTATTACGTATATGTATGTGTATTAATATTCGTATTTGCACCGACTACCTGTGTCTATTTCTCCTTCGGCAAATCTCCGATATGAGGTTGCCTGGAAGAAATTGCTATTAGCAATAAGGCCGCCAATTGTATCTTTTCTTTTGTCATTGCTGTTTCTGTAACATTTTTTTCCGGTATACAATAAAGAATATTCTTACCTTATCTTATCTTATACCTCTTTCGCTTTATCAACATTTATTAGTCGTTACACGCACGCACGCTGGTTTCGGGTACTTTTTCTCTTGCCCTTTACTAATACATATCCTATTAGGTCGAATTATGTCCGCCTGGTACATAGAATTTCATCGAAATGCCATAATAAACTAAGAATTGTAGTTCGTACAATAAAGAATATTTTTTTATACTTACACCCAATATTAAATCACAACTTTTTTGCAATATAAGATTATATTTAAAGCTTACGTGATTTCCAAGAAGAACTCATACCTAATATATTATTTTGTCAACAGAGACCCGTTTGAAAAATGTTATTACGAAATATTTTCCTCGATATTATATTTTTCAGTAGGTACAGCTTATATTCGCATGGATCCAAATATAAACTCTACTTAAATTGTCCTTTGAATCGGAAAAATCATATCCAACGTGAGCTCCATCAGTTTATTTGTTGCATGACTCTTGTTTTCATCATTTTATATCGAAATTCGTGAAAGCAAAATATGACGCTATTATTACTTGGTAAATTATAAAAAAGTAGTTTATATAGCACTGTTTTCATGCGATACGTATTTACTGTATTTGGGAAGGAAATAAAAATGAGTCCCAAAGAAAATCAAAATAAATATTTCCATAAATTTTAATGCACACTTTTCTAAACATCGCCACGAACTTCACGTCAACTTCGCACGAGTTAGGGATAAAAACGTTCGTAACTAAAACCTATGTATACTTAAATAGAAACGATATATGTCAACAACAAACTACAAAAAAACGCACAACTAAGTATGTAAAGTCTACTGAAAATAACAGAGCAATCGAAAAGGCGTTTAGAACTCTAAACTGAAACCGAAACCCAGTCGCATCCTCCTTTGCCTGTCGATCTGCGAACTGATAATCAAGCGGAGCATTCTCTCTTGCACCATCTCCCCGTCGAAGTAAATGTCTTTCTGAAACGTGAACCCGCCGCAGCGCTGTGTATCCACAAAGATTTTCAGCTCAGAACCGTTCATGTAATTCTTATGGATTGCCAAACCCAAGGTCGTCGGCCCTCGATTGATTTCCTCAGTGACTATTGATGCCAGTCTCAACCCGGGCCCGAATTTTTTGAATAAGCATATCTGGAAACCCTTTTTGGAGGCCGTGGTCGACAAAACAAACGAAGGCTTTGTGTATCGCGCGCTGATTGAGTAATCCGGCGTCAGAGGGAATCCTAGAGGTTTGAAGCCCACTTCAGTGCCGAAACTGAAATCTGGTCTGATTTTGTACATCCAGTGTGTCACTACCTTCGTGTTGTTTGGGTCGACATCCTTCATTGAGCAGGAAATGGATCCAATAGTGCACTCGGTCTCTTTCTCGAACGTCAATTCAGTCTCTGAGGAGATTAGGTCTTTGATCTTCGAAGTGATGACCACCTCATAACCATCTGCGACGGTCTCCGCGTAGGAAGCGGTGATAGAGCCAGAGGGATCCACGATAACTTTGTCATCCGGCGGCGGTACCATTTCTTTGTCTAACACTTGTGCGAAACACTTGTATGTGTCCTTTTGCCAGCCAAAACTGTACTGTTGCATTATCTTGATCCGGTCCATGAATTCCCTTAGTACGACCACTTTGGCACCAACGAAACAGTTCGGGAAAACGTTTTTTGATTCGGCGTGAACGTCACTTAGCCTGATGATCTTCTCTTTCCTCGGCTCTTCCAAGTATGTGTAAGATTCCTTTTTGTAGGGAAGAAGGCCTTTTACCATGTTGATGAGTCCTTTCAAATCTGGCTTGAATTCTTCGGTCAAGTCCATTTTTGTTTCTTGTAAAAAATTACCTAAATTATTGATTTCACTGAACAAGTCCGTTGTCATTGTCTGTCAGCAGTTTTATTTTTAAACTGTCAATAGTTCGCTGGCGCCCTGTGCGGCCAGTGCCCTATGCAAAGAGTTTGAGACTATTTTAATTTTAGATTCATGGGCTGCTGTTACAGTAGCGTATGTCGCTTGTACCCGCATCATCCGTGTGGCGCCGAATTAAGAATAGCGTCCTCCGTTTCCTTCCTTGGATGTCGTAGAAGGCGACTAAGGAAATAAATTAACAGCATACTGCGGTCGCCAACCCGCCTGCCAAGCGTGGCGATAACGGCAAAACCCCTCATGGTTATGAAAACCACGAAGGAGGCCTATATCCTGCAGTTGGCGTCGAATGCTTATGTAACTTCTATGAAAATAGGTATGTTATATATAATGTGTATATAATATATACACAGAAGTAATCTATAGAAAACGCCACTGGTTGCAGAATTCCATACATATCTAGGTAAGATTTTCCTGACCCGTAACTTCATTGTACAACTAGTGAAAGATTTATTTTTATTGGATAAATTCTTATAGTTTCGGAGATTACCCCTTACATATCTATATAAACATACAAACTTTTTCTATTTATAGTAGGTATTAGTAAGAATTATTTATATTATTGACGACCTCGTAGCGCAGCGGTAGTGCATCTGCATACCATGCGAGAGGTCCTGGGTTCGAATCCCGGCTGGGGACAAAAAAAAAAAAACCCCAGGTCTTGGATGTTTACATGTTTGTGATGTCGTTGTTTCTGGTTCCCACGACACAGGGTGGGGCCAGAAGCAATGTATGTGCCTGTATGTAAATGTTAAAATGTTAAATGTTTATACCATAGAAATAAAAATAAAATTAAGCAAAAAATAATACATTTAAATATAAACTCGCGCCTGTATTCCGGAAAGGTAGGCAGAGACCAAGGTTCGCCACTTGCCACGATCCTGAGTGAAGGGGAACTAGACCTCTGTTTAATCGCTTCTTATAATCTTTAATCGTTACTTGTAAGTAACGTCACAAGCGGGCGCATTTTCAGTACACAAATATTGTACAGTAATATTTCTGTGGCAACATCACATTACACTAAACTTTAGCGTACTGCAGGATTAAATAAGAAAAATAATAGTTTTTAATAGTAAAATAGTTACACAGTTATTTGTCAATAGTAATACTTTGGAATCATTAGGCAATTGTTTTGGAATCATTAAACGAGATATCGTTTCCTTATTGACCAAGTTCACGTTTCTCTACCTAATTCGGCAACTAAAACCGGCCAAGTGCGTGGCGGGCCACGCGCATTGGAGAGTTCCGTAGAAAGAGGAGTTTTATCTGCTTTACAGAACTATATAATAACTTCATCAAAGTAATTTTCAATGGATTTTGTACGAAACTTTCCTTTTATAAGTTGGTCGTTGGTGTAAGCGAGAAAAAAAACGCATCCCTAATTTAGATGTAGGGGAGATAACGAAGAAAAAGATTTTATTCTACTTTTTTATCGCCGTAATAAATATGTATAACTATGCCAAATTTCAGCTCTAGTACTTATCGCCTCTGTGCTAAGCTGCGGACAGTCAGAAAAACGGACGGAGATGGCGAGACAATAAGGGTTCCTTTTTAACTACGGAACCCTAAAAATTAATAACCTTGAAGGGCTCTTCTATTTTGTTCAGATTGCCCCTCATCCATCTTCAACTTAAATTTTCGAATACTGAGAAGCAATTAGTCATGTAATTTATCAAGGGAGTCAGTGGGACATTTCCCCTAACTTGTTCTAAAAGGGTTGGAAAGTGAAAAATCATCGGTAAGTCTCTCCCAAATTATGCCATCAGCGGTGGCCCAGGTGGTCATCAATAAAAGTTTTCAAAGTCACGAGACCCTTTGCCGGCAGGTGATTATGTCAACCCCTTAGCTTCATAATCAATCGATCACCACGTTAAATTGAAATCTTAAGTTCACTTTTCCTACGATTGGTGAAAAAATGTTAAAAGTATGACTAATGAGTTTGGTAACAAAATAACATAAACTCGCCCGAGCCTATCTCGCTTGTTTGTTAACAACACAGATAAAACAAAACGGAGCTCAAACCAGAATAATAATATTCATTTTTCATGTTCCCTAATGATAGATAGATAGATACAATTTAAATTCAATGGCTAAATTTGAATTGAGATTTTAATTATGTTATTTATTTGCTATTTTGCTTGTTTATTTTATTGTGAAAACAAACAGAAATTAATAAAATATATGAAAATGTACCCGAAACCGCATGCAAAGACTAATAAATGTTGAGGAAGCGAAAGTGGTCTGTCAGGATGGTGGCAAGTGGCAGACCCTGGTCTCTGTCTACCCCTCTGAGATACAGGCGTGAGTTTATGTATACATGTATAAATAAAAATATTTGGCCAAACCACCGTTATGAAGCAGACAATGACTTTTGCTCACAAATGAAGCGGTGGTAGCCTAGTGGGTTGAACATTGCAGTCTGAAGCGGGAGACCCAGGTTCGATTCCCAGTGCGGGCATGTACCTATGACTTTTCTTTCTAAGTTATGTTCATTTGTGAAGTTATAGTAGCAATACCACTCGCTAACGGTGAAGGAAAACATCGTAAGGAAACCTGGGTGTCTGAGCTATTCACATACCTCAGCGCTTGAAATCGCCAATCCGCGGTGGGCACTCGTGGTGATTAAGCCCATACTCTCTCTCTAAGAGAAGGCCTGTGCCCTACAGTGGGACGTATATAGGCTGCTTATGATTTATGATGATAACATCATTCCTTTTAATGTATGAGTTGAAACTGCATGATAGGACGTCGCCCTTAGTGAGAGATATTTTGTCTACCATAGAGGTTCAAATAATGTTTGGAACTTCAAGGGAAAATTTAATAGATTATGAGAAACTCATAGGTTATTAAAATGTTTTGCAAATCTTTGCAAAGGGCGGCTTTAATAAGCACCCACATCAGTAAACGTATGCTCGCGCTTATGCTCTACTCAATAAGAACGGAGCAAAGGTACACTCGATCTCGCTTAATGCTCGATCCTGTTAAGTCTTTGCACAATGGAGGCTCTAGAAAGGCTAACTACAAATTGTAAATGAGAAAGTTTTGTAAATTACGCGAGTGAGCAGGGAATTGAAAAGCTGGCGTGAATGCCACGGACGCCGCTGTACTATTGTATTCTATATAACTATGTAGCTGCCACCTAACTGAAGTTTGCTTTTGAGTCCGTTTTTCTGCTGGAGAGATGCAGAGGTACTGAGATAAGATAAGATTTGTAGTGCTTTCTTGTTGCACATGAAATGTCTTTATAACTAATGTAAAAGTATCAAACAAGAACCCTGCTAGAGCACTACAAAATAGGCTTAAAATGTGTCTGCAAATAGGCTTAGAACAACTCGTTGACTTTTTGTAAGAGTATACGTTTAAATCTAGTACCAAGTGCAGTAAGCCATTAACAAACCAGCAAGGGTAGTACGATGGCACGAGTCACGGGTTTTGTGGCGCTAAGATGTGATAATTTGACAGTCAATGTATTGGAAAGTCGCGACTCTTGATGTTTAAAATACGTGACTAGCGCCGTCGTACTACTACCCAGCCTGTATCGATTAAGTCTCTTCGATGGACGTTTTCATTCCACTGCCTTTTTAACTCGTCACTCCTATAGTGTTGTGTTGTGAGTCCTCCTTTAGTGTTGCGACAATGTGTTGTAGTTCCGAAAGTTGATGAATTGTCTAACATTTTTGTTTTAGGTATTTCAGTTATTTTAAGTAGGTTAGTTGGTTCATATTCATTCTAAGATTCTAAATTTGTTATTTACATTATTCTCAAAGTATAATATTTGCACACCTTAACTGGTAGAGCATGCATGTTCTTTTCATTTACTTTACCAGCTACTTTAATGTATTTACCATGCTTTAGCAAATAAAATGTTTTATCTTTATCTTTATCTTTATCTTATCTAAAGTCTGTACATATATTTGGCTTTACAGACTGACAAATACCCTATCATAATTTGATTGTAATGCTGTGTCTATAATGCTGTTTTGTATATCTTTTACCAGTGAAATAAAATAAAAATAAAATGTGATGACAACATACAAGAAAGTGTAATGCTCCCGTGATCGTTACTATAAAGCATAGTGTATTTTTTTAACTTCAATTGTATGCTTGCTATATACTTTATTTTGTGAGTTTCCATATCCTCAATAAATTTAATTCGTTTCTTTACAAATCTTAGCTCAGTTTATTGTCTACAGTACAACCACGAGTTTCAGCAGGTGATGCCTATTCACTCTAGAAACAAGTGTAAGTACGAGTATCTTTGCCAGATCTATTAACAGTTTAACGTTGGGATCCAAAGATAAAATTATGGTAATCGGAAAAGAATATCACAAACGTGGAAAAACACCCAGCTAAGGCCATTGATACAAACCGTACAGCGGCTCACAACAAGGAGCTAAGGTTATAAAACAAACATCAGTCTTAAAATTTCTAAAAAGAAGAAAGAAAAATACCACGCTCTTCGTCCGAAATCACGCTTCTTGACGCTCACCCTACAAGCCCGCCAAGTGCATGGCCTCCGTAACACGATTTGCTAACAATAGGCAGGAATTCCGGCACGCTTTTTCAATGGCCATTCGCGTTAATTGTTTTTGCCGATCGACCAGCGAAATTGCCGAACAGGGAGTTTGTACTTGTACTTGTGCGATTTGTACTTGTGACAGCCCATGCTAAGTACTGTTTATTAATCTGGCTTAATGTCAGTCCTATGTTTAAGGCTACGTAGCAATTTGACGGACTCAATAGGTCATCATCATCATCATCAGCCATTTGACGCCCACTGCAGGACATAGGCCTCCGTCATGGTTTTCCTAACCATGAGGGGTTTGCCATAATCGCCACGCTTGGCAGGCGGGTTGGCGATCGCAGTATGCGGTTGGAATCTCAGGAAGACGCTGCTACCAGTCTCCTGATATTTGATTTCCTTAGTCGCCTTCTACGAAGGAAGGAATCCACGGAAGGAAATGGAGTGACATTATTTTTAACCCGGCGGCGCCACACGATAACTCCTACCTACTCAATAGGTACTTGACATTAATCAAAAGGTATGTACTTGACTTTATCTCTTGTGATAAAGTGTGACTTCGCCTACAAAAGCACATATTCTCGTGCAAACGAGCGTTTGACCACAAATAATGACGATGCACGACCAAAACGTTCCAATATTTTGAACTTTAGCCAGTGAACCTAACAAGGTTCTTTAATGGACAAGACCCCCCCCCCCAAATTCGTTTTGGTTTCAAACGCAAAACGTCTGGATCAAAAACGCCCTTGCTCAAACTACTCTATTGAGGAGAACACTCAAAAAACGCTGCTGTGTCTAGTTCATAAGACACATCACGACTTCCTAGGAAGCCTCTACTATGAAACAGCGAAGGCTGATATGGCACGAAACACCTCAAAACCTCTTCGCTTTGTGCTGGCAAGAATGGGAATCCCCGTTTCGCTGCCGAGCGACACTGATTGCTTTTTAAGTAGCACACAGCGTCTTTTTTAACAGAGGTATTGCCATTTGGCGCTCTTTGAGACAGGTATAGTACAGAAAGTGGTACAGTTTCCTGAAAAGGATAGCTTTAGGCATGTCTAACATAATTTTATGCCTGCCACACACAGGCGCGGTAAAATATTTGGCTACGATTTATATAGGCCGTGTCCGCCACCGCTACTGTGCCAGTGAGTGGCAATCCGTTCCGAAATTAATAGAATAAAGTGGGAAATTATTTTGAGATGTATACAATGTATATATTTATGTGGGCGGGGCACATAGCACGTAGAACTGATGGCCGATGGGGCCGAGGAGTTCTCGAATGGAGACCACATATCGGCAAGCGCAGCGTAGGACGACCCCACAAGATTGACAGATGACCTCATCCAAGTGGCAGGAAGACGCTGGATGCAAGCCGCTTCTAATCAGTCTTTTTAGAAATCCATGGAGGAGGCCTATGTCCAGCAGTGGACTTCTTGTGGCTGAATGATCATGTATTATATACATTATATACATATCTAAATGTACGTCTGTAACCGGCAGAGGCTTTTTACTCACAGGTGGCAGCACATACACCGGGACGCCAGCAGATTTTTATACTTTTTTAGGGTTCCGTATCTGAAGGGTGCCGAACGGGACCCTATTACTAAAACTCTATTACTATTCTCGATCTTTGTGTCTAATGTTGTATAGATAAGGGTACAGAACCCTACGTGCGCGAGTCCGACTCGCACTTGGCCGTTTTTTTTTTTTAAATTATGATGACCCAAATTGTAACTAGCCGGCATTAGAGTTTAGGGTTTATTTTTATGGTTTATGGTTCATTAGGGTTTAGACTCGGTAAAGCATTTTTTTTCCAAAAGTACCTACTATTTCATGAAAATTTTCATGTAGAGCGTGAGAAGGAGTAATGTTCCGACGACTCTTGATCATCTATGTATCAGAATCGTAACGTGAAGACAAAAAAAAGTATGTTGGCAAAAAAAAGTAACTACAAAACCAAACCATCTTTGCTTTAGCAACTGAGAAGGTGGTAAACAAACTACACTGTGATATTTGTATGGTAAGGTGTAGCACAATTTGGACCCATATTCAACATTGTGACTCACTGCTTGGTAGTTGATGCTTAGCAGTCGGATTGTTGGTTTTTACGGTTCCGTACCCAAAGGGTAAGGGACCCTATTACTAAGGCTCCGCTGTCCGTCCGTCCGTCCGTCTGTCACTAGGCTGTATCTCATGAACCGTTATAGTTGGACATTTGTTTTCGCAGATAACGTATTTCTGTTGCCGCTATAACGACAAAATACTAAAAACAGAATAAAATAAATATTTAAGGGGGGCTCCCATACAACAAATGCGATTTTTATGCTGTTTTTTGATCGATATTAATAACGGCAACAGGTAGACGCTTGAAATATTCAAATGTTGTATAGATAATGGCACGAGTCCTTCGTACGCGAGGTTTTTTTTTTCATTTCAGTTTTCTTCCTACTATTCCACGTAACTACACTTTAAACGTGAGAAAAGAACCTTTGCCCTTTGCACGCGTCGATTAGAAGAAACGGAAGGCGACTAAGCTAAACGAGATATTCAAGTGAAAGGAAAGTGGTACTTAAGCTCAGAGGAAAAACAAATTGGCACCAAAAATAAGCAAAGCGCCCTACAAGAGGCGAAAGCGTCAAAATGGCCGATAATAAAACATAACGAGGATCGGGAAACAATCATTAATCGCGGCTTAAGTAGGTACGTTATTTACTGCAATGGTGTCGAGCGAGAAAATATCGGGATCGCCACTCGATACCCGTTACAGAACCCCTATTCAGAGAATATCGGTTTTTCAAAAGCCGAGTTTTATAACCGCTGTTCAGAATATATCGAGATTGCTACTCATTAAGGTGGGGCAAATAAAGTGATTATTTGCCCTGAGCTGTGGTAGCCTAGCGTATAGAACATTGTGGAGTTATAGTAGCAATACCACTCGCTAACGGTCAAGAAAAACATCGTGAGGAGACCTGAGTGTCTGAGCTATTCACATACCTCAGCGCTTGAAATCGCCAATCCGCGGTGGGCACGCGTCGTGATTAAGCCCATACTCTCTCTCTAAGAGAAGGCCTGTGCGCTACAGTGGGGCGTATACGGGCTGCTTATGGTTATGAAATAAAGTGATGTTATCAAGTCTTCTTCTTCTTCTTTGGACCTAAAGTCTTAGATGGGTGCCTAGCCTCAGACACTGATCTCCACTTGTGACGGTGGTTCGCTTCAACCTTCAATTCTGCCCAACTAGTAGTGCCGATCGACTTGGCCTCTTGGGCTATCGATCCGCCTTCACTTTCATCATCTTTTGTCATCATGTGAATGTGCTATAGTTTTATCATTGTGTTCTTGCAGTTAGGAACATGGTAGATAGATATAGACATCAAACGATAGACAGAAAAGTTATAAATTATTGTTAAAGCTTATTTAAGCAATTTTTGGTCTGTAGGACCTGTTTTAGCGATTTGAACTGGCCAGGCAGCCTGTTTCGTAACTGTCTGTATTGGGTTATACGTGCTGAAATCTGGGTGGTTCGAAAGCCGTGGTTATGTAATTAGTAGTTAAAAATGCAGTCTGAATCTGTTATATTTAAGCATAGACGCAAAATAAAATAAAAATTGAGTTGAGAAATCTTGTTAGTCATGCAACGAGCTATGGAAAGGGCTATGCTCGGAATTTCTCTGCGAGATCGAATCAGAAATGATGAGATCCGTAGACGAACGAAAGTCGTTGACATAGCCCAGCGGATTAGTAGGTTGAAGTAGCAGTGGGCGGGGCACATAGCACGCAGAACCTGATGGCCGATGGGGCCGAAAAGTTCTCGAATGGAGACCACATATTATCGGCAAGCGCAGCGTAGGACGACCAGCCACAAGATGGACAGATGACCTCATCCAAGTGGCAGGAAGGCGCTGGATGCAGGCCGCTTCTAACCGGTCCTTTTGGAAATCCATGGAGGAGGCCTATGTCCAGCAGTGGACTTCTTGTGGCTGAATGATGATGATGATGATGATGAAACAGACCAATCGCATTTACACATTAAGGTCAATATATACTGTTCCATGTGGCGCTGGATTAAAAATAGCATCACTCCATTTCCTTCCGTGGATATCGTAGAAGGCGACTACGCATAGCAGCGTCTTCCTGAGATTCCAACCGCATACTGCGATCGCCAACCCGCCTGCCAAGCTTGTCGATTATGGCAAAACTCCTCATGGTTATGAAAACCATGAGAGAGGCCTATGTCCTGCAGCGGGCGTCAGATGGCTGATAATGATGATGATGATACTGTTTTCCATGTTGTCCATCATCCAGATGGATGATAATAGGTGGTTGGAAATGGTAAAGAAAGACCAGAATAAAAAATCAATTATGTATTTCAGCGTAAAGAATTAACATTATGTTAGTTGAATATCAAGGGACAATTAGCCGTTGTAGTGAAGAGAAAGACAACGAAAAACCTCCACTGACCATCTTTTCCCAAATCGTATTAAACCCAATATATAAATCGGTACAAGTACCTACCTGACAAGATCCCATGAGTGCCATGAACAACTTGCAATGCTTTGTTACAATTTGCCCTCACTCAGATCTTACAGAATGCGCAGCCCTGGTAAACGAGGTCATGAATGTCATGAATAGGTAGAAGTGGAGAGAGAAGAAAAGGAAGACTGACCCCACCACCACATGGGAATAAAGCTGGGAAGGGAGAGAAGTCCATAAAGCAGATGTTTTTGTTTCCAATCGTGTCCGTCCAGAATTCCCCCACATCCCGATACCTGCACTTGAGAATAGGGCACTATAATTTCGTACAGGCCTACTGGGTAATAAAATTTCAACAACTGCTGGGTTTTACGGCTCCGCACACTTTTTTATGGGTTTCCAAACTGTTAGATGAAATAATTCGGACAAGCGCGATAAAAACGCGCCGCGTCTTTTTCAATGACTAACTCGGATTTCTACGCGTCAAAATTTTTTTTTTCAAATGCAATTTATAAAAATAAACTATTTTTTCGAAGTTGTTAATTTCACAATTAATATATTATGTGGAGAAGAAGCTGACAATGAAACTCCACATTCAATTAACAGAGTTTTCAACTGAAAAATTATTACTACATTAACATTAATCTACTGATTAATACCAGAAATTTTTGTCGTCTAAATAATTCTTAATATAGACTTTTCTGCGTGTGCACGCGGTACAATGTTTTTTTTTTTATATTTTTAAACCGCGTCGGAGGTAACTCTAAAATCTTGAGGTTCCAACTCAACTACCCGCAATTTGTAGAGTTTTGCGGTCAGTTGAGTTGAGACCTACGCAACGCAGGCTTGAGTAGTTCTACCTCAGCCCACTACCCAGGGACGGAAGGTGCGCGCGCGCCGACTGTTTGCTATCGGCCTTTGCTGCACTAACGCCGGCTTGCGCTCTCCTTTGCGTCGCATGGTAGACACATGCAACACATATTTCACCCATGTGGATATATTTTCTGAAGCTAAGTATTCTTTTAAAAACAAAATTATTCGTACCCTGAAGACCATGTAATTCCATTTCTTGTTGAAGAAGTACTACTTTCTTGCATGACTTTGTGTAAAATTATCTCAATTTTAGTTTGGTTATTTCAGATTTTCTTTCTTCTTGTATTTTCCATAGCACTAGCACAAGCAGCAATACTGTATTTAAGTAAGCCGAGGATAATGTCGTGGGTGTTATATGTAATATATTATGTTCCAAATGAGGAACTATGCAATCCGGCTCATAGTCGTTTACATAGGTCCATATAGCAACACTTAGTTCCATTACGAACGAACTGAAAAATGTAGGTAGATTTGAGAAAGAACTTACGGAACAAAAGTTAGAGTAAAAACCGGCCAAATGCAAGTCGGACCGTGCACGAAGGTTTCCGTACCATTATCTATGCAACAATAGACACAAAGATCGATAAAAAACGGCAAAAAAATCAGGCTTGTTATATGGGAGTAGCCCTTAAATATTTCTTTTATTTTAATTTAATTATTTATTTTTTTAATATATAGAACTAAATACTCAAGCGTCTACCTGTTGCCGTTATTACTATCGAGCAAAAAACGGCAAAAAAATTACGTTTGTTGTATGGGAGCCCCCCTTAAATACTTATTTTATTCTGTTTTTAGTATTTATTGTTATAGCTGCAATAAAAATACATTATCTGTGAAAATTTCAACTGCCTAGCTATGACGGTTTATGAGATACAGCCTAGTGACAGACAGACAGACAGACAGATGGACAGTGAAGTCTTAGTAACAGGGTTTGGTTTGACACCCTTCGGGTACGGAACCTAAAAACAAACTCTAATTGGGGTGTTTCAAGAATTGGGTATTTCAGAAATAACTTTGTATACTCAGCATTATTCTATTAAACTTTACATTATCATCATAGGGGCGCTAGTATCGTGGAATCAGGAAACACATTAACGGGAGAATTACTTTCTTTGCAGAGACCATAGAGTGAGGCACACGTAGAGGCGACGATGTGGCCTGGCAAGAAGATGCCAGAGAGCGGTGGGGCTGGCACGCCCACGGCCGAGGAGGAGATTAAGGTGGTGCTGGTCGGAGACACGCAGTGCGGGAAAACGTCGTTGGTGCAGAGATTCGTCTCTGACACTTTTATTGAGGTAAGCTCGAGAAAGGTATTTATGGCAGCCGTCTTAGGCTGTCTATGATTAGACAAAAATAATTAAAGAATAACAATTTGAGTATCAATTGATAATTTATTTATATTTTGGCAAACAGCTCTCCAGAAATATTACGACAAAAGATCTTAATAATATCATTTATAAATTTAACGCGACCTTTCTATCAGTTTTCTCATTCTATATCTTTATAAGAGTTCAATTGGTTCGATGTCCTTTCGGGGTCGAATTCCTTAGAAGTTCTACTGAAAGCGTAAATCAATATAGGTAGGTGTATTGAAACAGGCAATCAAATAAACAATTATCAGATGACTGGTGGTTGAAAACCGGAGCTTCACAAGCGCTAAGTAACAATAGACGGATTCGACCCAATGTCGAAGAAGAAGTGAGCTATTGAAGCAGTAGGACTACTAGTAGGAATATAAGGTTCTCGAGTGGAGACCACGAGCCGGCATTCGCAGCGTAGGACGTCCGCCAGCTCGCTGGACCGACGACTTGAGGCATGTGGCTGGCAGTGGTAGCGGCTGGACAAGGATGGTCTATGTCCTATGTCCAACTGTGAATACAGGCTGATTGATGGATAAGAATACAACTAGCGCAGAATAGGACAACATACTAGGACATACAAAGCAACGAAATTAATCGAATTTTAGTATACTCGGGCGGCCTTTTAATTAAAAGCAATTTCTTTTAGACAACCGAGAAATAAATTAGAGACGAATTACCGCTAGAATCAATGAAAATTATATATACTGAGGCAACAAAAACCCACTAAATCCGGAGTCTCTTCACGCGCGACTATTACTCACCGGGGAATACCCGACGTTTGTTTAAAATCTCGATTCCAGAGCCACGGGGACGCTGTGCCAACGGTTCTGGTCCTGTTTGGCCCAAGTGAATGCCCCCTAGACGCCTCTTCAGTGTGTTCTGAGACCCAATTTTCGGACGTGCCCATTTTTATGGCATAAACCGAAAGACATTATCATTTCAAATAGTAGACGAGAACAACGTTCTTAACTAAACATATCTGGCATTCGGGTAAAAACTGACTTCAAGTAACCCCCACTGAAAAGAAGAGTTCGGCGACTCTCGTGGATCTCATTCCATGTTCAATGGAACCATCCCAGAGGTACCCCCTCTCTAACAAAATAAAAATTGTCGCTGAACATACAAAAAATATACGGGCGGATTAAGAAACTACTCCTTTCTTAATTCGGTTAGAAATAGCGGAGAAAGAGGCGCTCATTATCTTCTTCATGGAAAATTTATCAGTTAATTGTTGAAAGATGGGAAGAAATAAAACATACATACAGTCTGTTCATCCTTACTTGTCCAATTTAGTAAACAATATTCTAACCTCAAAATTGACATTTGATGCCGAAACTAGATATTTTCTTGCAAGTTCGTGCACTTTGTTTATAAACATAGCAGCGTGTTGTCCAAAATGGTGTCCCAGGTTACTTCATTTATGGGAATATGGCAGTTTTCGACTAAAAAGTCATACTTTGCGGGTAGAATCTTGTTTACTAAATTGGACAAGTAAGGATGAAAAAAGATGGGGCAGCCGAGAAAAAAAAATCATCCCACTTTTCATGTTAGGGGAGGTACAGTAAAAAACAAATAATTTCCAACATTTTATTGTTTAACTTTGTCGGCGTGATAAATATTTATATACATACCAAATTACAGCTTTCTAGTACCACCGGTCTTTGCGCTAGGCCGCGGACGGCCAGACAGACAGACAGACAGACAGACAGACATGGCGAAGCTATAAGGGTTCCTTGTCGGACTACGGAACCTTAAAAAGAAAAAACAGAGCAGTAAGAGCTATTTACAACTTAACTTGTAAAGAATCCCTAAGGAAAAAGAAGAAGTAAAGCATTCCGACACTGCTACTTGCCAATATATTATATTCGATAATAATGTATGTCCGTAAAAATATGACAATAACTATGATATAAATATGATCCTCACAGATCTCTTTCGCTTCATCAACATTCATATCATTAATTCATTACATTCATTAGTCGTGCATTTAAATTTAAAATGCAACAGTCTTATTGCCTCACCTTCAGGAGGTCGTAGGTTTGAACCCCAGCGTGTCCGCATGGCTTTGTTGTTAAGTTACGTACACTTGTGACTTAGTAGTAGCAATACCACTTGCTAAAGGCGAAGGAAAACATGGTCAAAAAACCTGGGTGGCATGTCAAACACCATCAATCAATCAATAAGAGAAAGAAGAAAAAACATTTATTATAAAAACAGTGCACACGCCACAATAACAAAACAAAAAACAACCCAGAAAATATTTCAACAGAAATGTTATAAAAAATAAAGGAAAACGAAAGGTAACTGGCAACTGACTCAGCAGTATGCTGAGGGTCAAGCCTTCAGCGCTGATTTTCAGTCAGTGCCAGGAGTTACCCCGCGAGCGTCACATACCGCGGTGTGGTACAATACAACCGTGATATAGTAGAATACTATGTCATCATCATTCAGCCACAAGAAGTCCACTGCTGGACATAGGCCTCCTCCATGGATTTCCAAAAAGACCGGTTGGAAGCGGCCTGCATCCAGCGTCTTCCTGCCACTTGAACGACGTCATCTGTCCATCTTGTGGCTGGTCGTCCCACGCTGCGCTTGCCGATATGTGGTCTCCATTCGAGAACTTTTCGGCCCCATCGGCCATCAGTTCTGCGTGCTATGTGCCCCGCCCACTGCCACTTCAACTTACTAATCCGCTGGGCTATGTCGACGACTTTCGTTCGTCTACGGATCTCATCATTTCTGATTCGATCTCGTAGAGAAATTCCGAGCATAGCCCTTTCCATAGCTCGTTGCGTGACCTTGAGCTTTCTTATGAGGCCCATAGTGAGAGACCACGTTTCAGTGCCATAAGTCATCACTGGTAACACACACTGGTTGTATAATTTTGTCTTGAGCGATTGAGGTATATTAGACGAAAAGACTTTTCTAAGTTTCCCGAAAGCTGCCCAGCCGAGTTAGATTCGACGATTGACCTCTTTCACGAAGTTGGACCGGCCTAGTTGGACTGTTTGTCCTAAGTAGACGTATTCGTCTACAACTTCGAGAGTCGTGTTCCCCAATGTTATTGGGGTGGGCACAACACGGGCGTTCGACATGACCTTCGTTTTGTCCATGTTCATTTTAAGGCCCACACGTTGGGAAACTCGACTGAGGTCGTCGAGCATTATGCCGAGGTCTTCCATCGTTTCTGCCATGACTACTATATCGTCGGCAAATCGAAGGTGCGTGATGTACTCGCCATTGATATTGATGCCGCGTCCCTGCCATTCCAGAAGCTTGAAGGCATCTTCCAGTGCGTTCGTGAACAGTTTCGGAGATATAACGTCTCCCTGTCTCACGCCTCTTCTCAATGGAATTGCCTCCGAATTCTGCTCCTGTACTCGGACCGACATGGTGGCGCTGTTGTACAAGCACTTCAGCACCTCGATATACCGATACTATGTATAATACTATGTAATACAGAATAAAAAATTTATACAATAGGATACGTATTATGTATACAGTATGAAACATATACTTAAATTGTTTTTATTTAGTCACTGAATAAACTATTTTATATACTCAAATAATAATAAGGCCGTTTAACCTGGCTGGTCTTGCTGGACATAGGCCTCCCCCAAGGCACGTCACTTCTAATTTTGAGTTTCACCAACTGGACACACGTGTATCCAGTCTTGTGTGTCGAGTTGGTGAATAACCCCTTCTTTCTATCCTCGGCCATCCTAATCCAGCCGCACACTACCATGTAGTTTTTTAGAAAATGTTCTTTGTTTAAAGAGTTCAAGGCCCTGAATCACCTTTAGGGCTAGAAAAGGCTAAAACGTCTAGACTTTTCTTTGGATTTATAACCCTTTTACTGCTGAGTTGACAGAAGATATTGCACTCGTAATTTATTCAGATAGGCTCATTGTAACGACTTATTTGTGTAGCACAAAAAAGAACTGTAATATTCTATTGGTAGCATTTTTACAAAGGCACCTCATAAGCAGCCCATATACGTCCCACTGTAGGGCACAGGCCTTCTCTTAGAGAGAGAGTTGGGCTTAATCACCGCGCGTGCCCACCGCGGATTGGCGATTTCAAGCGCTGAGGTATGTGAATAGCTCAGACACAGGTTTCCTCAAGATGTTTTCCTTCACCGTTAGCGAGTGGTATAGATACATGCCCGCACTGGGAATCGAACCTGGGTCTCCCGCTTCCGAGTCCAATGTTCTACCCACTAGGCTACTACCGCTTCCCTCCCACTACCCAAAGGCACCTGAATAAACCTATTTATTTTATTTAAACACCGATACTTTATTTACTTAAGTACTTGTTTAAGGTGCGCGCCACCTAAGCAAGGCGAACACGTCAACAAACAAATTTTTATTTTTTTATAAAATTCGGAATTTTAAAATTTTGAAGACTGATAGACAGAAAACACTTTATTGTTCTACATAAAAAAAGTAAATTACACAGATATTGCTTAAGCCGGGTTTTGGCGGTTCTTGGACCGTGTGACATAAATGGCTGTAACTTTTGATTGCGTTGATAAAGCCTGAATGTTTTACGGATAGACCTGGAGGAGAATAGCGCAAAGCAGAAGCGACTGGCGCTTGCATGAATAAGCCCTTGTCCAACAGTGGATATTGACAAGTTAAAGATGATAAAACGAATGGACAGACGGACAGATAGACGGACGGACACAAAATGATCCTCTGAGCACTCAGTTTTCCTTTTATTTACAGAACCCTAAAATATCTCAACAAAAAGGCTTAGGTTCCCGGAAAGGTTAAATGTCGAGTCTATTTACATATATTGACGGACATCCTAAGACAACATCATGGGAGCCCTTTCTCGAGGGTAGAATAATCTGTCGTAAACCCGAAGCAAAACAAAGTGTTTACCTACAAAAAAAAATGGGGTACTTTTGCCTAGCTCTCCCTTTCAGATTTAGGATGTGTGTACCTTTAGTAGATAGATGGATAGAATATTCTTTATTATACACCAGAAAAGACATTTAAATGGAAATAAAACTAATTTCGGAACTGCTGTTTTAATTTTATAATTGCAAAATATGTGACGTCACACTAGGCAGGGGTTCAGGGTCACAAATGTGACCAACTGTGACAAGGACGGCGGAGGGTCCAAAAAATCACGAAATTAGTGTGACGTTCTTTATGGATGACCCCTTGTAATTTCTTCGAGACAACTGTTAGTAGGTATTTAGAAGCAATTTATTTCTGCATTGTTTGTCAGATCTTGTCCCGAATCGATTAGAGCAGTTTTTCGATAGCTTTACAACAGTTGAAAACGAAAAGGCAACGTTTTTACAAAAACCCTAATAAATCGCAATTTAATTACACGTGAGGGTATATTAATAGCTAATTACCTGTGAGGTATTTTTCATTGTGAGAAGAATAATTGATTGAGTGAATCAAAAGATGAATGAAGTGGATATATTTCACTTCATTCAGCTTTTGTCTTCACGTAAACAAACAGTTGATAGAAATCGCTCGAAAAAGGAAAGCTATATCATCATCATCAGCCATTTGACGCCCATTGCAGGACATAGGCGTCCCTCATAGCTTTCCAAGTTTCCCGGTCTTGTGCCGCCCGCATCTAGTGACTCCCCGCCACCGTAACCATGTAATTAGTATAGTAATTTAGTACATAACTTGCTATAACTCGCAATAAATCTTTCCTGGCACTACCCCTTTCACTATCCACATAACCCGAGGTTAGCTGGAAGAAAATACTTATTAGTATTAAGCTCGCCTTTGTACAACAGCAGCCGACCACCGATCAACCCAAACCACTGATTACCTAACTACTAACGTAACCCAGTGAGGCCTCAGCCATATTTCTCACCAAAACCTAATATAGGATACCGAATGCGCCATAAACAAGCCCCCAATACATCAAAATATCTGTTTCGGAAGGAAATCTTGTCATAACAGCAGCTGTCGACCGCGTAGGGGTGGCATCAAGTGAATAAAGATCTATCCACGTAACAACGGGCCGGCTACGTGCGGACGGCACTATCAATCCTTGTTTGTTTGTTTATCGGCCTATATAAGGTCCCACTGTAGGGCACAGGCCTTCTCTCAGTGAGAGATTATGGGCTTAATCACCACGCGTGCCCACAGCGGATTGGCGATTTCAAGCGCTGAGGTATATGAATAGCTCAGACACTCAGGTTTCCTCACGATGTTTTCCTTCACCGTTATAGAAAACAAAGTCATAGTCATACTGGGTCTCCCGCTTCCGAGTCCAATGTTCTACCCGCTAGACCTTATAGGCTAATCCTTACTAATATTACGAGTATAAACGCGAAAGTTTGTATGTATGGATGGATGTTTGTTACAATTTCACGCAAAAACGGCTGAACCGTCTGGATTAGTACATAGGATATTTTTTATCCCGGAAAAATACACATCAAAATTACCACGCGAACGAAGTCGCGGGTGACAGCTAGTCTAAAATAAGCCTTAAAGACTACAATAGGTACATATGCAAAAAAGTCCGTCGCCGTGAACGGCCCGTGCGTCGGTCTTTTTTTGCGCTAGTTTTGTAGTCTTTAACACTGAAAGTTTAAGGTTTATTTTAGTTTGCATCGTTGCGTCCGCACTTCGCCGTTGTAATGTGGCCAGTCCGTAAGCGCACTGTCGAAGTTGCATATTATTCAGAGAATGAAACATATTCGTAGCTGTATCCTAATCCAGATGATTTTGCACAAAAGAGACTGGCGACGGTTAATCCTTCGTTATGTTTGTATGTCTGGCCGCAGCATTTGTGTTTCTTATTTTATGTGTTTTTACCCGACTGCGGTGGAGCTTAAAAGGAGGGTCATGTGTTTAGCTCGTATGTATGTATGTATGTCCGATTCTATGTTTCCTCATAACTCCTTAACCAATAGTCAGATTTTGAAAAATAAGGACTCAATCGATTCGTCATACCTGCGCGAGTGTCATAGGCTATTGCATAAGAATAAGCAGCCTGTATACGTCCCACTGTAGGGCACAGGCCTTCTCTCAGGAAGAGAGTATGGGCTTAATCACCACACGTACTCACCGCGGATTGGCGATTTCAAGCGCTGAGGTATATTAATAGCTCAGACACTCAGGTTTCCTCACGATGTTTTCCTTCACCGTTAACGAGTGGTATTGCTAGCATTAATGGAACATAAAAGTAACAAAAACGAAAAATCGCTATTAAGTAACGTTATAGTACAACCACGAGTCACTAGATGGCGCTGTTATATTTAATTTACTTTACTCGGATCTTAATTTTATTTAAGTACGCCAATCACGTGCAATGTATATAAAACATCAGTACGCGGGTGCCATAGGCTATACATAAATCAGCATTAAAATATCACTAAAAAGACAAAAATAAAAAACTTAAGTAAAAAATAACCAACAACCCGACTGCTGAGCATTAACTACCAAGGAGACGGGACCCAAATTCAGCAATGTAATCTTCAGGTTGGTCCCGCCTGCTTAGTAGTTAATGCTGAGCAGTCTAGTTATTGGTTATTTTTTATTTCAGTTTTTTATTTAATTAATTTAACTTGTTGATGGCACTCACACAGCGGTGGTAGCCTATTGGGTAGAATATTGGACTCAGGTTCGGTTTCGAGTGCGGACATGTACCTACCTATGACTTGGTTTTCTGAGTTGTAAAGTTACAGTAGCAATACCACTCGCTATCTGAAGGAAAACCTCGTGTAGAAACCTGAGTGTCTGAGCTATTCAGATACCTTAGCGCTTGAAATCGCCAATCCGCGGAAGGCACGCGTGGTGATTAAGCCCATACTCTCTCCCTGAGAGAAGTCCTGTGCCCTACAGTATGTAGGCTGCTCATGTATGTTATGTATGGTACTCACCCTACCACTTATTCAGCAAAACACTACTTGATTAGCTCTCACGGTCCCTCGCCATCCGCGTCCGCGGACCTTCCGCCGACTCTTTTTCGCCTTTGTCTCCATAACAACTCGACCTCTGTTAATTTCCCAGAATTAAATTATATTTAAAGATAATATAGATACCGGTACTAAAAGATAATATTCAACAAATCATTAAGATAATGCACGGCCAAGGGGCCGTAAGGACGTTACAGGTGACATGTTGATGTGCTTTCGATTGTACCATAGCATATTTTCGGCACAGAGTATCCTGGTTTGAGAGCGAGATAAGTGATTGTGTGAGGAAGTTCTTTTATTTATTTACTACAGAATCCATTTATACGATTCTTGCACAACGCCATCTATTTTTAAAACACAACGTTCGCTCGCACAACGCCATCTAATTTAAATTTAAAATAAATATTATCCAATGGAACCGCATTACAGGGATGTCAAGTATGCTGGTATTTGTCTATCTGTCGGCCAAGTTTCATGTAAATCCCTTTCAGCCGTTATTGCGTGATTGAGTAACAAACATCCAAACCTCCAAACATCCAATCATCTTCACAAACTTTCACGTTTATAACATTATTAATCTCTCGCAGTGTAACCACACCTTTCTGCGTCGCAGTTTAGTGCCAGTCCGCGAAATAATGGCGGACAGGCCATGAAAACATGCACAATATGCGCATCCCACCTTATTGGACCGACTTTACTGGAGATTTGCTACGCTACTATTATCTAGCGTTCCTTGTACAGTCCCTTTACAGCTGATTAACCTTTACTTTTCGTAACGAAGTCAGCCGTAAGAGCCAAAACCCACGAGGTCTTTTATACGCGCTTCTAATAGCGTTTTGTGACGATTTTGGGAAGCGATGCAAACGCGCTGCAGCATAGCGTATGTTTTTCTTCCATTTTCAGGGAAGCAATGCATACGCGCGTGTGAATCATATTCTAAAGTAGCCGTGCTCAATGGCTCTTAGACTGAGTAGAGTTCAAAGAGTGTACACAAATCATTCATTCATTCATTCATATTATTATGAAGGTTGACGGCTCGCGACTGTTATACAACCGTCTATTACTTAAGGCGGCCTCGTAGTTTGGTTTTTATTTACAAACGACGTGCCAGATCGCAATGAAATTTTGCCAATACGATTAGAGGACACGATTCGAGTTGGTTTGATAGTGCTTAGAATTGGAAGTAAACTTATCAAAAATAAATTATATAACCTTGAGAACAGTTTGTAAGAAAAGTCTTATGAGGCTATAATTTCTTTTTTATTCTATTATTCTCAGTTGTAAGCACGGGAAAACCTGACACAGAACCTTTATTTAACACTGCGTCAACTTTACAGTATTCCTTGTAGTTTTCAATTTATTTATAGTCACATTTTTCACAGCAGGAGAGGTACGCTATGATGACGCTCGAAGCAATTCTACGAATACGTTCACGATTGGAGCACAAGAGTTCTATTCTCGCTAACTCTATTCATAGCAACTGGCCACGGGCGATTGTCAAGTACCTATCGAGTGGTTCATTCAGTAATTATGAAAATAACTGCATGTTTACACACACGTGTCTATATATTACACATCGCCAAACAATGAAATTAAATTAAAATAAAACTAAATGTTATAATTAGTTTATATTATTAGTATTAGTTTATATTATTCGTTTTATAGCGATTATTAATCAATTTCTATTCAAATAAAATTAACTTAATTTTATTTAAATGTTGAAAACTAAAGAATATTGTCTGGGAGCACATTAATAAATTTTAATGTTAACAACATTTTTCTATAAGGGTAGAAATGACTCCTAAGATACCGGTTACCCTAGTTTAGGAGTAAGAATACTTTGTAGTCTTTTAAGAAAACTGTATCCACATGTAAAAAAATTTACTGAATGTATAAAAAAAGAGTAACTTTTCGACAAAACACAATCACTAATTGTCCCAAACTAGGATACCCTGTGCTATGGTAACAAGGGCAGGACATCACAAACATGGAAATACACCCAGACTGAAGCCATTTGCTCAAATCAAGTACGGCGGCCTCCAACAGGAATCGAACCCACGACCTCAGTTTTGGTAGTTAGGTGTGTTACCGCTACACCAACGAGGCAGCCCGTATCATTAAGATGAATATTACAAACGGGGCATAAGCAAGTTTGTTTTACAGGCGACAGCAAGTCAACCTTTACACACGTCAGTGCAAGTGTGTAAAGGTTGACTTTCTTTCTTTAAAGATTTTCTACCGTTTTGTCGGCGTAGTCAATATGTATAATCTATGCCAAATTTCAGACAGACAGACAGGCAGACGGACGGACGAACGGACATGGCGAAACTACTCGTATTAGGGTTTCTTGTTGACTACGGAACCCTAAGAACCCCTCCTTCTGCAGAACCCTACACTGAGAGTGGCCCGACACGCACTTATCCAGTTTTATATACAATAAAGTGTTATCTATCTATATATTCGTTTCAATTCGTTCGGTGGGTCTGCACCCAACCTTAGAGATAAAAAGCCGCAATTAATTCAGCAAAAACATGACTAGTATCGTATCTAATTAAAGACGGCGCCCGAGAAAGTCTGATGAGCTTTTTAGCTCGTCTGTTTTCTAGGGCAATAGAGACGAGTTTCCTTTGCCGTTACCGGGAAACGGCTCGTTTCCCGAGCATTTATTACTTTCTATTAGCATTTGACCAGGTCACGCCTCTTCCAGGATCTCAAAGACTAGGCCGGACCAAAAATTATGAAACCATTCATATGGAGTCTTTTTGTTATATTTTGCCCAGAACGTTTTAGCTCTTGAAATTTTAAATACACTGGCCTGCAAAACTAAGTATCACACTTTTAAAATTGCAATAACTTTTTATGTAAACAAGATATAATTTAGAAATAAAAAGGACTGGAAAAAAAGTTTTATTTTGCAGTATAGTATAAAAGAAAGCTGATAAAATTAGTTGATAAACGTTTTTTTATTTTAAATCTTTAACTTCTATAGTTTAGAAAAAAATATAAAATGAAAAGTGTGATACTTACTTTTGCAGGTCAGTGTAGTTTGTTTTACGTCTTTCACGTAGCCTGCTGCGTCTGAGAAGAGATAATCTGCGCAAAGCTGTGGCAATCCTAACAGGACACTGTTCACTAAATAGACATTTTCACAACATGGGACTAACCGACAGCCCGCTTTGCCGGGGATGCCTCAAAGAAGAGGAAACACCCGCCCACGTGACCATTCACTGTGAAGGCGTGGAGGAGCAACGGACCGCCATCATTGGGAAGCTGGGATCCCTTCAGGAGGCCTATAGTGACATCAGAGCACTGCTGGCCTTCTGGAAAGAGATAGGCTGGCTGGAGTGAGCTCACAGCTTTGCTACGTACAATGGCCCAACCATGAGGCTAAGTGCGGAAATCTCAGGTCTAACTAACTAACTAACAGCAGTAAACTTTCGCCTTGTACAAAGTAGGTACTTGTAGCCGAAAAAACCAAAAACCGGCGCCAGCATCCCAGAAATGCGTTAACATATCAAAAGCAAAAAAAAAATACGGATCACCAAAAATGGCGGCTAACGCAAGAAATAACAAGGCGGTTGAACATCTCCGCTCACACCTCTATAGAAACAGGTCGATTTGATTTTGACATGCACAGGGTGCTTAGGATTTTGTCATGATTATTTTTTTCAGTGTGTTCTTCTACGGCCAGATCTTATGCGGCCTTGTATTTTTCCATGCACTACAACATAATAAATAATAAAATAAATGTAATAAAAAGATATATCCTTACGAATATTATAAACGAGAAAGTTTGTATGTATGGATGGATGTTTGGATCCGGATGAAATTTTGCACAGAGATAGATTATAGTCCGGATTAGCACATAGGCTATTTTTATCCCGGAAAATACACATCAAAATTACCACCCGAACGAAGTCGCGGGCAACAGCTAGTCTGATATATAATAATAATCTCCTGTCAATCGTTTGTTATCGTACTCCTCCGAAACGGCTTCACCGATTTTATATATATTTTTTGTGTATATTTGGTAGGTCCGAGAATAGTTCGTAGGCTAATCAATAGGGCAAAGCAACGTTGGCCGAGTCAGCTAGTAAAAGCTAATATAAATTTTGGTAATGTAATAAAATTACTTATATACCTTAAAATATTATTAAGATCATATTGTATTGCACGTCAGAAAGTAATGAAACAGGCTTTATTTACATTGAGGCAAAGGTATAATTAGTAGATATTCATAATAATAACTTCAATACAACACAATCACTCCTCCTCCTCCTCCGCCGACCTCTGCTCAGTGGAAGCACATCTGCCTACAATGCGAGAGGTCCCGGGTTCGAATCCCGTCTGGAGACAAAAAAAACCCAGGTCTTGGATGTAAGTGATGTCGCTGTTTCTGGTTCCCAAGACACAGGGCATCCTAGTGTGGGGCCAAAAGCAATGTATGTGCCTGTATGTAAATGTTTATGTTTACTTGCCGTAGTCCTAAACTAAGAAACCCTGTGATATGGTAACCAGACAAGGACATCACAAGTGTAAAAATACGCCCAGACTGAGGCCTTTTATACAAAACCCCGTGGGAATCGAACCTGCGACGAGACAATCTATTGATAGAGTTACAAATTGACCGCGTCGTCCAATCTTTTTGCCCTCCACATACCCTATTCATCCTCACCCCCCCCCCCCCCCCCCCCCAACGCAACAAAACATCATTCTGTATACTTTTCTACGCACAAGACAATGAATGGCCCGCCCTCCCATTGAGTCCTTACACAGCACCAATATTGTACGAGTTTGTGCTCAATCACAATACAATAAAGCTGACTATCGTTTTTTAAGGAGTCCTGTCTTTGGTCGTACCGCGTCATTCTCGGTATTCCCTTACATTAGGGCCCGGAATGCTGACAAACGACTAAATAGGTTTTTTTCTTGTAAGTTGGTAAAATAGAGCGATTTTGGTTAGCATTCCTTCATAATCGGTGTATCGGCTGATTTTATTTTCTCTGTAGCATAGGAACAGGATGATCCACTCGCTAACGGTGAAGGAAACCTGAGTGTCTGAGCTATTCACATACCTAACTGCTTGAAATCGCCAAACTGCGGTGGGCACGCGTGGTGATTAAGCCCATACCTACTCTCCCTGAGAGAAGGCCTGTGCCCTACAGTGGGACGTATATAGGCTGCTTATGTATGTACATGAAAAATATTTAATAAATACTACATTGAGAATTATAAAATTTTGTTTAAGTACGTATTGAAGGTGATTTCATGCTATCAATGCCCAAGAAATGGTTTTCAGGTTATATAATTACAAGAAATCTACTCTGCAGCACCTTAATAGCCCTATCACACTAGCGATTTGCGAGCGATGTGAAAGCGATGCGATTACGCAGCGAGCTCGTCGGGATTACGCAGCAATTACGTGGCATCTTCTGCTATTTTGTATAATCGCATTCGACAGCCCGCCCCTTACCACTAGATTCATATCAAAGATACGTGTGTAAGTGTATCAACGTAGCATCGTTTAGAGGTTCAATCGTCGTTGATGCTATGGATACAAAGTTATTTAGGTTTAATTAAAATTCAAAATCATCCCGTTATACGGGATACGTAGTAGTCGCTCTTTCCCAGATGATTAGTTGATAATGAATTCTTCCAGATTCGTCGTTGACTTGTATCTGCTTTCGTTTCCTGCGTATTCGATGTAAAAAAGCCAGCAGTAGTGTTTTCTCGTCAGATCCATTTTGCTACTGAGTATCCAAAACGCGGATCGCAGGTTTTGTTGCACGTCGTCGCGGCGTACTCGCTTTGAAATCGCTAATGTGATAGGGCTGTAACTTATTTCGAAAAACTTATTTTATAAGCCAGGAAAGTACGGCAACATGATAGTAGAGTTTGAAAATATGGCGTTCTGAAACATTTAAGGTATCCCAGGAACTTTGCAAAAAGTATAATCCTGTTACCCCTCAAGTTTGAGTTAAGAAAATTCTAATTTCAACGGGAAACTCGCTAGGTAAAGAAAATACTTGTAGAGTGGCCAGTAGCGTAACTTTTTTGTGTTTTTTTTAGATAAAAGGAAGCAGATCGCGCAAAAGCTTTATTATGGATGCGAAGAAAAAAGATCACCGATCCAGACTGTACCGAGCAATTTTTTTATGTAGCCTGCATATGACCCACTTCAGGGCACACGCTTTCTCTCAAAGAAAGAGAGAATGGGGTTAATTAACACGCGTGCCCACCGCGGATTGGAAATTTTAAGCCCTGAGGTATGCGAACGCCTCAGACACTCAGGTTTCCTCTAAAATCGAGCTAAAATTATTTTTTATTTACTTATTTATTCAGATTGGTTAATCATCAGCTTACAAATCATACTAGTTGAGTAAAAATAGGTAATTAAGAGCTAATAACAGATTCTCGGATAAAAATACAACATAAATCAAAATATGTATGGACATGCTTCGTCAAACACACTAACTATAGACAATAAATTAGAGAGGACAATTTTACAACCCATTTCATACCTAATAAAATTACATTTGGGCACCTATGATCCACCCGCAAGGAATGGCGCACTAGACGTTGTATAGTGCGGACCCCTGTATTGAACAAATCTATACAATGTTTCATTATTCATCTAAGTAATACCAATAAAGTTTTACATTTTCTTGTATGCATTTGGCTGTAAAAAAAGTATTTCATGCTCGTGATCAATTATTACATTATAATAATTACATGTAAGCAATAAAGGTTCTAAGATTACCTGGTGTTTTAATCAACCTCCGTGGTAGAGTTACCTCCATAGTAGAGTCAGACCCCCGGCGACGCGCGCCGGCCAACTGGCAACGCAAACTATTTTGAAAATGGAACGACCGAGAATTTCTTCCCTTGGAAAGAACCAGTTTTTTTCCATTGACGAGGTATTGAAGTGTAATGCCACCTTCTTCCGCAACGTTAGGTTATAGCTGAGAAACTTTCTCAGACCGGAATAAAAATATTGCTTCGATGGCTGGATTAAATAAGTTTCCAGAAAGCCACGTCCTGTAGATACTTTCGCGTTGCTCAGTTTATATTGTAAATCTATTGAGGACTCTCTTCACACATTCATACCCAGTTTTTTCATTCTAAGATGGTAATTTAATATAACATTCACTCACGCCTATATCCCGGAGGGGTAGACAGAGACCAGGCTCCTCCACTTGCCACGATCCTGACAGATCTCTTTCGCTTCATCAACATTTATTAATCGTTGCATGCACGAACGCCGCTTTCGGGTAAATTGAATAAAACTTAACGTAACAAATTAAATTATATACCTATTGGTAAACCTAATATACTTTCAGAGTACGCTATGTTAAACTGCGGTGAAAGCTGTACCGAACTATTACGCCATCAAATGTAATGTTAACCTCTGTTTCATTCGATACTGTTACTACCCTAGCGGTGTGTTTACATGTTCGCGCTTTCGCGTTTTAGGAAATATGGAAAGGAAAGTTGAGATTCGTTGGTTAAGGGGCTACCCGGAGCTAACGCTAATCCGCGGTGGGCACGCGTGGTGATTAAGCCCACACTTTCTCCCTGAGGGAAAGCCTGTGCCCTACTGTGGCACGCATAATATAGATGCTGCTTAAGTTATGTTTATGTTATGGGCTAGCCGGTGCTAACTAGCAGCACCGTGAAAAATATATATCTTCTCTTATATTAAGTTTTTTTTTGCAAAAAGTTAACTTCATAAATCTTAATAACGGTGAAAGCGGTTTTTGAAACTAAAGCCTAGAACTTAGGGTAAAAAACCAAGGACTAAGCGATTTCCGCTAAAACTGGCCGATTTAGGCAAAACATGATCCTAGATTTTAAGCTAGAGACTGTAGGTTGAAGGTTAGCCACTGGAATGGAATGAATCGTTGAATTACCTGGTCATCTACTGTTAACAGCTGTCAATTGACCAAAGTGCACACAAAAAAAAACACTGACAGCTGTTAACAGTAATTTAACAGCTTGTTAGTGTACTATAAACCGGGGGTTCAATATTTTGATACGGGGTTCGGTAAAATTAAAGAGATTTGTCATAGTTCCACAGTTTTGAGGCAATGATACGCAATAGGAGTAGAAATGGCGGTCGGCGGTCGTATCACCAAGACTCTCCTCTTCCAGAAAGCCTTTGTCCCAACGAAGAACGCTAACTTCCTAGTCTGCACGCACCGCAATCCCTTTATTCATCCAATATTACGAGCCTAATACGGGAGCGTGAATTTGAAATTAAACCTAACACTTGGGAATCGTAACGTACCGCTCTACGTGAAGGTTCAGATATTCATGCGAGAATGTGCTGCGGTGTGGCAGTTAGACGGCTATTTCGTTATTGCTAAGGCTCAGTTCAAGGAAAGGAATCCATTATAAAGCTACTACATATAAGCTATTTGCTATAAGTAGTCGTCCATTGATCACGTGAGGCTCGATGGAAGTGCAAGGAGGGGAGGAGGTAGATCTGGAAAATAAAAAATGGTTCGTTATTTTTTTGGTGAACGGGATTTCTATACCGAAAAGCGGCTCGTGCGACAACTAGTTAGATTAAAGCCCCGACGCGTCAATAAGTCCGCCGGAATTTAATTAGAGTATACCTGTTTTTAGATAGAAAGAATACATTTATTCAAATTGCCACAGAAATACAAAAACAACAAAAAAAAATAAAACAATCGTGAAGAGAACCTGTGAGAAATATACCTAGAATCGATAGGCCGAGTTTGGAAGATAATATTCTGGTTTTTAGGATTCCGTATCCAAAGGGTAAGGCACCCTATTACTGAAACTCCGCTGTCCGTCCGTCCGTCTGTCACCAGGCTGTATCACATGCATGAATCGTTCTAGTTAGACAGTTGAAATTTTCACAGGTGATGTATTTCTGTTGCCGCTATAACAAAAATACTAAAAACCGAACAAAATTAATATTTAAGGGGGCTCCGATACAACAAAGTTAATTTTTTTGACGTTTTTTGCTCGATATTAATAACGGCAACAGGTACACGCTTCAAATATTCAAATGTTGTATAGATAACGGTACGGAACCCTTCGTGCGCAAATCCTACTCGCACTTGGCGGTTTTTTTATTTATGGTACCTAATACGTTATTTTGGTTGGGGCGGGGGGTTAGTCTAAAACCTCATCACTTTGCTATGGAAGACCCCTGGTCATAAATGGTATTTTTGCACACCGGTAATGTCGGTAAAGCATGTTGGCCCAATCTATGCTATTTTACACCCATAAATGCATGATATGTATTTTGATTGACACATGTTTGAGCAAATAAATTGATTTGATTTGATTTCTCTATGGAAGCTCTTTTTCACAAAATGGCCTGAACTTGGCCTGTGCCCTACAGTGGAACGTATATCGGCTGCTTATGTTATATTGTGGAAGAACGTGGCTATCATTCGAAAGGGCTCAATTTCGGCATGAAGCAATGGTTGTTTCTTAAGTTAAATACATTTGTGAATTATGACTCCCGGACTATGCAGGAAAACATCGTGAGCACATACGTACGTATGCCCTAGGAGTTGACGTAAAAGTAAATGATGATCACGTACTCAAAGTTCGCCAAAGTGGACATAGGTAACGGATTTCCTGAGTCTGAAGACAGTTTTCCAGAAAAGTTTGCTTATCCGTCAATCTCTGTGTGTGTAACCAAGCCTTAACGTAAGTATGTAGAATAAATTCTGTTAGTAAGGCTTTTATCTTGGGAATACTTATTTATGATGCAAAATGGAAGATAATGTTAAGGCCGTTAGGAATCTACATAACTCAATGAGCTGGTTTCTTAAACGTGTATTCCAGCTAATTCATAAATGTAATTAATCGGTTTATTAATTATTACAATTTAATTTAAATTGTTTAATTTTCGTAATGAAGTATAATTAATAATATTAATTAGCTAGAATTTTATTCATTCAATTCAATAAATGTGGAGTATCTGTATTAGCTTGTTCTCTGCATAATAAATAACTAATAACATTAACGTTCAATAAGTAAACCTACGAGGCACTAGTCTACAAGCCTCCACCAACCCGGACTTGGCCCCCGTGGTGGAGTATGGCCTATACCTTCCTCAGGGAAGAGACCCGTGTCCCTCGGTGGGGACATAATGGGTTGATGATGAAGTAAACCTTTAGAAATACAAATTCTTTATTTGCCAAATTACAATCTTTATACTTGATCTAATGAGGGTATACCATAATTAATAGCACTAACAAAATACTTAGAAATTGCTTTGTAATGAATAACAGTTTGCACATTCGAACATATTTATTTTCAACAATCAATCCTCTCTACCTACCTACGTCTCAAACTTTCTCCCACAGACCTGTTCAAACTACTGTTAATAATCCGTTTAGCAACTAATTAGTGGCAGTTTGACAAAAAATGCACACATCCGCCCATAAAGATTACGTACACTCGACTGTGGCACTTTTTGCCGCCCCTTTTCAACCAAACCCGAAACGAGGCGAAGCGGCACCAAACTATTACAACAGAAGACTTTTCCCGGTTTCTTGTCCCTGCCTTGAAAATCTATTAATCTTTGGTTAAAAGCTGGGAGATTCCTTTTTGTATACACTTAGGCCAACGGATCGCTGATCTCTGTTAACAGTAGATTAGCAAATTGTACGAGAAACAGGTGATTAGTACTGCATTAACAGCACCAGGAAATCCTGAGTGATTCCAATCGTCTCACTGTCAAATTCCATACTAATTTGACAGTTAGACGATTGGAATCGTTCAAGATTTGGTGCGCGTAATATAGGGCCAGGTCTGTACGCTATCACTCGTTATGGGCCACCGTATTGTTTATAATAACTATAAAGTGGCCCTGCTACCGGGCCAACTTAATTGCTACTATCTCAAGAAAAGCCGACCCCGACAAATCAATCCATAACTCGACCCCGACAGCTCGACCCTGACGTCTCGATCGCTATAACTACTCCCGGACAAGTCGAACCCGATCAGTCAAGCCCGACAATTCCAAATTCAGACCAGAACTGATAGTGCTTGTTCTGATCATGTTTCATCTTCATCAGCCATTTGACGCCCACTGCAGAACATAGGCCTCCTTCGTGGTTTTCATAACCATGAGGGGTTTTGCCATAATCGCCACGCTTGGCCGGCGGGTTGGCGATCGCAGTATGCGGTTGGAATCTCAGGAAGACGCTGGTGTCCGTCTTCTGGTAATTGATTTGCCTAGTCGCCTTCTATGACATCCATGGAAGGAAATGGAGTGACGCTATTCTTAATCCGGCGCCACACGGAAAAAAATGTTTGCCATGAATAATTTGTGCGTTGCGTCCGACGCACAAATTCAGAACCCCTCTGACCGCATCTTCTGGCTTTGAGACGTCCTTTTAGTTTCTAACTCATCTGTTTAGCCCCAAAACGGGACAAAATATTCGACGGGGTGTATAAAAAGTGCAAGGTACCTGCGGCTCGGATTATATTCGTGGGAAGAGAATGCCCTGCTCGATGGGTTGGTCGGTATCTTAACTTGTTACAACATGTTCTGTCTGGTTTGAACTGGGCCGCATTTCATAAAAATTCCATTTAATTCAATGTACATTACGTAGCAGGTTCCCTACTTGTTAATCGGCTATCCAATGTAGTTTATTTTATTTTGTTTTTTGGTAGGGAAATCAGCAACGACACTAAACAAAATATTACATACAAAGGTACTTATAGTAAGGCCAATTATAGATGTCCACGGAATTATAGTAAACCATGAACTGTAATTCCATTACTCTAGGACTCGTCCAATCGTACCAACTTATGACGTTGTATGATGCACCATATTTTCTCAAATCATATCGGGGTGGAGTTTGTAGGGTTCCGTACCCCTTTTACTAAGACTCCACTGTCCCTCTGTCTGTCTGTCACGAGGCTGTATCTCAAGAACCGTGATATCTAGACAGTTAAAATTTTCACAGATGACGTATTTCAGTTGCCGCTATAAGAACAATAAATATGTAAATAAATGTTTAAGGGGGCTCCCATACAACAAACAGATTCAGATTCAGATTTTTTGCTCGATATTAATAACGGCAACAGGTAGACGCTTGAAATATTCAAATGTTGTTTAGATAATGGTATGAAACCCTTCGTGCACGAGTCTGACTCGCACTTCGCCGGTTTTTTTTTCGCTGCCTTTTT
The DNA here is from genome assembly GCA_963969515.1 of Yponomeuta evonymella. Classification (NCBI taxonomy): domain Eukaryota; kingdom Metazoa; phylum Arthropoda; class Insecta; order Lepidoptera; family Yponomeutidae; genus Yponomeuta; species Yponomeuta evonymella. The sequence goes on along the minus strand of OZ018361.1, from coordinate 2,372,572 downwards.
CTGCACTCCAAACTCTATCGAAAGCAGCGGCTTTGTACACCGACATTCAACAAACAGAATTTAAATTCTTTACTTCGAAGTATATATTTGATTTCTGATTTCCATCTACGTGCTAAGTTCTATTTATACGTTTTTGTTGCAGTCGCCCGTAATTAGGGTTGCCAACTTTTTTTCTAACAAATATAGTATTTTCGAAGCTATTACCTCTAAAAATATAGTAGGTAGATGGCAAAATACTGGTAAAAAAAATTGTAAAAAATAGTGGCAGGCGTGCCGCGCGATTCACGGACGTAGACTGGAAGAGCGAGCTTTAAAAAAAGATTATTATTATTATTATTAAAAATTCAAACAAAGGCGTACTTAATGCTAAATAGCATTAAGATAAAGGCTGGGTTCCGCTTTACGCAAAATATAGTAGTTTCAACTGCCATATATTTTTTTTAGAAATTTAGTATTTGAGCCCCTAATATAGTAGGATACTATATTATATAGTAGGGTTGGCAACCCTATCCGTAACGTTACTCAACAGAGTTCACTGTTGTGCTGTCAATACCCAATTACATTATTACCACATACATGCATACATAAACTCACGCCTGCATCCCAGAGGGGTAGGCAAACACCAGGGACTGCTACTTGCCACAATCCTGACCACACTAACATGTTAATGTCACCCTTAAGCACCGGGCCGGTAAATAACTGCCAGCAGCGAGTAAAGCTCCTAACATTTCCTGTGTGCGGCCTTAGAGAGATTGTAAAGCAATTTCCCGAGAAACTGTACCGTCTCAGATTATAATCCGACGCAAAATAACGGGCACTTTTCCCAGTTGAATACCCTGCGAGCTGGTGCCACTGGATATGGCCGGGTTACGGAGCGTTGCACTCGGGGATATCCACTTGGACTAGAAGTTAACGAGTTAGTTTTATAATATTGGAACTATCTAGTAACTGATCAAACCACTCTAGTGGGTGTAGGTACTTTCAATTTGACTGGGTGAGAACTTCTAGTAAAAATACCGTCGGCTTTGTAATTTCGGGTCGGAAAACTGTAAACCTTAAGCACGTCTGTATGTATTGCGTTCAGTTCTGGGGACAGCGATAAATTTGAACTGTTTATGTGGTATTTCTCAGATGATGGACCGGAGGACCCGATGATTGTAACTCATAACGTCAGCTTCGCAAAGTTCTGGGCCACAACTGTTTAATCATCATTCAGCCACAAGAAGTCCACTGCTGGACATAGGCCTCCTCCGTGGATTTCCAAAAAGACCGGTTGGAACTGTGGTCCAACTGTTTAATAAAGACTTTTAATGCAATTTCTATTGACATCGACACGCTAATTAGAAGTTTTGGGGAGCGGAAAGCCTCCCAAAATTATGCGCTGACTGTACCTCATCACATGAAGCCTCGTTAGGCCTACTCCATCTAAACATATGTCCCACGTCGTCTAGATTTTACTTGTGTTCGCAGCTCTAAGGGCTTGCAAATAGTCGAAGATGTAAGTATAATACCCGGCAGATAACTTGAACAAAATCCGCGCAGTTGGGATAAGTTTAGGACAAACACGGAAGAGCAAACATTTCATTAACTACTATTGTATTATTTGACTTAGATGGAATTCCAAGTCATGTACCGCGTCCCCCGCCGATGAGACCCGAAATACGTCCACACGAAGTCAAAGTTCTTGGTTTTGTTAAAGTTATTTGTCGGGCGTCATACCTATACGAATAAAAGCGATGCTAAAGAAGTTTTTATTAGTACTTTATTTTAAGTTAAAACAGCGGTGGTAGCCTAGTGGGTAGAACATTAGACTCGGAAGCGAGAGACCCAGGTTCGATTCCGAAGACGGGCATGTACCTATGACTATGTTTTCTAAGTTATGTACAATTGTGAAGTTATAGTAGCAATACCACTCGCTAACGGTGAAGGAAAACATCGTGAGGAAACCTGAGCGCCTGAGCTACTCACATACCTCAGCGCTTGAAATCGCCAATCCGCGGTGGGCGCGCGTGGTGATTAAGCCCTTACTCTCACCCTGAGAGGAGGCCTGTGCCCTACAGTGGGACGTATATTTATGTAAGTTGCTTTTTTTTTGTTGCAGGCATACACACCCACCGGTTTTGAGAAATATGGCTACACATGTACAGTCGCAGATTATAGGGTTAACTACTCCGTATGGGACACATCAGGTGAGCGATCAACAACCTTGTTACACTCGAAATAGGACCTGTCACGGTTGTACCACACCGCGGTATGTGACGCTCGCGGGGTAGCTGCTGGCACTGACTGAAAATCAGCGCTGAAGGCTTGACCCTCAGCATACTGCTGAGTCAGTTGCCATTTATTTTAGCAGACGTTTCGTTTTCCTTTCTTTTTTATAACATTTATGTTGAAATATTTTCTTGGTTGTTTTTTTTGTTTTGTTATTGTGGCGTGTTCACTGTTTTTATAATAAATGTTTTTTCTTCTTCTTTCTTCTTAATAGAAAACAACAAAAGCCAGTTCTCGAATTAGATTCAGATCGTACATGAGTAATTTACACTATTAGTGAAATAAAGAGATGGCAGTAGTTATCACATAAGTGGTAAGTACCTAGTTTTAAAAACTCAATATGAAAGCGATGAGTCGAAAAGTTGTTTGTACATAAACATAAAGCTTTACTGATGTACAATAAAAAATATTCTTGTCTTTTGTCTTATAAGCTAATCTCGGGGGGTGGGTAGAGACCTGGGTTTGCTAATTTGTTTGTATCGACAAGTTGAACCGCCCTTTTTCATATGTATATGGAGATTTTGTTACCCCCTGAAATAACTAACGGCTGAAACTTGTAAATAGTCTCAGTACCAAGAACGGGCAACACTGTATTCCAATAAAATTATGTAAATACAGACAAAACAAACGACTCTAGATTTGTAACGAGTTTCTCGCGTCCTTATTATTCGAGGCGGCTTTATACCGAGCGACTTTAAAAACATTCCCCTAATTTTGTTTTACGACCATCTCCTTAGCCTGAGTCTTTAACTTGTGTTCATACAATTATATTATTTCATTTCACTCGTTTTATTTTGACATGCTAACAAAGCGTTTATACCATAAAATAAAATACGGGAAACTATCATGTCTATCGAGTTAATTGCTCGATTTCTGTCAGCGGTTTGTTTACATGTGGAGAAAATCTTCGAATTGACAAGTAAACCCCCTATTTTTGTATGGAGGTGTATGGGGATTTCGTTACACCATGTATAAATTATCAACCAACCAACTAAAAGCCAACTTAACCCACCAAATAGGTAATAGATATTATTATATACATAGGAAACACTTTGAGCACAGATGGCGGTATTATCACTAACAGTGATCTCCTCGAGACAACCTTTAGGTAAGCCGTCACGCGTGAAACGTTTTCTAAAGATAAACCTCGCTTCTCTTCTAAACACAGCAAAAGGATCAACTATCTTTATTTAAAGCAATCTATCGCTAGTTTTACAACTTAAGCAGTCACTTTATCTCCTAGAAGCCCTGCAGCGCTTAATCAGTCAGACAGATAACATATCTCGTCCATCCTTTACGCTGGATCCAGTAGAGTAGTACAATAAATTGTAGCGATTCCAATTTGCTCTTCATTCGCTAACTGTGGAGAAGGTTGTCGTCAGAAAAGCTTACTGAATCAAACAGATAAAGAACCTAAGAGCTACCTATCAATGGGCTCACCTACCTTACTTATGTGGAGTAGGGTAGATCCACTGCATATTTAGGGTTCCGTACCTCAAAAGCAAAAACAGAACCCTTATAGAATTCTTCGAACTTACGCGAATGTCAATTGTACATTCACTTTTTGAGCCTCTCCAACATTGAAGGTTGGTAGCCGGTTCTTTGCATTATTCTCTTGTCACTGTTCTGTGCAATTCTTCATAATTATTTGACGGACATCTCAAAATTACGTAAATATTAGGGGTTAAAGTATGAAATTGCCGTTTTATTGCAATAGGTTCTTTGAATTGACATAGAATCTTCATGGTTTGAGGTTTTCGAATGAAACTTTTTTCAAATGGTTTCTATGGTGTTCTTTTTTTAAAAAATGTGAAACATTTGAATATCGACTATCAATTGTTTTTGTTATGCGATTTAAAGAAAATATGAATACTTTACGTGTTTCATTGGAGTGGATCATCTGTACTGTTTTTGCTGACGATAGCAATTGCAGCGAGGTCCTGGAAAGTATTTTCAAGTTTTCTTAAGTCAGCAAGTTTATCCAGCAGAGTTAAAAAGCTCTTCAACTGTTACGAAATTATTATTTTTCGTATTGGACGCAATTTTTATTTTTCTCCGAATATCGACCCAACCCATAACGGATCGCGTGATCCGACTACACGAACCCAGATTGAGTGAGGCGCATCTTTACATTAGATATTTAGTCTCCATATTTTCAGTTGTCAGCAGGTCTACCTTCCAACTGCCTAATTTGCGAAGTATGTATATGTGTTGGTAAGGTATCTGCTGCTTTCATTTTGCCATTTTGCGAATAGGTCCTTTTATGAATTAGGCTTTAATTGTTCTTTTTGTGAATTAGTCCTTTCCAAAATCGGTAGCCTATTCGCAAGTTAGGTATTTGTCCACTAAACCCGATTGTTTACCCTTTTCCACCACCTTGAGTCCGCCTCTGCCTGTCCCCAATTTAAAAGACCCCTGTCTTTTCCCTTACCTACCCAGGGTGTAATATCATTGCGTTTACATAACCTAGTATTAAGTCCGCCTGTTATACAATATTTACTTGATGCAATAAATTATTTTAATAATAATAACCAAAACACAACATAAATAAATACTTTTTAATCTTTATGTTTAAGTTTACAAATTAATTAAATCAACATTGTGCCAGCGCAACGAGTTTGTTATCTCGATTCGCGCACACGAGTTTTCGCTTACACGATCAAATTCAATAGAGCTGTAATGCCGTAACAAATGGATGTATATTTTAACGTGTTAATGAGGCTGTCATTGTAGCACGGGGTACGCTTGTCAGGTGCCTAAGGGGCTGAACTCACTTTCGGGCGATTCCTCGCAAAAAATATTGTTATTTTTCACACAAATTCATTGATTAAGGCTGTTCTTACATGGAGCATGCGGTCTCGCTCGCAAAATTTAATGATTTTAGTGATTGTAATAAAATGAATATAATTTTGATAAATGTGGTCTGAGGGTTTAATAGATAAATAACATTTCGAAAAATTCAAGAAAATGTTTTTGTTCTAAGATTAAGAACATAGAATTGAACATACTTACACACACATACATACGAGCCAAACACACTACCCTCCTTTTGGGCTCCACCGGCGCCGTCGGGTAAATATGGGAATAGATGTAAGTAGGTTAGGCTGGCTTGCGCCAACGCTATCTGACAGCACTATCTATCTGTTTATCCATAGCTAAGCTCTATCCAGTGAACAAGTCCAAATACGTCATTTTATTTTAAAGTTACATTTACATTTGAACAATTTCATCATCATCATCATCATCAGCCATTTGACGCCCACTGCAGGGCACAGGCCTCCCTCGTGGTTTTCATAACCATGAGGGGTTTTGCCATAATCGCCACGCTTGGCAGGCGGGTTGGCGATCGCAGTATGCAGTTGGAATCTCAAGAAGACGCTGCTGCCCGTCTCCTGGTAATTTATTTCCTTAGTCGCCTTCTACGACATCCACGGAAGGAAATGGAGTGACGCTATTCTTAATCCGGCGCCACACGGCCTTTATCCATAGATTATCCATAGATAAATTATATGACTGACAACCCTGTCAATAGTCAATCAGCTATTTATTAGTTTATCCCTGGTTACGTATTTATTTATTTACTTATCTATCTAGTGACTTGGCGCGACCTAAGTTGCATAAAGGACTGTCCACAGTACAACGGACCCGTATCGGCCGCAACGATACAAACTAAAGTAAACCTACAATACCGTATGGTTAGAGTCTACAATTCTTGGGCAAAATTCTACAGATTTCGTGCCTCACACGACTATCGAGCACATTGGAAACGAGTCATAAATGTCATGCGAAAACTGTCGTTCTTACTTTTTGATTTTGTTCAAAAAGGGGTAAACTAAACCCTTAACCCGATCGTCTTTGTTTTAGGCACAAATTGTAGCTGACTAACCCCCAGTATCTCGTACACTAACACGCTGTCAATCTACTGTTAACAGCTGTCAATTGACCAAAGTGCGTACAAGAGAAACCACTGACAGCTGTTAACACGAGATTAACAGCTTGTTAGTGTACGAGAAAACTGGGTTAAATTGTCCAGAGATTTTTTCTTAAATTTTTAATATCATGCTTCGTTTCCAAAATATCGAGCGCCAAAATAAAAAATTCGGAAAATATTGTTTTTTTTTTCACTACTTCGGCCATAACTTATTTCGTTTTTGATTTTCTAGAATAATCTTTTTGCATCTCACAGCTCTCGTAAATACGCGTCTTTTAAGCTTTTTTTTCACATCATATCTTCACAACTCTCTGAGATATAAGGGGATCGCACTTTTTCGTGAAATCAGAGCCTACACTGGAGCGAACGAAATAGTAGTAAAACTATTATGTGACTGTCACATAATGAGGGTTCTTAAAACACAAGCGATATTTTAAAAAACGAGCCTTGGCGAGTGTTTTAATACCAAGTTATGTGCAGTCTCATACACTACTTTATCTACACTCATGTCTTAATCTTCAAAGTAAGGAATCAAAGGAAAACACGTTTGACAAGCTTTGTACTATACATAAATCTACGGTTATTAACTAAACTCATATCGAAATGAAACAAAATTTTCAATTATAAATTTATTTTTAGTTGTACTTTTGGTACCACGAAAATGAAATTAGGACATTAAAAAAAAAACTTAAGTTTTGTTCCGTGATCACAGCAACACTTTAAAAAAAAACTGTAACATAAAGTGAAAAATCTGACCTTTAATGTAACTTTATATTACACTTTTTTTTTTTATTTTCTTTAAAGTTATGTATTGTTTAAAGCCTGTCAATATGTGTTTACCTTTGAATTCTTAATTTGAAGATTATGATATGAGTGTAGATAAAGACATTTTCAATGGCCCCGTGAGGGTGATAGGCCGTCGGCGGGCCTTTTGTATTGTAGTCTCTAAATTGGTAAGCATTTAAGGAATATTTTAGATTGAAATCGTCCCGCCCGTACATCGCCAGTTGTAACATGGATGAACCCAAATTGGTATTTTCGTAGCTACAGCATAGTTAAAACCGCCATCTATCCTATTAATTGCATAACTGTAATTAAGTGTGTAAGTTGTGCGTACGCAGTTCAATACAGAACTGAAGATCAAAGCAAACCTAGTGCTATTTCGGGAAAACGTCGCACAATCAGCCCAATTAACTTCGTCGTTGCGTTTGACGTTTTCATTACTGGGAACGTTTTTGATTTCAGAAACGCGTATTCGTTTGACTTTGTAATGGCTGTTTGGTTTCAACTCACTTGGCATATTATACAAGGCTTGTATTTCTAAAATGCACAATTCCCAAACGATTTTGGTTAGAGTTTGTCATTAACAATAACTTTTGTTCTACGTCTTTTTAAATATTATTATTCAAAATTATTTAAAAAAAATTAAGTTTTCTTTGGGGTGTTTCTGTTATGTAGTGGCATTGTTTGATAGGTAATACTCAAAAAAATATATCACAAACATGGAAATCCAACCAAACCAACCCAAAACCTCCGACACGGTAATCAGCCGAGATACCGCTAGACCAACAAGGCAGCGAGTGTGAAACTGTTCTGTAGCTTCCGCACTTGCGGTATGGTTTTTAATTTCATCATCATCATTAAGCCACAAGAAGTCCATCATTTCATTCATGAAAAATGGCCATACGCACGAGATTGCGGGTCAGGGTCCATACACAAAACTGCAATGCGACGTCGCATCGTAAAAATCTGCGAGCTCGCGCGACGCATCGCAAGAACTTGCGCATTGATTCGCATCGGGCGTTCATAAAATCAAATCAAAATCAAAATCAAATTTTTTTATTCAAAGTAGCACAGAAACTGCGACTTAATGAACGTTACAAGTTAAACTAGGAGTCCATTTCAAAATCTAGATCATTTTGGAGAAAAAATGGACAAAAAAACTCCAAACTTAGTCTTTTCAAGTCCTTAATTTACAGGATTTATATAAATGTTCTAAAACTCATGCATTGAACTGGCTTTAATTCCAGACATCATTGTCATCTAAATAATCTTCAATGTTATAGTAGCTTTTTTGGCACAAAGTGTGCTTCACACATTTTTTGAACCGCGTTTCTGGCAAGCTTATTATATCCTCAGGGATCTTATTGTAGAAACGTATACAATGCCCCATAAAGGATGTATTAACCGTTGCCAGCCTACATTTTGGGAACGAAAGTTTATGTCTATTTCTAGTATTTACATTGTGTTGGCTACCTACAGTTTTAAAGTCTCTGATATTTTTCCTAACGTACATAATATTTTCATAGATATACTGACTAGCAACTGTTAGGATGTTAGTTTCTTTAAAGAAATCTCTTAACGAATCTCTATTGCCTAGCTTATATATGAATCTGATCGCTCTCTTCTGCAAGACGAAGATGGTCTCAATGTCTGCTGCCCGACCCCACAGTAGTATACCATAGGACATAATACTATGGAAGTAACTAAAATAAACAAGCCTAGCAGTTGCGACATCAGTTAGTGCCCGGATTCTTTTAACTACGTATGCTGCAGAACTGAGCCTATTTGCCAATTTTCCTATTTGAGGACCCCATTGAAGCTTTGCATCAATTGTGATACCCAGAAATACAGTTTCTTCTACAAGGTCTAGTTTATCATTCCCCAATATAACATTGCTGTCAACCATTTTGACATTTGGTAGTGTTATTTTATACTTTTTGTCTTTTTTTAATTTAATAATAAGTTATTAGAAGTAAACCAATATAGTACCTTAGAGAGAGCATTATTTGTATCCGCAAGGTCATTTTCTTGTCTCTTAATCTTAAAAATAAGTGACGTGTCATCTGCAAACAATACTATCTCTGACATGTTTTGAACCATGAACGGCAAATCATTTACATATACGAGGAAAAGGAACGGTCCCAAAATAGATAGATCCCTGTAATAATAAATAATAGTAATAAATGGATGAACCCAAAATCTTCTTTGTTTCTTTTTCCTGTATCTTCTTAGCTATAACAGAATTGAGCACTTCTTTTTACGATCCATGTCACGACCTAGTTTACAAAATACGTTCAGTACGGTTGACGCTCGTCAAAGGAACGGGCACCCGAATCGTGGAAGGGAGATGCCTTGCCGCACGAAATCGTATCGTGTCGCAGTTTTCTGCGTTGCGAATTAGCATCGCGCCGATTCGCAGTTTTGTGTACGGAGCCTAAGTGCCCGCAAGTGCGTTCAGGCACTTACATAACATATCTTTTATGCTTAGGGGAGATGGTCTACGGATTTCCGCACCCGAAAAAGGAGGCCTGACTATAAAGGTGGTCTAGGTTTTCTTTACGATAGATTAGACTATATAGATTGAACTCTTTATTGTACACACCAGAAAACAGAATACATTAACCGTCCGCAAAAAAAATAGGTCCTTACTCTTCATTTTTTTGATATTCGTTGAGCAAATAAAATGCTCTGTAAAAATAACTATCTAGTACGGTTCGAGAGACAATGCCGTTTATAGGTCAGACAGACAGACATATCTCGTAGGCATATTAGTAGGACACCGTAAGTACCCTACTAGAAACCCCCATCTCAGATTATTATCTTTTCTAGGATATGAACTCTGTAGATTCTAATAAATCAAATGATCCAAAAGCCTTGTCATCTACATACTGTTTTTTGTTACATAATCGCCCTTACGTCATGCGGTGCAAGAGCGACAGTAGGGTGGCCGGCGGGCGCTAGGTCCCTAAAGTAGGTACATACATTATCGTGTTTGTATGCTAATTGGAACCTTAAACTACATCCCTTTATGTTCATTTTAATTAAAAATTCAACCAATTTGCAGCCATATTTCTGAAATGCGCAATTCCTAAAACACCCCAATTAGAATTTGTGTTAACGTTCGTTCTATGAGCTTTTTCTCAGATTTTTATTTTTCGATACTGGCTGAAATCTGGGTGGCTTGAAAGCCGTGGTTATGTCGTTGGTAAATAAAAATAGGATCTATTTAGACTATTACTTTTATATATAGACAATTAAAAAAATAGAAAAAATGTAAAAATTATTAAGAACCTATTGTTTACTGTAATTGTATTGCTGTGGATTTCTGTTAAATAAATAAAATAAAATAGTTGAGAAATCTTGTTTCTATTTGAGAAATCATGTTCAACAAAATGCGTTTCTATCAAAACAATGACCCGCGGTACGCACGCACCGCTCTAATGGTTTTAATAGATTGGAGTTGAGATATTTTTGGAAAGTGCCTTTATAAAAAAAAACTAGCGTATTCGATAGCTATTTGTAAGACACGTTCATTTTGCTATGGCTTTCAAACCACCCAAAGTTCATGGCGTATATCAGCGCTTATACATTTTTTTATATTCGCTCGTAAAGACGCGCTCTACCAGTGTCGAAGCTTTCAGTAAATCTTTATCCTGCATAAATGTCGTACGTAAAGTGTAAACACTTGAGACATAATAAGCAATTTCAAGCGCTGAGGTATGTGAATAGCTCAGACACTCAGGTTTCTTCACGATGTTTCCCTTCGTGGTTAGCAAGTGGTACTATAACTTCACAAATGTACAAATGCGGCGGGCACGCATGGTGACTAAGCCCACACTCTCTCTCTGAGAGAAGATCTGTGCCCTGCAGTGGGACGAATATAGGCTACACAAAAAGTTATAAGCATTTTATCTATGAAACAGCACCACACCAAACCAAAAAACCGTATTTTGTTTTCTTTAAATGAACAATTAATAAACAAACAAAAATTCAAAAGTCCTAAAACAAAAGTTGTAAATAACAAACTCTAACCGAGTTATTTCAGGAATTGCGTAATTCTGAAATAATAACCTATAACTGGGATATAGGCAATCGGCTTTAGACCGTTTTCTCGCTGAATTTACTCTGTTTCGGTTCCTCTAAAACACTCGAATCCTTAGATATAGTATGTCGAATCTGTGCTTAAGTCTTTCCCTTTGCCACAGACTATTTAAACTGCCTCTGAGGAGTGTTTTAAGGAATCGGGTTACAATGAATTAAACTGTTAAGTTGTAAGAAATAGCATTACACGCCTGCTTTGTTTGATGTATCGATGTTGTTTTCCAAATAACTATTTGGAAAACAATATCGATGAGACATAAAATAATAAGACGCCCACTAGTTTTTAAAGTTTTTCCACTTACTTTAGTCTCACTGTAATTTTCAAATCTGTGATTAAACATTATCCTAAGTCCTCGTATTCATTGGTTAACGGTTATAATGAGTTAATTGGAAATCACTCTACTGATCCCCACGATACAGGCTAGGCCTAGTGTGGGGTGCACTGTAAGATAAGATAAGAATAAGAATAAGAATGAGAACGAGAACGAGAACGAGAACGCGAACGAGAACGAGAACGAGAACGAGAACGAGAACGAGAACGAGAACGAGAACGAGAACGAGAACGAGAACGAGAACGAGAACGAGAACGAGAACGAGAACGAGAACGAGAACGAGAACGAGAACGAGAACGAGAACGAGAACGAGAACGAGAACAAGAACGAAAACGAAAACGAGAACGAGAACGAGAACGAGAACGAGAACAAGAACAAGAACAAGAATAAGAATAAGAATATAATAGATAAGATAAGAATATTCTTTATTGTACCAGGAAAAACACAACATAAAATATTTATAAAGATACAGTACAATTGGCGGCTTTATTGCTAATGGGTAATGCTTGCTTTAAAAATCGAGTAACTTTGCAATGTACCACATCTACCTTTCTGTAATTGTGTATGCAAATAATTAAAAATATAAATGTATTCTATTCTATTGTTTTCCTAACGGTTAACGCGCTTGACCGCCAAAACCGAGTAACAACAAGGTTCTGCATTGTTTCAAAAGCAGCGGGTTCAGGCCAACAACAGGCAACAGGCGTTGGATCTCAATATATTAGGAAGACATGTCATGAAGATAGGACCGGAGTAAGTCAACCCACGTCACATGGAATCTTAGCATCTCTAGAAGCCCTAAGGCTTACTTCGATTCCGGTTCGGCGAGTCGTAGTATTTGTGACCGAACAGCAATTTAAGTCCTGAGCGATGCCAATCGTCTGTCAAATTCCATATTAGTTTGGCAGTTGACGATTGCAATCGTTCGGGTTTTGATGCGCGTAATATAGGAACAAAAAAAAGCGGTGGCAGCCTAGTGTGTAGAACATTGGATTCGAAAGCGAGAGACCCAGGTTCGATTCCCAGGCGGGCACGTACCTATGACTTTGCTTTCTAAGTTATGTACATTTGTGAAGTTATAGTAGCAATACCACTCGCTAACGGTGAAGGAAAACATCGTGAGGAAACCTGAGTGGCTGAGTTATTCACATACCTCAGCGCTTGAAATGGCCAATCCGCGGTGGGCACAAGTGGTGATTGGGCCCATACTCTCTCCCTGAGAGAAGGCCTGTGCCCTACAGTGGGATGTATATAGGCTGCTTATGTAATATAGGAACAGATGGTTGATGAGCTATTATAGTAATCGTTAAGCTTGTAGGGCAGGCCTATTCCATATACGATTAGACACCAGATTAACGTGTTCTAGATGAAAACAAAAACTTAGAGAAGGTGTGGATGCCATGAACCGGCAAATGCAGCGTGTGACCCCCACCGGTTATTGGATTTGAAACAGATTTCAGGCAGCTTGGCACATTTTACTATACCTATTTATACACCATGAAATTTGGATGCTTTAAAAGCCACAGCAAAATGAACGTACCTTGCCAATGGCTATTGAATACGCTGGTTTGTTTTTTAAAAACGCACTTTCCGAAAATATTTTGACAAAAATCTCTCGACTCTATTACATCCATTAGTAGTCAGCCAAAGCGGTCCGTGCGTGCCGCGGAACCGCGGTCATTGTTTGATAGAAGGAGAGGCAGTACCAATTGTTCGCGCATTTTTTTGAAACAAGATTTCTCAACTCATTTTGTTTTTACCATACTGTAGAAACTGTAGCGAATCTAAAAAACGACCAATTTCGATTTGAAAATTCATGTTTTATTTCATAAACTCACACCTGTATCCCAAAGAAGTGGCAGAGAATTAGGTCTGCCACGACCCTAAGAGATCTTTTTCGCTTCATCAACATCCATTAGTCGTTGCATACATGCGCGCCGGTTTCGGGTACTTTATATCCTGCCCTTTGCTAAGACATATTTCTTTCGTCAATATTTCTTCCTTCATCCTCTCCATAGTGCCGTCCAAACCAACATAACATTCCTGTCTCAATTCTAATCACTACATCCACTTTCAGTCCACACCGTTCTCTAATCAAACTATTGCGTATGCTGTCGCTTAAAGTAACACTAAAATCGTGTGTCACTGAAATTCCACCCAACGAACGCAAGACTTCATAGAGTCAGTAGAAACAGCGTACGTTAACCCGGGTTCGATAAACTCGAGATGGGGCAGCGGGTGTAACGTGGAAAACACTTTCGTGGAAACTGGGATACCTAGTTAATTCTGTGGGTTTCTTTATCGTCGGTTCAAAGGTAAAACTCATTTTGTGGCACAATTTCATGCAAAACTTATTAATTGCGAAATAAGTGTCAACTGCAAAGGGATTACAGAAGCTTTGGAGTTAAACTTTGTTCGCGTGACAGTTTTGTTATTGTCCATAATACGCACTTATTGTTTTTTTCTTGTCTTAGATTTACTCTTTAAAGAAACAAAACGAACAAAATCTCATTTTCTGTCAAAAGCGGCGTTATGTTTTGTTTGGAAAAGTTGTGCTTCTTTCCGGCTGCGATTGTTAATGTATAGATGATTGCGTGTGGCTGGCGTTATTTTAGTACAATCACCTACTAACAATGTAGTTAAACCAATTTATGGAAATAGGGGTTTTTTTTAACTCGGACAAGGTCTAATATGATAAACAGTATGATAATTTGTTTCTGTGATGTGTCTTCTTGGTATAATAAATGTCTTTCTTCTTCTTCAGATGTTTCCCATTTGGGAGTAAGTCTATTTCATGACTGTCTTGTTGGTGTAGCGGTTAACATGATTGAATACCAAAACTGGGGCCGTGGGTTCGATTACCATTCGAGGCCGCCGTACTGAATTTGTTCTAATGGCCTCAATCTGGGTGTATTGACATGTTTGTGTGGTTCTTGCTCCCTTACCAAAGCTATAAGGTATCCTAGTTCGAAACCAGGACAACATAGACGCTATCAGATAACAGGCAAAGCCAACGTTGTCAACAGAAAATTAAGTAGGTAAGGTACTTGTATTCAGAACAGAGGCAAATGATACCAAGAGTAGCATTAACAAAGGCTGGCCGAGAAGCACTTGCCTCATAAACTACAAGCCGCTTCGCAAAAGCCTCTTCCATTCTATCGCAGCGGTTGGCTTTCCGTGGAAAGCTGTTTATTTTTCCATTCGAGTACAAAATAGGAAACAACAGAATCTACAGCTCGGTATATTTATAACGCTGACTAAGGTACTTGGACTGAACGATAGACAGAAAAGCTCTCTCTTGTACTATTGTAGAGATGACCTGAGGAGGTGATCGTGCTCTTCCACTATAAACGGAAACTTTCCCCCAGGCGGATAGTATGCCTGGGACAGCCGGTCCGACTGTCATTAGTCGGTGGTAAATGGTAGTATTTGTGGTATGCCATGTGAAAAACTTTGCGTGCGCGATGCAGGATTGTCGAAGTATGTAGTGCGCGCGCAAAGTTGACATTATATGCTGGCCACACTCTCTAAAGTTGGAACTGTATCGAGGAACTCGAGTCCGCGCCACCACTGAAGTCCCTTGAGCTAAGACATTTTCGTTCTTATGTCAGTACACACAAGGTCTTCTCCGTGGGACATGAGTGGTGGCGCGTGCTATCTATCGAACGGGGCGGGACAGAGTACATTTTACCTTTGTAGAGTGAATAATCTAAAGTACTCTGTTACATTAAGGTCGTCCTCGCACCTAATCGCAACTAAAAGAAGTATCGTAAGCTTAAAAAAATCAACAATGCCACTTTTACAAGTCAATAACTGCCGATAAACTGCTGCGCAGTTTGGCAAATCTGTCAACCTATTTGTTATTTTCTTCTTTAATAAAATCTTTAAATACAATTAAAGTCACTTTAACATTAGGGTAAAATAAATGGTTTCTTTCTTTTTTTCTTAAAGATGACGTGCTGTCGATTGTACTGGTAGAACGGCTAGAGGCAAGTGCCTCATATTCGAGAGATCATGGATTCGAGTCCCAGCATGTACAGTCGACAGAACACCAACCTTTACACGCATGTACTCTAGTCAGATACGTGACGACCGACATTGCAACGATAATGTAAAGGTTGACGTGCTGTCCACTATACCTACTTGCTAGGATACGAATCCACGACCTGACGAATGTGAGGCACTTGGCTGTAGCTTTTCTACCAGTACAATCAACAGCACATCATCTTTATTGTATAAACCTTCTTCACCGTCGTCGGAAGCGTCCGAATCGGTCCACATTTTTTATAAATTTGTTTGGTAAAATACACTTATAGTTTCGACTAGGTAAGCTTTATTAGTGTATTTTATTTACTAGTGTTTTTTTTTTTTTTATTAATGAAACCAACACCCAATTGAATCTAATAATATTAGCTAAGATTTATTGGTTGGTAACTAATAACTAATATTTTATTACAGTAGCTTCGAGAAACATACACTTGTAAACTTGTTCATGGACTAATATTATTAGTCTAATAAGTTTCGAGAAATAGGACCCAGAAGAGGCTACCTCATTTGGCTTTACCCAACCTTAGACGCCGCCTCATGTTTAATTTAGACGTCTGGTGATACTTTTTGTTGCCTAGTTTTATTTTACACGTGTTTTCCAGTAACAGTTTTGTTTGAGGCTATCAGCCTGAGCACGCAGAACTGATGGCCGATGGGGCCGAAATGTTCTCGAATGGATACCACATATCGATCTGCAAGCGCAGCGTAGGACGACCAGCCACAAGATGGACAGATGACCTCATCCAAGTGGCAGGAAGACACTGGATGCAAGCCGCTTCAAACCGGTCTTTTTGGAAATCGGAGGAGGAGGCCTATGTCCAGCAGCGGACTTCTTGTGGCTGAATGATGATGATGATCGGCCTGAGTTGGATGTTTTTAAGTTTTTGGAGTTGGTTTTAAACACGGTTTCAGAAATCAGAAATGTATTTCAACGTACAGAATTTGCATCCCGTTTTTTGAATGTCAGTGGATACTTGCTGTCTTTCAAAAATTGCTGTTTAAAATCGAATATAAAAGAATGTGTCACGCTATGATTTTTTCGAACTCCTCCGAAACGGCTTCACCAATTTTTATGAATTTGTTTGTATATATTTGGAAGGTCTGTGAATAGGTCTTAGGCTAATTAATATTATGGCAAAACAATCTTTGCCAGGTGCTAGTATTTATATAATATATAACGGGACAAAATAATGGGACCACGAGAAAACACCGGATTCAAACAGTGTTTCAATCATAATATAAACATAAACATAAACATTTACATACAGGCACATACATTGCCTCTGGCCTCACACTAGGATACCCTGTGTCGTGGGAACCAGAAACAACGACATCACAAACATGTAAACATCCAAGACCAGGGGCATTTTTTTTTGTCCACAGCCGGGATTTGAACCCGGGACCTTTCGCATGGTATGCAGATGCACTACCGCTGCGCCACGAGGTCGACATTGAAACTGTTTAAGAGAATGTAAATTGTATTTTTCGTTTTCAAGTAGACACCATGTCAAACTTTGTACAGTCGACAGCAGGTCAACCTTTACAATTTGGTTTCAAAGTCGTTCTTAACGCAACTGATTAGAGTTCTCGTATGTAAAGGTTGATGTGTTGTCGACTGTACGTGATCACTCTACCCGATTACATTACGGGTCAACCAAAAATATAAAGGTTAATCTGCTGTACCAGTTGACACGACAGCATATCATTGTGTATTAAAGTAGAGCAATGAGATTTTGTGGCCTTAATAAAAACAAAAAGAACAAAAACATCGGTCTGCCGAAACCCGGGATTGAACCGGGGACCTTTAGATCTTCAGTCTAACGCTCTCCCAACTGAGCTATTTCGGCTTGCAATTTTGTTGCGAAATATTACTACTGGTTGTTTGTACCTATTCATGTGTCGTTTGACGTCATTGAATAGTTAACACCACTGATATTTTGATAAGGACTATGATTCAACCCGAAGTATACGAACACACGAATAGTAAACACTATTGTATCTACTCTTTGAACAGTTAGTAGGTTTCGTCGTGGGACAGTTGACAGCATCTCTACCTTTCATTTTAGTTGCAAAGTCATCCGTAAGTAACGTAACTGAATAAACAGCATGCATTTAAAGTTTGATGTGCTTTCGACTGTACCGACTTTTTATGCAAGTTGACTTTTTTATGGATAGAATAAATAAATAAATTACTTCCACACAATACGATACTTGTCCTGATCCCAAACTAGGATACCCCCGAAATAGATGTGCCCCCGGTTCCGTGTTTCACTGAAAGCCGTATTAACAGCCAACTAACAGAATGTACAACGTACACAATGTTCATACAATATTTTATTGAAATATCACAATATCTGAAAAGATAGCATAAGATAAGAATATTCTTTATCGTACACTAGAGCACATGACTTAAAAATTTGAGTAAAAGCGTATTTTTAGTATTGTTAGTATCGATTATTTTCGACAAGATAAGATGAGTTTAAAACGTAAAAATAAATAAAAACAAAGGTAAAACTCAGCAAGCAGCCTATTTTATTTATTTATTCAATCCTTTATTGCATTTAAAACAGACAGTTTTGCACATAGGCGAGCTTAATGCTACTTAGCATTATTATTAGCCTACTGTACATGACTTCGAAAACCGGCCCTCGCGCCTCACAGAGGATCTGCATAGAGAACAATAAATTACCACTTCGCCGCGTGGGAAGAACCCGCCTCTGCAGCCGCAGACAACTTTATCACCATTGAGTCTAGAGTACACTCAGGTGAATTTGGCGACTCATGCTGAGGATAAATTGCAATTGCAAGCAAATAAGGAGTTAGCGGTGGTAGCCTAGTAGGTAGAACTTTGGACTCGGAAGCGGGAGACCCAGGTTCGATTCCTAGTGCGGGCATGTACCTATGACTTTGTTTTCTAAGTTATGTATATTTGTAAAGTTATAGTAGCAATACCACTTGCTAACGGTGAAGGAAAACATCGGGAGGAAACCTGGGTGTCTGAGCTATTCACATACCTCAGCGCTTGAAATCGCAAATTCGCGGTGGGCACGCGTGGTGACTAAGCCCATACTCTCTCTCTCTGAGAGAAGGCCTGTGCCCTACAGTGGGACGTATATAATATAGGCTGCTTATGTATGTGTGTAAATGAGGAGTTCACCATAGTGCAATCGAGGTGTGGTAGCGCTCGGTTTATCATAATAAAATAATAAAAAGTTTAGTTAAATCAGTTACTAATAAATTATACATTTTTCTAATTACATAAAAGTATGATTAACTTAGGAATTAAAATTGGAAATGGTTTATATTGACAATCAAGAGTTCACCGTTGGACCCCACACTAGACGGTAATCGGTACAGAATCATCACGGGTACAGAATCATATTTTTACTCAGGTACTAAAGACAAAACGCCAGTGGTACAAAAATATTGAACATTTACAAAATTAAATTAGTTGTATTTAAAATAAGAAAAATTTAAAAGGAAACATGTTTAGAATCAGTATTGTGAGTTCAGTGGAATTATATATTACACTTGTATTAAATTTGCGTAAGAATGGGTCTAAGGTCATATTAGTTTAATAAGGAAGGAAGGACCAATAAGCACTGAACGTTAAGAGAAATATTTTGTTACGAGAACAGCGACGTACAGATAGATAGATGTATAGTATTTCTTTATTGTATGTACACCAGGAATTATATAAAAGACTTAAACAATGATATAGTACAGTACAATTGGCGGCCTTATAACTAAAAGTAATATCTTCCAGACAACCATTGGCGAAAAAAATAAAATAAGGTAAATGACGGGTACTCGGTGCAACTAAAGAATATTGATCAATATATTTTTATACTAACATATTTTATGTCTAATATATAAAAATCTCGTGTCACAGTGTTTGTTATCGAACTCCTCCAAAACAGCTTCGTGTTACCTAGATTTTTTTTGTATTGTCCTTTTTAATCTGTGGTATGGACCTCGTTGCAATCACAAAGACATTAGCTTAGGTACATCTTTATCTGATAAGTAAGTACGTAAGATCTCAGACCTGGTCTTCACCTGCCATCAAGCGAGACGTAAAACCGGAAAAGTGCGAGTCGGACTCGCTCCGACCATTCGGTTTCGTACCATTATCTATACAACATTAAACACAAAGATCGAGAAAATATGGCAAAAATCACGTTTGTTGTATCTGAGCCCCCCTAAATATCTATTTTATTTTAATTTAATTATTTCTTTTTGAAGCGAATATAGAACTAAATATTCTGCGAATATTTCAAGCGTCTTCCTCTTGCCGTTTTTAATATAGAACAAAAAACGGCAAAAAAATACTTTTGTTGTATGGGAGCCCCACTTAAATATTTATTTTATTCTGTTTTTAGTATTACGGTTCATGTTATACAGCCTGGTGACAGACAGACAGACAGAAAGACAGACGGACAGACAGACAGACGGACAGTGAAGTCTTATTAATAGGGCCCCGTTTGACACCCTTCGGGATTGTGTTCTGTAGAAGTTATAAGAAATATATTATTAATTTACCAATAAACAATCCTTTATGGTCCAAAACGTTAACACCAAAGATTGGATGCTTTCTACGAATAACAAAACTTGGTAAAGTTTTGTAAGCATTGTGAAATGACCCTATAACCATAAAGATAGAGTTGACACTTGCTTGGCTCGCACACCGAAACCTAAGCTACAGAGACAACACCATATAATCAGAGATCACAACCATTTCCATCGTTCAACGAACTGAATAAGGATTTTAGAGGCTATTTTGCTCAGCGCATACGGTATGCATAAGTTGGTTTTACCTCACGTCGATGCGAATAGACGCAATGGTTGAGTGTGGGTGTAGGTGTGGGAAACGATTGTCCTTCGTTCTGGATTTCTCAGCACACAGCACAGCACATTAAAATATAAGCGTGTACTTATCCCAGAGAGCGGTGGTAAGCCTAGTGGGTAGACTCGGAAGCGAGAGACCCCGGTTCGACTCCCGGTGCGGGCACGTACTACTGTGACTTTGTTTTCTAAATTATGTACATTTGTGAAGTTATAGTAGCAATACCACTCGCTAACTGTGAAGAAAAACATCGTGAGGAAACCTGAAGTGTCTGAGCTATTCACAGACCTCGGCGATTAAAATCGCAAATCTGCGGTGGGCACGGGTAGTGATTAAGCCCATACTCTCTCCCTGAGTGAAGGCCTGTGCCCTACAGTGGGGCGTATATGAAGAATATTCTATGTCATTAAAACATAACTTGGAAAAAAAACAAGTCTCGGTCGCAAATCAGTTCTTCTACCGTGAAATGTTGCGAGATCCATGTAATACCAAGTCGGTTAAGTTTTTCAGTCCCTACTTAAGGCTCCTTCTGTCTTAAGTTATTACGTAATTAGCTAACCTTAAAACATCTTAAAAATCTTTTATGTTTCAAATAAATAGATTGACTTGACCATCGCATGAAAAAACACAACGAAATACAAATTATATTAAATTCGATTGTTTAGTGCAAATTCAGGCTTCTAGTTTTATCCACAACGAAGTTATAGTGGGTCCAAAATGGCCTGTATGGTTTCGAGAAAAGGATGGCGCGGCCGTGCCACTTTTTTGCTCGATTTGGCTGAGGCACTGCCGTGCCGACAGATCTATTGACGCACATATGAAGCCAGCCTGTGGCAAAAGCTATCCAGCTCCGTTGGACAGAGCCAAATCACAGGCAAAATGCATAGTGGCACTCCAACGCACAGACTGAACATTCACAGGGTATTTAGGAAAGCTTCCCACACAGTCACTTTCAACCCCTTGAAATTCTACTATTTCGTATCGAATTGCCTCTGCTACACTTACTGCTGTGCTAACACTACACGTAAAAGCTAGGTATACAGCGGTGGTAGCGGAGCGGTAGAACGCCGGCTTCTCATTAGGGAGGTCGTGGGTTCGAATCCCGGCATGTAGTACCAATCACTTTGTTTGCTAAGTTACGTAGGTACATTTCTGAAGTTGTAGTAGTAATACCACTCGCTAACTGCGAAGGAAAACATCGTGAGGAAACCCTAGTGTCTGAGGTATTTACATATATCCAAGCGCTTGCTACGTACAATGGCCAACCGATGAGGCTAAGTGCGAAAATCTCCGTTCCAGAGAGGATATCCGTGGACGTAAATAATTAATTTATTACTGAAAAAGTATGTCTGCTTATCAAGATCTAATTTCATTCAGCTTTTGTCTACATGTAAACTATCCGGTGATGAAAATTGTTAATATACTGGGCAAAATAATGAAATTATTTGCTCTTCCTTGGCTATTAATTCATCTCAAAGAAATAAATATTTAATAACTTCCACACAACACAATAACTTGTCCTGGTCTCAAACTAGGATACCCTGTGCTATGGCAAGGACATCACAAACATGGAAATACACCCAGAATAAGGCCGTTTGTACAAATGTACGGCGGTCCCCATTAGGAATGGAACCCATGACCTCCGGCATGGTAATCAGACGTGATACCGCCAACGAGGCAGTGAAAATAAAACCTCCTTCCATGTTTTTTTTTTTTTTTTTCACTTTGACACTACTAATTTCAAAACATTGTTTACACCCAAACAAAAGCGGAATAATTCTTTTTTCTCTTTGTATTAGTATTTAAAAAATAGTTTGTTCTAAAATTATCTAAACCGTAATATTTCAGAAAATCTGATTCTGAAAAAAAACTCATAAAAACAAAAGTTGCTGTGTAACATCAATTTTAATTGGAATATTTCAGGAATAGTGCATTTTGGAAAAAAAAAACCCTGTAGATGGTAAATTTATTAATGAAATGTAATAAAACAACCCTTTGCTAAGATTGATCACAGAGACCTCGATAACATCTAGTACTCAAACCTACATTACCCTGTACTGCAATAATTTTGGGTTGTTTGAAAGACAGCAAATTAACGTGCCTGACAATATGTACCTATCGAATACGCTAGTTTGTTTTTTTTATACCTACCTACGCTCTTTTTAAACGTCACAAACTCGTATCTACTAGCTAGAACCATTAGTAGCCATCCAGAGTGGTGCGTGCGTGCCGCGGGGTCATTGTTCTGTTGGACAGGCGGTACTAATTTTTGGCGCATTTTTTATACAAGGTATATTTACGGCAGGTATATATTTTTTTTTTAATTTACGGCTATACTTAAAAGTAATAGTCTAAATAGCTACCATTTTTAATTACTAATTACACAACCGCGGCTTTCAAACCACCCAGAAATGAGCGTGTATAAAACAAGTGCTCACTCAAAGCACTATAGTGCATTTGAGATGTTTTTTATGTAATAGGCTGTACCTATTTCACCTGTACCACAATCATCATGTCGCTTTGATCCACAGAAATAAGATAAGATAAAAGATAAAAAAGTGTTTTTTCAAATAGTATTTTTAGGGTTCCGTAGTCAACAAAAAACCCTTATAATTTCGCCATGTACGTCCGTTTGTCCGTCTGTCTGTCCGCAGCTTAATGTATATAATACTTAAAATATGAAAATCTTGAAACAATTTTGTTTTGGGAACCTCCCCTACACCTATTAGGGATGCAATTTTTTTTCCCGCCTACACTATAGTGTGGGGTATCTTTGGATTGGTCGATTATAATATTGTGGGTGTAGCGGGTCTAATTGCGATTAGACTCGTTTAATACACCTAAAACTCTTTATTCAAATAACCACGAAAAATAAATGGCACAGGTGAGAAAGTAACATTATTGAAAGTAGGGGTTGCACTGCACATAGAGAGAAAAAACTCTTTATTGTACATAAAAAAAGGGAAATTAAACAGATGTTTCTTAAACTATGAGTACAGACCTTATAAATTTACGTATAGAATAAAGTAGAGTTTTCCGTTGGTCTCCACAATAGAGGAAAGACAAAAGTTTCTCGCAATGTTTTCATTCACAGTTACAGATAATATTATGCAGCAGCAGTGAACGCTTTTAGCAATAACAATTCAACACAGAGCGGTTGCAGGATTCACTGACCTGTTTACTTTACGATATTGGAAATGCTTCACTTACGTTTACGGCCTGATTTCACCGATGCAGAGTTACCAGAAAATAATAATCTCCGGACCGGACAAAATTCTCAACTTTTCAGCAAACTTCCACGTTTTGTCGTTTATGCACTATGCGAACTCGTCGGGTGCAGCGAATTAAAAGAGGAATTTAAAAGATCCTGGTTACCGAAGCACAGGGGTCCTAGTTTGGGACCAGGACAAGTGATTGTGTTGTGTGAAACTTATGTCTGATGTCTAGAGTACGCGACAACATCAGTACCTACTCTTCTTAGGGTGATCGAAGTTAGGATGGATAGCCCAAATCTTAATTAGGCATCCGTCCATGTCTACCCTAACGATATCCGTATTTTGTCTAACTCTAGGTTAAAGTTTGAGTTTTACCAACACTCTATGAACTTGACTATGTTATTTCAGTAAGTTTAAAATTAATATTTTCAATTTCAATTATTTATAATTGAAGATTGAAACTGGTTGTAACCAGGCATTAACATCTAATATGTCTCTTTCTCTCTGTATCCATCTCAGTATTTGTCTGTCTGTCCTGTTTTCTAACAGCGTTTCGATCGTTTCTTGTAAGCAGGCACCAACGTCTAATATGTCTCTTTCACAGGGAGAAAGACTGTCTCAGCATTTTTGTTTGTCTCTATTGTTGTCTAACAGCGTTTCCTTTCTTGTTAGCAAGCACCAGTGTCTAATGTCTCTTACTGTCTGTATCTGTCTCAGCATTTGTTTGTCTCTATTGTTTTCTAACAGCGTTTTCTTTGTCGTAAGCAAGCACCAGTGTCTAATGTCCCTTTCTGTCTGTATCTGTCTCAGCATTTGTTTATTTCTATTATTTTCTAACAGCGTTTCCTTTCTTGTAAGCAAGCATCAGTGTCTAATGTTTCTTTTTGTCTGTATCTGTCTCATTATTTGTATGCCTCTCCTGTTTTCTAACAGTGTCTTCTTCCTTGTCGACAGGCACCGGCGCCTACGACACGGTCAGGCCGCTTGCGTACCAGGATGCGAAAATCTTCGTGCTTTGCTTCAACGTCGCCGAGCCTGAGTCGCTGAATAATGCCGCTGCTAAGGTATACCAAAATGGATAAATGTTTCTTAAAATATATAAATCCTAGCAAAAATTAATGGTCACCAAATATTATTACTTTTTATGTATTTTTTTTAATAAGCTCAATAATAATAATTCTTAACTGTAATTTGGTCTTTGCAAATATATATTTGGTGAGAACTTATTTAATTTAGTGAGGATTTGTATATTTTTCGTAATCTTTTGGTAGGTGTTTAAAAACAAGGAATCAATTAAGGAATCAATCGGACACTTAGCAATCTAGCAAAAAGTAGAAAACTTGCTCAGATCGTCAGATCCGGAAATCTAGATCCGTGTAAGGAAAATCGATAATGGTCCCAACATGGAAAATTAAACCAAAAATGTTGAAAAGTCGTTATAAAAAGCTTTTATAAATGACAAAGTATTATCGTCATGTTTTAACAATTACGCATTAAAGAAATAAACCTCTATTTCCACCAAATGAGGGGTAACTAGATGCACCGGCATCAATAACATGTTTTTGGCGTTTTCTTATACTATTTCTTAGTGGCTTCTACAATTTCGACGCTCGTCCTTAAACTTGTTTGTATCAGGTATTTTATCGAATGCCTCGTATGTTCCAGTGGTACCGGGAAGTGAGAACGCATGGTGGATCCGCGCCAGTGCTCCTTTGCGGCTGCAAGGCTGACCTCAGGCATGACAAGGAGACCCTCGCCATGCTGTCCAAGCTCAAGGCACATCCTGTCACCAGCGAAGAGGTAACTAGGAACCTTCAGCCAAGATTTTGACCAGGCGATGACTCTACTATAGTTGTTTAATAGAATGGTATTATTAATTGACACTTACAATATAAATATTTTGTAAATCTTTAAATCTAGTTATGGCCAATTTTATAGAACAGAAGACTCAGCGATTACAAAGCTGTCAGTGAGGGCAAACTTATCGTAGATAAAGTTTATCTTGAAACCCTGTAGAGTTCAATTCAATTTTAAGGCATTTCCCCATAATTGTATTTGGGTTGAGAAATAAAATACTCCTGTCTATTTTCGTTCCTATTCGGCACTAAGTATAATTTTGCTGATGACTATTATTTCTAATGTTTAATGCTAAAGATCCTGATGTAAACGAAGTATTTACCGACTCTCCGTCACGTTCATTATGTAGATAGCCCATTACCTACACCAGTAGAGCAACGTCAAAACATCATGAATGGGCCAGTAAAAACTATGCGAGGTCATAGCAATTCCGAGCTCAAATGGACTCAGCGAGGAATGTTCGTAATTAGGGTCAAACGTCACGTTTAACTAGGTAACTATGTTTGGCCCAATCTTTTTTTCATTGCCTTCACTGGTTGCGCTGTTCAAATATCATAGAGACTGAAAAAAAATACATGAATAATTAGAAGAAAAGGAAGAAGAAGAAGAAAGACCTGTAACGTGACATATTTGTAACAGTTTGACATCGACAAAATTTTGAACGACACATTCAAAATTTTATTTCGAAACCAAAGAAGTGTCGAAATATATCCAAATTATTTTGTCACCCGCGGTAATGCTGACAAGAGAAGTATTTGGCTTATTGTCCTCTATCCCGGTGTTATAACATAAGTTATGGGCTTTTTCTCCAAAAGAAAGAAAGTGTAGACTCCCTCACCACGTGTGCCCTTAGTGGAAAAATGTTATGATATTCCGTGTGGCGCCGGATTAAGAATAGCGTCACTCCATTTCTTGTCGTCGTCCTTTTTGTTATAGAAGGCGACTAAGGAAAACCATTACCAGGATACGGGCAGCAGCGTCTTCCTGAGATTCCAACCGCATACTGTGATCACCAACCCGCCCGCCAAGAGTGGTGATTATGGCAAAACCCTTCGTGGTTAGGAAAACCATGAAGGCGGCCTACGTCCTGCAGTGAGCGTCGAATGGCTGATGATGATGATGAACCAGATAATAAATCCAGACCAAATCCACTTATCCAACTATTCTTTTCTAGGCATTATCGGTGGCCAGGCAGCTGGGCGCAACCACTTACGTGGAAACCTCGGCAAGAGCTTCGAGTAAGGGAGTGAAGGATGCCTTCGAGGTAGCCGCTTTAGCAGCCCTAGGAAAACTGAACAAACAACAGATGAAGCAACAGCAGGTTTGTAGCTAGAGCATGTATATACTAAGTATATATACCATGGAGGAGGCCTATGTCCAGAAATGGACTTCTTGTGGCTGAATGATGATGATGATGATATAGAGCATACCTACTTACTTATATCCTGTGGCCTGAACACAGGAACATAGAGCCTTTCCAAGGCCAAGGGTTTTCGCCGCTAACGATCGGCTACAGGTGGTTGTCGGATGCCCCGGAACGTGTGCCCGAGCCACCTCCACTTTCTAGGAAGGTTATCTGCATTAATGGGCCTTCGATTCATTACTCATTAGTCTCCACAATTGGAAATGTTTTAGATGATTCGTATACGAATCATTCCGATCTATCTTCAGTGATACGAATCACTGAAGATAGATCGGAAAGGCTAGTAAAAAGGTGGCGTACGTTGGGCGAGGCGTATGTCCAGCAGCGAATCGGTGATATATCATCAGAAAGTTAACTTTATTACGAGGTATAAGTCGATTATGGATGCAGCGATATCTGGCCGAAGCAATTTACATCACTTGCAGCCCCGAGTAACCCACTTAAGCAAGTGATGTAAATTGCTTCGGCCAGATGTCGCTGCCTGTACGTAATACAGAGAAGTTTGTAAAGAGGCTCGAAATTTCGCCGATGCACTTGCCCATTAGCTCAGTTGGGAGAGCTGAACGATTAGCCAGAGGTCACGGGTTCAAGTCCCGGCATGGGTGGAATACTACACAGAATCTACTGAAGGGACCAACTTTCAAATCGGTGCGATACCGTAGATGCTTCAAATTGAAGACGGTAAAATATGGAACGACCTTCCTCCACCATTGAGACCCAAGATGAGTGTGCAGGTGTTCAAAACTAAATATAAATCAGCACTGCTTCAGACAGCTTGCTACTGAAAATTTGAGGCATGCCTGAACACGCACACGCACACGCACACGCACACGCACACGCACACGCACACGCACACGCACACGCACACGCACACGCACACGCACACACACACACACACACACACACACACACACACATCATCATCATCATCATCATTAAATAATAATATCCCTTACCAGGAAAAAGGTCTCGCGATTATTTCCATAATATTTTATTAATATTTTGTGTTTGTTGTTTTATCCGGTGTACAATAAGTAATATTCTTATCTTACCTGCCATCGAGGTTAATTTCCCTGGGAAAAATTCCGAAATTCATTCCAACGTAAATAATTTACACTCCGTTGAATGTTGAAGCAAGCTGCCTTCGGGTCGAGTCGGTAGTTGAAAAGTTTTTTTGCGTGAAACTTATGCTCTTACCGTTGTTCCAGAAGCTAGTCGGCCGAAGCAAGAGCAAACGCGACCTGAAGGCCGAGCTGAAGGGGCGCGCGAAGAGTTGCTGCGTCATGTGATCCGTAGCCGGCCACCCCTCGCGGTGGCCTCACGACTGCTAGACCACGGGAGCCTATTAAATGACCGGCAAAATAAGTAATTGATCAGAAACAATAGGCAACAAAAAGTCTTTCGATTATTTTGGTCAGCAACAGTCAAGCTATTTGCTGCAAATTAATCGAACATGGGCAGTAAATTAATTAATTAGATTTGAATGTAACCGTTTTTTAAATTGAATTCTTTGGACTTGCGAGCTCTTTTTAAGACAATTTGATAACTTCTCAATTGTGTATTTTGCCTTCCATTGTCTTCTAAACAAATACTTTTAATGTTGACAGAAAAGATTTTATTGCTGATCAAAACCGCATTTTTGCTGGTCGTTTAAAATATACCTTAGACCACCGCCCGAGGGACCCTCACCACTTTCAAGGAACCTTGATTGCTACGGTGGACGGAACTCACCTAAGACAAATTTTCAAAACACATTACTAGCAAAAACGACCATTTGAGAATTTTTAATATACGAATATGAATATACCATTGACATAGATTTTTTTCTCGTTAAGGTTTGTGTTACATCTGGCTGCAAAGGAATATTTTGAAATCAGCGAAACTGAAAACTTTACAAAATTTTGGCATCCATGTATTTAAGCTAAACAAATCTTTTGGAACACATATTGTAACAATCTGCCATTGGTAATATATGTAATATGTAAGAAACAATATTGGCCCGAAATGCGTGCCTTGAGCAACATTTTACGTAATTTCGTGATACGAAAGGCTTTGTGCGACAGCAACTATTGGAAGGGTGTTTTGTAAAAGCCTAAATAATAAAATTGTTCTAGAGGAAGTAAGCAGGATGGAACCTGGGTAACTACTTGAAAATTAGAACACCTCGAACAATGCTCCGTCAATATAAACAACTTTTAATAAAGACACAATTTCAATATCGCTAAATTGGAGGATCCACACCAGAATAATCAGAATAATACTTTCGATGAAAAACCTCTTCAACTTTTGGAAATAGATTTTTTGTCCGAGCACAAGTGTCAAATGTGAAATATTTGTAGTGTGAAAACGTGTTTGAAGGTGCAATGCAAAACAACCCTTGGGGAGGAAAGCCTGTGATAAATTTAATGAAATTGTAGAAAATTACGAATAATGGAGATTTGAAGACCCTCAAGCTTAGGTAGAGGTAATCAATAAACAAAGTAAGTATTTTGGAAAAACATAGAAATTAGTATGGTATTTACAGCGTATTATTCTAACTGAAAAGAAAATTGTAAAAAGATTCCTACTTTAACGATAATAAGTGTTTTCATATACATTGCATAGTTATAAAAAAATCGTGCGTAAGATATGTAAACTGAGTGTTTTTCTATGAGATTGTCGCATTTCTATGTTGTCATGGAAATTGTGTTGTTTTTAGGATTATAGAGGTTTAATTTAATCGAGCTCCTTTTTAGATAATAAATAGAATTACAAATACCTAAACTCTATTGGCATAAATATTGTTATAATGCCAATTCCATCTATGAGAGTAACCATAAAATAAAAATAAAACTTTTACGAAACTGTTAACAGTAAAATCCATTGTCAAATAAGTAGGTACTCATTAGAGTAAATTCTATCATAATTTTAAATTAAAGGCCTAAAAGGTCATAAATAGTGAATATCATTATTATGAATAGATATGCACAATAATGGACAATACTAAGTTTACGGGAGGTCCATTTTGCTAGTTAGGTCAATGTCCAATTTGCTGTGTCAGAATTAAAACTTAATTTTCAATGCAACTTCAGGTTTTATTTAAATCACTTGATTTTATTACAATCCAACGTTGTAGCAACCTACGCACACAAACTGTACAAAGCGTTGAATATTAACATAATATAATAATTTAATAAGTTCAATTGATGTATTTTTTTTCTTCTTATATACTTAGTTAATTAATTAACTTTGTTTAATACACTCAATGAGTAAGGGTCAGCAGCAGCTAAATATGTCAGCAACGAAGAATGCTAACTTAATAAATAAAATAAAAAGTAAGTTTGTATGTAAGAATATTATTACATTTATATTATTACAGTTACATAAATTATGGGGGCGGATGTTAGCAATGAAACGTTCATCGGCTTAGAAACAATTATTACGTTATTTATTTTGCGTGTGAAGGCACGGAGCTAAATTAAGACACGTACCACAGTAGTGTCACGCGGTTGTGCTACGGGTAAGAAAAGGGTCGAGCGGCTGCAGAAGAGAGGTAGTGTGAACGAGTGAGTGATTGATTGAGTTTACTGTTTAGTCCCGGTGCAACCTCTCCCCTAGTGGGCTTCGTCAGAGCTATGCGGAGAGTGTGCACACGGTGTGAGTGAATAACTGTGTCATGACGCCACAAATATTTTAATATCAATATTCTTTTTATGATTTTTATTTTATCAAGCTAGAACCCTTTGTTGACGAGAATGAGTTCGTCAGTGACCCTTGATCATTGCTCTCGGATGTTTCATCGCGTTGTAGGTGAATATAAAGCTTTAAATTCAATGTTAGCTTTAATATATTTAGTATGACAATTTGTTTTGCGTTTAATTATAGAGAAAAAGAACATAAGTTATTGTTTAAATTGATAAGTGTATTTTCTTATAATAGGTATAATACATTACATAACTTTTTTTATATTTATACTTTTCAATAAGGCCTAACTAGCCAATTTATTGTTTGAAATGTAAAAAAGTATACTAAAATAGAACATCTTTATACCCAGCCTACTTATGTTAAAGGCTCGCCCACCTGCTGCCATAACATATAATTATGAGGACGGCATTCTCACGTGCCCTCAGTGTGCACGGAGTTTCGCCGTGAAGATAGGCTACATAAGCCATCTTCGAGCGCACCAGCGCCACATCACTGATTAGGGGTCAAAGTGGTCGCCATGGCCGAAACCGGTCGGAACAATCAATCATGTTTAAACAGTTATGGTATTGTGGTATTTACATATCAATTTATTTCGTTTAGGATTATTTTATTAAAACACTCTTGTACATTATATAAAAGCGTTTTGTATTATGTAAGTATCTGTTTTGTAAACTTTAAGAAAATTTCCTCGAGTTATAGGCCACTTTGAATGTTGTTTTTAGACATAAAATCTATAAATAGAGCGTTCGATGTTTTTCAAAATTTCGTTTTATTTCTTGTATTCCTTTTCACTCCCTGTCCCTAACCAGTTTTGTGAGACTTTGAAAATAGAAAAAAAAACGCCAAGGGCTAATCAGCTCTTGGCTGTTAAGTCGACAGCACATCAACCTTTACATACGCTGATAGTCCAGTCATTACGAGGGAAAAACGGGTTGGAAAAGACTATTAGCCAATCACAATCGAGAATAAGGCTTAGATGTCAATTTTAAAGCAATTAGCTTCAAAATTCAGACCGAGCCTGTTCTGATTTAAAGTTCGATTTTAGATTAAACTCCTTATCTAATTTTTTCAACATCATTATTTATGCCATAATGAGTTGCAAAGGTCTTTGATTGTACCGCCTATTCCGATGCAAAACGTCTTATAGTTATAATTTTCTTTTGTTCAAGACTCGGAAATACTCATCATAAGCAGCCTAAATACATCCCACCGGAGGGCACAGGCCTTCTCTCAGAGAGGGTATGGGCTTAATCACTCAATAGCTCAGACACTCGGGTTTCCTCACGATTTTTTTTCTTCACAGTTAGCGAGTGGTATTGCTACTCGCTTTAGAAACCAAAGTCATAGGTACATGCCAGCACTGGGGATTGAACCTGGGTCTCTCGCTTCCGAGTCCAATGTTTACCCACAAGGCTACCACCGCTTATACCACTGCACCGGAAATACTAAAAAAGCAAATTGCCGAAATAGAGTCTCTTTTTGTATGTCTGTTAATTGTTTTGCTTACAAGAATTAGAAAAATAAAGTGCGATTGCATTATAAGTAAAATTAGTATAGAAGATATCAGTGGCGAAGGGTGGAATTATGATGAAGGGAAGCCGTAGCCGGTCCAAAAAGAAGGGAGTGTTGTCCAGAAAATAAGGCCCCACTTTCAACATACAAAAAAACGTTGATGATTTGTAGATGACAGTGTCTTTCAAGTATGATAAAAGTAGCTTTAAAACAGCCTTTCTGACGTGCGCAGAGTCATCACATGCATGCTTGTTAGTAGGTACCTAGGTAAGTAAGAAAACGTTTAACACAATAGCAAACAATGAAAAATTAGTTATTGCCGTGCACAGATCCACATCCAAAATAATTATAATTTTGAATGAGTAAGCCGAAATAAAGAAAACACACGCAAACCGATCGATAAAACGTATTTGAAAATATTAAAAAGAAAAGGCCCGATTCTGCCACTTATCCGTGGAGTAACAATTAGCTGCGCATGTGCTTTTCAGCCTGATTTTTTGCTAAATAAGTTAAATTATTAACATCCGTAAAATCCGAGATACTCTAAATTGAGTTATAGTCGGAATAGTAGGTATATTATTACCCTTGGGGTAAATGTAGTTATTTAGACCCGAGATCGAGGGTGCAAATAAGTCTAACCCGAGGTAAACAATGTGCTTTTTATTACGAATATAAGGAAAGTAAAAATAAAAACATGAATTAGGTAGCTATAGAAAAGATGAGTGAATCAAAAAAGAAATGAAGATGTTATTGCCGCTTTCCCGCCAATTTTGTTTTCTGTGGCCGGCCAGCTGTTTAGCCAAAATTTTTCATTTTCATCATTGAAAAAATGTTAAATATTTTGCCCAAATGCATGTTATTTTTAAAAAGAAGTTGAATGTAAATTATAATAAAGTCATTTACAAATATATGATATATAACATTGTAACTTTCATATTTTATGTCTCGCTTCTTGTGTGCAATAAAGCATATTCTTATGTTATCTTATCTTATATTCTTTAATTAATACTTAACTTTATGTTATTTCACTTTTACATCGCGTGGTAATTGAGTGGCTGCATAGAAAGTTGGGACATGATTTAATAGAAATGTGATAATAGAACTACTTTTTAGGGTTCGGTACCTACCCGAAGTGTGCCAAACGGGACCCTGTTAGTTTTTTCTCGATCTTTGTGTCTAATATTGTATAGATAATGGTACGGAACCCTTCGTGCGTGAGTCCGACTTGCACTTGGCCGGTTTTTTTTATAATTTCTCGGATTCCGGTGGATAACTATTCTTCCTAGGGCTGAAAAGTATTATTTTCAACCCGCTCCTCAGGCCACTTCAGATCTACTTTCCGAGTATGAGTAATGAAATAGTAGATTGTACAATAAGGGCTTAAAGCGATTGCGCTGCGCTCGGACCAATAAATTGCCTCGGATAAAAATGGACATTTAAGCCTGCTTTTCACTTCGATTGCGAGGAAAATTTCGGACGACAAAATCGTCGTACAGTGAAAGAACATAAAAAATAACCAATTCCAGCCAATTTATTTTCTAAAGTTTTTTATCTACACTCATATTATAATCTTCAAATTAAGAATTCAAAGGTAAACACATATTGACAGGCTTTAAGCAATACATAACTTTAAAGAAAATAAAAAAAAAGTGTAATATAAAGTTACATTAAAGGTCAGATTTTTCACTTTATGTTGCAGTAATTTTTTTTAAAGTGTTGCTGTGATCACGGAACAAAACTTAAGTTTTTTTTTAATGTCAAAAGTTGACTCTATAAAAAACCTAATTTCATTTTCGTGGTACCAAAAGTGTAACTAAAAATACCTTAAATTGCGCGCGCAAAACTGAGTGCAGACGATTGAATGTCAAGATACTTTTGTCGAAATTGCGCCATTTTGTTTCGAAAATTTCATTATGAGTGTAGATAAAGTAGTGTATGAGACTGCACATAACTCGCCAAGGCTCGTTTTTTAAAATCTCGCTCGTGTTTTAATAACCCTCATTATGTGACAGTCACATAAACTACCATTTTTAAATTTTCATGTGAATTTAAACTTAGACTTAGATACTTGTTTTCTGCCAAGTCATAAAAACATTTCGGCGCATTTTTAAACAATAGTCAACTTCTATTTTATTATTATTTTATATTTTGACTCTGTTTAGCTGTTGAGCCTCATTATCTTCTAAAAGAAAAATTTGCTTTGTTCACTAGAGCTTAAAAGGCGATTTTATGTCGTCTACGCACGACATAAGGTCGAACTTCACGAGCATGAGAAGTGAAAAATAATGAACACCTGTGTTATTCTCTATCACGCGGCACGCCTGTGACAAAAGGCGCAGTGCGATATCACGTGAAAAGTATGTGAAAAATGATATTTCGTTTGAAGTTTTAATAAACCCTACATCTCTCGGCCTCGGCTATCCTCATTCAGACGCTACCAGCAATTTGTCTTACCCCCGGTTTCTCGTACACTAACAAGTGGTTAATCTACTGTTAACAGCTCCCAGTGGTTTTTTTTTTATGCACTTTGGTCAATTGACAGCTGTTAACAGTAGATTAACAGCGCGTTAGTGTACGAGAAACTGGGGGTCAGTGAGCTGATCAGCTTCCTATGCTGCGTTTGGCAATATTTCGCAATTAGATTTAAATTTTCGAGTAGGGAAAGTGTGAAGGTGATAGAAGGCGACTAAGGAAATAAATTACCAGGAGACGGGCAGCGGCGTCTTCCCGAGAATCCAACCGCATACTGCGGTCGCCAACCCGCCTGCCAAGCGTGGCGATTATAGCAAAACCCTTTATGGTTAGGGAAAACCATGAGGGAGGGCTATGTCCTGCAGAGGCCTTAAAAATGGTTGATGATGATGATGTGTAAACGGTGCCTTGCATTCCTTCGTGAGCAGCTAAAACATCTCCAAAAGAGCAAGATTGGCTATCAATAATGGCGAGACTTGGGTATGGCAAAACAATCAAGAAAGTAGGATTAATGCAGTAGAAATGAGGTCCTTGAGATGTTTTTGTGGTGTTACTTTGAATGACAGGATACGCAATAGTTTGATTAGAGAACGTTGTGGACTGGAAGAGGATGTAGTAACTAGAATTGAGAAAGGAATCTTGCGTTGGAGAGAATAAAGGAAGAAAAACTGAAGAAACAAATATATCGAACGAATGTAGGTGGAAGGGCCAGTAAGGGACGTCCCAGGCGGACATACTTCGCCCGAATAGGGGATGTATTAGCAAAGGTCAAGGATCGTGGCAAGTGGCGGTCCCTGGTCTCTGCCTACCAATCTGGGACTCAGGCGTGAGTTTATGTATGTAGGTATGTAGATTTTAATGACAAATCACTGTATTACATTGAGTACCTACCTATTCTATTGCGCCTGGAATTAGTTTCAGCAAACGATTAAATAAGCCGACGGGTGACGGCGTGAGGTACAATAATTAATAGTAAATTTCATACAATCGCGAAAAGGTTTAAGGGGTAAGGGCACTTCATATTCTTATCTAACGCGAACGAAGTCGCAGGCACAGCTAGTCATTAATAATTCTGTTTATCATAATGGCAAGAACATTCTCTCAAAATATTGGTAAGGGTTTCAAATAGGATTTATAATAGGTAGGTAGATACGAAAGTAACAAACGAGCGATTTCTCGCCATCAAACGTAACAGTTTGGCAAGTTTTAATGTATCACCTGTATTATGGTATGTGTAAAATAAATACAAAAAAAATCACGCCCGCAGGTCACGCACGTAATGTCAACAGCCGGTCAACCTT
Organism: Yponomeuta evonymella; assembly: GCA_963969515.1. Taxonomy (NCBI): domain Eukaryota; kingdom Metazoa; phylum Arthropoda; class Insecta; order Lepidoptera; family Yponomeutidae; genus Yponomeuta; species Yponomeuta evonymella. The sequence continues at coordinate 2,336,800 of OZ018361.1, read as the reverse complement.
AACATTTGGTTTGCAAAGTAGCGCGTAACGTAACTGAGTAGAGTGCACGCATGTAGAGGTTGATGTGCCGTCGACTGTACCAACAACAATATGGCCAGCATCACGTCGTTCCGCACAATCTACGAAAATATTAAGCAGACTTTTTTTTTTAATAACGGTCTGTCATCTGCTCGCGGAAAACAGTCACGTCCGGAAACCCAAGACCTTATAATATTGCCTCTGCTATTGCCTGTGTGTAGCGGCAGCGGTGATAGCGCTGTGGGTAGATGCTGAAGAAATTTTAATTTAGGTAGCAACTGAGAAAAGATGGTCAGAGTGTTTTTGCCGAAGGCGGCAGCTGACATTGTAAATTGAAATTCAAGAATGTAACTTCTTTATGTTGAGATAATTTTCTGATTTCTGAAATGATTTTCAGTTTTGTTCTATTCTTTACCCATTCCATACTCTGAATACTTGGATAAGTCGAACGGGTCAGTGCTGTTATCCCTGCACACCGCGACGTAAATAAATAGTTATTTGTTATGCAAGGCTGCAAAGTTAATTTTTGGCGCGAGTACCTTGTATTGAAACCTGAGCAAGCGAAGGATTCTAGGATTGAGCCACGAGCGAAGCGAGTGGTTCAAATATAGAATCCTGAGCGTAGCGAGGGTTTCAAAGGTACGAGACGCTAAATAACTTTGCTGCCGAGCGCAACACACAACTTTTCACCTCACTAAAGCGAGGAAAATGTTAGGTGCATGAAAAACAGTTTTAATAAATATTAAATTACTGTTAATTTATATCTTCGTCGCTGCTAGCTTCGCTCATATTTTATGATTTCTTTCGATTTTATCAAAAAACAAACCAAAATAATGGAAGTAAAGTGAATTCAATAAGAAAATTTTAAAGTTTTTTTTTAAATCAAATTTTCTTGCCGGCCAGTGCGATTCTTTAAATGAGGCTGGCGCATGACATGAAATAAGTATTTGCATTTCAATCATCAATGGACTGGCTGCAGAGAATATAAACTATTACGAAACCAATGAGGTTCTATATATATGTAATTTATTGTACGAAATCTTTATTGAATAAAAATATTCGAATTTTAAAAACACTTTCCACGCTAGCGGATAAAGTGCGATTTTCCACGCAGATTTCGAATGATAAACAGAGCTTTTACGAGCTAGTGAGGTGAAAAAAAAATTGTCTGTTTAAAAAGTATTGCCCTTAAATATATCTTTGTTTGTTTGTTTGTTTGTTACACTTTATTGCACAAAATACAAAATTTAGCACTTAAAAAAACACGAATGTCTTAGATTATGAGCAAGGGCGGACTTATTTCAAGAGAAATTTCTTCCAGCCAGCCTTGACGTTTAGGTAGTTAAACAGACAGCGGGAAGAGGGCATGTAAAGCACAAACAAAAAAATTATTACTAATTAAATGCTACATTATTTTTTAATATGACACTATAATATCTACAAACTAATATACATACAATATAAACCAATATCTGCATAGATACAAGATTAATAAAATAAGGAAAATAAATATCAAACTATATAAATAAAAAAACATACTTATAGGTATAGTAGGTACTTATACTACAAAAACATAGTTACATAAAATAATAATATTACAGTTTAGAAAGGAAGTGCTCTTTCAAATTCATACGGAATAGTGATACCGACGAGCTATCCCTAATTGTCTTTGGTAGAGAGTTCCACTGGCGAGCAGCGCGCACAGAGAACGAGTTGAAATAGAACTCAGTGTTGCAGACTGGGACTTGCAATGTTCTAGTATCGCAAGCTCTCTGTGGTCTGGCTCGCGGTCGCAGAGTCAGGAATCTCTCTCTAAGATACGAGGGCGCACATGGGTTTTTGAGTACATTGTAGAGGAGCGTAAGCATGTGCAGGTTACGACGCATCCTGATAGGAAGCCAATTCAGTTGCCTACGGAAGTCGGAAACGTGGTCAAACTTCCTAAGGCCAAAGATATACCTGATAGCAAGGTTTTGTAGGCGCTCGAGCTTATTAACTAGGACCTCAGAAGCATCCATGTAGCAAATATCGGCATAATCTAAGAGGGGTAAGAGGAGGGATTGCGCGAGCATCACTTTTGTTTTAAGAGGTAAGAAATTTTGAAGACGTTTTAGGGAGTGGAAAGAAAAATGGATCCGCTTGCTGATTTCATTTACTTGAGCCTGCCAGGATAAATTCCCATCAATAATGAGACCAAGATTTTTAACTCTATCTGTGAAGGGGATTGCGATATGATCGTAAATTAACGAGGGTAGCTGATGCCGCAAGAAGCCATCACGCAACCGCTTGCTACCAATAACGATTGCCTGTGACTTCAGCGGGTTGACTAGTAGGCCAAAGTCGCGTGCCCAGTTCCTAATTGCCAACAAGTCACCGTTCATAGCAGCAAAGGCTCGACCAGCATTTTCATACAGCGCACAGGGATTAGTGGGATCCGCACCGGCGTCAAAGTGCAGGTAGAGCTGGAGATCATCAGCATATAGATGAAAGTGCGAGGATAGCGAGTGGGTAATCTCATTTATAAAAATAGAAAATAGTAATGGCGAGAGAACCCCACCTTGGGGCACACCCGCCCTCAACTCGCTCCAGCTTGAGGTTGCCTCGTCCACACGCACTCTTTGAACTCGACCGCGAAGGTATGAATCAAACCACTCCACCGCAGGTGCGGATATGTTGCACGAACGAAGAATTCCTAGTAAGATGTCAAAGTCAACGGAGTTAAAAGCACTGCTAAAGTCAAGTAATGTCAATAAGGTCAGTTGTTTGTTGTCCATGGCAAAACGAATATCGTCTGTAACTTTTAGCAAAGCACTCGTGGTACTATGAAAGGGGCGGAAACCAGACTGGAAGGAACTAAGTAGGGAATTTTTGTGAAGGAAAGAATAAAGTTGAATCTGCACCTCATGTTCGATAACTTTCGAAAGGATGGGTAGGATAGAAATAGGGCGAAATTGAGAGACGGAGACGGGAGTTGATATCTTGGGTAGGGGAATCACGTGAGCTTTTTTCCAGGCTGATGGAAATGTTTTACTGGAAATGGAGAAGTTGCAGATATGTGTGACTATAGGGAGGATGTCATCTAAAATCATCAACAACATATCTCGACTTAGACCGTCCCCCCCAACAGCCTTGGTAGTAATGGAGCGCAAGGTTTTTTTCACACTTCCTTCGGTGATGTCACGGAAAACAAACGGGTCACAGTTGGGCAGGTCTTTCAGAGAGAGTCTGTCGAGAGAGGATTTTTTTATCATTGAGTTAAGTAACACGGGCGGAGTGGAAAAGTGATAGTTCAGTGCGTCAATGTCAATATTGTTAGGCAATGGTTCGGAGGTCTTCCCAATGCCCAGTGATCTCAAGAACTTCCACACCTGCGGGGGCGGGAGCTGTTCAATTGAAGAGTGAATGTGCTGTCGCTTCGCATCCCTACACAGGCGATTGCAACGATTCCGGAGGGACTTGTAGGCTATTTTACTTACCTCAGAACCACACTTTTTGAGAATTTGCTTTGCTCGGTCTCGTTTTGCCATCAGATTTTTGATTTGTGGGGTCAGCCAAGGAGCTGGGAAGTGTTTAACCCGGATTTGACGCAAGGGAGCATGTTTGTCGTAGATATTTGTAAGAAAGGTAATAAACAGCTCAACCTTTTCATCAACTGTAACCGCGCCAAGAATGACTTCCCAGTCCAGGCGCCTCAAATCTTCCTTAAGGCGATCCACGTTCACATCCTTGAAATTGCGCTGAACAATGACTTTGCTGCGCCGTTTAGGTGGCTTACATTTGTATGACAAGTAAAGCAAGTCGTGGTACGAGAATGGCGCAGATGTTTGTCCATGTGAGCACACAAAATTAGGCTTTGAAATAATCATCAAATCAAGCAGGGTGGGAGAGCTATTTGGCGGATGATGAGTAGCAGCGAGTGGTAGAATGTGTAGGTCGAGAGAAGAAAGAATCGATTTAAGTGTTTTGCTACGGCAATCGCCCTTTATCAGACACGTATTAAAATCGCCCATGATAATAATTTGATCATAGTGAGGCCTTAAGTCTGTTAGCAAGGTTTCAAAATCATTGAAGTAGCTCACATTCGAAGACGGACTATAGGCTACACCTAGCAGAATTTTTGAATGGTGTAAAGTTATTTCTAAGAATATATATTCCAAACTGCTTTTGTAGGGGGCAGGACATACACTCTGGCACAGGATTTTACATGAAATGTTACTACGTAAATAGAGACAAACTCCACCACCCGAGATGCCAGTCCTGTCATTTCTGTACAGCCTGAAGCCATGAAGTGGGTAGAGCGTAGAGGGAAGAGAAGGACTAAGCCACGACTCCGACACAAAGATGCCGTCTATCTCCTGACTGTTAAAAGAGGTGAGGAAGTCTGAATAATGAGCATGAATGCTTTGCGCATTAATATGCACAAGGTTCAGGTTAGGAGATTTGGAGGGAAAAATAGACTTCAGCTTCGCGTGCAGCGGAGCGCCGTTGCCGTGAATCAAGGAATCGTCATCGCTATGTGCACTTTCGAAATCATCTGAGGAGGAGCATGAGAAGAAATCAAAATCAAGTGGTATAAAGTCAGACATAATAATAATATAAACTACTTATAAAATAAAATATACTTAAATATAAACAACGAAAAAAAAATAAAAAATAAATAAAAATAACAAAAATTATTATACAAAGTACACCGATTGGCTGACATTATTAATTTTATAAGGAAAAAAAAAAAAAAGTAAAACTACAATGAAATTACACATTGTTGAAAACTAAGCACCAACGACTTGCGTCCGCGCAACCTTCTGTAGTGTGAGTGGACCCTTCGAGCGAACACAACTAGGTAGTCTGTGATACTTGTCAAAGTAACAATGTTGTATTATACTATGGACATAGGTAGAAACTATGGATGACAAAAGTTGAGAGAAAAGAAAAAAAAAAAGTAATTGTTCATGCAACATGTAAACAACAGAAAACAAAATTAGTTTTTAGACTACCTGAGAGAAGAAACTGGCCTAGAGACAATTATGTTACTTTCTTACTGGTTGCACGAGTAGCACGCTTTTTGGGTGCAGGCACCGAGGTTGTCTTCTCCTTCTTTTGGGCCTCAGCGACCGCGGGAAGAGGAAACTTATCGATGAGTGCCTGCATGTCTGCCATGGTCGTAATCGTGTGACGGCTCTTGTTTGGACAAAGCACCATTACCACGCCATCCATGGACCAACAGCGCGCCATCCCAAAATGCTGCCTGCCAGCGGAGAATGCTTCGTATCTCTGCCTCGTTAGGAATTCCGAAACAGATATGTTGGAGCCCTTAAGCGACGCCTTAGTATTCCATACTACCATATCTTTTTAATCAGCCCATAAATAGAACCTACTGCTGAGCAAAGGCCTTTATACCACATCCACTCAGAAAGTCTGCCGTGTCATGACAAAACACTGTAATCTGGAAACAGGCATTTTCCAGAAAACGCAAAAAACATTTTGTTACGAAAATTACGCATAAATACGTCAAATATATAATAAATAGTATGTTATTTATTAAATTTACAGAATAAAACGTGTTATGTTATGACGTAAAGGCCCAGATAAGCAGAATAATTGATTTCACAAAACACTGCAACTACATATGTAGTGTTTACCGAGGGAGTAAAATACTATTTTTAAGGCAAGAGTGTTTCTTTCTTATCCCGAGTGCACGAAGGATTCTAGAGTATAATCCCGAGCTTAGCGAGGGAAAAGTACACCACTCGAGCTTAAAAATAGTTTACTCCAGAGGTGGACACTTTTTATCACCCTCTATGAGAAAATAAGTGAACGCAACCATATTTTGTATCACATTGTTAGCGTCTGATACGATACACTCCGGAGTTAATATTTCGTTATCACTGCTTGAAGACGCACTCATTTTTACGCTAGTAAAAATAACAATGACAATTAGAGAAACGAAAAGACGGAATGCATTAGGCGCCTTTCTTCAGTTTTTTTTTTGCTCGCGCGCGGTTTTCTTTTAAACAGCCAGCAATTTGTGCAACATTGTTCGTGTTCGTGAACAATGTTGCGCTGTGAACTTAGCAACAATAGCAACATGCGCGTTCCAAATTCAAATCACTTTTATTCCCTCAGGGAATAAAAACGCGTTTTAGTCCCTGTTCCCGGGAAACGAACTAGGTCTTTTCGAATAGATGTGATAAAATAGTAGATTGTACAACAAGTGCATAAAACGCACCATTTTACTCGAGACGTTTATCCATCCGAGCGAGCTTGCGAGCGAGGATAGATATAAAGTCGAGTGTAAAATGGGTTTTATGGACGAGTTGTACACTCTACTTTTCACTTCGATTGACGACATTATTTATCGTTAATCAAAAAACAATTTTAAGTTCTAACACAAATATTACAATGAAAAAATAATTATGGTTCCCGCCAATTAACTTTTTTTTCTTTTTTTTTTCTGTAGGGACGTGACACCTGACTTAAGGTCGTTACATACTGCTCAGTTATAAAAACATTTTCTTTTTATAACTATGATAAGTTGTTGTTATGGCTTAAATACTATACTGATCTACTAAATTGAAAAATAAACAAATATAAAAAATAATAAATGAGACGAAATACAAATTATAAGTTTATTTCATGAAGTTTTATTGTGTACTTTGGCTGTTGGTATCTTTGCCTTGGTCTTAGAATACGAACGAAACGAAATAAAATAAAGAGGTTGTTGTATGAAGTTAAAGATTTTCGTGTGGCTGTTGCAGCGATTGCCTTGGTCTTCGACGAAGATTTTACTTTATGCTCTAGAGCATAAAAAGCGACTTTATGTCGCCTACGCACGACATAAAGACGAACTTTTAGAGCATGAGAAGTGAAAAAATAATTTTATTTTCCTCGTAGGCGTAGTAAAAAGCACTCGGAAGAAAGTTCTATTTATGTTCGAGAGTATGTTTAAGCCCGCCGCGCATCGTTTTCTCCCCTCGGTGAACAATGTACTATTACTCTTTCACGCCAACCCATTTGGCCCATGAGTATAATACACACATTATTTTTCAATAAAATAAAATAAGCACAACAATCGCTGTTATTTGGCAGTGTACTAAGCAAATTGACGTACAATGTCGTTCCAATGGTGTAACCCAAATGCGATTGGTTACTAGACTACCGAGAAAAAACAACCAACCATGAAATGGTTGGTTGGTTGGTTGTTGGTTGGTTGGTCAATGAAACAACCATTACAGTAATAATATGGTTCTATTGAATTAGCAAGTATTTTAGAGATACACCTTCTCGGTAATTTTCTAGTCTCGTCCAATGTTTCCTAACCGCCTGATTCCAGGTATAGCAATATTAAATTAAGGGCGACTTGCACCACTTCTTAAATGTCACTTAAGTCGCCATTTTTAAGCGACTTGTGAGAAAGTGGTCGGCCTAAGTTTTTTTTTTTCAATAAACAGAATTTATTCATAATACACAAAAAAAACAACTTGAAATAAAAAAACTGGACTTTACTAATATTATATATAAATGTCATAAATTCTATTTAATTTGATAACTTTCGTTTGAGTTTGCCCAAAATATCCTATATTACTGATGATCTAAGAATAAGTTGTCACTGCTGTTGATTAAGCCTGTGCAGAGTAGGTATCAGGGCCTCGATTCTGTTAGTGCATTGTAGTATAATGACAGGTACACTGTCGGGTCACGTGACGTGTTTTTTCATACCATTGACGCCTAGAAGGTTTGGTACGTGTGCCCGCGTAGACTTAAAGCAGCCATGAAATGAAATCGCCATGTTCATGCAGTTGTCATGTTATTACAATGCATTAACAGAATCTGGGGCCTGTTCTATGCTATGCCTACTTGTGGTACCCACCCATGCTCAGCTTTAAGAGAGGTTGTAAATCAAAAACTTTACTGTCTGACGTTTTTCAGGAATGACGTGTTTTTAAAGAATATATTTTTTATAATTGAGATATAATTGTTTATTTCGGTAAATACAAACCTGCCTGGTTTGCATTTTCCAAAATCAAAAGATATTTATAAAATAAATGTGTTACACATGTTCTGTTTTTTTGTGTATTTTATTTATAGAATATTTATTTCTCTCAGAGAGAGAGAGAGAGAGAGAGAGAGAGATAAAGGACTTAATTAAGTATCCAGTTTTCTTCGCGATGCTCTCCCTAGCGTCGCACACGGACACGCACACGCACACGCACACGCACACGCACACGCACACGCACACGCACACGCACACGCACACGCACACGCACACGCACACGCACACGCACACGGACACGCACACGCACACGCACACGCACACGCACACGCACACGCACACGCACACGCACACGCACACGCACACGCACACGCACACGCACGCGCACGCGCACGCACACGCGCACATGCACAAGCACACGCACAAGCACACGCAGACGCACGCACGCACTCACGCACGCACGCACGCACGCACCCACGCACACACACACACACAGACATTTTTTTTATATTCTAAATTTCGCTTTTCTTTTTTTTTAATTTATTTTCTAAGCAGTAAAGCAAGCTATGATCTCATCTGCAACTAGAAACTTGCTGTAATACAGGTGTCAAGCCTAGCACAGCAACATAAGCTATTGCAATAAGTGGATTCATAGACCTAGTTTCAGCAATAAATTGTATTAATAAAATAAAGTATTCTTATTCTTAACTTACATTCAACGTTACATATTTATAACCTTACATAACAAACATTTCATAACAGCATTTACCAATAAAGCAAAGTCATAAAATATATGGGAATGTGTATTATGAATACACTTTATACAATAAATCAAGAACTCAAATAGAATTTATCGAAGTAGTAAAACTCAACAATTTTCTTCAGGTTCCGCGTTTCAGTATTACCATTTATTCTTATCACATAGTTTCGTAGAAAAATGTTTAACAAACTTATATTGAGGATATATATAGTTTTTAATACAGTCTATAATTATTTAAATGGTAAGTATGTACGTACAACAAAGGGAAGATAAACTCACGATAAAATCCTATTGATTGCTTACATTTCAGTACTAGTCAACGGTAATGCAGTAAGAACAAATTATTTACAAATTGAGAAAATAGTAAGTAATTAATAAATTATACAAAAAATACGTTCCTACGTACGTTCCTATGTATTTGAAAAAACTATCAAGATGAAGAAATGAAGTGTTTAGTGCTTGCTACTTAATTAATAACTTATTAAAATTAACAATAATTAATATATATTTTTTTATAATGATAGCCAGAAGCGTCACTACAAAGAGTAATTTCAAACGAAATAATAAAATATGAGGACAGTAGCTCTTCAAGCGACTACGCGGCTGAACTACTTCTAGATGAACACACACTAACAGAAAGTAAAGGTAAAAATGATCCAATAACGAAATACATAAGTACCAGTTCCAAATACGTAACATATGGTATTAAAAAACTTACAAATATAAAGTGGCATAGCAAGAAGAATTTAAAACAACAGCCAATGATAAAAAAACGTATACCGAATTATATAATAGAAGAAGCTAAACCAATCTTCAGCATGATCAAACAGAAACTGAACTACAGATTACGAGGATTAAGAGAAAAACAAACAGGTTCAGACGATGAAAAAACTAATAATGTACATGGAACAAATGGACTTACAATAGTTGAGACATCAGACCAGGATACATCAGAAGAGGGACTAACAATAGAAAGCATCCAATTGGAAAAAGAACACGAAAAAAATAAAAAAAATACTAAACAAAGATATAAATCAACAGTCTACACATTAAGAAGTAAAGAAACAAAGCTTATTTTAGAAAAGGAAAGAAAAATTCGGTCGCTTACAAAAAATAACTATAGTAATCGCAGATTAAAAATAACTCAATTTAAAAAAAAACAAAGGCGAAAAACATATGCACCGATTGTGCTGAAACGAAAAAACGCATTTAAAGACGCAAGATTAAAATCAAACTTTTCAACGCACAGTAAGTTCCGCACCGACGGGCTAACAGAAAAAACAGTCAGCTACAAAAAGAACGTCAAGTTCAGGAACAACTATCCCACTAACAGCATGTTCCGCACCGACAGACCTACAAGGAAAACAACGAAAAACATCACCAAAGTAGCCACAAAATCCGTCAGCTCCGAAGAAGATGCCCAGTTGAGAACCAACTTCCCGACTGATAGCAAGTTCAATACAGACAGGCCTACAGAGACCACAAAGAAAATCATCTCCAAAGAAGCCACCAAATCAGTTAGCTCTGAAAAAGATGCCAAGTTAAGAACCAACTACCCTACTGACAGCAAGTTCCATACCAACAGGCCTACAGAAAAAACAAAGAACACCATCACCAAAGTAGCCACCAAATCTGTCAGCTCCGAAGAAGATGCCAAGTTGAGGACCAACTATCCCACCGATAGCAAGTTCCGCACCGACAGGCCTACAGAGAAAACCAAGAAAACCATCACCAAAATAGCCACCAAATCTGTCAGCTCCGAAGAAGATGCCAAGTTGAAGACCAACTATCCCACTGACAGCAAGTTCCGCACCAACAGGCCTACAAAAATGACAAAGAAAACCATTACCAAAGTAGCCACCAAATCTGTCAGCTCCGAAGAAGATGCCAAGTTGAGGACCAACTATCCCACTGACAGCAAGTTCCGCACCAACAGGCCTACAAAAATGACAAGGAAAACCATTACCAAAGTAGCCACCAAATCTGTCAGCTCCGAAGAAGATGCCAAGTTGAGGACCAACTATCCCACTGACAGCAAGTTCCGCACCAACAGGCCTACAAAAATGACAAAGAAAACCATTACCAAAGTAGCCACCAAATCTGTCAGCTCCGAAGAAGATGCCAAGTTGAGGACCAACTATCCCACCGATAGCAAGTTCCGCACCGACAGGCCTACACAGAAAACCAAGAAAACCATCACCAAAGTAGCCACCAAATCTGTCAGCTCCGAAGAAGATGCCAAGTTGAGGACCAACTATCCCACCGATAGCAAGTTCCGCACCGACAGGCCTACAAAGAAAACCAAGAAAACCATCACCAAAGTAGCCACCAAATCTGTCAGCTCCGAAGAAGATGCCAAGTTGAGGACCAACTATCCCACTGACAGCAAGTTACGCACGGACAGGCTTACAGAGAAGACAAAGAAAACCATCACCAAAGTAGCCACCAAATCTGTCAGCTCCGAAGAAGATGCCAAGTTGAGGACCAACTATCCCACCGATAGCAAGTTCCGCACCGACAGGCCTACAAATAAAACCAAGAAAACCATCACCAAAGTAGCCACCAAATCTGTCAGCTCCGAAGAAGATGCCAAGTTGAGGACCAACTATCCCACTGACAGCAAGTTCCGCACCAACAGGCCTACAAAGATGACAAAGAAAACCATTACCAAAGTAGCCACCAAATCTGTCAGCTCCGAAGAAGATGCCAAGTTGAGAACCAACTATCCCACCGATAGTAAGTTCCGCACCGACAGGCCTACAGAGAAAACAAAGAAAACCATCACCAAAGTAGCCACCAAATCTGTCAGCTCCGAAGAAGATGCCAAGTTGAGGACCAACTATCCCACCGATAGCAAGTTCCGCACCGACAGGCCTACAGAGAAAACCAAGAAAACCATCACCAAAGTAGCCACCAAATCTGTCAGCTCCGAAGAAGATGGCAAGTTGAAGACCAACTATCCCACTGACAGCAAGTTCCGCACGGACAGGCCTACAGAGAAGACCAAAAAAACCATCACCAAAGTAGCCACCAAATCTGTCAGCTCCGAAGAAGATGCCAAGTTGAGGACCAACTATCCCACCGATAGCAAGTTCCGCACCGACAGGCCTACAAAGAAAACCAAGAAAACCATCACCAAAGTAGCCACCAAATCTGTTAGCTCCGAAGAAGATGCCAAGTTGAGGACGAACTATCCCACTGACAGCAAGTTCCGCACCGACAGGCCTACAAAGAAAACCAAGAAAACCATCACCAAAGTAGCCACCAAATCTGTCAGCTCCGAAGAAGATGCCAAGTTGAGGACCAACTATCCCACTGACAGCAAGTTCCGCACCGACAGGCCTACAGAGAAACCAAAGAAAACCATCACCAAAGTAGCCACCAAATCTCTCAGCTCCGAAGAAGATGCCAAGTTGAGGACCAACTATCCCACCGATAGCAAGTTCCGCACCGACAGGCCTACAGAGAAAACCAAGAAAACCATCACCAAAGTAGCCACCAAATCTGTCAGCTCCGAAGAAGATGCCAAGTTGAGGACCAACTATCCCACTGACAGCAAGTTCCGCACCAACAGGCCTACAAAAATGACAAGGAAAACCATTACCAAAGTAGCCACCAAATCTGTCAGCTCCGAAGAAGATGCCAAGTTGAGGACCAACTATCCCACTGACAGCAAGTTCCGCACCAACAGGCCTACAAAAATGACAAAGAAAACCATTACCAAAGTAGCCACCAAATCTGTCAGCTCCGAAGAAGATGCCAAGTTGAGGACCAACTATCCCACTGACAGCAAGTTCCGCACCAACAGGCCTACAAAGATGACAAAGAAAACCATTACCAAAGTAGCCACCAAATCTGTCAGCTCCGAAGAAGATGCCAAGTTGAGAACCAACTATCCCACCGATAGTAAGTTCCGCACCGACAGGCCTACAGAGAAAACAAAGAAAACCATCACCAAAGTAGCCACCAAATCTGTCAGCTCCGAAGAAGATGCCAAGTTGAGGACCAACTATCCCACCGATAGCAAGTTCCGCACCGACAGGCCTACAGAGAAAACCAAGAAAACCATCACCAAAGTAGCCACCAAATCTGTCAGCTCCGAAGAAGATGGCAAGTTGAGGACCAACTATCCCACTGACAGCAAGTTCCGCACGGACAGGCCTACAGAGAAGACCAAAAAAACCATCACCAAAGTAGCCACCAAATCTGTCAGCTCCGAAGAAGATGCCAAGTTGAGGACCAACTATCCCACCGATAGCAAGTTCCGCACCGACAGGCCTACAAAGAAAACCAAGAAAACCATCACCAAAGTAGCCACCAAATCTGTTAGCTCCGAAGAAGATGCCAAGTTGAGGACGAACTATCCCACTGACAGCAAGTTCCGCACCGACAGGCCTACAAAGAAAACCAAGAAAACCATCACCAAAGTAGCCACCAAATCTGTCAGCTCCGAAGAAGATGCCAAGTTGAGGACCAACTATCCCACTGACAGCAAGTTCCGCACCGACAGGCCTACAGAGAAACCAAAGAAAACCATCACCAAAGTAGCCACCAAATCTGTCAGCTCCGAAGAAGTTGCCAAGTTGAGGACCAACTATCCCACCGACAGCAAGTTCCGCACCGACAGGCCTACAGAGAAAACCAAGAAAACCATCACCAAAATAGCCACCAAATCTGTCAGCTCCGAAGAAGATGCCAAGTTGAGGACCAACTATCCCACTGACAGCAAGTTCCGCACCAACAGGCCTACAGAGAAGACCAAGAAAACCATCACCAAAGTAGCCACCAAATCTGTCAGCTCCGAAGAAGATGCCAAGTTGAGGACCAACTATCCCACTGATAGCAAGTTCCGCACCGACAGGCCTACAAAGAAAACCAAGAAAACCATCACCAAAGTAGCCACCAAATCTGTCAGCTCCGAAGAAGATGCCAAGTTGAGGACCAACTATCCCACCGATAGCAAGTTCCGCACCGACAGGCCTACAGAGAAAACCAAGAAAACCATCACCAAAGTAGCCACCAAATCTGTCAGCTCCGAAGAAGATGCCAAGTTGAGGACTAACTATCCCACCGATAGCAAGTTCCGCACCGAACGGCCTACAGAGAAAACCAAGAAAACCATCACCAAAGTAGCCACCAAATCTGTCAGCTCCGAAGAAGATGCTAAGTTGAGGACCAACTATCCCACCGATAGCAAGTTCCGCACCGACAGGCCTACAGAGAAAACCAAGAAAACCATCACCAAAGTAGCCACCAAATCTGTCAGCTCCGAAGAAGATGCCAAGTTGAGGACTAACTATCCCACCGATAGCAAGTTCCGCACCGACAGGCCTACAGAGAAAACCAAGAAAACCATCACCAAAGTAGCCACCAAATCTGTCAGCTCCGAAGAAGATGCTAAGTTGAGGACCAACTATCCCACCGATAGCAAGTTCCGCACCGACAGGCCTACAGAGAAAACCAAGAAAACCATCACCAAAGTAGCCACCAAATCTGTCAGCTCCGAAGAAGATGACAAGTTGAGGACCAACTATCCCACTGACAGCAAGTTCCGCACGGACAGGCCTACAGAGAAGACCAAGAAAACCATCACCAAAGTAGCCACCAAATCTGTCAGCTCCGAAGAAGATGCCAAGTTGAGGACCAACTATCCCACCGATAGCAAGTTCCGCACCGACAGGCCTACAGAGAAAACCAAGAAAACCATCACCAAAATAGCTACCAAATCTGTCAGCTCCGAAGAAGATGCCAAGTTGAGGACCAACTATCCCACTGACAGCAAGTTCCGCACCAACAGGCCTACAAAGATGACAAAGAAAACCATTACCAAAGTAGTCACCAAATCTGTCAGCTCCGAAGAAGATGCCAAGTTGAGGACCAACTATCCCACCGATAGCAAGTTCCACACCGACAGGCCTACAGAGAAAACCAAGAAAACCATCACCAAAGTAGCCACCAAATCTGTCAGCTCCGAAGAAGATGCCAAGTTGAGGACCAACTATCCCACCGATAGCAAGTTCCGCACCGACAGGCCTACAAAGATGACAAAGAAAACCATCACCAAAGTAGCCACCAAATCTGTCAGCTCCGAAGAAGATGCCAAGTTGAGGACCAACTATCCCACCGATAGCAAGTTCCGCACCGACAGGCCTACAGAGAAAACAAAGAAAACCATCACCAAAGTAGCCACCAAATCTGTCAGCTCCGAAGAAGATGCCAAGTTGAGGACCAACTATCCCACCGATAGCAAGTTCCGCACCGACAGGCCTACACAGAAAACCAAGAAAACCATCACCAAAGTAGCCACCAAATCTGTCAGCTCCGAAGAAGATGCCAAGTTGAGGACCAACTATCCCACCGATAGCAAGTTCCGCACCGACAGGCCTACAAAGAAAACCAAGAAAACCATCACCAAAGTAGCCACCAAATCTGTCAGCTCCGAAGAAGATGCCAAGTTGAGGACCAACTATCCCACTGACAGCAAGTTACGCACGGACAGGCTTACAGAGAAGACAAAGAAAACCATCACCAAAGTAGCCACCAAATCTGTCAGCTCCGAAGAAGATGCCAAGTTGAGGACCAACTATCCCACCGATAGCAAGTTCCGCACCGACAGGCCTACAAATAAAACCAAGAAAACCATCACCAAAGTAGCCACCAAATCTGTCAGCTCCGAAGAAGATGCCAAGTTGAGGACCAACTATCCCACTGACAGCAAGTTCCGCACCAACAGGCCTACAAAGATGACAAAGAAAACCATTACCAAAGTAGCCACCAAATCTGTCAGCTCCGAAGAAGATGCCAAGTTGAGAACCAACTATCCCACCGATAGTAAGTTCCGCACCGACAGGCCTACAGAGAAAACAAAGAAAACCATCACCAAAGTAGCCACCAAATCTGTCAGCTCCGAAGAAGATGCCAAGTTGAGGACCAACTATCCCACCGATAGCAAGTTCCGCACCGACAGGCCTACAGAGAAAACCAAGAAAACCATCACCAAAGTAGCCAGCAAATCTGTCAGCTCCGAAGAAGATGGCAAGTTGAAGACCAACTATCCCACTGACAGCAAGTTCCGCACGGACAGGCCTACAGAGAAGACCAAAAAAACCATCACCAAAGTAGCCACCAAATCTGTCAGCTCCGAAGAAGATGCCAAGTTGAGGACCAACTATCCCACCGATAGCAAGTTCCGCACCGACAGGCCTACAAAGAAAACCAAGAAAACCATCACCAAAGTAGCCACCAAATCTGTTAGCTCCGAAGAAGATGCCAAGTTGAGGACGAACTATCCCACTGACAGCAAGTTCCGCACCGACAGGCCTACAAAGAAAACCAAGAAAACCATCACCAAAGTAGCCACCAAATCTGTCAGCTCCGAAGAAGATGCCAAGTTGAGGACCAACTATCCCACTGACAGCAAGTTCCGCACCGACAGGCCTACAGAGAAACCAAAGAAAACCATCACCAAAGTAGCCACCAAATCTCTCAGCTCCGAAGAAGATGCCAAGTTGAGGACCAACTATCCCACCGATAGCAAGTTCCGCACCGACAGGCCTACAGAGAAAACCAAGAAAACCATCACCAAAGTAGCCACCAAATCTGTCAGCTCCGAAGAAGATGCCAAGTTGAGGACCAACTATCCCACTGACAGCAAGTTCCGCACCAACAGGCCTACAAAAATGACAAGGAAAACCATTACCAAAGTAGCCACCAAATCTGTCAGCTCCGAAGAAGATGCCAAGTTGAGGACCAACTATCCCACTGACAGCAAGTTCCGCACCAACAGGCCTACAAAAATGACAAAGAAAACCATTACCAAAGTAGCCACCAAATCTGTCAGCTCCGAAGAAGATGCCAAGTTGAGGACCAACTATCCCACTGACAGCAAGTTCCGCACCAACAGGCCTACAAAGATGACAAAGAAAACCATTACCAAAGTAGCCACCAAATCTGTCAGCTCCGAAGAAGATGCCAAGTTGAGAACCAACTATCCCACCGATAGTAAGTTCCGCACCGACAGGCCTACAGAGAAAACAAAGAAAACCATCACCAAAGTAGCCACCAAATCTGTCAGCTCCGAAGAAGATGCCAAGTTGAGGACCAACTATCCCACCGATAGCAAGTTCCGCACCGACAGGCCTACAGAGAAAACCAAGAAAACCATCACCAAAGTAGCCACCAAATCTGTCAGCTCCGAAGAAGATGGCAAGTTGAGGACCAACTATCCCACTGACAGCAAGTTCCGCACGGACAGGCCTACAGAGAAGACCAAAAAAACCATCACCAAAGTAGCCACCAAATCTGTCAGCTCCGAAGAAGATGCCAAGTTGAGGACCAACTATCCCACCGATAGCAAGTTCCGCACCGACAGGCCTACAAAGAAAACCAAGAAAACCATCACCAAAGTAGCCACCAAATCTGTTAGCTCCGAAGAAGATGCCAAGTTGAGGACGAACTATCCCACTGACAGCAAGTTCCGCACCGACAGGCCTACAAAGAAAACCAAGAAAACCATCACCAAAGTAGCCACCAAATCTGTCAGCTCCGAAGAAGATGCCAAGTTGAGGACCAACTATCCCACTGACAGCAAGTTCCGCACCGACAGGCCTACAGAGAAACCAAAGAAAACCATCACCAAAGTAGCCACCAAATCTGTCAGCTCCGAAGAAGTTGCCAAGTTGAGGACCAACTATCCCACCGACAGCAAGTTCCGCACCGACAGGCCTACAGAGAAAACCAAGAAAACCATCACCAAAATAGCCACCAAATCTGTCAGCTCCGAAGAAGATGCCAAGTTGAGGACCAACTATCCCACTGACAGCAAGTTCCGCACCAACAGGCCTACAGAGAAGACCAAGAAAACCATCACCAAAGTAGCCACCAAATCTGTCAGCTCCGAAGAAGATGCCAAGTTGAGGACCAACTATCCCACTGATAGCAAGTTCCGCACCGACAGGCCTACAAAGAAAACCAAGAAAACCATCACCAAAGTAGCCACCAAATCTGTCAGCTCCGAAGAAGATGCCAAGTTGAGGACCAACTATCCCACCGATAGCAAGTTCCGCACCGACAGGCCTACAGAGAAAACCAAGAAAACCATCACCAAAGTAGCCACCAAATCTGTCAGCTCCGAAGAAGATGCCAAGTTGAGGACTAACTATCCCACCGATAGCAAGTTCCGCACCGAACGGCCTACAGAGAAAACCAAGAAAACCATCACCAAAGTAGCCACCAAATCTGTCAGCTCCGAAGAAGATGCTAAGTTGAGGACCAACTATCCCACCGATAGCAAGTTCCGCACCGACAGGCCTACAGAGAAAACCAAGAAAACCATCACCAAAGTAGCCACCAAATCTGTCAGCTCCGAAGAAGATGCCAAGTTGAGGACTAACTATCCCACCGATAGCAAGTTCCGCACCGACAGGCCTACAGAGAAAACCAAGAAAACCATCACCAAAGTAGCCACCAAATCTGTCAGCTCCGAAGAAGATGCTAAGTTGAGGACCAACTATCCCACCGATAGCAAGTTCCGCACCGACAGGCCTACAGAGAAAACCAAGAAAACCATCACCAAAGTAGCCACCAAATCTGTCAGCTCCGAAGAAGATGACAAGTTGAGGACCAACTATCCCACTGACAGCAAGTTCCGCACGGACAGGCCTACAGAGAAGACCAAGAAAACCATCACCAAAGTAGCCACCAAATCTGTCAGCTCCGAAGAAGATGCCAAGTTGAGGACCAACTATCCCACCGATAGCAAGTTCCGCACCGACAGGCCTACAGAGAAAACCAAGAAAACCATCACCAAAATAGCTACCAAATCTGTCAGCTCCGAAGAAGATGCCAAGTTGAGGACCAACTATCCCACTGACAGCAAGTTCCGCACCAACAGGCCTACAAAGATGACAAAGAAAACCATTACCAAAGTAGTCACCAAATCTGTCAGCTCCGAAGAAGATGCCAAGTTGAGGACCAACTATCCCACCGATAGCAAGTTCCACACCGACAGGCCTACAGAGAAAACCAAGAAAACCATCACCAAAGTAGCCACCAAATCTGTCAGCTCCGAAGAAGATGCCAAGTTGAGGACCAACTATCCCACCGATAGCAAGTTCCGCACCGACAGGCCTACAAAGATGACAAAGAAAACCATCACCAAAGTAGCCACCAAATCTGTCAGCTCCGAAGAAGATGCCAAGTTGAGGACCAACTATCCCACCGATAGCAAGTTCCGCACCGACAGGCCTACAGAGAAAACAAAGAAAACCATCACCAAAGTAGCCACCAAATCTGTCAGCTCCGAAGAAGATGCCAAGTTGAGGACCAACTATCCCACCGATAGCAAGTTCCGCACCGACAGGCCTACAAAGAAAACCAAGAAAACCATCACCAAAATAGCCACCAAATCTGTCAGCTCCGAAGAAGATGCCAAGTTGAGGACGAACTATCCCACTGACAGCAAGTTCCGCACGGACAGGCCTACAGAGAAGACCAAGAAAACCATCACCAAAGTAGCCACCAAATCTGTCAGCTCCGAAGAAGATGCCAAGTTGAGGACCAACTATCCCACTGATAGCAAGTTCCGCACCGACAGGCCTACAGAGAAAACTAAGAAAACCATCACCAAAGTAGCCACCAAATCTGTCAGCTCCGAAGAAGATGCCAAGTTGAGGACCAACTATCCCACCGATAGCAAGTTCCACACCGACAGGCCTACAGAGAAGACCAAGAAAACCATCACCAAAATAGCCACCAAATCTGTCAGCTCCGAAGAAGATGCCAAGTTGAGGACGAACTATCCCACTGACAGCAAGTTCCGCACGGACAGGCCTACAGAGAAGACCAAGAAAACCATCACCAAAGTAGCCACCAAATCTGTCAGCTCCGAAGAAGATGCCAAGTTGAGGACCAACTATCCCACCGATAGCAAGTTCCGCACCGACAGGCCTACAGAGAAAACAAAGAAAACCATCACCAAAGTAGCCACCAAATCTGTCAGCTCCGAAGAAGATGCCAAGTTGAGGACCAACTATCCCACCGATAGCAAGTTCCGCACCGACAGGCCTATAGAGAAAACCAAGAAAACCATCACCAAAGTAGCCACCAAATCTGTCAGCTCCGAAGAAGATGCCAAGTTGAGGACCAACTATCCCACCGATAGCAAGTTCCGCACCGACAGGCCTACAAAGAAAACCAAGAAAGCCATCACCAAAGTAGCCACCAAATCTGTCAGCTCCGAAGAAGATGCCAAGTTGAGGACCAACTATCCCACCGATAGCAAGTTCCGCACCGACAGGCCTACAGAGAAAACCAAGAAAACCATCACCAAAGTAGCCACCAAATCTGTCAGCTCCGAAGAAGATGCCAAGTTGAGGACCAACTATCCCACCGATAGCAAGTTCCGCACCGACAGGCCTACAGAGAAAACCAAGAAAACCATCACCAAAGTAGCCACCAAATCTGTCAGCTCCGAAGAAGATGCTAAGTTGAGGACCAACTATCCCACCGATAGCAAGTTCCGCACCGACAGGCCTACAGAGAAAACAAAGAAAACCATCACCAAAGTAGCCACCAAATCTGTCAGCTCCGAAGAAGATGCCAAGTTGAGGACTAACTATCCCACCGATAGCAAGTTCCGCACCGACAGGCCTACAGAGAAAACCAAGAAAACCATCACCAAAGTAGCCACCAAATCTGTCAACTCCGAAGAAGATGCTAAGTTGAGGACCAACTATCCCACCGATAGCAAGTTCCGCACCGACAGGCCTACAGAGAAAACCAAGAAAACCATCACCAAAGTAGCCACCAAATCTGTCAGCTCCGAAGAAGATGACAAGTTGAGGACCAACTATCCCACTGACAGCAAGTTCCGCACGGACAGGCCTACAGAGAAGACCAAGAAAACCATCACCAAAGTAGCCACCAAATCTGTCAGCTCTGAAGAAGATGCCAAGTTGAGGACCAACTATCCCACCGATAGCAAGTTCCGCACCGACAGGCCTACAGAGAAAACCAAGAAAACCATCACCAAAATAGCTACCAAATCTGTCAGCTCCGAAGAAGATGCCAAGTTGAGGACCAACTATCCCACTGACAGCAAGTTCCGCACCAACAGGCCTACAAAGATGACAAAGAAAACCATTACCAAAGTAGTCACCAAATCTGTCAGCTCCGAAGAAGATGCCAAGTTGAGGACCAACTATCCCACCGATAGCAAGTTCCGCACCGACAGGCCTACAGAGAAAACCAAGAAAACCATCACCAAAGTAGCCACCAAATCTCTCAGCTCCGAAGAAGATGCCAAGTTGAGGACCAACTATCCCACCGATAGCAAGTTCCGCACCGACAGGCCTACAGACAAAACCAAGAAAACCATCACCAAAATAGCCACCAAATCTGTCAGCTCCGAAGAAGATGCCAAGTTGAGGACCAACTATCCCACTGACAGCAAGTTCCGCACCAACAGGCCTACAAAGATGACAAAGAAAACCATTACCAAAGTAGCCACCAAATCTGTCAGCTCCGAAGAAGATGCCAAGTTGAGGACCAACTATCCCACCGATAGCAAGTTCCGCACCGACAGGCCTACAGAGAAAACAAAGAAAACCATCACCAAAGTAGCCACCAAATCTGTCAGCTCCGAAGAAGATGCCAAGTTGAGGACCAACTATCCCACCGATAGCAAGTTCCGCACCGACAGGCCTACAAAGAAAACCAAGAAAACCATCACCAAAATAGCCACCAAATCTGTCAGCTCCGAAGAAGATGCCAAGTTGAGGACGAACTATCCCACTGACAGCAAGTTCCGCACGGACAGGCCTACAGAGAAGACCAAGAAAACCATCACCAAAGTAGCCACCAAATCTGTCAGCTCCGAAGAAGATGCCAAGTTGAGGACCAACTATCCCACTGATAGCAAGTTCCGCACCGACAGGCCTACAGAGAAAACCAAGAAAACCATCACCAAATTTGCCACCAAATCTGTCAGCTCCGAAGAAGATGCCAAGTTGAGGACCAACTATCCCACCGATAGCAAGTTCCGCACCGACAGGCCTACAGAGAAGACCAAGAAAACCATCACCAAAATAGCCACCAAATCTGTCAGCTCCGAAGAAGATGCCAAGTTGAGGACGAACTATCCCACTGACAGCAAGTTCCGCACGGACAGGCCTACAGAGAAGACCAAGAAAACCATCACCAAAGTAGCCACCAAATCTGTCAGCTCCGAAGAAGATGCCAAGTTGAGGACGAACTATCCCACTGACAGCAAGTTCTGCACGGACAGGCCTACAGAGAAGACCAAGAAAACCATCACCAAAGTAGCCACCAAATCTGTCAGCTCCGAAGAAGATGCCAAGTTGAGGACCAACTATCCCACTGATAGCAAGTTCCGCACCGACAGGCCTACAGAGAAAACCAAGAAAACCATCACCAAAGTAGCCACCAAATCTGTCAGCTCCGAAGAAGATGCCAAGTTGAGGACCAACTATCCCACCGATAGCAAGTTCCGCACCGACAGGCCTACAGAGAAGACCAAGAAAACCATCACCAAAATAGCCACCAAAACTGTCAGCTCCGAAGAAGATGCCAAGTTGGGGACCAACTATCCCACCGATAGCAAGTTCCGCACCGACAGGCCTACAAAGAAAACCAAGAAAACCATCACCAAAATAGCCACCAAATCTGTCAGCTCCGAAGAAGATGCCATGTTGAGGACGAACTATCCCACTGACAGCAAGTTCCGCACGGACAGGCCTACAGAGAAGACCAAGAAAACCATCACCAAAGTAGCCACCAAATCTGTCAGCTCCGAAGAAGATGCCAAGTTGAGGACCAACTATCCCACCGATAGCAAGTTCCGCACCGACAGGCCTACAGAGAAAACCAAGAAAACCATCACCAAAGTAGCCACCAAATCTGTCAGCTCCGAAGAAGATGCCAAGTTGAGGACCAACTATCCCACCGATAGCAAGTTCCGCACCGACAGGCCTACAAAGAAAACCAAGAAAACCATCACCAAAATAGCCACCAAATCTGTCAGCTCCGAAGAAGATGCCAAGTTGAGGACGAACTATCCCACTGACAGCAAGTTCCGCACGGACAGGCCTACAGAGAAGACCAAGAAAACCATCACCAAAGTAGCCACCAAATCTGTCAGCTCCGAAGAAGATGCCAAGTTGAGGACCAACTATCCCACCGATAGCAAGTTCCGCACCGACAGGCCTACAAAGAAAACAAAAAAAACCATCACCAAAGTAGCCACCAAATCTGTCAGCTCCGAAGAAGATGGCAAGTTGAGAACCAACTATCCCACAGACAGCAAGTTCCGCACAGACAGACCTTCAAAGACCAGAAAGAAAATCATCTCCAAAATAGCCACCAAATCTGTTAGCTCCGAAGAAGATGCCAAGTTGAGGACCAACTATCCCACTGACAGCAAGTTTCGCACCAACAGGCCTACAAAGATGACAAAGAAAACCATTACCAAAGTAGCCACCAAATCTGTCAGCGCCGAAGAAGATGCCAAGTTGACTACCAACTATCCCACCGATAGCAAGTTTCGCACCGACAGGCCTACAGAGAAAACAAAGAAAACCATCACCAAATTAGCCACCAAATCTGTCAGCTCCGAAGAAGATGGCAAGTTGAGGACCAACTATCCCACTGACAGCAAGCTCCGCACCGACAGGCCTACAGAGAAACCAAAGAAAACCATCACCAAAGTAGCCACCAAATCTGTCAGCTCTGTTGAGGATGCCAAGTTGAGGACTAACTATCCCACTGACAACATATTCCGCACAGACCCAACTACACAGAAAACAAAGAAAACCATCGCCATAGTAGCTGCTAAATCTATCGGCTCCAAAGAAGATGCCAAATTGAGAACCAACTATCCCACTGACAGCAAGTTCCGCACAGACAAACCTACAGAGAAACAAAAGAAAACCATCACTAAGTCTGTTAGCTTCGAAGAGGACGCCAAGTTGAGGACCAACTATCCCACTGGCAGCAAGTTTCTAACCAATAAGCTGGCAAAGAAACCAAGGGGAACCATTATCAAAAGTTTTTCAAAATCAGTCAGCTCGGAAAAAGACGCCAAGTTGAGAACAAATTATCCTACTGCTAGGAATTTTCGCTCAAACATTACTCTGGACAAAACGTAGAACATAATTTCCGAAAGTCTCTTAATTGAGATTTTGTTTCTCTTTTAGGACGTGGGTGGATCTACTCAAATTGTTATTCTTAGCACTTTTTGGGTGTTTTTTAAACTTGAGTGCAGAACTAAACAATTTTGTGTAGTGTTATTGTTTGGTCCTATTGCATTAAAAACAAACCTTAGTTCAGAAAATAATCATTATATTTATAAAATTATGGTGCTGCTGATAATGATTAATGGTAATAATAATGACATTTTAGTAGGTTAGAATGAGTGTATGTTACGAACAATGACTATGATCAATGATCATCCTCGGAATGAGAGATAATAAGGTGAATTTTCGTATGCAGAAGTTGTCTCAAAAGTTTAATAAAATCTCGTATCTGCGTCGTACGTTATTAAGGTCAAAATTACAAAAAATCGGTTTTTCGCGATTATCTCGGTTATTTAGCTTCAATGATGTTAACATTCATTATAAACGTTTTAGAACATCTAATTTGCGACAAATTTTATTTTAAACATATTCTCATACGCTCAACCGTTTTTGAGATAGAGGGCGTTGAACTCGCAGCGCTCAGCCATACATACTTTAATCCAAGGTGAACCGTTAATATCTATAAATATTACCTTGAATTTTGAATAATTTGCATTAATACAAGTATATTTATATTTGTACTTGTGTTAATACATCTCAAAAACGGTTGAGCACATGAAGAAATGTTGCAAATTAATTTTGTCGCAAAATTTACGTCCTACAATTTTTAGAATAAATGTTAACATTGGAGCAATGGAAACCTAGCTCGGTTTGTATTGTTGAACTTTTAAACACTTACGACGCAGATACGAGATTTTGCGAGACTTTGGGACAACTTTTAGAACGCCACTATGAGGGTATATATAAAAATTCAGCTTAATCTCTCTCATTCCGGGGTTGACCCCTTTTTTATGCTGCACTGACGGGACTAATTCTTAAATAAAGTAGGTATAGGGAAGAGCGGGTGATCGTGCTCTTCCACTATAAAGGGAAATTTCCCGCCAGGCATATCGTATGCCTGGGGACGGCCGGTCCTACTGATGTTTGTCGGACGATATATTCATGGTATGTCATGTGAAACATTTTGCTTGCACGATGCAGGAATGTTGGAGTTTATAGTGCGCGCGCAGAGTTGACATGTGCTTGCCACAGTAGGATTTAGCGAGTGGGCCTCTGCTGGCATTCGTAGTAAGTAAAGTAGTGACATGCTTTATTAACTATATAAGAAAAAGTATGTTAAAGTGTATTCGAAATTATGTGAAGTTGTCTGAAACAAGGCAAAACGTGGTTTTATAAAATCCTTAAATCTTCTAATAAATTGACTATTGTAAATAAGGAAACGTGTAAATCGAAATCACGGGACCGCAAATTTTCACGAAAAATGGATGATAAATTAATAACTGCTAATGAAGACATTGCTGCGGCTATTCAACAATTTACAAATGTTCCAATTGTAAAGAGGGCTCCTTTCCTTTCCTAAGACACTTCTAGTTTTGCTGGAAGTAATTTGAAAGATCCGTGCAATCACGATTTTTGGTCGACTATATTGAAACCCATACCGCGATTAAAGTGTATAAAAAGCTATATAAAAAAAACTGAAGACTTATGGTGTATGTCAGTATTCAATTCAATTAAATTCAAATATTTTTATTCATTATAAAAACAAAATGTTTACTGAATGAACGTAAAAGTTGTTAGTTTCACATTTAATACGTTATGTGGAGAAGAAGCTAACAAAGAAACTCCGTATTTATTCCTTTCAAAAACGTTTTAAATTAATTAATAAAGTGTTCAGCTGAAAAAAATATTACTCCTGAATGTGTTGAATATCGGACACAATTGTCCTCTAAATAATATACCTTTAATATTAATGTACTGTTTAACACCAGACATTTTTGTCTTCAAAATAATCATTAATGTTATAGTAAGCTTTTTGATTGAGATTGTTTTTTTTTTCTGACAGATTGAGCCTTACACATTTTTTAAACCACGTCGGAGGTAACTTTAATATATCTTGTGGAATCTTGTTGTAGAACCTTATAAAGTGCCCTATAAACGATGTTTATTAATTTTAACTTTTTTACTTTTGCAATTCTAAATCGTGGAAATCACAATTTATGCTTATTTTTAGCAGGTATTAACAATATGATGGCTATCAATACTTTCAAAGTCTGATCATTTTTCTAACGTACATAATATTTTCATAAATCTTTTGCAACTGTTAAGATATTAGTTTCTTTAAAAAAATCTCTTAGCGAGTCCCTACTTACTAGCTTGAAAATAAATCGCATGGCTGTCTTCTGCAAGATAAAGATAATCTCAATGTATGTACTACTATGGGGCCGGACAGCAGGCCCGGCCCCATAGTAGTATATCGTAGGACAATATAAAATGGAAGTAACTAAAACAAACAAGCCTAGCAGTTGCAACGTCAGTGAGTTCCCAAATTCTTTTCACTACTAATGTTAGGTATACTTTATACATTATTTTTATGTTTCTGTTTTTCCTGGTACAATAAAGAATATTCTTATATTATCGTAAATTTTGTCTTTTTAGAATTTAGCACCAGATTATTTGCTGTGGACCAATCTAGGCCCCGAGACACAGAAGGGACGTAGGGCGGGAGCGCGGAAAAGACGCGACGCGATAGAAATCGCGCCCTTGCCCCATCTCTTCTGTGTAGGCTTCGTCCCGTCCCTTCAACATAAAGTGAATTGTATTAACGACGCATCTTTGCCGCACTCTCGCCCCACGTCCCTTCTGTGTAGCCGCTAGCTAGTACTTGCGAGAAAGAATTAATTGCATCGTCATGATTATTTTCTTGTTTCCTTATTTTGAAAATAAGTAACGTGTTATCAGCAAATAACACTGTCTCAGAATTTTTTGTACCATAAACCGTAAATCATTAACATAGACTAGGAAAAGGAACAGCCCTAAGATAGATCTCAGAGGGATTCTTATTTTTGCAAGTGAACCCGAGGATTTGCTACAATTTATGTCTGCTTTTAACCCTTCCTTTTAATATGATCTTAAAAGATTTAACCCTGCACCCTTCATTCCGTAGTGTTTTATCTTTAAAATTAGCGTTTCGTGGTCTACACCGTCTGCACAATCGAATGCCTTTGACAAATCACAAAATAGCCTGCAGCATCCTTATGAACTTCCCACCCGCTGAAAATATATTTAAGTAACACGACTCCGGCGTCTGTTGCATTCCGCACTTTTGTAAGACCGAGCTGCTGACTATGGAGAAGTTGGTAATTATTGAAATGCGTAAGTAGTAAAATAATCTGCTCAAATATTTTACTTAATACTGTTAGTACTGAGAGGGGTCTAAAATTTGTTGAATCTTGTTTATTGGCGCTTTGAAATAAAGATACTATAATTCACGAGGTCCGGAATACCCCCTCGTCTAAACATTTTGCTAACGGCAAAGCTCCGTAATGATATAATGTCCTAGCACCCTATGTAGCCAGATTGCTTAAAAAGTCTACATTTCGTGACCCAATAAAATATATTAGGCTCGTTCTCGTTCTCCCCATTTTGAACAAAATATTTGAGAAGATTGTTCTGAGTCAACTACTTACACGTTTCAATAATTAGTAATTTCTCCATAGCTGGCAATAATTTGGCTTCACGCAAGGGTAGTCTACAATTGATGCGGACATCATGTTAGTTAAACATATATGTGGTTAGTGTATGGGAGGATCGCAAGGATGCTATTATAGCCTATAATAGACTCTATGACTTATCGAAGGCACTTGACTGTAGACCATGAAACACTTAAAATTAAAACGCTACAGAATTATTTTTTTTCATATTATTTTTTCTTTGACTTCAGCCAGTAGTTCAAGGTCATTTTAAATTTCTGGGAAACGCCATCTTTTGCAAAACTTTTGTTATTCTTGTCTCGCTTCTTTGCTTTTTTCGAATTTGACATCAGTGAACTCACTGAAACATCTGCCTTTATTGCTCAGACTCAAAGTTAATATTGAACAAAATACAAAAATATATTAAATTGAAGAGAAAAACAACCCCTGTGGTTGTACAGTACCGTTCTGAACAATCCTATGCATGCAAATGAAAATAAAACAAGGACGTTTTTTTGAAATATCATTACACTGACCAAACCATCATTGGTATCAAAGTAAAATATCATTGAGCTCAAAACGAGTCAATATCAATATTGCATACAATGATTGTAATGACAATAACGAAAACAAAACATTTATGTCGCAATCTGTTTTAAATATCATCAGCAAAATAATTCGTTGTCATGATTACGCATCACCAGACGACGAGTCTGCTTCGCTAAGCAAGTTGCATTAAACAGTACACTAAGCGAGATAAAAGAAAAAGAATAATGACGATGAAAATATCTCTTTTTGGAGAATCAATCTGAAAGACTCACCTATTCAAAACGCAACGCTTCCGGCCCTCTCACGGTATTTCGGCCAACTAAGAAGCCCCGTGCGGTGTCATAGCCACTGCAGAAGAGCGAAGGCTGCGTTCTATTTTTCCGTAAAATCGAATACAAATGTTGTTCCCAATAATGATGGTGATTATGAGGACATTTTTCGATTGAGTTTTTTAATTGGTATAAAGCAATCAAGTTTGGTTCAAAGAAAGCTTGTATTGTATACTGTAATAATATCCATTAATGGAACCTGAATAAATTAATCAGTGAATATTTTACAACACGTAACATGCGTGTGGACCTCATTTAGGCTTCCAAAAAACTGTGATTTTTTCTCGAGACGGTCCAAGAGACTACTTGGGAGATTTCCATAATGTATCTAGGGATTTTAATTAATAATTTTGTTTTCACCTCACTAGCTCGTAAAAGCTCTATTTATCATTCGAAATCTGCGTGGAAAATCGCACTTTATCCGCTAGCGTGGAAAGTGTTTTTAAAATTCGAATATTTTTATTCAATAAAGGTTTCGTACAATAAATTACATATATATAGAACCTCATTGGTTTCGTAATAGTTTATTTATATTCTCTGCAGCCAGTCCATTGATGATTGAAATGCAAATACTTATTTCATGTCATGCCAAAGAATCGCACTGGCCGGCAAGAAAATTTGATTTAAAAAAAAAACTTTAAAATTTTCTTCTCTTTATTGAATTCACTTTACTTTTATTATTTTGGTTTGTTTTTTGATAAAATCGAAAGAAATCATAAAATATGAGCGAAGCTAGCAGCGACGAAGATATAAATTAACAGTAATTTAATATTTATTAAAACAATTTTTCTTGCACCTAACATTTTCCTCGCTTTAGTGAGGTGAAAAGTTGTGTTTTGCGCTCGGCAGCAAAGTTATTTAGCGTCTCGTACCTTTGAAACCCTCGCTACGCTCAGGATTCTATATTTGAACCACTCGCTTCGCTCGTGGCTCAATCCTAGAATCCTTCGCTTGCTCAGGTTTCAATACAAGGTACTCGCGCCAAAAATTAACTTTGCAGCCTTGCATAACAAATAACTATTCTTATATACTCAACCGATTGAGAGAAATCTTCAGTCACACAAAATTTGACACCTGAAAATATTCACCCACAAGATCTATGTACTTAACCTTTACTTAGCAGTAGAGACAGATCTGTCTCCGAGCATCGGGTAACGTCAAACGCGCAACTGAGACAGAGTTGTCCCAAAAGGCAACAGGCCAAAAAAATGCTAAAAAGGGTGTTACGCTCTGTGGTATCGATTTATGGTTTTGGATCGCTCTGCCTTATATAAATTGCCTTTAAGTGTTGTGGAGTCATCAAACATAAGGCCAGGGCCTAGATTCTGTTAATGCATTGCAGTAACATGACAACTGCATGAACATGGCGGTTTTCATTTCATGGCTGCTTTAAGTCTACGCGGGCACACCCATCAAACCTTCTAGGCGTCAATGGTACGAAAAAACACGTCACGTGACCCGACAGTGTACCTGTCATTATACTGCAATGCACTAACAGAATCGAGGCCCTGGTTTTCACGATCGTAGTACATGGGGCGGTGGCAGCGGAGCGGTAGAACGCCGGCTTCTCATTCGGGCGGTCGTGGTTTCGATGGCATGTACCAACGACTTGGTTTTCTACGTTAAGTACATTTGTACCTTATAATAGCAATACCACTCGCTGACTGTGAATGAAAAAAAAAACATTCAGTACTTGAAATTGCCAATCCGCAGTGGTTACTCGCTTGTGTATTATGTGCTTTTAAAAAAATTCTATTAAAATTTCTATGGTTTTACGATTGTCCAGCTTTGTATTGGCACTGTAATAACTGATATTATCTACACTTCGGTCACTTATGATTTATGTCCTTTAGAGCTGATTTTTCAATAGTCAGATAAAACGTAACTGGAGAATAAAACTGATGTTGTCACTCTCTTGTCGTATGATTTAGACAGTGATAGCATGCAATTTATTCTCCAATTAACTTTTATCTGACTATTGAAAAATTGGCCCTTAGAGTATCATCATCATCATCAGCCATTCGACGCCCACTGCAGGACACAGGCCTCCTTCGTGGTTTTCATAACCATGAGGGGTTTTGCCATAATCGCCACGCTTGGCAGGCGGGTTGGCGATCGCAGCATGCGGTTAGAATCTCAGGAAGACGCTGCTGCCCGTCTCCTCGATATTGATTTCTTTAGTCGCCTTCTATGACATCCACGGAAGGAAATGGAGTGACGCTATTCTTAATCCGGTGCCACACGGAATAGAGCAGTAGTAGAGTATAGTATGAACAAAAATACAAGAGATACACATACCTACATAACAAACTTACCTCTTACAGTCATGTTTATAAAACAATGCAAAAAGTCTCTACTAGAAGTGTTAGTTTACCCAGTATTTCATAAACCACACAGGCGTGAAGTCCAGAAGCTTGTTATTTTTAGCACCAATGAACAAATCCACCGAACCCTAAAACAAGATTTAAAATCGCATGGCCACATCGTGGAAAACCGTATCACGTTTCGCGCGCCACTTCACGCCACACGTCTCGTCACGTGTTCCGGAATCAGTGCTGTGTACCCCTGTGACGTCACAGCGGTGTTTCCGGCAGTATCTATTATGGTCCTTCGAGCCGGATTGCTCTTTTCGATTGATTTGAAAAATCCAATATGCACTGAAACTGTAAGCATAGGCGTAAGCTTATTTTAGTCTATATTTATTTTCCTATTGCCTTCTCTCAGACAGAGAGAGAGAAAGAGGTATAGGTTACACTGCCCATATCCACCGCGGAAAAACGATTCAAAGTGCTGAGGAATGTAAATACCCTTGATACTTATTTGAAGTTTACTCACATTTTAATCTACACGGTTTAGGTAAATTTTGTTTCAAGGTCACCCCCGTAACGGAATAGAGCACACGCGTGTAAAGGTTGAGGTGCTGGTGTACCAACTTACCGAATAAAGTTTAGTGCTTTTCTTTATAAATAAGTGATAAACAGGGTATGTCATGATTCGCTTATTTTCCCAAATCAAATACTGTCCGGGATAACTTTCCAGTACCAACAACTTTTACTATGGTACAACTTCGAAATCTCCGATGCAACTTGTTATTGAAATGACACTAAATCTGAAAACCGTTACGTACTGTATTGGTCATGAAATCACTTTCAATAAGAAAGTTCAAAATTCTCTTTTCTTTTTCTTACAGATAAGCTCATCAAACAAGATTGTATGAAAAAAAATATTAAAAAAAATGTAGAATTTTGCTGATTGTGAAGTGATTTAACTATCGATACTGAAGAAACTTATTTCAATATTTTTTGTGTAGCCTATATACGTCCCACTTCCGGGCACAGGTCTTCTCTCAGAGAGAAAGCATTGTAACGAGGTAATCGCCTCGTTGCTTTTTTTATCATTTTCGGCCATCTACTATTCCAAATTTAACTATTTTATGACATGTGCCACAGTGTTCGGACGTATTTAGGCAGATATTCCTCAGCCTCCGAACTAAGTGGACGTAAACGAGATCCTATCTTTATTATCAAATTTTATTATAACACGTCTGTCACCTTATCCTGCGTATCCTGTATCCTTATCTACGAAATTAATAATATTCAAAAGGCACATTAATAAAATTAATGTAAGTGTTCTTCCCTTCAACTCCTCATTGTATTTTTATATTTATGTTTTAGACCGTAGTTAAGCTTTTCTATTTTATTCTTCTCAGGTGCCTTTCCATTACATTATAAATATACCGTGCCCTTGGATACCCTCTTTTATTATCACGGATCGCACCCCAACCTAACCTCCTGCGACAGCATGTGCCTAATTACCATGCGTGCCCACCGCGGATTGGCAATTTCATGCGCTTAAGTATTGGAAGTCCTCAGACACTCCGATTTCCTCCTGATGTGAGGTCACGATTTCCAGAAGATACACACACAAATATCTTTATTCATAATAATATGCATATACACAAGATGGGTCACAAAAGTAACCGAACTAGAATGAACCTGTGGCATGATATCTTGAAAATAATACTAATAATAATGAGATAAGGGACATAATTTTACACTCTGTATGGTATGGAATATTTTATAGTATCCATAAAATGTTCCGCTTATCTTTCGCAATTCCGTACAGCATATAGTAAATTCACGTCCTCCCGCGCATTGGATCCAGCGAATCCACGACGGAAATGATTTTCATTTCCGAAGCACAGAATTACAAGGCACAGAACATAAACGTACATAAACGCTCCAAAGCGAAGCGATATGCACACAGTTGTAATAAATAACTTCCACACAACACAACCACCTCGTTCTGGTCCCAAACTATATCCTAGTTTGTGTTATGTTGCCTGGTTACCATAGCACAGGGTATCCTAGTTTAGGACCAGGACGAGTGGTTGTGTTGCCTGGTTACCATAGCACAGGGTATCCTAGTTTGGGACCAGGACAGTAATTGTGTTGCGTGGAAGATTTATTATTTCATAGCTTTCTTTATAACTTTCGCCTTATAGCTTTCTTTAAACTTACCGGAGTGAAGTGAGAAGGAGCAACGCAAGCGCAGTAAACAGGCAGTTTCTCTTTGCACTGCCTCGAGGGAAATGCAGTCGTATTGTTTCAAAACTCTTATAGCACTAGAGGAGAAGACGCGCGGTTGGTGCGGTTTTCTTTTATTTGTCTTCGATTATATAGAGTTGTGCCAAAATGTGCGATTCCTGAATTAGTGACATTTAAGAAGTGGTGCAAGCCGGCCTAAAAATATGGCTGTGAGTTGCATTTTTTAACAGACATAAATAAAGGAGGAGGTTCCTCCATAACTCCGTCAAATCTTAACCGATTTCGACAATTCTTTTTTTGTTCAAACAGATATAACGTCCCATTGGTCCCATTTTAATTGGTGAAGATCTGATGAAGACTTCCAGAGATGGAAAACGGAACTCTTCAATGGACAGTAGTAAATAAGGCCTAATGGGGCACATTCTTTAGTAAAATCCGCATGTTTCATAAAATATCGTAAAAGTAGTCCCAAGGCAATTTGATAATGTTCTGGTGAAGACTTTCGGAGATTTAGAACATCAAATTTTAAAGGAACGAATTATGTACGGTAAATTATGGTTATAAGGGACTTTTTTATTTTTCTTCCGCTCCTCCACTAAAAACTGAAAAATAAAAAAAATTACATAAAAAATAAAAACCGACTTCGAAACACGAAAACAAATTATTTCTATCTTTTTAGTGCTGTAGTGTTTCGAAGTCGGTTTTTATTTTTATTTAACAATCTGTACGAGAAACTGGCGGTTAAACGGTAGAAAAACGATTGTTATCGTACGAGAAACCAGTGGTACGAGTTTCTTGGAAATATGTAGGTACTTCTTGTTCGACGATTTGTGAAATGTTTTTGTACAGTTTTTTTATTTTATTTTATATGGTTTTAATTTATATGCTTTTTGGCTTTGTAGTGACGCTATCTGAAAGATAATGTTTAAAACCGTACTGTGTGCTTCTTAACCTTAAGGTTCTACTTCATCAATATACCATGATATTTGTAGACCACGTAAGCGCGAGTTTCATAAAGATAGGTAGGTCCGTGAGCACTGAAATTTTGAAAAACACCAATCTGAAAAGAAACTCATACAACGAAAGTTATTTCCAAACAACATCGACTTCATTTGTTTCAAGAATTGTGCTCTATAGAGTCAACTGATATGTAATATGCAGAGTCGTAGATAGTTTAGACACATTCAGATTTAAATAAACTGATTGATAAGGTACAGACAAAATCCTTATTTTCCACAATCCCGTCTATTTTAACATCGTCATCGTCATCGTCATCAGCCATTTGACGCCCACTGCAGGACATAGGCCTCCTTCATGGTTTTCCTGGCCATGAAGGGTTTTGCCATAATAGCCACGCTTGGCAGGCGGCTTGGCGATCGCAGTATGCGGTTGGAATCTCAGGAAGACG
The DNA here is from genome assembly GCA_963969515.1 of Yponomeuta evonymella. Lineage (NCBI taxonomy): Eukaryota > Metazoa > Arthropoda > Insecta > Lepidoptera > Yponomeutidae > Yponomeuta > Yponomeuta evonymella. The sequence continues at coordinate 2,302,418 of OZ018361.1, read as the reverse complement.
CTGCTGCCCGTCTCCTGGTAATGTATTTCCTTAGTCGCCTTCGACGACATCCACGGGAGGAAATGGAGTGACGCTATTTTAACATGGTAGCAGAGTAATAAAACTAGAAGAACGGAAGTAGCTAAAAGTTCTAAGCAAATTTTGTACGGACCCGTAATCACCATGGACAAGGCGATCACCTAAATGGAAAGAACTTTAAGCACTGGAAGTATAGAATTGAAACAGTATGTGGGGCTATTCCCGATGCGATATACATGATTGAAGAGAAGATGCTAAAGCTTGCTGAGCTGACTGAAACGGCTGATGATGCCACCAAGGTAAAATATGATAAGGAAATACGAGAATTCCTAAGGGAATAAACGGAATAAATGGGAAAAACTTAAAACTTATGAGATCATATTTAGGTTCATACAGCTGACATAAATAGGACTAAATCTTCAGGGTCGGAGGTTAAGATGGGAGTTCCACAGCGATCTATTTTGGGGGCGTTCCTTTTCCTTGTATATGTAAATAATTTGCCATTCATCGTTCAAAACATGTCAGAGATAGAATTGTTTACAGATGACACGTCACTTATTTTTAAAATGAAGAGACAAGAAAATGACCTTGCGGATACAAATAGTGCTCTCTCTAAGGTACGATATTGGTTTACTTCTAATAACTTATTATTAAAATCGAAAAAGACAAAATGTATAAAATTCACACTACCAAGTTAATGTCAAAATGGTTGACAGCAATGTTATATTGGGGAATGATAAACTAGACCTTGTAGAAGAAACTGTATTTCTAGGTATCACAATTGATGCAAAGCTTCAATGGGGCCCTCATATAGAAAAATTGGGAAATAGGCTCAGTTCTGTAGCATACGCAGTTAAAAGAATCCGGGAACTAACTGAGGTCGCAACTGCCAGGCTTGTTTATTTTAGTTACTTCCATAGTATAACGACCTAAGGTATACTGTTGCGGGGTCGGGCAGCAGACATTGATACCATCTTCGTCCTGCAGAAGAGAGCGATCAGATTCATATATAAGCTAGGCAGTAGAGATTCGTTAAGAGATTTCTTTAAAGAAACTAACATCCTAAAAGTTGCTAGTCAGTATATCTATGAAAATATTATGTACGTTAGGAAAAATATCACTAATTTTAAAACTGTACGTAGCCAACACAATATAAATACTAGAAATAGACATTTAATAAACTTTCGTTTCCAAAATGTAAGCTGGCAAAGGTCAATACATCCTTTATGGGGCATTGTATACGTTTCTACAATAAGATCCCTGCAATAAGAAGCTTGCCAGAAACGGGGTTAAAAAAATGTGTAAAGTACACTTTGTGCCAAAAAAGCTACTATAACATTAAATATTATTAATAATCTAGATGATTTTAATCTAGATGCTAGGTGCAGACTCCGTGTGGCGCCGGATTAAGAATAGCTTCACTCCATTACCTTCCGTGGATGTCGCTGAAGGCGACTAAGGAAATAAATTACCGGCAGACGGGCAGCAGCGTCTTCCTCAGATTCCAACCGCATACTGCGATCGCCAACCCGCCTGCCAAGCGTAGCGATTATGGCAAAAACCCCTCATGATTGAAAACCATGTAGGAGGCCTATGTCCTGCAGTGGGCGTCAAATGGCTGACGATGAGGTGCAGATAGATAAGATACTTATGTATGTAGACACAAGAGAACCTTCCAGAATAATCTTTGTGCTGGAAAGAGACAGAGCTATCTGTTAGACAGAGGTAGAAGACATTCTGGAATCTTCGATACCTATTTCTAGTATCCTCGATGTACTTCCAGAAGATATTCTGGAATGTTCTTCAGTTTTCTAGTACCTTCGATGTCTTTCTATGTACTTCCCGAAGTAGACCGGTGAGAGCTTTTAGTCGCCTTGATACTTTGAAAAAATAAATTAACTGATTAGTATTATTCATCTGACTGTTTTTCTGGCCCTACAAGTCATCGCTATCGCTTAACGCAACTCCAAAAGGTCGTATCCTAACAGCATTTGAACTGGATAATATGCTTATTATTTATCACCGCCACACTTACGGTAGAACGTTGTAGGCTCTCTATGTTATAGACAGGCCTTCACGCCCCAGGAGAGTGATAGAAAGTTGAATAAAAGGGCACTTCTGTGTAGGGAAGTTTTGGAGGCCGATATAAAATTAACGGGCGCGACTCGCAAGCTAAACACACAAAGGCTTTGGGACTTTCATCGGTCGAGTATGCGACTTGGGTAAGGTAAGGAAGTAAATTCGGCAGTGACTTTAGCTGCCGTAACGCTAGCCACCAATGGAAAAAAAGTGTCAGACCCATCATCACTCAATCATCTTTTATAGTGATTTTTAGGACCACTACCGAGAGCCTAGGATCACGGACCTAGGACTAGACAGCATCTATGCTAAAAACTCCTGGATTTTTTGCCTTGGGTTCACGGCCATGAGTCCTAAAAATCGCTAACATGATTTAGAGATTGGATGGACACTTTTTGCAAAAAACGTTTTCTTTCGATTACATAGAGCCGCAGGTGGAAAAAACGATCATCAGTTTCACACATTCGCTAGGGCAAAAATATATATTTTGCTTGGTATAGTTTTCGAAATTTCCAGTTGAACTCTTAATAAAAGTCGTTTGTATTGATGAGTACAATATTCCTCTTACGTTACGCAGGACCTTTCCGCATCATTCTGTAATGAAACATATGCACAATTAATTTAAATTGGGAATGCATTTCCCATCCCCATCGGCTGCGTATTGATTGACACAATCTCGTTATCGGAAGGGCTCCTGTTAATTCTAAGTGCAATGAATCTATTGTAGACAGCGAAGCTTGCCAGAAGCGCGATTCAAAAAATGTGTGAAGCACACTTTGTGCCAAAAAAGCTACTATAACATTAAAGATGATTTAGATGACAAAGATGTCTGGAATTAAAGCCAGTTCAATGCATGAGTTTTAGTACATTTATATAAATCCTGTAAATTAAGGACTTGAAAAGACTAAGTTTGGAGTTTTTTTGTCCATTTTTTCTCCAAAATGATCTAGATTTTGAAATGGACACCTAGTTTAAAAACTTGTAACGTTCATTAAGTCGCAGTTTCTGTGCTACTTTGAATAAAAAAATTTTGATTTTTTGATTGATTTGATTTTGATTTTGACACATTTTTAATGGTCGGTTTGTTCATACTAAAAAATATATTTATGTCGCGACGACCGCTCCACCTCTTCAAGTAGTGCGCTACCTACCTGCGCGCATCAAATCCTGAACGATTCCAATCATCTAATTGTCAAATTCCATAGTCATTGCTATCGCAAGCGTCAGGATTTCGACAGGATTTTGGTATGGATCCGACAGGATTCTGGGGGCGCTATTTTATAGAAATAAAATAAAATTGATAGTGACAATTCGATGTAGGTACACTATCACAGACTAAAAAGAGATACTATACATTGCACAGCCAGTTAGTACAAATTAGCCTTCCTCCTTGTTAATCTGTGCGGAATATTATCATAGTACCTACATCATGAAATGTATCATATTCTTTTTTTTTCATTGCACTAATCCGTGCTGAGGACAATTTTTAAAAACCTATTTAATGGCTAAATATTCCACCCATGCCGGGACTTGAACCCGCGACCTCTGGCTAGCAGTGCCAGCGCTCTCCCAACTGAGCTAATGGGCAAGAGCAGGCATCAGCGAAATTTCGAACCTCTTTGCAAACTGCTCTGTATTACGTACACAGGCAGCGACATCTGGCTGAAGCAATTTATTCATGAATTGTAGTTCTATTTATAATGGAGCCCTGCCAGCTATGCCTTATAATGACCTACGGAGCCGAACCGGGGACACTGAAGGTAGGACAAGCTTGCATAGATTCAAAGTTTCTCAGCGTACTATGCTCGGATCTCCTTGATCTACGTTGGTTGACATTTATCTTCAGAGAATGGGGAACGTTCCTCAAAATTTGATTGGCCTGACATTGTATAGTTGACAGTAGGGCTGAGTCCCATAAAACTACAAGTCGTAGTTTATTGTAACAATTCAATGTAAATTGCGTAGCCGAGTCTACTTATTAATTTGTGGGTTAATCGACTTTGCAATGTAAATCGAATTCACATAGTAGACCATGACTTGTAGTGCTATGAAACAGGCCCCAAGTTAACCTTTACATTTTTGTTACAAAGCCGTCCATAACGTAACTGATTAGAGTTCAAGTATGTTAGGTTGATGTCGACTGTACATAATATTCATACCACAGAGCACATTTTTTGTGTTAGTCTGAGTATTTCAGAATGAAACCGTTCTGTAAAGAATGTTCTACCAATGTACCTAATAAAAAAACTTACCAGTTTTATTTTATTTTTAATATAGACAAGTAAAAACATAATTTTACAAGAAAAATGCATTAATTATAGATTACAATGCAGCATTATAAACTTTTCAACAAATTTCTGCTTTTTAATTATATCGCCTAAAACATTTTTTTTTTGTGGATTTGCTTTACGTTTTAACAAGCAAAAAAAGACATTTGATATTAAGATAAGATAAGATAAGAATATTCTTTATTGTATACCGGAAAAAAATGTTACAGAAACAGCAATGACAAAAGAAAAGATACAATTGGCGGCCTTATTGCTAATAGCAATTTCTTCCAGGCACCTAAAACGTAAAACAACAATAAAAAACCGGCCAAGTGGGAGTCGGACACGCTCACAAAGGGTTCCGTACCATTATCTATGCAACATTAGACACAAAGATCGAGTAAAAATGGCAAAAAATCACGTTTGTTGTATGGGAGCCCCCTTTATTTATCTATTTATTTTATTTTAATTACTTATTTTTGAAACTAATATGAATTAAATACTCTGTGAATATTTTAAGCGTCTAACTGTTGCCGTTATTAATATAGAGCAAAAAACGGCAAAAAAATACGTTTGATGAATGAAAGCCCCCTTAAATATATTTTTTTTTGTTTTTAGTATTTGTTGTTGACAGACGAAATAGACGGACAGTCACCCCCCACAGTGTCCCCCCCATCTGGCACCACTGGCGATCCAAGCGTTCGAAGCATGTTCGACGGTTCCCGCAAAATATAACACGGTTTCTCTAAGGTAAAACTCTCTCGGTAAAACAAACAAAAAATTATATATTCGTTAATGCATTTTGAAGTAATTGGTGAAGTAAAAAGGTGATTAATCCTACGAGATGTGATTTACAAACGAAAATGAGTGACAATTATTGTAAGTTTATTACGAATTGCAGCTTTATGAAACAGGGCCCAGGTCGTGGTTTCCACCTGAGAACCTTTGCACTCCGTGGACCATCCGTTCTTCGGCATATCGTCAGTCGAAATCATTACCGAAACATCACCAAAATCACGTCTTTTTATTTGAGTATGCAGATTTATTAAGAATCTAAGTTATTTTCCTAATCACTAATGGTACAAGTCAAACGTTAATTGTAACTATTATAAAACTACATCGACCAGTAAAGAAACAATGAATGAATTCTATTTCTATACAAATATTAAGATTATCATACTTTTATGTAATTGAAGAAATGTTTATTTATTAGCAAGTGGTTTAAATATATTTTGGAATTTTTTTTTAATTTTATAATTTTACAGATTTTTATACCTCAATTACTCAAAACAGTATAATTTATTTTGAAATGTTCCAGTAATGAATTCGACCGACAATATGCTGCCGCGATTATTTATCTTTACTCCTGGCCTTTCCAAAGAGATTAAAATAGTGTTTTTTTGCAATTTCCCAGCTGTGTAGAAGTCCCCTGTAGCGATCCATAGTAATGACGCTCGACCGCAGATCCGGTTAGCGTCACGTTTTGTGCGAACTATGCGGTTCCACTGCGTTTTCAGTGGGTTTATTTTGCAGAGTGAACTTTGTAGTATATTAATATTTAAGAACGCCGATAATGTTTCATTTTACGGAGATGTTACTGATAGAGGTTTCGCTAGATATTTAGGGCGACTTGCACCACTTTCTTAAATGTGGCTTAAGCAGCATTTAACTAAAATTCTTCATACAAAATTCGATGTAAAAAGTCGTGCAAGTCGGCAACCCCTCAAGGAGAAAATCCCATACAAACGTAATCTGGGTTTTAGGGTTCCGTAGTCGACAAGGAACCCTTATATTTTCTGCCTGTCCGCGGCCTAGCTCAAAGACGATTCGTTCGAGAAAGCTAAAATTTGGCATAGATATAATTATATAATGTTCACGCCGACAAAACGGTACAATTGGTCGTTTAAAAATATTGTGGGTGTACAATGATCATTTTTGACTTAGAGTTCCGTTTTCGAAATATTAAGCTTTAAAGCACAAATTTTTGTCCGAGTAGGGCGTCGCCCCTCCCCCTCCTGGCTAAACGATTGATTGTAGAAACGTGAAAAAATCAGGGCAGTAGCACATAATAAACATAAAAGGAAAACTATCACGGCCAAGTAGGCTTCATAAGATAAAAGGAAAACTTCGTACAAAATCCATCGAAAATTACGTTGATAACGTTGTTAGTTGTAAAGCAGATAAAACCCCCTCTTTCTACGGAACCCTACACTGCGCTGGTTTTTTATTTAGAAGAGACATGCCGGATCACAATTAAACTTTGCCAATACGTTTAGAGGGCACAATCAGAGTCCTTTAAACGTATTGACATCAGTTCTCATACTAAAAACTGATGGTATTGAATGAACTTATCAAAGATAAATTGTAGCCTTGAGAATAGTTTCTATGAAAAGTCTTACGAGCCTATAATTATTTTTTTATTCTGTTACTCTCAGTTGTAAGTACGATCAAACGTCGATTTGTGCCTTCTTAAGAGGGTCCCTCAAGAAGCAATGCCTAGCCTCGCCTCATCTAACTTTAATTTCTGGCTAGATGCAATTAATTTCAAATGAAATTTTGATCGCTCGTAGCCCCGGCTGCCTGAGTGATCTTAAACGATCACGAAGGTTAAGCAACACAGGGCGCGTTCAGTGCATGAATGGGTCGCCGTCTATGCCTAACGGTAGTGCATTTTTCCGAGCGGTTCCGTGCTTCGCAAGGCACGTTAAGCTGTTGGTGCCGGCTGCCGTCGATAGATGGCAGTCGTTAAGCCAAGTCAGAGGCCTTAAGGCGGCTTGACAACTTCTGTGAGTAGACAAGCCACTAGTCTACAAGCCTCCACCAATCCGGACTTGGCCCCCGTGGTGGAGTATGGCCTATACCTTCCTCAGGGAAGAGACCCGTGCCCCTCGGTGGGGACATAATGGGTTAATGATGATGAAATTTTGATTATTATTTGTGACAATTTATAAAAAAAACAGCGAACGACGCCGCTTAGCTGAGTAGAGCAAGCACGCAAAGTGTTCCGGCGTCCTATAAGACGTTCTCGCGGCTCGTGCCCGGCTGCGACGCGGCGGGCACGGCGGGCACGGCGCGGTAGGCGCACAGTGACGTTCCGTGTGGCGCCGGATTAAGAATAGCATCACTCGATTGCTTTCCGTGAATGTCGTAGAAGGCGACTAAGTAAATCAATTACGAGGAGACGGACAGCAGCGTCTACCTGAGATTCCAATCGCATACTGCGATAGCCAACCCGCCTGCCATGCGTGGCGATTATGGCAGAACCCGTTCAGGGTTATGAAAACGACGAAGGAGGCCTATGTCCTGCAGTGGGCGTCAAATGGCTGATGATGATGATGATTAAAAAAACAAATGAAAAAAATTACATGTCATCGGTATTCTTAAGACATTCTGACTGTAGTGGTCCCCCTCTTCACGGAATCGTGACTAGCAATCAGTAGGGAATTTGACAGTTTGACGATCGGAATCGTTCGGGATTTGGTGCGCGTGTGGGCAGGTTAAGTAATTGTGTTGTGTGGAAGTTATTATTATATAGGAGCAGGTGTGAAAGCCATAATGGCAGCCATGCATATTCCGTGGACCCTTGTCTACATTAAAATTGAGTTTTCTTCTGTTTAATTATTATTTTGTTAAACAGGCACGTGACAATGACGAGTTTGTTAAATGAAAGCAACGTATTTACTGTGCGGTTTCATCACAAACTACAGGCTATTTTAACAAACAGTAGGTACAGAAGCAGTAGGTACCGATTATACTCCGTATTCTGTTTTAACTTTAATGTCATGTGTCGAGGACCCCATTTCATAGAACTAAAATTCATGGTTTACTGCGACAATTCGATATACATCCTTAGATTAATAAATAATAATACCTACACCTACTAATCGGCTATGCAATGGTCACTATAAGATGTTGTTAGGTTAGCTAATAACTAATACGGAATAACTTAAGATAAATTAACCGACTTGGATCTCACAACATTTTACGGGAGAAGAACAGAGTGGCGAGATTTGGTTCTTTTACAGGTTATGTTTTTAATGGCGCTTTGAATTTTTTAAAACGCAGCCCTGTCAGACACGTTACTTTGTACGACTGAATTAATTTCTAATAGAATATTCTTTTATGTACAACTGGGCAGCGTTTCATAAAACTACAATTCGTTGTTTATTATGACAATTCGATGCACACTGCGCGACATCAAAGCTGTCTTTCTTAACCTGTGGGTTGGTCGATTTTGTAATGTAATCAAATCGTCACAATAGACCATGAAATTGTAGTTCTATGAAAGGCCCTTGGTGTACCTACTTACGTGTGTGGTGACCGACGTGTTGCCGACTGCATAAGGTACTTTTACTAAGTCGCAAAGTGCAACCTACATTTTTAGAAAAATAGTAAAAAGAAAGATTTTGCTGATACTCTTTTTCTACACTTAGTGACAACAGCTAAACAATCGCGGTGTAATTGTGTAAAAATACAACGAGAATTTTAAACTTTTGCGTATAGGAAGCAGTCTGTTCCTGAAGAAACAGTGTTCAAGTTTTGCTTTAATTCAATTAACTAATCAACGATTGACAGAAATTGACAGCATTTTCGGTATAATCTATCCAGTACATGTAAGGTGCCCATAATTGGGCAAAGAAGTCTTCTCCGTCACGCCCTCTCGCTGAACCAACCTAGCCAATCTCGTCCATTGTATTCCTTCCGCTTTCTTAGTAAAAATAAATAGCTTTAATTCTGGTTCCTACTATGTTTGCCACGCTCAAGAAGTTTCTCATAAAAATAAAATATAGCTAGGTAACCTAGCCAAGACTGATGCCGACGGTCGTAACTGGCGTCCGAAGGTGGGTTCTCCGAGCGCGCGAAATTGTATGGGACTTATTACGTAGCGCGAGCGAATAGTTAGGGCAAAAGTAGATATTTTTGAAATTACAGAAATACAAATCCTATTAATTGAATTTTGACGACCGACGTCACTAACACAAAAGTCAGAGTCAAAGTCAAAAAATTTATTCACTATAAAAACAAAATGTTTACTTAATGAACGTCGACGCTGTTAGTTTCACAATTAATTTAATAGATTATACGGAGAAGAAGCTAACAAAGAAACTCCACATTTATTCATTCATTCATTCATTCCTTCGTTCATTCCTTCGTTCATTCCATCATTCATTCGTTCGTTCGTTCGTTCATTCGTAGGTTTTTTTTTTTCAATTTTTTCTTACAGGAAGGTCCTTGAGAAGTATGTCTGGTGTTATATACTTTGAATGACAGGCTACGCAATAATTTGATTAGAGAACGTTGTGGACTTAAAGAGGATGTAGTGACTGAATTGAGAAAGGAATGCTCCGTTGGTTTGGACATGTAGAGAGGATGAAGGAAGAAAGGTTGACGAAATAAATATATCGAGCTAATGTGGGTGGAAGGGCCGGTAAGGGACATCCCAGGCGGACACACATCGACCAAATAGGGGATGTATTAGCAAAGGGCAAGATAAAAAGTACCCGAATTAATTTATCGTCCATTTAAATGGCTACAAAAATGACGTCTAACAATTGTTTTAAAGCCAACCTTGCAATGACTTTCACCAATTAGCTGCAACTTTTACGGCACAAAACTTGTTTGGCATGTATAGTCTAGACCAGGTACCTCATTGGCCACAGCCCGGAAATACCTTCCGGGGCGTTCCGCGATATTACCGTGTCGACGCGAAATGCACAAAGTTACGGCCCAAGTAGTCGGACTCAAAATTGACAGCTGCAGACATGTGCCAAGAAATTCCTGGGCCATAGAATAATATAACAAGCCAGAAAGGCCGGTCCATACAATCAAAAGGGAACATGACCGAAGCCTCCGATTACGTAAATTACAAAATAATTTAACTTAAAAAAATTCGGTAACGAAGGGACACTTTTAAAACTCATATCCCCCGATATCATATGCACCATTAACTTGCACCATCAATATTAAATATGAGTTTTAAAAGTGTCTCTCTAACTCCTTGACTCTATCTTTTGTTATCAGATTTTGTATTTTGAAGGCTCACAAATATCTGCACATATACAAACAATAAAGTTAGATACACTTCAAATGACGGCTTGTCTCTACATGGTGTTCCGCAAGGCAGTATACTGGGCTCTTTAATTTTTTTGTTCTATGTAAATGACTTACCTTTCGCTACCTAATGACTCTCTTCGTTGACCTGCAGTCACTAAACAAACTGAAAATGGATTACGAAAGTGAAAAGGGATTACGAAAGTGGAATAAATGAAACTCGCGAATAAAAAATTCAGTGGCTCAAATCCAACGGCTTCAAGCCTGAGTAATACAAAAATCGTGCATTTCCATCAGAGTTAATACTCCGTCAGTAGGTGTATAATAAAGTAAAAATCGAAGAGGAATATGAATTTAAAGTATATTGTAACTATTTTTCATTGGTTTTGGACTTTATCTCAAAGTGATAAAGTTCAATTTACAGTAGGATCTATCGATAGCACCATGACCTGGTTAAGGGGTAAACTTATTTTTTATTGACATTTATAACAACTTGACATTTGTTATTAAATTATTGCAATTTAATTTTAATTAAAATTTACTTATTACTTTCGAAATGATTTGTATACCTATTGAGACCGAGCACTCAGCGACTTAAAATTTAAATTTATAACAAATCAGTCAATGATTTATGAATTTTGAAAAAAGAACTATACAGATATTACTATTTTCTTCTCGAGTAATTTTCTGATATCAGGGCCCTATTTCATAGAACTATAATTCATTGTTTACTATGACCATTCAATATACATTGCAAAGTCGATTAACCCTCAAATAAATAAGTAGGAAGACTTGGCTACGCAATGTATATCATCATCATCATCATGAGCCATTTGACGCCCACTGCAGGACATACGCCTCCCTCATGGTTTTCCAAGCTTCCCGGTGTCGTGCCGCCCGCATCCAGCGACCCCCCGCCACCGTAACCAGGTCGTCAGACCATCTGGTGGGGGGCCTGCCCACGCTGCGTCGTCCGGTCCGCGGTCGCCAGGTCAGAACTTTTTCGCCCCAATGGCCATCAGTTCTCCGAGCTATGTGCCCCGCCCACTGCCACTTCATATGAGCAATACTTCGAGCTAAATCAGCAATGTACATCGAATTGTCATAATTAATTATGAATTGTAGTTTTACAAAACGCGGCTCGCTATTATAGGTGTAACCTGTTCTTTTCAAGCGAATTCGAAGAAAACTATCTGTAGGTACTGTAATCTCTATCTAGAAGGTAGTGCTCAAGTTGAGTGGCTGACGGAATTGGATTGCCGGGTGACTTATTCACTCTACCGGATCGACTTCCAGTGCAGACTGGATTTTCCGTCCTATTTTCTCCTACTGAAGTGAAAGGGGAAAGTTGTAAAACCTTCTTTCGTGTTTCGAATTTACCACTGGAGGTGCTATGCTGGGAAATTATGAGTGAGGAGTCTAGAGGTTTAGGCAGTAGGTCATTTTGCGAAATTGGACGTGTTGAATTCAGTACTTCGACTAATAGAGGATGTATTAGCGAAGGGTAAGATAAAAAGTACCTGATACCGGCGTGCGTGAACGCAACGACACAGGTGTGTCAGGATCGTGTCAAGGGGCAAACCCTGGTCTCTGCCTACCCATCCGGTATATAGGCGTGAGTTATTGCTAACAATAAGGCCGCCCATTATTTGTGAGGGTGGAGTGAAGGCCGCCCATAACTTGGATCACATAGTGGTAGTGGAGGCGAGGCGTACACAGTACGTACAGTCGACAGAACATCAACCTTAACATACGTGCAATCTAAGTGCATTCTTGAAGTGTCAGTGGGCGGGGCACAGAGCTCGGAGAATTGATGGCCGTTGGGGCGGAAAAGCTCTGACCTGGCGACCGCGGACCGGACGACGCAGCGTGGGCAGGCCCCCCACCAGATGGTCTGACGACCTGGTTACGGTGGCGGGGGGTCGCTGGATGCGGGCGGCACAACACCGGTAAGCTTGGAAACCACGAGGGAGGCCTATGTCCAGCAGCGAGCGTCAAATGGCTGATGAAGATGATGATGATTCTAATCGGTGAACTTTATGGACAACTTTGAAACAAAAATGTAAAGCTTGACCTGCTGTAGACTGTAAGCAGGTATTTTTTTGTTGTGATCACTTATCGTATATCCCTTCTAGAACGTGTTATTGAACTAATGCAAAACCTGATGCAAAACAGTTCTTCAATATCGAAAAATAAATCGCTTCCAATAACTAAAAGTTTAAAATTCAAATTCTTTGCACTTTCCATACAAATTGACCGCCTCAAGTTTCAAGATTGTTTGAAGAACTAGCAGTGCCTACGACTTCGTTCGCGTGATAATGAATAAGCCTACAGCCCATATCCATCCTTAAGGTCCATTCGAAATACTGGTCAAAGTAGAATTTTCGAAATCGGATAATAAGTTTCGGAGATTACCCTGCTACATACAAACTTGCAAACATATAAACTTAAAAAACTTTTCCTCTTTATAATTATTAATGTAGATGTAGATAGTGTAGATAGATAAAAAGATGCTAACTTGAAATGCGCGGGCCACACAGATAAGACGTGGGACCAGAACGGAGCGAAGACGCGTCGTCATTTCAATTCACTTTCATACAATAATGTACAGTCGACAGCACATAAAGCTTTACACACGTTCACTCTAATCAGTTACGTTAAGGATGAGCTTGCAACAAAAATGTGAAGGTTGACCTGCTGTCGACTGTACTGAAGCGGTGCGGTGGGACATAGCCCGCTCAAGTGGCTCCCTATCCGCCTCCGTAGGATTGCTCACATTCTTTCAATCCTCTATTCGGTGCTGTTCAATCCAGCCCCACCTCTGCATCTCAAAAATAGCTTTGAGTTTTTGAGTGATACGCACAGTTAGACTTTGGGATCCGCTCGGAACCGAGTCATTCGACAAGGTTCTTGAGCAATTCCTTTACTATCGCAGCTGTCCGCCGTTGAACGATTTGCCTTTGACAGTAAGATTTTCACCATCCCTGTCAGTATTTAAGAGCAGAGTGCAAACACATTATTTTGCCTTAATTTAAGTTTGTTTTTTATTGTTTTTAACTTTTGGTGAAATCACTTTCTACGTATGTAGGTATATTTTTCGTTCATCTCCTCGCTCCATATGACAATTTTTATTTATGTATGGTTATTCTATATTTATTTCATACTAGATGACCCCGTTAACTTCGTACCACCTACATCAATCTTTTTTTTCTTCTCACCGTTTAAGCCTTCCCTGTACTTCCACAAATATAAAAAAAGAAAAATTAGCCAAACCGGCCCAGCCGCTCTCACGTTTTAGCGAGACAAACGAACAGCAATTGATTTTTATTTATAAGATAAGATAAATTTATTTGCATAAACATGTGTCAATAATATTACAATAACATGCATTATTAAGTTGTATATATATATATATATATAGATATATAGATTTATGTAGGTACCGTTTATGTATGTGTATTAAATATAGAAATATCTTGCTTAGTATTGTTTAGTTGCACCGACTACCCGTCATTTAGCTTCTCAAATTTTTTCTCCGTCAATGGTTGTCTGGAAGAAATTACTTTTAGTAATAAGGCAGCCAATTGTACTGCACTATGTTATTGTTTAATTCTCATATGTAATTCCTGGTGTAAATACAATAAACAATATTCTATCTATCTATTTAGCCCACACAAATAAGACGGAGCGAGGACGCTACGTCGCGTCTTCGCCCCGTCCTCGCCCCACGTCCCATCTGTGTGGCCCACTTTGTTCTGTGGGCCCACCCCACCCCAGTTTTAGTTATTGGAAGGGATTAGGTAAATATATAATATTATGTTGAAGCAACACTTTTCCTATTTCTCGTTGTTTTACAGTCCACGAACGAACTTGATAATTATTTCAGACTTACCTCAGTACAAACCAATATCAAGTAAGATCACAAAATCCCCTGTAAAAAGATCAGAAAGAGGGTGGACTGAATTCTTTTCTCCATTTCTCGCGACATCATTAGCAACTACCACCCACCTATTGCAGTCCGCTATTTCATTCAGCGTCTAGTCTTTCTCGGGTCATCCCCGAGAATTTTCATAATAATAACATCTCTAGCTTATGACCGCGGCTTCGCTCCGATTTATACTCAATATTCAACATCTTATTGCATTCCACAAGTATGTCAATACATGGAATGATATTTAAACCACATTTGTGAGGCACCCAACATTGTAATAAAAAAGGCTTTTATTTAAACGAATCTTAGATAATAGAGTAATAAAGGAGGCTTTCATATAGAGTAATAATTTACATGTGTAAAAAAGTAGTTACCTAAAGGCTTTTGTTTTTGACATTAATTACTTACGCAAAAAATAACCGCTCCAATGCTCACAATATTGTGTTTATTTTGCTTCTCGTAACAACGAAAAGGTTTTCCGCACAATAAACGGATTGTGTATGTTCTTTGGTATGAGGCTCGCCTTTGTAAGCTCGAGTTTATGTTCAAAACATAGACACACATTCATAAAATGGACGATGTCCAGCAGTGGGTTCTATTCTTGGGCTGGATGGATGTTGGCTAGATAAGTTGTAAGCGTCAAAAAACTAAAAAGCCATAAACGACGTTACAATCTCAAACTAATACTAAGGCAAAAGGACTTAAATATATCATTTATGACACCTAAATAATACAATTAAGTTAGTTATCTAGAAAAGCACAGAGCTACCAAATCGAGTGTAAAAAGGTAGATAGATAGATAGATTTATATAAAAAGATATTGGTCACAAACTTATTATCTTTGATATTAGTTGTTTAGTTTTTCTTCTGTTGTATTGCAGGACAAACAGTCGAACTATCCTATTTCAATTGCATATTGATATTTTTTACCAAGCTGACTTTTGCCCTTCTGAAGATCAAATCCTTTCGAGAATATTCAAGAGCTCAGCGAAGTAGATCTTTAGACATTAATTATAAATTTATTTTATTCTAAGAGAAAATTATTTAGTAGATTCACGTCTATCTTCGTTACAAAAGGCCGCCGCCCTGGGAGCGGCGCGATTTCAATCTAAAATTATCCTTAAATACTAAGTTAGAGACTTCAAATACAAGTGCAAAAAAGCCTGTTAACGTGACATGCTCATCGGCCGCTTAAGGCGGCCCGTCAAGGAGCAATTCCCATATAAACTAATTGCGATACAAATTAATTCACAAATGACAAGCCGAATCTGGACCTCACGCACGGATTGCAGACAAGCTAGAGCAGCAATGCTCGGCAGAAACCCTCGCGTCACCCGATGCCTTCTGCGTGTCACTCAGGCGCAACTGCGCCTTACAACAGGCGCCCTCACTGGTCATGTGCATTATAATAAACATCTTTTTACAAAAAGTGTCACAGAAAGCCCATTATGCAGAGCATGCACGAAAGCTGAAGAAACAGCCGCATACGTGCTGGTAGAGGACGCGGGTGTGGACAGACAACGGGCGACTCTCTTCGGAAACCCGGGGACCCTTCGGGAGGCCTTCAGCGAAATCCTGAAACTGCTGGCGTTCCTGGAGGAGCTGGAATAAATTAAACCTTCCTAGTTACGTAAAATAGACTCATTAGAAGTCGAGTTGACGATACCTTCTTCGTCACTCGTAGCCATAATCTCAATGACACTTCACCAATATGTCTAGAGGATACAATTCAAGGTTTGCTCGTGCTTACAACTGAGAAAAACAGAATAAAAAACAAATTATAGCCTCATAAGACTTTTCGTAGAAACTATTCTCAAGGCTATAATTTTCTTTTGATAAATTTATTACCAATTCTAAGCACGATCAAACCTTGATTTGTGTCGTCTAAGGGCGAATTTTTCAATAAACAGACAAAACTTAACTGGAGATTAAATTGTATGCTATCACTGTCTAAATCATACGACAAAACAGTCACAACATCAGTTTTATTCTCCAGATAAGTTTTATCTGACTGTTGAAAAATCTGGTCTAAATGCATTGGCAAAGTTTCATTGCAATCCGGCATGTGTCGTTTGTAAATAAAAAACCGGCCAAGTGCGAGTGGGACCTTTTTTACTTGTCCGACAACATTCCGAGAACAGTGGGGGGATGGCTCTTTCCCCGAAATGGATATAAATAGGAATAGCGCTCTCTGAGCAGAATAGGCCAACCATCATCTTTTACTGTGTCTCATTATTTTTTATGGCCTCTCCTCATTTCACTAATGAGACTTCACGGTATCATGGTCTTATCTAATGGAAGGCCCGGTTAATACTCTTTAATAATCTCCGAGTTAGAGCTGTGGTTAAGCTTTTTTAGGGTTCCGTATCTGAAGGGTGGCGCCGGATTAAGAATAGCGTCACTCCATTTCCTCCCGTGGATGTCGTAGAAGGCGACTAAGGAAATACATTACCAGGAGACGGGCAGCAGCGTCTTCCTGAGATTCAAAACGCATACTGCGATCGCCAACCCGCCTGCCAAGCGTGGCGATTATGGCGAAACCCCTCATGGTTAGCAAAACCATGAGGGAGGCCTATGTCCTGCAGTGGGCGTTAAATGGCTGATGATGATGATCTGAAGGGTGGCAACGTGACCCTATTATTATGTCTACGACGTCCGTCTGTCTGTCTGACTGACCTTTAGGGCTTTATCTCTTGAACCGTTAAATTATTTTCAATGAATACGTGTTATGGTAGCGCAGCGGCAGAACCCTAGCGCCTCTTCGGAGGTCGTGGGTTCGAATCCCGGCATGTACCAATCCGCAGTGGGCAGGCGTGGTAATTCAGCCCATACTCTCTCTCTCTCTCTCTCTCTCCCTCTGCTATAGAACGTATATAGGCTAACTGAAAATAACGTGTTATGACAAAATTTTATTTAAATTTCGTATTATTATGGAGGATTGATAAAAAAAATTAAGAAAATTTTAAAGTAAAAAAAGTCCTCATGAAATGTGTTATTTTTTATTTTTGCTCCTTGGTGTAATCGGCGGTAATAGTGTCAAACCTAGGCCGACTCGCGCCACTTTCTTAAATGTGGCTTAAACAGCGTTTAAATTAAATTCTTCATACAAAAGCCAGCTTAAATGGCGACTTAAGTGACATTTAAGAAGTGGTGCAAGTCGGCCTTAGTGTGATGATAGTGCAGCCCCTTAAGTATGAGCAACAAATACATAAAATCGGGCAAGAAACAGCTGGATTCCGAACTGAATGAAATTAATTGCAAATGATCTCGAACTTAGAAGAAAACACATTTATGTAACGGAATATTGTGTTTATTATACTTTTTCTACTTATTCTACTTATGTTTTCAATACTTGACTTATAATTACTACTGTTATAGCGCAGACAACAAAACACCCAATTTAAGCAATTTCACATGATGGTATAATATTCACATCGATATCGTAAAATCTCATTATAACATCAATAAAACGCGACCAACTTGATTGCAGGGCCAATCAGGTTGGTCGCGTTTTATTGAAGCGCGCAGCTGCGCTCTCATTGGTTAAATTTTAATGGCGGCAAAATCACTGTGATTATACACGTACGCGTGAATTTAATTTTTAATTGCATTAGTGAAGATAAAGTAGTGTATGCAACTGCATATAACACGGGTATTAAAACACTCGTTACTATTACTATTACTATTACTATTACTATTACTATTACTATTACTATTACTATTACTATTACTATTACTATTACTATTACTATTACTATTACTATTACTATTACTATTACTATTACTATTACTATTACTATTACTATTACTATTACTATTACTATTACTATTACTATTACTATTACTATTACTATTACTATTACTATTACTATTACTATTACTATTACTATTACTATTACTATTACTATTACTATTACTATTACTATTACTATTACTATTACTATTACTATTACTATTACTATTACTATTACTATTACGGGTATTAAAACACTCGTTACTATCACACTCGTGTTTTAATACCCTTCTTTATATGACAGTTGCATAAACTACTATTATTGCACACACAAGAATAGAGTACAGGAAAGGTAACAAAAGAAAGTACATGTACAAAGGCGAGCTTATCTCTGTAAGAGATTTCTTCCAGCAAACCTTGGGGAGTCGGAGCGGAGGTGTGAAACGGTAGACCCGTACTAAATACGTATATTATATCATGTGCACGTGTTTATGGTAGAAATGAACCCTCGGTGCGCTAGTACCTAGGGATCGGCTACTTCACCTCGCACTTGACCGGCTTTTAGTCTCATCAAAACTGTCACAGAAAAAGGTAGTCAAAATCACCCGTAAAACCAAACAATCACGCTGTTATTTTTTCAATAGGCTCTTTTTGGGATATAGTTTCTGTACTCGAGTATATCCTACTCATACATAATAATAATACGTACTTACCCATCCTTTTGTAAAAGCAGCTACAATATTTCACTGTATAATTACGACCCACATTACAGGATTATTGAAACAAGTCTCGGAACAAGGTGGGTCGACCGTAAAAGTGTCCGCGTAAACCACATCCTTGCTGAATTTATGGGCTATATTTAATGTGAATTGCTTATTTTATGTATAACAATATACTATGTTAAAAGTAAATCATAGCTTATGGCAAAAATGAGGGTAATCTGGTATTAGCTCTCTTGATACCGCAGTATCGGCCTTTCTTACAGGCTTTGTGAAAAAAGTAATATTTACTAAAAACATACTCTTTGGATCATTTTGTGTAAATACTGGCCATTGCAGCCATATCATCAAAATTCGAAACAAAAATACTTTCTCTTTTCAAGCATTACAAGCATGTTTCCTTCAACCGGCCGGTGTTCATGACAAAAAAAACGCACCCTCTTTTAATCCGTTGTATTTAGAACTGAGAAGTGTTTAGGATAATCCCACATTGTTCGTATCGTTCAAGCCATCTCCGACCGTTGGCAGAACGGTTAAGTGGCTGTGTACATCCGTAGCCGCCGTTGCCGTTTATCATCATGTAGTCGTAGCAGTTGGTCACACCGTCGCCGTTGCAGTCCTGAAAAAGAAAACGATGAAGTTACTAAAAATTCAGTCACACCACACTAAGAATGCCGATAACATTTCATTTCAACGACAAAAAAAAATTAAAAAGTGGAGTTAAACGCAAAAGCAAAACTACGCAGTCTTGTGTTGTTTGTATCACTAGTGATCGTATGTAAACAAAAGGTCTTATTTATAAAAAAACACGATTCCTTAAAACGCCGCTTAAAATAGTCTGTGGTGGAGACTTTACAAGGAAAAGTCGTCACCACAGATTAAATAAACTGCCTCTTAGGAGTGCTGTAGAGGAATTGTGTTTTGTTATCAAATAAGGCTGATAGAGATTGGCTAGCTTATTAATCACTAGCAATGCCCGCGACTACGTTCGCGTGGTAAACGTATAACGGCCTTATTTATAAAAATACAATTCTCCTAAAGCACTCCTAAGACTCAGGTTATTTAATCTGTGGTAACGACATATCCTTTCAAAATCTCTACCACAGACTATTTTAGTTGGCGTTTTAAGGAATCTTGTTTTTTATAAATAAAACCGTTTGTCTATAGCCTATGAATACTATGAAAAGATTTTTTTTAAATCGGTTAAATACTTTCGGATATTACCCCCTACATACAAACTTACAAACATAATATAAACTTTTCCTCTTTATAATAATATATGTAGATAATTATATGTAGATATGTAGATATCTAGATGGTATATAATGTAGATCTAGAAAACAGGATTCCTCTAAAACACTCTTCAGAGTCAGTTTAAATAATCTGTGGTTACGTCTTTCCCTTTACCGCAGACTATTTAAACTGTCTCTGAGGTGTATTTTAAGAAATCATGTTTTTTATAAATAAGACGTTGTTTAACTCCAATATTGACAGTTAAATACACATTGAATTAAATTCAAACGACAGAACAGAGTTTTAAAACTCATTAACAGTCATAAAAGCTTTAATCTGTACAATTCTAAATGACCCGATCGGACAATATTGATACTAGGAATAAACATTGTCATGCCTCGTTACAAACTTCTCTGTATTACGTACAGGCAGCGACATCTGGCCGAAGCAATTTACATCACTTGCAGCCCCGAATAACCCACTTTGCAGTTAGGTTTTTGCATCGGAAATAAATTGTCATTTCCACGTTTTAGACTTGCAAAAGTTAATACATCCTTTATGGGGCACTGTATACGGTTCTACAATAAGATTCCTCAAGATATATTAGAGTTACCACCGACGCGGTGTAAAAAATGTGTTAAGCATACTCTGTGCAGAAAAGCCTATTATAACATTAAGGATTAATTGGAAGACAAGGATGTCTGGTAATTAAATAATGTTAACGGGAACGATTTGTATCTAGTGTAGTGTAACTTTAAGTTGAAAACTCTGTTAATTAAGCAAACCTGTTTTGAAAAGAATAAATGTGGAGTTTCTTTGTTAGCTTCTTCTCTGCATAATCTACTAATTGTGAAACTAACAGCTTTGACGTCCATTAAGTAAACTTTTTGTTTTTATAGTGAATAAAATTTTTGACGTTGACTTTAGACTTTGGACCATCATAACAACGGTTTTTAATTGTTCTTTTCAATGTCATACTTTAAGGTTCACATTAATGAGTACTGGAGTAACGGTTTTCAGGCTTGCGTTATTTAAATAAGTAGTTGTGGAAATTGATGTATTAACGTAACGTAACTGAATACCTAGTTGATTCGAAAGCACGTCGACCTTTAAGTTGTTGCAAACTCGCCCGTAACGTAACAGAATAGAGTGCGTTTCGACTGGACATTGGAAAGCAATTTTTTTTTTCTTGCAAAGTTACCCACTTTAGAATGTAAAGGTTGATGTACTGCGGTCTTTACAGTCAACAAATCATCGCCCATTGCAGTTTTGTTGCAAAGTCGCCCGTATTGGTAACTAAATAGAGTACACGCACGTCAATGCTAATGTGCTGAAAAGTGAACACATGACAGTTGATCAACCTTTACAGTTTGGAGGTGGGGGTCGTTCATCATGATACAAAGTCATAGAGTGGATTTTACCAATGTAGATATCAATGGGAGTATGTAGCAAAGTCGCCCGTCACGTAACTGAGTAGAGTAGTCACATTTTGTATCTTGTCGACTGTAGGTACTTACTTAATTGACAAACTGCTATAACGATATCGAAGAAGAAGAAGAAGAAGAAAGACATTTATTATACCAACAAGATACATCACAGAAACAAAACAAGCACACAAGCAACATACATCGCATCATTTGTTAGTTTGTAGATAATTATTGTGCTTTGAAAAACTTTATTCGTATATTTCGCAGACTCGCAGAGCAGTTATTTAAAACTTTGCCTAATTAGAACCGAGCTGGCTATTGTATGAATGCGAAATAATATTTCACAGAAACACAGTTATAATAGAAAATAACTTGTTTGATAACTTATTTTACTTTATTGAAAGCGGTGGTAGCCCAGTGGGTAGAACAATGGGCTCAGAAGCGAGAGACCCAGGTTCGATTCCCAGTGCGGGCATGTACCTATGACTTGGTTTATTTTCAGAGTCCACACGCTAACGGTGAGGGAAAACATCAGAGGTGAGGCAACCCGCGG
The DNA here is from genome assembly GCA_963969515.1 of Yponomeuta evonymella. Lineage (NCBI taxonomy): Eukaryota > Metazoa > Arthropoda > Insecta > Lepidoptera > Yponomeutidae > Yponomeuta > Yponomeuta evonymella. Next base: position 2,280,407 of record OZ018361.1, on the reverse strand, counting down.
CTTGGTTGGCTCTGCACATATTGACTTGTCTTTCCTGTGGGCTAGCCGGACTAAGCTGTCAGGATGGTATAGGTGCTGGTTGAAATTGGCTAATAACCTCCACACAACATAATCACTTATCCTAGACCCAAACTTGTAATTCACTAATGTTAGTCGTTGTTACATGCCGGAATCGAACCCACGTCCTCCCGGATGGCGCCGTTCTACAGATGCCCAACCACTTACAGTGTCGACTGTACAGTTTCTGGTACAGTCAGAGTCAAAACCGAAAACCCTCAGTCACGTAACTCGTGGCGTGTTTAATTTGTGTTATTGGTCGAACATTGTTTGCGACACATTGCTTGTTTGTTTGTCGGGTCCGTTGCGCGTCTATTAATTAATAAATTTTTAATGGCAAAGTTTGCTTTACAACTGCACGTGAATGAATATTCTAGGGGCTATTCATTTGACAAGGACGTGACTATGTAACAAGCAGCCTTTGTACAGTCGACAGCGTAGCAACCTTCTAGTTCTAGTTCGACTGGAGATTTCCGCACTTAAGGCGTATACACGTAGAACGCTGGTTACCGGTGCCGATCTATCAACGCTTATCGGGACCGGTCCGCGCGTGTAGTCAGCGCAGGTAGTCGCTATACTTTTTGCCGACCCAGCGCCGATAAGCGCCGACCGTCGCCGACAAGTTCCGACCTGCTCCGATAGGCCGCCATTTGCTTGCAGTTTGCAAAGCAACAACACGTATTTGGCGTCAAGAAAAATGGATGTTGATATTTTGATTTCATTAGTGTTCAGTGAGCCACCTATTTGGGATAAACGAGATAAAAAACACTCAAACAGATATGTGGTCGATAAATGTTGGAGGGAAATAAGTGCTGCTGTAAATGAAGACGGTGAGTTTATTTAGATAATGGTTTGTTAGTAATTAGAACACTTAATTATTGTAAACTAATGTGTTATGTACAAAATAGTTAACATAAATATTTATGATATTCATTGCCTCATTCGAGGTGTGCCCGGAGTTATTATTCCACCTTCTTCGTACTAAACGAACAGGAGTCAAGTTATGGTCAATACCTTCTTTGTCAATGATAGTGTTATGTAAAACACATATACACTTAACTATTTTGTCAGCTAGATCAATGTTGGTTTCTATACATTTGGAAAGTAATCGCCACTTCGCGTTGGCTATACCAAACGCACACTCTATAGTTTTTCTAGCTCTCGACAGACGCTTATTAAAATTACGTTGCTCTGACGGCAAGTTTCTGCCTCCGAAAGGTTTTAACAGGTATCTCAACAGTGGATACGCTTCATCGCCTATGAAAACATATGGTGCTTTCACATTAGTTCCTGGTAAATATTCTGTTTCCGGAATATCTATGTGCCCTGTAGTTAACCTTTGGTATAGTTCTGAAGCCTTGAATGTTCCACCGTCGCTTTGTTTACCAAAACCGCCGACATCAATTGTTATAAATTTATAGTTTGCATCTGCCACTCCTTGTAACACGACAGAAAAATATTTTTTGTAATTTTAAAACATAGACCCTGATCCATCTGGGCAGAGTATGCGCACATGCTTTCCGTCAATTGACCCTAAAACATTTGGAAAATTCCAAGTCATGTTGAAGTCATTTGCTATTGCACGGAAAGCCTCCTTTGTGGGTATGGGCATGTGTACTGGATGCAATTCATCCCATAATACATTCACTGTTTCTTCTATAATTGCCTTTATTGTGGAAACTCCCATTCTAAACTCAGAAGCCAAATGTGCAAATGTAGCCCCTGTTGCCAGGTATCTGTAAGCAATAATAAGAATGTTTTATTTTTTCAGAAAATAAAGTGAGGAAGAAATGGAAGTATTTAAGGGACCAGTTTGCGACTGAATATGGGAAAATTCCTGCTCCACGGTCAGGAGATAGAGCTTCAACTTCGTATGAGTCGAAATGGCCATATTATCATTCCTTAATGTTCCTGAAAGATATTGTGAAGTCAAGAAATTCTTCAGGGAATTTAAGCAAATCTTTAAAACGTCCTTCATCTAGCACATCTGCAGAACATAGTAATCATTACCAACACGATTCAAATGACTTGAACGACTATGACGCCTGCGATGAGCAACATAATACGAGTGCAGCATATGATGTTGTCGACGAAAACAGTGTTGACACCAATACTAGTACTGCACATGATGTTGCAGAAGAAAACAGTATTGACACTAATTATAGTTCTGATTTGACAACAGCCACTAATGCAGTTCCACGTAAAAAAACAACCATTACATTTAATCAAAGTATGCTTGATATTGAAAGAAAAAAGCTGGAATACTTGCAACAAAAAGCGAGAAAATCTGAAGATGAGCATCTATTATTTCTCAAAAGTCTTTTGCCTCATATTCGTAAAATCCCACAAGAACGGTTGCTTTCTTTTAGAAATGACATTCAAAGAATAGTTGATATGTATGCATATCAGCACCAGTTTCCGCGACTCTTGCCTTCAACTCTCTCTAGCTGCTCACCGGAGCAGCAATTTATTCAACCTCATACACCACAATTACATCTAACTCAATCAGTAACACAACCATTCCACTCAACAACAATCACACGTCACACACCCGAACCACACGCCACTCAATCTGTAACACAACCATTCCACTCAACAACAATCACACGTCACACACCCGAACCACACGCCACTCAATTTGTAGTACAACCACTCCAATCACCAACAATCACACGTCACACATCCGAACCACACGCCACTCAATCTGTAACACAACCATTCCACTCAACAACAATCACACGTCACACACCCGAACCACACGCCACTCAATTTGTAGCACAACCACTCCAATCACCAACAATCACACGTCACACACCCGAACCACACGCCACTCAATCTGTAGCACAACCATTCCACTCAACAACAATCACACGTCACACACCTGAACCACACGCCACTCAATTTGTAGCACAACCACTCCAATCACCAACAATCACACGTCACACACCCGAACCACACGCCACTCAATCTGTAGCACAACCATTCCACTCAACAACAATCACACGTCACACACCCGAACCACACGCCACTCAATTTGTAGCACAACCACTCCAATCACCAACAATCACACGTCACACACCCGAACCACACGCCACTCAATCTGTAGCACAACCATTCCACTCAACAACAATCACACGTCACACACCTGAACCACACGCCACTCAATTTGTAGCACAACCACTCCAATCACCAACAATCACACGTCACACACCCGAACCACATGCCACCAATCTGTAGCACAACCATTCCACTCAACAACAATCACACGTCACACACCCGAACCACATGCCACCAATCTGTAGCACAACCATTCCACTCAACAACAATCACACGTCACACACCTGAACCACACGCCACTCAATTTGTAGCACAACCACTCCAATCTCCAACAATCACACGTCACACACCCGAACCACACGCCACTCAATTTGTAGCACAACCACTCCAATCACCAACAATCACACGTCACACACCCGAACCACACGCCACTCAATCTGTAGCACAACCATTCCACTCAACAACAATCACACGTCACACACCTGAACCACACGCCACTCAATTTGTAGCACAACCACTCCAATCACCAACAATCACACGTCACACACCCGAACCACACGCCACTCAATCTGTAGCACAACCATTCCACTCAACAACAATCACACGTCACACACCCGAACCACACGCCACTCAATTTGTAGCACAACCACTCCAATCACCAACAATCACACGTCACACACCCGAACCACACGCCACTCAATCTGTAGCACAACCATTCCACTCAACAACAATCACACGTCACACACCCGAACCACACGCCACTCAATCTGTAGCACAACCATTCCACTCAACAACAATCACACGTCACACACCTGAACCACACGCCACTCAATTTGTAGCACAACCACTCCAATCACCAACAATCACACGTCACACACCCGAACCACACGCCACTCAATCTGTAGCACAACCATTCCACTTAACAACAATAATTACAGGTCACACACCCGAACTACACGACACTCAAACAATCCAGGGGCCAATAAACACATATTTACATACATTCACTGAGGGACTATCAGAATTACCTGATTATTAATTAAAACTGTTTAATAGGTACTTACCGAATGGTAACAACGAGTGTTTCTTCTGGGAGGATAGGTTGTTGATGCCAATTACACCAATGTTTTATCAATCTATGTTCTACTTTATCTAAAATGTAGTAAAATGTTTCAGGAGTCATTCTTGTATATCGTTTGAATCTTTGTTTGTCCACTTTCATGTCTTGAAATAAATGATGATACTCTCCAAAAATTCTTCTTTTTTTATTTATGGGATGTACGCTTTGTTCTCGAATTTTGAAAAATACATTTTCTAACAGAAAAAAATCTTCGTCAGATGAGGTCGACATTTTGCGTGCTACTCAGAGAGACCGGTAGTCGGCTTCTGCCTGCTTTCTTTATGTAGCTGTTATCTGAGCCGACCAGCTCAGATAAGCGCTGGCAGATCGGCGCTGGTAGCCAGCGTTCTACGTGTATACGCACTTAGCCTCATAGTTGGGCCATTGTACGTAGCAAGTGCTGAGGTATGTAAATACCTCTGACGCTAGGGTTTCCTCACGATGTTTTCCTTCACCGTTAGCGAGTGGTATTGCTACTATAACTTCACAAATGAATGTACTTAGAAAACAAAGTCATTGGTACATGCCGGGATTCGAACCCACGAGCTCCCGAATGAGAAGCCGGCGTTCTACCGCTCCGCTACCACAGCTCTGCGTAGCAACCTTTAGATGAGTGCGATAACCCAGGACCTTTACATTACACGCGTTCACTCTAATCAGGTTAGGTTAGGATTTTGTATCCATTTTTTCTCTAAAAAACCGCCCAAGTGTGAGTCGGACTCGCGCACGAAGGGTTCCGTACCATTATCTATACAACAATAGACAAAGATCGAATTTAGGACAGCGCCATCTATAGAAACCGACAAGAAGCATTTAACATCGACATTTAACGACCTGCCATCGGCGCTGTGAAGGTTACATAGATGGCCGGTAGATGACGAGCGCTGTCTTTAGCCAACGTTTGTTGTATGGGAGCCCCCCTTCAATATTTATTTTATTCGGTTTTTATTAGTATTTGTTGTCATAGCTAGCTGCAACAGAAATAGATAAATAGATAGAGATTGAGAACACTTTATTGGACAACCAGGTGAAAGATATTACAAATAGTTTCTTATATCTAAGTGGTGGGATACAAATGGCGGTCTTATCATTACATCATCATCATCTGTGAAAATTTCAACTGCCTAGCTATCACAGTTCATGAGATACGGCGACAGACAGACAGACGGACAGTGAAGTCTTAGTAATAGGGTCCCGTTTGGCACCCTTTGGATACGGAACCCTAAAAATGGTCTAGATTTAGAAATGGACACCTAGTTTAACTTATAACGTTGATTAAGTCGCACTTTACGTGTTAATTTTAATAAAAACATCTTCATATTTTGATACATTATGATTCAAACTCGCAACCTCTTGAACTCAAATTCTCTTTTTTCGCGCACCCCTCTAGATGTCTAGACCCTTGTCCGACCCAGGGGTCTCAGACCGGTGCAGTGCTTTATCTGTGATACCTACTCTTAAGTTGCGACTTTACGCGTAACTTTGTACCACTTCTTCGGTCAACTGGTGCAATAGTACTCAGCTTAGTAAGGGGCTATCCGTAGATAACCAACGCCACCCATGGAAAGACATACCTCTTCTTTCTTTTTCGCAAAAAGTGAATATCATAGATTTCAATCATCATCATCATCATCATCAGCCACTCGACGCCCACTGCAGGACACAGGCCTCCTTCATGGTTTTTCTAACCATGGAGGGTTTTGTCATCATCAACCCATTATGTCCCCACCGAGGGGCACGGGTCTCTTCTCTGAGGAAGGTATAGGCCATACTCCACCACGGGGGCCAAGTCCGGATTGGTGGAGGCTTGTAGACTAGTGGCTCGTCTACTGTCAGAAGTTGCCATCTATCGACGGCAGCCGGCACCAACAGCTTAACGTGCCTTGCGAAGCACGGAACCGCTCAGAAAAATGCCACTAGCGTTAGGCATAGACGGCGACCCATCCATGCACTGAACGCGCCCTGTGTTGCTTAACCTTCGTGATCGTTCACTCAGGCAGCCGGGGCTACGAGCGATTGAAGGGTTTTGCCAGATGTCAATAGATAGCTATTATTGAACCTGCTTTAAAATATAATTCTTATTAAAGTTCTATTACTTAGATAAAAATGTATTTATTTATTATTTTAATTCTATATTCCACTAATTACATCGTAAGTGTACAAGGGCGTGCTTAATGCAAGAAGCATTCTCTTCCAGCAAACCTTTGGTAAAAATGCAGTTGCTAGTAGATTTCTAGAGCTAGGTTCTAGACTGTATAGGTTCGAAAGATAGCTATAACAATTAGGTATCTCAATAATTAACTTTTTTGAAATAAATCTTTCGTAAGCGCTAGACATTTTTAACTTAAAGGGGTCCAGGGAGTAACACTAGCGCCACCGAGCAAAAAAAAATCATATCTGTTTTTACAGATCAAATTTGCAAAAAGTGTCAGTACAATCTTTCAATCATTTATTTATTTTATTTTAATACAAAACCCACAGCACAAGTTAACTTCTAAAGTATAGTTATGTTAAATATATCCAACCATAGGCCAATTAAGGGCTTACATTATCTTGACTTAACTAGTAGACAGGAACACAGTATTGGACAGGAAGTAAAGTTATATAATTTAATTTTAAGTTATAAAAACAAATTTTACAGTGGAAAAGAAGAAAAACAGGCAATGGCCTTACGTATTTTAAGACTTATTTGTATGTAACTATGGACAGAGTGCTACTAAATTACATGATTGCATAGTGTGTGCGCCCAAATAGCATTTTACTCCATTTAAGAGTACACATTTAGTTCCCAGGTGTACTTGAAGCATTATTACAGTTCACTCGTGATGTATAAGCTGCATTATTGCGATTAATAACACCTATACCTGTCTAAGGGACTTATAGGAGTGTAGAGTTATACTTTTATACGATTGTTGGTGTTATAATACTCTAACAACTATCCTTTAGTCAGCCGTCTGACTAAGAGCATTATAGGAGGGTAGAGATACGGCAACCGCTGTTTAACGGCCTACTTGTACGATGATATAGAGCTAGCATTTTAATAGAACACACGTGGTCATTTATAAAGCCAAAGGCTGTTATTTTTACTTGTTTTAGACTGTTATACAGCTAGTAGCTGTAGTAGGACTTGTTTGTGATCATTAAAATAACCTTTTTTTACTATCTGTACAGAAGTGTTTAAATGGTTCGCATGTGCACTGTAGGCTGTTCAAAGGACTATATGTGTTGCCCATTAACATCAATAGCAGTTGATTTGTACACAAGTACTACTCTTATTTGCTGTCAGCGCCGTACGCGCCAAGTCTGCTAGTGTAACCGTATTTTACAGAATTTTAACAGATAAATATCAGAAATAACAGTTATTTATCACATAAGTAACAGGACTAACAGTTATTTATCTGATAAATTCTGCAAAATATGGTTACACTATTACACTTGCCGACTCGGCGCTTACGGTGCTGACAGGTGTATATTCACCTTTAAAAGATTGTAAACAGTGTTTGTTCCTATGGCTGAGTGACAACTATTATTTTCTGTCCTTGTCTGTCGCAGGGCATAATGTTGTCCCTCTTTATCTAGTTTGTTTACATTCTTTTAAATACCTCCTTGAACAGAGTAGTGTTTTTTGTAAGTGTAAATACTCTGACACCAAACTGTGTGTCTCACAGGAAAACAAAAAGTGATTTTTGTTAGTTTGTTACAAAATTTGTACTTTAGGTATTCATACTTGACTTAGTACCTGGGCTAGGCGATTTAACGGACAATAATTATTATTGCGGATCTCTAAAATTTCAGTATATTGAAAGAATTAAACGATGATACACAATTGACCTGAACTACATCTTAAAGCTGTACATAAGTTCACATTAGAATAAATTTATAGACATTGGCTCTGTAGTGGTACAAATGTAGGACTTCATATAGATAACAGCATTCTAACAGAACACATGTGAACCTATATATACGCTCACCGCATTAAATTGGAGTTATAACAGTTCACATAGCTGTATTTCATTTCCACCATTTTGTTCTACGTAACCTAAAATATTTACCAAATAAATCTCCAAATTTATCATGCAGATTTATCACAAAATACGCAGATAGAGCGATTGAGTTTTGGTTTCATGTTATAATTAATGACTGTACCTAGTATAATATTATAATGCCAATATAATATCAAAAACTGAAAATTGTAGATTTCCTCTCAGCCAGTTTTAAATATTTTAAAATGAATATCGCTTTTTTACAGAGGCGCGTGAATATTTTAGCTGTAAATATGTATACATTTCACGATTAAGTTGCATTCCCATAGGCTTTAACATTATTAAGTATTTAAAACATGTTATCAAAAATTTTTATCCAATTGATCCGCTTTCTGATGGCACACACAAAACCAATAAAACTAATGAGAAAAAATAAGAAATAATTTAGGACACACGTGAATTTTAGGTAGCACTGGAGTAACTTTTGTCGGATTTTATAACTCTGAAGGCTGTGTATTTAGCCACTTGTTACTCTTTATTACACTCATGTACGTTGTATGGTTCACACTGCGTCCCATATAGTGCCGTAAGTCAGCCTTAAGTCCGATGTTACTACTTAAACTGCTATTATAATGCTATTATACTGCTAATGTACAGTCATAGTGAACTTAAAGCTGTCTAATTTGTGCCCAAACTGGTTCTATAAGAGTATTATAGCAAGCTATACAGTTCTTATACAGCTGACTTACACAGCTTATAGAGTACATGTGAACAACTAGACATCTTATATAGAACCCCGAATGCCACTTGGGCGTGCGTGTGAGGGTGTGTTTGTGTGTACCGTGTGAGTGTTTGTTTGTGTGAACCAGAACATGTTAACAGTGACTTTTAGGACCCACGACAAAGAACCTACCTAGGATCACGAACCTGGGACTAGATAGCATTTATACCAAAAACGGCCGTTTCTGGCGTTAATGCTTCCTAGTCCTAGGTTTTTTGCCTCAGGTTCAGGGCCCTGGGTCCTAAAAATCACTATTGACATTATTGAGAGATTTTACTGACACTTTTTGCAAATTTAATCTGTAAAAAAGCAATTTTTTTTCTTTGGTGGGGCTAGCGTTACTCCCTGTACCCCCTTAATTCCGAATCACTAACTTGTATTTTTGTCGAAAGAGCACGACGGAAAGTCCGGTCCGAAGTTAAGTTAAGGAATTGAGTTAATACTTATATCAACTTTTTGCAAAAACGTGAAGATGTGATTATATTCCATAAGTGGCGCTAAATAACTCGGGATAGCCCCATGAGTGATTAGAGCTCTGCGATGATTAATATGTAACAAAATCCTGGAATGAAGCCTAGTGGGTAGACCATTGGACTCGGAAGCGGGAGACCCAGGTACGATTCCTACTGCGGGCGTGTACCTATCTATGAGTTGGTTTTCTAAGTTATGTACATTTGTGAAGTTATAGTAAGAATACCACTCGCTGACGGTGAAGGAAAACATCGTGAGGAAACCTGAGTGTCTGAGCTATTCACATACCTCAGCGAAGAGAAGGCCTGTGCCCTACAGTGAGACGTATATACGCTGCTTATGTTAAATAGGCATTGCGGTGAAATAAACGCATGCGGTAAAGTCATCGCTGGCCTCCCGCTGCAAATTGTTGAGAGCCTTTTCTTAAGTAAGTATAATTAAAGATAAATTGCGTAATAGATTGTCAATTAAACTGTAGAGGCAACTTTTGTGGATACGATAATAGATCATATAATAGAAAAAGCCCTTAATGGGTCTTAATGCCATCAAGGGATGTACCCAATATTGTTTGGGTATCTTTTTTTTTACGAAATAACAAATATATGCAGATAGCGACTCTTGTATGGTAGTCCATTACGACGACGTGCGGGCCCCACAGCTGCCCCACTCGAATGACGAAACGTGCGGTTTTTTCGCGGCAGTCCGCGGACTCTACCCTAAGGTAGAACAAAGGCACCGCGTTCCACCGCACGGCAGTGCGCGGACTCGTGATTGCGTTCAATCTACCTTAAGGTAGAATCAACGCAGCGCGTTCCACCGCATGGCAGTGCGCGGACTCGTGACTGCGTTCAATCTACCGTAAGGTAGAATCAACGCAGCGCGTTCCACCGCATGGCAGTGCGCCGCAGTGCGCGGACTCGTGAATGCGTTCATTCTACTGTAAGGTAGGATAAACGCAGCGCGTTCCACCGCATGGCAGTGCGCCGCAGTGCGCGGACTCGTGACTGCGTTCATTCTACCGTAAGGTAGGATAAACGCAGCGCGTTCCACCGCATGGCAGTGCGCCGCAGTGCGCGGACTCGTGACTGCGTTCATTCTACTGTAAGGTAGGATAAACGCAGCGCGTTCCACCGCATGGCAGTGCGCGCTAGGCCTAAGATCATAAAACAACAGTACTGATCTGTTAATCTAAAGTTAACAGATTCCAACTACTTGCAGTGACAGCTGTTAACAGTAGAATAACAGATTGTTAAAGTAAGAAAAACTGGTGGCAACAGGGGGTAAATTAAAGAAAGGGACTGAATAACTATTCGCCTCTTAACTCCGGTTTCTCGTACACTAACAAGCTATTAATCTACTGTTAACAACTGTCAGTGGTTTTTTTTTTGTATGCACTTTGGTCAATTGACAGCTGTTAACAGTAGATTAACAGCGTGTTAGTGTACGAGAAACTGGGGGTTACTCGCACAATATAGACGTTAATACCTATTGTATGAGCGGGAGTTGAACAGTTGTCCAGTACCTTTCTTTAATTACCAGTATAATACTGCAACAAGTCAAATCTCCACATTAAAGTCGCCAAAATATAAGAAGCCCGTTTTGACAGCTGCTAAAACCATAGAATCTAATCTAGTTTGAGATCAAAAACATTAAAAATCTAAACTATGAGTAACTTTTCGGACTACAAAATATGTTTTTTCTTTCGAGCGTTAAATAATATGCCAGAGTGTGTGTCTGTTTATGTATTTGTTCAAGTAAATCCAAAGTTAAATGCAATGCAAGTTTGTGCATCTGTCAAAACGGGCTTCTTACATTTCGACGACTTTAGTTGAGCTTTAAGTCCTCCGCAACTGAATTCTCGTTAAATATCAATTCAACTCTTATTTATGGGCTCACTGCACTGATTGTCCAGTATAACTTCGCCAATGTCACGTGTTAAAAATTAAAGTAAAAGCATGTCTTCAATCTGTGGTGTGCACTGCACCATATGAGTGAATGAATCATCATCATCATCAGCTATTTGACAACCACTGCAGGACATAGGCCTCCTCCGTGGTTTTCATAACCATGAGGGGTTTTGCCATAATCGCCACGGTCGGCAAGCGGGTTGGCGATCGCAGTATGCGGTTGGAATCCCAGGAAGACGCTGCTGCCCGTCTCCTAGCAATTGATTTCCTTAGTCGCCTTTTACGACATCCACGGAATGAAATGGAGTGACGCTATTAATAATCCGGCGCCACACGGTGGTTCCGTGTGAGTGAATGAATATGAAACACAAAAAGCTGCGCCTTACCATGATTCCTCTCAGTGTCGTCTTTAGCTCCCACTGACTATACGACCAAATCTACTGCATCCAAATGGAGGCCTTTATACAAATTAGGGCGGTCGGCGTCGACCCAATACACCTGCTATTAATAATTAATTTCATTCTAATTCTGGTGTACAATAAAGAATATTCTATCTATCTATCTATCTTTCTCTTCTCAGACCTATTGGGGCGGCCGGGCCTCGGCCCAGTACACGCGCGAGATGTCGTACGGGCCGCACGCAGTACCCGCCCGTGCATTCGCACTGACGCGTGACGTGTAGAACCCCCTCTTTCAGGCCTATATAGGGATTTTATTACGCGTATTTTGCGCACTTGCCATGATTCCTCTCGGCGTCGTCCTCGGGCATAGTGGGGCGGCCGGCGTCGACCCAGTACACGCGCGAGATGTTGTACGGGCCGCAGTACCCGCCCGTGCATTCATGCGTGATTGCGCACTGCGTCGAGACGTGGCACAGGCAGCGGTAGCACGCCTCGCTCAGGTTCGAGATGTACACGCCTGATAACAAATATTTGCGGTGTTAGGATGAGATAAGATGAGGAAATGAATCGAGTCATAAATGTCGTTTTGATTTCAAAAGGTTAGGCTACAGGACAAACCCTTAACCCGATCGTCTTTGTTTTAGGCTCAAATAAATTTTCCAGAGGAGTTTTTCTCAAATTTTTATATCATTCTTCGTTTCCAAAAATACAAAAATCGGGGTTTTAAGGAATCGTGTTTTTTTATAAATAAATTCGAAAGTTAATAAATATTTTCACAAATTAAATAGTTTACATCACGATTTAAGTAGCTTACGACTGCTGAATGTTGATGAAGCGAAAGAGGTCTGTCAAGATGGTGGCAAGTGGTAAACCCTGGTCTCTGCTTACCTCTCCTCTTCCCTCTCTTAGTTATATAGACTATGGCTTTCTCTTGCAACCGACCACACTGAGACCACAGATCGCATTGCTGGAGCAAATAAATATACGAAACAGATGATATTTTTTGGGGTTCCGTACCCAAAGGGTAAGGGACTAAGTACTACTAAGACTCCGATGTCCGTCCGTCCGTCTGTCACTGAGCTGTATCTCATGAATCGTGATAGTTAGAGAGTTGAAATTTTCACAGATGACGTATTTCTAATGCCGCTATAACAAAAAATACTAAAAACAGAATAAAAGAAATATTTAAGAAGAAGAAGAAAGACATTTATTATACCAACAAGATACATCACAGAAACAAAATAAGCAGATAAGTAACATAATATGCACAACAACAGAAAGAAAACTAAATACATAACAGACAAAATGAATAAACAGAACCATACATGTATTTAAGGGGGGCTCCCACACAAAAAACGTGTTTTTTTGCCGTTTTTGCGCGATATTAATAACGGAAACAGGTAGACGCTTTAAATATTCAAATGTTGCATAGATAATGGTACGGGACCCTTCGTGCGCGAGTCCGACTCACGCCCATATGGCCGGTATTTTTCCGTATTTTGGAGGCGCTTTCATAATGAAAGTAGTTTGCGTTGGTGAGTGGAATAATCCCCATGGTTTTACTGGACTTTCCTGAGACACCCTATAGAATGGGCATTCTTCTGTGTAGGACAATGAAACTGTGACATTGATAATAATTAGAGTACCTACGTAAAGCGAGAATTTTATAAAAACATTTGTGTACCTCACGGTGTACCCTGACATTTCGAAAGATATCAATCGGGGAAACAACTCATGAAACAAAGATCTTGTGTGTCAGGATTTGCGCATTTCGGTGGTAAAACCCAACTAAAACACAAGTCTATAAGGCCCTAGCCACACAGAAGGGAGGTGGGGCGAGGGTGCGGAAAAGACGCGACGCGTTATATAGAGTACGCGCCCTCGCCGCGTCTTTTCCGTGTGGGCTTCGTCCCGTCCCTTCAGTACATTTTGTATGAAAGTGAATTGTATTAACGACGCGTCCTTTCCGCGCCCTCGCCCAACGTCCCTTCTGTGTGGCCAGGGCCTTATCTTACTGTTTACGACGTTATTTTGTGTTGCAGGCTTAAAATGGTAAAAAGACAACCAATATTTACGTCTTATCATACAAAAATTACAATCCTACCCAATCTAAAACATTCATTCATTTTGTACAGTCGACAGCTGCAGATCCACCTTTATATTTTTGCCGCAAAGCCGCTCGTAATGTAACTGAGTAGAGTGCACGCGTGTGTAGGGCGACATAATGTCCACTGTACTAGACAAAGTGCTTATTAATCCCACGCGAACGAGTTGCAAGCGTTTGTTTTGAATAACCTGTATGGACTAATAAATAGAAGAAAACACACCTGCTGAACATGTTATCCAGAACATTACTACAGCTAAAGACAAAGCCAACGCCATACACACTCTAAATTGCATTTCTACTGTTTCACCTTAAACTTAAACTTCAACTGTCTTTAAATATTCACTTCTTAAGATTCACGGTAGACCGATTAAGTACTTATTGTGAACGCTTTTGAGCAGGTAATTACCTACGTGATCCCAAGACCAAAGGTAAGTCAGGACTGAGAACCAGTTAGTTTTAGCAACAAATAGATGGCTTGGGATACAAAACAAATGGGAGCAGAAGTATACAAAAAGAAAGAAACACAACATAAACTCACGCCTGTATCCCAGAGGGGTAGGCAGAGACCAGGGACTGCCACTTGATACGATCCTGACAGATCACTTTCGCTTCCTCAACATTCATTAGTCGTTGCATGCACGCACGCCTGTTTCGGGTACTTTTTATCTTGCCCTTTGCTAATACATCCCCTATTTGGTCGAAGTATGTCCGTCTGGGTCGTCCCTTACCGGCCCTTCCACCCACATTCGCTCGATATATGTATACAAAAAGAAAGAGTAGAGCAGATATAGATTTTAATACTGATTATTGATTTAATTCTGAAATTTTACTGATTTATTATTTAATGAGCTATTAGTTAATGTACCTGATATTATTCGTCATCAGCCATTTGACGCCCACTACACCACATGCCACACGCTAACACACACCACGACACCCACAGGACAAAGGCCTCGTTTGTAGTTTTCATAACCAGTCCATGAGGGGTTTTGCCATAATCGCCACGCTCGGCAGGCGGGTTGGCGATCGCAGTATGCGGTTGGAATCTCAGGAAGACGCTGCTGCCCGTCTCCTGGTAATTGGTTTCCTTAATCGCCTTCTACGACATCCACGGAAGGAAATGAAGGAAATGGAGTGACGCTATTCTTAATCCGGCGCCACACGGAAACCTGATGTTATTATTATTTATTACATTAATTCTAAATTATGAAATTGCTATGCTACTATCGGTAAAATTACACTTTTTATACACATTATTATTACACTGTCATCATCATCATCATCAGCCATTTGACGCCCACTGCAGGACACAGGCCTCCTTCGTGGTTTTCATAACCATGAAGGGTTTTGCCATAATCGCCACGCTTGGCAGGCGGGTTGGCGATCGCAGTATGCGGTTGGATTCTCAGGAATACGCTGCTGCCCGTCTCCTAGTATTTGATTTCCTTAGTCGCCTTCTATGACATCCACGGAAGGAAATGGAGTGACGCTTTTCTTAATCCGGCGCCACACGGAATTATGACACTGTACTGTAATTTAATGCAATAAAATAGAATTGAATTGAATTGGTTGCCCGACAGGTAGCTTCAATAGAAATCCTCACAATCGTGATCGGTTTGCGATGGATGAAAAATCACGTAAGACGATTTGTTTAACTTACTCCGCTGGCTCAGCGACCCGATGCGACGTGGTATTGGGCTCCAACACAAGAATTCGCCACTTGTCTCTGTCCTGGGGCGCTACTGCGTAAGTCATCCACAGTATGGAGTTGTAAGATTTAACCTACTCTGAATTGTCAAATACGTACATATTTTGACACTTTGGAGTCGTCAAAATAGTTAACCCTTGAGAGTGGACAGTTACGTGATAGAAGTTATTTTAAAATTTTTTAATCATTTTTTTTTTATAAAGTAAAGTCCAAAGAATTCGAAGTCAAGTACTTAAGAATTAGTGCAAGCCGGTCTTAATTTCATTTAGACTTTTACTAGATTTGAACAAACCGTTCATAAAAATCGTTTGCATACGGAAAGCACTACGTCTATCGAGTTGTTTGTTTATCCCAGTTCGGTCATCATTAATTCGAGAAATTTCAAGACTTATTTATGAATTTCACTTTGATAATATAAAATAAATATTTGTTGATATATGAGATAGTGTAAACCGTTTTAAACTAAAATTGCAGTTTAGTTATTAGGCTTCATATAGTGCAGTTGACCTACACTACATTTTTGGTCAACTGCACTATATTTCAATGTAATTTATTTTTATAATACTAATAATACTTGTAATGAAAAACTATGTCACTTAGGGCCGGTTTCTGAATTGAGAATTTCGCTAAGTAAATACTTAAGTAATAACGTTCTGTCACACTCTTTTCTGAGAAATTCGAAGAGACAGCACTACAGTTAACCATTTACTAAGCGAAATTCTCAATTCAGAAAGTGACCATTAATCTACTATGATGTGACTAAAGTGGGCCTTCTGGTTAATTCTACTACATAATGTTATTTACGAATGCTAAAGACCAAGGTAATACAAGGCGCAAAACCAGCTAGGCCAGTTTTACATATTCTGTAATATACTCGTAGTAGAACATCGGTAAGTAGCTGCATACAGTCAGCAAAAAAAAAGAAACGCCTTTATTTTACTAAGGTTATATTTTTTCCTAATTTATGCCTTTCAAAAGGATCTGTTAGCAATAAACTGAGTAATGTTCACCTCGTATAAAATTTGGCACATAGTTAAGCAAATGCTGTCATATTATTACATGCACTCATTATTTTATATGCCTATTGCTATTGTAATATGTTTTTTTAAGAAAACATGAAAATAAACAATTACACTTTGCCAAACTGCGCATGCATTTACTTTTTTTGTAAAAACACCTACTTACGTAGATGAACTTTTACATACTTATATATACAGAAGAATGCAAACGCCATCTTTAAGCGAGCGCTACTCGTTCTCACGATAATAATCTGGTGTAGCGCATATGCACGGTCCCAAAAACAATCAATTCCATTGGCCTGTTCTGATCTCACTAGATAACGTTTATTAATTAAGTCCTCTTGAAATTTAACAAACAACACTTCATCAAAACTTATGGCGGCAGTGCAAGATCGATTAAGTACCTACTTATTGTGAACGCTTTTGAGTAGGTAATTACGTGATCCCAAGACCAAAGATAAGTCAGGACTGAGAACCAGTTAGTTTTTGCAACAATTAGATAGCTGTCCATTGAAGAGTTCCGTTCTCCATCTCTGAAAGTCTTCATCAGATCTTCACCTTATTAAAATGGGACCAATTGGGTCGTTATATCTGTTCGAACCAAAAAAAAACTGTCGAAATCGGTTAACATTTGACGGAGTTATAGAAGAACATAGCCAAAAAATATATATATACGGGTCGAATTGATAACCTCCTCCTTTTTGAAGTCGGTTAAAAATAGATCACGTTGTGCAAGAACCGTATAAACGGAATCTGTGGCGGTACGAAGTTTCATTGAAATCGAAAAAATTTCATTGAAATCGTTATTATATCCACAAGAATTACTCGTTAAAAGTAATAAGATAAATACAAAAAAAATGCTGCAAACCATTAGTACATAATATTTCTTTTGTAAGGTCGCCCGTAACGTGACTAAGTAGATTGGATGGACGGGTGTAAATATTTATTTACTGTTGACTGTACCATCGATCAATTATGAACATTGAGGAAAAATAACATTATAATTAGATCATCCCGTGATTGCCTCCTATGGTTACTTCATATTTTCCTTAATAGATAAACATCAAAATCGTTGGACATTACAAGAAGTAATGAATATTAATTATTATTAATTCTTTATTGCACAAAAACAGTCTACAAAAGGTGGACTTAATGCTAATGGCATTTTGTACCAGTCAACCTGTAGGAGGTAAGGGAGAGGCAAAACAGAAAAAGATAAAAGTACTTAAATGTATTATAAGGAGGGGTGCACATATATAAATGAATATATTTCAGCAATAATATAATACAATACACACTAATATTAGCCATTAATTATATGCACACTAATAATCAATAATATTAGTGTGCATAATATAATTAATAGCAAGTATTAATATATATGTATATACTTATATTATACATTTTTATAGATATACAACATAAAATGGATGTTTACTGTATTGCAAATTAAAAAAAAATTAAAGGAAAAGGAAATACTTACAATGATAAATAATTATTTATTGGTCTGAATGGATCAGTGGTTAACATAAACATCCGTGGATGTCGTAGAAGGCGACTAAGGAAATCAATTACCAGGAGACGGGCAGCAGCGTCTTCCTGAGATTCCAACCGCATACTGCGATCGCCAACCCGCCTGCCAAGCGTGGCGGTTATGGCAAAACCCCTCATGGTTATGAAAACCATGAGGGAGGCCTATGTCCTGCAGTGGGCGTCAAATGGCTGATGATGATATTAATAATTAATAGAGTAATAATATTACTACAAGTTGACTTTGAATTCGATTGACAACCGTAAAGGAGACATTCTGACCATGCTTTACATATTATGGCGCAAGTTTTGAAAAAAATGGGGTGTCAAAAAAAAATTTTTTACCCAAAATTACTTTACTTAGTCATAGACAAACAATATCAGGACGAAAAGTTATAAAAATCGAAAAACAAAACCATGGGTCAAGCGTCTTATGGTCGGCGCCGGCCTACTCAATTGTTCTTTTATTTGTTTATGCATATCGGAGGACAGACTCTGATACATTTAACATGTTAGAAAACATTTTTCAACGTCGTGTAGTAGGTATTATAAATGCGCAAGTTTGGATGGATGGATGCTTTTAGGCCAGAACGGCTGAATAGATCTAGATAAAATTTGGCTCAAAAATAGATAGTCTGGAATAGCACATAGGCTGATTTTTATGCCGGAAAAATACACATAGTTTCCCCGCGAACGAAGTCGCGGACAACAGCTAGTGTAAGATAAATGCACTGTTAAGGGGATCCATTGGGCTAAATAGCGCCTAAACACCTAGGACTAGATGCTTTAACGCCAAAAACGGTCGTTTTGGCATATATATATACTATCTAGTCCCAGGTTCATGATCTTAGTTTCTCTGTCGTGGGTCCTAAAAATCACTATTAAAACATGATTGAGTTTGCAAAAACGGTCTGTAAAAGAAAGATATTATTTTTTCCATTGGTAGCGCTAGTGTTACTCTATGAAGACCCTTAACAAAAAATAATGTAACATTTTTTACGTGTGGTTATTACGCACTCCTGGGCAAAGGCCTCCCCGCTTTATTGATTAAACAATAATAATACATATCCACTGCCGCACCTAGGCCTCCCCTAAGATACGACATTTCTTTCTGTCTTCGCCCATTCTCATCCAACCGCCAAACAACAAACAATCGTGATAGTATAGTTAAAGAACGCTTGCATCAAACGCTTATAGAGAGTATGACATATTATCCGGTTCAGATGCTGTTAGGATACGACCTTTTGGAATGGAGCGGCATATGACGTCAACTGACGCCTGTCAGTACCGTTAGCAACGCTGTTGGGAAAGCGCGTGACACGTGAGTGACGGATACAACTTCATCGGAAGTATTTCTTTTTAAATTATATTTGCTACGGACGGCGAGTGTAGTCGAACTGTGTAGAATAATCTAGATGCTAGATACTTATGTATGTAGAGACAAGAGAACCTTCCAGAACAATCTATGTGCTAGAAAGAGACAGAGTTATCTGTTAGACAGAGATAGAAAGACATTCTGGAATGTTCGATAGTCTTCTAGAACCTATTTCTAGTATCTTCGATGTGATTCTGGGTACTTCCAGAAGATATTCTGGAATGATCTATAGTTTTCTAGTACCTTCGACGTCTTTCTAGGTACTTCCCAAAGTTTCTAGCTCTGTCAAGTAGAGTTCTATTATTACGTACTCGATCACTCGATCAAAATTAAATTAACTGGTTAATATTATTCATCTGACTGTTTTTCTGACCCTACAAGTCATCACTGTCGCGTAACGCAACTCCAAAAGGTCATATACTAACAGCATTTAAACCGGATAATACAGTGAAACATAGAATTGCCTACATTAAAACATACACTTTCTTTGCTTTTAATATGTTTATCAAGTCTATTTTTAAATGAGTTCACTGAAGCAGCACTAACCACGGTAACTGAGCTCTCTTAAAAAGTGCACTTTATGAAATAAATAACTCAGAAGTTAATATAATTAACCAGCGGCAAAAACTACTCAGGTCCCTACTTACATGGTTCTACTAAAACACAAAGAATACAAATTTTACACATATTTATACCTAAAAACCTATATACCTGTAAGTAACGCCATCCAATACTTATCGTAGCACTAAACTCCAAAATAAACCAAAGCCTTATTAAAGCAAGGTTCAAACTGCGTATAGAGCGTTTGCCTCACATAATTCAAGGCCCTTGGGCCCTATAAACATGTCAGGAGTCGACTCATGTGTCTCCTTTACCCAAACGGGACTCCGAAGGCGTATTAATTTGGCTTACGATCTTATTTATCCTTTAGTTAGAGTTTAATTAGGTATAGCAAACTACTGCTAGGGCTAATAAGTGCCACAAAGGAAAAAGAATGTAGCATTCTAATGCCTGGGCGCTTATACATGGGCGGACCGTCTGCCGAGTGCAGCTGTCGACACTCGTCGACGGCAGCCGTCGACGCGCTGACTGGATATTCGACGCTGACATGTCGGCAACTGCCGTCGGCGCGTCCACGGCAGCCGTCGACGGCTGCAGTTGGCACGAGCCGCCCGTGTATAAGCGCCCTCCCTTTTGTAAGCGACTTAAAAAAAAATTAAGTTTCTGAGAACCTGTCTACAATATATTTTTATTCGTACATGTGGAATGCCACAAATATTTATTATGATAATTCCTTACCACGTTGTCCGATTTAATTTTTTTTTTGTTAGAAGAGGACTACCTCAGAGGTGATCCCACATAAATTTGGTCAAGATTTGTCAAATATCGTCGAACTCTCGCAAATTCGCAAAGGCATCTTCATGATATTGTCGTCACAATCATGCCATATAGAGGATACCGTCAGCGCCACGTAGTGTTCAAATTAACGAACTATATTTTCTGTTTAGTGCGTATTTTGAATGCGGATTTTTGTCTTTATTTTTGTCGTTGGTCTGTTTCGGGGGAGACATGAGTCCTAATCCTGTTTTTTGGCTCTGGGCTCTAGGTGATCTGTGCAAGGTGGAACTTAGTATGATTATAGTAGAGCCCCTGAAGTAAGTAGAAAAAAAATCCGGTAAGTGTGAGTGAGACTCTATTTAAGGGTTCACTTAACTTCAGGCCAGTACGTACAAAGTAATCTGGAAGAACAATATTTTCGTTACAGTTAATTAAAAACTTTTTCATGAAAGCATCAGTCAAACAAATTAATTTAGGTACCGAACCAACCCTGTACCTAAATAAATAGGTAAGTAATATGATTACCTGAGCAAGCAGATTTAATTGGAATAAATGGCTTTTGATGTACTAAGGAAATACATTACCAGGAGATGGGCAGCAGCGTCTTCCTGAGATTCCAACCGCATACTGCGATCGCCAACCCGCCTGCCAAGCGTGGCGATTACGGCAAAACCTTTCATGGTTAGGAAAACCATGAGGGAGGCCTATGTCCTGCAGTGGGCGTCAAATGGCTGATGATGATGATGATGATGATGATTGTATGTCCCACTGCAGAGACAGCTACCTTGGGCTACAGGCTACATAAAAAAATATCTCCCGTACAGACCTTTTAGCTTACACACTGTTAGAACATAACATTAACTACCTGTATCCCGGAGCGGTAAGCAGAGACCAGGGTCTGCCACTTGCCACGATCCTTTCGCTTCATCAACATTCACAAGTCGTTGCATGCGCGCGCCGGTTACGGGTGCCCACTTTCTCTCTTGCCCTTTGCTAAAACATCCCCTATTTGGTCGAAGCGTATCCGCCTGGGACGTCCCTTACCGACCCTAACTGTTAGAACTTCACTGGCTTATGAAATGGTACAGTGTACCTGACTTCGCGCCGAAAACCCTGTTAGGTTTCGGCACACGCGACTTCCATGATGCATAATGCAGGTGCCCCGATGAAAATTCATGCCGTCGCCGCGGACGAGGTTCCCCCTCGTCGTCACTTGACAACGTGGGCGGCTAGGGCTGTCGCGACCGCAAACCTTAGGGTTGTGCTTCAGTTTGATGATACAGGGTTTTGTGACACAGAATAAAATCGTTTTATTCCTGTCAAAGCCATCTTACATAAGATTACAAAATAAATTTTAGTATAAAATTAAGTTTTCTTTTTTTATCTTATCGTATTTATTAATTAAGAGGTAAAACATCTTAATACAAAATAACATTAGCAACAAAATTAATCGTAAATGATGGAAAACATCGTGAGGAAACCTGAGTGTTTGAGCTATGTACATACCTCATGGCTTTAAATCGCCAATCCGCGGTGGGCACCATCCAATCCAAGTTTCACATCTGCCCGCTCACTTTTTAGGATTCCGTAGTCATCAAAGAATCCTTATAAAATATCACGATGCTTTAAAACTTTTCTAGGCACGACGTTGTCTAAAATAGACTGCCGCATGATCAGCCGCATGATGTTGGCGATTGTAGCCTGCAACAAGGAGCCTCGTGCCACAATGGGGAACTTGAGTCTAACTTAGATTGGAGTGACTTACCACAGAAATCATATAAAAACCTAGGAAAAATGATAAACACTTTACGTAAAGCGTTTATCAAATATTGATAAATATAATAAGTATCCGTGTGGCGCCGGATTAAGAATAGCGTCACTCCATTTCCTTCCGTGGATGTCGTAGGAGGCGACTAAGGAAATAAATTACCAGGAGACGGGCAGCAGCGTCTTCCTGGGATTCCAACCGCATACTGCGATCGCCAACCCGCCTGCCAAGCGTGGCGATTATGGCAAAACCCTTCATGGTTAGAAAACTATGAGGGAGGCCTATGTCCTGCAGTGGGCGTCAAATGGCTTATTGATACTTCTTAATGATACTTATTAGCGTTGCGTTAGGGAGTGACGTTATATTCCAAGGTTGATTTGCATGGCGCGTTTTAGTAGGTACCACGTGACTATATTGACATTTCGACTGGTCATACTACAAAAAGTAGTTGTCGCAGAGAAAACAAAATACCACGTTTATTTATCTTTAGCGTGTCCTCTCCTATTCTATTAAAACCTTTTTAGTCCAAGTTCTCCATTGATGCATAATGTTGCTCTGGCGTAGAAGAGCTTTTATTTATAAAAAGACGATTCCACTAAAACACTCTTAAGTCGGAGCTAAAGCGGGTTTATAACAGGACGTCCTGCCACAAACCGGCTTTAACTCCGAATTAAGAGTGTTTTCGTGAAATTGCCTTTTTATAAATAACTAGCTGACCAGGGCCTAGATTCTGTTAATGCATTGTAGTACAATGACAACTGCATGAATGCGTCGATTTCATTTCAATGCAGCTTCAAGTTTACGCGAGCACCCGCATCAAACCTTCTAGGCGTCAATGGTATGAGATGAGATGTGATCCGACCATTGTACTGTAATGCACTAACAGAAACGAGGCCCTGGCAAACGTTGTTTTGACATATTAATTAGCCTACGACCTATTCCCAGGCCTATCAAATGTACACAAAAAATGTCATAAATATCGGTGAAGCCGTTTCGGAAGAGTTCGATAACAAATACTGTGACACGTGATTTTTAGGGTTCCGTACCCAAAGGACCCTATTACTAACACTCCGCTGTCCGTCCGTCCGTCTGTCACCAGGCTGTATCTAATGAACCGTGATAGTGAGACAGTTGAAATTTTCCCAGATCGTGTATTTCTGTTGCTGCTATAACAATGAAATAGAATAAAATTAATATTTACGAGGGCTCCTATACAAAAAAACGTGATTTTTTTGCCGTTTCTTGCTCGATATTAATAACGGCAACAGGTAGACGCTTGAAATATTTACAGAATATATAATTATATATTCCCTTTGAAAATAAATAATTAAATTGAAATAAAACAAATATTTGGTGGTCTGGTATCGACACAGACAACACCCTGTATACACGTACAAACTCGGTTGTTATACAGGGTGGTAAAAACATATGGAGCAATAACGACCCCATTGGAATCGATTCATAATAAAATGTTGTTGCCCTTTGCATAACTGTAGGAAAACCTTTCTTAGCTTTTGTTTTTCGGTACCTTTGTAAAATATGAGCTCTTTCGAACTCATCAGTTTATAGAAAACGGGCTTAGTTTCAATGGTGCAATTGGCACTAAGTGTCGTAAATTCAACAGGACCCTGCCTTAAATCCGGATTAGGATCTGACTTAATATCGTTCGAAATTAAAGCGGTAAATCATTGAAATCGTAAATGCTTAATTAAACAGACATAATCAGATTTCGCCACCTAAAATAGAGTACATATTTCAGCTGGCTTTTAATCTTTCAGGTACATATTAAATTTCTGTCTTGCTCTAATTTAAGTTTGAAAGAGTCTGTATCACTCTTTAGAAGGACCATTTAAGTGTACAGTCGACATTCATTTTGTTGCAAAGTCGAGCGTAATGTAACTAATTAAAGTGCACGAATGTAAAGGTTGACGTGCTGTCGACTGTACCACCCACCTGCTAGAACCATAATGGGACTCATTTAAAGGCTCCTTAAAATGTCAAATGTCTACGTCAAAATATTAGATTTTGTAGTTCAGCCACTATAGGAATAAAAACGCATTTTGTCATGAACACATCTATCAAATTATGTTCATGATGAAGGGACAGAGGGCGTTCACGATCGTGGTGAGTAGCAAACCCTGGTCTCTGCCTACCCTTCCGGGACACGGGCGTGAGTCTATGTGATGTATGTATGTATGCAAATCAAAGCGAGGTATTAAAAGTAATTTAGATACTAAACAGATAGCGACACGCTCGCCGCTTCATTAAGTAGATAAATTAGACAGATCTACTGCTACGAAGACATTACCATTGCCCACATAGAAGACAACTCACCTAGAACCACCTCGACCACATAATCAGGGCTGAATAATCACATTCTGTCTGGAGCAAGACACCAAACCAAATACCTAAATAAGTAAATTAACCCTTAATTACTCGCGTGGAGTCACACTGACTCCAAAGTGTATTCAAACATTGAAATTATTTTGTTTTTAAAATTGTTTAAAATTTCTAATATCGAAGCT
The DNA here is from genome assembly GCA_963969515.1 of Yponomeuta evonymella. Classification (NCBI taxonomy): domain Eukaryota; kingdom Metazoa; phylum Arthropoda; class Insecta; order Lepidoptera; family Yponomeutidae; genus Yponomeuta; species Yponomeuta evonymella. The sequence goes on along the minus strand of OZ018361.1, from coordinate 2,255,260 downwards.
GATATTGAAGTTTTATTTTGATGTATAGAATTAGAGTTAGAATAACTGTTTGTGTTAAATATAGTTAAATGTAAGTATTAATTAATGCATTAGGTACATTTTGATTAACATTGAAATAAATTATTTTTCATTGTCATAAAATTTTGATGTCATTATTTTTCTGATAGCTTCCTAAGACCCCGTGACCTTTGATTTTAATATCGGGCTCAGCGCTGATTAGAGTGTTTTTGCCAGGACAGTGTGTTTGGGGACAATCTGACCCCACGCGAATACTTACGAGGTGAAAATATCACACGAGTATTCTTTTAAATTACAGTAAAAAATAAGTTACTAGCGACTTTTACTACTTAAATAATAATTTTTCGTACGCTTTTATATAAGTAATTGTAGTTTGATGTCGAAAACTCTTTGTTTATCAACACAATACAATGAACAAAGATATGGCCTATGAATATTTTTCACATGTTAAACATCTGCGTTACCAAAGCCAAATTTGAACTCAATTTACAGAGAAGAGTGTTCCCCAAACAGAGTATTCACTTTTGAATTGGTAAAATCTCACCAACTAGTTCAATCTGTAATTAAAACAGTTTAAAAACGGCTTCGATAAAATAAGGATGTTGGCAGCTCTAGTTCTTCATCACAAGAAGGGCAATGCCAAATTTTACGCCAGGTGCTTCATGTGCCAAATGTTCAATGATAAAAAAAAACAAAAACTTGAAGTAGCAAATGCCATACGTATGCAATTTGCATGAATGTATGTATCAAAACTTACTTGCCCGAAACATCAATGCCCGAAACAATGTCGTAATTACTAGACTTTGTCAATAATTTTTAAAAAGAAACTGATTTTTGTTAAAGTGTTTTATTTGAAATAACATGAGTCCTAGTTAAGGTCTGATTGACCCTCAGCGAGCAGAAGTGTAAGTTTTTTAATGCAAGTAACCAAGGATTAAGATCCTACAAAAAATATTTTGATCTTTTTGGAGAGATCAAAATATTTTTGATCTGGAGGTATCGAGTTGAAATTAAAACCATACACTTAGGTGTACAGTCCCTTGAAGCTGTGAAAAATACAAACTTATAAGTTAACGTAAAAAAAGATACGGCTGTTTATGCTGCAAAAAACTTTTTAAACGTTTGAAACGTAAAAAACGTATTTCGACACTCAAATCAAATTTTATAGGGTACTTTCCGTTGACCTACAACTATGAAATTTGGCAAGTAATTTCGTCTTATACAAGTACAACACAAATATTTTATGTTGTGTTTTTCTTGGTACAATAAAGAATATTCTTATCTTATCTTATCTTACAATAGGGAAAAATCCGAAAACTATACATTTGTAGTTAAATCATAAAAAATAGTCTGAAGTTCAGAAACGCTCAAAAAACACTGCGAGACTCGATTACTGAACTATTTATAATATGTAAGTAACTACAAATTTGTACGGAACCCTCGGTGGGCGAGTCGAACTCGCACTTGTCCCGTTTTTATATTTTTCATTGCAACGCTGTTCGTAAAGTGCACTGAAAACTCTTTAGTCTATAAGGTAACGTGAAGCGTCGCAATTTAGTAGAGTTAGAAGAATAGTTACTTGCGAACTTCAAATACGTAGACAGAGCTGGTAGAAAAAATCGATTAAAAAAAAAATAAAGGTCCTGGCCAAATAGCTCTAATGAAAAATAAAAAGAAACAAAGAAGCACGAAACCTTTTTCCGCGGTCTGCCCACAGACTACCTGTGCAGACTACCGCCCCGGCCGCTAAACAAGAAATAAGCTGTCACATAAATTAACCGTCTCGCCACCCGTGAAAAGGCCCGACAGCATAAGGAAAATAAAAATCTAAATAATTTCCGGAAATAAATAGTGAAAGTTCCTCACTCGCGCTGATGTTCAAAAATAAAGTTGGCTGCAGAAATTCTCAGTATTTTTTACAAACATAACAGGCATCGTTGAAAAAGAACTTTTTAGGGTTCCGTGCCTCAAAAGGAAAAACGGATCCCTTATAGGATCACTTTGTTGTCCGTCCGTCTGTTAAGACCCTTTATCTCAGGAACGCATCCAGGTATCGAGTAGAAATTTAAACCATATACCTACTCAGATCTACAGTCCCATGAAGCTGTGAAAAAATGAAACTTCTAAGGCAAATAATATCGTCGTATACTATAAGTACATGGAAAAATCTGAAAACTGTACATTTCCAATTAAATCATACAAAATGTGACTCGCACTTGTCCGGTTTTATATTATCTCATGTCAAGTATTAAAAATATACACGGCTTTGCAAATAAAGTGGAACAAAGTTATTGAGCGTACATTGAATATAATATACGGCTTTACAAAGAGGTAAGAACTCGAAAATCGTATAAAAAAACGTTCATATTTCAAAGATGAGTTAACTTCATGCCTTGTTTATTTCTAATGGTAAGTTTAAAAAGATTTGGAAATGATAATAATTTTAAAGTGCCCAATTTAAGTAATCCCGATTAATAGAAATAGGCTTGATGACAAATTTTGAAAAACTGTCCCAAAACGTACGTTATTTACAATCTATTTCATATTTTTGGTTAAGGTTAAATGGTAAAAAAATACGTTTTAGTTTTTAAATTTCAAATTTCCACTGAAACGCTCGCCAATGTAATGGCATCGCTTGTGACGTCACAGTGCAAAAATGTAAAATTAATCTGTGGTGTAAAACATCAACACACCAATTTCATATAAGTACGTTGTTAGATATGTCGCAAATTATAAAGTAACATGTTTGGTTCTATTCTATGTTTACTCGCGTGTTCCTCGAAGTGAGGTCATTCGCTATTCAACTTAATATGTCGGACAATGGATTTTTGTAGATTTTAATTATCGTAATAATTATCAATCCCGCTCTTAAAACACGCATTTAAAAAAATAAATGCGTGTTTCGTATTCCACAATTCAATTCTTGTTAAATAAATACATAATTTTAGTGATGTTTAATTACTGTCATCATGTCTATTCCAAAAGCAAAATGTCCAATATTGTAGTCTCGCTGAAAATATGGGTAATTAAAAAAAATTGATCCTCACAGTAAAATAAATAATATAAATTAAGGTTTAAATTTTTAATAAAACTGAATTGAATAAAACTGAATTTGAACGGATATTTACTTGTTTATTTTTCCATTTTACAATTTCCCGACGTTTCGGTACTTTTGCAAGTGCCGTGGTCTGTAGACTGAGGTGAAAGGCATCTTTTTGAAAGCATTACCTAACTATTAGTTCACTACCCCCACGGACCCTCGGCAAAAATTATTATGTTACGTTCCAAAAATATTTTTGGCAAATTTGTAAATTGAAATTGACACTACAATAATTTTATATAAACTCAAAAATACTGATTATTAGTTCATAAGCAGCCTATATACGTCCCACTGTATGGCACAGGCCTTCTCTCAGAGAGAGAGTATGAGCAGAGTATGAGCATAATCACCACGCGTGCCCACCGCGGATTGGCAATTTCAAGCGCTGAGGTATGTGAATAGCGCAGACACCCAGGTTTCCTCGCGATGTTTTCCTTTACCGTTAGCGAGTGGTATTGCTACTATAACTTCACAAATGTACATAACTTAGAAAGAAAAGTCATAGGTACATGCCCGAACTGGGAATCGAACCTGGGTCTCCCGCTTCCGAGTCCAATGTTCTACCCACTAGGCTACCACCAACTTATTATTAGGATTATTAGTTATTGAAATTAAAATTCAATCTAAAAAGCAATTATTTTATATAAACTAAAAAATATTTATTATTAGTTATTGAAATTAAAATTAAATTTACAGTCACACTTCTAGCAAGGGGGTCTCATGCACTTAAGCACTGTTTCCCATGCTGTAGCTATGTTCCAACCACGATCTCTATTGAAATTTGGATGCCGGCGGATCTCTATTGCCTCGCGTGTCATTCCAGGAAAGAAACGGTCCTCTCGGGCTAGAACTGAACTTTATCAAAATTTAAATTTTTGTATTTTAATTGTTACAGATATGAATGCTAAGAAATCTATTTTTAAGTTTATCGTTCATTCCAGATTATGGCATGAAAAATGTATAATAATCAAAATATCATTCCCCGAGACCGGCACTCAATGATAACATTCCAAAAAGGATTAAGATATTCTGTAGCAAAAATACACGTGATTTTGGGTGGTGCCTCAAAAGTTAAGAAGTTGCTATAAAACATCACGTGATTAATGGACTACCCAAAAGTCGCCCGTAACACAACTACATAAAGTACAAATGTAATTTAAAGCTAGTAAAGTACACAGTCATGCCGACTGTACGTTTGAGAGGTTTTCAAATCAAAAGAGATTTATTTAATGGTTGGATTGGAATAGCATCCACGTATTGTGAGTTCGAGACTTTGTACCTTCATTCGCTGGAACAAAAGTTATATCATACCTTCCGAGGAAAGCGAAGGCAAATAAATGAAATTTCTATAAAAACAAAAAACCCGAATGCAGATAACTGTCCTTTGCTTTTGCAGTCAGGTAAATTTAGTTGAAAATGAAAAAAAACCGGCCAAGTGCGAGTCAGAAGCGATGGGTTCCGTACAACATTGTCTATACAACATTAGACACAAAGATCGAGAAAAAACAGCAAAAATCACGTTTGTTGTATGGCAGCCTCCCTTAAATATTTATTTTGTTTTTTTTTATTATTTTTGTTATAGCAGCAACAGAAATACATCATCTGTGAAAATTTCAACTGACTAACTATCACGGCTCATGAGATGGCTACTGTTACGTCTAGTATGCTGTCTACGACACAACGGCGCGGGGCACATGCACACGTTGGCCATTCCGGCCAACGTATAGAGGCTGCTGCGGCTTCCCGCCAACGTTACTTTCCGATAGATCAGCCAACAGGCAGTCGTGTGACGATTGCAATATTTCCTATTATTAATTTTATTCTTTATTAATTTTAGTATCAAATTTGCACAATCAAGGACTAGGTACAGTATAAGAAAAATATGATATCTTGAATGTCCGTATTTCTATTATCTATCAAATCTTCGGACCATATTTATCAAAAGTATACTCTTTTTTAAAGTTTTATGTTATTACGGGTCTAAACGCGATTATTTATTAGGTAAAATTGACACGTTACCAAAACGTTGGGAATCTAAGGTACCTAATTAAATTGTACCTAATAAATAATCGCGTTTAGATCCGTTTTAAATACGAGTATAACTATGTATGAGCATCGCAACTCGCGAGTCATTAAAGAATACTACGAGTATATACTCTTTTATTGCAATCACAAAAAAAAAAATGTGCGAGCTAGACAGCATTTCAGACGTAACAGCAGCCTTACTTAACAGTACAGTAACATATTTTTAGTGTACGAGAAACCTGAAAAGTCTGTCAAATTATCAACCTCATCAAGCGAATAATCTGATTCGATTTTTATCTTCATTTACCCGTCACCTACCTACATGAAATGTCTCGAACATCTGCCCTCCTATTACGTATCTATCCGTTTTATTGGATTAACCATTTTTACGATTCCTAAGCGTCAAAATATGTAAAGTATTTGACAGTTCGGAGTAGATTAAATAGTAGACAACCCCATACCAACCCATTCAGTAGAGAACTTACGATTTGAACGTTTTGAGTCTGCTGGACATTTTGCGAATTGGACCTTTTGCGCATGAACGACGTAGTAGCGCCCCTGGTCTAACATTTTGATCTCATGGTCTACTGTTCCGGACACATTCAACTAAGATGTGATAGTCATCTTCCATGGACACCACACGATTTCTTGTAATTTTAAGTTAATTTGGTCGCACCAACTGGGTGGAAAATTTAACATCTCATCTGGGCCTTGAATTTTTTTTTATTTGATCCTTAATCCTAACATGACAGCTAGCGTCCACCATTTTGATTTTTCCGTGACGTCATATAGCCAGTGACGCTTGCATTTGACCCCTCATTTGTCACAATCGGTCAAGCCGTTCGGCCTCGGGGTGGTGATAAGAAACATACATACACATGCGCAAAAAACATAACCCTCCTTTGCTTTTGCAGTCGGGTAATAAATAAAATCTAGACCGAATTCCAGGTTATTACGAAAACGGGCCCTGCAGGACGCATCGGTGTTTCGTACGAAATAAACTCCGAACAAGTACGGTGACCATAAATTGACTGATTTTCCTGAAAAAAATTCCTTAGAACCTGAAAACAGGTAGTTTGATGAAAGTAAGAAATTTATTAAAAAATTCGACCGCTCAAAATTCTCAAGCAAGGCCTCAGTCCGTCCGTTATGTATTTTAAGCCTCAGCAGGCGGGGCTAAACCAATTTTTAGGGTTCTGTACCGAAAGGTACCATACGGTTCGTATTAATGCCTACGATGTCTGTCGTATAGATGTAAAAAAACGGTTTTTTTTCTGAAGTGAAAAAAAAACATTGAAAAAAAACGTGAAAAAAACGGTTTTTTTTTCAGGGGGATGTTTTTTTTCATAGTTTCTTCTCTCAACTCTTAGATATAAATCTGCCTCTGACCGATGGTATGAACGACCGAAAGAAGAGGTCAAAGTTGTCAAGGACAATACAAAGCTCTTTATTTGTAGGATTATAGGTGTCATATTTGAAAATTACTTTCTCTCTTACGTTCCATATCCAAGATTTTGAACGCAGAGCTAGCTAGGCTAGAGTAAGTAAGGTCTTATACCATTTTCCGTGTTTGTTGTATAATATCTAAACCTTATATTTTTAAAGTCAAGGTCTACTTTCCTCCACTATAATCTGTAGTACCAATTGTGCGCGAAAGTAACCGAACGCAATGCTCGGCTAGTCGAGAGACTGTGTTCAAGTTTCTCCGGTAGAGTTTTTATGGTTATTAGATTAATGTCTATTATTGCTCGGTAGTTTTGCTGTTTTGCGAAAATTATTTACTAAGTGTGTAATAAAGAAACGACTAAAATAAAACGATAACATTTTAATGTGTTATTCCACTTCATTTAATGAATAACACCTTTTCTGAAAAAAAAAAACAACAGTGCCATGTTTTTTTTCATGTTTTTTTTTTCAGTTTAAAAAAAAAATGTTTTTTTTTGCATCTCTAGTAAGTCTAAGGGATTTATCCTTCAAAACATATTTATTTGCCAAAATATTATCATTATTCCGAGGCACTATTTAACTGTGCTGGTGTGCAACCACAACTATTATGGTGAGAGGACGAGAAGTACAGTGGACAGCGAATCGGCCTTTGCATTGTGTTGTACAGTCATTTGTAATATGACCGAATACTCTGCGTGTAGGGGTGGATCCGCTGTCGACTGTACTTTAAAACATTAAACTTAATTTAATTGTTTCCTAGTACTAGTTTCAAAATAAGGTAAAATGTGCGATTAATTCGCCAACAAACTGCCACGCAGCAAACTGCGTATCATATATAAAATTTAAAACGTAAGTCAATATCAAAATGTCAAATCAAAAAATTTCTTGCTGCACACACTGCGGAAGACTGCAGAGCAGGTACCCAGTGGATTTTTTACAAAGTATGTGTTATTATAGCTGATTTCCAAACAAATAATAAAAAAGTTAAAAACGGCCATAAGTACGTTAATAAATGTTATTTTTAGCGTGTTTTTATTTTTCCTCCTACATAACAATGGTGATAGGTACTCAGTCGGTGCAATCTAATAACACGTAAAAAACCGACCAAGAGTGAATCGAAAACTAAGGGTCTCGAACTATTTTAACCGACTTCAAAAAAGGAGGAGGTTCTTAATTCTTCGGAATCTTTTTTTTATTATATTCCATGTACTCAACGTCGCCTGGACCGATTTGGAAAATTCTTTTTTTTTTTGAAAGGGCAGACTTCACAAGTGGTCCCATAGTCAACAAGTCAGTACATGTTATACTTCTCCAAATCACATACATACATAAACTCACGCCTGTATCCCAGAGGGGCCAGGGACTGCCACTTGCCACGATCCTGACAGATCACTTTCGCTTCCAAAATTATGCTTCTACAATACCTTCATGATCGTACGGACTTCGAATTATGTGTGAAGTGAATTATGTAAAGTCCATATATGTGTGGTGTGAATTATTTCTGTGTTCTTAGTGCTGTAATGCTTTATAGTCGGCTTTTATTTTTTTATAAAAATTTAATAAATGCCTTTTCTCTAAGTAGCTACCTAGATATGTTATACTGATTCTGTGGAGCTTTTATTTTCTCAGTGAAACTTATTCCAAAGCCAGGTTACCCTACTGCACATATTATTGGGGATTATCTCGGGTAGAACATCCCGCTCGAGCTAATAATACGGGACAGTGTCCTGACGTAGAGGACCTACAACAGATTCCCGGATTCCCCTTCTCTTCTCCAAAAATCCGACCAAGTGTCACTTACCCCCGGTTTCTTGTCAGTGGTTTTTTTTTATGCACTTTGGTCAATTGACAGCTGTTAACAGTAGATTAACAGCGGGTTAGTGTACGAGAAACTGGGGTTTAGCCGTACATAATTACGTACAAAATTATTTAGTCCACATGACTTAGAAAAAGGATGTCTTTTTAGGATTCCATACACGAAGGGTGTAAAACGGGACCCTAATACTAAGACTTCACTGTCCGTCTGTCTGTCTGTCTGTCACCAGGCTGTATCTTATGCACCGTGAGAGCTAGGCTGGTGAAATTTTCACAGATGTATTTCTGTTGCTGCTATAACAACAAATACTAAAGACAATAAAATAAATATTCTCCCATACGTTGGCTAAAGACAGAACTCGCCATCTAGCGGCCATGTAACCTACACAGCGCCGATGTCATGTCGTTAAATGTCAATGTTAATCGCTTCTGGTTGATTTCCATAGATGGTGCTGTTCGCAAATTCGATCTTTGTCTAATGTTATATAGATAATGTTACGGAACCCTTCGTGCGCTAGTCTGACTCGCACTTTTTTTTATCCCGGACCCTTAGCAAGAGTGCAACTCACTTGGCTGCTTTTATGAGGTACTTCTTTCTAAACTACAGGAACACAGACGTGAAAAAAATTCGTCTGCGTACAGGAATTACACTATAATCAAACCAAGTCTGACACTTGTATATGTTACTTCATAACAGTACAATACGAGAAACAGGGGGTTTATGTCGCGCGACTCGCTCGCATCATTAGCGAACGTGCACATATATTGATCTAGATGTGACGATGGACTTACTTTCTGTTATACCTACACTACATGTTTTATATAAAAAAACATAACATAAACTCACGCCTGTATCCCAGAGGGGTAGGCAGAGACCAGGGACTGCCACTTGCTACGATCCTGCGATCACTTTCGCTCCCTCAACATTCATTAGTCGTTGCATGCACGCACGCCATTATCTAATATATAAAAACACGAGTCACAGTGTCTAATATATAAAAATCTCGTGTCACACAAGCTTTGCCGGGTCAGTGTTATATAAAACCTAGCTGACTCGGCAAACGTCGTTTTGCCCACAGAACATTTCTCTGTTCTGTGGTTTTATTCACAGACCTACCGAAGTTGTTTCGGAGGAGTTCGATAACAAACACTGACACGAAATCGTTATAGGTATATTAGATTATTTTACTTTTAAAAGCGACACCAACCTTTCAGTCAGTGATAACAATTCTGACCTACTCCGAATCCAAATTATACAGAATCTAACTAATGAAGATTTTGTCACAGATCCCCAATAGACTTATTTAGAATCTGACAGCTATCGCCCAAATCCTCAAGCACGGTCACGCATTCGTTTGTAGTTTGTACGAACCTTCCTCTCCTTCTCTCACTCTCTGTCTGTCTCTCTGCCTCTGTCAATCACCCGTCTCCTTCTATCATCACGATCCTCTCTCTTCAATTTCTCTTTCTCACGCAACTGTCCAATGATGACTCTAGATACTCCATCTTCGTCACCCTTCCCCGCCGCCTACCCTTCTCTTCATCATCATCAGCCATTAGACGCCCACTGCAGGACATAGACCTCCCTCATGGCTTTCCAAGCTTCCCGATCTTGTGCCGCCCGCATCCCTTCTGCATCCGCACCCTTCTCTTACTATGACACTATCTCTGTTCCTGAACCCAGCACTGCTAGTAACGAAGCTGTCCTTCTGACAGACTTACTTATATTATTGTTGTTTCCCGGAAAACAAGAACACAGCACATGCGGGAGTGGCCATCTTGTGTCCTGCCAAGCGTAAGTTTCAGCTCACGTCCTTGCGGGATTTTCTGCAATTTTAGAAAGTAAGTAAGTAATATTCTCTTCTCACTTTTGGCATTGTTGGGCTGTGTAGATTATCTACAGAAACTCCAACCCTTGGGACAGGTACCTAAATCCTGAATCGTCTAACTTTAGAGAGTTAACTCAGATAGAGGGTATTATAGTAGTTTATGATACTGTTGCATAATAAGAGTTCTTATAACACGAGTGTGTTTTAAAAAAACGAGCCGTAGGCGAGTTTTTTTATAGTATCACACGAATGTTATAAGACCAAGTTATGTACAGTGTCATACACTACTTTATCTACTCTCATACTACTTATCTACGCTGAATATCAATAAAAAGTTTTTTTAAATGTAAAATGTTGGCGCCAAGGCGCAAACATCGATTGCGCATGCGTGTTGCGTCGCGCAGACTCGTTCATTGAAACTTTTTTTTTAAGTAGAGGTTCAACCTTCTTGGTCCAGCTGGAGGTTGTATAGGTGTATCGTTATGATTAAAATAGTAGATTGTACAACAAGTGCATAAAACGCACCATTTTACTCGAGACGTTTATCCATCCGAGCGAGCTTGCGAGCGAGGATAGATATAAAGTCGAGTGTAAAATGGGTTTTATGGACGAGTTGTACACTCTACTTTTCACTTCGATTGACGACATTATTTATCGTTAATCAAAAAACAATTTTAAGTTGTAACACAAATATTACAATGAAAAAATAATTATGGTTCCCGCCAATTAACTTTTTTTTCTTTTTTTTTTCTGTAGGGACGTGACACCTGACTTAAGGTCGTTACATACTGCTCAGTTATAAAAACATTTTCTTTTTATAACTATGATAAGTTGTTGTTATGGCTTAAATACTATACTGATCTACTAAATTGAAAAATAAACAAATATAAAAAATTATAAATGAGACGAAATACAAATTATAAGTTTATTTCATGAAGTTTTATTGTGTACTTTGGCTGTTGGTATCTTTGCCTTGGTCTTAGAATACGAACGAAACGAAATAAAATAAAGAGGTTGTTGTATGAAGTTAAAGATGTTCGTGTGGCTGTTGCAGCGATTGCCTTGGTCTTCGACGAAGATTTTACTTTATGCTCTAGAGCATAAAAAGCGACTTTATGTCGCCTACGCACGACATAAAGACGAACTTTTAGAGCATGAGAAGTGAAAAGTTATATTATGATACAGGTGTCCATACAAGACCTGTATCGTAATAACACTTTTTTATTTTATTTTTGGCCTATGCGTAATGTTTGTCATAAGAGTTTTGTTTTCAGTTTTATAATCTTTGTATTATAGTATCAGAGTAGATAAATATAATAATAACTTCCATGCAACACAATCATTTGTACTGGTCCCAAGCTATGTAGGATGCCCTGTGCTATAGTAACCAGGCAAAGACATCATAAACACTGAAATAAACCCAGACCTAGGCCATTTGTACAAATATACGGCGCCGCCCGTGGAAATCGAACCCACCACCTCCGGCAAGGTAATCAGACGCGATACCGCTAGACAAACAAGGCAGTCGTGCCCGCCCACTGCAGATTGGCGATTTCAAGCGCTGAGGTATGTTAATACCTCAGACACTTAGGTTTCCTCACGATGTGTTCTCTCTGACTTAGAAAAATAAATCATTGATACATCGTGTCATAGAGTTTTTGTAGGTATGGGCCCTATTTCGTATAAATTGGTACAATCAAATTCATGGTTCACTATGACGATTCGATGTACATTGCACAGCCGATTAATCCACATATTAACAAGTAGAAAGACTTACTACGCAATGTAAATCGAATTGACGTAATAAACTATGAATTGTAGTTTTATAAAACACGGTCATAGTAAATAATAATAATCATCTTCATCATCAGCCCTTTGACGCCCACTGCAGGACATGGCCTCCCTCATGGTTTTGCCATAATCGCCACTCTTGGCAGGCGGGTTGGCGATCGCAGTATGTGGTTGGAATCTCAGGAAGACGCTGCCGCCCGTCTCCGGGTAATTTATTTCCTTAGTCGCCTTCTACGACATCCACACCCGCGGTCGCCAGGTCAGAACTTTTTCGCCCCAACGGCCATCAGTTCTCCGAGCTATGTGCCCCGCCCAATGCCACTTCAACTGGGTAATTATTTGAACTATATCAGTAACTCGGGTTCTTCTGCGGATCTCCTTATTCCAGATTCGATCACGCAGTGAAACTCTTAACATAGCTCTTTCTATTGCTCGTTGGGCGACCTTGAGCGTTCTTATGAGGCCCATATTCAGCGACCAGGGTATGGTAGAGTGTTTTTATTTCAACTTTATTCCCGTCTTCGTCTGTGTATGTGTAAAGCCGTTCAATGTAAGTTGTGAGGAGATCCGAGGAAGTAGGTACCTGTAAGTCAGTCATCTTAGTACTGTTTGACAGGGCAAGTCGGCTTAAAGAATAAAGAATATTCTTATCTTATCAACCTCGTTTCATCTTTTAAGCTTCTACCCAAAAACGTACCTAGTGATTACATACTCTTTGCTTCTACCATGAATTTCGGGTGGCTCTCAGCCATAACGAAATTAACTTGGCTTAACAATAGCTGTCCAATACGCAATATGTTTTTAAAGGTCCTTTATTTGCATTTTCCAAAAATATTTCGACACAAACTCGAATCTGTGAGTACCATTAGTAGCCAGCCAGAGTGGTGCGTGAGTTCACAATTCATTTTTTTTAAAGACTTATATTTAAGAAGATGGCATCTTTAATCACTAATTACATAATCACGGCTCTTAAACCACCCAGACTTCAGCGTGTATAAGCCCCGTACTATAGACAAAGGCAGCCGTTATACACGGTTATTTCCAAAATGCGCAACTCCTGAGACACCCCGATGACACCCCCACCCCACCCCAGAGTTCTTGTTTGGCAAAAGCTTTTGTTCTATAAGTTTTCTGTTTTTCAAAAATGTACAAAATATTCATCATCATCATCATCATCATCATTCAGCCACAAGAAGTCCACTGCTGGACATAAGCCTCCTCCATGGATTTCCAAAAAGACCGGTTGGAAGCGGCCTGCATCCAGCGCCTTCCTGCCACTTGGATAAGGTCATCTATCCATCTTGTGGCTGATCGTCCTACGCTGCGCTTGCTGATATGTGGTCTCCTTTCGAGAACTTTTCGGCCCTATCGGCCATCAGTTCTGCGTGCTATGTGTCCACTGCCACTTCAACTTACTAATCCGCTGGGCTATGTCGACGACTTTCGTTCCTCTACGGATAAATATTAGGGTTGACATAATTTTATTAAATTCGCACTTTACGCGCTCTACTAATGTCGCAATCTTCAGTATAAATCATTGTCCTACATAGAAGAATGACCATTCTTTTTAACAAATATGGCTACAAGCATTTATTTATCAAACAACGCCACTACAAAGCAAAACATCCGTAAAAACACAACTTTAAAAAAAAATTACAAAACTTTCGAAAATCGTACTACATATATTGTTGCAAATGACATACGCTAACCAACAGATTTTGCGTACTTTAGGAATAACCCCTATAAGTAAAATCCTGCTCGTCCAGAATAATGTACACATATTGAGCTGCCAATTGCAAAGCCCAATGTACAATAGCACCATTTGCCCATCTATTCATGTCCAATACAATGCCTGTCTGTTAGCTAGCCCTACAATAGGAAACTTGCGTCAAACTTAGATCGAAGTGGCATTGCTTTTATACTAGAAAAAACATAGAAAAAATCAAGATTTTTTATTAAAAAGTAAAAACATAAAAATATATTTTTCGGCCTTTTCGGGGCCCCAAAAAATGCGAAAAATCAAGTAACTCTACTAGTAATAAAAAACATATTAGATTTTGTTTTTTTATGAATTCTCAACGTTTTGTAAATAGGGATAACTCAAATATTTATAAGCGCTCCATACATTATAGAGGGACGTTCAAGTTGTGACGTCATAGTTTGAGACCGATTTGTGTAGCGCGTTTTTGTACCACGTGACTAGAATGACTTTTCGATCGACAGGTCACATTAAAAAGTATTGGTCGTAGAAAAAAAAATTAACCACGTTTATTTATCTTTTAACATCGCCTCTCCGATTATATTAAAACTTTTTTTGTGCAAGTTCTCCATTATTCTTCCGTACGTTTTACAGCAAATTGCTTATAACAAACTAACTACAAGAAATAAGAATATTAGAATAAGAACATTCGACGTTTATCAAATCCAAATATTAGCGGAGGGGAAAATACGAATTACCCGAACCGGCGTGCGTGCTTGCAGCGACTAATGAATTTATTTTCATTCTTTATTGCACTAATTACAACACGTATGGGTAAATGTACAAGGGCGTGCTTAATGCAAGAAGCATTCTCTTCCAGTAAACCTTAGGTGTTGAAGATACTAGCAACGGGTAGGGCAAGAAAGAAAAGGTGAAATACAACAATAAACTTACGTAAATATAGTGAAATACAGTAACTTAGATACGTACATACATATTGAAGATAATTTATAATCATGATTACTTACATACCAATAAGCAATAAAAGAATTGGTGCTAAGATTCTGCCTATTCTGCAAATCAAGGTAACACGTTCCCAAGTCTCGCCGAAGACTGTCATTATTTGTTCATTGGGCTCGCACAAACTGTAAACAAAATTCTTACTTCAGTAGAGCTATAAGATTTTTCAACGACTTTTGTATTGAAAACGAAGGCATTGATCTGTTCACCGACAGCATTTCCGTCATTCGCAAAGTAGTAATTTCTAAGTTTTGTGACTCTGTACAGGCTTCGTTACCGACAAAACCTATTACCACAGTGTGCCATTCTCCTTCTTTATTTTTTTGTCGATATGGTTACTGACTCTGGTGTTTTGTGTGTTATCTTTCTTTCACCTGTGCTAATTGCCCGAAATATTGCTATCAGTGAAAACTTTTTGTTGGCTTTCTGTATCTATGTGTGTAAATTTAATGTGTTAGCGATAAGCTGTCAGTTTTCCCAACAAAATAAATAAAATAAAATAAACTTTCCTTTCGAAAATCTCTCGGATTGAAGCCTGACGAGTGCCCAGAGGCAGGCTGTTCCACAAGCCGATCGCAGCACTTGTTGATGAAACACACATGAATGAAATGGTATTAAATGAAAATGTTCATTGAGCTGAACAGAAATTAACAATAAGTATATATAAAGTAACTCTGAACCCCAAACTAAATTAAATTGTATCTTGGGGCACAGTGATCCATTCAGGGTGAACTTAAATAAATGTCGATGTTGATGAAACTAAAGAGTTTTGTCAGGATCTTGGCAAATGACAAACCCAGTCTGCACATACCTCCTATCTAGGGGCCTCTTTCATAGAACTACAATTCATGGCTTACTATGACAATTCGATGCACATAGTAAGGCCGATGAACCCACAGATTAACAGGTAGGAGCAACATCTACCTCGAATTGTCGTAGTAAACTACAATTGTAGAATTTTCCATCTTTTCGGACATGTTTTTTTTCCTACAGTACATTTTCTGTTGCAAAGTCGTCCTTAACGTAACTGATTAGAGGGCACGTATGTAAAGGTTGATGTGCTGTCGACTGTACAAACTATATTACTTTGCCCATGACGCGTTTACAAGATATTACATAAGAAATAACATTTACAAAAGCGAGGTAAGAGCTTTCTTCCAGCAAACCTTGGAGAGTCCGAGAAACTAAGCACATAAACTACAAAATCCACAACTTAAAATTACGTCACCCATGTCCAGATTTCTTTCGTATTTTGATTATATTCCTACTTTACTTTACCTTGACAAAATTACTTGTGAATTATCTATTTTCCTGTTTTTATTCTGTATTTTTACGAAGATCTCTGCTACACTGAAATTAAATAATTTTTTGACTTAATTATATTTTATCATTTACATCAAGAATCCCGCTCTACTGGCGCCCAACGTGGGGCGTGGATTTATTTAATTATTACTTACATATCCAGCGACTTGGGGCAAGTCGCCCTAACACGCATTGCGTGCAATCTTTTAACTTACACGTAAAAAAGATAAAATAGTGCGCAAAATCATAGAGAAAAATTTTAATCATTATACCTAATTTATCTTTTGACATGGCCTGTCCAATGAGATCAAAACATTTTTTTGTGCATGCAATGTATTTCGGTATTCTTGCACAATTTAGCCAAAATAACGTCGAAAGTACCTAGGGACCCGTTCTATTATAGCTCTTATTCGCCGCGCGATAAGACTCATTGTGGGCTACTCAGTTACGATAGTCCATCCTATTTACGTTCAATAGGTACAACATTTGTCGTTCACTGAACGTAATATTTTACCAAAGCGCTTTCTTGAAATTTTCCATTTCCAATATGGCGGATTCCCTGACTTTATTGCAATATTCTTCATCGAGGCAAACACAATGAATACAGGGGAAATATTCTAGTATGTAGTATGTGGCTGACTCTACTTTTGTTCGAGACATTGTCAACTTTATTTGGGTTTTCATCATAAAGAGCCGGAACCCAATGATTTAGAAAGTCCCCACAAATTTGTAGTACAGTCGCTAGCACCTTCAACCTTCACAGTTTTATAGCAAAGTCGCCCGTAACGTAACTAAGTAGAGTGCATACGTGTAAAGGTTGATGTGTTGTCAACTGTACCAGTGGTCGCATGTAAAGGACTAGTACAGACTACAGTATGTACAATCGACAGCGTGTCAACCTTTATATGCATGCACTCTACTCGGTTACGTTAAGGGTGACTTTGCAACTAAAATGTAAAGGTTAATGGTCTGTCAACTTCCTGAAGACACTGCCAATCTTAATTCCACTTAGAAAGTGCAAATTTCGAAATGTAGGTAAGGTAGGTTGAATTGCCTACCCTTGGATATATACCCAAGGAGGGTTTTATATTCGTAGTAAAGTCGAAGGCAGTTCAACCTTTACATTTTAGTTGCAAAATCACCCGTAACGTAACTTAATAGAGTGCACGTGTGTAAAGGTTAATGTACTGTCGACTGTACGTCCAAGACCATGACTTTCTTATTTGGGAATAAGTATAATATCGTACCTCATAGCTCATTCATCATCATAGTCCCCGATTTACCTACATTATAACGTGTAACTAGGTAATCAAAGACCTATCGCAACCTGAACATAGGTTATTCAACGTAATATTTATTATGTGCCTGTATTTTCTCAAAGTTAAAAATAAATCCAATTATTACTTTCTTATTCATAAATATACAATTCCTGAGACATAGAAAGGACGTGGGGCGAGAGCGCAGAAAAGACGCGTCTTTCATACAAAATGCACTGAGGGGAACGGGGCGAAGCCCACACCACACAGAATAGACGGGGCGAAGGGCGCGAACTCTATACAACGCGTTGCGTCTTTTGCGCGCCCTGGCCTTACGTCCCTTCTGTGTTGCCTGGGCCTTAAAACACTCCTCAGCGTCCGTTTGAATAGTCTGTGGTAAAGGGAAAGTTGTCTCTGATGAATTTGTTAAGTTCAAATAATATAACGTAAAATAACATAAAGGCATTAAAACTCGGTAAACTATTACTTACGTTTGATGGCGAGAGATCGCTCGTTTATAACATTCTTATCTACCTACCTAATGTAAGTGCTTAATACTAATACCAATAGAAAAAAAAACATTAACTTGCACAAAAAAAAAACATCTTATATTAATGGGGCTCTTGTTGCCCTCTAGTAAAATATCCCTTTATCTTGAACACACTTTTACGTAAATTGAGTGTTAAGTATAGAGGAATCAAGTTTTTGTAAATAAGATCTTTATTTTATAAATTAAAATAAACAATACACAAGTTCTCTCGATGATCATTTCACTCCGATTGCCCTATACCCCTACTCGCCCAGCGCCTTCTCACGATAATATTCTGGAATTTCGTTCTCAACCTCTTTTTACCTACCTATATTCACCCTCCTGGGTAATTTTCATATTTCCAGCCAGTGAGCTACGTAAGTAGTTCCAGTTTTCCACCACTAGTTAGCGCCACCGTCCCTTTAGACTTCCGCATGCGTACATTGCTTCCTGATTTTTCTTCCTTCAATGAAAACCATGAATGGCGAACCGATACATTGCTCCCATAGTTATAATATAACATAAGAATTTTACAGTAAGGAAAATGATAGATGTAACTAGTAAATTAATACTAAAGAACCAATTAGATAGTGTTGTGATCTGCGATGTTATGAACCACTACTGGATTTCCCGCTAATTTTGACAATAAACTGGAGAAAACGTGAGTTTGATTTTCCAATGTATTTTTCAGCTGTTTTGATTAAGTTTATAGATGAATCTACTAGAACTAATGAACATAAGCCGTTTGTAAGATTTTTCACTAGATAACACCTACCTTGCGTGCTAAATTAACTGTTTCTTCAATTCTACATCGAGTGCGGTTGGTTAAAAAAGAACTGCGGTAATTTTATCGATTCGACATGACACCCTAACCTCATATCGGTCAAGTTTGGTATCCAAGACTGCGTATATCATTAACGGGGCGGCTGATGTCCACATAATGTAAAAATTGGGCTACATTTGGGTCATGCACACTCCATTATGAACTTATTAGGTACCATGTCACTTATGGATGAGTTCAATGCGTAGATATCTACTTCGGTAGCAGAGCTATCGGTATGTTTAATCTCGTATCCATGACAAGAAATAAATAACGAGTCAAAGTTGAGTGAAATGACAGATCGAGCAACTTAACCGGGTTTTTCCACTTGCCTAGTTCAATAGGCATCTACCTACAAAGTGCCAGGAATTTCCGTCTTTAATCATAGTCTTCAAGAGGTAGGCTATGCTCATTAGGTAAACACCTAGGTACCTACGGTGAGTTATAAATGGACACCTAAATTTATCGACTGTGTACCTATACCATTGGGGACCATTAAATGGCTCTTTAATCAAAAGGGCCTGACTAAATAAATAATGCTACTTTGCACTGTGAAAAATTTGTTAATAATGCAATAAAATATCAAGTTTCCCCTATAATAGTTTCAACAAGTTCAACAAGAGAAAGTGGCCCTAAAATGTGCTAAATGTTTTAATTTCATCGAAATCACACATCTCGATAGCTCAGTGGTATCGTGTCAAGATTCAGATACGGAGGATCCGGGACAAATTTTTGTTAAAAATTTTAAGTTACTTCTGAGCTCGCGGCCTTATAGTTCCAGGGCCCCCTCAGGTCGGGGGCCCGTGGCATTTTGCCAGCCCTGCCACGTTGTAGTTACGCCACTGGTGGAGTGGATTCTATAGACCCCTATAGATTTCACGCCACCAATATATTTTTACGGTCTTATTTATAAAACACAGTTTAGAAGAGACAGTTTGTTTAGGAATCGTCACTAGTTAAGCCTTACTTTGTTTTAAGTTTTTTTTTTCTGATGAGGCAATATAAGTAATAGTTATTTGTTATGAGTGCAAAGTTGCTTTTTTCGTGCTCAATTTTGATGACAGAGCAAGCGAAAAAATTAAGAATCCTGAGCATAAGCGAGGGAAGCAGAAGAGCACGAGGTGAAAAATCTTTGCACTCCAGCGCAACACGTAACTTTTCATCCCACCTCAGCGAGGAAATTATGACTAAATGCAAAAAAATACAAAGGAGGTTCCGAGTCTGAGTTTATAACAAATTAAAAAAAGTATAATAATAAATTCGGCACCATGGAGGTAATGACGTATGACGTGTTTAGGTACACTGATTAGCATTTCAAAGCTAAATTCCCCCAGTTAGGTTGAGAAAAATTACTACTGTCTCTCATGTATTGCCTCCTTCTGCACCAACCATTGGCGTATCTAGGATTATTAAGAAGGAGCACCTAGCCCTGAAAAGCGATGGCCTGCCACCAGCCACACCGAATCCCAAAGCATGTATGCAGTAACCCAACATTCTGGGATGGGCATGGCAGGACCATTCTGGTGGGTACGCCAATGATTCCAAAACCAGTCTATTCCAGTCCTTAACACCATGTCGTCCAGCCCGTTTCCCTACACGTGCGAGTTGTGCGGGGCCGAAGGCCTGACGGACGACGGGATGAGGGCTCACACTCTGGAGGCTCACATCCAGGGGCGGCCAGAGTGTCCCTTCTGCGACGTGGCAGTGCCTCAACCCCAGTTGGTGGGGCATGTCCAAAAGGCCCACCTCCATTACTTGACGCCCGAACGGGAACTGATGGCGTTCATAGATGACCAGAGCCCTAGGTGAGTTGACGGTTTGGAGAGCGGGTATGTCGTGGTTACCCGGGCATTTGGTTTTACATGCACTGCTGGATTAATTATGTCCTCCCAGCACTACTGGCAGTGATCTCCACTCGAGAACGTCTTTACCAGCAGCAGATGTGACCAGCCCTTTGACCAACTTGGTACCCAGTTCTAAATAGCTACTTCTACATCTACATTTTCAGCTACGACGACGACTCAAAGATGACGACCACAGATAGTTGTAGCTACTACACTCCAGGCTCATTGAATGGGTGGCACAGCCCAGATATCGCCTCGTCCACGTCCTTCTCAAACGGCGCCATTTCCAAAAACAACATCAACTACGTTCAACAAAATGGCTACCGGGACATCCAAGATGGCCGCGACAAAGATGGTCACCGGAGCGAAAGGGACTGCTACAGGGATAACCAAAGAAGCGAACGAGACGAAGAGAGGGTGTCACGGTCTCCTAAAAATATTAATCTAAGTAGTGGAATAAAAAATATTAATATTAGCAATGGTGTTATAGCGAAAACTAAGAAAGTAAAGAGTAGGGAAAATTCTAATGAAGATGTCATTGACCGAGAAAGCAAATGTAAGTTAGTTTTACATACTTAGACCACCTGCAGCATATTATTACAAAAAGCTGACTTAGGTAACATTATGATCTCGTGTCGTTACTCTTTTCAGACAAAAGCCCCAGTCATAATGGCAGTAGCTATGAGGGATCTCCAAATAAAAATAAAATTGCCATGGCCAGTGCAGGGCAGGGTTCACCATTGAGATCTCAATTGGCTTTGAAATTAATCAAGCCAAACACGCCTAAAAAATCTGCAACCACACCAAGTCCTACAGTTCAGGTAAATTTAAAAGAACAAAGGAATTCGCGTGCCCTCATTAAAAATCAGTACCTAGTAGGTACCTAAATAGGCTGCATAGCGTGATACCAAGGTCGCAGTTAAAACTTTTATGAAAAACAAAACCACAAAGTTATTTATGTTTCCTAATCAACCGTTGAGCTACTGTTTGATTTATTTCCTAAGTTAGAATTAAAACGCGACCCAACGTTGATATCTGTCACACCCAGGTGTGCGTTTGTTATTGTTTTTCGGCGCCAAACCTATTGATTTCGTAATAAAAATCTCTGAGTCTTCCAAATCTTCCGTAAATCACTGAAAAACCTTCAGCAATCCAATTTTTATGCCAAAATTCCAGTGCCTTCTCTGCGATTTCACGTCAACATGCCCTCGAAAGCTGGAGGAGCACATAAACCGTGCCCACTTCGACCTAACCTCTCCGTCAGTGATGGGAAACGCAAATGCTAACACAAACACGACCGTGGATCTTGATAATCCAACGCTAGCGCTTAGCAACGCCACCCTGACGCTCACAAGCGCCATGGCCGCCTCTTCAGGACCTGGGACGTCCACGTATCAATGTCCGATTTGTGAAAAGGAGTTCTCGAATGGGTCTGAGATTGAAGTTCATGTAAACGTCGAGCATAAGGACATTTTGAGTCCGCAGAAAGCTGTGAGTATCTTCTCCTTTACTCTCCTAGGCATTGTGACCTCGACCACAGATTTCTACTTCTGATGGTGGTTTGTGGTAGTTTTCAGTCAAGGCTAGCTGATACCAAACAGCTTATTCTATTAACGTTTACAAAACCTTACGAAAACTATACACACGTTGACACATGATTTTAATATTTTTAACTACAAATACATGATAATGTTTATGCAAGTGGACTTGAAGCAGCACTGAAACAAAAAAATGGTAAAAGACAGTGATTCACGCACTTTTGCGTTAACAGATTCTAGGGAAGGGTGTCTTGGGCTATGCATATTTTCCAAATTATCCGTGTGATAAAGTGGCTATGAGTATTACAACTACATACATACATGCATATTCTTACACCTGTATCCCAGAGGGGTAGGCAGAGACCAGGAGCTACCACTTGCTATGATCCTGATAGATCACTATTATGATTATCCTGCCCAATCTAGGTCAAATTGGTTTCTGTAGTGTAAAACAGACCATAGCCACCAAACTTTACCCACCAATCAGTAACTTAGCTGGATTCTAATACCTACCATAATAATATGATGGTTGTAATCTAGGTCGCCGTCAAGTTCAGCACATATACCTAGTTTCTCTGATTCCCCTTGAATTTTTAATTCAGTTTATTAAATTTACTTCTCAAGGGGATAAGGACCTTTATTTATTCATAAGAGAAAAAATATTGGTCCCTTGCCCCTTCAAACAGCAATCTCCAAGAGCCAAAGTCGGCTTCAAATTATTAATTAAAACAAATTATTAATTAGATTAAAAACACTATCCTGATTCCATAGGTACCATAAATGCACCCAACTACATAAAATATGTTATACCTGTGAAACAGATGTCGCAACAAAATAAAAATATTTTCTTTCAAGAAACCCAGATACTGTGACACATTACAAGTAAAACTAAGTGTTCATTTGAAATGAACACCTAGCAGAAATGAATCATTTCAAAATCTAGATAATTTTGGAGAAAAAATGGGCAAAAAAAGTACAAACTAAGTCTTTTCAAATTTGGTTTTTAATAGACAGATTTTACAAATTATTATTCTAAAACCTATAACTGGATTTAATTCCAATCATCTTTGTCATCTAAATAATCTTTCGATTCATATATTGCTACCCCTGATATCACAATTCATCCAATTCCAATGCCAGTCTTACATCCAATTTACTTAATAATTATATTTTACAAAGCATAAGTGCAGAAATCTCAGGTCTACAGTCTGTTTATCTAACAAATCTTTTAATTTCCAGGACCAAGTAGACAATGCCTCGTGTGACGATGTTGTGATGATGGAAGAGAGCCCCGTCAGCAACTGCCCTGTCTGCCTGCAACCCCTGCCGCTGTCACAGCATGAGCTGGTAAATAACTAGGGCCTCGTGCAGTTTGTTTACACTAAATGATTACAGTATACTTTTAAAACTTTTATTGTCCTAGATAAACAAAATGGGGATTATGCTTCAAAATCAGATAACAGTGACATTCTATATCTCGCCGCCAACTGGTAAAATTAACCGTCGAATTAACTGCCTAGGACGTTAATTAGGCGACAGCGTCCGATTAAAGGGATGATGGTCATTCAGCCATGTGATTGAACAAAACGTTAAATGGCTAAAGGTGGCTAGCCAAGTAGTCAGTACTAAACGGCGCGTCTCCTTTGGTAGGGTGACCAAGATTCAGTACTCACTTCAGTTTATCCGTGACCTCGGCAACTGCAAAGTTGACCGTAATTTACTTCTGCAACTGCTCCGGGACTGCGGGATGTGCAGCCCCTTCGCCCTTGCGAAGCCTTGTGTAGGCACCCATGCCTGCTCTTTGTTATGGCGGACGGTGGCTGCCCTCCCTACAAACCAGTTGTTTGTTGTTCTCAATAAATGCGAAAAATTTACTTATACATACAAAAAAAACCCCTGAGATTTAATTTTCCTACTTATGTACCATTATATTACTTTTGGTATACTTACTTTATTGCACACATAAAATACAAAATGAAAACAAAAAAAATATGAAATAAAACACATGTTACTTACATGTTACACTATGAAAATTATTAGTATGAGATGGACGCCAGTTGTCGTAACCATTTGACAATTCCTTTTCTATAGTCTTTTAGTGTCCCTGCCCTGCTGACCTTGGTATAGTTTAGTGAGTCTCTAACAGTATTTTTTGACGCCCGTGGATGCCATAAACCTTTTTTTTTTACTATATTTATACCGAAACACGTTAGCATAACACGACTCTACATTCTAGTATGCCTTTGATATGTTTGGTGGTTCATTGTTCCAGATCCAACATATCGAGGAGCACTTCGAACGTGGCGAAGAGGGCGTGGCAGCCGGCATGAGTGCCGCGGAGCGCGAGGCGCAGCGGACCAGGGAGGAACACGAGTTTCAGCTGCTCAGGGTAAGCCGCTGACAGCTGCTTGTACTAACGGCCCGTTAAATGAAGAACTCCCTCTAAACGGGCTTAATCACTAATTTAATCTAACCGCTATCACTATTAGACCCGTTTGAACAATGCTATGCTCACAAATAGTGAGCACTGAATCTCGGAAAAATTATTGTTGGTCATAAATACAGTTATTTTTTTTTTTTTTTTAAATACAATTTCCCTTTACCACACACTATTTAAACTGCCTCTGGGCAGTGTTTCAAGGAATCGTGTTTTATAAATAACACCGTTAAACTGTATTTATGACTTTAACAATATTTTTTCTGCCGTTCTATGCTCACTATGCGTGTAGCATTGTTCAAAGTAGCCAACACATGTTATTGGAGCAATATTGACCTACAGGCTCAATACGGGATGGAGGAAGATGACGATGAGGCATACTCTGAGCGTACAAACAACAGCCTCAAGCGAGCGGTGTACAGCGGAGCGCTCTCTGTTGCCGGATACTATGAGCGTAGCGTTGGCCTCCGCGCGGGCAGGGACACTGGTGCTTCTAGGACCACTGGTGAGTGGGATACCGCGTAGGGATACTATGTATAAGTCCTCCGCGTCGTAGCCGACAAGGCGATCAAAGCTAACCTTAGACCGTGCTCTTATATGGCTAGCAAAACCGAATTTCGTCTTGAACACTCTGTCACACCGAGCACAGTACAGCTGACCAGAGTTGTTGTAAGTTTACATGTATACAAGTTTCGGGCACGTTTTTCTCATTTGACGGTTAGTGTCTAGTTCATCTAGACGGGCCTTTTCATAGTTGGCTACACCGTCGTGCACCGAAGAACTCCAAGCGTAGGGATACTACTCCGTGGCCGGATACTACGAGCGCAGCGTTGGCCTCCACTCGGGCCGCGACTCTGGTGCTTCTAGGACCGCTGGTGAGTGGGATACCACCGCATAGGGATACTACTCCGTGGCCGGATACTACAAGGGCAGCGTTGGACTACTTCAGTTTAGGGATACTACTCCGTTGCAGGTTACCACGGATAACACTTTGAGTAGACATTAACAATTTCAAAATATACATTGACGTAACGGGGCGGGTGTAGTACATTACGGGTGCGACCACTGGTGAGTGGGATACTACACGTGAGTGTAGGGTTACGAGATT
The DNA here is from genome assembly GCA_963969515.1 of Yponomeuta evonymella. Classification (NCBI taxonomy): domain Eukaryota; kingdom Metazoa; phylum Arthropoda; class Insecta; order Lepidoptera; family Yponomeutidae; genus Yponomeuta; species Yponomeuta evonymella. The sequence goes on along the minus strand of OZ018361.1, from coordinate 2,229,683 downwards.
TCCGTGTAGGAATACGACAGGGATACACCTTATAATATATACGTTAAGTCACAAATCAATCACGTGCCCACTAAGGTTAGTGACGCTACTGGCTCATCTACGAAGGTAAGTGAGCTCATCTGGCCTTGAATAACATTACTTTCGTCGTCTTTTCCAGGGATCCTAGAAAGAATAGCTCAACTGAACGCCCAAAACCCGAGTATAGTGAAGACCTACCTGTGCAGTGCAGTGGACCATTACGCCAGCACTTACGGCGACCGAGGCTGGGGCTGCGGCTACAGGTTATCATCATCAATATTGTCATCACTTTTGACTGCTTCTGACATCTGACATACCTCTAGCTTACACTTTAAAATGTTTGTACTTACTGAGAAAGGAATGCCACTTTGGTTTTAATTTCTCAGCACTTTGTTATTCCAACACTAATGTTAATATAAATGTGTTTCTGTTGTTCATGATTACTTTTGTTTCACATTCGAAAATCACTATAAAACTTGTTTAGCTAATAGCTATGTTAAGGTGGGACAATTCTCATGCACGTGATTTTTTCTAAATTTGTCAAAAAATTTACATAATTACACACTGAAGTTATATCCGTCTGCATAAATTAAGATCTTTATCTGCGCCAATTTACATTTCGTCAAAAAAAGACAGTAGCTTAATAATTAATAAAAAGAACTCTATTATCTATCAAAGTAACAAAAACATTTTTCACTATAAAAAAAACTATAACCCCAGGAACATGCAAATGGTCCTGTCGTCCCTTCTCCGCAACCCCGCGTACGCGCCGCTGCTAGCCGACGCCTGCGAGCGGCCCGGCGCCGGCGTCGGCCTCGGGGCGCCCTCCATACCGCGACTGCAGCTCATGGTGGAGCGGGCCTGGCGACTGGGCTTCGACACGCAGGTCGGTGTCTAGTGGGGACAGAGAGCCCCCCATACCGCGACTGCAGCTCATGGTGGAGCGGGCCTGGCGACTGGGCTTCGACACGCAGGTCGGTGTCTAGTGGGGACAGAGAGCCCCCCATACCGCGACTGCAGCTCATGGTGGAGCGGGCCTGGCGACTGGGCTTCGACACGCAGGTCGGTGTCTAGTGGGGACAGAGAGCCCCCCATACCGCGACTGCAGCTCATGGTGGAGCGGGCCTGGCGACTGGGCTTCGACACGCAGGTCGGTGTCTAGTGGGGACAGAGAGCCCCCCATACCGCGACTGCAGCTCATGGTGGAGCGGGCCTGGCGACTGGGCTTCGACACGCAGGTCGGTGTCTAGTGGGGACAGAGAGCCCCCCATACCGCGACTGCAGCTCATGGTGGAGCGGGCCTGGCGACTGGGCTTCGACACGCAGGTCGGTGTCTAGTGGGGACAGAGAGCCCCCCATACCGCGTCTGCAGCTCATGGTGGAGCGGGCCTGGCGACTGGGCTTCGACACGCAGGTCGGTGTCTAGTGGGGACAGAGAGCCCCCCATACCGCGACTGCAGCTCATGGTGGAGCGGGCCTGGCGACTGGGCTTCGACACGCAGGTCGGTGTCTAGTGGGGACAGAGAGCCCCCCATACCGCGTCTGCAGCTCATGGTGGAGCGGGCCTGGCGACTGGGCTTCGACACGCAGGTCGGTGTCTCTAGCGGGGAGAGAGAGGGCCGCTGTGTCTCTAGCTGAAAGACAGAACTATGTGTATATCTAAAGTCAGCGTGGGCGAGCGAACCGGTGCGGCTGCAGCTCATGGTGAAGCGAGCTCGGCGGCTAGGCTTCGACACTCAGGGCGGAGTTTCATAAAACTACAATTTGTAGTTTATTATGACAATTATTCGAGGTACATTACGTAGCAGAGTCTACTTGTGGTTTTAATCGACTTTGCAATGTGCATCGATTTGTCATAGTAAACCATGAATTGTAGTTCTATGAAACAGGCCCCTGACGGGTAGAGCGAGTGGCTGTGTGACTCTCTCGCCGCAGAGAGACTGTGTAGGTAAGGGCGAAAAGTTCTCACTCCGTAAGAACCCCGAAAAAGTTTCTCAAGGGATCGCTCAAATCCCTGCTCTCGCACTCCACATGTCTTTTATTGACTGGCCTACGCATATCATTACTAACCATATAACTTGTATGAGAAGAAGTTTCCTTGAGAAATGCGAGTCACAAAAAAATACTGTGCCAATTTTTTTGTGCAGTTCATACGTCCCACTGCATTGCACAGGCCTTCTCTCAGAGAGAGAGAGTATGGGCTTAATCACCACGCGTGCCCACCGCGGATTGGCAATATCAAGCCATGAGGTATGTGAACACCTCAAACACTCAGGTTTCCTCGCCGTTAGCGAGTGGTATTGAAAGAAAGAAAGAAAGAGGATATTTATTTAAATTGTCACAGAAACACGAAGTAAACAAAAGGTACACAAACAAAAGACACGAACGAATTACGAAGGCCGTCGCCGGAGGATCCAAAAAAAAACCAAAATAATTTTCTTAAAAGTATAATTAAACATTAATATTACAATTTAATTATAACCTAAGCGACGTCTAGTTAGCACGATGCTAAAATAGTAAGTTTCTTCTTAAAAACTAAGTAAAACTGCCGTGAGGTACACGAGGCGCCGACTCAGCGTTTCTGTGTGAAAGCGGTGGCGCCATCGTGGTATCGCGGCCAACCCGACGTCAGCGGTTCGCTTCAGGGTGACGTACGTAATTAACGTCAACAAAACAGAGATAAAACAAAACAATCGTGAAGAGAACATGTGAGGCATATAGAGTCAAAGGCAGCCGGGTACCATATAGTACCAATGTATGGCACCCAGCCACCCCGGACCTCTAACGCCTTAACTACTACCGCCTATTGGTACTATAACTTCACATATGTGCGTATCATACCTATGTGTCAAAGAAAACGTTGCGTTACAGGGCTCCGAGCAACTGGGCTGTAAGCTGTATAACACTAGAAAGTGGATCGGCGCTTGCGAGGTGGTCACTGTGCTGTCGTCGCTGCGGATAAAGTATGTTCATTTGAAAATACATAATAGCACTTTTCACACAGTACCATTACTTTTAGGCGACTAAGGAAATCAATTACCAGGAGACGGGCAGCAGCGTCTTCCTGAGATTCCAACCGCATACTGCGATCGCCAATCCGCCTGCCAAGCGTGGCGATTATGGCAAAACCCTTCACGGTTTGTAAAACCATGATCCCTCATGGAGGCCTCCCCGTCTATGTCCTGCAGAGGGTGTCAAATGGCTGATGATGATGACCATTACTTCTGCAGATCCCGTGGTCTCGGTAGACTGACAGGCGTCTTTTTGAAAGCAGTAACTGTTTGTTCTCTACCCTCGGCAAATATTACAAAAAATAATTATTATGTTACGTTCCAAAATAATTTTGGGAAATTTTAAATTTAAATTGGCAAACAATTATTTCGTAAAATCTCAAAAGTATTCATTGTTAGTTATTGAAATTAAAAATTCAATCTGCAAAACAATTATTTTATATAAACTCAAAAATATTGATTATTAGTTATTGAAATTAAAGAAGCTCAAAATTTCGATGCCTGCACTTACCCAGAGCGCCGGCACGGTCAGCCAGAGGTCGCGGGTTCAAGTCCCGGCAGGGGTGGAATTTTTGCCTCTAAATTGGTTTTTTAAAATTGTCCTCGGCGCGGGTTAGTGCAACAAAAAGAATATAATATTGAAATAAAAATGAAATGTGAGTCACAGTTGTACCTGTACCCGCAGATGTCAGCTCATAGACTTCCACAAGCCGACGGCCGCGGACGGCGGCCACCCGGCGCTGTTCGACTGGGTGCTGCGCTACTTCCAGCACGACCCCGACGGGTTCAAGGCGCCGTTGTACTTGCAGCATCAAGGTCCGTATTGCGTAGGGCTAGCCACCCGGGTGCGTTGGCGTGTAATACAGGGTAGCGATGGATTAATGCACGCACGCCGGTTTCGGATACTTTTTATCTTGGGTTTAGATATATAACAAAAAAAATAGTTACAAATTTAGATGAGGCTTCATCATCATCATCATCAACCCATTATGTCCCCACCGAGGGGCACGGGTCTCTTCCCTGAGGAAGGTATAGGCCATACTCCACCACGGGGGCCAAGTCCGGATTGGATGAATCGGATGAATCGCTCGTAGCCCCGGCTGCCTGAGTGATCTTAAACGATCACGAAGGTTAAGCAACACAGGGCGCGTTCAGATGGAGGCTTAATACGTTATAATAAGAAATTTATTGTGTTACGAACGTGTGTACGACAAAAAATACATTTCGTGAATACATTGAACTTAGTAGGTAGGCGTGTTATTGTATTATTATGTTTTCACATCGAAAACCATACTAGGCGAGCCTGTATCATGGCTCTTTCGACGCCTCTCATCGAGTCTCGGATACATTTCAATGTTGTGGCTATGTCGATAAAATTAGATGTGCCGGAACATAGATAAAAACGTAGATTATAAGACCAGAGGCGGCTCGTGACTTTATTTTATGGGTGTTCACAAAAAGATTGAAGTCTTGCTAGTTGGGCAACTTGTTCGGGTTTAAACACACGCGTAAAAGTTTTAGTTTTCGAAGCACATTTTTGTGTCAGGGCGAGTTCAAGTCTTTTCACAGTTTTTAATATAACATACATTGTATTGTTCCATTTTCAGCACAAATAACGCACAGAAACTAGCGGAATAACACAAAACTGTCGTAGATATTCGCGCGAAAAGTGATCGACTGACTTGATGTGATTACTTGATTAGATTGGTGGGACGCGTTTGTTTGTTTACATAAGATCGGCAACAGCTCAAAGTTAGCTGCACTGTGCGTGTGCGTGCACCGCATTGTCACCTCGCACCATTTGGCAACGTAGCGCGTGAGCGGCGCTCCAGATTAGGCTCATTTCTCATATGAAATCTTTTGTTTCACGTACCGGGCCGTTTCAATGTTTCTCTTTCGCACTCATTGAATTTAGTACTGGGCATTGTACTAAATTTCGTTTCATAGGAGCGCAATCGCTGGCGCTCCACTCGGTAACAACTTGACACCAAATCTTATGCTTGAAAACATTTTAACTTCATACGTAGTTAATTATTTCTAGTAAACTACTATAATGTGTGTAGGTCTTTGTGTGCATAGGTTTAAAAATTTATAGGTGGTAGGTAGCAGATAAAATTTTGATTTTTTTTTATTAAGTAATGTACTTAGTTACTTATTTTTGTTGGAGTGCACTGCACCAGCGCTGTATAAGACGAGCCGCCTCTGTGTAAGACTATTGTACCATTGTTCAGTCCCTCGCGTGTTTCAGGCCACTCGAGAACAATCATTGGCTACGAGAAGCACAAAGACAACAAAGCCACTCTCCTCGTGCTGGATCCCTCGCATTCGCCGGCCCAGGTACTTACCTAGTCGACTCAAAACACACACGCACATACTTTGTATATTTACAATGTAATTAGTGCAATAATGAATTAATATAAGAATAATGCATACATTAACTTGTAAATGTGCAAACCTTCTTACACATAAGCATAAGCAGTCTATAAACGTCCCACTGTAAGGCACAGGCCTTCTCTCAGAGAGAGAGAGTATGGTCTTAATCACCACGCGTGCCCACCGCGGTTTGGCGATTTAAAGCGCTAAGGTATGTGAACAGCTCAGACACCCAGGTTTCCTCACGATGTTTTCCTTCACTATTAGCGAATGAAATTTGCAGCACATATCACATTTCAGTTGAACAGATGATAAAAAAAATATGAAAGTTATTTGTGTTGATGATCAGAAGAATTCTAACTTTTAACGAACATTTCTGGAACACTGTGCATAAAACTCTCAACAAACCCTAATCTCCCGCATGAAAGTTTTAGTAGATACCTACTCTTGCGAAAAGCCCGTAAGATCCCGTCGTACTAACGGCCCGTCGATTGCACGGCGCCAGGCTTTTTTACTGTGTTTTTTTTTTCAATTCAAAAAAATACTTTATTGCACAAGAGGTGTTTGTACAAAGGCGAGCTTAATACTAGTAAGTATTTTCTTCCAGCTAACCTTGGGGGTTGGGTTTTTTGCTACTATTTTGTGCAAGTCTTTAACCTTAAAATGGTTAAAGACTGTAATACCTTCAAAATTACGAACTCTATGTATATGAGGCTGGGTTCTCCGAAATTACCCCTAAATCAGGTGTTTAAAATACATTTCACTCTCTAATGGTTAGTATTTAAAATGAGAAAAAAAAAATACTTTTCAATGCCCAATCTAGGGCCGTCGGTTATTATTTTTATGATTTTTTATGAGAAGCGGTGGTAGAGGAGCGGTAGAGCGGTAGAAGCTCGCACGGATCGTGAGGAAACCTTTGTCTGGGATATTTTTAGATACCTGACCGCTTGCTACGTATGGCCCAACTGAAAATCTCAGGTCTAACTGAACTGTATTGTATTCGTATTCAAAGAATTTATTAAAGAAAAAATAACAAAATGGTTGACAAATTTGCCAAACTTTGCAGCAGTTTACTTGAGTATTTGGCATTGTAAACAATAATTTCTCAGAAACATGTTTGTTTTTGTTTGTTTGTTACACTTTATTGCACGATATAAAAAGTTAACAAAAACAAATTAAAAACCTATTTAAAGGCTATGCCGGGACTCGAACCCGCGACCTCTGGCACTGGCATTAAAAATTAATTGATTAATGAATAAGTTGATGGCGAATTAAATTAGTAACATAATTCTTCAAATTAAAACGAAGTGTGGTATCAGGTGCGGCAGGTGCTGTGCGGCAACGGCGGCACGAGCGGCACGAGCGGCGCGGCGCTGCGGCTGCTGCGGCGCGCGCCGTCCGCACTGCGCGCCCGCCAGTACCAGCTGCTCTGCGTCTCTGGCCTCGCTACGACGCCGGACTACGAGGTCAGTGCACGCACCGCCAGTACCGGCTGCTCTGCGTCTCTGGCCTCGCTACGACGCCGGACTACGAGGTCAGTGCACGCACCGCCAGTACCGGCTGCTCTGCGTCTCTGGCCTCGCTACGACGCCGGACTACGAGGTCAGTGCACGCACCGCCAGTACCGGCTGCTCTGCGTCTCTGGCCTCGCTACGACGCCGGACTACGAGGTCAGTGCACGCACCGCCAGTACCGGCTGCTCTGCGTCTCTGGCCTCGCTACGACGCCGGACTACGAGGTCAGTGCACGCACCGCCAGTACCGGCTGCTCTGCGTCTCTGGCCTCGCTACGACGCCGGACTACGAGGTCAGTGCACGCACCGCCAGTACCGGCTGCTCTGCGTCTCTGGCCTCGCTACGACGCCGGACTACGAGGTCAGTGCACGCACCGCCAGTACCGGCTGCTCTGCGTCTCTGGCCTCGCTACGACGCCGGACTACGAGGTCAGTGCACGCACCGCCAGTACCGGCTGCTCTGCGTCTCTGGCCTCGCTACGACGCCGGACTACGAGGTCAGTGCACGCACCGCCAGTACCGGCTGCTCTGCGTCTCTGGCCTCGCTACGACGCCGGACTACGAGGTCAGTGCACGCACCGCCAGTACCGGCTGCTCTGCGTCTCTGGCCTCGCTACGACGCCGGACTACGAGGTCAGTGCACGCACCGCCAGTACCGGCTGCTCTGCGTCTCTGGCCTCGCTACGACGCCGGACTACGAGGTCAGTGCACGCACCGCCAGTACCGGCTGCTCTGCGTCTGCGGCCTCGCTACGACGCCGGACTACGAGGTCAGTGCACGCACCGCCAGTACCGGCTGCTCTGCGTCTCTGGCCTCGCTACGACGCCGGACTACGAGGTCAGTGCACGCACCGCCAGTACCGGCTGCTCTGCGTCTCTGGCCTCGCTACGACGCCGGACTACGAGGTCAGTGCACGCACCGCCAGTACCGGCTGCTCTGCGTCTCTGGCCTCGCTACGACGCCGGACTACGAGGTCAGTGCACGCACCGCCAGTACCGGCTGCTCTGCGTCTGCGGCCTCGCTACGGCGCCGGACTACGAAGTCACTGGGGCTATTTATTAAAACGCGATATTAGGGAAAAAACCGGACAAGTGCGAATCGGAATAGCCCATCAGGAGGTTCCGTACAAATTTGTAGGTCATTTTAAAAAACCTTTTTAATGGCCAAAAACTCCACCCATGCCGGGACTTGAACCCGCGACCTCTGGCTAACCGTGCCAGCGCTGAGCTAAGTTAACACTGAGCTATTGGACAAATGCAGGCATCGGCGAAATACCGAAATAGCGAAATTAGCTCAGTTGGGAGAGCGCTGGCACGGTTACCCAGAAGTCGCAGCTGCAAGTCCCGGCATGGATAGAATATTTAGCCTCTAAATATCTTTTTAAAATTGACCTCAGCAGGGATTAGTGCAACAAAAAAAAATTGTAGGTACTTATATTCCGAGCTTTTACCGAACTTCAAAGACTATTTTTTTAAAGATTTAATTACAGATGTATAGTTTTTAGATTTTTCCCTGTACCTTTAGTTTAAACTTGCCAAATTTCAGAGTCAACGGAAATTTTGATTCCCTTGAGTGTCGAAATATACGTTTTTTTACGTTAACTTAGATGTTTGATTTTATCACAGGGACTACAGACCTGAGTATATGGATTTAATTTCAACTCGATACCTCCACGCGTTCCCGAGATAAAATGTCTTGACAGACAGACGGACGGACGGACTACACAGTGATCCTATAAGAGTTCCATTTTTCCTTTTGAGGTACGGAACCCTAAAAATGACTTTTATTGTCTCTTTTCATCGAATCCCTAGCCTTACTCGGGATCGACTGGCATTCTAACCAAAAACGTAACTATGTAGTTCCCTTCAATCAAATCTAACTAGACGGCTGCGCTGGCAGCTGTTACAAAGAGGTATAGTTACACTCACCTTTGTTGGCCAAAGCTTCTTAGTTATAGTACCTATAATAGTTCACCCTGTATAGCCTAACTATTAAACTTTTATTCTCCATTTTGAAGTTTTCCCCATAGTAAAAACCACCCAGTTTCGGATGTATACGGGGATTTTGTTACGTCCTGAATAGAATCTTGGTGTGAAAGTGAAAATATGTTAAGTTACCCTTCCGATTTTGGCAGTCGCAACCTTACGCGACTGTCGAGTTTAATTTTGGCAGTCGCAACCTTACGCGACTACCGAGTTTAATTTTGGCAGTCGCAACCTTACGCGACTGCTGAATTTAATTTTGGCAGTCGCAACCTTACGCGACTGCCGAGTTTAATTTTGGCAGTGGCAACCTTACGCGACTGCCGAGTTTAATTTTGGCAGTCGCAACCTTACGCGACTGCCGAGTTTAATTTTGGCAGTCGCAACCTTACGCGACTGCCGAGTTTAATTTTGGCAGTCGCAACCTTACGCGACTGCCGAGTTTAATTTTGGCAGTCGCAACCTTACGCGACTGCCGAGTTTAATTTTGGCAGTCGCAACCTTACGCGACTGCCGAGTATAATTTTGGCAGTCGCAACCTTACGCGACTGCCGAGTTTAATTTTGGCAGTCGCAACCTTACGCGACTGCCGAGTTTAATTTTGACAGTCGCAACCTTACGCGACTGCCGAGTTTAATTGTGGCAGCGGCGACCGAGTCGCGTCGCCCCGATTTTGAGGGATTCGTATGCAGAGCGTTCTAAAGTAGTTAGCACTTCATTATCGCCTACGTGTCTTAACACGCCTGACTACCAAAAACAGAGGTGGGTCGTTCTCACTGAAGGCCGCCGTACTTGAACACGGTATTTGACACGATCAATAATAAATTATTTCATATGCTCGATTAAAACAAAAATTACAAAATATCTCGGAAAATGTATCTCTTTTAGTCAATTACTAGTTATTACAATTTTTAAATAGATTAAACATAAAAAGAGTGCTCTGAAATGTGACGTCGTAAGCCAGTATTTTCATACAAAATTCCGTTTTAAAAGTAACTCATTTGATATTTTGTCAAATACCCAATTGTACAAAAGACCTCGGCCTGGGTGTATATTCCTGTTTGTGATGTTCGTACCTTAAGTCGTCAAAATATAAGAAGCCCGTTTTGACAGCTACAAAAACCATAGAATCTAACCTAGTTTGAGATCAAAAATATTAAAAATCTAAACGATGAGTAACTTTTCGAGCTACAAAATCAGTTTTTTCTTTCGAGCGTTAAATAATATGCCAGAGTATGTGTCTTTTTATATATTTGTTCGAGTAGATCCGAAGTAAAATGCATTTTTGTGTAGCTGTCAAAACGGGCTTCTTACATTTCGACAACTATAGTAACCATAGTACAGAATATCCTACATAGTTTAGGACTAGGATAAGAAGAAGAAGAAGAAGAAAGAAAGAGTGTCCCAAAAATAAACACAGTAAGGCACAGTTTTTTTATTTTTTTCAAAACCGTGATATTTCCGCCATTGGTTATTGGAACCAACTAGTAACCAATAGTGGAAATATCTCGGTTTTGAAAAAAGGGTACCGGGTACTGTAAGGGTACTGTGTTCATTTTTCGGCCAGCCGAAGTGTGTTGTATGGAAGTTATCACAACATGTTCACGTGTTCTCTTCACGATTGTTTTGTTTTATCTCTGTTTTGTTGACGTTCGTGTCTTTTGTTTGTGTACCTTTATGTTTACTTTGTGTTTCTGTGACAATTTAAATAAATATCCTCTTTCTTTCTTTCTTTCTTTCTTATTATACTTACAAAACTTTCTTAACCGTTTCCAGGCCAGCAAGGTCCTTCAGTCCGTGCGAATCCCATAGGACAGGTGAAGGGGTGACGCCCCATCACAAGCGACGAGTAAGTTCTACTTTAGCTTTATTAAATCACTGTGTAAACTACTTTAAATATCTACAATTGGCAACGATCGAGCTAAGCCATAGTAACTTAACGCACGCGGCACATGAGCGAGTATTGTAAAGACTGATCTGTATCATTTTAGCGTAATGTAATCGTTATGTACAATACGCGTCGAGCAATTTGATATACACCAGCGATAAAGACCACTGTGTAGGTTGCAGACTTATGGGGTGGGTTAGTATCAGCACCTGTGTTTCCTAGTATTACTGATACTGAATAGCAAACCGATTACAGTATCTTAAGCGATACTGAACGTTGATGATATCCATGTATCAGCTCCAAGGTCTATGCGCGTTATAGCCGGCCACGTATGGGTGGCACAATTTCATACTAAAATAATCCTTAAATACTTACGAAGTTAGAGACTACCCGTGTCGTGCCCGTCGACCGGGCATGACACGGGTACGGGCTTCTAAACCTACCTTTTAAACCTGACTTTTAAATACATAACATAACACGTAAACTCACGCCTGTATCCCAGAGGGATAGGCAGAGACCAGGGACTACCACTTGCTACGATCCTGACAGATCACTTTCGCTTCCTCAACATTCATTAGTCGTTGCATGCACGCACGCCGGTTTCGGGTACTTTTTATCTTGCCCTTTGTTAATACATCCCCTATTTGGTCGAAGTATGTCCGTCTGGGTCGTCCCTTACCGGCCCTTCCACCCACATTCGCTCGATATATTTGTTTCGTCAATCTTTCTTCCTTCATTCTCTCCACATGTCCAAACCAACGCAACATTCCTTTATCAATTCTAGTCACTACATCCACTTTCAGTCCACAACGTTCTCTAATCACACTATTGCGTATCCTGTCATTCAAAGTAACGCCAGACATACTTCTCAAGGACCTCATTTCTACTGCATTAATCCTACTTTCTTGCTTCTTTTGCCATACCCAAGTCTCGCTAGCATACATAAGTGTTGGGACCAGCACTCCATTATGGATAGCCAATCTAGGCCTCCCTCATGGGTTTCTAACCATGATCGGTTTTGCCATAATCGCCAAGCCTGACAGACGGGTTGGCGATCGCAGTATGCGGTTGTAATCTCAGGAATACGCTGCTGCCCGTCTCCTGGTAATTGATTTCCTTAGTCGCCTTCTACGACATCCACGGAAGGAAATCGAGTGACGCTATTCTTAATCCGGCGCCACACGGACCCACTTGTATTACCCTTGTATTTGCACTTGTATTGTAGTCTCTAACTTTCGTTAGTATTTAAGGTTTATTTTAGATTGAAATCGTACCGTTGTAACGAAGATAGAAGGTCTGACCATGAAACAATGTGCAACATTACGTTAAAATGATACAAGTCAGTTGCCGTCTTCATATTGAGAAGTTATATGAGTTGTTGTGATATATTAGTTCTATAGAATCGAAGGTGGCAAAACTGAGATTTGCGGTGCAAACGATTTTCGACGATCAATGACGCGCCTTGATTTTGAATCTTTTACTCTTACACCTGTGTGCAAAAATAAAATATCTACCTACTCTTCAATATCACAGTCAGTGTCACATCACAGATATGCCTACACTGAAATACGATATTCGCTATGCGTGACGCATATTACGGCTCACTCTGCGAACAGTTTTGAGCCGTAATTATAAGACTACTTTTGAACATATGCGTTACAAGATTTATAATCAAGGAACAGGTCAGTAATTTTTTTTAATTACCAGAAATTCTAATTGCCACCATTGATTTACTGGGACACTTAACTTTTAGTAATCCCTATGTTTCATTTGTAAATATGACATATTTTAAATGTTTTCCTTTTCAAATAGATCTAGTCAAATTTATCGAGATTATTCTAAAATTAAGTTTAGTGAATTAGGTTTGTTTCGTTTAAACAATATATTTCCTTAATCACAACGAGTTTTAAAACGTTTTTAACTATGTATGTAAGTTGTAAAAAAAAAAACAAAAAAATTATCTATTTTATACAAAAATTCCGAATTCCGCCATCATATACTCTCGATGACTACTCAAATAACATTATTATTACGGTAAGTAAATTAAAACTTATTCACATTCCATTTTCTACAAAAACTGAACAAAGATACAAGTGATATTATCACTGAGCTGTGTTCTAATGCATGTGAGGAAAATCGCTGCTATGTTTACATTAGCATCAATGTTTTCACCAAATTTGGTTAAGACAGGTTGTGTTAGACCTAGCCTAAACACTAAACCATGGATTAACTAAACCCATTCATGCAACTGAACTCTAGTGCGTAGGTAAATTCTAGTTAATAATTAAACAAAGTACCATTCGAAGTCGCCTTTAAAATATATTTAAATTATATTAAAAAGTTAAAGTAGATAAGGGTTTACTAGATAAATTTTAGACGTTATCTTCTTCCTATATAACCTAGCATCAATCCACACACTTTAATTACTGGTAAAAAGTATTTCTATTTTCAAAGACCGTCGATGGTCCATTGACACTGAAAAATGTTCACGGTACAACTTTGAACTTATCACGGTACAACTTTGAAGTTGTCACGGTATGGATGTCACGGACACCAAACGTCTTGAGCGAAAAGCGCAATGGGGAAAAAAGTGCAGCGCGGGGTATAGTGCCCGACAAATAAGTTGAACTTCGTATGGAAGAATTTCGGGTCTCATTGACGGTGGACGCGGAATGTGACTTCTTCTAACTTTGGTTTAGTCAAGTTAACAAAACTTTAAACAACAATTGCTCTCATTTTTTCAACGCAAACTTATACCGACTGTGCGGATTTTTGTTTAATTTTTCTGTCGGGATTATACAATTACCGACTTATCAACCAATCGCATGGCCGGAACGATCCGCCAAAGAGTCCCAAAAATCGGGTGCTGCGTATTTTTCGAGATGTTTGCAGGCATCTGTACCACCATTGGCGGTTTTGATTGGAAAGCATAATAGTACATTATGATACAAGTGTGGTATGTTGGTCATTACACTCGAGTCGGTTTTTAAGCCTGAGCCGAAGGCGAAGGCTTAATGGAGACGAGAAGTGTAATGACCAATGCTCACGTGTTTCATACGACGTTTTTCAACACACTTGCGAGGAAAAGTAAATAAAAAAACAACACTAACGAAATGCAATACTGTGAATAAACTTAACAAACAGAAACCCATTTAAAAGATGGCGTATTTTTCGTGCGTGATTCGTGTTATGTATGGCGGTAAAATTCAAAACAGTATTCTTGTGCGCGCGCATCCATCAAAGATGGCTGCAATGCATGGCCATCTAGATATAATGAGGTTGCTAACCTATTCATAAATTTTATGTTAATTATTAGGTTTACATTAATTATTGTAGTGTTTGCTTAAAAATGCTAAAACAAGCAGTTTCATGAAATTCTTTAATTATTTATCACATTTTGAATTTAATTTTATATTTACGCAAATAACTACTTAGCTGTTTTCGGAACATTAATACTTCTTGCTAATATTTAAAAAGATATGTAATGAAAAGGCACTAGTGCGATAATGTAATGTAAAAGGCACGGCATGGGTAATATTCTGCATTATCAGTGTAAATACGCTGTAATAAGACCTACTTTACGAGCAGGTGTGTTGAAATAGTACATTACGATACTAGTGCGAAAAGTAGGAAATTCGCAACGAGTGGCGATAAATTAAAACACGACCGAAGGGAGTGTTTTATATCGACACGAGTTACGAATTACCTATTCGCACGTGTATCGTACAACGTTTTATAGTACATATGGCCCTTTGAAGTTTCGACATAGGCACGTAAAGTGCTCATTATCGCACTAGTGCGGTAATGTAGCACCATATGTACTATAAAGGCTATTACAGTTGGATTTCTCATAACCTTGCCACAGGTCACGTCAATATTGCATTTCACTTTTACGAGTGTTGGCGTTCTTTCGACATGACGTCATCTTGATATCAATTCCTCCACTTCGCCTCTGAACCAGGAGAAGAAAAGTATTGAAACCAGTGATTTTAACGGGGTATATGGGGATTTTATTTCACTGTATAAATGAATATGATGTATAGGTACAGCTCCTTATTGCTCCCTGCACTAGATTGGTAAAGTAACTGTAATTGGTGAAGTAAATAATTACATGTGAATTAAAATCACTGGTTTAAGTCTGACGTCAGTAGGCCCAAGCTAGGCCCAGCTTCGATTCTGTAAAAATAATTCCATTCCAGCTGTCTATAAGAGATCACTTTTAGTGATAAGGCCGCCGTCTGTCTTAGGTTAAGAAATTTTTTCATGTACAATAAAGCTTTCTTTTCTATCTATCCATAGCCAAAAAAATTGTTAGTCGTAAAAACCATATTTTTTCAAAGTTTGCATCGAAGTAAATAGAACAATATCACAATGATCCAGGGGTCTTATTTATAAAAAGTTGATTCCACTGAAACACTCTTAAGACGGAGTTGTGGCCGGTTTATAGTACCTAGTAATTCCTGACATAAACAGTTTTTAACTCCGTCTTAGGATTGTTTTAGTGGAGTCGACTTTTTATAAATAATACTGTTAGCATTTACGTTGCATAGTCCACGAAAGTTCCTACATAATTCCAATGCTGTTAGATTATGCCCGAGTTCACAGAAAAAATGCTAAATAGTTCACGTATTCGCCGAAGCGACTCAATAATAATTCACGTAGAGCGCCAAAATAAAGTACTTACACTTTTTTTAAACACTTTAAGACGTAGTTAAAAGCCGGTTTATGAGAGGAGTTCCTGTTATCAACCGGCTTTAACTCCATCTTAATAGTGTTTTAGTGGAACCGGCTTCGTACATTTCTTAAATACTATCAGTCTTATTTAAAAACACGATTCATTGAAACACTCCTCAGATGCAGTTTGAATAGTCTGCGGTAAAGGGAAAGACTACTCAAGACGTCAAACTGCATTTGAGGAGTGTTTTAGAGGCATCACATTTTTATAAATAAAACCGTATCTCTATCATCATCATCATCGGCCATTTAACGCCCACTGCAGGACATAAGCCTCCTCCGTATCTCTATACCTCAATAATTGAGTTTCCAACACGAAAGATTTAAGGGTCAAAGAAAAGAGAACGGCTTTAAGCTATCATCTCAACTTTTTCAATATTTCAGGTAGTTCTTGTTAAGGGGCTCCAGGGAGTAACACTAGCGCAGCCGAAGAAAAAAGCCATATCTTTTTTTACTGAACAAATTTGCAAAAAGTGTACTGAGTTCTTGAGTGGAGACCGCGGATCGGTAAACGTAGTGTAGGACGTCCTCAGACTCGGTGGAGCGATGATCTTCGCAGGGCGGCTGGCAAGAGCTGGATGAGAGTAGCCGAGGACCGTGCTCAGTGGCGTGCAATAGGAGAGGCCTATGTCCAGCAGTGGACAAGCGTAGGCTGATTATGATGATGTACTGACACTAAAGATTGCACTGACAATCTCTCAATCATGTTACCAGTGATTTTTAGGACCCACGACGAAGAACCTAGGATCACGAAGCTGGGACTAGGTAGCAATTATGCCATAAACGGCCGTTTCTGGCGTTCAGGGCCGTCGGTCCTAAAAATCACTACTAACATAATTGAGAGATTGTACTGACACTTTTTGCAAATTTGATCTCTTACAAAAAGAGCGTTACTCCCTGGAGCCCCTTAATGTAGATATTATGGCATTTATATTTCTTGACATACCGTCTATTTTAAGTGAGAAGATATTTCAAAAATTCTTTAAATGTCGTACCCTATTTATTAATTACAGGGTATATTGAGAGTTAAACTAAGTTATCGTAGATTATAGTTATTTTTAATTATGTCAATTAAAAAGTTCAAAACTTATCAAAATGTTTCGCTCGCTATGTTGAAAATTTCTTGTCAATTTTTACTATTCTAAGGTAGAGTTAAGTTAATATTGGATTGTTTAATATTAAATATGTTACTGACATTGTAAAGCGATCAATAAGATTGTGTGGGTTGAAGAGAGAACAGCGGTTATGTTAAAACATTACATTTTAAATAAAATACCATAGTTATTGTTATTTATTTAGGACGCGTCTAGGCCAATTACGTTATGCTATCAAAATGGGAGTTACGGTGCTTCATGACGAGCCCCTTAATTCTACTTTATATATTACAATTATAATAATTTTATAGATGTGAAAGTTTGCGAAGATGTTTGGATGTTTGTTATTCAATCACGCAATAACGGCTGAACGGATTTACATGAAACTTGGTGTACAGATAGACAAAGACCTGAATTGAGACATAGCATACTTGATATCCCGGTAACGCGTTCCCGTGGGATAATATTTATTTTAAATTCGAAATAGATGGCATTGTGCGAGCGGACGTTGTGTTTTAAAAACAGATGGCGTTGTACAAGAATCGTATAAACGGATTCTGTGGCGGTACGAAGTTCGCCAGGACAGCTAGTTCTAAATATATCATCTAACTTTGTTACTGACACATATGTGACTACAAAACGAATGTTGTTTTTTGGTTGAACGAATTTTTCCTATCCCGAAAAAATTATGGACGTTATATTTGACAGTTAATAACCGCCTCTTTTTAAAGTGTCTGGCTGGCGGAGTCACTCAATTGTTATTGTTAACAACTCTTGGCTGCCAGTATCACCAGAATTGTGTCGCCATAATGATTTGTCAGACTTTATGTTATCTAATACTATCTCGTGGCACAGTGTTTGTTATCGAACTCCAACGAAACGGCTTCACCAAGTCCGGTAAGTCCGAGAATAGGAATACGATGTTTGCCGGGTCAGCTAGTAACACTAGAAAGATTGAGTAATGTTTTTATTCTAATTACCTCAAACCTATCAACTTGTGTAACTGAATATTCTTTTAATTGATTTCCAAGAGTGTCTTGCCTGTTGCCTGACTTTTGCTAGCTTAAGTTTTCTGTGAATTGGGCTACATTACGTCGTCATTATTACCTAAGTATCTAGCTAGTCAATAATGTTAGCAAATAAAAAGACAGCGCTTAGTACAAAATCGCTATAATATCGTTGAACCGCAGTTCAATTATGTACACATCTTATTTATTTATTTACCTACGTCATTGTACCTGTATTGTAAATAATTTTCTCTTGAATATACCAACTTACTTTTAGATGTAAATTTAAATAAGAATTGAATACTGCAATGATTTCTATGAACTCAATGAAAGACGCTCTGCTTAACTCCTTCTAACTACTACATAGAGCGAGATAGCGTAACTAACACATATAGCTGAGTCAAATCTCTTATCGGTTTCATGCTAAACGTTCTGGTAATATAGAACGTTGTCGCGTATATTGTGTCATAAGATATCTAAAGATGGACCAAACTTACGATCTGTCGTAATCGAGACAAATAATGTGACAAAGTACGTGAACAAAAATAGACGCGGTAAAACAGTTTTTAATTATTTGATAGACTTTTCAGCCGTTTAATATCTCGTATGACCGTCGATATTAATACGAGATATATGTGATATTAATACGAGAAAGGCAACACTTTTTCACATTGTAGGTATGTTACATTGGGAGTCTACAATACATGCTGACTTGTTATTCAGCATCCAAATTTAAATAGTATGTTCCATGTTGAATGGTCTAAAAACGTTTGTCGTTGCTACGCGCCTCAAAAAAATGTAGTTGTTGAATGAAACATAAGCTAGAGATGAAGCTAGAACTACACTGATCCAACACACCCGACGTACGTGACGCCATATGCTTAGAAACATCCGTAGCTTGCGATTCTTATGCGACGCACGCATCTGACGCGCGCGACGTCCATCTCGCCAGATCGGCGTCTTAAGATGGTGGCGATGTCGCTACGCTGTCCGACGCATAAAACAAATGTGGTTCTAAATCTTATTCGTGTGATGTGTGTGGCGCATCAGAACGTCCATACACTTGTGACTATTTGCTCGAAATTGGAGAGAATACAACGTATTGATTTGCTTAAGCGAATATCGCTAATTTATAATATAAAAAGCATTTAACATCGTGGTACACTCTTCTCTTCTTATATTTTATTTTTACTTTCGTGGCACGTGCATATTCATTTAAAAATTACTAACTCAATAAATCGTTCTTAAACTCACTCAGAATCCGACATTAGGTATATGTTACAGAGGTTGTATAGAACATTAAAGCACTTCGAGAAGTGAAAACGGCGTTCGATTCCAAATACGCGTCACGTATGTACAATTGAGCACACCAACCTTCCTAAGTCGCGTCGCGTGCGTAGCGTATATGTAGGATCAGTGTGATTCTACCTTGAATGGTGTGGTGACTAAAAGTCAGTGTGTAATTATTTCTAGATGACTGGGCTCAGAAACTACACAAGATGTTGTACACTCGACAGCTGACCGACCTTTACATTTTCGTTGCCTAATCCCTCGTAACACGCATTTAAAGTCAACATGCCTTCGTCTGTACCATAGTCTAACCGTGTTCAATTCTTCAAATTGTCAAACACCTATGCGCCTAACTAAACTGCTTGGTTCACGAAGCGTATGGATATAGTCGAGATAACTGTGATAGGATAATATAGGTACTCGAACTACCTTTTGACTGGTTGGAGGCCATCGGCTTAAATCGATTTTAATCATCATTCTGCTTAAAAACAGTTACCGAAGTAAGATACTTTTCTGTGTTAGATATTTATAAAACACGATTCTCTAAAACACTCCTAACATGCAGTTTAAATAAAGGGAAGACCAATTTAAGCTGCACAAAGGCAAATACCAGTTTAAACTGCATTTGAGGAGTTTTTAAGCATTTGTGTTTTTATAAATAATAAAGACTAGGTATGTATGTTAGTATGTGGTCAAAAGGTTGTCCGATGTACGTGAGTATTTTAAACTATTGTGAAGTGCGTGGTTGCTTTAAATGTAGTAAACTTCGACCCCAACCATTAGCGGCGGAGGGTAGTGTCGTCCACTGGCGTCGGGGGAAAAGGTGCTCTTTCAACGTAAAGAACCGCCCGCATTTTCATTGCACATTTTCGCATTTGTTGGAGATTTTATCAAAGTCAAAGTAAAAAAAAATTTATTCAAAGTAACACAGAAACTGTGACTTATTGAACGTTACAAGAAAAACTAGGTGTCCGTTTCAAAGTCTAGATCATTTGGAGAAAAAACGGATAAAAAACTCCAAACTTAGTCTTTTCAAACATATTCCTTAATTAACAGAGTTTACATGTCATATCTTCTAAAAAGCTAGTACTAGGATGCATTGAACTGGCTTTAATTCCACACATCTTTGTCATCTAAATAATCCTTAATGCTATAATAGCCCTTTTGGCATAAAGTGCGCTTTACACATTTTTTAAACCGCACTTCAGCCAAGTTTATTATATCTTCAGGGATCTTATTGTAAAAACGTATACAATGCCCCATAAAGGATATATTTAACGTTTGCCAACCTAAATCTTGGGAAAGAAAGTTTATGTTTACTTCTAGTATTTACATCGTGTTGGCTACCTACGGTTTTAAAATTACTTATATTTTTCCTGACGTACATTACGCCCCTCTATAGTGTTGGACATATTTGAAGCAACCGCACACTGCAAGTAACATTGCCTTGTAGTAGAGTTGCGGGACCGGAGGTAGGGGCAGCTAGGCTGCGCTGTTTCTTTAATAAACCTATTGTAAAGTTACCAGAAGTGTGATGTTTCATTCCGTTTTCCTGTTCTACCCCTTAAGGTGGTGTCCATTAATTTATTAGAGGTCTACGAAGATTCTACGGACATTGCTAGGTGCTGGCTTGAGTCATCGCTATCTGATAGTATCTAATACGCTATCCAGTGAATAAGTACAAAAATATCTTACACCATGCCGAGCCATCTATGGATAAAATTTATCCATTTAATGGAGAACTTAACACTAAAAATGTTTTAATATAATCGGAGAAGCCACGTTATAAGGTATCCTCGAGCTCCTACCAGCAGGAGAACCGAGTAGGAGCAAGTGGAAACGCCTTAAATAAGAGTGGTATTTAAATTCTCCGAGACTAATATCAATAATAGGTACTGTTCATAATATAACCTGTCGAAGTCATATGTGCACGTGACACAAAGACCCGCCATACAAATTGACCTCAAACTATGTCACAACTTGCACATAAACGCCTTATAATGTATGAAGCGTTTATGAATATTTTAGTTATCTCGTAATGTTTTTATGCATACACCCTTATAAAAAACGTTTAGAATGCAATCAAAAAACTAAATGTAATAAGTTTTTTTATTATTACCCTGAAAAAATATTATGGTATGGTATATTTTTCTTTGTTTTTTGTTCCTGTGATGTGTCTTCTTGGTATAATAAATGTCTTTCTTCTTCTATATAAAAGCAAATATTTTACATAGGCTGTTGCGTTTACGACTAAATAAAACAGAAACTGTGCACACTTAATTTGTATATCTTTATGGAAATAAATAATTTATTACTTATTACTAAATGTCAATGTCACCCCAATCTAAGTTAGACGCAAGTTTCCCATTGTATGACTGACAACCCTGTCAATTAGCTATTTACATTATCCATGCACACCTAATTATCTATTTACTTACTTATTCAGTGACCTGGCGCAAGTCGCAATTAGGAGACTAGAGGTCTCGAATAAAGATTTTACACACGCCGTTGGAGGTGGTGAAGAGATAAAAACGCAATGGTATAATTAAAAACTTTATTTCCAAATAAGTGGTTCACAAAATACTTAATATAGGTACGTACATATTTCATCGACACACAGCTTTAATTTAATACAAATTCGCATTACAATTTCTTGATCTATTTCCTTATAGCTAATTGAAAAGAACCAAAAACGGAACCGGGCGCATGCCCTAGTTACAATACATATAATTATTGCCAAACACACGATGACAGCGATTGTAAAATTGAAATAGACACACTAGAGAGAATGATTTCCCATATTTCTACTATAGATAGAAAAGGACAAAGATAAATTGATTAAATAAATATCATTTATACAAATTACTCAAAAGATAAGTAGAACTTAAACATAAAAAATATTAATTCATCGTAAATAGCATTGACATTATTTCAATGGTAAGAAGTGCAATCTAAATCGTAACTCGTGTGAAAGAAAAAATACATACTTAATGCAATTTTAATTCGTAGCTGGTTATTTTAACAAGATTCCGACTATCAGCTTTATTAGTAAACAGTTGAACGATATCTTCGATTGTGTATGATTAATTCCTTAGGGTGCTATCGTCCCTGTAAACTGTCGAGAGGCAAAATATTTTAATAATACAATATTAGAAAAAAATCTATGGAAATAAAGTCTTTCTAATACACAACACAAACAAAATTGATACTAAATCGTTTCGCGAATACTGATCGTAATTTAGGAACTACTTATAGCCATTACATACATGAGAATTTAGAAATAAACAGAATAAGTAACAAATGTTGAGAGCGCAAAATTTTTAAAGTGGCCATAGACAAACCTCTTTATCACAGCTGTCGAAATGCAAACACATAATGCATCGTCCCTTGTAATATAGCTAATTGCGAACATGGCTTAAGTCTTAAATCTATGTCTTACGGTAAAAGAAACGAGACTTGTCTATGGTCAAGAGTTTTTTTTTCCTTCAACTAATTGACGCAGGTTCAAGCTAGGTACTCGCGTTTTTTACCTACCCTCACTGACAAACTAAATTGGCTATGAATTTTCCTAAACTGTCGATGGTACTAAAAAAATAAATAAATAATGAATCGCTTATGTATTTAAAATATTACTTAATATTAATATTTAGTTGGAGACATCTTTGAAGTTTGTTTTGGTCCCTAGAATCAAGTTGTACTGAAAATTTGATTCAGAACACAAACTTATTTAAAACGACATCTATCAACCAAACATTTCTACACTTTTTTTACATGAGTCGGGTTTCTTTGAACAATATTTGATAAATTAAATCATTATGACAATTTCATCATAATTCTAGTTCATTTCGCAAGCCGGTGTTACAATTACATAACATCACAATCGTTATGATAACAGTCTTTTTATTTTTTTTATTTTTTATTAATTTTATTTTTACTCTTATGTAATTATTTAGGAAATATTCTTAGTTTAAGAGTTCTTGGAAAATGTATCAGTCTTCAGTTTCACATTTTACTGAAAATAGAAAAGAAAACTTTAGAGACCGTTAGAGAACAGAATACTTCCCAAATTAAATTATTAAACTACTTAGCTCTTAAGTTAACTTATACATTCAGAGTTTTATGAATAAAATGAAACGCATAAAATTATGAATTATCGCACAGAAACCTTCAAGTTTTATAAAAATACTACGTAAGATAACAGTTGTGACTTTTAACTTACAAAATTAATTGTTGATGATTTAATAACGGAGTTTAAGTAGAATACTTCGGTTTGGGATCACTTCCCGAAGGCCTCGAACGTATTTGCGGTATACCGTATACTCACTCGGCAAAGTATCTTGGTTCGTACTATTTATATTTACTTTACCTTAATTAGGGACCATCCAATAATTACGTCACACGTTAAGGGTAAGGGAGGGGGTCAACAAACTATGACAAGGGAGGAAATCAGAAATCAATAATTTATTTCAACGTAAAGAATTTACATTCTGTTTGCTGAATGTCAATGTACTATGTTACTGTGTTAGCCGCGGACGCCGCCGAGGGACGAGTCATAAGTTTCTTGAGGTCACATGTATGTACCTATTTAATGTAAGGTGGTCACATATTTTGTGATCACATGCCACAGGTGGTCACAAAATAATTGGGAGGAGAGTGTGGGGGGGGGACTCCAAAACTCATAAAATCCTTGTGACGTAATATATGCATCGCCTAATACAAACAATTAACATAGGAAGTTCCGTATCGGAACTTGGTGTTTTCAGTCACGGCCTATATCATGAAACCGTATTAAAAAATCCACCTAACAATATCTGATAGTTGCAAAATTCAATATCCTTTCGTTTTTATGTACAAACTGACAGATAAAAATAGAAACTTTATAGCAGCCATTTTGACAGACAGTTTTTACAAGATAGATGTAATAAAAATTATTCGTAGATGAAAACTACTAAAGATACGAATGTTGCGGAGTGAGAGAGAGAGAGAGAGAGAGAAACAATTTAATTAACGGCACAATACTACAAACATAAACAAAACGATAAAAAAAAAACATAAAAAAGACAAATTTAACAAATACATAAAATAAAAATTTGGATAGATTAACAAAATCGAAAAGAAAATTTACAAGAAAATTTTTAAATCGTAATTTGAACATACTAGTTTAAAGTATTGAGCCCCTAAAATGATTCCCGACTCAGCATATGTTGTAGCTGCCACCGAGGTATCTAACCACAACGCTGATATTCTGTCGAGACCATGTTGCGAGTTAGTCGCGTGTTTGTGAAAATTAAAGAGACAAAAATAATTAAAGACAAAAGAACAAAAAAAGAAGAAAAAATGCATGCCTGACAGTTGGTATGTAAAGTGTAGTGTGATGTAGTGTGACAGAGTGTGTGCGAGTGTGCAAATAAATAAATAACTGTGTGAAAATATGTGAAACAAACAAATAAAGTGTGAGGTGATTTGTATTTTGCCGGTGCGGTAGGCGCAGTCGCTGTTTCATCGAGGAATATCTACCTACTACAGACCACAGCTACAGACCAGTTATAAATGGACCAGCTCCGCTTGGAGGTACGCACACATTGAAGCCATATTTTGATTTTTGTGTGGTTCAGAATTATCAAAATTTGATTCCATTATTTTTAGGGTTCAGTACCTCAAAAGGAAAAAACGGAACCCTGAACGGAACAAGACCTTCTATCTCGGGAACGCGTGGAGGAGGTATCGAGTCGAAATTAAAACCACATACTCAGGTCTACAGTCCCTTAAATGTGTGAAGAAATGAAACTTCTAAGTTTTTTATTGTCTGGGCCGCAGCTCGCTACAATCTTCATATAGCACTCGCTCGCGTATTAATAATTTTTAATTGCGTATTGTAAAAGTATTTATCTAGGAAACAGGCACTACAAAATAAAATTACTGACATTTTAGACATACTTACGTAGATAGATAGATAGAAATTACAGAAATTTAATAAGGGTACAGGTACTTAAAGTATTATTTATAAAAATACTATTTTCTATAACACTCTTCAAATGCATTATAAATAATTTGTGGTTACCACAATAAGCGTTACCACAAATTATTTAAACTGCATACGGGAAGTGTTTTAGAGGAACCGTGTTTATATCAATAACACCGAGAGTTTTTGATACAGAAAAACGGTTTTAAAAGTTCTGAAAAACGTATATGAATATTAAAAAACCGTCTTAAATATCCGCGATTTTATTCTTTAGTGCTTACGTTTTCTACATTTGTCAATAGTACACTTATTCTTTACAATCATAAAAAAGAGGATTGTTTATCGTCAATTTTCTACGACACTATTTTTTTTTTCAGTAAAAAAATCATTAAATGTTAAAAAGAAGTTTGTTTAATTTTCTGCAATATTTTTTTTTCCGGTTAACAAAAGAGGAATGTGCGGTACGTAAGTGGCGCTATCTAAACGTGACTTCCACGAAATCACCGGCCCCGACCTTTTAAAGGTGGCAGCTGTACTCTACCCTACCTCTAAGCCTTCTCATTAAGCGGCTCCTCCTCAGCGGTTTTCCCAGCGTCAGCCTCCGGAGCTGGCTGTGCGGAGTTCCAGGACTGCAGTTCGCCCGTACCGAAGCAAACGAAGCAGAGAGCGCCCACCATGTAGGTACCGGCCAGAATGAAGAATACAATCTGCCATTGCTCGTACGTGTTCTGTTGGTGATGTGGTAAATAATAAATAAATTATAACTTCCACACAACACAATCACTTGACCTAGTCCCAAACTACGATACTCTGAGCTATGGTAACCAGGCAAGGACATCACAAACATGGAAATACACCCAGACTGAGGCCATTTGTGCAAATGTACGGCGGCTCCTAGTAGGAATCGAACCCACGACCTCTGTCTTTGTAGTTAAGCGCCTTAACGGCTAGTCCAACGACCTTGAGTTTGTCACCGTTTAAATCCGCCCGGTCCACGGAACATTTTCTCTGTTCTGTGGCGCGGTCCGCCTAGTGCGACGAACACCAGTAACCAATACGTGTAGTTAAAGCCTCGGTCACACACAGCGACTAGTCGCTGCGAGTGCACTCGTCTAATACTAGTCGCAGCGACAATTCGCTGCCTGCCCGCCATACACGGCGAGTTCTACACGAGAATTTCAACTGTCTGTGCGCATTCTAGTCCGTGATCTTAGGTACTCGGTTGTAGGTCCTAAAAATCACTACTAATATGATTGAGAGATTGACCTGACACTTTTTGCAAAAACTATGTGTAAAAAAAGATACGTAGGTATGTTTTTCTCCATTGGTGGCGCTAGTCTTGCGGTCATTAAGGAATGACAATCTTTTTCCTAACTACCCACATTAAGTTAAGTCCTCTGTAAACAAATGATTTGTATTTGTAGTTTTAATATTCTGTTGTAAAGCGTATTAGCAAGTTAAATATTAAATAAATAAATACTAGTTAAATAAAATATTTAATTTTATGTTGTATTTTTCCTGGTAGAATAAAGTATATTCTTATCTTATGTGTATACGTTTCTACAATAAGATCCCTGAGGATATAATAAGCTTGCCAGAAACGCAGTTCAAAAAATGTGTGAAGCACACTTTGTGCCAAAAAAGCTACTATAACATTAAAGATTATTTAGATGACAATGATGTCTGGAATTAAAGCCAGTTCAATGCATGAGTTTTAGAATATTTATATAAATCCTGTAAATTAAGGACTTGAAAAGACTAAATTTGGAGGTTTGTTGTCCATTTTTTCTCCAAAATGATCTAGATTTTGAAATGGACACCTAGTTTAACTTGTAACGTTCATTAAGTCGGGTGAACATCAGGTTCTGTGCTACTTTGAATAAAAAAAAAATATTTTGATTTTGATTTTTATCTTAAACTCCAAATGAAAAGTGTTTTATAATAAGGCTGTTTCATTGGAAATCGTTTTTAAAACTGAAGAAACGGCTCTCGGATTTTACCATGTGAAGCGGTGGCAGCGCGGTCGGTAGAAATGACTTGGTTTCCTAAGTTACGTACATTCGTGACTCTGTCGTACCAACACCACTCGCTAACTGTGAAGGAAAACATCGTGAGGAAACGTGAGTGTCCGAGGTGTTTACATACGTCAGCGCTTGAAATTGCCTATCCGCGGTGGGCACGCGAGGTGATTACGCCAAAACTCACACTTTGAGAGAAGGCCTGTGCCCTTACAGTGGGACTTCTATATAGGATGAATTATTTAAAAAAAAATTGTAAACGGCATTAATATAAAACTGAAGAAAGACGCGTCGATTTTATGTAGCTCCAAGTGTTTTTAAGTTCAGATACTTTTTGTTTTGTAACTTTCAGTTATCCCTGTTATATACCTTGTTTGATGCTGTCACCCAGAACAGTAGCCTTTTCTTACATATTTCATTGTAGGTATTTGTTGATTGATGTATTTGTTGGTCGCCCTAATTATAAATTAAAAAAAAAAACGTACGTGATGTTTGGTGAGTTCGCCGACCATCAATGTGGAGAGCCAGCCGCCGAAAGAGGACAGCGTATTGGCCATGCCGAAGATCGTGCCTGAAAACCAGAACAGCAAGTTGAAAATTGACGTACGCTTTGAGATGTAGCCGGGGGCGGCATGGGACGTCCCTTGCGGTCACACTTCGACCAAAAAGGGGGTGTATTAGCGAGGCGAGGGGCAAGATAAAAAGTACCTTAAAAGTAAAAAGTGCGTGCATTCGACGACTAGTGAATGTTGATGAAGCGAAAGAGGTTTGTCAGGGTCGGTCGTGGCCAGTGGCAAACCCTGGTATCTGCCTATCCCTCCTGGATCCAGGCGTGAGTTTATGTAATGCAGTGGTATCAAAATAGTACCCGTCGCCACGCGCCATTTAATCTGCTTAGCGACAGATGACTATTCAATTTGCGCGGGTTATACTACTGTAATGACATTGTACTTCTATTGCTTAGTGGACTACAAAATAACAGCTATTGGGGCTAATGTCATTCTATTGAACAACTATGAGTGTGTTAGACTCTAGGGGCTTTACCAATAAACTCGACATAAATTTACACCTTGGAATAATATAAAATTTTGTATAGGTATTCCTAGTTTAACCTACGCATAACTTTACACTAGGTTTATAACTAAGGGGTTAGGAGTTGTGTCCAGACGTAAGCGGGGTACGGCCGTGGAAGTGAGAGGGCTACTTGCGCGGATAATAGTGTAGTATGGTTATACAAAGCCCGACACATCACTTTTTAGATTTAAAATTCCCACCGAAATGCTCGCCAATGTCATGGCGTCGCTAGTGACGTCACAGTTAAAAAGTGTAAAATTAATCTGTGGTGTAAAACGTCAACACAGCAATTTCGTATACGCCCGCCTAAAAACATAAAATAAAACGAGAGTTTGTTTACTGCCTATGTCACAGATTATAAACTAATATGTCTAGAAAAGGCCTATGTTTACTCGCGTGTTCTTAAAAGTGACGTCATTCGATAGTCAACTTAATATGGCTGACATAGGAATTTTGTAGATTTTAATTATCGTAATAATTATCAATCCCGCTCTTAGTAAAAAAATAAATGCGTGTTTCGAATTCCACAATTCAATTCTTATTAAATAAATACATAGTTTTAGTGATTTTCAATTACTGTCATCATGCCTATTAAGTTAGGTGTCGAGCCCGTCACCTAGGTAACCGGCTGTGACAGCGCCATTGATAGTTAAATTGAAGCCAATTTGAAGACCGATTAGAACCTGACGTAAACACAATGATGTCACCGCGATGTCAGACCGCGCCATTGATGGTCGACGCTAGTTTGAGGATGGACTAGAAACTGACGTAAACGCATTGACGTCACACTGACCACTGAAGTTAGGTGCGACGTCAAAACCGTTGCCATAGTGACCGGCCGGGGGCCGGGACCGCGCCATTGATGGCCGAAGCCAGTTTGAAGGAATCAGAACCTGACGTAAACGCAATTAGGTGCGATATTGGCCCGTTGCCAAGGTAACCGATCATGATGGTCAAAGCTAGTGTGAAGATGTTCACAACGAAGGGATAAAATCAGCTTTCGTTTAAGGTCTTGTAGACAAAAAACCTGCCATGCCTGCCAAGTCACGTCGTAAAAGTAATGACCATAGATTACTATCTATAGAATTGTACCGATTACGCCCACCAGATGTTTAGTTTAGTTGATTGTCCCATGGTTTCCGCACTTAACTCCATATTTGGACCATTGTACATAGCAGGACTGTGAGGTCACTCCAGCCACCCAAACTCTTTCCAGAAAGCCAGCAATGCAAATTTTGGCTTCCTATGATACCGCTCATTTAGAAACCAGGCTGTCCGCTAGATGGACTTTTCTTAAATAAAATCTCGTTTGTTCTAAGTGATTACATACTCTTTGTAAGTGATCACAGCATGGTAATGACGTGACACTCACCACTGAAGTTAGGTGCGATGTCCAGCCCGTTGCCAAGGTAACCGGCCGTGACCGCGCCGTTGATGGTCAGAGCCAGCGTGAAGATGGCCACAGACCAAATCCTGTCGTAGCCGACGAAGGCTTGCACGATCATCATTACGCCTGGGGAGAGATGCAGTATCGTGAGGAAACCTGAGTGTCTGAGCTATTCACATACCTCAGCGTTTAAAATCGCCAATCCGTGGTGGGCACGCGTGGTGATTAAGCCCATATTCTCTCTCTGAGAGAAGACCTGTGCCCTACAGTGGGACGCATATAGGCTGCTTATGAAGAGATGACGTATTTTTTATATGTATTTAAAAATTTTATTGAAAAGAAAATAACAAACGGGTTGACCACTTTGCCGAACTGCGCGGCAGTTGATCGGCAGTTATTGACTTAAGTATTTGGCATTGTTTTATGCAACCATTTCTCAGAAACATGTTGATGGCGAATTAAATAAGTTATATGCATTATCAACACTCTTTTCTTTTTCTTTATGTGCCGTCCCCTGTTGGAGGTTGGGAACAAAGGCGTTTAAAGCCTTCACAAATATAAAAACAAACATTAAGTACCTAAGTACTGTTAGCAATAAGGCCGCCCATTGTACTTTTTCATTGTAACTTTCATATTTTATGTCTCGCTTCTTGTGTGCAATAAAGAATATTCTTATCTTATCTAAGTATATAGAGAAAAAAGAAATCTCTGTAAAATACTGGTGTGCAATAAAGTATTATCTATCGATCTACAAAACATGTCTTTTTTATTTTCTCAATCCACAAATGAAGTGTAATTTATGTAGGTACAGATGATAGATGCGTATAATCGAATTTGTGAAACGACTGGAGCCTAAACTAGATAATTGGTCTGTATTTTAGATTTCCAGACCTTCCAGCTCAAAATGTTTAAATATTCGCAATAAAAATTAACGATGTGTCTTAGCTGCAAGCCATCGACAGTCTCGAAAAGGAAAGAGAATTAAGAGTGCCTAGTGAATATTATCTAAAAATCTTATGAGAAGTCTTCGGACGGTTCTTTCTTTAGCTTCCTGGGCCCCATTTCATAGAACTACAATTCATGCTTTACTGTGACGATTCGATGTACATTGCAAGGAATTGTCATAATATACTATGAATAGTAGTTTTATGAAACGCACCCCTGATAGTTTATATAGTACGTTCTCAATTGGGCGTGGGCCACATAGAAAGGACGTGGGGCGAGGGCGCGGAAAAGACGTGACACGTTGTAGAGTCACAGACCACAGAGCCGCGTCGCGTCCTTTCCGCGCCGTCGCCCCACATCTTTTCTGTGCGACCCACCTAATGCTAACCGCGAGGCCGGTGAAGATTTTCCTGACTGCTGTAGCTGAAGAGGCGTAATATGGAATATGGTACGAGAAAAGAAATCCGGCATTTGACTGTCCCGGGTCTGGTTGGTCTTACCCGGTAGGCCAACCGCGAGGCCGGTGAAGATTTTCCTGGTGGCCGTAGTGGAGAGGCGGCCGCTGCGCCGCAGACTATCAGCCAGCACCGACGACGCCAGCGCGCACAGGTACTTGCCCAAGTAAGGAAGCGATGATAGGAGGCCGTTCTGTAATAGAAGGGGGTTTTGTTTTAGAACTGGAAAGCGGCATTTATTTCCTGGCTATTGGGAGGATTTAACGTGAAGTTCATTCAAAATATTTAGGGTGGGTTGCGCCACTAGATAAGTAATAAAATAAATAAATACGTATCCATGGATAATAGGTTTTAGACAGGTTTGTAAGTCACACAATTTATCCACGGATAGCTTTGCAAATGTCATGGTGTTAGACGTTTTTCTATTTATTTATTCACTGGATATTGGAGACTAACCCTGAATGAACAAATAGATTGCATTGGCGCAAGTCGTCCTAAGACGTCGCTCGGCGGTGACATACTCTTTCTAAGAGACGTGTGTTTGAATTTGGACAGAACGATGAAAATAAGGAATATCAGACAATTCTCCTAAAAATACTAAATTGGGTAAAGTTCATACAGTACATACGTCATCATCATCATGAACCTGTTAACAACCGCTGATTATATGCCTCTTCTCGTTCACGCCAATTTTCGCGGACCTGCGCTGTGGCAACTTATGGTTGCGTGCGTATGCGCAACCACTGTCTCTCTTTACCATAGACTATTTAAACTGCATTTAAGAAGTGTTTTTAACCGACTTCAAAAAATAAAGTCTTCATATATTTGGCTATGTTTTCGCAAAACTCCGTCAAATCTTAACCGATTTCGACAGTTCTTTTTTTGTTCGAATAGATATAACGTCCCATTGGTCCCATTTTAATTTGGTGAAGATCTGATGAACACTTTAAGAGATGGAGAACAGAAGTCTTCAATGCACAGCAGTAAATAAGGCCTAATGGGGCCCGTTTTCATAAAATAGCGTAAAAATAGTCCCAAGGTAATTTGGTGATGCTCTGGTGAAAACTTTCGGAGATGGAAACTGAGAACGTCCAATTTATAACCATAATTTACCCTATTTAATTCGTCCAGCAACGAATTAAAGAGGGAAAATTATGGTTATAAAGGACTTGTTTATTTTTCACCCGCTCCCCCTTTAAAAATTGAAAAATTAAAAGATTTAAATAAAAAATAAAAACCGACTTCAAAACACTACAGCACTAAAAAGTTAGAAATAATTTAAATAATTATAAGTTGTATACATATAGGTATTGTAGAAGTATAATTTGTAGTCGGTGCCCAGTTTCATGACCAGTACATATATTTTGGGCAAGGAGTCCAAATTATACTCTTCTAGTGCTGTAGTATTTCGAAGTCGGTTTTTATTTTTTAATTAAAATTTTTTGTTCCCCTTTTTCGTTTTATAAATAAGACTGTTAGGATATCATAGGTTAGGATTTCTAAGGACATCCATGCTTAGACCCAGCATTAATACTACCATGCCAGAGGTTCCCGGATCGTAGTATAACTTGTACAAGCTTCAGTCTGGGTGTTTTTCTACGTTTGTGATTTAATATCCTCTCGACGTGAGACCGTCGTCGTTGACCATCAATATCATGATAATGTTATGGGAAACCTCTGACCACACAGTACAGCTAACAGCAATTTCATCAGCATACGGATGTAATTCAATTAATATTACACGCATGTAGTAAACTTACACAACCGCAGTGTATTGCGTCTGTAGATAACTTCCTACGAGTTAATTGGCTATACAAACAATCAATGGATGATCTTTAGATTATTTAGCTCTATAGAGTCTTTGTAATTATTTCCCGTTATAGCTCGTTGCATAATAATTCTTAGATAGAGAGTTACTTAACACAAGATTTTACATAACTGATTTGTTATTAGGACTACAGAATCTAAGATTTAAGGCTCCCTGCCGCGGGACACCGACCTTAAGCAAGTTTTTGTAAGTATACTGAATTAGAAATTATATTTATTAGTATTAGGTTTATACTAATTAGTTTATAAATTTCTTACTTTTATATACTTACCTATATACTGCAATCTAAATTAAATTCATGTTAAAATGATATATCAAAGTAAGAGTACAGTGTCTTTAATTTAATAAGATTTAGATGACGTGGGATTCTTTAAGGCCTTTAATATTTACTATTAGGTGGAAGTGTGTCCGTCTGGACGTACCTTACCGGCCCCTCCACCCACATTCGCTCGATATATTTCTTTCGTGAATCCTACTTCCTACTAATACCTATTATAAATGTGAAAGTTTGTGAAGTTGTTTGGATGTTTGTTACTCAATCACGATAACGGCTGAACGGATTTGTATGAAATTTGGTATGGAGATAGTTTGAGTCCCGGGGAAGGACATAGGATGACATACTTTTTATCCCGGAAATTACGGGCAAAAGCTAGTATGGAATAAAGCATAACTTCAGTTGCTAAGCAACCACCCACAGCACAACGCCTGTGCATATTTCGCAACAACTTTACTGTCATCAGACGGATTCCATTGCGTTTGCATTTACATCACCATTATCGTCGGGTAAATTAATGGGTGTTGTGGCGCGCGACTCGCTTTATGGGCCGTGGGAACGACACTGGGTGCTTTGCTTACAAGGGCGCTGAGAGGTGATTTTACCTTTGTTGAAAAATATCTACGTTACTGACAGTTAAGTTGTACAACAGTACACTCGATAGCACATCGGCCGTTAAAGCACTAACACGCGATTTTACCTTTTCTCAATAACTATAGTTTAAACAAAAAAAAAACTTACTTCAAGAAGAAAACACTAAAAAGTATATTTATTGCCGCCAATTGTACTGTATCTTTATACATATTTTATGTTGTGTTTTTCCTGGTACAATAAAGAATATTCCTATCATATCTTATCTTAACTTTCTTATGAATCTCAACAACAAATCTCGACGAAATTGTCAAGATCTGTTGAAGAGATCATACAGATCTAAGAATAAAATCAGACAACGTGGTAAAGAATTATCCCTGAACAACTTTTCCATGGAACTTTTGGGACCAATCCCGCAATAAAAGTGGTTGTTTTGATGAAAAGAATATTAATATAAATGTACTAAAGTCGTCAAAATATAAGAAGCCCGTTTTGACAGCTACAAAAACCATAGAATCTAACCTAGTTTGAGATCAAAAATATTAAAAATCTAAACTATGAGTAACTTTTCGGGTTACAAAATCTGTTTTTTCCTTCGATCGTTAACACTTCTGGCGTTATGCCAGAGTATGTGTCTTTTTAATAGGGGTTAAAGTATGAAATTGCCGTTTTATTGCAATAGGTTCTTTGAATTGACATAGAATCTTCATGGTTTGAGGTTTTCGAATGAAACTTTTTTCAAATGGTTTCTATGATGTTCTTTTTTTAAAAAATGTGAAACATTTGAATATCGACTTTCAATTGTTTTTGTTATTCAAGTTAGACAAGAAAGATGGATACTGCGAAAATTCGAGTGATTTTTGAATACGAGTTCCGACGCGGAACTAACGCGGCAGAAACAGCCCGCAATATCAATGCTGCGTTTGGAGAGGGGTCTACTAATGAACGCACCGTGCGATTTTGGTTTAAACGCTTTCGTGATGGAAATTTCGACTTAAAGAACGAGCCACGAGGAAGACCGCCCACACAGGTGAATAACGATGAATTAAGAGAGATAGTGGAAGCCGACCCTAGTCAAACTACCCAGGAATTAGCGGCATGGTTTAACGTTACCTTACCCACAATATTGACTCACTTGCGTCAAATCAATAAAATAAAAAAATACGAAAAATGGGTGCCTCATGATTTGACTGATCTGCAGAAAGAAACGCGTGTTGAAACTTGTGTTGCCTTGTTGAACCGATACAGAAATGAAGGAATATTGGATCGAATTGTAACATGTGATGAAAAGTGGATTCTTTATGATAACCGGAAAAGAAAAATGCAATGGCTGACCCCAGGTCAAATGCCACAACAGTGTCCTAAAGCAAAACTTACCAATAAAAAGGTAATGGTAACTGTTTGGTGGTCTCAGCATGGTGTTATTCACTATAGTTTTCTCCGATCTGGTCAAGCAATAACGGCAGATGTCTATTGTGCCGAACTCCGAACCATGTTGACAAAACTAGCAGTAAAACAGCCCCGACTCATGAATCGATCTTCACTATTATTGCTCCACGACAACGCGAGACCTCACACAGCACGAGAAACCATTTTGACCCTTCAGGAAATGCAGTTAGAAACCATTCGTCATCCTCCGTATTCACCAGACCTTGCTCCAACGGACTACCATTTTTTTCGTGATTTGGACAATTATCTACGTGACAAGAAGTTTTCTTCCCAGGAGGCAGTACAAAATGCTTTCACACAGTTTGTGCAGTCTAGATCGTCGGAGTTCTATCGCAAAGGCATTAATGACCTTCCCATTAGATGGCAGCAATGTATAGATAATAATGGCAACTATTTTGATTAAATAAATTTGTTAAAAATTAAAAAAATAAACAATTTAGATTTTCAGTACAAATCGGCAATTTCATACTTTAACCCCTAATATGTATTTGTTCGAGTAAATCCAAAGTAAAATGCATTTTTGTGTAGCTGTCAAAACGAGCTTCTTACATTTCGACAACTATAGCTGACCTGCCGAACGCTTCTTTTGCATTATTAATTAGCCTACGACCTATTTCTCAGCCGCACCAAAAATACACAGAAAATCATAAAAATCGGTGAAGCCGTTTCGGAGGGGTTCGATAACAAACACTGTGACACGAGATTTTTATACAATTAGAATCTAATAATTAGTTAAATGCAGTCTAAAATGTAAAGGTAAGGTATCACTGTCATTACGGTATCCTTTTCAACTATAAATAATGCGAAGGTCTACCCGCTGTCGACTGTACAAGTGCACAGTGAGCTAATTAGATGCACAAAATCCAGAGCGATTCAAATCCAATGCCGTTTCAATTTCAATGACTAGACATTTTATAATGCAGCCTACATACGTCCCACTATACGGCACTATCCGAGTGGTGCCGGATTAAGAATAGCGTCACTCTATTTCCTTCCGTGGATGTCGTAGAAGGCGACTAAGGGAATAAATTACCAGGAGACGGGCAGCAGCGTCTTCCTGAGATTCCAAACGCATACTGCGATCGCCAACACGCCTGCCAAGCGTGGCGATTATGGCAAAACCCTGTATGGTTAGGGAAAACCATGAGGGAGCCCTATGTCCTGCAGTGGGCGTAAAAATGGCTGACGCGTGCCCACGGCGGATTAGCAATTGGTGAACACCTCGGGCACTCAGCTTTCCTCACAATGTTTCCTTCACCGTTAGCGAATGGTATCTATATTCTTATTTGTTGCACTAACCCGTGCTGAGTACAATTTTAAAAACCTATTTGCATGGGTGGAATTTTTAGCCTCTAAATAGGTTTTTAGAATGGTATCTATACTAATCTATACTATCTATACAAATCTATACTATCTATAGTAATCTATACTAATATTATGAAGAGGAAAAGTTTGTAGGTAGGTGGTAATGTGAGAGTATGTACGTATCCGATTTCAAAAATTGTTTCACCAGTATTTAGAATGGACCTTCAGGGTGGACATAGGCTATATAGGCTATTCCGTTGACGCGAACGTAGTCGTGGGCAATGCTAGTTACTAATAAAAATAGACAAATGTACGTAACTCACCCCCGGTTTCACTAACAAGCTGCTAATCTACTGTTGACAGCTGTTAACAGTAGATTAACAGCGTGTTAGTGTACGAGAAAATGGGGGTTAGACATTTTAATCGCTGTAATTTTAATAACCCTTAGAATAAATTTATTTGACAACATCCGTAGCTTGTTGACAAGAATAAGTTACGGATGTAAAATAGATACGTAATTAAAAGGTCGAGAAGTCAACGACCTGTTTTCTGTGACAGAAGAGCATTGTACGCTGAGATACTTAAGATTAGGAGGGTGCTTATTGGTGCTTATAATCCGTCTAGCAATTTTTTTGATCGCACATTCTAACATTTTTATTGGGGCGCTCACTAATGAAAATAAATTAATAAGTAAGTAGTTCTTCTATAATAACTTTATGAAAAAAGTGCATTTAGAATTATGTGTTCTGTGGTAGTAGCAATACCACTCGCTAGAGGGGTCATCCAGGACCTCGTTTCACAAAACTAAAATTCAGTTTATTATGACAATTCGATGTACATTGCGTAGTCGAGTCTTCCCACTTGTAAATCTGTGGGTTAAACGGCTGCGCAATGGATATCGAATTTTCATAGTAAATCATCAATTGTAATTGAATGAAATGGGAACCAGAATGTTTCGTTCAAATTGAAGGCTGTAATTCTGCTGATCATTTCAAACCACTTCTTTTATGAGATCAACGGCGAAGTATCGAAGAAAAATATCAGTTATTTCGTTATTTCATACATTTGGTACAGCAACTGTCAAAGTTTTGTATAGATCTCAATAATAGTAATTATGTGTATACTTTTAGTACATACAGCCTGTAGGTTCATAAACCAAAACAGGAATTCCTCTCATAAACGGGCTTTAAATCCGCTAAAAGACTGTTTTAGTGGATTCGACTTTTTATAAGTAAGACCGGAAATGTTTTTATTTAAAATAGCTCACCAACTGCTGCTTAATAAACGTTAGTGTCCATTTCAAGATCTAGATAGTTTTGGAGAAAAAATGGACGAAAACTCCAAACTTATAAAGGGAAAGATGTAACCACAGAGCATTAAAACCGCCTCTAACGGGATCTTAGGACTTAGCGGGATCGTGTCTTTATAATAACACCGTAATTAACAGAGCTAATATAATACTAATTTAGATGTTTGTATTGATGATTGAGCTTCCAGCAACAGTCCACATGTATTCGGTTATAGAAATCAGAAATCAATAATTTATTTCAACGTAAAGAATTTACATTCTGTTTGCTGAAT
Source organism: Yponomeuta evonymella (assembly GCA_963969515.1). NCBI lineage: Eukaryota > Metazoa > Arthropoda > Insecta > Lepidoptera > Yponomeutidae > Yponomeuta > Yponomeuta evonymella. Next base: position 2,191,904 of record OZ018361.1, on the reverse strand, counting down.
GTCAATGTACTATGTTACTATGTTAGCCGCTGCCTTCGGGCCGTATTTGTAGTGGAGAAAAAGGCAGCGGGAAAAAAAACTCCACTCCAATGAGGCTTCTATCTATCTATCTAATCAGCCTATAAACAGAGCCCACTGTTGAGCATAAAATAATTATATCTCAAACATGCTTGGAAATTTGAGCATTATTTCGACAACCTTCTTCGAGATAAATCGAAATTGTTGTACTGGCCAATTACACGCGAGCGGCCGGAAAAAGTTCTATGAAAATTCATAACTGTCGTGTTTTGCGGCCAAATAAATTACAGTACGATTAAAATCAGTTAACGATTCAGCCAACGTCGGTAATTGTCGTGAATCCCTCATCTCTCACATAGAGTTATCAATTTACAGATATAACCTTTGATTATATTACTCGTTGTCTGAATACAATACAAGAACGATATGAGCAACAAAACCTCCTTTGTAGCTCAAAACTAACACAACCTTTAAATTGAAATAAGAAAAATAATTCACTATTTTGACAGTATGACTTCTTAGTGTCAATAAAAACAGTTTGACGTATATGATACATTTATATTTATGAACGCTAATTTCATTCGTGAAAATATTCGATTCTATCAAATTTTATCAAAATTAACTTGCAATAGTTATGTATCATGGCTTCAACAAATTTAAAGCGTGGTAAAAATTGTTGCTCAATCTCGTGAAATTGTAAATAATGTACCTATATAACTATTTTAGAAAAGAAGCTAATTTATTCAAAAAGAATAAAGTACCTAATTATCATTAAAAAATTTTGAAAACGACAAGCTCTCAGATCAGTCACCTAAAGATCAACAATCCAAAGAAGTGCCCGGCAAAAAATATCGTTTAAAAATGGATGATTTTGATTATTGCGTGATACGACGAATGATATATAACTTTCATGAAAGATTTAAAGAGCTTCCTACGTTGCGATCACTTCTGCATAATAAATTTCTTAGGTCTACCGGTTAGTAATGTCATCATGGCAGGTGCTAATGGTGCTATACACTGCGTTTATGATACTTCAAATTGAATGCTACCTAAAAGAAATCGCGGTAATGTATTTCGTGTCATTTCCGTCTCTGGATTTAGGTGATGATATCCGAGAAAAGCCGAATCGTTAACTGATTTTAATTGTATTGTACATACTAAACTCATATCTGTCGTGTTATTTAAAAATGGAACGATCTTTTACTCCGAACAATGACAACCAAGGAGGTAACTTATCAGAGGTTTTATTTAAATTTCGAACTGGCTTGCGATAGAAAGCTGGATATACCTATTGAAAAAAAAAGAACACTTTAACGCGGCAAAAATTATTATTGTTCGTTCGTGGTTCGTCTGATTTTGAAAGTTTATTGAATTTAACAGAATGAGTTCAAGTGATGAAAATGACTGCGATGAACTTATTTTAACGCCACCTGAAATTCAAGAGGCGGCAAGAGCCGTAATAGAAAACTTGTTACCGCCAAAATCGAGAGAAAAATATTTTGCAAATAAAAAGTACTACTTAGTTTTAATTTCCGCGCATTATTTGAGAAAAATCATATACAAGCCTTGGCCACAACTAGGCATTGATGGACTCAATGCCTCGGCTTCGCCTCGGCCTACATTTCCACGTTCGTCCATCAATGGCTCTTTTGCTGGCCGCTGCAGTAATGTACTAATAAAATCCGGTATTTCCGCGGCGTGTACTTATAATCTGTAATTCCATACAGGTCTGGCGTCACATTCGTGCGATAAAGTTAACCGAAGGCTCTTTATTGGCATGCGGCGAACGTCTCATTTTGGAAACTCAGCGCCAAAGGACAGTGTAATTTTCTTCATTGCCTGCTTCTTGATTTCGCGATTTCAAGGTTGAAAATTGACGCCACAACAAATAATGCTGCGTACAGTCGATAACACAATCCCTTTTACTTTTCATAAGAGATATTAATGTTTGCTGTGATTTAAATTTAAAAACAGTAAAAAATATATATATATATTTTTAATGGGACATTCACCAAAAAAGAAATTAAGTTTTAGAGTATAAGTTGTTTTAATATGACAAACTTTAACCGACACGTTTGAGCGATGGTAGCGCAGCGGTAGAATGCTGGCCTCACATTCCGGAGGTCGTGGATTCGATACCATTGGCATAATACTAATAACGTAATGATTTATAGGGAAGAGCGGGTGATCGTGCCCTTCCGCTATAAAGGGAAATTTCCCGCCAGGCAGATCGTATGCCTGAGGACGGCCGGTCCGACTTATATTCGTCGGACGTTATATTTATGGTACCTATGTCATATAAAACATTTTGCTTGCGCGATGCAGGAAATGTTGGAGTTTTTAGTGCGCGCGCAGAGTTGACATGTGCTCGCCACATCACTCCCCTTCAAGACCGTAGCTACGCATAGCTAGGTCTGATAGGAATCGAAGTCTGTGCTCTAAAGCCTGCAAGTGCCAGGAGGCGCTGAGTCAGTGAGTCGACTAGCGGTTGAGGGTGTTTGGCGGCTAACAGTCACTTCACCGGCGACAGTACCATGGGGACCGCGCATGTGGTAGGAACCGGTTAAGGCTGCTGTACCACTGGCAACGTGCGCTGTTGTTGTGTGGCTGCCGTGCCGAGGGGTTGGGGGAGATCACCATCAGTACCAGTAGTCGGTGCGTTGACTGTAGTGAACTGATGAGGTGAGAGGGAAGAGGATGCTGCCTTGCTTTGAGACTGATTGTATGTGGGGTGCTGTGAGAGCGAAGGAAGGTTGACAATGTTCTGTCGAGGGTCACCGCTATAGGAAAGAGCGGGTGATCGTGCTCTTCCACTATAAAGGGAAATTTCCCGCCAGGCAGATCGTATGCCTGGGGACGGCCGGTCCAACTGATGTTCGTCGGACGTTATATTTATGGTATGTCATATGAAACATTTTGCTTGCGCGATGCAGGAAATGTTGGAGTTTTTAGTTCGCGCGCAGAATTGACATGTGCTCGCCACAGATTTTTTGTAAGTTATGTACCTACATTTGTGAATTTTTTGTATCAATACAGTGGTCGTGGTCGTTAGCGAGTGCGCTTAGCGAAGGGGTGCAACTGTTGCCGCCGACTGGTAAAATTAACTGCCTAGGACGTTCATTAGGCGACGGCATCCAATTAAAGGGCTGAAGATTCGGCCGTGTGATTAAACAAAACGTTAAATAACCTGGCTAGCCAAGTAGTAGGTACTAGACGGCGCGTCTGATTTGGTAGGGTGACCAAGATGCAGTACTCCCCAATTCAGTTTATCCGTGACTAGTTTATCAGCAGTGCATGAGTTAAAGCAGAATTTGTTTATTTGTTTCTCGACCTCGGCAACTGTAACGTTGAACATAATTTACTTCTGCAATGGCTCCGGCGCTGCGGGATGTGAAGCCCCTTCGCCCTTGCGTAACAAGTATAGGCACCCATGTTCACCTACGCTGCTTAGGCTTGCTGGTCGCCGAAGATGCCTTCCCTGGTCCCTTATCAGTTCAGTTTCACCCAAATATCACCCTACCAAAGCAAATGTAGGCACACGTAGGTAAAGTAAATCAGCTGTTGAGTTGAATTATCTAAATACACACTAAATAGCGGCTCTTCATTCAGCCGTAGCGCAATGGCGTAATAGTCGCCACTAAATTTAACCTTATAAACTTAAAATAAAGTTAAAAACCAATGAAAAATTCGTACTACCCATGCCCGATTAAGGGTTAATAAAAAGGCTAGTTTTCGGTCAGCCAACTAGTCAAACGTTTTAGACAATATTGCATTATAACTAGCTAGCCATGTAATCGAATGCCGCCACCTAATAAACTTCCTAGGCGTTGAATCGGACGGCCGATTTAATGAGTTGGCGGCGACATATCTACCTCTGGCGCGCTTGACTGTATTTTTCGGTACGTAGGTACCTACAGTACCGCCATGCATGTCAGGTTAGCTTCGTCGACCTTAGAGCATTATTCACTTGACCTAGTTATATCGAATTGAGTAGCTAACAAGAGCAATTGAGCCTTGATCAAGGGCTAAACTGTCACATCCCGCGGTTACCGAACCCTTTGTCACTATCGTAATTGTAACCGGAATTAACTTGATCAAACGTCGCGGTGGCGACCCTTACGAATAGCAGCCGGGGCCCTATTTCATAGAATTACAATTCATGTTATTCATGGTTTACTATGACAATTCGATGTATGTACATAGAATGAGCCGTTTTCAGTACAAATTCACAAAGTAATTCATAGATGGCGCTTACAGGCGTGGCCATAGATGAACCGGAATACGGCTGTCAAAATTAATCTGCGCTAAGCAAAATTTGACAGACGTATTCCTGTTCTTGTATGTGCACGCCTATAAGCGCCATCTATGAAGTGCTTTGTGAATTTGTGCTGAAAACGGCTCATTGTCTTAGTAAAATATGAATTGTTGTGATACTATAAACTACGGAACGCTTATGGGACAGGCGCTGACTGAAAATCAGTGCTGAGGAATAATACTCTCAGCAGCATGCTGAGTCAGCTGCCTACTGCAGCAGCAGAGAAACACCGTGACCATTATTTGTAAATGTTTTAATAAGTATTCTGTTTTGTAGTGTCTCAATGTATTTATAAGGTTATAGTAGCGATACCACTTGCTAACGGTGACGGAAAACATCGTAAGGAAACCTGAGTGCTTGAGCTATTCACATACCTCAGTACTTGAAATCGCCAATCCGCGGTGGGCACGCGTGGTGATTAAGCCCATACTTTCTCTCTGAGAGAAGGCCTGTACCCTACGGTGGGACGTATATAGGCTGCTTATGCAATATAATTAGTTATCAGTATGTCTAATGTTTTCTTCTTCTAGTTTCATGAAACGCGGCCCAGATGTTTAACATTTTGTATGGACTGCGACCGCGGTCTTTAGTCTATGGCAGGTTTAAGCCTAGTTAAACTGTAGCGCACCCACAAGTTCCCGAAAAGGTGGGAACCAAACAAGAACATCACAAACATTTGCCGATGTAATATTCTGTATCGAAGCCACGTCTGTCACGAGAACTAGCACACGTGATACCGCTGGACCAACGAGGCGCTCTTTATGTTTTGTATTGTACTCACAGTTACCGAACATAGTTCCGCAAAGTATGGGAAATTTCGCAGACCAGATTATACATAGACCCGGTGTTATTTTAAAAAGAGGGTTTTATCTGCTTTACAGAACTAACAACTTCATCAACGTAATTCTGTGGTTTTTTTTTTTATCAGGATAGGTTGACACTTGACCCCATACCCCCCCCCCCACATAAATTAGGGATTCAAAAAAAAAAATTTACATTTTATTCTACCGTTTTGTCGGCGTGATTAGGTAATATGCATGTCTATGCCCAATTTCAGCTTTCTCGTACTAATCGCCGCTGAGCTAGGCCGCGGGCAAACGGACGGACGGACAGACATGTCGAAACTATAAGGGTTTCCTTGTACTACGGAACCCTAAAAACACGATTACCCCTAAGCATTTCTTCCATGGAGTTTCAATAGGCTGTCGTAAAGGATTAGACCAACTTAAACTGCATTTGTAGTGTTTAAGGACTAGTTTTTATATAAATAAGACAGGAAACAATTATAGCATATTATATCCTACTAAATAATGAAACATATTTTTTATCGAGGCACCTAACGTATTTGGCAAAACCAGAAACGACACATTTGACTGGAATAGGTATCATTTTTATCACCAGCCACTCTTTTGTCACTATAGTGACCATTTCATTTGGATTTATGGGATATTTTCAATTCATGACATTTTCAACTAAAAGTAAAAAAAAAAATTTACTAATTTCACAATATCAACAGCTACTGCAATTTTCTGTCGCTAAGGTGACCACCTTGTTTGCATATATGGGACAATTTCAATAAATGACGTTGTCATCGGAAAGTCTTAAGATTATGTTTAAATATCTCGGGGATTATTTTTCATGTTATCAAGATATCGTCGTTTTTACGACACCCACTTTCACGACCTTTTTTGCTGTCTTCTCCCCATCGAAAATTTCTTTATCTTAAGTTATTCGAATCAGATGGAAATGTCTTTCTGAAATATGCCTGCTATTTTACGATAGAAACTATTTTTTTGAAGGCTTTTAGACTGAGACTATTTAAAAAAATTCTACAACGAATGTACACTTTTTAATTTTTTTTATATTTGTGTTTTCTGTATGTCGTTTATGTGTGCAATAAAGTATAAAGTATTCAAACAATATTGGAAAGTTGGGTTTATTTTCACAATACTTGTAAAAAATTATTTTAATTGCATTAAGTATCGAAACAAGATTTCGTAACACTGTAGTTATTACTTTATAATTAATTCTCGTTGGAACACGTTCGCTGTAATCTTTAATTGAAAGCTAAGCATTAATTCCTAAAAAGGAAAATAATTATTATCTAGCCTTTAGCTGCACAATTTTATTACTCAACTCTAGCTAAACAAGATTTTTGAACAGGATTTACTTAATGCCATGATCAGGTTTTAGAGTTGGTGGAAAGATTGTACCAATTTCAATTTATCATATAATTTAATTTCTATATCGCATAGAATAAGATCTAAAGTTCTTTCAAAGTTACTAGCCCTATACAGGTTCTGAATATACAACTCTTGGTAAATATCGCTTACACGTGGCTAATCTCGCTCAAAAAATATCCATCCTACTTGTCTGTCTCTTTCTATCAGCTTCAATTGCAATTGCTTCAATGCAATACACTAAGACACTCAATACTAAGCCTTACAGCACGGCGTTAAGGAACATCAAAATTGCTGGCTGGCATCAAAATCTTGGGTATATTGTCTGAAATACAAAATATATAAGACAAAAATCAAAAGCATATAAGCCGCGTTTTATTAGTGTATCGCGCGGTTCGCTATGCCCAGTGACGTAGTCATGTACGGTCAAATGATGGTAAAATTCAAACCAAGAATACATACATTTTCGACTAAGTTCACATCTCAAAGACATGAAATTTCAAATTTGATTAAGTATACCAAAATATGAAAATCAAAATTAAGTTAACCTTTTTGTAGCTGACTGGCCATTCTTATTTAGGTATGCGAGGTGTGGCAACCTGCTACGAGACAGAGGCTTTCCAGTTATGGGTGATGCAATAGGGAGCCTGGCTTGCGTGATGCTTATTTGTCGGCAGCACCACATAACTGACTAGCCCACATGGTGATGCAAAAATAAGCTGAACTGGGGCTATATAAAGACGGAACTGATTTGATAATTCTTTTTCAAAATAAATAATCAGATTCCTAATGCGACATTGTTACGTAATCAATTTTAAGAGCTTCGTTTAGCGACAAAATCATTTTATCGTATACAATCATAGTTTCTTGTCCTCTTAAATTAAGTTTAATCTTAACATCTTTGTGTGCAATAGTGTTCTTTATTTACTTTGATTCTTTGGCCATTTTGACAATCATTTGTCTGCAGCATAACTGATAGAACTCGGATTCCAAAACATCCATTCTTAGCAGTTAACAATAGAAGTAAGTTACTAGATAATGACAGGAAGTCAATACACGTGCGCCCCAACACGTGGGGTGCATTAAGCGAGATCAATAACACAACTTGGTTGCACGGTTCCTCGAGAGTGCAACGCAACGCGTAAACGCAGTGAATCGTAACACTTGTAGGCAACCAAAAGACCATGTTTCTCATCAACATTAAATATTTTTAGACTGAAATTATTTTTTTAAATCTTGTAAATAAAAAAAATATACTAGGTATACCAAAGTATTTTTAAGTTCCACGTTTGTTACTAGGATTTCCTGTAGACAATTAGGGAATTGGCGTTGCTACTTAGCATAGTCTTTCATTTTGCATTTCTGAAGGTTCATTCAGTTTCACCTTTATTTTATTCTGCTTATACAAAATAGAACACGCATCTAGTAGCGACTTTCAATTCCACAATAAGTTGAGATACACTAGTTTCATTGACACTACAAGTGAGCTGAGAAGTGATAAGTGCTGTGTGACGACTTGCCGAGCCCCCACGGAGCGATAACGAGGCGTGTAAACATCTTCGAGACGTGGCCTATTTACTTTGGGTGACTCAGCGTCGGGTCTCAGTGGAATTGTTTTATTGGAAAATCTCCTTGATTAGGTCACTTCATTAATGTTTTTATTTACTTACTTCAAGAAAATGACATAGTTTTAGGCGTAATTACTAACAAACTTCTGGGTCCCGTCGGCTTATTAGTTATTTCATTTAAAGAAAATATATTTTTAGTTTTATTTTTTGTTTTAGCAATAGCATCAGCTCCAACTAGTGATGAGTAGTAAGATTAGTCACCAGATGGCGCTACATACGCTGTTTATATATCTAGTGATTATGTAGGTAATTTAGAAAATTTATTTTAAAAAGTGTTTTTTCGTCATATTTAGGTTGATTTATGATTAACCGCGCAAATATGTCGAATCGATTGAGATAGTATTTGTCCAAATCTGAAAATTGGTGAAGGAGTTATCAAGAAACATACAATCGGCCATATATACGAGCCAAACACATAACCCTCATTTTTAGGCTCCGCCGCAGTCAAAAAATCATAAAATTTTCAACGGCATTTAATAATTATAAGTAGGTACCTACGTAGTGCAGAGATAAGTTTTTGTGTTAAAATTCTCAGTCTTATGACGCCTTGAGAAACATTTTATTATTTCCGCAAATAGCTATTTATGCAGTACAATTTACTTTATGGAGGTTATCCATTACGATTTACATCCCGCCTTTATAGGCTATTAAGCCGCGATTGATTATAATCAATGTAAAATGTCAATGGTTCATAGTCACATTGTTTTTCAAATTGAAAAAGCTCAAGTAACGCAAGTAAATGCATGGACACCCTACCGCGGTCGCGTTCTCGCGCGCCAACGGGTTTGGCAAAAACCGCGCAAATAATATGTTCGTGCCTATGAATAAAAAAACCCACTATGTTCATGTTACCTAATCAATAATAAACTTTAGACACACATAAATAAGGCACAATTTAGTGTGTTCCATGTGAGAAATAGAAGATAAAGCGGTTGTGTGATCGTCCTTTTTGGGGTTAAGTAGTCGACAAGAAACCCTTATAGTTTCGCCATGTCCGTCCGTCCGTCTGTCTGTCTGTCTGTCTGTCCGTCTGTCTGTCTGTCCGTCTGTCTGTCCGCGACCTAAATTTTGCATAGACATAGATATTAAACACGCCGACAAAACTTTTTTAGGGAACCTCCTACACCTATATAGATTAGGGATGCAATTTGTTTTTATAGTGTGGGTTGTCGTTGGATTGTTCGTTTAAAAATATTGTGGGATCAAAACTTCGTACAAAATCCATTGAAAATAACGTTGATGCGGTCGTTCGTGCTGTAAAGCAGATAAAACCCCCTCTTTCCACGGAGCCCAAGACTGCGTGTGGGCCGACACGCACTTGGCCGGTTTTCGTTTACACGTGTAGATTTTTTTTCTTTATTCTTGAAACCGAGTCTTGTGATAGTTTTAACGGGCATCAATCATTTACAATTTAGAAACGACCAGCGGGTATTAGCCTGAGGTACAAAACAGGCAAACGCAAAAGAATCACTCAACCGAGAAAGAGACAATTTTCTGTCGTTTTCCACACAGGTACATTATTCATCACTGATTAATTTATACATCATCCGTAATTCAGAATTTATAATTCATAAAATCATCCATACCAATTCTTTTTCTTCTGCCGTCAGTTTTTTTTTAATTTTATTTGGTGTACAAAACAGATCACAACCATTACACGATATAAAAGTAATAATATTATATGACATGAGTACTAAGTTGTGGTCTAAAGCATGTGCACACAACATTAACCATGAATTATCATGATGCCACAATCGGCAACCATCTTTAGGGACTATCCACAGTACCACGGGCCGAAGACGTGCGGTTGCAACGGTATAACCTAAAATCAACCTTAAATACTTTGCAGGTAGAGACTACATTAGTAGCGCAAAAAAGTCCGGCACGTGAGGCCGACGGGAGGCCGACGAGCACATGTTTTTGCATTTCTATTGTAATCTCTTACTTCCTAAGTGATTAAGGATTAGTTTAGTTTAGATTGAAATCGTGCCAACCGCACAGTACCGGCCGGCCGGGCGGCCCGAGGTATCTTGGATAGACCTATAAATCATTGATGTGGCCTAGAGCAAAAGTGCAAGAAATAAAATGATAGTCATTCAAGTTGGCTCGCACAAACGCGTCTTTATGACGTCATCAAATTATGCGTGCAAAAATATCTGTTAAAGTCAGTGGTTTCCATGGTCTCGTATACATTTGTCTTAACAGAATAATGCCAGTCCGATGCCGCACAGACTGTTTAGGCCAACTTAACCCGTTTTAAGATCACTCTCATTTTAAACTGGTTACAAAAGAAGATAATATATATTATTGGTAGCGCTTGTGAACTGTTTAGGAAGTCATTTAAGTAGTATTCCTAGTCAGGAGGACATTAGAGTTTGGATGGTAAAAAGGGGCTGGCTGCCATCCTATTCCCACTCGTCTGAGGGTTCATAAACGGGACTCCATTAGCAAGCGAATCTTCTGTCACTTAGTATGGTGACTGGTAACAAAATGAGTACCTAAAATTTGCAACTCGCGGCACTTTCGCTGCTTGCTCAATGAAAGTGACAGCGAAATCGGCGATCTAGAGCGCTAACGGGAGCCCGTCGGCTGTGAGCCTTTCAAATCGGGTTTGCAACTTAAGGTCTATCCAAGTCGCGGCGACGTGCGGGCGGGCGGCATCTAAATCTAAATAAATCCTTAAATGCTTACGAATATGGAAACTGCAATAAAAGTGCAAAATAGCCCGTTCCCGTGTCGTGCTCGTCAGTCCCACGTGGCGGGCTTTTTTTGCGCTAGTATTGTGTAGTTCCGTGTGGCGCCGGATTAAGAATAGCGTCACTCCATTTCCTTCCGTGGATGTCATAGAAGGCGACTAAGGAAATACATTACCAGGAGACGGGCAGCACCGTCTTCCTGAGATTCCAACCGCATACTGCGATCACCAACCCGTCTGCCAAGCGTGGCGATTATGGCAAAACCCCTCATGGTTAGGAAAAGCATGAGGGAGGCCTATGTCCTACAGTGGGCGTCAAACGGCTGACGATGATGATGATTGCGTAGTTTTTTAAAAGTATATAAGGTTTATATTAGTTTGTAACGTAGCGCCTGCACGTAACCGGACCGTTGTGATCTGTATAGTCCTTAACCGGGCAGTACAATCTGTTTTTGTGTGATAGCGTAATGACCAATGATGGAAGACAACATAACAGAGCGTGGCACAAGATGCAAAAATAACTGTAGCTTAGCCAAGATTTTGTTCTATCTACAATCTAGTTCCTTCTTACACATCATGACAATGGGGAACTTGCATCTAACTTAAATTGGAGTGACTTTGGTTTTATAACAAACAAATCACATAAAAACCTACGAAAAATTTAAAAAGCAACTTTTTTTTTCGGGGATGTCGGGGTCACAAAATACGCGAAAAATAAAGTTACTCTAATAACATAAGACTTATTAGATTTAGTTTTGTCATTGAATTCTGAACGTTTACTTATAAGAAACGAATCTGAACTTTACTTATGCATAAAAATATTATTTTGCGAGATAACTCAAACATTGATAAACGCTTTATACGTTATATATAAGCGTTACGTTAAGAAGTGAGGTCATAGTCTAAAGTCGATTTGTATGGCGCATTATAGTACCACGTGACTTTAATGACTTTTCGACTGGTAATATTATAAAAAGTACTATTAGTCGCAGAGAAAAAAAATAACACGTTTATTTAACTTTTAACGTGTCCTCTTCTATTCTTTTAAAACATTTTTTATTGCAAGTTCTCCATCGCTACGCATCGTCTGCAAGAAGCACTTCACGAACATTATCAACATGGAGGCCTCTCTTATGGTATGTGTACCATAAGAGAGGCCTGGTGTGTGCACCAGCTCGCTTGACGGATGATCTGAGGCCAATTTCTAACAGCGGCTAGATGAGAATGGCCCAGGACATAAGAAAATGGCGAGCCTTGGGTGAGCCTATCTCCAGCAGTAGACTAATTGAATGTACGGGCTGATTGATTGATATGGTTACATACATACATACATAAACTCACGCCTGTATCCCAGAGGGGTAGGCAGAGACCAGGCACTGCCACTTGCCACGATCCTGACGGATCACTTTCGCTTCCTCAACATTCATTAGTCGTTGCATGCACGCACGCCGGTTTCGGGTACTTTTGCTAATACATCCCCTATTTCCGCCTGGGTCGTCCTTTACCAGCCCTTCCACCCACATTCGCTCGATATATTTGTTTCGTCAATCTTTCTTCCTTCATTCTCTCCACATGTCCAAACCAACGCAACATTCCTTTCTCAATTCTAGTCACTACATCCACTTTCAGTCCACACTGTTCTCTAATCAAACTATTGCGTATCCTGTCATTCAAAGTAACACGAGACATACTTCTCAAGGACCACATTCCTGCTGCATTAATCCTACTTTCTTGCTTCTTTTGCCATACCCAAGTATCGTTAGCATACGTAAGTGTTGGGACCAGCACATATGGATTAGAATAAGCATCTATAACAACATCTACTCACGTGTTTGATGTTGTAACCGAGAATGCTCTCGATGTACGTGGGCAGCTGGTTGATGACGGTGAAGTAGCCGAAGACGGAGGCGCCGTGGGTGATGATGATGGCCCACACCGGCGTTGACAGCAACATCTGGCGCCAGGGCACTGGCATGTGCTGGAAATAGGAAGAGGGGCGTTAGTTGGCCAATTTTAACCAAACCAAACGGGCAAAAAATCACCTTCGTTGCATGGGAACCCCCCTCAAATATTTATTTTATTCTGTTTTTAGTATTTATTGTTATAGCGGCAACAGAAATACATCATCTATGAAAATGCCTAGTCTTAGTAAGAGGGTCCCGTTTGGCACCCTTCTGGTACGGAACCCTAAGAAAAGCCCTTACCCTGTTCGTGCTCGTCGGTCGCACATGGCTAGCAGACACTATACATATTTTTGAAGTTAAAAAATGTACTCTCAAGCTTATTGAATTTATTTAAGGTTTATGTTACTTTGTACCGTCGCCGACCCGTTGTAACGTGAATAGACCTTGAATATTGCACCCTTAATCCAATACCGTCACTAATAATATCTAAATTTCTGGTTTTAATGCCATCTATTGCAAATATTACAAAGTAACACTAAGCGCTGACTAGTTCACTTAAATTCCTATTTAAAACTGTAGATGGAAAACGAAGCATAATACAGAACTATATACAATTCTACACATTGAAAATCTTTAATAGCTTCTCCTGCACAATTTACATTTTTCACTTAGTGCCAGTATTGGATTAAGGGTGCGATATGTTTAGGAATCAGGGGGGGTTGTGCTACTGAAATTGGTTTGCAGATTTTAAGGTAGCCTTCTTCTGATAAGGTAGACCTGACTGGCGCGACAAGGTAGCGTCCGCGTCGCCAGGGTCGCGTCACACCCGCTCTCCGTGGATTTGTATGGTTTCCGATGCAAGCATCAAGACACGGTCGCCAGACAAGGTCGGAAGGGGTACCCTTCAGGAAACAAATAAAAAAACCGGTCAAGTGCGTGTCAGGTCACGCATAGTGTAGGCTTCCGTTAAAAGAGGGGGTTTTAGCCGCTTTACAGAACTAACAACTTCATCAACATCATTTTAATAGGATTTTGTACGAAGTCTCCAACCGGTCTTTTTGGAAATCCATGGAGGAGGCCTATGTCCAGCAGTGGACTTCTTGTGGCTGAATGATCTTGTGAACCCTACTCAGTTTATAGTTTTCCTTTTAAGTTAACATATGTTCTACAACCCTGAATTTTTTTACGTTTCTACAATCAACCGTTTAGCAAGCAGAGGGGGGGGACGCGGACGCCCTACTTCGGACAAAAATTTGCGGCTTGAAGCTTAATATTTCGCAAACTTACATCTTACAACCTTAAATCTTTCTTCTTCTTCTTCTCAAATCAACAAATTATCTTCCTACACCCACAACATTTTTAAGCGACCAATCCATCGATAACCGACACTAACTTTGGGGTGGCGAAAAATAATTGCATGCCCCATTTAGGTGTAGGGGGGGTACCATAAAAAAAACTATGATTTTATTCTACCGTTTTGTCGGCGTGATTACTGTATGTCTTTGCCATATTTCAGCTTTCTCGTACTAATCGTCTCTGTGGTGGGCCGCGGACAGACAGACAGACAGACAGACAAACGGACGGACTTGGCGAAACTATAAGAGTCCTTAGTCGACTACGGAATCCTAAAAATGGCTATCAAAATCACAATTTTTTTTATTTCAACGTTAATTATTTAAAGTTTGTTGAATGTCAATATAGTCGTACAATGCCTTCGGGTCGAGTTTGTGAAAGAGAAAAAGGGAGCTTTGAACATCTATTCTCAAATCATATTAATGAATTGATAATAATAATAATTTCTTGTACTATTGATGACTTTTAGTCTGTTTTTTATTCGATGCAAAAAAAATACTGTCACTGACAACGTGTCACTGATCACGTAAACCAAAATTGTGGACGTACTCTATGGGCTAGAATTTCGAATATCATCCGTTTAGTTACTAATTTTGAGGTTATGTTGACAAAATTTCAATTAGTTTATTACTAGAACAAGATGGCGGATGCGAAAATATGACATTTCACACAATATTACTTATCTGAATTTATTGTTTTTAACTTTAATTCAAATTTTTATGATTTAATTACGACATTATAAGGTATTTTTAATCCTTAAAACCGATATTCAATATTTTAGACTAATTTCTAATAAAGTTTTTGTAAGTTGTAATAAAATTTTGACAGAAGTAAGTTCACCCAACACGCGAAACGAACGTGGCGTCCATTCCGAAACGTAAAAATGGTCAAAATGGTGTAAATAAGTAAGAAATTTTGGATTTTCGGAAATTATTATCTCATAAACCAAGGAGTTTAATCTTTTTAATATTTTAACTTTTTATCCATAGGCCTTTCTGCAGAATTAATTCCAAGTCTCAACTAAACGGATGAACAAAAGTAAACAGAGCTTTTATTTAAACAAGAGAAAACTCTTTCACGTGTTCCATCTATTCATGTGGACTCGAAAATCTTACCAAAATTGTCGAAATCAAAAGAGAATTAGAGAACACGGGAAATAACATTCGCGTAACCAAGAAAAAAACGGAATGTTTGAAAATAAATTACGTCTTCATGAATGACACATTCATTTACGTCATTTAATCATTTAAAAAGACGTCATTTATTTTCAAAGATTCAGTTTTTTTCTTGATTACGCGAATGTTGTTTTTTATTTTAAACCTAATTAAACCTCAAACCCAAGGTTATCAACATCCAAGTGTTGCTAATACGTAAAAAAATTATAATCCCATTTGACTTCCAAATAAAATTTGTGTGATATACGTTAGTGTTTTTTTTAAAATACTTCTCTTTTATGAGTAACTAAATAGTAATGTATTGATGCAATAAGGTTTTCAGTCAGACGAGTCCACTTTGTTACAGTAAAATAAAAATCTACCCAGTAAGTATAACGTTATATTTTATAATGGTATAAAAAAGAGGCAGTGTGCCGCCTCTTTTTGGCATCGAATTAAAAAGTGTAATATACACCTTATTATTATTATTTAATATTGTTATTGCACTTACCCTATTGCACAATACGGCAGACTTAATGCCATATTATTGTCTAATCCTTAATGTAATTCCTGATGGCTTAAATATTATTCTTTCTATTTACTAACAACTAGGACTTTAGTAACAGGTGTAAACTAAGACCGACTATCACCACCTTCTTAAATGTGGCTTAAACAGCGTTTAACACTAAAATTCTTCATACAAAAGTCGATTTAAATGGCGACTTTAGTGACATTTAAGTGGTGGTGCAAGTCGGCCTAAGTTTTGGCACCATGCACACTGAGGTGACCATGAAGTCGCGAGGGTGCTGACTGGGCCTCGATGTCAATGAATTGTAGTACAATGACAGAATCACGGTCAGATCACGTGACATGTTTTTTTCATTCCGTTGACGCTTAGACGTTTTGATATAGCATGCGAGCGTCGACTTGAAACGGTAATGAAATAAAATCTATGCGTTCAGGCAGTAACAGAATCCAGGTCCAGCTAATTCACTGATCTAACTTTTACGAGTACATACTGAAATTAATTGATAAATCCAATAATATTAACATTCTTGAACTTGAATTCTAGGTCCAATTCAGAATAAATTATTCTTGTTTCAATTTTGCACTGCGTAACTCCACTCAATAAAACCTGTCGCCAATTCGAATCACTGCGTAACTCTCCGATTATCTCATCGTAAAAAGCTAAATGCCACAGGTACGACTGTATGTATACATCATTAATGTATAAAGCATATCTGCGCATCATTGCATGTTGCCATTGCATTTGCTTAAGGTATATTATATTCATTAGGCCGATGGGGCCGAAAAGTTCTCGAATGGAGACCACATATCGGCAAGCGCAGCGTAGGACGACCAGCCACAAGATGAACAGATAACCTCATCCAAGTGGCAGGAAGACGCTGGATACAAGCCGCTTCCAACCGGTCTTTTTGGAAATCCATGGAGGAGGCCTATGTCCAGCAGTGGTCTTCTTGTGGCTGAATGATGATGATGATATTCACTATTGCAACAGTGGATTATAAAGATTGGCATAAAACTGGTGTTGATGGGTGGTATTAATAGATCTAGTCGAAGTAAATGCGTTGATAGTCAAAGAAGGGACTATAAACCGACCACTAAGTTATTTTATACGCCGGCATTCTTTACAGAATAATAATTACTTAGCAACTGCCATAAGTAGTTAAAGAACTTCACTTTTATAATATAATTAATGCGAACACGCTTACGCTGTAGGTACTAAAAAGAAGTTTACAGACATTGTTTAAATAAGTGATTGAATCAGCACAGAGATATGCAAGGGATTCTTGCCTAAAGGCGTTAACTATCCCGGATTGTATCAGAAAAAACATAACGAGCTTTAGTTTTTATGTTCCTGTGTTTAAGTTAAATCTATTATTTTTGGCATGTATTAATCCTGACATTACATTAATCATTACTCAATTAAAGTAAATATTTTTGTGGAATATTTTAACACGCATAGGATATGTGGTAGCGGAGTGGTAGGACCCCGGCTTTTCATTCGGGAGGTCGTGGGTTCGAACCCACGGACATTTGTTTAGTTATAATAGTAATACCACTCGCTAACTGTGAAGGAAAACATCGTGAGGCAACCCGAGTGTCTGAGGTGTTCACATACCTCAGCGCTTGAAATTGCCAAATTGATGGGCACTCGTGGTTCACTTTCTAAGATGTGCCCTGCACTTATACTGGGACGTATAATAGGCTCCATAAATTGTGTGCATGATAACATTTAGCAAGATATTTTTATTAAATTCGTATGCTTCTTGAGCGAAACCTGACAAAGAAATTCTTGAACATCACTTGTAACCACCTATATTTGACAAATACACAATTTGTAATTGTGTGCATCTAAAATACAATGTCCCAGGCACTGTAGCGTCTGATTGGTCCCTTCACCCATCTCGTGTGAGTGAAGGTGCCACTGGACGCTGTATAAATCATCTCATTACGTAGATGCAAAGGCCTAAGTTTTTTTATCTATCGACACAGATGTTAACTAAACTAGGACCCAACATCTAATGGTAGAAGTGACTACTCTACAGGCATTCTGTAGAGGAAGATTTTCAAATACCTTTTGCAGATAGAATCCCCATACAGCTTTGAAACAGGTAATTAAGAAACCTACCTGAAACCTTTCCAGCTTAATGGACACTTAAAACATTGAAGTAAGGGCAATAAAATTAACGAGGATGTTTATCCTTTTACGCGGATATTACCCGTAATCTGTAACATCATGGCATAAACGATACGATTGCGGTAAAATCTTAATCACCATTTATCCTCAAATTACTTCAACCTCCGCCAAGAATAGTTGTACAAGTGATTAAGTAGCTTTATTTCTCGTAACGTCTCGGTTGCCCTGAAAAGCGATGAACCGCCACACCGAAACCCAATGTTTATTTGTATGCAGTAACCTAACATCCTAGGCTCTGTTTCGTAGAACTTCAATTCATGGTTTGCTATGACAATACGGTATTTGACACGATCAACAATAAATTATTTCATATGCTCAATTAAAACAAAACTCACAAAATATATCAGAAAATGTATCTCTTTTAGTATTACAATTTTTTCAACACACCTGCTCGTAAAGTAGGTCTTATTACAGCGTATTTACACTGATAATGCAGAATATTACCCATGCCGTGCCTTTTACATTACATAATCGCACTAGTGCCTTTTCATTACGTATCTTTTTAAATATTAGCAAGAAGTATTAATGTTTCGAAAACAGCTAAGTAGTTATTTGCGTAAATATAAAATTAAATTCAAAATGTGATAAATAATTAAAGAATTTCATGAAACTGCTTGTTAGTGATATATGTTTAGACAAGACCAAATAGAATATTGGCTTTATTCAATAATAAAATAGGACATGGTAAAGAAACGTAGTTGCTGATAGAATGACATAGCGACAGACAATGTCAAACACCATAGACAATAAGGACTACAAGTCTTCTTATAAAGACGCAAGGAGGCTATTATCACATTCACCCCCTCTACGAAGAGACGTAGTCCTGCATGAAGGCTGGAGGTCTGCGATCTCTGCCCGATCGCCGAAGTTGACTGATTCCTGCATCCGGATCGATGTTGGCAGGCGGGTCTTGATTGGCAGGGATTTCTTCGGATTGGCTGTCGTCAACTTCATCATCCGAAAGGTCATCGTCAACTTGTGGTGCTGGAGCTAAAGATCTATTGGAGACTGTTGTCTCTCGCCCATCAGGCAGTCTTATAAAGGAGTATTCTGGGTTACTCTGCAACAATTGGACTTCCTGTACAGCAGGGTCATACTTGGAACTTCTTACGTGCCTTTTCATAAACACCGGTCCAGGTGAATGTAGCCAAGTCGGCAAAGACTGCCCGTTTTGCGAACGGCGTGGGTGATTGAACATGCGTTCATGCGGCGTTGTGTTAGTGCTCGTACACAGGAGAGATCTTATAGAGTGCAGCGCCGGTAGCAATGCCTTTTCCCAGTTTACTATATCTTCATTGTTTGATTTGAGGTTTAGTTGGATCGTTCGCCACAGTGTGCCGTTGAGACGTTCAATCTGTCCATTTCCTTGGGGATTATAGGGTGTAGTGCGGCTGCATGATGTCCCGAGGGAAGACAAGAATTGTCTAAGTTCATCCGATAAGAAAGATGTACCCCTGTCGGAGTGGATGTACACTGGAGTACCGAAAGTAGAGAACAAGTCTTCGAGACAATTGATTACTGTTCTTGAAGATACATCCTTACACGCATAAGCGAAGGGAAAACGACTAAACTCATCAATTATTGTCAGTATGTATCGGTTCTGGGTGTTAGATGGTATTGGTCCCTTAAAATCAATGTTCAATCTTTCAAATGCGGCTGTCGCTTTGATAAGATGTCCTTGATGTTTCATGTAACGTGGTTTTATTTCCGCACAAGTTGGGCATGCGGCCGTCATCCGTTTTACATCCTCTACGGAGTACGGTAGGTTCTTCGATCTGACCCAATGAACCATGCGCGTGACCCCTGGATGGCAAAGATTTCGGTGTAGTTCCACTAGTTTAGAGTTAGATGCGGCAGTATTTATTTGCATGCATACTCGTGAAAGTGCGTCAGCGGCGAAGTTATGTTTCCCAGGTCGGTAGACTATATCATATTTGAAACACGAGAGCTCCAACCGCCACCTTTCGATCTTTTCATTCTTTATTTTGTTAGAATGTGTTTGGTTGAACATGAATGATACAGATTGCTGGTCTGTAATGAGTAAGAAATGTCTTGCTATCAGGAAATGTCTCCATTTTCGCAAAGCTTCGACTATGGCGCAGGCCTCTTTCTCAATCGAAGGTTGCCTTTTTTCGGAGTCGTTGAGAGAACGAGAGAAGAATGCGACAGGACGACCCTTTTGTGATAGGGTCGCTGCGATGGCAAAATCGGAAGCGTCTGTCTCAACTGAAAATATTTCACTGTCATCGATTCCTGCTAATGCTGATTTCGATATATCAGTTTTAAGGTTTTGAAAGGCAGTGATAGCTTCTTCAGATAATGGAAAAGTAACTTCGATTAAAGGTCTGATTTTCGTAGAAAAGTTGTCGACCCACTTTGAATAGTGGGCGAAGAGACCGAGCGCTCTCTTCAGTGTAGCAGTATCAGTGGGGATTGGAAGATTCGTTAGCGGTTCCAATCGAGACTTGTCAGGCTTTATAACGTTGTGCGCGATAGTATATCCAAGCAAATTGATTGATTCTGATTCAAATGTGCATTTGTTCATGTTTAAGGTTAGTTTGTATTTTTCAGCGGCCTTCATGAACATTTCAAGATTTTTGTCATGGTCGGATTTGCCCTTACCGCAGACAGTTACGTCGTCAAGGTAAGCGAAGGTACCTTTAAGTTTTTCAGTGTCAATTACGTATTGCAAGGTTCTTTGAAAAGCCGCCACTCCATTCGTTACGCCAAACGGTATTCTTGTAAATTGGTAGAGATTACCACAAGCTTCGAATGCAGTGTAAACTTTTTCTTTCGGTAAGATTGGGACTTGGTGGTAAGCACTTTTCAGATCGATTTGACTGTAAACGTTGTATTTTGCCACTTTTGTTATGATGGAATCAATGCTTGGGAGAGGGTAAGCGTCTAGGCCAGTAAATCTGTTGATTGTTTGCGAGTAGTCGATGACGAGGCGCTTACGGTGATGGCCTCCGCCGGCAACGAGTACTTGTGCCCTCCATGGCGAGATACTGGGTTCGATTACTTTATCCTTAAGTAGGTTATTTATTTCGTTCGATATGAAGTCTTGGTCTTCTTGAGAATGCCGTCTTGAGCGTATAGCTATAGGCTTTATGTCTGGCGAGAGGTTGGTGAAAACTGATGCTGGCGGGACTGACGCTTCTAAAACGTTGCAGACTTTAAGAGGTTGTTTGTCTCCTCCAAACTGAAGTACGAGCGACGAGTGCTTCCCGAGAACATCATGCCCGATGATGATATCCGCGCATAGATCGTTGATGACGAGCAGTGGTTGGTGTTGGTACTTATGTTCACCAATCTGAATTGTTGCATAGCATAGACCGTCAACATGAGATACATTATTGAGTGATGCCAGAGTAATTGCTTGCTTGCAGGGCTTTTGTTTGAGGTTGATTATTCGAGCTAGGTTTTTGTCTATAAAGCTAATTGAGCTACCGGTGTCAAGAAGTGCATCAGCACGATATTCGTTGACTGTAATAGGTATAGTTGCTTTTCTTAGGCTTGCAGGAGCAGCGGCGGAGATGTTAGACAAGTTCGAGTAAGTAGATTGAGGTTGAGATTGTTCATCTTCTGTGGAGATAGCATTAGCAGATCGTGAGTTGGGCCCAGAACTACGGCATACGCTTGCAAAATGCCCTTTCTTGGAACAAAGCTGACATTCGGCGTTATACGCGGGACATCTGTTTCGCTGATGAAGATTACTGCTACCACAGAAGAAACATCGTCGTCTGGTTTGGTTAGGATAAGAATCAGGTCGAGGTCTGTTTGAAGCGTTTGTAACTGCTAAATTGGTCATCGGCGAGTGTTCTGGAGCTTCAGAGGCAGCATTAGCATGAGCAGATGTAGAAGGTGACACTGTAAGTAGTTGTGAAGTGCTTTCGGCAGATTCTAGAGACAAAGCCAGGTTCAAGGTAGTCTCCAGAGTGTCAGTGGAGTTTTCTAGAAGTCTTTGTTTGATTTTCTGCGATGATACCCCGGCAATGAAAGCTAAACGTACGATTTCGTTTTGGTAATTAGCTGCAGTGACATCCGTGAATTTGCAGTCACGAGCGAGTATGTTTAGGGCTCTCGAATACTCAGCTACTGACTCGCCCGGTTGTTGTTTCCTTGAAATTAGAATATGTCGTGCTAGGGTGGTATTTTGTCGCTTTTCATAGGCATCATTGAGAGATTTGATGGCTTCGTCGTACGAGGTCTTTGCTTGAATAATATTGTAAATTGACGGAGAGATATGATTGACAAGGAGTTGGTACTTAAGTATTTTATCAGCTGAGGCAGCTTCCCGTGCGATGAAATTCTCGAACGAATATTTCCAATGGGCCCATTTGAGGTCTGAACCTGTCATCGAAGGTTCTACGTCAAACCGTTCGGGGCGCAAATAGCGTGACATAGATGAGTTTTCTTTTTTGTCGGGCATATTTGGCGACACAAAAAAATTATTATTGAATAAATTGATATATGTTTAGACAAGACCAAATAGAATATTGGCTTTATTCAATAATAAAATAGGACATGGTAAAGAAACGTAGTTGCTGATACACATAGCGACAGACAATGTCAAACACCATAGACAATAAGGACTACAAGTCTTCTTATAAAGACGCAAGGAGGCTATTATCACAGTTAGCTTGTTGGTATTTATATTTTGACGGTGTATTTTTACCTATAAATACCCAATTTCAAAATTTATAAATATGTGGCTGATTAGCTACTTTGCCGGTGCCCTTATCTCAGACTTGCGCGCGCATGCAGCGCTGAGCGCGCGAAAAAATAAAATTACGGCCGCCATCTTTTAAATGGGTTTCTGTTTGTTAAGTTTATTCACAGTATTGCATATCGTTAGTGTTGTTTTTTTATTTACTTTTCCTCGCAAGTGTGTTGAAAAACGTCGTATGAAACACGTGAGCATTGGTCATTACACTTCTCGTCTCCATTAAGCCTTCGCCTTCGGCTCAGGCTTAAAAACCGACTCGAGTGTAATGACCAACATACCACACTTGTATCATAATGTACTATTACAATTACAATTTTTTAATGGATTAATCATAAAAAGAGTGCTCTGAAATGTGACGTCATAAGCAAGTATTTTCATACAAAATTCCGTTTTAAAAGTAACTCATTTGATATTTTGTCAAATACCCAATTCTATAAACATTGCATAACCGAATAACCCACAGATTGACATCGCAATGTTGTTGTAGTTTTATGAAACGCGGCCCTGGAATAGGTCTAGCGCGTTATATTAATACCAAGATGAACCAGACGCTGCCTACCAGAAGCACATGTTGTGCGTCTAACCAAGATATTTTGTAACCAAATTTAACCCTTCTAACCTAGTTAGTTAGTTAGTTAGACCTGAGATTTCCGCACTTAGCCTCATGGTTGGGCCATTGTACGTAGCATAGCTGTGAGCTCACTCCAGCCAGCCTATCTCTTTCCAGAAGGCCAGCAGTGCTCTGATGTCACTGCAGGCCTCCCGAAGGGATCCCAGCTTCCCAATGATGGCGGTCCGTTGCTCCTCCACGCCTTCACAGTGAATGGTCACGTGGGCGGGTGTTTCCTCTTCTTTGAGGCATCCCCGGCAAAGCGGGCTGTCGGTTAGTCCCATGTTATGAAAATGTCTATTTAGTGAACAGTGCCCTGTTATGATTGCCACAGCTTTGCGGAGATATCCCTTCTCAGACGCAGCAGGCTACGTGAAAGACGTTTCGAAATCGTCGGTAGAGCCTCCTTGGCTTGTCTGCATTTGGTTTCCGTTCTCCAAAGTTCAGCATGCTGGCTTTCTGTTCGTGACCTCAGCCATTTCCTAAGCTGGTTGTATGGGAGTGGCATCAGGGGTTCGGGTCCTTCCACTGTAGTTTCCGAGCCTCTTCTAGCGAGTTCATCCGCAGCATCATTGCCCAAGGAGCCGCTATGGCCCTTTATCCACTGTAAGGTGACTCGGTTGTTTATTGACAGTTTTTCCAACTCATGGTGACACTCTAGTATCAGGCTGTTGTTAGTGAGATTGCTGTTGAGTGCTTGTAGGACTGAGGCACTGTCCGAGACTCCTTCTAACCTAATGAGACGCCTCTTTATCACCCAAGATAAACGCCGAACGGCGCTTAGTTTATCCTGTTTTAATCTTAAAATTGGCACTAAGATTTATCTCAAACACCGCATTTCGAACATTGACAAAACACGGTGATAAATGACGTCACACCGTAATAAAGGACCGCGAAGTGTGCAAACTGAACGCCATTTGTATGACTATTGACTTAAACGACAGTATAACTTTGTCGCATTGTCACAGCCTATTGAATTTAATCGAACTCTATTGTCTTCGCTATTTACACAAGTGCTTGAGGCCCGATCATAGAAAATGATATTTATTTGTTACGGATATTAAGTCACGAAAATTTTGCAGCAATTATTACGAAAATGTAGCGGAAAATACAAAATTATTTGTGATGTTACATAACATTAGCACATAATCTACTTTTGTAATTGAATGAAAATTAAGTAAACAAATGCGCTATTATGTATATTATTATTAATTCTTTATTGCACAAAGACAGTGTACAAAAGTATACAATCCGACACACAAGATAGTGTGCCGTACTGGAACACTATTTAAGAAATACTTTTTATATAGGCGACATCAGCGCCACTAGCATTTTTAAAATCGAAAAGAGTCCCGCCTAAATTCTAGGTTCATGGTCACACTACAATAAAAATTTCATTCCATAAAGTGATGAATGAGCACCTTCCGGGTTGATCGCGTGCAATCGGCTGGCACTCTTATCGTACTAAGCACAAAATGTAATGTCAAACTATAGATACTTCCACTATGAAGTAAAAAGACATTGCCAGCAACAACAGATTAGATAAGAATATGGCACAATACTGCAAACCGCTTCTACGTATTTTAGTGTTAAAAACGATCGAGTGCGTACTCGCGCGCGACATGTAGGTTTGTAAATAGTTCGTCCATCAGGGGAATCGAGTCTCGAAGATTTCTAGTAATAGCTTAAAAATGAAGTTGCCGTGAAGTTGCATATTATTATATACTAAAAAACCGGCCAAGTGCGAGTCGGACTCGCGCACGTTCCGTACCATTATCTATACAACATTAGACACAAAGATAAAAAAACAGCAAAAACATCACGTTTGTTGTATGGGAGCCCCCCTCAAATAATTATTTTATTTTGTTTTTAGTATTTGTTGTTATAGCGGCAATCGAAATACATAATCAGTAAAAATTTCAACTCTCTAGCTATCACGGTTCTTGAGATACAGCCTGGTGACAGACAGACGGAAGGACGGACGGACAGACAGACAGCGAAGTCTTAGAAATAGGGTCCCGTTTTTACCCTTTGGGTACGGAACCCTAAAAAGGACAAAATAATTTAGCAAACTTTTTAGGTCATTGATCCTTAAAAAAAAACATCTTTCACAGATCGCTTTTGCAAAAAGTGGCTTTGGAATCTGCCAATCGTGTCAATTGTCATTTTTAAATTGCCATGACCGAGAAGACGGCATTTGTGACAAAAATTACATGTTATCTAGTCCTAGATTTTTAATCTTAGGTTTTTGCACTTGCCACGATCGATCCTGCCTGACAGATCACTTTCGCTTCTCAACATTCATTAGTCGGGTACCTTTTGATTTAGTGATCTGTGAGGATCAAGTGGCAGTCCCTGGTCTCTGCCTACCCCTCTGGGATACATGCGTGAGTTTATGTATGTATGTAGGTTTTTGCAAAAAAAAGTCGCTCAGATTTGTAAACAAATTTGTGCAAAAATCTAGTATTATTGTTCATAATTCTTTATTGCACAAAAGATAGCGTACAACACGTGGACTATCTGTTACATAGTCACGATTTTTTTCTTTAGCGGCGCTTGTGAACGTCTTAATAATGCAGCCTATGTCAATGTAATGCCCCACTGTAGGGCACAGGCCTTCAATCAGAGAGAGTATGGGCTTAATCAGCACGCGTGCCCACCGCGGATAGGCAATTACAGGCACTTAGCTACGTGAACACCTCAGGCGAGCGAGTTTAAAACATCGTGAGGAAACCTACTAATGTTATCCTTCACGGTTAACGGTATCGCCACTACAACTTCCCAAATGTACGTAACTTAAAAAACAAAGTCCTTGGTACCACCGAATGTGAGGCCGGCGTTCTACCACTACGCTACCACCGCTTATGGTGGAAATATTCAGATATTTTTAAGCCACTTTTTGCAAAACTGATCCTAAAAAAATTATAATGTTTTCTCTTGCGGCGGTCTCACCCCTTTCTTAGTAGAGTCGGTGCCTAGCGCCTTCTCCAGGTAGTTCCTCTCCGTGTCGGAGATCCGCGGGTGCTGACCGGGCGAGTCGTACACCACGGCGAACCAGGCCAGCGACCACATCACGCCGATTATGCCTGCGGGTAGCCAGAAGCAATTTTAGATAGGCAAAGTGTTAACTCGGACGCTGTACTGTCTGGGACGGAAAGCTGCTCTTGATGTGTCATCTCCTATCGGAACTTGACTATCAGTATGGCCCTTATTATGAAGCAGCGATATGTTCGGAAGGGTCGTCAACGTCGCGCTTGAGCCCGACAATTCCCTCGAATCTAGCGACAAATACGGTTCTTTTTTTGAATAGTTTCCATAGTTGAATAATTTAGTTGTTTTTTTTTTATTATTATTTATTGAAAAAAATTCACAAAGTACATATTTAATACAACAGACCATCACTCAAATCTGTATAGGTTTATCTGTGAGGTGAGTTACCCTTTGCATACGAGTAAAATTAGCTTAAGAAATATTTTTCTAAGACATTTTGGCACTTTTTTGGTTCACACAAGATTAATTCTTTTTTTCAAGATCGATTCTTTTTTGGAATAGCTATTCATCCTCCTCCACAGCCCCTCCAGCCTCCACATCGGCCTTCTTGAGGTTCCATGTTTCAGCACCGTAGAAGATCGTATTCATTACTCCGACTTGTAACAATGCAGCCTATTTAAGTCCCACTGTAGGGCATAGGTCTTCTCTCAGAGAGAGAGAGAGAGAGAGAGACTATGGACTAAATGCCTGCCGCAGATTGTCAATTTCAAGCGCTGAGGTATGTGAACACCACCGGCATTCGGGTTTCCTCAAGTCCATACTCTCTCTCTCTCTGAAAAAAGCCTGTGCCCTTCAGTGGGACGTATATAGGCTGAATACAAGAGACTCACCGGTGAAGTAGAAGGCAGACTCCCATCCGAAGTGAGCGATGAGGAATCCGCAAATCGGCATGGTGATGGCTGCGCCCAGGGAAGAAGCTGGTGACAAGGAAAAATAACCAGGATAAATACATAAACATTTAATTTCCATCACTGCAGCCTGTTTTAAATGTCAAAAATTGGGACTTTCCAGTACAATAATCGTAAAATTCTGTCTTTTCAGCGCCACAAAACGCGTGACTCGTGCAATCGTACTAACCAGAGTACTAACCAGGCTTCTGATGAAACCCGTAGACGGGATTGGCGATCCAACCTAAAGAATCTAACTATAAAAATGGACATTGTACCCTTTCACCCTAAGTTAAAACATGTTTGAAAAGAATAAATGTGGAATTTCTTTGTTAGCTTCTTCTCCACATAATCCATTAATTGTGAAACTAACAACTTTGACGTTCATTAAGTAAACATTCTGTTTTTATAATCAATGTCCTAGAAGGTCATTGTTTATAATGAATAAAAATATTTGAATTGATGGATAAGCTAATGGACGATTTCACATTGGACGATAACGTTAACTGCATGACATCATAATTCATACCTACAACAGCCCTCCAATGTAGTAGTATATTGTATGAAACTAGATGTCGATGTCGTGTCGTTTCGGTTATCGTCCAATGTGAAACTAGCCACTGCTGGGTTGTCTCGAAGCTATCGTTCTATAGCTATACATTAGTAGTTAATGGGGGTGGCCAATCGGCTACAGTAGCACTGTTATATCGTACAGAGGACAGCACATAGACCTTTTATCCTCTCGATTCATTCGGTCAGGGTGTGGATGCAATGCCGCAGACAGCGTATTCGCCCTAGCTCGTCACTCTACCTTCAGGAAACGTTTGAAAGAACATTACTTGTCAACATCCTAACTCCTTGATGTTTTATATGAGTAGGTTCTTAGAATGTATTTTATTATGTATGTATGTATGTATAATTTATTTGATGGTTTATGTAGTTTATTATTTTCATTACTAGCATATTATATATATTTTTTAGTAGATATTTATATTAGTCCTATTTTGTTATCTGTGTAAGTGTAGTGTATGTTGAGCACGTGCATAGACCCGTTTTATACCTTCACTCCGATTCCCCAAGGTTTGCTGGAAGAAATCTCTCACAGAGATAAGCTCGCCTTGTACATGTAATTTCGTATCATCATATTTCCTGTACTGTTTTTCGTGTGCAATAAAGTATTAATTAAAATGAAAGTATTAATTTTAATCTGTCAATAGGAATGCAACTCTATAACTTTGAACATAAGAACGAACTACCCTGTACCTACTGATTGATAGGTTCGTTTGTACTGAATCTTGAACAAAGTCACGTTTCTGACAACCTTTGGGGAATTTTTCCTTTCGCAAGGAGGTCTAGGTTGGGTGGAGGAAAACGCGAGTTTAATTGTTTTTAAGCTCATTTACACGCGGCCATTTCATAAGACAGTCCAGTGAGCTTCGAGGACAGTACAAATAATACGAGCACGAGCCACTTGCGCTCAACAAAATGATAAAAATTCTTTTACACTTTAGCTACGTATATACAGCAAGATGACACTACTATATCGATTTATATTGTGTAAAGATACACGTAGGCTGAACAATAATAATATAGGAAAATATTATAATTTTGTCTACCAGAAAACAGTCGTAACATATTTAAAAAAGTACCTACATAGTACAATTAGCGGCCTTATTGCGAATAGCAATTGGCCTTATTGCCATTAGCCTATTAATGACACGCCTGTGCCGTTAGAAGTTAAAGTGCATTTTATTTTATAAAGAGTATTATTTATTATTACTTATTTTTATTTATTTAAGGCCTAATTATTCGGAATCGGAGTCCTGACGGTCGCTATAGCAATAAGTACTTATGTTTGAGAGTTAGACAATTGGAATCGTTCAAAACTTGGTGCGCGCGATACAGCGCGCAACAGGTCAGCTCCTAGCTGGACTGACCTAGTAAATTGCATCGTGTAAATGTGCATTCAATTTGTTGGTCGACCGATCGAAGGTTCATTCTTGGTCGACTCACGTGCTTTTTGCGTTGGCACCTGAGCGGTTCCTCGAAAATGTTCAAGGTCTCAAGGGTCGATAAGGTAACTTTTGAAACATTGAGGACCTGTAACTTTGGTTTAGGTTTATGTTCTGTGCTGTCGTATGTCATGACGGCGTCGATAAAAACCGGCCGAGTGCGTGTTGGGCCACGCGCACTGTAGGGTTCTGTAGAAAGAGGGTTTTTTATCTGCTTTACAGAACTAACAACTTCATGTTATCGATTCGAGGAGCCGAATCAGCTTGTCTGGTTGTCTGGTTGTATCGAGCAGCAAAATTAGCGTTACTCGTCTTCTTATCGTGGTGCCTCCCCGACAAGCGAAGGTTGGCAGTCAGCTCTTCATATTACTCGTAGTTAACATAGTAGTTAAGTGAAAGTTAACGTTTCAAGTTAACTTGTTAACGTTTGCTAACTAATACTAGTTAACTTGTAGCGTTTATTAAGTCGCAGTTTCTGTGCTATTTTGAATGAAACATTTTTGAATTTGAATTTGTGTATCTCTGTCTCTCGCAACTTACTCATTACGTTTCTTTACCGGCTATCGAGCTCATCAACCTCAGCCGATAGGTAAAGCTTGTTACTATTAATATAAATACAGTTATCTACCGATATCTTTTGATAACATCGAGAGCGCTAGAAAGAACTGACCTAACTAACCAATCGATCGTCCGGCTATTTTTACGACGCGTCTACTGTCCCCGTGACATCTAAACAACGACTTATTTATTCATAGCATTTTTTTTTTCAACCTAAAAATGGGTATTGGGGATGTTTTTTATGGATATCTTTTTAAGTCTTTATGTAGAAATCGCACACGTGTGATTGATTTGCGTCACTCTGCCCTGTAAGGGCGGATGGAACTTTCCCATCAGGGGCCCAAAATCCTGAGTAAAATAGCAGAGCTATTATTTATGAGCTGTAGGGCCGGTTTCTGAATTGAGAATTTCACTAAGTAAATACTTAAGTAACGTTCTGTCACGCACTTTTCTGAGAAATTCCAAGAGACAGCACTACAGTTAACTATCTAATTAGCGAAATTCTCAATTCAGAAACTGGCCCGTGGGCTGGCTTTTTAAGATTTTTCCCTGTGCCGATGACCTTGAGCGTTTGACACAGGTGTGCAGCACTTCAACATTTCACCGCTAGATGACACGACTGAATTAATTCCTAGTAGTAATCTCCATAGAAAGACGCTCGCGCTGCCGCACACACATAGTCTCATTTCCTTCGCGTAAGCACACGCCGCCAAACGCACACATATATAGCCGAATTTCGAACGCGTCGAGCGAGCCGAGCGGTTTCTACTACTTTTCTAGCCGGCTCGCCAGCCCGCCCGCGTACGCGTAGATTGAATAGACTACAATCTAATGCCTTCTTGTATAGCATGCGTCATTACAAACAAAAAAGATAAAGGTAGGTACAATTCTTCAAAACTTATCTATGCTTTGTAGAAAGAATAGCTTTCAAACAAAAATCACATGTTTAGTAAGTACGTACTTATTTACCTACCTACTTATGAAATAGTACATGTTTTTGCACAACAACAGGTTTTTATGTCAAAAAGTGAAAAAAATTATCTTATCTTTTTTCAATAAAGTGAATTTGACTTTGATTTCACATGGATGTATTTCGGGACTCAGTGGCAGAATTGGAACGTAGGAAGCGACTTCCCCATATGAAATAAAAAATATATTTCTAATGCCAATTCCATGGAAAGTAGAAATTACGACCATTTTAATTGTTATCCGGATTTTACGTCGTTAGGGTTGTCACGCTCTCAGATAGTAATTTATAATCCGGATCTGATTTTGAAAAAAATATGTAAATACCTGGTGCCGTTATTATTGATATTAATTAAAATAGTAACATGATATACATCGCATATAACAACTTTATGTAAACTTTATGTGACGTGAAGAATTTATATAGGTACATAAAGTTGATCAGCGAAAAACACCTAGATAAAATTGTTGTCCCATTTTGATGTTACTAACTTGAAATTTTCTATACGATTAGTTTTTTTGCTAAAACCGACGGAGAAAATCGAAAACTTGGAGAAGCTGGTCTCCATGAGTTTCTTTTTTTTCAACGGCTTGGGATAATGGTAACACTTAGGGGTGGTCTTTTAAAACAACATAAACTCGTTGCATAAACCCTAGATAGGACGGTGACGTAAATTAATTTTTATGGCAAATTTAATAGTGCCGATTGAAAAGTAAAATTGCTTAAATTTTCAACCAACACCTAATGCAGGTTTTGCCACTTGCCACCGCTGGTCTAGCGGCTGGACTAATATGGTATCAACTTTATAGTCACACAGCGTTTGAATGCTAAAATAACTAGACGTGTGAAAATTATTGAATTTTTGGTTGTTCTAATTTCGGTCTTATCAGGTGCTAAAAGATTTCCAAGTTCCACATATGGTGTAAACTTGGAATTTTCCATCCTTACAGGGTGATCCCTCAAACCGATAAGAAAAATCTGACTTGGAAAATCCGGTCTCTACAGCTTTTTTGTCAAAGCCTGAGAAAACGGTAACATTACGGGGTAGTCTTGTCGAACAAATGTTGAATAAGACCTTGGGTTGGATGACAACGTTAACTTACTTTTTACAAAATGGCGTAAGTCAAATTTCAAGCTGGCTCCTAAAAATTTAAAAATTCTGATTTTTATCTCTGGCTCCGTTTTTCTATGAAAATTAGTATTGGAGGTTTTTGTGGTCGCTGATGACTACTCTGCGCCATGTATTGAACGCAGGTTTGATGACTTCCAGCCTCCCGAACAAGCCGGTTTCCGAAAGGGCTTTAGTACCATTAGACCACATCCACACGTTGCGGCAAATTATACAGAAGACTGAGGAGTATAATTTGCCATTATGCTTTGCGTTTGTGGACTTTGAGAAAGCCTTCGATTCGATCGAGTTATGGACAGTGCTCGAGTCTCTCCAGCGTTGCCGTATTGACTATCGGTATATCGAGGTGCTGAAATGCTTGTACAACAGTCCACTATGACCACAGAACCACTATGACGGTCCGAGTACAGGAACAGAATTCGGAGGCAATTCCATTGAAAAAGGGCGTAAGACAGGGAGACGTTATCTCTCCAAAAATTTTCACAAACGGACTGGAAGATACCTTCAAGCTTCTGGAATGTCAGGGACGCGGCATCAATATCAATGGCGAGTACATCACTCACCTTCGATTTGCCGACGATATAGTAGTCATGGCAGAAACGATGGAAGACTTCGGCATAATGCTCGAAGACCTCAGTCGAGTTTCCCAACGGGTGGGCCTTGAAATGAACATAGACAAAACGAAGGTCATATCGAATGCTCGTTTTGTGCCCACCCCAATAACATTGGGGAACTCGACTCTCGAAGTTGTAGACGAATACGTCTACTCAGGACAAACAGTCCAACTAGGCCGGTCCAACTTTGTGAAAGAGGTCGAATCCAACTTGGCTGGGCAGCATTCGGGAAACTTAGAAAAGTCCTTTCGTCTAATATACCTCAATCGCTCAAGACAAAATTATACAACCAGTGATGACTTAAGGCACTGAAACGTGGCCTCTCACTATGGGCCTCCTAAGAAAGCTCAAGGTCACGCAAATAGCTATGGAAAGGCCTATGCTTTCTCTACGATATCGAATCAGAAATGATGAGATTCGTAGAGGAACGAAAGTCACCTTAGCCCAGCGGATTACTAAGTTGAAGTGACAGTGGGCGGGGCACATAGCAAGCAGAACTAATGGCCGATGGGGCCGAAAAGTTCTCGAATGGAGACCACATATCGGCAAGCGCTGCGTAGGACGACCAGCTGACAGATGACCTCATCCAAGTGCCAGGAAGACGCTGGATGAAATCCGCTTCCAACTGGTCTTTTTGGAAATGCATGGAGGAGGCCTATATCCAGCAGTGGACTTCTTGTGTTTCCGTGACTCGAGAGGTTTCTTTACAAAAGCTGCTGAAAACTTAAAATATAGTGTAAAAATACAGAGGTTTTTATAAACATTTTAAAAGAGTGGAAATTTTGATAAATTTCAAGCTTGGATTAAGATTTTGGCTCAAAATCTTTGAATTTAAATCATCGACTTTACGCATATTTTTATTTTATTTTACACTACGCGCATTCACTAAAGCGGTTTCAAAAGGGTGAATATGTGTCATCGCTATCGTGCCTGTGGCCAATAGTCCATTGAGCAAATCTGACTGGATAATTTTTTTTCTATGGTATAACACAAACAAAATTATAAAAATTTTAAGAACAAAAGCAAAATAATTAATTTTTTACAGAAGAAAAAAAACATTTCAAAATGGATATTGACCAAAGAAATAAAACAAAAATTATGAAAATGGAAAAAGACTTCGTTGTTAAGGATGTTGGCAAAAGAGCTACAAATGGATTTGAGTGCTTATTTGGCCTGCATCCTTGTTTCAGCACAAAGACTGATAAATATAATTATTAATCAACAGTGCCTCCTCGTCTTAACTTATATTGGTATATTATAACAGATTAATCTGTTGATAATCGTATTAATAGTGTAATTCATACCATTTCTATTATTTCATTCCGATAGCACAGAAAACATACAGCATTTAAGTGATTTTTGGCGTTAAAGCTGATAGTTAAAAACTATCTATACTATAGTGCAGGGAATTCTAGTTTGATTGCGTTGTGTGGACGTTATTATTATTATAATTTTGGAACTCCCCACCGACGAATATTTTCAAGATACATTAAACTATTCATTGTGACACTTAAATAAAAATATGTAATATCGGTAAACCAGGAACGCAGATTTTTGTTTAATCTACTGTGTGATACAGTACTTCTATTTCTATTTGGTTACTTTTTGTTACACTTTTCCTTTTTGTTAAGGTTTCAGTTGTTTTTTTTTGTTACGTGTACAAAAAACTTACCTACTTTCTTTTGTTGTCATTATAATTACGGAACCCAAAAAATATTATGCGCGTTAAATTATATATTTAAATTACGTTGTACCTAAAAATGAGCACCGAATAAATCTTGAATAAAAAAAACCCGGATTTTGTGCCAACCCTAGCAAAAACAATTGAATAGGATCAACTTATACATGTCATGGAAGTGTGATTTATATTACATGTAGGGAAGGTAAAGAGCATAATTATTGCAGTGTAGATAACTTATCCCAATACAGCGGAATTTCGAGAAAATAAAAAAACTAAAAACAAGTACCTACACACGTATATAAATTATAATTCCTACAAAATTTTTAGCATTACGCCATTGATTCTTCTAACAATACTTCCGCATGTACAATAAAATGCGTGATAAAAATATACAGCGTTTTATTTTATTTAAAACAGAAAAACATGTCAGGCAGATAGAAAAAAAATTCAGAGACGAAATCTACACAGATTCGTTTTGTATGTTTAGAAAAGGTTCTAAACATAACATTATTGACACAATTCATATAACTATGTAAAATATTTTTCTATATATCCGGATGGGAACGACCGAGCCGAGTTCGATAGCGCTATCTTCTTCTGGTCGTTACGGAAGTGAGCGGTGCGGAAATACTAAGTACTGTAATTCGGCTTGGTTCACTCAAAGGTTATGAATCAAGTAGGTATTATTCGTAACGCCCCAATCGAAATTATTATTTACCAACACATTATTTGCCGCCTATGTACCCTACAATCTAACGAGGAGGCGAAGTGCGAGCGCAAGGAGTGAAACAAAACTCAATCAAACTAAAATGAACCTTAAATGCTAGTAGTTAGAGACTAGAAGGCTCGAGCAACAAGTCTGGCCGCGTGCGGCCGACCTAATCGCGACAATAAATGGATTATAATACATAGGTAGTTAGGTTTAATGTACCTCACTTTTAACGTGATTTAGGCACAAATACTAAAACGATGTTTCGCTTAGGTTGGTAATGTTACAATAGCTCGGATGGGAAGAGGCGTCCCTTGAACGGCAGAGAGCTCTTGGTTCGAATACTAGTAAATGATCGGTTTCCTTTTTACTTTTCTTTTTTTGTTATTTACTTAAATAAAAAAATACAAGAATTGGGATTTTATATTGTATGTTTTTCTAACGATTGAAGCTCGATCACTACTACAAAAATCAGTTGCCGTGCGTTGGTCTTGCAAACACTCGAAAATGTCTCCACCGATTGGACTAATAGCTATATAATATTTTTTTGTTTTGTTCGGACATGGGACGTGGGGCGAGGGTCGGAAAAGACCCATCCTTTCAGGAGCATGTTTCATAGAACTACAATTCATTGTGACTATGACAATTCGATGTACATTGCGGATTAACAAATAGACTGCTGCGCAGTGTACTTCGAATTGTCATAATAAACTACGAAATTATAGTTTTATGAAACTTGACCCAGTACATTTTGTACGAAAGTGAATTGGAAAGATGCGGCGTCTTTTTCGGTCCCTCGCCCCACGTCCTTGGCCTACAATCGGTAATTTTGTATGAGAATTGCTACTTTGAATTAATTTCACTAAATGGCGCTCGAGGTGAACTTTGGAAGGTTGATTTATGATTGATAAATCGCTTATGAAAAGTTACAATGAAATCAATGGTGATGCGAAGAGCGCCTGGTCACAGACAACAGGCAACGAGTAGGCTGGGCTTTCCTCGTAAGGCGTAATGTGATAAATTGATGAAAACGTTTTTTCTGAATGAGTAACTATTGTTCCTGTTAGTTTTAAACATTAACATACAAGATTTTGATATTGCCCGTAAGACTGTATAAGCTTAAACGTAATCCACTGCGCATTTAAAATGGTACATAAATTCTTAGCTTTTTTTTAAGCATTCTTACGGAATATATTTACTCATAGAAGGCGTAAGGTTATGACAGTTGTCAAACATCCAATAGGGAATCAAGGAGTTAAATTATATCATATATTAATTTCAACGGTCTGCCATGTTCCTAGAGGATGTCACAAGCGATTCAAAAACGTCTGCTAGCCAGTTCCAGCACACTGTAGCCCCTTAATGTAAGAACAGACACAGATTGCACAATAGGTTAGTAGAAGGGTTATCTTTCATCGTTAGAAAACATTGTTTATTAATTAAGAAGCATTCAGACTGTAATTTTTTAAGGCCTGGCCTTATGTCTTGCTTAGGTAGCTACTTATTTCAGAGAATGACTTATTTTGGCGAATTTCCCAACAAAGAAAAAACAAAAAGTGAAAATATTAATTCACACGTTTTAACCCCATATAATTCACCACCTTAGGTGTTGAACGCTTAGTGAATAGTAACAATTAATTCTTAGTGATGGTGAATTACAGGATTCTGAAAAAAAACGTGCTTATATTTTTTAAATTGAGAATCTTCGACGTGTTTGATCTATCGTCCTGATACAGACTAAATATACATTGTATCGTCCTATAATTTTCCCATTTGAAATCGGCAAAGTACCGCAGCACCATAGATCTCGTATCATAATAATTTGCAATGTACGTGGCGCGCGCGATGCGTGACCAATTGCAAGGTTTCTCGGAACTACGAGACAAGTGTATAGTTCTTTACGATAGTGCGATAATGGCCGCGTAGGTATTATAATTGCTTAATTCCGACAACCTAGACACGCCTGTAAAACAATAAACTTTCGACTCGACTCCTTCTAGACTTTATTACTTATGTTGCGACTGGTAAAGTGGCCATGCAAGTATTACGTAAGCACTACAGAAGGGCGAGGGCTAAGCTTTGCATATTTTTTATGACATGGGGGGGGGTCTGGATGGTGATTACGTCAGCAGTAGGTATTTATTTTTTTACTTTTTTTTTAATTTATTCGATTTTGCTTTGAACACTACCCAACCCTACTTGTCTGTGCTTGAAAACGAAACGCATTTTCGGGATTCACATAAATAATGGATAAGTTTGGAACCGATTAGGGGAATTACCATGCCCTATTCACGTATCTAAATTTCTTGCGCCAATGTATCGTTTCGTTTCACTACGATTTGACGATTTAAATACACTAAAAGAAAACCGGCCAAGTGCGAGTCGGACTCGCGAAGAAGAGTTCCTTATCATTATCTAAACATTAGACACAAAGATCGTGAAAAAATGGCAAAAAATCACGTTTGTTCTATGGGACCCCCCTTAAATACTTATTTTATTTTAATTTAATTGTTTTTTTTTAAGCGAATATAGAACCAAATATTATGTGAATATTTGATGTGTCTACCTATAGCCGTTATAAATATCGGGCAAAACGGCAAAAAAATACGGTTTTTGTATGGGAACCCCCTTAAATATTTATTTTATTCTGTTTTTAATATTTGCTGTTATAGCGGCAACCGAAATTCATCATCTGTGAAAATTTCAACTGCCTATCTATCACGGTTCATGAGATACAGCTTGGTGACAGACAGACGGACAGTGAAGTCTTAGTAATAGGGTCCCGTTTGGCACCCTTCGAGTACGGAACCCAAAAAATGCATATATACCAGTGTTTACGAAAGCACGGGGGGGGGGGGGGGGTAAGAGCTTTTGCTGACGAGGGAGGAGGGCGGGTAAATAATTATAAAACTGTTTTTACAGCCTTCTGTAGGTCTGGGCTCCATTTCATAGAACGACAATTTATAATTTACTATGAGATTTCGAAGGACATTACATAGCTGATTAACCCGGATTAAACTGTTGCCTTATTCTGCATGTTATCGATTGTTTGTTAGTTTTCTTACCTGTATTATACACCAATAAAGCTAATTAAAATAAAATTAACAAGTGGGAATCGGCAACGCAATGTAGGTAAATCGAATTGTCACAAACTGAGTGCGATTGTAGTTTTATGAAATGCGGCCCCTGTACAGTCGGTAGGTCTACCATTACATTTTTGTTGCAAAGTAGCCCGTAACGTGACGGAGTAGGGCGCACTTGTGTGAAGTCCACGGTTCACAAAACATTTGCGTGCAGAGAATATACGGCACGGTCGTGTTCAAAACGTGAACATATATATTTTTTTCACAACCTTGTTAATTTTTTAACAGACCTGCCAATATTACTACATTCATTAAATAAAAAAGTTCCACACGACACAATCACTTGACCTGGCCCCAAACTAGGATACCCTGTGCAATGGTAACCAGGCAAGGACATCACAAACAAATTGAACTTTCCCTTAAACATCGGTGAACGACTCCAATGTCAACCGGTAGTTAGTTACGTTGGGTCGGGCGGCTTCACAACAAACACAAAAACTGGCCAAGTGCGAGTCGGACTCGCGCACGAAGGGTTCCGTACTTATTATCTTTACAACATTAGACAAATATCGAATTTGAGAACAGCGTCATCTATAGAAACCAAGAAGCGTTTAACACATCGGCGCTGTGAAGGTTACATAGATGGCCGGTACAACAAGGCGAGCGCTCTCTTTAGACAATGTTTGTTGTATCGGAGCCCCCCTTAAATATTTATTTTATTCTGTTTTAGTATTTGTTATTATAGCGGCAACAGAAATACATCATCTGTGATAATTTCAACTGTCTAGCTATAACGTTTCATGAGATACAGCCTGGTGACAGACAGACGGACAGACGAACCGACAGACAGACAGACAGACGAACAGTGAAGTCTTAGTAATAGGGTCCCGTTTGGCACCCTTCGGGTACGGAACCCTAAAACAGTAGTTATTAGTGTAGGTTAGCTTAATCTTTATTCATTGAAAGAAATAACCAAGACCTTAGCCGTTCCTTCAATATTGATAAAATTTAAATCACTTTCAATAAGCACGATTATATTCTGTAAAGTTTATAATTCTCAATTTTTTTCTTACCTAGGCACAAATGTACCGCGTCAAGTTAAAAAATGGATGAAAAAACAAAAACAAATAACTTTAAACTTTGGCTTATTATAAGTGCCATAATTATAGATACTGAAAAAACGGTTTTAATAACAATCAAAATACTTATTTCTAGACCACTGTCTAGAAAGAATCGTCAGTGGTCACTAGTCCACTGACACAATTAACCACAAAGTTAATCAGCAAACTAGCTTGTGTTAATTCTTTTCTAATCTTGAATGTTACGACTAGTGTTTTGGTTTCTGTTTTTAACACATTTGGGTAGGTAGGGCATTTATTATGCACGACCCTTCTCTGTAATAACAACATTATTACGCAATTTCTATTTGCTTCAATAAAAGTGGTTTTACTAAGAATTAACAGAACAAAAGACG
Source organism: Yponomeuta evonymella (assembly GCA_963969515.1). Lineage (NCBI taxonomy): Eukaryota > Metazoa > Arthropoda > Insecta > Lepidoptera > Yponomeutidae > Yponomeuta > Yponomeuta evonymella. The sequence continues at coordinate 2,152,431 of OZ018361.1, read as the reverse complement.
CCGTAAGGTACGAGTAAGTGGATTGTGTCTAGACCGACAACACGTGACTAATCTACATGGATACCTACGGATCTACGAAGATTAATGAAGTGTTAATTTCCTGAGATAAAGATGGAGTACGCTTATCAGCGGTGGTAGATCATCGGGAGAACGCCTGCCTCACATTTAAGAGATTCTAGGTTCGAGTCCAGCACTTACCTATACTTCCCGTAGAACCAAGTTTGATAATAGGCAAGAAGCAAGAGTCCTCGGTTCGATTCCAACATTTATCAATAGTTCCCGTTGATCGAGGTTTGAAAAAAGACGTGTAAGTACTTGAAATCGGGACGAACGGGCACTCGTAAAAAACCCGATAAAAAAAGAAACGTATGGGCCCGAGACCTGAATTTCATCGGAATCGGCCGGTAAATAAAAAAGTCGACTCTTCAATTCAATTGAATTAATTTGAAGTGGCAGTGGGCCGGCCATATTATCCGAAGAACTGATAACCGATGGCGTAGACGAGTTCTCGAGTGGAGACCGCGGATCAGTAAACGTAGTGTGTGTCCTCAGACTCGGTAGAACGATGATCTTCGCAGGGCGGCTGGCAAGAGCTGGATGAGAGTAGCCGAGGACCGTGCTCAGTGGCGAGCTATAGGAGAGGCCTATGTCCAGCAGTGGACAAGCATAGGCTGATGATGATGATGATGGATTTGAAATTAAAAAATTGGCTACTTAGGATTCATACTTTCCTACAATTTTCTTATAGTACATCATTTTCATGATAGTTTCCGTTTTCATCCTATAGATATGTTAATCTACTGTATTAATATCTATCAGTTTTATTGTATTTCCCTCCTGTTTTTATAATGTTCATGTCACCACATCACGGGTTGGCTGGAAGAGACTTCTGTGGAAATAGGCACGCCAAAATACACATTTTTATTTTGTAATTTTCGTGTGAAATCTAACATATTATATGTAATATAAAAATCTCGTGTCAGATGAAATTCAGAATTAATAAAATTCCATATAGATGACGGAGCAAATTTTTCATCAATTCAACTATGACATTGTTTGTGCTATAAAGAATGCACGGAGGTCAATCGGTTGACAAAGAAACCAGGTTATCATGCCCGCATAGCCCGCCGCGCCGATACAATGCTAGGAATGATAAATTACCATAAATTACCATATTGCACTATCTATTTCTATACGAGTATTATACATAAGTACATAAACTCACGCCTGTATCCCAGAGGGATAGGCAGAGCCACGATCCTGACAGATAACTTTCGCTTCCTCAACATTCATTAGTCGTTGCATCCACGCACGCCGGTTTTGTGTACTTTTCATCTTGCCCTTTGCTAATACAGCCCCTATTTGGTCGATCTATGTCCGCCTGGGTCGTCCCTTACCGGCCCTTCAACCCACATTCGCTCGATATATTTGTTACGTCAATCTTTCTTCCTTCATCCTCTCCACATGTCCAAGCCAACGCAACATTCCAACGAATATTATAAAAAGAGGGGGGGGTAAACTTCAAAAGTACTTATCCGATTTCAAAAATTCTTTCACCAGTATTTATAGTGGACCTTAAGGGTGGACACAGGCTATATTCTAATCCGTTGACGTGACGCGAACGTAGTCGCGGGCATTGCTGGTTAGGTATATTCAAATGTAATAAATAAAAATCTCGTGTCACAGTGTTTGTTATCGAACTCCTCCGAAACGGCTTCACCGATTTTTATGAACTTTTTCTGTGTATATTTGGTAGATCTGAGAACAGGTCGTAGGCTAATTAATATGGCAAAAAGAACGTTTGCCGAGTCAGCCAGTGTACTATAAAATAGAAGTTTCAAAGCAATAACTAATTTTCTTTAAAATAAATGGTGTGCTCTATTATTTTACAAATACTAAAAAAATCAAAAGTAAATAAAAACCGAACCGGACAGGGCCGGGGGGGGGGTCACGGGGTAGACCGACAGCCCGATGGTCGGACGACGTGATAAAGTCGTCAAAGGGTTCGTGGATGCGAATTGCGAGAGACCGGGAAAGATGGCGTAAGGGGGAAAAGTCACCTAGCAGTGGACAGAGGTGGGCTGATGATGATGATCATGAAATAAAAACAGTTTATCTTTAAAATAGATAAGAAGATAAGATAAGAATATTGTTTACTGTATACCGGAAAAACAGTTAGAGAACCGCAGTTACAAAAGGAAAGTTACAATTGGGGGCCTTATTGCTAATAGCAATTTCTTCCAAGCAACCTCACATTAAAGAATTCGCCGAAGGAGAAACAAATACGGGTAGTCGATGCAAATACGAATATCAATAGACATACATCGTAATAATAATCAACTTATATAAATAGCTACAAGCTTCAAACTTAAATATTTCTTTTATTGACTATTCATTATTATATTCTTTGTTGCATTAATCTGTGCTGAGCCAGAGGTCGCGGGTTCAAGTCCCGGCATGGGTGGAATTTTTAGCCTCTCAATAGGTTTTTAACTATTCATTTGTAAGTTTACGTAGAACCTGAACCTGCACGGCTGACAAATGAATCGTGTGATTTTAAAACGACACATGTCCTTTCATTACAACTTTGCAGGAAATAGAAAAAACTGATTTATTCAAATACTAATATCTACAACAGCAATATTTTAGCATATTATATTGATTTCTGTATGAATAAACTACAATTTTTTTTTCTAATGTAAATCAATAGGTAGGTGTAAATAATTTAATAAAAAAAAAATGGGCAAGTGTTATTTTAAAAACACATGTGACTTGTGTTGTTTTAAAATCACACGATTCAAATGTAATCCAACCGCATCTTTTGGACTCCGTTGAAGAATAATTCGTTCCAAGTGAATTATCTATCGAATTCAACCTTTAATGAGGTTTAACTACCTTAATTTCATTTATAAAGATTTTCCTGCCTATCTATAATAATTGAAAGACAATTTTTGAAACAGAAGAAAAAGAAGAAATACATTTGTTTATCGCCACACCGACATTATACGAGGCATATGAAACAAGGAAAAACTGACAAGGCAAAACACAAAAACAACAATAAAGGGGCAATGTACAATTTGGCATAAAGACTCCGTTCATTCAAAAGCTACAAAGATAAAGCAAGGCGAACACCAATAAATCATCGAACGTCCAGTCAGACGTACTATGTACAGCAATTAACATAATAATATTACGATAACACATGAAAAGGTTCTTGTTCCCAGTTATCAGTAAACAAACCAATGCAGTTCATCCCTGACCCCGCAGTGTATTTCCAATGACCAGCAATGTAATGAACCGGCTAAATAGTGATAGCTACTACGGCTACCCTGGACGAGCTATCCCGCGGAAGTGACGTCATACAATGTTCCCAGAACGAGGCGTATTGTTTTGTTACTTGGTATATCATTATTAGCTTAATTATTATTCCGGATTCGCTTGGTATATCGTTTACAAATTTGAACAGTAGCGAGGTAGAATTAAAATAAAGATTTTCATAAGGAGCCTATATAAGTCCCACTGTAGGGCACAGGCCTTCTCTCGGGGAGAGAGTAAAAAAGATTATTTTATTAGTTTTTAGCTGAACTGTCTTTGTTTAACAGAACTTTAAACGAAAACTGTGAATACAGAAAGTTACAAAAAACCGTATTCACGACACTAAAACAGTAAACTAGTTAAACAGTATAGCTACAGCATGGGAACCAGTGCTTAAGTGCATGAGACCCCTTTGCTAGAAGTGTGACTGTAGATTTAATTTTAATTTCAATAACTAATAACCAATATTTTTGAGTTTATAAAAAATAATTGTTTTTTAGGTTGAATTTTAATTTCAATAACTAATAATTAGTATTTTTGAGTTTCTATAAAATTATTGTAGTGTCAATTTCAATTTAAAAATTTGCCAAAATATTTTTGGAACGTAACTTAATAATTTTTGACGAGGGTGGTAAACTAACAGTTAATGCTTTCAAAAAAACGCCTGTCACCTCAGTATACCGAGACCACGGCACTTCCAAATGTACCGAAACGTCGGAAAATTGTAAAACTGAAAAGTAAACGAGTAAATATCCGTTAAAATTCAGTTTTATTATGTCTAGTGCTCGTGGTAACCTCAGAAAATACTGAGTAAACTAGTTCTTCGAGCACAGCAGAAATTAGCTAAATTGCTTAGAATATGTAAGGAGAAGGGCACTGTAAAGCCGGGTCTCTTGCTCGTGATTATCATGAAACATTACACAAAACAATCGGTTTTCAATGCTCCAAATTAACTTTTTATTTGCTTCCCCTACCAACGAAAATGTTTTGCGCAAAGAAAACGAAAAGTTTTGTGTAATTTTTTTAGCAGGAGAAACACCTTTACCATCATCATCATCAACCACTTGACGTCCACTGCAGGACATAGGCCTCCCTCATGGTTTTCCTAACCATGAGGGGTTTTGCCATAATCGCCACGCTTGGCAGACGGGCCGGCCGGCGATCGCAGTATGCGGTTGGAATCTCCTGGTAATATATTTCCTTAGTCGCCTTCTACGACATCTATGGAAGGAAAGGACGCTATTCTTAATCGGACGCCACACGGACATCTTTACAATGCGCCGTGAATACTTTACTTCAGATAAAACATCACAGGTTGCCGAGAGCGGCCTTATAGTAAATTTAAATTACTTTATTGGAAAAAAAATATTAAAAACCATACACCAGACTAACCTCCAATCAGTTCTACCAGTCCTCTATTCTGTAACTGTCCACTGGGTGACTTAAATAATCCAAACCAGTTGAGACTTATAGTAGTCACCACTGAAGTCTTACGGTCTTATAAAAAACAAGATTCCTCTAAAACAAGGCAGTTCATATAATCTGTCGTTCGTTACCCTTTACCACAGACTATTTAAACTGCATCTGAGGAGTCTTTTAAGGAATAGTGTTTTTATAAACAAGACTACGTCTCGAGTGCCTTGTTGGTCTAGCGTTTAACACGCTTGACTATCAAAATATAAGTCGTGATACTTCCGGTCGACGTCGAGTCGGCTACCGTACTTGATTTGTACTAATGGCCTGGCCACAGTCTAGCTGTGTTTGTGATGTACTCGCCTGGTTGCCATAGCACAGCGTATCCTAGTTTGGAACTTGGTAAGGAGGTCGTATTATGCGGATGTTTATTTTCGTTATTATTGCATGAACGCAATAAGGACAGACCAGGACAAAAGTCCATGACCATGGTGGCGCGTGCTCTACAGAATAACGGTGCAGATCTAGTTATGATTTCCAACGTTGAGAATACAATCGCGCGGTAAAGCGTGTCAGTGTACAGTAGCTGAGTTAAACGGGTGAACCGCAAGCAAGAAATAAAACTATAGCGACTTATGTTAGATATTCGACGCGTCACGCATGAATTTATTCAATAGACCACAAACGACAAAATGAAATAAAATATGATGTGTAAATAAACAGACCTAATGTGAAATTGAAGGGAGCAGAATTACTCACTCGACCTGAGTTTGATAAGGTCTTGTTTGACGAGAGTTTAAAACTTTACGGTTTTTCAATTATTACGTAAGACGGTTTCGGTTTTCATATTTTTTGTTTCAATAGTTTTTTTCTTACGGGTCTGGCTTGTCAGGAGTTTAAAACTAAGTGTTCGTTTACTGCGTAAGTTTATGTAGGATTTTCGTATCTCAGGTTAAAAAAAACGATGGTCAGAAAGTAGTTAAAAATTTACAGTCAACCTTTTTTTTGACAGAGGTTTAACAATATTTAAAATATCTTTGCGCGGGCAGTGGCGTTTCATTAATTTTTACGCTTTTTTAACCGACTTCAAAAAAGGAGGAGGTTATCAATTCGAGGCGTATACTTAATTCGTTGCTTTAAAATTTGAAGTTCTCAATATCCATCTCCATTAACTTTCATATTTTATGTCTCTTGTTTCTTTTCTAACTTTTTAATGCTGTAGTGTTGTGAAGTCGGTTTTTATTTTTTAATTTATTTGTCATTTCTTTTGTTCAATAAAGCCCCATACTTAGCCATTTCTGTCAGGTAATAGATTACGTTTAGTAGACTAAACGTGTCTATTGGAAACAATAGAACATAACATTCAGACAGTGACAAAATGTTACAAAATAAATAAATACCTAACAGAGTTATTTGTACTGCCATGACGATCGTCTTATGTATCAATGCCAATGCCAAGAAAAGAGATATTTTTATTAGATAATTTAAAAGAAAATGGCTTTGATATTAAATTTCGTTGGGAAGATTGTATAAAGATCCGTGTTTCAGACTATTACGGTAAGCCTGTAATTTAGGTATCGTCTGAACGATTGGCTTGGTCTGATCTTGCCGAGGACAATTCTAGATGGCTTTACAACAGTCGAAGACAAGTCTTTTTTTGTTTTATCTTTTTCAAATCTACCACGTGATGCCATAACCAGCTCCTATATTACGCGCACCAAAAAAAGGGGAGTATTAAGTATGGGGAGAGCGTCGTTCATGTGCTCTCATGTGACTGACGAAGCCGTTTTCAAGTAAGTTTTCCGTTTGAGTAGTGGTACTGTGTGGCAGCTGGTGGTCTACATCTGATTTCATCACGTCCGGCGTCAAGAGCAGCGCTTCGTTTGATCACGAAATCAAAGATGTTAGTTTCAACTTTCAACTAAATGTCGCCACACGGCTCTGTCTTCTGTCTAGATGATTGTGTAAGTTCGTAGTTGATAACGACTTCTGAGAAACAAGACGGTCCAGAATTTAGGCGGATCAAAGATCATGACATGTACCGTGTGGCGCCGGATTAAGAATAGCGTCACTTCCGTGGGTGTCGTAGAAGGCGACAGAGGAAATAAATTGCCAGGAGACGGGCAGCAGCGTCTTCCTGAGATTCCAGCCGCATACTGCGATCGCCAACCCGCCTGGCAAGCGTGGCGATTATGGCAAAAACCCGTTTATGATTATACCCAAAATACCCAGGCCCCCAGTCCCCGGCGGCCCCGCTGTAAGATACAACGCGAGGACACTGCGGACTAACGCAAAATTGGAGGAGCTGGAAGAGGAAACCAGCAAGTTGCGGTGGGATATCATAGGAATGTCAGAAGTTCGTAGAAAGGGCGAGGACACGATAATCCTCAAATCCGGCAACTTGCTCTACCACCGGGAAGGCGACCACAAGTCTTGGGATGTTGTCGGATTCATCGTCCACCAGTCCCTCATCAACAACATTATCAAGATCGAGAGGGTTTCGAGCAGGGTAGTATACCTGATACACAGAATTGCCAAACGGTATTCGTCGAAGGTCATCCAGGTTCACGCTCCGACCTCGAAACATACGGACGAGGAAGTGAAATTAATGTATGAGGACTTTTCCAAAGCCATACATACCTCACAAACTCGCTATACGGTTGTTAAGGGGGACTTCAACGCCAAGCGGCGATGAACCGGGTGTGGGGGAATTTGGAGTCCGGCAAAGGGACGATAGAGGCCATCTACTGGCTGCCTTCTTGGAGAAAGAAGGCCTCTTTATGATGAACTCTTTCTTCAGGAAGTCAGAATGCAGGAAGTGGACCTGGATGAGTCCAGACGGCACCACAAAAAAACAAATAGACTTCATCGTGTCGACGAGAAGGTAGATATTATGTTTCTGTGATCAACGCAGTTAAAACAGGCAGCGATCACCGTATGGTACGAGGCAAGATGAATGAATATCAACCTCAAACTCGAGCGCGCAAAACTGATGAACTTTACGCTTCGACCAGTGCCGACCCAAATCCAAAACCCCGACAGCTTTCAAATTGAACTTCAAAACCGCTTCGGAGACCTAGACAACGTGGGGAAAACGTGGACGATATCAATAACAGGTTCGCAGAAATTGTCTGTACGGTCGGGTTCAAGTTTTATAAAACTCACCGTACTAATAGAAGCAAAAAATTCTCGTACCACACCCTCAAACTCATGGAAGAGTGGCGACAACTGAGGCTACGCGTGATGCGTCAGAATACCGGCGGCTTCATGGACAGATCTCTGGATCATTGAAAAGAGACTTGCGACGCTTCAATACCGACCGTATTGAAAAGGCTATTAAAAAGAACAAGGGCTCTAAAGTCTTTTCCAGAGACCTGTCTATTGGCCAGAGCCGACTCTCGGAAGTTGAACACCGAAGATGGTAGCATCGTCTCGTTAGGTCCAGAAATTTTGAGGGAGGTCGAAACATTTTACGGACAGTTATATAAATCCTCACATAAACCTTGCACAGGTCTAGCCCAAGACCCTCGAGCTAGATTAACCCGGCACTACACCGAGGACATTCCAGACATCAGCATGTACGAGATTAGAATTTCTCTCAAACAGCTTAAGAACAACAAGGCACCGGGAGATGACGGAAACGGAATTACAGCTGACCTATTTAAAACTGGAGGAAGTTAGGTTCTTAGGGTTCTCCAAAAGTTATTTAATTCCGTCATTCTCGAAGGCATAACGCCAGATGCATGGAACAGAAAGAAAGGTGATAAAACCCTATGACTGTTGTATTTTGTTTTGTGATTTTATGTTTTTGAGTATTGTGTCGTCAAATAAATATTTCTTTCTTCTTTCTATCAAAGAAATTATAGACCCATCTCACTTCTGAGCCACGTCTATAAGCTATTCTCAAGAGTCATTACGAATCGTCTCGCACGCAAGCTCGATGACTTCCAGCCCACCAAACAAGCCGGTTTCCGAAAAGGCTTTAGTACGTTGGACCACATACGTAACGCTGCGGCAGATTATACAGAAGACTAAGGAGTATAATCAACCACTATGCTTAGCGTTTGTAGACTACGAAAAAGTCTTACCTACGTACTTGAATCTCTCCAACGGTGCCAAATCGACTATCGCTACGTCGAAGTGCTGAAGTCTTTGTACAAAAACGCCACAATGTCGGCTACAGGATCAGAATACGAATCCTATTCATTTGCAGCGCGGTGTGAGACAGGGAGGTGTAATATCTCCGAAACTGTTTACAGCTGCACTTGAAGGAAAGGATCTGGCATCAACATAAATGGCGAGTACATCACTCACGTTCGATTTGTCGATGACGAATTGATTACGGATGAGACCCTGTAAGATTTGAGTTCAATCCTCAATGCCTTGCACAGAGCTTCTAACAGAGTGGGTCTTAAAATGAACATGGACAAGACTAAGATAACTTCGAGCTCCCACATAGTAACCACTCCTATCAACGTTGGCGGATCTGACCTCAAAGTTGTCGACCACTATGTATACTTGGGACAAACAGTCCAGTTAGGTAAGTCCATCTTCGAGAAAGCGGTCACTCGTGGAATCCGACTCGGATGGGCCGCTGCCCATCCTAAATCCATCTTCGAGAAACTAAAACATATTTTCGCGTCCAAAATACCTCAGTGTCTCAAGACAAAGGTGTATAACCAATGTGTTGCCAGTGATGACTTATGCATATGAGACTCGGTCGCTGACTATGGGCCTCATAAGAAGGCTCAAGGTCGCTCAACGTGCAATGGAGAGAGATACGTTAGGAATTTCACTGCGGGATCGAATCAGGAATGAGGAGATCCGCAGAAGAACCCGAGTTACTAATAGAGCTCGAAGAATTGCTCAGTTGAAGTGGCAGTGGTCGGGGCACGGAGCTCGGAGAACTGATGGCCGTTGGGGCGAAAAAGTTCTGACCGGACGACGCAGCGTGGGCAGGCCCCCACCAAATGGTCTGACGACCTGGTTACGGTGACGGGGAGTCGCTGGATGCGGGCGGCACCTATCCTTCAGTGGGCGTCAAATGGCTGATGATGATGGTGAAAGATCATGAGACTTTTTTCCTTATCTCTCGAACGACCATGCGCAAATTGAGGTCGATCCCCGTCACGGTAGGCGGGAGGAAACCTTCAGCCAAACCCGGTAACCTCGGCGGTCCCACGCATCCTCAGTAGCGTAGGATACCACAACTCATGGTCTGGAACTTTCGAGTAACCCAAAGGCATTATGTTATTATAATCTAATAACGAACACGACGACCCTTGATTATACTGTATTGCAGTGCATACGTGATAACTTTGATATGCTGAATTATTTTTGTGTTTTAATCGACTTCAAAAAGGACGTTCTTAAGTCATCGGAATCTTTTTATTAAAGGATTTGGTACACAATGTAACCACCTCTCCTATTCCGTAACTGTCCACTGTATTGGGTGATCCATCTTGCTTGCTTGCTCAGTGTCTTGTATTGTATTGTTACTCGACACTGCCCGGTATCAGCTCTACGGGATCTCATTCTACGAGACAGCCCACGTGATCGAATTCAGAAATACCATCGCCACATTTCTCAGAAGCGGAGTGAGTAAGCGCAGGAGCGTGCCCATAGCAACCGCATGGCAACGGCTGAGGGCGAGAATATCGGCCAATCAGCGCCCGCCATTGCCGTGACGTCAGCGACCACGCCTGCGCGCGCCTCCAGTCGCCATGTTGTAACGCTCAAACAATGATAGCGGTGGCGTGATTTTAAATAACAATAGCAGGGCCGTTACAAAGAGCGATACGAACAATGATGATAGGTATAGAATCAGCAAAAAATTTCTGCTTCGCGTACTTCCACCTGATGATGACGTACGGAGTGATGTAGGTACCATGCTCAAGGGAATACGGTATTTGTGCTCCAGAAAAGAGCACTGAGCCATATTTTCTTCGTTTTTTTTAATTCTTCACATGTACACATAACCTTTGCATTTATTTTTTACAAATGTCCCCAAACTGCGGTGCAGTTGTTGGCGTAGCGCTCTTATAACTTATGGTTTCCAGGTAGCCTTATACGTTCCATTACAAGGCACAGGACTTCCCTCAGAGAGAGAAAAGGCTTTATGAGTACTGTGGTGAACGTGCCTGACATATTACTATCGACTATTAAGCTAACTAGTTAGTTTTTTTAAAAAACGCACTTTTCAAAAATATCTCGACACAAACTCGAATGTTAAGCCATCCAGAGCGGTGCGTGCCTGCCGGGGGTCCGCGGGGTCATTGTTCAAATAGGTTTTTAAAATTGTCCTCAGCACGGGTTAGTGCAACAAAAAGAATATAATAGGTTTTTATAGTACATATGGTGCTATATTACCGCACTAGTGCGATAATGAGCACTTTACGTGCCCATGTCGAAACTTCAAAGGGCCATAGGTATGTACTATAAAACGTTGTACGATACACGTGCGAATAGGTAATTCATAACTCGTGTCGATATAAAACACTCCCTTCGGTCGTGTTTTAATTTATCGCCACTCGTTGCGAATTTCCTACTTTTCGCACTAGTATCGTAATGTACTATTAAGATTTCTCAACTCGAAACAAGATTTCTCAACAATTTTTCTTAATTCACATCTGTACTTAAAAGTAATAGTCTGAATATATGCCATTTTTATTAATAAGTACATAACCGCGGCTTTCAAACCATCCAGAAAAAAAAGCGTGTATTCTGGGATTTTTAAGTCTCGTAGGAAAAAACGCGCGTCTGGCGTATAAAGGGATTTTCCTCTTTAAGCGTAATAGGTAGCCAGTTCAGTACAAAATATGTTATTCTGTTTATGGCGTATCGACCAACAACTAATAAAGAAGGGTCATAATATATCATGCCATACATGATACGTTCTTTTTTAACTTTTTTTTTGCTTCATAGTAAAAAACGGTAATATGTAAATAAAAGTGTCAAACTTGGTTTGATTACAGTGCAGTCCTTCCTTCTGCAGCGTGATTTTGAAATCGTTACCCATATTTTGAGGGTTTCATTATTATAAATAATTAAGTTTCTGTCGAGTTTATGTCGTAAACAAGGCAGCACCGACCATAAGACGCTCGACCCATTCATGTTTATTACTTTTCGACGTGACATTGTGACGCGCCATTTTTTGTAAACTAGCGCCAAATAAAAACTTAATTTGAACGGATATTTACTGGTTTACTTTTTCATTTTACAATTTTCCAATGTTTCGGTACTTTTGCAAGTGTCGTGGTCTCGATAGACTGAGGTGACAGGCGTGTTTTTGAAAGCATTAACTGTTAGTTTACTACCCTCGGCAAAAATAATTAAGTTACGTTCCAAAGATATTTTGGCAAACTGTGGCAAACGTCGGAAAATTGTAAAATGAAAAAGTGAACGAGTACATATCCGTTCAAATTAAGTTTTTATTATGTCTAGTACTCGTGTTAACCTTATAAAATACTAGCGCCAAATGTTTCCAAGTCATGGTTAGAATGCCTTAATAAACGACGAACGAAAAAAACGGAGAACGAATTCGAAATCACCCTATAAAAACAAGTGATAGATTCCCGATAAGAGTTCGGAATTATTATTATTACTTAATTATTTAAATTGCAAAACATTACAGTTTAGACTATTGCATTCTACAATTACCAATATGATTATGATTGAATTGCAATAAAAGATCACAACCACTTAATAAAACGAAACGTACAATAAAATTAAGATACAATGATTTATGACTAAGGACTTTCAGTCCTGACCTTGAAAATAACAATTGAAAACCATTGTTATTTTCAAGGTCAGGACTGAGGAGGATAAAGAATTGTCATAATAAACTATATTATTGTTGTTTTATGAAATGCGGCGTAGGCGGAAAGTCCGACAAATAACTTGATCAAATGACTTTGAAATATGAAACTATGAAACATAACTATGAAAGATGGCGTATTTCGGGTCTAATTGACGGGGGACGCGGGATGTGAGAAAAAATGCTCTTATATTATGTCCATCGCAAATAGATCCCGACTGCGCAGACTTTTGTCAAGTTCTAGTTATCTGGCGGACGTCATGCCGTGTTTTTTTAGCGAGCTCCTTCCCACAAACCAATTATGTACTATTGAGAGCGTCATTATTAGACAGTTGACGAGGGGAATTGGAGCCTGGTCAAGGCGAAACTTAGGTACCGCAATAAATATAGGCAGTTCAATTGAATATTTGCAACGCAAACTTCTTCACTAGCGATGGGAAGAATCTTCACTAGTGATACTAGGGATCAGAAAATAATAGTTCCTAATACCTGTTAAAAATTACTTCTAGTCGTTTTCGTGATGGTGAATCATGAGAAAGTCATCAAATCCAACGTTCCACAAGTAAGAGCCCAACACAGAACCTTGAGGACAAAACTTGGTGAGGCTTTTCGACAGCGCGATCTGACCCAATCGGAGCTCCACTATACCACTTTCAAAGTAACATTCTATAAATGTTCGCACAGCAACCACGCAATTTTAGTTTTAACACCACGCGTTGTCAAAAGCTCCCGAAATATTGCCATTGCGTATTTCGCTTCGGAAGTTGTCTAGGGTGAAACTTAAGGGCACCTGGTATTAGTCGCGGTACCTTCAAGCTTTCAAGCCGTTTTCCCATCGATGGTAAGAAAGTAATGGGGCGGAATGATTTGGGATCATTCGCTGGTTTAGATACTCCTTTAGGTATTACCCGCAGGATACCGGGGCGCCACAGAGCACGAAAAACTTCAGCCTCTAAGCAGCGGTTTATCACATAAACAAGAGGCTCAGGATCGACCTGAGCCTCTTGCTTCTTATTATTTTTAGCATTCTATTTGAGATACGGTCGATACCAGCAGCCTTTTTTGACTGTAATTTCTGGCATACTGAGCGGAGCTATTCTACTGATATCAAGTTGGAAGGTAAAGTTTCTGGTATCTGGTATAAGTACCCATATGCATCTAATGAATAATGACGAGTATTTTGATAACAAGTTTGCTGCATTCTGATGACGTATAAATAACTGTTCTGTTACATACGCCCCATCTCTAATCTTCACTGACATCATCGCAAACACTAGTTTAATGGGTCGACGTCGTGCTCGTTACATTATATTGATTGTAAATTGCTCTGAAAATTTAGCTCTAGAATATTCTGCTGCCTAGTCAAAGAATGACGACGGCCCAAATACTGCAAATACGTTGCAAAACTATGACATTGATTAGAAATTATCGCCAGTTTTACACACGTTTCACGTGTCATTTTTACGTTTGTAGGATTCAAAATCACCTAAAATGAAAACTGTTATCAAGCTTTACGACTGGGTCTTTCTCATCGTAAAATCGCTGCAAATACCTAATAATCCTCACCAGTTATGCCCCTGAATCACCTTCAGGGTATCGACTTCTTCAAGTGATTATGATGGGGAAGATTGAGGAGGAAAAACGTGTTAGAGGCTCAGAAAAATCGGAGCATGGACGGATGTAGAGCGTTGAATAGCTGACGGCCAATCTTCATAGTGCGGAGGCACAAGAAAGCTGTTTAGCTATTACGAAAACTACTGATAAGGTTATGGTCTTATGGAATACGTATGGATGAGTGAGTGTTTGTGCTCCTCTCCTTCCACTTTGTAGGGTTTCCCGCCAGTAACGTAGGGATGTGACCAGCCGTCCATCGTATGACTTCGCTTCATCGGACGTCCTATTTATGTTAACTCCAAAAGAAACTTTGTTAACACGATGCAGGAAACTTTGTTTCTATAGTGCGGGAGTGAAGTTACCAGTGTTGTCGTTAGATACCATACACTAAAATGGCTAATACAATCTGAATGTTTATATAAAGAAGTGCGCACTCACCCATCATGTTAGACATGAACTTGGAGCGGTCCATGGGCGGGATCCACTTGGAGGCCATGGGCAGGATGGCGGGCCACGTGGCCCCCAGTAGGAAGCCCAGCACCCCTCGGAGGGCCACGGCCCAGCCGAAGCCGGCGGCGGCGGCAGCAGGAGTCAGCAGCGTCAGAATACTGGCCAGAAGAGTGCTGTAGCCGAATACTCGCCTGGTGACAAGGAAACAAGTTAATTAATAATAACTTCCAGCACAATCACTTGTCCTGGTCACAAACCATGTGAAGAAGGTGGCAGGAGTTCAATGGAGAAGACTGGCAGGGGACCATGGAGATTGGCGTGACGGAGAAGAGGCCTATGCCCAACAGTGGACGTCTTTCATCGGCTGTATAGATAGTTTTTGCTCAGAACAGACTGGGACAGAATTTGGACTGTTTGAAGTGTTCAACTCATGAAGACTTTTCTCAGCTCCTTCATTCATTTACGCAGATCGAGCTCTTAGGGACTGTTTCTAATCATTGTGCAAGAACACTTACTAGCACATTTTTTTACATTAAGTATTACACTGAAATCAACATGTTATCTCCATGATGAAAGTAAAAAGTTTACATAACCTAGTGTCATATGGCATGAGTCAGTTCCTAGGTTACATTATGAATGTGGTCACATACTGAGTCTGATTGATTCATCATTGTGACTGTTTAAATACAGAGCTGTCGCTACGCAGCGAACGTCTGGATTATTCTCGAGAGTTCGACATGTTCCGCGTAAATTTCAGTCGATGAGCGACTTGAAAGATAAGCTTCGAAATCGCGAAAACATTATAAGATGTCGGTAGGTGGTAACTTTAGTATGCAACAGCAGTTTTTTTTTTTACAAGCTAATCAATTGGATGAATATGAATTAGTAGCCATCTGCTATCATCATCATCATCAGCCATTTGACGCCCATTGCAGGACATAGGCGTCCCTCACGGTTTTCCTAACCATGAGGAGTTTTGCCATAATCGCCACGCTTGGCATGCGGTTGGAATCTCAGGAAGACGCTGCTGCCCGTCTCCTGGTAATTGATTTCCTAAGTCGCCTTCTACGACATCCACAGAAGTAAATGGAGTGACGCTATTCTTAGTCCGGCGCCACACATCTGGAATGCCATAGTACTGTAGATGGGATTCTTGCACAAAGTAAAGGCTAAGACAATTCTCAGTCGAAAACTTTGTACTTTGACCTACATCTTGAACCTTCATAATTTAGATAACTTTTAAACTCAATCGACTGCCTTATGACATTAGTCAGTTCCTAGGCTACATTATGATTGTGCACACACTGAGTCTGATTGATTCATCAACCATCATCATACACTCGCGGTCGCTACGCAGCGAACAGCTGAATTCTAGGGTCGGCGGACTCATTTTTATTTTATTTTAATTATTTATTTTTGAAGCGAATATAGAACTAAATATTCTGTGGATATTTCAAGCGTCTGCCTGTTGCCGTTATTAAAATCGAGCAAAAAACGTCAAAAAAATTACGTTTGTTGTATGGGAGCCCCCTTAAATATTTATTTTATTCCGTTTATAGTATTTTTGTTATAGCGGGAACAGAAGTATTCTGTGAAAATTTCAACTGGCTACCTATCACGGTTCATGAGATACAGCCTGGCGACAGACAGACAGACAGACAAACAAACAGACAGACAGACGGTCAGTGAATTCTTAGTAATAGGGTTCCGTTTGGCACCCTTCGGATACGCAACCCTAATAAACATGTACGTTCAATCCACTGTATCATTAGTATTCATGACAGCTCTCCGTTAAGGCAATAAATATAATAGGTTTCTTCACTGCTTAAAAAAATTAGTTTTAGACTTATGTGCTTTAGTCCGCCGACCGCGACCCTACCATTATTCTGGAGAATTTTATATGTTCCAAGTAACAGTCGATGCGGTAGAACTGCGGTGGTAGCCTAGTGGGTAAAACATTTGACTCGGAAGCGGGAGACCCAGGTTCGATTCCCAGTGCGGGCATGTACCTATGACTTTGTTTTCTAATGTACATTTGTGAAGCTATAGTAGCAACACCACTCGCTGACGGTGAAGGAAAACATCGTGAGGAAACCTGAGTGTCAGAGCTATTCATATACCTCAGCGCTTGAAATCGCCAATTCGCGGTGGGCACGCGTGGTGATTAAGCCCATACTCTCTCCCTGAGAGAAGGCCTGTGCTCTACAGTGGGACGTATATGCTGCTTATAGAACAGTCGATGAGCGGCTTCAAAGATTGTGTCGCCTCGTGTACGGAACTTTCTAAACAATTCTTGTGTATATATGTAACTGCACACAATAATACCTAGCCGTAATCCGATCCGATATTTGTCTTGAGTTTGTCGCATATGTGCGTTAATTGAGAAGTAAATCTTCGTAAGATTTTAACACGAAGATATTACGCGTTTCTAGCAATTTATTTAGTATTGTAGTACCTACTCAACCAGCGAAGTAGAATATAAAATTTTAGTACTATTTGTAATATCTTTCACCTGGTTGTGCAATAGTGTTCTCTATCTATCTACTATAACGTAGTGGTTGTGTTATATAGTATCTATCTCACGGGGGTCAAATAGTATGTGATATGATAAGGACAGGAAATTCTAGTAAAAAGTAAATCCCAAATGAGAATTTTATACGCAACAAGGTCGATAACACTATCACACCTGCCTGCGCCGTTTTTAGGGTTCCGTAGTCGACAAGAAAAACATATAGTTTCGGCATGTCCGTCCGTCTGTCTATCTGTCTGTCTGTCCGTCTGTCTGTCTGTCTGTCCGCGGCCTAGCTCAGAGACGATTAGTACGAGAAAGCTGAAATTTGGCGTAGACATCCTACCTACATACTAATCAAAATAAAATGTTAAAAAACTTTTTTTTAGGGTACCCCCATTTTTTTCTCGTCTGCACCCTCGTTTTTTGCTCGTTTGAAAATATTGTGGATGTAGGAAGATCATGTGTTGATTTAGTGTTACGTTTGCGAAATATTAAGCTCTGAAACGCAAATTTTTGCGAGTAGGCCGCCCTGCGGAGATCATCTTTACCGATCCGCGGTCTCCACTCCAGAACTCGTCTACACCATCGGTTATCAGTTCTTCGGATGATATGGCCGGCCCACTGCCACTTCGGCATGGCAATTCGGTGGGCTATGTCGGTGACTTTGGTTCTCTGTCGGATCACCTCGTTTCGAATTCGATCTTTCAGAGAAACCCCCTTTCCATAGATTTTGTATGTCAGTCTGTAACGTTGCTTTTCCACGGCTACCTTATACACAATCAGTGACCACGTAACTTAGTATTCAGCTTACATAACCGTAACGGACACATGTCACGTTTTAGCAAGTCAAGCTTGATTTCAGCTCGACCTTGCAACCGTGGTTAGACAATCACGAGTCACTAAAATTAGTCACAGAGACCACTTTTCAGCCGAATGACATAAAACCAGCATGTGCCATCAAACCGCAGCGGGCGATCAGGTGGCGATAACGGAGGGGTTTTTACAAAAAAATTAAGTGTTGTAAATGTTTTCATCTTTAGTACCTAATTAGAATTAAGTCATCATCATCAGCCATTTGACGCCCACTGCAGGACATAGGCCTCCCTCGTGGTTTTCCAAGCTTCCCGGTGTTGTGCCGCCCGCATCCAGCGACTCCCCGGCACCGTAACCAAGAATGAAGTAATCTACTTCTATTCCTTTTTTACTTATTATTATTATTAATTCAAAGACAGTGTACAAAAGGTGGACTTAATGCTAATGGCATTTTCTACCAGTCAACCTGCTGGAGGTACAGGAGAGGCAAAAAAGAAAGAGATAAAAGTACTTATAAGTTACCTAATGTATTATAAGGAGGGGTCACCTGTAAAAATGACTATTTTACTTCTTTTACTTTTATTGTATTCTACTAATTACCATTTTTAAGCTAGCTTTCTGTGCAAACGCGTTTATGAACAATTAAGTAATAATTGATAAACTGCGGGCAACTGACAATTAATCTAAGGAAATATACAGGGTGTAACAAAATACCCATATCTATCCGAAAATGGGAGGTACTACTCGACAATATAATTATCTTGTAAAACGACGAAATCACGTTTTCTATGAGGGAAAACTTCGAAATCGCGATAACATTATCAGCTCTTTCATACATTTTAAAATGTATGGTAGAGCTGATGTTTTTTCTTTCGAAGTTGTCACAGTTGTTTATATCTAACAGCTAACCAATGGGGGACTTGCGTCTAACTTAGATTGGATTGACTTGCTTTTATACCATAGCACTCATATAGCATAGGAAAAACTTAAAAATCATCATCATCATTCAGCCATAACAAGTCCACTGCTGGACATAGGCCTCCTCCATGGATTTCCAAAAAGACCGGTTGGAAGCGGCCTGCATCCAGCCCCTTCCTGCCACTTGGATGAGGTCATCTGTCCATCTTGTGGCTGGTCGTCCTACGCTGCGCTTGCAATAAAAATATTTTTCATTACTCATACTCTGAAAGGGGGTCATTGTTCATCCAGGCACCGTGCTGAAAGTGGTACATGCCTGCTCTAAAGCAGAAAAGTATTAAAAAAAAAATATTTAAGATACAGATAAAACCACCAAATACGCAAATTCAAAATGGCCGTCTTTCGCGGTCGCGCGTCATCTTGCGAATCGTGATGTACGGCTAGCACAAGTTGGCGCGCGAGCTATCTCGCCGCGAGCTAGACCATCCGTCTGTTTCGGCGTGATTTCCTTAAGTTTTATATTTTAAACTTGTATTTATCTTTTAGTGATTAACATTAATAATTAATTTATATTATTTAATTTTTTAAATACTAATTAAAAAATTAAATTTTTGAGCAGTCGTTTAAAAGGGCGGATAGTTTATCTCTCGGCGAGTTAGCTCACGCGCCGACTTGTGCTAGCCGTGTAGGGTGTGCGTTGGTATTAAAAAAGTAAACTGGCGGGAAACCTTAAATAAAAAAGGTGCAATTTTTTCTATGGAAGTTACATTAGACTGTGTTTGTGATATTCGAAATTGAGTTTAATATAACAAAATGAGTTCTAGCGGTTCTGAAATTGAATTAACACCTGATTTTACAAGAGAAGAGGCTCAAGCTCATAATCTAAGACATTCATGTTTTTTTAAGTGCTAAATTTTGTATTTTGTGCAATAAAGTGTAACAAACAAACAAGCTGTCGTAGAAAACCTTTTGCCAACGATATCTAAGGAACGATATATGAAATCGTATAATGATTTCATAAAGTGGCTGGCCAAGAAAAGGGTGAAATCTCTATCGGAAAGTGTTTTCCTTGCGTATTTCAGTGAACTATCAAAGAAACTTCAGCCTTCAACTTTATGGAGCATATTTTCTATGCTGAGATCGGTAATAAATACAAAACACGACGTCAATATAAAAAACTACACCAAGCTCATATCATTTTTGATTTTAACTGGCTTGTGTTTACTTTCCTCGTATTCGTAATGAAAAGTAGAGTGTTTTACTCGGGTGATAGCACCCATTTCTGCCTCGAACTATTGGCGCTCTCACTTCGTTCGAGCGCCAAAACATCTCGTCAGAAATGGGTGCCTTTCAGCCCTCGGTTAACAATCTACTATTTTTCGGGGTATTCGTAAATAATGCGAAAAATAAAGTTACTGTAATAACAAAAAAACTTACTAGATTTCGTTTTGTCATTGAATTCTGAACGTTTTCTTATAAAGGTGTATTGCATAATAGTAGTTTATGCAACTGTCATATAATGAAGGGTATTAAAACACGAGTGTGAGTTTATGAAACGAGCGCAGCGAGTTTCATAATAGTAACGAGTGTTTTAATACCCGTTGTCTACGCTTCCTATGAATATGCGCAGACGACCGCGGGGAAGGAACGGGGCTGGGGGGAAACCCAGCTGATCGGTCATTAGCCGCGCCCCGCCACCGGCCACTTGCCTATACCCTTCAACACGGACGGACGTACTAAGTTGTCCCGAACGATTGTAATTTTTATACATTTTATTATACTTTCAAGAGCAAGTCATCTTTCATTTAAACTTATGTCCCTATCTTGGACAAATTGGCGACCGTGAATAAAATAATTTGCAATCTTCAACATCGAGTAACATCGGATAACCGCTACTCAGTTTGAATCTACAACGGAAAAGCGAGTGACTTGGATAAATTCAATTGCTGCGTATGCTGCCTGCATTGCCCTCTGGTTGTCGTGAAGAAGCTGGCTGTGAAGTGCTGGACGTGTGGAGACCGACCCTGAGGGAAGTGGCCTTATCCTTTTCATAAACTTTCTCTTTTCCCCTTCTATCTGTGTATACACTTTGCCGCTCCGAAAACGTTAAGATAATACTGCCAGTCAACGCGTATCGTCTTAATAATAATTTACTTTCGGCTATTGCGATAGCATTGTGTTTAAACGCTGCACTGCTTAGCTTTCGAACGCGTAATTATATAAATAACTTACATATCATTTACTTTGGCAAGCCTTTTAAATGCTTTGTTCTTCTAATTTAACTGTGCAAAATACTTTATCAAGCTCATTATACCTAATTGCTCAGTTGCACATGCATTTGTTAGACATAATTAAAGTACAAATAAATATACATAATTGAAATCGTAAATCGGATTAATAGGTCTTGTGTAGTTTAGTATTTCATTTGAACGGATTAGTACGTGTATGTTAAAAATATTCGAGGCAATTTCCTTTGTACAAATAGTGCTTCAATTCATTTTAGAGATTGGAATTCCGTTTAGTTTATACCTACCGTCGACAATAAAAATAAAAGTAATTATTAGTTTAGCATTCGTTAATCGTAATTCTGTCGATGATTTCAGGTTAATTATAACCGTTTGTTTGCTGTGGGACTTGTGGAATCTGATTCCAACGCTGTCGGTGCGCCCTGGTTGGCGTGAGCAGCTCGTGTACCTGCACCAATTCAACGACCTGGCGGCTGGACATATTGTAATCACATCTCGGCAACAAAGGTTTTGTGTACCTATTACTTTCACGTACTTCTATTTAATTCATTGCTAGTCGCATTGTTTACGTACTAATTGTAATTAGTTAGGCATTTATTGCAATATGGAGTTAAAAGATTTAGTAAAAAAACGTGGTATTATAAAGGGGAGGTTAACTAAATTTAAAGATTACTTGAGCGTTTTAACCCAAGTGGGTGCCGGGAAGATAACAAGTATTCAAATTAAAGAGTTATCTATGCGAGTGGACAAGTTACAAGAATTGTTCTCGGATTTTAGTTCGTTACAGTCGGATATAGAATTAATTGCTACTAACGAACAGGAGCAATTGACTGAAAGGGATAATATCGAAACTCAGTTCTATTCTCTTCTTTCGACGGCTCAAGAATTGATCGAAAATGCCAATTTAGACAAAAAATCGAGTTGTAGCGAAAGTTTGTCAGGGCAATGTGCACATTCGATGAATACTATCAGACTGCCGACTATTGATTTACCTAAGTTCGACGGGAACTATTTAAAGTGGTTAGAGTACAGGGACACCTTCGAATCTCTCGTAAATGATAACGAATCTATACCACTCATCAATAAATACCATTATCTGAGATCTAGTTTGGAAGGTGGAGCCGCTGTCGTGATCAGATCGATTGAGTTTACCGCTGACAATTACAAAAATGCATGGAAATCTTTATGTGAGCGATACAACAATAAAAACATTTTAATAAATAACCATCTTAAGTCGTTATTAAGTATCGATCACATGACAAAAGAATCGTTTAAAGCGTTACGTTTTTTGATAGATCACATATCTAAAAACTTGAGATCTTTGGAAACACTAGGTCTTCCTACTAAGCACTGGGACGTGTTATTGATTTATATTGTCTCAGCCAAGCTCGATTCCACTACGGGTCGAAAGTGGGAAGAATACAAAAACAATTTAAAGGAGTTACCTACTATAGAGGAATTTCATTCATTTTTACGGAGCCGAGCAGATATTTTAGAAACGGCTCATTATAATAGGTCTGATAAACAAGAACATGCTAAGCCGCAATTCCATAACAATAACAAACCTGTGAGGTCTTTCTTTACCGCCTCCGATCATAGTATGCGTAATCATTCATGTTCAATTTGCAACCAAAACCATTTAGTACATGAGTGTTCGAAGTTTAAAAACATGAAATATGATGACAGGGTAAAAGAAGTGTCTAGGCTAAAACTTTGTAGCAAGTGCTTACGTAATGGCCATAATATCTACCAATGTCGTTTAAAGGGGTCGTGTCAAGTATGTAAGGGCAAACATAACACGCTGCTACATAAATATGAAGTCCGCGCGGAGGCCGAGCCCGGGTGCAGCGCACCGAGTGCCTCTGACGCGCCCACTCCTGTTGCGTTATCAGCAGTCACTATGACTCAAACACTGTTGTGCACGGCCCAGGTAGAAATTGTTAACGAATCCAACAATCAAAGTGTCGTTGCCCGCGCATTGTTGGACACGGGATCAATGTCGTCATTTTTGACAGAACGCATGCGAGATAAATTAGGGTTTAGTAAGAAGCCCAGTGAAACCTTGAATGTTTGCGGTTTGAATAATATTAAGACAAACATCTCCGGAAGTTGTGACGTAACAATTAAATCATGTTCAACTTCATTTAAGACTAAGGTGTCATGTTTGTTAGTCCCAACTATTACAGGTACTTTACCAAATGTTGAAATCGACGTTGGTCAATTAGGTATACCTAGTGGGATCGAACTTGCCGATCCTACATTTTTTAAGCCTTCTTCTGTTGATATTCTTCTGGGGGCTGATGTGTTTTGGAATATTATTGGCACAAATCAAATCAAATTAGGGTCTAATATGCCTACTTTGCAAGAGTCCCAGCTTGGATGGTTAATTGCTGGCCCAGTAGATATTAGTCAGTCTAAATCGAAGGTCTATTGTTATTTCAACCAAGTCTCAAATTTAGACAATTCTCTTAAGAAATTTTGGGAAATTGAAGAACTACCTTCGGAAACAAAAACATACAGCTTGGAGGAGCAATTCTGTGAGAACCATTTTGTTGATACCACCAGTCGGTTGCCGGACGGCAGGTTCTGCGTTCAGATGCCTCTAAAGGAACCCGAAACAAACCTCGGGGATTCATTTCATTTAGCCAAGCGACGGTTCTTAAATTTAGAGACCAAATTAAATAAAAATCCCGACCTAAAGTTATCTTATACTAAATTTATAGATGAATATAGGGATTTAGGTCATTTAAGTGAAGTCGATCGTCCTGATTTCGGTAATTTCCTCCCGCATCATTGCGTTATTCGAGAAAAGAGTGAAACGACGAAGTTAAGGGTCGTCTTCGATGCCTCGGCGAAAACCTCGTCAGGTAAATCCCTGAATGATATACAGGCTGTAGGTCCAGTGGTTCAGAGCGACTTATTCTCAATTTTACTGCGTTTTCGTGCCCATAGATACGTTCTTTTGGGTGACGTTGAGAAAATGTACCGACAGACGGCCTTGCATCCCTCTCAACGTCATCTCCAATTAATTCTGTGGCGAGATTCATCTGCAGATGCGGAACCCAGTGCTAAAAGGCTAAAGGTCTTGCAGTTAAATACGGTGACGTACGGAATGGCGTCTGCGCCTTTCATTAGCACCAGGTGCCTGAAACAGCTCGCGGATGAATGTCGTGACGAAACTATCGCTAATATAATAAGATGGGACTTTTATATAGACGACTTGAACACAGGAGCAGATAGTGTATTGGAGTTGCAGTATATATATAAAAATGTCAAGAGTATTTTAGATTCAGCATGCTTTCCTTTAAGGAAGATTCGAACCAACTGCTCACAAGCATTCGCGAATGATGACACGATCTCAAACTCAGTGGATTTAACTAAAGAGTCCAGTGTGTTAGGTTTGGCCTATTGCCCTAAATCGGATATTATACACTTTCCAAGAAATGTTGAACCAACTCAGGAACTCACTAAAAAAGTGGTAATCGCTACTATTTGTAAAATATTTGATCCACTGGGGTTGATCAGCGCATGTGTCATCAAGGCTAAAATATTTCTACAGCAGTTGTGGATTGCCAAATTACATTGGGATGAACCAATCCCTCAACACCTTTCAGGTGTTTGGCGAAAATTCATAAATAATTTGCACTTTCTATCGGATATCAAAATTGAACGAAATGCTCGGTGTGAGTTACCCGTTTCCACGGAGTTACATTGCTTTGTTGACGCCTCACAACATGCATACGCTGCATGCGTATATTTAAGGTCGATCAACAAAGATAACGAAGTCACAGTTCGGCTTTTATGTGCTAAGGCTAGGGTTGCTCCCTTAAAACCTACCACAATCCCCAGACTTGAGTTGCTAGGAGCTTTATTAGGAGCACGGCTGTGTAGAAAGATCATCGAGTCGTTCAGGTTTAAAATCGATTGTAAAACTATCTGGACCGATTCCACAGTTGTATTAGGTTGGTTAAAAACAGATGTGAGAAATCTTAAAATGTTTGTCTGTAACCGGGTTAATGAGATCAATGAGATAACATGTGATTTCCAATTTAAACATGTACCAACGGACATGAACCCAGCTGATTTGGCATCGCGAGGGGTTGACCCCCAGGATCTTTCATCTTCTTGCCTGTGGTGGGAAGGTCCTTCTTTCCTTCAGAAAGATCAATCCGAGTGGCCTCAGCATTCATGTGTAGCAAATAAATTGCCAGAAATAAAGGTACACTCATTATTCACTGCTTCAATCGTCATTAACGGTAGTTTCATAGATTTTAACAGACATTCAAGTTTCGTGAAATTAAATAGAATTTTCGCGTACGTATTACGTTTCGTGAACAACTGCAACAAATGCAAACAGAAACTTACCGGTCCTTTGGATGTCGTTGAGTTGAACAACGCATTATGGTTACTCGTTAAGTTCAGTCAGTTGGAGTCATTTCCTTCAGAAGTTAAATTGTTAGAAGAAGGAAAGACATTGCCGAAGAAAAGCAAATTGTTGCAATTGACGCCGTTTAGAGATTCGGATGGAGTAATACGAGTAGGTGGTCGTTTAAATAACTCAAAGTATGATTTTGATAAAAAACACCCCATGCTGTTAGACTCTAAACATAATTTAACAAAACTGATAATGTATCATGAGCATATACGCTTGTTCCATGCTGGTCAGCAGTTACTTTTAGCTGCTATTCGAGACAAATACTGGCCCATCGGTGGTAGATGCTTAGCGCGTCGTATAGTTAAACAATGCGTTATATGTGTTCGGCTCCGTGCTAATGCTATGCAACCTATAATGGGCCATCTACCCGAAGCTCGGACTAATGCTACTTTCGCTTTCGACTCGTGTGGTGTTGATTTCGCTGGACCCTTTATGATATGCAGTCGTAGAGGGCGTGGCAATCGCATAAGTAAATGCTACTTGTGCTTATTTGTTTGTTTAAGCACCAAAGCTGTGCATTTAGAGCTGGTGAGTGACTTAAGTACTCAAGCTTTTATTCTAAGCTTACGACGATTCGTAGGACGCAGAGGTAAACCTCATGAAATCTACTGCGATAACGGGCGAAATTTCGTGGGCGCTAGCAATGAGTTAGGTAGGGTACTAAAATCCAGCCGTCAGTCAGTCTACGATCTAGCCAGTAGCCAAGGAATCAGATTTGTATTCAGTCCAGCTTATAGTCCAAATTTCGGAGGAATTTTCGAAGCGGGTATCAAATCCGCAAAGTTTCATTTAAAGCGTGTTGCTGGTAGCGCTGCCTTGACGTTTGAGGAGCTAGCGACGTTGTTTATTCAGATAGAAGCCATCCTAAACTCACGTCCGCTTACTCCTCTCTCGTCCAATTGCACTGATCCTTATCCTCTGACCCCAGGCCACTTCTTAATTGGGAAACCTCTGATGTCTATCCCGACACTGCCTGTGTCCACAACCAGACCCAACAGATACGAGCTCATCGAGAAGCTACGCCAGCACTTCTGGGAGAGATGGAGCAAAGAATATATCGCCGAGTTGCAGCAGCGCACCAAGTGGCGTACTCCTCAGAGGGAGCTGACTTGTGGAGATATGGTTGTCTTGAAGGAGGATAATCTGCCGCCCCTACAATGGCGGTTAGGACGCGTGTGCCGTCTGTATCCTGGCACAGACGGAGTCACCAGGGTCGCTGATGTCACCACTACAAGGGGAATCATTCGGCGGGCCGTCAATAAAATGTGCCTGCTACCGACAGCGGAATCCTATGCTGACGACGAAGAGCAAGGAGCCGCATCCAGGCCCTCAACCACTTCTTGAAAGCTATGGCTTTCAATGCGGCGGAGGATGTCTACGCTTCCTATGAATATGCGCAGACGACCGCGGGGAAGGAACGGGGCTGGGGGGAAACCCAGCTGATCGGTCATTAGCCGCGCCCCGCCACCGGCCACTTGCCTATACCCTTCAACACGGACGGACGTACTAAGTTGTCCCGAACGATTGTAATTTTTATACATTTTATTATACTTTCAAGAGCAAGTCATCTTTCATTTAAACTTATGTCCCTATCTTGGACACCCGTGTTATATGCAGTTGCATACACTACTTTATCTTCACTAATGCAATTAAAAATTAAATTCACGCGTACGTGTATAATCACAGTGATTTTGCCGCCATTAAAATTTAACCAATGAGAGCGCAGCTGCGCGCTTCAATAAAACGCGACCAACCTGATTGGCCCTGCAATCAAGTTGGTCGCGTTTTATTGATGTTATAATGAGATTTTACGATATCGATGTGAATATTATACCATCATGTGAAATTGCTTAAATTGAGTGTTTTGTTGTCTGCGCTATAACAGTAGTAATTATAAGTCAAGTATTGAAAACATAAGTAGAATGTTACAACATTAGTGTAGATAAAAACATTATTTTACGAGTTGACTCAAATATTGATAAACGCTTCATACATTTAAAGCGTTACGTTAGCGAGTGACGTCATAGTCTAAGGTCGATTTGTACGGCGCGTTTTAGTACCACGTGACTATATTGACTTTTCGACTAGTTATATTACAAAAAGTATTAGCCGCAGAGAAAAAAAAATACCACGTTTATTTATTTAACGTGTCCTCTACTATTTAACATTTTTTAGGGCAAGTTCTCCATTGTATATTAACTACGAGTATGTACCTAGTTGCCAATTGCCATGCAATTTAGTTTAACTTAATTTAATTGGTAATTTGTATTTTAATCAATTTCGTAATATAAAAAAATATTGGTCCTTGTTGCCCGAAATGAAAAAGTATTTATTATTTATTTATTTTTAATTCCACTTTAGATGAGATTCGTCTTGCACGAACTAGAGGCAATTTTCTCCGCAGTTTTTCTCTCGGGAATTAAAATTAGTTCCGTGATATAAGTTATAGGAGCGTAACGCCAAGAAACTACACCGCAGTTTGGCGAAACTTGTAAAAAAAAATGTAAAGGTCTTTATTAAATAATAATAATAATAATAAAGTGGCGCGTTACAACAATAAAATTACGTCTGGCTAGCGTCTGGCCTTCTCCTATTCTCACAACTACGATTTGAAGGCTGATTGATGTTTCTTGACATGTTTTCCTTACCGGTACTGGTAAATTGACCGTTAGCTACTGGTGAATTTCCATGTACCAATTAAAATTCAATGTGTAGTAATTAAAAAGCAGTACTTATGCTGAGCACCTTCGCTGTTATTAGTGGGATACCGCCGTTTAGCCAAAGTATTTTTCGCCAAATTTTACTTCCCAATAAACTTATGGCATCAGTTTCATTTCCCAAATGAAACTTTAGCAAGTTTTCATTTCGCATTTTATTCATTTGGTCAAATTATCATTTCGCATAATTTTACTGCGTCAAGTTTTATTAAGACAAACGTTTATTATGCTAACGTTTTATTTTGGCAAGTGTTATATAGCAAATAATTGTTTGATTAAATTTATATTTCGCATTTTGTTCATGTGGTTAAATACTATTAGGCATAAATACAAGTAATTTAAAAATTTAAGCTTAAGATACATTTATTTGTAGTATTATATTCTGATTTAAAAAAAAAACTTACGAAAGCAATTTGGTGTAAAAAGTGTGTTTAAAATTTGGTTGTTAGGTCAGTACACATAAGCAAAAATAGGTTCGAAGTTCCAGGATGGAGCGGAGCGCAGCGACGCTCCATCCTGAAACTTCGGGTGTTAGTTCTTTTTTTATATAAAAGCAAAAAAAATATTTCACTAAAAAACTTAGTTTTGAGTCAAACAAAAAAATTTTTGTTCTAGTTTACATTTCGCATTTTATTCATTTGGTCAAATTATACTTTTGACTGAATAATGCTTGGTAAAATGAATTTTGACCAAGTATTTATTTGGTAAACAATAACTTGCCATAATAACTTTTGCTAACTGTTTATTTGCTTTAAGTTGTTTTGAGAAATGTTTTTTTGCCACGTGATAATTTGCGGAAAATAGTTTGGGAAGTAATACTTTGGGAAACGATTTTTGGCAATACATTAGTAAACCGTTATTAGTTTGTAAGAATAAGCGTGCTAACGTAACAAAAGGAATCGAATCTCTAGGGCTTGCAAAGAAATAGCTGATTACCTACTCGAATACTTATTATTCGAATAGTGCTTATCGAATATTAGCAGGGAATATTTGGCTTTTTCGTGCTATCTGCTAATTTAAAATATTCGCGGAATGAAGTAAACGCAACACAAGTGACGTTATTTCTGACACATTTAGAACTCGTCTCATGCATTGGATAACATCAACTGCGCTGTCACCTCGTATTTGCATTATGATAATCAAGTATCCAGTGGCCATATTGTAATACGCAGAACCCAAGACAAGTTTTTACTTTTTGACAGTCCAGTGAATCAAGTTACGAGATGCGGGATTCTGAAACGAGTTCTCAAGAATTATTTATAACTGGATGGGTATTGTTAAAAATTCCCAACTGACAGCTGGTTAAGTTTTAAATAAATCAAAGAAGTCAATGCCCTGGAAGGAAGAAAATAATGGCAGGTAAGACATTCGACACTTAAGATACAAAAATTATACTTCCGGATTTTTTGCAATACTTGTTGTACGCCAATGAAAAATATTACACTAATTAATATAAGTTTTACAATAGTCACTCACCTCGTTTCTTATGATTTGATTTCCATTATAAGAATATTCTTCATTGTACACCAGAAAGCAATACGTAAGTAAAATATGTTTAATTTTTTTTGTCTGTTTAGTACGAGTATTAAAAACTATTTAGTTCTGCTGTCTGCTAAAAAATAAAGATCAGATAAAAACCATTGAGCTTTGCACGTTTTCAGGTAGGTCAAACCTCTTTGTGGAATTTCTAAACATATTATTTAATTCCTTAAATGCCGATAAAAAATCACCGCGTTAGTATAACAAATAGATGCAAACTGAAACCGCTTACGTAGCGTTTCTCGCTTTAAAATTGCCTCCCAATTTGCAAGAGGAGCACAGCAAGTGGTGCTTTTTTCTTCGTGTCTTAATGGTAGGACTGATAGCAATTCTGTGTGCTCTTGGTGTTGCCTCTTTCAGTACTGTGCCACAAAATAAGCTACAGTGTACATTTAGACGTTTCAGAAGTGTACCGTTGGACATCGTACCATTAAATCTTTCAAAAACGTGCCAGTGGTTATTTCATAAATTGGATCAATTGTACAATTTCTACAACCAGTTATTCCGGATCTGCGCCAACGGCAACCAATTTTGTAGCCATCTGAAACCGTGATATGGAAACCGTCCAAAGTAATTATGCTCACTTTACACCGATAAAGCGTCTAATGGAAACCATCATATGAAAACCGTCTAAAGGAGTAATGCTCACCGAGCACCGATGATCTCGGCCAGCCGACCACCCGGCACCTCTGTGAGCACGTAGCCCCAGAAGAAAGAGCCCAGCAGGTGGTTCTTCTGTTTCGTGTCCCAGTGGTAGCGTGTCTGCTCTATGTGCTCCGGGTGCTGCGGGGAATTACGTGTCAGAATCACGTGATCAGAGGCCTACTTACGCGCACCAAATCCCGTCGGAATCCTCACGTTTGCGATAGCAATTCGTATGGAATTAGACTATTCGAATCAGTCAGGATTTGGTGCGCGTAATATAGGAGAAGCCCGTAACTTTACTAAGCGCGCCTGCTGTAAGCGGTGGTAGCGCGGTCGGCAGAACGCTTGGCTCATTTTCAAGAGGTCGTGGGTTCAAACCTCCGTATGCACCAAAGATTTGAATTCTAAGTTACATACATTTGTAAATTTATAGTAGCAATACCACTCGCTAATTGTGAAGGAAAACCTCGTTAGGAAATCTGTGTGTCTGAGATGTTCACATACCTCACCAATCCGCGGTAGGCAGGCGTGGTGAACAAGCCTATACTCTCTCTCTGAGAGATGGCCTATAGTCTACAGTGGGACAGCTGCATTATAAAGCCGTATCTTTATCAAAAGGATTGAATCAAATGTCGAGGAAAATGGAAATTGTAGTAGTTAAGACTAGTGGTTGCCATAGAGTATATTTTTCAAAGGCTAAAGGAAATATACCTAGCGTCAGTAATTTATGTCAAAGTAGCACATGCCATGACTAAGCATTCCCAAAAAACCTTCGAGTAATCCTTCCTATGTCTAGGTCGTGTTAATTAATAAGCGAAATATGAAATTTGTAGGCACTTTAGTTTCGGACATGGACCTGACATGGTGATGAGCAAATCAGCAGTATTATACTTTAGAATAAACGTTGGGAAAGAACGCGAAAGCAGAAAACAGAAAAGCACACTGATTACTAAAACACAATACACGTGCAGATCGGATCGTATTTACAACAGAGAAGAAAAACTCAACTAACATTTACCTCGGTGACGTTGAATTTGGTCGCGTTCACATTGACGGCGCTCGTGATGTTATCTTTTGTGTCGAATACCATTTCCACTATGGCGATAGTGAGGTTGACCCTCAGAGCGTAGTTCAGCATGAACCCTAGCAGGACCATGATGTTGAGCACTTGAACGCATGTTAAACAACCTGGAAGGAAGGGGTTTGGTTAGAATAGGTCCCTCTTGGAATGGCGTAGAGGTCAGAGGTTCCTTGGAGTAGACAAGGAAATTGAATATTTATTCAACATTTTCACTTAATTGTTGAGATAATTACTCTAGCGAAATGTGAAAACGGATAAACTAGGCAAAATTATGACGTAACTTATGTCATGGGTAATTTGCTAAGGTAAACACCAAACATAACGGTAGCTCTGTTATAAAGTGTTATTTCCGATTCATCACAAAAGTTTTAATGTTTATGAAAGACGAGGTCGTAATAACGTAGAAACGTACAACCACGATTACTTATTTATTACTACCAGGAGGCAAATGGTAGAGAAATAATATTGATGTCATCATCATCATCAGCCATTTGACGCCCACTGCAGGACATAGGCCTCCTTCATGGTTTTCATAACCATGGAGGGGTTTTGCCATAATCGCCACGCTTGGCAGGCGGGTTGGCGAACGCAGTATGCGGTTGGAATCTCAGGTAGTCAGTCCTGGTAATGTATTTCCTTAGTCGTCTTCTACGACATCCACGGAAGGAAATGGAGTGACGCTTTTCTTAATCCGGCGCCACACGCCATATTGATGTAATTATTTTTTATTATTGTTATTAAATTTATTTTTAATCCCTATGCGGAAGAGATCTTACATCCAAAGATTGAACTGCAATATACTGTTTGTACAAAAGAGTATGTAATCACTACCTATGTTTTAGTTGGTACTTAGTAGCTCTAGTTTTACTTCTACGAAAAATCTTTTTCACCAACATATTCCGCTATATAGTTTTTAAAAAGCTGTGCCTACTAGTGATGTAGAAACGCTATCACGAAATCATTCAAAGTATTCGATTATTTCTGTGTCTGATTGTCCATTCAATTAATTCGTCTTATATATTATTTCAAGTTCAGGGATTCCAAAGTTTTTCTTTGTGAAAACTAAAACATCGCGAAAGAAATTTCAGCTGTTCCATACATTTGAATATCAATTTTTTTTTATAGTAAAAATGGTTCGTACTGACGAGTAGAACATCCCATTTTCGCATGTATATAGGAATTTTGTTACACCTGTATATCAATGGATCGTTTATAGGAAACGCCCATTTGGAAAAGGCCGGAACTTAGTCCCGGCTCCTCTAAATTTACAGATCTCTTAAAAATTGTCAACAGGTTGTTAACAAAAAGTTATGTTACAAGAAACCTGTTGTTTGTCTCTGTTTCGTAAAGATGTGGCCAAAATGACCGTGTCAGGGCCGTTTGTCTAGATTCTACAATTTATTTTATTATCGATTCGTTACAAAGTATGCAGCCAATATGTAAATGAAAACTGAATAAAACCGAATCGCGCCGGCTAAAACTGGATTAGCCCGTACCGGTCAGTAAATGGATGTAACGAATTACTTGTCGAATTACCGTAGGTAAATACTGTCATTGTATTTGCAGTGTACATAGTTCGTGTGGCGTGGTGTGGCGCCGTATTAAGAATAGCGTCACTCCATTTCCTTCCGTGGATGTCGTAGAAGGCGACTAAGGAAATACATTACCAGGACTGACTACCTGAGATTCCAACCGCATACTGCGATCGCCAACCCGCCTGCCAAGCGTGGCGATTATGGCAAAACCCTTCATGGTTAGGAAAAACATGAGGGAGACCAGTGTCCTGCAGTGGGCGTCAAATGGCTGATGATGATGATGATGATATCGGATCATCCTGGATCAATGATAACACGTCACTGTGCTATTTTGGTTGTTCAAAACAAAACATGGGTCGGCTTTCTCGAAAAGTTGGCACCTATTACATAAACAAAATATGCATTCAACACAGCAAAATGTAATGAACGGTAAATACTTTCATTTTCCATCTTGTCTTTTTGGCCAATTTCCCATGATTGGAAATATAGATACTTCCGATGTAAGTACTTATGTTTAAGCTCCCCGGATATGATAACATAACCTAACCTAACCTAACTAAAAAAATATAGGAGACAATGGACTACCACTGCGACCCATTACCATTATTGAATGAGATTGTTAAATTAATTACTAACAAATATAGTCCTAAGACGATGGACGGATAGAACATTTATCTTATTAATTGCTTTAAATTAAAATTTATAAGAGAGAACTACGAACGGAATGAAAGAGTTTTTCATATTGCAATGGATTGTAGAACTTTACCGAGAGATTTCGTTTGTGACGCCCCAGCTCTAATAATACATGTATTCACATACTAAATATCTGAAGTAGGAACTATCAAGATACATAGTGAATGAATGAATGTGTTGTTTTACGAAGAGAAGACCTCCATTTTTAAATGATTACTGAACTACACACCGTCTACTTATTTCTAATAGGCCACCAGCCAGTCAACCCACTCCCGGTGACCGTTAGGCACATAACAGAAACCTGCCGTACAATTAGCCAAGTGTCAATTAGCATGAGTACCAGTCACGCTGCCTGTGTACCGTTCCCGTGCACACAACCGTTCGTTCGGCCATTCGTCAAAGGTGATCCGATTAGCTGACGAACTTGGTTGAAGCTGCCGGAATAAAATTTGCATAGATGAGATGAGACACTCTTGTCCGGACAGTTACCACTTTTGGAAGTTTATGAGATACCTATTGTAGAGAAGATTCTCAATTTATCGTGGAGGTTTCCTAATGACAGGAGTACATACCTACTTCAAGCCAAAAATCAGGTGGTCTTATTTATATAAATACAATTTCTCTAAAACGCTCCTCACATGCAGTTTAAATGGTCTGTCGTAACGGCATTTGAACAGTGTTTTAAAAAATCGTATTTTTATAAATAGGACTGTCAGAATCCTGCAAAAAAGCATTAAATAAATATCGTGACAGTTTAAGGCGTTTCATCGTTGTGTAAAATCACCTCAATTTCGGTAGACAGTCAACGTCGCAATTCGAAATGAGGTCTTGCGATGTGTGTGACAAACAAAACTTGTTGAGATTCATCTTGTACCACGGTATTTATTTTGCGTTATGCTTAGTAATGTAGGTAAACCTAATCCTGTCAGGCGCCAAAGAGCGGTTAAAAAATTTGTTCACAGACTTTTTGCACTAACAAAATCGTGCCTGTTTAGACGTGATTATCTATGTGCAATAGAATTATAGAACGTATCGAATACAGAATTAGCTACGTGACGAGTAGCCCAACTTTAAATTAGCAGCAATAGGGATGTAGTAATTTGCTTACTTGAGAGTATAACTTATTGTCGATATAAGACTAAAATAATATTTTTTTTATTATTTATTTATTTAAACTATTATTGCACTTACCTACATTAAAAAAATCGAACAATGCGACGGACTTAATGCCATAAAGGAGATATCGGAAAGAGTTGGTAGGCGTACAAAAAAATAAATTAAATTATATTTGAAAACATACTTATATACGTATTAATAAGTTTCACTGGTGGTGCTAGGACTTGTTTTATTTATTCAATCATGACAACGCTATCTCTGTTTAGTATTTTTCATAAAAATTGTAGAGGAAGTCATTACCTGTTCCTATAACCATGTGGCATACACTCTTGAATCGTGATACTTGTCATTAATATGTAAATAATAAATATTGCTTGTCTACGAGCTGAATTAATGTCTTATAGGTAGGCGATACGATACACCTGTTTCCGTTCAAGGGCTAACACCTTTATCGAGATGTTATCTTTAGGAATAGGATATTATATAAACTTCCGTTTCTGATTTTTGGCGCCAACTGCATCGGCCCAACAGAGAACGATATACATAGCGAAAGCGTGTTCTCCAGAACTCGGAACTTAAGTCCCGTCCCGAGTTCTTTAAGTCGTTCACTCGGTCGTTTACTCAGCGACCACAGATCAAGGAGAATGCAAGTTCTGCCGGAACTCCATTCTTGATGCAAGATGAAATCGAAATTTCGAAAAAGTCTTCCGGAAGTAGATGTACAATTGATCTTTGTCCTCAAGACGCTTAGGAAAGAGTGAAATTAATAAATTATTACGATTACCTAGTGCTTTATCTATTTATATTTTTTAAACACTACAGTGGTAAGATTTCATCTTGTGACGATGAATTAGTATCAATTGACACTGTTGACACAAGAAACATTTGTTCTAATTATTAAAAAGAGTCAATTAAACAATACAAGGAGTCTGAGTTAATTAAAAAGTCTGCTGCCTGAACTCTTGGTTAATTCGAATGACGCAGACAGCAAAATTGATTTGTTTATCCGGATATTCGCAATTTGCAATGCTTGGCTACAGCTGGCTTGAATTTTTTTGCAATTTGCGCTTTATTGGTCCTGTCGTCTTGAAATTCTTAACCATTTATTCAGCTGAAATTGTTTAATTCATTACCTATCTACTTCTAGATTTCAGCTTCGATTAGCCTTCAAAGATCTGCCCTCGAAACTGTTATTAGACACAATTCATCCAAGCAGGCATATACTCAAGAACGCCGCAAATGAACCGGAAACCAGATAACAGTAGGTGTATATGTGCACAAATTGCTAGATCAGATACTAGAGATAAGCTGATTCTATAATTGAATTCAGACCAAAGCCGCTCTTATCCAGCTGAAATAAGGATTACTTGCTCCTGTAATAAAACTGCAAAATAAAATAAGTCTGCCCGTCTGCAGCACGGGGCATATTGGCCTGACGCCAGTTTCTTTTGAAAATGGCTCTCTGCCAGATTAGGCACGTCACAGAAGTCGCGGATATTAAAGTGGTGCGACTTAGCACACCATTATCGTTCGTATTTTTTTCTCACGTATATAAAAAATAAACCAATAGCTACTTCACAATGTCGTACAATGATCTCACTAGAACCATTCTATTAACACCTAGCGTGTTAAGGAAAAAACACGTCTCAAAATGAGTGATGGACCAATTTCTTACCTGTAAAATTTCTTGGAAACGATTTCTCAGTCTTAGCCATCTCGGTTTGCCTCTTTGGAATGACTATCGAAGATTCTGAAATAAAAAGAGAACTCGTTTAGCATCGATCGCGTGGAGTAAAAAAGTGGTTGGCTCTAAGAGCGCAAAAAATAGAGGAGAAACTATTATAACCACACATACTACTAGGTGATAGCTTTTTTCCGCATCTCCGCGTGTCCAGGCGAGTGAATGAATTAACTAGACGTGCAGATTGTGATTTTTTTTTTCATCTTTTTTCTGTCGGATGGACGTCGGACCTCAAAGCCGCAAAAATAAAGCATTGTGTCAAGCTGTATTTCCGATAAGAAACCAGCATAGCTAAGATTTTAATATGGGATTAAGGTTATAGAACAGTGATACCCTTATCCAAATAAATCCAACCGCTTTCAGACCACGGGCATGGGCAAGGACTGGATCGAAGAAAGATTATCTTATAATATTTTGAATGCCGGTTCATTATTAAGGACCAAGATAAAGTTTATTTGTTCACGAGTGTCGCCTAAAAGTTGTACAACATGTCAGTAAAAGTAGCCGTCCAATGTGTAACATTTGCGGTCGCAAAAAATAAAACTGGGGGACAAGGTCACGATGTTGACGTCTGGGATTAATATGGCCAATAACAGTAATTTTTTAGGATCTAGTTACTGTTACATAATATACATTATTAGGTACATACCTACAGCCTTAGATTGGACCGAATTTACAGTTACATAATAATTATGAATTGAGAATGTCAATGTAAGGTTCGACGAGGTGTCGTCACTAGTGCTGTGATAATCGGAATCGGAAGGGAATGTACTGTACAGTCAACAGTACATAAAGTTACATTTTAATTGCCAATTCCCCCATATTGTAGCCGCTCGATAAGCAAAGCATTACATTACAGGACAGATGTAAAGGTTTATATGCAATCCACTGTACTTCAAAACTAATTTTTACTGCTAACTAGGTACCTACAGCCAAATCCGAACTCACACAAAAATAATAAGGAAGGGTCACCGTAAAGTCAAATGGTACTAGGTTAACTTATTTCAGGTAGTACCTACCTACACAGTATCCATTAGTATTGTTATAATATAATATAAACATTATTTTTGGCAGCCAATGCACCGTTAATCTGTGGTATTTTTAGCGGCCGCCGGCCGGCGCCACTACCTAACGGTTTTCACTTTTAACGATTCAGTGTGTAATTAAACCTTCAAAAGATAATTAATTTAAGGACCATCAAGTACGAGGCACGACAAGGAACGGTCAATATTGTGATGGTAAATAATTTTCGCGCGGATCTGTCTTTTCGCGGACCACAGCGTATGTCTATTTCGGTGGACGATCTCAAGGTTAGATCGTACGTCAAAACCGTATGTCTGCAGCTTTTAATCTTTTTTTTATTACACACACATTTGGGCAAGATACTTAGGTTTATCCTTTTAAAAGCACACAAAAATGTAACGAGAACTATTCGTTGATGTCCACGTGTTCTTAAACTGGTCACTATCGCACACCCAAGACATAGAAAAAGGCGATAAAACTAAGTATTTTTGGTATTTTATTCATTCAAATTCCCGGTTTCTAGCTGCAACGATGGCTAAGGTCCGGACCTAGGCCATCGTGCGGCTATTCTCGGGCTACTTATCATCACTCTCAAAATCTTCTAATGAAGAGAAATTGACTGCAAATGTGAGCTATTAGGGTGCCTTAAATCCAAGTGTTCTTGAGCTCGTGATCATCACACTACCAACCCTTGGGATCAATATTTTAGCTCAAACTCAAATTATAGCTGCATCTCCGAATAAAATTAAAAGCGTATTTTGGGCACTTAATTTAAACCTATAGTAGAAGCTAAGTAGTCCTCAAAAATATAATTGGGATCCTTTATCCTCAGATCGTTTTAGATTTAAAACATTTATTAAATATGTACCATAATCAACTAGTTCCAAATAGATTAAGCCCGTCACAGTAAAAATTTTTAAGTTACTTCACTGTAACGGGACATGAATTCTCGTAAAACAATATTCTTCGAAAAACCTCTCGAGAACTTCCTATCAGTCTATTGCTTTATGAAACACATTCTGCGACATTATAATGGTGAAATGTGACATTTCGTACTATTTACGTGACTGCATGCGGGTCACAGTCACGAGTATTGTTTTATTATGAAACACATGATACGACATTTTTGTCAGTTCATTATGAAACGCATTATATTACTTCAAGGCCGACTGACCGACCACTTTCTTAATGTGGCTTAGTAGAAGCATTTAACTAAAATTCTTCATACAAAAGTCGATTTAAATGGCGACTAAGTGAAATTTATGAATTGGTGCAAGTAGACCTAACTGTTCGATCATGTTTTATGAAACAGGGGCATGGCTACCATTAACTGTAACAAATTAATTACCTCACACATTACTTGGGTTTCCTTCCACGAATCTCGCCCCAATTCTTGTAAACGCCAAAAGAGCCACGCACGACGCTGACGTCTACGTAGCGACAATAAGCAATGGACCTTACAATAGCTAAGCAATGAATCTAACAATAGCTATGCAAATGTGATGCTAATCTGCAATTATTGTTACCGACTAACTGCGGGCAACCAGCTCACCATCCTGTGCGATTGACGATTCCCCTACCTACCTACTTTGATCTCGTTCAAGAACATAAACGATATCTAAAAAAAACAAGGTAGGCACTGAATGAATGGCTGTACCTATTGTATAAAATATTTTGCCTTTACGGCAAAAAGTTTTTGTTTAAAATCGAATAAAATGTCTAATCGATGAAGGCCCCTCGTAGTGTGTCCCGACACTATTTCAATTATTGCCGAAGCAAGGGGTGATTGGCGCTTTTGACATGTAAATAATCAAGTAGGTACCTATGGCTCGAACAAAATTGTACTCGTAAAAAACTAAAAACCCTTATCTTGCATTGCCGCTTTATGCCTAGTCCAAACGATGCAGTCGTGTGTGGCCAGGGTTGCCATCCGTACGAGGTTTCTCGTACAAATACGAGATTTCGAGTTGCCGGTACGAGGTACGAGCTCACATCCATCCTCGTACGTACGATATTGTACGAGATTCATTGATACAAATTTTAATTTTTATGCCCGGATGCAGATCATATTTTGGAACGCACCTTAATCGGAAACGAGATACACTGGTGCTTTCACGGAGAGTGCAGCAAGCAGCATTGTACTTCGTTTTCCAGCAATCGTTCGCTGCCACGTGGTGATTCCACTGATGATAAACTTCGCAAATTTAAAGATTTAAGTTGCTAGCAATGAGTATATGTGTATGCAGAATTATTACTTATTCAAAGCAAGCTATTTTTTAATTGCTTTGCCGTTGGTTGGTTTGGTTTATTTACGATCAAAAGTTGTGAACAAAATGGAAACAAATGAGTGACAGTAGTGACGATATATAGTGGTTAAAGTGGGTGGATGGACAGCGAAAAATTAAGGTGATACCAAAAACTTTCATCGTGCAGTCTTTCAGGGAAGCTTGGCTGAAAGATCCAATGTTCCATGATGATGCATAAACTTTGAGGTGTAATGGTGGGTGTGTACGAGGTTGTGTTGCCAAAGTACGCGATTTTCGACTGTCTGTACGAGGGCAAGCAGTCGGCGTCTGGTAACCCTGTGCGTGGCCCATATACATAACATAAACCTGCGATTTAGCCACCACGCCGCTCTATCATCACCACTACAGACACCGGCAACAAAATATCTGACTGTCTATTGAAAGAAAAACTGTACCCAAGTTTATTCTATGTACCCGAAAATTTCGATACCAAACGAACGGCACAAAAAGCAGTAGAGTTAAACAGCTGTTCTATTATAAGAGGTTAATTTTACAATTAACGCTACCTACCCTTCGGGTTGGGGTATAGCAAAGGGGGCGCGGGACTTAGAAATTTTTTGATGGGGGTGGTGTCATTATGACACCTATTTTTTATGATGCCATCGTATAGAAGACGCTAAAATAAACATGTTTTGTATGGGCAACTTTTCTCTAAACTTGATAATTACCGAGATAAATGGCGGATTGTAGACGGGGACGGGTCAAAAGCCGAAAGTACAAGATGACAAAGTTTTATAATTTTTATTTCTAGCGTAGCGCGTAGGAGCGTGTTAGGTTGAACATGTAAGACCGAAAACTAACCGAAATTATTATAGTGCGCCCCCTTTGCTATACCCTGACCCCATTATTGTCACTTCTAAGAAACTCCGAGTACTTCAGTAATTAATGGAAATTGAAACCGAAATCGTAAAAATATAACAAAAAAAGTAGAATTACCGTCTTTACGTAGCTCTGTTAATCAAATTTGTTCTCACTTAACCATACACTTGAACACAATAACTTACGAAGCAAAAAGTCGTTAGTCTAATTTATTTCTATAGAATTATATTAAAAAGAATACGAAAATCTAAAGCGGTGACAATCGCACGCACTACACCGGCGAACGCAGAAACCCGACTGAAGCGCCCTCTCTCTCTTGGCTTGGTTGTATTATTTCGTATTCGGACAAGCAAAAGAGCTTAGGGTACGAGGTAGTCGGGTACGCGAACACTAGCCGGGCGGAGGCACACGTCACACGTGTGGAACAAACGTACACACACGCAACAAGTATTAAAGTTTATTTTATGTGTTCAATGTTATATTATTTTGGTAAAACTTGCTTACCTTTTAGTTAATGATGGTATACTTATCTTACATTCCGCTTAGTAGCACTAAAAAAAGATTGGCTGACATTATACTAGCTATAGTATTTTAAGTACCTACATATTTTGTTTTGCTTTATTATTATAGAGGACAAGCCTTTGTTTGTTCCATCAAATAATTAACCAATGAGAAACACCTGTCAAATTGTAAATGTATATCAAAATATAAAGTTTTTGAAGTTAAATCGATACACAACATAATGTTATCCTGGTAAAATATTGTTGAAATGAATAAACACAAATGAATAAAATTTTTAATATTTAATTTAATGTTATTATTATCGAAATTTTGTTTTAATTTCTATAGCAAATTACTCTAAATATAAAACTAAAATTTATAATCTGTGGATATCTAAATACAACGTAATAAATATTTCATTCGCATGGCAGGTAACAAGTATTTCCACAGAAAATACATTTGGCGGCAGATTATGATAGGTATACTTCTGTAATATAATTTCTATGATTATAAGAATATATTTCTGTAATTTATTGCAAATCTGTTAAAAAATATATATGGAATAATAATTATGTAATATGAAATCCACATTTTTTATTACAGATTACTTTTGTTTTTTTGCCGCAAAAAGACTTCATTTCATTTATCATTCTCTAAAACACGGTCACATTAACTAGAGACTTGACGTTGATACAATAATGTCCAAAACAAATTTACAAAGGTTACAAAGATACTGACCATACTATCGATAATTTGCTTAGTTTTCTGTCATTTTGGTATTTGTTTTGGACATTATTGTATCAACGTCAAGTCTCTAGTTAATGTGACCGTGCTGTACATTCGAGTGTTTCTATCCGTCTCGTTAGATTGCTACGCTGTCGGCGAAACCTATACAAGGAATGAAATTACGTTAACTGAACTATTCTATCCGTTCGTTCCGCCTAGTGCACGCGAACCTTTTGAACGATAAAGAAAGAGCTCCCAACGCACTCCCGTTACCCACACACACACACAAGAAAAGATTTAGATTCTCCTATGTTATTGGCGGAAACATTATTTTAATTATTTATAGGTTCACCGATAACTAATTTTGTTATTATAATAATTTTGTTAATCACGAGTAGTTGGGCGGAAGTTACCGGAAGCCGGAAGTGTATAAAGTACGCGGGGTGATTCACGATTGGCTGAAGATATTGAAAAAAATTTTTTTGGTGCGTTCGAAAAAAATTATCTTGTAAGTAGATTAATGGGTAGAGGAGGTAGAACGAAATTATTATTGAATTTAAATCTACCCTCTTTTACCGTTAGAACCGTTAAGTTACACGTATCTGCCATTAGTCTAGGTCTGGCTCTAGCAATAGGGGAAGTTGTTCCAATATTACCACGTAATATTAAAATTTTATTTTATAATAATGTTGAGAATTTGTTATACGTATAATTAATTTTAATCATTATTGATATTAATAAAACTTGACTAAGTATTTATTTTATAAAACATCAATTGTTATCACATGAATATGGCTTCTGCCAATTTTTTAACTGTAAAAACTCATGTATCGGAATTCAAATCAAATTCGGACAAGGATACTTTGAGTGAGGTGAGTCTTTAACTAATTATTGTATACTAAGCCAACATTTTAATTCTTTGGGCAGAGAATTTTCCTATTTGTAGAAGACAATAATTCTCCGCCATTTTGTAATCGTGGCAATGCTTACCGTGCTGATTGTCTTTTGTATGTGACGACTGACGATCCTATCTACCAAAAAATATAACAGCAAGACAGCAGAAGTCTGTAGTATAAGTTTAATGTTCTGCAATATTTGCACGTTGCCTAGTTACATAAGTATTTGACTAAAAACCGAGCAAGTGCGATCGGATTTGCGGACTGAGACTTTTGCACCACGTATTTGCACCAAGTAAATTATTATTATTCATTTAACAAAAATGTGTTTTCTTTCATTCAGGGCAGAATAACTAAGGCTAAGTGGGAGTCCTACCAACGATTAGCCAGTTTTTTTTTTGTAATTACATTACAGGGACTGCACTTAGTGTGACACTTGTATGTGTAACCGTTTTGACGATAAA
Organism: Yponomeuta evonymella; assembly: GCA_963969515.1. NCBI lineage: Eukaryota > Metazoa > Arthropoda > Insecta > Lepidoptera > Yponomeutidae > Yponomeuta > Yponomeuta evonymella. The sequence continues at coordinate 2,109,097 of OZ018361.1, read as the reverse complement.
ACAAAAAAAAAACTTGAAAAAATCTAAATTCAAAAATTTTGTTCAGATTTAAAACAAACGGTCTTATTTATAAAAACAAAATAAATAATGCCTCTCTCAGAGTCATCTCTAAAACGCAGTATAACTAAGGTAGAACTTGATAATTCACAGATTAATTAATTAAGTGTAGATATGTCAATAAACACTTTTGATACTGCAACGACGCGACAATCAATTCCTTACAGTCTGTGGTCAAGTCTCCGACAATGTTTTTTTTTATACTGCAATAATTTTGGTTTGTTTGAAAGACATAGCAAAATGAACGTACCTGACAATAGCCATCGAATACGTTAGTTTGTTTTTTTAAAAACGCACTTTTCAAAAATATCTCGACACAAACGCGAATCTATTAGAACCATTAGCAGCCATCCAGAGCGGTGCTTGCGTGCCGTGTGTCGGCGGGTCTTTGTTTTTTTAGACGGAGAGGCGGTACTAATTGTTGGCGCATTTTTTTAACAAGATTTCTCAACCATATATAACATAACATAAACTCACGCCTGTATCCCAGAGGGGTAGGCAGAGACCAGGGACTGCCACTTGCTACGATCCTGACAGATCACTATATATATATATATATATATATTTACTTCTATACTTAAAAGTAATAGTCTACATAGATGCCATTTTTAATTACTAATTACATAACCACTTCTTTCAAACCACCCAGAAATGAGCGTGTTTATATAATATTATTTCTTGGCATGTACTCGTATGTTGTTTTTATCAACAGAATCTTGGTTTAGTCTTATAAAGGGCTGTTTTAGTGGCATATTTTTTAAAACATAAGACGGAAAATGTTTACTTAATGAACGTCAAAGCTGTTAGTTTCAGAATTAATAGATTCAAGGTATTACTCATGAATGTGTTGAACACTAGACACAAGCGACCAAATTACGTTCCTAGTGTGAGGACCCCTTTTCTAACTTTTATACCTTTTCGTGACAAGTGGCAAGCCCTGGTCTCTGCCTACCCCTCCGGGATTCAAGCATGAGTTTATGTAATGTGTATTTTTATAATTTGTTGTGTTATCGACCATAATAATATATCTTTTGTGAAAATGTCACCTATTACGGTTCAAGAAATAAATCCTCTTAAAACACAGACAGACGGAGAGACAGTAGATGTGGTAAGCATATTAAGAGGTTTGGTATCCTTCCAGTAATGCATCCGAAAAAATATGGACCTTCATCGTTTTCTCTTTTACCCTAGAAAAATCACAAACGTTATTGGGATTCACATACTTCTAACAAAGTCAAATGGATGTGACCAGGTTTTTCTTCGAAGTGACTGCGAATAAAAAAATATGCAGTGTTTATATATAAATCTGACACTATTTTTATTCAAAATTAGCTATTTTGTGGTTATGTTTTACTAATAGGGTAAAAGACTTGCTGTCTCATTTATAACTAGCTGTGCCCGCGACTCCGTTCGCGTACATTTCGATTTTTACGAAGCAGCATTTGTATGGGGGCCACGTCTTATCATAACTGGAGCTAGAATTTAAATAGCCTATCCTGTGTCCCAGATGTCTATATGTTTTTATACCAAATTTCATCAAATTCGGATAATTGGTTTAAGAGTTATGGAGGAACATACATACATACACACATACAGAAAAAAATTCTAAAAATCGTGAAATTTGTTTCAGTATCATATATTGAGCCTATAAACACAATATCTCTGAAAATAAACTAACTTACTCCATGACCGACCCTTACAGATTTATTATTAGTATATATATAGATAGATAGAAGATAGATATAGATAGATAGATAGAAAACACGATTCCTTGAAACCGCCACTTAAATCCTCTGTGGTGGAGATTTTACAAGGAAAAGACGTAACCACAGATTAAACAAACTGCCTCGACGGAGTGTTTTCAGGGATCGTGTTTATAAATAAGACCGTAAACTTATATAACTAAAAAATTAATGTCGTTACCAGGCTGGGACTGAAAGTGGGACAACCAATTCTGTAACGTCAGCAGAAGAGCTGCAGAAGTTCGCCTTGATCCTTGGACTGAACAGCGCTGAAGATGTTTACCAAGAGAGATTTCGCGTTGACCGTAGACGTCTTGAAGGGATGCTGGCGGGTAAATACTTATTTTAATACTTTGGCTTTGCACAAGTTATACGAAACTAATAACATAATATGTATTTATTTGTGATCAGATACCTTGGAAGAATCGCAGACTGCTCAAGCTTTTTTCAATCGTGTAAGTCCTTCATAGTCATCACTTTTATCATCCAAGAGTGCTGAACCAATTTCCCATTATTTGAACGAAATAAAATGTTTCAGGTGATGAACGACACAAACACTTTGATAAAATGGCCGACTCGTCTAAAGATTGGAGCTCGTTCTAAAAAAGGTGATTATTCATCTTAAAACAAGGTTTATCAACAAACCCGTAAGCACAAGAAAAGTCGGGCGAAAAATTGGCAGACGTGAAAACGGAACGCAGCCATAAAATTTTCAAATTCTGGACCTCGCTGATTGGCGGGAACGTCCGATTCCGGCGCCGGCGCGGCTGGCGCCAAGGCGGCTCGCTCAACGGCATCCTGGCGCCAGTTTTAGTTTATCGAAATCGTAATGAAACTTTCGGTCCTTTTACCTATTTTTTTAATCAAGTTTTTATCATAATGGCTACTCAAGACGAATCAGTGTATGATTATATTAAATCGCTACGTGTTACAAAATTTATTGAGCTCATGATTGAGGGTAAGTCTTCTTGTTGAATTTTCTTTATGTTCAGTGCGGGTGTGTGCTAAAAAATGGTTTTTCGCATTCAGATCCTCATGTGAGAGTAGCTGGACGTCCTGAAAACGTGAAGATGGCTCGTGAAAAGATAATGCAGTTCCTGGATACAAGGGTCAGTTACATTTTCAAACGTTTTTAGTGGTTTCTGTTGTGTATTCCGTTTTACTTCCTCGTGTGACTAATGTTCTTGTTCTAATTTGGCGACTGAAATGGAATGCTACATAAAAATCCCTTCCGTACTTAATTTTACAATATTTTTGGTTTTCAGAGCAACCGAGTCACGATGAAAATTGATGTAAGCTACACGGACCACTCTCATATCATTGGGAAGGTAAGAATTCTGTTTTCTTCTCCATATTTATCCAGTCTGCCATGCGAAATCTAGTCACAGTGTAAATCCAACGCCTGCAGAAGACATCACTGTGTTTTTGCAATAAGTTCAATCCTAGGCGTATAATTTGGAATTGCGAATTTTCTTGTTTTCCAAGTGTTTTCTTTTGTGTCATCATGCAAAATAACAACTCCGCTTTTTTAGTACCTAACAAGATGCTACCTACGAGTAAGTAGGCTTTATTTAAAAGCTGGATATGGGATAGATACCTAACACTGTTTCATATTCCTACCCTTTAATTCGGAAACTTTCTAACAGAAACTTTTAAAGAGATTCATGTGGCAAACGGAGGTATGTTTTTAAAAATAAATATTTACCTATATGTACCCATGACGGCTTTTAAAATAATTTATTTAGCGTTTCATTCCAGAACTATTTTAGAAAAATCTACTTTGTCTATTAGATACTGAACACATTTTTAGTTTTTGGCAATCTTAGGGTGATTGAACTCTAAGTAGAGATGATTTGAAGCTTTACCTTCACATATGCAAAGTCATCAGAAAGCACTTTTATAAAGGTCAACGTGATGTTCGTCTATTATTACTCCCATTTTGATTGCGCGTTTACACACACGTCCCTACTCATTACCAAGAACAGTATGCGCCATACCGAGAAAATTATGTCAGTTCAATGCGAGAGTTCTTCAAGTTATAGAATAAGGCAGACTTGTACCACTTTCTTAAATGTGGCTTATACCGCATTGAACTAAAATTCTTCATACAAAAGTAAATTTAAATGGCGACTTAAGTGACGTTTAAAGGGTGCAAGTCGGCCTAAGAATTAAAATTGTTACGTATTTATTTAATTACCTAAGTTTTAACCGACTTGAAGAAAATGAGAATCTTGTCAGTTTGTTGGTATATTTGTTTTGCATCATTATCATTAGCCATTTGACGCCCACTGCAGGACTTAGGCCTCCCTCATTTTGTTTTGTATGTTCAGCGATAATTCCTTACCACGTAGTCCGATCTCATTGATTCATTTTTGTTCGAAAATGTACTGACCTCAGGGGTAGTCTCATATAAATTTGGTCTAGATCAGCTTAGGTCTAGTGAAAAAGTCATAGAAGTCTTATTTTTGGTGCGTGTTTTATTAGAAATATTTTTTATTTGTAAAAAGTAGTTATAAAAGTCTTATTTAAAAACACGATTCCTTAAAACACTCGATAAACGCCAATTAAAATAATCTGTGGTAGAGATTTTACAAGGAAAATACGTAACCACAGATTAAAGAAACTGCCTCTGAGGAGTGTTAAGTGACCTATTTTTTTTTTCATAAATTAGCATCTTGGTTAATGTGAATAAGGGTTTGGCTCTGATGCTTAATACGACCCTTCATTCCAGGGCGGGCTAACCATAAAGCGCGTGATGGAGGAGACGGGCTGCCACATCCACTTCCCGGACTCGAACCGGACCAGCGCAGTGGAGAAGAGCAACCAGGTGTCCATCGCGGGCGACATGGAGCGCGTGGAGCGGGCCAGGGCGAGAGTCAGGGTAAGCTAGCTCCTTCTTCGGTTTCTTAAAAAAAAAGAAGTAATATTTCTAGGATTCATAACAGTTTTTTTATTTCTGCTCGAACTTGTACATATCATTCTATCAATCAACGCCACACATAATCTCACGCCTAAGCTGGAAATGTAGAAGGAAGGTAGAACCAACATTGATTTTATAATTGCCACGACCCTATAAACGTGCTTCGTCAAAATTAGTCAGTGACCCGCTGCATTCACGCTCGTCCATCGATGAAAAAATTGAACTATATGATCACTCTAGTGTATTGTCTGTTAACCTGTCACAAGTCTATAATTTATTTCGAATCTACTGGATTTTAAAGGTTCATCATCATCATCAGAAATTTGACGCCCACTGCACGACATAGGCCTCTCTCATGGTGTTCCAAGCTTCTCGGTAATGTGGCGCCCGCATCCAGCGACTCCCCGCCACCGTTACCAGGTCGTCAGACCATCTGGTGGGGGGTCTGCCCACGCTGCGTAGTTGGTTCATACAGTGGTGATAATTAAAAATTTTGAATGCAGCGGAAAAGACAACAGCAACCTGAACCTTTGTAGCTACTGGAATAGGTTTTAAGACTACTTCATTTAATTTTTGGAGTAAAATACTGCATTCACAGATTTAATTGAATCGATAATCAGCAATTTCTTTGCATTCCTTCTTCATAGCCACCGTGTACACTTATTACTCTCGCAGGCCCTGACGCCGCTGGTATTTTGCTTCGAGCTGCCGATAGTGGCGCCCTCACAGCCACTGCCCGACATAAGCTCCCCATACGTTCAGCAGATCCAGGAGCAGTACAATGTGCAGGTTTGTGTTCACATGCGGCGAGCGCGACTCGCGAGGCAGTGGGCGAGTGTCGCTAGTGGCACTGGCACCCTCGACTCTGCTCGTTTGTAAACCAGCTCTGCGCTCTAACTTACCGTGTATTTTATTTATGCTACAATACAGTGCGTGTGTTTCTTGAATTTGGTTTTACAGGGTTGTTTCTACAATGCGCAGTTCCTGAAAGATGTCAGCTAGCGTTTGTCATTTACAACATCCATTCACTTACTTATGTTTTACGATTTTAATTTATTTTAAGTTCAATTTCCAATTCATATAAAGATACGATAATTTTTTACGGTTCTTCTGCGTTGAATTAGCTTTATTTAATAGATAATGCTTAAAACTAGGGTGGTGTGTTGGTGTGCTTTAAATAAATCTAATATAGGTTTAAAAATCTCGTGTCACAGTGTTTGTTATCGAACTCCTCCGAAACGGCTTCACGGTTAGGAATGAATGACCCTGTAGTCCACCAATGCCGGGTGGTTCCCCCACAGCCCACAGGGTTCTCCTCATCGAGCCTTAAATTTCAGCCATAAAGACGCTTGAGATAGAGGTTATTTTTAACCGACTTCAAAAAAGGAGGTTATCAATTCGATTCGTATATACCTATATATATTTTTTGCTATGTTCCTCCATAACTCCGTCAAATCTTAACCGATTTCGACAATTCTTTTTTTGTTCGAACAGGTATAACGTCCCATTGGTCCCATTTTAATTTGGTGAAGATCCGATGGAGACTTTCAGAGATGGAGAACGGAACTCTTCAATGGACAGCAGTAAATAAGCCCTAATGGGGCCTATCCTTTAGTAATATCCGTATGTTTCATGAAACAGCGTAAATGTAGTCCCAAGTTAATTTGGTGATGTTCTGATGAAGACTTTCGGAGATGGAAATTTAGAACATCAAATTTTAAAGCAACGAATTAAGTAGGGTAAATTAGTGTTTTGAAGTCGGTTTTTATTTTTTATTATTATTTTTTTTGTTATTTGAAACTAAATGACCCCGTGAACTTCGTATCAGCTCACGTATTTTGGTTCTCACCATTTAAACTTTCGTCGGACTTCCACAAATATTAAAAAAAGCCAAATCGGTGCAGCCGTTCTCGAGTTTTAGCGAGACTAACGCAATTAATTTCTATATAACTAGCTGGCTCGCCAAACGTTGTTTTGCCATATTCTTTGGCCTGAGACCTATTCTCAGACCTACCAAATATACACAAAAATAATATAACAATTATTTTTTATTTTATTTATTCAGGTACATTTTTCTGTAAATGTTGTGTTTTATTCATGTGTTTTTATGTGTGCAATAAAGTATAAAGTACATTTGCAAAATATACATTTATGTTACATGGCAGGTAAGGCGAAGTTACAGGAGTTAACGGTATAGTACAATGAATAAGGTTGTGATGTATATTTCTATTATAAATGTACACGGCCTTCGCTATAGGCCAAGAACGTTTTAATAGGCATAACTACTTAAAAACTAAAACAATCAAGGAGTTCGATAACAAACACTGTGACACGAGATATGTTAGACTAGCTGTCCCGGCGAACTTCGTACCGCCACAGAATCCGTTTATACGATTCTTGCACAACGCCATCTCTTAAAACATAAACATTTACATACAGACACATACATTGCTTCTGGCCCCACACTAGGATACCCTGTGTCGTGGGAACCAGAAACAGCGACATCACAAACATGTAAACATCCAAGACCTGGCGTTTTTTTTTTGTCCCCAGCCGGGATTCGAACCCTGCACGAGGTCGTCGTCGACGTCGTATTTTAAACTTAAAATAAATATTATCCCACCGGAACGCATTACGGAGACATCAAGTACGCTATGTCTCAATTCAGGTCTTTGTCTATCTGTACGCCAAGTTTCATGTAAATCCGTTCAGCCGTTATTGCGTGATCGAGTAACAAACATCCAAACATCTTCACAAACTTTCACATTCATAATATTAGTAGGAATTTTTTTTTGTTTCAATTACAGTCTGTTTCTCTCAGGTCATGCTGCGCAATCGGCCGAAGCTCCACGCCAACCTGCTGGTGGTGAAGGGAGTGCAGTGGGAAGTGCAGGCCACCATGGAGGCCACCAGTCTGCTCATGAGTTACATGTGCGGCTCGCTTATGGTGAGAAAATCAATACTTACCACAGTTCAAACCTCCGAGTTTCCAATGTATGGAGATGGTCTTTCCTACTCATTCAGTGTCGTAAGAGGCGCTAAGGGAGATCCAGGAGATGGGCAGCAGCGCCTCTCGTGTATTGGAGTAACCCCCAGTTGCTCGTACACAAAAAAACCGGCCAAGTGCGAGTCGGGCTCCAGCACGAAGGGTTCCGTACCATTATCTATACAACATTAGACATAAAGATCGAGAAAAAACGGCTAAAAATCGCGTTTGTTGTAAAGGGAGCCCCCCTTATGTTCTAAGGACGTATTTTCGTACTTTTTAAGTTTTTTGGTTAGGAGAATAATTCATTTTTTATTTAAGTTACCTGCTGTACCGCCGTATTTATCATCCCCCACGTGACAGGCTCTACCTAGTGTGGGGGTCAGCTTATTTGTAAAACGTACCTTTTTATGGCAATAAATACTTTTTATCTTTACCCTTCGGGTACGGAACCCTAAAAGCAATGTGTTAAAAGTAGATCAACCGGACCGAGTTTCGTAAAACAACAAATCAACAATTCATTATGATAATTTGAGGTACCTACATTGCGTAGCAGAGTCTACTTGTTAATCCGTGGGTTAGTCGACTTTGCAATGTATATCGAATTGTCATAGACCATGAATTGTAGTTCTATGAGACAGGCCCCTAATGGTTAGTGTACGAGTAACCGGCAGTTAATCTCTACTGCGATTACCGAGCCGCCTGCCCCGCGTGGTGATTACGGGCAAAAGACCCCCTTGATTAGCAGGTTTTTGTGGAGGGCTCTGTGGGAGGCCTATGTTCAGCCGTGGACGAACTTCGGTTGACTACTCTGACAGTGTAAGCCGATCCCGTAGTAGATAGCTTCACGCCAACCTCCTGGTGGTAGAGGGAGTGCAGAGCGAACTGCAGGTCACCATGGAGGCCACCAGCCTGCTAATGAGCTACATGTGCGGCTCGCTTGTGGTGAGTACACAATATAATTCCTAATTAATAATATGGAATACTAATTCCATATTATATATAATATTATATACATATGTGATGACTTCCACTGTAGTCTCTAACACATAAGGGCGGTTTCTGAATTGAGAATTTCACTAAGTAAATACTTAAGTAACGTTCTGTCACGCTCTTTTCTGAGAAATTTGAAGACAGCACTACAGGTAAGTATTTACTTAGCGAAATTCTCAATTCAGAAACTGGCCCTAAGGGCCGGTTTCTGAATTGAGAAATTAACTAAGTAAATACTTAAGTAACGTTCTGTCACGCTCTTTTCTGAGAAATTCGAAGAGACAGCACTACAGTAAACTATTTACTTAGCGAAATTCTCAATTCAGAAACTGGCCCTAAGTCTCATCCCTTGGGTGTCATGAGAAGCGACTAAGGGCAATCGAGGAGATGGGGCAGTGCCTCTCAAGTCATTGTCTCGAATAAACTCATTGGTACGTTCCGGGATTTGGACCCACGGTCTCTAGAATAAGAAGTGGCTTGTGTGCTATTTCAGACTAACATCCATCATTCAAAATTCAGGCGTTAGTTGTTTTTTGACTGTCTGTTCCATTTGTAATTGTTTACTTACACTAGCAAGTAAGCTACACTAGCTACTGTGTAGGCGTGTCATCTTCATCATCATCATCAGCCATTTGACGCCCACTGCAGGACATAGGCCTTCCTCATGGTTTTCACAATCATGAAGGGTTTTGCCATAATCGCCACGCTTGGCAGGCGGGTTGGCGATCGCAGTATGCGGTCGGAACCTCAGGAAGACGCTGCTGCCCGTCTCCTGGTAATTGATTTCCTTAGTCGCCTTCTACGACATCCACGGAGGGAAATGGAGTGACGCTATTCTTAATCCGGCGCCCCACACGGAAATGGAAAGGCGTGTAGGCTAGGACATTTTGTACCCTACTGATACAACAACATTGGGAAAAGATGACCTCCTATCTATAGGTACATCATTTCCTGGAGGTCCGTTGGATACCAAAGAAGACTATTAAGGGGCGACCTTGATAGAAGATAGTCTTCGTGTAATCCTTCTACGATGTCACGCTACTTGTAGAGTTATGGCACGCATGAAAAGGTGGGCCTGATAAACGTCACGGTCGACCTTTTTTGCGTGATATACGCATTAAGACTGACTGAAGTAGCCTACTATAATATTAGCAAGTGGAAGTGGCAGCGGACTGGTGACTTACACCGAACAACCGATCGTCGATGTTGTGCAAATCTCAGACCAAGGCTGGCCAACGCAGCGGCGCGCGGCGGACGCCCACCGCTGGACCGACGATCTGCGGCACATTACTGGCAGCGGCTCGATCAGGACGGCCGAGGACAGAAAGAAAGGGCGTGCATTAGGGGAGGCCTATGTTCAGCAGTAATACGGGGTGATTGATTGATCGAAACGCACTTTACTTGTTCTCTCTAAAACTGCTCTTTCTTCCCCCAACAGAGCCAGACCCAAGTGCAGATGACGCTGGAAATATCGCCCATGCACCACGCGGTGGTGGTGGGCCGCGGCGCTGAACAGCTGAAGGTCATCATGAAGGGGAGCAACACGCAGATCATGTTCCCGGACGCCGATGATCCGAATATCCCGCTGCTGAAAAAAAGTTGCGTCACAATCACGGGGCAGATCAAGGATGTGTACACGGCGCGCCAGCAGCTTGTGGTGAGTCGCGCCACTGTAGGTCCCGGCCTTCTGCGCTAGCCAATCCAGTGAGTTTCGGCTACACTCCCAAGGAGTTTCAATCTATTCCTCGGCCGGCGTAGCTAGCGAATCCAATGAGTTTCGGCCAAAGATGGTTTCGGCTACAGTCCCAGGGAGTTTCAATCTATTCTTTGGCCGGCGTCGCTAGTCAATCCAATGAGTTTCTGCCTGCGGCGCTAGACACTCCCAACGAGCCATGACGCAGATCCCGTCCGGCGGCGCTAGCTCGTCCCTCAACGAGCTTCGGTTAAGGTTTCAGTCTTCGCCGCTAGCTACCTGCCCAACGGATGTCAGTCTAGGTGGGGACCTAGTTTCTCCTCTAAGCAAATCTGAGTTGAGATTTCGGTTCGCGGCGAGTTTCTGTGTAGGTCTCAGTCTGCTACGTAAGCTACACTTTCGACGAACTTCGGCCTTCAACTTGCGTGTGGCAGATACAAGCTTCGGTCTAGCTAGACCAGTCCAATTATGATGACCTGACACCGTTGATCACAGTAACCTTTCTCCCCCACAGGGAAGCCTCCCCCTCGTGGTGATCTTCGACGTGCCTGAAGACGCGGTCCGCGTGGAGACAGAGGCGGTGGCGCGGCTCATGCAGAGACATAACGTCTACATCAACCTCCGGCGCAAACCCAAGCAGGGCATCGCCTCCGTCGTCATAAAGGGCATCGAGCGGTGCGCTGGTGAGTGCTCTTGACACTTCTTTATGTAGCGTGTAAAGCATTTCTTCTAGAATAACTTCCACATAACTTCCACACAACACAATCACGTGACCTGGTCCCAAACTAGGATACCCTGTGCTATGGTAGCCAGACAAGGACATCACAAACGTGAAAATACACCCGGACTTAGGCCGTATGTAGAAATGTACGGCGGCCCCCAATGGGAGTCGAACCCACGACCTCTGTCCGTCCTATTCTTTCGATAAGTCTGTACCATTAATATGAGCGCACGATGTGCTGTAGAATAAATCACTCTGTGATTGGTTCATTCTGTGCGCCATGCGTGACTACGTGAATATTGATTGGGCGATAGTAAAAGACAGCGTAACTTATGATTAGTTTTATACGAAAACCCGTCGAAATATCTAGGTACCTCGCAAGATGGCGGCCTGACGGTGTCAATTGCATAGGTATTTTGCCGCGTCATACCACAGTATTTAAACTGTGGTAATACTGAACTCGCTCCGATTGGTAACACAATAGACAAGCCCCGCCGCTAGTTAGATATCTATGTTTGTTTTTAACTATACAGGACAGAGCTCAATAAGTATGTTTCTAGTTTCTACCAATGATATTTTTCTTCGTAGGTAGGTAAAACGCAACACGTACCGTACACGTATGTTTTCTGGTTATTACTGTACCACTAATTTGTAAGTTCAAATGGAATTCTAGTTTTAAGTTCTTTGTCGCGAGAGCGGTGCGCTCGCGAGTCCATGTTACATACTCTATCCGCTACAGTTCAGTCACCCGAAGAATGCCGATGACGTTTCATTTTAATCACTAAAATAAAACTCAAAATATCCCATAGTAATTAAGATAATAATTTGACGAAGTTAGATAATTGCAACTGGCTGAGTTTTAAATTCATTTTGACGCAACGCCTGGCTAACAACTTTATTGTAGTCTACTACTACTTTTAGCGAATAGGACATTCTAGGCCTAAATCATTGCCAAATATTCCTCAGTGGCGCTCTCCACATTTTTATTCAAGGCATCTTCAAGGAACTCCTTCTTCCCACCCCCAGGCGACATCTACGAAGCCCGCCGCGAGCTCCTCGGCGGGAAAGAGCCAGTGATCACAGCCGAAGTGCCAGAATCCTACAACATTCCGTCCATCGGGCCCAACCACATGCCCAACTTTGGCGCCTTCAACCCGTTCTCGCCAACCCAGCCCAACACATCCAACTCGCCGTGCTCCAACGGGAGCCCTTACAACATGACGCTGACGGATTTGGCCAACTACGCCAACCTCGCCTCGCCCATGTTTGGGCATAACCCTCCGACGCCGGGAGGGTATCCCAGCCCCCTGAGTCCTGCGGCGCTGACGCCGCCGGTGTATCCCAATACGTGGCTGGTCCCGTCGCCGCAGCCTCGCCCCAACCAGTTCCACTACCCCAGCATGATGCCGGGACAGACGCTCGTCTACCAAAACGGCCAGGGTGGCTCTTGGAACCGTGAGTACTTCTGTGTAAGGTAGGTTTTGACTAATATTGGCCAACAGCATTAAATGTCGATAAGCCATTTGCCAATAAGGGGGTCAATTGTTGTTCATATTATCCTGTTTATTTTGTTTCTGTAATGTCATGTCGTCGTAAAACGTCTTTTCGTTTTTTCAACAACGTCCTCTGTAAGGAGCTACCAAGGCATTGGCGTATCTAGGGTAATAGTCCAGGGTGGGCCTGACTCTGCAAAGCGATGGCCTGCCGTCCGAATCCCAATGCATGCATGCAGTAACCTAAAATCTGGGTGCGCCTACCTAGACCGTTCTGGGGTGGGTACGCCTAATTTCGAAAGGGGTGCAATTTTCAACAATGTCTTCGCTAAAGGGTAGTCTCAAAAAATTGGAAATTCTAGCGCCCCATAATGTTTGCGACCAACTTCACCTCAGAACACAAAAAGAAGGAGAAGTGCCATATGGGCGTGGCACTGTCGCTCAACGTTAGCCCGGTTGGGCTAACCTCGGCGAAACTTTTAAATATGGCCGTCAATCGCCTCGCGCCCGCTATCGCCGTAACATATGTGAAAAATGCCTGATTACCTACAGAAATCGCAGTGATACATGCTATTCAAATAACAGTGCAGTGTGTTTTCACCGGTAAGCCTATTTTACTCACTATATCCATCTTTAAACTACGAAAAATCATAATTATAATAATTTTCCTGTGCAATATGCATTCCAGTACTAAGAACATAAATGAGACGTATTTATATCGTCGGGTTTACTCCACTGCTGTTTTTATGTAGAATTTTCGTGGAGGTTTTCTAACATGGAAAAGCAAGCCCGCAATGGACCGTCTCGCGAAACTGACTATTGTTCTATGCGATGAATTGCGATGTTTCGTGGTACGGCCGCATGTATTTGCCGTGAACTGTCAAAGTCACAGTAGGTGTCAGCGGGAGTCATAGTGATGGGGTAGTTGCTTTCTTTCCAGACTGATTAAGTATCGATACTTCGTCGCATTTACACTCGTTCGTCCAGACTTCCAAAATTACTAGAACCAATTATATTGTACGACTAGGTAGCTATTGTCCGCGACTCCGTCCGCGTGGAATTCAGTTGCTAAGGAAGCTTCTACTTTAGTGGCAGATTTTGTCGTAATATAAACAGGCTTAGTTTTCACCACGTATTTCAAAAAGTTTTTAATAAAGATTTAATTTCAGGTTTCCCAAAGACCCTAATAGGAAGGATAAATGGATTGAAACTACAGGGAGATTGCTTAACTGGCTCCCTCTCAAATCAAATACCTGTTGCTCCATCCATTTTACGGAGAAATGTTTCCAGATGCTAGAGTGGAAAAAATATTAACGTGGGCAGGTCCTGCTTTGAAAATACCAGTAGGTAATAAGGAGTTCCATAATTGTTGAGGTACCAATATACCTAAAATCACGGCATAATTATATTTTACATGGTGTGGAATATTCGATTGTTACTTTATTCTGATTCTCTATTTCAGGTGACAATGGACGCAACGACGCATAACTCAGCAAAAGAAAGTGTTTCTAAAGAAACAAGTCAGGTGATGTGGTTATGGTACTAAATAATATTCTTATACTCTTTTATGAGCCTAAAATTCGATTAATTTAATATAAAGTAAATGAAGTGTTTTCAATAATTTAATAATTTATTTACTATTTTAGATCCGTATTAGAAAGTTGCGGATATTGTTACTGTTGAAACATGCGTTCCTGAAGAAATAACAGGTGACCAGGTAATGTTTTTAATAATTTCATAATTTATTTACTATTTTAGATCCCCTTGGAAGTAACGGATATTTTTTTGTCGAAAAATGCTGCGAATGTCAAAGACCTCTGTAAATAATTGTCAGACATAGAGGAATGTCCATTCGATTGAACACATAATTTATCGGTCATATAGCGCCGCCACAGACTAGAAAATCGAAAAATCATATGAACAAAGTTGAAAATATAACATCGAGTTTTCAAAAGTCGTAAACCAAAGTTGTTGTAAATGACTTACTTTAATTGACGTGTTTCAGGAATTGTGTTAACTTAAAAATGGCCCTGTATAAATAAAAAAATATTAGATTTTTTACAAATGCATACTTTTTGTATTTTAGATACAGCAACGAGTTGCCGAAGGCCCAGAAACTGGTAGATTTATGTCGATTGAAGAAAAACCTCGAAAAAAGAAATCACGCAAAACATTGAACAATGTCAACAAGTGACAAGTTCTAAATAAATATTTACCTTTTAAGGGAACAGTAAAATATTCATTGCAGGATCTCAGTCGGATGATGATGTTATCTTTTTAATGTAAATGTGTTTCGAAAGTTTCTTAAAGTTTATGTTTCACAAGTTTCTTTTGGCCAGTTTCTGAATTGAGAATTTCGCTAAGTAAATGGTTAACTGTAGTACTATCTCTTCGAATTTTTCACAAAAGAGCGTGACAGAACGTTACTTATGTTTTTACTTAGTGAAATTCTCAATTCAGAAACCGGCCCTTTCAGTTCTTACTACCTAATGTATTTTTCACAAGTTAATAAAAATATTATTTATGTGATATTATTGAGAATGTTTTTTACGTACCCATCACATTTGTCACCCACCAAGGCAATGAAAATTTTAATCCAAACTCAGAAACATCTACAGTCACTGCTCATTAATTCACGAGTTAAAATAAGTAGTTCTAGATTTTTTAAGGTGTGCGCTATACAAAAACGCGCATAAGGTGAAGGCAAGGCCCAGGCATCTTGCCGCTTCAAACAAAAATTACGCAGGCGATATGTTTTGAATTATATTCAAGCGGCGCGGCACAGCCAACGTCGTTTCGTCGCCTTGCATACCTATATTTTGTAGGTAACTCAGCGAATGTTCTCTAAACTTTGTCATTTAGAATAATAAATTGTATAATTAGAATTTACGATGAAACGGAATTTACGAATTATACGATAGGTAGGTATGAACAAAACTGACATATTTAGGAATTAACACATTGGTAGGCAAAGCCTGTAAAAATAAAAGCTTAGGCAGCCTTTTGCAAAGGATTACTACAACGAAATAAAGTAGTTACAGACTACGCGACGTAGAGAAATAATTAGTTACTATTTAGGTATAGATGGCAAGAAAAAAATCGACATAATGTACAAAAAGTTTTTGTACGATGTACGATTTTTTTTAAGTATAATCGATAATGTACTTTTCCGTCCCCATCACTAATGTTGTGCTGCTCTTCTCATTGGCTGTTTCATTTGTGTAAACAGCGAATAGTGAGCCGGTTGTTTATGTTGTAATCAAATAGAGATTATGAGGACAATGTAGCTGTGTGAGTAAGTGGCGACATCGGTTTTCTAGCAAACGGGCCATTATAACACTTCTCCTTATTTTTGTGTTCTGAGAACTTCACCAAATCAATTTTAAACATTGAATGCTTAGCTTGACAATCCTGTCAATTCTCACCAATATTTTGGGTGATTCTCATATGTACGTAAGGTACCCTTTATACATTTTCCTTTGCGCATTAAGGAATCAATAAAAATAACAACAAACCCTTCCCCTGACTTGCAACATTAAAATAGAGTTTCCCACATGATGGTTCCATTGCAGCGATGACCAACGGCGCTGATGGCATGCAGCCGATGATGATGCAGCCACCATTCCAGCCAGTTCAGCAAGAGCCTCGACCCGTGAGTTCCTAATATTTTTCCCTTATAATTTGAGATTGTAGCACACAGCAAGACTAAATCATCGACTTGTCAGGCGACCCTAGAGCTGGTAGCTACCTCGGTCAGCGTATCAGCCTGGCCATCCAGAGGGGTAATGCTGCCAGTATCTTGGGAACTCTCCCCAACGGCAGCAGTCTAGAGACAATCTTTTATATATAGACAATATTTATTGTAAATATGAATTTTGTTATAAGACTAAATTGTACTAATCGGATACGCAATGTGCATCAAATTATCATAAAAAAAACAATCAATTGTACTTTTATGAAATGCGGCGCTGAGCCTTTGCGTCATAAAAGTACAATCAGCAATTTTCAAATAAAAGTTAGCGATTTTCGCCTAACTGACTGACCAATCGAGGCTAGATTGAGCGAAAATGGCTGACATTGCAGCCCCTTTCTGCGTCACTGGGTCAAAATACTCGTTTTCAGCCAGTGACATAATATATTCGTGTCTGCTGCCAAAATAAGACATTATTATTTTCACAGATACTATATGCTCTGCGATTATTTTATTTGGGCTGTAGGTACTTACCTAGCATAAGTATTTTTTATTACTAACACCAATTTTTTTTTGCCTACATGCGTCCCACCGCAGGGCACAGGCCTTCTCTAAGAGAGAGAGAGAGGACGGGCTTAATCACCTCGCGTACCCACCGCGGATTGGCAATTTCAAGCGCTGAGGTGTTAAATTTAATTTTAGTTATTAGTGTAATATTTAAGAAAATTGGGCCTAGTTTATAAGCAGCCTATACACGTCCTACTGTAAGGCGCAGGCCTTCTCTCAAAGAGAGTACCACGCGTGCCCACCGCGGATTGGCGATTTCAAGCGCCGAGCTACGTGAATAGTGAGCTATGTGAAAACTGGCACTCAGGTTCCCTCACGATGTTTTCCTTCACCGTTAGCGAGTGGTATTGCTACTATAACTTCACAAATGTACGTATCTAACTTAGTAAACAAAGTCATAGGTCTCTCGCTTCCGAGTCCAATGTTCTACCCACTAGGCTACAATCGCAATTATTATTATTGTAAGTTTATTTCTATATGAAACGGCCTCGAATGACGGTTCTGACGATGCCGCCAGATGCAGCCGACGCTGAGCCAGATCTTGAACTCCAGCTCGCAGGCGAGCAGTGGCTACCAGAGCAACTTCACGGGCAGCTGTGTGTCGCTGGACACGCAAAACATTTCAGGTGACTTTAATACATTCATACATAAACTCACGCCTGTATCCCAGAGGGGTAGGCGGAGACCAGGGGCTGCCACTTGCCACGATCCTGACATATCACTTTCGCTTCCTCGACATTCGTTAGTCGTTGCATGCACGCACGCCGGTTTCTGGTACTTGTTATCTTAAAAACCTATTTAGCGGCTAAAAATTCCACCCATGCCGGGACTTGAACCCGCGACCTCTGGCTGACCGTGCCAGCGCTCTCCCAACTGAGCTAATGGGCAAATGCAGGCATCAGCGAAATTTCGAGCCTCTTTACAAACTTCTCTGTATTACGTACAGGCAGCGACATCTGGCCGAAGTAATTTACATCACTTGCAGCCCTGAGTACCCCACTTTGCAGTTAGGTTACTGTTTATCTTGCCCTCTCTTAATACATCCCCTATTTGGTCGAAGAATGTCCGCCTCTAACACAACATGCCAAAATCGAATGTAGTTTCTATAGGTACAGATGGTAGAAGGCCACACACTGTTGGAACGCATGGTAAACAGCCCCAATACCCATTTTGCGCACCATTTCCTGCCCCTATATTACGCGCACCAAATCCTGAGTGATTCCAATCGTCTAACTGTCAAATTAGTATGCAATTTGACAGTTAAGCGATTGGAATCGCTCAGGATTTGGTGCGCATAATTAGGCCCCTGAACGGTTCCGAACGTCTAGCTGTCAAACAAATTCTATACCTACTAATTGCTATCGCAAACATCTAGATTCCGACAGGACTTGATGCGAAAAATTATACCTTGGGGCAGGCTCAAAAGGTCTTTGGTGCGATAAGGTATACTCACTCACTCACTGACGAATTAATCACCTATATGTTTTCTCGGAAACTATCACTCTCACGCGAAAATTGAGATTGAGAATTTTGTGAGAAGTGTATGAATTACGGCCATACTATGAAACCAATTTTTTTATTTTGAATCAATTCAAGCTTTTTTTACCGACCAATTTGACTTTGGCGTCGCAAAATTCAAATCCGTTGTCGGTTGTTCTTGATCGACATTCAAAATGGCGGCGCCAACCAAATTAACGCCGCCATCTTGAAATGTTATTTTTTCTTTAGGAATATATTAAACGGATCTAACCGCGATTATTTATTTGGTAAAATTTAATTAACTTCGATTCATTTTTCTTTGATGCCTTAAGTTCCACCGGAGCTTTCTGAAACACCTTAAAACATTTTAACTAGAACATGTTTCAGGCGGCGAAAGCAACATGGTGAGCCCGTCCGTGAGCCCTATAAGCAAAACCCACAGCCCTGCGCCCTCTAATGACACGGATCGCTCGCAGCACGGTAAGCAACAGATACTTAGATATGAAGCCAAAAATTTTAAATAAAAAATTAAAACCGTCTTCAAAACACTATAGCACAAAAAAGTTAAAAATAATTTAAAAGAATACCTTTAAATTAGAAGTTTGCATATAATATATAAATATACACGTCGAATTGATCCTCCTTTTTTAAAGTCGGTTAAGGAGTCGAATTTTAGTATCAATAACAGACTTGCTAGCGACCGCCTAGGTAAAACGTGGTCCCAATTCATACAAGATGGTCTTTCTGTTTGCAAAACATTATTAACCAAAACTGGTGTTACTAGGTTACATAATTATATGAGGTATCACTTTTTGTTAAGTCAAATCCAGACGCTCATGCAGAAAAGCATATTCTGCATGGGCTCTGTCATTTATAATAAGCTACCCCGTCCCTTAAGAGAGTCGAACTTAAACTCTTTCAAACATAAACTTAAGACTTTGCTAATTCAAAAATGTTATTATAATTTATTTGAGTGCTTGACCGAACAATCATTTTAATACTTGGAAATAATTTAATTCAATTTATTTAATTTCAATATATCGACATTTTAATTTAATTTAATTTTAATTTCAATTTATGGACATTCTAATTTATTTTATTCTAATATTCCTGTTTCTGTACGCTTGCGATCGTAAGAAGTAGAAATTTAGATTCTAAATACGCTATTTTCTTAATTACGTATATAAAACATGCTCTGTACCTTATTCAAAAACACCACCTTGTTTAAACACAACACACATGTTTTACAAATAAAGCTCTTTATCTTTAGGTAAGTCCTATTTCCTATACTTACCTAGTAATTTATGTGATCCCGGGTACCGTTGTAAATATTGTATTTTCCTTTACTGTCAACGATTTGTGAGAAGTGGAAAAAAAATTAGAAATACGTATAAGCTTTGAAATAATAGTGAACCAACGTTATTCTTTCGTTCGTGATAACATGAAGGTGTTGTGAAATTGGATTTCAATGGTTCAACTTGGACAAAACCTAAGTCTTTTTGCATTGATAGAAAGAGTAGGGTGCTAGGCAATAGAATCGTGCTAGACGCGTAAGCTAAGCCCTACAACGTTACGTAGCACTGCAGAGCACAGGGCTTCTCTCAGGCTTAATTACCACGCGTGCCCACCGCGGCTTGGCGAATTCAAGCGCTGAATTACGTGGACGCCTCAGACACTCAGTAAACGAACCAAAAGGTATCTATCTAATCAGTCCATAACCAGAGCCCACTGTTGGGCAATGGGCATAGGCCTCTTCTCATTCACTCCAACCTATCTGATCCTTTGCTAACCTAATATTCAATGTCTCAACGGGCGCGTTTCATACAACTACAATTCATAGTTTATTATCGAATTGTAAACCTAGTAAGCCTAGAATTACAATGTCCCAGGCACTGCAGCGGCCGAGTGGTCCCTTAACCTATCTAGTGTGAGTGAAGTTGCCACTGGACGCTGTATAAATCATCTCACTATGTAGATGCAAAGGCCTAAGTTAGTTAAGCCTAGAATTGTAGTAAAGAAACTGTAGTAATAATAAATCAGTTTTATTTGTAAATATAGAATTTACGTAATTTATATATTTTTATCATTTATATTAGTTTAGTTATTTAGTTAAGTCCAGTTTCTTATTACAATTAGTTTTGTTTTTGTTGTGTTATGAATAAACTTTTAAAATTTGATTAGTTATAAAAATAGTAATAATAATAATTAATATATGATTCCGTGTGGCGCCGGATTGAGAATAGCATCACTCCATTTCCTTCTGTGGATGTCGTAGAAGGCGACTAAGGAAATATATTACTAGGAGACGGGCAGCAGCGTTTTCCTGATATTCCAACCGCATACTGCGATCGCCAACCCGCCTGCCAAGCGTGGCGATTATGGCAAAACCCCTCATGGTTATGAAAACCACGAAGGAGGCCTATGTCCTGCAGTGGGCGTCAAATGGCTGATGATGATGATGATTATTATAATAAAGCTAAAACCCAAACCTTTGCAAGTGTTATTTACGCGTACAGAGCTCGCGAACATTATCTCCGACCTGTCAATATCGGACCGGCGCGCGGTGGGCTGTGAGAAGAAAACTCTGGAGACGCTAAATAAGCTGTCCCCGCTCTCGGATTACCGGCGCATAAAGGCCGAAGCCACTAAGGTACGTGGGGAGACCCGCACGGGTAGTACGACGTGGGTTGAGTGTCAAAAATCGCAACTTTCCAGTATCTACATTCATTGTCAAATTCTGACATGTCAGCGCCACATAACGCGTGACTCGTGCCATCCGCATCGTATTACCACTTCACGGGTCCTTATTTTAATTACCTATTTCAGCTACACGACAATCCCTTTTATTTCATTACTAGCTACGTTGTTTTGCCATATTAATTAGCCTATGACCTTGTTGCCGACCGACCAACCAACCTTCTTTGTTCCTTGACATAGTTCTTTTTAAATTTTTGAAATATTAGACATAATAATATAGAAAATGTATAAAAGAATTAAAAACATAAAAAAGGTTGGTTGGTCGGTCGGCAACAGACCTATTCTCAGATCCAAATATACACAAAAACATTCATAAGCATCGGTAAAGCCGCTTGGGAGGAGTTCGATAACAAACACTGTGTCACGGGATTTTTATATCATATATTAAATAATATTTATACTTAATCTATTCTGTTTCATTTCATTGTATTATATCCCATTCTACATGTTCGATGTCAATCGCTTCATGTTTTTAAATTTTTGATTTAATTATCCATTCTATTCCATCATCTATTAAATGAGATAAAGTATTCGTTCTGTTAGGTTCGGTTCCCATTGCATTCCATACCAAATGGAATTTGCGATATTGGAAATGAAAATATTTTATTCGCTTAAAACACAGAAATTAATACCACTTCATACGAAGTGTACATTTTGTAAAGAGTTACACAAAATAGAACATTCAAAAAGTGCCAGTTAATCCACTTTATTTGTGAAAGGACCCGACTAAGCATTTGTCAACAAAAGAAATGGCTCCACACATCTATCATTCTATATTTTTCGTTACTAAATGTGAGTGGTTGACCGAAAAGGGACCTCAACGGAAAATAATTGATTTCGAGAATATCGCGTTTGAAGTTTCGTGTATAAACAGGTTTCGATCAACCTCGGCTCACAAAAAAATAGCTACGGCACCTAAAAATATTCTGGTTAGACCAAAACAAAGCTAAAATACCACAGATTAAAAAATTCAAATAAAAAAAAATAACGGTTTCCAATCCCTCCAGGTCCCTTTTTGGTCAACCACTCACATATTCCCTCCACCATTACAGGCCATGCAAGAGACGGTGGGCAGCGGCTACCGCGTGCCCAACAC
This sequence comes from Yponomeuta evonymella, assembly GCA_963969515.1. Lineage (NCBI taxonomy): Eukaryota > Metazoa > Arthropoda > Insecta > Lepidoptera > Yponomeutidae > Yponomeuta > Yponomeuta evonymella. The sequence continues at coordinate 2,086,902 of OZ018361.1, read as the reverse complement.
CCGCTGGTCCGGCTATTACTTCAGCCACACTTCGCCGGGACCGATCAACTTGAACGAGAAGTCTGACGCGGCTGCTACGGTGAGTCAGACTTGTTATTCTCGCAAGACATGTCGCTCTCCAGTGTCGGCACGCCAGGGGGTGGTGTGCCCAGCATACGCTGTACGTAACGAGCTCAATATTGGCTGCGAGAGAACAGTAGGTATATGTAGTGTAGCGTACTCAACAGTAAGTAGCGCGCGCAGAACTCGCAGCGAGTGAATCCTTACTAATATTATAAACGCGAAAGTGTGTATGTATGGATGGATGTTTGTTACTCTTTCACGCAAAAACGGCTGAACATTTTGCACAGAGATAGATTATAGTCTGGATGTGTCTGGATGGATAGGCTATTTTTTATCTCGGAAAAATACACATCAAAATTACCACGCGAACGAAGTCGCGGGCAACAGCTAGCAGTAAATAATTTAACGTACGTAAGTAACTTAATATTTTTTTGCCGAGGGTAGTAAACTAACAGTTAATGCCTTCAAAAAGACGCCTGTCACCTCAGTCTACCGAGACCACGGCACTTGCAAAAGTATCGAAGCGTCGGAAAATGGTAAAATAAAAAAAAACTAGTAAATATCAGTTTTTTTCAGTTCAATTTTCAGTATATAATTTGCTGAGATAGGTAAGCAAGCTCTGCGAGAGAGCGAGTAAGTAGCGTGCCCAGAACTCGCTACAAGAGAACTACTAAAGTGTCAGTAGGTTTCTTCAGATTTATTAAAAATCTACGAAACAACTATACTTAAGTATTTGTGAAATTCCCAATTCAGAAACTGGCAGTTACCTATTGTGTCGGCTTTCAAGAATAGTCTTGATTCTTGCAGTAAAACCTAAGTATTATATGACCACGATATCAGCTGTTAAAACAAAGCATTATCAATGCAATCCACCTTAATCTTATTGTAATTGTTCATGCCTTTTTAATTGTTCTTATTTTATCACTAATGAACCATCTGCCTCCGTGGCGCAATGGCTAGCGCGTTCGGCTGTTAACCGAAAGGTTGGTGGTTCGAGCCCACCCGGGGGCGAACTATTTTTATCTCCATTTCATCTTCCTGTGTTGTAGTTCTATGACATGGGGCTCACGTTTTAATTTTGTGAATTGGGTTGACCATTTTCACGATTCCGAAGTGTCAAAATATGTACGTATTTGACAGTTCGGAGTGGGTAAATCGCACGATTCCATACAGTGGAGAAGTTACGCACAGTCGACAGTACATCAACCTTGCGCCTAAAATGTAAAGGGTTGACCTGCTGTCGACAGGTGCTAGCACCATTGGTTACCATATGTGAAAGTTGGTGTCGACTGTACTCTACCCCTAGCAAATAATCTTTGGCGCCCCATGCCGATCAGAACCCAGCCAACAACAGAGAAATGAACAATGGAATCTGACTTAATCACTTGGTCCTTTTTTCGACAATAGGCTTAACTTAAAACTACCTTTGTCTGCTTTAATATCCCTTCTTTGCAAACACAAATTACAAGATTTTTTTTCAAAACATGACCTATGAAGACACAGAGCTGGATGAGAGTAGCCGAGGACCGTGCTCAGTGGCGTGCTATAGGAGAGGCCTATGTCCAGCAGTGGACAAGCGTAGGCTGATGATGATGAAGACACAGAGAAGTTACTAACTATTGTAATTTATTTATTTTAAAATTTAATTATTACCAATTATTAAAGATTTTTGTTTAAAAAAATAGCTTTTTCTACATTTCATAATTTTATACCTTTTACTGTAAATTTTTGCCATTAAGACGCTTGAGATACAGGTTATTTTTTAACCTAGTTTAATATGAATATGTAAATAAATATGTTATTTCTACGAATGTTAGATTTAAGACGATTGTACACTGTTATGTTATGTATGACTCTTGTATTTAAAATAAATTTTTATTTATTTATTTATTCAACTGTTATTCTTTTATCACTAGTGAACCATCTGCCTCCGTGGCGCAATGGCTAGCGCGTTCGGCTGTTAACCGAAAGGTTGGTGGTTCGAGCCCACCCGGGGGCGAACTATTTTGTTCCCCAGTGTCTGAACTAGGCTTTTAAACATACTTAAACATAAAACATAAACACACGCCTGTATCCCAGAGGGGTAGGCAGAGACCAGGGAGTGCCACTTGCTACGATCCTGACAGATCACTTTCGCTTCCTCAACATTCATTAGTCGTTGCATGCACGCACGCCGGTTTCGGGTACTTTTTATCTTGCCCTTTGTTAATACATCCTCTATTTGGTCGAAGTATGTCCGTCTGGGTCGTCCCTTACCGGCCCTTCCATCCACATTCGCTCGATATATTTGTTTTGTCAATCTTTCTTTCTTCATCCTCTCCACATGTCCAAACCAACGCAACATTCCTTTCTCAATAAACATACGTATAACATAAGAAACAACATTTACAAAGGAAAGCTTGTCTCTGTGAGAGATTTGTTCTAGTATACTTGTGGAATGCAATAAAATGTTAATAAAGATATAGGTACTTTGCTAGGGCCGCTTTTTTAGTGAACAAAAAGGCAGCGAAAAAAAAACTCCACTCTGACCATCTTTTCTAAAATCATCTTGAACCTAATACATCGTTTGTCGCCTATTATTAGATATAATAAAAATTCCATGATTGCCGTGCGTCAATAAGTTAAAACGTCAAAGTTGAGTATCTATTAATAATCACCAACTAACCGGTGTTCCCAGCCCGAGAAGGCGTGGAACCGTTCGGAGCTGGTGCGCCCGAACATCCCGGACGGCTCGCCGCAGCAGCCGAGTCCGCCGCGCGCGCTCGGCAAGCCGTGCCGCTACCGGCAGCTGCAGCAGCTGCTGCACCAGCTCGGCCTGCACAAGTATAGCGGTGAGTGGGGGGGCCGGAGTCACCCGCAGCTCGGCCTGCACAAGTATAGCGGTGAGTGGGGGGGCCGGAGTCACCGGAGTCAGCCACTCTGCGCACGCGCTATAAAATTCGACATTCCTGCATCACGAAAGCAAAATGTTTCACATGACATACAATAAATATAACGTCCGACGAACATCAGTCGGACCAGCCGTTCCCAGGCTTATGATCTGCCAGGCGAGTTTCCCTTTGTAGTCGAAGAGCACGATCACCCACTCTCCTCTAATAAGTGTCTACCGGCACCGTCTTGTGGTGTACAATCAGTGATAGTTAAAAACATAGATGTGTAACTAGCGCAAAAAATTACCCCACGGCGGGCGGGGCTTGTCAATTGTGTTACCAATCGGTGCGAGTTCTGTACTAACCGGCAAAATATCTGCGCATCTGTCACCGTCATACCGCCATCTTGCGACGTATAGATATTTGGACGGGTTATAATGGTTTCACGCTTTTTGTATACAACCAATCATAAGTTACGCTGTCACTTACTATCGCCCAATCAACGTTCACGTCTTCACGCATGGCGCACAGAATAAACCAATAAAAGAGCGATTTACTCTACAGCACATCTTGCGCTCATCTCATTGTTAAAGAGTAATCGAGAGACTGGGGCCGTTTTCGAGTGTGAATTTTGTAGGAAGAAATACCTACTTCTATGTTTTTTTATTCGTAGTGTTCAATGTATTATTAACTTAATTCCGGATTCACTTACTTGGTTTTTGGTTGGAAGAGTCCGGCTACCTGGTCGAACCCTTCCGACACAAAACCAAGCAAGTGAATCCGGGTGGTCGGACCCTTCCGACAAAAAACCAAGCAAGTGAATTCGGGTGGTCGGACTCTTCCAACAAAAAACCAAGTAAGGGAATCCGGAATTAAGTTAATAATGTGTAGTGTGTACAATTTAGAATAGTCTTATCTTATGTTATCAAAACCGTTCCGTTGTGTCCCCCAGAGCTGTTCCAGAAGCACGAGTTAGACATGTGTACGTTCGCGTCTCTGAGCGAGGCCGACCTGCAGGAGATCGGCGTCACGGCCTTCGGCGCCCGCAGGAAGATGCTGCTGGTCATACAAGGTGAGGTTTTCCCACGCAGCTATTCCAAAATTTTTAACAATAATAATAACTTTCCTTGGTAAATCTGTTGCTATTTAAATTTTCTATTAATCCATTTGCCTACTTATTGGTCTTAGTATATATTTACGTATGTCATGTATTCTATTAATTATATTCATGTACTATGCTAGGATAACATTATTTAGGTATGTCAATATTATGTATTTATTTAATTGCCTAAATGGGTATTCATATTGTTATTATCACTACATATTATATTTATTTACTGTAAGTAAATTAATTGATCTGTCTCATGTACACCTACCTACCCACTCTCATCTTCTTTCAGTCCTGTCCATCCTAAGGTTGTCTGGAAGAGATCGCTTTGAGCGATTACACCGCCAATTGTATACTATTTAGAAGTAGATATTAAGTACCTTATATCTCTGTAAATTGCTGGTCAACAATAAAGTGTTATATATCTATCTATCTATCTAACGCGTAACGTCCACACAACACGATCACGTTATCTGGTCCCAAACTAGGATACCCTGGGCAAGTTCATCACAAGCATGGAAATACACCTAGGTTTGGGCCATTTGAGTACTGCGGCCTTCAGTAAGAATCGAACCCACGATAAACATTTTGAGCTTAATGCTTGAACCGGGGATAAGAATAGGACCCACTCTTCTCCCACATGAGGTATCCCACGATGTAGAGGAACGGAGGGAGACCTCCCACGTGAGATTTCCCAAGTTGAGGAGCAAGATTTCCGCCCTCCTCCCGCGAGAGATTTCCCGAATGAAACTTGTAGAATTCACTAGTTATATATAACACGTACAGGCTCGCTTTTACGCACACTCTCGACACGACCGTCTCTCCCAGTCCAATGATCAACTGGCTGACACTGACAGCCCGGCCTGCCGGTGTAGTGTATTTGTGTTTATGAACACTCATGATTCGCATTATGATCTTAAAAGTTGATACATAAGGCAGACAACTGTAAAAATTAAGAAACCGGCCAAGTGCGAGTCGGACTCGCGCACGAAGGGTTCCGTACCATTATCTATACAACACTAGACACAAAGATAAAAAATCACCAAAATGATCACGTTTGTTATATGGGAGCCCCCCCTAAATAATTATTTTATTTTGTTTTTAGTATTTTTTGGTATAGCGGCAACAGAAATACATAATCTGTGAAAATTTCCACTCTCTAGCTATCATGTTTCTTGAAATACAGCCTGGTGACAGACAGACGGACGGACGGACGGACAGACAGACAGCGAAGTCTTAGTAATAGGGTCCCGTTTTTACCCTTTGGGTACGGAACCCTAAAAATTTAATTACGATACAAATTTTGTATGTGAATTTCTGCCAACCTGTATCGTAAAATACCTTTTTTCTTAATTACGATCGCGGATACACTTGCGGTTAAAATCCTCCTTGCTGATACACTTCCGGTTAAAATTCTCCTTGCTGATACACTTCCGGTTAAAATTCTCCTTGCAGTAAACTTTTCTGTGAATTTTTGGTCTGATTCACCCACACTGGGCACATGGCTGTAGGTATGTAGGTATGACTCCTTTGCCTATCCCAAATGGAACAAATAAAAAAAAGAAAGTGGACCTACGCAGTTTGGATTCGTTTTGCCGCCATTATTAGTTCAGAAATTTTTCCGTGCGGTTCCGTGAAAAAAATAAAGTGTGAAAAGTAGTGTATGCAACTGCATATAAAACGATATTAGAATACCCGTGTGATATAAAACTGTATATAAAACGATATTAAAATACTCGGCCTAGCCTCGTACGATAAACTCACACTCGTATTCTAAGAATCTCTCTTATATGACAGTTTTTATTTTATTTTATTTTATTAAAATGTGAAGAAACAGAATTGAAAACAAACAGATACAGATAAAACGTAGAGTACTGCATCCTTGGACCTGCACACTGAGAAGTAAATATATAATAAGTTGCATAAACTACTAATACCTCTTCAGGTATCTATCCACATACACTACAAAACCTAAAACGTGTATTCTCTCCCGCCCGCAGAGCTGCAAAAGCAAGCCGGCACCGGCTACAAGTGTGCCGGATCCGACGCGCCGAGCAAACTCGTCACCTCGCCCCAGTACAACCCCGAGTCGCTTGCCAAACAGGACAAGTGGTAACAAACCATTTTACCAGTCATACCGCGTCGCTCAGCATGAATCCCCTTTAGCGTGGCTCCACGGTAACTGCAATGGCAATAGTGGTTTATGGCCAATTAATGTGGCCTGGGGCGATACTACGTCCTCCACTGTATGGAGTTGTCTGACTTAGCCTACTCCGGACTGCCAAATAGGTGCATATATATTTTGACAATTTGGAGTCGTCAAAGGGGTTAACCCGATAGAGTGGATAGTTATGTGATAGAAGGGCAGAGACGATCAAGTTTAGGTACAGTGGACAGCACAGCCTTTACAGTGTAGTTGCTAAGTCACTTGAACAGAGTATACAGATGTAAAGGTTGATGATGTGATGTGTACAACTGAGCAGAGTATACAGATATAAAGGTTGTGTCCTGTCCATAGTACTTGACAAGTTTTTGCGTTCAGACATGGTTTCCCGCTGACTGAACGCAAAATTTTTTCCAGTAAAGTTGATGGAGTGGAATGGAGTGGCTGAGATAATAGTTTTTCATTTATCGAGTCTGCAATCTTGAGTGGAAACATCTGTCTTCAGACCTTTAAATTCCATTGTCATTATATTGCTATTCACGAGTTGAATTAAATTAAAATGCGTGGTAAGCGTGCGGCTTCTGGTTTTCCATGGACTACTATGGCCAATTTCGTTAATAAATAAGAGTGATTCCACGGAGATAGATATACATCAGATGTATTGAGCCCAATTATCGAATTTATACCTACTAAGTACAGAGACAGCGAGTTTTGGGGGCCGGTTGAATGAAATTATAAGTGAGATATCTCGCTCCCACTGATATAGTTCATAGATAGAACAGGAAGGGACTGTATCAATATACTATGTAGACTAAGAAGGAAAAGTATAAAATTCGAGACAAGATTCATGCTCAGATGGGGTAGGAGGAGTGACACCGGAGGCAATCACCTCTTATTCGATTTTGCCCCTTATGTGTGCGAGACATGAGCCATTACCGGTTGTCGTCGACTCGAATGTTCATTAAGCTTTGCACTGACTGGTGCTATTGCAAAGCCAAAGCTGTGGACCGGTAAATCATAGGGCCTCATTCTGGTGATCGATAGAGTGACGTATACTTCGCACCAATGCGAGTGGCGCTAGTGTCTATGTGACGTAAGACGTTGCTACGAAATCTGAAAATGAAAACTCCTGCCATTAGATCACGATTGATCACTGGAATGAACGGTCAGCAGGTTTGCCCTTTTCTACCTGAAGGCAGGTTTCACTTTGGTAGGAAGGGGCAAAACGATGATTTACCAGAATGAAAATCTAGATCGGTTACTATTTAATTATACTTTTTACTCAATGCAGAATTGGTATAGGTGAACATATAAAAAGGTAGGTTGTTGGGAAAACGGACTTATTGATTCGAAGAGACTGTTAAATGAAATATTTAATTAGTAATCTCATACAAATACGTTGGTGCTCGTTTTCTTGTATGAACCTTGTGCTAAGTCGTCTTAAGTCCATTTTCCCAAAGTCAAAGAAACTTCGGTATTTGCATTGAGTTTAGTTCTCACAAAAGACTGATGGAAGCTCAAATAATATCAGACTGTTAGTACATAAGAATTCATTTATTAAATATCGGCCATATTTTTACGTAAATCCAATAGGTAATAACTTTTGTATTATTCAGTTACCATTTGATGTAATCGTGATGAATTAGAAAATACAGACTGATTTTTTTATGAAAGAAGATCTCTATGATATGTTCCTATGATGTGGTCTTAATGTATTAACTTGATAGTAACTATAGGTATATTACGAGAGTTTTTCTATTATTTATGTATGAGCTTGTTGTATGAGTTGGTTAATTTTATAAGATATTTAAAAATGTAGTTTTTGTGTTGTATTTTACATGAAAAAAATATTTTATTTGATGGCTAGAAGCGATTCGACGATTTAATCTCCTTTTTCTCAGACAATTGTTGAAGTAAACGGCCTGAGGCCAAAAAATACTTATTTTAAGTTTAGTAGTTTTAAGAAATTATTTCTGTCGCATTTTAATCACAGTTAAAAAAGGAGCATGTTTTATTTTTTGATTTTAGCCTTTTTTACATCCAACTTTTTAGACAAAAAAATATTTTCGATAATATTATTATCATGTTCTTTTCCATTTTAACCTTTGATTATATAATAGAAATAATTTATGTCCAGTGTTTTGTTTATTATTATATAATTTAATAAGAGAACAGTTTGATCAGACCGCGCCGACCCGTTATGTTTCCTTTTGATAACATATTGTAATGAATATGATCGCTAAGGATTTTGTGCATAACTTTTGGCTCCACGATGACAATTTTTTAACGAAATCACTCCATCGATCGAGATATTGAATATAAAAATTCGGGACTAGTGAATGCTTTGACTTGATTTTTAGACAGACTTCAGACTATCAGAGAAAATTACTTTCACTAAGGAAAGAGACAATAAAAAATTGTTATCAAAAAAATTCGCACTGGAAGATTTTAATCAGCTAACAATAGTTTTGTCTCCAATTATTAGGATTTAGGATTAAGTTGTTTGCATTTTTGATTTTAACCATATTAACATGCTAATATAATGAGAATGCAGTAGGTATTAATTGAATATTTTCCTTAATAGTAATGTGTTGGTACATAATTTTTCTGTGATTTTCTACTTGAAATCAAATACCTAAGATCCTGTAAGCCATGAGATTATGTATCAATTCATATACTTGAACATTCTTTACCTGAAGGATCAGAATCTTAATTTTAATCATGAACTTGTTTTTGATCAAATTTTTAAACCGTGATTATGAGATGTTGAACACGATGTTTTGTTTTAGTATTTAGCTTGTTTAGTTTATTTTATAGTTTTCTATTAGGTTTAGTGTTTGTCCCACTTTTTATTTAATCTTAGTTTATTCTAGAGATTATTGTTTGCACGAATGATCTTTTAAGTTTTGCTTGGCCGATTAAAGTTCATAGAGATTTCACCAACGTATTTTCTTTTCGTCTAATAAGGTTATTATACGAGTGACGACACGTGACGATTTTCTTCAGGGCTTCAATAAATGACGTCATGTGGAAGGCTCTATGACGTTCTACTGTTGTGATTTTAGGCCTAACTTTGGTACTTGGAAAAAGATACATTTAACATACCGCCGTATCGTATTTTAGCTTATGTGCAATAAAAGTATCAATGAAACCAAGTATTGATTTCCATCGGTCCCACGCAGCATGACTTGCTGGGGGCACTGCTATACGAAGTTACCTAAAAATTCGCAATGAATGACTTTTCAATTTTACGTTTACATTGTTCAATTTGGTTGCTTCATCCAAATTGAAAGGCAGAAGAACACCCCAAATGGGTTGTGTGTTACAAGCGTGGTGGCAGGGTCACCTATCTTCCTCTAAAATGGTTGAGGTGAGATTGGTGATGGCTGACCTCTGCGAACGGGTGCTGTTCGTGTGTCTGGCCGCAGCATGAATGTTTTTCCTACTTTTGTAAGAAAATTAACTAATGTTTTGGCTTATTGATGGCAATCACGAAATCTTATCATATAGGCTCTGATGTGTTAAGTTTAAGATGATTTGAGAAAAGATGGTCAGAGTGGAGTTTTTTTTCCCGCTAGCACCTCTACCACAAATAAGGCCCGAAGGCAGCGGCTAATATAATAACATAATACATTGAAATTCAATAAAAGAATGTAAATTCTTTGCGTTGAAATAAATTATTGATTTCTGAACAATTTTCGGTTGGAAATCCGTGAAGGAGGCCTATATCCAGCAGTGGACCTCTTGTGGCTTAATGATGATGATGATGAACAATTTTTGTTCTATCGAGTCTCAAATTGATATTTTTCGTATTATCAGGCATTACATAATTTTATAAAATTAGCGCTTTACTGTGTTTATCAATGTCACATCATCCGGTAATTCATTGCCCTACTAGCACTAATCCATTCTATCTAACCAACGAATAATCACTGTATCTTAAAGTATAGTTTAAGCATTATCATACGAAACAGCGCCACTACAAAGCAGAACAATCGTAGAACCAGGTTATAGGTATATTATATATTGAAAAGTTGGAAAATAGAACAAAACAGTGCATAGTTGTAATTCAGGGATAATGTCATGAACATAAATGACGGCGTTTTACCTACAATTAAAACGCTAATTAAATAACTTACCCTATTCGAAGCCTCTTAATATGAGAGTGGCATCCTTGCTTCTCTCTGATTGGTCGTTCAATATATCTGTCCCTGTCTAACATCCTCCTCTCCGTCCCTCCAACTGGCAGCCCACTTTTTAGGTTGGGGGCATCCGGCTAACTCATTGAGTCTCATATTGCCACCAGGCAGGCATGAAAAGTGAGGCTTCGAATAGGGTAAGTTATTTAATTAGCGTTTTAATTGTAGGTAAAACGCCGTCATTAAACAACTGTACCGCTATTCGAAGCCTCTTAATATGAGACGTGTCTGTTATCGCCTGGTGGAGGGACGCCAATGTGATGAATGATAAAGCATGTGTAAGTATGGTTTCTACCAACTTGAATTGTTATGTAAGTATTGTGTAAACAGTTAAGCGTGCAGTAGGGAATAAGGTACCTCCAAATTTTACTGTAAAGCTTGTATTAAATAATTATTAACCTTGATATGAGGAAGGGAACTTTTAAGGAATAAAATGCTAGATCAACACTCAATCACTTATTTTTATTCTTATGCCATGACATGAAAATAAAATCAAAAGTAGGTACTTTACTACAACATAAAATAGTACTTATCTAATTAGTGCTTATATATTATATAAATAAATGCACATAAGCTTTATTAAACCAATATTTTCCCTTATTTTGAAATAAAGATAAACCGGTAACAATCCAATAATCTGATACTTTCAACCCGTAGGGGGATGGACAATTTACATAATTATTATTTATTAAACCGTTAATATGTGCTAAATTAAAACGAATGTTTATTGGATGGGTTGAAATAATCTTGACACTAATGGCACATCTGTGTGCGACTTAACCTCGCGTCTGTAGAACCTGGCAAAGGTGTTCGGCGAGCGCCAGTTTCCCCTGGCAAGGATCTCGTCCAGCGGGAAGTTCAGGAGCCAGTTCTTGGAGGCGACTGCGGAGCGCACGCTGCCGGCCGAGGCTTGCACGCCCGCTTCTTCTAGGGCAGACTTTATCCAGTTGGCAATCACTGTGCGCGATGCAGCGCGTGGTTGTCCGCATACTGTCAGGAATAGGCTGCTCACTCTACAAGAGTCTCGTCGGGGTTTTGATAATTTTATCAAAGATTTAATCCAGAATAAGGGGTTGAGAGCATTTGACTCTGTGTTAATCATGAGCCGCCACCCAGATTGTCTGTAGTCGGCATTATCTGTTTTGGACCCGAACAAAGGCCAGAAGGTAACATGATCATCTGTGATCGTGAAATGTTTGGGATCTATGGACAAGAGCGTAAGGTCATGGACTCTGCGTCCAGAGGACAGTAGTAGCATACAAGCCGTGTTTCTAGAACACTCATATAGGCTAAAATTAGAGGTGTTATTATTCGCTAACCAGGAATACAGTCTATCTATGTCCCAAATGGGAGGTTTTTGCTGCTTAGGTGTTTGGAGAGCTATAGCTTTTAGGATGCGAGTAACTAGGGGATGCGAGCTAAGGTGATCTACCCTATTAGGGTCACATAATGTTGATACTACCGACCTATGTAGCAAAATTGTATTATAAGTAAAATTGTGTTTTTGACAAAGGTCAGATAAGAAACGAGCAATGTCCGAGCCCGAGGGCGATCGGTATGGGATATTATTAGTTTTAGCCCATGAGCACCAACGTCTCCAGGCCGAGGTATATGATCTTTTAGTGCTGTCTCTCCAGCTACTTCTTAAAAGTTGTATTTGTTCTTGGGACCAGTCTGCGAGAGCTAATTCCCACCCCCACACCTCCAAATTTCTATGGTCAGTTCGTTGATTTTGGCAGGAGCTGTGTCGGTCACTGTATCTATCATCACTTCTCGTAGGTTTGTTACCGTGAATGGCGCTGCTGTGGCCCGTCTCTTTAGATCGGGGCGCCAAAAAGCTTTCTCCCACCGGGGAGCCACTATTAGATACGTGCCGACCGCTGTGTTTAGGTGAGTCAGGACTCTTGGTATTAGGAATGGGGGCGGAAACACCCAGGCTAACTTGAACTGCCACGTCTGTGAGAACGCATCTACGAAGCGGGCACGACTGTCCGTTGCATCTAGGGAAGCATAAATGGGGACTACGTGAGCTCTGTGAGATGCGAACAGGTCTATCTGGGGAAGGCCCCACTTTGAGAATACTACTTTCGTTAGAGCTGGAAGTAGATGCCACTCTGGGTGATGGGAGCCGCGCGACAGATGGTCTGCTTCTATGTTGTATCTCCCAGGTAGATGGTGTAGGCAGATTTGAATCTGGTGTATTTGCAGGAGCCGAAACACTCGATAAGTAAGGTTCATAAGGGATCGGGACTTGGTCCCCCCTTCGTTTCGCAGATAAGATAAGACGGTTTTGTTGTCTGACTGTATCGAAATGTAACTCCCCGTTAATAGACGATTGTGACTTTGCAGCACTTTTAAAATCGCTAGCATCTCTTTGTGGTTTGAATGCAACTCTTGCTCTTGGGGGCTCCAGGAGCCATTGAGCTTGATGTTGTCTAGTTGAGCTCCCCAACCGCTTCCAGATGCATCGGTCGATATATAATGGGACACCATCGGCTGGTGGATAGGAGAGCCTTTCTGGTAGTTTTTTAGCCACCACAGAAGTTCTGAGATCACTATCTCGGGGAGAGGAAAATGTTTCAGCGGGTCCTCTTTGAGAAGAAGATTGGAATGTTCTAGGAGCTTGCGAAAATTGAGTCGGCCGTAAGGGACTACCAAGCTTGCGAAATTTAATGAACCTATCAGACTCTGGGTTTCTCTGAGGTTTGCTTTCCATTTGTTCAGCAAACGCAATATTTTTTCTCTTATAGTTTGTTGTTTTTGTAAAGGAAGTTGTCTGTGATTGCGATGTGGGTCCCAAATTACCCCTAGGTACTGAATATCCTTCCGAGGCATCAAGACACATTTCTTGTAGTTTATTTGCCAGCCAAGGTGTTCTAGTAACTTTACGGTGTGTTCTATCTGTGACATTAAGATCTTCCTGCACTGATGTGCAAGTAAGAAATCGTCTAGATATACCAAGGTTCGTATTCCTCGATCTCGTAGGACTTGAGCGACCCAATTGGTCAGGGAGGCGAATATCTTTGGTGCTGACGCCAGGCCGAAAGGTAGACAAGTCATCTAGAGGAGTTGGCCTTGGAAAATGAGTCTGAGGTATCGCCTGTGACTTGGGGCTATGCTTAGATGAAAATATGCATTGGAAAGGTCTATCTTTGCTAGCCAATCGTTCGGTTGCAAGAAGCTGGGCACTCTCTGCTGGTTGATAAGCCTGAATTTTGTCAAGCGTACGTGAAGGTTGAGCCGGCGCAAATTGAATATGGGTCGGTATGAACCGTCCTCTTTTTCGTTTAGGAAAATGTTCGATAGGAAGCTGGGTGAGAGAGGTGCCTGTTCTAGCACGCCCATCTTTTTCATTGCCTGGATTTGATCTGCCATATCCTTTGAGTAAGGAGTATGAATATCTTTGCCAGTTCCTGGCATGTGGAGCGGGGCCTTGTTGTAGAACGGGATTCGGTATCCATCGGAAATTATCTTTAGCAGCATAGGAGGCGCTGATAACTTTCTCCAGGCGTGGAGGAAGTTCTGGAGACGGCCCGCTTGGAAATGTGAGTCAGTACTTACGCCTGGGTTGGCCTCTGCGGCTCGGCCCTGGCTTTTGAAGTCTGATATTTGGATTTTCAGGGGCTCTGGGGCCTCTGGGACGAAAAGGTTGGCCCTGCGCGGGCATTCTTGGTTGATTGAAGTGAACCACTCCTTGCGCAGGAGGGAAAGCGTATGGATGGAAAACAGCGCCATGCGCTGGCGGTATATTAAAGTTATTGGTATAGCCCGATTGTGGGTTGAACGTGCCTTGCGCAGGCATTCGAGTATGTTTTAGATTGGCTTGCGGAGCCACAGGGGCTTTAGACGTGGAAGGTTGCGGCTTTGTGGGCCAAAATACCTTCGATATGCCGCCATTTTTCTCTAAGACTGACGTAAGGTCATCGGCCTTAAATAAATCGTCACAGGATGGTGGTATCTTTCTTAGACTAGCTTTTACGTATTTGTCTTTTACAGATCGCAAAATAGCATCTCTGCGCTGTTGGATCATGTCGGCGCGATGTCCGCATGACATTTGCAAAAGGTCATTGGAAATTGTCAGATACTCTCCGCGAGCGAAAATTTCGTTTACTTTACCCTCAATACTTTCGATCGTTAGAGATTGTTCAGTTTTTAGATAGGTAATTCGGTCAAGAAAGCCTTTTTCAAAAGATTCTTGTTGCTTAAGCAATCCCTGAGTAATTGCAGCAAATCCCTTTTCAGTCAATGAGAGGTTAGGGGATTTGTCGTAAGGTTTTAGTTCGTCATTACATTCTAAGTCCGTAAACCCGGGGGTGGAACAATATTTTTTCTGTGCGTCTGAATACCTTACGTCCGACCAGTGGTTAGTCTCGAAATGCTGTTTAGGGTACTTAAAATCTCTTCTATTCGTCTATTTTTTTCGTCACTCCTAGAAGAGGATGATTTTCGCTTTTTAGCACCGCGAGGGTGATCATGTGGTGATGCAGACCGCGATGTTGCCGGCGCATCTTGTTCTAGTTCAGGTGGCGACGACAACGACATGCTGTCACCTACCCGACAGAGCAAAATATTGGTATTACTCACAGGCACACGTTTAATAGACTTTCATGTAATTATTTAAATTGTTAAATAATTTAACGAATTATTTAGACACTAGGACAGAAAATATCGTAATTTAATTCTTAATCTCGAACGGCAAAAACCGTTAGGAATTATTTCAAAGATTTTATGAAAATGTTTTACAGAAATAAAATAGAAAAAAAAAAAAAAGATTCGAGCACTCACTTGGTTGATGAAGCTCCTGCGAACGACCGCTCAGTGCGAGAATCAAGACGCCAATGAGTTAGCCGGATGCCCCCAACCTAAAAAGTGGGCTGCCAGTTGGAGGGACGGAGAGGAGGATGTTAGACAGGGACAGATATATTGAACGACCAATCAGAGAGAAGCAAGGATGCCACTCTCATATTAAGAGGCTTCGAATAGCGGTACAGTTGTTTAATGACAAATTAATCTAATTGACGTGTTTTAGAAATTGCGAGATTTTGAGCTAACCCTGTTTAGATAGACAATTTTTTTATGCAGCGTCCGCTTTTTTGTTCACCTAAACCTTGGAAAGTTTTCCCACCTAAACTAGAATTGATTGATACATTTGAACGCAACCGTAAGCTTGCATTATTTAGGAACGCAGCTTTTTCGACCTTGGTTGACATTGCTTTGACAGTTCTGTCTGTGGTTCTGTTTTCCTCCTGTCATTTAAATAAAATCTCGGTCTCGTCGACCTTGCGAACTTTCCTATCACAAAATTTAACTTATTTATCTAAAACAGCCGAGTCGATCAGTTAGTGCATATTCCTAATAGACTCATCTTTATCTCGAACATCAGCCACAATGCCCAGTGTAGTTACAGTGAACACGAATCCTTACGAAGGTCAAAAGCCGGGTACGAGCGGTTTGCGCAAGAAAGTTAAAGTTTTCATGCAAGAGAATTACTCGGAAAACTTCATTCAAAGTATCTTGGACGCAAATAGAGATGCCGTGAACGGTTGTACGTTGGTGGTCGGTGGAGATGGCCGCTACCTAGTCAAAGAGGTCGTCGATAAAATAATCAAAATCTGTGCTGGAAATGGAGTAAGTTTCTCGCCTTGGTATAACACGATTACCTTAAAATATTCGTAAGATTGTTACAAGAATGTACTTCCGTATGGGAGTGAGGGGGTAGGCGTGGTGGGAGGGACGATTGGGCGCCTCCCCGCAAGTTTTATGTTTAGAAAATGCTTGGTTTTTAAGATATTATTTTTTAAATAATAAGAACAACAACTTGGTTACCTTGGTTCTTTTTGCCTGGTTACCGGAGCACCGGCTATCCTAGTCCCAAACTGGAAACATGAAAATACCCCTGGACTGAGGCCATTTGTATAAATTATAAATCTCTAACTTCACTTTTGTTGACATAACTTTTATCAGTTTATTGATATAAGACTTACTGTTGCTTCACTTCATCATGACCCTTCGAGCCTGTTGACTTTTAAATTGTTATAAAAATAACCTAATACCCATCGACCCTGTAAGGCACATCAACCAATGCTTACATAAACATGTGAGGGGAGGGGCGGGGAGGGGGGGTAAAAACCTTGCTTACTTTTGCTGATGAGGGGGGTAAATAATTGTAATAAATCTGCTTACGTAATACTTGAACGGCCCCTAAGAAAGTCGGTCGGTTTTGGTGAATGGCATTTCCTAGCCTCGGAAAACTCTAATAGGTTCAAGTTATACACCGAAGAGCCTCCCAAACACATCAATCATCATCATCATCAAACACAGACAAATCAGCATCATAAACAATATCTTGTACCTCCTTTTAGCAACCAACCCAAGAAGTTGAATTTGTAGGTTTATTTGGGGAACCAACATAATTTTTTATTGGAACTTAAAAGTATGGCGGTAAAAATATTCTCAAGCCATTATGTAATAGGTTTCTACATGTTGACAGATTTAAAAAGTTAGATTAAGGTTAGTACTAAGTTATTTGAAATATTATTAGCATGAGGCAAATAGTTGTATTGTTATGTTATATATTGAATTAAATGTATTTAATTGACATCTTGACACCTTTTGTTGAAGTCATTAATCTTTAAAATTGTAAAGGACCCAATCAGACCATGTTAACCTGTTATAACCTGTAATCGAACAGGATAAACTAGTTGTTTCATTAATTTGATAATCAGTTGGTCTGTGCTGGTTATTGACAAAATGTTGTGAAATTATTTCAGGTCTCCAAACTTTTAGTGGGGCAGAATGGCATCTTATCTACCCCTGCTGTGTCATGTCTTATTAGAAAATTTAACACTCTGGGTAAGACACTCCATAAAGAACTACATCTGATGTTTTTTGTACAAAATTACTGATTGCCAAAGTATAATACTCTGTGTTATATTTATCTCCATGTAGTTTTCATTGAGATCAGACAATTCGCCAAAGTACTAATGTGACTGACATTGTCCATAAGATTAGCAAGTTACAGTGGCAGTGTGCTAGTCACATATGCCAAAGAAACAATAGTCAATGGGTTACAAAGGTTCTCAAGTGGAGACCATGAACTGGCAAACGCAGTGTAGGACACCCACCAGCTCGCTGGACCGACTATCTGAGGTAGATTACTAGGAGCGGCTGAGGATGGCTGAGGACAGTGAGAAGTGGCGTGCTGCGGGAAGGCCTATGGTCAACAGTAGACGAATACAGGCTTATTGATTGATGTGGTTTTTAGGGTTCTGTACCGGAAGGGTGCCAAACGGGACCCTAGTACTAAGACTTCACTTTCCATCTGTCTGTCTGTCACCAGGCTGTATCTCATGAACCGTGATAGCTAGTCAGTTGAAATTTTCACAGATCATGTATTTCTGTTGCCGCTATAACAACAAATACTAAAAACAGAATAAAATTAATATTTAATGGGGGCTCCCATACAACAAACGTTGTTTAAAGATAGCGCTCGCCATCTAGCGGCCATTTATGTAACTTTCACAGCGCCGATGTCATGTCGTTTAAATGTCATTGTTAAACGCTTCTTGTTGGTTTCTATAGATGACGCTGTTCTCATATTCGACCTTTGTCTAATGTTCTATAGATAATGGTACGGAACTCTTCGAGCACGAGTGCGACTCGCACTTGGCCGGTTTTTTAAATAAGGACGTTTACTTTTAGGGGGCATAGTCCTCACAGCATCCCACAACCCAGGTGGTATTGATAACGACTTCGGGATCAAGTTCAACTGCGCCAATGGAGGCCCGGCGCCTGACGGAACCACTAATGAGATCTACAAGTTGACTACTCAGATAAAACAATACAAGATTGTACCAGACTTGGTGTGCCCAGTCGATGAAGTCGGTGTGCAGAGGTTTGATGTGAGTCGGTCGGCCGGAAGCCGAATTATTATGAACCCTTTTTATATCTGTCTATGCTATTGCGGTGTCTCTCCTTGAAGCACCCGTCTCTTTTTAAGAAAAAACTTTGGCCAAAAATGTAATTGATGTAGGAAAATATTTATAAAATACAGTAATATTTTAATTTTTAATAGAACTTCAGTTGATTTAGTTAACCTTTTGTGCAGTGAATTTTCGACATTCTTATCATCAGTGGTCTGATGTAACAGTCAAATTTACTACCAATTTAAACTCAGTATAGACATATTACATAAACTCACGCCTGTATCGCGGAGGGGTAGGCAGACACCAGGGTTTGCCACTTGACAAGATTCTGACAAACCTCTTTCGCTTCATCGACATTTATAAGTAGCTGCATGCACGCACGCCGCTTTCGGGTAATTTTTATCTTG
The DNA here is from genome assembly GCA_963969515.1 of Yponomeuta evonymella. Taxonomy (NCBI): domain Eukaryota; kingdom Metazoa; phylum Arthropoda; class Insecta; order Lepidoptera; family Yponomeutidae; genus Yponomeuta; species Yponomeuta evonymella. The sequence continues at coordinate 2,068,166 of OZ018361.1, read as the reverse complement.
TCCTTCGCATCCCCTATTTGATCGAAGTATGTCCGCCTAGGTCGTCCCTTACTGGCCTTTCCACCGCTGTTAACAGTAGATTAACAGATTGTTAGTGTATGAGAAACTGGGGGTAAACCTAATTCCTGTACACCCACCTACCTTCTCTCTTTATCTTTCAGTCCTATTCATCCTAAGGTTGTCTGGAAGAGATCACTGTTATCTATCAAGGCGTACAGAGTGCGCCAGTTCAACTTCTCGCACAGACGAGAAGTTGGCCAGTTTTTTTAACCAACTTCAAACAAGGAGGTTCTTCTTCTTTTTCTTTCTTTACATTTATGTTTTGGTTAGATCTATATTCACGAATGCATCCATAAAATGTAGTATGTATATAATCATAATAACCTTTCAGGTGGACGGAGTACCATTCACAGTGGAGGTGCTAGACCCCGTGGAGGATTATGTCAGCCTCATGAAGGAGATATTTGACTTCTCCAAGATCAAGGAGCTCATCAAAGGCTCCGGGGGAAAGAAACCATTCAATGTACTGATGGATTCCATGCACGGAGGTTGGTACCGTGTGGAGCTATTGAAAGTTGTATTTAAATCGACAGCTAGCGAAATTGTGATGTGACAGTTATTGAAAATGGAGATATATTTTTAATTGTTTTCTATGGTAAAGTAGTTGGTGAGCCAATTACAGGTTTTCACCTATAGCAATCAGGAATGAGGAGATCCGCAGAAGAATCCGAGTTACTAATATAGCTCGAAGAATTGCTCAGTTGAAGTGGCTGTGGGCGGGCACATAGCTCGGAGAAGTGATGGCCGTTGGGGCGAAAAAGTTCTGACCTGGCGACCACGGACAGGACGACGCAGTGTGGTCTGGGATCTGGGACGACCAGATGGTCTGACGACCACATTACGGTGGCGGGGAGTCGCTGGATGCGGGCGGCACAACACCGGGAAACCATGGAAAACCATGAGGGAGGCCTATGTCCTGCAGTGGGCGTCAAATGGCTGATGATGATGATGACCTATAGCAACAGAGGGCTAGACTATGGGTGTATACTTAATTTACCTTCAGCCGGCAACTATGGATCAAGAAAAAAAACCGGCCAACTGTTTGTCGGGCCACGCGAATTCAGGGTTCCGTATTTGGCCGTCAAATGATGCGGACCTAAACGAGAGGTTTTTTTAACGATTCGATTTTGTCAAGTTTGATTTTTTTTGTTTTTTTTCTTAAAACCAGCGGGCGGCCGCGCGGCGCACAGGAATACCTGGACACTGTGGTATCTTAAATCGACGGATCCAGTGCCGGATAATGGACACTGAGTGATAGTAGAAGACAAAAAACAGATTAAAATGTGAAAATTACTTTGCTAAATTCCGCCAAAATCCCACAAGCACCATGCGGTTAGTTAATGCACCGCCCTCCCTCCCACTTTTTCAAGCAGAAGCAAGACACAAACACCACCACACCAAACTTGTGTGAAAAAATGCGTTGCAACGCGTTTCGCCTCTAACACGAGGCATCCTCAGGCTCCGATGGTCGAATGACAAGTGACAAGAAGAGCCTGATTCCATACAATAACCAAAAAACACACGTCTTGATGTTGTCACCACCATAATAATATTTCAACTTCGTTGGTATATAAAACTCAGGCTGTATAAATGTAACTATGCCACAGTGACCGGGCCCTACGTGAGGCGGATCTTCATAGACGAGCTCGGGGCTTCGGAGCAGAACGTGCGCCGCGTGACCCCGCTCGAGGACTTCGGCGGGGCGCACCCCGACCCCAACCTGACGTACGCCGCCGACCTGGTGGCCGCCGTCAAGGCGGGGGACTTCGACTTCGGCGCGGCTTTCGATGGCGATGGTTAGTGTTTTTCTTTTTTTTTGCTGTTTTAGGGTGTTTTAGCGATCGTCAGCGAGTTACATCTGGGGCAACTAAGCCCTGAGAGACACAGAAAGGGTGTGGGGCGAGGCCGCGGAAAAGACGGGTCGTGGAAAGACGACCCGTTTTCTCCGCGTTACTTTCATACAAAATCTACTGAAGGGACGAGACGAAGCCCACGCAGAAGAGACGGGGTGAAGACGCGAACTCTACACAACGTGTCGCGTCTTTTCCGCGCCCTCGCCCCACATCCCTTCTGTGTGGCCAGGTCCTAAGAGTCTATGAACTATGGACTTTTTTCGGTTGTCATCTGCATGTTTTTAATGGCCGTGGTCATAGTTACTTTTTGTGCTTTCTTAGCTACTTATGGTAAGTTTTATATTAGACAGTGAAATAATGAGTGAAATATTTTCAGTAGATACATGAAAAAGAACAGTAAGCATAGACGAGCACGGAGCTGTAATTCCGGCGCACCGACCATGTTACGTCACATTCTATTCCAACATTCCACCCCTTCCCCAGGCGACCGCAACATGATAATCGGGCGCGACGCCTCCTTTGTGACCCCGTCCGATGCCCGCGCCGTACTGACACAAACTGCAGCACATACTGTACTTCCGGCGCGCCGGCCATGTTACGTCACATTCTATTCCAACATTCCACCCGTTCCCCAGGCGACCGCAACATGATAATCGGACGCGACGCCTTCTTCGTGACCCCGTCGGACTCCCTCGCCGTGTTGGCTAACAATCTGCAGCACATACCGTACTTCCGGCGCACCGGCGTGCGTGGTTACGCTCGCAGTATGCCGACCGCCGCCGCCGTTGACCGCGTGGCTGCCGAGAGCGGAAAGGAGATGTTTGAAGTGCCTACAGGTCAGATAATTGCTACTATAGTAACATACATTGGTATGAAAGTGTTTATATTCTTTTTGGTTGCACTAACCCGTGCTGAGGACATTTTTAAACACCTAATTAGAGTCTAAAAAGTCCACCCATGCCGGGACTTGAACCCGCGACCTCTGGCTAACCGTGCCAGCGCTCTCCCAACTCAGCTAATGGGCGAGTGCAGGCATCGGCGAAATTTCGAGCCTCTTTACAAACTTCTCTGTATTACGTACAGGCAGCGACATCTGGCCGAAGCAGTTTACATCACTAGTCTTGCAGCCCCGAGTAACCCACTTTGCAGTTTGCGAGTATTTGCTTCCCTAGGAGTTACTCGTGGAGCGGAGTATAAAAGCATAATTATTATGATAGCATAGCGGCTAACATAGTACATTGACATTTAGCAAACAGAATGTACTTAAATTCCATACGTTCAAATAAATTATTGATTTCTGATTGTTGATATCAGCTCTAAGCTGCTAATGATGCTGATGAGTTGTCCAATACATTGACATTAGCACGGCAATGGCTTTTACTTGACACTATTTTGTAGTCTACTAGACATTCGCATTGCAATGTAATTAGTGGTATAAACCGTGCGAATTAAATAGGCACCTTGCGCGAAGGAGATCGCACCGAGTTAATTGCCAAGCTAAGCTGCTAAATATTACTCTATTGAACAAGTATTCTAGTAGACACTTTGCGTTTTACTTATACTAGAAAACGAAGTATTGTTATTTTTATTTAAGCCGATTCAACCAGAAAATGCTAGTCATTGTTAATCAGTTATCGATGTTGTCTTATCGACCACAGATTATGATTTTTTTTATCGACTATAGATATGGATGGTCATAATCATTAGGGTCGTGATTTGCAACTGTTGCGATGCTACGCCACAAAGTTAAAAGTTATGTAATCGATAATGTATTTTGTTCCGTCAACCAGACGTTTTCCAGACGTATCTGTTAAACTGAAACCATATTTTCTCATGAAAAAACTATGTTTTTTTACTGATCCTTCGACTCTCCAAGGTTTTCTGGAAGAAATCTTTTACAGATATATGCTCGTCTTTGTACATGTTATTTCTTATGTAATGTCTTGTTCAATGTTTCATGTACAATAAACAAGAGCAATAAAGTATAAAGATGTGTGTAGGATTTTTTTTGTTGCCTATATAATTATGTCTCACTGATGGGCACACGCCTTCTCTTAGAGTGGGCTTAATTACCACCCGTGCCCGCCGTGAATTGGCAATGTCAAGTGCTGAGGTAGGTGAACACCTCAGACACGCAGGTTCCCTCACGATGTATGCTGTAAATATTATCTGTAATTCTATTATCTAGCAAAGCCTCTGAACACATTCATCAAAAGTAGGTATATTTTCTTTATTGCAAACCATAAAGTATCCTCCATTTTAAACCAAAAGCTAACCGTTATTGTCTGATTAAATATCTTGTTGCTAATCAAATAACCGTTTTAACTATTATTCCATCAATTCCCTGAACATGACCGCCCCTACCCGCAGGCTGGAAGTACTTCGGCAACCTGATGGACGCCGGGCGCCTCTCTCTCTGCGGCGAAGAGTCCTTCGGGACGGGCTCGGAGCACGTCCGGGAGAAGGACGGCGTGTGGGCGGCGCTGGCCTGGCTCTCGGTACTGGCCAGCACTGGACATGGCGTGCAGGAGACGCTGGAGGCGCACTGGCGACACTTCGGCAGGAATTACTTCACCAGGTGCGCCCCTTATTGGCGTCCCAATGGTACTATAGTGGCGCCCTAGTTGTAGCTTATTGTATACCTAATAATTATCTCCTGGTGCCCCGAGATAGACGGCGTCTGGCCGGCGCAACCCTGGCTTTCGGTACTGGCCAACACTGGGCAAGGTATGCAGGCGACGCTGGAAGCGAACTGACGACAGTTTGGCAGGAATTACTTCACCAGGTGCGCCCAACAATAGTTTATTGGCGCCATGGCTCTCGGTACTGGCGGCCTCTGGGGAAGATGTGCAAGCCACGCTGGAGGCGCACTGGCGACGCTTCGGCAGGAATTACTTCACCAAGCGCCTTATAGTGCTGTATCGGTATCCGTAGACAAAACGTAAAAAAATAGTTCAATTATTATAGTAACATTATAGATTTTATAAAGCACTATGCTAACAAATATTGTAAGGCATGTTATGCCAATTGGCGCCCTAAAGTGCTTTATTGGCGCCCTGGTAGGGCTTTTTGGCGCCCTAATCGTCCTTTACTGGCGCCCTAATAATTCTTTCGTGGAGTCTCGAGAAGGACGGGTGTGCCTGGTGAGCTTTGGCCTGGCTCGGTACTGACCAACACGCGATGCCGGAGTCGCATCGGCGCTTCGACAGAAACTATTGGGTCAAACATTCCTTGGTAAAATAACAGTGCCCCGTGGCACCCAAATTGTACTTTATTAGCGCCCCGATACTTTATTGGCTCTCTATCTCTAACATGCCAACTGGTTATGGTTACTTTTTATCTTGCCCTTCGCTAATGTTTGGTCTGAGTATGTCTGCCTGGAACGAAAAAAGTATAAATGGAAAATAAAAGACTTTGGAAAGTTACGTGCTGTAATTTTTAAAGGCTGTCAACGGCATTTTTTTAATAGCCCAGGTAAAAAATTGAATTAAAAAAATTCCAATGCAAAAATGTTTTATTCAAAATTGCACACCTGTGACTTAATGAACGTTACAAGTTTTCAAAATTTTAAAATCTAGACAATTTTAGAGACAAAATGGACAAAAACTCCAAACTTAGTCTTTTTAATGTCCTTAATGTCAATTTCCAGAGTGTACATAATTATTCTAAAACCTAGAACTCGTGCATTGAACTGCCTTGAATTCCACACATCATTGTCATCCAAATAATCTTTGATGCTATAGTAGCCCTTTTGGCACAAAGTGTGCTTTACACATTTTTTGAACCGCGTTTCTGGCAAGCTTATTATATCTTTAGGGATCTTATTGTAGAAACGTATACAACGCCCCACAAAGGACACATTAACTTTCACCCAGCCTAAATCTTGGGAACGAAAGTTTATGTTTATCTATCTATCTATACTAATAATAAATCTGTAAGGGTCAGTCATGGAGTAAGTTAGTTTGTTTTCAGAGATATTGTGTTTATAGGCTCAATATATGATACTGAAACTAATTTCACGATTTTTAGAAATTTTTTCTGTATGTGTGTATGTATGTATGTATGTTCCTCCATAACTCTTAAACCAATTATCCGAATTTGATGAAATTTGGTATAAAAACATATAGACATCTGGGACACAGGATAGGCTATTTAAATTCTAGCTCCAGTTATGATAAGACGTGGCCCCCATACAAATGCTTCGTAAAAATCGAAATGTACGCGAACGGAGTCGCGGGCACAGCTAGTTTCTAATATAATATATAATATAATATATTATTATAATAATAAATCTGTAAGGGTCGGTCATGGAGTAAGTTAGTTTGTTTTCAGAGATATTGTGTTTATAGGCTCAAATATGATACTGAAACTAATTTCACGATTTTTAGAATTTTTTTCTGTATGTGTGTATGTATGTATGTTCCTCCATAACTCTTAAACCAATTATCCGAATTTGATGAAATTTGGTATAAAAACATATAGACATCTGGGACACAGGATAGGCTATTTAAATTCTAGCTCCAGTTATGATAAGACGTGGCCCCCATACAAATGCTGCTTCGTAAAAATCGAAATGTACGCGAACGGAGTCGCGGGCACAGCTAGTTTCTAATATTTACGTTGCGTTGGCTACCTACAGTTTTAATACTGATATTTTTCCTGACGTCCATAATATTTTCATAGATATACTGACTAGCAACTGTCAGGATTATTAACTTAACACCGGTTAAACAAAAACTAAGTAAGTTTATCCGGTGTTAAGTTAATAATGTGTAGTGCTTACGAAAGTTTTAGTTCAAAAACTATCAGGATGTCACTTTCCTTAAAGAAATCTCTTAAGTACTAACCTCCTAGCTGTTTCCAGATACGACTACGAGGAATGCGCCAGTGACCCGTGCAACGAGATGATGCAGGCTCTGGAGTCCAAGATGACGGCGCCGGGCTTCGTGGGGTCCGCGCACTCGGCCGCCGGCAAGACGTACGTGGTTGCCAAGGCTGACAACTTCTCTTACATGGACCCTATCGACCAGAGCGTCTCCATGAACCAGGTTAGTCGATAACGTGGGTACTTACTCGATACAATCATTATTGTAAAGAAAAGATACCGGCCAAGTGCGAGTTGAACGCGTGGAGAGTCACAATGTTTTTATTCAAGACGCGAGTCAACTGCTACTAGCGCTATCTAGTGGTATTTTAGTGAACTATTTTGAGATTACTACTTTATTTTCAATTGATACAATTCTGATAGGTTTTATTGTAATCTACAAGCAATGAACTATAGGTTGTATTTATTTTTTAATTTTAGGCTCAGTAGTTTTGGAGATCAGGGGGGGGGGCGTAAATTTTCGTCTTCTTTTATAAATAAAATCAAAACTATTTATTTTACAATAATAATAAAAATATATTTGAGAACCTCATAACGAGCCCTTTGATTTAATATGTGACAAAGTAAGGTTTGCGAAACTTTTTTTTCTTATTTTCTAATTCGTCCCCTGAAAATGACCCTTACTTTAAAAAATATTTATTTACTTTGCACATCTGTGTTTGGGTCATAGGATTACACCATCCTACCAATTTTTACCTGATTTGGTCTAGTAGATTCGGAGAAAATTGGCTGTAACAGACGGACGGACAGACAGACGCACGAGTGATCCTATAAGGGTTCCGTTTTTTTGTATGGTGTGCGGAACCATAAAAAACTTATTTTAAAGAAATTGCTTTATACTCCGTTCCACGAGTCCCACTACAAGGGAAACAAACAGTCGCGACAAACAATGAGCGAAGACAGTCCGCTTCGTAGGGTAGGTTTACTTTATGCAGTGGCTATTAAAGGCCACGCATTAACCAATGGGTGCACATGGACGATTTTCTTTGGGAGCTCGCTTCGTCGAATGGAGTATAGTGCGATTTCTGCGGGTAAATAAGTTAGTACAGGACGCTGTGCTTAAAATATAATTTTAGTACTACAAACAAGTACGAGTCAAGGCGTACGGCGACAAGTAGCGGGCTTCTACACGGTGTTTTCCTTCACAGTTATAGGGGCAACGGAAATACATCATCTGTGAAAATTATAACGGTCTAACTATCACGGTTCATGAGATACAGCCTGGTGACAAACGGACGGGACGGACAGACGGACGGACAGCGGAGTCTTAGTAATAGGGTACCTTACCCTTAGCAATGATTTATTGTATCCAATGTCGATATCGGCTAGGACGTCTAGAGTCCAACTTGATGGTACCAGGATTCATGGGTGCGCGCGCGCCGCTGACAGCAAGACTTACAATACGCCCACGAGGAAATGAATAAAAAAAATTACTATGAATTTGACGTCCACTCACCTCGACATGACAGGCAGTTGAAATGGAATGACTAATTAACCGACTTCAAAACAGGAGTAGGTTCTCAATTTGTCAGAACTTTTTTTTTTTTATATCTATGTATGTTCCCCGATTACTCGAAGACGCTCGGACCAATTTGGAAAATTCTTTTTTGCTTGAAAGGGTGGACTTCGCAGGTGGTCCCATATTCATCAAGTCAGGTACTGATAATATCCTGGAGAAATGGAGGAACTTCAAATTTTAAAGGCACACTTGAAGCGATTTTGGTTGTTTTTTAGTGACTCGTGCATTTGCTTTCCGAAAACACTATTTGGGGGAGTCGATAGAAATCGTCTTCAAAACACTACAGCACTAAAAGCACAGAAATAATTTAAACGAAAATGACCTTTAAATTCGATGCAGGTATTGTAGAAATATATTTTGGAGTGCGTGGTCATGTAACTCGGCACCGGCCCCAACTATACTTCGAGAATACCTACATCGAATTTAAAGGTCTTAAATTATTTCTGTGTTTTTAGTGCTGTAGTGTTTTTTTATTTATTCATAAATTGTTTCATGTCCGCAGGGTCTTCGCATAATTTTCGAGGACGGCTCCCGCATCGTGATGCGCCTGAGTGGAACTGGCAGCTCTGGAGCCACTGTCAGGTTCGTACTATGATGCGTGGAGTCACGTAAAGTAAACACATCGTGTCTTCTTCTACAGGGTGACATTGAATTCGATTCTTTGAAAATGTTAAGGGGGCGTTCTAACCATGATTTAGAAACATATGGCGCTAGTATTGAAAAAAAAATGGTACCTACGTCAAAAATATTTTTTTTAGTTGCCCAAACTTCTCTTAAGCATAGAAAAACAGTATCAGGACGAAAAGTAGGTAAGCCGGTTAGATTGCCGGCCTCACATTCGGGAGGTCGTGGGTTCGAATCCCGGCGTATACGATTGATTTAGTTTTCTGAGTTACCTACGTTTGTGAAGTTGTAGTAGCAATACCACTCGCCAACGATACCTGAGTTGAGTATCTGAGGTCTCCACATACCTCGGCGCTTGAATTTGCCAATGCGCGGTGATTAAGCCCTTACTCTCTGAGAGAAGGCCTGTGCCCTGCAGTAGGACGTATATTACGCTACAAAAAAAAAAAGAAAGTTTACAACAAAAATATGATATTTTGACTTGCGTGCTTTAGTCCGCTTTAGGTCCTGGAATGAAAATACTCTTATATGCCTCCCGCAGGCTCTACATAGATTCGTACGAAAGAGACAACGTGTTGGGAGACGCCCAGACTATGCTGCGGCCCCTCATCGAGGTAGCTCTGCAGCTAGCTCGGCTCAAGCAGTACACCGGACGCGACGCGCCGACCGTCATCACGTAAATACTCTGCCGATACCGCGACAAACCACGAAAGTAATGCATACAATGAAAACATAAAACTTTATTGTGCTATTAGTTATTTCATTTTTGTCACATACATACATAAACTCACACCTGTATCCCAGACGGGTAGACAGAGACCAGTGACTGCCACTTGCCACGATCCTGACAGATCACTTTCGCTTCCTCAACATAGGTACATTATTTTATAATTTTTATCAATTCACGACAAAACAGGAAAAACAGCAATTACACTGTTTTGCCAAAGTGCTAATGCAGTTCATCGGCGAGCTCCTGGTATCAATTCCTTATTTATAAACTTACATAGGTAGTTGGTAGTAGCATAAAAATAAATGTAAAGATAATTTGTTGATATGTAGATAGATATATAAAGATAGAGAACACTTTATTGCACAACCAGGCGAACGATATTACAAATAGTTTATTAGCACAGTAGATATTACAATAGTAACCTGTTGGCGTTCCTAAATAAATTAAAGCTTTTTTTATGTTACCTTATCCAGGTTCCAGGTTACCGAGACCCAGGTTCGATTCCCAGTGCGGGCATGTGCCTATCACTTTGTTTTGTAATGGACAATTTTTCAATAGTCAGATAAAAGTAAACTGGAGAATCGCGTTTTAAGTGTCTAGGTTATTCTGTTTGATACGCCAGCTAGGATCAATTTCGTCCCATGTAATATGTCCCTCAGGGCGCTAACACACGGGCGGCACGTTGCGAACGACAGTGCCAACTGCAGCCGTCGACAGTCGTCGAGGGCAGGCGTCGTCGGCGCGAATGTTTGACGCCAACTTGACGGCGACTGCCGCCGACGCGTGCCGCCCGTGTATAAGCGCCTTAGGACAATGAATGACTCCTAGCGCCACTTGCCCATCCCACTAACCCGGTGTTAACCCGTTATGACGACTTAACGGGTTAACCCAGTGTCAGATTGTACTCGTAACCATGGTAACTCCAGGTTTGACCGGTCAACCCCGAGTTAGCGGGATGGTGCAAGGGCGGTTATTGTATTAGACAAGGTCGTTTGAGATAATTGAGGTAACCTTGTATATTTAACATAACATTTATTTATAAAACTGCCATATTACAGTGAGAATCAAAACGTAATATTACATATTTGTAAGCGATTTTTATACTGCAGACTTTTAAAGTTGGGAGTGTTTTGTTGGTAAAGTTAGAAAAATAAGTAAAACCATGTTTATGTTTTTATTTCATAACTATGTTTTGTAAATCTATAAACAAAATATGATATATCTTGTTTTGTTATTTCTACAGTCTATGCTAATTCTATGACTAGAATAACAAATTCCACATGAGAAGAGTTTCCAAAAGTATTTTCTTTGGTATTAACTTAAAATTAACGAAATATGTAGGAGTAGGTTCGATTTATTGATTATAATCATCATCAGATTTTGAACATTCTAAATAGATAGAGAGATAACACTTGATTGCACGCCAGTAATTTAAAGTACTTAATATCTAGTTCTTAATAGTATACAATTGGCGGTCTTATCGCTAAAAGCCTACTCTTTCAGACAATCTTAGGATGGACAGGACTGAAAAAAGATGAGAGTGGGTAGGTAGGTGTACATGGGATAGATGAGTTAATTTACTTACAGTAAATAAATATCTGGGAGTGGGTTCTTTTTCTTGATTATAGTCAACATCAGATCTTGAACATTAATAAATAAATAAAAAAATTGGCATTTTTTTAATACGGTAAGTGGTAGCGGATTGGCGACATACTGCTGGCCGTCTGGATGACGATGACCGATGACAGAAAGAAGTGGCGTACAGTGTCTTGTGTCTTGGGGGAGACCTTTGTCCATCGGTGGACAAGCAGGGCAGGGCCTGGTTTGTTGATTGAAGTGGATTTATGCAACTGTCAAAATTATCTAAGCCCAAGCCCATCCCTGGATGTTAGGTTACTGCATATCTATATTGGGCTTCGGTGTAGTAGTATAGCTTCTTAGGCACTAAGCCCCACCTGGAAAATTGCCCCGTGTACGCCAACAACTATGGCTTTATGAAACAAGACCCTGACCCTAAATTACGCGCCAAAATCCTGTCTGAATTCCGACGTTTGCGATAGCACAAATATTTAATTTGACAGACGCTACGAATAAAAAATAAAAAACTATCTTATGAATCCTTCAGGATTTGGTGCGCAAAAGTAGGCCTCCTGTTAGTATATACTTGTACTGAACCGTTTGTTTGCCTTAGTCAGTTCCCACCATTAGGAAACATACCTATACTACGTGACCGTTTAGGGCGAGGGGGGGGGGGGGTGAAGACTTCGTCACGTAGTCAATGTCCTTTAGGGATATCTCGCGGTTTTTCGAGCTATATTCTAATTATAACGCTCGAAGCGTCACTCTTCGATAAAGAACTGCATGACCAAGTTGACGAGGCCCGCGGCGATGACGGCGCAGTAGAGCGAGCCGTTCCAAACCCGCAGCTTGCCGCGCAGCTGCAGCGAGCGGAGCTGCAGCAGAGATGGCAGCGCGAAGATGTGCACCAGACCGCTCACTGCTCCCGTGTAGCTGGGCGGGGGAGTAGGGAGTGCGTAAAGTCGTCAAAATATAAGAAGCCCGTTTTGACAGCTACAAAAACCATAGAATCTAATCTAGTTTGAGATCAAAAACATTAAAAATCTAAACTATGAGTAACTTTTGGAGTTATAAAATCAGTTTTTTCCTTCGAGCGTTAAATAATATGCCAGAGTATGTGTCTTTTTATGTATTTGTTCGAGTAAATCCATAGTAAAATGCATTTTTGTGTAGCTGTCAAAACGGGCTTCTTACATTTCTACAACTTTACTATAATCAGACGAGACCGTTAAAACTGCGTATATTTATGTCGTTCATTCCGTGCCTTCCACTTGGAATTGATCATGCAAACACAGAATGAATGTCAAATTATTATTAAATTGATTTATATCTACTGTTTACATGTCGGGTAACAGTTGTTTAAAAACTGTCGTTGTCATTTATAAAACACGAATCCCTTGAAGCACTCTATAAAGGCAGTACAAGGAAGGTAGTCTTTTGTAAAGCCTCAATTTCAAACGCTGAGGTATGTGAACATCTCAGGCAATCGGGTTTCCTCACGATGTAATGTTTAAACTACTCTACAACTATCGTTAAACCTCCTCTTATTGCGTGTTGTCGGGTTAAATTGCGTATGGTCGGTTAATTTGCCTTCAAAGAACACATGGTGTTACCGTCCGTCAGTGATAGTTACTCAAAAACATTAGTGGTCTAACTAGCGCTAAAAATGGGGATGGCCGGCGGGGTTAGTCGATTGTGTTACCAATCGGAGCGAGATCAGCATTACCCGGCAAAATATCTATGCATCTGGCACCGTCAGACCGCCATCTTGCGAGGTACCTAGATATTTCGACGGGTTATACATCAATGAAGTCATTGGTTTGACGTTTTTTTGCATAAAACCAACCATCAAGTTACGCTGTCACTACCGCCCAATGAACGTTCACTTCACGCATGACGCACAGAATGAACCAATCACAGAGAGATTTACTCTGCAGCAGATGCGCTCATTTCATTGGCAAAGGCTAATCGAGAGGCCTTTGGAGTGTGAATTATGTAGAAAGAAATACTTCTACGGTTTGTAGGGCTCCGTAACCAGAGGGTAAAGGACCCTAATTCTACTTCGCTCTCCGTCCGTCTGTCACCTGACCGTATCTCATGAACCGTGATAGTTAGACAGTTGAAATTTTCACTGATGATGTATTTCTGTCGCCGTTATAACAACAAATACTAAATCAATAAAATAAATATTTAAGGGGGGCTCCCATACAAGAAACGTGATTTTATTGGCGTTTTTGCACGGTTGTTTCTGGTTCCCACGACACAGTGTGGGGCCAGAAGCAATGTACCTATGTGCCTGTATGTAAATGTTTATGTGTTTAGGTGTTTATGTTTATTAACAACGGCAACAGGTAGACGCTTGAAACATTCAAATGTTGCATAGATAATGGTAGATAATGATATATCATTATATAGCGGGCGGCACAACACCGGGAAGCTTGGAAAAACATGAGGGAGGCCTATGTCCTGCGGTGGGCGTCAAATGGCTGATGATGATGATGATGATGATGGATAATGGCGCGGAACCCTCGGTGCGGGAGTCCGACTCGCACTCGGCCGGTTTCTGTCCGTAGGTTACCGTATAATAACGCCGATGTTCGGACAGAGGCAGGCGACCAGCACGCAGACGAGCACTATGGCGACGTTGACGGCGACGGTGAGGCCGCCGCGCCGCCGCAGCTCCGTGCCGCTCGGCAGCAGCTGCAGCACCTCGCTGCGCAGCATGAACGCTATCAGCGGGAACACCGTCACCACCTGCGGAGGATCGCAACGGTTGGATACACTGACAGAATGTAAAAAACCCGCGCGCGAAGGGTTCCGTACCGTTATCTATAAAACGTTACACAAAGATCGAAACATTATAGATTAGGTACCTACATCGAGAACGTGCCGTCTATAGAAACCGACGAGAAGCACTTAACATTGACATTTAACGACATGCATGACATCGGCGCTGTGAAGGTTACATAGATGGCCGCTAGATGGCGAGCGCTGTCTTTAGTTTAGAGCGTTTGTTGTATGGGAGCCCCCCTTAAATATTTATTTTGTTCTGTTTTTAGTATTTATTATTCTAGCGGCAACAGAAACACATCACCTGTGAAAATGTCAACTGTCTAGCTATCACGGTTCATGAGACACAGCCTGGTGACAGACAGACAGACATACGGACAGTGGAGTCTTAGTAATAGAGTCCCTTACACCGGCGTGCGTGCATTGCATGTTGAATGAATGTTGAGGAAGCGAAAGTAATATTTCAGGATCGTGGTAAGTGGCAGTCCCTGGTCTCTGCCTACCCCTCTAGGATACAAGCGTGAGTTTATGTATGTATGTACATATTTGTTTATGCATGTACACCAGGTATTACTAATGAGAATTAAACAATAATATAGTACAGTACAATAGAACAGTTTATTATGACAATTCGATGTAGGTAGGTACGTTGCGTAGCCTAGTCTTCCTACTTGTTCATCTGTGGGTTAATCGACTTCGCAACGTACATCGAATGAGCATAGTTAACCATGAATTCTAGTTCTATTAAATAGAGCTTTTTATTATCCCTTAGGAACCGTACACAAAACTGCGAATCGACGTGATGGGACACAAACTTTATTTTATAAAAACAAACTCCTTGCTACTTCAAACTTATTTCCTTTTATATAGATCGTCTTTTGTTTTGTCTTCTTGTGAAAATATTCGCGCAAGCAACATGTAATTGTACAATAATCTATTAAAACTATTGTTTCTATCGAAAAGTCGTCGTATTTTTGTTGCGAGGATTTACAAAAGAGATAAATCTCTTCAATAGCTGCGATGCGATTTCGTTCGGCAAGGCATCTGCCTTCCACGATTCGAGTGACCATTCCTTCCTTCCATTCCCGTATTTTATCAACTAGGTCGTGACATGGATCGAAAAAAGAAATGCTCACTTTTGTTATTGCTAAGAAGATTAGGTACAGGAAAAAAAAACAAAGAAGATTTTGGAATCATCCGTTATATGAACGCCCCGATGCGAATCAATTCGCAAGTTCTTTATTTTTACGATGCGACATCGCATCGGGCATTTTATCTACGGCCCTTAATTCTACGCCGCCGGCGAATTCGTGGACACAGTTATGTAGTGATTGTCGCAATTCATAGAAAAACTCACTTGAAATAGCAGCAACAGTCTTGCGACCACAGTCATGACGTCGTGCGTCTCGAAGTTGTTTAGCATATTCTGAAACAGAAGCAAGTAGGTACTTAGCTGCTGTCTATTAAGCACTGTGGAATTTCTAAGCCCTGAGAGAATCTTTATGAATTTGAAAAGACCTTACAACAGAAATTAAATAAATCGAAATTTACTAACGCGGTGGTAGCCTAGTGGGTAGAACATTGGACTCGGAAGCACGAGACCCAGGTTCGATTCCCAGTGCGGGCATGTACCTATGACTTTGTTTTCTAAGTTATGTACATTTGTGAAGTTATAGTAGCAATACCACTCGCTAACTGTGAAGGAAAACATCGTGAGGAAACCTGAGTTTCTGAGCTATTCACAAACCTCAGCGCTTGAAATCGCCAATCCGCGGTGGGCACGCGTGGTGATGAAGCCCATACTATCTCCCTGAGAGAAGGCCTGTGCCCTACAGTGGGACGTATATAGGCTGCTTATGCCTGGTTACTAAAAGCAATAATCTATATATTATTCAAGCCCCAAAACACCAAAGGAGAAGATCCGTGTTAGTGTCTGTCAACAGCAGAATCTTACAATGTTTTTTGTTGCAAAGTCACCAAAGTTTACAACTTCAATGGTTATTTACCAGAGGCCAGTCGAAGCGAGAGCTAGCCGTGAAAAACGATGGCTGCCATATCGAATCCCAACGCATGTAGGTATGCAGTAACTTAATATCCTGGAGTTGGCACGGCCCATCCTACTTCTCCTGCTAGTAGCCCCCCCCCCCCCCTCACTTCCCTTCGCACCCCTATCTACAGACGGCGGGGGGAGTAGAATGGACGTAGGTACGCCAATCAAAATAGGTACTAGGTACTAGCTCAATAACTTACGTCTTCAATACACGACTTCACAAGTGGGAAGCAGATGTAAAACACGGCACCGACCAGGCTGTATGTGAGCGTGACTAGGATGAACGCTATCGTCACGTCTCGACCCTGGAAAAAGACTCAGTTGAATGACAACGCCTAGTCGAGATGACAGGTACTTAGCTACAATAAACAGAATAATTAGGTATATATGTCGTAGCCATATCATAGAATTGACCATATCATGATGTGGTTAGCCATATCACGAAATGTATCCTTTTCATGAAAAGGCCAAGTCAAACCGGCCGTATCATGAAATGGCTTAGCCAGATCAATGAGCGACCGACGTTTGACGATTTGAATAGCGAAATGCATGACTATTTCATGATGCGGCCAAACTAGCGGCCATATCGTAAAATACTTCCATTATCCACCGTTAGAGGCGCTGATGTTAGTTTGTTGTGTATTTCTACCATGGAGGCGACAGAAAATATTTCTAGTAACGGCAATATTCCCGTAAATACTGTGCAAAATGAGGAAAGTAGGGCAGAAATCTCATTTTGTTGTAATCATTGTACCGCATTGTATTTTACGAGTGATAAAATATAAACTGTTGCTTCTTTTATTGGTATTTTATTCAACCTATAAGGTTCAAATGCACCAAAACACTAAATACGTTAGGCATCTTCAATCTATTTTTCAGCTCAATGCAGTAAATATGTCAAACTTAAATAAGGTTGGTGCATGGAAAAGTCATAGGTACCCTACATTATGATATGGCAAAACGTAGATTGCCATATCGTCAAACGTTGATGCTTAAACGATACGGCCAGTTTGACTTGGCTTTCCTTTTCATGAAAAGGACACATTTCGTGATATGGCTAACCACATCATGATATGGCACAATCTACGATATGGCTACGACATATATATACCTACCTACATGGGATTATAAATTCTTTGTTGCACTAATCCGTGTTAAGGACAATTTTAAAATCTTATTTATGTTAAAGGACAGCACAAGCAACTGGCTAAGCGCCGCGTCACCAACAGGTGGAAATAGGCCGGGTACCTACGCGTTGGGGCGTCCCAGTGACAAATATTGCGTCTTATAAGGCACCACAGGCGGTGTTTTATGTAGAAGGCGCCAACGCTAGCATGGAGTTAATTCAGGAACAACCTTTGTATAGTCATACCGCCCATCATTTTTGGCAGTTTCATAGCGACAAACTTACGCCGGATGCCGCGGCGTCCCCGCGCGGGTGGCTAACGCAGCCGTTATGTTGACGCCCCAGATGGCGCCCTTCACTATCACCATCACATGACGCAGCTAGGACCCGCGAAATACAGACACAAAGCTTTGCAGACCGATGACAAACGAGGTTCGCCATCGTATCCTTGATATTGTCATTAATTATAAATGTCATTCGTGATACATGGCAATACTTGCATTAAAAACTCCTGAAATTTTATATTTTTTGTTTATTCCTAAGACACTCACGTTCCTATCCCGCCGCTCATTGTTGCTCATGGGCGATATGTTGACGCCCCAGATGGCGCCCTAGATGCCGCTATCTGACTGCTCGTCACGCCTTACAACCTTGTTATTTTCATGTTATTCCTGATACAAATAAATGCCGAAAACCCCCTGTAAATCTATATATTTTGGTCATGTCTAAGGCACTCACGTTCTTGTCCTGCCGCTCATTGTTGCTCATGATGGTGATGATGATGTTGTGTATGTAAAAGGACAGCGCGAGCATCCCGCTCAACGCCGCGGCGTCCCCCCGCGCGTGGCTCACCAGCAACCCGGGCGATATGTTGACGCCCCAGATGGCGCCCTTCACGATTACGAAGACTAGCAGGTACACTATGGAGAGCGTGCCTGGGAGGAACGAATACAAAAATATTTATTCAGTTCAGTAATATTACAGTAGCTATGTCCGGGAGAAAACCGTCCGTAACGGTGACTTTTACATAATTAAAAGAGAGCGCTGGGTGGTGCATCGGTACCTACGTCCTAGCACAGCGAAGACCTCTTTCAGATAAATAAAAAAAAAACAAGATTTTCGGTCATTTGCCACCTTAAGGCTCCTATCAGTGCTGTTACTCGCACATTGTAACATTTTTAATGAATGTAAAAAATACCTATACTTTTGATAAATGTCGACTAATATAAAAAAAAATACGGCTATTAAAATAAATCTTACCCAACGAGTTGAACTTCGTAAAAAACGATGCGTTCCTGAAGTTGAGCAGCGGGAAGACGATGATGGCGACGTAAAGTGGGACCGTGGCGTGCTGGTCCCAGTAGGGCGACGGCGCGACCGGGGCCGGCGCCGGCGGGACGGCTGGGACCAACGGGACCACGCATGAGAGCGTCGAGTTGAACACCGTGCCGTTTGTGGTGTTCATGTCTGGAACAAATGCAGGGCCGATCAGAAATTAAAAATGTATTTCACCGTAAACATTTTCATCCTGTGTGTTGGATGTCAATGTACAATGTAGGAAGGGCCTCCACCTCTCCGTGTTTGACCCGGAGTGTACATGTACAGGTTTGAATGGTGTCCGGGCTCCCGGGTTAACATTATAACTCTCCGGGTCATACATAGTTACGGTAGGTAAATAAAAATATACTAAATAACCTATACTAATAAAAATGTAAAATAGGTACCTACATAATTAAATTTTACGCGTGTCTTACTTGCTTACGGTTTTAGCACGCCTTTTGTATTTAAAAAAAAATTCTAAATACCTACATTTTTCGGTAAAAATAAAAGAAAGTTGCGGAAAGGAGTTAAGACTATTTTTACGTGGAGCATGTTGTCTCGCTCGCACAATTTAAAATTTTTAGTTATTGTAATAAAGTGAGTATATTTTTTTATGAATGTGGGTCTGAGGGTTAGATGGATAATTAAATTGCGGATATTCAATGCACATTTTTCTTATCCTGTGCTAAGTTTTTGACTGAGGTTTGATTCTAAAATTAATAATTTTGGACACAACTTTTCTTTATTAAAAACTACTTATAGATAAACAAAAATTAATCTAAAATGTCCGTAATTTAATTATGCATCGGACCCTCTAACCACAATTATCAAAAGTTTATTCAAAATATTAAAATATTTTAAAAAAATTGCGTGAGCGAGACAGCGTGCTCCACGTAACAGCAGCCTTAATATAAAAACAACTTTGCCGAAATCGCCTGACTCTTCTTAAAGTTGGCAGCCCGAAATTCAAGGCGCTGAACTACAACTCACCCATGAAATAATTGACCGTGTAGAAGAGGAAGCTGGTGATGAGTATCCAGTAGACGATGTTGGCGCCGATGAGCACCAGCAGGCTGAACACGTGCGCCAGCACCTCCGCCCAGCGACCCAGCAGCGCGCGGCACAGCGCCGGCACCTCGCAGCCCACCGCTGCCGGACGAACGCTTTTAGGGTTCCGTACCCGAAGGGGTAAGGGACCCTATTACTAAGACCATCATTTTTGGCAGGGCAATTCTAACCTATTCTTTGTTCTGTAAGTCACCCTCTCGATGGTGTTCGCAAATTAAATTTTGAAGTCTCAGACATACAGCGGAGGTGGCGGTCTATCACCATGTAGTAGTCTAACCCCCAGTTTCTCTTACACTAACACGCTGTTAATCTACTGTTAACAGCTGTCAATTGACCAAAGTGCATACAAAAAAATCACTGACAGCTGTTAACAGTAGATTAACAGCTTGTTATTGTACGAGAAACCGGGGGTAAATAGATGGCAGTTTTAATTACCAATTAGATAACCGCGGCTCTCAAACCAACCAGATGTCAGCGTGTATTATAAAAACCGACCAAGTGCGAGTCGGACTCGCGCACCTTCGTGCGATTATCTATGCAACATTTGAATATTTCAAGAGTCTACCTGTAGCCGTTATTAATATCGAGCAAAAAACGGCAAAAAAATCACCTTTGTTGTATGGGAGCCCCTCCTAAATATGTATTTTATTCTGTTTTTAGTATTTTTTGTTATAGCGGCAACAGAAGTACATCATCTGTGAAAATTTCAACTGCCTAGCTCTCACAGTTCATGAGATACAGCCTGGTGACAGAAAGCCAGCCAGACAGACAGACGGACAGTGAAGTGTTAGTAATAGGGTCCCGTTGGGCACCCTTCGAGTGCGGAACCCTAAGAAATGGAAGTTGGCAATCGTCTCTCACCGTGCCGGCTGCTGACCCTGAGAAGCACCAAAGCCGTGAAAAGGCAGAGCCCACCCATCAGCGCCAGGAGCATCAGCGCGGGCACCAAACCGGCGCGCTCCACGCCCCACGCCATTGTCAGCAGGGAAGACCCCATTGTAGTGTTCCAGAGGGCGAAGCTGGGAAAGAAAGAGTAGCTAGAACAACGGTAAGTATTAGCTAGAAGAAGAAATGACATAATAGTACATTATGGTACAAGTGTGTAGTGTTGGTGATTACCGCTTGAGGCGTCATGGATACCCGAGCCGTTAGGTGAGGGTCTTAATAGAGCCGAGGATGGTAATCATCAATCAACGTGTATCATACGACGTTATTCAACACACTTGTGAAAAAAATAATATCTACTAAAACATAATTTTCTTCATAACTAGCACTTGTAGACATTTTAATTAATAAATAACTATAATTTCAACAGTGAAAACGAGTTGTGAAAATTTTTCGCAATAGCGGGAAAAATTAATCATCAGTGTTCCTATGATTACATAGGTACTCTTTGTTCCTATATGCGCGGCGCGCGCATCTAACAATGGCGCGGCAATCGGCCATAGACTAAAAGAAATTAAAAGAATGAGGTTTCTTTTTTTTGGCTTTTCGCGGGTAGCGTTTCAGAAAATGTTTTAGAAAACTTTGAATTCCCCATTTTGTAAAATGGGGAATTCAAAGTTTTCTTTATTACAGAGAAAACAAAAGTAATATTTGAGTGAAAGTTTTATTTATTAAAAACGTGCAAGTTGAAATTATTTGTACTATTGAACACGATCTTTTGGGTATCGAAATTTTTTTAAGAACAAATCAACTCAACCAATAAAATAAAGAAACCCTCTCACTTGTGCATAATAGCAATGAAAAAGGTCACAGTTTGATTACAGGTGTCATTATGTGCCTAATTAAGTACGGTGACATTTGTCTGTAAAGAGAGTTGATCGGCTGTCGACAGGGCAACGTTGTATTTATAATATTCTCGTCATCGAGGAGACTCTCCTCTATGATTAAGACTTCGAAACTAGTCGGCTATCCCGACGACGTTTATAAAAGTAAGTGAAACCTTTAAACCAATATATAAAATGTGCAGTGCTTCCGAAAGTTTAAGTTTTAAAACGGTCTCTTTGTCTTCTTTTTTTTTTTTATACATATATCAGCTGACTCGGCCAACGTTGTTATGGCATATTAATTAGCCTACGACCTATTCTCAGACCTACCAAATGTAAGTACACAAAAACATTCATAAAAATCGGTGAAGCCGTTTCGGGGGAGTTCGATAACAAACTTTATCTACACTCATATCATAATCTTCAAATTAAGAATTCAAAGGTAAACACATATTGACAGGCTTTAAACAATACTTACATAACTTTAAAGAAAATAAAAAAAAAGTGTAATATAAAGTTACATTAAAGGTCAGATTTTTCACTTTATGTTACAGTTATTTTTTTTAAAGTGTTGCTGTGATCACAGAACAAAACTTAAGTTTTTCTTTTAATGTCAAAAGTTGACTCTATAAAAAACCTAATTTAATTTTCGTGGTACCAAAAGTGCAACTAAAAATACCTAAAATTGCGCGCGCAAAACTGAGCGCAGACGATTGAATGTCAAGATACTTTTGTCGAAATTGCGCCACTTTGTTTCAAAAATTTCATTTATTGGATTAAAAAATAAATTTATAATTGAAAATTTTGTTTCATTTCGATATGAGTTTAGTTAATAACCGTAGATTTATGTATAGTACAAAGCTTGTCAAACGTGTTTTCCTTTGATTCCTTACTTTGAAGATTAAGACATGAGTGTAGATAAAGTAGTGTATGAGACTGCACATAACTTGGTATTAAAACACTCGCCAATGCTATGAAAAAACTCGCCAAGGCTCGTTTTTTAAAATCTCGCTCGTGTTTTAATAACCTTCATTATGTGACAGTCACATAAACTACTATTGTGACACGAGATTTTTATATAAGTATTAGATTTTCTTTTATGATGCATGCAGGCAGGGTAATAAGCATTTTTTAGTTTAAAATAGACATTGTGTGCAGTAATTAATACGTTTAATAAATTAATTCAATCTTTAACTTTGAACTTCCTTTAATTTTTTTTACATTTACTTACTTTTTTGACACTTGACTTATCCCCGGTTTCTCGTAAACTAACAGTCTGCTAATCTACTGTTAACATCTCTGTCAGTTGTTTTTTTCGTATGCACTTTGACCAACTGACAGCTGATTAACAGACTGTTAGTTTACGAGAAACCGGGGGTAAATAAGTACTTAATATAAAATCCACGTGCCTAAAAAGTCTCTAAGAATTAAGATGGTCAGCTTTGAGCTTCGGTCTCACTCAGCACCGGGCCTGGCCTGGTTTTTGCTGATCGGAACTCGGCTTTCGCCCGTGCAATGTCTAGGTTAGGTACTAGCAGTTTTCGCAACTCTGTAAGTGGATTTTTTTATAATAAGACCCTTAATCATCATCATCATCAGCCTATGCTTGTCCACTGCTGGACATAGGCCTCTCCTATAGCACGCCACTGAGCACGGTCCTCGGCTACTCTCATCCAGCTCTTGCGAGCCGCCCTGCGAAGATCATCGCTCCACCGAGTCTGAGGACGTCCCACACTACGACCTTCATCACTACGATCAATAAGACCCTACTGCCCCTATTGCATTTACTGATTTGACAGTCTCGTTGGTTTCACGTCTGATTACCATGCCGTAGGTCGTGGGTTCGATTCCTACTGGGGCCGCCGTACAAATGGCCCCAAGAGACAGAGGATTTTTTTCTTCGCCTTCGCCCTTTCTTTGAATGAAGCTGTCTCGCAACATTTACTAAGGCTATAGGTACCTGGGCTATACGCCGGGGATCTCTTCGGGACTTAGGCTTCGGCTTGAGTCGAAATCGACCTCGGCCTTCGGCCTCCGCGGGGCTTGACTTGTGGTTTAACTAAAAGCTTTGTGTCCTTCAGGATTTAGCACAGTGTTCGTTCTCTCATCACCTTTGGTAAAAGGTAAACTAAGGTCTTACATGGTAACTAAGGATGACTGTTTCTTCCGCTCAGGCTTTTTCTGTTTTTCGAACTTGAGATACGTCGATAGAATGGCTTTCGATGACAGGTCTGCTGGGCCCTGAAAACAACCAGAATATCCATTCATAAGCAGCCTATATACTCAGAGAGAGAATATGGGCTTAATCTCCACGCGTGCCCACCGCGGATTGGCGATTTCAAGCGCTGAGGTATGTGAATAGCTCAGACACTCAGATTTCCTCACGATGTTTTCATTCACCGTTAGCGAGTGGTATTGCTACTATAACTTCACAAATGTACATAACTTAGAAAACAAAGTCATAGGTACATGCCCGCACTGGGAATCGAACCTGGGTCTCTCGCTTCCGAGTCTAATGTTCTACTACCAGGCTACCACCGCGCTCTCCATTGTCGGTTCATAATGGGAAAGGCGTTATTTTCTTACAATTTTGTTTTCTTTTCGATTTCCATGGCTGGGCCCGCGATGCGTAAAACTACAACTCATACTTAGTTTATTACAATAATTCGATCTGCATTGCGTAATTAGTTTTCTCACTTATTAATATGTGGGTTATGCCACGGCTATGCCTACAAATAAAAATTACTAGGATGTCCAATCCAATCAGTCGGTCCCTTAGGTAGAGTGCTCTCCATCTGGACCTGTGGTTCGCTGTGTGGACCGCCGGCATCGGCGCCGCAATGGGATATGCATACATCGAATTGTCATAGTAAACCATGAATTGCTGTTCTATGAAATGGGGCCCTGGTATTTTTTCGTAATTTTAACGTTATCCTCATAGTAACAGTTGTTGGTATTGATGATTGGAACTATTCTTTTCGAGAAAAAAAGGGTAGGTATCATAGTAAAAACACAGACACAGACATAGCACATGGTAAAACATGTGACCTAGCGCACAATAGTCCATCGAAAATCTGTGGGCACGTATCTGAAATGTTATCTTACCGCCGGTTACCTAGCGCCGCATCTCCGTACGCAGTTACTGGGTCCAAGCATATCGCCCCGCCCGATGTATCGGCATTCGTTTTCACGAACAATATAGTATCTAAACAGAAGTCTACCCCGGAAACTAAATATGTGTATTATACTAAATAAATCACTACCACACAACATAAGCACTTGTCTCCCAAACTGTGCTATGGTAATCAGGCAAAGCCGTCACAAACATGGAAATACA
Source organism: Yponomeuta evonymella (assembly GCA_963969515.1). Classification (NCBI taxonomy): domain Eukaryota; kingdom Metazoa; phylum Arthropoda; class Insecta; order Lepidoptera; family Yponomeutidae; genus Yponomeuta; species Yponomeuta evonymella. Next base: position 2,043,457 of record OZ018361.1, on the reverse strand, counting down.
CCAAATGTACGGTGGCCCCAATGGGAATCGAATCCACAAATATGTGATACCGCTTGACCAACGAAGCAGTCACAAAACACCCAAAAAACTATACCATTTCAACTGTGAAATTTGTAAAGTTATCCAAAGAGTCTGCATAGTCGGACTTTTCCAAAAAATACGAGTAAGAGTATCCGGAACAATTATGATGATACAAATAGTGATTAGAACCGAATCATAGAGCTCCATATCGCATGCTCTTAGATTGTAACAACACTGTAAGGTTTCTGGAAATAAATTTTTCTTAACTTCTTAATTTTTTTTTTCATCTTCTTATTCTGCTAATAGCAGATCTTAATTATTCTTATGTCAGTTGGTCTGTCAACAGCTCTCTATATCTGTGGTCAACAGTGCTAAAGTTAATCAATGGTAATGGCTGTCTGTCAACTGCGTGCGGGCCATGAATGCCACTTTACAAATTATCAATCTTGAGAAAACCGTCAATTTGCTAGCCCTTTTTTGTATAATGCTCTCGAAATATTTAGAATGCTGATGCTGCATTCTGAATATAATGCTGTTGAATGCTGCGGTGACTGTGGCGCGGATAGGAGTGCGAGACCATTAACAAAAGCGATGACTGCGGCGACTGCGGCGCGTGCGGTGTGGCCAAGTCTGCGTTTACATTAATGCAACATGCAATGCCTCATTTTTCGTACATTTTAATGTGCTCCCGTACACCCGTTTCACTGTAGTCGTTTGCAGGGTGTTCGCGAACACATAAAAACATGTATGAAAAATGTTACATTAATTGTATTGCAGATAATCTGCTCGCGGCTTTAGAGGGATGAATTCTTCTGGGTGGTAAGCCGCCACCGTGGCCAAAACCACGGTGGAGCGACAGGACTGTATACATTCTCTATTATGTATAGGAAGTTCGAGATTCTTCTGCGGCCGTTTTAGGTACCTAGTTGTTCTACCATTATAAAAATGTTTCCTACTTGATATCGGCGTCAATTGCGTCACAAAGACTTATGTGACGAGGTCCGCGTAAAATACATTTATACTTATCGGTGCACTTCGCTGCCATCTGGGATATATTTAGCTGGCTGAGAATACTAAAACAGGCCGTTATCTAGGCCAAATACATTATCCTTGTACCCAAATATCATATCTGGTATATGATAAAGAATTAACTACCTCTATTCTATTTATACTTAGGTACCAAAACAGTTGTAGGTAGTGCCACAATCAGCTGACGCCCTTTCACCCTCTCGTATCGTATCCAGCTAAATAACTAATTCGAATACTTTTGTAATCGACACTAGGTACCTACTTATTTAGTTACGCAGTTCACATCTTGATAGGTACTTAAAAAATAATCAGTTACGTACATACGCACTTGGGGTAATAATAGTACATTATGATATGTAAGGAGGCTGAGTGAGTGTGTGTGCACAGGAGTTGCATACGACGTTTTTCAACACAATTGCGAGGAAAAAACAAACTTGTATTTATTGTTAGTAACTTGAAGTAGACATTTTTGATAGTAATTAACCACGCAGCAGCAACTTTACCAAATATTAATATTATTTACGGAAAATGGTGCGCAAGTTTTGTTTTTTTCGCGCGCCGCACTTTCGATGCGCGCGCAGGTTCAATAAAGGCACAGGAAAAACCGGCGGTTTAGCCCGAGAATAAACTATAAATTAATGTTTCTAAATAAAATAATTAAGTTAATTTGTGTTTATAAATATACAATTTGATGAAATGAAATGTTTATTTATGCCACACCAGGCCAAAAAGCGGGGTTTTCCGCACGCTACGCGTACGGGAAAACCCACTTTGAGTCCAAGTGACGACATAAAATTGTGTACACAACACGGACTGTAAAATAGAAAGCCCTCTATCGCATATTATGACCCTCGCCTGCGGCTCAGGCCTTAAACTTCTGCGATATCGGCCGTTCTTTATTTTACGGGCGTAGTTGTGTAAATAACTATTGTCATCTTAACCCTAAATAATTTAACATAATTGTAAAAATATAAATATAATGTTCTTAGACAGAAACTTTGCTGAAATAAAAAAAAAAGGTTTATATTACAACACTTGTGCCGTAATGTTGTTACAGGACAGGTATGATAATATGCTGAATTATGAAACTAAAAACTGTGTGATAAGAGTCAATTTAGAAGCAACTGTGTTGGAAAAGAACATAACGATTAGCTTGCCCACCGCCAATCCGCGGTGGGCACGCGTGGTGATTAAGCCCATGCTCTCTCTCTGAGAGACGGCCTGTGCCCTACAGTGGGACGTATATTGGCTGCTTATATAACGATTATGGCCGTCTTGGACCATTTTTACCCGACTGCAGCGGAGCCCAAAAGGAGGGTAATATATTTGGCTCGTACCTATGTATGTATGTATGTCCGATTTTATGTTCCCTTATAACTCCTTAATCAATGGTCAGATTTTGACAAATAAGATCACGATCATCTTTTTTGCGCCAGTGTCATAGGCTACATTAAATCAGCATAAATCCAACAAGAAAACTAAAAATCACTAAAAAGGCAACACCCAAATTTACCAATGTAACTCATTGCGAAGTTGGCCCCACCGCCTGCAGTCGGGTTGTTCGTTTTTTTTTTTCTTATGTGGCATAAGCACACACCATCATATCTGTGGGCGATTCAAATTGACCTTTGTGTAAAGAATTTTAGTTAATGCTAGTTAAGCCTTATAGCCAAAAATAGCTACTGAGTGGTGGCCAAGAACGGGTCCACGGTCGGTTGTAAGACCACCAGCCCGGTGGGCCGACGACATTGTGAAAGCGGCTGGGAAACATTGGACGAGACTGGCAAGGAACCGGATGGGTTGGCGTGAGAGGAGAAGAGGCCTATGCCCAACAGTGGGCTCTGTTTATGGGCTGATTATAAATATAGATAGAAGCCTCATTGGAGTTGAGTCCCGCCACCTTTTTCTCCACTACAAATACGGCCCGGAGGCAGCGGCTAACATAGTAACATAGCACATTGACTTTCAGCAAACAGAATGTAAATTCTTTACGTTGAAATATATTATTGATTTCTGATTTAAAAAGGTGGTGCAAGACGGCATAAGTTCAACATAACATGAGCAGCCTGTATACGGTCCACTTTAGGGCACAGGCCTTCTGTCAGTGAAAGAGTACGGGTTTAATTACCACGCATGCCCACCGAGGATTGGCGATTAGAGAACATTTTATACACAATAAATTAAATATTAATAAATAATAGGGGTTAAAGTATGAAATTGCCGTTTTATTGCAATAGGTTCTTTGAATTGACATAGAATCTTCATGGTTTGAGGTTTTCGAATGAAACTTTTTTCAAATGGTTTCTATGATGTTCTTTTTTTAAAAAATGTGAAACATTTGAATATCGACTTTCAATTGTTTTTGTTATTCAATTTAGACAAGAAAGATGGATACTGCGAAAATTCGATATTCAAATGTTTCACATTTTTTAAAAAAAGAACATCATAGAAACCATTTGAAAAAAGTTTCATTCGAAAACCTCAAACCATGAAGATTCTATGTCAATTCAAAGAACCTATTGCAATAAAACGGCAATTTCATACTTTAACCCCTATTATTTATTAATATAGAAACCATTTGAAAAAAGTTTCATTCGAAAACCTCAAACCATGAAGATTCTATGTCAATTCAAAGAACCTATTGCAATAAAACGGCAATTTCATACTTTAACCCCTAATAAAACAAAAGATATTTCATAAAACCTAACGGTCTTATTTATAAAAACACGATTCCTTTAAACACTTCTCCAGAGGCAGTTTAACATGTTAGATTATGACCTTGAAAAGAACAATTTTATTAAAAACTATTGTGCTATTCCGTGTGGCGCCGGATTAAGAATAGCGTCACTCCATTTTCTTCCGTGGATGTCGTAGAAGGCGACTAAGGAAATCAATTACCAGAAGACGGGCAGCAGCGTCTTCCTGAGATTCCAACCGCATACTGCGATCGCCAACCCGCCTGCCAAGCGTGGCGATTATGGCAAAACCCCTCATGGTTATGAAAACCATGAGGGAGGCCTATGTCCTGCAGTGGGCGTCAAATGGCTGATAATGATGATGATGTTCTATTGCATTCGAACAACGAACATAGGCCGTTTAGCGATCTTCATACTCTCCACTTCAGGATCCAGCTGGGTTCCGCGGCCATTACTCAAAGCATGAGATGGTTTCAGATAGGCATCATCGATTTGTTCCGAGCCGCCATATCACGGGTCACAGTGGCCACAATGATAGCCGACCTCCGATAAGAGATGCCACCACAAGAAGAAGATTCCTCAGAGCCTAAAGACCTTTCAACCTTCGAAGAACCAGTGCGGCCTGCCTGATAAGACCCACGCAGCCGAAATGTGGACACTGACAGTAGGACTAATCCACCGATATAAAGTCGTTAAGCTTGCTATGGAACGGGCTGTGTACGGATTATCTGTGATCGATCACACGAGAAATAGGGCAATTCGCCGAAGAACTTAGTTGATTGACATAACCTATAAGATTACTACCAAGTTAACACAAACATTAACGTTAAATAGCTCTGTTCGTGGCCACAACTTTATCCGGTCTCCGCGATACAGGCTTACCTAGTGTGGGGATAGGTATCAGTTTCACATCTACTCGCCCTTTTCAAAAACTGTTGTTAATGTTAGTTTTAAAAACCTATTTGTTGTTTACTGACAAAAAAATCAAATCGAATAAATCAAATCAAGTTAGCAGTGGACTGGTCACAATTTCCCAAGAGCGATAGCCTATTGGGTGCAAAGGTTCTTCTCAAGTGGAGATCACGAGCTAGCAAAAGCAGCTTTTAGGACGTCCACCAGATCGCTGGACCGACGATCTGTGACGCAGATTGTTGATAGCGGCTAAATGAGGGTGGCCGAGGGAACAAAGAAGTGGCGTGCCGCGGAGGAGGCGTAGGAGGAGACAAGCAATGGAGAAAGTTTTGTTAAGAGTTTCACTGTGTGCTCAAATCAGGAATAAGGAGATCTGCAGAAGAACCCGAGTTACTAATATAGCTCGAATAATCGCTCAGTTGAAGTGGCAGTGGGCGGGGCACATATCTGGCAGGCCCCCCACCAGATCGTCTGACAACCTAGTTACGGCGGCAGGGAGTCAACGGATGCGGGCGAAACAACACCGGGAAGCCTGAAAAAACCACGAGGACCGCCTATCTTCTGCAGTGGGCGTCAAATGGCTGATGATGATGTTGATGAATGGATTGAGTTCTCCGTTTCATTATATATCTGGTTTCTCACCAGAGAATCCGCGCTGGTCGAAGCGTTGTAGTCTGACCGGGATGGTTTGCCCAGCAACGATGTTTTCTCAGTGGGCGGGTCCGTGTGCACCATATCGCGGGCTGTGTGGACGTAGCTCGTCGACATTGGGGAGTAGTAGTTGCTGAAAGAAAAGAATATACGAATGAATGAATGAAAAATTCTTTATTGGACTAAAACAACTCTGTACAAAGGCGAGCCCGCTCTGATGTGGAGAGTGGATGGGGTAGTGCCAGAAAATAATAATGCGAGCGATTTATTACGTAAACTAGGTGTCTAATTACTTACGTAAAGTAGTACGTAAAACACACTATGATACTAAAATACGTATTTATTGAAATATACATACATACTATTGGTAGATGTTACTTACAAACATATACCTACAATAATAATACAACTAGGTACGTGGATACTGGATAACTCTATTGAAGTCCAAAGTAATAATCATGGAACACGTCTACGGATGGAGCCTGGCGAATGTTCCTGAGGTAAAAGCGTTCCACAGACGAACCGCTGTCACAGTGAAGGAATTCGAAAAGCCTGCCATATTGCGCTCGGGGATATCAAGAAGAAATTGAAATTGACATTGAAAAACGTTTATTCAAATACAACAACACACGACCAATAATAAAGTGGAAGGCAACCGTGCTCGCCAGGGGGGACGAAACGTTCACGGAGATAATGAGGGGAGGAGGGGTCGTGTAATACGCTAACGTAATACGAAGCGTCACAATGTGAGCATTCCTACGGGAACGGATGTTTAGCCAATTTAGCTCAGTGCGAAATTAGGAATCGTGGTCATATTTTGTGTATTTTGGCCTCCGATACAAGAAATCACCACTTGGCTCCTGCCAGTCGCCTGCCTAAGGGCTCACACAGGACCTTGGCCAGTTAGTGCGCTTATAAACCGGCGACACGTTGCGAACGACAGTGCCAACTGCAGCCGTCGACACCCGTCGACGCGATGGCGGCAGTCGCCGATAGGGTTGCCAACCCTACTATATAATATAGTATCCTACTTTAGGGCTCAAATACTATATTTCTAAAAAAAATATAGTAGGCAAAACTACTATATTTTGCGTAAAGCGGAACCCAGACTTAATCTTTTTCTAAAACTCGCTCTTCAAGTCCGTGAATCTCGCGGCACAACTGGCGCTATGTTTTACTATTTTTTTACCATTATTTTGCCATCTACTATATTTTTAGAGGTAATAGCTTCGAAAATACTATATTGGTGAGAAAAAAAGTTGGCAACCCTAGTCGCCGACCGGCTGCAGTTGGCACTGTCGTTCACAACGTGCCGCGTGTGTATGAGTGTCCTAATTGGTCTGTCCAGCGATTTCTGGGGCGACCAACCGGTCTTTGGCCGCTTGGTAGCCCCAGGATGCCCTCTTCACCGCCCGATCCTCTCAGTGACCGAGCCAACAGATTTGGTGGGATTTCGTTTCTCCGATGATGTTGGAGTCGTAATTCGGACCCACTTCGGGTGGCTGAGCCAGCGGAGTAGGTAAGTAAGGAAAAAAATAGTAGAAGTTCTCGTATGCTAGGTGTACTAGGGTTTCTACGCGTACTGTATCGATATACCATGCCCGGGAATATTTCCAATGTGCCCGGGCATACACGTAACAACAAAAGCACATTAGCCATAGAATTAAGGCGCTAATGCATTTTTCCTAACAATACGCGGGAGGTGACCGCTCAGCTAGTGCGGCGTGCGCTTTTGTTGGTTTTACTGTCGTGCCCGGTCATATCGGCAGTATTTCCGGGCACAGTAGGTACATCAACAGACTTACAAACCTGATATTCCGATCGCGTCTCTTTCTCCGTCTTCTGTCCTCACAATGCTCGCAATCCGAAGAGTCCGAGCACGCGCTGCCGAATATTCTGCGAACAAAAACTTTCTTATGAAGAACAAACTAAATAATGTGATCGTTAGTGTAGTAATGAATTAGCAGTGAGCTGGTCACATATCTGTCGAAGAACCGGTAGTCGATGGGGTGCATGCACAGAACGGTGCATGCAAAAGATTGATCGTAGTAATGAGTCGCTAGGGGCTCTTATACACGCGGCACGTATGCCAACTGCAGCCGTCGACGCGCTGATGCGGATATTCGGCACGTTGCGTGCTGCCGTCGACGCGTCGACGTCTGTCGACGGCTGCAGTTGGCACACGTGCCGCCCGTGTATAAACGCCCTAAGGCTGGGGCACATAGAAAGGACGTGGGACGAGGTCGTGAAAAAGACGAGACGCGTTGCATAGTTCGCGTCCTCGCCCCGTCTTATCTGTGTAGGCTGTGATGTCCCATCGCTTCAGTACATTTTTTATGAATCTGAATTGAAAGGACGCACCGTCTTTGCCGCGCCCTCGTCCCACGTCCTTACTATGTGCCTAATGGACGCTTTCATAGCACCTCTAAAACGTGCAATTCCCGAAACACGCCAATTAGATTTTGTGTTAATGATTGATTGATATTTTTCGAAATACCGGGGTTTACGCGCGCTCTACCAATGTCACGGTCTCCATAGATCTCCAATGTCAATCATTGCCCTGCATAGGAGAAATTCCATTCTATTATACAATACAAATAGTTTGAAGCATTAGGTATCTATCAATCCACTACGAAGGAAATTCACCGTAAATCCACTTTTTTTATGGGAAACTGAACGAACAAACAAATACAAAGTGGAACGAAAGTTGTTGTAAACGATTAACTCCAAATTGTCATATCACTCATCCGGAACAATAACGTCGGAATGACGGAATTACACTTTTGAGAAAATGGGCTACCTAAGTATATTGTGTTGTAATACGCCTAAAGGGAAATTATAGTAGCAATACCTACCACTCGCTAGCTGAGAAGGAAAACATCGTGAGGAAACCTGGGTGTCTGAGCTATTCACATACCTCAGCGCTTGAAATCGCCAATCCGCGGTGGGCACGCGTGTTGATTAAGCCCATACTCTCTCTCTGAGAGAAGGCCTGTGCCCTACAGTGGGACGTATATAGGCTGCTTATGAATGAAAAGGGAAATTAATCACGAGATGACATCGAGACAATCGAATTTCTGTTAATTTCTGTTAATTTCAGTTAAATGACGCATCATGCATTATTTTTAGTTTCTGTGAAACCGCTGTTAGCAAATTTGTAATTTGTTATTCCGGACAAGCGATATCAAGGAACAGAATTGCGCATGCGAATAGACGCCACGGCAGGCTTGCCCAAGAGCGGTAGGCAGAGACAAGGTTACATCCCAGACCACAGATATGTAGATCTTGGTCTGTGTCCCAGAAAAACCTCTTTCGCTCCGTCATCATACTCATCATCCATCGCAAGAGAATGAGAGATATTCTCGAGCACTTCATTTTAAATGCTGTAGTGTGGTGTAAACTTTCTTTAAATGTTTTTTTCACTTGCACGTGTTTGTCACAGTTACCGTATGCGGAAACTTATGCTTAGTTACATGTAGGTAGTTACTCTAAGTATCTGTCCATTTATAATTTAAGCTGCAAGTTTCGCAAATAAATAATAATAACAACTATCAAACAGTAGTTAGAACTCACACAAACTCGTACACATACAACTTATCGGTACCTACCTTCATTGACCTTCTGTGGACAAAGCAGGCATAGTAGGCTGTTGGTAAAATTTTAATTTATTAAATTAAAAACTCATCACACGTTTCATTGATTCAAGAAACAGGTCATCGAACTAGAACAGTTTACCTACCTTTAACTATTAGCCAAAAGTCCACAGGTAGTACCTAGTTGTTAGATAGCAAACGACTCCTCTGCATAGTTTACACAAGAAAAGGATTGATATCACTGCCTACCCCTTTAAACAAAAAGAATTTTATAACCGAAACTGTTGCCAAGGCCAATTTCTACACGAGACTGATTTTAAATAAACTGCAATAAATAAACTGAGATAATATCTGGTTATGTTATGTTCAGTCTGCTTAGTATGTTCAGTTCTATGAACTACATCTTGATATCTTGAACTACAGAAGTTAAAGGTCGAAAATCTAGAGTCAGCCCATTGCAATAATGATAATTCAGTTTAAACTGCCTTGGCTCTTTATCATTTTGGGGTTTGGTAATCACTCGATCAAGGCCATCCCAATTGATCCCAACTAGTGATGAGGAGAATGATATCGCACGACGACGACTCCTAATTTGTAAAAAAAGATAATTGTCTTCATTGGAATAATATATATTAAAAAACCATGTACTTACTTTATACTTTAATAGCATAAGCATAAGCAGCCTATACACGTCCTACTGTAGGCACAGGCCTTCTCTCAGTGAGAGAGTATGGGCTTAATCACCACGCGTCCCCATCGCGGATTGGCGATTTCAAGCGCTGAGGTATTGCATTAAGCACGCCCTTGTACACTTACAATGTAATTAGTGCAATAAAGAATTAAAATAAATAAATAATATATGAATAGCTCAGACACTTAGGTTTCCTCAAGATGTTTACCTTCACATTTATTTTGCCAAACTGCTAATGCAGTTTATCGGCAAGCTCTTGGTAACAATCCTAACAATCTTAATAAGTATTAATCTCGGTAAGTATAAGTATTAAAATCATCATCGTCAGCCATTTGTCGCCCACTGCAGGACATAGGCCTCCTTCATGGTTTTGATATTTCCCGGTCTTGTACCGACCACCTGGTGGGTGGCCTACCCAGGCTGCGTCGTCCGGTCCGCGGTCGCCAGTTCAGAACTTTTCCGCCCCAACGGCCATCAGTTCTCCGAGTTATATGCCCTGCCCACTGTCACGTCAACTTCTTCGAGCTATATCCGGGTTCGGGTTCTTCTGCGGGCCCCTTCATTCCTGATTCGATCACGCAGTGAAACTCCTAACATAGCTCTCTCCATTGCTCGTTGGGCGACCTTGAGCCTTCTTATGAGGACCGTAGTCAGCGACTAGGTCCCACATACATCCATAAGTATCACAGGCAACATATTAAACTCAGCATTCTGATATGTTTATTTACGGTAGTGGTTTAATTTATCGATACTGACAAAATGATTTTCAAGTTTTGCGATATATCAATAAATTCTGAGCGCTGCAGAAATTCTTATTATTATCAGTTCTTTTGTTGAGGAACAAAGGCTTTCGTGTTGAAGAAAACGTTTGAGAGGACAAAAGAACATAAATCAAGACCTTGCTTCTTAGTAAATATTGTCAGCTAGCTTGTATTGATTGATTGGGTAAGCAATCGGATGACGAAACGGGCTTGCAAGGTTTCATCAGCCACTGACCTAAGATGTAAACAAAACATAAACAAACGTACATAAACTCACGCCTGCATAGGCAGTAGGGGTCGCACTTATTTTTCTTTTCCTCTATACAGGGTTAGCTGTTAAATGCGAAATTCCTGAGGTAGAGTTTGTGTTGTGCACCAACCTTTGTTCTATGAGTTTTTTCTATTATGTATTAATGTATGTAATTCTTTGTAATGTTGTCAAATAAAGTTTATTCTTGTTTAACTTTTTCAACAAAGGGTTTACATAATTTTATCAAATTTGCGCTTCACACGCTCTCCCAATTTTGCAGCCTTCGGTAAATCATTGTCCTACCTAGAATAATGTCCCTTCCAACACATACGGCTTAAAAAATTGTGTCTATCAGTGCCACTACAGAGCAGAAAAACCGGAAATGATCGTAAAATTTTACAAAAAAAAAAAGAGAAATCGTAGATTAAAGTTGTTGCGTACACTTTATGACAAACTGTGATTGACGAGTTCGTTATAATAATATGCAACCTTTGTGCTATGGTTTTGATCTACTATATAAAAATGTACTTTTACAATGATTTTACGGTTTTTCTGCTTTGCAGTGGCGCTGTTTGATTGATTATGTTTAGGTAATGTAAATGGTAATGGTATTCATCTCTGTTAAAAATGTAATGGCCATTCTTCTATTATAGAACAATGATTTATACTCAAGGCTGCGACCTCAGAACACAAAAAGAAGTGTTCTGAGGCTGCGACATTAGTAGATTGCGTAAATCGAGGTTTTAATAAAGTTATATACCTACCCAAACACGGACATTTAGAAAAAAATTAACTGAGAAATAACTCATAGAACAAAAGTTGTAGATGGTTGTAGCAAATACAAATTCAATACAAATAAAATACAAATATCAAGTTTAAGCATCAACGTTTGACGATATGGCAATCTACGTTTTGCCATATCATAATGTAGGGTACCTATGACTTTTCCATGCACCAACCTTATTTAAGTTTGACTCAAAACTAAGTTTTTTAGTGAAATATTTTTTTTCGCTTTTATATAAAAAAAAAACTAACACCCGAACTGGAAGTCCATCCTGGAACTTTGAAGCTATTTTTGCTTATGTGTACTGACCTAACAACCAACCCAAATTTTAATTTAATTCTTAGTAAAACTTCAGCTATGTAGCTTCTAAAAAAAGCCAAAATGTAAATGACGTAAGTCGAACGCTCGTGTTGTGCCCACCTCAATAACATTGGGGAACACGACTCTCGAAGTTGTAGACGAATACGTCTACTTAGGACAAACAATCCAACTAGGCCGGTCCAACTTCGTGAAAGAGGTCAATCGTCGAATCCAACTCGGCTGGGCAGCTTTCGGGAAACTTAGAAAAGTCTTTTCGTCTAATATACCTCAATCGCTCAAGACAAAATTATACAACCAGTGTGTGTTACCAGTGATGACTTATGGCACTGAAACGTGGTCTCTCACTATGGGCCTCATAAGAAGGCTCAAGGTCACGCAACGAGCTATGGAAAGGGCTATGCTCGGAATTTCTCTACGAGATCGAATCAGAAATGATGAGATCCGTAGACGAACGAAAGTCGTCGACATAGCCCAGCGGATTAGTAAGTTGAAGTGGCAGTGGGCGGGGCACATAGCACGCAGAACTGATGGCCGATGGGGCCGAAAAGTTCTCGAATGGAGACCACATATCGGCAAGCGCAGCGTGGGACGACCAGCCACAAGATGGACAGATGACGTCATTCAAGTGGCAGGAAGACGCTGGATGCAGGCCGCTTCCAACCGGTCTTTTTGGAAATCCATGGAGGAGGCCTATGTCCAGCAGTGGACTTCTTGTGGCTGAATGATGATGAAATGACTTTAGTAGATACCTGCTTTGTGTCGCGTTGAGTAAAAACGTTGCATTTTTTAATTTTTACGAGTTTTGTTCTGCTAAAGAAATAAAAATTATTTTATTACACATTTTCGCAGATTAAAATTTATAAATTCCGTTTCAATAAAGCTCCCTGAACACGGGCATATTTTTTGTTTTTCCAAATTCGGGGACATCGTTTCAAATACCAACCCATATTTTCTGTCGCCTCCATGGCAGGAATACACAACAAACTAACATCAGCGCCTCTAATAGGAATAGGCATGAAATAGTCATGCATTTCGCTATTCAAATCGTCAAACGTCGGTCGCTCATTGATCTGGCTGGCCAGTTTGACTTGGCCTTTTCATGAAAAGGATACATTTCGTGATATGGCTAACCACATCATGATATGGTCAATTCTATGATATGGCTACGACATATACATGGAAAAGGAAATTTTCCTACCGTCATAGCACAATGGAAACGTGCTATGGATAAATCATATCAAAGAACTTCTCAAATGTAGGTTAGGTTACTGAAACGTAACGACGAAATTACAGCGTAATAACTTTGATTAAGATATTGCGCAGATTTTTCTTGATAACGCATGTTAATAAAATAATGAGCAGTGGTCCGATTGGTATTAAGTACTTAAATATAATAATAACTCACACACAACACAATCACTTGATCAGGGCCTAGATTCTGTTAATGCATTGTAGTAACATGACAACTGCATGAACATGGCGGTTTTCATTTCATGGCTGCTTTAAGTCTACGCGGGCACACCCATCAAACCTTCTAGGCGTCAATGGTACGAAAAAACACGTCACGTGACCCGACAGTGTACCTGTCATTATACTACAATGCACTAACAGAATCGAGGCCCTGGTCCCAAACTAGGATACCCTGTGCTGTGGTAACCAGGCAAGGACATCTCGCATTATAATTAAAACTTAGTTAAAATTAAATTAAATGCAATTAAGATTAAAACTTTTTTTACTACTACTGCAATTGATAAGTATAAAAATATTGTCCTAAATTGACATATAAACGTTATTCATATTTCAATCTGTATAATTTTCTTAATTGGCACAAATGTATCTATTTATTCATTTTTAATTAGTGGTCTTAAGTTTTTTTTAGCGGTAAGCCCTACCTGCATCACCTGCATGACAAGTTTTCTTCGTTTGGCGTGGAGGTGCTATTTGAAAACCAGCGCTCTTTCAAATAGAAACAGCAAACGCTGAAATAGTATCATTGTCACACGCACACTCCTATATTTTTTAACCCTTTACCGCATCGTGGTCTTAATGCGAGCCAAACCGGTTTTTGCTCAAAAACTCTTTAAAAAGTTAAATATTGTGACCCCAGAGCATACTTGTCCGAATTCGTACCGTACTCCCCTTCATTTTGATACTACCAACGACATCTGTTGTCAAACGTTTGGAACTTATGTAACCTCAAAGTTTACTTTGGAGCGAAATTTGTACCAGTGACGATTGCCGTACTTGGAAAATAAAAATAAAATAGTTTTACAGCGTTTCCTTGCAAATATTGTAGTTGATTCGTCAGATGAATACGTAAACAACTACGTACAGGTAAGTTTTCAACTTTTTACTAGTAAATTTCATCACAAATTACATTTTTCGGTGTGTACCTCATTTGGAACAGCATGCAAAAATGCAGAACATACTTGCGTCGGTCTGGTCTTAATCTGACACGGCATGCAGAATATGCATTTACGGGTGTGGTCTATTTATGATCCAAAATGCATAAACTGTAGTCTTACTAGCGAATGAATATTTTATTACCTTGGGTTGCACACACATTTTCTTCTTACTTTTTTTTAGGGTTCCGTAAGTAATATGGTGCCCAAAGATACACTATACACTACTATGCCTACCCCGTCTGTCTGAATTTGAATTGCCTATATAATTTTTATGAACCATCAATGCGCGAGTTCGCCTTGAACTTGGCTGGTTTTCTTCGCATCCTTTTATCTTTTTTCACTTTTTTTTTAGGATGGATCCAAAAATATTTTATGGTGGCAATTGTTACTCCGCGTTTCACCTAAGTTAATATTTTTTTTATTCCTTTATTGCATAATGGTACAAATATGACATCTGTCCTTTCTGCATAGTGTGCACAATTTGGACCAAAGTGGTTTTTTGTATTTTTTTCGAATATAATAATAAATATGGAAAAACAAAAAAAAACGGGTTTTTTTATTTTTAATGCCCTATAACATACATTTTTTTTTGGCGAAAAATAAAATATCATGCGGTAAAGGGTTAATTATTGTATGTAAGCATGTTTGTTTGTGGCAATAAATCATTCATGCATTCATTCATTCATCTCAAACATGGAAATACACCCAGACTGAGGCCATTTATACAAATGTACGGCGGCCCCCTGTGGGAATCGAACCCACGACGATGGTCGTTAAGCGCCTTAACGGCTAGTCCACCGAGGCTTACGATACAAACAAACTACCACCCAGTTTGGCGAACGATTTTATTTCGAGAAACATGTATTATTATAAATAAATAAATTAAAGATGGGTCGCCGTCTATGCCTAACGCTAGTGGCATTTTTCCGAGCGGTTCCGTGCTTCGCAAGGCACGTTAAGCTGTTGGTGCCGGCTGCCGTCGATAGATGGCAGTCGTTAAGCCAAGTCAGAGGCCTTAGGGCGGCTTGACAACTTCTGACGGTAGACGAGCCACAAGTCTACATGCCTCCACCAATCCGGACTTGGCCCCCGTGGTGGAGTATGGCCTATACCTTCCTCAGGGAAGAGACCCGTGCCCCTCGGTGGGGACATAATGGGTTGATGATGATGAAATTAAAAAAAAAAATACGATAACTACATGATACCAAAATTTAAGTTATATTCATTATTATACATAATGTCATATCATCCTTTCTAGTATGGAATGAAGTGTTCACCGTCTACTAGATGGATTTTAACAACAACTTCAATAAATATGTGTGACCTTGAACCTCAATATCTTCAAAGCCGTTGTTATCCCAAGCATGGTTCCTTGCTTTGGAAAAAAACAGAACAAGCGCGAGTTGGACTCGCCCACCGAGGGATCTGTACAAATTTGTAGGTACTTACATATTATAAATAGTTCAGGAATCGAGTCTCGCAGTTTTTTCCGAGTTTTTCCCGAATTGCAGACAATTTTTTTTATGATTTAATTAGAAATGTATACTTTCATATTTTTCCCTGTACTTGTGGTGTAAGACAATATTAGTTGCCAAACACAGTTCTAGGTTTGTTACGGCATAAACGGCCGTAACTATCTTTTTTTACGTTTACTTAGAAGTTTGTTTTTTTCACAGCTTCAAGTGACTGTAGAATTGAGTGAATGGTTTTATTTTAACTCGATACCTCCACGCGTTCCCGAGATAAAAAGTTTTGACAGACAGACGGACGGACGGACGGACAACAAACTGATCCTATATGGCTTCCCTTTTTTTCCTTTTACGGAATCCCAAAAATGTTCGTAAGAGCGGTAACATACCTACGTATGCTTCAGAAAAGGCGTCAGTTTATTAACACCCCGGCAACATAAGGACCTTTTTAATATGCCTACACCGTCTGTCTGCCTGGCTGTCTGTCTGACCTAAAATAATAGGTTTTTCGTAATAAACAAAAATAAATAAATAGCTACATATCTAAATTCCACACATCACAATCACATGTCCTGGTCCCAAACTAGGATACTCTGTGATATGGTAACCAGGCAAGAACATCAAAAACATGGAAATACAACCAGACTGGGGCTATTATAACTTTTTTGTTCACGTTCGGTGGAAACTCCGTGGTTTACCAAAGGCCCGTGCTGAAAATCAGTGCTGTGGGCAAAACCGCAGCGTATACTGAGCTCGAGGCCATTACCGCTGCATAGACATACCCTGGGTCCCTTATTGTTTTGGGATTATTTTTGTTTTTATTTTTCATATTCAATTGTTTGTCCGTTTTAATCATTGTTAAATGTATGTCTTTGTGGTGTTAAATAAATGTTTTTCTTCTTCTTCTTCTTCTTCATTTGTACAAATCAGTACGTGGCTTCCAGAGGGAATCGATGCCACGACTTCTGTTTTAGTTACTAAAAAGGCAGTTAATAATAGATACCTAATTTAGCCAATCGGCCAGTTTAAATTTTTACTGTTAAATTGTACTTTTCCAACTAAGTAGGTGAAACTTATAATCCTTAAAATAAATTGTTTACTCCGTAATTTAACGGACAGTAACTATAGGCTTAACTTAAAAAATCTTCTGTTAACTTTCAAATGAAGATAATGAATTTGGTTCGGTCACCAAACCGAACCCATCTCCTTCGTAGTAGGATCTTGACTTCCCTGAAGTCTTCATGTCTTGGTAGTTCAGCTTTCTCTTGCTTAGAAAGCGCGATTAGACATTGAAACTTTATTTTATAGCGGAAACTGTCTATTGTAGAGCGTTTTACTATTTTTAGCGACGGAAATTGTTTTGTAGTCAGCTGTACCTTTACTATAGAAACCTCCTATAGTAAAATATAGTAGTTAGTCTTTGACGGTCTACTGATAAACATCTATGTTATCATCTCTGCCTTGAACTTAATATTAAAAATAGTGTAAAAGTAGTTTTGTACTTCATAAATAGTTTATTTGTAAATCTATGTGCCAGTGAACGTATTGTATATATAAGTGATCTCCTAAGCTAAGCGAATAAAGTGCATTTAGACAAAATCAAAGTGTTCGGTATCTGTGTCTAACGGTTTTGTGCCCGTAAACTTGCAAGCAAACTTCACGGTTGGCGCTACGACACAACATCGAAATTCGCGTGGCGCTTTGAAGTGTTTGTGACTCATCTACTGTACCGTGTGATTGGGCATAGACCACCGAGAACCGACACTACAAGAACCGCGGTGCCAGCTGGTTTGCCTCTCAGAGAATTTTACTTCGCTTACGCTCATAATAATACTCCCTGTCGGCAGAATGAAGTGTGAAGCTTGCTTTGCCGTTGCTACTGGTAGTGAGGCTCTCAAATGCACCCTATGCGGCAAGGGATACCATTACCTGTGCCTAAATATGACTTCGGCTACGTACAGGGAGCTGAATAAGAAAGCATGGCAGTGCCCCGGCTGCGACAATGTTAACAGTCGCAGGAGAGGGGACGAAACCCCCACCCGTAAACAGTTCGAGCAAAGGGCGGCCCCTCCTGCGCCGCAGAGTGAGTCTACGAGGGCGTCCCCAGCGCCAGTGGAGAAGCAGCCCATGGATGTTTGCAGCCCGACATCTGCCCCAAGTGCACAGGTCATCACGTACGACCTTTTCGGTAAGCTGTTGGAATCTAAGCTAGACCAATTCAGGACCAGTATTACAACCGAATTCAATATAATTCTTACAAAACTTCGGGAAAGCTTTCGTGAAGAAGTGTCGGCCCTTCGCAGTGAAAATGCCAAACTAAGGGAGGATTTTTCTGCCCTCGAGCGCAAAGTCGGTGCATCGGACGTCACCCGGATGTCGGAGGCCCTATCCGGTCTGCGCAACGAGTTAAACGAACGAGAGCAGGAACTTCTCATCAATGATGTGGAGGTGACCTGCATACCAGAGCACGACGGAGAATCAGTGGGACATCTTGTGATGACAGCAGCCGCCAAGCTGGGGATGACGTTGGAGGAGCGTGATATCGTCAGTGCGTCACGAGTAGGGCCAAGGCGTGGTTTGGTTGAGGGAGGCCGGGCGCCTACCCCGCGCCCCATCGTGGTGCGGCTGACACGGCGCTCGCTCCGCGACCAGCTGCTCCAGAGCGCGCGTGTGCGCCGTGGTGCCACCACCGCCGAACTGGGCCTACCGGCGCACGAACCGCGCCGCTTCTATGTAAATGAACGGCTGACGAAAACGAACAGAGCACTGTTCGCTATGGCCCGCGACGCTGGTCGAGCGGCACGTTGGAGGTTCGTCTGGACCAGAGACGGACGTGTCTTTGCCCGCATGGAAAACAATTCTCCTAGGTATATACTGCGCAGTGAAGAAGACATTAAAAGTTTTGTAAAGGCCTAGTTAGGTCATCTTTGTGTACCGCTTTGTTCTGTCTATATTATTATGTAATAATTTATCTGTTAAGTATTCAGTCACAGCGGATCAAAATAACTCCTTATAATTTCATGGAAACTTGGGACCCAAACAAAGAAATACACTTCCATCTAAATAAATACACACCATCACAGGACACACATTATTATAGTATATTCATATATTATCATCTCACTGTTAATCTAATTATCTATTTATATATTCTGTACAATATTACATCAAGCTACGCTATTACGTCTGTACACAAACACACAAACATAAACTCACGCCTGTTTCCCAGAGGGGTGGGCAGAGATCAGGGACTGCCACTTACCACGACTGTATCCATTATATTGAACTTATTTTGTTGCCATGCCTAAGACCGGATTGAAAATTAGTTTGTTCAATGCAGGCTCACTTGGGACCAAACATGATGAGTTCGAGGTTGCGTTTGCTAGGCTATACCCTGACATTATATGTATCAATGAGACGTGGCTGAGAGATGGGGAAGAGGGTCGGGCGCCTAAGTTGCCGGGATACCGGCTGCGGCACGTGCCGCGGCCGCGCGCCGTGCGGCAGCGGGGCGGCGGAGTGGGCTTCTACGTACGTCACGGCGTACGCGCCGTCACCGAGCCGCACCCGCCTGCACCCGAGCAGGTCGAGCAAATGTGGCTGTCTGTCAGGATAAATTCCATGCGGCTGGCTATAGGTACAGCATACAGACCACCATGGCTTAATTGCGACACGTTTTTTGAGGCTTTAACCGAGTCCATTATAAGCTTTGCCAATTTTGACTATGTGATTTTGTTAGGGGACTTTAATGTAAATACATTACTGCCTAGCACGAACAATAGCAAATTAGATAACTTTTTGACAAGTACCCTATTAAAGAATATTGTAAACGTGCCTACTCATTTTACAAATGGCTCTTCGACCTCAATTGACCTGGTGTGTACCGATGTTGACCCGTGTAAAATATCTGTGACAGTCGACCATATCTCTGACTTATGTAGTCACGCTATTGTGACAGCCGAATTACTAATAAAAAAACCAAAAATACCACCTCGCAAAATTACAATTAGATCATTAAAAACAATTGACATTCTCAAATTAAATTTAGAATTAGAATTAATCAATTGGACTAATCTGTCATGTTCCCCGGACGTGAACGAAATTGTAAATAAGTTCAACAAATTAGTAATAGATATATTCGACAAGCATGCGCCATTGCATACAATCGTGATTAGGGAAAAACAGAAGCCTTGGCTCACTAGTAATGTTAGATACATGATGCAGTTACGTGACCGGGCTGGTGTCAGGTATTCCAAAAGTAAAAGTGACATACATAAACAGGAATACAAAGATCTAAAGCATCTGGTTAATGTCAGTTTGTATCAGGAGAGGCGCTGTTTCTTTGAGAACCATGTTAACTGTAATATAAATAATCCAAAAAAATTATGGAAGTCTCTCAGGGAAATAGCTCTGCCTCAATCTCATGCGAAGAATCTCACACCAGACCACTTCGATGACCCTGATAAAATTAATAATTATTTTTTAACTATTCCTGGCACCAACGTTTGCAGCTTCTCAATACTGGCGTATTATGAATGCAATAGGCACTCAAATGCAACTTTTGTATTAAAACCTGTAAACGAAACTGTAATTTCAAAGGCTATCTTGTCTTTGTCGTCAAATGCGCAAGGTATTGACGGTATAAGCTTGGATATGATTATCGCAACACTGCCTTATTCCCTAACGACCATTGTAGAAATCGTAAATAAGTCAATTGTATCCTCAACCTTCCCAGACTATTGGAAGACTGCGATAGTTCGCCCGATTGCTAAAATATCCAACCCAACTGAAATTTCCGATCTACGACCTATTAGCTTACTCCCCATAGTTTCTAAAATCCTTGAAAAGGTAATCTATGATCAGGTGATTCGGTATTGCGAGGAAAACAGTATCCTTCCCAAAATGCAGTCAGGTTTTAGAAAAAGTCACAGTACAGCAACTGCACTACTTGACGTTGTAGACAATATTTTAGGTGCACAAGACACAGGTAGTGGAAGTATTCTTACGTTATTGGACTTCTCACGTGCGTTTGATTCAATTAACATTAACCTTCTACTATCCAAGTTGTCCTATTACGGTTTTGACTCATGTACTATCAGGTGGTTCAAGAGCTATTTGACAGATCGCCAACAACGAGTGGTCTTACAAAAATCAGACGGCTCCACGACCGTATCCCAAGACAAGCCCACAGATCGCGGAATTCCCCAAGGGTCTATACTTGGGCCTTTATTATTTATTATATATACTGCAGACATAATAGACTCAATAAAGAATTGTCAGTATCATTTATACGCAGACGACTTACAAGTTTACACAAAAATTCTTCCGCAAGAGACTGATGCTTGTGTGTCTGGTCTAAATGAAGATTTAGGTAGAATCTCAGTATGGGCCGAAAGGAACTGTCTCGTACTAAATCCGATAAAATCTAAATATATGTTGTTAGGTTCCAAAAACCAAATCAAAAAATTATCACAATTAAATATTAATGTACATGTAAGGAATAAAGAGATTGAGCGAGTTACGGAGGCCCGTAATCTGGGCATTCTGATGGACGGTGAACTACATTTTGAACGCCATATCCAAGAAGTGGTCAGAAATTGTTTTTACCGATTGAAGTTGCTTTACCGCATACGTAGTTTCATTAGTCCTTCCCTGCGTATTAGGCTATGCGAAACTTTAGTATTATCTAAACTTAGCTACTGCGCGGCCTTGTATGGCCCCTGTTTATTTAAAAAATCCCAAAATCTGGTCCAAAGAGTGCAGAACGCCTGTGCTCGATACTGTTTGTATATACCGCCTCGTACACATGTGACCCCCTTCCTTAATGGCGCGAACATGCTGAAAATGGAAGCGAGACAAAAGCTTCAGCTAGCTACTATGTTATTTGGAATTATCAAAAAACAAGAGCCTTCCTATCTACTAAATAAACTTACCTGGAGACAATCACGTCACGCAGAAGGGGTAAGAGGGGCTTCTGTGCCACTTAGTTTGCCGATTCATAGAACAGCGGCCTTCCGTGGCAGTTTTAGGTACGCAGCAACAAAGTGCTGGAATAATATTCCACCCCCTTTTCGTACCTGCAAAAATAGATTAAATTTCAAAAAAATTTATAAAGAACATCTGTTGCAGGCACAAAAATCAACTTCTAACACAATTTCGTGCGTACCTACCTGTGTTGTTCCTTCTACCACTATTCGTGGTGAGTAGATAGTTCTCGGCGAAAATGGCGCAGATATCACCGGCAAAACACCGTTCATGAGTCACCTCACTTTAATATTTAGTATTATTTTTACACTGTTTTCTCCATTTACTTTTTTATACGCATACCACAGACAAAAACACAACACACTACACTAAACTTAGGCATATAGACCTCACACTGGTAATATTGGGCACCCATTTTATAAATATATTTCATTACTTTTATTATTTTCACAAACACGACTAACCGCAACATGGCCGCGACAGAATATCAGCGTTGCAGGTAGTATCTCGGTGCTCCTGCAACACATGCTGAGTCGGGGCCATTTTAGGGGCTCAATACTTAAAACCCTGTTTTGTAACTTGATAAAATCATGATATTATAAATGTGTAACTTTTTTTTTTTTTCTTATGTTTTATGTGTAATTCAATATTTGAGCACCTATATATTTATGAATATGTTATGTTTTATGTTCTTTATTTTGTATAATGTGTTTTTTAGTATTGTGCCGTTAAATAAATGTTTTATCTATCTATCTATCTATCTAAAATACACCTGATACCTACTGATCCACTTGCCACTTGTATTGTAACAATTTATTAAAGAGCCTTTAAGAAGGTCCTATTTCACAGCATACAATATTATGTGTTGTTGCGGGCATTGCGGTGAATTGACTAACAAATACTGAAAAGGAAAGAAAGAGGGTCCAATACAAGAAATTTTTTTTTCAAGTGTTTCTGTTTTCGCTCTATCACAAAAGCCTACCGCTTACTTGTGTGATTTATAGAGCAGTTCTCATAGTTTCAACAAATACAAACACAAGCCAACTATAAGTCGGACATTACCGCTATGAGTCCCGAACTGAATGAAAGAAAACACATAGGTACGAATAAAAAATTCAGGGTAGTAGCACATATAATGAACTTGAAAGGAAAAGTATCACGGCTAAGTAGGCTTTCTTTACCAGTTAACGAGTAATAGGCAACCAACTTATACAAGTAAAATTTCGTACAAAATCCATTGAAAATGACTTCGATAAAGTTGTTAGTTCTGTAAAGCAGAAAAAAAACCCTCTTTCTACAGAACCCTACACTGCGCGTGGCCCGACGCGGTTTTTTGTTATGTATGTTTGAAAGGGTATTTACAGGTGGTCCCATAGTCCCCAAGTGAGGACCTTATGATGGGATTCTCGAGAAATCGAGGGAACTCTTAAAATTTTAATGGCACACTTGAATCGATTTGGGTGTTTTAGTGACTCGTGCGTTTGCATTCGGAAAACACGCTTTGGTGGAGTCACAAAAAATTGTGAATTTTTTTTTTATTAAAAAGTATTAACCGACATTATAACACTACAGCACTAAAAATACAGAAATAATTTAAACGAATACCTAGTCCTTTAAATTCGAATTAGGTACATACACATGTAGGTATTGTAAAAATATCATTGAAGTCGGTGCCCGAAATGTATGAGCGCTTAATAACTTGGCACCGTTACAACTTATTTGCTAAATAAACAATGTGCTTGGTGCGTGAGTCTGACTAGCGCTTTGCCGGGTTTTTTTTCTGCATGCCGATTTTGGATTCGAACCCACGACCTGTCGAATCAGAGGCAAGTGCCACCGCTTATAGGCCTTTAGAGTGCAAAAAATAAAGAACCAGAAGACTCACTCGTAACTCTCCGCCGTCTGCACGGAGCTCGTACCCGACAAGATTTCTTCGTCCGTTTCGCTGTGCCGCGGCGTGTTCAGACTCAAAAACCGCATCGCACTCGTAGACAAGTTAACAAAAATAAGAAAGTTGAAAAAAAGAAAAGCTAAAAAAAGCAAATAAAAAAAAAACAAAGTTTAAAAAAAAAAGTTACAAAGTCATGTATTATGCTTGTGGAATGCAATAAAATATTGAGTATTGAATTAAAAGTACAAATAAGTTCACTAAACACTACAATCTCCACCAGAAACGCTAGCCCCGTACGGCGGACGCGTTATGTGTGGAGAGATAAAGTAATTAAAACAATATTTGTCAAAGGCCGCCGGATTGATTGCCACTTGTCTCCACGCCCGCCTGAGTGGGTAATTGAACTTTTTACTTTGTATTTTGCCACCTTATAGTCTCGCGCACCTCGCGTATGACACACGGGACTATGTCATAGCGCGGCATAGCATCCATACATATTAATTGTTTTTTTAACAAAAAACCGACTTCAAGAAAAACATACACTGAAAAGAAGAGTTCCATTACTTTCTCATGGATCTTAGAATAGAATACAATGTTTATCGGGCAAAAACATTAGTACAGAGCTTTTACAATAAAATATATGTTACTCAGTATGCTTTACATTACACAAAACTAACGATTAGCTTCTGACGCTGTGCTAGGAAAAAACCGTTTTTATAGCAATCAGTGCCAATTCCCCACGGAAGTGACAATTTATTTAATTTGAGCACAACATTTAGTTCTATTTGATAATTATAACTTGAATGATTTTACTAACGTACCATGAAAAAGATCCTAGGATAAAGTTAGTTTAAATTAAACAAAATAGGTTACTATGTAACTATGTAGCTAGGCATGTGTAGTGTGTTTGGCAAGAACATCCTTGGAGTTTGGTGAGCGAATTCCTCTTCTTCCTCTTATCAATAGATCTTGACCTTTATACATATTATGGGACCACTCTGGAGGTACCCCGTAAACTTATCGTTGATCATAGGTATAGGTATAAAGAAATATATTACTAATAAGAGACCAAATGACTGGAAAAATATACCTGCATAAAGACAAACGGAAAAACGCCTTTTTTAAGTCGGTTAAAAATGTAGATGTTCACACACGGAGGCTATACTATAGGTACGCCAGTGATGGCGAACCTATGCCGGCGAAATAATTCGGGCACGCCAATAATATAATTACGGAGTTCAAGTTAACTAGTCAAAATTTTATTGATTTCTAAAAACCGGAAAAGTGCGTGTCGGACCACCGAGGGTTCCGTATAAATTTTAGGTACTTACAAGTTATAAACAGTTCAGGAATCGAGCCGAGACTCGATTTGGTAGAAACTGCGAGCAGTTTCCAGTTTCTTCCGAGCTTTTCCCGAACTGCAGACAACTTTTTTATGATTTAATTAAAAATGTACATTTCTCAGATTTTTTCCGTGTACTTCTAGTATAAATCGATATTACTTGCCTTTCAGTTCTAGGTCAACGGAAAGTACCCTATAAATTTTGATTCCCTTGAGTGTCGAAGTATAAGTTTCTTGCGGCATATACGGCCGTATCTTTTTTAGGGTTCCGTACCCGATGGGTGCCAAACGGGACCCCATTACTAAGACTTCATTGTCCGTCTGTCTGTTGTCAACATGAACTTAGCTATGAAATTTTCACAGAATAAAATAAATATTTAAGGGGGGCTCCCATATAACAAGCGTGTTTTTTTTTTGGTCGATACGAGATTAATAACGGCAACAGATAGACGCTTGAAATATTCACAAAAATAAAATAAATATCTAGGGGGGTCTCCCATAAAACAAACGTGTTTTTTGCCGTTTTTAGGGTTCCATAGTCCGACAAGGAATCCTTAGAGCGGTTTCGCACTACGTCCGATTCGAATCCGTAAAAATACGGATCTGGAAATCTCGGAGCGAATTCGGATATTGCTTACGCACTAGTCCGATCTCTGATATGAATCCAAGCAGTTCAGGGACACGGGGCCACGGGATACCGCCGTTTAGCCAAAGTATTTTTCGCCAAATTTTACTTCCCAATAAACTTATGGCATCAGTTTCATTTCCCAAATGAAACTTTAGCAAGTTTTCATTTCGCATTTTATTCATTTGGTCAAATTATCATTTCGCATAATTTTACTGCGTCAAGTTTTATTAAGACAAACGTTTATTATGCCAACGTTTTATTTTGGCAAGTGTTATACCTATAGCAAATAATTGTTTGATTAAAAGTGTGTTAGGTTAGGTTAGAACTGCGACCCCCTACAGACACGAACTGTTACCAGAAAAGTGGGTTAGGTTAGGTTAGAACTGCGACCCCCACAGACACGAACTGTTACCAGAAAAGTGGGTTAGGTTAGGTTAGGGAAAGGTACTTTTTGCCAAACGATACTTTTGACTGAATAATGCTTGGTAAAATGAATTTTGACCAAGTATTTATTTGGTAAACAATAACTTGCCATAATAACTTTTGCTAACTGTTTATTTGCTTTAAGTTGTTTTGAGAAATGTTTTTTTGCCAAGTGATAATTTGCGGAAAATAGTTTGGGAAGTAATACTTTGGGAAACGATTTTTGGCAATACATTAGTAAACCCGGGGCCACGCATACGGCCACACACAGCAGATTCGCGCGTTCACGTCGTTTCAATCGGCGTCACCTTCTGGCATTGATATTGTACGTACCTACTAAAGTGGATGCGCCGCGCCCCCCGCCCCTGCCACATACCCCCCGCTCAGCTGCCTCTCTGCTCGTATGCAGCTCGGATTCGGATCGACGGATCGGACGTAGCGCGAAACCGTATAAGAGCGCCTTTGTCCCCCATGTCCGTCTGTCTGTCTGTCCGTCCACGGCTTAGCGCAAAGACCGGTGGTACTAGTTGGTATGTGTATACAAAAGAATGGCGGTGGTAGCCTAGTGGGTAGAACCTCGGACTCGGAAGCGGGAGACCCAGGTTCGATCCCCGGTGCGGGCATGTACCTATGACTTGGTTTTCTAAGTTATGTACATTTGTGAAGTTATAGAGCAATACCACTCGCTAACGGTGAAGGAAAACATCGTGAGGAAACCTGAGTGTCTGAGCTATTCACATACCTCAGCGCTTGAAATCGCCAATCCGCGGTGGGCACGCGTGGTGATTAAGCCCATACTCTCTCCCTGAGAGAAGGCCTGTGCCCTACAGTGGGACGTATATAGGCTGTTTATGCAATACATTTTTTTTTACTGTACCTCCCCTAACATAATTTTTTTTCTCGTCTACCCCATCACGTGGGGCATCGTTGGATTGGTCGGTGTAGGTTGGTGGGTGTAGGAAGACCATTTTTTATTTAGGGTTCAAAAAGCGCAAATTTTTGTCCGAGTAGGGCGTCCCCCCTCCCTCGCCCCTGGCTAAAACGGTTGATTGTAGAACCGTGAAACAACTCAGGGTAGCAGCACACATAATGAACTTAAAAGGAAAACTATCGCGGCTAAGTAGGCTTTAATAGTTAACAAGTAATAGGCAACCAACTTATAAAAGTAAAAATTCGTACAAAATATATTGAAAATATGGGAAAAGATGGGAAGAC
Organism: Yponomeuta evonymella; assembly: GCA_963969515.1. NCBI lineage: Eukaryota > Metazoa > Arthropoda > Insecta > Lepidoptera > Yponomeutidae > Yponomeuta > Yponomeuta evonymella. The sequence continues at coordinate 2,016,390 of OZ018361.1, read as the reverse complement.
CTCGAAGTCGCCGCTCAAGACCTCAGCAAGTGGAGATCTTTTACAAAGGCCTATGTCCCTGATGTGGGACCACAGGAATATTTTTTTATAAATAAGAGTGTTGGACGCAATCTGGCATTACGCAAAATAGGATCATTAGCAGTTGAGTAAGTAGGGGAGGCTATATTTTACAGATTGTGCAGGGTAAACTACCCACAATTTTGGTTAGACTATATCTGTATTTGTACATCAAACCCAATAAGAACAGAAATTTTAAACCTATTTAGAGGCTAAAAACCACCCATGCCGGGACTTGAACCAGCGACCTCTGGCTAACCGTGCCGGCGGCGCTCTCCCAACTGAGCTAATGGGCAAGTGCAGGCATCGGCGAAATTTCGTACCTCTTTACAAACGTCTGTTTTTAGCCTCTAAATAGGGTTTTAAAATTGTCCTCAGCACGGATTAGTGCAACAAAAACAATATAATAGAAATTGGCATAAGGTCTTTGGTGTAATAAAATTACAATACCTATAACTTGCCTATGATAGTCAAAAAATAGATTATGCACAAAAATACACTATGGAACAATAAAATACATCAAATAATATTATGATAATGTTTTATTTACACATTAAAAGTTAGCAATCAAAATCAAAAGTTTTATTTTATTCACTTTTGAACAAGATAACACATTGTAAATTAACCTAGGCTAGTGACTATTTCCGAGACTTTTTACATTATGTAATTTAGAAATACCTAGTACATATATAGTTCTACATTTAATGGATACAATCGCGATTACACCTTATAAATGTACAACTACGAGTATGTATGATCATCGCAAGTCATTAAAAATACTAATCATCATCATCAGCCATTTGACGCCCACTGCAGGACATAGGCCTCCTTCGTGGTTTTCATAACCTAAGGGTTTTGCCATAATCGCCACGCTTGGCGGGCGGGTTGGCGATCAGAAAGACGCTGCTTCCCGTCTCCTGGTATTTGATTTCCTTATCAGAAATCAATAATTTATTTCAACGTAAAGAATTTTTATTCTGTTTGCTGTATGTCAAAGTACTATGTTACTATGTTAGCCGCTGCCTTCGGGCCGTATTTGTAGTCGCCTTCTACGACATCCACGGAAGGAAATGGAGTGACGCTATTCTTAATCCGGCGCCACACGGAACAAAAATACTAATACCTAGTATAAATTATTATAAACAACGTAAATATTAGTCAATGGCAAACAGATCTTACTTAAAGTTTTACGAAAAAAATCCAAATATGTAGAGCACTTCTACAATTTTTAGAGTTGTGATCAGTACCTAATTAAATAAAAGATAACTAATATACATTTACTAAATAATCTAGTTTGCTATGACTAAACAAAATTACTATTAAGTACGTTTTCACGGCCTTATTTATAAAAACACGATTCCTCTAAAACCAATCGAAAACTCTCTTTATTTAAGCTGTGGCTACATCTTTTCCTTGTAAAATCTCCACCACAGACTAGTTTAATCCGCGTTTTTCAAGTTTTTTAAGGAAACGAGTTTTTAAAAACAAGACCAATAGTGTTTTAATTTGGTATTACATAAAGAAAATGCAACCTTGGAGAGCAATAATAATTTTAACAGAAACAAAGATGATAACAAATTATTTTCATTTTTTCACATTTGCTATGATTCTTTACTCACAAAGGTACACAGCTTCTTATTATTTCTGAAAATTCCAGAATGAATAAATAAATTAATTTTTCCCCATACAAAGATACAGCCAAATAACATTGACTGTTTATGGTTTCTTGAATATGCATTGCTCATTGCAACAAGGATTTATAATGAGAGTTAATATGAAAAGATCAAAACAAACTGAGACGAGAACTTGAACCTATGAACTCTGACCTAAATTATGTTGTAAAACAATGGTAGGAGTTGATCTTGTATCTGCCAATCATCTCAGATCTTTTGTTACAAGTACTGACAATGCAAGCCAGGTAACAGGTATTCCTCCTGGCACTAGAGTCTAATACACATGTAGTTTATCCATAGAATATCATAAGCACAACAATAGATGTTATTTGCCTCTCTTTGGTAATCTACTAAGCAAAAGAAGTACAATGTCATTTCAATGGTATAACCTGCGCAAATGAAATATAATCTCTTGCAAAAAAGATCGAATCAGCCAAGCCGCCGAGTTGAGTTGCATGGGTTATATTGCGGCATTGGAATGCGGGTTACTAGACTACCAACAGTATCAATGAATCAACCGTTACTGTACAATTATGATTCCATTGAACAGCTAAGCATTTTAGAGACTAGCCCCCCTATTCTATTGTAACATCCCATGTTGGCTTCATATCGTAAATCTAAAAATATATAAAATAAATATTAAGATTATCTAAGAGGAACTCATCACATTGTTACTTCTAGATATTGAAGCCCATCTTTCTCATGCAAGCTTTATGCTCCTCAATGAGGGGTCCACAGTTTTCTTCGCCATTTTCTATTATACTGAAAACAAAAGAAAGGTTTTTCTTAGTTATTATAACCATCAAGTTCACCATTCTAGGTCATAATGTAACAGGTTAACCATCATTTTTGTTTAATAATGGTTACTATATTACTGTAGATATATTAAGTCCGTCAGGTAAAAAAAAAATTAAAGCAAACTTTTTACCTAAAAAGTTTATTAAAAATTATTTAGATAACAAAGATGTCCACTATTAAACGCATTATACACAAGTTCTTGTGCTTAATGGTCCAAAATGTTACTTAAGTGGCCATTTAAACTGAATTTTGCATGAAGAATTTTAAACATTATGTAAACCCCGCCACTGCAACCAGGTCGTCGAACATCTGGTTGCAGTGGCAGGGTTTGGATGCGGGCGGTACAAGACCATGAGGGAGGCCTATGTCCTGCAGTGGGCGCACATGGCTGATGATGATGATTATGTAAGCCATTAAAGTATGTTAATTAAGGAGCCAAAAAGACCAACTTCAGAGTTTCTTTGATCATTTTTTCTCCATAATAATCTAGATCTTTCCTGAAATGGACACTTATGTTGCAGTATACTGAATATATATTTTTTATTTTGACTTTACTTGACCAAAACACAAGAATAATTAAGTTTGTTGTTAAGGGGTAAGGGGATGAAACAAGAAGACTTTCCAGATTCAAAAAATTAAAGTGCATGTGACCGGATGACACACATCTCAAGGTCATGAGATCACAACACTTGCATTTCTTTACTTTGAAGGAAAATAACCTAGCATTTTGTACAGATTTCCAACAGCTTACGATCCAAATAACTCGAGCAATAAGATAAAGAGTGGTGGTTATTGATTTTATCTTCCGTAGTATAGTAAATTACGTAATAAATACAAGGAAAACATAACCTTACCATGCATCTCGCGCCCGCTTTGTTTCTGGGCAAGCACAGCAGGGTTTCAGTTTGGGTTTCTCAGCGTTAGCCGGCGTCGGCGCCTCCGGAAGCTTTACGTCCACAGCCTTTGCACTAGCGTTGCCCATTTCGTTACTATTTTAGGTCGGTTATCCGCGTAAATTGAGACAAATATGATGCAATTTCATGCATGCGTCCGAACTCCCACGAACTCCCAAAATCCCACAACTTGTCAAAGTGACGTTTCAAATTCAAATGACATTTCATCAAGACGTTACGGAAGCGTTTATCAAGCATGGTTAAACTTTTTAATCTTCATGATTAAAAAGATTTAAAGCAAAGGTTTGTTACACAGGTATTTTTAAATAAATCTTTAATACTTTATCACAAAAAATAAAAAAATAAAAATTATAACAATAATTTTCCATCTTCACAAAAGTTCGAAAAGAAAGTGACGGACTTTTCCAGAAATTAAAATTGCACCGGATAGGTATATACCTACTACCTTTATGCATTCATATACATATTTATTTCTGATGCTACAACTTCATCATACAATTTCGTGTCCTTCAAAGAAAACGCATCAAAATCGTACAGCTGAGTTCAACCGCAGCCTAAGCAGTTTTGTTGCAAAATCGCCCGTAACGTAACTGGGTAGAATGCGTCATCCATCAGCATTCAGCAATATAAATGAAGGTCGTTATGCTGTCGACTGTACAACCGTTCACAATCGCGACTATCGCCGACCAGTCGAACAAGCTAGCTATATACCTATATTGTTTTTAGTCGAGTTTCGGTGGTGGATAAGGACGGAACTGTATCTACAAACATCTATTTGTTGCTATCTAGTCTAAAATGTAAGTACGTTATAATTATTATAACGGTTTCGCTGTTTCTTTTCCTGCGTTTATTTGGTCGTTGCCTAGTGTAAAACTTACATCGTTTGTGTATTGTAGGTTTTTAAATAAACCGTTTCTTTTATATGCAATCGATTTTCTGGGTAAGTACTTACCTACTAAATATAATTTATAAGTATCTCGAACTACCATTCTTGAAACGGTCTATGCATAGCAATAGGCACCCTGAAGATACAGAATGTGGGATTGATGAGATGATATCTCATCGAAATCTGTTCAGTCATATAACCGTCATTGAGTAATACAGGACCTAAGATATGTATAATTTTACTATATTATTATCATTAAGTCGATGCAGTAATATAAGTCGGAGATCAAGGTAAATGAAGTGTTGCACGGCGTACGGGAGGTACCTATAATCATTAGCAGTTAGTACAGTCAACAACAGATCAACGTAAAAAATGTTGTTGCAACGTCAACAGCGTATTTTAAATTACTGGCGAGGCTTGTATTATACATACTTATAAAAACACGATTTCTTTAAACCCTCATCAAGTACAGTTCAAGGTGTTTTTTCCCATAAGACAGAGTATTTAAACTTCATTTGAGGAGCGTTTTAGAGAAATCGTTGTAAATAACACCGTCAGTTTAACTAATTATTAAATAGCGGGAGTTCAATGCACATCTAACTGTGTTAACATTCTTAAAAGTTGCAGTAGAGTCGACAGCTTATCAACCTTTGATCAAGACGGTAATCAGTCTTCTTTATAAATACACAATTCACTAAAACTCCCCTCAAATGCAGTTTAAATCATCTTTCCTTTTACGCTCCACTATTTTAATTGTAGGTATTTGATAAATTTTATGCGATATAAAAAATCGTCTTTTCAAAAATAACACACATTTTATCAGAATGTAAGTAGATACGCAGTAGAACTATTCGTAGCAACCTTACAGACAATCAGCATAATCTGTTTTAGATACACTTGGCCGGTTTTCATTCTAGAACTGCCTTTTACCTGGCCATTTAAGCAATTAAGTAGGTCTGACTTGTTGCGTGTAAGCCGGTGTAACGTAACGATCAAATGACCTAAAATAGGTGAATTGTGGAGGTTCTTACAAGAAGCTACCAATAGTAGGTATACTTATCACTTTACCTTCTAGTATAATGACATTAATTAACCTTAGTATGTGGGAATTTGCCTACCTTATATCTGTGACTTTATTGTCTGTGCTATTGTGCTGCTTGGTACAGTTGACAGCCCGTTAAACTCAATTTTTTTTTTCAGTGGACCGTAGCGTAAAAGTTATGTGCAAGTGCAGGGCCCCCTTCATAGAACGGCCATTCATGGTTTACTAATCAATTCGATGTAGGTACATAGCGACCAAGTCTTCCTATTTTGTTAATTTGTGGGTTAATTGAACATACAATGTGTCTACATCGAATTGTCATAGTAAATAATTGTTATTATTATTAAAATTCTTTATTGTACCAGAAAAAAAAATGTACAATTGGCGGGCTTAATGCTACCTAAAATGTAATCTATTCCAGCCAACCAACAGGTGACGTGGAAAGGGTAGGGGTAGTGCCAAACGGTGTAATGATATTTCAATGTACTTTATTAGTTTTCAAATTAAGCAATATACTAACACGTAGAAAAATTATAATAATACATAATATATACACAAACTATGAATAATAATTGTAGTTCTATAAAAATGGTCCAATATGAGGCCAAAATCTACACCGCCGCGCCGCCGGCTTCTCAGCCACGGAGCCGCGTCGGGAGCCCGCAGATTCGGTCCTAATCGCCCGCATCATCGAATCTAGCTGCGCTATTTGTAGAGATAAACGCATCTCAAATTCCACTTACCAAGTCTTCAGTTCCCAAAGCTGAAAGCGTTGGTCAAGCAAGCAGGACGTCCTCAAAACTTTACAAGCGCAACCATACACTCCGCAAGCTACTCTCCAAAACTTTAGATCGTTGGTCTAGTATACAAGCCATCTCTAAAGTGTGGTAACAAGTAGCAAAACTGCAGAGTGACTTTAAATTCGTTCACCGTACTTTAAGGGGACATTCTAACCATGATTTAGAAACATAAAAAAGGACACGTCAAATAATGATAATTTTTTTACAGAAAATTACTTCGCTTAAGCATATCCAAACAATATCAGGACTAAACGTAGGTAATAAAAATCCAATTAAACTATGTTTTAAGCGTCTTACGGTCGGCGCCGGCCTACTCAATTGTTTTTTTTTTATTGTTTACGCATTTCGGACGTCAGACTCTTAAGCATTTAACATATTAGAAAACATTTTTCAACCTTACGGTACTTCCTATGATGCCACTTCGAATTTGGATTCACAATTTGGAGCTACAGGTTTCAAATAACTAATATTTACAAATACATATGTTATACAATTACTGATAAATCATTACCAATACTGTTTTTCACAATAAAAAGAACATTCTCAAAGTACGGTGAACTAATTCAGAGCAAATTCAGAGTCACCGTATAGTTGTACTAATAGGCATCGATAAAATGAATCGTAGTTTTATAAAACGCGGCACAGTCGACATCACTCAAATTCGATTTTTGTCTAATGTTATTATAATTAAAATCCTTTATTGCATTTAAACAAACAGTTTTGCACATAGGTGAGCTTAATGCTATTTAGCATTATCTACCAGCTAACCTAAGTTATGACGATAACATTAACAGGTATTACAACTTACTCGTAGAATATTAAGTATACATATACATACAAATTAGGTACTTTTTAGACCTAGATATATAAATTATAATAGAGGGGAAATATTATACAAATACCACAAAATAATAAATAAATACTTGATATAGTAAATAAATACATAAAACTACGGATTTACGAAAGATATTGTGATATACTTATAATACATTAAAACAAATGCTGGAGATTTAGGTAGTGGAGATAGGTAATGTTGTATAGATAATGGCACGGAACCCTTCGTGCGCGAGTCCGACTCGCACTTGGCCGGTTTTTAAAAATAACACTGTAACCAGTTTGTACAAGCGTACAATTTGTTTTTTTACTTGCTTTGCAGACATCAAAATTACGAGATCACTTCATACATAAAAATTATTAGCCGGTGAAAGTATAATTGTACGGACAAACAAACACGCCGCGCCGTTGCGTAATATTAATAATTATGCTATGCTACATAAATCCTAAACCAGTTATGTATGAGATCCACTTCGAGTCTGGCTCTTGAATAATTTTTGTGCGATTCGTGCAGAATTGTGTGGGCAAAAATTATTTACTTTTTGTTGCCGAATACATGAGTTTTTTATGGAATTTAGACAATTCCGTGCCGTGTTCAAACATCCGTTGAACGCCGGCCTCACATTTGGGAGAACGTGGGTTCGAAACCCAGCTTGTAACAAAGAATTTTTTTTGTAAGTTATGTACATTTGTGTATTTGTACGTTTTTGTAGACATTCACATCACAACGACTGTACCAGTTGCTACACATTGTGAGGTCCTCTGGCATAAAGGTCCATTGACTTTGTTTTTTAAGCTTGAGGAGACGGGGAGTCTCTAATCTTCATTTGTACTGGGTCTCTGAGCCTCAGCGCTTGATATCCGCTTGGCGATTATCTCTATCTCAGAGAGGATCCCATAATAAAAGTTGTTGGTATAATTGAATTTTCAATTTTCATGTGTCATGAACATTGAAAAGAATAAATGTGGAGTTTCTTTGTTAGCTTCTTCTCCGCATAATCTATTAATTGTGAAACTAACAGCTTTGACGTTCATTAAGTACCTAAACATTTTGTTTTTATAGTGAATAAAAAATTTTGACTTTGACTTTGACTTTGAGATGTGTAGAATACCCCGGCCTCAAAGATTCATATGTTTTGTTTTGTGCCCGGACCTGTCTGCAACTGACCCCGCATTAGTTAGCTTGGTCGCTTAACTTGTGTTGTAAAATATGCTTTCATGTAAGTTATAACTTTTTTGTAAAGCTGCTAAGTGAACCGCTCCCAATAAAAACAAGTTTAAATTCTCAATGTCGGAATCATTTTGTATAAAAAATAAAATGTTAACTGGTTTAAACATTTATGGCGAAAAAGCGTTTCTCAGGTCTTGCATTATTGAAATAAAACGTCTTACATAGTTCTCAAAGTAACAAAATACCTTCTTTCAGACTCCCATGAGCGTCCAGCCTTAACCGTCCAGCATGGCGTGCAAAGTCTTCAAACCGGTCTGCGTATTCCTGCGCACCATCCTCGACCATGTCATCGACTTCCTCTTCTCGCTCGTATGGGAGGGACAAAGACAAAGAGTCCCAGATCTGGAGAGGCGACACGCAATCCTGGTCGATAGCGCCACCACCATGGCTCGGAAAATCAAAGATAAACAACTGAAGTCTGAGGACTTGGTGCGCGCCTATATTGAGAGGATTAAAGTGGTAAGAAAAAACAAAATCTGCCTGCCAGTGCAAGCTTCGTGGCCGGGACTATTGACAAAGCGGGTTTCATTATTCTGAGGGCGTAGGTCAACGAATCGAGGGTCCAAGGAGATGGTGATAAAAGAGTTAATGCCGTTGGAGTTTAATGAACCAAGGAGGTGAAAACCTTGACCCTACGTCGCATGTTAACATCGATAGACTTTTACAACTCGACTTCTACTTTCAGTTTTATCATCCAGTTTTGTAGATGTTGATCAACTGTGACGAGCCAGTGACTTTGTAGGCCCTACCTACATCTAATGGACGGTTTCCCATTGGACGATAACTGAAACGTTTCACACACTACCACAGCTCTGGCCGGTCGGTCGGGCGTTGTATGAAAAAAATATCGTTCCGTTACCGCCGTCGCGAACTGTAAAGCCACGATGTCATTGGACTGGTACTTTCATACCTACATTTACTAAAGCATTTCTGCGATCGTTGTTATGAACACTAGTCTAACGATGTCGTGCAGCTAAATAATAATACTTTATTGCACACAAAATATACAACAGGACATTACATAAGAAATAAAGAAAGTTTATACGCTTAGTTAATATTATAGTTGATAGTTGTCGTATAATGTGAAACTGCCCACTGGCTATCACAATACTTGCATAATACGAGTATGTGAGCGTACCTGTCAATATGTTAAAGAAAGTGGGCACAGTACAGTCGACAGCACATTAACCTTGTAAAGGCTAAAACGTGCACTCCAACCAGTTCATACGTAAATTGCAACTAAAATGTAAAGGTTGACCTGCTGACCCTGCTGTCGACTGTACGACATGCATGCCGCATGACAGCTCAATCTAAAGCATATACCTAGTCTGGCTACTAACTACTAGCTAGTTATAACAACTACTTACAATGAAAAATAATTTTAATTGAATACTTCTCGTACAAAAAGAAAAGGAGGTGATAGCCTAGTGGGTAGAACATTGGCCTCGGAAGCGGAAGACCCAGTGCGGGTATGTACCTATGACTTGGTTTTCTAAGTTATGTACATTTGTGAAGTTATTGTAGCAATACCACTCGCTTACGGTGAAGGAAAACATCGTGAGGAAACCTGAGTGTCTGCGCTTGTCGTCAATCCGCGATGGGCACGCGTGGTGATTAAGCCCACACTCTCTCCCTGAGAGAAGGCCTGTGCCCTACAGTGGGACTTATATAGGCTGCTTATGCTTATACTTCTCGTACTTGGTTTAAATTCTTGGCCAAAAATAAAATGTACGCCTATAACTATAACAGGTTACGTAAAGGTAAGGCAACGCCAACGACAGACCTCGTCAAACCGTAAACAACTAAAGAACATAATAACTGTAATCAACATGGAGAATGGTACGTAAAATGGCTTTCTCGCATATTTTGTGAAAATGCGCTGGGGCTAGTTAATGAATGCAAGGGCGCTAGGGGCGTACCACGGATCCAATTTCCCTTTTCATGTGCAATTTCCCAAGTGGGAAAAACTCGCTATACCTACCTACGTAACGTCAGTTTCTTGTACGAGATGGCAGCACTGTAAAATGTATAAGTTGGAAGTAATACTACGTCACGTGTTTCTTAAGAGACGTGTTTATTATAGAGCACCTACCGTCCACGTGAACACCGCATCCGCAAAAAGACAAGGTCCATTTCTGCACCCACACGTCTATAACAAAGTATTGAAAAGGTGTAACTTGCAATATAGATCACTTAGAGAGGTAAAAATTGACATCACTACATTACTGTTAGGGCTCAGTTACGATAAATCTGAAGGCATTGTCAATTAAATAGTTAATACCTACATCAATTAAAATAATATTATTCCGGCATACAAGTTATTCAAGTACCTATTACTATTTTAATTTATATTACACACACACGCATACACACACGTACATATATATACTGTACTGTCTATCTATTAAATAACATACCCATTACACGAAACTCGCCTCAATACAACTATATTACTTTACCTTGCTTAATTTTAATACACAAGTTACTGCATGTAAGAACCGAATCGCTATCGCTCATGCGCCCGCTTCGTACTTGGCAATCAAATTGTGAGCGTCGTCCACAACACAGGTACGCCTAGTGTGGAGTCGCTGTGAACTCATAAATTAAACTTTTGCTGCCTACCCACCTTTTGTAACCAAACAATCATAATGTCAGTTGCTATTGCTTTTTTTGTCTTGTTTAGTTATTTTTTGGATGGTCGGATGAAGCTTAACTTGGGAGTAAATTGTTTTATTCTCCGGCGAGTTTTATCTGACTATTGAAAAACCCGATCTAGCAAAGTAAGATTTTATGTGGCGGTTAAATAAAGAATATTTTCACTTTTCACTTTTTCACGTCAACTAAAACCATATAATGACCGACAAATAACTCGACCAAATGACTTTAACTTCGGGTCTCATTGTTACCGATGGGCTCGGTTTTTTGTTTTATAATAGCCGATATTATTATAAAACAAAACAACTAGGAACAAGACTAGTTATCGCTTGATAAAAAGATCATGCTACACGCACGATCGGCCAAAAAGTATATCGAGCCGGTATCACATAATAACAGCCGTAAGCATACCACTCGCTTAATAACAGCTGCCTCAAAGATACATTCGGTCATGCTAACTTGAAATGGCAGTCAAATGAAAAAAAATCTGTTAAAGACAGTGAGTGACTCCTCCCCTTTGTGGCCTTATACAGGGTTTATAACTTAGTTATGGGAAGTTAATAAGAACATACACAGTGTCCAGCGTGGGTAGTGAAGGCCACGCGTTTTGTGGCGCGATAATGTCAGAGTTTGAGTATTAATATACTGGAATGTCGTGACTTTTGACATTTAAATCGCGCACCTTGCGTCGTTATACTACCTATGCAGAGGTCGCCACATTCACTTTTTAGGGTTCCGTACCTGAAGGGTGCAAAACGGGAACCTATTAATAAGACTTTACTGTCCGTCTGTTTGTCTGTCAGCAGGCTGTATCTTATGAACCGTGATAGCAGTTGAAATTTTCATAGATGATGTATTTTTGTTGCCGCTATAACAATAAATACAAAAAGAGAATAAAATAAATATTTAAGGAGGGCTCACATACAAGAAACGTAATTTTTTTGCCGTTTTTTGCTCGATATTAATAACGGCAACAGGTATACGCTTGAAATATTCACACAATATTTAGTTCTATATTCTCTTCAAAAATAAATAACTATTATAAAAAAAAATATGTAAGGGGGGCTCCCATACAACAAACGTGATTTTTTGGCGTTTTTTCTCGATCTTTGTGTCTAATTTTGTACTCGTATAGATAATGGTTCGGAACCCTTGGTGCGCGAGTCCTACTTGCACTTGGCCGGTTTTTTTTATTTGTGATTTTTGTGTTTTATGTTTCTCTTCCGCGTGCAATAAAGTATAAAATAGATAATTTCGGTACACTTTTTATAATACCTATAGGGCCTGTATAGGTATATGTTTTTTCCAGGTGAATCCAATAATTAACGCCATAGCAGATGAACGATATGAAGCGGCGTTGGCAGAAGCAAGGGACGTTGACGCGCGTATTGCAGCTGGTCTGACGGATGAAGACTTGAAGAAACCTTTCTTAGGCAAGTTTCCTTTCTTTATCGTGACATACTTCTTACACTCCCCGCAAGGGTAGCAGGACGACGTAAACCCTTAAATGTCAACAAAAGTGGCATTCTAGGAGTACATTGTCATTTTACCGCCACAAAACACGTGACTCGCGCCGTCATGCTACGTATGCAGGAGTGAAAGTGGTTAAAGACTTGGGAATTTTTGTTTACCAGTCCAAACCATCATTTTCATTCATCCGTTGCTGGGCATAGTATAGATCTTACCTTTATGCTTCTAATTTCATCCTCATCTAGCAGCCACCGGTTATCAGCTAGATTGTCGCTCTTACAATTTAAGACAGCAGTCGTGACGGGCATCCCACACCATATCACCAGTGCTTTTGCTTACCACCAGAATAATGTCTAGGTCGCATTTATTACGTAATTCCACTTTAAGTAAACGGGTGTACCATTCACAACGAAGGAAATTCAGAGGCCTTCGTCAAACTCTAGGCCTCTGATACTGATTGGAGGTATACTCTGAGGAAGACAGTCCAGCGGTGACCTTGTTGTGAAAGGCTGGGGCCTCATATTAATTTCGCGTTAATTCATCGTGTAGGCATTTGGCCAGCTGACTTTCCTCTTCATAACAAAAGAAAGACAGCTGGTCAAAGGCCTCCGTCAGTCTTTAGGCCTAAGGTACCGCTGGGAAGGAAGACAATCCAGCTGTGACCTCGTTCACAAAAGTTCTACGATTCATCTGCCTACCACTGGAATACTGTCTATGACTCATTCATTGTAATTTCACGTTCAATAATCAGGTGTACCCTTCACAACAAAGGAGAGTCAGCCAGTCAAAGGCTTCCGTCTGACTCTAGGCCTCTGGTCCCGACGGGAGGTGCGCTCTGAGGAAGACAGTCCAGCTGTGACGCTGTTGAGAAAAGCTGGCGCCATTCCGCTGGCGGCCACCAATCTTCCTGAGATGCTTGTGTGGTAAGAGTTTACCAATGTGTTCGATTATAGTTGACTCTAAGTAAAACTCCTGCTCCTAAATATAAACTTAAATGTTTTAGGCAAGAAACCCGTAACATGGTCTACGGACAAACGAACAATCCCCACCATCCTGGAAGAACCGTTGGAGGTTCCAGCGGCGCTGAAGCTGCTCTAACGGCCTGCTATGGTACTCCTATCAGTCTTTGTAAGTTCTGCTGAATTTTCTTACTTTGCTTAATATCGTCCTGTTCCGTCCTTCAATCTCCCGGATTTCCCTAAGTATCTTATCGTCTGAGATTGCTCTTGAGTGCCCTCTATTTGAAGCAAATCAGCAACTTGGCAACGATTTATTAATACGGACCTTAGTGGAATTAAACAGTTTTGTTTCAGGTTCCGATATTGGTGGATCCACACGTATGCCAGCATTTTACACTGGGATGTTTGGACATCATCCTACAGCCAACACTACAGATATAAGAGGTACATATTTCTTACAAATATCAGTTCCGTTACGGGTGATTTTGCGACAAAAAATTAAAGATTGATCTGCCTCCGAATGTATAACATATTAATGTAACCCAATTTTTAATAAATGCATTGACCAGGGAACCTTACCTAATCTATTAAAGTTAAGTAAAATAGTACCCTTGTTTAAATCTGGCGATAGTGAAGATCCCAATACATTCAGACCAATAGCAATACTGCCGGTCCTAAGCAAAATTTTTGAGAAAGTAATTTTGCATCAATTGCAGACTCATTTTAGTATAAATAAACTATTTCATAAGAAACAGTTTGGATTTACGAAGGGCTGCTCAACGACGGAGGCATGCATAGCATTAATAAAGCACATTTTGATGCGTGGGAGGAGGCGCAGGATGCCATCGGGGTGTTCTGTGACCTGTCCAAGGCGTTTGATTGCGTCGACCACGAAACGCTCCTCATAAAATTACACCGATATGGTTTAAGAAATCAATCGCTAGCTTTTCTTCGATCTTACTTAACAGACAGAACCCTAAAAGTTATTAATAGAGTTAAATCCTCAGGATCTAATGTAAAAGTAGGAGTTCCTCAGGTTATACATATACTAGGACCGTTCCTTTTTTTAGTTTACGTAAATGATTTGCCCTACCTAGTAGAAAAACTATCGCAGATAGTATTGTTTGCTGATGATACTTCCTTAATTTTTAAAGTAAAGAGAGGTTTAGGTAATGTTGACGATGTAAACAATGCTCTATCTACAGTTCTAAACTGGTTCACGGTGAACAATTTGATGTTAAATGCGAAAAAGACAAAATGCGTCAAGTTCTCCTTGCCCAATGTTAAAAATGTTGACACGTGTCTAAAAATATCTGGTGAGAAATTAGAGCTGGTAGAGTCCACACTATTTTTAGGCATAACAATAGACTCAAAACTGCAATGGGGTTCGCATATTGAAAAACTATCGGGTATGTTGAGTTCAGCTGAATTTGCAGTTAGAAAAATTAGGCAACTTACAGACATATCGACTGCGAGGCTGGTCTATTTTAATTATTTTCACAGTATCATGTCATATGGGCTGTTATTATGGGGATGGGCAGCAGATATAGAAACCATATTTATTTTGCAAAAAAGAGCAGTAAGAGCAATTTACAACTTAAGCCGTAGGGAATCGCTAAGGGAGCGTTTCAAAGAAATAGGAATTCTTACACTGGCTTGCCAATATATATTCGATAATATAATGTATGTCCGTAAAAATATAAAAAATGTTCAAATTAAATAAGGACGTCCATAACGTAAACACTAGAAATAGAAATAAGCTTGCTTATTCTAAATTTCGTTTAGCCAAGTTAAATACATCGTTTTTAGGCTATTGCGTTCGTTTTTACAACAGAATTCCAGAACATGTTCTATCCTTGTCTGAAAATAAATTTAAAACATTCATTAAAAAATCGCTATGTAAAAAAGCCTATTATAGAATAGACGAGTATGTATATGAACGATATAAGCCCTTGGTAGTAAACCAATTCCACTGCGATTTCATTGTTATTTAATTATTAATATTATAATTTATTTAGTTTTAAAAAGGTGTACTGACGACGTGATTGCACATTAATACCACATTTTATAGCTGACAAGAACTCAATCTGCAGGTTTGCTAAAGGTCAAGGAGAAAAGATGGTCAGAGTGGAGTTCTTTTCCCGCTGCCTTTTTCTCCACTACAAATACGGCCCGAAGGCAGCGGCTAACATAGTAACATAGTACATTGACATTCAGCAAACAGAATGTAAATTCTTTACTATAAAAAAAAATATTGATTTCTGATTTCTGATTGATCATTCCAGGGACCAACTTTTTAATTTTTACCCAAATAAACTTGATATTCTGGTTTTAGGTGTTATATTCCGCAGTGGCAAAGAAGATTCGATGTTTTCCCTGGGATTTATATCCAAATACGTCGAAGACTTAGGGCCACTGATCAAGGTTGTTGCCGGAGACAAGGCCAGCCAACTAAAATTGGACAGACAAATCGATATCAAGGTATGTTCTAAACCTCAACTTGTCACTTCAAAAGTTATTTATTTTGGGTTAGACTTTGGTACGAGTAATACCTATATACCTACTTATTCAGAAGGAACTGACTTCCTTTTTTATCTTCACAGAATATCAAATTCCACTATGTAGAATCCGCTGATGACTGCTTCGTGAGTCCCATTCGTCCTGAATTGAAAGACGCAATGAAAAAGTGAGATCTTCTTTAAATCTTCTGCTACCCAGAATTTGTTCTTTTCGTGTTATGGAAGAAAAATGTAACGAAGTCTTTTTACTAAAGACCCCAGTTTCTATACCCCATCTTCTTCGTCAGGGTGATCTCCCGTGTATCGCAAGAGGTGCCGGCGGCGCAAGCTCCGGAGCCCTACGGGCACGAAGCCCTGGGTCACATGTACAAGGTGTGGAACTACTGGATGAACAAGGAACCCGATAATTTCGCCAGCCTGCTGGCCGACCGGAAGGGCGAGGTCAAGTGGTGCACTGAGCTCATGAAGAAGGTGAGATAACAACTCGAGGTTACACTGATCATAGGGCTAAGGGCCCTTCCAGGTTAAGGTGGTCACATTACATAAACTCACGCCTGTATCCCAGAGGGATACAGACTAAGGTTTACCACTTGCCACGATCCTGACAGACCTGGTAGTCTTAAGGTAGTCGGTAGGCTTTAGAGCCAGGCATGGCGCTCACGTTAAAATCAATAAACAATAACATCTTATAAGCTACGAATTGTATTTATTATCTCTGCTTAAATGGCGTTTCCTCGACAGCTATTCTGCATGAGTCATCACTGTCTATCGGCTATCGTGAGGCTGGCCGAAATAAAAGTGCTGCCCTTCGCGAACGCGGAATGGGCTGAGAAGATAACCAAGGACTTCAAGGATGACCTCTTTGTAAGTAACCTATAAAATAAAACCGTACAATAGCTAAATCTGCTAAATATTTCAGACTTTCGGTGCAATCAATCAATCAGCCCGTATTCGTCCACTGCTGGATATAAGCCTCCCCTAAGGCCACTTCCCTCTATTCTCAGCCATCCTCATCCAACGACTGCCAGCAATCTGAATCAGATTTGTCATAATCACTTGTAAAAATAGGAGTCCCGCAGGGATCTATCTTAGGGCCGCTCCTTTTCCTAGTCTATATAAATGATTTACCGTTTATGGTACAAAAAATGTCTGAGATAGTGTTATTTGCTGATGACACGTCACTTATTTTTAAAATAAGGAGACAAGAAAATAATCTTGACGATGCAAATAATGCTCTCTCGCAAGTACTAGATTGGTTCACAGCAAATAATCTGCTGCTAAATTCTAAAAAGACGAAATGTATAAAGTTTTCCTTACCTAACGTACGAGTAGTTGAGAACAACATAGTAATTGGACATGAAAAACTAGAATTTGTAGATGATACTGTATTTCTGGGCATCACCATCGATCCAAAACTACAATGGGGTCCACATATTGTAAAATTAGCACACAGACTTAGCTCTGCAGCATATGCAGTGAAAAGAATTAGGGAACTCACTGACGTTGCAACTGCTAGGCTTGTTTATTTTAGTTACTTCCATAGTATTATGTCCTACGGTATACTACTATGGGGCCGGGCAGCAGACATTGAGACTATCTTCATCTTGCAGAAGAGAGCCATCCGATTTATTTACAAGTTAGGTAGTAGGGATTCGCTAAGAGATTTCTTCAAAGAAACCAACATCTTAACAGTTGCATGTCAATACATTTATGAAAATATTATGTACGTTAGAAAAAATATCAAAGACTTCGAAAATGTTGGTGGCCACCATAATGTTAATACTAGAAATAAACATAAATTGTCATTTCCACTATTTAGACTTGCAAAAGTTAACACATCCTTTATGGGGCACTGTATAAGGTTCTACAACAAAATTCCTCAAGATATATTGGAGTTACCTCCAACGCGATTTAAAAAATGTGTTAAGCACATTCTGTGCAAAACGGCTTACTATAACATCAAGGATTATTTAGAAGACAAAGATGTTTGGCATTAAACAGTAGATTAATATTATTTAAAGGACGATTGTGACTAGTGTTCAACACATTCATGACTAATATTTTAAGTTGAAAACTCTGTTAATTAAGTTAAAACGTGTTTTGAAAAGAATAAATGTGGAGTTTCTTTGTTAGCTTCTTCTCCACATAATCCATTAATTGTGAAACTAACAACTTTGACGTTCATTAAGTAAACATTCTGTTTTTACAATGAATAAAAATATTTGAATTGAATTGAATTGAATTGATTGTCGGTCCAGCGAGCCGGTGGGCGTCCCACGCTGCGCTTGCCACCTTGTGGTCTCCACTCGAGAACCTTTGCACCCCATCGACCATCGGTTCTACGGCAGTAGGGATTGGAACAGGGGGATATGTGACCAGCCACTGCCACTTCAGCTTGCTAATTTTATAGGCATTATAGGCATATCTACCGCGTGGCGCCGGATTAAGAATAGCGTCACTCCCTTCCTTCCGTGGATGTCGTAGAAGGCGACTAAGGAAATTAATTGCCAGGAGACGGGCAGCAGCGTTTTCCTGAGATTCCAACCGCATACTGCGATCGCCAACCCGCCTGCCAAGCGTGGCGATTATGACAAAACCCCTCATGGTTATGAAAACCACGCAGGAGGCCTATGTCCTGCAGTGGGCGTCGAATGGCTGATGATGATAGGCATATCAGTCACCTTAGTTCTTTGGCGGATAGTCTCATTTCTGATTTTCGATGCAATAAAGAATACTAATCTGATCTGGACTAATCTAAGTAATCGTTACTTTTGTTCCAGTCCAAGTTGGGTGATAATGGTGTGCTGCTATTTCCCAGCGGGCCTCAGCCAGCACCCTACCACTACTCGGCTTTCCTGAGGCCGTACAACTTCGCCTACTGGGCGATAATCAATGTGCTCAAGTGTCCGGCCACGCAGGTAATATTCAATACTTATTCAGGGCCCTATTTTATAGAACGGTAATTCATAGTTTTTCTGCATTAATCGAACACATCGAATTGTATGATAATTTGAAGTACATTGCAAAGAACAAAAAAAAGTGCAACGATGTTTTATAATAAATTATGAATTTATTGTAGTTTTCGCTTCGACAGCTCGCGATACTGTAAAATGGAGTGTCCATTACAATAAATGGCTAGGGTCCCCCCTTTGGTTCACAAATTAGGGAAAATTTGGGGCGCGGGTCCTAAAAAAAAAAAAAGTAGGTGTCCCACTAAATCGGGTGCGCTGAATCGATTGCACTCACTCCCAGAGCTCTAGGATCAACGGTTCTAGAGATAGAAATATTCTGCCATGCGCCTTAGATGATTAAGATAATGACATTATCACCTCATTAACAAAGCGATGTCTTCGATTCGGGCGTTATGATCGAGCAGGTCATTAGGGCTCAGGTGACTATTCGCTTAATAACAATGCCCATATTTTGTTTCTTTTAACTCTTTCTTTATTTTTTTAATACATCACATAAAGCATAAATTAAACCAATCTTTTACCATTACATCATTAGACAACCAACTTTTTTTTTAGGACCCGCGCCCCAAACTTTCCCTAATTTGTGAACCAAAGGGGGGACCTTTTGGGAGGGCGGGAGCTCAGTGCGCCAGAACTGTGGTTCCCCTACTACTGATACTTATTAAGTATTTTGGAGAACTCTTAATTTTAAACAGAAATAAAATAAAGTTCTAAACTTCCGGTTTCTATTTTATGTTTTTTTCTTCACGATGCACTTTATGCGCTGGTGGTGCCAGCCATCTTTTGACACCTATGGTATTTTTTGGGAAATTGAGTAGGGCAATTTTATTTGCGATCACACATTTTTAAGCTTCCTTTTTAGGACTCCTTAGTCAACAAGGAACCCTTATAGTTCCGCCATGTCCGTCCGTCTGTCTCTCTGTCTGTCCGTCTGTCTGTCTGTCTGTCCGTCCGTCTGTCCGCGGCCTAGCTCAGAGACGATTTGTTCGAGAAAGCTGGAATTTGGCATAGACATACATATTAACCACGCCGCCAAAACGGTAGCAGCAGCATAAGCAGCCTATATGTATACGTCCCACTGTAGGGCACAGGCCTTCTGTCAGGAAGAGAGTATGGGCTTAATCACCACGCGTGCCCACCGCGGATTGGCGATTTCAAGCGCTGAGGTATATGAATAGCTCAGACACTCAGGTTTCCTCGCGATGTTTTCCTTCACCGTTAGCGAGTGGTATTGCTACTATAACGTCACAAACGTACATAACTTAGAAAACCAAGTCGTAGGTACAAGCCCGCACTGGGAATCGAACCTGGGTCTCCCGCTTCCGAGTCCAATGTTCTACCCACTAGGCTACAACCGCCAAACGGTAGACTAAATCTTAAATCTTTTTTTTACTCTACTTAAATTAAGGATGCAACTTTATTTCGCGCCTACACCATAGTGTGGGGTATCGGTTGGATGGTCCATTGAATTTTAAGTAATTCAATGGGTGTAGAAAGATCATCTTTTGCTTTAGGTTCCGTTTGTGAAATATTAAGCTTTAAAGCGCAATATTTTGTCCGAGTAACGCCCCCTTCGCCTGGCTAAACGGTTGATTGTAGAAACGTGAAAAGTTTCAGGATAGTAGCTCATATATAATAAACTTAAAAAGAAAACTATCACGGCTAAGTAGGCTTTACAAGTTAACGAGTAATAGGCGACCAACCTATAAAAGGAAATATTAGTACAAAATCCATTGAAAATTGCGTTGATGAAGTTCTTAGTTCTGTAAAGCAGATAAAAACCCCCCTTTCTACGGAACCCTTCATTGCGCGTAGCCCGACACGCACTTTGCTGGTTTTCTGAACAGGTTATTAATATTTTTCTCAGGTGCCGCTTGGAGTCAACAGCCAGGGTCTTCCTCTTGGGATCCAGGTGGTGGCAGCCCCATATAACGACGCTCTTTGCCTGAGCGTCGCCAAATACTTGGAGAAGGAGTTCGGTGGTGCCGTAATGGCTTGCAAAACGGAACAATAAATAAAATGTATTTTTTACTCAAGTGTTTTAATTTTTCGTCAAAGTAGGTACATACCTGGGCCGCACTCATCTACTTTTACTTGTCTACTCATACAGAAGAATGCAAAGGCCGTTTCTAAGCGGACGCTACTTGTTCTCATGATAATAACGGTGTAGCGTCAACTGTTGGAGAACTTTCAGACTACGGAAAAATGAAACGAAATTTTCCATTTCTTTGTAATTTTTTTATTAAAATTTCCAAGTGAAAGAATAAAAAAGCAAATAATAAATAAAAAATAACCGGCCAAGTGCGAGCCGGTCTCGAGCATGAACGGTTCCGTACCACTATCTATTAACATTAGACACAAAGATCGAGAAAAAACGGCAAAAAAATCACGTTTGTTGTATAGGAGCCCCCCTTAAATATTTATTTTAATTTAATTATTTATTTTTGAAGCGAATATACAACTAAATATTCGGTGTATTTTAAGCGTCTACCTGTTGCCGTTATTAATATCGAGCAAAAAACGGCAAAAGATTACATTTATTATATAGGAGACCCCCTTAACATTCGCCAATTATTACTTAATAATTGGCGACCAAAAATTGCAATTAGCGACCGAGCAACATTTGGGCTATCTCAATTTTATTTTCGGCAACTTTTGGGCTACCTGGGAAATCAAAACAACTTATATGTATTTATTGGGTATTTGTATCTTTGGTTATTGATCTTTGCTTTTTGTTGGATTTGTTGTAGCGGTATAAGGGTGCCATGAATATTAATTGCTAAGATGGACCAGTAATTATACTTAAAATAACATTGACTCCATATAGAGTGTAAGTACATAATGAAATTGTAAATTGTATGTGCAGTGCATATAATAGACCATAAGTAATGCATAGAGTTTTAGTTCATTTCAGAAATGTGCAGAAACCAACTAAATAGGTACCTTATAATAATTAGTCATATTAAAATTGATGATACCAATGCCAATATTATGATAATTTTTTGAATTTCCCGCCTATTTCTCAGGTTACGCTTTCGTTTGCCATATACAGGGCGTCCCAAAGTTATGGGACATGAAGGGAAAGTGCCTTAAATATCGTAGATAGGGTATTTTGCTGAAAGAAGACTTAACGTTATTTTTAAAAGTTAGTAATTCTGCATTCAAAGATTTTCTAAAAAATACTTGCTTCGTCTGGGAATCGAACTGACTTAAATAAAAAAAAAAAAAACCCCTACTTTTATGATGCCAATCGAAAGAATGGCCAAAAACTAATAACTCTTCTTAAGTAACATAGTATTTTAAAAGAAAGGAACAGCGTGAAATTAATAATTTTAATCAAATTAAAAACCTACAGGAAACTGCCGTAGTCAATGCCGTAGGTATTATTTTGTAAATTAATTAATTAAATGCTCAAAATGTGATCCCTCTTGTCTTACGCAAATCGCCAATATTTTAATGAGTCCGCTGCCAGTTCATTTTCTTATCTTTTTATGGTGAATACTCGATATGATATGGCACAATTCTGTTTGTAAGTCGCCCAGGTTCTCGTATCGCTTTTTGTATAGCATTTTATGTAATTTTATTCATTTACTTATTTATTTAGTCATCTATTCATTCATTTATTTAACTATGTTATTATTGTTATGCACTACACCGCAGGCCATAAACCAGGCCTATAGCCCGACTTAATCCATAAGAAACAAAATGGCAAACAATTCAATTCATCTTGGCCGCAAACCCAAGCCCTTTTACAATATTTTTAGTAGGTAAGCGTACCTAACAGCAGCGGCGAACTTTGATTAATTGCCGAAAATTATTTTGCAACTTAATTACTTTTAGAGAAGTTACGCCCGCAAAACAATTAAGGTTTGATAACTTGACTTAACCTAAGCATAAAATGTGGGACGGGCTTTTGGGCCACTCCTTGCTGGCACAAACGTGTAGAGTCTCATAAAAAAAAACTGAAATAGTACGTAGATAGCAAATTTGTATAAGCGGCACCACTTGCTAACTGTGAAGGAAAACATCACCAGGAAATCGTAATAACCCAACCTCTGCGATAGAAATCACCGACCTGGGCGCGTGTGGTGACTAAGTCCTAGTACCTAAATCATAAATTCTAGGGTCGGTGCCCTAAAGCACATAAGTCAAATTGTCATAAAATAATCTCTCCCCGTGAGACGGCCTGTGTCCTGCACCATGTTTGTGAGACGGACAGGCACTGGCTGAAAATCAGCGCTTTGGGTGAATACCCTCAGCACAATGCTGAGCCAGCTGCCTTTTCCAGCAACAGGGACACACCGCAACCTACGTTAATATAAAGTGTTTTTATTGTTTTCTTTCTTTTTCTCCCTTTTATATTGTAATTTAATATTTTATGTTGTAACTTGTTAATGTATGTGTGTGTTTCTGTTGTTGAAATAAATGTTCATCTTCTTCTTCTTCTTCTTCTTCTATATCTTTCACATATCTCTAAAAGAAGAAATCTAATGGTGTAAGGTCCGACGATCTGGCCGGCCATCGAATCGGTCTATTTGTACCAATCCAAGTAGGAAAACATTCATTTAGAAAATCTTAAGAAGAGTTATTAGTTTTTGGCCATTCTTTCAATTGGCATCATAAAAATAGGGGTGTTTTTTTACATCTAAGTCGGTTCGATTCCCAGACGAGGCAAGTAACTCTTAGAAAATCTTTGAATGCAGAATTACTAACTTTTAAAAATAACATAAAGTCTTCTTTCAGCAAAATACCCTATCTACGATATTTAAGGTACTTTCCCTTCATGGCCCATAATTTTGGGACGCCTTGTATACTAGTACCTCTATGGTTGGCCACAATAACATGCGACGACAACGTGTATTGTCTCTCTTCCTCTTGCAAAGAGTTGAAATAAGGCTATCCTGCTGTCAAAACTAGGTTAACTGTCAAAACAACCAAAAAAAACATCTGTCTGCGTTTCCGAAAGTTTTTTTTTGGAAAGTTGTGTGGAGGAGGGAGGCAAAAAAAAACTTACTTTAGAAGGTTGAGTTTTTAATTTTAGTTAATAAAGTTGCAAACACTTATTTCGTGGTTTGGGTCTTCTGGGACGACTTCACTCTAGTTTCCACTTCTACTCTACAGCGGTAAAAAGTGATGTGCACAACAAAACTGAAACAGGTATGTTCAATAAACCTTTTGCGTTGTGTGTGCCTTTATTTATTTATAACCAAATAAGTTGAACTTTGAACAGTTCTACCTGCAATTAACTAGGTACCTACATGAATTAAATACCTGATTGTTGTTGTCTAGACGGGTTAGCGTAGCAATCCATTGTTTCATGTAATCTAAAAATAGTTAATACATTCTTCTAACAAAATATAGGTAATTATCGTGATAACACTTAAAAATCTACAGCTTCATTGTTTTTTATGCATTTTATTTAGTGCGAATTTATTATTCAACTGACCCATCACACACGGGTTCAATTTATGTGTTGGCAACAAATGCTGTGGATTAAATAAATATTTTTGTATTGTAGTTCAGAGGTAGAAACCGCAAACACTGAAATTGTCACAGGCACATTTCCCTGTTGTGAAATTATTGTTACCTATGTAAACATGTTTGTTGTGGAAATAAATCGATCATAGACTCATACAAACGATTTCCCTACCCACAGTACAATAAAAACACGAAAACCGACAAGATATTCTACGGAATGGCGTGCAACAGCATTAAACACTTGTACCTGCTTCTCCATCTGTACCTGGACAAGTTTATAGACCTCATCTTCTCCTTTTTGTGGGAGAACCGGCAAGCTCTTCCTGATTTGGAGCCAAAGCATGTGATCTTGAAGGAGAGTGCTGTGGTTCTGGCTAAGAAAATCAGGAATAAGGAGTTGAAATCTGAGGATTTGGTGCGAGCGTGTATTGAAAGGATTAAAGCGGTAAGTTTTCTTTTATCTTTGTTCTAGTGCATACTAAAACATTGCTAGTACTTTACACTTTTGTTGCAATACACATAAAAGACATGCGTAGAAAAATTATTTACAAAATAAAACAGTGCACACGGCGAACTTATTTCAGCAGAAATCTCTTCCAGGCAATCCTTGATGTTGTAATATGAACATTATAAATGAGGAACATTATAAGTTCTCAATTCCTCAATTCTCACTCCTCCAGTTACACTAAATGGAATATCTATTCCACAAGAAGATGGCATCAGATAAATAGGAATATACCTGGATAGACATCTTACACAGAGGAAACATATTTTCACAAAACGCAAAGCCTTAGGGCTGAAACTCCGAAACTACACTGGCTCCTCAACAGTAACTCACAAATGTCACCAGATTGTAAACTACTTATCTACAAATGTATTCTGAAGTCTATCTATAGTTACAGTATCCAACTCTGGGGCACAGCTGCCAAATCGAATACTGATTATAGAGATTTCAGTACAAAACACTAACATTAGTAGTAAACGCTCCTTGGTATGTCACAAACGAGATCTAAACATGCCTACAGTACAAGAGAAAATAAAAGCCAACTGCTGTTTTTCCAGTATACAAAAAAGAATACATAAGCCAGGCCCCGTCAGTCGACGTGTTTGAAAGTAGAATCCACGAGCACTACTTCGAACTTCAGAGTAATAATCCTATTATATAAGTAATTTTTATGTAGTTGTGTTTATTGTGTTATAGTGTGTATTTTATATGTATTTGGTATGTATCTTGTTATAATAACTATGTAATTTTATTGTAATATAGTTTATATAATTATTATTATTTATTCATTTTTTTTTATCTTTGTTCTTGCAATAAATCTTTCTTGGCACTACCCCTTGCACTATCCACATAACCCAAGGTTAGCTGGAAGAAAATACTTACTAGTATTAAGCTCGCCTTTGTACAAACTTGTCTTGTGCAATAAAGTATTTTTGAATTGAATTTGAAGAATATTCTTATCTTACACTTATAGAGACAGACTGAGAAACCACCAATAGACCACCTAAAACGCTTC
The DNA here is from genome assembly GCA_963969515.1 of Yponomeuta evonymella. Taxonomy (NCBI): domain Eukaryota; kingdom Metazoa; phylum Arthropoda; class Insecta; order Lepidoptera; family Yponomeutidae; genus Yponomeuta; species Yponomeuta evonymella. The sequence goes on along the minus strand of OZ018361.1, from coordinate 1,990,582 downwards.
ATCATCAGCCTATGCTTGTCCACTGCTGGACATAGGCCTCTCCTATAGCACGCCACTGAGCACGGTCCTCGGCTACTCTCATCCAGCTCTTGCCGGCCGCCCTGCGAAGATCATCGCTCCACCGAGTCTGAGGACGTCCCACACTCCATTTACCGATCCGCGGTCTCCCCTAAAAATTCCACCCATGCAGGGACTTGAACTCCCAACTGAGCTAATAGGCAAGTGTAGGCATCAGTGAAATTTCGAACCTCTTTACAAACTGCTCTGTATTACATACAGGCAGCGACATTTGGCCGAAGCAATTCATCACTTGCAGCCCCGAGTAACCCACTTTGCAGTTAGGTTTCTACTTGGGGCTGCAAGTTATATCAGTATATATCAGTTCAGTTGGGAGAGCGCTGGCACGGTTCGCCAAAGGTCGCGGGCTCTTGTCCCAGCATGGGTGGAATTTTTAGCCTCTAAATAAGTTTTTAAAATTGTCCTTAGCACGGGTTAGTGCAACAAAAAGAATATAATCATGTTAATACACAATGTTAGCAGCTGCCTTCGTGTCGTGTTGGTAGTGGTGAAACAGGCAGCGAAAAGAGCAAAAACTGCACTCACATGGTCACATCTTTTCTCAAATCATGTCAAGTGAAATTAACTTATTGATTATTGACACTTTAAAGATTTATCCATATCATTTGTATTTATCAGTTTACACATTGTTGATAAAAAGGACAGTCTGTGATAGGAGCTACTCAAGCTTATAAATATGAGTATAGAATAAAAGGAGTAGTTCCTCTTATCTCCTACATTACTCACAGACTATAAGATATAAAAAAAAAGTAAAAAATATTTATTTCCAAAAAGATATACAAATTAATAATTTATATAATTTGATAATGAAACTCGGTGATATAATTATTAGCTATATTTCTTTTGATAGGTACCCAAAATATTAGGGGTTAAAGTATGAAATTGCCGTTTTATTGCAATAGGTTCTTTGAATTGACATAGAATCTTCATGGTTTGAGGTTTTCGAATGAAACTTTTTTCAAATGGTTTCTATGATGTTCTTTTTTTAAAAAATGTGAAACATTTGAATATCGACTTTCAATTGTTTTTGTTATTCAATTTAGACAAGAAAGATGGATACTGCGAAAATTCGAGTGATTATGAGGCACCCATTTTTCGTATTTTTTTATTTTATTGATTTGACGCAAGTGAGTCAATATTGTGGGTAAGGTAACGTTAAACCATGCCGCTAATTCCTGGGTAGTTTGACTAGGGTCGGCTTCCACTATCTCTCTTAATTCATCGTTATTCACCTGTGTGGGCGGTCTTCCTCGTGGCTCGTTCTTTAAGTCGAAATTTCCATCACGAAAGCGTTTAAACCAAAATCGCACGGTGCGTTCATAAGTAGACCCCTCTCCAAACGCAGCATTGATATTGCGGGCGGTTTCTGCCGCGTTAGTTCCGCGACGGAACTCGTATTCAAAAATCACTCGAATTTTCGCAGTATCCATCTTTCTTGTCTAAATTGAATAACAAAAACAATTGAAAGTCGATATTCAAATGTTTCACATTATTTAAAAAAAGAACATCATAGAAACCATTTGAAAAAAGTTTCATTCGAAAACCTCAAACCATGAAGATTCTATGTCAATTCAAAGAACCTATTGCAATAAAACGGCAATTTCATACTTTAACCCCTATTATTAACATGATTATTTATAATAAGATAGCATGCCTAGTTTTGTTTGTTGCCAATTGTAATTAAACAAAAGGACAAGCTATGTAGGTGATGATAGACCTGATCATTCGCCTGTAACAGAACATCGGGCATTATTCCCCGTTTGTAAATTTGTCGGACTGAACAACGAAGAGAGTCAAGCATAGAGCCAAATATCGCTACGAACATTTTCACGATCATTCCTGCAAACGGTTCTCGTAAATTCTCGATGTCATGACAAAATCGCTCTGCTCGGCAAAAAGCTCGAAGCAACTGTCGTTTTGCTATAATGCTCGCTGGAATGCTTGCTAAATCCCTCCCGTTTTACAAACATTCGCAAATAGATTTTGTGAATTCAATTTTCACTGAAAGCTGCTGTAGGTACTTGATTTGTACAAATGGCCTCAGTGTGAGTCTATTACCATTTGTGACCAGCCTGGTCACCATAGCACAGGGTAACCTAGTTTGGGACAGACGAGTAATTGTATTGTGTGAAAGTTATCATTATTATTACAGACTAGCCCCCCCACCAGATGGTCTAACGACCTGGTTACGGTGGCGGGGAGTCGCTGGATGCGGGCGGCACAACACCGGGAAGCTTGGAAAACCATGAGGGAGGCAAGGCCTATGTCCTCCAGTGGGCGTCAAAGGGCTGATGATATTTTGAGATAATAGTTGTCTATTCTGTAGTGTATGTATATATTATGTAAGTTTATGATGTGTAATCTATGTTATGCGATGTAAATTATTGTGTGTCAAATACATGTAAATCGATAATGGAATCTGTTCACTTCAGCATGGGCTTGCCTAGTGAAGTGGTCAGGCACATACTGCATTCTAAAACATTTATTTTGTGAAGAAATAAATGCAGACTAGACAAACTTGTCAAGGTTGTTATTAAGTATGTACTCGTAGTTAGATTTGGTAGGTAGGTTGAACTTGAGCTTAGGAAACTCATTACATAACTGTTTAATTATAGAAGTCGTTAGACACCCATTGTGAGAAGCAAATAGATTCACAAGTGCCTACTTCTTTACAAAGTCAAGTTAATGTTCACAAGTATTGGTATTGGTACTGAACTGTAGGTCGTGAAATGTTTACATATTCATAAAACCTCCAACGGATAGACTTTGTGACTTCTGGGTCTGTAAAACTTGTTTGTGAGCAAGATAACCAGAAAGTGCACAGTGTTTTGTAATTTCTACAATGTCAGAGCTGTTTACTGTTTGTGGGCTGGTCTAGTACTTATAGCAATGTTACGCAATGTTACAAATATTAAAATACGGTCAATAGGGTCATCCATAAATCCCAATAAGACATTTGCATAGACTGTCCCGTGGATTGTCCTCATTTTATCACTAACCTTTCCATCGGCGTATCTGGGGTTATTTTCCAGGACGCTGACCCAGAACCTCCTCCTGCGGTTGACTGGTAGAAAATGCGTATGGCATTAAGTCCGCCGCATTGTACGATTTATTTTTTTAAGTGCAACAAAAGTATCAATAAATAAAAGCGACGGCCTGTCATACCAAATCATAAGTAATGTATGCGGGCGGCACAAGACCGGGAAGCTTGGGAAACCATGAGGGAGGCCTATGTCTTGCAGTGGCCGTCAAATGGCTGATGATGATGACCATGTGCCAGAGTCTCACGGATTCGAAGTCACCCTATAAATATGGATAGCATCTACAGTGTGACTTCGAACTCGTTCACATTTTTCTAACCATGATGTAGAAAAACGTGGCGCCACTTTTGAAAAAATGGCTCGTGATGATCAGCGACAGCCAACTTTAACTTGTTTACGGATATCGGACGACGGACTCTAACATTTAACATAATAAATATTTTTTTAACTCTACGGTACTTCCTCATAGTTTGATTTCGAACCAAAGGTCGAAAAACACGAATTTACGTTATACCATTACTGTTAAATCGTTAATAATATTGTTCATCGTAATAATAACTTCCTCCCACACAACACAATCATTTGGCCTGGTCCCAAACTAGTATACCCTTTTTTTTTTTTTTTTTTTGACCCAGGAGGAACCCTATTACGGGTACCACCGGCTCGGGGGAGCACGGTGGTTATGTCGGACTCCCCGCCCTGAAAAGGGCGGTATACCGACTAAAACTCCTGGGGTGTTCCTCCGCACTCGCAAGGGACGGGGCCACGGGAACGCTTGCGCACACTACCGCGACCCCATCAGCGGGCGCCCTTGCGGGCACTCCTTCGGGGGGAAACGTTGCCTCCCCCCTCACTCCGCTGAGGGCACTCCGGAACACATGGAGCGCCTTCCAGCACGGGACTTCTCAATCGAGCGGCGGGTCCCCCGACCCACCGCCCGAAGGCCCCCGTTACGGTGGCAGACGGTTGGCATACGCCCGCCGTCTGCGACCGGGTCTCCGACGGCGAAGAGGGAGCGAAAGAGGATCGTCCTCTCGCGCCCTCTCCGCCGCCTCCTTCTCCTCCATGACGGCCTCGCTGAAGGCGAGGACCGCCGCCCAGGCCTCTTCGCTGCCGACCATCGCACTGACGATGGCCGGCAGCGAGAGGTCCGCTCCAATAGCCGCGGCCAGTTCGGCACGCGGCTCCGCCCACGCAGGGCACACGGCGCGTGTGTGCTGCGCCGTGTCCTCCGTCGCGTCGCAGTGGTGGCACGCCGTCGACGGCTCCCGACCCGCTATCCGGCACAGGTACACACCGAAGCAGCCGTGCCCGGTGAGGACCTGCGCCAGGCGGTAGGTCAGTGCACCGTGCTTACGTTCGGCCCAGTCCCGAAGGACGGGCCGAACGGCGGCCACCACCTCGAGGCCGGCGGTAGGTTGCGCCAGCCTCTCCCACCACTCCCGGAAGAGATCATCGCGGGCTCCCTCTCTCCACCGCACGATCTCCTCCGGAAGCGGCATCACACCACTGGCGCGAACCTCCGCGCTGCGCCAGTAGACCGCCGCGAGTACCTCGGCTTCGAGGTCCCACGGCGGGCAACCGGCCAGCACCGTCGCCGCCTCATACGAGACGGTGCGGTACGCTCGAGCAACCCTGGTCGCCATGACCCGCTGCGGACGTCGCAGCAGAGTCCGGTTTGCGGCGCCCAGGGCGTCCACCCATATCGGCGCTCCGTAGAGCGCCATAGAGCGCACCACACCCGCGTACAGGCGGCGACAGCTCCCCCCGGGCCCCCTCATATTGGGGAGCAATCCAGCGAGGGCTCCAGCCGAGGCCACCAGTCTGGTGGCCAAGCGCCGGAAGTGCTCTGTGAACCTCCATCGGCCGTCGAGCACGATGCCCAGGTACCGCATATGCGGCCCGACGGTGATGGAGGCCCCACCCACCACAATCCTCATACCTGGAGGCGGCGCGTTCCGAGGCCCGTGGAAGACCACGGCCTCGGACTTGTTAAGGGCCACCTCCAGGCCCAGGCTCCGGATCCTCCGAACGACCTGGGCCACGCCCGCCGTGGCGAGGAGGGCCGCCTCCCTGTGGGTGCTGCCCTGAGCCGTCACGAGGGTATCGTCGGCGTAACAAGTCACGCCGACCCCCCGCAAGTTGGCCCCGCGCAGCACCCAGTCGTAGCCGATGTTCCACAGGAGCGGTCCGAGGACCGAACCCTGTGGGACACCGCACGACATTTCCGAGGCGCACCACTCGTCCCGGGCCGGATACGCAATGGCCCGGTCGATGAAGTAGTCCGCCATGACCCTTCTCAAGTACTGGGGCACGCCGTGGTACCTCAGGGCCTCCTTCACGGTCTCCCAGGGCAAGGTGTTGAAGGCGTTCGCTATATCCAGCGAAACCGCCAACACCACCCCGCCCTGCGAGACCGCCTCCTCAGCGATGTCTCGCACCCGCGCGATTGCGTCGATTGTCGATCGCCCGCGACGGAAGCCGAACTGCGCATCGTTCAAATCGGGACCCACCGATGTCATATGCCCGACGAGACGTGCAGCGAGCACGCGCTCGAAGAGCTTGCCCATCTCGTCGAGCAGCACGATGGGCCGATAGCCCGATGGCGATTCGGCCGGGCGGCCGTCCTTCCGCAGAAGGACGAGCCTTCCCGTTTTCCAGGGTCGCGGGAATCGACCCTCGACGAGGCACGCGGAAAACAAGGACACAGCCAGATCCTCCAGCTCCCTCATCGCCAGCACCACGGCACGCCCCGGCACACCGTCCGGACCGGGGGCGGCGTTCTTCGACCGAAGTTTCAGAATCGCCGCCCCGAGCTCCGCCGCTGAGACTGGCGGCACGTCTTCCGGCTCCGTCTCCGCAGAGAGAGGCAGAGGCGCCATTTGTGGAGGACGAAACTCCGCCCCCTGCGGAAACAAAGTTGAGACGACCCTCTCGACAAATTCTGGCTCGAGACTCCTGGTCAGTGGGGGAGCCCAGGGGCGAAGCTTTTGCCTCACCACTTTATAGGGGCGCCCCCACGGATCTGCGTTCAGAGTCTCGAGCCACTCCTCCCAGGCCGTTGCCTTCGCCTGGGCAATGGCGGCCTGCAGCTCCTTGCAGGCGGCCCTGTACGTGGCGTACAGGTTGTCCTGCACGGCCTGGTCCCGGGCTCTCCTCCTTCTGTACCGGGTGTACTGCCGGCGCGCCGCCACGCACGTTCGGCGTAGGTTGCCGATCTCGTCGCGCCACCAGTACACCCGGCGACTCGGTGAAGCCGCCGGCTTCGCCCTTGGCATGGCCGCATCACAGATGCGGCTAAGGGCACCGATGAGCCGCTCCGCTCCGCCGTCCACATCCGGCCCGGACCCAGGATCAGGCCCAGCCATCCAGGCCTCCACCAGGGCCGCCTCCCTGGCGACCTCACGGTCCAGCCGCCTCAACTGCCAACGCGGGCCCCCAGCAACAGGGGACCGGCGATCTCCGGCCGGTGCGTCAGGCAGTGCGGCGACATCGAACCGAATGTATCGATGGTCCGATAATGTCTCCACATCTTCCCTGACGCACCAGCCTGTCACTCGGCGTGCAAGGGCGGGGCTCGCGAACGTGATGTCCACAATTGACCCGCCCTGTTGCCGCACGCAGGTGTCCACCGATCCCACATTGAGGAGGACCAGCCCCACGGACACCGCCCAATCTTCTAGCTCCTCCCCCCGCGCATCTGTCGCCGGAGATCCCCACGCCGTTGACTTGGCGTTGAAATCCCCCGCGACTAGCACGGGGTTGGGGTGTGCTTGTCCCACAAGAGCCCCGACTTCCACGAGCATTTGCTCGAAGTCGGCGAGGCTCCTGCTGGGCGGAAAGTACACCCCAATAACTGCAACACCGCCCGTGACGGCCAACACGCATCCGTTGCCCTTCGCAGTGACGTCGAAGGGACGGGAGCCCGCGGCTGGACGGGCGATGATGGCCACCGAGTCCTCCCGGTCCGACACCCAGTTATCCCGGGTGGGGACAAAGTAGGGCTCAGAGACCACGGCTACTTGAATCAACCACTCTGCCATGCTCTGGAGCAACAGGTCCTGAGCTCTGGCACAGTGGTTGATATTCGCCTGCAGATATGGAGCAGCCATCTACGCGGCGGTGTCCATGGGATCCTCTTGTAGCGGCGCCGGCCGCTGAGAAGGCTGCGAGGGGACCCTGGGGCCATCGCTGCGCGTCTTCCTCCTCCGCTTCGACTTCCTGCCCTTCTTGGGGAGCGAGGCCGGACACGCCTTGCTCCCCAAGCGGTGGTCCACCGATGCACCGCCGGCCGCGGCGCACAATGCGCAGTGCGGCTCGGCGGCGTTGCATTGGGCCGCTTTGTGCCCCGGCTGTCCGCAGCGGAAGCACAACCCACTGCGGTCTACGCCGGAGCACTTGGCCCCCACGTGCCCATGGTCAAGGCACCGGAAACACCTCATGGGTCGGGCCTCGAGCAGTTTCACCTGCACCGAGGTCCAACCCACGAGGAGGCGACCCCCACCCAGCACCTTTTTGGCGGCTGTGACGGGGCAGCTCAGCCACATGGAGCCAATCCCGGATGGGCCCCGACTGATCTCCCCGGACCTTATCGCGTCCGGGGTGCAGCCTCCCGCCTTCGCCACCGCCGCGACGGCCTCCACCTCGGACGTCGAGTCGTCCAAACCGGCGATGCGCATCTCCACGCACTTCGCCGGTCTAGAGACCCGAACATCCTCCTCCTTGAGGGACTCCCTGAGCTTTGCGGCCAGGGAGTCCGCTTTATCCGCACTGGCGGTGCCCGGCAGCTCCAAGATGCGGGCACCAGTGGCCGCAGTGCGGAACCTAAGACCCTCGATCCCGAGGGCCGCCAGGTCCACTCGCGCCTTGGCCTCAGCCAACACCGAGGCATATGTCACCCCCCGCTCTCCAGCGCTCGGCTGCAACGTCAGCACGACCGCCGACGAGCGAGGGGGGCGCAGCTTGGGCGTCGCAGGCGCCTTTGACGGTGCCGGTGCCGACGCTGTGGTTGGCCTCTTCTTCTTTTGGCCGCGCCGGGCCACCACGTTCCATGGCTCGTCCATGGACTGCGGCGGCGGTGGTAGTGGGCGCGGCTCTCCAGCGGTGGCCTTCGCCACCGGCTTGGGTGTGCCCTTTGCTGCAGGCTTTGGGGCCGCCGCTGGTTGCACCCGCTGTGGGGCACTGGCCTTTTGGGTCTTTGCCCGCTTTCCCTTCGGGGCTGCGGGCTCCTCAGCGGGGCCAGGCACCGGTGTCGCCAAGTCCGCAGAGGCCCGGCTGATCCTCCTGTCTGCGGCCAGGGGCGGCCGCAACCGAGGCTCTGGCAGGAGCCGGTCCTCAATCGAGGCAAACCGAGCGTCCAGCATTGCCCCGAATTGCGACACCAAGCTTCGCCCAAACGCCTCCTCCCTCGAGGTGGACGTTTCCTCCTGCGTTGCCGGGCCCTGGTTGGCCGGCGCCACATTGGTGTGCTGCTGGGGTCTCCTGAGCTCCGCCCGCAATTCGGTGAGCTCCTTGCGGAGCTCCTCCAACTCCTTCTGGAGGCGGGCGTTGCTCGCCTGGAGGATCCTGGTCTCCTCGGAGGTGGTGCGGCTGTAAAAAGCCTCTGCCACCTCTCTGATCGAGGCAGCTGCGTCATTCAAGTGCTTCTGGAAGGTGCCCTTGAGGTTCTTAGACCCTTTGGACACCGATTCCACCATCTTCACACTGTTGTGAATCTGGAGCCTCAAGTCGGACGCAGTCCTGCCTCTGTCCGGGTCCACAGACGATGACGCTCCCGATTCCGAGAGTCGCCGGGTCCCAAAATTTCGGGCCCGGACCGTCCGGAGCTCGGCGTCCAGCTCCTCTAATTGTTGCTCCGCCCTCAGCTCAGTCTCGGTCATCCGGCTCTTGGTGAAGTCGCTTTTGGCCTTGGCCAGGCCGACAAGTTGCCCTGTCGTGGGTGGCCGGCCTTGGGATCTTCGCGGTTCCTTCGCAGCGACTTTGGGGGGGTGCTCCTCTCCCCCAGAGCCCGATTCTGAGCCGAGGGCTAAGCCCTCGGTCCTCCTCTTCCTCCATAATCGTCCGACGGGCATGGTGACGATGGTGGAATCCACCGCCTCCATGCTCGTCGTCGAGCCTTTGGAGCCAGCTTGGCTCCGCTCCGCGCGCAGATCGGTGTCCATTGGGCACGCCAGGTCTGCCATCGATCGGGATCGGGTACAGCGGTAAACGCCTCCCCCCCCCGATACGATTGGGCTTGGGCTTCGCACGTCTTCGTCCGAAGCAACAGCCAAGCCGTCGGTTGGTGCTGCGACCTCGCCGCTTCTATCGCCACAAGTGGCGCCGGAAGCGACGAAACTACCCGCAGCACATAACTCACTTGAGGCACTCGGCCTCAAGGAGAAGAAGTCGTTTTTGCCCCCCCCAGAATACGAGGGGCAGCCCGACACCAGATTGGCGCCGGGGAGGGATTCTCCTGCCAAGCAGGTACCCTCCTGGGGTAATTTCTCTTTTGAAACGGACTCCATGATGTAGTTAAAAGCATTTCGGCTATGGGAGGTTACACACGCCGCTTTCCCAACACGGCGTGGGTGCTATTTTTGGGGCTGAAACCCAGGGCCAGCACTGAACCTGCAGGTTTGGTCGCTAATGGCTGGTGTACCCTCCAGCCGCTCTTGCGAGCACCTCTACGCCACGTGCCACAACGCAGAGGATTAGGGATTTTTATAGAGGTTGTCTCCTCGCAGCCCAAAAGCCCCCGGTCCCACTCAGTGTGGGATTCCGGGTCTGCCGACGGTGTCCGAAAACCTGCCCGGTAGCTGCGCAAGCGCATCGTACCGAGCCCGTCGCCAAGTGCAGAGCCCGAGATGGACCCCGCTGGACATCCAGCAGCAGGCTGCCACTGGAAATCCCCTCTCCTGGTTTTGGTCCGCGCCGGCCAAGGCCGGTACCCCCCATATCTGGGGGGCGTTCCCCTATCCGCCACCCGGGGACGCGTCCGATGGGAGACCAGAAACTCCACACGGAAAACTAGTATACCCTGAGCCATGGTAACCAAGCAAGGACAACAAAAATATTAAAATATACCAGACTGAGGCCATTTGTACAAATGTACGGCGGCCCGCAATGGGAATCGAACCCACGGCCTCCGGCATTTCATGAAATGAAGCAGATAATGAGAAGAACATTCCCTCAAAGCGCTGCAGTAACCCTTTCTATCGCACCTTCAGGTCAACCCAGTTCTGAACGCGGTGACGGACGAGCGCTTCGAAGCCGCGCTGAAAGATGCGCAGGAGGTCGACAGACTGATCGCGGAGGGCTTGTCTGACGACTACTTTGAGCAGAGACCGTTTTTGGGTGAGTAGGCGGTAAGCTCAAGAAAGGAGGATGAACCCTTCGTCCTCTAAATAAACCAACATAACGTTCCTTTCTCAATTCTCGTCGCTACAACCTCTCAGTCCACAACGTTCTCTAATCACATTATTGCGTATCTTACCATTCAAAATTGTGGCCACTAGCCCGGAAGTCGATATCTTCAACGAGCATTATGCTAAATTTAAGAGATGCTCAGCCAAAATCCTGAATTCATCGAGTTGTATGGTTTTATAAAAAATGCTTATCCCTAAAACTTAATACTTTATAAAGATACTCAAATTTACATATGGCAATGTTGTGTGTGCATGCTTTAGACCACAACTTAGTACTCGTGTCATATTATTACTTTTATAGCGTGTGATCTGTTTCGCACACAAAGTAAAAAGAAAAGTCGCCACACCACACTACTTCTCCTCCTCCAACCTTATGTCTATTGAGAGTATTGAGACACATGCTTCCCAAGGACCTAACTTCTACACCGAAATGAGGTCCTTGAGAAGTATGTGTGGTGAACGACAGGATACGCAATACGATGATTAGAGATCGTTGTGGACTGAAAGAGGTTGCAGTGACTAGAATTTAGAAAAGAAAGAAAGAAAGAGAAACACACATTAATTAAAACTTAAAACAAAACAAATTTAGAAAGGAATTTTTCGTTGGTTTGGACATGAAGAGGATGAAAGATTGACGTTGTTTATTATGACAATTTGAGGTAAGTTCATTGCGTAGCAGAGTATACGGAGTTAATCTGTGGCTTTGAAATATCGAATTATCATAGTAAACCATTAATTGTAGTTCTTTGAAACAGGCCCCAGGGGGACACACGTTGATGATGTGTATCATGCGTAGGGCAAGATAAGACGTGGGAGATATACAGTACAGTTGTAACCACATTATTGTTCTGTGGGTGTAACAAAGTCCCCAAGGGGATTGTATAAAAATTACTGCAAATTTTCAACTTAAAAGAAGCAATTTTAAAGAAGACTTGTGTGTAGTTACTATCCGTAAAATTATAAGGCAAACCATTTGTTTTAAAGATTATGTCATCTTTAAAACAAATGGTTAAGTTTAATGTTACATTTTAGATTAAGATATGGGTATATTTGAATGTACTTTAAAAATAACGCTTCCAACTTTAAATTATGTATAGTTTATACGAATAGGCCAGTTTAGGGTTCCGTTAACAAGGATGCCATGTCCGTCCGAGCTGAAATTTGGCATAGACATATTAATCACGCCGACGAAACGGTCGAATAAAATACACTTAAATTACGGATGCAATTTTTTTTTTTCTGACTGTAAGAAAACCATTTTTCGATTTAGGGATCCGTAGCCAAATATTAAGCTTTAAAGCGCAAATTTTTGTTAGTCTCCCGGCTAAACGGTTGTTTGTAGAAACGAAAAATTTCATCGCAGTAGGCAGTAGCACATAATAATATAATGCACTTTAAAGGAAAATTATCACAGCTATGTGGGCTTTTCAATTTAACGAGTAATGTGTCCTTTTCATCACACATCTATAATCAGTGGACTTATGTACCACTGAATATACTTATGACGGACTTATGGACTTGTGTTCCTTCTACGGAACCCTACACTGCGCGTGGCCCGACACGCACTTGGCCGGTTTTTTTACAAATCCTATGCGAATGGGATCGCGGGCACAGTTAATTAATAATAACATTCACACAACCCAATCACTTGTACTAGACCCAAACCATTATACCCTGTGCCATTAATCAGGCAAGGACCTCACAAACATGGAAATACTCCCAGACTGAGGCCCTTTGCACAAATGAATGAACTGATTAAAATCACACGTTGCGGACTTGCATAAATACGAGTACATTGGGGCCATCAAACAAACGGCTATTTAATAAAGTCGAAAGCTATGCGCATATTTATAAGAATGTGACTAACGACTGTGCGCAACGCTTTCCTTAACAATGAGGTCGCTTAAATTGCAGCTAAAATACGCACACTCAGTTTCAAATTTAAAGTTGCCACAAACATGATAAAAATTGTATAAAGCACGGAAATACCTAGGGCGGATGGGCGGGCTATCGGCTTAACTTGGTCATTCAAATTTGAGAAATTCTAAGGGCCGTTTTCTGAATTGAGAAATTTACTAAGTAAGTAACGTTTTGTCATGCTCTTTTCTGAGAAATTCGAAGAGACAGCACCACAGTTCACTATTTACTTAGTGGAATTCTCAATTCAGAAACTGGCCCTGTGTCCATTAATAGTTACTTATCTTTAACTTTCTTGACTTTGATCGTGTTTCAAAGTAAAAATTTGCTTACATCCGGGAAACTTTTATTCGAGGCAGAGTGTAATAGTCGTTAAGTAAAAATTAAATATAGAAGAACGTGTACGTAAAATACGGCTCATATTTTAAAACAGCAAATTGCTCACAAGACATCATCATCAGTCATTTGACGCCCACTGCAGGACATATGCCTCCCTCATGGTTTTTAACCATGAAGGGTTTTGCCATAATCGCCACGCTTGGCAGGCAGGTCGGCGATCGCAGTATGCGGTTGGAATCTCAGGAAGACGCTGCTGCCCGTCTCCTGGTAATTTATTTCCTTAGTCGCCTTCTACGACATCCACGGAAGGAAATGGAGTGACGCTATTCTTAATCCGGCGCCACACGCCAAAACGGATTTCTAAGCTATGCATATTTTTAAAATATTCGACAAAAACATTAATATCATTTCTTTTATATTCATTTTGTTGCACTAACCCGTGCTGAGGACAATTTTAAAAACCTATTTGTACGTAATACAGAGAAGTTTGTAAAGAGGCTCGAAATTTCACTGATGCCTGCACTTGCCCATTAGCTCAGTGGGGAGAGCGCTGGCACGGTTGGCCAGAGGTCGCGGGTTAAAGTCCCGGCATGGGTGAAATTTTTAGCCTCTAAATAGGTTTTTAAAATAATTTCTTTTTCTTTTTTTAATATGGGTCTTGCAACCTGAATTAAATGCATTTTTTTTAATTTTATTATAATTGAAGAGTTCTCGCATGACTGACCTAAAATTGAAGAAATGTGTAAATTATATTTTCGTGAATGAACTGAGCATAGCGAAATCATAATATTTCAATTTGTAAGGTCTCGTCATGCGAGAGCATTCTCTCCGGGCTAACATCAATTTCCATTAATTATGCTTTCCACAAGAATATAAAGGTCTATATTTACATACATACATACGTAAACACATGCATGTATCCCAGAGGGGTAGGCAGAGACCAGGGACTGCCACTTGCCACGATCCTGACCGATCACTTTCGCTTCCTCAACATTCATTTATTTTATTTATTTCGGTCATATTTATTTTCATGGAAGAACTGACAGCTTTTAACTACTAATGGGCTTATTAACTTCCTTATTATTATGGCTTATTAGGCTGATTAATTATATAAACAGCCATGGATCATTTTTTCTTTCGATCGCAGGCGTCCCGTTCACGGCCAAGGAAAGCCACGCCGTGCTAGGCATGCGCCACACACTGGGCCTCGTGGCGAGGGCGCACGTGCGCGCTCACGAGGACGCCGAGTGCGTGCGCCTGATGAAGGCAGCCGGCGCCATCCCTGTAGCCGTCACCAACGTGCCGGAGATTAATAAGTGGTGAGTCTGATGATAGCCAATTTGATGGAAAGCTTCGCGGACAAGGCTCAAAGGCAGAGCCGGATTTTGAGGTCTAGAGGCCCTAGGGCAACGAAGGAGCGGAGGCCCCTAATTATTCCCAAATAAAAAATAAGAAACAAAAACTACAATGAATACGACGGTTTTTTTTTTAATTTGAAAAACAAACAGACTTTATAAGTGCTCATAAAAGATTGGCTTTTAATGATAGTACATATTAGCCTTTTGTGGGGGCCCTTTCCTTGTGGAGGCCCCAGGGCAGTAGCCCCGCCTGCCCTCCCCTAAATCCGGCCCTGGCCAATTTGATGGAGAGCTTAGCGGACAAGGCTCAAAGGGGCGCACGTGAGCGCTAATGAGGACGCCCAGTCCGTGCGCCTGGTGAGGGCCGCCATCCCTGTAGCAATATGTCAGAGATTAGTAAGTGGTGAGTCTGATGATCCAATGTGATAGAGAACGTCCCTAACGAAACTTGAAAGGGCGCTCGTGCACGCCAAATTTGATGCCAAGTGTGTGCGCCTAATGAAGGCAACCGGCGCTATTTCGGTAGCCGTCACTAACGCGCTGGAGATTAATAAGCGGTGGGTCAAATGATAGCCAATTTGATGGAGGGCGTGGCGAACAAGGCTCGAAGGGGCGCACGTGCGCGCTAGTGAGGACGCGGAATGCGTGTCCCTGATGAAAGCAGCCGTTACCAACGTGGCCAAGAGAAGTGGTGCGACTGATTGTAGATAGAGAACACTTAAAAAAGAATAAAACATAAGGGGGTTCTCCATACAACAAACGTGTTTTTCGCCGTTTGTTTGTTTATGCTCTATCGTAAAAACGGTAGTACATACAGGCAGATTGCGGGACTTATTATATATTCTAACAACAAATAATTAAAAAAACGGCCAAGCGCGAGTAAGGAACCCTCGGTGCGCGAGTCCGACTCGCACTTTTCCGGTTTTGTAGAGTAACTTAATTTTCCGCGCTTCTTGCGACGTGTAAACCCCGGAAATAAATATGGTTTTATTTTTTCTTTGTGAGTTTTTCTATGTCCTCTATGGTACAAAAACAATGTCGCCCCAGTCTTGAGGCAACCGCCCCATCGGAGAGCTTGTTGTATCGAGCTCCGTTGTTCCAGGCAGGAGACACGCAACATGTTGTTCGGTCAGACGGTGAACCCGTACCACACGGGCCGCACCACGGGAGGCTCCAGCGGCGGCGAGGCGGCACTCATGGCGTCCTTGGCCACGCCCATCGCCTTGTGTCAGTACATACATTACGTACGCTCACATCTACGTCCCAGAGGGGTAGGCAGAGACAGCCGTCGGTCAGCAACGTGACAAGTGGCAGCCACGATACTGACAGACCGACCGCTTTCTCTTATCTTTGTGTCTACATACTCTTGCATTACATTTAGCTCAGCCGGAATGACAACGACGAAATTACACTTTTCAAAAATTAAAAATGGCCTACCTTGGTATATTGTGCTTTAATACTTCTAAAGGGAAGTTAAACACGAGGTAACATCGACACAATTGAATTTCTATTAATTTCAGTCAAATCCGTTTTGGCGTGTGGCGCCGGATTACGAATAGCTTCACTCCATTTCCTCCCGTGGATGTCGTAGAAGGTGACTAAGGAAATAAATTAACAGGAGACGGGCAGCAGCGTCTTCCTGAGGTTCCGACCGCATACTGCGATCGCCAACCCGCCTGCCGAGCGTGGCGATTATGGCAAAACCCCTCATGGTTATGAAAACCACGAAGGAGGCCTGTATCCTGCAGTGGGTGTAAAATGGCTGATGATGATGAGGATCCGAGGAGTAGGCGGAAACCAGGGTTAGCCAACTGCCACGCCTCTTTCACTTCATCAATATTAGATAGTCGTGTGTGCATTGCCGATTTCCGGTACTTAATGTAAGTAACTTGTAACAAATAAAAAAACCGGCCAAGTGCGAGTTGAACTCGCTCACGACGGGTTCCGTACCATTATCTATACAACATTAGACAAAGATCGAATTGGAGAACAACGCCATCTATAGAAACCAACAAGAAGCGTTTAACATTGACATTTACCGACATGACATTGGCACTGTGAAGGTTACATAGATGACCACTGGATGGCGAGCGCTGTCTTTAGACAACGTTTAGTGTATGGGAGCCCAATTAAATATTTATTTTATTCTGTTTTTAGTGTTTATTGTTATAGAGGCAACAAAAATACATCATCTGTGGAAATTTCAACTGCCTAGCTATCACGGTTCATGAGATACAGCCTGGTGACAGACAGACATACAGTCAGACAGACGGACAGTGAAGTCTTAGTAATAGGGTCCCGTTTGGCACCCTTCGGGTACGGAACCCTAAAAAGTAACGATGTTTTCGTGGGTCAGATAGTGATAATAAAAATTTAAGAATATTAGAATTAAAGAAATATATAATAGGGGTTAAAGTATGAAATTGCCGTTTTATTGCAATAGGTTCTTTGAATTGACATGGAATCTTCATGGTTTGAGGTTTTCGAATGAAACTTTTTTCAAATGGTTTCTATTATGTTCTTTTTTTAAAAAAATGTGAAACATTTGAATATCGACTTTCAATTGTTTTTGTTATTCAATTTAGACAAGAAAGATGGATACTGCGAAAATTCGAGTGATTTTTGAATACTAGTTCCGACGCGGAACTAACGCGGCAGAAACAGCCCGCAATATCAATGCTGCGTTTGGAGAGGGGTCTACTAATGAACGCACCGTGCGATTTTGGTTTAAACGCTTTCGTGATGGAAATTTCGACATAAAGAACGAGCCACGAGGAAGACCGCCCACACAGGTGAATAACGATGAATTAAGAGAGATAATGGAAGCCGACCCTAGTCAAACTACCCAGGAATTAGCGGCATGGTTTAACGTTACCTTACCCACAATATTGACTCACTTGCGTCAAATCAATAAAATAAAAAAATACGAAAAATGGGTGCCTCATGATTCGAGTGATTTTTCGCAGTATCCATCTTTCTTGTCTAAATTGAATAACAAAAACAATTGAAAGTCGATATTCAAATGTTTCACATTTTTTAAAAAAAGAACATCATAGAAACCATTTAAAAAAAGTTTCATTCGAAAACCTCAAACCATGAAGATTCTATGTCAATTCAAAGAACCTATTGCAATAAAACGGCAATTTCATACTTTAACCCCTATTACTTCGATTGTTTTGCTGTTTTACGATTTACTACTCTTCTTACTAGAATGAATTGATAACGCTACAGGGTCGATAACACTATCACGCACGCCCGAGTCTTATTTTATTCATACTAGTCAGAAAACAGAAGTTTATTTCAACGTAAAGAATTTACACTCGTTTGTTGAATGTCCGGGTGCAATGTAAGCCGCTGGTTTCGGGTTTCGTTGTAGTGGAGAAAAAGTTATCAAATAAAAACTCCACTCTGACCATCTTTTCTCAACCGAAATAATAAAAAATTAAATACTTATCCCTTTTTTATCGCAAGCCTGGTTTTAGGGTTCCTTACTCGAAGGGTGCCAAACGGAACCCTATTACTAAGACTTCACTGTCTGTCTGTCTGCCTGTCACCAGGCTGTGTCTCATGAACCGTGATAGCTAGACAGTTGAAATTGTCACAGATGATGTACGAGTATTTCTGTTGCCGCTATAACAACAAATACTAAAAACAGAATAAAATAAATATTTAAGGGGGGCTCCCATACAACAAACGTTGTCTAAAGACAGCGCTCGCAATATAGCGGTTTCTATAGATGGCGTTTTCTCAAATTCGATCTTTGTGTAATGTTGTAGAGATAATGGCACGGAACCCTTCTTGCGCGAGTCCGACTCGCAATTGGCAGGCTTTTTAAGTTTAATTTTTGTTAATGTTTTTTATTGTGCAATAAAGTGTAACAAACAAACATAATTGACTATTTGGAAAATATCGTTACCTATGTAGATCTTACACATTTGAGAGTGCCCGAAGCCGCGTGCATGCATTCAGCGGCTGACGTACGTATATTGAGTTTGTCAGAATCGTGGCAAGTGGTAATCTCTGAAATGGCGAATGTAAGAGCAGCCTTAACGGGGGCTTGATAGATAGATAGATAGATAGATAGATAGATAGATAGATAGATAGATAGATAGATAGATAGAATATTCTTTATTGTATGTACACCAGGAATTACATATGAGAATTTAACAATAACATAGTACAGTACAATTGGCGGCCTTATTACTAAGAGTAATTTCTTCCAGACAACCATTGACGGAAAAAAAATGAGAAGCTAAATGACGGGTAGTCGGTAGTCGGGGCTTTAACTCTTGCTTCACCTTGCAGGCTCCGACATCGGCGGCTCCACCCGCATGCCCGCGTTCTACTGCGGGCTATTCGGGCACAACCCCACGGCTGGCTACACCAGCCTCAAAGGTAATAAAATATTTATATTTTAGAATGAGCGGTGGTAGCCTAGTGGGTAGAACATTGGACTCGGATGCGAGACACCCAGGTTCGATTCCCAGCGCGGGCATGTACCTATGACTTTGTTTTCTAAGTTATGTAGGTACATTTGTGAAGTTATAGTAGCAATACCACTCGCTAACTGTGAAGGAAAACATCGTGAGGAAACCTGAGTGTCTGAGCTATTCATATACCTCAGCGCTTGAAATCGCCAATCCGCGGTGGGCACGCGTGGTGATTAAGCCCATACTCTCTCTCTGAGAGAAGGCCTGTGCCCTACAGCGGGACGTATATAATAGGCTGCTTATGATTTCAGAATACACAGTTCCAGACCACAATACAATACAAATAATAATACAATATTAAAGTAAAATGCTTGTTGCGATACTGTAAGAAAATATTGTTTATTGTACCAGGAAAACACAAACATAAAATATTTACAAAAATACACTACAATTGGCGGCCTTATTGCTTTATAGGCTATAAGCAATAAGATTGCTATAAGTTATAGCAATATCTTTCGGGCAACCGACGATGGAGTGTTGCTAAAGGAAAAGTGAGACGGGCAGTCGGTGCAAACATGAATATGCAAATTAAGCGTTCTTGATGCCTTATGGCCCCATAAACCAAATTAATAAAAAAAAACATACCGTCGATCATTAGTGATTTGATTACGATATACGATGTCAATAACGTCGAAAATAACAATCCCGTAACTGCATTTTAGCAAACGTGCCGCGCAGCACTTTTGCGGACACGATTTTTTTATACCTTAGGCTCGTGTGAGGTAAGAACTCTACTCATGCGCACCCATTTTATTGTAAAAATACCAATAAACTTTTATTAAAATAGTACGTTTTAAACTTAATATCATCTCGACAAATGTATTTTTTTTCTTTTGAATCTGCGAATGCATGGTGGAAGTGCCGTCAACTAAGTGCCAAACCATACAACGTACCCTTTTAACCGATTTCAAAAAAGAGGAGGTTCTCTATTCGCCGGAATCTCTTGTTCAATGTTTAAAAGTACTGCCTCACGCACTCGCTGGGTACATTAGCACAATGACAGCACTAAAGATCAATATGAGAAAAAAATCGTTCGTGTTTGTGGGGCCCCCCGAGACGTGATGCCCTAAGCGATTGTTAATCATCATCATCATCAGCCCACCTCTGCCCACTGCTGGGTATAGGCCTTTTCCCCATCACGCCATTTTTCGCAGTCTCTCGCCGTTCGCATCCACGGGCCCCCTGCTTACCTAATAGGAAAATTAATCCTAGATTAGCATATATCAATCAATCAATTAATTTTTATCACACCTGCTCTGAAAATACATACTAATTATACCAATTACAGGGAAGAAACGCCTTTATCCCGCCCTTCAAATCCTTTCATCCCAAGGTATGGAAGTTTGTATGAAAATCCTTCCGACCCAAGGGTGGGAAGTATGTATGAAATTCCATTACATACCCGGTTTTTTTTTTTTATTTGTCAGCAGTCATACTGCAAAGAGACTTTAACTGTCTACTAATTAAATTTCAAGTAAATTGTTACTGGCCACATACAGTTTTTTTTTTACCAGTTACCAACCTCCTTGGTGCATACAGAAAATTAAAAACGAAATTATTTTTGTATATAAAACGTGCGGAATCACGGAAGAAGTGGCTGCATGACCTTATGATCTTAGCCTACTCCAGAAACGGGCGAATAAAAAAAGGAAAAGCCCGCGCATTTTCGCAAAAACTTCGATTGATTTAGCATTTATCTTTGTGATAATTTTCCTCGTAGGTGTAATAAAAAGCACTATACATACCTCAGGATAAAGTACAGTTCCATACCTCAAATGGTTTGCGCCCCTCGCAAGCTCGTGGCGCAAATGCCATAATCTCGGTATGGAACTGTCACTTTCTTCCCTCTGAAGTAATGTACTATTATTTGTAAACATAGGTGAATTATACCTTTGGGCGTACAGACTTAATTACAATGAAAATTATGTTAAATAAAATGTCACTACTGTTTTCATATTTTTGAGCAAACAAAAAAAAACACACAATATTCAAATTATTGTTAAAAAAGATATATAAATATAAGATTCTAATCCAGGACTGATTATCCAACACAATCAGTCGGTCCCTAAATGTTGAGGCCCGTGGCCGTTAACGGGGATCGCTGTAGAGTGGTCTCTGTGGGTTAATCGGCTTTGCAATGTCCATCGAACAGCCATAGTAAACCATGAACCGTAGTTTTATGAAATAATGAAGTAGGACCCTGGTGGAATTTAAGTGTCGTTTCCTTGCTGATCTGAAACAATAAGGAACTCAAGAACTGAGGATACTCAAAATATTCTGTAGGTACCTACTGCATCAGGGCATTTATCAGCCGCCCGCGAAGTCACTTGTCAATTGGAAGAATATGTCGCGGCGTACGAATTATATTTACCTGCCCCCCGCACACTGCGCCTCGTAAGATTTTCTTTCAGTTGATAAGTGACTTCGTGGGCGGCTGACGAACGCGCTAATGCAGTAGCTAGCTAGCTACAAATCCGTTCTCTCCAGGGTCGGCTCTAAGATCGGGCGAGCACGACACGATGGCGGCCATAGGGTTCGTGTCTCGACACTGCAGCGACCTGGCGCCCCTTACCAAGGTCGTGGCTGGAGACAAGGCAGCGGACCTCAAGCTGGATAGAGACGTCGATATCAAGGTTTCATAATTATTCTCTTTCTGTCATGGCCATAGGCTGTGTAGCAATTCAGCGAGGGTGTTGTGTGTTTACGTCTATTTTATTTAACACCAACTGGCCCGACAGTAATTTTCCTGTCACACACATACATACACATATACACACACTCACTCACGCGCACACACACACACACACACACACACACACACATACACACACACACACACACACACGCATGTTTACATCCATTTAAATATCTGTTTTGATATTAAGGTTTGCATTGTGTTACAGGATGTAAAATTTTTCTACGTGGAGACTGGAACGGATCTACGTGTCAGCCCGATTTGCGGCGACCTTCGCAAGGCAATGTCAAAGTAAGTTTATTTCTGTTTGAAATATTACCTCACCTGACCGTCAGCCTAATGTGGCATGCACAGCTTTGTTCATTTTTATTTATGGGAAATAAACATATTTTTTTTACTTTTACTTAGATAGTGAACAAATAGTGAAAAATAGTGTGTTATGTCTCTAAGTGTCGCACTAGTTTTAATACTATAATCGTAATTTGTTGCCTTGCCTTGAAAATGTCTACATATATTAAATATCTACATATATACTATTTGAGAAAAATATATAACATATTTATTTACATATTATTGTCTAACCTGCTTTTGCTTATGCTCTTAGTTCATTCATTAAATTCTCAGCTTTGCTTAATAACGTGCGATGAACTTATCCAAACAATTAATCACTCTCTTAATATCAGTCTCAGTCCCCATACTAGACGTTATCTCTGTGTTGATTTGAGCTCTACTTATGGCTTTAGACAAAGTAAAAAATGTTGCCACTGACCTTGACAATACTGTCAAAGTTGGTGAGTCTTTTATGGTGAGTGAGGCTGAGAAGTGTAAAGCCCTTCTGGAAGAATCTGAAAAATCCTTTAAATTTGTCGTACAGAACATAAGAAGCATTGAACATAATATAGACAGCTTTAGAGTTTTCTTATCCAGACTCAACATTGACAACGATTTTATTATACTCACTGAATGCTGGCTTTCTAAAGTAGGTGCTCTTCCAGTCATTGCAAATTTTACTCCACATCCGTCTGCAAAACACATTAACCAAAATGGTGGGGTTACCGTTTATGCTCGAAATAATCTTAATGTAAGGGTTGATGAGCCGGATTTGGATGATGCTGACTGCCTTACCATTAAAATAGATAAGAGTCTTGTTTTAGTTTGTATATACAGGTCACCATCTTTTGCAAACATTGAACGCTTTTTAAATTCCCTTGATAAACTGCTCCAAAGCCTTAAAATGTTTTCAAACATACTGCTTGTAGGAGACATTAATATTGATGTTAAGGATGGTAGTACTGATACTAGGTACTGCGAATATCTGAATCTACTTGCAACAAACGGACTTCTTCCTGGTCATTTATTTCCGACTAGGGGTCCAAACTGTATCGATCACTGTTTTGCTAAATTAAATAACGCACTAACTACAGTGGTTTGTAATTCAACGGTGACTGACCACAGCTGTTTGATTATATCGGCGAAGAAAAAACAAATAAGTCAAAATAGGGAACATCGTATCTGTAAAAAAACAGACTACCAAAAAGCTCTACTGGAACTAGAGAGCATAGAATGGGATGAATTTCTCTCCTCTAATGACCCAAACGTGATAACACATAAGTTTCTAACTTCAGTCTCGACTACTATTCGGAAATATACTACTGTACACAGAGTCCCCAATAGAAAAGCTTGTTTGAAGCCATGGGTTACGCCGGGTCTAACTCGATGCATGAGATTCAGAGACAAACTACATTTAAAGTGCAGAAAGAAACCGCAGGATATCACAGGGCAGGTAATTTACAAAAGGTATAGGAATTTTTGCAACAACTTATTAAATAAACTCAAAAGAAAGTACGAAAGAGATGAGCTAAACAAAAACAAACAAGATATAAAAAAAACCTGGGATACTATTAGGGAGATATGTAACATAAACAAATCAAGAGCACCCGTCACCGATATATTAAATTTTAAAGAAACTCCCCAAGATTCTGTGAATTACATTAATGGCTTTTTTGTAGACGTTGGGAAAAAGCTAGCCGAGGAGGTTTTTAAAAATATAAATACCACAGAAGCTGAACTACTTTCCGAAATTAGTCCTGATGAAAATACACCATTAAATTCTATGACTATGCTACCAACTGACGAACTTGAAATAAAAAAAGTCATCATGTCCCTAAAAACCACGTCTTCCACAGGTTGGGATGGTATTTCCTCAAATTTTCTCAAGTTAGCTGTGGACTGTCTGTCAAAACCAATTGCATACCTCTGTAATTTATGTTTGTCCTCAGGCGTCTTTCCGAATTCCCTTAAAGAATCTATTATTATTCCGGTGTATAAGTCTGGGGGTAGGGACAGTATCAGTAATTATAGACCTATATCACTATTACCAACTTTGGCCAAGATCTTGGAGAAACTGATTAACTTTAGACTCCTTCATTACCTCGAAAAGGGAGGTATTTCTACTACTGATGCTATTGATACATTGGTGAGACACGTAGTCGGTATGCTTGACTCGAAGAGAAAGTGTCTTAGCATTTTCCTTGATTTGGCCAAGGCATTTGATACTGTCTCTATCCCCTTACTCATACGTAGATTGGAGTTGGTTGGCGTTCGCGGTGTGGCCTTGGACCTCCTTACGAGCTATCTCAATAATAGGAAGCAGGTTGTTAGAGTCCTCGACGAAGAAGGTCATTCTATCGTTAGCGACAAAATGGACGTTTCTTTTGGAGTCCCACAGGGTTCGGTTCTGGGGCCGACCCTATTCTTAATTTACATTAATAACTTGTGTTCTAAGCAGCTTAATAATGCAAAAATCATAACATTTGCTGATGATACAGCAGTCATATTTGATGGTGGGTCTTGGGATGAGGTGAAGGTGATAGCGGAAACAGGCTTTCGAGAGATTATGTCATGGCTTAACAAAAACGTGCTTACCCTTAATCTAAAGAAGACAATGTATATGACTTTTAGCATAAGAAACAACACCCAGCCGAAGATAGATCTCAACCTAAAAGCCCATACATGTGAGAATGGTTCCGTGTGTAATTGTTATGTCCTTTCTCAAACCGACACTATTAAGTATCTAGGCGTAGAAATAGACAAAAACCTAAATTGGAAAAAACAGATAAATTTGTTAAGTTCTAGAGTACGAAAGTTGATTTGCATTTTCAGAAGAATAAGGCATGTCAATGATCAACCTACTATTAAAATAACTTACTATGCTCTGTGTCAATCGATTTTATCGTACGGGATAGTTGCATGGGGTGGAGCTAAAAAAACTATTTTGATTAAAGCTGAGAGGGCTCAAAGAGCTATTATCAAAGTAGCAATGTTCAAGACGTACCAATACCCCACAAGAGACCTATACCGGGAATTTCAAGTTCTAACTGTACGTCAATTATTCATAAAACAAATATTACTTCGACAACACTCTCTCCCGGGATTAGATGTTTTAGCACAGAGAAGGAAACATGCTACATATAAGGTTCCTTCATGTAAAACTGCTTTTGCTCAGGACTTTTCTTTGTTCCTTGCGCCCTATTTGTATAATAGGGTCGGGAAATCGTTGACTTTAAATAATTGTACCAAATTTCAATGTAAAAGGATTCTTGCTAAATTTCTGGGCGAATTGGATTATGAGTCAACTGAGAATATACTAAGAGTAATAAAATAAATAATATGTACGGTACTATAAAAAATATATAAATGAATAAGTATTGTATATGTTTATGTGTATTATTATAAAAAGACAATATTTATGATATACATAAATAACATATTTTTAAAAATTTTATGTAATATAATATATACATTTTACATTTCATTTCTAACTATTTTGTATATAATCATATCTATATATCTATGTGGGATTTATGTATGCACTTAAAGGCAGAGGCAAATTGGAAGTATAAAAGTAATATTGTAAAAGTAATAATAATATTGGTAAAAGTAATATTGTATAAGAAAAAAAATAAAATAAAATAAATAAATGCATGTCCATGTCATAGTAAATTATAGATCACAATTAAGTTATTGTAATGTTGTTCAACTATTATTAATCAAATCTAATTAATTTCCGTTAAATGTTTTCTTTTAATAGAAAATTTAGAAGTAAAATTATCTGTTCACTCTAAACAATTTCCTTGCTCTGTATAAGACACTATCAGTAGTCCAGTTAACGAAGACCTACCTTAACTTGGAACATGATTTGATAAAGAGCTCCACCTTACTTGGTCTCTGCAAGAACGAGAACCTACCTTGCCGTCATACAGTTTTTACTAGTACGGAGGGTAGTAGTATCGTTTTGGCTGTTGCTAGTAAAATAGATTGCGTTAATTACTGCATTAAAAATCAAGATGTCTACATTTTAAGTTACCGATCGGATGCATGTAAACACTATTCGGTCTTGTTTGTGGGGAGTTGATTCTGTTGGGGCACTCTTGGGACGGAGTTGTGTCGTCCAAAAGCAGGTCCGCCGGACTAACATGAGAGGCGTAGACTTGTAGATTAAAAACTTCCTGAACCCTGGTTTCTGAATTGAGAATCTCACAAAATAATTACCGAAAGAAATCAGAAATCAAGAATTTATTTCAACGTAACGCATTTACATTTTGCTTGTTGAATGTCAATGTACAATGTTATCCGCTGTGTTCGAGTCGACTTCTAGTGGAGAAATTAGACGTGATGCCGTCTAAGTAAATGAGGCTGTCTAAGTAAATGAGGCTGTCTAAGTAAATGCATCAACGAGGCTGTCTAAGTAAATGCATCAACGAGGCTGTCTAAGTAAATGAGGCTGTCTAAGTAAATGAGGCTGTCTAAGTAAATGCATCAACGAGGCTGTCTAAGTAAATGAGGCTGTCTAAGTAAATGCATCAACGAGGCTGTCTAAGTAAATGCATCAACGAGGCTGTCTAAGTAAATGAGGCTGTCTAAGTAAATGAGGCTGTCTAAGTAAATGCATCAACGAGGCTGTCTAAGTAAATGCATCAACGAGGCTGTCTAAGTAAATGAGGCTGTCTAAGTAAATGCATCAACGAGGCTGTCTAAGTAAATGCATCAACGAGGCTGTCTAAGTAAATGAGGCTGTCTAAGTAAATGAGGCTGTCTAAGTAAATGAGGCTGTCTAAGTAAATGCATCAACGAGGCTGTCTAAGTAAATGCATCAACGAGGCTGTCTAAGTAAATGAGGCTGTCTAAGTAAATGAGGCTGTCTAAGTAAATGCATCAACGAGGCTGTCTAAGTAAATGCATCAACGAGGCTGTCTAAGTAAATGCATCAACGAGGCTGTCTAAGTAAATGAGGCTGTCTAAGTAAATGCATCAACGAGGCTGTCTAAGTAAATGCATCAACGAGGCTGTCTAAGTAAATGAGGCTGTCTAAGTAAATGCATCAACGAGGCTGTCTAAGTAAATGCATCAACGAGGCTGTCTAAGTAAATGAGGCTGTCTAAGTAAATGCATCAACGAGGCTGTCTAAGTAAATGAGGCTGTCTAAGTAAATGAGGCTGTCTAAGTAAATGCATCAACGAGGCTGTCTAAGTAAATGCATCAACGAGGCTGTCTAAGTAAATGAGGCTGTCTAAGTAAATGCATCAACGAGGCTGTCTAAGTAAATGCATCAACGAGGCTGTCTAAGTAAATGCATCAACGAGGCTGTCTAAGTAAATGCATCAGTCTCAATCTTTCTGGAGAGAGACGGTGATGCTAATGGCTAGTGTTTATTACTTCAAGTCGTTGATTACACGCATGGGATCTTGTTAAGTAGGTACTCGTAGGAATGTTGCGTTGGTTCGGACATGTGGAGAGGATGAAGGAAGAAACATTGACGAAACAAATATATATGACGGAAGCGGGCGCGCTGCGGTGGCAACACTGTTTCATTTATTTATTTTTTATTTATTTATTATTGCAAGAAAAATAATTACATTACAGTTAAAACTATTGCGTAATTAATTGCATTAAACATTAAACATTATTTACATCACACATTATTACATTTAAAAATTATAAAAATTAGAACGTTAAAATTATATACATATGTACAATTTACTTTAGATTTAATTTAAAATTAAGATTAATTCAAAAAAAAAAAAAAACAAAATTTAAAGTACAATTCATGAAATGAGGAATGTCAGTTATTCATAAAATTTAATTTTTTACAATTATTCACATGTCTATAAATAAATTCGATTAAAAAGATAAATGTTGCATAAAACTGTCTGCGCGTGGCGACGGGCGCCACGTGATTTTTTTCTCTGTGGGCGCCACTCTGCAACCGACCTGCCTGTCGATCGGACGTGTTGATTTAGTAAAACAACAATTTCAAATAAACGTGGTTCAGTATACTTGAGCCTTTTCATTTGCTTGAGGACCCACCATGGAGCCTGAAGACTCCCAAGATCGCCCACAGTATGCCTCTAAAGACCCTGAGGCGACATATAGATCGAATGTGGGTGGAAGGGAGGGTAAGGGACGTCCGAGGCGGACATACTTCGACCAAATAGGGGATGTTTTAGCAAAGGTGCATGATAAAAAGTATCCGCAACCGGCATGCGCGTATGCAAAGACTAATGAATGTTGGGAAAGCGAAAGTGATCTTTCGGGATCGTGGCAAGTGGCAGACCCTGGTCTCTGCCTACCCATCCGGGATGCAGGCGTGAGTTTATGTCTGTATGTCGTGCCAACTGATGTATTGCATTTAAGATGATTTGATAGACGATGGTCAGAGTGGAGTTGTTTTTTCGCTGTCTTTTTCTCCGCAACAACTCCACCCGAAGGCAGCGGATAACATTCAACAGAATGTAAATTATTTACGTCGAAATAAATTCTTGATTTCTGGTTTGATTTCTCAACTCGTCCCTCGCCCTTGCAGCGTAATAAAGAGACTGTCGGAAGGCGCGGCGAGCACCGGCGGCGCGCCGACCGCCTACACGCACCGCGCATTCGCGCACACTTTCGCGCTGTGGAAGCATCACATGTATAAGGAGCGCGACAGCTTCCCGAAGCAGCTCGCCAATAATCAGGGCGAGGCCAGAGGGCTGGTGGAGCTGCCGAAAAAGGTGCGTCAAACGTTTTATAAATAACATTTGATCTGTATAAAATACATAATTATACACTGGATTTATGTCTGCCTGCATTAATTAAGATTTTTATTTGCGCCAATATACAGTTTCTTAAAAAAACACTGGTTTAATAGCTTAAATGAGTTCGACAATTTAGTCCGAACAAACATTATCGATCTTATTTAACCTATTAAACTACAGTTTTATTCAAGGAAATATGGATTGGCGCAAATAAAAATCTTAATTAATGCAGACAGACATAATTCAAGTCCATAATTATGTAATTTTTTTCAATAAATTTGGAAATAATCATTTGTATAGGAAACGTTCCACCTTAAGAATAACATTTTATCTTACAATTTTCTTACATTTAACAGAAGTAAACTGCAGCAGACAAACCAGCAGTGCCCATTTGTCATCATCATCAGTGGCCACTGCAGGACATAGGCCTCCCTCCCTGTGATGTGCCATTAGAAATCAGAAATCAATAATTTATTTCAACGTAAATAATTTACATTCTGTTTGCTGAATGTCAATGTACTATGTTACTATGTTAGCCGCTGCCTTCGGGCCGTATTTGTAGTGACCATCTTTTCTCAAATCATCTTAAGGCTGTTATCATGTGGAGCTCGCTCATAGGATTGACATTTTTAATTATTGTAATAATTGAAATTTTTAATTACTTTAATATTTGAAATTTTTAATTATTTTAATAATTGAAATTTTTAATTATAAATAAATATTTGATAAACGTGGTCTGAAAGTTAGATGCATAGTTAAATTAAGCACAGTTCACATATAGTTTTGGTTAGTTTACGTAGTTTTTATTAAAAAAAGGTTGTTTCCAAAATTATAAAATTTGGAATCAAATTATCTCAATAAAAACTACGTGCGGGATAAGGAAATTGTCCGCAATTATATTATCTATCAAACTCTCAGACCACATTTATGAAAAGTATACTGAATTTTAAAACCTATTTAGAGGCTAAAAATTCCACCCATGCCGGGACTTGAACCCGCGACCTCTGGCTAACCGTGCCAGCGCTCTCCCAACTGAGCTAATGGGCAAGTGCAAGCATCGGCGAAATTTCGAGCCTCACTGCTCCCACTGATTAGCCACTCTGGAGTGGCCGCCGCGCGTACTTACCTTTTCGATACCTACACGGGAAGTGGGACAGGGCTCACTGTACGTACACACACAATTAAATCCTCCATTCCATTGCAGTTGCTGGGCCTGAGTCCCTACACTCTGGCTGCGATCCTGAAACTGTTGGACGAGCAAGTTCTACCGATGCCCGACCCAGTCTGGGCTGAGGACCTCACCCAGACCCTGAGAGATGACCTCACGGTAAGACGGGATATCAATGACACTTTACCAATATAACACAAGTCAAGGTTTGCTTGTGCTTACAACTGAGAATAACACAATAAAAAAATAAAAGCTTCGTAATACTTTTTAACGAAACTGAACCAGATTTGATTATTGATAATGATTAATTTTTGATAAGTTTATTTCCAATTCTTAGCACGATCAAACCTCGATTTGTGTCCTCTAAGTGTATTGGTAAAGTGTCATTGCGATCCGGCATGTCGTTTGTAAATAAGAACTAAATTACGTTTGTATGGGAATTGCTCCTTGAGAGGCCGCCTTACAGACTAGGTAGGTATAGGAGGATAATTATCCTAAATGTCAGTTATTTTATTGTCTAGATAGGCCTCAGACTAAATTTATTAAGAGTGTACTACTTTTTTACAATAACTAAATATCCAGACGTAATAGCAGCCTTATTAATTTGTCTTATTTATAAAAAGTCGATTCCACTAAAATGCTCTTAAGACAGAGTTAAAACCGGTTTATGGCAGGAATTCCTGTTATAACTTAGCTTTGACTCCTCCTTAGTGGAATCGACTTTTTATAAACAAGACTGAATATGTTTTAAGTACTATTCTATTTCACATATAGATTAGTTGTTTTTTCAGCGATGTAACCTTTGTAATATCGATGTAATTTCCATTTTTATGTACAATAAAGTGGTCACTGGTCTACAGTGATAGTTAAAAACATAGAGGTCTAGCTAGCGCTAAAAAATTACCCCACGTTCAATTGTGGGATGGCCGGCGGGGCTTGTCAATTGTGTTACCTATCGGAGCGAGTTCAGAATTACCCGGAAAAATATCTATGCACCTACCACAGTCAGACCGCCATCTTCCGTGATATTTCGACGTGTTATATCATCATGAAGTCAATGGTTTGATTTTTTTTTTTATAAAACCAATCGTAAGTTACGCTGTCATTTACTATCACCCAATCAACATTCACGTCGTCGCGCATTGCGCACAGAACGAACCAATCACATAGTGATTTACTCTACAACACGTCTTGCGCTCATTTCATTGGTACAGACTAATCGTGAGGACAGGGGCCGTTTTTGAGAGTGAATTTTGTAGGAACAAATACTTCTATGGTTTTTTTTTTCGTCTTCTATCTATCTTTTCAATATCAACGACTAAGAAAATTTGTTCTACCTACTAATCATTGTAACAGCACCCTTACATCATTATTACTGTCCCGTGTCCCAGAGCCTCCTAGGAGACAACGGGGTGCTGCTATTCCCGAGCGCGCCCCACCCGGCGCCTTACCACTACACGGCGTTCCTGCGCCCCTTCAACTTCGCCTACTGGGGGGTATTCAATGCGCTGCGGTTCCCGTCCACTCAGGTAAGGTTACTCAATTCAATTCAAATCATCATCAGCCATTTGACGCCCACTACAGGACATAGGCCTCCCTCATGATTTTCATAATCATGTGGGGTTTTAACATAATCGCCACGCTTGGCAGGCGGGTTGGCGATCGCCGTATGCGGTTGGAATCTCAGGAAGACGCTGTTGCCCGTCTCCTGGTAATCGATTTCCTTTCAATTCATATATTTTTATTCATTATTACAGAATGTTTACTTAATGAAAGTCAAAGTTGTTAGTTTCACAATTAATAGATTATGTGGAGAAGAAGCTAACAAAGAAACTCCACATTTATTCTTTTCAAAACACGTTTTAACTTCATTAACAGAGTTTTCAACTTAAAATACTAGTCATTAATGTGTTGAACACTAGTCACAATCGTATTGTAATTAATATTAATCTACTGTTTAATGCCAAACATCTTTGTCTTCTAAATAATCCTTGATGTTATAGTAAGCTTTTTTGCACAGAATGTGCTTAACACATTTTTTAAACCGCGTTGGAGGTAACTCTAATATATCTTGAGGCATTTTGTTGTAGATCCTTATACAGTGCCCCATAAAGGACGTATTAACTATATAGTGCCCCATAAAGGATGTATTAACGCAACGTTATTAAGGCTGTTCAATGCGCTGCGGTCCCCGCCCACTCAGGTGAGGTAAAGCAACGTTATTAAGGCTGTTCAATGCGCTGCGGTCCCCGCCCACTCAGGTGAGGTAAAGCAACGTTATTAAGGCTGTTCAATGCGCTGCGGTCCCCGCCCACTCAGGTGAGGTAAAGCAACGTTATTAAGGCTGTTCAATGCGCTGCGGTCCCCGCCCACTCAGGTGAGGTAAAGCAACGTTATTAAGGCTGCTCTTACGTGAAGCATGCTGTCTCGCTCACACGATCTAACATTTTTAGAGATTGTAAAAAAAATTGTATACTTTTGATATGTGGTCTGAGGGTTTGATCGATAATTTAAATACAATTTTGTTTTCCTATACTTTTTAATACAGAGAAGTTTCCAAAATAACTTATTTTAGTATTAAAATTTTCTCAATTGAAAACTAGGTGCAGGATAAGAAAAAATGTTTCTTGTATGTCCGTAATTTTATTATCTACTAGCTGTGCCCGCGACTCCGTTCGCGTACATTTCGATTTTTACGAAGCAGCATTTGTATGGGAGCCACGTCTTATCATAACTGGAGCTAGAATTTAAATAGCCTATCCTGTGTCCCAGATGTCTATATGTTTTTATACCAAATTTCATCAAATTCGGATAATTGGTTTAAGAGTTATGGAGGAACATACATACATACATACACACATACAGAAAAAAATTCTAAAAATCGTGAAATTAGTTTCAGTATCATATATTGAGCCTATAAACACAATATCTCTGAAAACAAACTAACTTACTCCATGACCGACCCTTATAGATTTATTATTAGTATAGATCAAACCCCTCAGACCACATTTTTCAAGAGTAAAATAATTTTATTACAATAACTAAATATGTTGAATTGTGCGAGCGAGACAGCACGCTCCACGTAAGAGCAGGCTTAAGGCTCAAGGTTTGTTTTAATCGTAGGTCAAGGCATACTGACACAGACGTGGAGCGCATTGAAGCATCAATCTAATAATTTACATAGCTTATTGGCCCTTAGAGTCATCTTGGACATGATATTATCATAATGTCATAATGTTATCATTAAAACCTATCTTATAAGTATTCCACTGTAAGAAATGTACTTACAATATCACTGACTTGCCCCCGGTTTCTCGTACACCAGCAGTATGCTACTCGTTTCTTCTTTCCGTCTCCACTGTCCGTCTGTCTGTCTGTCACCAGGCTTTATCTCATGAACCGTGATAGCTAGACAGTTGAAATATTCACAGCCGATGTATTTCTGTTGCCGCTATAACGACAAACACTAAAAACAGAATAAAATAAATATTTAATTGGGCTCCCATACAACAAACGTTGTCTAAAGACAGCGCTCGCCATTCAGTGGTCATCTATGTAACCTTCACAGCGCCAATGTCATGTCGGCAAATGTCAAAGCTTCTTGATGGTTTCTGTAGACGGCGCTGTTCTCAATGTACCTAATCTATCTTGTCTCGATCTTTGTCGAATGTGGTATGGAACCCGTCGTGCGCGAGTCCGACTCGCACTTGGCTGGTTTTTTTTTATGTACTTTGGCCTAGACTTAGTGACGGCTGTTGGTTGGTGGTTTGTTGGTGTGGGAGAGACACGGAGATTAGCATCGTAATTATGTTACGCAGTCACTTCAGGATACCACATGTACATTGATTAAGTTTTCGTTTAGTTACAATAACTTTTGTAAACTAATTCGTGTACTCTTCATAAATTACTCGATACCCGCCCTCACCTTTAACTTACTCATAATAAAGTAAGTTAAAGGTGACTTCACAAATAAGTGGCATGTTTCTGTAATGTCTCCGTATTAAATAAATAAATAAATAACTATACAGAGGCGCGCCGGTAGAAAAAGAAAACATGGCTCCGTAACATCAGAGAATGGGACTGGAGTTGCCAGCGTCGAATATTTATTTCGCTTGGCAAAGAGAAGAGAGGAATATGCAGAGCTAACGGCCAACTGAAAGAAGATGGAAAGAAGAAGAAGAAGCTATTAAATTAACGCTATCTCCACATCGTTTATTAAAATAAAATAATGCGAACAGACAGTTCCGATTGGTGTGCGCGCAGCCGAAATCAATCTCAGTCAGAACCTGACATGTTTTGGATACGACACCGTTACGAATTTACAAGCGAAGAATTCCTGGAGAATTTGACGCTTCGATACTGCTCCAGTACTTGTTTGAGCTGACCCTTAGTCTCTACATTAGATAGTAATCAAGTAGAGTGTCTTCATCGCTCCGCGCTTAAATAACCAATCCGGCGATGAGCACTTGTGGTTATTAAGCCCGTACCCTCTCTGGGAGAAGGCCGGTAGGCTCTGCAATGTGTATATCACACCATGTATTGTATATGGGCTATATATAAGTTGGGAGTGGCATGATAACTTTATTTAAAAGTGGCGACAGGCAAGATCCCACAAATTTCAGACCAGTCTCGGTTCTACCCGTTTTGAGTAAAATATTCGAGAAAATAGTTCTAGGTCAGCTACTTACACACTTTAATAATTATCAACTTTTTCATAGTGAACAATTTGGTTTCACGCAAGGGCGGTCTACGACGGATGCTGGTGTCACATTAGTTAAACATATATTTAGTGCATGGGAGGATCGGAAGGATGCTATAGGTGTCTTCTGTGACTTGTCGAAGGCATTTGACTGCGTAGACCATAAAACACTTCTCTTAAAATTAAAACACTACGGAGTGAATGGGAGGAGCTTAAAACTTATGAGATCATATTAAGAAGGGAGGGTTCAAAAAGCTGATATAAATAGGACTAAATCATCAGGGTCGGAGGTTAAGATGGGAGTACCACAGGGATCTATTTTGGGGCCGTTTCTTTTCCTCGTATATGTAAATGATTTGCCGTTCGTTCATGGTTCAAAACATGTCAGAGATAGTATTGTTTGCAGATGACACGTCACTTATTTTTAAGATTAAGAGACAAGAAAATGACCTTGCGGATACAAATAATGCTCTCTCTAAGGTACTATATTGGTTTACTTCTAATAACTTAGTATTAAATTCAAAAAAGACAAAATGTATAAAATTCACACTACCAAATGTCAAAATGGTTGACAGCAATGTTATATTGGGGAATGATAAACTAGACCTTGTAGAAGAAACTGTATTTCTGGGTATCACAATTGATGCAAAGCTTCAATGGGGTCCTCATATAGGAAAATTGGCAAATAGGCTCAGTTCTGCAGCATACGCAGTTAAAAGAATCCGGGAACTAACTGATGTCGCAACTGCTAGGCTTGTTTATTTTAGTTACTTCCATAGTATTATGTCCTATGGTATACTACTGTGGGGTCGGGCAGCAGACATTGAGACCATCTTTGTCCTGCAGAAGAGAGCGATCAGATTCATATATAAGCTAGGCAATAGAGATTCGTTAAGAGATTTCTTTAAAGAAACTAACATCCTAACAGTTGCTAGTCAGTATATCTATGAAAATATTATGTACGTTAGGAAAAATATCAGTGACTTTAAAACTGTAGGTAGCCAACACAATGTAAATACTAGAAATAGACATAAACTTTCGTTCCCAAAATTTAGGCTGGCAAAGGTTAATACATCCTTTATGGGGCATTGTATACGTTTCTACAATAAGATCCCTGAGGATATAATAAGCTTGCCAGAAGCGCGATTCAAAAAATGTGTGAAGCACACTTTGTGCCAAAAAAGCTACTATAACATTAAAGATTATTTAGATGACAAAGATGTCTGGAATTAAAGCCAGTTCAATGCATGAGTTTTAGTACATTTATATAAATCCTGTAAATTAAGGACTTGAAAAGACTAAGTTTGGAGTTTTTTTGTCCATTTTTTCTCCAAAATGATCTAGATTTTGAAATGGACACCTAGTTTAACTTGTAACGTTCATTAAGTCGCAGTTTCTGTGCTACTTTGAATAAAAAATTTTGATTTTGATTTTGATTTTCGAAGAAACAGTTCCCAGGTTTTGTGTTGCTCTACTAACAACACGTTGTATGAGAATGTACTAAGCCTATATAAATATAAACAATAAAATGTTTATTTCATCAACTTAAAATACATTTGTCTTAACAGTATTTGGAGCTTCCATTTAAGCAAAAAGATGCCTGTGTTAGGACAGTCCGCTCTTCCATAGCCAGTATAAACTATTTTCTAGATGTTACACTAGAAATAACATTTTACTTTATAGGAAAAATTTAAATTAAAATATAAAGTCGTCTCCCCTCTTCCAGGTCCCTCTAGGACTGAACGCAGACGGGCTCCCGCTGGGAATCCAGGTGGTGTCGGCGGCCAATAAGGACGCGCTGTGCCTGGCGGCGGCGCGGCACCTGGAGACGCTTTTCGGGGGCTACGTGCCGCCCTGCCAGCTGCCTCAGTGAGGCACGGGTTTGGACTACTTATTTGGTACTGCGGCATTTACTATTCACTTCACTAGTCAGTGTAACACTCACTGGTTCGCTCACGCACACCTCCGACCAGACCGTCAGGCTCTCCAATGATCAACCGTTACCGATAGCCCGGCCTGCCGGTGTGCGCACGAGACTGTATTCGTATATCATCATAAGCAGCCTATGTACGTCCCACTGTAGGGCACAGGTAGGGCACCACGCGTGCCCACCGCGTATTGGCCATTTCAAGCACTGAAGTATGTGAATAGCTCAGTCAGTTAGGTTTTCTCACGATGTTTTCCTTCACTGTTAGCGAGTGGTATTGCTAGTATAACTTCACAAATGCACATAACTTAGAAAACACAGTCATAGGTACACGCCCGCACTGGGAATCGAGCCTGGGTCTCAGGTATATTTGTTTATACTCTCATGCCTACATACACTACATTAGCAAGATATAAATCATAGCTACGGCACGACGAAGTTCTGATGTTTTTTCTAGTTCCCACGACACAGGGTATCCTAGTGTGGGGCCAGAAGCAATGTATGTGCCTTGTTTATGTTTATAATAGGGGTTAAAGTATGAAATTGCCGTTTTATTGCAATAGGTTCTTTGAATTGACATAGAATCTTCATGGTTTGAGGTTTTCGAATGAAACTTTTTTCAAATGGTTTCTATGATGTTCTTTTTTTAAAAAATGTGAAACATTTGAATATCGACTTTCAATTGTTTTTGTTTTTCAATTTAGACAAGAAAGATGGATACTGCGAAAATTCGAGTGATTTTTGAATACGAGTTCCGACGCGGAACTAACGCGGCAGAAACAGCCCGCAATATCAATGCTGCGTTTGGAGAGGGGTCTACTAATGAACGCACCGTGCGATTTTGGTTTAAACGCTTTCGTGATGGAAATTTCGACTTAAAGAACGAGCCACGAGGAAGACCGCCCACACAGGTGAATAACGATGAATTAAGAGAGATAGTGGAAGCCGACCCTAGTCAAACTACCCAGGAATTAGCGGCATGGTTTAACGTTACCTTACCCACAATATTGACTCACTTGCGTCAAATCAATAAAATAAAAAAATACGAAAAATGGGTGCCTCATAATCACTCGAATTTTCGCAGTATCCATCTTTCTTGTCTAAATTGAATAACAAAAACAATTGAAAGTCGATATTCAAATGTTTCACATTTTTTAAAAAAAGAACATCATAGAAACCATTTGAAAAAAGATTAATTCGAAAACCTCAAACCATGAAGATTCTATGTCAATTCAAAGAACCTATTGCAATAAAACGGCAATTTCATACTTTAACCCCTAATATTTCCATCATAAATGTACACGACCTCAGATTAAACAAAAATACTCCACTCTGATCATCTTTTCTCAAATCATCTCAGTTCTTTTAACAGTTGAGTTACATATTAAACAGCCATCTAAATCAAACAATTATGCAAAAGTCGATTGACATTTAATTTTAAGAAGTGGTACAAATAACTCGGGGCCCGAACACAAAACTGCGATGCGACGTCGCATCGTAAAAATCTGCGAGCTCGCGCGACGCATCGCGAGTAATAAATGGATGAACCAAATTCTTCTTTGTTTCTTTTTCCTGTATCTTGTAACAATAACAAAAGCGAGCGCTTGTTTTTACGATCCATGTCACGACTTAGTTTACAAAATACGATCAATACGGTTGACAGTCGTCGAAGGAACGGTCACCCGAATCGTGGAAGAGAGATGCCTTGCCCCACGAAATCGCATCGCAGCAAATTTGTGTCGCAGTTTTCTGCGTTGCGAATTCTCATAGCGCCGTTTCGCAGTTTTGTGTAAGGAGCCTTATGGCCAGTTTCCGAATTGAGGATTTCGCTAAGTAAATGGTTAACTGTTGTGCTGTCTCTTGAAATTTCTCAGAAAAGAGCGTGATAGAACGTTACTTAAGTAGGTATTTACTTAGTGAAATTCTCAATTCAGAAACCGGCCCTTAGTGTGCGAGAAACCGGCGTGAATTAGTATGGAATTTGACAGATAGACGAATGAAATCGCTCAGGATTTGGTGCGCTTAATATAGGGGTAGATTTTTCGACCAGTTCTGTATAAAAGTTGTTAAACTGATTACCTAGTTATTTAAATTTTACATTCCATATTTACACGTTAAAAAATGTAGGGTGAATCTCTTCATGAATTCTGTAATTGTTATAGTTATTATTTACTTCAGTTCAAGATGCTTATCTGTCTTCGAGACAATAAAAGTAAAAGTCATAGGGTTTGCTAATGGAGAACTTGCACAAAGAAAAGTATGAAGCGTTTATCAATATTTCATTCATCTTGTAAAATAATGTTTTTAAGCATTTACACCCTTATTAAAAAACGTGTAGAATTCAATGAAAAAACTGAATCTTAAAAGTTTTTGATTATTTGAGTAAATTGATTTTTTGCATTTTTTGTGACCTAAAATGCCAAACAAAATGACATTCCAATCTAAGTTTGACGCAAGTTCCCCAATGGAAACTGTGATTTATTTAATAAAATTGAAGATAAATTATTTTATTAATATTTTATTTCTAAAGTTATTCTGTTATGCAGTCACATATCTGTAAGACTGATTTGTAAGGTGTCGGAAATGCTATTTATTGAAATGAAATATATTTTTTTATTACGATACTAAGGCATTTTTACTATC
This sequence comes from Yponomeuta evonymella, assembly GCA_963969515.1. Lineage (NCBI taxonomy): Eukaryota > Metazoa > Arthropoda > Insecta > Lepidoptera > Yponomeutidae > Yponomeuta > Yponomeuta evonymella. Next base: position 1,951,748 of record OZ018361.1, on the reverse strand, counting down.
TACAAATAAAAGGCGAATGTCGGTGAATAAAATTCGTTTATTTGATTCAATCAATCGTTTGACAATATTATTAAACAATATATTTATAGCCCGTTTATAAATTTTTATCATTTATTCTCAGGCTTTTTATCTACTACTGCCCGCGCCCAATCCGCCGCGCCGTGCTGACTAGATGTTATACAAACAACGCTAGACACAATTTTGGGATATTCGATATAAACTCGTATCTAAGACACAATACGTCACACATCTCGCTATTACAATAATCTAAGGTCACTAAATAATATCACTTAAGGATCACGCATTATTGGAATGGAAAAGTTACATCACATTTTTACGCCACCCTGCTCTAATATTTTGTTCGGTTTGTTTGTAGGTGTCTGCGGATTTCGAGATATTTAACATCTAGGGTAGAAAAAATATCAGCTAATTTATGTTCTAACATTTTTGGCATTAGAATTGAATACGCCTAGGACGTGCTAACTTTTAAGTTAACCTTTAAGGTACATAGAGAAATATGTGAAAGTTATTCGAGAAACATCACTAGTATCCCGAATCCGCAGACTAAAATAGACATAGAATTGAGTTACTACCACAGTGAATTATTACACAAGTTTAGAATTAATTCTTACACTTTTAATATTCATTTTGTTTTTGTACACGAAGCGTTTATCCTTACTTACTATTTTGTTACACCTTTTTAGGATTAAACAAACCACGATAGTTAGCTATTAAAATTTGAGCTCTACTGATAAAATATACTTTACATAGCACATGCTTCTATTTAGTTTTAAATGTAATTAAACGTAATTAATATTTGCAAGTCGATTTACACCTTAAGAAGACGTCTGATTTCGTTGAACTAACTATACACGTTAGATCATACAAGAAAATAAAAGCCTGAACATTGACTTTAAATGGTAACACTACGAAAATGTCAGGACGTAGCTTCGAAAGAAACAGATCTACGATTAATACTGTATAGTAACTCTTGGAGTGCTGTACATAGAAGGAAGTCCTAATGCTAACATGCTCTAACAGCAAGACAATAAGGCTGTTAACATGAAAAACGCCAGTAATTTTCCGTCAATTGTGAGGGGCGCCACCGTTTGAGGTGCGATTGAATTAGTTGGTGCCTCGACCACCCCTTCGGGAATAGGAGCGTAAGGAAGTTACAAATATATATTTTTCTATTTATATTTATTTTATTGCGCTCGGCACAAGACCGGGAAGCTTGGAAAACCATAAGGGAGTCCTATGTCCTGCGTTGGGCGTCAATTGGCTGATCATGATGATGATATTTATTCTCAATATAACAAGAAAAACCACCATTTCATTAGTTTGCCAAACTGCTAATGCAGTTTATCGGCAAGCTCTTGGTAACGATGATTATAAAACTTCGTCGCTGCAGTCGGCACACGTGCCGCCCGTGTATAAGCGCCCGTAATGTAACAACGCCACCTTACATTTTTATGAGCCAAAAACGACCATTGGGTCATTGCAAAGTTGAAAATCTACTCATTGGACTAACTAAGACTGGAGTAAAATCTACACAAATTGGGCTAGAAGTCGACAAATTTAGCCAATCGGCGCTACTAGGTGGGTGTGGAATTGCGAATCTAAACGGTAGGCCCAGTTTAGAGAGGTTTTTAAAAGATTAGACACAGAGACAGGCTCGAGAAGATAAGTTATAAAAGTACACCCAGTGGGCTCGCTTTATGATTTTTTAGAGTAAATTCCATACTGTTTGAGTTTGGGAGCTACGAAACTAAACGTGGGCTTGACCTAGCTTAGGTATCAAGCCGACGTTGTTGACGAAAAAATTACATGAAATTTATTTTAGGGAAGAAAAGAGAGGTTCTCTGACGACGTCAAAATGGAGTAAACGCTGTCGGATGGAGTATCGATTGGGTTTGGAGTTACGAATCTAAACTTAGGCCCAGTTAGAAACCCGAAAAATGCGACGAAACAATGACACCTAAGTAATTATATCCATCGATTTATAACTACAAGATGTTAAGGCTACCACGGAGCTATGAATTTAAACTGAAGCCCGGCCTAACGCAGACAGCGAGCCGACGCCCACGACGATACACGCGCTACTTGAGAGGTGAGGTCCTACCCGTTGGGGGTCTACGACGAAAAAAATTACGGTCTCTGACGACGTCAAAATAGACTACTCAACGATTTATAACTACAAGATGTTGCGGCTACCAGTTACGGAGCTACGAATCTAAAGGCCCAGCGCAGTCGGCGAGCCGACGCCGACGAACGCCACTCGGTAGTTCCTACCCGCGGGGGGTCCGGCGCGGGGGCGCCGGCTAGGGTGGCGCCCCCTCGGCGGCGGCCGGGGGCGGGGGGGGTCACGTGTCGCGCCGGGCGACGGCGGCGGGCGGGCGCGGGCGGGGGTGCCCTCAGCTGGGGAACTTGCAGTACAGGGCGTAGTGGAGATCGTAGCCGCTGAACCGACAGTACTGCGCCTCCTTCTGCTCGTAGCCGGACAGCGACGAGAACTTCTTGAGTTGGCGCGGCGCCTCCGCCCCGGGCGAGTCCTGGCGATGTTCAGTTTATTGTCAACGGGGCCATAATAATAACTTTAAAATAATTCACATTCAGATCGTTTGAGTAGGCTTTGAAGCCTGTGGTAGATAAAAATCTGTGATACAGGCGTCAGTGCCCTATATAGATGCTGACATAATTAATCCACAGTTACAATCGATAACTTTCACACGACACAATCATCTGTCCAGGCCCTAGAGTCTAACACTCACATAGTATTTCAATAGAATGAAATAAGCACGACAATAGTTGTTATTTGCCCCTATTTGGCAAAATAGCAATAGCCGTACAACGTGATTCCAATGGTATAACCCGCACAAATTAAATAGGCATTCTTGCGAAGATGACCGAATCGCGCGAGGCGCCAATTTAAGTTGCACGGGTAAACGGGTTCATTGCAATGCGATTGGTTACTAGACTACCGATAGTGTCAATGAAACAACCATTACCTTAATATTATGACTCTATTGACCAACTAAGATATTATGTGTAACCAGGCAAGGACATTACAAACATGGAAATTTATAATGTCCTAATGCTTAATGCGGCCTATTTGCGTTCCACTGCTGGGCACAAGCCTTCTCTCGGGTAGAGAGTATGGGCTTAATCACTATACGTGTCCACCGGGGATTGGAGATTTCAAGCGCTAAGATAATTATGGCTCGAAATCGCGAATCTTGAAACGAGCTTCCAAGGTTTTCACATATTTCGCTTCACACTCAGGTATCCCAACTATGTTTTCCTTTACCGTTAGCGGGTTGTACTGCTAAATATTCACAAATGAATGTAACTTGGAAAACAAAGTCGTCGGTAAATGACGGGATTTGAAACCCACCAACTCTCGTAGGTGAAGCCAGCACGATACCACCGCTCCACGATGCGCTGAGTAGTAGTGAAACCTCTACACAGAAACCGGCGACTAATCTACCAGTTGTCGAGACAAATCTCCATTTGGGCCATTCTAAGCTACAGAATTAGACAGAATCTGAAAGTATGTAGATAGAGGGCTCCCGTAGGAGAGAGTAGATATTCTCATGTCCGAGCTGGGGCCTGTTTTATAGATCTACAATTCATGATTTACTGTGACAATTCGATGTATATTGTACAGTGCAAAGTTGACTGAATTGTCATAAATAAACTATGAATTGTAGTCTTCAAGGGCGTCGCCAAGGGGGGGCAGGGAGGGGCAGTTGCTCCCCCCTAGAGATTCTAAAAAAGTTGCTAAATATAATGCAACCAAAGTCTTAAGTCTTTGAGTTAATTTGCTTGAAGTTCAAGCCTTGAACAATCATTCCCGTACGTCGAAACTCGAATGAAACTCAATTACGCTCTGCTCTACTCTGTCGTTGAAGCGGGAGAGGGGGAGTGGGGAAGCAACATGTAACCGCGCAGCGCTCGCGCCCCCCGCACAGCCGCCTTTGTTTTAGCGTCTGTCATTCTGTCAGCTCGTGCTCGTGTAGCTTTACACATTGGACTCTGTACTGTCACAGAATATATATGTATATAGTACTAAGATACTGTTGTAATTACAATCGCTGTAGATGTAAGGCTCGTAGTACAAGTGAAAAGCATCCTGTGCTGTCGACTTTACCTACAATTCATACTTACTTTTCTCATTCATAGAGAATGAGAAAAGTATGAATTGTAGTAGGTAAAGTCAACTTGCCCCCCCCTGCACCATCGGCTGGCGACGCCCTTGGTAGTCTTGTAATTGTAGCCCAGTCCACTGGGCCTTTCAATGTACTCACCGGCGTGGCAAAGACGGTGAGCACGAATCTCTGCGGGCGGAAGGCGGCGAGCGCGCGCGCGATCACCTGGTCATACGAGCGCACAGGCACGTTGGACTCGAACGACACATAGGAGCACGACCGCTCCGGCGTTATGTGGATGGTCATGTAGCAGCCCTGCGGAGGAAAAAAAAAACATGGTGCTATATATTCCAATCGTATAACCTTCTTAGGGTTCCGTGCCCGAGGGGTGCCAAACGGGACCCTATTACTGAGACTTCACTGTCCGTCTGTCCGTCTGTCGCCAGGCTGTATCTCATGAACCGTGATAGCTAGGCAGTTTTAAATTTTCACAGATGATGTATTTCTGTTGCTGCTATAACAACTAATACTAAAAACAGAATAAAATTAATATTTAAGGGGGGCTCCCATACAACAAACGTAATTTTTTGCCGTTTTTTGCTCGATATTAATAACGGCAACAAGTAGACGCTTCAAATATTCTATATTCACTTCATAAATAAATAATTAAAATAAAATAAATATTTAAGGGGGCTTCCATACAAAAAACGTGATTTTTTTTGCCGTTTTTTCTCCACCTTTGTGTCTAATGTTATATTGATAATGGTACGGAACCCTTCGTGCGCGAGTCCGGCACGCATTTGGCCGGTTTTTTTATGTAAGCGCCAATGGGCATTGCGTGGATCTCGCTACGCATGGATCCATTCGCCAAACCTTTATCTACTTTATTTTAACTGCTTCGTAACATAATTCATTATCTTTACTTCTTTAATCATAAAAAAAAAAATTATGTAATCTATGTCTTCTTTGTGTATAAGTTTTTTTTTTTGTTCTGGACAATAAATGTATTTTTAATTTCACGTGGCCTCGCCAAGGCCCTGTTTCATAAAGCTACAATTTGTAATGAAACTACCTTTGAATTGAAATTAAGCGTGAGCTGATTGGGCGAAAGTTACTGTAGTTTTAAACAAGGCCCAGATGGTAAGCGAAAATCGGATAGGAAGATGGATGACGGTGCAGCGGCTGGTAAGATGTTAGTGCAGCGTCACTAGACATAACGCTCGAATTCGTTGCATCGTTGGCGACGCTAAACTGTAGAAAACGCTGCTGGTTGTACAATTATATAGCGTTTATTATTATTCCTAAGTTACATTAATGTGTTTGTACAACTGTTTGTTTTCTCTAATAAATAAAAAATAAAATAAATATTTGGTGGGTGGTTGCGTGTTAGGCTTACCGCCACTTACTTGTTGTATAATGTTATTCTATATGAGTGAAATGTGGTGACACCCCCAAGAACCATCTATCCGGGAGGTTTCCCCACAACAGTTGTTGCGTTACTATTAAATGAAGTTATACTAAAGATGTTTGTCAAGAATACAACTTACAGATGGTAAATCCTCATCTCCCTTTAGCAGCAAGAAAACAGAGGGTTCCCGTTAGAATAGCCACTTACAGTCTTATTTATAAGAACACGATTCCTTAAAACAGTCGATAAACGCCGATTAAAATAGTCTGAGGGGGGAATTTTGCAAAGAAAAGACGTAACCAAAGATTAAATAAACTGCCTCTGAGGAGTGCTTTAGAGGATTTGTGTTTTTATAGATAAGGCTGTGAGGGGGGTTGCCTCCTCAACAATTGAAACCACCAGAAGGGATTTGCAGGATGTATTTGGTATGCGAGAAAATTCGTGTCAATAAGAACGAGTGACTTGAAAACCACTGACTCTTGACAGATGAGCCGCGCGGCGGCGGCGGGATCATTCCGCCGGCCAGCACGCGTGAGGCGCGCGAACGCTCCATGTAGGATGCACTACATCACCCCCCTTGGAGAGAGTTAATCCGGGGGAAAATCCTTAAATCTAACTCTTCGTCCTGACCGCGTTGTGTAGCTGCGGCGCGGGATGGTGGCAGTGGGTGCATTCTGTGCGTTCTTTGGTGCTGCAGGTGGTTTGTTTGCTTCTGTGGGTAGGACTGAGGAGGGTGGAGTTGGATGGTCATCGGCGAGTATGTAGGCCGGCTTGACACGATCCATGGAAACGGTCACTGGTCCTCGCGACGAGTCGACAGTGACTGTTTTGCTAGTCCTCTTCAGCACTTTGAGCGGACCCGTATATGGCGCTTCCAAAACGGCGCGTAATGCATCTTTGCGTAAGAAAACGTGTGTGCAACTCTCGAGGTCTTTATGTACAAACAGAGATTTGTTGCCGTGTTTTGATGCTGGGGTCGGTTTCAACTTTGCGATGTGTTCCCGCAGGTTGGCAACGAAATCTTGAGTCTGTGGAGTGGCTAGAGTTGAAGTTGTTTGTAGGAACTCTCCGGGCACTTTTAGTGGCTCTCCATAAACAAGTTCCGCAGCAGAGCTTTTTAGGTCCTCTTTCCATGCTGTCCGGATGCCAAGCAGTATAACGGGTAACACTTCCGTCCATCGCGTGTTATTGTGAGCCATGATCGCTGCCTTCAGGGTTCTGTGTAGGCGCTCTACCATGCCGTTGGCTTGAGGGTGGTATGCAGTAGTATGTTGCAGTTTGATACCACACAACTTTGCCATTGCTTTGAACAGTTGCGATTCGAACTGTCTGCCCTGGTCGGTAGTCACTATCTGAGGACATCCGAATCTTGCTATCCAGGTCTCGTAGAAAGCTTTGGCTACAGTTTCGGCAGTCATGTCATAAAGTGGTGTAACCTCAGGCCATCTGGTAAACCTGTCAACGGCTGTCAAACAGTATCTGTAGTTCTCTGACGGTGGTAATGGTCCGACTAAGTCGATATGAACGTGTGCAAATCGTGCTCCAGGTGACTGGAAAACTCCAAGTGGTGTTGCTGTGTGTCGCTGCACCTTGGCGCGTTGGCATGCGAGACAGGTTTGGACCCAAGTACGACAGTCCTTGCGTAACGAAGGCCATACAAACCGCTGTGACACCATCTTTGTTGTAGATCTGGTGCCTGTGTGACTCATGCCATGGATTGAGTCGAAGACTTGACGACGTAACTGACTCGTGATAAAAGGACGAGGTCTGGCTTGTGACACATCGCAGAACAAAGTCACGTCTGTGCCTGGTACCGGAACTTTCTGAAGTTTTAATGAAGATCCGCCCGACAGCAGTGATTGTAGTTCCGCATCATCTTCCTGTGCGCGGGAGATGGTAAGGGGGTCGGGGGTCGCTGAGATGGATTCAATCCTAGAGAGAGCATCAGCAGTCAGGTTATCCTTCCCTGATATGTGCCTGATGTCCGTGGTATATTGTCCGATGAGATCCAGGTACGTGAATTGTCGGGGTGAGCAGTTTCGGTCCTTCTGGTTGAATGCGAATGTAATGGGTTTGTGATCCGTGAAGATGATGAAATGACGACCTTCAACCATGTGTTTGAAGTGCCTGACAGCTTGATAGATGGCTAGCAATTCTCTGTCGTAGGCGCTGTATTGTGTCTGGGGTTTGGTCATCTTCTTGGAGAAAAACGCTAGTGGTTGCCAGTTGCCGTCGACGAGTTGTCGCCTATAGCAGTGTTGGATGCGTCAGTGACAAGAGTAAGGGGTGCATTGGGAACAGGGTGAACAAGAAGAGTAAATCTTGAGAGACTCGACTTGCAGTTTTCGAAAGCCTGCTGTTGTGCTGGTGTCCAGGTCAGGGAGTGGTTGCCCTTGACATTTGGCCCAGCCAACATCTCGTGCAGTGGGGCCTGTTCTTCGGCTGCATTTGGCATAAACCGTCGGTAATAATTCAGCATTCCAAGGAATCTTCGCAAACCTTTCGCAGTCTTAGGTGGTGGGTACTCTTTGATGGCCGAGATTTTATCGTCCAGTGGTTGAGTGCCTTCAGCAGAAATTTTGTAGCCAAGGAAAGTTATTTCGCTTTCCCCAAAGCAACATTTTGATTCGTTCAGGAGCATTCCGTACTCACTGAGTCGCTGGAAAACCTTCTCGACGTGTGCGAGGTGCTCTTCGTGATTTCTTGAGTAGATGAGTATGTCATCAATGTATGAGTAACAAAAATTCAAGCCTCGGAGCACTTCGTCAAGAAATCTTTGGAACGATTGTGCGGCGTTTCTCAGTCCGAATGACATGAAGGGAAATTCAAAAAGTCCAAATGGTGTGGTTATGGCAGTTTTTGGGATATCGTCAGGACAAACGGGAATTTGGTTGTAAGCTTTTACAAGGTCTAATTTTGAAAAAACTGTGCTGCCAGCTAGTCTCTGTGCAAAATCCTCGATATGACGTATCGGGTATCGATCTGGAATGGTGCGGTTGTTGAGTGCTCTGTAGTCTCCGCAGGGTCTCCAGCCGTCACCTTTAGGTGCTAAGTGGAGTGCAGAAGCCCACGGTGAGTCTGAGCGGCGCGCAGTTCCGACCTGGACCATCTCTTCAAACTGTGCCTTGGCTATCTTCAGCCGATCTGGGGCGAGGCGTCTTGGTCTGCAGAAAACCGGGGGGCCAGGTGTGGTACGGATGTAGTGAACCGTCGTATGTTTCACCTGCCTGTCGATGCCGGAGGGCTTTGTTAGTTCCTGGTATTGGGCCAAAAGCTGGTGATATTTGCTCAAACCAGAGATAGCCTTCACGCTAGGAGTATTGCACGGCTTGACTGTGCCCACCGCTGTGAGCGTAGTTACGCTGTCCAGGAGTCGATGGTTTCTGCAGTCTATCAGTAATCCGTAATGCGAGATGAAGTCTGCGCCGATGATTGGTCTATCTACGTCGGCCACAACGAAGTTCCATGTGAAGTCTCTGCGCAGGCCTAGATTTAGGTACATCTTCATTGTCCCGAATGTTTTGATTGATGTTCCATTGGCTGCTGACAGATTGTAACCGGCTATTGGTTTTCTGGGTTCTTGAAGGAATTTTGGCGGGAGAACGCATAGGTCGGAGCCGGTATCAATTAAAAATTCGATTTTGCTTCGTGGATCCATTATAAATAGGCGGCTGTATGTAGGACGACAGTCGTCTGCCGCCATTACTGACTGTCCTGTTGGTTTTCCGTTTTAGTGGCGGTCTTATAGGTGCAGGGGGATGTGCATTTTTTCGCCTTGTCACTAAACATTGAGTGGTACCAACATACCCCGGGGGATCTACTGCGGGATTGTTGACGCCCCCTAGATACGGACCTGCGTCGGCCTTGCGAGTTTCGCTCACTTGAATTGCGGTTGATACTCAACTGCGCTATTTCTTGGGTGATTTTGCCGACATAATTTGATGCAGTTTCGCGAACATGTCTTCTAGGCTTGCCATTGACACACCCACGAAGGCAGAGTCGTCGGAATCCGTCGAAGTCGGTGGGATGTTATTATCACCGCTCGCCATCCTGGTTTCTGCGGTTCGTATAAGGGTCACCAATGTGAGGGGGGTTGCCTCCTCAACAATTGAAACCACCAGAAGGGATTTGCAGGATGTATTTGGTATGCGAGAAAATTCGTGTCAATAAGAACGAGTGACTTGAAAACCACTGACTCTTGACAGATGAGCCGCGCGGCGGCGGCGGGATCATTCCGCCGGCCAGCACGCGTGAGGCGCGCGAACGCTCCATGTAGGATGCACTACAAGGCCGTTAGACTCTTGATCTAACGTAGGCCCACTAAAGGATAAAACACACCAACGCGGTGGCGGTTTATGTATGGACCGCCACCGCCACCGCGTTGGTGTGTGTCATCGTTAAAAGCTACATAAAAGTCAAGTGAGAATTGCTGTGACCCTCAAATATGCTACGTCAACGCCATCCCTGATATAAAGCCGTGTCGTCTGCTTTTTACGCATGGAAAACAGATTTTCTTGTCTAATGTTTTTTCGCAGGAACAAAACAAGGAACAGCCTTCAAACCAACAAAGTCATCCATCACCGTATTTAAGGTTGAAACGAAGTTTAACTAACCAATGAAAAAAGCTTCATAGTAGCTTCTCCTTAGCCATCCTCTACATGTATTTCATGTTATCGTGACATATTAAGTGGCCCAATATCTTTCCTTTTCTAAAGTCGATCGTCTCCTCAACATAGAAGAACCAACAAGTGGTGAAAAATCAAGGTGAACTTACATCTTTGGCAACCCCGTTCATGGAATATCCGCATGGATCGAACAGGAAATCGTCTATCACCATCCCGGGTATTATCTTGTCTATTCCGGACTCCTGCAATAAAAAACATACAATTAGGTATAAGCAAATTAAAATTCCAATCACAACTTTTCTAAGTTCCACCACGTCTTCAAAACAAAGATGCAAAACGTTGAAAAGGGCCAGAGATCACAATTTGAAAACAATTTGTTTTTTTGATGTAACTAATTTAGCTGTTAACTACATTGGCATCGGGTCGTCATTTACAAAGATTACGGTAGCAATTGGGGGAAACCCGTTAGCATATGTGTGTTAAGTGTCATGCAGATTTAATGTGTTCTTAACTGTAATGAAAAACCGCATTTTCTAGTATCAGGTCATTGGGACAAATTTAGATTTTGAGTGTTCGCAATTTACAATGCGAACACTCAACATCAAAGGGTAAAAAATCTCGTTGTAGACTGTCTGAAGAGAAATCTTTTCTCTGAGAGGAGGCTCGTGTTTTCTTTGAGAAAATAAACAATGTCTGTCTGTGCCCAGCATTGAGGCACTGATAATGTTGCTTAGGAATGTATTTGACGTTTACTACAAGCGAAGACGGAAGAATCAACGTACTAAAATCAAAAGTAAAGATGGTAGTCCCACAAGAACCTATACACTAAGGCCTTATTTTTATCTTTAGTAGTGTATCTTACCCTAGTGGTTTGCGTGGGACGTCCATTACTACGGGATCAAGCTCCAACATGAGAATATCTATGGTCTAGCATTCTCTCTAAATGGTCTCACTTTGTCTCTATCTCTACCTAGCAGCTTAGAATTGCTTCTAACGTTCACTGCACCCGCCGGCAAAGAATTTATAAACCGATAATAAAAGTGAAGTCCTACAGCGATTCATACTAAGGCCGTTTCTTTTCCTCGTCTATACCAGTACATCTCAGCTTACCCTTGTGGCTTGGGCGGCGTCTGCGCAGGCGGCCCGAGTGAAAATATCCATGACGGCAGGATCTAGCTCCGACATGAGGATCTCTATAGTCTGGTCCGGCTCCGAGTCAGCTTGCTCTTCGTCCAGGGTGGGTTTCTCGCGTTCCTCCTTCTCTAGCGCGTCTACTGTGCCTAAAAGACAGAAAGAGAAACGTTTGATATACTTAGATGAAATAACATCTTAATTGATAGTTATATTGTTTAGTTGAGAATCCCATTGTTTTCCAATATAGCGAAATTTTTTTTACAATAAGCATTATATTTGCTTTGTAGGCTTATCTTGAGACTTGCTTCAGTGCTTCGCGGGTAAGCAGGATGTCAAAGTCTTACGTCTTCAAATAATGATTAATAGTCGACGTAAACTGCCTTGAAACACGCATGTTCTTCTAAAAACTTTATTGCTTTGCACTGTAAGGCTCACCTTCCAGCGGCAGTAGCGTGTATAGATACCAGCAGTCCTTCTCCGGTCCCATGATGTAGGCCGAGCCGTCGCCGAAGTAAGAGTCAAGCAACTCCACCTGCGGACAAAGGAGGTACTTACTCGTCAGTCTATTAATAATAGTAAATAAATTGTCTATTAATAGAACTTAACATATTTTATAGTTCGTTTCAAATAAATTAGGCAAGCATATAACAAGTGTTGCCTAAACTAGGTTACTTCAATGTATCTTGTATTTTAGGCGTATTTACAAACGAGACAAGTGGTCCGTGGGGACCACGGGAGCGTGCCGCAGGAGGAATATGGGACCCACAGGGAATATAAAAGAGTTGTGAAAGCAATGCGCGTTGAATGAACGAGATGGGGTGAATACACACACAATGGCTTGGTGCTATCAGAATCTGTTAAATTAGTCTTCACAACTTTTGTTTATTCAACGTCATATTTAATTGACGCATAACCAGAAACTGTTGCTTCAGTTGCGTTAATTACCACTTCCAATAAGTTTCATACAATCCTGAATTTTGACGCTGTCGATATGTATGAAAAATTGGCTAACACCGTGTAAATTAATTACCGTTACTGAAGAAATTTATTTATAATAACACGCAAAATTTCACTCCTTGTAGTCCCTACTAAAAACACAAAAGAATCAAAGTCCTCAGTATTTTTTTCTAATTACACTTTATGAGTTACTTTTAAAACGGAATTGTGTATGAAAATACTGGCTTATGACGTCACATTTCAGAGCACTCTTTTTATGTTTAATCTATTTAAAAATTGTAATAACTAGTAATTGACTAAAATAGATACATTTTCCGAGATATTTTGTAATTTTTGTTTTAATCGAGCATATGAAATAATTTATTATAGATCGTGTCAAATACCGAAATTAACTACAGTAATTTAGTGTAGGCAAGTGTTCAGTTTTGTGATACAACATCGGCGTCTCGGCGTATTATGATACTTTCAACAGGAAGCACGGTGGAGGCCGGATGTGGCGATTTACATAATTAATGGATTTTAAGTAATGGAGCTTGCAGATTTCTGAGGATTTCACAGCGTCGTCCGTGAACCAGTTAGCAGCTTGTCCTCGAAAGCCGGGACTTGGGTTCGATTCTCGATACGGATATATTTTTACAAATTTTAATGGTCTTAGTCGAAAGTATTCAGGCACTTTCAGAAGTACACCACTCATCATCATCATTCAGCCACAAGAAGTCCACTGCTGGACATAGGCCTCCTCCATGGATTTCCAAAAAGACCGGTTGGAAGCGGCCTGCATCCAGCGTCTTCCTGCCACTTGAATGACGTCATCTGTCCATCTTGTGGCTGGTCGTCCCACGCTGCGCTTGCCGATATGTGGTCTCCATTCGAGAACTTTTCGGCCCCATCGGCCATCAGTTCTGCGTGCTATGTGCCCCGCCCACTGCCACTTCAACTTACTAATCCGCTGGGCTATGTCGACGACTTTCGTTCGTCTACGGATCTCATCATTTCTGATTCGATCTCGTAGAGAAATTCCGAGCATAGCCCTTTCCATAGCTCGTTGCGTGACCTTGAGCCTTCTTATGAGGCCCATAGTGAGAGACCACGTTTCAGTGCCATAAGTCATCACTGGTAACACACACTGGTTGTATAATTTTGTCTTGAGCGATTGAGGTATATTAGACGAAAAGACTTTTCTAAGTTTCCCGAAAGCTGCCCAGCCGAGTTGGATTCGACGATTGACCTCTTTCACGAAGTTGGACCGGCCTAGTTGGATTGTTTGTCCTAAGTAGACGTATTCGTCTACAACTTCGAGAGTCGTGTTCCCCAATGTTATTGGGGTGGGCACAACACGAGCGTTCGACATGACCTTCGTTTTGTCCATGTTCATTTTAAGGCCCACACGTTGGGAAACTCGACTGAGGTCGTCGAGCATTATGCCGAGGTCTTCCATCGTTTCTGCCATGACTACTATATCGTCGGCAAATCGAAGGTGCGTGATGTACTCGCCATTGATATTGATGCCGCGTCCCTGCCATTCCATACTGTACACCACTAATTAATAAATTTTTTTTAGCACAATACCGGGAAGCTTGGAGGTGTACCTGCCCTGTAGTAGGCGTCAAATGGCTAATGATGACGATGATGATGATGCCAAAAAAAAGGGCGTTAAAACATATAATAACATGGGGCTTGGAGGTGTCACCATACTACAGTGTTAATGCTAACTAGTCCTGGGTTTTTTGCCATCTGGGTTAACAGTCATGGGTCTTAAAATCACTATTAACATGATATATTATGATTAAGAGATTGGTCTAACACTTTTTGCAAAAAACGAACCGTAAAAAATACATATTTTTACATTGGTGGCGCGTGTGTTACTGCACGAAGCCCATTGAATGGCTTGGCGATTTGTACTAGTCTATGCGTTTTGTATCTACGTAATGTAAGGACAAGAAAGTAAGAGGACGGCACGCAAATGTCTTGTTCATCATCTGGAAACTTCATTTCAATTAGCGAAGCGTCCCTAATCTAGTGGGGAGCGAGAGACCCAGGTTCGATCCCCAGTGCGGGCATATACCTATGACTTGGTTTTCTATGTTATGTACATTTGTGAAGTTACAGTAGCAATACCACTCGCTAATTGTGAAGGAAAACATCGTGAGGAAACCTGAGTGTCTGAGCTATTCACATACTGAGGTGAGGCGCTTGAAATCGCCAATTCGAGGTGGGCACGCGTGGTGATTAAGCCCACACTATCTCCCTGAGAGAACGCCTGTGCCCTACAGTGGAACGTATATAGGCTGCTTATGTAAGCGTCCCTAATTAAGAAAATGGCAGCTGTTCTACTTCACATCACAGTCACACGTGTTCAGTTCAACGCACACGCGGTTAGCCACCTCCACGCGTATCTATCGGGTCCGGCAGACCGACCAATCATCGTAGGGTTTTATGTTCTATAATTGAGTCGATCGTCATATCAACTCAAGTATCCGGGTAAACATTTCAATCAGCAATTGATAGACGCTGGAAAATGAGGTAATTAGGTTTTACCAATAAATCAAATCGCGGTAGCATCGATTTGACCAAACGATCGCCTTAAATTGTAAAATAAAATGGGTTCGTGGGTCCATGGGTTCCTTACAATATAAGTATATTTTGTAGGTAATCTGAGCGCGGTATTTCTAGACACTATGTCAAGTTACAGACGGAAACGTTATGCAACGGAGTGATGCTGACGTGTGGCACTGTAATTATTTGTAGGTCACGGCTGTAGCGTGTCGTATAATCGAGCCGATAACTGCAACTGCCGTAATAGAAGCAGAAATAGAAGTTCCGTGTGGCGCCGGATTACGAATAGCGTCACTCCATTTCCTCCCGTGGATGTCGTAGAAGGCGACTAAGGAAATAAATCACCAGGAGACGGGCAGCAGCGTCTTCCTGAGATTCCAACCGGATACTGCGATCGCCAACCCGCCTGCCAAGCGTGGCGATTATGGCAAGACCTTTTATGGTTAGGGAAAACCACGAGGGAGGCCTATGTCCTGCCGCGAGCGTAAAAATGGCTGATGATGAGGAGGACTCAAACGTAGCGACAATTAGAGCCGAGTCAAGCCGAAACACGGTGAATCGCATCGAATTTGCTTCGATGACGATTTGGTTCGGAGTCTGTGTGTCTATGTCCGCTCGGTAGATAAAAAGTTTCACATTTATAATGGTGGTGGGATTTTCAGATAATGATAAAAATGAATAGGATTTGGGTTTGGAAGGATCGGTACCCATTGTGACAAAGCCGAGGTAAACAGGTGAGCAGAGAACGAAGTCCAGGTAAACAACAGCCAAAGTCACGTATATATCAAGAGTCGGTCCGAAAAACAACATGAAATTCAATCACAGGAGAACACAGATACAACATGCGTGTAACCAAGAAAGAAACGGAATGATTGAAAATAAATGACGTTTTGTTGAATGAGTAAAACATCAAAAACCAAGGTTGTCAACACCCCAGTGTTGTCAATACGTAAAGAACTAAGAATCCCATTATTTATTTTATTATATCTGTGCAACCACAAATTTTAATAGTGTCACTTTTAATTTGTGGTTATTTGAATAAATACTTTTTTATCTTTTACGTTTTTATTTCGACTAATAAATAAATTTCCGACTAAAAGTATAATTGTTTGAGAGGTTCTTACAATGACAGGCCTGTAAAACTCCAGATCCAGACGTATCTGTATCTGAAGCACTCTGTATGCTTATTTAGTTGTTTTTAGGGTTCCGTACCCAAATGGACCCTATTACTAAGACTCCACTGTCTGTCTGGGTGTCTGTCACCAGGCGTTATCTCATGAATCGTGATAGCTAGACAGTTGAAATTGTCACAGATAATGTATTTCTGTTGCCACTATAACAGCAAACACTAAAAACAGAATAAAATAAATATTTAAGGGGGGCTCCCATAAAACAAATGTCTAAAAACAGCGCTCGCCATCTAGCGGCCATCTATCTAACCTTCACAGCGCCGATGTCATGTCGTTACAGGTCAATGTTAAACGCTTCTTGTTGGTTTCTATAGATGGCGCTGTTCTCAATGTACCTAATCTAACTTCTCTCGATCTTTGTCTAATATTGTATAGATAATGGTACGGGCCCTTCGTGCGCGAGTCCGACTCGCACTTGGCCGGATTTTTTTCGTTACCGAGAATTCTGTAATCGCTACGTACGTTCGTAATGTATGACAGATAAGAGGATTTTCCTGGAGCTCATCGAGTACAAAGGGCTCATTAAGTTACAAAGTAAATATTCATCTCATTTGTGCTCATTAGCAATAAATAGACTTTGTCACGACTAGGCCTTGTATCTATCTTTCTCGCTTTAAAGAGCTGGATTAATTACCTACCTACGCTGTGTCGCAGCGAAATGTCTTTTAGAAATTTAGGGTTGCCATATTGGCTGGCTTAAATTCCGGGACAAAAATATAACCATAAAAATATCCCTATAAATATATCTTTATTTATTTTATTTTATTGCATTTATTTGGCAACTTTCGGCAACAGCAACCATTTTATGAACACCGATTTAACACTTACAAATTCAGAACAAGACAAATTTAAATCGTGAGATTTAAAAAAACCGGCACGTTTTCGGAAATTCCTGGACCTGGGATATGCACTAGCATTCCGGACAATCCCGGTACTTCCCGGCCATCTGGCAACCCCATTTCATATGGCATTTAAAAAAAATCACCCTAACACAAATAATGCCACTTCGTAGAGCTTCGTTGACCGAAGCCTAACATTTCTTGATAGATTTGGTTTTCGCTTATGGTTTAATCTAATCAATAAGCCCGTACGTCATCCAGCTACTGCCCGCATCTGCCTCAGACAGATCGTCGGTGCAGCGAGCTATCGGGCGTCCTGCGCTGCGTTTGCCAGTTTGTGCGTTTGACTTGATTGGTTCCTATTCGTAAAATTATAGTGCAAATCATTAATTTTGTAGATCGTAAGATATAGTTGGAAACTAAATTGAAAGATAGGCACTCCGTACTTCCGTTTTAAAAAAAAAACTCCGTTTCCTACTACAATCCAGTACCCAGATTTCAGTACCTAGCTAAAAAGTTAGTTAGTTAAAAAGGTAGTTCCCCTTACTGCCCAACTGAGCTGGTGGTCCCCTACAGTATAGTAGTGGATACCCCCATCAAATAGTAACGTGACGACACATAGACTTAAGCCAGAGGGCCTAGAAATTTTTCACTAGGAGAAAATATATCATGAAGGAGTTTTTGAACTCAAGATGTGTAAGGTCCGACACCAACCTCGGAGTCAAAGTTGTCGTGCGGCTTAAGCTGCGCGTGCGGGCGCGCGAACTCGCGGCGCGAGTAGAACACGTTCTGGACGCGCGCGTGCCCGGCCACGTCGCGCGCCAGCGCCAGCACGGCGCGCACGCAGCGCAGCGGCGTGGTCGTGCCGCACGTCTTCAGGATCCAGCGGCGGCGGGAGACGAACATGCTGCTCTCGCTGCGGGAGAGAGGGGGGGATGTTAGTATAAAATATAATACACGTTAATATAAAATGCACACATCGTCACAGTGGCATGTCCTGGCTCCGTATTCCTTAATAATTGTTTGTCTTCCATGTTAACGGTTTCCCTGCCTGGTTACCATAGCACAGGGTATCTTAGTTTTAAACTAGTATTTTGTTAAATCTATACAACACAATGGTATGTCTTGTCTCCCTATTCTATTGATGTTATATGTATTCCATGTTTGTGATGACCTTGCCTGGTTACCATAGCACTAGGATACCCAGTTTGGGACCAGGACAAGTCATTGTGTTTGTGTGGAAGTTATTATTCTTATTCTGTAAGTACTGTGACTGTCCATTGTGTAGGGTTATCCATCACAACGTTTCCGAAGAGTCAAATATCATGACGGGTCGAGTCGTACGTTTTGTGGCGCTAAAACGACAGAATTTGACAGTTCATGTACTGGAATATCGCGACTTTACAGATTCGCGTTAAAACGGGATAAAAACGTGCGGTACCGTCATCCAAACTGTGCAACAGTGGCAATAAAAAACTTACAACACCCAAACTATGTTAATAGAATATTTTTTTTAAGTTAAAAGTAACAATTTTAAAGAATACCGGTCTTATTTATAAAAACTCGATTCCTTAAGAGTTCAAAAACGCCGATTAAAATAGTCTGATGTGGAGATTTTAAATAACCAGAGTTTTAGATTGATTTTAGAGGAATCGTGTTTTTATAAATAAAGCCATGAATGTCACTATCCATAAAAATTATAGAGCAAAACATTTATTTTAAAAATAATCATAAGTTATAGTTGTAAACCTTTATTTTAAAGTCTACAACATACCCCGTCGTAAAGGTAATCTTGTATACACTTAGTAACTCGAACAAAACACTTCAGATTTCGGTTAATTGGGTAGGTAGTTAAGTAATTGAAAACGGATTGTAATGTCGTCACTTAATTGTAACGCGAGTTGTTTGTTCAGTGTATGTTTGTCATTCGATATCGTAGCAATTACAAGCTGTAGGTAGCACCTCTATAATTATGTGCCTTAATGGCGTACGTGCGCATACCGATGTAATATGAGTATGTGACAAACAAACTAACAATTAAATGTCTCAGCTTTGGCTCTTGACTTGCTCACCGTCGTAAGAGAGAGTGAGTTTATAAGGAACTCACGCTAAAACTTTCTATACCACAAGGAAACTTTTACAAGTAAATACAGCTTTAGTGGATAAAATTCGGACTCCCCACAACTTTGGCGCGAGTCGCGTGAGATTTCCCCAAGAATTTTTCATTAAGACATTTCATAAGAATACTAAATGTTTTCTGTGAATTTCCAAATTCCTGGCAACACTTCATAGCTTGAGGTGTGACCAGATTTTATTTGGCGCGGTAAATTGTACCCATAGAGGATTTGTGCCATTGTTTTCTATGTTGTGATAATTATGAAAGGCAACGGATGGACCAAATGACTGAATTGGCAATAAAATGTACTATCGTACCATTTTTGGTATAATTTCTGTTTCACAGTGCAAGAAAATAGCCTAGCTACTGCCTTTGACAAACCATATCAAAATATTAAAAACCTATTTAGAGGCTAAAAATTCCACCCACGTCGGGACTTCCGATGTAAAACCTAACTGCATAAAAGTGGGTACTCGGGGCTGCCAGTGATGTAAATTGCTTCAGCCAGATGTCGCTGAATGTACATAATACAGAGAAGTTTGTAAAGTGGTTCGAAATTTCGCCGATGCCTGCACTTGCCCATTAGCTCAGTTGGGAGAGCGCTGACACGGTTAGCCAGAGGTCGCGGGTTCAAGTCCCGGCATGGGTGGAATTTTTAGCCTATAAGTTTTTAAAATTGTCCTCAGCACGAATTAGTCAACAAAAATAATATAATCATATTAAGATAGTAAGCTTTTAGACAAAAAGAAAGAAAAACATAAGCAGCCTACATAATATACGACCCACTGTAGGTACAGGCCTTCTCTCAAGGATCTGAGCTATACACATACCTCAGCGCTTGAAATTGCCAATCTGCTGTGGGCACGCGTGGTAATTAAGCCGTATTTATGTATGTACATAAAAAAAATTGTCCGGAAAGCGCAGCTTTCGGGTGGTGAGTCATTTTTAGCACCCTGTAATGTAAACTATGGTATTTTTGTCAATGAAGTTACTAATTTTCAGCTGGACAAGTATCTTTTTATTTTTAACCGACTTAAAAAAGGAGGAGGTTCTAAATTCGTCTACCATGATCATCATCATCAGCCTTTTGACGCCCACTGCAGGACATAAGGCCTCCCTCCCCTCATGGTTTTCCAAGCTCTACATTATTTACGACATAGTCCGATTTCATTAATTCTTTTTTTTTCGAAAGGGGATATTTTTAGTGTAAATGTATGTACTAACTTTTATATGGGTAAAGCCTGAAATAAACGATTTTATTATTATTATTATTATTATAGGTACCTCAAGGGTGGTCCCATAAAAGTTTGGTTAAAATCTGTTGGTGCGATCCATGAGATTCTTTCAAGTGCGTAGTTTACTTGAAGCCGGTTTTTTTTAATGAAGAGTTTTATATTTTATCAATCCTTCTAGATGAACTCGTAACAGCGAAACCCCACCGGGACCCCACAATTAATAAGAACTCTATCTAATCTACATGCCAAGACGAAGCAAGCGTGCCGGTCAAACATCCCGGTAGCTAAATTCAGAGGTCACTCAGATAATGAGAGATTAATATTTCTGCGCACGCGCTGCCCGCGTGTCAATAGGTCTTTTGTCGCGGGCGACCTTTGTTAGGGACTCGGACGTATCAATCAATGAGCTCGTCTTCGTCCACTGCTGAACATAGGCCTCCCCAAGCACGCCACTTCTTTCTGTCCTCAGCCGTCCTTAGCCACCCTCTGCCACCAATCTGAGACTTTGACTGCCTCGTTGGACTAGCCGTTAAGGCGCTTACTACCAAGATAGAGGTCGTGGGTTCGATTCCCACTGGGGGCCGCCGTACATTTGTACAGATGGCCTCGATATGGGTTATCTTCATGTTTGTGATGTCCTTGCCTGGTTACCATAGCACAGGGTATCCTAGTTTGGGACCAGGCCAAGTGATTGTGTTATATGGAAGTTATTTATTTGTTTATTTACATATGCCCAAGTATGACATATCAAACTGAAACGCCATTATTCGAAATATTTAGTGCAACAATCCGGCGGGTGCGAGTCGCATTTGCAGAAAATTTACCATATAGCTGTTTTTTTTTATTCAGATGAGGTTTTTTGCGATTTCAACTTTTCCCGACAGTAGTTGTTCGTATTGACGAGTAGAACCTTCTATTTTCGAATAGTTATGGGGATTTCGTTGCTGCTTGCATAGGATTTAGCTTCCTTCACCGACTATTCCCGGACTATAAATAAAACCGGCCAAGTGCGAGTCGGACTCGCGCACGAATGGTTCCGTACCCATTATATACAACATTAGACATAAAGATCCAGAAAAAACGGCAAAAAATCACGTTTGTTGTATGGGAGGTCCTTTAAATATTTATTTTATTTTAATTATTAATTTTTGAAGCCAATATAGAACTAAATATTTTGTGAATATTTCAAGCGTCTACCTGTTGCCGTTATTAATATCGAGCAAAAAACGGCAAAAAATTTACGTTTGTTGTATGGAAGCCCCCCTTAAATATTTATTTTATTCTGTTTTTAGTATTTTTTTGTTATAACGGCTAGAGAAATACATCATCTGTGAAAATTTCAACTGCCTAGCTATAACGATTCATGAGATCACTAGGCTGTATAGCCTGGTGACAGATAGACGGGCAGTGAAGTCTTAGTAATAGGGTTCTGTTTGGCACCCTCGTGGTACGGAACCCTGATAACTTGACACGTCTAGAGATTTGTACTTATATCACTTGACATTAGAATTGTATGTAACTGAGTTTACATGAGAAATATGTAAAATAGTCTTTATATCTATATTTCTTTTATCTATACTTATACGTCCCAGTGTAGGGCAGAGGCCTTCTTTCAGGGAAGGAGTATGGGCGCAATTATCACGCGCACCTACCGCGCATTGGTTTCAAGCTCTGAGGTATGAGAACACCTCATACACTCAGGTTTCCTCACGATGTCAAATCTATTTATTTGTTATAAAATACAAAATGTGAATGTTGTGTGAAACTTTTAAAGTTGTTCGATGAATTCAATTTCACAAGTTTACCACACGTTACCGAGAAATGATATCAAACCGTTGACCAAAACGCTGATAACTCTGAGGTCACTTACCTAATCCGATATGAGATGTGACGTAGGGCCTTTATAGTAGACGGTACATTATTAAGTTTGATTGTGGTGTCAAAGTGCAAATCATAGAAACGGGTTTATTGAGGAAAACCAGACCAGTTGCCATGCTGCGAGTAATATACCTACGGGAAACTACGTGAATCATTTTAGCTACGGAAAAGTTGTATTACATACCTAATATGAGATCAGAATTTTGAGTCGGTACGGAAAGTGCATCTTTAGGAGCAGGAGAATCGATTGTCATTGCAAACATATCATATAACTCATATAATATGTTTGCAATGACAATCGATTCTCCTGCTCCTAAAGATGGAGATCAACTTCTAGAAAAATCACTAAACAAAAATACCTTTATATTCTTTTGTTGCACTAACCCGTGCTGAGGACAATTTATTTAATTTTGGCTAACCGTGCCAGAGGTGACGGGTTCAAGTCCCGGCATGATCGGAATTTTTAGCTTCTAAATAGGTTTTTAAAAATACCTTTTTCAAATTACGTACAACTTTATGAATGCTGGTTGGTTGATTTTATATTTATATAAACTCTGTTAATGAAGAACTTGAAAAAACTAAGTTTAGAGATTGTTTTGTCCACTTTCTCCAAAATGATCTAGATTTTGAAACGGACACCTAGTTTAACTTGTAACGTTCATTAAGTTGCAGTTTCTGTTCTACATTGAATAAAAAATTTTTGATTTTGAAAATTTCACACAAGATAATTTTTAACCGACTTCAAAAAAGGAGGAGGTTATCAATTCGACGCGTGTATATATATATATATATATATATATATATATATATATTTGTTTGGCTATGTTCCTCTATAACTCCGTCAAATCTTAACCGATTTCAACAATTCTTTTTTTGTTCGAACAGGTATAACTTCCCATTGGTCCCATTTTAATTTGGTGAAGATCTGATGGAGACTTTCAGAGATGGAGAACGGAACTCTTCAATGGACAGCAGTAAATAAGCCCTGTTGGGGCCCACCCTTTAGTAATATCCGTATGTTTCATAAAATAGCGTAAAAGTAGTCCCAAGTTAATTTTTGGTGATGTTCTGGTGAGGACTTTCGGAGATGGAAATTTAGAACATCAAATTTTAAAGCAACAAATTAAGTAGGGTAAATTATGGTTATAAGGGACTTATTTATTTTTCTCCCGCTCCCCCACATAAAAATTTAAAAATAAAACGTTTTAAATAAAAAATAAAAACCGACTTCGAAACACTACAGCACTAAAAAGTTAGAAATAATTTAAAGAATTAGAAGTAGAAGTATTTATACATGTAGGTATTGTAGAAGTATAATTTGTAGTCGGTGCCCAGTTTCAAGACCAGCACATATATTTTGGGCACCGGCTCCAAATAGAGAGAGCACTAAAAAGTTAGAAATAATTTAAATAATACTTCTAATTATTTAAATAATATCAAACTTTTTAGTGCACTAGTGTTTCGAAGTCGGTTTTTATTTTTTATTTAATTATTTTCAAACATGTTTCGGCAAATAGTCTGTTAAAAGTTTTCGTTAGTTTGTAACTGGGCCTTGTTTGATCGTTGGCTTTTGGACTGAACTTGCTGTCGAAAGCCCCTTTCATTATTTCGTCATTACATAATTATGTCGTCTTTTCACGTCACGCGTCATTCCCAATTGTCACTCGAGTTATGAATCAATTTAACACAGACGGCAATGACATAATCATTAATTGAACGGTCATTCACTTATTTACATTGTAAATTGAAGGTGAACAGTGTATGGTAGGAAATGGATAAATTGGTCAATCGCCAACCTCCGATAGGAGGCGGCATATGTATAGAGATTTCAGATATATTAAATTTCGATTTTTTTTTATAGTATTTTTATTTTTGTTTTTAGATTAAATAAAGATAACCAAAACCGGCATGCGTGCAAGCAATGACTAATGAATATTGATGAAGCAAAAGTGGCAAACCCTGGTGTCTGCCTACCCCTCCGGGATACGGCGGGAGTTTGTGTTGTAATGTACATTTCAATACCCTAAAAAATCAAAATGTGGACACAAACATGTGACCCTGCCCGTAACGTATGCTTGTTAAGGTCGACGTACAGTACAGCACATCAACCTTTACACGTGTGCACTCTATTCCGTTGCGTTACGGGCGACTTTGCAACAAAAATGTAAAGGTTGCCCCGCTATTAATTGCCCCGTGGGTAATTAAGAACTTAACTGAAATTAAAATGTACTTAGCTATAATAGAAACTTCAGAATTATATAGTTTAAACTCTATTGCACACCAGTAATTGCTAAATAAATATATTTGTAAAACAAGTCATCTTTTTCACTCATGGTTCGGTCTGAAAACCAGCGCCAAAGCCCTGCTTTGGCATCATGCTGAGACTGGCCCATTTTTGGCAACTTTGTGTGTCTAAGTTTCATGTAGGTACTTAGGTACAGGTATTTCGCCAAATGTGTCCTATGGTTTGCTAACTTAATTATGCACATATTGTTTGTAATTCTTTGTAAGGATATTGGCTTGTGTGCCTACTGTATGTAATTCTTTGCAATGTTGTCAAATAAAGTTTATTCTTATTCTTATTCTATCGACTGTACCTGCTTGCTTGTCCTTCATTGGGTATGATGGTAATCTTATGTTGTTCATAACGGTTGTTGTCTGTAACTCGTGTCTATTATGCAATCTATACGTGCAATATAGTGTACACGTGTCGATTAGTCATCTGCGTGTAAACGACGTAGTTTAGACGACACGGGCACGGGGCTACAGCAAGTAATTCGTCCAGTCGACAGCATGTCGACCTTTACTTTTTCATTGCAAAGTCGCCCATAAGGTAACTGAGTAGGGTGCACGCGTGTAAGGATTGATGTTCTGTTGACTCATTTACCGCATTATTTGACTATACTGACTGTACTACACATTTACACACGAGCCAAACACATTACCCTTCCCTTGGGCTGCGGTACAGTCGGGTAATAAGGTTAGGTCAAGGTTACTTTAAAGAAATAATCTTACATACCTGCCAGTTGGCGAAAAAAAAAGTTTAACAATAAATAAAAGCCGACTTCAGAATACAATAATAACTTGCAGTCGGTGCCCAAAATGTCTGTGCTGGTCTTGCAGCTCGGCACCGACTCCAAATTACTATTGTACTCTGAAGTCGGTTTTTATTTTTTATTTAAAAAAATATTTCATGATTTTTTTGTCGGACTACCTTCGTGATATATTTTATTAAACATACACATATTGCTGAAAGATTGCTGCTCTCATCAGGCTTAATTTGCTGTTTTCCATTGAAGAGTTCCATTCTTCATCTCCGAAAGTCTTCATCAGATCTTCACCAAATTAAAATGTGACCAGTCGGACATTACGACTAAGATTTGACGAGGTTATGTGAAAAAGACGCGTCCAATTGTGTTAAATACGAGTGGATGAAATATCAATTTGTACTTATTTCGAGTTTCACTAACTGGACATGCGTAATCCTCGCGTTCAGTTGGTGAGAACCCGGAATATTTTAAATATTATTTGGTAAGAATTGAAATTATTTTGGTAGTATATAGTTTTTTTTTTCGTTTAAATACAATCAAAAGGATTGTTACTAAGTCATCATTTATGTTCAACCGGATTTCCCGCGCTGTTTTATATCTGGCGCTCATGTTATTCGTTACGCGACAATTTTCGTCCAACGCGTCTCGTCATTATTGTACAATAATAACATCAATATTGACGTCACCCGAT
Source organism: Yponomeuta evonymella (assembly GCA_963969515.1). NCBI lineage: Eukaryota > Metazoa > Arthropoda > Insecta > Lepidoptera > Yponomeutidae > Yponomeuta > Yponomeuta evonymella. The sequence continues at coordinate 1,925,921 of OZ018361.1, read as the reverse complement.
ATTGTGATTCGGGTGCCCCGCCAGGATATCGTTTATTTACAGCCAGGGCCCCGGCCAGAACTTTTGACTAGAAGACTAGAAGTTTGAAGCTTCTTTAGTTCTCCACTCGTGGCCACCCCGGTAGGAAGGTTGTGAGGTCGTCCCGCCATCTCAGCTTGGGTCGGCCACGTTTGCGTTATCCGTCGCTTGGAACCCAGACAGTGGCAATTTTTGACCACCTGTCTGGGCCCATTCGGCTTCCGTGGCAGCGGCTACATCTATATCGCTATCCCATGTATACCTACAGGGTGACATTGAATTCGTTCATCGTATTTTGAGGGAATGAACTATCAGTTATTTGGTATAAAGACCTGTGGCGCCAAACTGCGAATCCAAATTCAAAGTGGTAGGAAGTACCGTAACGTTGAAAAATACTTTTTAATATGTTAAATGTCTTCAGATATCTATGGTTAAATGCATAAGAGTATGAGCAAGCCGGCGCCGACCATAAGACGCTCTAAACATAGTTTTGTGAATTTTTGTGAACTTTTCTTAATGTTTTTTTGTGAGTGAAGTAAATTTGAGCAAAAAAAATTTCTAAACTTGCACCATATGTTTCTAAATCATGGTTAGGATGTCCCGTTAAAAGACGGTGAACAAATTCCAAGTCACCCTGTCGTATGCAAGGCACATAGCTAAAAATTGTAAATATTTCCAACTGCTGCATCGACGTCGCTATTCCACGGATAGCGTACCTACATAGTATGCGGGACATTCAGATGAAAATTGGGAACATTTCGGCGGACACATTGACACCGCCAGCCCGCGGATGACTCCATCCGCGGTAGGTATGCTAGGCATGCAGATGTCCCAGGCCTCGGTCTAGCTAGCCTAGACTGTTCTGCGACGCTATCGATCAGGCGGTGGGACCTGCGCCGTGCGCGGGACTCAACAGGCAAGCGTGTGGAAAGCTGCCTATGCACTTGGCAAAAGCTTTCTTGCAGGAAAGAAGTGTATCATTTATCATATCACAGATCAATGCGAACACTTGAGGCTTTTGGAGTCGGAGGCGGCTGGGTGCCGACTTTATTGTATGGTGAGGAAATAAAATACCCGGCTGCCTTTGACTCTGTTAATTCACATGCCATCTGGATTTGTTTTTCTTTACGTGTATTGTATGGAATCAGGCGTTACTTTGCGGAGATCCATAATAGAATTAAAATGTGAAAATTACTTTGCTAAATTCCGCCAAAATCCCACAAGCACCATGCGGTTAGTTAATGCACCGCCGTCCCTCACACTTTTTCAAGCAGAAGCAAGACACAAACACACCACCACCGACACCAATACTTGTGTGAAAAAATGCGTTGCTGCGTTGGCTTGTGGGATTATGGCGGATTTAAGCAAAGTAATTTTCACATTTTAGAAAGAAAGAAAGAGAAAAATTTATTGCAGAAACAAACAACACATATTAATTAAAACTTAAAACAAAACAAAACATGGACAGCAAAAAATAATAATAATAAAAAATAATAGGAACACTTTTCAGAAATTGCTTTCTTTACATGTATTTTGTTTGTTTATATGTCTACTCTGTATTTCAGTGGCAATTAAAATACATGTCTTCTTTCTTTAAATTTTTCAGAACAGTGGTATTCCAGTCTTCCCCCAAAAAAGGGATCCTGCGGGGCCTAGAATCCTTGTGCGGGGCCAATCGGAGGCAGTGTAGGAACCGAGGATGATCAGGATAAGTTGGGTCCATGGAGTTGCGAAAGAGATGATTCTACAGGTGTCAATCAATCCCGAGAACTCACATTGACCATTAAAAGGAAGGCGATAAATTACTTAGGTTATGTGCTTCGAAACGAACGGTACAAACATCTTCAACTTATCGTAAAGCGTAAAGTAAAGGGGAAAGACATCATGGCCCCGTGATAGCAGCCACGTCAAACATCTATTTCGCTTAGCAAAGAGAAGAGAGGAATACGCAATAGTTGGCGTTCAACCTCCAACAGTGGAGAGGTACTGAGACGGAGAATCTGAGGCAGTCTCTCCCTGGGTATGAAGCGTGGAAATGCTGCCAGCGCGCTGCAGTATTTTGGGGATCTTAAGAACCGTCAAACTCAGTGCAAGTAGTTTCCAGTTACAGATTCCGCGTGAATAACCAGCACATGAAAGAGAAACTACGCGTATTGCAATATTTACCAACACACGGACGCTGTGAGTAATATTTTCAGTCCACGCTACTCAAGGTATTGATCCGTTCTACCACTGGGAGTTGAGGTCTCATTTCTGCGACTTGAAATATGACTGGGCATTTAAAGGACCCATGAGGACAATGGGTACGCTTTTATGACCTGACCCTCTTCTCACGACTCCAGTGTAGCGTTACAATATGCTTTTATTACAGGAATTTCCTCCTGAAAACTGTTTCTTGGCGTTTCCTCGTGCTTGTATGGGAAGTCAGTATCGGAAACAATGCCGATATTCACTTAGAGATAGGAAAAAAATACATTTAGTGCTCCAAGCCAAATTATCGGACTGCTCGCAATGTGCGTAACTATGTTTACACAAACCGATTCATGCCCTTTTCGACCCGGCGCTATCGTATTACCCAGTTTTATACCTTTTATTCCGTGTGGCGCCGGATTAAGAATAGCGTCACTCCATTTCTTTCCGTGGATGTCGTAGAAGGCGACTAAGGAAATATATTATCAGGAGACGGGCAGCAGCGTCTCCCTGAGATTTCAACAGCATACTGCGATCGCCAACCCGCCTGCCAAGCGTGGCGATTATGGCAAAACCCTTTATGGTTAAGAAAACCAAGAAGGAGGCCTATGTCCTGTAGTGGGCGTGAAATGGCTGATGATGATGATTACCGGGCCAAAATAGATCTTTTTTTACCCAACTGCGACGAAGCGAAGCCCAAAAATAGGGTAATGTGTTTGGCTGGCATCTACGCAGATTAGAGAACACTTAATTGTACATAAAAATGGAATGTAAGCATGTACGTATTCTTATCTTATGTCCGATTCTATGTTCCCTAATTTGATCCTTAACCAATAGACAGATTTCGACAAATAATATCTCAATCGGTTCGTCGTGTTTGCGCGAGTGTCATAGGCTAATGAATTCAGCATAAAGCCGACAAAAAAAAACACTAAAAAGACAAAAATAAAAAACTGAAATAAAAAACCGGCCAAGTGCGAGTCCGGCACGAAGAATTCCGTACCATTATCTATAAAACATTTGAATACTTCAAGCGTCTACCTGTTGCCGTTATTAATATCAAGCAAAAAACCCTCAACACTGGCAGGAGGGCAATGGACAAGATTAACAGGGGACCGGCGAGGCTGGCGTGACGGTCGAGAGGCCTATGCCCAACAGTGGGCGACTTTCGTGGGCTGTATAGATAGATAGATAGAAAAAACACTCTTTGAATATTTATTTTAATTATTTATTTTTAAAGTACAATTAAATATACTGTGAATATTTCAAGTTTCTACCTGTTGCCGTCATTAATATCGAGCAAAAAAACAGCTAAAAAATCACGTTGGTCGTATGGGAGCACCACTTAAATAATTATTTTATTCAGTTTTTAGTATTTTTTGTTATAGCGCCAACATATGTGACAATTTGAACTTTCTAGCTATCACGGTTCATGATACGGCCGTGGTGACAGACGCACAGTGGAGTCTTAGTAATAGGATCCCTTACCCTTGGGTGCGGTACCCTAAAAATAACCAACAACCCGACTGCTGACGCTGAGCATTCACTATACTAAGCAGGCGGGACCCAACTTCAGTAATGTAACTCATTGTGAGGAACCTAGATTGGTCTGTTTGTGCTTCGCTTATCTTCTAGTCATTTAAATGTCATTCAATCTTGTTAAATAAGGCACTGAGAATTTTGGGAACATTGGGAATACCCGAAATTCCCAGGGACATCACATCAGTGGATCGGACCCATAGGAAGAGAAGCTCACAAAGGCTGGCTCAAACCGGACTGAACCAGCGCGCTGTAGCGCCATGTGGCGGGGCCTCATTCCTTGCAGTGACCTTCGGTGAAACAAGCATGCGAAAATAATAATACTAGGCTGTTTTTACACACTTCTGAGAGTGGACAAAAACTACCACCTATGATGTCATCCTTATTTGTTACTCGAGGTTTAAAAATAAAAAAATACGTAGTTTACATAAAAAACCGGACCAGTGCGACTCGGACTCGCCCACGGAGGGTTCCGTACAAATTTGTAGGTACTTACATATTATAAATAGTTCAGGAATCGAGTGTCGCAGGTTTTTAACTTCAAAGACTATTTTTTATAATTTAATTACAAATTTTCAACAGTTTTCAGATTTTTCCTTGCAGTATAATGCTTGCCAAATTTTGTAGTTCTAAGTCAACGGAAAGTACCCTAAAAATGTTGAGTGTCGAAATATACGTTTTTTGCGGCATAAACGGCCGTATCTTTTTTTGCTTTAACTTAGAAGTTTCGATTTTTTTACAGCTTCAAGGGACTGTAGACCTGAGTACCTATATTGTTTTAATTTCAACTCGATGCGACGCGTTCCCGAGATAATGGGTCTTGATGGACAGACAGACAGACAGACAGACAGACGGACGGAAGTGATCCTATCATCATCATCATCAGCCATTTGACGCCCAATGCAAGACATAGGCCTCGTTCGTGGTTTTCATAACCATGAGGGGTTTTGCCATAATCTCTACGCTTGGCAGGCGGGTTGGCGATCGCAGTATGCGGTTGGAATCTCAGGAAGACGCTGCTGCCCGTCTCCTGGTAATTGATTTCCTTAGTCGCCTTAGGGATCCTATAAGGGTTCTGTTTTTCCTTTAGAAGTATGGAACCCTAAAAAGATAGCAACGGTGTGCGACGGTGCATGGTGTGTCAATAATTCAACGTTATCAAACTTTCGACACTTCAGTGCTTGTATAACTACAACTTGTTACTCTCCCAACTCTGAAGGAAACATCGTGACGAAACCTGAGTATCTGAGGTGTTCACATACCTCAGCGCTTGAAATTGCCAATTCGCGGTGGGTACGCGTGGTAATTAAGCCCTTAATCTCTCTGAGAAGGTACATAAAAAAAAATGTCAGCGTCAAGCAGAAAGTATATATTTTTTAAACTATATACTGCACTACGTATTTATTTACTACCAGCTAACCGTGAGTTTCTTTAAAACTCAGTCCTTAAACACTGATGTATTTACAAAAAGTCGTAAGTAAATCGATTTCTTACCTTACAACAAAACAAAAATATTTATTTCCTGCGCAATTATCCTCTTTAACCCTTAATATCAAGACTGAGAGGCCAAAATCAAATCACACCTAAATGGCAAACACCCCTTTACCACCCCATATCTTCAAGTGGCGACCCCATTGAACTACAGTTCATAAACACAAAGTACTAAGGATCAAATTTCTACAGTAAAATGTTGCACCAAGTTGCAAAGCCTTCAAGTGCACTGCGCATGCGCGAACGTTTCAACCTTGAACTTGGCCCCCCACTTCCTCGTCCCCCCTCAACAGCCTTTTCCGTTTCATCTTGACACTTATTTTCCGGACGTTAAGGACTAGAAGATTTTAGTGTTTTCAACTTCGGCTCACCTTGAGGCTTTACCGATTGACCGCTAGGCCTGTTTGCGTTCCATGTTTTGGTTCCGAGGGTCAGGTCTTAAAATAGATTAGAAATCGGGTCAACATTTTTGATTTGCGAGGTCAGCAGAACTACATATTTAATACGAATTTCGTAGTGTAAAAAATACTATAATTAAATAATTTCAATTAATTTCATTTAGTATTTATAGTACTAGATAGTGTGACTCAACCTCCTGAACCTCATATCTCCCAATCCGTTGATTTCCCAGGCGTGGTTCCTTTGGAAAGTGTTCGTAATGATGCAGAGAATACTTGGGTTTCGGGATGGGAGTAATAAGGGATGTATTAGCAAAGGGCACGATAAAAAGTACCCGAAACCGATCGCTCGGAACGATCCTTCCGCTTGGCGACCAGTTGCCTCGTGGCAAATGGCAGACGCTGGCCTCTGCCTACCTGAATCTACGTAATAGAGAGACTGACCACACTGCAAAGCAGGACGGCACTCATGCAAAAAAGTCACCTCTGCATGGCGCCGAAAATTTATAATAAAATTCCCAGCAGTATTAAATGCCTTTCGCTTATACCCTTTAAAAGGGAACTAGGAAAGCTCCTAATTGCCAAATGTTTTTATAAAATGGACGACTTCTTCAATGAAAATCTCTAGACTACATTTATGTTATTTGTGATTGCAGACATTGTATTAATTTTATTATTTTATTTCTGACTATTCCTAATTATTTAATTTTTGACATTATTCGAAATACAATTTGAGCTTTGACATCTTAAAAAAGTGTATTAAACTGGCTGTATGTAACGCTTCTGCATGGTAGTTATAAAAATATTTTTGTACACCCAATGGGTATAACATAGAGGCACTTAAAATAAATATAACACCTGTACGACCATTACCTATGTTAAACAAAATAAATTGATTTGATTTACCCCTCCGGGATACAGGCGCGAGTTCATGTTATGTGGGATGGGCGTCCAGTAGTGTGTGAGCGAGAGGAAAATACTTGTTCACTCTCTTTCTCTTACTGGCCATGATAAGCACGACTTACTCAAGCCCCTCTCGTGGGCTCGACTCCAGCCACTTCACAATCATATTTTTTTATTGTAATAACAATTTCTACAAAGCTGTTATACTTATACGGCACTTTATAACACCGCAAAATTACAAATAAACGTGTACAAAGCGAGCTTACTCAACTCATTCAGGGCGCCTTTACTTCTCCGTGGGCCAAATGAATGGTGAAACTGACAAAGACACACTTATCGAATCCTTACTTAATATTATAAACGCGAAAGTATTGTATGTACGGATGGATGTTTGTTACTCATTCACGCAAATACGGCTGAACGGATCCGGATGAAATTTTGCACAGAGATAGATTATTCTGGATTAGCGCATAGGCTATTTTTGTTATCCCGGAAAAATATACATCCCAATTACCACGCGAACGAAGTCGCGGGCAACAGCTAGTTAGCCTTTATTGGTTGGCCACGTGGGTCTTTTAGAATTCGCCACAGCCACGGCCCTAGGGCGAAGGCCCTGGCCACACCGGCGAACTCTATGCAACACGTCGCGTCTTTTCCGCGCCCTCGCCCAGGTCCCTTTCGTGTGGGCTTCGTCCTGTACATTTTGTATGAAAGAGAACTGGAAAGACGACGCGCCCTCGCCCCACGTCCTTTCTGCGTGACTCGGGCCTAAGCCAGCGGCCACACGGAAAAGACGTAGGGCGGGGGCGCGGAAAAGAAGCGACGCGTTGTATAGAGTTTGCGCCCCCGCCCGGCTCTTCCGTGTGGACTTCGTCCCGTCCTTTCAGTACATTTTGTATGAAAGTGAAATGGATTAACGACGCGTCTTATCCGCGCCCTCGCCTGCGTGCTTTCTGCGTGGCCGCTGGCTAACCGTTCCGCACCACGCGGGACTAGACCGGCTATCAGCACGCGTATCGATTATTCCATAACACCGCGGAGTAGAGCCGGGTAGCACGAACTGCGCCGTGACCCAGTTTGTGTGTCTGTATACCCGCTCGCTCGGGAGCGGGATCGTCCTCCAGAATAGAGCCCTTTGTTGACAAACGTTTCAGGGTATTTTTAGAATCGTTACCTAGTCAGTTCTTTGCGTCTTTTAAGAATCGGACCAATTTAGTTGGATAGATAGATAGAGAACACTTCATTGCACAACCAGGTGAAAGATATTACAAACAGTTTCTTATATCTAAGTAGTGGTATAAAATTGGCGGTCTTATCGCTTAGAGCGATCTCTTCCAGACAACCTTTGGATGGAGTGGATTGCAGGAAGAATATAGTCGGTAGATGGATGTACATAAATAAGAGAATCTGAAATACAATGGTAATGGCGAAGTAACAAATGTGCATAGCGAAAGATTACAATCGATTTTCGTTAGACGTTTATTGAGTGGGCCGATTCGTAGTCGTGTTTGAGACAATACGGGGTGTTGCAAAAGGGTCCGGTTGGCCACTCTAGGCATCTCTCTCGCCCGCACGTAACATTTTATGACTGCACGAGAATCCGGCGTGCTTGAATGCATCGACTTAGGAATGTTGACGAGGCGAAAGAGGTCTGTCGAGATCGCGGCAGGTGGCAATCTGTCTACATAAAGCAGCCTATATATGTCCCACTGTAGGTCACAGGCCTTCTCTCAGGGAGAGAGTATGGGCTTAATCACCACGCGTGCCCACCGCGGATTGGCGATTTCAAGCGCTGAGGTATACAGCTCAGACACTCAGGTTTCCTCACGATGTTTTCCTTCACCGTTAGCGAGTGGTTTTGCTACTATAACTCTGTCTCCGTGAATGTAACCCGTATGCATGCAAATATTGACTAACTGGAAAATAAAATAACGGATGTTTCAAGACGTCATTTTTCATAACATTGCTTTTTGTTGTCATGAGAAATACGGCATAAGAAGTTCAGAACTCTTTTGCCAATTTTGTTTACAAATGAATTAAAAAGTCTATCACCACCCCCGCCTATTGTTATGTGGATAGAACTAAGCAAAATGTTCGTACGAGCAGATGCGGGTTTTTATGATGATTAGTGATGACCTTAACCTCCAGCTTCTCGTATACTAACACGCTGTTAATCTACTTTTAATTGACCAAAGTGCGTACAAAAAAAAACACTGACAGCTGTTAACAGTAGATTAACAGCTTGTTAGTGTACGAGAAACCGGGGGTTAGTCTGCTGTACAGGCATCTCTGTGAGGATGTGAGGTTGTATGACGATGATGGAAAGTCAGGACCCTTATTATGAAGCAGCGATTATGTTCGGAAGGGTCGTCAACGTCGCGCTTGAGCCCGACAATGATACGGTTATTTTCTTGAATAGTTTCGAAATTTCCTTATCCCACTGTAAATTGGAAATTTCGAAACTATTCAAAAAAGGAACCGTATTTGTCGCTAGATTCGAGTGAATTGTCGGGCTCAAGCGCGACGTTGACGAGCCTTCCGACCATAGTTCAGTTACATCAAAATTGTTAACAGCCAATATGTTGCAATCATGTAAGTTCCTCTTTTGTTATGCAAACAGTATTTTTTTAAACCTTATTTTGTGCAACCTGATTTTAATAAACTATTCTATTCTATTCATATCGCTGCTTCATAATAAGGGCCCTGATTAGTTGCTTTTGATATTTAGTACGAGTGCACGCCGCCCCGTGGCGGTTTATAGAGTACCGAATAGATTAACGAATAAAACGATACAATAGTGTGAGAATGCTAGATATGCGGTTTGGCCCGTACTATGTTAGTACCTATGAAGGAAGTTTACCAGCAACACGGCACGGAAATCTTTCTCCTATTATTATTATAGGAGGTTCGGAGGTAAACGCGTACGTGGCTGCACGAACGCCGTTTCCAGTCAGCAGGGACAGAAAATACGCGTTTGCTAATGTTTGAAACACAACTTTGTTCTACAGTGAAACCTTTTATTTTACACAAAATTAAAAGTCAATAAATAAATACTTTTTTTTAATAAAAAAAAAAAACAACGACTTCCAGAAAACACACACGAAAAAGTAGAGTCTAATGACTTTCCCATGAATCTTATGAACAGATCTTGACCAAATTTTTATAGGTAGCTACCGACTTTCCAACAAAAAAAAATACATATTTTATACGGACGAATTAAGACCCTCCTCCTCGTTTAAAAGTCGGTTTAAAAACACGATTGTCTTCTAATACCTTAGGCAATCCTAATCTGTGTATGTTCTGCGCTAGTTCTTTACCATGTTGTCCGATTACAATAATTTTTAGGGTTCCGTACCTCTAAAGGAAAAAACTCAACCCTTAGAGGACCACTTTGCTGTCCGTCCGTCCGTCTGACTGTCAAGACCCTTTATCTGGGGAACGCGTGGAGGTTAAATTAAAACCATATACTCAGGTCTACAGTCCCTTGAATCTTTGAAAAATTCAAACTTAGAAGACGAAGAAGAAGAAGAAAGACATTTATTACTTCTAGGTTAACGTAAAAAAATACGGCCGTTTATGCCGCAAAGGCGTAATTTTTACACTCAAGGGAATGTAAGTTTATAGGGTACTTTCCGTTGACCTAGATCTATGAAATTGGGCAAGTAATATCGTTTTATACTACAAGTAATGCGAAAAATCTGAAAACTACACATTTGTAATTCATTATCATCATCATCAGCCATTTGACGCCCACTGCAGGCCTCCTTCGTGGTTTTCATAACCATAAAGGGTTTTGCCATAATCGCCACGCTAGGTAAGCGGGTTCGCGATCGCAGTATGCGGTTGGATTCTCAGGAAGACGCTGCTGCCCGTCTCCTGGTAATTGATTTCCTTAGTCGCCTTCTACGACATCCACGGAAGGAAATGGAGTGACGCTATTCTTAATCCGGTGCCACACTGAACATTTTTAATTAAATCATAAAAAAAAATGTCTGAAGTTCGGGAAAAGCTCGGTAAAAACTGCGAGACTCGATTCCTGAACTATTTATAATATGTAAGAACCTAGAAATTTGGACGGATCCCTCGGTGGGCGAGTCCGGCTCGCACTTATCCTGTTTTTTTTTTAGCCTGGGTACCTCTCATATAAATTTGGTCCAGATCTGTTAATCAGATTTAGAACAATATAAGTAATTGAAATTATAAACAATAAGACCCGTTACTTTCAATTTGTGTTGGATAATCAGATTGATACTTTATTTTTCATTAATAAATATTTCATTAATAAACCGTAGGGATCCAAGAAGAAAAAGTAGAATTATCCAGAGATAAAAGCGTTCATCCAAATGTGAAACAAGGGTTAGCATCTTCGGTTATTTTTAACGAAGTGGAATTTCGGAACAATATAAAACACAACTAACAATATAATCTTTTACGCCATTGAGAAATCATGTGTTGTCGAACCAGCAGCTCCTTATTTTAATCGCGACATATTGTTACAGAAAATAGTCGACATTATTATTGCAATTTTATCAGGTTTTTACACAAAGAATAAAGTATATTGTGCCTTAGTTACTCAGTGAGCAATAGCAGTTCATTGTTACGACTAATCTCAGTGGAAGTCATTGAATCATTATAGCGGTGGGTGTGATGTGTCGCAGTTATTTCAGATAGCAGAGTATATTAGAAATGTATATGTGATTGCAGAACGTTAGTACGTTGCACAGCACATCAACCTTTATATTTCAGTTGCAAAATCGCCAGAAACTGAGTAGAGTGCGTGGATGATGGGCGTTCGACTGTAATTCCATTACTCGCTGTATATACTAATAACGTTATGTTATTTTATAAATTATTTAATCATTGATTATATACTTAAAGAAAGATGCTCTTTTAGTGAGTTAAATTTAGTTCACAACTTGCTTACAGTAAACTGTGAATAACGTGGTGGAATACATGTTTATTAATCCTTCAACCTGTTCATTTATAGTAACATTTTAATATGTAGTTGTTAGTTGTCCCAAATAAATAAAATAATAATAACCATGTTTTTGTCTGGTTACGTATTTTGCACCCAAACGCACTTCGATATCAAAACGTCAGTATTATTCATCGCACTAGGATACGTCAGTAGTAACGTGTCCATTTAAATATAGCTTTCACACCACACGTCTCTTCATGTCCAAGTTAAATTCGCCATTTGCGCACGTGCCGTGGTGTGTTGGCATACAGGAATTACATTTTGAGCCAAAGCAAAGTTTTCTAAAGTCTATGGAACTTTTGTATCTATTTAAAGGCCCATGAATAAAACCCACAGCTAGACATAGGCCTCTCTGTTACGCCAACCCACTCGGTCGTCTGCAAACCCCGTCTATTGCTTTCCAAAGACTTTAGTAATGTCTATATTATTTTTGTTGCACTAGTCCGTGCTGAGGACAATGTTAAAAACCTATTTAGAGGCTAAAAATTCCACCCATGCCGGGACTTCTGGCTCCCGCGACGTCTTTTTAACCGTGCCGGCGGCGCTCTCCCAACTGAGGTAATGGGCAAGTGCAGGCATCGGCGAAATTTCGAACCTCTTTACAAACTTCTCTGTATTAAGTACAGGCAGCAACATCTGCCTTACATCACTTGCAGCAGGATTTGGTGCGCATAATTAGGTCTCTGGTCGCTGATCTGTCCACCGATCGTTTACACAACCTCGGGCACCAGTCTATGATCGCCTCACTCCACCGACGATCCAGGCGCCTGACCTGTCCACCTCCTCCTCCAACTTGGTTATTCGCGTGGATATCTTGAAAAAAATTGAGGGGAAGAGGCGCATCGGCAGATAAAGAAAATCGAGGCTCTGGCTCCGTAACATCCAGGAGTTAACCGGTGTCAAAACAGCAAACACTTATTCAGAATTGCACTGAACAGGGAACGATGTCGAGAGCTGACCAACCACCGATGATGGAGAGGCACTTTTGCTCATGAAAAGATACACTTCTTATGGTTCGCTGTGTCGGTTGGTTAGCAAATAGTAGGGTTAAACCCAAGTGACAGAGAAATGTTGTGTCTTCTCTATCCACAACTTTTCTGTCACAAGTAGTCATAACTTGGGTTTTATTCACAGTAGAACCAGGTGACGGTGAACACAATCACATACACATCTGAACATTTTCGATTCAATTCATTCACGGATGAACCCAACAGTTTTGGTGGTCAAGTAGTAGCAGGGAAGCAAAGTATAATAATTTTCGTATAGTAAACACTCTGACTGTCATCAGCGATTTGGCGAGCTGCCATTGGTACAGATGTCTAAGCAGTTTCGGTGCTTTCCTTGGAAACTTTCAGTTTCCACACGATTTAAGATTTAAAAAGGCGTACGTTTTGGGCAAGTGCAAGTGAGCACGGGTGGTGATAGCCCATACTCTCTCTGAAATAAATCCTGTCCCCTACAGTGGGATGTTTATAGGCTGCATTATAAGGACCATGATGCACAGCCAAATTTCTTCAGTTGCGAAATGTCACACTCTGCAGTGTTACAAGTGTATGCAACTTTATTCTAAGTTTTCTCGATAGCTGACTGTCCGGCCTGCGTCACCAAACGTCTGCGGTCGCCAGGTTACGTCAAGCTTACCGAGCAGACGCAACAACCGGCACTCTAGCTGCCATTTGGCGTGATACATTATGAGTAACGAGGGATCTTAGTGACAATGGACAGAGCACATACTTGTCCAGAAAAAGCTAGGCACGCCGAGTCTCACTGTCATTTCTACGGACTGACAGACAACGATGATGTAGGGAGATCCCCCGGCCACTGACATCCATCATCCCATGAACGTTTAATTATAAGCTGCGTTTAGATGGAATTGTGAATTCCTTAAGCATTTTTTTCACAATTAAGTCTATAGTCATTAGATAAGCTAATGGTATAAGGGCATGATCTTGATATCATGACGAACAGGTGCACTTTTATTCTGTAAAAGTGCACAAAACTAGTGACTTTGATAGATGTTTGTAAGTTTGTTTCTTGTTATTATAATGTTTTCTTTCTTATTATGCTTTTATAAAATCAAGGAATTGAATGTTTTGCGTGGGCGCACTTGAAGTGGTAATTTTACACTGCTTTCTATACGTCTATCTGCACTTGTAATATCAGCCGTGTCACAAGCATGGCGTGACGGGTTGACGTCAAAGCAACGGACAGGTGGCTATCTTTCATAATAGAATACGTAGTCGACACCAGAGTCCATCCTGGTTTGCATTGACTATCCTATCAGAACTCTACTATCAACGTGATCGACTCGATGCGCTTCGCTAAGGATGTCAACAAATAGTGATCTGTGAGTAAGCAAGTTAAACTGTCCCGGTAGCATGACCCCTAGATGTGCGCATATTATATCTTTGTTAAGAACGTCTCACTCATCTATAATTTCGTTTTCGATATGTATGCTATCTTGACATTACTACATTATCTATGTCAGGGTTGTTTCTAATTACTTATCCTAGCTGTTTTCTATCCCATCTAGACCGCAGATTTCAGTGGCTACAAGAGAAGCCTGAGTCTGAGTTATGAGAGATATTTTTTTTGTCATTGGCTAGTGAACCTCATGGAGCCCCTTAAGGGGCTTTTAATTTTTAGGACCTACGATACGGACCCGGAACTAGATAGCATTTATGCAAAAAACGGGAGTTTTTGGTGTTCATGCTATCTAGTCCTGGGTTGTTTGCCGTAGGTTCACGGTCATGTGTCCCAAAAATCATTATTAACACGATTGAGACACTTCTTGCAAAAACGATTTGTAAAAAAAAGATCTTGTTTAGGGTTCCGTACGATAAAAGGAAAAAAACGGTATGTATGGAGAGAAGCTATTTATATCTATATATAAAGAGGCTATTTATATCTATATAGCCTCTTTTTAAATCGACAAAAGTGCAATGTAAATAATATAGTTAATAACTTCTATTAGTATCATTAATTATATTTTTTATTACACATATTTTATATTTTATTGCACGATAATAACAATATACATAATAATTATTTTTTTTATAAATTAAGTATTTCACCATTTATATATAAAAAACATAATAATGTAATAGTTTATATTTTTTTATTTATTTATAACATATTTATTAAATGACAAGTTTTTAATTATTTTGTTACTAGATGTACAATAAAAAATTATATTTCAAATACATAACAATATTTATAAAAATAGTTAAAAAAAACTAACTAATTAATTAATTATATTTCGATTGCACCATTTTAAAGTTTGTAGAAGGGAAAATATGGTAAACGGATCTGAGAAAGAAACAATTTGGGAAATGGACAATTTGCACCGAAAAGAAAACAGGGATGACGATGACGACGTCGTAAGTGCCGTCGTAGGTGGTGTCGTCAGTATTTCCCCTCTTGTTTTCATCACAAAAATACGCAAGACAACATTATAAATTCGCTCAGTGTACGTAAATTGGAAGGAAGAGAGGCGAACACCCAAATAGTTCGAGTAAATCATTGCCGACGTACAACGTAAGTCTGGGGATGTTGTTTATTTTCGTCGTATGTATCAAAATCATAACGCCATTGACACGAGATGCAAAGAAGGTACAAGTACAGTACACACCATTAATTTTGGGTGGTTTGAGAGACATAGCAAAATTAACGTGCATGACAATAGCTATTGAATACGCTAGTTTATTATTTTTTTATTTAAATGCACTTTTCAATAATACCCCGACACAAACTCGAATCTATTAGAACCATTAGCAGCCATCCAGAGCGGTGCGTGCGTGCCGCGGGTCTGCGGGTCATTGCTCTGTTAGACGGAGAGGGCGGTACTTATTGTTCGCGCATTTTTTTAAACAAGATTTCTCAACTCGAAACAAGACTTCTCAACATTTTTTTTTACTTTAGCTCTATGATACTTAAAAGTAATAGTCTAAATAGATGCCATTTTTAATTTAATTAATTAACCGCGGCTCTCAAACCATCCAGATTTACGGCAGTTGTTATAGTTAGGCAATAAAATGTGTGAAACTCGTAATTGTCTACTGCACTGTCTTGTTTGAAAATGGCGACTACGCACGTTTTTACATTTTACTAAAGCACGTTTTTACATTTTCTGTGTTTTTCACCGAAGCCAATAAATTCATCAGCTTGCAAGAGACGATCTTTGCCTTGAGTTCTTATAACAGCAGTATACGTCCCATTGCAGACACATGCCTTTTTCCCAGTATGGGCTTAATCAGCACGCGTGCCCACCGCGGATTGGTAAATTCAGCGCGGAAATAGGATATTCATCTACTCGGTCCGGATGACATTTTAGTCACGCACAGACTGTCTAGTCTAGACCATGTCAGGACTTAGCAAATGATAAATTAGTTCCTCCGTCAACGCTAGACACAATGTGCTGTTAGGAACAAACATTATGTAAATAGGAAGATGCATGTAGGCGGTTTTTTTCCTCATGGTTTATTTGACTAAAACAAACCCGAAGAATTGGCCATGCTACATTTTTTTATATGAACGGAAATCTCAAAACCATTTCGAGAATTTTGCTTTCCGTACAATTTCTATTTATAAGATTTGTAACTAAGTCTATATTTTTTAAGATATTCAAAAGCTTTGACCTTAAGTGACTTTTGTATGAAGTCAGCAAAGGCAGTTTAAGTAATCATTTGCCTTACAAAAAAGAAAAACGAAATGTCAACGTGTTGAAGTGTATTAAATAATGTTAGGTTAGCCCACAGAATACATGATTAGCCGACCAAATCAAGTGAAGTTAATGACATTTGTTCTTGTTTTATGTAGGCAAAGACTATCTCTTTAATTAATCATGCTCTGATGACGTCACACAAAAAATTTTAGAAAAATATTAAACATAGAAATAATGAATAAAATTGAAAAATAACGAAATTAGTTTCTTAAAATGGTCCATATTTTCGAAATAAATTGTAAAAAACGTACATCAAAAATAAGTAGCATGGCCAATTGGCCCCTGGCCACACAGAAAGGACGTGTGGCGGGGGCGCGGAAAAGACGCGACGCGTTGCATAGAAATCGCGCCCTCGCCCCGCATCTTCTGTGTGGGCTTCGTCCCGCCCCTTCAGGACATTTTGTATGAAAGTGCATTGGATTAACGACGCGTCTTTCTCACGTCCCTTCTGTGTGACTCGGGCCTAAGACTGAACACGGGAAAAGATAAACCGATAAAGCACTGTCCGAAGTGACACAAAAACCAGAGAAGCATTGCAAGAAGAAAACCGGCCAAGTGCGAGTCGGACTCGCGCACGAAGGGTTCCGTACTATTATCTATACAACATTAGACACAAAGATAAAAAACACGTTTGTTGTATGGGAGCCCCCCTTAAATAATTATTTTATTTTGTTTTTAGTATTTGTTGTTATAGCGGCAATAGAAATACATAATCTGTGATAATTTCAACTCTCTAGCTATCACGGTTCTTGAGATACAGCCTGGTGACAGACAGACGGACGGAAGGACGGACAGACAGACAGCGAAGTCTTAGTAATAGGGTCCCGTTTTTACCCTTTGGTTACGGAACCCTAATAACGATAGCCAAAGGTCATGAGTGTCAATAGACTTAGCAACAAAGTAAATTTAAATATTGAATCAAGATTGAGTAAACGCTAAAATTACATAGTGCAGCAGTTAAGTTTACTATAGCCGATAACCCTGACAATTTTAGTGATAACCTTTGGGTTCTGGAAGCAACAATAGTGATATCATACGAGACCTGGGTGAGACTTATGTTTTAACAAAATGACTTTTTATGGGAAATTTTACTATGATTTTTCTGTTTGTTACGTCCATGTCCGGTTATGATAGCATCCTAGTATAGTAATCCCAGTTTATGATCAGCCCTTCATTACGTAAATGTCCGCTCTGTTGGGTCAACCATTTTGACCAATTTGACAGTTCGGAGTAGGTTAAACTGGCCAACTCCATACAGTGGAGAACTTACGTAATAGCGCCCCAGATACGCAGTCTTTAAAGATAGATGTGAGTGGATTAATAAATAAATGAAATTTATTATTTTTACAGAGTAACAAGTTGATGAAGCGAGATAGGTTTGTCAGGTTCGTGGCCGGTGGCAAACCCTAGTCTCAGCCTACCACTCCGGGATACAGGCGTGAGTTTACGCATGTAACCTATGTCCGCGACTACAGGACTGATTAACAAACATCTTCACTAAAGGTTTTTTTTAACTTTATAGCTTTTTGAAAGCCTGGTTTTTGTTTTGAGTTATAAATAATATTCCGGATTGTCTGCTCGAATCCGAGAGCCAATGCGACCTCGATTAAGCCTAGTTAAGAATAGATTTAATAAAACGTGCTGTAAATAAAGGTCAAGTGACAATTGTCCATCATAGCATGGCCAGGCCTGCCTGACCGTAACAATCTCTGCCATAGCGTACGATGTGCAGTTGGATCACGAGTGTAAGCTGAGTCGGACCTACCAGCTTAATTTTATAAACTTTGGTTAATCATAATGCCACTATGGTGGTAGCCTGGAGGGTAGAACATTGGACTCTGAAGCGGGAGACCCAGGTTCGATTCCCAGTGCGGGCATGTACCTATGACTTTGTTTTCTAAGTTATGTACATTTGTGAAGTTATAGTAGCAATACCACTCGCTAACGGTGAAGGAAAACATCATGAGGAAACCTGAGTGTCTAAGCTATTTACATACCTCAGCGCTTAAAATCGCCAATCCGCGGTGGGCACGCGTGGTGATTAAGCCCATACTCTCTCTCTGAGAGGCCTGTGCCCTACAGTGGGACGTATATAGGCTGCTTTATGCTTATTACAATTTGGTTCGCAAACCGGGGAACAGGAAGTATTCAGGCAGGTCAACTTTTGTATGGAGATTTTTTTGGTCCCTTATCTTTCACCCGACTGCGGCGGAGCCCAAAAGTAGGGTAATGTGTTTGGCTCGTATGTATGTAAGTTCCCTCATAACTCCCTAACCAATGGTCAGATTTTGACAAATAATATCTCCATCGATTCTTCGTGTTTGCGCGAGTGTCATAGGCTATATGAAATCAGCATAAACGCAACAAAAAAAAAAAAATTAATAAAGAGACAAAATTTTAAAAAAACTAAATAAAAAATAACCACTAACCCGACTGCAGAACATTAACTACTAAGCAGGCGAGGCTCAAATTCAACATTGTGTGTGACTCGTTGCGTTGGTCTCACCTGCTCAGTAGTATGTTCAGCAGTTAGGTTGTTGTTGATTTATTACAGTTTTTTTGTGGTTTACGGTTGTTTGTGTTTAATAGATAACGCTGAAAATAGAATGAGCAACGACAATTGGCGGCGTCTGCGACATTGGTAGAGCGCGTAAAGGGCATAATTATTACGTACACCCTGATATTTAGAAGACTATGTGCAAAAAAAAGTAAAAAAACTGAATATATAAAAACCGGCCAAGTGCGAGTCGGGCTCGCGCACGAAGGGTTCAGTACCATTATCTATACAACGTTTTTATATTTCAAGCTGTTGCCGTTATTAATATCGAGCAGAAAACGGTGAAACTGTTTCGGAGGAGATCGATAACAAACACTGTGATTTATATAATAATATATTAGATAAGTAAATATTCAAGTTTTGTGTCAATACGAGACTGCCAAGTGTCTTGAACAGCAAAGGCTTCAGAGAAAAAGTGTCTTCAAAGCGAAACTGTGTTATTTTTAGACAGAGTTGGTCGGTCGTTGATTAAGAAATCGCTCCGTGAGGTCAGGGTTTGCATTGTGATACCGGGGTCCAGTCGGACATGCAGTACAATGGTTCCGTAGTGACAGTGGACCCGTGAACCTGACCGTTTTCGATCGCA
Organism: Yponomeuta evonymella; assembly: GCA_963969515.1. Classification (NCBI taxonomy): domain Eukaryota; kingdom Metazoa; phylum Arthropoda; class Insecta; order Lepidoptera; family Yponomeutidae; genus Yponomeuta; species Yponomeuta evonymella. The sequence continues at coordinate 1,906,538 of OZ018361.1, read as the reverse complement.
CGAAAATCTCTTCTAATACTATGGTTGAGTTCTACGGTTTAGAATAATACTTTAAACTCTGTTAACTAAGTTCCAAAATGTTACTATCCCCATCACTAAAGGTCGGCTTTTTTTCCGTTTTTTGCTCGATATTAATAACGGCAACAGGTAGACGCTTGGAAGAAAATACTAATTCGTTTTAAGCTGGCCTAATTGTGATAAGAATGAAGACTTGTAATTCTTTTCTTTACTTTAGAGATTTCTGTGCATTTATTCTCCACAATGATTTGGATTCGAAATGGGTTTGGTCACCTAAATTAAGGGGGTCCAGGGAGTAATACTAGCGCCACCGAGAAAAAAAAAATCATATCTTTTTTTACTGAACAAACTTGCAAAAAGTGTCAGTACGATCTCTCAATCATTTAAGGACCCATGGCCCTAAACCTAAGGCTAAAAACCTAGGACTAGATAGCATTAACGCTAGAAATGGCCGTTTTTGGCATAAATGCTATGTAGTCCCAGGTTCGTGATCCTAGGTTCTTTGTCGTGGGTCCTAAAAATCACTGTTAACATGATTGAGAGATTGTACTGACACTTTTTGCAAATTAGATCTGTAAAAAAAGATATGATTTTTTTTCCTGGGTGGCGCTAGATTAGTGTTACTCCCTGGACCCTTACTTACTTATACCGTTAAGTAGGTCGCAGTTTCTGGGTTACTTTGATTTAGATTTTTTTGTTTAGATATTTGGCGGACTTTAATTCTTCGTGGATCTCCAATGTACTTACAAAGCATAAATCGTGATAAGAATGCCTTACATTCTTCTTTACAATTATTATTAATTCTTTACAATTATTATGTAGAGGAAGGCAGATGTTTGGTATTTATTTGTCTCCCAAAAATAGTTAGGTGTAAAAACGGAACGCAAGCAAAAATCGGACCAATCAAAGGCTACGGTCCTCCCCCCCCAACCCTCTCTCGTGAACCACGAATATGTCTACCGCTTAAAATATTGTCTCGCGTAATTAAATATTGTAAAGCCTGTAAAACCCTTTTATTGTAACATTAGGTAGATTTAGATTTGAGTATTTCGCGAACGATGTAGCGGGTATCATGGGGCAGCAGTGCCCGCGGACTGCATGGGGCACTGCGAGGGCACGAGTCACGCGTTTTGTGGCGCTAAAATGTCAGAATTTGACAGTTATGGTGAGACGATTCCCATACAAATGAAGTTTTTGAAATTTGTTAAAAAATTTACGTATTTATACAGTGACATTAAATCTGTTCGCATAAATTTAGATTTTTATTTGCGCCAAGATACAGTTTCTTAAAAAAAAACAGTGGTTTAATAGCTTAAATGAGTTTGACAATTCAGTCCATAGAAACTTATTTAACCTATTCAAGTACTGTTTTTTTTTTCAAGGAAATATATATTGGCGCAAAAAAAATGTTAATTAATGCAGACAGACATAATTCCAGTGTATAATTATGTTTTTTTTTAACAAATCTGGAAATAATCCTTTGTATGGGAATAGTACCACCGTACTGTACTGGAAAGTCAATAATGTACTGGAAAGTCGCGACTTTTGACATTTTAAGTGCGCGACTAGCGTTGTCGTGCCTACTACACTAATCGCGCATTTTAAATGCACTCTAGATAGACTACTGACCAGCTTGGGTGGTGTACATTATACCTCTTATTTCTTATCACGAGTAGTAATAATTATAGTTAACTACCACCCGTTATCATGTCTATAGTAGCGTGATTTTGATAATATTTGACAATGACTGATTTCTAATCAGAGGTTGCCAACCTTTCAAATATACTGTTGGGCTTATCAGTTGTTCTTCTTAAATCTCCACATGAATACAGATTATAGTAGGTTATAATATGTAAAGTAACTGACTATAAATATCTGGATGTTTTTTTTACGTAGCCTCGATTGTGCTACTCTGTTGGAAAATAATCAATAAAATAAAAATAAATTAAAGTAAAAACTTCATTACGAGCACCTGCACCGTCACGCTCGGGTCGGTGACGCTGAATCGGATGTATACACGGCTCTTGTGTTTAGTCTGTAAGTGACGCTGAGTCGGACATACATATACACGGTTCTAGTGTCTAATCTATCAGTGACGCTGAATCGGACATATACACGGCTATAGTGTCTAGTCTGTCAGTGGCGCTGAATCGGATATAATACTCGGCCCGAGTCGGTCGGTGACGCTGAATCGCGTAAACGCGACTCCAGCCGTCATCTAAAGTGAGCAAATCATATACATTTGCACGTCTATCGTGTGGTCATGAGCCACACCCTCTTTTTTTCTAACCTATTATAGGTTATATTAGGCATCCTCTTGGAGGAAGCTAAAACAAGGACCAATTACAGTTCCTACTACAGAACAAACAAGTTCCTTACAAAACACTAAGCTCAAGAGTTAAACTGGCGAAAAATAGCACAGGAGAAAAACTGGCGAAAAATAGCACAGGAGAAAAACTGGCAAAAATAGCACAGGAGAAAAACTGGCGAAAAGGACGAGTCAACTTTGTACCAGCAGAAAACCAGGCAGCATAGCTGAACCGTTCACTGTGCATCAACTTTTATATCTATGCATTTTATTGAATTACGTTACGAGCGACTTTGCAACTAACTGTAAGTGTAAGTAAGTATATTTTTTTTATTATCAATAGAATAGGATAAGTAACAAAAAACATTTTCATCTTAAGAATAACATGTTATCTTAAAATTAAAATTAACAGCTTTGTCACTTTAATACACTAACTTGCGCACTAGGATACCCTGCGTCGTGCAAGCTAGTCTCTTCCACAACTTTCAAACTACAACAAATGGAAGAAAACACACAATTCTTATTTTGGAGGAAATTCATCTGCTTTGAGCTCGGTAAAGATCTATATGCAGCCATACAATTATGAATTTAAGATATTGTAAGTTAAAATTGTGAGTTAAAATAAAGTAAGAGTGAAAAAAAAATGAAAATAAAAACCCATGAAAGGGTTCAAATTTGAACTTTATGAGTTCATAAAATAAAAATGTACACTGTGCATGCATACATACGAGAGCAGTGTGTGAGTGTGTTGATTGAACTATTATATTTTAGTGACATTTGCGTGAGTGACTTTTAAAGTAAAATTGCAGACATGGCGCGGACCGCGGAGTGACTTTTTAAAGTAAAATTTTGCTGTGCTATTCTTTATTTAAATTGAAATTTTAAAACAATTGCGGTGGGATTATATAAAATGAGGCCGCTGATTTAAATCATCAAATTAATATGACAAATGCAGCTAACGAATTTGGTTTATAAAAGTTACTGGTATGGTGCTTCGCTCGCTCACTGTATGAGTTCACAAGCATAACCCAACTACAGGTTCTGGGGTGAAGTTTTTGTTTACGGCGGGAGGCTTCGCCCCCTGAGCCCCAGTTGCAGGGGGTTACTTTTACGGTTTTTATTAATGTAATTGTGGTATTAATTTCAAGTCTCAATTCAGCGGCTCCATATTGTACATAATACCTACAATTGTAGCACAACTCTGTCTGTCCTGTTCGTGTGTCCTAGAAAATAATCTATTGAGCTTAAACGTAATCATCTAATCTCGTAAACGGTTGACTTTGCAGCGAGATTGTATTTATTAATGTAACGGTCAATGACTTGTACAGTATGTGTTCCCGACTTCATATTAGAATTCATTTTTAGATTGTGGTACAGGAAAATGTACTATGATAATGTACTAGGAAGACAAGTGCCTAATTAAAGATTTAGGATTGCTTTACAAAGCTTTGTTAACAAAGAAGCTAACTTGAGATCAGCACTGTTATGGTTATGGAATGCATTAAGATTTTTACACAAATCAGAAAAGAGTTTTGCAATCGGTTTTTATCACAAAATTACACTACTAAACTGCAGCCAACCACTAAACTACAAGGAATGCCGATCACGGGCCTTAGAATTTAACTAAGTAAAAAAAACACATTTTTTTGTCTATTTTACTTTACTATTAAATGGACCAATTACAAACCAGATCTTTATCTTTATAGAACCTTGAGAACTGCGTGTTATTATTCAACATTTATTTACGCCGAATTCGTTGGCACAAATTTGAAAAATTGTTTAAAAAAAATTTAATGTACGAAGCTGAACACCATTATTATTATGCATGCTTAATATCAATATTGTAATTATCATTTATTTATTTATTAGTAGTCTTACGGCCTTGTTTATAAAAACGTAATTCCTCTAAAACCAATCTAAAACTCTGTTTATTTAATCTGTGGTTACCTCTTTTCCTTGTAAAATCTCCACCACAGGCTGTTTTAATCGGCGTTTTTCATATAAAAACACGATTCCCTAAGGCACACCTTAGATGCAGTTTAAATAGTCAAAGTAAAGGGAAAGACAACCGCAGATTATTTACACTTCCTCTGAGGAGTGTTTTAGAGGAATCACGTTTTTTATAAATAAGACTGATAGTCTATAGTAGAATTACGCGATTTTTACTTCTTTCTTAATGCTAACTGCACATTATTATATTATTTAAAACTTGTCTGGCAGAGAATTTCTGGCCCTCTAACAAATTAATGTCAAATTATGATGTTGCGATTTTTTACATTTGCTGTACTGTAAGTAATACGTAAAAAGGCGACAAACCGACAAAGATGGCGTTATAGGGGAAAAGTCTTATACCCAGCAGTGGGCAGAGGTGGGCTTGTGATGATGATGATGATGATGATGATGAAGAAGTATAACTTAAATTTGTATGGATTATCACACAAGGCATAAGTGCGATTTGCAAAAAGCCTCCACATGTCTACAGAAGTCAGTAATCTAAAAGTCTTACCTCAAAACATATGCGTCGACTTGCTCGCTCTGAGTGAAGGAGATGATTTCACAGCGGACTATCTTCAGGACATTCTCCCATTGTTGACTGTAACAAGAATTATAATTGGTCAGGCCATAGATTTATTGTCAAACCACTGTATTTGATAGACGTTTTGATTCTATTGCCGCTTCAAGTTGGCCCAATACCAGGTCTAAACACAATTATTGTCTATTAATTCCTCACATTAACGTAATGCCTGGTGTACATACAATATAGAATATTCTATCTATCTATTCATTAACAATTGCGATTAGACCCCATAAATGTACACTATGTACAGACATCATAAGTCATAAAAAACCCAGAAGACAAGGATAAAAACCGGCCAAGTGCGTGTCCGACCATGTGTAATGTAGGATTCACTCACAAAATTACAAAAGTAAATGTGTGTTTGCACATCACAACATTTAGACTCTTAACTACAGAACTGATTTTGATGAAATTTTTTCAACTTCAAATCCTACTCGCTTCACTAGTCTTCAAATCCTACTCGCTTCACTATGTGAACTTCACATAATTAAGTGCAGACAGGGTATTTTGTATATCATCAAAATAGGGGAACAGTCGACAGCAGGTCGGCCTTAACATGTGTGCACTCTACTCAGATACTAAACGAAAAGATAGTCGTTACTTCAACCGCGTAATCAACTGCCGAAAAATACACAAACAATTTTATTCTCAATCACGCCGGCGACACTTATGAAGTGGTGCAAGTCGGCCTTAGCAGGTTAAATAATATAATGAAAGAGAACAGCTGATCTACAACAACTAAGATTGTTATCGGGCCAGACTCATCAAAAACTGTAGTGGTGAAATGAACTTCCGATTTAGCAGATTTATCAGCGTGATTGGTCCCTTGGACAGGTTACGGGACAATGCCGGCTCTTAATGAATGAGGTTATGCTCTAAATGAAGTCAAGAAAACCAGTGGAGGATGACCATGGTCATGCATGACCATTAAACTCACCGCGTGATTTTTCTCAGATCCGCATTTTTCGCCGGCGTAAACCAAATTTCTATAAGTTTTTCGACTCCCTCAAAGAATTGATCACCATTATCACTATTTAATATTTCCGTTTCTGCCATGGCGAGCTTCTTACGCGCTTATTGGAATATACAGAAACAAATGTTTCAGTTCCTCAAAATTACTTATGTGAGTCGAGAGACGACCTCCGCAAGCGACTGCCGGAAAATTACTGAAAGGGAGGGGGTGGGTGGGTGAAATTATCGGAAATCTCTCGGAAATCAAATTGAAGAGACAAACAGATCACGATCTCTCTTTCTATCAGAACGAGCGAGTCGGCGCACTGCGATCGGTCTAGTCGAGACGCGCGCACAGGCACACAACTGTTTGACTTTGAACTGCGTTCGTTGTTTTGTAGCCTCGGCGAGTTTAGTTTCTGTTGGATTCAACGGATGGATTCTGAAAAGCGTTAGAAACGGTCCGATTCACGAAAACCTTTAAGTTTTTTCTAACTTTCATGGAGTTTTCTGTCGTATAGCTAGAGAAATATTAATGTCTAGGACTACGTAATAAATTAATATTATTTATTAATTCAAAAGAAATTAAAGACAAATGCTTATAAAATAAAAATTTGTGCACAGAAATTTATACATAGTGGTTAAATATACAGAAAACGGAGCGACAACTGTTGTCAGTGTCAAAAACTGTCGTGTCTGACATAACTAGTGATGAACCAATTACAATTTTTAGAACCGGTATTCCAATTACTTAAAAAAAACCGCCAGCCTAGCGCACCGAGGGTTACGTACAAGGGGGTTTGAAGATTTTGGCATACTCCATTTTGTTTTTTTTTTTCAAAATGGCGGCACACAATAATACCTATCTACATCGACTGGGGACACTTCTATAAACATAAAAATATTAAGGTCAATATATCTGAAAACGTCACGTTCATGCAGACGTTAATTGCAGAAAAAGAAAATCTTCTTCAACTTGATTTATCAAATTCAGAATCATTGTTTATTGTTCAAGATAACATGCATTTATGAAAATAAAATAGTTCAGGAATCAAGTCTCGCTTTTGCCTTTCCCGTGTTTCAACGTTTAGAAGCTGGTATTGCTATTTGTGTGGTTTCCTGTAGTCGTTACTTACGGTAACTTACGCTACTTACGGTAACAGAAGTAGACTGGCTACCCATAGCACAGGGAATACTAGTTTGGGAGCCAGTAATAATTTTTTTTGTAACCGATTTTTTGTAGATAGATAGATAGATAGAATATTCTTTATTGTATGTACACCAGGAATTACATATGAGAATTTAACAATAATATAGTACAGTACAATTGGCGGCCTTATTACTAAAAGTAATTTCTTCCAGACAACCATTGACGGAAAAAAAAATGAGAAGCTAAATGACGGGTAGTCGGTGCAACTAAACAATACTAAGAAAGATATTTATATATTTAATACACATACATAAACGGTACATAAATATAAGATAAATATAGAATAAACATACATAAATAAAAATTATCATATGAAGGGAGGAGATGAACGAAAAAATATACCTACATACTACTAGGAATAGATTTCACCAAAAAGAAAAAATAAATAAATAAATAAAAAAAACAAACTTAAACTAAGGCAAAGTAATATTTTTGAACCCTGCTTTTAAATATTGTTAGGGACGGTGAAAATTTTACGGCTGAAGGCAGATCATTCCACAGGCGGACAGCTGTGATAGTAAAGGAATTGCTGAAGAACCTTGTCGAATGACTCGGTGTCTTCAGCAATCGATTATGAGCAGATCGCAAAGTTCGGCCGTGTGTATCACTCAAAAACTCAAAGCGATTTTTGAGATACAGAGGTGTGGTTGGATTGAACAGCACCGAATAGAGAGTTGAAAGAATGTGAGCATTCCTACGGAGGCGGATAGGGAGCCACTTGAGTTTGACGCGATATTCGGAGATATGGTCATATTTTGTAAGTTGTTTAATTTTATTTTCATTTCATTATTTGCCAAATTTTATATTTCTAGGTCAACGGAAGTGTCAAAATATACGTTTTTTGCGGCATAAACGGCCGTATCTTTTTTACGTTAACTTAGAATTTTCATTATTTCACAACTTCACGGGACTGTAGACCTGAGTAGATAATTTTAATTTCAACTCGATGCCTCGACGCGTTCCCGATACAAAAGTTCTTGACAGACGGACAGACGGACGGACGGACAAAAAAGTAATCCTATAAGGGTTCCATTTTGCTTTTGACCTACTCAAAAAAGTAATATAATTAAGAAAACACATTGTTAAAATGAAGTACACTATGTTGGTTTTGTAATGAAGTTGTAAAATCATTATGTTTGTGCAAAAACAGGTTAATGGCATACACTACAATCTGGAGCCTGTTTCGTATAACTACAATTCATCGGTTATTAAGACAATTCGACGTACATTGCGAAATCGATTAACCCGCAGATTAACAAGGGGACTCTGTACCTTGAATTATCATAATAAACTACGAATTGTAGTTTTATTAAACTCGGCCCAGTTCAGCTTGAAAATACCAATTATTGTTGGCAGAGGTTACCAAAGAATAGACAAAATTTAATAAGCTTTTACGGGTAAGGTATAAGGTTTGATCTAAAATTGTCTCCCGTTCTGATCCCATGAATTACGTTATAATTAGTACCTTATCGATTACACACACACATAAGCTCACGCCTGTATCCCAGAGACAGAGACCAGAGACTGCCGCTTGCCACGATCCTGACAGATCACTTTCGATCGAAGAGTAATCGATTAGTTTTAAAATCGGGTTTTTTGAGAAACCGCTTTCATCAACAGGTATACATCACTAGACATGACAGTTGACACTAGTGATGTGAACCGATTGCAATTTTAATAACCGGTATTATCCAATAGCTTTTACAAAAAAACAGTTTTTATAGGTACTTTTAGGTTTTCTTGTTTTTATTTGAAAAAGTCTTATGGTTTATGAAAATTCATGAAAATGCAATGTCAAAATGAAGTGGATTGTCCCCCGGTTTCTCGTACGCTAACAATCTGTTAATCTACTGTTAACAGCTGTCACAAATTCTTTCGTATGCACTTTTGTCATCTGACAGCTGGTAACAACAGATTAACAGTTTATTCGTCTAAAGTACAAGTATAAGTGACTTTTTACTTGTACTTCGGATGAACAAACTTTATCTTATCTTTATTAACAGCCTGTTAGTCTTGTGTGTAATTAAATCTTAATGTCATCATTTTGGATCAGAAATAGGTCACTGATAGTAATATAATCTAACAGTCCACTCAACCCAAAAATACCATTTATTGTCAGCACGGATTCCCATAATAGGTAAAAGCTAGATTGAATTATCTTTAACGCCCGTTTTGCTTTGAAAATAAGGGTTTCATCCCAAAAATTAACTGAATTTTCTCGGTTTTGTAAATAATTGTTGTTACCGGTTTTCATAGAACCGGTTATCACTAGCTGTTACCTCAAAACCAGTGTTGCCAGATGAGGCAAAACTGGTTTTGATGTGGTTTATCGTAATTTAGCTATCTCGGAAGGCGAATTGGCAACCAAAAGTTGGAATTGGCGACCAGCAGCCTAATTATGCGCACCAAATCCTAAGCGATTCCAATCGTCTAATTGTCAAATCAGTATGGAATTTGACAGTTAGAAGATTGGAATCGCCCAGGATTTGGTGCGCTTAATATAGGGGCAGACACGGGGCAGACCTTGTATCATGGAGCTTTCCATTCTATCGGGTTAAGCATTTATTCTACTATGTACAGTGTCAAAATATACATGTATTTGACAGTTCGGAGGACTAGGAGGCTAAATCAGACAACTTCATACAGTGGAGAATTTAGGGCCCTCGCCCACGGCGACTTCTTGTAGCGATGCAGTAGCGATGCTGTCGCGCGTTCGTATCGCTGCAGTCGCGATGCGGGCGCTAGTTGTGTGCCCTCGCCCACCGTAAACACGATTCAGTCGCGATGCAAACGCGATACCGACGCGCTTCTGTCGCAATGCAAATGCCATTCAGTAACGGAACCAAAATGCCTGCGATCGCTACAGTTGCAAGATGGACTCCGTTGGACCGATAGACAACAGCACTCTCGATCTCTCTGTGTTGCACTACTCATGCGCCACCTTTCCTCCGTTCTCCTCCCGATGTCTTCCGATACGCTCGCGCGTTTGCATCGCTACAGTCGCGATGCTGTAGCGCGTTGGCATCGCTTCTGCAGCGCGTTGCAAATGCGACTAACGCGCGTTCGTTTTCTGCGACTTTTGTTTGGGCTACCTACTTGAGAATATTTGTTTATCATTTTTTTGCGTTTTTATGATTTGTCGTGGCGTTGTAAGGGATCAATGAATGAATATTAAAAGCGAAGATGGACCTGTAATTACACTTTAACAAAGTATTTTCACATTTATAAGGTTAATAAAAGAATTTTAGAAAAAGCTGCGTACAAAACGATAACCACCACAATGAAAAAAAGGTCAAGGCAATTTTTGGCTACAACGCTGAAAATTTGAGCGATTTGGGCTACAAGAACAAACAAGGTGATTTTTTAGGCGAATGTTTTTCTGGCGACACATTGGTGCATTGGCCGACATAGAGTAACCGGCCAACATCTGTCTGACAACGTGCTGACAACACTAGACTTGCGCAAAGTGTGTCCTTAGAGGGAGTTGTTATATCTCATATCTTTGCTCACCGGGACACACTATATCTGTATCATATCTGGCTCACCACTTGTATCCTAGCTCTTACGAGATACGATCGAGTGAGTGTGTGTGTGGAAACAAGAGCTGTATGACACAAGTGGTGAGTGCGTCTAGTCTATCTGTTTCCTACTTTATCCAGCTCACGCGCTCTTTTTTATACTATCAGTCTATGCAAATAAGAGGATTTCAAACCAAAATCAAAATGTTAGATATAAGTAAATTTTGATTAATTAAGTTTTGACACTTTATATACGGTCTAATTTATAAAACACGATTCCTCTAAAAAACTCCTCAGAGTCAGTTGGTTAACACGATCTAGCGTGACCTTCAATCGCAAACTATGTACTTTATTCAAAACGTAAACAATGCATTTGCACGTGTCTATTTTTTTAACTGCTTTTACTTTTACTAAGACTACTTTTGACTTTCCTGTGCTATGCACCAAACAAAGATATCAAAAGATCACCAAGTCGATACATTTTTATGAATATGGTGATATCTATTTCACAGGTCGTTAATTAAAGCGTGACAAACATATATGATTATCGTCTTTTCCGTTCATCTTATTAGTACGAGTACTGCGACTGAATGCCCGATGTTGGCCGAAGAAGCCACCCGTACTTACCAATAGCGATCAAAAAGGGCACCAAGTCAATACATTTGTAGGTATCTGGTGACCGCTTTCTCGTCGCTCGTTTATTACTGCGACGTGAAATGCGGCCGAACGCATCCGATTTCAGCCGATCTCGGTCTCGCTCTCGCGCACTGTTTGTGAGCTGGATAAAGTAGCATGAGCTAGGTAGATGTCTACCGTACTGAGTTAAGAGTATGTGTTAGGGAGCCAGATATAGTTGACATCTCTGGGATATGACTGGGACACACTTAACGGCGAGGGATATGTGTGTCCTCTCATATCTGGCTCCTGAGTTACCCAAGGCTAGACAACACTGCTCAAAACAAGATCATTGGCTGTTATTTTCGAAGTTCTTTATTTTAGCAAAACATTGAAATGCAGAAGTCTTGCTTGGATCCCAGGGTGAAGAAAACCCTTGTTAGACACAGCGAACATAAATTGCGGCCGCCTTTGAAAGCCAAAGCTGTGCACGACTCCGAGTTACGAAGAACTAGCTCCGAACCAGAGAGCTCGCTGCTGTCTACTCAGAAAGATAATGAGCTAGGTCAGCCAACGACGTGCTCCAGTGAAGTGTTCGCTAACTATTTGAATGACGTAAAAAAATCCTTACCTCCTCTAGCTGCTGCTGAGCTATGTGTCAATGAGGACAAGAATAAGTTAAATGCTAATGTAAGTGACAGACCAAACCTCGTCACTACTACTCGTTACCCAAAGTGCATAACCCCTCCCCCCATGATCGGTGATAATACCCAGAAAATTCATATTCGAATAACGTACCAAGAAAGAAATTGTTGCTTGCTTCCCTAGTACAGGTGACCTGCCCGTGTACCACGTAACATTCTGCTCTATCGGGTTAAGCATTTAGATGACTCCAATGTGTCAAAATATGTATGTATTTGATGTCGGATTAGGCTTAATCAGAAAACTTCATACAATGGAGGACTTATGTGGTAGCACCCCTGATTATGATAATGATATTCTGTTTTCCCTTTTCCAGGTAACAAAAAAGCTAAACTTCCAATTCACAGACAAGATATACAAAAACTTAGTAGAATTAAATGCATCCTTTGAAGACTTGAGAACAACGAAGGAAAAGCGCCCCACAGGCCGTGCAGTAGTCAAGAAGGACCTAGAACCGAACCTAGAAGACTTTATTGAAGATGAACCGGAGGTGGATTGCCCTCCTGAAGTGCCTGTTATAAGGCCTAAGTTTAAACCTTTAAAACGGATGGAGACCGGCCAGCTGCATAAATTGGTTGCATCATTTGAGAACTTATGACATTTTATTAAAATTTTATTAGAGCAATTTTAGAACGTTCTTTTCTTAATCTTTCTGAGTTTCTACAAATGAGCTTTGTTGTACCAAAAGGGCACCGTGGAAGTCCGTGGGTATAATACAGTCGACAGCACATCAACCTTCACAGGCATGCACTTTATTCTGTTATGTATTGAGTTATAAAAAATACTTAGCAACTAAAATGTTTGATGGGCTAACATTGCGTACATTGGCTAGCCTTTCAAGAACTTGCCCCTTGCTATCATGGGATCTGCAGCGGCCACTGGACACATATTGTCATGTGCGGACGGGCGGCGCGTCGCGCGTACGACCGGCATCGTCAATGAGGAGCAGTATCTCTATATAGTCTGTGATGAGGAGCAGTTTATCATAGGTATAGTTTTCTATCAATCTCCACAAACGTAAAGTGTAACACATGGTTCGCTTAAAAAAAAAACCGCACTGTCAACAGTGTGGCCAGATAAGGCGTTTCATCGCCATTTGGGCTACTTTGGGTCTCAGTGTAACTAAAAACCAGAATATACTACAATATTGTTGTATAATATTGTTACCTGTTTCACATGGCTAATAAACAAATTAAATAAAGAAAATATCGAAAGGCGCGATCGGCGACCGGTCGCCAAGTGAGCTATCTCACTCGGAATGTGACTTATAGGCTTCTTGGGAAACCTGAACAAATTACATATTATTTTGCTTGTTGAACATTTTATTGCTTTTCGATTTGTCGTGTCATGGCGCTCTAAGGGTTTAATAAAAATGAAAAGCGCTACATACATACATAAGCAGCCTATATACGTTCCACTGTAGAGCACAGGCCTTCTCTGGGGGAGAGAGTATGGGCTTAATCACCACGGGTGCCCACCACGGATTGGCGATTTCAAGAGGTATGTGAATAGCTCAGACACTCAGGTTTCCTCACGATGTTTTCCTTCACCGTTAGCGAGTGGTATTGCTACTATAACTTAACGGTGGTAGCCTAGTGGGTAGAACCTCGAACTCGGAAGTGGGAGACCCAGGTTCGATCCCCGGTGCGGGCATGTACCTATGACTTGGTTTTCAAAGAAAAGCGCTAATTGACCTGTAGTTTTAAGTAAAAAATGTATTGTCGATTTTTTTAATTTTATTTTTTTCTATGTGATTTAAAGTTTTATATTTTAAAGTTACAGAGAGAACTTTACAAAACAGTTGTGTACAATACTACGAGCGCCGCTATTTAAAAATAATTGTATTGAGGCGATTTTGCGCTACATAGGTACGCGGCAGAAAATTCAGGCGATTTGCCCCTACATTACGTGCACCAAATCCTGAGCGATTCCGATCGTCTGTCAGATTAGTATGGAATTTAACAGTTAGACGATTGGAATCGCTCAGGAATTACTTCAAAATACTTCATGGTACCCTTAACACATTTTTCTAAGCCAAGTGAGGATCAATGTGCCGATAAGTGCTCCCAGAAAAGCCAAGACTCACCAGATATTTAATTTACCTCTGTGTAAAACAGTAAGGGCACAACATGAACCATTAGTACACATGTGTCGGTCATTCAATGAAATATCCAATAAAAATTTCGATGCTCTTGACATTTTTGTGAACCTCAGTCGCTTCAAATCACAATTAGTTAAGTTAAAAATTTAATAAGTAAGTAAGATCGTTAATTGTTGATTAAAGTTTTCTTGGTTTTCTTTACTTAGTTTAATACTTGCTTATTTGAGTAAGGAGAGCTCTTGGATCCGTTTGTAGAAGCGGATCGGGCCACAATTATGTCCTGGTGCGACCGTTCGGCGTAGGGTGTCTACGATACTTTGCACTGAGTGGTCGTATTTGGTTGTGTGTGGCTTGATGTGCTTTGGCTCTCGTCCATATTCTACCATGCTGTCATCACACGTTAAAGGATATGTAACTAAATTATAAGCTTTCATCATGATATTATAACATGCAATGTTACTTATCTGTTGTGTAATGCAATAAATAAAATAAAATAAAAATTGATGCGCATAATTAGGTCCCAGGGCTTTTTGGGCGACAATATTATCTGGCCGATATTGGCCGGCCAGCGTCTAGCATAGCAACACTGACTGTCAAATAAAGGAGGAAGGATTGTTCAAAACTAAACAATTCCTCGATTTTTCCATTTAATTTCGTCTCTTGGCTTTATTTAGCAATATCTATGGAATATTTATGCGTGTAAACATTTCTAATTTATAATTACAATCATGAGTGATAAGGAAAGTCAGTTTTCGGTATGTAAATGCATTTTCCATATTTTACCACTACGAGGATATTGTTTTTACAGAGACTTAAAACTATATATTATTTTCCAGAACCCACACGATTTGCCGGTGGAGAAGCTGATGTTATCTGTAAGCAATGCCGGTGTCGTTCAACAGATGAAAGCTTTGGTATGTTGGTTACTGGAACTTGTGCAATGGACTTTAAAACCAAGTCCAAGGGGGAATCCCCCGTAAACTTAAGCGTGAGGCTTTGGGCATCCCCTGCCATAATATTTTTTCATAAGTGTAAGGATGTTAGTAAATCATTATCTGAATATACTATGTAATTTTCAAGATATTTGCCAAGATTTCTGTATCAAAAATTAAATACCATAAAAAAATTCAAAAATGTATGAGGTGTCTTCTAGATTTTGTCTTATAAATTTTGTTGTTCTATCGTCATAAGAAAAAAAAAACGTTTCTACCAAAAGATCAAAGTGCAGAAAAAACATTTGGTAATTTTAAAATGAAATTATTGGGTGTGCGAAAAAAATTATCAGTCATAATTATGTTTTTGCATAAGTGTGTGTTTTAGTTTGCTCGGTCCGAATGTGTATGCAAATTTTAATATCATTAATATTTTGTATTAAATAAAATTAATTTTGTTTTTCTTAGTAAAAAAAAAAATCCAATTACTTACTAAATACTCCAATGAAAGGACATTTCTGGCTTGATTGCAACCTTTCACCTTAGTAGTTTATGTAATAATTTATTGAATTTTCCTATCGTCAAAGGTGCAGATATGCCCATGGTGGAATGTATCAAACTTTTCTAAACTAAAAATCACTGCTTCGAGTGGGGAAATTTGCAGTCGGGCAAAGGAATGATAGGGGCCATCTACTGGCTGCCTTCTTGGAGAGAGAAGGCCTCTTTTTGTTGAACTCTTTCTTCAGGAAGTCAGAATGCAGGAAGTGGACCTGGATGAGTCCAGAAGGCACCACAAAAAACGAAATAGACTTCATCTTGTCAACGAGAAGGCAGATATTCAACAATGTTTCTATGATCAACACAGTTAAAACAGGCAGCGATCACCGTATGGTATGAGGCAAGTTGAATATCAACCTCAAGCTCAAAACGCCCGCAAAACTGATGAAGTCTACGCTTCGACCAATGCCGGCCCAAATCCAAAACCCCGAGAGCTTTCAAATTGAGCTTCAAAACCACCTCGAAGGCCTAGACAATGGGGAAACCGTGGACGATATCAGTAACAGGAACCTGTTACTCACACGAAGCCGCGTAAATACAATAATCGATCAATACCTACCATTTGTAAACAGTTCTAACGCAAAATATCGCACGCACGATCTAGCGCTTGACCGCTCCAGCGCAACTGACAAATGCGTTCAAATAGTGTGCCTCACGTTCCCCCGCAAAACTAATACTGGGTAAAAAAGACGCTTGTGCCATTTGCGCCTACTTATTTTCCATAATACTACAATAAAAAGGCACATCTACGCAGAAGCACCTTTTTTCACAGATATTTACAATCTTTGTAGTTGCGTCCGTTTAAATTGTCGAAATGTAGAAACGTCTTTTCATCTCATGACCAAGAACATAATTTGTAAATTAATAAGACACTTCTATTTCAATGCGTCTTTTCAATTTAGCAATACATACTTGGAAACGTCTTTTCTCTTTAGCAATAGTTAAGTTACAGTGTAGCTGTGTCTTATTTAAAAGCACAACTATTGGGTTATGTCAGTATTAGCAGAAATATAAAAATACTGGTAGATGGGCCTTTTTTTTGCTGATTCTGAATACCTATCTATATAACTCAATTTTAACAAAAATGTCCTTTTCGATGCTTCGTTTTTCCTTATCAGGGTATTGCTGCCATATATTAGGTACATTTGTCCAAGGTGTACAGATTTTTTTACAATAATTGAAACTGTCAGAATGTCCGACCAAGAGGGATGTCAGAAGAATCAGCCTTCACTGTTTCAGGATGCATACTGGGTGGAACAACGGTCGCTGACAATATACGAGCGACCTCCATCCGACGGCACCACGGTCATTGGTGCCATGGACGCGTGGCGGGCAAGGATGGAGGGATACTTGGAGGACCTGAACTGGTTGCTTAGCCTTGAGCATTATAGGTAAATGAAATTATGCTATTGTACTGTGACATTCAACAAACAGAATGTAAATTGTTTACAATTAAGTAAAATTTTTGGTTTCGGATTTCGGAAACTGTATGGAGAGTTTCCAAAAAAATATTTTCGATCTCAGGACCTACCAAAGGGCCATTGAAGCATATGAATTCCACTATGATGAAGCAATTAGGCCTCTAGGCTTACACTGCACTTGTCACAGATACAATATACACACACATTGCTGAATCCCTTTAAAATGCAGATTGCAAATTAAAATGAAGATTTTTCTTTACAACTAATACTTTTCATAATATATCATACTAGCAATTCCCGCGACTTTGTCGCGTGGTAAACGGATTAATAGCCTATGTCCACCCTGAAGGTCTATTAATAGCCTATGTCCACCCTGAAGGTCTATTAATAGCCTATGTCTACCCTGAAAGTCTATTAATAGCCCATGTCCACCCTGAAGGTCTATTAATGGCCTATGTCCACCCTGAAGGTCTATTAATGGCCTATGTCCACCCTGAAGGTCTATTAATGGCCTATGTCCACCCTGAAGGTCTATTAATAGCCTATGTCTACCCTGAAAGTCTATTAATAGCCCATGTCCACCCTGAAGGTCTATTAATGGCCTATGTCCACCCTGAAGGTCTATTAATGGCCTATGTCCACCCTGAAGGTCTATTAATGGCCCATGTCCACCCTGAAGGTGTATTAATGGCCTATGTCCACCCTGAAGGTCTATTCTAAATAGTGGTGAAAGAATATTTGCAATCCCTCCCCGTACCTCTGTGTGTGCCCCCTACATACAAACTTACAAACATATAGACTTACAAACTTTTCCTCTTTATAATATTAGTATAGACAAATTGGGTGCAAACTGTGACGTCGGATGTTCCTAGTGACATATTACAATTTATGAATTTATTTTCTTTGTTAAGAACATAATGCGGATTAAGAATAGCGTCACTCCATTTCGTTCCGTGGATGTCGTAGAACGCGACTAAGGAAATACATTACCAGGAGACGGGCAGCAGTGTCTTCCTGAAAATCCAACCGCATACTGCGATCGCCAACCCGCCTGCCAAGCGTGGCGATTATGGCAAAACCCCTCACGGTTAAAGGGAGGCCTATGTCCTGCAGTGGACGTCAAATGGCTGATGATAATGATGATGATGAAGTACATAATGTTTAGTAGTTTATTAGGTACAACAGTGTACTAGTATTACAACTAGTATGTGCATCAAAATTGTGACATGATACGGAACGTTGAGGTTCGGTCCTCAACTACTCATTTTGAAGCTAAAAGAACAAATTTTGAAGTTAAATGTAGCAATTTTAAAGATGATTTGTGTATTGTCTGTACTATCCGTTAAATTATGGAGCAAACTATTATTTTTTAAGATTAGAAGTTATAGCTGGAATCTTCTATTTAAAAAATAATTAGGACAAGTTTAGTATAATATTGCATTTTTAATATTTCTGGTACAGTACCTTCAGTACCTTCCTACAGTACCTCAGCACCTTCAGTCTTGCCCTATTTGGTCAATGTAAGTCCGCTTGGTCCGGTATGCGAGATTGCAATGACTAATGAAAGTTTATGAAGCAAAAGAGGTCCGTCAGGATTGTGGCAAGTGGCACAACCTGGTCTCTGCCTACCTCTCCGGGATACTGTCGTGAGTTTCTGTATGTATGTGTAACATCTCTATTTTCGCAGGTTTTGGAGCACAATTCTCTACCAGCCGGACACTATGGATATGCTGGTCTCGTTCCTACAAGAGGCCAACCCGCCATACATGCCGCCGTATGAATGCCGGCTGGTGCAGAAGCTGTATGAGGACATTAGGAGACTCGTGTTTGTGGTATTCAGCCGGCTGATTACGAATAAAGAGAGCAAAGTGAGTATGACAAATGACGATCCTATTTTCTCAATCCAATCCTGGTTTTCATAACCATGAGGGGTTTTGCCATAATCGCCACGCTTGGCAGGCGGGTTGGCGATCGCAGTATGCGGTTGGAGTCTCAGGAAGACGCTGCTGCCCGTCTCCTGGTAATTGATTTCCTTAGTCGCCTTCTACGACATCCACGGAAGGAAATGGAGTGACGCTATTCTTAATCCGGCGCCACACGGTTTAAAATTGAAACTAAGAATTATCAATCCACATGCATGCATTCATTTGATAATAAATAATTTTTACTTTTTACGGTTCCGTACCCAAAGGGTTAAGGGACCCTATTACTAAGACTCCACTGTCCGTCTGTCTGTCTGTCACCAGGGTGTATCTCGTGATAGCTAGACAGTTGAAATTTGCACAGGTGATGTGTTTCTGTTGCCGCTATTACAACAAATACTAAAAACAAAGTAAAAATAAATATTTAAGGCGGGCTCCCATACAACAAACGTTGCCTAAAGACAGAGCTCGTTATCTAGCGGCCTTCTATGTAACCTTCACAGCGGCGATGTCGATGTTAATGTTAAACGCTTCTTGTTGGTTTCTATAGATGGCGCTGTTCTCAATGTACCTAATCTATCTTGTCTCGGTCTTTGTCTAATGTTGTATAGATAATGGTACGGAACCTTTCGTGCGCGAGCCCGACGCGCATTTCGCCGGTTTTTATGTACAATTGTAAACTTGTATTTATTTATAGTAAAATAATTAACACAACATAATCACTTGTCCTGGTTCCAAACTAGGATGCCCTGTGCTATGGTAACCAAACAAGGACATCACAAACATGGAAAAACCGGACTGAGGCAATTTGTTCAAACCATGCATGGCGGCCCCCGGTGGGAATCGAACCCACGGCCTCTGTTTTGGTAGTCTAGTGTGTTAACCACTAGACCAACGAGGCAGAAAATAAGAATGTCGAAAACACAAATTAATAAGGAAAACAGTTCATGTCTCTGTGTTTGTTTTCTGTTTTCTAATGTTTATTTTATTTTAGTTATGAAGGAGCACGTTTTTAGGGTTCCGTACCCAAAGGGTAAGGGACCCTGTTACTAAGACTACGCTGTTGGTCCGTCCGTCCGCTTGTCTGTCACCAGGCTGTATCTCAAGAACCGTGATAGTTAGACAGTTGAAATTTTCACAAATGATGTATTTCTGTTGCTGCATAACAACAAATACTAAAAACAATAAAATAAATATTTAAGGGGGTCTCCCATACAACAAATGTGATTTGTTTTTGCCGTTGCTCGATATTAATAACGGCAACAGGTAGATGCTTCAAATATTCAAATGTTGTATAGATAATGGTACAGAACACTTCGTGCGCGAGTCCGGCTCGCACTTGGCCGATTTTTCATTTACACTGTGGTGTTCAAGAAAGAATATTCTTATCTTCATCATGAGCATCGATTAAAGAGCAATAATATTAAATCCACGGAAGCGGATCCCAAGAGACCTCGAACGATGGCGTGATGGGGAAAAGGCCTGTACTCAGCAAAGGGACGTGTCGGGCCGATGATGATGATGAATATTAAATGTCCAATTTAAAGAATAACTTGGAAAGTCGCGTCAGTCAAGTCTTTAAGTTCATGGTTAGACTAGTTGTAAATTTTACTTTAAACATCAAAGGGAAATAATCTCCAAAGATAATAATTTCTATATGCCTATCCTGACATTCCTAATTTGTCTGGGCAACTTCAACTTCAGTAAAGTCTTAGCAGAGCCTCAGCAGAAGCATGTTAGTCCAGTTGCATTATAAATAAAACCCGTCTCCTTTCCAGTCGCAATGGATGAGCAAGGAATACCTGCGCGACCTAATATACGACAAATTCATCTTCACCATTCCGATCATGTGGGACATCTGTCTGGTGTACGGCGCCGACAATACGCAGCACGTTTCCAAATTGCTAACGAGCGTGTTCACGTTGCAACCGAGGTACCTAGCGGACTTGGATGCAGCCATCGCATTTGTTAAAGAGGTCAGTGATTTTACCTTAGGCCCACCAGCTCGCCGGACCGACGATCTTAGGCAGATTACTGGCAGCGGTTGGATGACGATGGCCGAGGATAGAAAGCAGTGGCGTGCCTTCGGGGGAGGCCCGTGTCCAGTTGTGGATGAGTGTGGGCTGATTGATTGATGTTACACCGTAAATGAATGGCAAAGAGCGGGTCCACGACTGGTCAGACCGCCATCCCGGTGGACCGACGAAATAGTGAAGCTTTGTGAACATTGAACAAGACTGGCGTGAAAGTTAGACTATAATATAACTGTTCTTTAGTACATAATTACAAGACAAATTTTATAAATAGACATGTTATTGTTTAGAGCCACTGTTTCGGCAAACAGCGCCACTCCAATCTGGTTACACTTTGTTGCTAGTATCAAATTTCGGTGTTACATTATATATTTCACTAGCTGACTCGGCAAACGTTGTTTTGCCATATTAATTAGCCTACGACCTATTCTAACATCTACCATATACACATATGGTGAAGCCGTTCTTTCTTCTTCTTCTTCCTAAATCTGCTGATGCAATGCAGCATATCCGTGTGGCGGCGGATTAAGAATACCGTCACTCACTTAGTAATTTTTGTACGGAACAGCTGGTTTTTTTGCGATTTTGAAGTTCAAAAGTCCTCAAGGTAAATTTTGTTTATATTGACGAATGACAGATGTTGCAGGTGGAGTGGAGTGGAGATGTCAAAGTGGAGTTTTTTCCCCTGCCTTTTTCTCCGCTACAAAAACGGTCTGAAGGCAGCGGCTAACATAGTACGTTGACATTCGGCAAACAGAATATAAATTGTTTACGTTGAAATAAATTTCCGTGTGGCGCCGGATTAAGAATAGCGTCACTCCATTTCCTTTCGTGGATGTCGTAGAAGGCGACTAAGGAAATACATTACCAGGAGACGGGCAGCAGCGTCTTCCTGAGATTCCAACCGCATACTGCGATCGCCAACCCGCCTGCCAAGCGTGGCGATTATGGCAAAACCCCTCATGGTTATGAAAACCACGAAGGAGGCCTATGTCCTGCAGTGGGCGTCAAATGGCTGATGATGATGATTGCATCAAATAAAAGCAACAGTCCACAAACAATTTCAGGCCTTCAAGTACATCATCCTTCAAGTGAACAAGGATTATGATAGCGCCGAGCCGCCAAATCTACCAGAGACCTTCCAGGGATTCGGTGAGATTCGGCGACCCAGTCAGTCCAACTCTAAGGACGAGAAGCTCACCTTCCAAGATCTAAGAGACCTGGTGGTCCATCTGTTGGACACAACGCTCACTATAAGGATATTTCTTGAGGCTTACCCGCAATGCGTGCCGGTATTGCGGAAGCGGGGTTTTGTTTTAAGGTGAGAGCTAGATTGTTTCCTACATCTTTCTTCTGACGTGCTCGTAAATCTAACTTTATAGTTTTTACTTAGTGAAATTCTCAATTCAGAAACCGACCCCACAGGCTTACACACGCGTCGAAAGAATTAAACGAAACTACGCAGCAAAACCGTCCTTTTCATTTATTATTTATTGAAAAGGATGGTTTTGCTAATACTTAAGTAACATTCTGTCGCGCTCTTCTCTAAGGAATTCGAAGAGACAACACTACAGTTAACTATTGACTTAGCGAAATTCTCAATTTTGAAACTGGCCCTGTGTTGTTTCAAATACAAAGCATTTAATTGCAATTTAAAATGTTTGCATCGGAGGTGTCTTAAGTTTTCACATACCTTAGCGCTTGAAATTGTGAATTAGCGATAGTCAAGCGTGGCGTTAAGCACTCAATCTGTGACAGAAGGCTTGCAGCCTGCAGAGGAACTTATGTAGGCAGCTTATAGGTATATTATTAAGTTTCTGCAGCATAAGCAGAAGCAGCCTTTTACATCCCACTGTAGGGCACAGGCCTTGTCTCAGGGAGAGAGTATGGGCTTAATCACTACGCGTGCCCACTGCGGATTGGCGATTTCAAGAGCTGAGGTATATGAATAGCGCAGAGACTCAGATTTACTCACGATGTTTTCATCACCGTTAGTATTTCTGGTACAAGGATGTTTTAGCCAAAGGATATGACATGACCGAAACTTTGTAGGAAAACACAGACGACCACTTTTTGGGGGGCGGGAGGTAGCTGTCAATGTCAATTATGACTTAAGAGCTTGGAAAAGTCGATAAAAATATTATCGATAAGTGATGATTGAACGAAATAAATGAATGAGGGAAACGGAATTTTAATAATTTTATTTAAATAAATTTTAAATAATAAGTAGTTTGAAGGCAATAACAAATATCAAATAAGTAGTTATTTATATATGTATTTATTTCTCTAAAACAGTTTGCTTTCCATTATTTCCATTTTATTTTATTAATTTTTGCGGGCTATTTGTCAGTAATTTGCCAGTCGGTTAAACGGATTGCGAATGTAAAGAAGAGTTGAGTAAAAAACTAATTTCGTTTATCTATTTGGTTTACAAATCACCTCGTAACTATGACATATTATATAATAATAAGTATGACTATGACACAAAAACTAAATTGTGGTCTAAAGCACACAGACACACACACACACACACACACACACACACACACACACACACACACACAACACATGGGATCCTGCCTTTTCGCAGAAAATTGTTACGCTGATTATCACTTGCCAACCAACATTTCACCTATTTTTCACTTTGACAACAAACGATTTACAAATTTTTGTATGGCAACGTTTCATTTGGTAGGATTGTTGTTAAGCTGATTATTATAATGAAACAAAACGTTTTGGGTATTTATTATTTTTCAAATCTTTTACTAGGCCAAACAACTATTAGATGAATAACGTTTCGTCTGTGAAACAGTTCCCTTTTCGTAAATAGATATAATATATAAAAAAAAAACTTGAATACAGTTTTTTTTTTTTTGTAACCTATAGGTTAGGTTAGGTTAGAACTGTGACCAACACACGCACGAGCTGAGCGAGCGAAGCGAGCGTGCCGCGGCAGCGGCCGGCGAGTGCTAGGAAAATTCTATCCATTTTACTAGGTTTTCCTAACCTTTAGGTTAATCTATAGGTTTGCTTAACGAAACTTAATGCAACATTTGGTATACAATAAACAACTGAATGAATATTACGCTAAGTAAAACATACGCTACTTAAAAGTTGGCATTTTGAAAAAATGTCATTATAAAAAGCAAACCAAACAAACAGTTGGCAACTGCGAGGTTGGGAAATAAAAAAAAATAATAAGAAAAGTTGGCAAATGATTATTCCGCAAAATAATATTCTTCGAAACGTTAGTTGCCAAATGAAAATCGGCCAAAAATGTTTCTGCAAAAAGGCAGAGAACCACAACACATACATAACCTCCTCAGTCCTGACCTTGAAAATATCAATGGTTTTTAATTGTTATTTTCAATGTTAGGACTGAGGTTAAAGCAAATGTTACAAAAAAATAATATTTTTTTAAAGAAATTTTTTGCAAAATGTTT
Source organism: Yponomeuta evonymella (assembly GCA_963969515.1). Lineage (NCBI taxonomy): Eukaryota > Metazoa > Arthropoda > Insecta > Lepidoptera > Yponomeutidae > Yponomeuta > Yponomeuta evonymella. The sequence continues at coordinate 1,882,228 of OZ018361.1, read as the reverse complement.
CTTCTTATTCTCGCAATCATTTTATTAGAGGTTTTTAAAACCATGAGAGGTGTGACCACCGAGAACTTAGTAAATCTCATGGAATCCCTAAACTTATTTTTTTACTGAAAACTGGAAAATTGTATGGATAACCTAAATAAATAAAAACGTTTCTTTGGTATAAATAATTGAACTATGTACTTCAAATAAGCTTAAAAAATTACCGTTCTCACCTAAAGATTGTGGGAATGTATGGTTTATTACCGATACCTACAGAAGAAATAATAGGGGTTAAAGTATGAAATTGCCGTTTTATTGCAATAGGTTCTTTGAATTGACATAGAATCTTCATGGTTTGAGGTTTTCGAATGAAACTTTTTTCAAATGGTTTCTATAATGTTCTTTTTTTAAAAAATGTGAAACATTTGAATATCGACTTTCAATTGTTTTTGTTATTCAATTTAGACAAGAAAGATGGATACTGCGAAAATTCGATCTGTGATAAAATCAAAGTTACGAGTTATAAGAAGCATTAACTGTTTTGTTGCTTTCATTTTTACAGAATAATAGGGCATTTCGTATATTTTTTTGCACTTTTCTTCTGATGTTTTCTCTATAATCTCTCACGTCATACTGATAAGACAAAATCAGGACCGTTTTCATTTTTACTCGGTAAGTGGCACGCGGGGAAACTAGGAAAACGTCAACTGTGTCGTGTCCATTGGGTAAAACGTTCTTGTTCTGGTAGAATGTCTATTAATTTCTTGATACTCTCAACATTTTAAAATGGCTTCGTTAGGGAGTTAATCATTATCACAAACTATTAATCATGAATAAAACACTGTAATAATGATGAAGGTTCTTTAACTGTGAGTATCTCTCAATGCAAGCGACATAGATGTTTCGAAATTTGTTTCAATAAATGTAATCAAGTGGAATTTTACAATAGATAAACAGATAGATAGAATATTCTTTATTGTGTGTACACCAGGAATTACATATGAGAATTAAACAATAATATAGTACCGTACAAATGGCGGCCTTATTACAATATAATTATGGGCTCAGAAGTTAGGCGATAAGAAAACAGACTAACCTAAGTTTCCGATTAGATTTGAAATGAACTCTCGTGACTTGCTCACTGCACAGACTTAGGTGAACAAACTTTGTTTGTTTGTCTACACTATATTAGGGTCAATACAAAATGCTTGTGAGTACATTGCTATTTAATTTGATAACGATTTTATTTTATCATTGTGTTTCTTAACTTGCCACTTACGGACACCACTACCTAATGTTATTTAAATATTATTGTTAATTTTGTTTTAAATTTAAATTAACATTGATAATTATTAATCCACATACATGTGACATATATTAATTAATTTGGCAATAAATAATGTGTAATCTACTTTATAAATAATGTACTCTCAATAATTAATACGCAGCATCATAAGCAGCCTATATACGTCCCACTTTAACGCACAGGTCTTCTCTCAGAGAGAGATTATGGGCTTAATCACCACGTGTGCCCACCGCGGATTGGCGATTTTAAGCGCTGAGGTATGTGAATAGCTCAGACACTCAGGTTTCCTCACGATGTTTTCTTTCACAGTTAGCGAGTGGTATTGCTACTATAACTTCACAAAATGTACGTAACTTAGAAAACAAAGTCATAGGTACACTGGCCCGCACTGGGAATCGAACCTGTGTCTCTCGCTTCCGAGTCCAATGTTCTACCCACTAGGCTACCACCTCTTTACCACAGACAATTTAAATTGCCTCCGAGGAGTATTTCCTTCCGTGGATGTCGTAGAAGGCGACTAAGGAAATCAATTACCATCAGACGGGCAGCAGCGTCTTCCTGAGATTCCAACCCCATACTGCGATGGCCAACCCGCCTGCCAAGCGTGGCGATTATGACAAAACCCGTCATGGTTAGGAAAACCACGTCATCATGGTTACGGAGGCCTATGTCGTGCAGTGGGCGTCAAATGGCTGATGATGATGATAATGATGATGATGAGGAGTACGCAGCATGCTTATTATTATATGCTATACGATTCGCTAATCAGATTGACCTCAGTGGGCTTCCACCCATGCCGGGACTTGAACCCGCGACCTCTGGCTAACCGTGCCAGCGCTCTCTCAACTGAGCTAATGGGCAAGTGCAGGCATCGTTGTTGCCCGGCATGGGTTGAATTTTTAGCCTTTAAAATTTTAAAATTGTCCTCAGCACGGATTAGAATAGAAAATAATATAATAATCATAGTGCTAATCTGTAATGTTTTGCAATTTAAATAAATAAACAAATAATAATAATAGTGATCTGTCAGGATCGTGGCAAGTGGCAGTCCCTGGCCACTGCCTACCCCTCTGGGATACAGGCGTGAGTTTATGTATGTATGTGTCTAACTTCCAGTATAGTCCAGCTCTACGAGTACGCCATCCCGCATTTGTACGAGAAACTCGAAGAGCTGGGAGGCGGGGCCTGCGACACGCACACGGCCGTACTCGGCCACGTGGACGCTGCGCGGGCTGAACTCGTAGACGTGTTCAGAGAGATACTGGCTGCGTCGAAGAACGCCATCTTTAGTGACGAGTGAGTACATGAGTATTCAGGGTTCCGTACCCAAAGGGAATTACTGAGACTCCTGATTGAGTTTCTCCCGAATGAGAAGCCGGCGTTCTACCGCTCCGCTACCACCGCTTTCTAATATCACTCTATTGAACTGCCATCCACTTAAGAGACTCGACCCTTCGGTTTCTCGTATACTTCTTCTTCGGCCCTTTAACGGAACGCGTGAAGTCGGAAGTCTGAAATCAATCATTTATTTCAACGTAAAGAATTTTCGTTCGGTTTGCTGAATGTCGGTGTTATTATGTTAGCTGCTGCCTTCGAGACGTATTTGTAGGGGAGAAAAAGGCAGCGGAGAAAACACTCTACTCTGACCATCTTTTTTCAAATCAACTTAAACTTAATACATCAGAGCCTGTATGATAAGATTTCGTGATTTCCATCAACAACTTTAAAAGCCAAAACATTACTTAATTGGTTACTTAAACCGTGATTCGCGGCAGCTTACAATTCAACCCAGCTACCCGATCGACTTGGCCGATTTTTTTTTTAATGTGTTTTCTTCCATTCAGTTCGGAGCCCTTTGTGGTAGACCGACTCATACTTGGCCCGTTCTTTAATCACAAAAAGTTTTTTTTTTTTTTAATCTTTGTTTTGTTTAGAGGCTTTGATCACCATGTGATCATGTCAGCCTCACAACAAGTTAAAAATTTTACAGTTTTTGTGATAGAGCGAGAACAAAAAAACGTAAAAAATATGTTTGCTGCATGAAGACCCCCTTATTTTTTACTATTTTATTATTCGTTAGCCAGTCCGCCATAATAAAGAATATAATGTGGAAATTTAAATTCCCAGAGCGAATTTGGAGAGCCACGTGGAGGAGTATCTCTCCACCATGATGGACGGGCTGTCTGAGCGACTGCTCATCCAGGACTACCACGCCTGCTACCCCGTCGGCGAGGACCTCGATATGCTCAAACAGGCCTACCCCAACATGTATCCTTTTTGCACGACGTCCCAGGTGGTCATACTTAAAGAAAGAAAGAATAAGAAAAAAAACCACATTTATTGTAGCAACGAGACACATCACAGAAAAAAACAAACAGATAAGTGGAATAATATCAAAATAACAGAGAGAAAACGTACACAACAAACAAAGTAAAAAACAAAAATAGAACAAACATACTGTGGTGTGTCTAAATTGCCACAAAATGCAGCGGACTCGGCTCAGCTGACTGCAAAGGGCAAAGGGCAAGATAAAAAGTGCTCTAAACCGGCGTGCGTCCGTGCAACGAGTTATTAATGTTAATGAAGCGAAAGAGGATTGTCTGGTGCGGGGCAAGTGCAAACCCTGGCCTCTGCCTACCCCTCCGGGTAACAGGCGTGAGTTTATGTTATGTTATGATAATGCGATAGCTGACTCGGATGATATTTTATTTATACCATAGAGTACCCATAAAAACTCACTTTTTTTGTTTTTCGACACGCTCTAACAGGCCTACCCTAACTAGTAGGTATCCTTTTTGCGCGACCATAACGCGGCGCTGACTCAAATTTCATTCAGATGAAATTGTATGAAACTATTGTCAAATCAAACAAAATGGCCTCAGTCTGGGTGAATTTCCATGTTTGTCATGTCGTTTCCTGGCTACCGTAGCACAGGGTATCCTATTTTGGGACCAGGACGAGTGATTGTGTCGTGTGGAAGTTATTAATTTATTCATTCATTCATTCTTTCATTTATTCATTAATTTATTCATTTATCGTTGCCAGTTATTACTTTGCACAGATCTAATACAATCAATCGTAATATCGTTCTGCTGAACCGCTCTCAAAGCTTAATCTCCTCAACTCCAAGCCACAGCGACCCAGTGAAAACCGACTTCATCCTCCAAGCGATCTACGCCAACCTGGACGAACCCGTACCCGAACCATCCTCCGAGCAACTAACCAACGGACACACCGAGAGCACCAGCACTGACTTCCCACCCCCAAATAGAGACGTCGACATACCAGACCACATACGACAGGAATCCCTCATAAGCGAAGTCAAGGACATATTCCCAGATTTAGGGGACGGATTCGTCCTAAAATGCCTAGAACACTTCGGCATGAACTCCGAAAGGGTCATCGGTTGTATTCTAGAAGATAACCTGCCGGGTTCCTTGAGAAGCTTAGACAGGAGTCTACCGATAATTCCTGAAGATGTAGTGGATAAGAAATTCCTGGAGACCGGTATAGAAAGGCTGAACGTCTTCGACGGGGACCGGTTCGATATAATGACGCGGGACGACGTGGATTTGACGAAGATACACAAGGGGAAGAAGAAAGAGAAATATAGGGACCTTAAGGATATGCTCAACGATAAGTCGGACGTGAAGAAAATGGTGGATATTTATAGTAAATACAAGTAAGTGAATATTTACGTATACTCTGTACACAAGAGCAAACCAATTCATGTTTGTGACGTCCTTGCCTGGTTACCATAGCACAGAGTATCCTAGTTTGGGACCAGGTCAAGTGATTGCATTGTGTGGAAGTTATTATTAATATTTATTTAGATGAAACCACTCGCTAGCTGTGAAGCAAAACATGGCGAGGAAACCCGAGTGTCTAAGGTATTCACATACCGTAGAGGTTGATAGTGCATAAAGCGCTTCTCTCTCTGAAAGTTGGTTGGTCGTCCCTGGGTCATTTCTCTCATTAATTCAAACAAATATAATCCTCTATTGTTAATTTCTTTACTTTGATACTTACCTAAAAAACTTGCTTACATCCATACCAAAGCTGAATGAAACTAAATAATACATAGGCTGCTTATGTATGTTATGTTATAGTCTACTGACCAATCGAATTCATGTGTATAACCCTTGCCACTTTACTCGGCACCTTGCGCGGTGGTGATCTCATTCGTGTGAGATGCTTATATAATTCACACGGGTTATAATGAGATTGCAAGATGATTTTTAGTAGACTAGTGTCAAATAACAGCCATTGTCGTACTAATATCACTCGGTTGAACAACAATATGTTTATTGGATTTGGCCCTGATCAAAGTTAAGTTTTCAGGCTTTTCAAGTACTGGACTTCCGCACCGGAATCTGCCTCTTAGTTGGAACTTTATTTGTTTATTTCTTTCTCCTCGGTCCTTCAACTCCTAAGGGAGCATAGGGCTTCAACCACAGATCTCCACTTCTGACGGTGGTGCGCGGCAGCTTCCAATTCAGGCCATCTAGTGCCGATCGACTTGGCCTCTTGGGCTGTGGATCTTTTGCAGGTGATCCTTGGTCGCCTCTTTGGATTGCCCAAGAGGGTGTACGGGAGGGCTTGTCTGGTCACGCATCGATGGACACTTCTTTTCCCTTGGTACTCGTCCAGAAGTTGTCATTCCGAATTGTTCCGAATTATTTACTTATTGGAGAGAAAGTCGTGGTCACTTGGTCCTTCGAGTCATGGCGAAGTCGAGTTAAATGCTTTTTAGGGTTCCGTATTCCGACAAGGAACCCTTATAGTTTCGCCATGTCCGTCTGTCTGTCTGTCTGTCTGTCTGTCTGTCTGTCTGTCTGTCTGTCTGTCTGTCTGTCTGTCTGTCTGTCTGCCTGCCTGCCTGCCTGCCTGCCTGCCTGCCTGCCTGCCTGCCTGCCTGCCTGCCTGCCTGCCTGCCTGCCTGCCTGCCTGCCTGCCTGCCTGCCTGCCTGCCTGCCTGCCTGCCTGCCTGCCTGTCTGTCTGCCTGTCCATCCGTCCGTCCGTTCGCGGCCTAGCGCAAAGACCGGTGGTACTAGAAAGCTGTAATTTGTTATGTTTATACAAATTTATCACGCCGACAAAGTTAAAGAATAAAATGTCGGAAAAAACATTTTTTTTACTGTACCCTATTATGAAAAGTGGGGACAATTTTTTTTCTCGTCTACTCCATCATGTGGGGCATCGTTGGATTGGTCGTTGAAAAATATTGTGGGTGTAGGAAGACTAATTTTTTATTTAGGATTCCGTTTGCGAAATATTAAGCGCAAATTTTTGTCCGAGTAGGGCGTCGCCCCCTCTCTCCTGGCTAAACGAATGATTGTAAAAACGTGAAAAATTTCAGCATAGTAGCACATATATTAAACTTAAAAGGAAAAGTATCACGGCTAAGTAGGTTTTACTAGTTAACGAGTAATAGGCAACCAACTTATGAAAGTAAAATTTCATACAAAATCCATTGAAAATGACTTCGATGAAGTTGTTAGCTCTGTGAAGCAGATACAAAAACCCCCTATTTCTACGGAACCCTACATGGCGCGTGGCCTGACAAGCATTTGGCCGGTTTTTTAAGGCTGACTTGAGCCAACGCTATCTGGCAGCACTATCTGTGTTTATCCATGGATGGGCTAGAGGTGAGCTGATGATGATGATGGTGAGGCTATATCCAGTAAATAAGTCCAAAAACATCTTGCACCATGACATTTGCAGAGCTATCCATTATATACATTGTATGACTGACAACGCTGTCAAACAGCTATTTATGGGTTTATCCCTAGATATGTATTATCTATTTGTTCACTTATCCAGTTACTTGGCGCAAGTCGCCCGTAAATAATATGTGGCTATTCATATATTACGTAAGACAATTTAGGCGGGGTAGGGGGGTCGGGGGGGGCATCTTGACAGTTCTTACGTAAGTTCAAAAAATTGGTAAAGTTAAAATAATACTTTGAAAAAGCGCGGGCAACCGCGAGTAGGTAAACCACCACGTATAGGTAAACTGTTTCCAGAGAAACGGACAGGCGTTTATGTTTTTTTTTTCATTTTTCTCTTTAAATTCTTACGTAATAAATATTAAACAGGGGGAGTAGGGTCGGCCTTCCCCCTTTTTTTCTTAAGGGGGTCAAAAACTAGCAAAGGTAGTCTTACGAAATAAATGATTGGCGCCTATGTTGTAATGACATCCCCTTCCCACCCCGCAGTATGGTGTGCGACGAGACAGACATGTACTCGGACGAGTACGACGACACTTACGACGCGGAGCCGGCGGCGGCGGCGGCGGCGCGGGGCGCGGGCGACGCTGACGACGACCTGGGCCGGCCCTTCGTCACGCCGCGGGCCCTCGCGCCGCACGTCCGATACGAGGTATTTGTCTTACCTCTAGTTCATCTGGCCTTACGTCATTTTCCTGTTTTTTCGGAAAATGAGAAATTGGCACGCCAGACAAGGTATTTGAGGAGGTACTTTTCAGTAGTTGATTATTCCACTTTTTAAATTTTTTGGGGAACTGAGACATTTGCACGTCAGATACGAGTTATTTTAGGAGGTACTTTTCAAAAGTTGATTATTCCACTTTTCCTATTTTTTCAGAAAATGAGAAATTCGTTATTTAGGGAAGTTGCGAGTTTTTTCATTCGCTTTTTTTGTAACATTATTGTATGTGCGACAATATATCAGCCATTATTTTGTAAAGGTAACAAAAATGTGGCTTTTATAGATTTACGTAAATCCAAAATTTAATATGGAATAAACTGATTTTGATGCGGCTAATTGGAATAATCAATTTTTGTTATGATCTAATATCGAATAATCTGCCTTGGATTCAGACTCATCTGGACTAAACTTGTTTGGATGAAATTACGTGAAGAAAACAGACGGGCGACGCAAGGCCATATGTAAGACAAATTTTGTCTTACATCTTACGTCTTGCGGGTAGAGAATTCTGCTCCAGAACCTGCGAAAATAGAGACATCACATGCATACAAGACATAAAATCACGACGGTATCCTGGCGGGGTAGGAGGAGACAAGGGTTTGCCACGATCGTGACGATCTTTCGCTTTATCAACATTCATTAGTAAATCAAATGTACTCAGCTATAATAGAAACTGCACAATTATAATAGTTTAAACTTCATTGCACTTTGTATGTCTACGTTTCATGTAGGTACTTACAGGTATTTTGCTAAGTGTGGTTTACTAACTTAATTGTGTACCTTCTGTTTGTAATTCTTTCTTATTAAATTTTTATTAGTCTCTGCATAATGCCGTGCGTAGACAATTACTTGTCCTGGTCCTAAACTAGGATACCCTGCGCTACGGTAACCGGGCAGAGTCATCACAAACATGGAAATACACCCAGACTGAGACCATTTGTACAAATCAAGTACGGCGGCCTCCAGTGGGAATCGAACCCACGACCTCTGTTTTCATAATCGAGTCCTGTTTAAACGCTACACCAAGGAGACAGTCATCGAATCCTACTTTATTTATTTCTACAGGAGGAGTCGGAAGATGAGTCGGAGCCCGCGGAGGAGAACGCGGCCGGCGCCGGCACTAGCAGCGCCGGCGCCGGCACCAGCAGCGGCCGGAACCGGCTGGACTTCTGCCAGAACCCCTCGGAAGTCCGCGCGCGGCGCGAGGCCGCCCACCGCGCCAAGCAGGGCAAGGGACACCGCCCGCCGCCCAACAGGTATGCTTTCCTATTTATCCACTTGTCCGATGCGATTCGGTAGGTAAAGTTTTTGTAAGAGGTTGATATTATATTTTTTCCTTGTAGTTACGTCTTACTGATCAATATACTGCAGGTAAATTATTTTAAATTCGTATCCTTTTTTTAGAAAAAAGAAGTTGAAAATTTAACTGACGTTTCAGACATTAGGCTTTGTGTCTTGGCCTGTTTGAAATGTTAATTAAAAAAAAATTGATTGAGAGCTATCAAAAATAATGCAGACGAAGTGCTATCAGTTTTTTTTATTTACATTTCATACAGGCCAAGACACAAAGCCTAGAGTCGTACTAATGTTTCAGTCATTTAAATTTTCAATTTTTTTTTCTAAGTTACGAAGAAATTAAAATAATTTACCTGCAGTATCTTGATCAGTAAGTCGTTAACTATAAGAATAAAATACAATATCAACCTCTTACAAAAGCTATACCTTCCGTATTGTTTCAGTGTGTTAGGTATTTATTCAGTGTGTGTGTGTGTGTATGTGTGTGTATACACTTAAGTATAGTATTATACTTAATCTAATGAGGGTACACCAAAATGAATTTCACTTACAAAGTGCGCCTTCCGGTGGCCTCCGCACTAGGCAAACCTGTATCGCGTCGCGGCGACCGTTGCAAATGTCGATTGCCATTATATGTTACGCGGTCATAGGAGGACGTCCACTGCGGCACACAGGCCTCCCTCGTGGTTTTCTAACCATGAATGGTTTTGCCACGCTTGGCAGGCGGGTCGGCACAGTATGCGGTCGGAGTCTCGGGAAAGGTCATATTGACATGAAACCCTTCGAATTCTCACAAGTGCTCTTACCGCAGGAACGCGGACGTGGCGGGGAAGCCCCGCGGTCAAGGCCAGGAGAAGGAGGTCCTGCACAACCGGGACAAGAAGGAGAAGAGCAAATCCTCCCGGGGGAACCACAGCCGCCGGTCCGGCGCGCAGTGGAAGCGGAGTCAGGGCATGATGCCGTCGTAACGTGAAGGCTTGGTGCACTGCCCACTACTTTTATAAGGATGCACCCTGATAGTTAAAAACATAGATGTCTAATGCCCGGTTCCTATATTTAACGAGCGGTGGTAGCCTAGTGGGTAGAACATTGGACTCGGGAGCGAGAGACCCAGGTTCGATTCCCGATGCGGGCATGTACCTATTGACTTTGTTTTCTAAGTTATGTACATTTGTGAAGTTAGCGAGTAGTAATAGCAATCGCCAACCCGCGGTGGGCACGCGTGCTGATTAAGCCCATACTCTCTCTTCGAGAGAAGGCCTGTGCCCTACAGTGGGACGTATATAGGCTGTTTATGTTTATTTAACGATTCGTTATTGGTAATTGGTAACTTATCCTTAACAAGCGTGCCGTAACTTGAATAGCTGATTGATGCAGGTTGATGTTTATAAAATTGTTAGGAACTTTACAAATTGTTATCGCCATACATTTATTTAAACCGTTTTTTAAGAGGAATACTTGAGTAGACATTTTAACTATCCGTAATCAAAACGTCGTTCTTGAATATAGGAACCGGGCATAAGTATAGCGCTAAAAAATGACCCCACGTAAAATTGGGTATTTGAAAAAATATCAAATGAGTTACTTTTAAAATGGAATTTTGTATGAAAATAATTGTTTATGACGTCACATTTCAGAGCACTCAATAACTAGTAATTGACTAAAAGAGATACATTTTCCGAGATATTTAGTAATTTTTGTTTTAATCGAGCATAAGAAATAATTTATTGTTGATCGTGTCAAATACCGTATTGTGGGAAGGCGGGCGGGGCTTGTCAATGGGGAACTTGCGTCTAACTTAGATTGGAGTGACATTGCTTTTACACCAAAGAAATAATTTGAAAACTTAGGACAAATTAAAAAATAAAACAATAAAAATATTTTTTCGGCGTCTTGAATTCTGAACGTATTCTTTTAAGGGTGTACATGCAAAAAAAAACATTATTCTACGAGGTAACTCAAATATTGATCAATGTTTTATACATGCAAGTTGTGACGTCATAGTTTGAGTATTTTGATTATTTGGATTTCGTATGAAGCGTTTTTGTACCACGAGGCACGCCTCATGGAGCCTAAAGGACAAAGCTAACTCCTGCAGCAGTATAGTGTGCTTTGCAGCTCTTCTGCAGCCACTAAAACTCTAAGAGGGCGCCTGATGATTCATAAAGGGGAAAGCTATTTCTAGCAGCTGCAAAGTGGGCTATGAAGTTTTTCTGCAATCACTAAAGCCTTTGTGAACCATTGTGCTGGTTGGGATTTTTATGTTGCCAATCACCATCAAAATTTTTTTATAGGCTAGTTTCTAAAAAGTCGTCAATTTTAAAAACACCTGTTTTTAGGGATACGGTCGGAGAACGTCGCCTTAGGGCCTACCCGCCATTATCGTCTCGGTCTGTCGTAACAATGTTGGCCCACTATCCAAGTTCACGCAATAAACGTTAAACAGTGATTCTAAAAGGTCCGGTGAAACATCCCTTAAGTTTACGGTTTTTCTACTGATCAATACGAAAAACTTTTATTATGAGACCATCGTTACTGTAAAATGTAGAAAAAAATATCAGCCGTTTTGCACATTCGCATTTCACACATTCACATACATAACTGGGCACCGTTAGTCAAATAGTTAACTTCGATATTTTATTTTTATTTTAATTTATTAAGGAGTTTTACTAAGTTAATCGCTAATCCGTTACTGAAATACTTAACTTCGTTAAACGTTAAAGCGTTACCTTTCGGAAGATTTAACGCAAGTTAACGTTAATCGTTAATCTTTTAGCATGTGATAAAAAATGCATTTTTATATCGTTGCGTTAGTACTGGTTTAGGTTATGGGTTAACACATCAGGAACAAAAAAAGACAAAAATACTTGGAATGTATGATTTAGTCATCTGACATAATAAAGAAGAAGAAAGACATTTATTGGGACAAATTAACACATCAGAAGAAAAAAAAGGCATAACAAGTAACATAAATACAACATAGGACAAGGCAAAGTCAAAGCGTCAGAGTGCATCCTGTGGTGTGTCAAAGTTGCCACAAAGTGTAATGTGGATATTCCCCTTCGTGAACATGAATATGTTTAACGTCTCGTCTGAAATCGAGGCTTTTTCTACCCTTTAGCCAATATATATAATTAACAAAAAAAAAAAAAAAACGTCTAAGCGCCGGTGCTTAGTAATGAAACGATCAAACGAATAATAATAAATGTTTATTAAATTTCTTCGCAGGTTTCTCACTCACACGCGCCGGCCAGACATACATGTAACTACATACCTAGTTGGATCGTGGCAAGTGGCAGTCCCTGGTCTCTGCCTGCCCCTCTATACAGCCGTTTGTGTATATATGTATGTATGTACTTACATACCTAGTTTCGATTGACTAGCGGCTTGAACGTACTTATCAGAAGGTTTATCGCAGCGGGGCGCGGTGCGTGCGGTATATTCGGTATATACCTACTAGGTACTGGTTTAAGGATTAACGGCCTTGGGGAAATTTAACGGAAGTTAACAAGTCCGTTAAAATTTTTTAAAGTTAATTTATAAGTTAATCCGTTAGTCAAAATGTTATCTTCTTATCTAATTAACGATTAACGAGTTAATCCCCAGCTATGTTCACATACAACATTTTATGAATAGGACAGATGATATTTGGTCCCATAATATACGTTGTTTGTATTTTTGGAGTAGAATAACCCCTTTACATTTCATAAAAGCTTTCTAAAACAGCAAGTGGCTTCCAAAATAAAATCTTGTACTTTCATATTTTTAGAATACATTGTAAGTAGGAAGCGCTGGTCGTAATCTAGCCACTAGACTGCTATAAGATCGAATTTGCACCTGATAAATGTGATGTACGAGACTTACCTTGCTTATTTATTCATATACATTGTAGGATTAAATAAAGTTTTTATTAGTATTATATAAAATATTGATGGTACGTATTTATTAATTGTTTTATAACCGAACCAAGCCGAAATAAAATATTAGTTGTATGTACTTACTAAAATCTTTAATTTTGCCTTATGTTTTCCTCGTGTAAACAAATTGTCGCTATTTATTAGGTTGTTCCTTCGGGCAAGATCAATCTATTCAGGCTGTTTGCTAAATAAGCCCTTTGTGACGTAGTCAAACAGAGAAGTCGGTATGATGAGAAGTTGGCCATTTAAGAAGTAGACCCCTGGCGCCCACGTTCAATTGTGGGACGCCGGCGGGGCTTGTCAATTGGCGAAATATCTATGCTTTTGCCACCGTCAAACCGCCATCTTGCGAGGTACCAAGATATTTCGACGGGTTATACGTCATGAAGTCAACGTTTTTGTACAAAACCAATCATAAGTTACGCTGTCATTTACTATCGCCCAATCAACGTTCACGTCGTCACGCATGGCGCACAGAATGAACCAATCACAGAGTGATTTACTCTACACCCATTTTATTAGTACAGACTAATCGAGAGGACAGGGGCCGTTTTTGAGAGCGATATTTGTAGGAAGAAATACTTCTATGGTTTTTTTTATTCTAAGAATAGAATGCGCTGCAAACGTAGAACTTTATTTTAGTCCTTCGAGTAGGCTCCATTCACCACTGAGACTAATTGAGAGTCATTGGTTATTGAAGCCGGATCATTCACAAATAAGATGCCCAACCAAATGAAATTAAATATACTCCCAAACAAAATCACTTGAACAAGGTTAAAAACTATGAAAAATAAACTAGCTTTTAAAAAACAGCATTGCAATTGGCCCCTTCCGTTTGAGAGCTGTATAGACAGACAGACAGACGTAACTCATAATACCCTCGTTTTTCGACGATGGGCCTTAAAAAAAACTTAAGACAAAGCTGGTTGTTCGCCCAGGATCGCACTATTCACGCGGATCTTGATTTAACAGAACGCATTTGTCAAATGGGAGACATAATGTTGGTCCTGCGAGCCGGCAGCGCCGCGATATTGGCTGTAATAGGGGGCATTAGGGCGGGCCGCCGGATTTAATAACCGGGCGGCGCGCGGCCGAATAAATTGCGCTGTTACCGGCGTGCGCGCAGCGCTCCGGGCGCGTTGGTTGCTTAGGGAGGGATCGGAGATATCGATAAAAATATTCGGTGTATTTATAAAAAAAAAAAACACTCCTCAGGTGGAGTTTAATAATCTGTGGTTACGTCTTTCACTTTACATGAGCAGCCTATACTTATACGTCCCACTGTAGGGCACAGGCCTTCTCTCAGGAAGAGAGTATGGGCTTAATCACCACGTGGGCCCACCGCGGATTGGTGATTTCAAGCGCTGAGGTATGTGAATAGCTCACACACTCAGGTTTCCTCACGATGTTTTCCTTCACAGTTACCGAGTGGTATTGCTACTATAACTTCACGAATGTACATAACTTAGAAAACAAAGTCATAGGTACATGCCCGCACTGGGAATCGAACCTGGGTCTCGCTTTCAATTTTCTACCTTTCCCTCTTTCCCTTTACCATAGACATATGTGAATAGCTCAGACACTCAGGTTTCCTCACGATGTTTTCCTTCACGGTTAGCGAGTGGTATTGCTACTATAACTTTCGCGGAATTCGCGTTATCTTCTCGATATTATGAAGAAGAAGAAGAAGAAAAAACATTTATTACAAAAACAGTGCACACGCCACAATAACAATGCTTATGCTATTATATCGACCACAGTCAGTAGGGCCTGCGGGGAAACGCACATTACTATGCATCTGACGCAATATCCACAGTGCCCAATGACTTCCACCCGGGATGACATTACATGGGAAGAACATTGATCAACAAAGCTTGATCACCCTCACTCGAATAAGAAGATATCTTATTGCCTCTAGTTCTGTAACGATTTGGTGTCCACTGTAAAGTTACAAGAACTTTGTAAATAAATAAAAAAAAAAAAAAATATCGACCACGTCCCATCACTATCTGTCCGTGTAATTTATTCCCTATTGAGTGTGGGTAAGTTCACCGATGATTATGGTGGTTCCAGGAACTTATTTTACGCTTCCCGAAGCAATGTCTGGAGAAGGCTTATACACTTTTCGTTTGACTCCGGGTGCCTTTAAAATGATCGAATATTAGTTCAAATATGTATTACCATGATTCTGGTTACCATATCGGAGGTCGTGGGTTCGATTCCCACTGAGGGCCGCCGTATTATACATTGGAAAACATAGCCTCAGTGTGGGTGTATTTCCATGCTTGTGATGTCCTTGCCTGTTACCATAGCACAGGGCATCCTAGTTTGGGACCAGGACAAGCGTTTGTGTTGTGTGGAAGTTATTATTATTAATAGATAAACCTGCTTGGAGCGACAGGCGAAATTTTTCAAGTGACACATAATTTAGGTAGAAGAAGGAAGTCGTGGTTTCTATAACTCAGGGAATGGACAGAACGGAAGTTTCCAGCGTTGAAAACATTCTGATCGCTTTCTAGAGTAGATCTTTTTTAGAAAACATTTTATATTTTACTTACTGGGAGGCAAGTCTTGAAGGACACTAAATGGTAAAACAACATAACAATTTAACTTTTAGACGCGGTTCCTCGCGCATTGCTTAGACGCGGCTCCTTCAACTTTGCTGGTAGTTACGTAATTAAGGTTTTTCCTCTACTGATGATAAAAAATACCCCGCAAATGCCTAACTAAAGCAAAAACAATGGTTAACATTCCTCCATTCAGTAAGGCTAAAAATAGCTCATCAAAACACATCAATGCGCCAAAAAAGGGACAAAACGCGGCAGGAAATGATACATCAAAGCGGGCCTTTAGTTTCTTATGGTCTCTGCCATCGAAGTATCGACTGTACAGAAGTATCAAAGGGGCTTAGCTATGTTATTGACGGCAGTTAAGATAGAATGGGCCAAAATGAAACCCAAGGTGGGTCTTCTTCTGCAGTAAGTAAGTACTTAGGTGCCGGAAACGAACTGGATACTGGCCCCCTGCGGGATACCGGCCTGATTTTATATAATAATACTTATGCAAGCTAACGACCCGGCAAAAGTTGTTCTGGCATATTAATTAGCCTACGACCTATTCTCATTCTCAGAGCCATCAAATATACGCAAAAAATTTCTTAAAAATTTGGTTTCGGAGTTGCGGAGGAGTTCGATAAAAATCACTGACACGAGTTTTTTATATATTAGATAGGTATGTTTTCAGGTTGTAGCGATGAATACACACTTGACTATAAGGTTTTCCATTTGAATACGGCTTAGTGCGGGTAGAACGATTCCGGTTCATAAAAATATTGAACTACCTACTCGAACGGCTGGAACGGCGAGGAAAGCATTCGGTGCTTAACAGCCGTGGTGATCGGACGTATCAGCTGTTACTAATTGATTTAAATGTAAGCTAAGTTCTAAGGTTGCAAATAAAGATTAATTTATAATGTATCGTGTCCGGAGTTTTACTACACTAGGCATATCTGCTGAGTTCTCTGAGCAAGCTTGAACGGTTCCTCTGTTGCTTTTATTTTGCGCTGATTGCTGAAGCGTGTGTTTCCAAGAAACGGATGATGTCAGTTGGACGAAATTTGTTCTTGATCGAGAGCTCTAGATTCACTCTCGTGAGAAAGGGCTGATTTAGGTATGTAGACGACCAGACCTATCATTTTACGGTTTCATCATCATCTTTGGACATAGAGTAAGACTATTTGACAGTATTCGAGTACAAACATTACAGTGGGTACATAATAAAACTTATCATAACATAAACTTACGCCTGTATCCCAGAGGGGTACGCAGAGACCAGGGACTGCCACTTGCTACGATCCTGACAGATTACTTTCGCTTCCTCAACATTCATTAGTCGTTGCATGCACGTACCCCTCTGGGATACAGGCGTGAGTTTATGTTATGTTATGTTACCTAATCTATAAAAATAAAAAGATGTCAAAAATGGGCGTAATCGTTTTATATACATTTTTTTCCATTTACAGCCACTGGCACTGATTTAAATCGTTAGTACCGTGTGTTAAAACTTGATTCTACTTATTCTTGGTCAATGACAGTTGTATGGACACTCCAGTTGGACAGGCCTTTTGAGACCTTAAACTTGCACGCACAAATCTTTCAGGCTGAGTCCGTCTACATCTCCAAGTTTTGAAAGTACTTCCTACCAATACTTAGTAGACGCTTTTCGGCAAATATAATATGTTTCAATAGTTAAATATGTGCTTCCTACGTGGAAAGCTCTAATATCAGCTCGAGACTCGCGGAGGACTATTTGGATTGAAGTAGAGAAGAGACATGGTACTACTTCAACTTCAATACAATTCCGAAGAACTCGATGAGTAGCCAATTAAGGCAAAAAATATGCAGAAACTTAATACACACCCACCGCCCGCCCCTTTCGCAAATTATTTCGCAAGCGACCTCCAAAACAACCCTTTTAGAGCTAGCCGATTGATATTTTCAGCACACACTCCAATTATACTGTCAATTAGCTCTATATTTACAAGCCTAGGGCGGCGTAAAAAGTGGAACACGTCCTGGTAATTACCCCCCCGTTGGAAGACATTGAGGGTGACAAGAGTTGAATCTTCTCTTCAGAAAGTGACACGCTTTGGGGCTGGCCTCCAAACTGAGACGAGGCGCCTAATACGCTTGCAAATGCTATACGATACAATCATCATCATCATCAGCCATTCGACGCCCACTGCAGTGGGGACATAGGCTTCCTTCGTGGTTTTCATAACCATGAGGGGTTTTGCCATAATCGCCACGCTTGGCAGGCGGGTTGGCGATCGCAGTATGCGGTTGGAATCTCAGGAAGACGCTGCTTCCCGTCTCCTGGTAATTGATTTCCTTAGCCGCCTTCTTCAATGACAATAATACAATACAATTTTCGAATTCATGGCTAGAATATATTATTTACAACACACATTCTCACGCCTGTATCCCCGAGGGGTTCACAGAGAGATTGATAAGAATTGAAGTGACACGAATTGAGGCCACAGACGAGGTGCGTTAAACGCAACCACATAGGAAAAAGGACGCAACTAATACGCACTGCAAAAGCGATACGCATTTACACACAAACTCATGCCTGTATCCCTGAAGGGTAGGCAAGACAGAGACTAGGGTAAAAACAAAACCAATGTACTTTTAGGACGTTTTTGCAACGAAAATGTAAGGCTAGATAATTTTGGAGTTGCGTACCCAAAGGGTAAGGGACCCCATTACTAGGACTCCGCTGTCCGTCCGTCCGTCTGTCCGTCCGTCCGTCTGTCACCAGGATGTATCTCGTGAACCGAGATAGTTAGACAGTTGAAATTTTCACAGATGATGTATGATGATGATGTTAAGCCAAGTCAGAGGCCTAGGGCGGCTTGACAACTTCTGACAGTAGACGAGCCACTAGTCTACAAGCCTCCACCAATCCGGACTTGGCCCCCGTGGTGGAGTATGGCCTATACCTTCCTCAGCGAAGAGACCCGTGCCCCTCCGTGGGGACATAATGGGTTGATGATGATTTCTGTTGCTGCTATAACAAAAAATACTAAAAACAGAATAAAATAAATATTTAAGGGGGGCTCCTATACAACAAACGTGATTTTCTACCGTTTTTTGCTGGATATTAATAACGGCAACAGGGAGACGCTTGAAATATTCAAATGTTGTATAGATAATGGTACAGAACCCTCCGTGCGCGAGTCCGACTCGCACTTGGCCGGTTTTTTGCTTTGTACCTATGCTCGTAAACGGAACCACGACAAAAGCTAAGGCCTCAAAGGCCCGATAAACTAAAATGTGTAGGTAATCATTGAATTTTAAATTTCATTGGTGTAATTGATTTGAATTCGTATGAATTACATATCTACATATTTCTTGAGAACAGTACGTACGACGCGGTCAGGTCGGACGATATCGTTGAGTCGGTAGAAGGTGCGGATGGCAGTGGATCGTGAGAGATGGGCATTTGGGGGAAAAACCCTGTAAGCAGCAGGGGCAGCGGAGGGCTGACAATGATGATGATGATTTGAATAAATATTGCTCACTGATATTTGGGAAGAGACGACCTCAAGCCTGTCCACTTTGGAGACACTAGTAATAATGGACAATTACGAGATGACAGCTCACGAGCCGGTGCGTTTTATGACAGACGTCTCGCGAGGCCCATCTTGTGGGCAATTAAACCCTATCTGGACTTATAAATCGCAGACTGGCCATCGTTTGATTATAACTAATGTCTAGTATGCCCTCAATTATAAGTGCTGTCCTATTCGGTTCATCAAGATTATTCTTAGCGTGATGGCCAACGAGAGGGCGGGACCAACATTTTCTGAAAATTCTGGGTAAGTAGCATGTTGTAGGATTTTCTTATCGTAGGTAGCAAATATGTATGGTGCATAATAATACGACTAAGATAGTTTCAAAATCCAAACCGTGATTCGCCATTTTGCCGGACACGATGAAATCAGTGCAATCAGCTAGTAGGTACTTACCTATCTGTTTGATAGTTGACAACTAATTTAATTTAGAAAAAAAAATTAGTAATTAGATTGTGACGTACTTACACGTATTATCTGCTCGAAAACTCTTCAAAACGTGAAATGTTATCATCATCTAAAAATTCATTTTCTTTTATTATCTAAGCACCACCCTAGTCCTTTATGTTGTTCTTTATGGTGAGAAATAAACTTTTTTGATAGGTACTTTGTTAACACAACACGCGTAGACTGTGAAGTCACTGTAAAGAGTAAACTAAGATTTGCTGCAGATGTGCTGAATTAAAGTGCTTCTTTGTCAAGAGCATTTCAAATTGTTGTTTTGTGTTGTGTTGTAGGGCGGTGATAGCGCAGCGGTAGTGGGTTCGAGTGGAGAACTATGTGGAAACCCTAGTCTCAGAGGTATTTACACACCTCAGCGCTTGCCTACAATGGCCCAACTATGAGGCTATGTGCGAAAACCTCAGGTCTAGAACTAGAACATAGCTGTTTTACTAGGACAATTTCAATTATTATAAGCGGTGGCTTTCGAACCTTAATTAAGGCCTCAGAAATCCGAATGGAAACCCCACCGTTGTCATTAGCCAACCGCCTACATATATCTCGACTATTTAGCGTATTTACCGCAATAAAGCGCACCTCTGCATATCTCCGCCGCTTTATCTAAAGTGTCCAATAAAGTCTGATAGCGATTAGCCCCTAATGAGCTTTTAGCTACCGCGTTTATGGCCGCATACTCCATCTAAAATCTGTCTCGGCCACTACTGCGTCTGTGTGGTCATTTCATAAGGGCCGGTTCCTGAATTGAGAATTTCACTAAGAAAATACTTAAGTAACGTTCAGTCAAACTCTTTTCTAAGAAATTCGAAGAGACAGCACTATGTACAGTTAACTATTTACTTTGAAATTCCCAATTCAGAAACTGGCCCTAAGTGGAGTCAGAAGTTGCCACTAGACGCTGCAGAAATTTTCTAGATTGTTTATTTCCAAAATGCGTAATTTCTTAGACCATGTTGGTTAGAGTATGTCTCCGACAACTATTGTTCTACCACACACTTAAAACTTTTTTGTTCATTTTACCGATTGAAAAAAGTGTTTTTATGATTTTTGCGGTTTTTCTGCTTGAAGTGTTATTCAATTGCAATTCAAGCCTTGTTTGAATTGTTAATGCTTATAACCATAATTAACGTGTGTTACACAGAATGTACATTATTCTCTGTAGGATTTACCAATGGCAAAATTATGTAAAACCTGATATTTCAGCAAAAACATACAATAGTTTTTAATTTACATACATTTAAATAAAACGAAAAAACTCATAAAACAAAGGTTTTTGCAAGAAACAAACTTTAATTAGGGTTTTTCAGGCCTTTTACAATTCTTCATCTACACTTCATCTACATCTACTTACAGTCTAAGTACAAAACCTCGTTAGCAAACGATCCAATGGCAAACATTAGGCCGTCCAAGGTGATAATTTACTTTAGTCATCTGGTTCCTAGAACTTTATGAGACGTACTTCAGTGTAAACAAACCGTTTTATTAATTAAAAAGACTTCAATGCAATGGGCAAAGTATCGTGGTAGAGATCGACACCCATTCATAAAGTAGAAGGTCGCCCGTTGTTGAAATAGGTAGGTATCTGCCGACTTGCGAACTTCACAAAAGATCGTACAAAATAAATCTTTATAATGTCTCTATCGAATTTAGATTTTAATAACCAATACGAGGAAGTTTGTCCACAAATAAGGTCCCGGTAATCTTTATTGATACATTTCTTAGTACCGAGTTAGTCTGTCTTGTGTCTCAGAACAAACAACGAAGCCAAAAGGGTTTTATTCAAATTTGCGCAGAAACTGCGAATTAATGAACGTTACAAGTTAAACTTGGCGTCCGTTTCAAAATCTAGATCATTTTTGGAGAAAAAATGGATAAACTCCAGTAGTAGGTACTCAGTCTCAACTCTTAAATTACCAAAGTTAACTAAATCACAATCCAAAAAAATTACCAAAGTTAACTAAATCACAATCCGAGTTAACTAAATCACAAAAAATATGTTTAAGAAATAAATAAACTACCCCCATTTTTTAATGGGGTTGTCACAGAGTGAAGCAAGCAAAGCCGCGGTTCTAGCCTCAAGCAAGCAGCTTCAGGCCTTGCGCATTAGTCCGAAGCGGTCGAGCCGGTGTCGGCCCCGCAAAAGGCAGCGAAATGCAATAAATTCCGCTTTATCTCCGTGACATTTATCGCAATTTAATTATGAGCCCGCTCGTCGGCCGGCAGATTAACTAAACGATCAGACAGGGAAAATGAAAAACGCCGTGTCTTGTCTCTTTTCAAGAAGGATGCGATGCCATTGAGTTAAATACGTAGTACTTTAGGTGAAGTAAGATGCTTGCTCGGCAAAACGTAGGTACTGTTCAACAGCTTTTTCTGAGTGTTGACCGCTGACCTTCATAGCAGTACAGTCACAGTACAGTCGAGAGCAGTTCGACCCTTACGTTTTTCCTGCAAAGTCGCCTGTAACGTAACTGAGTAGAGTGCAAACGTATAAAGGTCGACGTGCTGTCGAGTGGAGATCAATGTGTTCGACCGCAGAACATAATATCCGTGCAAAGTGTTTAGCGTGAAACTTATATCTAACACACAGATATATAAATAAGTTATAGGGATACTAGATTAAGAAGTAGGTTAAGAAGAAGTTCCTTTCCCTATTTCTTAATATTATGTTCTCCATCTATGTATCTATATATCTACTGCTTTGAGAGCCAGAATAACCTTTTTATTTGAAATAAACTAAAAGATAAGATAAGATTATTCTTTATTGTAAACGTGTAAAGATACAGAGTCCAAATGGTGGCCTTATTGCTAATAGCAATTTCTCGTTACTACCCATACAGGGTTATTTCTAAAATGCGCAATTCCTGAGGCACTCCAATACAACACAGTTTGTGTTTGGCAACAACGTGAGGAGATCTTCGAAATAACTAAAACATTATCAGTTGTGGCAAGTGGCAGTCCCTGGTCTCTGCCTACCCCTCTCTCTACCGTATGTATGTATGTATTATCATCTGTTTTGTATATTTTTAATGCCGTAGGTATAGTAACTAAGCGGTGGTAGTGCAGAGATCGGGATCGGGCGGTCATGGGTTCCAATTTCGGCATGTACCAATGAATTTGTTTTCTAAGTTACGTTTCAATGGTTACGTACATTTTGTGAAGTTGTAGTAGCTATACCAATTGCTAACGGTGAAGGAAAACATCGTGAGGAAACCAGTGTCTGAGGTGTTCACATACCTCAGCGCTTGAAACCGCCAATCTGCGATAGGCATGAATCAGAATCAGAATCAGAATCAATAATTTATTTCAACGTAAAGAATTTACATTCTGTTTGCTGAATGTCAATGTACTATGTTACTATGTTAGCCGCTGCCTTCGGGCCGTATTTGTAGTGGAGAAAAAGGCAGCGGGAAAAAAACTCCACTCTGACCATCTTTTCTCAAATCATCTTAAACTTATACATCAAAGCCTATATGATATGATAGCCACCAATAACTATAAAAGCCAAAATAACACTTCTTACAAAAGTAGGAAAAACATTAATGCTGCGGCCAGACACACGAACAGCACCCGTTCACGAGCATAACGCAGGGGTCAGCCATCACCAGTCTCAACCATTTTAGAGGGAGATACGTGACCCGGCCACCACGCCACCATTCGAATGACCTTTAGCAAACCTGCAGATTGAGTTCTTGTCAGCTATAAAATGTGTGCTATAGTTATTAATGTGCAATCACGTCGTCAGTACACGTTTTTAAAACTAAATAAATTATAATATTAATAATTAAATAACAATGAAATCGCAGTGGAATTGGCTTACTACCAAGGGCTTATATCGTTCATATACTCATCTATTCTATAATAGGCTTTTTTACATAGCGATTTTTTAATGAATGTTTTAAATTTATTTTCAGACAAGGATAGAACATGTTCTGGAATTCTGTTGTAAAAACGAACGCAATAGCCTACGAACGATGTATTTATTTCGGCAATGGTAACTAAACTCATACTACTCTCTCTCTCTCTCTCTCTCTGAGAGTAGGCCTGTGCCCTGCACCGCTACTTAAATAAGTTAGTAATTTTTGTACAGAACAGCTGGTTGTTTTGCGATTTTGAAGTTCAAAAGTCCTCGAGGTAAATTTTGTTTATATTGACGAATGACGGATGTTGCAAGTTGAGAAGTAAATACAAATACAAGATGGTCAGAGTGGAGTTTTTTCCCCGCTGCCTTTTTCTCCGCTACAAAAACGGTCTGAAGGCAGCGGCTAACATAGTACGTTGACATTCGGCAAACAGAATATAAATTGTGTACGTTGAAAAAAAATTTTGATTTCTTGATTGTCTTCTTTCGCGGACTGTACTATACGACTCTATTAGGTAGGTGCTACTGTAGTTCAGCATAACCTGATATGTCAAAGGTGATTCTACTACTTAGTTGTGCATAAACAATTAGACTGGTACATAAACATGGATTGCCATCATTAGCCTGACATTCAATACAAGGGGGCCATCTGCCGTAAGCTGTCAACTCGCATATTCGCATGATAATGCCGAGAAAGAACCTTAGCACCTACAGAAGATTCACACTTAGATAGATAGATAGATAGAATATTCTTTATTCATACAATACAAACACCAGGACTACTTATGCTGTTCTCAGAGGTTGGCACAGTTACCACTCCGTGCCGATTTGGGATTTTCTGTAATGAAATTCTTAACCATAATTCACACCATGAACCTCAATACATAACTTAAATTCACGCCTGTATCCCGGAGGGGTAGGCAGCGACCATGGTCTGCCAGTTGCCACGATCCTGACAGATCTCTTTCGCATTATCAAATTCATCATGCGCGCACGCCGGTTTCGGGCACGCTACACGCTACCACAGTACAAATAAAGCGCTACGCTTCATTAAGGCTAATGCTACAATAAAGGGCGACGCGATCTACAAGCGATTGAAACAAAGAGCTACACTTCGCCAAACTTTCCTTCGTTAGTGAAATTTTGCCAAACGACCATTAGTGTAATCACGGTATCGACTACACCAATCTATCGAACTTGCTACTTGCTCATATTTCACATTACCATATCAGCAACCCGATGATGATAGGTAGGTACCCCCTAAACTTCTGTAATTGTTACTCTAACTGCCTCGTTTGCATCTTAGTTTGCGTCTTTGTGTTGTCTTGCGTTTTAGTCGAAAGACCTAACGCGCGGACATGCACGCACGACTCGCTATTTCGTTGGAAATCGTTGGAAAAGCAGTGTGTCAGGCTTCCAGGGCTATGTCCGGCTTTTCTATTTTTGGGCCTAGCAGCCCTTCACGCACGTAAAGCTCGACGTGCTAACGCCTGTGCTCCGAATGTCTCAGGTTGAAAGTGGCCAAACGCGAGTCCTCTGTACGTTTTCGCTCGGCGCAATGGTGCCTATTCGTATGCTAATGTATTGGCGCAAACGGCGCATGCGTGCGCGCATGACATGCGCGCCGATGAAGACGTCAGATCGCGGCGCCTTTGATATTCGCATTTTATGTGGAAACGGGAAAAAGAGGTGATGGGCTGCGAGGATAACGTAATGACCTGAATTAACATAAAAGTAAGTATACCTTCTTAACTTATGTATATATTATGTTCCTGCAACTTTCGAAGGAACAAATTGTATCGTCGACAGCGTGTAAATGCTGTAACAACGCTGTTTATAATAATAGAATTTCTCTCTGGTCGAGAACGGGTGGGCCGGCACTACAAAAGGAAGTAAAATAATCCGTCGCATTAAGTCCACCTTTTGTACACTATCTTTGTGCAATAAAGAATTAATAATAAGAATCGCTAAACACTTACGAAGTGAGAGACTACAAAACAAGTGCAAAAAGCCCGTCCCGTGACAGCCTTCGGGCTATTGAGTCATCAGTCATCACGTAATAACGCAAATATTGATAAATGCTTCATACATTTTAATGAGGCGTCAAAAGTCTTGTGACATCACAGTTTGAGCCCGATTTGCATGGAGCGTTTTGCACCACGTGAGTATAGTCACTTTTGGACAGGGTAGGTATGTTATGAAAAATATTAGTAGAAAAAATAATAGTAGAGCGCGATTAACGATCTTTGACTTTTAGCCCCTCTCCACATACATACATAAACTCAGGCCTGTAGCTCGGACGGGTAGGCAGAGACTAAGAAGCTTAGCGAAGGGCAAGATAAAACGAAGGGCAAGTCCGCCACATTGCCATTGTATTTTTTACTTATGTGCAATAAACGTATTAATAATAATAATAAAAAGTACCCGAAACCGGGCGTGCGAGCATGCGACGACTAATTAATGTTGATGAAGCGAAAGAGTTTTGTCGGTATCGTGGCAAGCGGCAAGCCCTGGTCTCTGCCTACCCCTCTGGGAGACAGGCGAGAGCTCCTCTCCAATGAGATCAAAATATTAAGTTCTCTTTCTATCAAGGAGTTCCAATTTACAATTCGTTAAATTACCCAAAGCCCCGGTATTATCGAATCCTCTACATGCTCTCGTCTCAAGCCCCATTCGGCACCGTATACATTTCCTTTGACAAAAACCCCCGACGACGCTGGATAGCGTATTTATCATTGAATAGCTGCTAATAGTCGGATACCGCGGTAATCCTACTCGACTACTCGAGAGACGTTTGAGACGAAAATTGTACGACAGAAGGGCGGGTTTGTGGAGTTCACGGAGTTCGTGTTGTTACAGAGCCGCCGGTGCCTCTGTTTTAAATCTAATAATAATATAAAAATCTCGTGTCACAGTGTTTGTTATCGAACTCCTCCGAAACGGCTTCAACGATTTTTATGATTTTTTTTGTGTAGGTATATTTGGTAGGTCTGAGAATAGGCAAATTTTACTAATATGGCAAAACAACGTTTGCGAGGTCAGCTAGTCCTTATATAGGTATATTCTCCGTTCCGCCTCAGAGACAAAAATTGTAAAACCGAAAAAGTCACTAAAGCAGGAAGAAAACTAGGTTACTTTGAAAATGCGCAAGTTCAGAGTTTTAAATTTTGAACTACTTTTTCAAAATAAAAATAAACTTTTTAAATCATCCTTAATCCTAAATAAATCGTACTTTTTTATGTGACGATATTTATGTTTTGTAGAGGCGATGTCTGATATACAGCATCATACAAGGTGTAACTAAATCCCAAAATGGAGGGTTCTACTCGTCGGTGCGAATAAATTTAAGCGAAAAAACGTATGGGACAACTTGCAAAAATACTAGGTGTTCCATACGGTACCATAGATCTGTCCTATTTTTTTGCTCTGCACCTGCACCAAAATGTATGGAACATTTTTTTACTTTTCGAAGTTCGCTCCATAGAAAAAAATGTGCGTATTTAGGAATAGAACCCGCTCCGGGATTTTATTACACCCTGCATAATAACAGCTCATTAATAATAATAATAACTTTCACACAAAACAACCACTAAACTTTTCCTGGTCCCAAATTAGGATTTCCTGTGCTATGGTAACAAATCAAGGACATCACAAACATGGAAATACACCAATATGAGGCCATTAGTACAAATGTGTGGCGGCCTCCAGTTTATTTGTTAGGAGAAACCGAGATCAACTTTTCTAAGCCATGACATATGGTGCCCAAACGTGGACACTCACGGCGAGAACCAAAGTCACCGACATAGCCCTCCGAATTAGCATGCTGAAGTGGCAGTGGGCCGGCCATATTATCCGAAGAACTGATCACCGATGGGGTAGACGAGTTCTCGAGTGGAGACCACGGATCGGTAAACGTAGTGTGGGACGTCCTCAGACTCGGTGGAGCGATGATCTTTGCAGGGCGGCTGGCAAGAGCTGGATGAGAGTAGCCGAGGACCGTGCTCAGTGGCGTTCTATAGGAGAGGCCTATGTCCAGCAGTGGACAAGCATAGGCTGATGATGATGAAGCCATGGTACTTGTCGGGATTTGAACACAGGACCACTATAGATACACTCTAATTCACAGTAAAGTTTATTTATAAGACATTTAAACAGACCTGGAATTTCCTTAGAATAATTATCATTGTACATTTTGAATTGCATTATACACAGTTAGGCCCGTTAAACACAATAACACTGTTATTGTAGATTAACATAACAGGTAGATATATACTTACCACAAACGATAACCATAGAACAGTAGGAGAGGAACAAGTGAGTTGAAAAAGTTGTCCTTCTGTTGGCTTCATTTTGTGAAGGAGATTGTTGTTTTTTCTTGGACGGCCAGGGGCTGTCACTGGCGTCGATGTGCTTCGCTGAACTTCAATTGTGCGGGATACTTTACCCACCTATCGGCTGCATTGAGGCTGCAGGGTTGCCAATAATAATTCAATTCGTTTCCTGGCAACTCTGGCCCAAAACTGTGATAGTATTTTCGAATTTTAATTTTGTAGTGTTCGTGCCAAGTGTTAATGGTGACCACAACTGCGCAAATAGTGTGCTGCACATCACATAATGCTGTGTTTTAACTCAGGGTTTGTGTCTGCTTACGAAAACTCTACGACAACTCTATCTGACGGCACTATCGATCTGTTACCTAACCATGGGTAAGTTCTATCCAGTGAATAGGTACAAAAACGTCTTGACACATGAAATTTGCAAAGCTAGATAGCTAAGGATAAATTGTTTGACTGAAAAACCTGTCAATTAACTAATTTATCTTATATAATTATCCAATGAACACTGTCCAAGGTACACTCGGCGCAGGCCACCTCAGGTTATTTATTTAAGGTAAGATAAGATAAGATAATCTTTATTTGTACTTTCTTTACAATGTCTGCCTTAAACATAATACTTAGTTGTAGTACACAGTGACACAAGTTAAAGTCGAACTTATGACCCCTAAACTAGGCATAAAAACCTGTATCTTAGGGACTATAGGTCCATTGGTTTATAATACGTAACAACTTATTTTAAAATATGTAACAGCGAGTGATGTGCATTTCTTTTACTTAGTAAGAAGCATGATTTATTCGTGTTTGTCTAACAAACATCTACCTACTAATCTTTTGTATCGTAAGCAGGACGTTGGTTACCTTCTTACCTGAAGTGTAAAAAAGACCTCAGCTCACCCTTTTAACGATAAGGGTTTATAATCTGCCCTTTTCGTGTAAGCATAACTTATTCTCAAATAATTACCTAACGATTTATCATAAGAAATCTAAGAGAGAATACAGAAGAGGCCTCACCAATGTAGATAGATAGATAACATTATTATGGAAACGAGAAAAATGAATTACATGTGATTTCTTGTATGTTAGTAATGGTATATATATGTATGTCTATATATATAAATATTATTCTTATGAATATAAAATAAGATAAAAATATTCTTTTCACCTCACTAGCTCGTAAAAGCTCTGTTTATCATTCGAAATCTGGGTGGAAAATCGCACTTTATCCGCTAGCGTGGAAAGTGTTTTTAAAATTCGAATATTTTTATTCAATAAAGGTTTCGTACAATAAATTACATATATATAGAACCTCATTGGTTTCGTAATAGTTTATATTCTCTGCAGCCAGTCCATTGATGATTGAAATGCAAATACTTATTTCATGTCATGCGCCAGCCTCATTTAAGGAATCGCACTGGCCGGCAAGAAAATTTGATTTAAAAAAAAAACTTTAAAATTTTCTTCTCTTTATTGAATTCACTTTACTTTCATTGTTTTGGTTTGTTTTTTGATAAAATCGAAAGAAATCATAAAATATGAGCGAAGCTAGCAGCGACGAAGATATAAATTAACAGTAATTTAATATTTATTAAAACTGTTTTTCTTGCACCTAACATTTTCCTCGCTTTAGTGAGGTGAAAAGTTGTGTGTTGCGCTCGGCAGCAAAGTTATTTAGCGTCTCGTACCTTTGAAACCCTCGCTACGCTCAGGATTCTATATTTGAACCACTCGCTTCGCTTGTGGCTCAATCCTAGAATCCTTCGCTTGCTCAGGTTTCAATACAAGGTACTCGCGCCAAAAATTAACTTTGCAGCCTTGCATAACAAATAACTATTTCACCTCACTAGCTCGTAAAAGCTCTGTTTATCATTCGAAATCTGCGTGGAAAATCGCACTTTATCCGCTAGCGTGGAAAGTGTTTTTAAAATTCGAATATTTTTATTCAATAAAGGTTTTGTACAATAAATTACATATATATAGAACCTCATTGGTTTCGTAATAGTTTATATTCTCTGCAGCCAGTCCATTGATGATTGAAATGCAAATACTTATTTCATGTCATGCGCCAGCCTCATTTAAAGAATCGCACTGGCCGGCAAGAAAATTTGATTAAAAAAAAAAACTTTAAAATTTTCTTCTCTTTATTGAATTCAATTTACTTCCATTATTTTGGTTTGTTTTTTGATAAAATCGAAAGAAATCATAAAATATGAGCGAAGCTAGCAGCGACGAAGATATAAATTAACAGTAATTTAATATTTATTAAAACTGTTTTTCTTGCACTTAACATTTTCCTCGCTTTAGTGAGGTGAAAAGTTGTGTGTTGCGCTCGGCAGCAAAGTTATTTAGCGTCTCGTACCTTTGAAACCCTCGCTACGCTCAGGATTCTATATTTGAACCACTCGCTTCGCTCGTGGCTCAATCCTAGAATCCTTCGCTTGCTCAGGTTTCAATACAAGGTACTCGCGCCAAAAATTTACTTTGCAGCCTTGCATAACAAATAACTATTATTGTACACCAGGAAAAACAACATAAACATAAAATATTTACAAAAATACAGTTTGTATGTAATTATTTTACGTATAAATCATTTTGTGGTTTTCGCCCGCAAGCCAGTTCGAGTGACTAAGTAAGTCTTTAACCCGAGGTCTTTAAAACTGCTTTTCATTGCAAATATGAGGAAAGTCATAATAAATAAACTCTACAACTCGAAAAAACTAATGAAGATCGGATTGCCGCTTTCCCGCCTATTTTTTTTTTCTGTAGCCGGCCAGCTATTTAGCCATTATTGTTCATTTTCATCATTGAAAGAATGGTTAATATCTCTAATCGATCTATGTTATTTTTAAGTAATATAGCTTAAAAGTTAATTATAATAAATACTTAACTTTATGTTATTACAACGCGCTGTAATTGAGGGCTTGCATGAAAGTTAGAACATGATTCAACAGAAATGTGAAAATAGAACTAGTTTTTTTTTTAACAATTTGACATCTGTCAGTTGAAAACTATTCTCTCTAGAGCTGAAAAGTATTACTTTTACCCCCTCCGCTGGAAACTTCAGACCTACGACCGAGTATGAGTAACGAAAAATATGTGTTACTTTTGTGTCTATACGAAAAACATCGCTTTTGGGAGACAGTTGGCCTTTGAACATTTATTTTCTTTTCTGTATTGTGTTTTCGTGTGCAATAAAGTATCTGATCTAAAAATTAATAAAAAGTCATACTCAAGTGACAACCCTGATCGGAAAGACAGCTCTTTAAACGTCGCTTGCGTTCTACAACCATTTTATTTTATTGATTGCTGCAAAGGGCACATAAAGATTCATTGGCAGACCCTGCCTTCGACAAAGTCATTGATAATGAGACCGGCAATCGGAAAAACTAAGGGTAGGATATATATAAAAAAAACAAATTTTAAATGTCTGGAAAAGACGAATTTGAACTGTATTTAAGGAATTTCAAGTAATTTTATTTTTATGAATAAGACTGTTTGCCATTTAAAACTGCTGCCTTTTCTTCTGTTAAAATACTGACGGCCGACCCGGAAGGACAATCTATATAGCTTATTCTAAACACGTGGTTGTCACCGTTCTTATAGCACGGAGAGTAAGTAACTATAAACGATGTTTCATTCCGATGCTATAAATACTTTATACGTATACTTTATTGCACACATAAAAACACATGAATAAAACACAACATTGACAGAAAAATTTATACCTAATACATGCACGTTGAAATTACAAATTAGTTTTGCAAAATCTTTCTCTTAGATATAACCTCTCACAATCTTGGAACTTACCACGGTTGATTTGTAAGTAACATAAGAAAATAAAATTGAAAATTACAAAACACTGTTGCCAGTTTCTGCGTCATTTCAGTAACACCTTGTTTAAGTAGAAACAAACAGAAAACAAAAACTTAATTACCTACCTACCTACAGTTTCTAGCAGGGCCATTAAGCAAAAATGCCCTACAAGGAAAACACGCAACCTTAATTCCTAATAATGAGTCCCTGATAGGACACTTAAGGGACAAAAAGCTCCTTAGCTAGGGCCGCAGGCATGTCGGCTTTGCTGGCATGACAATCTTCCGCCCCGGTGACAAAAACACTGGGTCGCCGCGGCGATGTTTTGGACGAAAATTACACCCTATTATTTTTAACATTTTGGAATTTGATATGAGAGGCATCGAAGAGCCGCTTGTAGTATTTCGGAAGGGGCGAAACACAGAACAGAAACCAGTCCCAGCCCCACCCTTTTTATATCTCCAAATCTGACTGCAATTAATTGTTGTGTTGTGAAAATAATAAAAAATATACTGTGTTTTTGTAAAGACTACATTTAATTATTGATATGTAAGAAAGTCAAACTTGAATCCGTCACTGTCTTTCTGTGTGATCTTAATTTCACATAGTCCTCCACTGCGTCGGTTCCTTCGTCGGCTACAAGCAGTGTCTCACATTTTGTATAATAAATGTGAATGTGTTCGGTGCCCGGGCTCGGTTTGATGACACATTAATAACAGAAGACAGCGTTCGCCATTTAAAACACCCTGTGATGTGGTTTCCAGACAATGTCATCTCAAACAGACAGTTTACACTCGTGGATTGAGACCACTTGTATATGTAAATCGAATTACATCCCCTCACGGGCATCGAACCCACGACCTCTGTCATGGTAATCACACGAATTACCGCTGGACCTACGAGATGGTTTAATCCACTGCCTCGTTTGTGTAGCGGTATTACATCTGCTTAACATGCCGGAGGTCGTGGGTTGGATTTCCGCTGGAGGCCGCAGTACATTTTGTACAAATGGCCTCAGTCTATGTGTATTTCCATGTTTGTGATGGCCTTGCCTGGTTACCATAACACAGGATATCCTAGTTTGGGACTAGGACAAGTGATTGTATTGTGTGGAAGTTATTATTATCCCACCAAAACATAAATGTAAAAACAACTGGCCAACTTTTCGTCAAAAAAAAAAACTTGATATATAAGAACTTGCTAAGTTCCCCGTCTTCGCGGAACTAGTAAGTGTTAATAATACCTAAATAAGGAAAGATTGTGTAAATTTTAAATCTACAGATCAAACTTGGCAAGTTTTTAGAAGATGTTGAATAATTTTACAATCGAAACTTGCCAATTTTGATCTCTAGATTTAAAAATTACACAAACATTCCTTATTTATTATTCATCATCATCATCAGCCATTTGACGCCCACTGCAGGACACAGGTATCCTCCGTGGTTTTCATAACCATGAAGGGTTTTGCCATAATCGCCACGCTTGGCAAGCGGGTTGGCGATTGCAGTAAGCGGTTGGAATCTCAGGAAGACGCTGCTGCCCGTCTCCTGGTAATTGATTTCCTTAGTCGCCTTCTATGACATCTACGGAAGGAAATGGAGTGACGCTATTGTTATTCCGGCGTCACACGGAGCTTTATATTAAGATTATTATTTTATGATTAACATTAACTAATTCCGCGAAGACAAGGAACTTGGCAAGTTCTTATATATAAAGTAGTTTTTTGGGACACGGGAAGAACAGCCACCATAGTAAGAAAATAAATAGTTTCATTT
Source organism: Yponomeuta evonymella (assembly GCA_963969515.1). Classification (NCBI taxonomy): domain Eukaryota; kingdom Metazoa; phylum Arthropoda; class Insecta; order Lepidoptera; family Yponomeutidae; genus Yponomeuta; species Yponomeuta evonymella. The sequence continues at coordinate 1,848,903 of OZ018361.1, read as the reverse complement.
TATTTTATGTTTATCAAACCTCCTAGCAACGCTTTTTTCTACCTGCAATGGATTACATGATTTCTTACATGCTAGCGCTAAATACACCGTCTTAACTTACGACCCTGTGTAACACGTTCACCCTATAGATATAATTTTTACGATTTTAGATTTATTTCATGGCCTAATGTCTAGGTCCTAATAGGTTGTCTGCGATGAAATTTAAATTTATTTTTTTATTTTATTTTTCTGCCGTCAGTACATGTTTTATTTATGAATGCTGGAATGCATAACTTTAATAAATAGGGGTTTCCTTATAAAGTTTTCCTCTAATCATTGGGGACTAGGCACTTAAAACGCTGTCTCAAATTATGACCCTGTATAACTTGATCACTCTGTATATGTAAAACTAATTTCGCTATTTTTTATTCATCTCATCATGTCTAATGAAGTGCTAATAACTTTATAAATATGATCTGTTGTCACTATGAAAGAAAATGTGTTATTTTGCTTTCTTTGCTGACAAAACTGCGTTATTCTAAGTATATATATATATATATATATATCTCTCTCTTGGAAACGAATATCAATCGACAATGCCGAAATTTACTGAGACACATTGTCCAGAAATGTCTGACGATGACATCGCGCACCATCTGCTCTACATAATCCTTCAAGTTCGCGTGAAATACTGTTGCACTGTTTTTGATAAGGGCACGCGGTAAGTTTCAGTAACTTTCTAAATTCTATATAGCATGATAAAAATCAAAACAATGGTGTTTATGTTACTTATATATAATAAAATCTTACTTATATATAATAAAAACTTACTTAAATATAATAAAATCTTACTTATATATAATAAAATCTAAAGGAAATTTGTACCAATTTTCGGGTGTCACCATCTCCACAAAGCTTTATCGCAATCAGCGATTGATCACATCCCAATGATCAATGCTCACAGCAAAATGGCGTCAGATAGAGCCCTAATCATCAAGTGCGGACGAAGGCATTTGACCAGAATGCCAATGCAGACGGGGGGGATATTAAAAGGCTATATCTCTTGTGGGACGCTTTAATTTACTCTGGGGCCGCGGACTAAGCGGTTTTTTGGGCGAAACGGTCACTGGGATCGCTTGAACGTGTACCTCAAATTTTTGTTTCGTTTTTCTGTTCAGTTAACTAAGACTTGCATTCTTATGTAGGTGTGAAGATTGGTTTGTATTGCGTGGGCAATAGGTAATTTGTTTTCAATTCAGTCTTGTTCCGAATTTCATGAAAATGATTGAAATCTCGGCAGCTAGACCTGAGACACTTAGCCTTGAGTGCGAGACACTCAACTTTTAGCCTAAGTGCAGCAATGCTTTTGTAACATTCTCGCTGTCCACAACTTTTAGGGTGAGGTACTTCAAAAGGAAAAACGGTACCAAATGGAACGAAACCTTATAGAATTACTTTGTTGTCTGTCCGACCGTCCATCCGTCCGCCTGTCCGTCAAGACCCTTTATCTCAGGAACGAGTGGAGGTATTAAAATGGAATTAAAACCATATACTCAAATTTACAGTCCCTCGATGCTGTTTAAAAATCAAACTTCTAAGTTAAAGTAAAAAAAAGTTACAACCGTTTATGCGTATATTTCGACACTCTCAAGGGAATCAACATTTATAGGGTATTTTCCGTTGACTTACAACTACGAAATGCGTCAAGTAATATTGTCTTACACTACAAGTACAGGAAAAAATCTGAAAACGATACATTTACAATGAAATCATAAAAAAATTGTCTGAATATCAGGAAAAGCTAGTCTAACACGCGCTTGTCCGGTTTTTACCGATAAGGTAAACTTTGACAAAACTGACCTTGGTATTATACTCTGCCGGTCTGTAGTCGCTCACTATTCATCATCAGCCATTTGACGCCCACTGCAAGACATAGGCCTCCTTCGTGGTTTTCATAACCATGAGGGGTTTTTCCATAAGCGCCTCGCCAAGGCAGGCGGGTTGGCGATCGCAGTATGCGGTTGGAATCTCAAGAAGACGCTGCTGCCCGTCTCCTGGTACTGAGATTGAATGATTCCTTAGTCGCCTTCTACGAATCCACGGAAGGAAATGGAGTGACGCTATTGTTAATCCGGCGCCACACGGCTCACTACTAGGCATCAGAAAATTTGCTCGTTAAATGCTTCTTCGTCTCTATTTGGACCTCGCGCTATAGTCGGCAGGCTCGCAGCAGTTGGATTCCAGTTGTAACTTGTATCTAATATTTCCTCCTTTTTCCATTTCTTCTCCTCCAATTGCGCCCAAATCCTGTCGATTTGTCGATGACGTTTGCTGTAGCAACTAGTATGAAATTTAACAGTTAGACTCTAACAATCCGAATCGTTCAGGGTTTTTGTAAGTACTCTGTGGTTTGGTGCGTGTAATATATGAGCGAGGGTTTATTTCAAAAAACTACGACTCATGGTTCACTACGACACACAGATTAAGAAGCAGAAGCGACCCGCGATGTCAACGGTGGTGTTCTGAGCGATATCCGATGAATTTCAAAAGTTATGAATTATTGAAAATTTTATGTTGTTACGCGTTATTATTGTTTATTTTGAAAATTACTGAGACTAATATTATTTAGCTTGCAGATCTGGGGAGCTGAGGACGCGGCGTTTTCAGAAAGATGCGACACGAGCAGGTAGGTGAAGATCTAAGAAAAATTTTTCGGTATTGTATGAAAATGTTAGACCGCTTAGGTAAACTTTTTGCAAGAAGATTAGTATGGAGCTCGAAAAAAAAATTACCGTATCACCCCGAAAGTGGCCCGCGATCTCAATGGTAGTGTTCTGAGCGATATCCGACGAATTTGAAAAAAGTTGTTTATTTTTTAAAATTTTGCTTTGTGAAATTACGTGATTTTATTGTTTATTTTGAAAATTAGCGGCCCGCGACGTCAACGGTGGTGTTTTGAGCGATATCCGATGGATATAAAAAAACTTATGAATTTTTTCGCTGCCACGCATTAGCTACCGGCTCCATTCCGCCCGGTCCGTGGCCCCCGGGCCGGCAGGCTGGCCGCGAGGCGGGCTAATGACGCGTAATTACGACCGCAGTAATGGACTCGCCGTAATGCCGGCGCGCCACAAAGCGCCTCCATTTTTGTTCGGCCGTTTTTACTCTCTTTTTAGAGGCTGTGGACGGGCTGCGGGGATATGACAGAGGCACGTCTGCTGTGTGGCCTGTGAAACGTACTTGGTACAATTAAACTATGTTTTTTATTTGTGTTTTTTTTAATTTATATTTATTTAATATCACAGTAAAAAAAAAACCATGAAAATCCAATCGTGATTAGACCTGTTAAATCTAAAATTATGTGTGCATCGCAATATATTAACAGTTACCTACTAACGCTATCTTGCTTTACTTAGTAGAGCAAGAGCGGGATGGCGCCCGATAGCCACAAAATCTTCTGTTTTTTATTTTATGCTTGGAGTTTGATAAGTAATGAAAACATTATTGAGTTCGATCCCACTCAATAGAACCACTCAGTTGCGTAGGCCTCCCCGGGGATGCTAAAGAAATGCGCTGACCATGAAGGAATTTGGCCCGTAATCAACATGATGGGCAGGCGGGCAGATTACATATTATTTTATTAAAAATAGGATTCCAACATGAATGTAAATAGACAACGCAAGCACACCGATTTCGATTGGCAGTCTCTTCAACACCAAAGGTATGCTGGAAGAGAATGCTTCTTGCATTAAGCACGACCTTGTACATTTACATGTCATGTAATTAGTGCAATAAAGAATTAAAATAAACAATAAATTCCCCGACATAAGTGCAAAGCACCTCTGCAGCCGCTACTTTCAGTCCACCCTAGGCTGTTATCGTGGTCGGCCGTCCTAAAGAATTACAAAATACCTCCTTGGCCTAAAAACTGTACAAATATAACAGAGGTGAGCATGATTATATTCTTTTTGTTGCACTAACCCGTGCTGAGGACAATTTTAAAAACCTATTTAAAGGCTAAAAATTCCACCCATGCCGGGACTTGAACCCGCGACCTCTGGCTAACTGTGCCAGCGCTCTCCCAACTGAGCTAATGGGTAAGTGCAGGCATCAGTGAAATTTCGAGCCTCTCTACAAACTTTCTCTGTATTACGTAAAAGGTTGTAGAGCGGCTCGAAATTTCGCTGATGCCTTCATTGATGCCTGATGCGGTTAGCCGGAGGTCGCGGGTTCAAGTGTCGGCATGGGTGGAATTTGTAGATATTCTTTAGTGCACAAACTTTTAGGAAGATGCTCACCGTTTTTAAATAGGTTTTTAAAAGAGCTGAGCATGTAAAGAAGAGTATACGTTTCCTTCCAGGAAAAATCGGCACGTCTGAGTTTCATACAAATCCCAATTATTGCGTTGTCTACATGTCTGCAGTGACAGCCGATATGAATGTAGAGTGGTCTTTCTGTAGTATTCGTTCACGACAACATCGCGTCGCGTCGGGCGGCGGCGTTCGATGTATGGAGAATTGGATTATTAAGTTTTGTATGTACTTAGTTGGATTTGAATGTTTTATTACAAAAGGAAGGAGCTTGGGCATCATCATCATCGTCGTCGTGAGTCTTTTTCACGATGTTTCCATCGGGTTTTATGTTGATTTTCGGGATCGAGCCAAATTGATCTTAGCATTTATTTGTACTGTGTCTTAGTAGTGTGAACTACATTTGATTTTTTCCGGTTAGCGGTCTCATAAGTTGCGTTTCATGAGAAAATACCACCTCTCCTAAATCTCCTAATAATAACTAATTGTATTTAAGATTTGTTAGCATAATAATTGTAGCTATCAATATCCTACGAAGCAGCAAAAATTACTCAAAAAAATAACGCTTTTGGTCACTTACTACAGACTAAACTAGTATAAAACCAAAGACCACCAGAAGAAGGACGGGTGTAGAAATATTTGAACCGATGTTGATATTAAAACGAGTATAGTAGAGACTGCTTTTATCAGACGTTAGATAAAAAATCTGCTGACGTCACGATCTATGATCACGAAACTATGGACAAGGAGTAGAATAAAACTGAATTAACTGGTTAAGAATTGATTCCACCGAGAAAAGAAATCAAAAGTAGAAGAGACAACATTTTTACTTTCATGTCATCAGAATTCAAGCCACTATCGCTATTGGATCTGTAGAGTAGTACAACAGTAGAGAAGAGAGAACACTTCATTCTACACAAAAAAACGGCCAAGTGCGAGTCGGACTCGCCCACCGAGGATTCCGTACAAATGTGTAGGTAGGTAGTACTTACATATTATAATACCCCAGGAATCGAGTCTCGCAGTTTTTTCCGAGCTTTTCCCGAACTTCAAAGACAATTTTTTTATTACTTAAATGTAATTTTTAGATTTTTTCCTGTATTTGTAATAGAGGACGATATTGCTTGCCAAATTTCATAGTTCTAGGTCAACGAAAAGGGATAAATTTTGATTCCCTTGAGTGTTTTGAGAGTTTTGAAGCATAAACGGCCGTATCTTTTTTTTTACGTTAACTTAGAAGTTTGATTTTTTTGCAGCTTCAAGGGACTGTAATGTATAATGGTTTTAATTTCAACTGGATACCTCCACGCCTTCTTGAGATAAAGGCTGTTGACAGACAAACGGACGGACAACAAAGTGATCCTATAAGGGTTCCGTTTCTCCTTTTGAGGTACGGAACCCTAAAAAGGAAATAACACAGATATTTTTTAACCTAAGAGAACAGATAGCCGTATTATCATTAAAAGTGATCTTGTCTAAACTAGCTTTGGATGGGCTGGATCAGTACATCGGAGAAGGAAGAATTAAATGAGAAGGAGAGAATTATTAAGAGGTTCCATGAAGCACGCTTGGGCCACCAATGATAAAATTTTATGTCTTTTTTCAGATCGTTTCTGCAAAAAGTCTCTTTCGAATCTCTTAATCATATAAATAGTGATTTTTAGGACCCACCGCCGCGAACCAATTAATCTGTCAATCATTAGCCATTAAGAGACTTGAGATACAGGTTACTTTGTTAACCTACTTCAAGCACAAATATGTTATTTTTAACAATGTTAGATTTAAGCCGATTATACACTGTTATGACTCTTTTGTTCGAAATGAATTTTATTATTATTCATTTATTTACTTACTTATCCAGTGCCTTGGCGCAAGTCACCGTAATACATATTTTTACGTATCCGCCCCACCCTATACTTATCCAGTGACGCCACACGTCTATGACAAATCACCGGACATTCGTTAGTGGCCATCGTGCCTGCTCTCTGTGGAGCTCCATGTAATTCCTTCGACGTGTTTTGTTTCATTTCATTTATAGCTTATAATTATTATTCTTTTGTCGTGATTTATAGCTCGAAGCTTGAATTTATTGGTCGACAAGTGTTTCGTTTCGTTCCAGCTGTAGCCTTGATCGCGTTCCTATACAGGGTGAACAGTATCTGCTGCTGTTCTGTGGCATTAAAAAGTATTTAAAAGCATTAAGAAGTATTCCTGATAGTAAAATGAAGTCCGCCGCAGTGCCATTGTAATATTTACTTATGTGCAATAAACATATTATTAATAATAATAATAAAAGTTTGCAGCAAGCACGTATTGCCGAACCCCCCATTTTTACATATGGGGATGTAGTTACACCCTGTATATTCACAGAACCTGTAGTTACACCTTGTATATCCATCACCCACATAACCCAAGTTTAGCTGGAAGATAATACTCATTAGTATTAAGCTCTGCTTTGTGCAAATATAATTATTGTGCAATAAAGAATGTAATCTAATCTATATGCAATGCAGCAATAATAGTAGATTGTTACCCTACGGGTGAAAGTAAGTTATTTAGTCTCGAGACGGGGTTTGGCGCCCGAGCATAGCGAGAGTTCGAGGTTCTAAATAAGTTTTTAACCCGGGGATGCTTTTCATTACGAATGTAAGGAAAGTAAAAATAAAAAAACATGAATAAGCTAAAGAAAAAATGAATGAGTGGCCAAAACATCTCTAAAAGAGCTATATTGGCTATCCATAATGGAGTGCTGGTCCCACCACTTACGTGTGGTAGCGAGACTTGGGTGTGGCAAAAGAAGCAAGAAAATAGGATTAATGCAGTAGAAATGAGGTCCTTGAGAAGTATGACTGGTGTTACTTTGAATGACAGGATACGCAATAGATTGATTAGAGAACGGTGTGGACTTGAAGAGGATGTAGTGACTAGAATTGAGACAGGATTGTTGCGTTGGTTTGGACATGTGGAGAGGATGAAGTAAGAAAGACTTTGGTTGTCCCTTTGGGATACAGGCGTGAGTTTATGATGTATAAAAATAGAACTAGTTTTTTTTTATAATTTAAAAAAGAGGCGGGTAGGCTATTCCTCAAATACAATTAAGTTAAAATGGCTCATACTTTTATTTTACTGTAACCAATACTAAGTTTGAGATACTAAGAATCAAAACTGGTTAAGATCGCATGCTTATAATGTTATCATATTGTTTACTTAAGGGACCTCCAGGCCTATTTTTGTATACATATACTTTTAATGTTTTCCTGTTTGACTGTTTGTGTCCTAAATAAAATAAAATAAAATAAAAAAATAAAAAATAATTTGACAGAGCCTGTCAGCTGAAAACGATTACCCCTAGGGCTGAAAAGTATTACTTTCAACTCGCTCCTCGGGCAACTTCAGACTTACTTTCCGAGTATGAGTAATAAAAAAGGTTTTTTAAGATTTATTGACTTTAACCCAAAATTTTCCATTTTAGCAAGCTAAAATAGCTACGTAAGGTTGACATAATGGTTTGTTTGAAATTTTGAACTCTATAGTCAAATAACTTCTACGCAACACAATAATTTGTTCTGATACCAAACTAGCGTTCCCCGTCTACTTAGTTAACAGTTGAGTTGATAAATTTGTATTCTGAAACATGGACTTTGACATTTGAAATACAGGGTATTGTAGTAAGGTGCTGTTCTGTCGGACCTTGCAACTTCTGTGGAATTAGGTATATTCTTTTTGTTGCACTAACCCGTGCTGAGGACAATTTTTTTAAACCTATTTAGAGTCTAAAAATTCCACCCATGCCGGGACTTGAACCCGCGACCTCCCGCACGGTTCGCCAGAGGTCGCGGGTTCAAGTCTCGCCATGGGTGGAATTTTTAGCCTCTAAATAGGTTTTTAAAAAAATTTGTGGAATGTTAACATTGACAGTCAATCCCCTATATTACACATTATAGTCTTCGTTATCATCATCAGCCCCCTGCACCCCAGCACGGTTCGCCAGAGGTCGCGGGTTCAAGTCTCGGCATGGGTGGAATTTTTAGCCTCTAAATAGTTTTTTTTTTTAAATTTGTGGAATCTTAACATTGACAGTCAATCCCCTATATTACACATTATAGTCTTCGTTATCATCATCAGCCCCCTGCACCCCACTGCGGCTGGGTACCTATTGGCTTTTCCCCCCAAATGTCATCTCTTAACGGGTCCCTTGTCCACGGACCTTTAAAAGAAGGGACTAAACGATAACATGTTCGATAACGTACTGCAGTCGACAGCAAATCAACATTTGTACGCTACGGGCTATTTTGGAACACAAATGTGAAGGTCTACCTGGCGTATGCTGTCTTGGCGGGAAACCGAAGCAGTATTGATTATCAAATGTCAAATGCTGGCTGAAGAGATTTGTGTCTTCTATAATAAATCCTCAGAGAAAAAATACTGCGGCTTTTTAATAGAATCAAGTGTTTTAGTTACAAAATGTTGCTTGCGCTAATATTTTTTACAAGAAAAAATAATAGACGAATTCGTCTTACAGAAAAAGAATAACTTAGAACTAGCAAGGAGGTTAAGTAGACACATAGTTTTTGGCGAGCGCAAACACTGGCAGAAGCACTGTAGAGGCTGCTCCACTAAATTCACGTTACAAAGTAACACAAAACGCTTTTAGTTTTAATGACTCTCAAAACCATAGCCTTCCGAAAGACCGCATTCCTTATCGCAAATATTTCCTGCCAGTCCCATCTCGCTTTCTGTAATTAACTTTAAAGCCAACCGCTGAGTGCTTTTTGATAGCGTATTAAAAACCCCAGGCCAATAAGAAAAAAGAGTATTTGCGTGTCTCACAAAGACAATCATGCTTCTTGTACCCCTGTTTGAGAACCTTAAGATTTAGGGCGTAAAGTTGAAAATCATGTGAATGGTTGTCTGTTTATTAACGTGGTCTTTTCAAGACGTATCTAATCGTCAAGTAATCGAAGTCTGAATAATAAAGTATCATTTATAATTCCAATGCGCCGACCTCCATGCTCTGTTTTTGTCTCGATGCCTGCATTTCGACATTTAAATCGAGCTTTTCGACGATAAGACTACTGGGCGACTACACAGCAAAGGTTCTTCTTTTTGTGGTATAGTCAGCAAAACGTCAAACGTCTCCAATACGTTTCCTTTCCTGCCCCTCTACTCTCGACGCTGTTGTGTTCAAATTGCGTCACCGTTTAATACAATAAGTCAGAAATAATGAGTTTGTAAAAGTTTTAGTTGCAAGAAATAGCATTAAAGTTATTGACAGGACGTCCTTCAGGACGTTTTCATTTTGTGTCTTCGAGCTTTGTAGCTGTACCTTATTTCGTGTCATCAAAAAATTATGTCTCTACACTTAATTCCAGCTCCACCAGCATGCCCGGTATTACATACATATGACTTCATTCCAGGAACAAACGCGTTGTTCTTTTTTTTCGTCCGATTCGTCCGACGCAATTTGCTTTCGGCCGACGCAGCGGAGTGTGTCGAATCGATCAGACGCGGGGAGCCGGTTCGATTCCCGCAGCCGTTATTACGTAGCCACAGGCCCAGCGCGGTAGCTCTTATACTGAGTTGGTTAGGGTCGAATATTGAACGGAGCTACCTATATTTCTGGGTGATGGAAGATGTGTGTGTAAAATGTTCTTTGTTGATTGTAGGCTGTTGCGGATGGAACGAATGTTATGGGTTTGTGGGTTGGAATTGGAAATTGCCATGAAAAGGAAAATATTTTGTGGCTAGAGAGATACTGAGATGGGCTTCCCTTAAGCCCTCTGTGCCTTAAGTCACGTTGTTTGGGTCAAATACTAGTAAGACGAATCTAATTTACTTATTTACAACTGCGCCACGTACAAAAATTATACAAGCATTCGTTTTAAGTTCAATGCGTAAAATATTGTTTTTATTTTGTTTTCCGTAGTAACGAACAAACTTTGCGAGTAGAAAACAATTCGATGTAGTACAAATGTACTAGCCGATTAGTACAATTATTAATCTTCCTACTTGTTAACCTGCGGGTTATCTGGCTTTGCGATCGTACATCGAATTGTCATAATGATCGTGAACTGTTGTTCTGTGAAATGGGGTCTAGGACTCTGTTTACTGTAAATAGTTATTTGGAAATTGCAAAGTAAATTGATAAATTTATATATGCATAATCAAATTTACCTTTGATCATAATCAAACTTAGCCAGCTACACTGTCAGGTGGGTAAGTAGGTAGCTTTGTGCTTTCCGGGCAAGCCTTCTTCTTTATCTAAACAGAATATGTCCTTGGCATTATCAAAAACTGAGGCGATTCTCCCACTGGCAACGCGTCCCACGGCGACCCGGAGGCGCGAATCCTCGTCGCCCAGCGGTTTGATCCGCTTCTCCGCGCGGAGTGGCGATGTACGACGGCCCCGCAGCAAATATTCACTTCGCAGTCGACTGTCGTGGTAAATGGTTAATACCGAACTTTTTCACGATGCCATAGTTATTTTATCAACTTGGTTTTTGTATACTCGAATTAGGAGATTATTTACGATCGAGATCTATAAATCGATCGTCCTTTATGCATAAAAACACGCGCGGTACTGCGGAGCCAGTGTGTTATACTCTGCGGCACGCCCTGCGCTTCGCGTGGTTTGGCGGAAATCGCGCGCGAGACGCGCTCTCGCGCGGTGACGGTCCCCAGTGTGTTGTCCTAGGCGTGTTTGCTATACAAACTGAGGTACTTGCATATAATTTAAAAATCCGCGACTCCGCGCTACGCAACGAAGCGCGGTGCAGTGTGATAATCGCCTAAGATAGGAAAACAAAAACGTATTTAAAACGTCCGAAATGTTATTTATCAAACAATACTTCAGACTACATTAATTTATCAAAAGGTTACTGATTTTTTTACAATACATAATTAAGAATTTTAGAATGTGAAAGCGAGAGGGTTGCCACACGTAACTGTCTAGTTGCTGTTTTGTTTCGAAAAGCATATTGTAATGGGCACTGAAAGGCGATTTAAGAGGTAAGAGGCCATAGAAATCGCCGACCTAGAAATGACTACCAATGGCTACCAATAGGCAGTTGATTATAGTAACGATGCCGATGTATAAACTGCTACATAAGTGGCCCATAGCGAAAGTCAGTCATTAAATTTCGAAAGTACAATTAAAATAGCCTTATGCAACTTGTTAGCAAATAATACTCAACATTTAATTTTGGTTATAAAAATCATTGAAAAGGACCAGTGGCTCTCAAAGTTTTTGGGTAGCCCATTTCGGTAAGAAACAGTGCTGGCGCATCGGTAGAAAGCTGGCCTCGCATTCGAGGGTTCGATACCGGCATGTAAGTAACATTGTGTTATAAAACTAACGCAAAACCTGAAATCCGTCTTCTTCACTAACGATAATTAAACCTAAACCATTTCCCATAAGCAGAAGTTTAAAATTATTAATTTAATTTTAAAAATTTTCTTACAATCTTGCAACATGACGTGTTAAAATTTGTATGAAATAAAATAGTGGAACGAGTGAGTGAAAACGAGTAAAATGGACTACTAAGTACGTAATTATTTGCTACTCATTTATTTAATCTATTCAAGTATTACGTCCTTCTCTATATTTAGTACTGGAATTGGGGAGGGCAGAGCAAGGCCTCGGCGCATCTCCGCAGCTCGGACTGCTGTTCAACGCTGTAACGCACCCAGAGTTATAGGAACATTTGCGTCAGATACGGTGAGGTGTGACTTTTTTTTCCTGAGACGCAGTTTTAGAACGACTGGTTTTCAGCAGTTATTCGTCTAATTATCGTGCGTCGGGTTCACATCGGAGTTAATTAAAATTTTACATGGCACTTGCAACATTCACTTTATACCTGCTGCTGGCGCAGACTGACTACCGCCGATTACAAAAGTGATGTAAATTAATTAAAAAATCGGTTTCTAGCTTTTTGTTGAAACCTTGTCTCAGTAGTTAGGCTGTTTAGTCCGGTGACCGAAATACGAATATCAGGCTCAGTAGACCGGTAAAGAAAAACTCGGTTGCTAACTTCCTCTTAAAGGAATGTCCACCAGAAAACGGCCGGCGATGGATGTGCGGGCGCAACGTTCAAATCAAATAAAAAAAATAAGATTCGATCCTTTGCGCAAATTCGTAAACAATGTTAAAGAAAATTATTTTCCTTAATGAAACATGGAAAATTTTAAGATACACTTACGGGTCATAGTGTTGTGCAAATTTTTGAATAGCATTCCAGTAACCACCATTACGATATTGAAAAACTTGATAAATCGTCAAAATTTTGGTAATTGCCCGACTGCAGCGAAGCCCAAAGGTAGGGTAATGTTTTTTTTGTATTTTTTTACATAGAGTTTTCTTAGACAAAACCAATACATATAGTCTTGTATCTACGTTAATTTTATTGGTCAAAATCAATGTTTGAAGTTGCACCCAGTTAGGTTTATACGGGCCTTAATACACAAGAGCATCCGCTAATGAATTGATCGTTCCCGTATTTAACAACGATCAAGATTAGAAGGTTAACAGAAGATAATGATTGTGGGATGTGGATTCAACAACCATTGTCCCGATAGTCGTATCGGCGAACGGTCTCATAGCGAAGAGTCTTGACCAACATCTTAAGGCTCTATCGCTAGATGGCTGGATCAAGGGGCAGATACAGAAGGCGGTGCTCTTGGACACGGCGCGCATCGTCCGTAGGTATCTCTCTCTGCGGCCCTAACCACCGGTAGCTTGAGCCTATCTCCGTTACCGGCGGCCAACTAGGATAGGTTTATATAAAGTTTATATATTGTGTTTCTTTTTTATATTTTTTACTTCTTATATTGATTTTATAAACCTATTCTAAGTTATGAAAATAAATAAAGAGTATAATAATAACTTCCACACAACACAATCACTTGACCTGGTCCCGAACTAGGATACCCTGTGCCATGGTAACTAAGCAAGGACATCACAAACATGGAAATACACCCAAACTGAGGCCATTTGTACAATTGTACGGCGGCCGCCAGTGGGAAACGAACCCACGACCTCTACCTTGGTAGTAAGCGCCTTAACGGGTAATCCAAGGAGGCAGTCAATTTATAGGTCAATACAATCTTTGGCACTTATTATAGGCATAGTGTTTCCTTGCACAACAGTATCTACTTCCAAGAGCCAGACTGGAGTGTTGGGGGCAGGCGCCGGAGGGGCGGGGCGCGGCGCTAATGCATGCCCGATTGTTCCCTAATGATAGCCTTGCCTTGCGTGCGCGCAGCGGCGATAGGGATGTGATATCCACTTATCGATGTTCACTTATCAAAAGATAATACTTATGTAATCATAGTTTATCAAGTATAAACTCTACATCGTGTAGAGGTACCAGGATTGTTGTCGATAGCTCCTTTTTAATTTTTTGTACAGGTTACAAATGTCAGGTCTTACACCGACTTTTACTTTGAAACCGATGTAATAATAACACCAAGGGTTTGCCACTAGTCGCGATCCTGACAATCCTCTTTCGCTTCATCAACATTCAGTAGTCGCCCTTAGCCATTCTGCTGAGCGTAAGCATCCTGGATTATTGGATTCTCTCTATCACTTTCCCCGAAAGTGATAGCTTTTTTCCCAATTGAACCCGCCTAACCAGGAGGGTTACAGTAACCAGCACTTCCGCTGTATCTTGGCTAGGCCGTCGGTCCATTTGATCTATTGCCTGTCAATGTTTCTCGTTCTGACAGACCGTTAATTAAAATATTAAAACTGTGGTGTATAGTCGATAACGGGGCCAGGTCGATACGTCGTCCCATCTCTAGCCGGCACACCCGCGGCGCTCGGCGTAGACGCAACTCTCCCGCCGCTAATTTCACACGCGGCGAGTGTCGATCACGACACCGGCTTGCTACCAGAGATGTGGATTTTGTACTTTGCTGGGTTTCATCATATTGATATCGATATCGGCATCGAGTTGGCTGGAAAAGGTTTGCCGAGGACAGAAAAAAGTGGAATGTGGTATATCCTGAGGAAACTGGTTTTTTGCTGTAACAAAGATCCAATTTAAGTAATCCAACCACGGAAGAGTAAAGTCAAAAGGGTCAGAAAGTTACTCGTAAGTTATTCTTTACATGTTTTTTTCTGTAAAAAATTTGCAAAAAAAAAATCGCTTTGTGTATATAATACGCTGTTTTCTACAACTAGCTCTTACAAACCTATTACGAATTTGAAATAGATATTATTTAAGAAAACGATTAGAAGCAATCTCCATTTTATTAGCAAAAACCAGTCGTAAATTATTTAAAAGCACGTCTACTCATTGCAGGCTGTGATTTCAACCCACACAGAAATCTGTGTTCAGTTAATTAAACTCAAATTGAATTTCGAATTTGGAACGGTGTTGAAGATCTGACATGGCGGATGCACGGTTTAACACGATAATTCGATAGGCGCAGTTCACAGAACCTGTAGGCTGCTAGTTGATAAAGTCTACGGATGAAAACGCACTAGCGGTTACTTAGCATGCGGTCAAATGCTCGCATTGAACTACCCCGGAACACCACGAGGACCCCATAGTTCGTTTTTATGAAGGCGCTTCACTTAGCTAATCGTTTTCGCGTATTTTCCGACGATCTAAAATTATATTGCAGGTCTTACAAAATCTGTGTTAAAGATGGGTCAGAAAACCCGGCTCATATCAGTATATTCGGCAAATATACTGATATGAGTGGCCACGAACTGGCAAACGCAGCGTAGGACGCCTGCCGGCTCGCTGGACCGACGATCTGAGACAGATTGGTGGCAGCAGCTGTATGAGGATGGCCGAGGGCAGAATGAAGTCACGTGCTTTGGGGG
Source organism: Yponomeuta evonymella (assembly GCA_963969515.1). Classification (NCBI taxonomy): domain Eukaryota; kingdom Metazoa; phylum Arthropoda; class Insecta; order Lepidoptera; family Yponomeutidae; genus Yponomeuta; species Yponomeuta evonymella. The sequence goes on along the minus strand of OZ018361.1, from coordinate 1,833,783 downwards.
AGGAGGGGCACATACTATGTATGAGAATCTATAAAAAAAAAAAATCGTATTCTGGACAGTGAGTTCTCGGTCGCTTGTTATATTGGAGGTCACCATCACACACATCGTATGTCTTCGTCAATTAAAATAATTATACCAGCTTATTAAAACGTCGTGTCGCTAACTGCCTTTATTTTGCCAAATCCTTGTCAAGACCGCAATCTTGCACGTCGGCAGAACCACTCGGGCAAAAACCTATCCATTCATTAAGAACTGCTTCAAACGCAATTAAACAAAACCTTTCACATACATACATAAGCTCACGACTGGATCTCGAAGTTGTACCTTTCGACACCAAATATTTTGGTGAGTGTACATGTACATGGATATACATACTTAAGTATGCTTTCTTCTATGAAGTAACAATGTGAAGTTAGTGCTTACGAAAGTACATACACAATACACATACATACATAAACTCACGCCTGTATCCCGGAGGGGTACTAAGCAGAAACCGGGGCCTACTACTTGCTACGACCCTGACAAACTTCTTTCTTCATCAACATCCTACGAAAGAGTCAGTGTTAAAAAAAATTGGAAAATTGACAAGAAGCGTAAACTGATACAAATATTATAGCTTGAGGGACAGAATACATAAATGTATTTCTTTCTTTCTTTAGTAAGCTTCATTTCCTTCCATATTTTATTATACATATTTGTAAATAGTCACTCGATCCCAGTATTCTGAGATGATCAAAACGCATCTTAAATTGACGTTCGTGTTTTTCATAAACTTAGAAACCTTACACTATTGTCGACAGCCAACTCTTGCAGAATCGGAGCTCTGCGGAAACTGGTTGACGCACAAAAAGTGTCCGCAATTATCTGAGAAATTGAGGCTTTGACTTCGATCGGGCACTACAATGTAAGGAGTTCGTCAACGCCAAGTCTAGAACAGAGGCGCTTCACTAAGGCCTCGTTTATTTTGATAATAATTAAGCCTGATTACGCGCACCAAATTCTTTCGTAATTCTGACGTTTCCGGCAGCAATTAGTATGGAGTTTGACAGTTAGACGATTGGAATCGTGCAGGATTTGTGCATAATATAGGAGTTGATCGCAAATCATCGTAAAAAGTATGTAAGTAATCAGCCTATAAAGGGTTATTTCTAGAATACGCAATTCCTGAGACACCCCAATTAGAGTTTGTGTTTGGCGACAACTTTTGTATTATGAGCTTTGTATCACCTTTTTATTTTTCGAAATATCACGGTGTATATAGTTTTAGGAATTTGTGCTTTACTCGCTCTGTCACTATAACAGCCTCCATTAAAACGGTCATTCTTCTAGGTATTAACCAGCATAGAAGAAGGACCATTCCATTGAACACATATGCCGCTGACAGTCCACGTTAAACTTCATCACCCGCGCACGGTGATGGTCGTTTAGCCGCTCTAAGGTAGCTTGGAAAACCTCGACGGTCTCTCCGCCGTCGCCAACAGACCTCGTCGTGCTGTTGGCGACGGCGGAGGTGGGTGCGGCATGGGCTACGGCGGCGGATAGAACTGACTCGAACTCCCGTTAGGGGTCGGTTGCCGGTGGCGGCAGGGCGGCCATACCCCTGCGCGGATGCTGAGGCTTGGGCGGTTTTGGGGCGGTGGTTGTGGCATCAGTAGTCGCTAGGTGTCGGCAGTGGTGACGAGGAGGCGGCGGGATTGGCGGGCCCTTCTTTCATGTTTCTCGCTTCCTTTTCCTCTTGCTTGGAATCTCTGCTTTTCACTGGGTAGGCCGATGTAGCGGAGCGGCGCTACTTTACGTACCTCAAGGCACCCCTCAAATCTGCATTTAGAATCAAAACAAAGCCTAAGACCGATCCATTGCGCTACAGCTACATTTATTACACAATTTAGCGCTTAAATAGTTAAATAGGCACTAATAGCGCTAGTTCTCGTTCCCACTCTACAATTAAGTACAGGCTTCCAACGGTTGCAATTTGTCACGCGCAGGCGCACGGCTGCGCTAAACGTTCCATGTTAATTAAATTAAACTGTCCGATTCTGCTTAATGGGTTTTTATAGTTTATGGGCCTGCTGGGTTGGTGGTATGGTATGTGGCATATAAATATATAAATAGATAATTATGGATCAGTAATTGATGTGTTTTCGAGTGTGTTGCGAGGCTGGCATATTACAAGACGGTTTTTTCGCCTCAAATTCATAAATTCACTCCTGCAATCCCGAGGAGCCAGCCCCCTATTTAATATATTATCGGAGATAATTAAATATACAATTATAATTTTTGGAAAACCGACATATTTATTTCAAACTAGCTGTGCCCGCGACTCCGTTCGCGTACATTTCGATTTTTACGAAGCAGCATTTGTATGGGGGCCACGTCTTATCATAACTGGAGCTAGAATTTAAATAGCCTATCCTGTGTCCCAGATGTCTATATGTTTTTATACCAAATTTCATCAAATTCGGATAATTGGTTTAAGAGTTATGGAGGAACATACATACATACACACATACAGAAAAAAATTCTAAAAATCGTGAAATTAGTTTCAGTATCATATATTGAGCCTATAAACACAATATTTCTGAAAACAATCTAACTTACTCCATGACCGACCCTTACAGATTTATTATTAGTATAGAAGATTATTCACTTAGACTCCGTGTGGCGCCGGATTAAGAATAGCGTGACGCAGTATAGGAGACGGGCAGCAGCGTCTTCCTGAGAGTCCAACATAGATAAGTATATTTACTGGCGTGAGTCCAACCGCATACTGCGATCGCCAACCCGCCTGCCAAGCGTGGCGATTATGGCAAAACCCCTCATGGTTATGAAAACCATGAGGGAGGCCTATGTCCTGCAGTGGACGTCAGATGGCTGATGATGATGATTCACTCAGACTTTTAAATAGCAAAAACTGTGGAAATCATTTGAAAATGCCCACCTCGCACGTTGCATACAAACAAAAGACTTTTTAAAAGTTATTCAATAAGCCAATAGTAGATAACCATAACAAAAATCGGAGGTTTGAAGTATCCACCGGCCGTATTGTTTACGGACTAAACAAAGCCTTCCTTTAGAACCTCTATTGCCGCATTGAGTAACGTAACTAAATAAGCTCGTAAACGCATAAACTGGAGTCTTCTTTTGTTCGAGGACTGAAATAGAGCCTTTGAACCATTCTTCGTGTTGGCAATACAATGTAAATGAGTTTAGCACCCTTTCATAGGGCATATAAAGTCAGGTAGGTAACAACCTGCTTGGTTGGTAACTTTAAAGACAAATGTTTAAAGATGTAGGTGAAGACCTTGCAGTCGTATTGAATCCTGGAAAACCCTAGCCAACTATAAAAATCCATTGATTTTTTAGGATTTATTGCACAGATATTTGAGATACAAGGTAAGTATTTCAAATATCTTAACACTGGACTCGGAAGCGGGAGACCCAGGTTCGATTCCCAGTGCGGGCATGCACCTATGACTTTGTTTTCTAAGTTATGTACATTTGTAAAGTTATAGTAGCAATACCACTCGCTAACCGTGAAGGAAAACATTGTGAGGAAACCTAAGTGTCTGAGCTATTCACATACCTCAACGCTTGAAATCGCCAATCCGCGGTGGGCACGCGTGGTGATTATGCCCATACACTCTCTCTGAGAGAAGGCCTGTGCCCTACAGTGGGGCGTATATTGGCTGCTTATCGTCATCATCATCATCATCAGCCATTTGACGCCCACTGCAGGACATAGGCCTCCCTGATGGTTTTCCTAACCATGAGGAGTTTTGCCTGCTGCTTATGTATATCTCAAATATCTTATCCTAAGGCCTATTATCAATGGTATATTTATCCATTACCTTAATATGGTATTTGTCATCATTAATTATCTTTATTTGTACTGGAACATAAGTACTTACTTTAGCCACCAGACTCATTGGCTTATATACCGTACTGATTGACTGGAACTAATGATCTACAGCTGATATCCTGCACCCATTTAGAAACAGAACTGTCTATTTAAAATGGATGATACAAAGTCACCATAACTATCAATGTGGGAGGCGTTCTACTCGGCAATTCAAACGATTCTTACTATACGGTATCAACTTCAAAGATTGCATACTTGGGAAATGTATTCAGACACCCAAGATATTTTCTCCCACAACTTTTAATGATGGGAAAAATCGCTGGCAAGAGACGCGCAGGCTGGAGAAAGAAATCCCAGTTGAGAAACCTACGGGAGTGGACTGGAATCACAAGTGAAGAAGAAGAAGAAGAAAAACATTAATTTAACGCCACATAGACAGACATAATTATGCAGGAACAGTAAATACACAAAATAAGGCAGATATAGGACAAAAACAGAAGAAATGTGACGCAAATAGTGTGAAAAACCAAAGGCTAAGGGTACAGTGGATGTACTCCTTATGTCGACACAGCGGAAATAACGCCTCATGCTCAGTATTAGCTGAGGGTTTGCAGCCACAACACTGATTTCCAGGTATGGCCTTCTGGTGACTCACGGAGCATCAAAACGGAACAAACACGCACTCATACTCAAACATACAGCCATACTTACGCATACACATATATATACATACATACAAGTGCTGCCGAGAACTTGCGAGAGACAGAGATAAATATGCAGATCTGACTGCCAACCTTCGGTAGTCAAAGAGGCGCTACGAGTATAAGAAGAAGAAGAAGACGGGTGCTGTTCGTGTGTCTGGCCGCAGCATTACTGTTTTTCCTACTTTTGTAAGAAGTGTTATTTTGGCTTTTAAAGTTATTAGTGGCTATCACGGAATCATATCATATAGGCTTTGATGTATAAGTTTAAGATGATTTGAGAAAAGATGGTCAGAGTGGAGTTTTTTTTCCCGCTGCCTTTTTCTCCACTACAAATACGGCCCGAAGGCAGCGGCTAACATAGTAACATAGTACATTGACATTCAGCAAACAGAATGTAAATTCTTTACGTTGAAATAAATTATTGATTTCTGATTTCTGATCAACTTCAAAAATTATCAAGTGAAATGACTACAATTTCCGGGCACTGTTGGATTTTAATGGTTGAAAAATTGTCCATGTCACTTCGGCCTTAAATTATCTCCATGAAAAAAATCACACTGTTCCCTTACTACGTAACTACAGAACTAACAAACACACACATGTAGTGCATCCTACATGGAGCGCTCGCGCGCCTCACGCGTGCTGGCCGGCGGAATGTTCCCGCCGCCGCCGCCCGCGCGGCTCACCTGTCAAGAGTCAGTGGTTTTCAAGTCTCTCGTTCTTATTGACACAATTTTTCTCGCATACCAAATTACATCCTGCAAATCCCTACTGGTTGTTTCAATTGTTGAGGACGCAACGCCCCTCACATTGGTGACCCTTATACGAACCGCAGAAACCAGGATGGCGAGCGGTGATAATAACATCCCACCGACTTCAACGGATTCCGACGACTCTTCCTTCAAAGATGCAGTTCCCTCACACACACTTACAAATTGACGAAATGCGTAGCGGTTGTACGAGCAGAGGAGAGCGTGTGCCACTCAACTCTGTCGCACAGCAGATGTTGTAGATTGTAGGGCGGTGAGGGATGAAGAAAGTAGATGTTGATGTTTCAAGTCTTCATGGTGTTTATTAGATACTGTGCGCAGTTACATGTTGGAAGACGTATGTTGTTAATGAGAGGCAAAAGCCAACTGTCTGGCGCAGGCCACAAAACCCGTGAGTTAGAATGTGCGCGGTGCACAGTCAGCGACATGGCGACCTAGAAAAGTGTACGATGCCCGTACAGCGGTTTTTCTTTTACAGTTCAGTACCTATCATTTGACTATCAATTTTCTGTACAATAAAAACATATCTTTACAGCATTTACAGCGAACGGGTCTTCCTTCCCATGATCCGATTTCACGAGCCAGCGCGCACGGCGGGCTGCGCGAGCGCCGACAAAGGCAGGCTTCAAAGGTACCGCCCGCCTTTGTGCGCGCCGCCCCATTGTCTCGCGCGATGATGTTTTCATAAAGCTGTTTTATGACCGGGGGAAGTGTCGATGCGCTTACGCTACGCTTTTTTGTTTCACGGCTATGGGTGTGGGGTGGAACGGGTCTCGGGTTATGGCAGGGTAGAATGAAACCACTTCCAAGGAGGAAATTTTTACAACAGTAACATAAATTCACGCCTGTATCCCGGAGGGGAAGGCGGAGACCAGGGTCGGCCACTTGCCGCGACCCTGCAGATCTTTTTCGCGTCATCAACGTTCATTAATTAGTTCCCGGTTACGGGTACTTTTAAAGAATATTCTATCTATCTACCTATCTATCCCCTGTTTGGTCGAAGTATGTCCGCCTGGGATGTCCTTTACCGGACCTTCCACCCACTCACCAAAAATGTTTAATTTACTCACGAAAAATAAAATTTACTCATTTCTTGCACTGAATTAAAGAAATGTAAGCCACAAACTTACGGCGTCATTTATACAGACACGATTCCTCTAAAAGACTCTTCAAATGCAGTCTAAATAATCTATGGTAAAGTCTTTCAGTCTTATACATAAAAAAACCGATTCCTTAAAACGCTGATTAAAATAGTCTGTGGTGGAGATTTTATAAGGAAAAGTCGTAACCTCAGATTAAATAGACTGACCCTTAGAGGTATCGTGTTTTTATAAATAAGGCCGTTTCCCTTTACCCAAACTAGGTACTAAAACTGTACCTGTTTGAGGCGTGTTTTAAGGAATCGTGATATTATAAACAAGACGTACGGTGTAATTTATAAAAACGGGATTCCCTTAAAACACTCCCTAAATGCAGTATAATATATGTGGTAAATTCGTCCTCTTGTAAAGTCTCTACCATAGATTATATTTAAACACGTTAATGCAGTGTTTTAAGGAATCGTGGTTATATAAATAAAACCGTTAATTTTTGAACAACTGTGTAGCCGTAATCTTCTAATAAATAAAAATCTCGTGTCACAGTGTTTGTTATCGAACTCCTCCGAAACGGCTTCACCGATGCTTATGATTTTTTTGTGTATATTTGGTAGGTCCTAGAATAGGTTGTAGGCTAAATAATAATAGGGGTTAAAGTATGAAATTGCCGTTTTATTGCAATAGGTTCTTTGAATTGACATAGAATCTTCATGGTTTGAGGTTTTCGAATGAAACTTTTTTCAAATGGTTTCTATGATGTTCTTTTTTTAAAAAATGTGAAACATTTGAATATCGACTTTCAATTGTTTTTGTTAATCAATTTAGACAAGAAAGATGGATACCGCGAAAATTCGAGTGATTTTTTAATACGAGTTCCGACGCGGAACTAACGCGGCAGAAACAGCCCGCAATATCAATGCTGCGTTTGGAGAGGGGTCTACTAATGAACGCACCGTGCGATTTTGGTCTAAACGCTTTCGTGATGGAAATTTCGACTTAAAGAACGAGCCACGAGGAAGACCACCCACACAGGTGAATAACGATGAATTAAGAGAGATAGTGGAAGCCGACCCTAGTCAAACTACCCAGGAATTAGCGGCGTGGTTTAACGTTACCTTACCCACAATATTGACTCACTTGCGTCAAATCAATAAAATAAAAAAATACGAAAAATGGGTGCCTCATGATTCGAGTGATTTTTCGCAGTATCCATCTTTCTTGTCTAAATTGAATAACAAAAACAATTGGAAGTCGATATTCAAATGTTTCACATTTTTTAAAAAAAGAACATCATAGAAACCATTTGAAAAAAGTTTCATTCGAAAACCTCAAACCATGAAGATTCTATGTCAATTCAAAGAACCTATTGCAATAAAACGGCAATTTCATACTTTAACCCCTAATATGGCAAAACAACGTTTGCCAAGTCATCTAGTATCTCATGATTTTTAGGATTCCGTACCCAAAGGGTAAAAACGGGACCCTATTACTAAGACTTCGCTGTCTGTCTGTCCGTCCGTCCGTCCGTCCGTCCGTCCATCCGTCTATCTGTCACCAGACTGTATCTCAAGAACCGTGATAGCTAGAGAGTTGAAATTTCACAGATTATGTATTTCTGGTGCCGCTATAACAACAAATACTATAAACAAAATAAAATAATTATTTAAGGGGGGCTCCCATACAACAAACGTGTTTTTTTTTTTTTTTTTTTTTTTTTTATCTTTGTGTCTAATGTTGTATAGATAATGGTACGGAACCTTTCGCGCGCGAGTCCGACTCGCACTTGGCCGGTTTTTGTACTAAGTGACACAAAAACAAAAAAAACACCTGTGTTAATATTTTGACCAACGATCTTAATTTTACAAATTGGCTGACATCTAAAATCAGGCTGTATAATGTAGATTGTATAATGTAGGTAGGTACTCGTACCTTGACCACAACACATCTAACATTGTGGGCTCATCTTTTGACTGGATAGTTCATCCATCTTTCTCCGGCTGGTGCACAATATCCCACATTTTCCATTACAAAAGGCTTTGTTGTCCGACCCCTATATTGCCTTCTTTGAACCTCCGCTGACATTTCAAAGGATGGCTTATGTTGACTCTTATCTCGTGAGAAATATAGGCTTAGTTAGGAATTTCACAAATAAAATCAAAGTTAACTTTATAGCATAGAGTTACAAGACTATGTTTGTATAGATTGCTTCGGGGTTGGTGTAAATAAATGTATGTACAACTTATGCTGGTCTAAGTATACATTCTCAGGTAAAAGAACAATGCTCTCCCCTTTAACTATTTCGTATGTTGGATATTTATCCACCTATCTAGATGGACACAGAGAACATTATTGGTTACTTTGTAAAGTTTGCATAGCATTTCGATGAACAATATTAATGTTTATGACTCTATTGATTTGGGTACCCACTTTCCTGGTGAATTGTTGCGGTCTGAAGGTGAAGGGTTCAAAACCTGTAGGCTGTGTGATTTTTGACAAAGCCGTAAAGCCTCTAAAAGGCTTTGAAAGTGAAAGACGTTGTAATTTCTTAGATTACTTTATATTTCTACTATCTTTATTACAACGGCTGGTAAAGATTGTCGTGTAATTAAGTGACAAGAAGTCGAACATTGCATTAACGCAGCAAGAGCCAGATTAATATTTTCAGATAATTGTTCCGTCATAGAACCGTGTGCACTTTGGGATAGAAATGTGAAATTACATCTTACATTACAAGGTGTTAATAACTGGTGTAGGTACTTCGTGAAAGCATTATATTTCCTCCATCATTACCTACGAATCTTCCGATCGTCTCAAACCATTGTTACCAAACTCTACGAGTGAGATAGTTCTCCAAATTTGAGCTAAGGCAGGGATAATAGGCCCTTAATTTTAGGTCTTGGCTTAGGTATTTAACTGTGGATATTGACAGTCTTTTAAAAAAGAAATCAAATGTGTGTTTAAAAGGAATTGCACTGCTATGTGTACACGTCCTTCTCTTCCAAGTAATAAATATTAGAAAAATCTGAAGGGAAGTAGGGTTGCCTGTAACACAGGCTCGACTGAGTTTCAACATAATAATTATACCTAATTGCTATGATTGTGTGAATAAACTATTACAGTTAAGAAATCCAGGCAAACTTTTGAGAAAAAGCTTGATTTTTGGGACCCACAAAAGTGCACCTCATTCCCACAGCATATAAATCTAAAAATGTCAGTTATAATGCACGTACATTAAGTGTTCCCCGCGCTATGTTAGCCCTACAGAGTGTTAACACGGCGTCCCCCGGCGCTGTGTCGCCGCCTGCACCGCCCGCTGCGTAAGAATCGACGCCCGGAGCACAGGGACTGAATGGAGCTGCTAGCACAGGTATCTAGAATTTTAAGTAAAAATTCAATGGTACTAAATACTTTTAAGAGATCATCTTTAGCGATAAAACTGCCGTCTGTACTCTTAGGTTAAGTAATATCTGTGCTTTTTTGCAATAAAGTGTTAGTATGACGACATCGACACGAGTGACGCATTATAACGTGCTCACAAGTCAAAAGTGGCGACATTCCAGTACAAAGTGGTCACATTCAGACATTTTAGCGCCAGAAAAGCTGCGACTTGCGTCGTCTTGCCAGTTGCTACTTATCTAAGGTATGTTCGACAATGACATCGATTACGAATTTCAAAAATTAGTCGTTCTGAGAAATACCCATGATAATTGATACTAATAGAGACTATAACCTAAAGGAATATTGAAAAAAGAATATACAAACAAAAATTATATTTTCTTTAAAAAATTGTTAGAGAATATTAATTTATCTATCTATAATGGTTCTCTGCCTTTTTGCAGAAACATTTTTGGCCGATTTTCATTTGGCAACTAACGTTTCGAAGAATATTATTTTGCGGAATAATCATTTGCCAACTTTTCTTATAATTTTTTTTTATTTCCCAACCTCGCAGTTGCCAACTGTTTGTTTGGTTTGCTTTTTATAATGACATTTTTTCAAAATGCCAACTTTTAAGTAGCGTATGTTTTACAGAAGGTTAGGGCAAACCTATAGATTAACCTAAAGGTTAGGAAAACCTAGTAAAATGGATAGAATTTTCCTAGCTCGTGTTGGTCACAGTTCTAACCTAACCTAACCTATAGGTTTGCAAAAAAAAAAACTAGTAAAAGATTTGAAAAATAATAAATACCCAAAACGTTTTGTTTCATTATAATAATCAGCTTAACAACAATCCTACCAAATGAAACGTTGCCATACAAAAATTTGTAAATCGTTTGTTGTCAAAGTGAAAAATAGGTGAAATGTTGGTTGGCAAGTGATAATCAGCGTAACAATTTTCTGCGAAAAGGCAGGATCCCATCTATAATCTCTAGGGCTGGACTAGGGCTGTTCGCCAACATGATGAAGTTCTCATAGTATCTTAAAGTTGTCATGGGGAGGTGGATAAATAAATTAATCGAGGACACTTTGACGACCCAATAGAATGTGTTGGCTCTACCCTTGAGCTTCACCTGTACCTAATCAAACATATACGTTCAGAATATGTTTTCCTAAGCACACGCAAAAATTGCATAATGTTCTAATAAAAAAAAATTACATCTGCTCAAAACCGAAACTTCCTTTCAAGTCCTCGAGATTAGGTCCTATCAGTGTTGAAAGTTTTTTTTTCTAAATGCTTAACTTAAGACGTTACAGTTACAAGTTAGAAAGCGTTGATCTTCAAAATCTACAATCCCAAGGTGGCACGTAGTAATTTTATTAGATAGCATAACCGCTCCACGCAACCTCTGTTCCCGTCCAAGGAAGCCAGCTCCCAGCTCCCGTGATCACTACAACTCTCACACCCAGCGCCGGCACAACTCACGTCAGCAAGTAGTTACTTATCCCCTACTTACAAAGTCAAATGACGAGAGCCGCTTAGTTGTGACAAACAAGTGCGGATGCCTTCAATAATTCATGAACAGTACATTCTTACCGCCTCATTCTGTATTTGGAGTCGGTGCTAAGTAGTCTGTCTGCTAGTTAATTGTGGTAGAGTACGGGAGTTGGGCCAATCTGCGTTTTAATTGAATAAACGCGGTGAAACAGGGGGAGGTCAAACTAATATTTAGAGCGAGATGCTTCCAGATCCAGAGGAATTTTCTGATAGAAGTATCTGACGTTGCGTATGGCACGACAAGTGGCGTGAGCATGAACGAGACTACCTATATCCAGCAGTCGCTGTCAACGGGTTGATGATGATAAGTTTTGCTTGTAATAAATTAGGAAAAAGCATTACAAAATCAATCATTTATCTGGATTATTGCTATAAACTGACGACCTCGTGGCGCAGCGGTAGTGCATCTGCATACCATGCGAGAGGTCCCGGGTTCGAATCCCGACTGGGGACAAAAAAAAACCCCAGGTCTTGGATGTTTACATGTTTGTGATGTCGTTGTTTCTGGTTCCCACGACACTGGGTGTCGTTCCCTGCAGTGGGACGTACTCGTATATAGGCTGCGCTATGCTGAACCGAAGCGAATACGGTGTGGCGTGTCACAGCCGCGGATAAGATCCAATTGTGGCCCTCGGAGCTGCGCCGACGCCGATGGAGGGAGTGGAGCTGTGCGACGTATGGTCTTAATCCTTGGAGATAGAAGTCTAAAGTTTGACGATAATACTTATAAAAAACTGGCCAAGTTTGTGTCGGAATCGTGCACGAAGGGTTCTTTACCATTATCTAGACAACATTTGAATATTTCAAGCGTCTACCTGTTTACCCCCCTTAAATATTTATTTGATTGTATTTTTTGTTATAGCGGCGACAGAAATACTGTCATCTGTAAAAATTTCTACGGTCTAACTGTCACGGTTCATGAGATACAGCTTGGTGACATACGGACAGACGGACAGCGGAGTCTTAGTAATACCTTTACCCTTTGGGTGCGGAACCATAAAAAAAGTCATTAGTAAACTTGAGACCAAAGTCCTAGTTTCCGATTCCTCAAAAACATTTCTATTAGTCTGTAGAAAAAGGAAAGATTTTACCGTAGACTAGTAAAACTGCCCTAAATGACCGTTTTCAATCACGTCACCTTTTTGTCCTGTTTATTTCAAATGTTCCCTAACAGAAAATGAAAGTACCAAAGCATTGTTGTCCTACTTCACGAGCAAGGCTTTAATTCATCCATTATCAGTCTACCTGCGCCTGCGCCGCCTGACCACAACCGATACATGTGTTGTGGGTGGTAGGGTCAGAGTAATCCTTGTAAGGTGGTCTTAATTTTGACTGCCTCGTTGGTCTAGCATGACAGAGATCGTGGGTGCGATTCCCATTTACATTTGAACAAATAACCTAGATCTGGGTGTCTCAATCATTTGTTAACGTTTGTAGTTTGAATTGATTTGGTAGATTTCAGTCTATTTCAGAGAAATATATTTAAAATACAAGTACGAATGGTGACTCTTAATTATGAAACTCGTCTCCTAAATTGTGAAACCTGTCATAAAATATATATTTGAGCCTTATTGAACATACGTTGTCTTCTAAAGTCATAATAACAAGTCATTTATAAAAGTGTCTCGTTTGTATTTTGATCTGTCAGGATCGTGGCAACTGGCACTCCCTGGTCTCTGCCTACCCCTTTGGGATACAGGCATGAGTTTATGTTATGTTTGTCTTCTAAATAGGTAGAAGAATTATTCCATTCCACTGCTGGCAAAAAAGCGGAGTCCAAGGGGTACAAACATTATGGCATGTTATCTGGGCGAGACTAAAAACAGCGTCCTTCAAATTACGGGACCATTCGGCTCCGAAAAACTTCTGCCTAATTACCAAAGCCTTTCCCGTGTGATAAACAAAGCGGCTCCGCCTCGCCAACGGAATCCGAAACGTTATCGGACGACAAAGCGATACAAAAACTGTCCGTTCGATGCGAGATTATCCGGTGCAGAGTGGGCTTACTTGAGCTGGTGTCTTGGCCCTTTTTATCCGACTGCGGCGGAGCTCAAAAGGAGGGTAATGCATTTGAATCGTATGTATAGATGTATTGAATTGAACTTAATTTTTTTTATTGTACGAAAAAAACAATTTTGTACTAAGGCGAGCTTAATACTAGGTAGTATTTTCTTCCAGCTAACCTGCGTTGATGTGGAGAGTTGATGGGGTAGTGCCAGAGAAAATTAATGGAGTAATACAAAAATAAGTACATAGTGTGGTTGATAAACTTATATAACATTATTATAATTTAACTACACATGAGCAATAAAATATTACATTATACTAAAAAATGTATTAATAGCAGTGCTAGGCCAGTGGGTAGAAATATTGGACTCGGAAGCGAGAGACGTTCGAGTCCCAGTGCGGGCATGTAGTTATAGTAGCAATAACACTAGCTAACTGTGAAGGAAAACATCGTGAGGAAACCTGGGTGCCTGAGCTATTCACATACCTCAACGCTGTAAATCGCCAATCTGCGGTGGGCACGCGTGGTGATTAAGCCCATAATCTCTCTCTGGGAGAAGGCCTGTGCCCTACAGTGGGACGTATACACTGCTTATGTAAACTACATAGATACCGGATATCTCTATCGAAGTCCAAAGTATTGCTCATGAACTTTGATCTTAAACACGTAGACAGATGGAGCCTGGTGGATCATCATCACAAGAGGTCCACTGCTGGACATAGGCCTCCTCCATGGATTTCCAAAAAGACCGGTTGGAAGCGGCTTGCATCCAGCGTCTTCCTGCCACTTAGATGAGGTCATCTGTCCATCTTGTGGCTGGTTATGCTACGCCTAGCGGACGTTTAGAGGTAACGCATGTAAGATGTATGTAAGGATTTCCGATTCTATATTCCCTTATACCTCCTAAACAAATGGGCAGTTGTTGACAAATGAGGTATCAATTGAGTCATCTTATTTGCGCGGATGTCAAATGCTATATAAAATCAGTTTGAATCCAACGAAAAAACAAAAACTACTAAAAATAACCAACAACCCGACTGCTAAGCATTAACTACTAAGCAGGCGGGACCCAAATTGAACATTGTGACTCATTGCGAGGCATAGTCTATTCATCCTTACTTGTCCAATTTAGTAAACAAGATTCTACCCGCAAAGTGTGACTTTTGAGTCGAAAACTGCCATATTCCCATAAATGAAGTAACCTGGGACACCATTTTGGATAACACGCTGCTATGTTTATAAACAAAGTGCACGAACTTGCAAGAAAATATCTAGTTTCGGCATCAAATGTCAATTTTGAGGTTAGAATATTATTTACTAAATTGGACAAGTAAGGATGAACAGACTGTACTTAGGTTGATCCCACCTGCTTAGTTAATGTACGTTAAAAGGTGAGCATACAATCAGGCTCCACGCAGAAACCTAATAAGCTTTAAGTGATGCTTTTGGAAATGTAAACATAATTTTGTGTTATCAATAAATTATTTAAACAAACAAAAAAACGTTGATCCTGGTTGGACTCTTCCGAAATTCAAGTGTTCTTTAATGTTGTAAAAATTATGGCGGTGTATCTGCTGCCGCACTAACTCAGCTAAAGCGCCATTTCTGGGGATACTTTTTCTTATACAGAATGACTCAAAATATTATTCCTATAAAAAGAACCCTGCAGGCCCAAGCTCCAAGTCTCATGAAGCCTCCCCCTATCTCACAATAGCTCAGTTTTTCACCCTCGCGGCGGCGCTCGTCATATTTTTTGCGCAGGCTTTGTCGCTCGGCCGAAGGCTGCGCGGCGGTTGCGGCGGGCATTCCGCGGAAATTATACTCGATGACGGCGTAGGCTGTGGTGGGTAGGTATGGTTCAGGAGGGACCTAGGTACACACTTTTAGGGCCAAAAGTATTTTTTTTCTTTGGAGAGCTCATATTTGAAGACAAAATATGAAACAAAACTTAAATTTGTATGTGTGCCTGTGTGAGTATGTGTATGTGTGTGAGTGTATGTGTATGTGAGTGAGTGCAATATAGTCCTTATTTCAAACTTACTCTCGATGTAGCTTTATCCCACTTTTCTTTGTAAATCCGTGAGAGTTGGACCTCGAATCCATACTCATGGCCCCCCTACAGTCTTCCCGGACGGTATTACATCCCGTTTTTGCGAGTGAGTGGCGAATTCAGTTAATTGTGTCTTCCTCCTCTCCCCCTAGCCCCTCAGGAATGGGGACGATGCGCCAGCGCAAGTCCCAATTACACATGAAACGTTTATTATAATGGGCGAATTTAGGCTTTTTTCTTTTAATTGTGACGTGATTGGCATTTAATGCACTTTACGGCGTAATTACGAGGCCTGAAATGTATATATTTATACCGCATCGTAAGTCGTGTCGCGATTTCATACATGAATCTTGTTTAAAATTCAGTAATTTGTGAACTCTCCAGTTACAAGCACTTGATCGCGCGTTGATGTTCTTCCTATGGACGCTAAATCGTCCTGTAAAAGACATCGACGCGCGCTCGGAGTTTATTTTAGAAGTCACCGCAACTGTTTATTCTCTATTTGAGTTTTGATATTTTATTCATTTGATGAGTTATGACGATAATGCGATGCGTGCAAGTTTGGTATCAGCTTCCGGTGACAAAAGGCAAGCACCATATTTGCTATCCTCAAATGAATCAATGTCCCTGATAGGGACTCCCTACTAACATGATTTGTTTGCTGCTAACCATTCGCAGCAAATAAAACCCTTTATAAATATAAATTAATATCGGCTTTATGTTGATGGAGATACAGGTTACTTCACATTGTCATAGCGGTCGGTCATGCATTGATGTTTTAATTACAAATTCTACTTCGACAATTACGAGGGCGTGGTACAAGTCACAAAGTGGGAGCGATATTACGTAGGTAGTTACTTTTCGGTAAACGTGTTCATTAACGTCTTAAGCCCCAGTCAGCCCCGTTGGTTTTCATTTACTAAAGTCATGCTGGATCGCAATGAAACTTAACCAATGCGTTGAGAGGACACAAATCGAGGTTCGATCATCCATCCATGATCACACCTCGATTCCATCCATGACCAGCTCACTGGACAGACGATCAGTGGCCTAATTTCACGCACCAAATCCTGAGCGATTCCAATCGTCTAACTGTCCAATTCCATACTAATTTGACAGTTAGACGATTGGAATCGCTCAGGATTTGGTGCGCGTAATATAGGGGATGAGGTAGATTGCTGGCAAAGGCTAGATGATGAAGGCCTAGGACATAAAGAAGAGGCAAGCCTTAAAGAAGGCCTAGGTCCAGCATTGGATAAATTTTGACTAATGTATGGGAACGTTAAAACGGTACCAATGCTAATTCTCGAGCCTTTTTAGGGTTCCGTATCCGAAGGGTGCCAAAGTGCCTTTTACTAAGACTTCACTGTCTGTCTGTCACCAGGCTGTATCTCATTGAAATGTTCACAGATGATGTATTTCTGTTGCCGCTGTAACAATAAATACTAAAAACAGAATAAAATAAATATTTAAGGGGGCTCCCGTACAACAATCGTAATTTTTTGTCGTTTTTTTCTCGTTATTAATAAAGGCAAGAGGTTGACGCTTGAAATATTGACAGAATATCTAGTTCTATAGTATATTTGCTTCAAAAATAAATAATTAAATTGAAATAAAATAAATATTTAAGAGGGGCTCCCATACAATAAACGCGATGTTTTGCCCTTTTTTTCAATCTTTGTGTCTAATGTTGTATAGATAACGGAACACTTCGTGCGCAAGTCCGACTCGCACTTGGCCGATTTTTTTATATTATTAGTTCTTTTAGCACCTTATTGAGTCAGTTTTAATGTTAAAGATTTTATTCCAACTCCATTTGACCCGGGTCCCGGAGGAGCGATCGTATTAATTAGCCATTCATCCGACGTCCGGCTGCGTACGCGCAGCGGCCCCTTTGTGCGCCGTCTCTGTCGTACGCGCCAATACCCCTTTTATTCCCATCTTTCTCTTGCTTCGTGCATCTTTTTGAGTCTACGACTACTTGGATATTGAACCTAATTACTAAAGCGATAGGATTGAAGTCCTTGAAAAGGTATTTCAGTTGAATGAAGGTGTACGTTTTAAGACCGATGTAATGAAAAGAGCTAATTGTATATTCTCTATGGTATTCGGGGCTTCAAAGGAACTAGGGAGAGCGCTCGGGAGGATTTTTTCAATGCATTTCGCGTATTGTTCTCTGGGACAATAGACAAAAGAGTTTTGACCATAAAGTCGCTATGAGCGATGGTTCAAAGGGGTTTAGTTTGTGTGTGCGGTCACAGGTCAAGTCCGGTTGAGAATGGAATTTAAATTAAACATGATCCTACAATATAAAGTTTATAATTAAATGCGTTTATAAACTTTGTTCTGTTTTTAAGCCTAGCCTAGGTCACGTTGGATAAAATTACAAGTCATAGTTTAATATTACAATTAGATGTAAGTGCCATTGCGTAGGCGATTGATACAATAAAATTTTCTATTTATCAATCAGTGGATTAATCGGCTATGCAGGGTACATCGAATTGTCATTCATCATCAGCCATTTGACGCCCACTGCAGACCATAGGCCTCCTTCGTGGTTTTCATAACCATGAGAGGTTTTGCCATAATCGCCACGCTTGGCAAGCGGGTTGGCGATCGCAGTATGCGGTTGGAATTTCAGGAAGACGCTGCTGCCCGTCTCCTGGTAATTAATTTCTTTAGTCGCCTTCTACGACATCCACGGAAGGAAATGGAGTGACGCTATTCTTAATCCGGCGCCTCACGGAGTCTTAATCCGGCGCCACACGGAGTCATTGAATTGTCATTGTAAACCATGAATTGTAGTTCTATGAAGTTCTGCTTTATCTTGTATCGTCTGAAGGTACTGTTGGCTGGTCAGTTCAATAATCCCAAGTGTCACGAACATAATTAGAGCCTATACTCAGTTTCACGAGTCGAACCCCTAGGGAAACAAATACTCGCATCTCATTGGTTAATCACGCGGCTATATAGAGATAAGCAAAACGATAAGCAAAGACGGACCGTTTCATAGGGTAGGTTTACTAAATGCAGTGGCTCTTGAATGTCACGTGCATTAACCAATGCGCGCACATAGACAATTTTATTTGGGAGCTCGTTTCGTGGAATGGAGTGTAGGATAAAGCCTCCTTTAAGCTAGAGAGTAGGGATTTTCCGATTTCAAACTGTACGGGGATGCCGTACACAAATACGCGGCGTCAGCACTTTGCGCGCCTGCGATGCTTAGTTTACTTTACCGACCTAACTTCAGTTCACTATAAATCATCATAGCGTAAGCGCGTATCAAAATAAGATCTGCCAGGTGTCATTATCAATGTATCGTGTATTATACCTATCATTTCTACCAATCGGGTATCCGGAAAAGTAGAGACACACTTTATGAACTGTATGACAAAAAGACTTATACATATGACACCAAATTCATACAGCACGTCAAAAAATATTCCAAATTATTTAAGGCCGTCTGCCATAAGGCTAAATGCGATCATATAAAGAATAAAATCTTACAGTCACCGAATAAAATTAAAACAATTTGGTCAATAATAAATAGAGAAACGGGTAAAACAAAATTGGGAGACAGAGATATTTCGCTTAAGATTGATGACAAAATAATAACGACAAATGAAGATATCGCTGCAGCATTTGAACAGTTCTTCACTAATGTTCCAATCGTGACTACAGCTCCGTTAGACTCGTCACCTGATCGTGCAGCAACATTACTAAAAGACCATGTCTCCTCGTGCGAACACGATTTCTCATTTAATTACATTGAGCCCCATAACGTTCTTAAAAAATTTAAATTATTGAATCTTAAAAAAACGGAGGACTTGTGGGGTATGTCAGTAAAAATTGTTAGTTCAGTGATCCATGTCCTAGCTTTACCGTTAGCAAAAATTTTCAATAAATGTGTAGATGAGGGAGTATTTCCGGACCTCATGAAATATAGTAGACTAGTACCCTTATTTAAGAGCGGTGATAAACACGATCCAACCAATTTTAGGCCCGTCTCAGTACTACCAGTATTGAGTAAAATATTTGAGAAGATCATCTTCGATCAATTACTTACGCATTTCAATAATTACCAACTCTTTCATAGCCAGCAATTTGGTTTTACTAAAGGGCGGAATACAACAGACGCCGGAGTTATGTTACTTAAACATATTTTCAGCGCGTGGGAGGATCGCAAGGATGCAGTAGGCATATTTTGTGATTTATCAAAAGCATTTGATTGTGTAGACCACGAAACGCTACTGCTAAAGTTAAAACACTACGGAATAAAGGGTGCAGGTTTAGATCTTTTAAGATCGTATTTAGAAGGAAGGGTCCAAAAAGCAGACGTAAATCGTATTAAATCCTCGGGTTCACTTGTAAAAATAGGAGTCCCGCAGGGATCTATCTTAGGGCCGCTCCTTTTCCTAGTCTATATAAATGATTTACCGTTTATGGTACAAAAAATGTCTGAGATAGTGTTATTTGCTGATGACACGTCACTTATTTTTAAAATAAGGAGACAAGAAAATAATCTTGACGATGCAAATAATGCTCTCTCGCAAGTACTAGATTGGTTCACAGCAAATAATCTGCTGCTAAATTCTAAAAAGACGAAATGTATAAAGTTTTCCTTACCTAACGTACGAGTAGTTGAGAACAACATAGTAATTGGACATGAAAAACTAGAATTTGTAGATGATACTGTATTTCTGGGCATCACCATCGATCCAAAACTACAATGGGGTCCACATATTGTAAAATTAGCACACAGACTTAGCTCTGCAGCATATGCAGTGAAAAGAATTAGGGAACTCACTGACGTTGCAACTGCTAGGCTTGTTTATTTTAGTTACTTCCATAGTATTATGTCCTACGGTATACTACTATGGGGCCGGGCAGCAGACATTGAGACTATCTTCATCTTGCAGAAGAGAGCCATCCGATTTATTTACAAGTTAGGTAGTAGGGATTCGCTAAGAGATTTCTTCAAAGAAACCAACATCTTAACAGTTGCATGTCAATACATTTATGAAAATATTATGTACGTTAGAAAAAATATCAAAGACTTCGAAAATGTTGGTGGCCACCATAATGTTAATACTAGAAATAAACATAAATTGTCATTTCCACTATTTAGACTTGCAAAAGTTAACACATCCTTTATGGGGCACTGTATAAGGTTCTACAACAAAATTCCTCAAGATATATTAGAGTTACCTCCAACGCGATTTAAAAAATGTGTTAAGCACATTCTGTGCAAAAAGGCTTACTATAACATCAAGGATTATTTAGAAGACAAAGATGTTTGGCATTAAACAGTAGATTAATATTATTTAAAGGACGATTGTGACTAGTGTTCAACACATTCATGACTAATATTTTAAGTTGAAAACTCTGTTAATTAAGTTAAAACGTGTTTTGAAAAGAATAAATGTGGAGTTTCTTTGTTAGCTTCTTCTCCACATAATCCATTAATTGTGAAACTAACAACTTTGACGTTCATTAAGTAAACATTCTGTTTTTACAATGAATAAAAATATTTGAATTGAATTGAATTGAATTGAATTGAATTGAATCAAGCAATCAAATCATCTATTGATGTTTGGGGAAACCCGTACACAAACGCTTAGGTATGTGGAGAGGTTTCAGGTTTCTAACGATGTTTTCTTTCACGGCTAGCGAGTGATATTACTAACTACATCCATTTACTTTTGTCATCTCTATACCAATCACAAAATCCAGGTAGGTACATTAAAGTGACCTTAATGTCCCGAAGCAATTTTATCCAGACAGCAATAAAGATAGACTCACCCACCTCATCCCAAGAATTAATCTAAAACAAAACCTTTAAAGCCACAATACCCGACGCTTTTATTGCATCAATTTACTAAAATACAGCCTATCCTTAAGGGTAGATACACTTAATTTTATATATCCTTCATGGCATCTTACATCTCACTCGAACATGCGTCCTCCACTCGTGTAAAAAAGAGACAGAGTAAATTACCACCTTTGATTGCAGAGCCTTACACGAATTAGACCTTCATTCTCCTTTTTCTTTTCCTACAGAACCTTAATGCACTGTTCATGCGTCGAAAGGACTTTATACTACCGTCTTTAGAAAGAGAAAAACTTCGGTGACCTCTCCGTTCTTATAGAACAGTCTTGTGCTAAGCATCACCAATATTTTTTAAAAATACACTTGAAGATCTCTACATCTATAAAATATCTTCTAACGCAAAGGTCTTCGAAGACTGGACTTCTGTAACTTTATTGTTCCAAAATCTCTAGACCTCTTACTTTAATCTTTTATGTAGAGTCACCATCAACAGTAACTTTAAATTTGGTTGAATACTCACCTTTATACTACCTGCAATAAAATCTACGGCAGTATAAGCAACGAGTGGTGCTGACGATACCGCTCAGGGATCAAAGTAATTTTAAACGACTCTACACAGCCCAAAATCTCAAGACCTCCTACCTCGTACGTTGAAATACGAAAGAGAGATCTACCGTTTATGGTTGAAGGGTCTCGACAAACACAGGCATGGCACGGAACCGGTTGCTTTGATGAGTGCCGCGGCCGCCGCCGCCTTGTGATGCGAAGCAACGAAATTGTATTATTCATTTATTCAGTGTGCCGCCGACCGAACCAGCGACCGCACGCGCGCCGGACGATAACAACACGATTCTCCGATAACATGTTTTCCGTACGATAGCTGCGATTCGGACGTCCTGAATTTAGAAGTTTGTTCGAGTGTTTTAAGACTAAACTATGTTGTTTAAAAACTAACGTGTGCGATCAAAACTTTTGCCACTGAAATCGAAGTATCTAAGTGACAGAAACATGGCGAGTTTTCAGTATAAGAGTGTGCTGCTGGTGACACTAATGCTGCTGGGATTGGCACTAGCGGAGGAGGAAGTGGAAGGAGGGAAGTGTGAGAGGATCCGGCTGCCTCTGTGCCAGGACCTAGGATACAACTGGACTGCCATGCCGAACCTGGTCGGACACAGGAACCAGAAGGAGGCTGAGGAAGCGGTAAGTTCAATCAAAACGTCTAATTTAAGAGGTAATGAATCAGATATACAAATTTTCACTTAGGGCCAATTTTTAGTCAGATAAAACTTAACTGGAGATTAAATTGCATGCTATCACTCTCTAAATCATACGACAAGACAGTGATAACATCAGTTAAGTTTTATCTGACTATTGAAAAATCCGGTGTTATTTGATAAATAATTTTCTCCGAACACCACGCGGGTAGTGGTTCATGTAGCCCATAGGAAACAACATTTTAAACTGTTAAGAAGTCCGTTTCGTAGGACTAATTTAGCTCACTTACTAGGCCAAGTTTTCAAAATTATCAGTAGTGAGTGAATAGTATATTCCTATAGTAAAACACTCCATTTAAACACACTCTACTGTAATAATAAAATTTATCAAAAGAAGTTTAATTTTATACGGAGATAATTCTAAAACTTAAACCCATGTTTATAGCCATAAATACTTATACATATGTCTAATCTATTCAACAAAGTTTTACTTGAACTCGATGTCAACTTTGTAAAGTTATTAGTTTCTGAAGTAGAGAATTTCACTAAGTAAGCTCGAACTTAGTGACTCGAAACAACTGTATTTAAATACCTAATTACTAAGTGAAATTCTTAATCCAGATACCATAGAAACACAGACTATTTGTCTAGTTTAGCAATCGCTCACTAATTAAGAAAACACTCAATATTGTACCATTTAGCATAAGCCGCCTGACACACATGTAAGGGGCCACTGACTCTACATACAATAATCAGGACCAAATTATCCAAACTCTCTTAAAGATAGTTCCCAGCAATTCTCAAAAGCCCCACAGCCACAGCCTAACACTCTTGTCAAGAATTAAATTCGCTAGTAGCTCCCGCGGTCGATATTTTTATTAAAAGGGGAAGTCGCCCCCTTTCTAGCTGGCAGATTTACGGTTGATTAACACGAGTTTTATGGTTTGTGAAACTGATATGGGATTTGTAATGGATATAACGTATTTGGGGTGAGGGGGATGCTACTGTTTTGGTTGCTTGCTAGTAAATTGTTTGGAATCGAAAAGTTTTATCAGTTTGTCTTTCACATTTATTTCCCATGTGAAAGAAATGCGAACGAAGTTTTGTTTATTATTCTTTAGACGGTTCATTAGTTTTAATGGTGTCTCAAGTTACTTTGTCGAATAATGAATGTTTGGAATATGACTTGGAAATATTACCTGACGTCGGCACTGGCTCACAGAGTAACCGACCGACCTAATAACCCCAGGTCTTGGATGTTTACATGTTTGTGATGTCGTTGTTTCTGGTTCCCACAACACAGGGTATCCTAGTGTGGGGCCAGACGCAATGTATGTGCCTGTATGTAAATGTAAATGTTAAATGTAAATGTTAATACACCTATCTATACACACATCGTTGTTCCGAAAAGGTTAACAAAACACTTAAAGCCAATGGTGATATAAACGCAAGGTTTTTGACCAGCACTAAGTAAAGTTGTGCTTTGCTCTTTTTTATTTGGAATTTCATATTTGGAAATCTCAATAATTAGTGGTTTACTATGACAATTCGATGTATTGCAAAGCTGATTAACGCAATGAATATCGAATTTTCACAATAAATTACGAATTGCAGTTTTATGAAACGCGATTCGTATTTTGAACACGGGTGTTTGACACAATAGTTGACCCAATTATAATGATGTAACAAAGCCGCAGCCTTCAGGGCCTAGATCTGTTAATGCATTGTAGTAACATGACAACTGCATGAACATGGCGGTTTTCATTTCATGGCTGCTTTAATTCTACGCGGGCACACCCATCAAACCTTCTAGGCGTCAATGGTACGAAAAAACACGTCACGTGACCCGACAGTGTACCTGTCATTATACTACAATGCACCAACAGAATCGAGGCCCAGAACTGTGGGTCCTGTCAAATGTTTAGTTTCCAAATAGCAACGCAGCCTGACCGCTCACCCTTTTAGCGATTAACTAACAGGGTCAGGTAAAGGGTAAGCCAATTGAGCGAGCCTGTTTACGTTATACCCCACACACGTTGTTTGCGCGCGCGTGGGCGGCCGGCTAAATCGCTCTACCTATAAGCCGATAACGCTGGGTCATTGATAGTGGCTTCAAAGGATGCCGCCCAGCGAACGAATAGAGGTAGGTACTGATGATGTGATACGGTGAAGATAGGATTTGTTTGATACTAATACTCTAACATATATGTATCCAGTCGCACGGCTCTATATATTGTAGAACCTACTCCTGGCATAATACTCGACCGCAGAAAAAAGATTGGATAACTTTTTGGTTTAACCTTAACTAATAAAAACCGGCCAAGTGTGAGTCGGACTCGCGCACGAAAGGTTCCTTACCATTATCTATACAACATTTGAATGATTCAAGCAAAAAACGGCTAAATCACATTTGTTGTATGGGAACCCCCTTAACTATTAATTTTGCTCTGTTTTTATAGCGGTAACAGAAATACATCAACTGTGAAAATTTTAACTGTCTAACTATAACGGTTCATGAGATACAGCCTGGTGACTTACGGACGGACGGACAGCGGAGTCTTAGTAATACGGTCCCTTACCTTTTAGGTACGGAACCCTGAAAAGGTCTACGAAGGAAAAATTAATACATGGATTATACGTATTTGGAGTATGTTTACTCGAAATGCAAAACAACTCGACATAGGGTCGAATTGTCTAATTATAATAACTATTAGATACATAATTTGTAAATAGAATGACATAACATTACTAGCTGACTCGGCCAACGTTGTTTTACCATATTAATTAGTCTGTGACCAATTCTCAGATGTACCAAATATACACAATTTTTTTATAATGAACACTGACACGAGATTTTTGTATATTATATAATGTGTGGATGTCAGTGAGGTGATGGTAGGGATGTAAAATTATTAATAGAGTTCGTTATTGATAACATAGGGCGACTATTAGTAAGTCGTAACATGTGCGGACATCCTCCTTTGATTAGCTAATACCTACCAGTCTGGTGACCTCTCCATTGAAACTAGTTCTTTTATGCATAGAGGCCACAGAACTCCTTACTAGTATTATATCGGAGCTATCTTTATGGCAAGGCAATAACTTGAATGCCATTTGCGTGTGTTTTTTAATGTTTATTTATTCTAATTTTAAGCTTTGCACGCGGCTTTGCTTGGATTAGTTTAAATGACTAATTGTGTTCCGTCAGAGCCAATTTTTTTATTGTGTGCAAGTTGGTATAACAACATATTTAGAATCAATCACAGCTTTTGACAATCATGGCTAATTCGTTATTTACTTTATTAGAATTGAGGCTTTCTAGTTAAGAGGCTTTGCCAAGAAGTTTTGAGATATATAGTAGAGTCTCACTGGAAGGCGTACACCTTTAGAGAGAGAATGGGCTTAATCACCACGCGTACCCACCACGCACCAGCAATCAATTTAAAGGTAATCGATCTACCATTCTACCCGCAAGCGCGTACCACTTTAAGCAACCATGATAAGTAATTTAATTTAGGGGTTAAAGTATGAAATTGCCGTTTTATTGCAATAGGTTCTTTGAATTGACATAGAATCTTCATGGTTTGAGGTTTTCGAATGAAACTTTTTTTAAATGGTTTCTATGATGTTCTTTTTTTAAAAAATGTGAAACATTTGAATATCGACTTTCAATTGTTTTTGTTATTTAATTTAGACAAGAAAGATGGATACTGCGAAAATTGGAGTGATTATGAGGCACCCATTTTTCGTATTTTTTTATTTTATTGATTTGACGCAAGTGAGTCAATATTGTGGGTAAGGTAACGTTAAACCATGCCG
Organism: Yponomeuta evonymella; assembly: GCA_963969515.1. Classification (NCBI taxonomy): domain Eukaryota; kingdom Metazoa; phylum Arthropoda; class Insecta; order Lepidoptera; family Yponomeutidae; genus Yponomeuta; species Yponomeuta evonymella. The sequence continues at coordinate 1,807,496 of OZ018361.1, read as the reverse complement.
CTAATTCCTGGGTAGTTTGACTAGGGTCGGCTTCCACTATCTCTCTTAATTCATCGTTATTCACCTGTGTGGGCGGTCTTCCTCGTGCGTGGCTCGTTCTTTAAGTCGAAATTTCCATCACGAAAGCGTTTAAACCAAAATCGCACGATGCGTTCATTAGTAGACCCCTCTCCAAACGCAGCATTGATATTGCGGGCTGTTTCTGCCGCGTTAGTTCCGCGTCGGAACTCGTATTCAAAAATCACTCGAATTTTCGCAGTATCCATCTTTCTTGTCTAAATTGAATAACAAAAACAATTGAAAGTCGATATTCAAATGTTTCACATTTTTTAAAAAAAGAACATCATAGAAACCATTTGAAAAAAGTTTCATTCGAAAACCTCAAACCATGAAGATTCTATGTCAATTCAAAGAACATATTGCAATAAAACGGCAATTTCATACTTTAACCCCTATTATTTTTTGCCGTAGGTAGTAAACTAACAGTTAATACTTTCAAAAAGACGCCTGTCACCTCAGTCTACCGAGACCACGGCACTTGCAAAAGTACCGAAACGTCGGAAAAATGTAAAATGGAAAAGTAAACGAGTAAATATCCGTTAAAATTCAGTTTCATTGAGCATGATAGTGTGCGGCAAGAAGCAGATTTAAATTTAACAACAGACAAACATATATGTTACAAAAAGTCAACTGATCTATCGCTGGCCATATCACAAGCCTTGTCGTGATGGATACGGTAATACATCCTTATCGGCGGTTCGCTTCCAATTGCGATTGTAATCTAATGGCGGCGGCTTAGGACACGGAGTGATCTAAACACCGACGTCGGAATGCTAGGGGAACAGGGGCGATAGCTTCCACAGATATCAGTGGGCTAATTAAGGCCACAACGAGAGCGATTTATTACAATCTGCTGTTCCAGAGTACTGAGCTATTTACATTATGTTCTTGGAATAACGCAAAATATGAGAACCGTTTTTTCAGCATCGATAAAATCACACGACCTACGTTCAGACCCACAGTCAATTTGATTGTTTCGTGTTTCATACAAATCGATCGCAAAAAGTTTCAAGATAGTATAAAAGCTTTTAAGCACTCGCTAAGGGCGAAGGAAAACATTGTCAGAAAACCTGAGTGTCTGAGCTATTCACATACCTCAGCGCTTGAAATCGCCAATCCACGGTGGGCACGCGTGGCGATTGTGCCCATACTCTCTCCTTGAGGGAAGGCCTGCGCCCAACAGTGGGACGTATATAGGCTGCTTATGTTATGTAAGCATTTAGAATAGTCTATTGAGAGAATAGTCTGTTCTAAATGTTTAAAACTATTTTTGTGCGCCTCATTGGCGTCTATCGTCAATCATTCAATCGACACTAAAAGATTTCAATAAATGCAAGATTGCGATGCAAGCGGCCGCGTCTCCTTTGAAATTTATCGGCACAAGATCTTTCCATTTATTCCCTTATCATCATTGCTACAATTCAATATCAGGGCAATTTATAACGTGATATTTTATGGCTTCACAAGTGTTTTTTTTTTTACTACGGCGTTTTTGTGAAACAGTCGAATTCATAGAATAGATTATCAAATTACCTAGATAAAACGCAAACAGTTCACAGGTGATAACCACCATTTAGATATAAACAAAATTAAATAATAAACAAAATTTGAGATAATGCCGATGCCCTGTAGTAGGACTTAAAAAAAACAGTTTTTCCATTTCTGATTTGTCTAAATCGATTAACCATATCAAAGAGGAACATGTAGAAATAGAATTAGATAGATATATAATATAAATAATTTATTTACATAAGACACACACGTGTACAAAGCATAAACACATCTAATTACAAGAAACATACTTTATACTTTACTTTATACTTTATTGCACACATAAAATTACACGAATAAAACAAAACACACACGAAGAGCAAAAGCATTTAGATTGGAAATACACGGTGCGTAATGTACCAATGGTGAAACAAGTCGCAACGTAGGTGTGGCAAATGTAAATGGGCTCCGACTCCGACATGCTCCGACCGAGTATGTGCTGAAAGTTTGGGACAAACTTCAGCGCTGAGCTGATATTCATGCGCCAGCTTTCGCTAATCCCGTGTAAGTCGTGTAACAGACTAAACTTGTTTACATTTAACAATAACCTCTGAACTAGTAATATGATTGTAAATCGAAATATTAAGAAACATAAAATAACGTAGCAAAATGTTGTGTATGTCATATGATAACATATTGAACGAAAAGAAGGAGATAAAGTATCTAAAAGCCGACGTTCCTAAACTTTTAAAGCTATGGAAATAGCCCATATGATTTCAATTCGCCACAATTTATTTTATTATTTTCATATGGGCTCATAAAGTTATTTGTTAATGAATCAGAAGTTAGCTGAGGAATGATTTAACAGTCAACCCAACAATTCAGTGTCAAATATGATTCGCGGAATCCCAATGACTTTTATATGGAATCCACTTTAGAATTCGCTGTCTTAGAGTATGTTGAGCGCACCATCTGAGACCCAGTTTCCTAAGAATTTGCTTTTGAATGAAACTTTTATAGTTTCATAGTTTCAAAAGCCTGGCCTTCCTTTTTCTAGTTCGTTAAAACAAGTTTAAACCTGCTTAACACTACTGATCTTGCCTCCTAGAGTAAAGCATCCTCATAGAATCTTAGAGCCTAGATAAATCGTCCTAAAGGAAGAAGAAATTCCTAGCTTCATCGTGATGTGACGTTTAGTATCTCCAACTGGGATCAGAGTTGGCTGCCGGGGGCTGGTCCATTCACGAATGCGTTATCAGATGACAGCAGGGCGTTCACCTTTGAATTGGGCAATTAGAGCTAGGCATGTTTTGGTTGCAAAATGCAGCTATTGTGGAGCCAGAGGAGGTTTTTAAAGAGTGCCAAGCTGGATTTTTGTTTGTGATCATAATTATTTGTCCTGTTTTAAGAAATGTAGGTATTTAAACTGGTAGATTATGAGCTTGAAAAGAACAATAAAACCATTGTTATGGTGGCCCGATCGGGTCATTTAGAATTCTACAGATTAAAGTTGTTGGACATAGGCCTCCTCCATGGATTTCCAAAAAGACCGGTTGGAAGCGGCCTGCATCCAGCGTCTTCCTGCCACTTGAATGACGTCATCTGTCTGTCCATCTTGTGGCTGGTCGTCCCACGCTGCGCTTGCCGATATGTGGTCTCCATTCGAGAACTTTTCGGCCCCATCGGCCATCAGTTCTGCGTGCTATGTGCCCCGCCCACTGCCACTTCAACTTACTAATCCGCTGGACTTCTTGTGGCTGAATGATGATGATGATGATGATGAAAGTTGTTGATGGCACTTACGGAACCTTATTATGTAGGTAGCGACTGATGCATTACGTTTAATATGATTTGAGAAAAGAAGGTCAGGGTCTAGTTTTTTCGCTGCCTTTTGTGCCATTACAAAAAAGACCTGAAAGGCAGCTTACCTTACATTGTATTCAACAACATTCAACAAACTGTGGAGGTTAATTCTTTACGTTTAAAGAAATTTCTGAATTCACATGTTACACTAGCTCCAAACATAACAAAACTTAGGTAAGTACTCCGAATGGCGGGGATCCAATCCATTAATTTAAGGTGAGTGGAGACACTTGCCATTATAATACCTTAAGCTCATTCATGTAGTAGAGTGGTAGAGTGTAGCTTATCAAAATGCAAACGTCCTTTCAACACCGCCTGTTAAGGTACAAAGGGTGAGCTTTTAGCCCGAGTTAGAGGTGGTAATGAACCAATTTAGAGTCACCCACCACTATGAAGACTGATCTTGATGATCTACAGTTTACTACAAATCCGTTTGATGGATAGACGACCAGTGTTTTCATTGGGCGAACGAAAAGTAGACCCTTTCGGCACTTAGCGAGCGTACTCGAAGAGTTTAGTAAACACACTCCAAGTGGTAGGTAAGGCTGTGGAGGTGGTAACTGTGGCAAGCGAGAGAACTGTTGGCGTTACTTACGTAAAGAATTTTCTTTTTCACATATTAAAGTGTTACTTTTAAATGGCCTTCAATGCTGTGCGATGTCTTGCATAAATATTATTTTTACACACGTTCGAGATTTTTTGTAACTACATATTAACAACATTGTCTTTTTAATCTGCGTTAACGATTTGTAATGTTTTCCCTTCAAGTTTCAAAAGCTGATATGCTTGAACTACCGGGACCTAACTGGTTGCATACTCGTAGGTATAAAACCTATTTGCGCACAAATGTAACAAAAGACGAAAACAACACTTCGGATTATTACGGTTATGCTACCCTAAGCACCTCACCGCTACCCTGGCGATTATTGTGTAAGGTATAAGGGTGAATTTAAGAAAAAAAAAACGCCTGGCCTATTTCCCTCGGCTCCTTTGAACGCTTTGTGTCAAAATTGCCTAGTTTTTTCTGACTACCTGCCTGTTATTGAGAAGTTCCATCTTTGCGCCTCAGTGAAAGTCAACTTGGTAATCTCTTGCGTCGCTGACACTTACCTGGTTTACTTCGCTTCCCCTCCTCTGCTCCTTTTAATCCTCGTCTGTTTCCATAGCACAGGGTATCCCAGCTTTGGATCAGGACATTAGTGAATGTTGTGAGGAAGTTAATATTATTATCCATAAAGATTGATTTTTTTATGTGAAACTAACGGTTTAATACTTACGTTTATTTTTAAATTTTAACGGCTTGTAAGCCGTAGACAAAAATCATCAAATAAAAACGAAAATTGCTATTCATATTGCTAGTGTCGGACAAATTAAGCAACACGTTTGATACTGAAGTGTCAAAAACCAACAGACTTCTCAGAAGACCGTAACACGTTTTGATGCTCAAGCCTCGGGCATCGTTTGAAGTCCACACTATCATTAGTTCAGGTAACAATAACTCGACCGTGTAATAAAGGACGGCTGCGCCATGAAAGAAAAACTATTTCTGTTATGTTATCCTCTTCTCTAGTCGCAGGATGTATGGTGTGTTTCGTTGCCCGCCTACTTTCCATTGGGAATTTAAAAATCTTTGCGTCTATAATCTACGCTATTTTTTTCTTCTCAACCAACGGCCGGGCGCTAATTGACGGTTAATTTCAACGAGATGTAGTTATGTGCAGTTTTTCGCGTGCCATAATGTTAGGCCAGGGATGCGTTTTATAAAACTACAATTCATAGTTCATTACGACAATTCAATGTTCATTGCGTAGCCGATACTTCCTACTTGTTAATCTGTGATTTAATCGGCTTAGCAATGGACATCGAATTGTTATACTAAACCATAAATTGTATTTCTATGAACTGAACGCCAGATGAAAAAAAGAGGTTTGCTAAGAGTTTGATTTTTCAACCTAAACATAAATTATGGCAGCTAAATAAATTCATCATCATCACCAGCCACTTGACGCCCACTGCAGGACACACGCCTCCCTCATGGTTTTCATAACCATGAGGGGTATTGCCATAATCGCCACGTTTGGCAGGCGGGTTGGCGATCGCAGTATGCGGTTGGAATCTCAGGAAGACACTGCTGCCCGTCTCCTGGTAATTTAATCCCTTAGTCGCCTTCTTCCGTGTGGCGCCGGATTAAGAATAGTGTCACTCTATTTCCTAAATAAATTAATAGTTTATTACTAAATTATTTTTTATAATATATTTATTTTTATTACCTATGCGTAAAAAAATCTTGTTCAGTACCTATATAACTTATAAAATGCACATACAATTACTTTCACACAACACAATCACTTGTTCAGAGTTCTAATTACGCGCACCAAATCCTGTCGGAATCCTGACGTTTGCGACAGCAAATAGTGCGGAATTTGAAAGCTAGACACTTGGAATCGTTCAGGCTTTGGTGCTTAAATGAGCTAGTCCCAAACTAGCATAATATCCTGTGCTATGGTAACCAGGCAAACATGGAAATACACCCAGACTGATGCCTATAGATGGATAGGATTTAAAATATCTCCATCCGAAACGCGCTATAGTATTACACAACAAGCATTCAACAATAAAACGTCAGATTTATACTTTATAGCCCACCGGGCCTTATTCCAAATAACTTAACACTTTTTTATGACGAAAAAAAGAACAAAAAGAAAACCTTTGGCTCTACCTGTAGTAATTAGGATGGGCAATTTGTATCAAGAGAACTTACTTAACTCTGCAGTTTGACACTTCAAAAATGCACTTTATTGCTCTGAAATAAGGTGCTCTGCTGTTAAGTTACTGCCCTGATAAGGTGGGTCGGCACTCGGGCGCCTAAGGGGCCGTTTTATAGCATGTTCTCGTTTTATTGTTAACCTTCAGAGATTCTTATTTATGTATGTCGTATTGCTGATGAAGTACAAATATTCCACAACTGTCTAAAACGAATATCACATTGCACTGACTGACCCATCAGAAGTTAAAATGGTTAAGGGCCTTAGGGTTGAATATTTGAGCGTATGGTTGAAATTCTCATAAAAGTCTTACGATTTTATCTACACATGTGAAAATACATATAATATAAAAGATTTGTTGTTAATACAATAATTTAATTACTTGTCATAATAATACACGAACAAAAAAACCACTTCATTTAATACACCTTTTAGTTTTTATTGCACCTTTTAAGTTAATTACGCCGAGGCACGTTCGAAACACAATTTTGTCTGAGAAGAAACTCTATTACAAGGCAAAAAGAGGCAATTTTTATTGACCCTTTAATTACCCGCCCACTATCGCAATTACTCGTAATAAAGTCGCCGGCGCAGATGAAACGGGGTGTTCAAACCTCTAGAATTGCCACTGGATTTTAGCTCTTGTTGCTTTTTAATATGGCTAAAAATATTTCGAAGCCGGACCACTGCGCTGTCCACCATACATTAGCTTGAATGCATGAGCTACTGCGACCTTTTCCTATCCGACCCAAAACCAAATTCCTAATAAAGTATCAACTAAAAACGTTTACAATAAACATTTTTCAAAAATAACCCCGGTAAATAATGTAGATTTTATTAAACAAAATGTCGTCGAATGTACATTTTGAAAACCCTGTGTTGAATTTGTGATCAGGGATCTTAAATCTGTCAGATCCGTTTTTTGTCTCCAGGACTCTCGCTATTAGAATCCAATACAAGGGTATCATCACCTTCCAAACAAATCTGCTCTAAACGGAGCACTTGGGAATAGTCCTTCGAGCCGGACCGCGCGGCGGAGATCAAAGGCGCGCGATTACCGCACGAAGCGCGGCGCGGGCGCATCGTCTCCGGTTTTATTTTACTGCCGCGCGGTGCATCGACCCGAAGCGCGCGCAGCTGTGGTGCCACTTCTGGTGGCTCTTCGACCCATTGCAGGGGTCCACCCCCGTACGATATTAGTAATTTGGCAGTTGGCGTCAAAGACACCGTCGAACTCACTTTATCACCAAAAGAATGTACAGGAGAATTCACTTAAACTGAAGCACAGATTACTTCACTGAAGTGTGTACAAGAAATTTCACTTAAACTGAAGAGTTAGGGAAATTATACTTTTAAACTGAAGTGTGTACAGGAAACGCAACTTAAACTGAAGTGTGCGTCTTGTACAACATTTTACGCATAATAAAGGCATATTTACGTGCCATGTTCTTTAAATCAACAATTCAAGAATGGATTCCTCGCAACAAGAAACAGCTGAACGACAATAATACCACGTGGAAAAAAGTCAATTGAATTTAAATGCTATATCGAAGCGATTATTTCAATTGAACTTTTTTCTAGATAATAGCGAAATGGCAAGTGAATATTCTTTGAAAAACAACTTGCAAAGCTACTAGTTGTTTGATTATCAATCTAAACCCTAAGGTGTTAAGACCCAAGTCCGCATTGAGCTAAGAGCATAGATAATTCTAACGCCATTAATTTGAAAAAAATACGTAATTGCATGTCTCAATATTCTTCTCTCTTCACACTAATGACTAATCTACTGTCAGAAAGAGACAGTAGATGTGAATACCACCTCTTGTGTGAACCCCGTGCGTGATTCGAGAGGAATGTCGCCCAATTAGCTGGAGATTGCGGGTTCGATTCCCGAAACGAATGGTTCGGGGAATTTTTATTACACGACCGAGAATATTAACAATGAGATACTTATTTAGGAGTTAAACTGCGATTCAGTTTGTGAGAGTTTGGGAATTCGACGTTGTAGAAAAGAAGTTATTTCCAAACATTTAATTTCGTAAAATTTCTTGAGTAGAAATAACCCTAGAGTTTATTTATTTATTTATTTAAGGAGAAAAAACAGAATTGACAAACTTATAGCATAAAAAAATATTAGAGTCAATATAGTACCTACATTTTGCCAATTCCTCAGCATTTCCCACATATAGGTAATACTTAATATAATAAATAAGTAAGAGGCGCAATACAGGACTCTAGATTTAGTTCTAAGATTAAAATGAACAAACACTAAACCAACTGTTTTAGAAAGAGATACATACATACATACACAAACAATCATTAATATTTTACATTGGAAGAAGTAAACGCAACAAATCGGTACAGCTCATGAATTTGACAGGATTCTTGTGAACGTTTGCTTGCAGCACTGCTTTGACTTATGAAACAAATCAACTTCGAGTTAGCTCAAAATGTACAATGAGTTACAGATCATTGTATCTATTCTATTCTCTATTCTCTTTAGTTCAATTTTTGGTACCGAGAAACGATTTTGAAATTTTCAAAGTTTGCGTTGTTTCAGTAACACGGTGTATATTTTTTGCTTACCCCTAAGACTACCCTAATTAGGAAATTTTAAGAAAATCTAAAAAAAACATTTTATCTGTCACATTTCCAATACATTTCCAAACAGAGCTCCCATATATTACTGCCTAGCCAGTTCGAGAGAGCCGGTCGTAAACCAAGCCTAAAAGGTTAAATTCCTCTGTAAGTGTTTAATTCACCGGCGCCCTTACAGAGAGCGTCCAGCACATAAATATCCATTAAAAACGGTTTATCCGGCCACGGACAGTCGCCTTTTTCTGTTGTCAATTACTCTGGCCGCTGAATCGGCTCGGTATGACGCAAATCGCTGCCGAGTCTTTGCTATTTCAATGCACCCGTTTTAGGGTTCCGTACAAGAAGGGTATGACACCCACTGGAGCCCTATTTCATGGTTTACTGTGACAACTCGATGTATATTGACTGCCTCGTTGGTTTAACGCTATCACGTCTGATTACCGTGCCGGAGTTCGTGGGTTCGATTCCCACTGGAGGCCGTACATACAAATAGCCTCAGTGTGGGTGTGTTTCCATGTTTGTGATGTCCTTGAATGGTTACCATAGCACAGGGTATCCTAGTTTGGGACCAGGTGATTGTGTTGTGTGGAAGTTATTATTATTGCAAAGGCAACTAACTTCAAATGGGGTGCTGCACTTTAACCCAGAAAAACAAATATAATCCCAGACAAACCAATACCCAATATTTGAGTGCCAAACCTTTATTTGATCAAATAGTACAAAAAATCCTGCCTTGAGCCTAAGCTACTTGAAGATGTGAATACGTGAAACGACCCTGACGTAAGAAGGCAAACAATGCGAGACGAAATTGAGCAACAGCGAGCTTGACTAATGATAACAGCCTCGTTTAAAGAACGCTGCACATGTAACACACATTTAGGTACGTCAGCACATTAAGCTTTACAAACTAACATTACTAAGTTACGTTACGGAAGACTTTGCAGCATAAATGTATTATATTCTGTTTGTTGCACTAACCCGTACTGGGGGTAATTTTTAAAAACCTATTTAGGGGCAAAAAATTCCACTCATGCCGGGACTTGAACCCGCGACCTCTGGTGGGTTCAAGTCCCGGCATGGGTGGAATTTGTAGCCTCTAAATAGGTTTTTAGAAAGCATAAATGTAACATTAATAATCTACCGATAGTGCTATTATAAATGTACGAGTATCTTTGATTTGCTATGTAATTAATAATAAGTAATGACTTCCACATAACACAATTACTTGCCCTGGTCCCAAAATAGGATACCCTGCGCTATGATAACCAGGCAAGGATATCAGACGTGATTTTGCTAGACCACAGAGGGTTAGTAGAGTATGTGTTTTAGTGTAGGGAAAATGTACAGTTCTGCTTGGTAAAAACATGAAGAAAGTGTGTGAAACTTTATTGCTGAGGAATTGGCAAAATATACTATTATTGAGTCTAATATTTTTTATGTTATAAGTTTGTCAATTCGGTTTTTTCTCCTTGAATAAATAAAATAATAATTAAACAAGAGACCTATTTCAGTAGAGGAGGGTTGAGTAACATTATCTTACATTTCAGTTTAGTTACTCGATCCTCAGGAAAACTCAGTCTTATTTACTTTATTTACTACTACTCCGTAAAAAATAAAAAATCCGGACAAATGCCAGTCGGACTCGCGCACGAAGGGTACGGAACCCTTCGTACCATTATCTATACAACATTGGACAAAGATCGAATTTAGGAACAGTGCCATCTATAGAAAAGTTTAACAATGACATTTAACGACATGACATCGGCGCTATGAAAGTTACATAGATGGCCGCTAGATGGCGAGCGCTGTCTTTAGAGAAAATTTGTTGTTTGGATGAACATTTGTTGTTGGATGACTTAAATATTTATTTTATTCTGCTTCTAGTATTTGTTGTTATAGCGGCAACAGAAATACATCATCTGTGAAAATTTCAACTGTCTGGCTATCACGGTTCACGAGATACAGCCTGGTGACAGACAGACAGACAGACGGGCAGACAGACATAGACAGACGGACAGTGAAGTCTTAGTAATAGGGTCTCGTTTGGCACCCTTCGGGTACGGAACCCTAAAAAAAAATCTATTCTGCTTAACGACGCAACGCTTAACGCTGTTCCATTCTGTTTTGTTAGTAAAATAACTAGTTCATAATAAATAATAGGCACTTTATTGCTAACGTTATTTATTATTCACAACATGAATTATTAGTAATTTAGCACAATCATGGCAGTTTAATAATCATCATCTAGGCCTAAACGTGTTACTAGTCATTTAAGGTCGATTTGCAATTTGTCTTAGTTTAGCGTCCACGGTGATCTGTGTTAGCGTCTTACGTTATGTTTTAACGACCATTCCGTTTCCATTACGACGTAATAACCGTCTAAACACAACAATGAGCAATGAGCATATCGGCCTTCGGCCTACATGATGTTTGTCAAATAATAAGTTTAAAATAAACGTTGCTACTTTGCAACATGCAAGGTTAGGGGGGTAATAACGTAGCCTAAGTCCCACTGCAGGGAATATGCCCTATCCTGAATTTGCCTGTGCATATTCTCTGAGACAGAGAAAATTTATTTATTTATTTATTTATTTATTTATTTATTTTTATTTACATAAATATTGCAACATTACAGTAATTAGGTACACCAAAGCGTTACAATATTTTCACTGAGCACTACATTTCAAACATCTTCTAGCATTCTCTTACATACCTTCATCACACTTCCAATCCCATCCGCAAACACATCACACTCTAGTGCTTCAGCGAGCAGGGCACAGAGTAATCGCAGCGCACGCGCGACTGGCGAGTGCTGGTACTGGTTGGTGCGGGCTTCTATCTCGGCGAATAGTTTGTGCCTCCGCGCCCTGCGATACCTATCAGGTACAAATAGTCGGACGACCTTATGGGCTTAACCACAACGCGTGCCCACCGCGTAGTGACAATTTCACGCGCTGATGTACATAAAAACCTTAGGCACTCAGGGAGCTCAGGCAGTGGGTTTCCTTCACCTTTAGCGCTAGTTTTCCTTCAGCTTTACAATTTGTAGTGGTATTGCTATTTACTAACTTATAAAACAAAGTCAAAGTGGTACAAGCGCCGGGGTTCGAACCCACGACCTCTTCAATGTAAGGCAAGTCGACCGCGCATACACCGGTTAGGGAAGTAATTTTCGGTAGGTAGGTATTACTAGTACGAAACACCATACTTCCTTCGGCATATTCCTACGTAGCACGCCTACACCCACTTTATCAAAACCGGAAGACGAAAGAACGCCGCGTCCGAGTTAATGGTACAAAGCAGTGATTTGGTTAATAAAACGGTGAAATAAACTAAAAGAATGCCCCTCATTAATATGACGCCGGAGATGCTGCCCCAATTCACGTTATCGTTTTGAAGGCAGATAAGATGGCGCCCATGGTAGAGTTAAAATTTAAAATATGCAGAAGATTCGCCTTACGTTGAAATTAAACAAGATCGGTCCCAGCCTGAGTAAAAAGACCATATTTGTAATTCTAAAGTTCATGAAAACTCGTGAGGATTCTATGACAAGATTATCTTATCTTATCTTAAAAGTGTAGGTTCTTTAAAAAAATCCAAATCCCCATTAAATTAATTAAATTCTCATCTAGAATAAAAAAAAAACATCTCCTTGTAAATTCGCCTGTAACGTAGCGGAGTAGAGTGCATTGTGTTGTGGTAACGTGTGGTGGGACAGCGAGTCGACTGTACCACATAAAGACCGCCCACTTCGTTTCTATTTCAATAGATATCGCCTTCACGATCCCACATGTTGACAGGTCAATTCACACTCCAATATTCAGTGTAAATGGCTCGAGTGCACGGACAGACTTACGGTTTTCAGCTATTTTGCAATATTGTAGGCGTTCATGCGGAGCTCCAACTAATTCCATCCTTCTTATAATCTTCCAGGTAGTCTGTCAGAAGTAGTAGTATTTAAAATTTGTAATTTTAAGTAGCTTTCTATTCGCTAGCCGTGAAGGAAAATATCGTGAGAAAACCTGAGTGTCTAACCCCCAGTTTCTGGTACACTAACACGCTGTCGATCTACTGTTAACAGCTGTCAATTGACCAAAGTGCGTACAAAAAAAAATTAAGCTGTTAATAGTAGATTAACTGCTTGTTAGTGTACGAGACACCGGGGGTAAGATGATCACACACCACAGCAACGAATTTGGCAGCGGTTTAATCATGCGTCGTAATTAAGCTCAAACTCTCTTTCTGTGAAAAGGAAGCCCATGTTCTCTCTCTCTCTCTCTCTCTCTCTCTCTCTCTGAGAGAAGGCCTGTGCCCTGCAGTGGAAAATAGGCTACTTATTAGTATGAAAGTTAACTGGAATTAAAATAGCGTATAAGACAAGAACTGCTTAGGATGGGTGCTTAATTAACCCACTCTTCTTAAGTGGCCACTTGTGCATTCCAGTTATGAATCTACCAAATAAAACTCAGTGTTTATGGCGTGTGAAATACCAACGCTGAAAATGTTAAAAGTGATGGATGATATCATATTAAATACCGTCGGTGTTACGTTTTGCTGCGTGTATGTGATTCAAAGTAATTTGAGAGGTGTTATGCCGACGCGAACTCTTTGCAAAAAGCATTTAATATAAGTACCTACTAGTGTCTATCACGATGTGTTTTTCGTATAATATTATTAGTAGACTTTTCAAGCTAGCCCCGGATATTTCTACTACTAGTAACGTTTTTTATCACATCTCCTATCTACACTAGTATTTTCCTAGTGAGGATAGATGTCATAAAAAACGCTACATAAGTTGCACATAGGCATAGATTGTGATGGGAATCAGAAAACCACATTCTTAACTTGATAGCTTAAGTTGTGTAAGGTAGCTTAACTATTAGTAAGAAGATGAAATGTATCCCTGTCTAAGGAGCAGAAATAATTACGTAAATGTAGAGTCCATTTAAAGAGTACAGAAATTTTCAACAAATGAGTTGAATGTTAGCAAGAACAAACAAGAAGGAAATAGATAGATTGAGAAAACCTTATTGCACAACCAGGTGAAAGAATTACACATAGTTTAATATTTTGTATATTGTATTCAGCCTATACGTTCACTTTAGGGCAAATGCCTTCTTTCAGAGAGAGAGTATGGGCTTAGTCACCACGCGTGCCTACTGCGGATTGGCAATTTCAAGAGCTGAAGTATGTGAACATCTCTGCTCTGACACTCAGGTTTCCTCACGATGTTTTCCTTCACAGGTAGCGAGTAGTATTCCTACTATAACTTCACAAATGTACGTTGTAACTTTGAAAACAAAGTCATTGGTACATGCCGGGATTCGAACCCATGACTTCCCGAATGAGAAGCCGGCGTCCTACCGCTCCGCTACCACCGCACATAGTTTAATATAATTAATATATTGTTTTTTCTGAGTAGAAGAGGCCAAACGTAGTCGTTAACTCTGAATATTATAAACAAGACTGTTAGCGTTAGTTGGCAAAAAATAGAGACCTATAAAGTAAGGAGAATGGGTTAAGTATTAGAAGCATCTCGTCGTCGTTGGCTTCGCTCGCAGCTGTAGGTACGGGTTGTGAGACTGGGTCTCTTGTCCCGGGCTTCTTCTCCGGAGGTATCGACCCCCGGGTGATTTAGGCCGTCTAGGCTCTGGGGGGTAAGTTGTTGCCGCTCCCCTGCTTCGTCCCGCCCAGGAGGAGCGAGATGTCCTTCCACTGAGCGGGCACGTTGGGGACGGGTGGGAGACTTCGCCGGGTTCACATCTCCTGATGAAAGGGCGGTGGTCAGGTCCCTGAGGAACTGCACCACCCACTCACGGTGGTCTTCGGTTTGCCGCTCTAATGCGGCTTGGAGGGCCTCTATAACCTCCGCCGTACTTTGGGTGACGGCGGGGGTGGAAGTGGCGCGGGATGCGGGGATGGCTGGCTCTGCTTGCGGGTCAGCTGTCGGTGGCAGCGATGGGGCGGCCCTCTCCCTGCGCGAGCGCTGGGGCTTGGGCGGCTCTGGGGCGATGTTGGCGGCGGCGGCGGCGGTGGCGGCAGTAGTCGCTGGGACTGCTTTTGGCAGGGGTGTCGAGGAGGCGGTGGGGTGGGTGGAGCCCTTCTTCCGTCTTCCTCGCCTCCTTCTTCTCCTGCGTGGGGCCTCTGCTCCTCGCTCGGTCGGTCCGTTTGCCGGCGTGGGGCCGACAAGGGCCGTATTCGGCTGCATCTATGTAAAGGCCTTCCGGCAAACGTTACAAAAAGAAACAATGCCTGTTCCATCCGCATAACAATTTGGTGAGGTAGGTACTTAGGGAAGTAAAACAAAAGCAATATTTTGCGCATCGAAAACGGATTGTTAGTGTTATCATTCATGGAAGGTATTTCAAGTGTCCAGTTTAAAACACTTGGTGTTAAATGTGACCTTACAAAAACGATTCTGTTTTAATGCGCAAGACATTGTTTTTATTTTATGCATCAAAAACGAATCGCTTTGTCTAATATTTGCTAGCAGGCACGCAAAAGTGGTGTTCGATCTCTACTGCATTGAAAACTCATTCCTCCACTTCTTCAGTTCCAACTGTCGTGGTAGCACTGCAAGCCAAAAGCGTAACCACAAGTTTTTCTGTCATACCCACTGC
Organism: Yponomeuta evonymella; assembly: GCA_963969515.1. Classification (NCBI taxonomy): domain Eukaryota; kingdom Metazoa; phylum Arthropoda; class Insecta; order Lepidoptera; family Yponomeutidae; genus Yponomeuta; species Yponomeuta evonymella. The sequence goes on along the minus strand of OZ018361.1, from coordinate 1,792,099 downwards.
TGTTAACGCTACCACCAAAGCATTACGCAGCTGGTCGGTGTAATTTGGTATTCTTCTTTAATCTTCACTAAAAGCCGCTGTATCGAATTAAACGCCTAAGAACAACTGCCTCCGTCACCAGACAAGACAAAACCAACCCAACCGCCTTTGCAATACGGAACTGTTTGTAAACTTACTTTTTAACCAAGTTATGAAAGCGTTTACATCAGGGTAGAGTATGCTCTAGCAGCTTCGTAATAAGAGTGAAAATAAAGGTATTTTAAGTTGGTTGTCCGTATGGGCTATCGATGATCGGTCACGACGGGGCTCTCCTGATTATTATCAATTAGAGACGGTCCATCGGCCCGCGCTGGGCGGATTATGCGGGATTGTACTCGGTGTGCAGTTTATTATACCACAAATCATGTTACGCATTAAAATACCGAAACACCGAAGGCCAACTAGGTAAGAATATTCTAACCGCTGCCTGCTGGACATGAGGCTCCCATAAGGCACGGCACTTCTTTCTGCCCTCAGAAATCAGAAATCAACAATTTATTTCAACGTAAACAATTTACATTCTGTTTGCTGAATGTCAATTTACTATGTTACCGTTGCCTTTGGGCCGCATTTGTAGTGGAGAAAAAGGCAGTGGAAAAAAAATCCACTCTTGACTATTTTTTCTCAAATCATCATAAACTGAATACATCAGAGCCTACAATGTTAAGCTTCCGTGATTGCCATCAATAACTATCGTTTGTATCTTTCACTTATTGGAAGTGGTTTGATTAGTGATACTGCGGAATCGGTTTTAAGATTTTGCATTTTTTCCATAACACATTGTAGATAGATCTCTGGACGTGGTCGATAGCACATCAACCTTTCATAGTTCCAAAGTTCATACTGTAAAGGTTGATGTGCTCTCGACCGTACCTACGCTGTGCTATCGTCAAAGTTTCCTATTGCATCTCCCGCCGCCACGAAAATGACCAGCGAAACTGTTGTGTACCGGCGGAGTGCGGGAGATCAGAAAGATTAATTACTAATGCTATCTTAGTGTATTTATATGTAGGTATCTCCGATTGCCTTTAAACTCTCGTCAGTCGTCATCATGTTGTAATTTTGGTTTACGTTCCCTCAAAAGTCAAAACGTAGGTACTATGGTCCAACGTACAAACATAAATAAGCTCACGCCTGTATCCCAGAGGGGTAGGCAGAGACCAGGGACTGCCACTTGCCACGATGCTGATAGATGGCCCAATGACTGCCAAAACATTATTTATACACGGGCGGTTATGCAACAAAACTTTATAGATATCATTTTATAATGTGCAATTACGGTTAGTCAAAATGTGGATAGATAGAGATAGAGAACGCTTTATCTTACATTAAAAAAAATTTACACAGGTTGACCTCTCCTTATGTGTCAATTTATTAATGGATTAGCAGTTAAAATATTAGGAATAAGTCGGTCAAGATTTGGTGCAGGTAAGAGATTCGTAAAGCTACAATTCGTAGTCTATTATGACAATTCGAGATACATTGCGTAGTAGCGTTTACTTGTCAATCTTTGGGTTCATCGACCTTACAATGTACATCAAATTGTCAAAATAAACCACGAATTTTATGTCTATCAAACAGGCCCCGGGTCAACCTTGACATTCGTGTACTCTATTCGGAAACGTCAAGAGCGACTTTACAACAAACGGCAGCACACCAGCTTTTCACTGTTAATTCCCCCTATGAGCTTAACTTTTTAAATGACCCGCTCATAATAGAGAGAAATACATAATCACCATTAATCTACTTCGTAATGTAATGCGAGATAATAACTGAACAAAAAGAACGTGATTTGTGTGGCTGTACCACTGAAGCTCTGGTTACCAAACTCATGAAGCTGACGGTGTGACAAATGGGGTCACCAGATTCTTTTTTTGTTTAAAACCTGTCGGATAGCCCGAAGCGATCAATGGGTCGGCCGAACGCGTAAATTGTAAAGTATGTACTTATTAATAAAAAAGATTATTCGTCTATCGGTGATTCGGTATCGAATGGACCAGTTTTAGGAGCTAATAATTTTTTTAAGTTTTATATGCAATTTGTAGTATGAATGGTGCTTAATTAAGGTACTTATATCTTTAGGGTTCCGTACTAGAAAGAGAAATAACGGAACCCTTATAGGAGCACTTTGTTGTCCGTCCGTCCGTCCGTCTGTCAAGACCTTTTATTTAATGCGTGTACGTATCGAGTTGAAATTAAAACCATATACCTACGTACTCAGTTCTACAGTCCCTTGAAGCTGTGAAAAAATCAAACTTCTAAGTTAACGTAAAAAAAGATATAGCCGTTTATGCCGCAAATTACGTATACGTGTAACGTATACTTTCCATAGACATAAAACTATGAAATTCGGCAAGTAATATAGTCTTACTACAAGTACAGAGAAAAATCTGAAAACTTTACATTTGCAATTAAATCATGAAAAATTAGTCTTGGAAGTTCGGAAAAAGCTCGAAAAAAACTGCGAGACTCGATTCCTGAACTATTTATAATATGTAAGTATATACCTACAAATTTGTGCGGAACCCTCGGTGGGCGAGTCCGACCCGGACAGTTTCTTTACTCTTACATCGTTTTTACGGTTCTAAGCAGATTCTTAGCCTATGTTGTCACCCGTATTAAAATACGTCTCAAACGCGCGCTTGACGTTGCCATTCGAGGTGGCGATTAAGCTCATACTCCTTTTCTCTCTCTTAGAGGACCTTGCCCTAGAGTGAAACGTTTACACGCTGTTTATATTATGCTAGCCAGAAGCCAGGAGTCACCTAATCCATACTGACTCGACTCCGGACGCATCCTTTGTGTGTCCTATATGCAGTAGGGCGTGCCGCTCACGAATCGGACTTTGTAGTCATTCCAAAGAGTGTAACTCTTAGCGCCCGTTATAACCGTTTAGCCCAGTGTCAAACTATACTTGTAACCATGGTAACTCCAGGTTTAACCGGTGAACCCCGGGTTAGTGGGACGGTGCAAGTGGCGCTTGGGACCATGGCCCACGGAGACTTACTTATAAACGCGATTCGAACGCGGTGTACCCGCGCGGGCTCGGTGCCTCCAACAAAGGGAAGAAAACATTATGCTATGCTGCAGCGCGTTCGCATCGCTTCTCTCAAAAATGTCACAAAACGCGACTCAAAAGTCTTCGTAGGCGATGGCTCTTAGACACTGCTTAAATCGTCCGTAACGGACGCAAATACCTATGATGATAATGCTAAGGTCGAGAGAGAAAAACCTCTAGTCGTAGACTCGTAGCACATATCTAGACATTTAGAAACAGCCTTACGTCTTGTAACTTCTTGTTAAACGTTACACAAAAGCTTTTCCAAGCGGCGGCGTATTTATAAACCACTCTCCTTCCGTCCATCAAGCGGCGGCGGGCGCGGCGATTCGCACGTCTAGCGGCGTGTTTTAGAATAATAAACAGGGGCCGGACTTGTGTCTCTATATATTGCGTTTTCTGCTAAGTCTGTCCGTATGTTTGTAACCTGAGTCGTCAGTTCTTGAGATCCACTATAACCTAAATAAGGATAGCCTTAACTAGTGGGAACATTCGAGATACCGTGGGAAATGTCCGTATGACGACCGCATTTCAATCTTTACACTTTAGTTCTTGTGGGTTCGATACCCATAGAAGATTGCTGTACTTGACTTGTATATATGGCCTCGCTCTGGGTGTATGTCTGTAATATCCTTGCCTGGTTACCATCGCACAGGGTATCCTAGTTTGGGACCAAGACAAGTGATTATCTAGTCGCCAATTCGCCCGCAATGAACTGAGCCATAGAGTTCATTGGTGTAAAGGTTAATGTGCTGTCGACTATACAAACTATACTCTATTTTTGGCGTAATGAAACTCTTGGTACATAAATTACCCAAGAAATCAGCTATATTCAAGACTGACCTTGTTATAAGGACTTCTTTTGCTCAAAATTTGGTAAACAAGGTATTATCTGTGTAAAATCAGCTCAAAGGTCTCCTGTGTTCAAAATTTCATCCAAATCCGTATATTTATGGTTGCGTAATAAATGTTCAAAAATCGGTAATTCTTTATAAAGTTTTTGGCAATTTTTTATTTAAAGTTCGACTATTAATCTCACTACCTCACTGTTTCAACTGTAAACTGTTGCTTATATATATTTAATTATGATTAATTTTGTAGGTACCTATTCATGTATATTATGTACATGTAAACTGCTGCTTATATGTATTTAATTATGTATTTATTTTTTAAGTATTCATTATTGGTACAATATGTAGATAATTATAAATACTTATATTCATGTAATCTCTCGCTATACATATTTGTTACTTCACATAGCATTATATTTCAGATTCTCTTATTTATGTACATCCATCTACCGACTATATTCTTGCTGTAATCCACTCCATGCAAAGGTTGTCTGGAAGAGATCGCTCTAAGCGATAAGACCGCCAATGTATACTACTACTTAGATATAAAAAACTGTTTGTAATATCTTTCACCTGGTTGTGCAATGAAGTGTTCTCTATCTATTTATTAGTGCGATTTCTCGTGATTACGATGACAAATCCTTTACACACAATAAGTGTGAAAGATTTGTGTAACATGGGCGTAGCCGCGCGCAAAACCTAGCAGAACAATAAACAGAGGCCTACTGTGCGTGCGCCCGCGCAGTTTTCTTTATAAACAGAGTGGAATCACTCAACGCGGGAGAGATCCTCAAATGCTGCGCGCTGTTTATGAAGCGGTAAAACACTTTGATGTAATGGCCGCGGTAGGGTTGCTACGCGTTTGACATCATACATACATAAACTCACGCCCGTATCCCAGAGGGGTAGGCAGAGACCAGGGACTGCCACTTGCTACGATCCTGACAGATCACTTTCGCTTCCTCAACATTCATAAGTTGTTGCATGCGCGCACACCGGTTTTGGGTACTTTTTATCTTGCCCTTTGGTAATACATCCGCGTTACGCGTTTGAATCTTTGTAAAATGGGAGTAGTTTTATAATTCGCCAAAAATCCTTGGTTTCAAACTAAGATACTCTTTTTATACCACAGAGACTAAGTTAGGAGTTTTTTGATAATTTCTCCAAAAGTATCTAGCTCCTGAAATAGACAATGGATGTTTAACATTTTACACTCATTAAGTCGCAGTTTCTGGGCTTTTTTGAATATTAATTGTGACTTAGATTTCAGACTTTGACACTGTGCTTTGACACTGGAAAACCGACAAACGAAACTAAGAATACATAGCTACTTGTATAAATAGGAAATAGGTTAGTTTTCACTTAACTTCTTGCTTTAAATCAATTGTCATTTGGTGCTAATAATTGACGTTCATTAAGTAAACATTCTGTTTTTATAATGAATAAAAATATTTGAACTGAATTGAATTGAATGCACTGTTATTAGCTATGTTATGAATAAGATATTTATTTCAAATATTTTCGAGACAATAATCTAAAAGTGTCAACCCTAACGCGCATAGCATCGGGCACTTCAAAGCCCGTCCAAGCAGGCATGCGTTACTATACACAGACTAACTACATTCTATAACTGGTCTTATCGCTGTCATCTATCTGTAGGTACCGGGAAAGACTTGCGAGAAATGCGAGCTGCTTTAGCGAAATATTGCGCATTGAATTCCAAACTTGTTGCTGTAGAATAGCGCTCAATATTGTTTGTTTGCTTAAAGCTATTGACCGCCTGCAACGGACGTTTCTCAGTGAGGCTACAAGAAGGTTGACGATACGATTGTCGAGACATTAAGTGACTTCTTCCGCGAAACTCTTCCACACCAATTCACCCATATTCGTCCACTACTGCACATATGCTACCCCCAAGGCACATTGCGCCAGATCTTTCCGTCCACAACAAGCAATACGTTATACGAGTTGGAGGAGACTGCTTTATATACCATCACTAGGCATTAAGATTTCTTTCGAGCGTCGAAGACGGGCATCGTTATCTTTCTTAACTGCATTTTTCCACCAGCTGCACTGAGAACTGAGACGTTTATTAAAAAATCAAAGTCTCAGTAAATCTCAGATTTATGGAGCAATAAAACACGAAATCGGGGCCGAGGACCGTCGGACGTGCATTGGCGGATAATGATCTCAAACGCGGCTCGAATTAACCGCTCTAGGGTTTGGAACTTTTTGTTTTCGTCTTACTACCGATTTTCTCGTGTTTCGGTGAAAACTCCCAAGAAATAAAATGTCTGCTTAACTTCTACATGGTCTTTAGGTATTGTCCAAAAGTCGTGGGAGTCTCAAACTTATTAGTTTAACGTCGCTGTACCTACATTTGATCGCACATTTTTTTCATTAACTCGTCAACTATTTTTTCCATTTGTGCACTTTGCATCAAATACTTTCTACATCTAGGTCCAATTTTATACCGAATAAAATATGCCACAAACCTAACTACACATTTACAATCGAAATTAACTCTACAGACTCAATAACTGTGAAGAAGCAACACGTAGTGTCTTCGCGTAATGTACCGTGATGAAGATCACAGTCTTGATCACAAACAAAAGACAGCCGGGCTTCTCTTGGAAGTGCTGTGTCAATATAACATCTGCTCGAACTCTTTGAAGTCTCAGCGACGCCTCGAAAACAATCCTAATGTCACCCGGCTCGGTCACCCGCGATCACATCAAAGGGATATTTTGGAAACATCTATCTACCGTCTCTATTTATAACCAGTCATACTATACTGGCGTCGCATACGTATCAGTATGAGAAGATATTCTTATAGATAGAAGATTGGCTGGCTCATCGAATGTATCTTCCAGGCTTTAGCGTACTGGTAAATATCTGTAACAGAGTGAGAGTAAAGTGGTAATAATCACTACGGTTTGAGTCATAGATTGATTGATAAAGTTGATTGATATTGTAATTACTTTGTATCTCCCATGTGTCGTGCCCTCCTTCATACTTCAATGCAGATAGGTTGCGTACACACTGGAGCGTCGTGATCAAAGCGAACACCGATATAGACACGCCTTTATTGTGACAGCGCAATCAAAGAGGCCGCGGGAGTTATTAACATGCTATAGGACATTCTCGACTCGGTGCGGGATTTTAAAGGCTCGTTAACAGTTTAAGGACTAAAATAAACTTCAGTTTCATGTTCATAGTGCTGTTGAAACATAATAGTTTTGAGCATAAAGGCGTCTCGGCTCACACAACAGTTTGCCCTTTGGCATACATTAAGTACGTTAAATTTTGAAACATTTTTAACTTATACGCATTTAAAAAAAGCAATATCTCTCTAACCTGCCATAGATAATAGGTTTATGTACGTATAACTATATATGTATATGTAAGTATATCATCTTATTATTACTTATTTATGTCGTAAGAAATATTTCTCCCTTCCTCCCGTTATCGAAATTTAAACACAGGGTGCTAAGGTTGGCTGGAAGAGATCTCTTTTAGAGATAAGTTCGCCTTTGTAATAATTATATGTAATTATTTTTCTAATTTATGATTTGCAATAAAGAATATTCTCATCATCATCAACCATTCGACGTCCACTGCAGGACGTAGGCCTCCCTCATGGTTTACCAAGCTTCCCGGTGTTGTGCCGCCCGCACCCAGCGACTCTGCATACGCATTTGGCGCAAAAGAATGGACAGTCGATAGCACATAAACCTTGATAGTTTTTAATGTAAAACTACGTAGCTGTTGCCCGCGACTTCGTTCGCGTGGTAATTTTGATGTGTATTTTCCGGGATAAAAAATAGCCTATGTGCTAATCCAAACTATAATCTATCTTTGTGCGAAATTTCATCCGGATCCGTTCAGCCGATTTTGCGTGAAAGAGCAACAAACATCCATCCGTACATTCGCGTTTATAATATTAGTAAGGATTGCTCGTGACGTACAACCGAGTATAGTGTTCGCTTGCACACTTTGCAGAGGTTTATGTCATGTCCACAGCGCAGGTACCTACAATTATGCACCTATTTGGAAAGAAATAGCGTCAGTTTAAAAGACATTTTATTAATTTATACATAATGAAATGTATCTCGTAAAGAACTACAAATACTAAAAACTAAAGATTTCGGTATTTTGTAAACTCTAAGTATTTAAACTTTAAAGAAATCTAAACTATGACGTTCTCTGCAGGTGGCTCATAGATGCCCAAATATAATTATAGGGTGTATTGTAAAATCATTCTTTCCAATTTATTGTCTACAGTAACTGTAAATTTTGTGTTTGATGAAGCATAAAATCCATACACTTTTTGTTATGTTGTATCTATAGGCGAGAATCTGTTATTAGCCCTGTAAGATCAACTAAGTATAGATTTTTAGGCTGATGATTCTCCAATGTGAATACATAAGCAGCCTATATACGTTCCACTGCAGAGCACAGGCCTCCTCTCAGGAGAGAGTATGGCTTAATCACCACACCGTGATGATGCACTATCCAATGTGATTAAATAAATAAAATAAAATAAGTAATCTCTTAAATTTCGTGGGTTCGATTCCCGCTGGAGCTGCGTGTGCGTGTGACAATGATGCTACAGTCTGGGTGTAAGTCTGTGATGTTCCTGGATGGTTACCATAGCCAAGTGTCTTGTAGTTTGGGTCCAGGATAAGCGTTTGTGTTGTGTGGTAGTTATGTTCTTTGGAAACTCTCTAAAAGTACAATCTAGGCAGATACTCTACATAGACAACATATGATAACATCTACCACGTGTTGGTACATCAAACCTCCCTCTGAACGCAACAAGCGTGACATTCCTGTCCTCTCTGCTAGCAGCAGAGCTCGTCTCACACCGTAACACGCGTCACGGCCCATGCGCACGCTAGCCCGCCGTGACACCGTGACGGACGGATCAAAGAACCGCGCCCTACTGGCTTAGGAAGTTAGGTCGGTAGGATCGTAGTTAAAAGTTGGCTACTCCACTTTACTGCAGCAAATAGGAGTACTTACTGATAAAAAATACCTCGTAGCGGAACAGTTGTTGCTGTAGCTCATGAGCAGCAAGCGCTAAAATCAAACTAATGTCGAAATACTGTAGATAAGAGCGCAAAATGAGTGCAGGTATTTTCTCTACAGAGTGGTCCGTGAAAGTATTTGTTGACATGACCTCTACTGTGTCTGTGTCCCGTTTTTCGGGTAAGTTTCTCGGACCTGACTTCAGAATTATGATGGAAAATTGACTCAGATTTATTGTACCAAGGATGTTAGTAAGAACTAGCGGTCACATTGCTGGCTGAGTCTTTTAAGAATAAGAATAAAAATGTTTACTGCCAAAAATTACATGCGCAAAAAGAAAAAAAAGAATCTTACAACTCAACTTAAAATAAAAATAACAAATTTAACTTAAAAATAATTACTTTTTTTGGCAATAAGAAGCGCGCTCAGCAGAGCGGTGTCGCTAGATTTTAAAAATAAAACTAGCGGCGCTGATTTTCAGCGTGTCCTTTAACTCTTTGACTTATGTCAATCGATCGGCCCGTATTCGTCCACTGCACATCTTTGTGCAGTTGGCCATCCTCATCAAGCCGCCATCTTTTTATAACACTACCAAATATTCTTTTTCCATCTACCTATGGCTAGATAGCCACCTTCTTAAAAAAAGGGGCTCGTTCGTGCTAGGACCAACTGTACCAACTGCCGTGTTTATTTACAGCTGACGTGTTCATTCATGTTTTATGTCTGTCACCCCTTCAGTTTTGATGTCAACGGCTCGGATGACTACGTCACGGGCGAGCGGGGTGACTAATTACTACAGTCATCCTTTTTTAGAACTCCCCGTAGCATAATGAAGTCGGTACGTAAGGACACGTTGCGCTTTACTGACGATTAAACTTAAACTCTACTTTCTTCACGATAAGATCGAAAGTTCAAAGTGAAGCATAGGCAGTTTCCTCATGATGTTTTCCTTCACTGTTAGCGAGTGGTATTGCTACTATAATTTCACAAATGTACATAACTTAGGAAACAAAGTCATAGGTACATGCCTGGGTCTCTCGCTTCCGAGTCCAATGTTCTACCGACTAGGCAACCACCGTCGAAATTTGATAATCGTCTTATAATTTTAAGAATCACCTCACAAGCAAAGTACGCCCCGATCAATTTACAAACCTCCCAATAGGAAGAATAGTTCAACACAAACAGCGCTAAGTAATAAAGAGTCGCCGAGTAAACACTCAGTGACATAGAGTCAATAAGAGGCGAGGCTACAGCGTTCCCTTGTTCGCGGTCTACAAACATCCGATACCACTTAGCTTTAAGAGGGAATTAGGCGGGTTAGTTGAATCGCTTTGTTGTTGCCTCCGAAGGTCTCTGGTTCGAGTTCCGGTGGTCACAAAGGGCTTGAAAAGGGGCCGTTTATTGTTTATATACTATATTTTATAAGATTTGACCTCGGTTTCTCGTACGCTAACAATCTAGTTATATAATGTTATCTAAAAAACCGGCCAAGTGCGAGTCGGACTCGCGCACGAAGGGTTCCTTACTAGTATCTATATAACATTAGACACAAAGATCGAGAAAAAACGGCAAAAAACCACGTTTATTGTATCCCATAAATAGCCCCCCTTAAATATTTATTTTATTTTAATTTCATTATTTATTTTTCAAGTCAATATAGAACTAAATATTCTGTGTTTATTTCAAGCGTCTACCTGTTGCCGTTATTAATATCAAGCAAAAAAAGGCAACAGAAATATATCATCTGTAAAAATTCCAACTGCCTAGCTATCACGGTTCGTGAGATACAGCCTGGTGACAGACAGCCAGACGGACGGACAGTGAAGTCTTAGTAATAGCGTCCCGTTTGGCACCCTCGGGTACAGAACCCTAAAAATCAAATGTAAATCAAACAAATTCAACTTTTCAAGCTGGAATCAAATCAAGGCTCGTTCTGCTCCAAAACACCGATACAGTGGATGTTTGGCTTTGCATGCAAAGTTTGTACATTATGCCTAACTCTCAATTCCGAAGTTTATTTGAATACCGTAAAGTTCTAAATGTTATTTATGCATGTACTGCAGTGAGCTGTGACGTACTACAGAAATTCTAGATCAGCTCCCAAGAGACATGCCTTGCTTTATTCAGAAGTGGGATATAGTTATTCCAAGACACGCTCCTTTCTCTGACACAATAGATTTACGTGACCACATGCATTTACTTCACTGTCGTCCGCACAAATAAGCATGTCTGTATGTTTGATACCGAAACACATTTGGTAGAGACACTTTTATGGTCCCATAGCAGAAGGGTGGCAATAGGACCTACAAAGGGCATTTTATTAAGTAGCCCCGTACCTCCCCAATACAGGAGGTCAAGGATATGGGCATCCATCAGAAAACACCAACCACCCGTCTATTCCCTGACGTGGTCAGGGCCAAATCAAAGATCTCAAACAGTTCCTCTCAAAACCCGCGTCTAAACCGGCTCCACATTCACATGTCCCACCCCGCTCGTCAGCCATCCGTCCGCGTCAGGACAAAAACGGGTCGCGGCTGTGACCTTGCCATTGTCTTTTGTCGTTCCCGACGTTTTGTGCTCGACCGCAGCGAAGATTGCTCCAAAGCCTTGTGTGCGGAGGTAATAATTCTGCGGAACGTATTGGTAGAAGTAAAAGGTAAAATAGTAAGTCTTACTATTTTACCTTTTACTTTTTCTTAGTAGGAAGTAATAGTAAATAGGAAACAAAGAAACCCGATTGCCGGTTTGAGTTAAGCACACAGATCTTTTTGGCGGTAACGTGAACATAGTCACAGATTGTTTGCACATTGCTTACCGTCTTTACGGTGTATGTGTGAGTAGTTGATGTAGTGTGACGCGTAGTGATGTGCAAAGTAGAAAAGATTTAATCAGTCGATTAATAAGTTCCGACTAGATGCATGAAAGAGATAACCAAAATTTGCTGGTACATACTTCGACATAAGTCGGCATAATATTATATATAAGGCTAATGCAATTAATCTTGAAATGTATTTTTATAGGTTGCTATAATAATGCTGCCTGTATACGTCCTCCCGTAGGGCACAGGCCTTAATGCCCACGCGTGCCAACCGCGGATTGGCAATGTTAAGCGCTGAGGTATGTGAACAACCGAGACACTCAGGTTTCCTCGCGATGTTTTTCCTTCACTATTAACGAGTGGTATTTCTACTATAACTTCACAAATGTACGTAACTTAGAAAACAAAGTCATTAGTACATGCCGGGATTCGAACCCACGACCTCCCAAGTGAGAAGCCGGCGTTCTACCGCCCCGCTACCACTGCTAAAAGGTTGCTATGATTTTTTAACTAAAACTTTCGTAAGCAGTACACATTATTAGCTTAAAAATCTAGTAAGTGAATCCGCAATTAAGCCAATAAGGTTGTCACTGACCATAAACAAAAAAAAAAGTATACGTGGCAAGTCTTACAAAAAAATATTACGTATTCAACCAGTGGTACGTCCCTAGTGACTTCCCGCACAGCTCCCCTTTGACACCTAAAATTAGTCATTGCGCAGGAATTGACGAACTTCACTCAGCCGCCAAAAAGATTTACGCGGACTATACGCGGTACGTTACACGGGATGACACAGATTGTAGCAACACCACTTGTTCCTAAATCTACTTATATTATATTTACCCCTGCTTCTTAAAGAATTGAGCAAGGAATGTTGCGTTGGTTTGGACATGTGGAGAGGATGAAGGAAGAAAGATTGACGAAACAAATATCTCGAGCGAACGTGTGTGGAAGGGCCGGTAAGGGACGACCCAGACGGAAATACTTCGACCAAATGGGGTTGTATTCCTGTAAATTACGGACTTGAAAAGACTAAGTTTAGAGTTTTTTTGTCCATTTTTTCTCCAAAATTATCTAGATTTTGAAATGGACACCTAGTTTAACTTGTAACGTTCATTAAGTCGCAGCTTCTGTGCTACTTTGAAAAAAAAATTTATTTTGATTTTGAAAAGGGCAAGATAAAAAGTACCCGAAACCGGCGTGCGTGCATGCAACGACTAATGAATGTTGAGAAAACGTAAGTGATCTGTCAGGATCGTGGCAAGTGGCAGTCCCTACCCCTCTGGGATACAGGCGTGAGTTTATGTTATGTTATGTTGTTCTTAAACACTAACGGTCTTGTTTATAAAAACACGATTCCTTAAAACACTCGATAAAAGCGGATTAAAATAGTCTGTGTTGGATATTTTACAAGGAAAAGACCTAATCACAGATTAAATAATAGCCTCTGAGGAGTGCTTCAGAGGAATCTTATTTCTGTAAATAAGGCCGAAACAAACTGTTAATCCACTGTTAACAGCTATCAGTTGGTTTTTAGCGTTCCCTAGTCGACAAGGAACCCTTTATAGTTTCGCCATGTCCGTCCGTCTGTCCATCTGTCTGTCTGTCTGTCCGCGGCCTAGCTCAGAGATGATTAGTACTAGAAAGCTTAAATTTGGCATAGACATACATTGTATATTAAGCACGCCGACAAAACGGTAGAATAAAATCTTAAAACAATTTTTTTTAGGTAGGTGTAGGGGGCTACACCTAAATTAGAGTGGTGCGGGTAGGGTCGCTAAGTTAAAATACTTAAAATATTAAGAGCTGTAAAAGACTGATTGTACACCTAAATTATAGGAGCGTAACGCCAATAAACTGCACCGCAGTTTGGCGAAACTTGTAAAAAAAAAAATGTAAAGGTCTTTATTAATTAAATAAAAAAATGGGATACATTTTTTTTCTCGCCTACACCATAGTGTGGATTACCGTTAGATTGGTCGTGTAAACATATTGTGGGTGTAGATCATTTTATGATCTACGGTTTCCGTTTGCGAAATATTAAGCTTTAAAGCGCAATTTTGTTGTCCGAGTAGGCATCCCCCCTTCTCCTGGTTAACCGGTTGACTGTAAAATCGTGAAAAAACTCAGGGTAGTAGCACATAATAATGAACTTAAAAGGAGAACTATCACGGCTAAGTAGGCTTTACAAGTTGACGAGTAATAGGCGACCAATTTATAAAAGGAAAACTTCGTACAAAATCCATTGAAAATTACGTTGATGAAGTTGTTAGATCTGTAAAGCAGATGAAACCTCCTCTTTCTACGGAACCCTACTTTGCGCGTGGCCCGATACGCACTTGGCCGGTTTTTTTTTGACAGTAGATTAAATTGTGCGAGAAAGATAAGTGCAAGTATGTATTAATAAAAATAAAATGTCATATTAGCATGGTTGTTATTTGACAGGTTTGACATCCTCTCTAACCCTTACGGATTTTCTTGGGAGGTTTCGCAAGTTTCCTAGCTCCCCTTCTGTACGTTATTATTTTGCGCCGGAGTGCAAATTAGCCTCGACAGGTTTCTTGCGCTCTTTATTGCGCTCTCGGAACAAAACACCCGGGGATATTATTACCCTTATGAAAGCCGCAGCCAAGGCCCCATATTACCTACGTTCTGCCGCACTCGTGGCCCGTTTTCCATGGCGGTTCCACAATTGGCGGTGTTGTGTTCCATTCTTTTCATTGTTTGCTGCGTCTGTCTGACTGTGACCGATGCAATGTGAACCTTTAGGCACAGTACAAATAAAGAAAAAGAAAAATAAGTAAATTGTACGAATAAACTACTTTAGGTACGTTCAGACGTAAGTGATATTTAAGTTAAATCGCTGCGCCCGCGCCTACCTGCTACAGTAAATGTGTATCCTCATAACAACGGGCCGCCGGCCGGCGACGTGCGGCCGGCGTCAAGATATCAATCTAAAATCATCCTTAAATACTTATGAAGTTAGAGTCTAAATTCAAGTGAAAAAAAAGCCCGTATCCGTGCCGTGCTCGTCGGCCACAAATGGTCGGGTTTTTTCTCGCCCTAGAATGTATTTAACCTATTAGATTTTGACCTTGAAAAGAACAATTAAAACCATTGTTATGGTCACAGAACATAGGAATAAGGTAGAAAGCGCACGGGGCGGGTGGGGTGCGCGTGCCACGAATTTGTACAAATGATCATATTTTGCAAAAACATACCCAGTCGGCCGCGGAGTCTTACCGAGCATGTTACTGAAGAAAAACTGCTAAAAAAGGGTAAAAAATGCCATCGTGCGCAATTATCACCTGCAGAGCTCGACGCAGAGACGTTAGTCTGACTAATGGAGGGATTTCTTTTAATCGATAAGTAAATTAAACCTTTATTTTGAGTGCTTTGATCGAAAATATTGAAAAGAGTAGGTTTTCCAGCAATAGTGGAAAATATAGCAAGTTGAAGTATACATTGCCGGTGTTGTACGCAAATAATTGCTGCGCCAACGTATTATGTGCGCAAAGAGGAATGCAAAGCAGGTGTGTCTGCGTGAACGATTGACTTCACCATATTCCGTGGTACTTCCCAAAAAGAGTAGCGAAGGGATAACTTATCGATAGTGTTGGGTCAGTTTGTCGTGGTGTTGATATTGTTTCAACTTTGTTATTACGGAATATTTAATTGCTCTTAGAAACCGGCTAAGTGCGAGTCAATATCGCGCACCGATGGTTCAGTACAGACTTGTAGGTATGTAAATAGTTCGTCCATTGCAGGAATCTAGTGTCCAAGATATATATTTTTTGTAACTACTAATTTACGGATTTCGGATTTTTTCCCTTTAATTTTTTATTATAAATTTATTTGCAACTACAGTCACACACACACAAAGCGAAATAACACAACATGAAATAAACATAACAAAAAAAAAAGAAAAAAAAAATAGGCAGAGGTTAAATTGTAAAATTTTTTGCACATTCTGAGACCTAAATTTTGTTTTATGACTTTTTGTAGTCTGAGTTTGAGGCGAGGCGTGTGTGTGACTGACTGCATTGGCCAATTGCAACGCTTGCTTTCGCGGCCTCCGACTCACGCACACATTCATGTATAAGCCTGCGTGCGTATTGCTTAAAGAACGGTGGGGGGTGAAGCGGCGACAGCGGTTCCCGTACAAAATACGCGCTAGGGCCATTCTAACTTATTTTCTCTGTTCTGTGGTTATGGTGGCCCGATCGGATCCTTTGGAATTCTACAGATTAAGGTTTATTTTAGTTTGTAACGTTACGCCGACACGTCTCGGCCCATTGTAATGCGATTAGTCTACAGAGTAAATGGTATTGGTTAGTTCTAGTCTAGGCTAGTTGTTGGGGGACGAAGCAGTTTGTTGCTATGTTTGGCGGGAAGTCACAACCACTACTTTAATTGTTTTCTTTGAATGCCTGAATACACGCCCAGTGTCGTCGGGCCGGTAATGTGTACTAAATTACTTATGTTAGCGGCGGGCCGCGTAAAGAGTGTTCGGTTACGCCGAACACTAGTGACAAATTGCATTTAGTAAAAATTCTGGAATTGACTACAGATGTTTACTCACCGCGTCGAACGTCCGATTCTCTGTCAAAAATAGTAAATTATTAGTTTCTACTTCAGGCCAGTTATACATTGGTAGGTAAAGCTAATTGGTAGGTAAAGGTAAAGCACAGTGCGCCGGCGCCGGTTGTGATCGTATTTCGATCTGATTACAAAAGGAGGCGGCCAGCCAGTGGTATTGTTTTGAGACTGATTGGGTGTCAAAGAAACAGATTTGCATTGTTGGTAGCCGTCTAAATAAAGAATAGACCTACTGTCAGTTAGTTAATAATAACTTAGAAACTGAATTTTGTTTTGTTTTTTACGATTCAGTATCCGAAGGGTGTCAAGGGTGCTTACTGTGCCTTCGACGTATGTCTGTCTGTCCGTCCGGTCACCCGTCCCTCTGTCCATCCGTCCTTTCGAGTTCTGTCTGTCTGTCTGTCTGTCCGACTGCCAGCTTGTCCGTCCATCTATAATTATAACTAACTTTTTCTTCTCTTTGTTTACAGATGGAGTCGTTCTCAAGCGTTCTGTCGAGCGGGTGCTCCATTCACGTCCGCTTCCTACTATGCTCGGCTTTCACCCCGCTGTGCTCCGAGCAAGTCTCGGGCTCCGTGAGCGCTTGCCGAGCCCTCTGCGAAGACGTAGCTGGAGACTGCCAAGAAGAGCTGAAGAAACTCTCCCCAAATGTGATGCTGGACTGCGCAGCATACCCACTAAGAGCTGATAGACGACTCTGCATGAGACCTCCAAATGCCAGCGAGTTGGAGCCCGAACCCCCACCACCGCCGCGCTGGCCTTTCCACGAGCACGATCTGAGAGAGAACGGATGCCCTCCTGCTTACACACGAGCTCCGACAGGGGAATGCTGGCCAGCTTGCGGGCAACATGCCCGCTACAGCCAGGGTGACAAGAGAAGCGCCGAAGTTTGGATGACAATCCTGGCCTGGCTATCGCTGATGTCAACCACGTTCGCTCTACTCACTTTCTGCGCGGAGCCGTCGAGGTATCGTTATCCGGAGCGTCCAGTCGTCTGGATGGCGGCGTGCCACGCGATCGTTGCCCTCGCCTACGTAACCCGCAGCTGGTTGGGTGCAAAAATGGTTTCTTGTGCTGGGACAACGCTTGCCGTTGACGGCCTCGCCTCCCCTACATGCGTGGCCTTCTTCACGTTCACTTACTACTTCACTCTAGCCGCGGACGCGTGGTTTGCCAACGCCTGCGTCGCATGGTACCTCACAGCTGCCAGCGAGTGGTCCACGGAGGCCCTGGAAAGGGCTGCTGCTTACTTGCACGCCGTTAGCTGGGGGTGGGCTGGCGCCTGGACAGCCGCAGCTTTAGCTCTGAGGCGTGTCACTGCCGATGAATTGACTGGAACATGTGGAATTTCTGACGAGGCCGCAGCGGCACTCATTGGGGTTCCAAGAGGAGCGTTGTTGGTAACAGCTGTGGCGCTAGCTATTGGCGCGTGCCCTGGGATTATGAGAGTGCGCAGAGCTTTAGACCCTAGAGGGGCTCGAAGAGTGGGTCGCCTAGCAGCGAAAGCTGCAGCAGCCGGAGTCTTCTACTTCGTTCTGGCGGCGACCGGCACTGGAGCAAGAGTTTTCGAAGCCCGGATGAGAATCAACCAGACTGGTTTGGCCTTGTTAGCTGCCTTGGAAATTCATAACCTGGAAGACACGTTCGGATCGGAAGGTCTGTCAATTTGCCTCTGGTTGGCCTGTGGAATTGCGTCGGGGGCTTGGGCGTGGAGCAAGAAGTCAGCTGGCGTCTGGAAGAAAGCTCTATGCCCACCTCGAAAAACTCCATACTGCGCTCCGCCACTATTGAGACCGCACCATCCGTATTACAAGAGACCGCTGCACGTGTCAAGAGTATGATAATGTGTGGTTGTCCCAGGATATGATGGACTACAAAAAAGGTGTTCTCATAACACTATGTGACCCATGACTCACCTCTAAACCTGTGCCTTGTAAAACTGTGGATTATGGAAAAGAAAGACTTTATATCGGTCCTTCTACTGGTTGCCAACGAAGCCTTTCAAATCAATAGGAAATAAATACTTTCCTTATTATAAAAAATCCTCTAACCATTGCACTGATTAGTAAATTATATTAAAAACTATAATCAAACAATGGCGAAAGGGCCTAACATGGTTTGGATCTTTTGGCAATCTATATTGGAGCGGCTAAATGTAGTTAATACTAAGTTTATTTATGCCTTCTGTGAAGGCACTCTCGTAGTCTGTATTTTTGTAAAGCAATTTATGTAAATAGTTTTGTAAATAACTGATTGATTGATAATAAAATTAAACTGTTGATTTTTTTGCCATACCCGACTCTTTTATTCATCGCCTCAAGGCTTGCGATAAAAGTAGGTAAAAACTACTACTACTTACAATCGACATCTTAACGACGACGGTCTAAATTAAACACAAATTCAATCTGCAAAAAGTAACATCCTGAATGTCAAGGTAGTCGACAGCAGGTCAACGTTAACATTTTTGCAAAGTCACCCGTAATTTATCTGATTAGATGGCACGATGTATTGTCGATGTAGCCACGCTCACTAATAATCTAATCAGCAACCTCCGATATAAAATACTGCACATACAAAAATGCCTCACTCGTCCGTCATTCGAAGAAAATTACAAAAACATTTGTCATTTAAAAAATCCCACGTAGCATGCAAAGAAATTGGCAATTTTCTACAACTGCACGACTGCCTCCACCACCTCAGAATTCACCTGAGCAACAAATTAAACTTGTTGCTCGCAAATATCTCGCAGGCGCTGCTACGAGTATACTTGATCCATTGCTCTTATAAAATTTTCAGGCGTTCAAACTTACTCCATCTATCAATCCAGCCCTCAAATGGAGCACCGATATCGACTTTCACGACGACCACCGACTTTCAATAGGGCGCAGGCCTCTTCCCTTTCACGGCAATCATTGCCTACCAGTGGCTTTGTCTTCGAAGTACGGAATCGGTCTACCTGCCGATCATCGTAGCCACCACTCTGTGACCACTCACTCAAGCATTAATTCAATCTATTTTTAATTGCTTAATCTCCTCCATCCTCCTACGCATTATCAAGTTGGAAACATGGCAATAATAAATTACATCCTGAATTATTCTCGTCTAGTTAAACACATTATCGACAGAATAGTTACAGTGAAATCTTATAATCGATTTTGAACATAAGTTATTTACATAACCGGGGTTATGATATAACTTATGATTAACCATACAGTTAGATTATGTATCTTAAACCATACAAGTCGAACTTTATTTAACTGCTTAGATCCTTATGCAAGGATAGGTAAAAGTAACTGATAGATATTGGTTTTATTCTTTTTGTTGCACTAACCCGTGCCGAGGACAATTTTAAAAACCTATTTAGAGGCTAAAAATTCCATCCATGCCGGGATTTGAACCCGCGACCTCTGGCTCACCGTGCCAGCGCTCTCCCAACTGAGCTAATGGGCAAGTGCAAGCATCGATGAAGTTTCGAGCCTCTATACAAACTTCTCTGTATTACGTACAGGCAGCGACACCTGACTGAAGCGACCAGAGGTCCCGGGTTCAAGTCCCGGCATGGGTGGAATTTTTAGCCTCTAAATAGGTTGTTAAGATATTGGTTTGTTTGTGTGTTTGGGTCATTTATAAGCATGAACGTTCACGGTGTTATTTATAAAAAAACACCATTCCTCTAAAACAATCCTCAAAAGCAGTTTAAATAGTTTGCTGTAAAGTTAGGATGTACACAAAATGTAGTCTGCAATAGAACATAGGCTACTTTTTATCCCGGAAAAATACACATGAAAATTTCCACGCGAACAAAGTCGTGGGCAACATGTAGTCAATAATAAACATAATAAGAAATGCGGCACGGTACATGTACGTCCCACTGTAGGGCACAGGCTTTCTCTGAGAAAGAGCATAGGCACACCACGCTGCACATCGCGAATTGACAATTTCAAGCGCTATGTCGTGGTAGACAGTGATGCTGACGATGATGATGATGATGATGATGATGACGATGAAGATGTAGATGACGAATAATTATAACTACTCTTCCTGTGAAAATTAAACGATTTGTAGCTAACAGTCATATTTTTATCTATACTAATAATAAATCTGTAAGGGTCGGTCATGGAGTAAGTTAGTTTGTTTTCAGAGATATTGTGTTTATAGGCTCAATATATGATACTGAAACTAATTTCACGATTTTTAGAATTTTTTTCTGTATGTGTGTATGTATGTATGTTCCTCCATAACTCTTAAACCAATTATCCGAATTTGATGAAATTTGGTATAAAAACATATAGACATCTGGGACACAGGATAGGCTATTTAAATTCTAGCTCCAGTTATGATAAGACGTGGCCCCCATACAAATGCTGCTTCGTAAAAATCGAAATGTACGCGAACGGAGTCGCGGGCACAGCTAGTATAAAATA
This sequence comes from Yponomeuta evonymella, assembly GCA_963969515.1. NCBI lineage: Eukaryota > Metazoa > Arthropoda > Insecta > Lepidoptera > Yponomeutidae > Yponomeuta > Yponomeuta evonymella. The sequence continues at coordinate 1,771,279 of OZ018361.1, read as the reverse complement.
AATGTACTCACGACCGATACTCTGTATTTTGTGGATTATTTAAGTAATAAATATTGTCATTTCAATGGTTGTTTCTTTTCATACTTTACTATTTACATTACTTATTTATTTAATGTTAGCACAGTACTGCGACTGAGTTATGTTGAGCGAAAGTGACAGGAACCTAAGTGGAACAGCTCGCCCATCGTCCAATGTTGTTATAATACGTAAATAAACATAACTACATATATTCATGCGTGATTAAACGAATTAATTAATTTTGTCGTCCTAAATCTTACAAAAGGCCTTGTGTGCGGCGAGTGGTATTTAGAAAGCAACGTAATTGGGATTCGAACCCACCCACGACCTCTAGAAGAGGAGGCAAGCGTTCTAGCGACTGCGCTATCACCACTTACCTAGCTAGCCAAGCAGTACCGAAAAAGAAGTTGCGTGCAAATATAAGTCAAGAATAAACGGCTACATCCTACACAATACTTCCCCGCAGCTGTAATAATAACTGCTTATAAGGCCGCAGCTCCAGTGAGAAGTTTCTAGTTCAACCTAGAAACGTCCGCAATGAAGTCGGAGGTGGTGCTGCGGCTGGCGTGGCTGCTGGGAGCGGTGGTCGCTGTGCACGATGAAGATGCTAACGTGGACCCGGCTTCTAGGCAGCTCTACGAATACAAGGCCAAGCATCCGGTTAGTCTCACTTTACAGTTCCCCCTGCCGATGCCATGAAGTCGCAGGCGGTGCTGCGGCTGGCCTGGCTGCTAGGGAAGGGACGCTGTGCACGATGAAGATACTGACGTAGACCCGGCTTCCAGAAAACTCTACGAATTACCAGGCAAGGCGTCCGGTAAGGCTCACTTTACGAAGAAACTCCGTATTTTTTTATAAACTTAATTAAGTAAGGGCGTTTATACACGGGCGGCACGCGTGCCAACTGCAGCCGTCGACGCGTACGCGCCGCCCGTGTATAAGCGCCCTTAATTAACCGAATTTTCAACTTAAAGCTATTACATACGAATTCCGAAGAGTAATCTCATTGTGTATCGACGTATTTGATTGTGCATAGTTAAAATATTTCCACCCACTGGAAAGTCAAGGGGCGTCCACGAAATATTGACCCTTGGCGACACACTCTTAAGTGACTCAAAATTACGCTTGACCAGCCAATTTTTTAGCCAGTCCTGAAAATACCGTCAGCTTACGATCCTGCTCATCAGTACAGGCGACACCTTTTACGTGCGTGCTTACTGCAACGAAAATATCAACCTTTACATCCGGGTTGATAGCATGATGCCCACTATCGCATTTTGTTACTTTTATTTAATTTTAATACAATCAGTAGCACAATGACAACTTTTGCATACTTCATACATTAGATCGCACCACGCCCACTTAAATAATTATACAAAGTTTTAGTTTTTTGGTATTGACTGTACAAATCGATGGCAATTCACGCATTTAAAGTATTGCAGACAGTAAAAGTGAGCATTGTGCGACTAAACAAATCTTTTATGGCAATAGGCTTTGTGCTATTTTAGGCATACTTACTGCGATCTCACTTACGAAGGTTTGTATCTAATAATTGGCATTGTGCTCCTTATTGTATTTAAAAATAATAAAAGTGACAATGGGCTGTAGTGGGCATCGTGCTATCAAACCCACGCTACTCCATAACTTTACTGCAAATTGCTTATTTCCTTGCAACTAAAATGTAAAGGTTGATGTTTTGTCGACTGTACGAGGTGACTTGTCCTGCGTGGATTCTCCGTCTCTCTTTCTTTATCAGTAGAAAACGTCGATATTAATTTATGTTTGAAGCTATTTAGTTCGAGCCCATTTCTATGCATTCACCAGTTACTTTGAGGGCCAAAAGTATTGTAGTTACCTAATGCAATTTCAAGTCATGGACTTGCGAAACAACAGTTAATTTCGTCCTTCAATGTTAAAAAAACCGACCGTTCCGTGCCATTTGAATATTTCAATCGTCCACCTGTGGCCGTTATTAATATCCATAGCAAAAAACGGCAAAAAAAATCACGTTTGTTGTATACAATCTCCCCTTAAATATTAATTTTATTCTGTTTTTAGTATTTGGTGTTTTAGCTGCAACAGAAATACATCATCCGTGAAAATTTCAACTGTCTAACTATCACGGTTCATGAGATACAGCCTGGTGACAGACGGACGTACGGGCAGCGGAGTCCTAGTAATAGGGTCCCTTACCCTTTGGGTACGGAACCCTAAAAACGGTGTTCTAGCTTTGTTGAAAGTTGACCATGATCGCACCATCCGTTTTTTGAAGGATGAAGATAAATATTACCAGCACTAACTGCAATAATAATAATTCCACGAGTAGTGCGATCAAGGTAGATCCTACTTGCTTATGATGATCTTTTGCCATCTGACTCTTCTCGGTCCCTAAGTTTTGCAAGATGGTGGTCAATTTCGAAACCGCCAAATATCGCTGCTCCATGGATTTTGGTGATTTGGAACTTTACAATGGAAGAGCGGATTTTTAACGCAATTCCTAATTAACTCGCTGTGACCCAATGGTTGAGTCAATTCAAATTAATCGTACAATTTTCTATGACCAGTTACGCAGAAACGCAGTCGCCACAGTAAGGCCGACCTCACACTTATCCGGATTCAGATGGGGAATAAGACAGGCGTTCAAGGCATAACCGCTCTTATGCCACACGTAACGAGAGCTATGGGTCGGTAAAGACCGATTTGAAGAGCTAGATCATTCAGTAACGCTAATAACTCTTGTAGCGTGTAGCGTAAGAACTACTGTCGATAAATTTGATTTTCATTCTCTATTCTGAATTATTAAGTAAAACATTTCTAAAGTGGGCGCCCAGTGGCCTACAGTTTTTTCGTATCGTTGATTAGAACCCCTCTTCTCCGGAAGATAAAGGATGTTAATAGTCCTATTACCGAGCTGGATACAGTGGTCATGCTAGCAGAACATTGACGCTTTCTTTCATGAAGTACTAAGATGATAATGACTTTTAAATACTCTTTTCAGGTGCCCAAAATTTTGACGACAGGCTCCGGGAGGCCCGTGGAAATCCGCGAAGTAAGCACCCTGAACCGCGACGAACTAACCAACCCATTCTTCATGGACCTCGTCAAGAGTATCTCGAGCGAGCGGGTGCCCAACCGGGAGGTCAACGCCAAGGGATCCGGCGCCTTTGGATACTTTGAGGTCCTCAGCGATATGAACAAATACACCAAAGCTAAGGTCTTTGAAAAGATCGGAAAGAAGACGCCTATCGTCGTCCGAATGGGCACCTCGCAGGCCGAGAATGCCGGCAGCGACTTCGAACCTTTAGGTCTAAGAGGATTCTCTCTGAAGTTCTACACGGAAGAGGGTAACCTCGACTTTCTGAACATCCAAATACCGGTATTCTTCTTCAGGGATCCGATGTTGTTCACGATGACCGCTCGAACGTTGAGGAGGAACCCGAAAACTTACTTGAAGGACTTCACGGCGTTTTTCGATCAGCTTTCTCTGCACCCGGAGGCGTTGCACGGGTTCTTATGGATGGCATCGGAGCTAGGACTTCCCAGGGGTTTCAGGAGGATGAACGGTTTTCCCATACAAACCTATCCGTTGTACAACAAACACGGCGAGGTCTTCTATGCGAGATTCAGCTTTTTGACCGAGCTAGGTTACGACAGCTTCAGTCTAAAAGAAGCCGAAGTGTACGGCGCGCAAGACCCCGACTTCTTCATCCGAGACGTCTACAACTCCATTGAAAACAAGAACTATCCCACGTGGCTCATGAAGATGGACGTCATAACCGCTGAGGCGCTGAAAGAATTGAACTTCGATCCGTTTGACGTGACGAGGCTTTGGGAGAACGGCACTTATCACACCGTGACTGTGGGCCGAGTGGTGTTGAACAGGAATGTGGACAACCACTTCGCTCAAGTCGAGAGGGCAGCGTACAACCCGGCTAACTTGGTACCGGGTATCGACCAGCCTCCGGACAATTTGTTCAGAGGTCGCGTGGTCGCATACTCTACCGCCCACATCCACCGTCTCGGCATCAACAATCAGTACGTCCGAGTGAACCGTCCGCTGCACCTCAACACTTACAAACGAGACGGCCCCGAGCCAACCTTGGACAACATGGGTGACACCCCTGAGTATTTCCCTAACTCCTTCAACGGACCGGTTCCTTACGTGGACTCAGCCAAACCTAACACGAGACTTGTCATCCGACAAACGGAATCTGTCAACCTGGATCAGGCAGCTAGATTCTATAACTCCGTCTTAAAGACGGAAAAGCAGAAGCAAAGATTGATCGATAACATCGTCGATCATATCATCCGCGTGCCTCATCCAACTCAAGAGATGTTCATGAAACTGCTCGATAGAACCGACAAGGAACTTGGAAGCAGGTTTAGATTGACCCTGGCTTATAGGAAGAAGGTCACGAAGCTGCCAAATGTGGTTGAAGATATACCTAAGAAAGATGAGTTGTGAGGAAGTGAACTCGGAGAATCACGAGGTAGATCTTGGGGAAGCTAGAGGAATTTAGTGACGTCATCATTAAGGACTATGGCTACAAAATAGGACAATGCAAATAATTTGGTGGTGTTGTGTAAGTTTAGTCTTTATTTTCCCTAACCTAACCTAAAATACGAAGTAATAAACTTTTCCACATAAATCAAACAGCCTCACTCTAAAGTAGAATACCGTAAAAATTCATATTTTTTTTTTATAAATCGAAAATAGAACAATCACCTCTCAAAATACCTAGAACAAAGGGTTTGTACATGACAAACCCTAACCGACATGTTCCAGAAAATGCAGATTTCTGAAATAACCCTGTATATTTGTATTCTGTTCTGCCATAGGTCTAAAGACGAACCACACAATGTTAAGAACTTGAACATTTAAAATTCTTATTAAAAACCTTAATATATTAACACTTCGGCTGTCCCAAAAATAAACACAGTAAAGGACATTTTTTTTTTCAAAACCGAGCTATTATCACTCTTTGTTACTGGAACCAACTAGTAACCAATAGTGGAAATATTTCGGTTTTAAAAAAAATGTCCCTTACTGTGTTTATTTTTGGGCCAACCGACTTCCCCTTTTTGTAGTAAGAGGGTATACGTTTCTTCGTTGTATACGCGTTTTGTTTGTGTATGAATGTAAAGAAGTGTTTACTAACCATGATTTTATTAATAAATTGTTAAACATATATTACATTGAATACCTATATAAATATCTCTCTATACAAAAAAGTTAAACGAAAAATACACAGTAATTACAAAATGTACAAGTATCTATCGGCTTTGTTTTACTTCCAATTTGTCTAGTCTACAACAATTTAAAACCCTGAGAAATGACTATCAATAATTAAATTCATCCAAAATGTTTTAAATATTAAAAACACAAATTATGAACTAGGTTTTAGGGTTAGTATAGGAAGTTCCTGCATTTCTATTAGGGGACAATTTTTCAATGGTCAGATAAAACTTAACTGGAGAATAAACTGCATGCTATCACTGTCTAAATCATACGAAAAGACAGTGATGTCAGTGTTATTCTCCAGTTAAGTTTTATCTGACTATTGAAAAATCGGTCTAAATGTAATTCTATTGAACGGATGTTTAATAATATATAGATAATTTTCAAAAGAAACGCTTGGAATAAAAAACATAACATAACATAAACTCACGCCTGTATCCCAGAGGGGTAGGCAGAGACCAGGGAGTGCCACTTGCTACGATCCTGACAGATCACTTTCGCTTCCTCAACATTCATTAGTCGTTGCATGCACGCACGCTTGGAATGTTTTTATAAATACGTAAAATAATAAAACTTAAGTCATACTTCTGTAGTTTGGATATCGAGACGAATTTATGAAAAGTGTATGTCATAATCTGAGGATACATTTAGAATTTTGACAGAATTTTGGATTTTTTAGATTAGATAGAACTAATGAAAAATTATATTTTCAACAAAACAATTGAACTAACTACAAGTTTGCGATTAGTAGTATCTTTGTGGAACACAGAAAACTATTACGATCTATGACCTCGTCAACTGTTGGTATGAAATCACGTAAACACATACATGATCTCTAAAACAGTACCAGTTATTTCGACTTCACAGGCAGCTCCCCTTAATTCAATTTATCACCTTATAGTTTTTCGCTCCGTAACTTAAAACTCATAAAAATTCAAAGACAAACAATATTTGAAGTTGTTTCTCGTCGTCAGTTTGTCAGCATTCGTTCATGCTTTTCACTTAATAATTACTAATTACTTTCTTGTCACTAAGTAGTACTGCTGCCAACACAATTGTTGAAGAGCATCATCACCATTATCAGCCAACCGCTGTCCACTGCTGGATATAGGCCTTTTCCCCCAAAGGACATCTCTCACGGCCCCTTGCCATCCGCATCCACGGACCTTCTGCCGAAGCAACTATATCATCCGACCAAGAGCACTATCTTATCGAATTTAATTTGAACAGCAAACGCATGTCCTTAAAGACAATGGAATGCCATCCATGGATGCGACACTCATTTAGACCGACTACCACCGCTTCTTAAATGTCACTTGATTGGCCATTAAATTGTAACGAGAAATTGGAAGTCGGATAACAGACAAGGAAAAGTTGAAGTGGCCCGATCGGCGCGACAGGAGGGGCGAGGGGTGGAGAGGAGGGGGGGAAGTGTTTTCTTAAAAACTGAATGACAGCTAAAAAAGATGGCTGATTTTTTTTCGATATCTAAGTGAGAGTGGAATTATTATTTTCATGTTTCATTAAAACAGTTAATTTGCAGACTAGTAATTTTCAGGTTTGGTGAATTCTCACAATAAAATGCTGTTTAATGAATAACATTAACCTGAGGATAGATTTGGGATAGATCGCTTTTCAGGAACCGGATCCCCCCCTTGTTTAGGCCCAATAGATTCCCTGTTTCACAGTCACGCAGTGCTAAGCTAGGCAGTTGACACGCTGATACTTTAAGCCACATTCAAGAAAATGGCGCAACTTGGCCTCAGTGACTTTGTTGAGCAAACCTAAGAGTTACGCACTTAGCCTCATAGGTGCTCCATTGTACGCAGCGAGGCGGTGAGGCTCTTTCAAGAAACCTAGCAGTGCTCTGGCACCTCTAAAACTCTCAAAAAGGCTCGAAATCATAGTCAGAACGCCTCCTTAAAAAAATGCTAACGAATGTGATGTCACCCTGTAGGTATCACTGTACTGTTTGCTATTTATTTCTCTTATTTGATGGGTTAAAGACCCACGTCATACAGTTTATAATCCCGAGTTATACAACGCAAAACACATCTACATCCATATTTACAGCCACGTGCCTACGTCGCACTCAAGCTATCCCTCCTGAGTCGACATTAAATTGTCGAACACCTCCGAACCCGGCGCCAAGCCATCAGACAGTCCGAAGTAACTAGAGAAATTAAACATACCCGACTCAGCCTTCTTTAAGTTGTCGCTCGAGCCGAATTGGGCCTTGTTTTTGCCGTGCATAGGGCTGGTATTTGCACTGAAGGACTTCTGCTTGTCGAGGTCTAAAAGGGGGTTTTTTATTGTCTCTAGGACCGTTTGGTCCTGGCTTGTTATTAATCTGTTGTCCTGCGGATCGTATATGATTGCCTCTTTGGTAGAAATGTCTTTGACTTCATTGTATGGGTTACTTATGTAATCCGCGTATATTTCCGTTCGTTGGACGTCCGATTCGGGCAGAATAAAACCGTCGCTTATGTCTAATATTGTGCTCTTGTGTGTAGGTTGTGAAGTGGTCTCTTCCACTTGTTGTTTGGGTTCAATTTTGCTTGGCTCGGCTGGCTTGGGCTGTTGGATCTGCGGGCCGGTGTTACTGGGGTATAGGATAGGCATTGGGTTCGCCATCGATGTGCCTATGGATGTTGATATCATCTGCAAAGAAGGAAATGCGAATTACGTAAGAATAACACTGAGCTGCTTTTGCATCACAAATACGATCGTAGTTCTTAGAAAGTAACTCGAGTAAATGATAATTTATAGTAAGGATGTTTTATAAAAACAAGCAAACAGCCATTTTTTTGAAAATCAACAATAGGATTTATTCCAATATTCTATTATAATAGTTTTTAAAATTTATTTTAGATAAGAAAATGGAAAATCGGTTCGTCCTAACAATTTTTTAGTTTTCTGTAAGCAAAAATTGTACGTCACTTTCCACCAATGTTGGAAAACAGCACCGACATCACTAAGTATTCGAAAGGCACTAACGTTTTAGGCACTATTCTATCAGACGTTATAAAGCATTGACCATTCCAGTAGTCAGTCAAAAACCTACCTCGTTCAACGGCTGCAACAGGACCGATGACGTCAGCCCTCCACCGGCGTACAACGTATTTCGTATGGGCACCGTCCCACTGATCGGCGGCGATGACGTCACCAGCTGCGGTGACGTCACATTGCCCGGGTACTGCGCCTGGCCCGGGTACACGGGGGAAGTCTGGCCCGGGTTTTGTGGACTTTGGACCGGGTTTAGAGCCGGGTAGGCCGGCACGACGACGGGGGAGGTGGGGGAGTGGGGTAGAATGGTGGGCGTACTGGAGGGGAGGCTGGGCGCGACCGGTACAAGGGTCGGGAGGGAGGACGGGAGGCTCGGCTGCATGTGGCTGGGGAGGCCCGAAGCTGGTCTTGGGGTGTCGTTTGCTGCAGGCAAGGGAAGAAAAAGTTAACCTTCTCATCCGATTTTGGAATAAACCAGTCTCAATACTAAAGTATCAGATGATCTGATACTTTAGTATAGAGACTTACTCTCTCGAAGACTTGCTGTTGGTTTCTCAAACAATAAAAATCTATTAATCTACTGGTAACGACTGTTAGTCGCTCTTTAGGGTTCCGTACCCGAAGGGTGCCAAACGGGGTCCCGTTACTAAGACTTAACTGTCCGTCTGTCTGTCTGTCACCAGGCTGTTACTCATGAACTGTGATAGCTAGGCAGTTGAAATTTTTTACAGATGATATATTTCTGTTGCTCCTATAACAACAAACACTAAAAACCGAATAAAATAAATATTTAAGGGGATGTCGCTGCCTGTACGTAATACAGAGAAGTTGTAAAGAGGTTTCAAATTTCGCCGATGCCTGCACTTACACATTAGCTCAGTTGGAAGAGCGCTGGCACGATCAGCCAGAGGTCGCGGGTTCAAGTCCCGGCATTGGTGGAATTTTTAGCCTCTAAATAGGTTTTTAAGGTTAATATTATTAAAAGCAAATGTCAAGCCACAATTTGACAGGGACTTCTTTTCCGCTTGTTGATCTGCGATCTACACTAGGCGAGCCTGTGTCGAGGCGATCTTGGGATTCGATTGCCAGGTCAACATATTTCTGTGTTCAGCGGCATTGGAATACTGCTTTTAGACAATTCTGTTTTTTTAGTTATGTACCTTAGCTAATTATAACCTATTATTATATATTGTGTGGCGGTGTGTGTGTGTGTGTGTGTGTGTGTGTGTGTGTGTGTGTGTGTGTGTGTGTGTGTGTGTGTGTGTGTGTGCGCGTGTGCGCGTGTGCGTGAGTGCGTGTGCGTGTGTGTGTGTGTCTGTCTAGTTATACAGTGGGCGATTTTAGTTATTACTTACCGTACATACGTAATTACAGCTTCGGTTTACCTTAGATTTAGTAAATATTTACAAATTTCGTTTTTACCTTCACATTACTCATTAACGAAGCATTCCTCGGAGAATACGGGACTGATCTTCCCGTAATAATGTCTATCAAGTTGTTAGCTCCTTCTAAGGCATGAATTCAAGAAATATAAATACTTATCATCAATTTCTTGACTTTAATAATATCTAGGGTGTAAACAACACCCAGATCATCACAAACGAAATATAGACGCATATTTACCTTGCGGGAACAGTTCGTCCTTCAATGTAGGCAGGAATTCTCCCACTTTCTCCCACGTGAGATACCAGAGGTCGTTGTATCCGTCACCGTTGCTGAATATCTGTAACAAAACAGCATTACAGCTGTTAGCCGGGCTATTGCGAAAAATATAATCTTCATCATCAGCCTACGTCATGGACTTACCTCTGCAGCTGCAGTAGTGGGCGTTTATGTTTTGCAAATGAGATAAGATAAGAATATTCTTTATTGTACCAGGAAAAACACAAACATAAAATATTTACAAAAGCAATGTAAAGTTTTTTTTTTGTAGGGCTGAATTAACAACCAATGCAGCCAATATAGTTCAAATAACAATAATGCCCTTGTTAATGCTAGGAAATAATAGGGGTTAAAGTATGAAATTGCCGTTTTATAGCAATAGGTTCTTTGAATTGACATAGAATCTTCATGGTTTGAGGTTTTCGAATGAAACTTTTTTCAAATGGTTTCTATGATGTTCTTTTTTTAAAAAATGTGAAACATTTGAATATCGACTTTCAATTGTTTTTGTTATTCAATTTAGACAAGAAAAATGGATACTGCGAAAATTCGAGTGATTTTTGAATACGAGTTCCGACGCGGAACTAACGCGGCAGAAACAGCCCGCAATATCAATGCTGCGTTTGGAGAGGGGTCTACTAATGAACGCACCGTGCGATTTTGGTTTAAACGCTTTCGTGATGGAAATTTCGACTTAAAGAACGAGCCACGAGAAGGACCGCCCACACATGTGAATAACGATGAATTAAGAGAGATAGTGGAAGCCGACCCTAGTCAAACTACCCAGGAATTAGCGGCATGGTTTAACGTTACCTTACCCACAATATTGACTCACTTGCGTCAAATCAATAAAATAAAAAAATACGAAAAATGGGTGCCTCATAATCACTCGAATTTTCGCAGTATCCATCTTTCTTGTCTAAATTGAATAACAAAAACAATTGAAAGTCGATATTCAAATATTTCACATTTTAAAAAAAAAAACATCATAGAAACCATTTGAAAAAAGTTTCATTCGAAAACCTCAAACCATGAAGATTCTATGTCAATTCAAAGAACCTATTGCAATAAAACGGCAATTTCATACTTTAACCCCTAATATTATCAGTATTGACATTTTGATTAAAAAAATCACTATATATTTGCCTTTCACTGTGACCGACTGTGATGTCATTTGCAAGATAGTATATTTGGCAACCAGATCAACATAGAAATCAGTATGAACCTTATTCCATCGCGCTATGACCGGTCAACACAAAAATTTTCGGGCCGACTGTCGATCTTTTCACCCACAGATTACCCAAACAAACAGTTCAAACAAACAACCAAATCGAACGTCAGTCTGACAAGTATGACAGGTGTTCTCATCCGATGCATTATTTTCAACTCCATCTCTTGCGCCTACTACAAAAATTTAAGAAACAAAGTCATGCATCAGTTGGGAAAAAGCCCTCGCAAATGACGTCACGAGGAGTGAACAGTACAATTGGCGGCCTTATTGCTCATAGCAATTGCATCCAGGCAACCGACAATGGAAAGTTGCTGAAGGAAAAGTGAGACGGGTAGTCGGTGCAAATATGAGCTGTATGTTTGTTAGTTATTGGCATCTTCCATGGCTCCAAGCCGTTGGGATGTAAATTGTTACAAAAAAGATAATAAATTTATACTTTTTACCAATTTTATGTTCCCGTCATGCGAGAACGTTCTCCCCCCGCCTATCATTACCTGTGACGACACAGTTTACTCCCGGTTTGTATGGCGTCTTTTTGTACCACGTGACTAGAATTATGAATGTAGTTGGAAGGGCCGGTAAGGGACGACCCAGGCGGACACACTTCGACCAAATAGGGGATGTATTAGCAAAGGGCCAGGTAAAAAGTACCCGAAACCGGCGTGTGTGCATGCAACGACTAATGAATGTTGAGGAAGCCAAAAGTGATCTGTCAACATGTATTCGATCGCAACTGGTTTCGTACAAGGATGAAAAAATATTCGATCGTAACTAGTTACTTTATAGCCAATAAATATTTAAGTAGGTATATACATGGTACATATGTACGATTGTATTGGGTTAATATGTCATCATCATTATCATCAGCCATTCGACGTCCACTGCAGGATATAGGCCTCCCTCGTGTTTTTCCAAGCTTCCCGGTGTCGTGCCGCCCGCATCCAGCGACTCCCCGCTACCGCGGTCCAGTATAAAATAATTATCCACCGGGTTATAATATATAATACTTAATAATAAAATTATTGTACACTTCCCCTCCTCGTTTACGATGCTCGTATCACCGCATCAAGGGTCGGCTGGAAGAGATTTCTGCTGAAATAAGCTCGCCATGTACACTTTTTAATTTTTTTGCAAATGTTGTGTTTTATTTATGTCTTTTCGTGTGTGCAATAAAGTACGGCGGGCGAAAGGGTCCACGTTACCTTGACGGAGTGCATGACGAGGATCATGTTCTTGAGCGACTCCCGCGCAGCCTCGGTGACCGGGTCGTCGGGCTGTGACGTCACCAGCGCGCGTTGGACGGCCACCACCCGCAGCCACAGCGCCGCGAACGTCGGCCGCGGCGACAGCGCCGACAGGTGGTGCAGGAACACCTGGCGGGGTTCGGGGTCTAGTTAGTTAGTTACACCTGACATATCGGCACTCGGCCTCACGGTTGGGCCACTGTAGGTAGCGAAGCTGTGAGCTCACTCCGGCCGGCCTATCTCTTTCCAGAAGGCCAGCAGTGCTCTGATGTCACTGCAGGCCTCCCGAAGGGATCCCAGCTTCCCAATGATGGCGGTCCGTTGCCTTTCCACGCCTTCAAAGTGAATGGTCACGCGTGGGCGGGTGTTTCCTCTTCTTTGAGGCATCCCCGGCAAAGCGGGCCGTCGGTTAGTCCCATGTCGTGGAAATGTCTATTTAGTGAGCAGTGGCCTGTTAGGATTGCCACAGCTTTGCGCAGATTATCCCTTCTCACACGCAGCAGGCTACGTGGAAGACGTTTCGAGATCGTCGGTAGAGCCTCCTTGGCTTGTCTGCATTTGGTTTCTGTTCTCCAAAGTTCAGCATGCTGGCTTTCTGTTCGCGACGTCAGCCGTTTCCTTAACTGGTTGTATGGTAGTGGGATCAGGGGCTCGGGTCCTTCCACTGTAGTTTCCGAGCCTCTTCTAGCGAGTTCATCTGCAGCATCATTGCCCGAGGAGCCGCTATGACCGATTAAGGGTCTAATAGTACATTGCACACCGAGGGGTCTATTAAAGGAAACTCGAGAACAGAAATAGAAATTTCTCCCAAGTGGTACATAGTTATATATCTATCAGACCCACCTTGCACACAATGGTGTCCGAGTGGTATCCCATTTATTTTTTTGGCAAATTATTTTAATTGTATTATAACACGTTACTTACCCGCTCGCTTCCCTCTTTGTCAATCTTTGTGTATATTTTTCTCTTTCTTTCCTTTCTGTCTCATTTTCTTGCTTCCTTCCTTCCCTCCCTACCTCCCACCCTCACCTTTGTCCTTACCTCCCTCCCTTCTTCCCTTCGGAGAGAGTTCCCTTCCTTTCTTTTTTTCTCTCTTCCCCCCTCCTCCCCTGGCGACCTAACTGGCACATTACAGTGTCGGGATGGTGCGATCCACCTTGCACACGATGGTGTCGGGGTGGTGCGACCCATCTTGCACACGATGGTGTCGGGGTGGTGCGACCCACCTTGCACACGATGGTGTCGGGGTGGTGCGACCCACCTTGCACACGATGGTGTCGGGGTGGTGCGACCCACCTTGCACACGATGGTGTCGGGGTGGTGCGACCCACCTTGCACACGATGGTGTCGGGGTGGTGCGACCCACCTTGCACACGATGGTGTCGGGGTGGTGCGACCCACCTTGCACACGATGGTGTCGGGGTGGTGCGACCCACCTTGCACACGATGGTGTCGGGGTGGTGCGACCCACCTTGCACACGATGGTGTCGGGGTGGTGCGACCCACCTTGCACACGATGGTGTCGGGGTGGTGCGACCCACCTTGCACATGATGGTGTCGGGGTGGTGCCGGCGGCGCGGCGCCCGCTCCAGCAGCGGGAACAGCACCCGCGCGAAGCAAGCCTCCCAGCGCGCGCCGCCCATGCCGGCCAGCGCGGGCGCCAGCAGCGCGCGCTGCAGGTACGCGCACGCGCTGTTCGACACCTGCCGGCGGGAGACGCCGGTTACCGATATCGTCAACTCGACTTTCACTGGTTTCCACATTTAAATGCCATCGGGTGTGGATATATATTTTTTGGTACAAATTAGATAAAACTTGTGATCACAACAGACATGCAATTTATTCTAAGTTCTAAAAAGTAACGATCTTACTAATATGTATCTTAATTCCGGATTCACTCACTCGACGAGTGAGAACAAATTAATATGAAAACCCGTTGGGTCGCTTTTACTTTATCACCTAAACTGCCACCGAGAACTGCCTAACAGTTGGTAAATGGTAAATTTTTTCAGATTTTACATGTGTCTTTTTGACACGTTATAAGACGAAAAACAAATTACTCTAATAAAAAAACAAAACAAATTAGATTAAAGTTTCGTCCCTGAATTCTAAACGCAATTCGTTCCTTTCTTTCTATCAATGCAAAACAGTGCAAACCTCTGCAGCAACGGCATCCAAGCCACTTCCCGCATATCTATCTCCACCACCGAAAGCACACGGTTACACCCCTTTCTTCCCTGCCTCTGCCCCCTCCATCGCTGCCCCCCCCCCCCCAACCCCCCGCCCCGCCCCCTCACCTGCTTCCTCCTGTCAGTGCAGAACTGCGCAATCCCCTGCAGCAGCGGCATCCAAGCCACCTCCCACAGGTCCGTCTCGGCAGCGGGCGCTGGAGCATGACCGCCTTCTTCGCGCCACCAGCGGAATATCTGCGCCGTGCGGCTGTGTAGGGTATGCATCAGGTCCAGCAGCTGCGGGGAGAGACGATAGTGGAAAACCTCGGCTTCGAGTGGAAGATCCGGAATGCAAGATCGCTAGAGACGGATTAACGTAAGTGTCAGTTATTGTACGATAAAGTCTCCAATGTATTGAAGGAAGAAACTGACTCCTAAGATACAGGGTCCCTTTAGGAGTCAAGGAATTTATTAGCTATGTAATCTTTAAGTGCCGTCTCCCATCGGTGGTTGGCAACCAATTCGGCGGTCTTGCTGGTCGGGGTTGCCAATACTAACAAGGAATCGGTACTCCGTTGAAACCACTGTCGTAAGCTGTGTATCCATGATATCTTTGGCCTCCCAGGTCTTCTTGTAAGTTGCTACAGAACTGTAATTAACTTGGTCAATTATAATATTACTAAAGACAACAACGAATTAAAAGTGAACCGTCCGATTTCACCTTAACCGCACGAGCGTTTTCAGACTGCCCGATCTCTCGACCATTTTCCTACTTCTTTCGTTCTACCTTCCATCTGAACTAATTATTCTCTCTCTCTCTCTCTTCCCACAATGTAATTCTACCTGCTTACTAACCTAGTCTTGAGCCTCATCGCCTTTGCCTAAGGATTCATTCCTTTTATCATAATTTTTCGCACTATTCTGTCTTTGTTTCCCCCTTAGCCGATTTTTGCTTTCTGTCGTAATTCGTTTATTCTCCTCCGTCGTTCATTCTTTCTTTATTTCACTACTCTTTACTTACACAATATTTATTACATGTTTTATACTTAAACTTATAATACTCAAGTGGAATTGGGCTGGTCATGTAAGCCGTATGGACCCATAAGGATGGGCAAAAATTGTCACAGACTGGGTTCCACGCGACGGACGTCGCAAACGTGGCAGACCAAGGCGAAGATGGAGAGACGACCTCACAGCTTTCCTATCAGATTGGCAAAGGGTGGCCGAGAACAAGGAGGAGTGGAGAATCCAAGGGGAGGCCTTTGCCCAGCAGTGGGACACTGAAATGGCTACGTAAAAAAAATACTTAAACCAGATTTTATAGCACTGGAGCAATACGCCACGCCTATTGCGTCCGTTCCTTATTTCTTACACTATCCGTTCATTCTTTCTTACACTATGCGTTGTTTTTTTTTCTTTTAACATCCGTTCATTCTATCCGTTGATTCTTTCAGACAATCAGAATCAGAAAATTTTTAGACAATCAGTTCATTCCTTCTTTGACCATCAATTCATTCTTTCCTTCACTATCCGTTCATTCTTCTTTCACCTTCCGTTCACCATCAATCGTCCCACCCTAGAACGCCACCGCAGCTCGCACCAACCTGCATGCTGACGGCCAGGTACTGGTCCTGAGCCTCGTCGTCTTCGTCCGAGGAGTCCCCCCCGGCGCCCGCGGCCCCCCCGCGCCGCCCCGCCCGGCCCCCGCGCCCCGCCCCGCCCGGCTTCTTGCCTGGAGGAGAGCTGACGTCATTACGTGATGCTAAGAGGAAACAGACGCATGTTGCGGAGGCGAAAACCACATGGAATGAGAGAACACATTCTTTGTAATTAGGTTCTCGACCGATTTCGTAAGGAAGAAACTGGCGAGCTAGCTGTCTCCACACTGATTGTCCTCAGCGTATTACTTTTGCGTTATGCTCGTGAACGGGTGCTGTTCGTGTGTCTGGCCGCAGCATTAATGTTTTTCCTACTTTTGTAAGAAGTGTTATTTTGGCTTTAAAAGTTATTGGTGGCTATCGCGGAATCACATCATTATAGGCTTTGATGTATAAGTTTAAGATGATTTGAGAAAAGATGGTCAGAGTGGAGTTTTTTTTTCCCGCTGCCTTTTTCTCCACTACAAATACGGCCCGAAGGCAGCGGCTAACATAGTAACATAGTACATTGACATTCAGCAAACAGAATGTAAATTCTTTACGTTGAAATTATTGATTTCTTATTTCGACGTATTACGGTCTTAAAGTTATATCGGATTAACATTTGAAATAAGGAAAACAGTGCGCCGCTTCTGTGGGGCGCAGTACTCACCCCCATGCAGCGTGGCCCTAACAAAGAGGGGCGCAGTACTCACCCCCCTGCAGCGTAGCCCTAACAAAGAGGGGCGCAGTACTCACCCCCGTGCAGCGTGGCCCTAACAAAGAGGGGCGCAGTACTCACCCCCGTGCAGCGTGGCCCTAACAAAGAGGCGCACAGTGCGCACGGCGGCGCGGCAGTTGTACGGCGTGACATGCGCCACGTCGCGCACCACCAGCGCCAAAGCCTCGCAGCAGCGCGCCAGCGCGCCGCTCCTGTGGGGGCGCAGCCACACGTCTTCGGCGTCCGCCTCCACCGCCGTTGTCGAGTCGCTCTTTACCTGCACACAAGTATTTTATCAACTCACTTGCAGTCGGTGCAACGGCACCTTTAAAGGCGATAGGCTACATCGGTCATATGAGAGCACGCGACCGACGCTCTCCCCGGCCGTATCGGTCGCCGTGACCGAGCCCGGTCGGTAACAATCATCACGTATGTGTCAGTACTATATCGCAGAAGGTTTGTGTAGATGTGCAATGAGAAATTAGTTTACACACAATAAAAAAGTTAAAGCCAACTGTACTGAACTAAGAGAAAATAAGAATACTCTGTATTTGAGCACACAAGGAACAGAAAATATAGATATCATAGTTTCAATGAAAAAAGCCTATGTATTGGCACTTTTAGTTCAGTGTGTTTGCGCACGACACGATCAGTTTTATCAGTCTGGCGCAACTCTCTTAGAAAAAAGTGATTGTATGAAACGTGCATGCAATTTAATGGCGGCTTTAACACTATCAAATACGGAGAACGCGGAAATTCAGGTATGCACATTGTAACTGGCCGCTTTCAAACTTAGAGGTATTATATGTTGTCGTCACTCGTCATCGTCATTTGGGTAGCTGTCACCTATTTTCTGGCCTGTCAGTCGTTTGTCATTTTGTCTTTTCACAACAAAAAAAATGTTTTTGTAAGTTTTATTTTGATATCTACGCAGAGAAAGTTTTTCACGTTACAGGAATAGGAATATCTACGACGATAAACGAAGTGCAGTGAGAAAATGAGTAAAATTAAGTGCGAAATATGCCATCAACAAACACATCGAACGGGCAGTGCAAAACGTATTTTCATGGCAAAATTTCCTCTGAATGAAGATCGGTGAGAACAGAACATTATTTGCTTTCGTTATGATTACATGTCTATTCATACTTAAGGTCTAAATAACAAATTTTCATTTTCATATATTTCTTGGCGGTAAAAGGGAAACAGTAGTGTTGGGCGTCAATTATCGATAATTTTGAAATTTATTCAAAGGATATAAAATTGATTGATTTTATGTAGTAATTCGGATCTGCGTCTGAATTTCCATGCCACAAGTGTGTTTGTGGTACCGTTGGGTGTGTATGAAATGTTTACCAAAATTCTCTTGATATAAATTAAAAATCTATTATCTATTTCAGATGTAGACATTGGGTAGCAGCAACAGGAAATAGAGATTTAATCCATGTGCCTATTGAAAAGCTTCTCTAGCTAAGATACATATCTACAGATCGAATTTGCAAAAAGTGTGAATACAAACAAATTTAGTGTGGTGTACTTAAATAAAGATATTTTTGTGTACTTTGCTTATAATTTCATATATCTAATTCACGTTACACTACAAGCTTCAGCAGGAGGAGTTAGGAGCAGTTGCTCAAGTTGTCACCAAAGCAGTACCTATGTAGCAAGCATAAATAATCGATAAAAAATATCAGGCTAGGAGTATCCCAACCCTACAACCACAATTTTATGCTCATGTTGGCACTACCGGAGTGTCAAACTATTTTCGGATTTTTTATTAGGTTGGTATTGATTCTGTATGCACGTTTCAGTTTTCATACATTTTTTTTTCCTTCATAGTCCCGTCTCTTAAAACGTAGTGATTTTTTTCTCTGTGAGTTTTATCGAGTTCGAAAGTATCGCAGCCAGTGACAGTAAAAACATAGATGTCTAACTGACAGTAAAAACATAGATGTCTAACTGACAGTAAAAACATAGATGTCTAACTGACGCTAAAAAAAGGCATCATGTTCAATTGTTGTGGGCCGGAAGGAGGCGGTCGGGGCTAGTCAAAACGGAGCGAGTTCACTTTTACCTGGCAAAATATTTATGCATCTGCCACCGCCGGACGGCCATCTCGCGAGGTACCTAAACATTTTGGCGGCTTATACATCAATGCGGCGATTATGGCAAAACCCCTCATGGTTATGAAAACCACGAGGGAGGCCTATGTCCTGCAGTGGGCGTCAAATAGTTGATGATGATGATACATCAATGAAGCCATTGGCTTGACGTTTTTATATAAAATCAATTACGCTGTCACTTACTATCGCCCAAACTACAGTCTGTTCATCCTTACTTGTCCAATTTAGTAAACAATATTCTAACCTCAAAATTGACATTTGATGCCGAAACTAGATATTTTCTTGCAAGTTCGTGCACTTTGTTTATAAACATAGCAGCGTGTTATCCAAAATGGTGTCCCAGGTTACTTCATTTATGGGAATATGGCAGTTGTCGACTAAAAAGTCATACTTTGCGGGTAGAATTTTGTTTACTAAATTGGACAAATGAGGATGAATAGACTATACGTTCACGTCTCGCATCGCACAGAATGAACCAATCACAGAGTGACTTACTCTGCAGCACATCTTGCGCTCATTTCATTGCTAAAAAGTAATCGGGAGGACTGGGGCCGTTTTTGAGCGTGAATCTTGTAGGAAGAAATACTTCTATGGTTTTTTTATTCGAGGAACACGATAAATGTGTCGTGTGCCGTCTTTCGGTGCTCGATGGACTATCCAGCGTGTCGACGGTATTGTGTTGGGATTAGCGGCAACAGCGGCGACCGCGAAAAGGCTGTTGTCTCGATAAGGGTTTTCAAGCGAAAGACGACTCTTGAAAATTCCAAAGTATGAACACGAATCCCGGTAATGAGGATTGGGTTGCTAGTGTACAGAAAAACTGAACAGTAAAAACCAATTTTTTTTTAATACTTATGTATCCTGCCCACGAAGAGAGTCCAATGCTAGGAATAGGGAATTTCTCTTAAGTATGTTCCGAATGTATTCTTAAAAGTTCGGAGGAAAGTGATAAAAAAACTATAGAAATCGACCCTTTAGGACAACACTCACGAGGATTAGAAAAATAGAAAAATCTAACTGGGTGACTGCCTACGGCTGCCTCGTTGGTCTAGCGGTATCACGTTCGATTACCTTGCCGGAGGTCGTGGGTTCGATTCCGACAGGGGGCGGCCGTACATTTGTACACATGGCCTCAGTCTGGGTGTATTTGCATGTTTGTGATGTCGTTGCCTGGTTACCATAGCACAGGGTATCCTAGTTTGGGACCAGGACAAGTGATCGTCTTGTATGGAATTTGTCTAATATATAAAAATCTCGTGTCACAGTGTTTACCATCGAAGTCCTCCGAAACGGCTTCACCGACTTTTATGAACTTTTTTCTGTATATTTGGTAGGTCTGAGAATAGGTCGTAGACTACTTATTAATATGGCAAAACAACGTTCGCCGAGTCAGCTAGTTATAAATAGAAGTGGTCCTTTCCAAAGACCAGCGACTCACCAGTATCCAGCCCTGCGTGTGCGGCGAGTGCGACAGCTCGCTGTCAGACGAGGCGCTGGTGGGTCGCCGCTCCACCTCGTCCTCGGAGCCCTCCGAGCGACTCGACGCTGCGGGTTACATTTTTTTTTTTTATTTTTTTTTTTTTTGTTTTATTGTTAGAACATGTATTAAACAGCGTTACAGACACTGCATTACATACTTAAAATAACTAAAATACCTAAAACAAAAATGTTGGAGAATTGATCAATTTTCTAAAATACAACATATTGCAAGCTACATATTGACCGGGACTACGTGTTAATAATTTGGACAAAAAGGTAAACTGGGATTCTCGTCAATCTCAAGTTTGCAATATAACTTCGAAAATATTATTTTGCAAGGGTGTCATTTGCATTTGGGACAAATCATTTAAAGGTAAGTTTACACAGGAGCCTTACAATTGTCTGAATGGAATTTTTTCCGCCACTCGTCTGCCGCGACACAGATCTGTATCCAACTTAGTATGGGCCACCTATACGTTCCAGGAGTTAAAGTAACCTAATAAGTAACCAAATTTAATTTGCTAGGTGAACTTTTTGGTAACCACTAAGAAGCTACGCTCGATTCGCTCGCTCCGCGCAGTGAGATCACAAGTCTAACCTAACCTAACCCACTGTTCTGGTGAGGGGGATTTTTTTTAATGCGAGGGGGCTCAGCCCCCAATCCCCCCGAGCGGAGGGCTGCGCCCCCCTGCACCCCCCTCTCTGGCTTCCGTGTGCTGTATTTCTTGCCATTTTGTTTTTTGTATGTGGTAGTTTTATTTTCTACTTATAAATACGTTATATGTTACTTACACAGTGATAAATTTCCTAATGTCTTAAGACCAAGTAACCATAGTGTGAAAGAAAAATATGTCAATAAAATTTTGTTGATTTAATGTATTTATGTAAAGAAAACTTATCTAATGTTATGTTGCCTAATGATATGAAATGTCATGTTGCCCAATGAAATGAAATAATTACTTTATGAGGTGTAAAGTTTGCGAAACATTTTTATATGGAATGATGAGTTGTCAAATGATACATGTGCATTTCGTTGTTTATTGTCTCAGAATTTGTTAAATCACTGTTGATCCTAAAATTTCGTAAGCCCATGATTGATTGATTAAAAATTCTTTATTGTACAATAAAAACTTGTACATAGCTGAGCTTAATACATATTAATAAGTGTGATAACTCATCTATGCAGGCTTTTTGTTCACGGTTAGTAATTATTATTAATTATTAGTTTATTTCAGACAATTAAGCCCATGCCTAACCTTAACCTAATTAGACTTAATGTTTGTACACTTCCCCCCCCCCCCCCGCCGTTTATGTTTGCATCACCATGTTAAGGGTTGGCTGGAAGAAATTTCTGCTGAAATAAGTTCATCATCATCAACCCATTATATCCCCACCGAGGGGCACGGGTCTCTTCCCTGAGGAAGGTATAGGCCATACTCCACCACGGGGGCCAAGTCCGGATTGGTGGAGGCTTGTAGACTAGTGGCTCGTCTACTGTCAGAAGTTGTCAAGCCGCCCTAAGGCCTCTGACTTGGCTTAACGACTGCCATCTATCGACGGCAGCCGGCACCAACAGCTTAACGTGCTTTGCGAAATAAGTTCGCCATGTACTTACTTTAAATTTTTCTGAAAAATGTGTTTTATTTATGTCTTTTTATGTGTGTACAATAAAGTATAAATAATACAATAATTGCAACTTATGTTAGCCTAGTTTAGGTTTAGGGAATTTTGTCGTCTGTCGCGCTTCTCTATAGCGACGGAACACAATCCCCTCTGGCCACAGATCGGGAATCCCCGTCGCATCTGAAATTAGCACTTGGAGTCTGTACGATTTAAAATCTATAGATCGTTCAGACTCCGAGCGATTGATGCCTAAGATATGACAGTCCCTTCGAAGCGAGAATTTACACCTTTCTTGGTCATGGCGCACGTTATGAGTGTGCATCATGTCGGAGCGATCAATGCCTAAGATAGGACAGTCCGTCCGAAGCGAGACCTTACGCCTTCCTTGGACATGGCGTACGATATGAGTGTGCGTCATGTCCGAGCGATCAACGCCTAAGATAGGACAGTCCGTCCGAAGCGAGACTTTGGCATGGCGCACGACACGAGTGTGCGTGAGGTCGTGAGGTCGTGCAGGCGGCGCGTGCACTGACCGGTGTTGGTGGCGGGCGCGGGCCAGGCGCCGGCGCCGGCCGCGGCCAGCAGCGCGAACACGGCGCGCCACTCCTCCGCGCTGTGCACGTTCTGCGCTGACGTCTTCACCAGCTCGTACAGCCCGCAGGATATCTGGCCGGACAGACCAACCGCTGTTAGTTAGTTATTTAGACCTGACATTTTCGCACTCGGCCTCACGGTTGGGCCATTGTACGTAGCGAAGCTGTGAGCACACTCCGGCCGGCCTATCTCTTTCCAGAAAGCCGGCAGCGCTCTGACGTCACTGCGCGCGCATAAACGCGCGGTATATGCACTGTGGTATTCCACAAACGCCGTTCCGAGTGACTACGCTGTCCGAGTTACAAAAGAACCCTCACCACATTGGCCTGCTGGTAAAACAGCTCGTACGGCAGCTCGAACGGCACGGGTATACTAAGTGCGGTATCGCATATCTTGAAACAAAATTCCACCGTTCCGAGGGACCAGACACGAGTCGATATTAGATACTGCACAACAATGAAACACTCACCACATCGGCCTGCTGGTAGAACAGCTTGTACGGCAGGTCGAACAGCACGCCGAGCCTGGCCAAGGCGCGCGGCGCGGCGTGCTCGGAGCGCATGAGCCGCGCGCACGTGCGCAGCAGCGCGGTCAGCGCGCGCCGCAACACGCCGCCGCCGCCCCCACCGCCCCCGCCGCCCCCGCCGCCCCCACCGCCGCGCCGCGCCGCCCACGCCAGCACGCGCGCGTACTGCGGACCCGCCTCGTCCCACACCTCCAGGCAGCGGTCCCTGAGGGCGGGGGTGAACTCAGGTGGGTGGTTCGCTCGAAGTAAGACGCGTACATACGTGTATAAACACAGAGGGGCAGGCAGAGACCGTGGGCCGCCACTCGCCACGATCCTGACAGATCACTTTCGCTTCCTCGACATTCATTAGTCGTTGTATGCACGCTCGCCAGTTTCGGACACTTTTTATTCGAAGTAAGGTAGTTTCATTGAATATATTACGTATGGAAAACCAACTGTAGATACACAGCGTATGAAACTTATAAAACTTGTTAGTGTGTCAGTTACAGGCAATGATTGATTTTTTACTTTATTGTACACAAAGGACACGTGTTAACATAATTAAATACGTAGGCAATCTTACTTCCTTATTTTTTTTTTGTATTTTACTTTCTTACAGACGACCCTTTCCATTTATTATTGTATTTCACTTCTTTTCTTGTACTCGTACTAACCATCGTTAGTCTCTTCAATACCAAAGATTGGCTGGAAGAGAATGCTTCTTGCATTAAGCAAACCTTGTGCATTTACTTATACAATTAATGAAATAAATAAATGAACTTAAAGTCAATTTTATTGATTTGCGGCACAAACTATACCGGTCGTAGGTTGATTAGGAAGACACAGCCATCCAATAGATGTTAAAATAGCCTAACAACCGAATACAGGCAAAAACAATCTGGACTCAATACTGTGGAAATATTGGCGCAACTTGTCTAAACTCTAAATTTTGACACACCTCTTTAACTTCATTTGGTTACCTGTAGGTCACGATCCGTTCCAGTCACTGGAACCGAAAAATTGGAAAATAAAACTGCTCCATATACTTCACAAACTTCAAACTTTAGTTACTAAACACGGTCAGATTCAAGCTATAAAATTGGTCAGTCTTAAAAAAGATGGCAATTTCATCAACCAATCAGAAGTCATCGTTTCAGTAGTCAGTTCCCAATAACAACAAAAAACCGCGTTGCAAATACATTAAATTAAATAAATTAATGAATGAATGAACGAATGAAATGAATGAAATATCAAAAATCCCGTCAAACATTCACCTGTTCTGTATGAGCGTCTGCCCCAGCAACTCCAGAAAGAATATGGTGACATCCTCCAGCGCGGGGTTCATCTGCAGAGTGTCAGGGTCGGGCGGCGCGCCCACCGCCACGATGGCCCGCACCAGCTCCCGCAGACTGTCCAGGTGGAGGAACTTGGTCTCTGTGACCAGGAGGGAAGGCAGCTGGCACTTGGCCACGCAGGCTGTGGCGGTCTCTATGAGGGCGCGCTCGTGCGGGGTCGGGGTTCTGGCGCCTGGTGACACGACCATTAAAGTTGCGAGGACAATTATTGATATTGGTTTTAATGATGAGGATAATGGCTAGGGGTAACTTTATAACACTATGTATTCTCACCGGACTCTCCCAGAGCTATATAGGAGTACAAGCTGGACAACAGTCCGGCCTCGCTGCCTCGCGCCGCTTCTCTAATCAGAGAAACGGTTCCATTCGGAGCTAGGTAGTCCTCGGCCTCCACAAGACACTGTAAACATGGAAGTAAGATAAGATAACAATATTCCTTACTGTACACCGTTATCCGCACCTCGACTTCAGGGCTTACTCTACCGTTTATTCGTCATCATCATCATCATCAGCCACTTAACGCCCACTGCAGGACATAGGCCTCCTTCGTGGTTTACATAACCATGAGGGTTTTGCCATAATCGCCACGCTTGGAAGGCGGGTTGGCGATCGCAGTATCTACCGTTTAAAGTTACATAAATGAGAAAAGACTACAAAAGATAATTAATTTAATTCAATCAGCCCTATAATGTAACAAAAATTAATATTATATTTATAAGCATGCACCTCAGTATTTCCACGCCCCAGAGAGCATTATGTATGATCCAAGTAATGAAATGATACCATCCTATGTACAACATGACTGCAATAAATTAATATGAATATCAATATGAATGAAGATCGATTCGAGTGATGTTCCCTTATTTGGTATTCCAGGCTATATTACACCAGTGAAATTTAAAAGATGGGGCGCCTTCTCATCGTCCCACGATGCGTGTGCACGATGTCCAGTAGGGGGCGCCAGGCGGTGCGCACGCAGTAGCGGGGCGCCCTACCGCGGACCCACCTTGGGCAGCAGGCGGCCCCAGTACAGCGTGTGCACGATGTCCAGTAGGGGGCGCCAGGCGGTGCGCACGCAGTAGCGGGGCGCCCTACCGCGGACCCACCTTGGGCAGCAGGCGGCCCCAGTACAGCGTGTGCACGATGTCCAGTAGGGGGCGCCAGGCGGTGCGCACGCAGTAGCGGGGCGCCCTACCGCGGACCCACCTTGGGCAGCAGGCGGCCCCAGTACAGCGTGTGCACAATGTCCAGTAGGGGGCGCCAGGCGGTGCGCACGCAGTCGGCGTGTCGCGCCGCCACTGCGCAGGCGCGGCGCAGCGCCGCTTGCGCCTTCGTAGATTGTCCCAGCGTCACACCTGTGGAAGAGGAATCAAAGCTTAGCCTTTTAAATCCGTTGAAGCAACTGTCGCAGTCATTGAACAATGAATTTATTCATCTACAAGCATAAAAATATCTTCTGGCCTTGAAGCAAATTGGACCACTATGTTTTATGCCTTTATCTTTATCCATCGTTTCTATGCAAAAGCCTGTTGACACGTGTTGCCCTGAAAAGAATCTCTTCTGAACAGATCCTCTTCTGATATCAGTATCAGAAGTGGGACAAACGTAGAACGTAAGGGCTTTTTCAGCTGCACACGGTTGCCACCTAAACGGCTCGGCGCCGTGTCGTGCTGACTCTTTCACATGTACACGGTTTACGCACATTCGGTTTACGCCACCCCGTCGCAGTATTATGGAGGTACTAGACATAGACATGAAGGCGAAATATCATTTCATTTTCATTGTCATCTAATTCATCAAAATTGCTGTTTAATCGTATGCACAACTCTATTCACACTTGTTTCGAATAAATCCTGTTTTTATAAGCTGCGATGGGCTTATTCCATATAGTAGGCAGCACTTCCACTAGTGAAATCAACACAACTATACTCTGATTTTTAATTCCGTAGAATTCTGACAGCTATCATTGTTTGACATGTCAGAGATTACAAACCTTTTTGGCCGGGCACATTTTTCAATTTCAATACGAGTCTGAATATCTGAGTCTAAACATACTTACATTTCATTTGATAGTGAAAGTATCCATTTTCGTTGGGCGTAAAAGCACCACGAGAACGCTTCTTTCTGGGAGAAAGAAAGTTTGAGGCTTGTGCTCTGTCAGATGGGGCTGCTTCCCGGGAAGGGCCAGGTTGTGGCTCCATAACGTTTAAAAAATCAACAAACGATCACAACACGAAAAGACAACAAGAAAAAACTTAATAGAATAACAGAAACTTAACAGATATAAGAAGATAATAACAACAAATAGCAGCAAACACCGAGAACACATGAGCGCATTCGAGCATTCAAAGAAGTCGAATGAAAATCAATCAATGTGACAGACGCCAAGTGACAGCTAACATTTTATTATTTTAAAAAGGTTTACTGTACCTGGAATTAATAGGCAGTGATGCCAGCTAAAGAATAAAATAAAGCAATTAAAGTTAATTCGATATATTGTTCGTGATATTGAAATATTTGTTATTTTTGTATTAGGTCACTTGAGTAAGTTAATATTTAGATTTACCTTTATGTAGGTAAAACATAAAAAATACATAGCATTTTATTTTTTATTGCCCTCAAATGGGTCAAATTTGTCCCTTTTCGGTGGAGAACTTTTTTAGTAGCAACACTTATGAAATGTCAGAATTCTACGGAATAAAAAAACAGAGTTTACGTCAATTTGGTTTTCGTTGGACATTCTAAGGAAAACCTGTGATGTTAGCGGTGGAATGACATTCCTTTTATAATGGCTAAGCACGGGCGACGCACGGTCAGGGCACGGTCGCCGTGCCCTGTGAAAGCTGTCTATGTAGCTCATCATTATCATCATTAGCCATTCGACGTCCACTGCAGGACGTAGGCCTACATCATGGTTTTCCAAGCTTCCCGGTGTAGTGCCGCCCGCATCCAGCGACTCCCCGCCACCGTAACCAGGCCGTCAGACCATCTGGTGGCCTTCCCACGCTGCGTCGTCCGGTCCGCGGTCGCCAGGTCAGGACTTTTTCGCCCCAACGACCATCAGTTGTTTATGCTGTGTAAAATAAATGTACGTAGCTCATACATTTTTACTTTACACGTCACGGCGACCGTGCCGTGACCGTATGCATGTGAAAAGACCCTAAGTCTCACTCGTGAACGTTGTATATTTCTGCAATTAGATTCACATCTATCGCGTTGAACCGTATCCTGTTAAGTGTGTCTACTAAAAAACCAAACAATTGAAGGTCTCACCGATAGCCACATGACCAGGGGCGGCCGGCGGCGCGGCAGCCTTGCACAGCGTGATGAGCAGCGAGTCCACCGTGAGCTGGTCCCCGCCGGCAGCGCCCGCCGCGCCGGCAGCGCGCGCCAGCAGCGCGGCGCAGCGCGACAGCCCGTCCAGCGCCGCCAGCGCCGCACTGTCGGCCGGGGTCGCCGCTTCCACCTCTTCGGGGGACGGCGGCGGCGCGCGGTCGAAGGCCGCCGACAGGGCGGTCACCTGCGTCGAAAGAGGCGATGAATACCTACTGTGATCGCTAATGGAGAACTTGCACAAAAATATTAACCACGAGAATTTATTTTTCAACATGGCGTTTCAAATTGAATTAAAAAAAATGGTATACGGCCTCCATATGTAGGGTGCGTTTCCGCTTGTAGCGCAGCGCACGATCGCAGTCGATTTTTTCACCGCGATCCTACGCTGCGTTAAAAGCGCAAACGCACCCGAATCTTTAATTGTTCGAATAATTATTTGAATACGCACGTACGTTTGGACCTAATCAGTCGATAATTTATTTTCGAACAGTCAGTCATCGCTAGACCTCAATCGCTCCATCGGCGTGCCCATCTTTCCTAGATAAGCGCTACAGCGGATGCGCAAGCGATGGCCTGTAATCGTCAATGGTAAACTGCACGCGCTCTGCCGACATCGGTACCATCCTAGGCGGTAGTGACGGCGGCAGTACTCGCGGCCTCTTCCTTCCTGTTTTTATAGATCGATTCAAAATTATCCCAACTTACCTGCATAACCGTAAATTTAGGGTGCATATCGACTACACCATATTTCATTATTACGACATTCCAGCTGGCGTGCCGCAAGTTCAGTCTTAGGACTTAACATCTTCTTGGCTTTTGTCATCCCCCGGGCGGCAGCGATGCCGGCAGACGGCAGTACTCACAGCGGGCGCGCAGGCGACGGCGCGCAGCGAGGCGGCGGGCGCGCGGCGCGGCGCGGGGCGGTAGCGGGCGGCGGGCGTGCGGCCGCGGCGCTGCAGCACCCGCCACAGGTACGCGTCGCGCACGGGGCCCACCCGCTCCGCCGGCATCACCATCTCTTCGTTCCTACGGGAGCACGACTCCTTCGATCGATCGACCCATCGATCGATCGATCGATCGGTCCGCATTTACCCACTGCTGGAAATAGTCGAGCTGGAGGCACGCCACTTCTTTCTATCCTTTCTGACGATTCCTCGATTCAGCGAATTTTGAGGAAATTTGAGCATTATTTCGACAACCTTCTTCGAGATAAATCGAAATTGCTGTACTGGCCAATTGCACGCGAGCAGCGGCCGGAAAAAGTTCTATGAAAATTCATAACTGTCGTGTTTTGCGGCCAAATAAATTACATACTAAACTCATATCTATCGTGTTATTTAAAAATGGAACGATCTTTTACTCCGAACAATGACAACCAAGGAGGTAACTTATCAGAGGTTTTATTTAAATTTCGAACTGGCTTGCGATAGAAAGCTGGATATACCTATTGTAAAAAAAGAACACTAACACAGCAAAAATTATTGTTAGTCGTTCGTGGTTCATCTGACTTTGAAAGTTTATTGAATTTTTCAAATAAAAAGTTCTACCTTAGTACTACTTAGTAATTTCCGCGCATAATTTGAGAAAAATCATATACAAGCCTTGGCCACAACTAGGCATTGATGGACTCACGTATGTATGCCTCGGCTTCGCCTCGGCCCACATTTCCACGTTCATCCACTCTTTTGCTGGCCGCTGCAGTAATGTACTATTTATGGATACATTTAAGAGCGAAGCTATATATCGTGTTTACAGAAAAAAATACAATTAATATACGATTAATCCGATTTTCGTTCATGGCCGAATAGACCTTCAAGGGAGCAGAGAAGCCAAGGGAGCCCAAGGTTCATCGCCCGGGCGCATAAACGAGCGGAATGGGTGGACCCACAAGGGAAACTTGAACCTAAGGAACTTAAAGCTACTAAAATATAAACTACACACATACAATCTGCGAATTCCGATCTCCATCTAGTCGACGGCCTCCCGGCTGGTGTGCACTTGTAGTTGAAAGCCCTATTCTTCCCCGAAGACTAACCCAAGAGCGCTCATCCCACGAAATCTACTTACAAGTGCAGATTTTCACGTCAGGCCGACACCGCGTGGCCGAAGGTTATGTTTTGACCAGACCTTCAATAGCACAATCACAAAATAACTTGATCAATTATTCCACTAATTGCTGTTGCCGCCACGACACTCTTTTATCCCGAAAGGATGAGAATACTCTCTTTTTCGAATTATTTCACGCCGCGTGAATCACCAATTTTCCAACCAAAAAAATCTAAGTTGACAGTTCTGACCATAGACTATATAGAGATACTAGTGACAGATCCGCCCATAGACAATTAGTTTTGCCAACTCAGGTTTTTACTTTTTATGTAAACAAAAATCAAAAATAAATCAGCTTTCGATTGACTGGAATACTGATAACTAAAGAACTAACTAACCAGGAAATAATTATTAATAATAACGATGTTATAATAAGTATAATAATTATAACATCGTAATCACAATCGCTTAAAATACACAAACAATATAAGCTACGTACTTGATAGCGTGGAAAATGGCTTCCAGCATCGGCTGATCAAAGTCTCCCGACCCGTTGCATCCACGCAAATTCTTCACAAAGTCTTCGACAGTCATAGGAACGTTGAGTTTCTTCGCGTTGTGGTTGTGTTGATCCATGTTGAGCATGATAACGGCGTAGGCGAGGCGGAAGGCGGCGTCTGTATTGGCGAACGGCTCGCCGTTTGTGCTCTATGTAAAAGAAAAAAAAAACAATCTTCAGTGGCGCTGTCAAAAATCAAGACTACATCTTTCTAACCTACATGTCGTAGGATTTGAACAGGCCCTAATATACTGCCTTGAGGAACTTTTGACGTATGTGTGTGTGTACTAACTATCTACCTGGCGACAAAATACTCACGTTCCAACTCTCAACGAACCGCTCCTTGACTAGGAAAATCAGTGGGGCATCCCCGGGCAGTCGGAAGATCTACAAATAAAGTCTTAAGGCCTGGTCGATGCGAAGACGGCTAAAGTCGGAGCTAGCAGCAAAGTCAGACCAGAAATATCAGCGAGGGATATAAAAGAACTCGGCTAGTTGATAAGGGATTTTTCCAACTTTTCCGTCTCTGCATTATAGAAGAATTTTGGGCTTCCTCAGAGCACTGCATTAGGACCTACGCCACTTCTATTTCACATGAGTTCGTCATCTTCGTAAGAGGTCAGCAAATCAAAATATCCTACCTGACGCCAGAAACTCACATGCCATCTCTCGGCGAACCGCTCCATGACTAGGAAAATCAGCGGGGCTTCCCCGGGCAGCCGGAAGGTCTCCAAGTAGAGCCTCAAGGCCTGGTCGATGCGAAGACCGCTGAAGTCGAAGCTATCAGCGAAGGCGCCCAACACACTCGGTCCTTCGCCGTCCTCACCACGCGATGAGCGCTTGCAGATGTACTCGCCTACGAACAAAGTACGAATTTTTTAAGGCTGGAATCGTGAGTCATTATGGAATCTTTTCTAAGCAACTGATGTAATTAAAAAGATTTGAGAAAGATTTTTTTCGCTGTCTTTTTCTCGACTATAATTTCGACTCGAAGGATTTTATTTCTGACAAACCTCTCGCTCGCATATTATAAAATGATTTGTTGTAAAAAAAGTAACTCAGTGTTATTATCAATTGTTTGACGTTCTTCTTATTAGTGTGTCGATAAAAAGCCGGCTTCAAGGCCGGGCTCAGTTTGCCGTCGTGGTGAAAGGACTTTTTGATTTTTTTGACGTTGATAGTATTGTAAAACATAGTTTACTAGACAGAATCTGAAGTACTAAGTAATTTATTGGCTATGAGTTACAGAGACATATCACATTTTAAAACTTACATAATTAGTTAAGTTAAGGAAATCAATTACCAGGAGACGGGCAGCAGCGTCTTCCTGAGATTCCAACCGCATACTGCGATCGCCAACACGCCTGCCGAGCGTGGCGATTATGGCAAAACCCCTCATGGTTATAAAAACCACGAAGGAGGCCTATGTCCTGCAGTGGGCGTCAAAGGGCTGATGATGATGATGATATTAAGTTAAACAATAACGTAAGCCCCTGACACCTAAACTAGGGCAACCTGTATCTTAGGAGTCGGTGCCTTCCTTTTCACATTGAGCACTTGTTATTTTACGTTGTTTTAATTTATCTACTCTCTCCCTGAGAGAAGGCCTGCGCCCTACAGTGGGACGTGTATAGGCTGCTTATATTATGCACTTTATCTCTCCGCTGAAGCAGGTGAAGTTTAGACTAACCGATCATCTTCTTGTCGAGGTCGGGGTTCTCTCTCAGCCAGAGAGCCAGCTGGTGCACATCCAGCGGCGTTCTGAAGACGCCGTGCTGCTGGAGGAACTCCACGCCGCGCTCCGGCTTCTGGTTGA
The DNA here is from genome assembly GCA_963969515.1 of Yponomeuta evonymella. Taxonomy (NCBI): domain Eukaryota; kingdom Metazoa; phylum Arthropoda; class Insecta; order Lepidoptera; family Yponomeutidae; genus Yponomeuta; species Yponomeuta evonymella. Next base: position 1,738,914 of record OZ018361.1, on the reverse strand, counting down.
ACAGCTCCGTGCCCTGCGTCATCCACTGGGGGGGGGGGATTGACGGATTGAGGCTGTTCTTACGTGGAGCGTGCTGTCTCGCTCGCACAATTTAACATGAGTATATGTTTGATGAATGTGGTCTGAGGGTTTGATGAATAATTAAATTACCGAATAATTTAATTATGATTACGATAGTTAAAAATGTAAAATTGTGCGAGCGAGACAGCACACTCCACGTAAGAGCAGCCTTGAGCCCTCTTGATGCTTTCAGCAAACCAGGCGTAAGGTCTTAAGCCCTCTTGATGCTTTCAGCAAACCAGGCGTAAGGTCTTAAGCCCTCTTGATGCTTTCAGCAAAACAGGCGTAAAGTCTTAAGCCCTCTTGATGCTTTCAGCAAAACAGGCGTAAAGTCTTAAGCCCTCTTGATGCTTTCAGCAAAACAGGCGTAAGGTCTTAAGCCCTCTTGATGCTTTCAGCAAACCAGGCGTAAGGTCTTAAGCCCTCCTGATGCTTTCAGCAAACCAGGGGAAAGGTCTTAAGTCCTCTTGATGCTTTCAGCAAACCAGGCGTAAGGTCTTAAGCCCTCTTGATGCTTTCAGCAAACCAGGCGTAAGGTCTTAAGCCCTCTTGATGCTTTCAGCAAACAAGGCGTAAGGTTCCCCCTATCCACTGGTTAAACAGCAGTGGATTAAAACAATTATCGTCGATCGTTACGTACTTTTTTTTTTAATACTTACTAGTTGACTCGGCAAACGTTGTTTTACCATATTAATTAGCTTACGACCTATTCTCAGACCAAGTACCTATACAGAATTATTTTTATAAAAATCGGTGAAGCCGTTTTGGAGGAGTTCGATAACAAACAATTTGGCACGAGATTTTTATATATTACATGTTATATATTAGAAGTATTTCACTGCAGTAACAATATCACTTTCTGACTGTGAATGAAAACTTCGCGAGGAAATTTGTCAAAGGAAACAATGACTGAGATGTTGTAAAATCCCATACAAAACGGATCTTTACTATTTTCAAGAATTGCCCAATATTCCGGTGAACTACCAAAACTTTTCTTTCCCTAAAGTTCTCATTCAGACTGCTAAGAGCATTTAAAAAAGTCTGTCTAGCCGTTCTCAAGTGATGCGCTTACCAACTAGCAGTATTTAATTTAATTTTTAATTTACATAAGTACAAGAAAATAACGTAGAAAGACAAAATCGTTTAAATAAAAACATTTTTCCTCTACCAGACTATTCAAACTGCATTTGAGAAGTGTTTTAAGGACTCGTGTTTTTATAAATAAGACTGTCACACTTTCATTTCTACTTCTTTTTCACCAAGTTACTCAAAAAACATCTCAACAAAACATAAGAATACATAACATAAATTCACGCCTGTATCCCGGAGGGATAGGCAGAGATCAGGGTCTGCCACTTGCACCGATAAAAATAAGTACCTTCTTCATATTCCGAATATTCTCGAGCTCCGCCTCGCTGGGGACCTCACTGCAGGCCCTGTGCCGGCCCACCCTTCCTGCGCCGACATAGAGGCTAATATCGTGCGTCACGTGGTCGCTGGCAACCGACGCGTCGTCAAGACCTCCCAGCTCCAGGCTGACGTGGCCGCCGCGCCCGTACTTCGTCTCTGAGGGGTCAGCCTCGATGGCTGGGAGGGTCTCTTCGGATTGTGAGCCTTGGGCAGAGGGGAGACGGGCGGGTTTAGTCTGGCAATGAATACCGAGGGCGTAGGTAGATGAAAAATATTTTGCCCGACAAATTACTTGAACCAAATGACTTTGATTCTTCAAATACTTTTGACATTTCATGTTATTGGCATAAATTCTATTGACATTTCCTGTATGTAATTCAATTAATATTATTTTTATCCCTATTAATTAAGATGTAATTATTAACTTTTAATTTGACATGTAATTAATATTTTAAAAACATATTTAGAGGCCAAAAATTCCACCCATGCCGGGACGCTACCTGTACGTAATACAGAGAAGTTTGTAAAGAAGCTTGAAATTTCACTGATGCCTGCACTTGCCCATTAGCTCAGTTGGGAGAGTGCTGGCACGGTTAGCCAGAGGTCGCGGGTTTAAGTCCCGGCATGGGTGGAATTTTTAGCCTATAAATATGTTTTTAAAATTGTCCTCAGCACGGGTTAGTGCAGCATGTATTACGTACATGCAGTGGGTTACTCGGAGCTGCAAGTGATGTAAATTGCTTCGGCCAGATGTTGCTGCCTGTACGTAATACAGAGAAGTAAGGAGGCTCGAAATTTCTCCGATGTTTGCACTTGCCCATTAGCTCAGTTGGGGAGCGCTGGCACGGTCAGCCAGAGGTCGCGGGTTCAATTCCCGGCATGGGTGGAATTTTCAGCCTCTAAATAGGTTTTTAAAATTAATAGTTAGTTATGTCACAAATAGAAAAAAAATCCATTCAAAAACACTCACTTTCCACTTTCGCCTGGTTAGTGGCCGCCTCAATCGCCTCTATAATAGTCATCAACGCCTCCAAAGACAACGAGTGAATGTTATACGCCGTCGAAGCCACCACATTCTTGCTCAACAGCTTAGTCAGTTCCTCGAACATGTTCATGCAGTATATATCACAATCGTAGTTCAAATACAACTCTGAGCAGAGACCAGGTATTCTGAACAACTGCGATAAGTATTCCAGAGCCAAGTGGTGTATCTCCTTGAGCTCGTAGGTGGCCTTTGAGGTGTCCGACGAGATTATTTCGATGATTTTTTTGAGGAACGCCTCCAATTGGAATTTAAGGTGGAAACGTAGCGCCTCGAAGAGTAGGAAGGATATTTGTAGGTCGAGAGCGAAGATTGATATCCGTTCTGTGCTGAGGAGCTGTAACAGAGGAAAATGGAAGTTTATAAGGCTCTTTACTGTGGGTAGAGTTTAGAAGACAGGGGAGAACTGAGAGTGTGGTGTGGCTGAAACCTGGTCGGACACCAGCGACAAAATTAAAAGTGTATTCGGAATAACATTCATAATGGATCCTGGAAGAGTATAAAAAATATCAACTATTTCATAGGAGTAACTACATACAGCAGAGACCTGTTTCATAAAACTACAATTTACAAAAGTCAATCATTTTCGCTCAACCCATTCTCAAGATGGGAGGGTTGGGCGAAATTAACTGACACCCCGATAATCAATGGGTCCTATTAATTGATATTTAACCGATATTTTTTTGGCGATTTCAAAGTTGTATTAATGAGCAGAATACTAGAATGTATTGGTCCGCAATCAAAGAAGAACTGTTTGCGCCTGCGAGTCCTCGAACCGGTCTACGTGAACCACGGCGACGCGATCGACATTCTCCTCGGAGTAACATCTATTTCGACTGTGCTCTTACTAATGAAGAACTTTCAATAACACTCTGGTAACCCTTTAAGAAACACATTTCCTTCATGGCGAAGCCGGGACCACATCTATTGCTTTTTATTATGTTTTGTTTGTGTTTCACTTCCTTTGAACCTATTGTGTTAATCTTAAGCAAAGTTAGAGAATCTAGCGACGTGGCAGAGCCAATGTGGCGGTTGCCTAATGATATTTGTTTATAGAGCACGCTAAGTCACGTCGTGTGTTCCGAGCAAACTCACACTGGTCAAATTCCTGCAGAGCGGGTCCCGGACGAGAAGCAGCAGCGACGGACACTTGGCGACCTGGTCAGCGCCCACTTCCAGCGCCGTGCCCACTAGACTCAGCCCTAAGTGCACCATCGCCGACGTGTTCTGCCCGTCCAGAGGGTTGCAGAGGGAGATCAGGAACCTGAAATAGGGTTAGGAAGTGAGAATAGATCGATTTGCAAAGACTTTGTACTACCATCTATACAAGTGTCTCAGTCTGGGTGTATTTCGATCGATTGATCGAATCAATTAATAAATCAGCAAATCAATATATCGATAAAAATAAATCAATAACTCAACAAATTCATCAATTAATAATCTAATCGATCAATTAGCGGTGGTAGCCTAGTGGATAGAATATTGGACTCGGAAGCGAGAGATCCAGGTTCGATTCCCAGTGCGGGCATGTACCTATGACTTTGTTTTCTGAGTTATGTAGATTGTGAAGCTATAGTAGCAATACCACTCGCTAGCTGTGAAGGAAAACATCGTGAGGAAACCTGAGTGTCTGAGCTATTCACACACCTCAGCGCTTGAAACCGCCAATCCGCGGTGGGCACGCGTGGTGATTAAGCCCATACTATCTTCCTGAGAGAAGGCCTGTGCCCTACAGTGGAACGTATATTGTAATCAATAGTTAAGCGTGTCAACCGCGCTAGATCAACAAGGCAGTCAGTTACGTTTATTAAACTCACCTAAACAGCTCCCTGACACACACAAGCCCGTACGGCTGCAGGTTAACGCCTTCCTCCTGAGGAGTGAACCGAATCCCTCTGTCGTTTACATACTCCTCCATTTTGTCCTCCGCCTCTCTGCTCTGCTTAGCGCCGTCCGCTTCTAGGACCTCCGTTAGGGCTTCGCCTTTGGGCTCTTCGTAGGGTAGCGTGTCTGGGTTGGGCTCTTCCGATACGTTGGGCTCTTCTGATTGGTCGGAGATGTCTTGTCGTGTCTCGGACGGGCTTTCTGGCTGGTTGTGATTCTCCGGTTGTGAGTTTTCTTCACCTAATATCATAAATAAAGAACTAATTTGTAAAATTGTATGTAGAGGATTAATTAGTAGGACTTTCAAAAAAATTTTACCCAAAATTACACAGAAACTGTGACTTATTGAAGGTTACAAGTAAAACTAGGTGTCCCATTTCAAAATCTAGATCATTTTGGACTAAAAATCTTGAAACTTAGTGTTTTCAAATATGTTCCTTAATTAACAGAATGTACATATTATTCTAAAATCTAGTACTAATGCATTGAACTGGCTTTAATTCCAGAAATCTTGGTCATCCAAATAATCTTTAATGCTATAGTAGTCCTTTTGGCACAAAGTGTGCTTCACACACTTTTTGAACCGCGTTTCTGGGAAGCTTATTATATCTTCAGGGATCTTATTGTAGAAACGTATACAATGCCCCATATATGATGTATTAACCATTGCCAGTCTAACCCCCCTTTCTCGTACACTAACACGCTGTTATTCTACTGTTAACAGCTGTCAATTGAACGAAGTGCATACAAAAAAAAAAACACTGACAGCTGTTAACAGTAGATTAACAGCTTGTTAGTGTACGAGAAACCGGCGGTAAATCGAATAAATGGTAACGAAAGTTTATGTTTATTTCTACATTGTGTTGGCTACCTACAGTTTAAAAGTTACCCATGTTTTTCCCTATAGTACAATAAAAACTTACCAAGTGTGAGTCGAACTCCCGCATAAGGTCTCAAACTGATTGAAAGAAAAACCTTTTTCTCACGTTTTCATTAAAAGGAAACATATTTTTCATTGATGGCGCTAATATTATTGCACGGGGCCCCTTAATATATTATTTTGACGGTGTTATGGAACCATCGGTGAGCAATTCCGACTCGTCCGGTGTTTAAGTTACCTTGCGGCTCCACGCATTTCTCGAGCAGCTGCGTGATGGAGGGGTTGTCGCTGGCCAGATCCATGGAGCTGTGGCGGGCGTGTTTCTTCAGCGGACTCGCCACCGCGGGGTCCACGGGTTCGATCGTGATCTCCGCCTCGTTCAAAAGGTTCTTGTCTTGGCTGGAATGGAGGATTTCTATTTGATTTTCAGAAGTCTTAATTGGACAAAGGCCTTCAACCAATGTATACTAGTATACTACCCATTCTCACCGCTCACCGACGGCGCTGAAATACGGACCCTCAAGAAAGTCGCGCAAAGGGCTATGGAGCGGGCTATGCTTGGCATCTCACTTATTGATCGTGTGCGAAACATCGATATTCGGCATAAAAACAAAGCCGATGATGTAGGCACACGAATCATAAGGCTAAAATGGAGATGGGCGGGGCATATGGTTAGACGGGAAGACGGTCGGTGGACAAAGATAGCCACCGAGTGGTGGCCAAGAACGGGTCGGTGGGCAGACCACCAGCCCGGTGGGCCGACGACATTGTGAAAGCGGCTGGGAAACATTGGACGAGACTGGCAAGGGACCGGATGGGTTGGCGTGAAAGAGAAGAGGCCTATGCCCAACAGTGGGCTCTGTTCATGGGCTGGTTAGATAGATAGATTAATCAGAAATCAGAAATTAATAATTTATTTTAACGTAAAGAATTTACATTCTGTTTGCTGAATGTCAATGTACTATATTATATTCTTATTTTACTATATATTGTATTTCTAGCTCTTGCCCGCGGCTTCGTCAGCATGGAATGAGTGATTTCCGGGATGATAAAGACTGTAGACTTGAGTATATGGTTTTAATTTCAACTCGATACCTCCACGCGTTCCCGAAATAAAGTGTCTTGACAAACAGACAGACAGGCAGACAGACAGACAGACAGACAGGCAGACAGGCAGACAGGCAGACAGGCAGACAGGCAGACAGGCAGACAGGCAGACAGGCAGACAGGCAGACAGGCAGACAGGCAGACAGGCAGACAGGCAGACAGGCAGACAGGCAGACAGGCAGACAGGCATACAGGCAGACAGACGGACAGACGGACAGACGGACAGACGGACAGACGGACAGACGGACAGACGGACGGACGGACGGCCAAGAGTTATCCCATAAGGGTTCCGTTTTTTCCTTTTGAGGTGCGGAAAACTAAAGAGATTATTATTATTATTAAAATTCTTTATTGCACTTATAAAAATAAAAGTACAAAGGCAAACTTAATGCAAAAAGCATTATCTTCCAGTTAACCTTGGTTTTTGTGGATATTTTAATAGGGGTAAACCTAAAGATAATAGAGATGAACAGATTACATTTAACAAAATAGATATAAGCTGTCAGGATCGCGGCAAGTGGCAGTCCCTGGTCTCTGCCTACCCCTATGGGACACAGGCGCGAGTTTATGATATGTTATGTCTATGTTACCTACGTATTGTGGGTTGGAATGTTTCTGCGTAACACAGTCCATTTATCTGTCTACTTACGCGAGTCTCAAGCTGACATTTTTCCCCGCCTCCGTTTCCTCCCCTTCGGCCGCTGCCGGCGCTTCCTTCTCGTTGACTGACGCAATCCTCTCGAGAGAATTTGTACCTGAGGACAATAATACGAGTACAATGTCAAACGACTGTGCGGAGCGGTGGTAGCCTAGTGGGAAGAACATTGGATTCGGAAGCGAGACATCCAGGTTCGATTGCCAGTGCGGGCATGTACATATGACTTTGTTTTTTAAGTTATGTATGTACAGCTGTGAAGTTATAGTAGCAATACCACTCGCGCTATATATGAAGGAAAACATCGTAAGGAAACCTGAGTGTCAGAGCTATTCGTATACCTCAGCGCTTGAAATCGCCAATCCGCGGTGGGCACGCGTGGTCATTGAGCCCATCTGAGAGAAGCACAGGTATCTGTGGAGAGAAGGCCTGTGCCCTATAGTGGGACGTATATAAGCTGCTTATGATAAACGACTGTGATACGGCGCGGTCGACTTTGCGTCGCGTTATAAGTAAGGTGAGTCTTGAAGACTCACATACAAAGTGTTAAAGAAATAACGCAAATCCTGATAAAGGTTTCTGCGAAATGTTTATATAAGTCTTTATGCAAGATGACCGGGTTCCACGCGACGGACGTCGCAAACGTGGCAGACCAAGGCGAAGATGGAGAGACGACCTCACAGCTTTCCTATCAGATTGGCAAAGGGTGGCCGAGAACAAAGGGTGGCCGAGAACAAAGGGTGGCCGAGAACAAGGAGTGGAGAATCCAAGGGGAGGCCTTTGCCCAGCAGTGGGACACTGAAATGGCTAATTAATAAAAAAAATGCAAAATGACCGCGTCAAGTTTTAATAAGGTATGGAATAGGAAAGTTACTGATAATAACTTCCAGGTAAGAACATCACAAACATGGAAATGCACTCAGACTGAGGCCCTTTGTACAAATGTACGGCGGCCCCCAGTAGGAATCGAACCTACGACCTCCGGCATGGTAATTAGACGTGATAACGCTCGACCAACGAGGCAGTCAAACGAAGTATCATACTAATATATAGAAAATTCTATGCACGGCTCATCACTCACGTCAGGCAAAATTTCGCTTCATGGTCAACCCCGCATCCAGACGCGTAATGCAACTTAATAGGGTGGTACTTCGATAGAGCAACTACAAACACAAGAATTCACTACAAGAGAGCTGAAATTATTGAACCGTCAAACGCGAAATCATATGATTAAGTGACGGCATTTTTTCTCATCGTGTAAGCGTTGTACAACTCACCATAGAAACAAAAACGTTTGTTATAACAGCCTTATTATCCGATTCGCCTATTGAATTATTAGTAACACTTTTCCTGTAATAGGCTTATACGATGCATATAAATCTATATTAGTAAGACTGATAGTGTCAAAATAACTCAAGCATTACTTAAACTTTGGCCATTGCATCTACGTAAGACGATTTATGCAGCGTCCAGTGGCACCTTCACTCACACTAGATGGGTGAAGGGACCACTCGGACGCTGCAGTGCCTGGGACATTGTTTTTTTTAGATGGAGTAGGCTTGCCCAGCACCTATACCATCCTGCTTGATTTATTCGTTTGACTGGAGGGGGGCTGAAGGATGAAGTGGAAAAGAACCTGCGTGAGCTCCAGGCGGGCGACCGGCAAGAGGCCGCGCAGGATAGAGACAAGTGGCGACTTTGTCGGAGACCAAGACCCACTTCGGGTCGCTGAGTAAGTAATGCTTGATTTAGTATTCTATCCTCTCTTCTCTGATAAACCCGTAACTAGAATGATTTCGCGTGTACTAGTGATTCCGGGATTCAATTGATGATAGCCTTGGGTAACTCAGGAGCCAGATATGAGAGGACACACATCTCCCTTGCCGTCAACTGTGTCTCAGTTATATCCCAGAGATGTCAACTATATCTGGCTCCCTCACTATACTCTCAACTCAGTACGGTAGACATCTAGCTCCTGCTACTTTATCCAGCTCACACAGAGTGCGCGAGAGCGAGACCGAGATCCGCTGAAATTGGATGCGTTGGGCCGCATTTCTCATCGCAGTAATAAACAAGAGACGAGAAATGGGTCACCAGACTCCTACAAATGTATTGAATTGGTGATCTTTTTGATCGCTATTGGTACGGATGGCTTGTTCGGGCATTTGGTCGCAGTACTCGTACTAAAAAGATGAACGGTAAAGACGATAATCATATATGCTTGTCACGCTTTAATTGGGTTCAAAGATATTTATTTCTCATAAAGAACTTACAGTTCACTTAATTAATGAGAAAACCTATAGAAAGTGTCAAAAGTTAATTAATAGATAATACATTTTGATTCTGGTTTGAACTCCTCTTATTGGAATAGACTGATAGTATAAAAAAGAGCGCGTCAGCTGGATAAAGTAGGAAACAGATAAACTAGACTCACTCACCACTTGTGTCTTACGGCTCTTGTAACCAAACACACTCACTCGATTGTATGTCGTATGAACTAGGACACAAGTGGTGAGCCAGATATGATACAGATATAGTGTGTCCCGGTGAGCAAAGATATGGGATATAACAACTCCCTCTAAGGACACACTTTGCGCAAGTCTAATTGATGATGAGGAGGCGCCGGTACATGAGGGGTAGCCAACTGCCTCGCGTGCAAAAAAATTACGTGTTGGGTATGTCTTGATAACCATACCCCGCGCGCCGCGCTGAGGCCCGCGTGCCATCAAAGCGGCAAACACCCTTTTATATTAGAGGACCGGCGAGCAAGCTCGGTTTATATAGGCGGAGCGCGAACACAATCATAGCGCGATGTAGGACTGCAAAAGCGACATCTAGTGGTTGCCGTTTGGCAATAGTATGGTTGCGTTCGAGTTGGTACAGTCGACAACAGAATAACTTTTGCATGTTGGTTGTAGTCGTACTTTTTAATGATTTGCGATTCTAATCGCGTTTGTCTATTAGGTAAACTTAATTCCCGACGTTGATGCAGTCGCCAGCAACTTAACAGAATAAAGTGGACATATATAAAGGTTTAATAAACCAGATGCATTGACTTTTTTTTTGTATTTTGGGCCAATGCTGATACATCTTACAACACAAATCTTCACTTGTGTTGCAAGATGTATTTGCATCGGTTTACTAATGTATTGCCAAAAATCGTTTCCCAAAGTATTACTTCCCAAACTATTTTCCGCAAATTATCACTTGGCAAAAAAACATTTCTCAAAACAACTTAAAGCAAATAAACAGTTAGCAAAAGTTATTATGGCAAGTTATTGTTTACCAAATAAATACTTGGTCAAAATTCATTTTCAAAATTCATTCAATTTTGTGGGGTCGCAGTTCTAATCTAACTTAACCCACTTTTCTGGTAACAGTTGGTGTCTGTGGGGGGTCACAGTTCTAACCTAACCTAACCCACTTTTCTGGTAACAGTAGGTGTCTGTGGGGGTCGCAGTTCTAACCTAACCTAACCCACTTTTCTGGTAACAGTTCGTGTCTGTGGGGGTCGCAGTTCTAACCTAACACACTTTTCTGGTAACAATTACGTTTGTCTTAATAAAACTTGACGCAGTAAAATTATGCGAAATGATAATTTGACCAAATGAATAAAATGCGAAATGAAAACTTGCTAAAGTGTCATTTGGGAAATGAAACTGATGCCATAAGTTTATTGGGAAGTAAAATTTGGCGAAAAATACTTTGGCTAAACGGCGGTATCCCATTTGCATCTTCCAAGTCATTTGACTATCTTTTGAGCTTCTGTCGTGTCACCCCGTAACCCGATTTTTTTTCTGTCAATCTTGTATCGTTTTTAAACTACGTTTTATGGAAATTGACGCTTGAGAAACCCACTTAAGCCACATTTAAAAAAGCGGTGCAAATCGGCTCTGCACTCTCTTAACTTATTAATACAGACTTTCTAAAATGCATATTAGTACTGTAATGGTCGTTTCATTGACCCTATTGGTAGTCTAATAACCAATCGCATTCCAATGCTATATATAATATAACCCGTGCAACTCGGCGCCCCTCGCGCGATTCGATTTCTTCGCAAGAGATGTCTATTTAATTTGCGCCATTTGTATTGACATTGCTTTTGCTTTGTAGACCACCAAATACAGGCAAATAACAACTATAGTCGTGCTCATATACTTCTAAGGAGAATCGGCCAAGTGCGAGTCGGACTCGCGCACGAAGGGTTCTGTACCATTAACTACACAACATTTGAATATTTCGAGCGTCTACCTGTTGCCGTTATTTATATCGAGCAAAAAACGCAAAATAATCACGTTTGTTCTATGGGAGCCCCCTCTTAAATACGTCTTTTATTCTGTTTTTAGTATGTTTTCTTATAGCGGCAACAGAAATACATCATCTGTGAAAATTTCAACTGTCTCATGAGATACAGCATGGCGCAGACGGACGGACAGCGGAGTCTTAGTGATAGGGACCCTTTGAGTACAGATCGCTAAAAAACTACGTGTGTATTAGACTCCAGGGGCAGGAAACTTACTGGGCAACTGAGCGGGCTTCTTCTTAGCTTTCTCCCGCTTCTTGAGGGAGAGGCCGGGGCTGCTGAAGGCGGCGGCTGGGTCCTCGGGGGCGAACTGCGGCACTCGCATGAAGATCAGCTGCGTCATGTCGCGGAGGCACTGCTCCGCGTTGCGACGCAGCAGCTCTGCGGATTAGGGGTCAGATATCAGAAGCAGTTCTAGATCTAGTTCGACTGGCGATTTCCGCACTTAGCCTGCGTTTCTGAAAGTGTTCAAATGTAACAAGAGATTAATCTAAAATTAATTCAAAATACCGGCACGTGATTGGCTGAAATTAGCTTGACGTGAGATTAACATGAGAGTAACATTTGATCGCTCTTCTCGAAACCGAGCGTATAGCCTCATAGTTGGGCCATTGTACGTAGCAAGTGCGGAGGTATATAAATATCTCAGACACTAGAGTTTACTCACGATGTTTTCCTTCACCGTTAGCGAGGGGTATTGCTACTATGACTTTACAAATGTACGTAGCTTAGAAAGCAAAGTCATTGGTACATGCCGGGATTCGAACCCACCACCTCCCGAATGAGAAGCCGGCGTACTACCGCTCCGGTACCACAACTCTATCAGAAGCAGTTACTTTATTTCATTACTATCTGACCCAAAAAATGTCCTGTCTAAATAAAATAATTAAGGCCAAACTGCCAAAGATAAGTTAGGTATAGTCCTAAATTTTTACAAAAATCGCATAGCAATAAGCAATTTCAATTGCTCCTGAATTTTCCGATTTGAAGAAACTATGAATTAAAAAATATGCCAAATTGGTCGAGTCTAAACAAGTCTAAAGTAAATCAATGTTGTTTTTACAAATTTTATTTATAATCTGAATGAAAGGAGTCTCTATAGCATTAGTTTCCATTAGTCTTCAAATTAGTTATTTAAATAAAAAATTATGACAGGCAAATGGAAATTCCTATTTAATTTTTTCACAGCTCGAAAGTTCTACAAGAGATGGCGCTGTACGACATTCGTATGAGTTTCACACATTTCTTGGTTTCACAACAAAAGTAATCGAAGCTCGATCGCCCGGCTACTTTTTTTAAATCAGTGACATAACATAATTTTAAGTCATAGTGACTATACATTTATGAAATACAAAAGACATCACATTTCATCATGCCACTGGCACCAGAGCACTGGAACCCCCATAGAGACCTGTGACCCCATACCTGTGAGTCTGGTCTCGAAGCAGATGCGGAAACAGGTGAGCATGATCTCGCAGACACTCTCATCGGTCAGCATAGCACCCTCAGGGCTCAGCATCAGTGTGCGTAAAACCTGGTGGAAGGAATCAAATGTTAATAAATCTTTTGTGTGGCATTGTATACTCTTCTAAAGTAAAATCCCTTAACCTTTGAAAAGTGCTTTCTGAAAAAATACTAGCGTATTCGATAGCTATTGTCAGGCACATTAAATTTGCTATGTCTTTCAAACCACCCAAAATTAATGGTGTATAAGCCTACCAGAATGTGAAATTAAATTAAATTAAATATTTTATTCCTAACACAAATACACCCTCTCGGCAATTTAGGTCCTATTACCGAAATGTGCAGTCAGTTCATTAAGTCTATTTCCCTGAACATCTATTCCCTGATAGTCCACTTCCCTGTGAGACACATACAGAAATTACAGTGATCTCCACCTTAGGCAAAAACCTGTAAAGTTATAACTTTACTAGAGCTTATGTAACACAGTCTAAGTAACTGAAATGAATTATGTAATGTGAGTTGAATAAAAAATTGTGGCTTGAGAAAATGTTGTTGTTGTACAAGATGTAAGACAATCACCATAAAATATGGTAAGATAAGATAAGAATATTCTTTATTGTACCAGGAAAAACAACAAACAAAATATTTACAAAAATACAGTACAGTTGGTGGCCTTATTGCTTATAACAATTTCTTCCAGTTTTCATCTTTTGCTGAAATAATCAAATTGAACAGCCGAGAATTCTAAATTGATCAGCAGAATATTTCAAATTGATCATCAAGAATTGATCAGCAGAAAATTACAAATTAATCAGCTGAAAATTCCAAATTGATCAGCTTTTAATTGATTGGTCAAAAGTAGTGTGAAAAATTAATCTTCATAAGATATTAGGCCTTAAAGTAAAAGGAAGTAAAGAGTTTTATTATTAATAATTAAGGTTACAATCAGAGATATTTTGCTGTGGTCACCACACAAGATCAAGCCTGAGTGTTTGAGTTGTCTGACAAATGTTTGTTAATTGTCTAGTCCATACAATGAACAACCTATCATCTTTCAATTGCTAATAATGTTTTGAGCGTAGGGGCAAGGCAATCACTCAACTGATGTTACAGACATAGGCCTCCTTCGTGGTTTTCATACCATGAGGGGTTTTAGTGATTGGACAGCAGTGATGATGTTCTGACAAAATAATAGTTTTGCTGTTAAAATTATTTCTAACCTGACCAAAATTTATTTATTTTGACCACATGTTACTGCTTATTTACTTATCGGCAGAAATAAAATAATTTTTATTTTTTAAATTTTTGTAGCCCATGAAATATTCATTTTGTTGATTATCTAATAAGTACTTATTACCCAGCTGTTGTGCAATAGACTTGTAAGGAACTTTAGCAAACCCGAAATTCAGTACCATACTTGTTTAGCTAGTAAAATTAATGTTAGCTAATCAAACCTGCATTTTTTATTATCTTTTTTTATTACCTATTATAGGTAGGCAATAAACTTACTTGTAAAATTTTCATTAAAACAACTCCATCTGAAGAGTGATCAGTGCCAACAAAACGAGCATGTGTCACAGCATCAGCTATATCTTCCACAGTTGCAGGGACACTCGGATGAGTGGGATCTGGAGTCAAACACAACAAATCAAAGTACATACCAGAAACAGAGCAGTTGTTCCCATATTAATTACAAAATTAGCTTACCAATGAGCCCATACGAAAGGAACTTGTGTATAGCAGACAGGGCAAGGCTGGTGACTGGACCAGTTGTCTCTTTACTACGTATAACTTCCAGAAACGGGCTCAAATACGTCGGCGGGTCCAGAAGTCTCAGGTCGTCAACTTGATTCAGAATCGACCGCAGGTCGTGAAAAGTCCGGATAAGGACTTCGTACTCCTCGTTGGGGAAAGAGTGGGAGCCCCAGCGGGTGCTCCGACGCATCGCCGTGACGAGCATTGCCATCTCTCCCTGCACCACGAAAATCCCATTGCCTGGCAGCGACATTTTTATTGTTTTCACTTATTACAGCGGTCCCTACAGAGAAAACTTTGGTCCAGTGTTTTTGTATATAAATGCGATTCCTATGAGTCTACATATTAGCACGGAACTTTATTTACAGGCGGAAAAACTTGGGAAAACTGAAGAAAATCACGAAATTTGATTAGCAGATTCCATCACGATCATGTTGACGTTTCACTAATTTAGTTCCTTCTACTCGCCGCTAGATGGCTAGGATGAACTTGCTAGAGTGGGGACCAACATCGATTGTAGACTCAGTTGTTTATCACAGAGTAGAATATATTTTTGGTATATTGTAGCAACATTGATTTTTTTTCAGTAGGGCTGTTGGTTGGTATCACTGCAAATATGTCTGACGTCCGTGGTTTACTTCTCTGACAAAATTTTATACTATTGGAATTTTATCGCATTGGTGACGCTCTGAAGTAAATTTATTTAGATCGTATGTAACTGTAAGTAATACACCAATCCATCGAGGCCATTTTCTCGCAGTCGCCCCGCAACTGCATAAATTTATCGATAAATGTGCGTTGTCACGCGTGCAAAGGCTATCGACACAGATTTGTCATTTTTCTCTTTTTGTTTCCATGTGGTTATTCTTATAAGTGTATCTTGTTACCTACGTGTTGCAGTGAGATCCGTGGACGAGTTTTTGGGCCGCGCAATAATGGTGAAGAAAAAGAGACAGAGCGACCCTGGCGAGAATGGGGACGAGTCGACGGAATCGTGCGATGAAAACGTCAAATCCGCATGTCCGCACATCACCAAAGCCGTGGACCTGAATCGGTTACGAAAGACCGTGCGAGCCGACGGGTTTGAGACCGACTGTTCTGAGTGCAAGCGAGATAACAAGCTTACAGTCTCTGACCCTGATTTTGAGGAGGACCTATCACTGTGGATGTGCCTACGCTGTGGATCCCAGTTGTGTGGACGCGCGCGACGCAGTCATGCGCTGGAGCACTACAACAAACCACACAGCGACAGCCACGCCATGGCAGCCAACACAACCACCTGGGAAGTCTACTGCTACAACTGCAATAATGAAGTCACCACCACCACCTCTAAGAAACTCCATGAGTGTGTTGAATACCTTAAGTTAAAAAAGCCAGTGGAGGGCAGTAACTCCAAACCTCAACCTCAAATAGAGTTGTTCTTGAAATTTGAAGATACAATTATAAAGAAAGATGGTATTTCAACTAGTAAAGGCAAAGATAAGGCAATTGGTTTGAACCTCCAAAGGGTACGAGGCCTGTCGAACTTAGGAAATACTTGTTTCTTCAACTCCGTAATGCAATGTCTAGTCCAGACTCCATATTTGTTGAATGTGCTGCAAGAAATGGCGACACCGGGAGAGAGGTTCACTCTACCTGGAGGCAAGCTGAAGTTAAGAGGAGAAGGTGATGAAGGAAAGGAAGTGGATCTACCTCCAATCACTGGTCAACTCAGTGAATGGGGTCCCTTGACTAGAACGCTAGCTGAAACCTTAGCCGAGTTGCAGTCAGGTAAGCATCTCATTTATTCATAATACTATAGGAAAGCAATTAATTACTACAGAATGTATGTTACATGAAGCGAAACTGTTAGACTGAACAAAATTTTGGCTCACCTACATTACACTGTGGTATTTATAGATGACCCATTTTAGTTTTCAACTTTAAAATGGACCTGAATCTTAGTAGGAAACGAAAGGAAAGGGTATTGAGAATCTAGGCTTAGGAGGAATGGTTATATGATTCTCATTTCTATTACTTACTGCCCATACTACAAATAGTTTATTTATAAACACAAGGAAATTATAATTGTGCACAACATTCATTTGTCTGTTCATTATAGTCTTCTACTTCCTAGTAGTATTTGTACTTATAAGTATGGTGAAAGGATGTTCATCAAAGGCTTGTTCATCTAGCACACTACACTAACTTTATTGTGTCCATATGAAACATAATTTTCCTCTATAATCAATGTACTACTATATTTCAACGGTCCCAAAGTACCTATTAGTTCGTATCTTAAAAACACAAATTTTACAGGAGAGCCGTTTAATGTTTTTTTTTGCACTAAAATGGTCATAACTCAGTCAATTTTAGGCGCACAATAAAAAAATTTTTTGGGTTATTTATTAAACTATTACATTTGGGGTTCTTTTAGATAGATAGATAAAACATTTATTTGCATCTGTGTACACACACATATACAACAATTTAAATACAAGAAATAGTTGCACAAGAGAAAACAGAACACAATTTTACAACATTGAGACAAACAGAGAGCACAAAAATGCAAGCACAGGCAAAACAACAGAATACGAGAAAACGATTTGTGGGTGTGGCAAATGCAAAGGGGCTCTGACTCAGCATATGCTGAAGAGGCAGACCACTCCAGCGCTGGTCTTCCGTCAGTACCCAGTAAAGCGCTGACGTGCAGCACTCGGAAACGAAACTAGGTTAATAAATAAATAAATGAATCGGCAGCAATTGGATATTCAAATGTCAAAGTATAAATTATTAATGATAGCATTAGCGGTATATTAAATTAAATAAGTACATATTGAATAAATGTCATTGTGATAGTAATATGTCGAATTATGATATAGTATTTAATATTTATTTATTTAAGTGCATGCTTCGTGACGAAGTAATGCCCAACAATTGTGTATGTCCATTTATAATAATAATTAATTAATTAGACACATGTCAAAAATATAAATAGGATTACATTATAATTTAATTGAGAAAATAAATAAATAATAAACATAAACATATTTATAAATATTTTAAATCATAAACATATTTTGTAAATATTGCCCTGTCTATTAGATATTTTAATTACGAAAATCGTATGTGGCAGTTACGGGCGGTCATGTGGGAATTTGAGAAATCTGAAAAAGGTAGCTGTCATTTACGATGAAACGTAGCTGTCATTTGACTTACGAAAATTTGTAAAAAGAGTATATCCATCTTATCTGTATAAAATATGTATTTTTTACTTATTATATTTACGCCTGGTTTCCCGTACACATTTTTTCTTAAAAATTACGCAACAGACTGTTAATCTCTGATTAAAAGTATGTACTTTGGGTTGCTAGAATATTCAACTGACAGTCTGTTAACACATGTGTCAAATCTCCAATTAATCACCGATTAGCGCCATTTTGGGTTTCTAGGACGCATTTTCTTATGTCAACAGACTGTTGACATACCATTGACATGAGATTTTTAATTGGAGATTGTCGAGCAATTAGTAGCGTGTTATTATCATGAAATAGGATTTCTTTGCTATTTCAAAGGGTTTTTTTGAAGGAAATTGAGTGAATGCAACGCAACTATACCCTAATATGTAACCCAGAACCCACACACTGTAGATTTGTCTACCGAAACTCAAGCTGGAGGCGCCAACATATTTTTTTCAGCTTGGTCTGCTATAGGTAGTACTAACCTATAAAGATGGCAAATTACTGGCTACTAGAATATCCTACTACACTGGAATATGCAGTGTGTTTCTAAAGAAATAAAATAAATTTTAAGATTTCCTACTAAGCAATTAATATTTTAGAGTATTTGTATGCACACATACAAGTACTTTAAAATGTTAATAATGTCAATCCCTACATAACTGCACGTATAAATTATAATTTACATCTTTTTACTTTAAATCAAATTAAGGGTTACATCAAAATTTTAATTAACTCATTAAATAATCTCATTCATAATATTCTTAATAATCATAGGCTATAAAGTTGTATGTTGGACGGTGGTAGAAAGAATAAAAACAGGTTAAATCTTGGTAGTTTATTCACATAGATATTTAGCACCAAATTATATTGTTATAAGTAAGTAAAGTTGTAGGTAGAGTGGCTCGAGCAGACTGGCGGGCGGTAGCAGTGTGTCTCACAATACATTGTCAGCATAATATGCAGCGATGCTTGCTGGTTTGGCTTGGCTGGTACACACACAATAAATATTCACATCTTCTCTACAGCTTCATCTTTTTAAATCGTTTCAGATCTTCAGACTTCATGATCTAAAATGTAATATAAACCATGAGTTAAGAAATTGGAAGTAGGTAATACATAATACAACAATAAGGATAGTGCCCAAATCTCTCTATAGTCCTTTAAGAGGTGCCTCACAAGGCCATTGCCCACAAATGTAGTTTGGTTTTTATTTACAAACAACATGCCTTATCTACACTATGGTAGTGGAGCAGTTGAATGCCGGCTTCTCATTCGGGAGGTCATGGGTGTGAAACCCGCATGTGCCAATGACTTTGTTTTCTTTAGTGTATTTAGTTAAATTGTTAAGGTGAAAATTGAGGCGTATAACTCCCACGTCTTAGGCGCATAAGCACAGAACTGGCAGATGCCTGGGAACGAAAGTGTAGTTACAAGAAAAAAACACCTGAAATTATCATATGAAGACTTTTTCAATATTTTTTTTTTATAGATGCATTCGGTACGGAGATTACGAAAATGGCCTAGAAGCATAATCGCGTAACTTACATTACTTACACGATTGTACCGATTGGGACCGTCGAATTAACAAAAATACCATTGAAAAAAAATTACATGACACTTTTTAAATAAGTAATCACATGCTGTTAAATTAATAAAATAAACAGAAAATTACCATTCTTGGAGCTAATAAAATATTTCAACATTGATGTGGGTATTGTGATAAATTATTGCTTGAGTGTTTTCCTGGTGTTTCACTAGTGCCAGGTTTATTTTGTGTGCCAGGGATGGATTTATGATCATAGGCGAAAGGAATTGAACTTTTATTTTTACACATTTGGTTAAATTAAGTTAATTGAGATGCTTAGAAAATTTTTTGCTAATCACATAATCGAAATTAAAAAGGCTTAAAAACCTGAGTCATAGGTGCTACTGAAAACATTATTTGAACATAATTAAATTTTTTTTACTGGTCTCATTTTTACAGGAGACAGTGGGGTCCACAACCCCAGAAAGCTACTGAATGCCTTGGTGAACAAATTGCCTCAATTCGGGGGTGGGGACCAGCATGATGCACATGAGTTGCTGAGGCACCTACTTGAGGCTGTGAGGTAAGGATAAAGATAAGTTTTATTTATAAAATCGTAAACAATTGAATTTTTAACATAGTGTTTATCCACTCACTAACAACTGATTGAAACACAACTTAAGATACATTATGAGATAATTTACCACTGAAAGAACACAGCAAGCTTTTTTTTTTTTTTTTTTTTTTTAACCCTACCTAACCTAACCTAACCCCGGCCGTGCTGCGTGGGACTCACAGGAAATGCGCCTACCCACTAAACACCACCTGGGGGCTGGTTTGGTCCTAAGGACCCCTTAACCGAGGAGCACAGCAAGCAACAGTTAATCGATACATATATATACATATTACTAGGACACAATCATACCGCAATTTAGAAAAATAACAGAGTGCCATCTATTGATATAAACTGAAGTTCTATTAATTTACGATTACCTGCATAAGCTTTTAAACACATAGGTCAGAGTAAAAACAGCCTTAACTAAGAATAAACCTGTACTTTAGGGTCTGTATGTAATGGCTTAACTTATTATCCCCTCGGTGGGGACATAATGGGTTGATGATGATGATGATTATAACAACATAAATTAGCAATAATTAAGAAAAAAAATGGCAAAATTTACTATAGGAAGGTAAGGACGACATGTTGATGTTGCACGTGGTTAGAGTGAGTGATTATTCAATCCATATCATCGACTTTATTGTGGCTCTTCACAATGCTTGAGTTGGATACAGCACTTTAGATTTATTGCCATGCTATTAATTTTGGGTAACGTGCCTGACATAAGCTATTGAATAAGCTAGTTTGTATTATTAAAAAAAACCGGCCAAGTGAGTGTCGGGCCACGCGCAATGTAGGGTTTCGTAGAAAGAGGGTTTTTTTTCTGCTTTACAGAACTAACAACTTCATCGAAGTAATTTTCAATGGATTTTGTACGAAATTTTACTTTTATAAGTTGGTTGCCTATTACTCGTTAACTGGTAAAGCCTATTTAGCCGTGATACATTTCCTTTCAAGTTCATTATATGTGCTACTACCCTGATTTTTTTCACGTTTTTACAATCAACCGTTTAGCCAGGAGGGGGGGGGGGGTACACTCTGACAAAAATTTGCGCTTTAAAGCTTAATATTTCGCAAACGGAACCCTAAATCGAAAAATGGTTTTTCTACACCCACAATATTTTTCAACGACCAATCCAACGATACCGCACATGATGGGGTAGATGAGAAAAAAAAATCTGATTTTTTATTTTTCTGATGATTCTTTTTTCTCGGTATAGTAAAAAAAATAATTTTTAACATTTTATGGTTTAACTTTGTCGGCGTGATAAAGGTTACTTTACAAAATGGTGGTTTTTGATATGCGAGCCAGAACTCAAGACATGGGTGCTGGACTGCACGGCGGAAGTCACTAGTAGTTTTTAGTTAGGTGGGAATGAAAGTTGAGTTTAATTTTTTTTAGATTACTGAGTTCATTTAGTCTTTAATGTGTAGCCTTATAAAAGTGACATTGTCGCTGTGCGACAAAACCTTTTAATAAAGATTATAAAAAAAAAAATATTTATACACACACCAAATTACAGCTTTCTAGTACCACCGGTCATTGCGCTAGGCCGCGGACGGACAGACAGACAGACGGACATGGCGAAACTATAAGGGTTCCTTGTCGGACTACGGAACCCTAAAAACGCACTTCGAAAATATCTCGACACAAACTCGAATCTATTAGATCCATTAGTAGCCATCCAGAGCGGTGCGTGCGTGCCGCGGGTCTGCGGGTCATTGCTCTGTTAGATGTAGAGGCGGTTTTCTAAACACAGTTCTTGACTCGAATCAAGATTTCTCAAATGTTTTCTTTTTACTTTACCTCTATATTTAAAAAAGTAATAACCGAGGCTTTCAAACCACCCAGAAATCAGCCTGTATAATCTGATTTTATTAGTAAGAAAGAGTTGGCTAGTACGGGGATCAGATTTGTTTTTATACTTTAATTTAATCACACCAACTTGTATGTATTACCATTTATTCAATAGAGCAAAAACAAAAATAGTAGTAATTTCATGTACCTGCTTGTTTTTTTTAAATTCAATCAATAATTATGCTGTAATGCGTATTCTACGAAAATTTCAACTAGACAGATAAATAGATAATTCTTTATTGGACAACCTAAACTACCTTGTTATTCTGGTTCCAGAGAAAAAAATCCTTTCATAGGTAGATAGACCAGACAAGATGTCATAGGCATATTAATAGGGTCCCATTGGCACTCACCAGGTACGAAGCCCTTAAAAGAACACTGGAAAAATAAATGCTGTAAAATTATCTCGGGTTTCTGTATTTACAATCATCATCATCATCAGCCATTTGACGCCCACTGCAGGACATAGGCCTCCCTCATGGTTTTCATAACCATGAGGGGTTTTGCCATAATCGCCACGCTTGGCAGGCGGGTTGGCGATCGCAGTATGCGGTTGGAATCTCAGGAAGACGCTGCTGCCCGTCTTCTGGTAATTGATTTCCTCAGTCGCCTTCTACGACATACACGGAAGGAAATGGAGTAACGCTATTCTTAATCCGGCGCCACACGGAATGGCGTATTTACAATACTACTATACGTTCCAGATCCGAGGACCTCCGCCGTTACCAGCAGGTCATCCTGGGTAACCTCGGCATGAGCACAAAAGTGGACCCGGCTAAGGTTGATGGAGAAGTCAAACAGAAGACCAAGTTCTATGGCCAGCAGGCCTCTGACACCATGCTGAGGCCAGAACAGGTAAAATATTCTGCTTCTATTTTGTGCGGTCTGATGACAAGTGCTTGAAATTCGCTAAATATGATTACCTACCTATCTACAATTAGCGAGGAGGCATAATATAAGAATATTCTTTATTAACATAACATGTTGCTGAAACCACCATGTGTATCAATTGATTTTTGTTCAATATATTTTGTTCAGAGATAAAATGTAAATTCTGGATCCCAGAAAATATTTCATTATACCATACATGTTTAATTGAATCTTTTGTTTATTAGAACAGTTTTCATGTTTAGCATTACTAAAATAACCTTTGGCACAGGCTTTTTATATAAATTATTTTATTTCTGCCATAGATGGGTCCTTGATGTTTTTTCAATATTCTATAAGCATTTATTTCGATTTTAAAAAACTAAGTAACCAAATTGGCGGTGGTAGCCTAGTGGGTAGAACATTGGACTTGGAAGCGAAAGACTCAGGTTCGATTCCCAGAGCGGGCATGTACCTATGACTTTGTTTTCTAAGTAACGTACATTTGTGAAATTATAGTAGCAATACCACTCGCTAACCGTGAAGGAAAACGTCGTGAGGAAACCTGAGTTTCTGAGCTATTCGCATACTTCTGCGCTTGAAATCGCCAATCCGGGATGGGCACGCGTGATGATTAAGCCTATAATCTCTGAGAGGTCTGTGCCCTACAGTGGGACGTATATAGGCTGCTTATAGTGATGATGAAGTAACCAAGAACTCACCCCCCCGCCAGGTATTCCGCGGTTTCCTAGTCTCCACCCTGGAGTGCCAGGAGTGTTTGCACCACTCAGACAGAGCCGAGTACTTCCTGGACCTCTCGCTGCCCGTCGCCGCTAGCCGCCCGCAGCCGCCGGCGCTGGTGCGCAGGAAAACGCCCAATGGTGAGTGCGCTAGAGGTGGTTTTTGAGTGGCGAGTTTGTTTTTGTGGATAACCCTTTCGAGGCTAATTGATCAGCACAACAAGCGGCTTGCAGTACTTCCTGGTTTTGCTTTAGGGCCGTTTCCAATCTGTTCTCATTGGAGAAATACAGGGTTTGATTTTCCCTGTTCCTCAAATATATTCAATTTCTTTTCTTATAGTCGCATTCTGTTTTTTTGTTTTTGTTTACATTTCGAAATAACGAAGTTTAATAAGCGTAACAGGCGAGATTCTAGGCCAAAATCTCTATTTTACCTTTCACAGAATTGTTGTGTTGGTGGAGTAGTTTAGTGATTAGCAGTATTAACATCACACTACACTTACACACTAGAGTTCTTCGTGTAATGGGTATGTCCGTGATTGATCGATTCAATCCGTTACGTGTAAAACTATGATAATGTCTTGTACAGTTTCAAAATAAAAGACATGGTAAATGAAAGTGAACAACGATACTTTCATATACCATGGGACAAAAACGATCAAGATTATCTCCTATTGCAATTTTTGTAGCATTCTTGTTTTCTTATGTTTTTTACCCAATGTGTTTTTGTATGATTTGGTTGTGTCCATGAATGTCTAGTAATTTAGAACAAACGTATCGCGACATTCTATAAACAACCGTAGTTAACAACATTCTTAGCTAACATAGGTCTGACACGGCGCACAACTGTCTTTCAGAGGATAACATGTACAATGCGCAAGAGGAGAATAAGCCCTCGAAGCATCAGCTCAAGATGGAGCGGCGTGCCGCCAAGCAGCAAGCCAGGAAGAATAAAGGTGGTACTTTCATGATGGAGTTTTTTTATATTTCTTCTGTAATGCTTTTTTTCTATGTTGAATGGACCGGTAGAACTTTGGAGCACTCCTTTAGAGAGTGCACCAAAATAAACTTATTTTCGAGGTCAAAATTCGACATAGATCTTAGAAATTGACTAATGTCAATAAAATACTAACGAAGTTACAGACTACAATAGAAGTGCAAAAATGGCCACGAGAGTTTTAGTCATGTTTTTTTTTTGGCGCTAGAATTTGTAGTCTAACCTTAAAAGTATTTAAAGTTTATTTTACGTTGTACTGTTGCGCCCGCACGTTGTGGATAGACCTTTATTCTGTTCATCAATACAAACATGACATTTCTATCGGGATTTGGAATGAAAGTTAAGTGTTGGTCTCGTGAGTTGTTGGTATTGATTCCGTTCAAAAGCCAGGTGACAGGACCTTTACATTTTAGTTGCAAACTCATCCATAAGCTAATCAAGTATTCTAAAGGCTGGTGTGCTGTCCATTGCACATTTTTCTACACACTTGTATTATATATTTGCCTTCTCGTCGTCTAAATATTATATATTTGTCTTCTCTAGTTTTACAGCTGTGTGCAGATACATCATCAGCTTAAATCTTTCCTCCAACATTTTTATATTTCTTCTGTAATTCTTTTTTTCTATGTTGGAAGGTCCGGTAGAACTTTAGAGCACTCCTTTAGAGTTCAACAAAATAAACTTATTTTGGAGTCAAAATTCGACATATAGATCTTAGAAATCGACTTCACAAAATACAAAATCTCTGCTGAGCAAAAGAATTGTTCTGTTTGCCAATTAAAAACAGATTTCTCTTGCACATAATCTTCAGATTGTAGAAAAAAAAACAGTTGCACTTGACTATTATATTTATTTATTTAGGTACATTAGCTAAATAAAAAGTAAAGAAATTATTTATTGTTCAAAAACATAACACAGTTTGTCACTTATGTTAGTTATAATATAATATATATACGGGAGTGCATTAGTACAATCTGAAATCTGCACGTTTTCGGCTCTTTCTTGATCTTATTTTGTAACAATACATAAATAAATGTATAAATGTAAAAAAATAATAAAACCATTAACTTATACATTGAAGTTACACAACTATCTTAGTTCACATTAGTGACACAAACCTTCTCCCACAGGAAACTCAACGACCACCCTGAAGAACGCAGACTACTCCACAAGCGACGCTAACACCACCACAAACAAGGAAGATGGAAAGTCGTCCTCAGAACAATCCGATGCTGACGTCGAAGACAACCTTGAGGACGCCCCGAGGCATAACGACACACACTCCGTCTCTGTTGGCACTCAGGCCATCGCTCACACCGCGGCCAACTTCGCGGCGTACCACATGGAGTCTGGTTATAACTCTGAGAAGGTAATCAGCTCCGATTCTATCCGTACCAGCCCTGTAGAGTTAGACAAGGAGAAGATGGACAACACACCAGAACACGTGGACAAAGAGAAGGTTGTTTATGCCGACTCTTCAACGTCCACCCCCGCTATACCACTGGAGTATAAACCTCTGATCTCGTTAGAAAATCTTTCGAATCCAGACTCGGGTGTGGCCAGTCCAGATGCGACCAAGCACAATTCAACAGAGACTGTAGACATAGTCGAGTCACCGGTCAACGGCAAAGAACTAGGTAGTCATAGCTCTCTGTCCAGCGAAATCAACTTAGATCTCCCCACTCCGCAGAGCCCGGAACACAAAACTTCACCAGTGAAGTGCGAATTCGAACGACCCGTGTCAAGGATATCGTTCGCGCCCGAATACTCGAACGAAGTCGTGTCGCGAGGCATTAGCGTGCAAGGCTGCCGGAACCTACTGGAACTCAGCGGCGAAAGCAGCTACGAGTTCCTGCCTGACGCTGCTAAGAACCAAGACACAGTAAATAATATTAGTAACCATCAAGAGGTGATAAGCAAGTTGGATAAGCTTGGCATAACCGAGGGCAAAATCGATAAGCCACCTTGCCCTTCGCCGGTTTCCACTGCAGACACGGCCAGTGCCACGGATCCTTTACCCACTGTCCCGAGACCTAAAGTCAACAATTATGAGCCAGACAAGCCTTTGCAGAGGGACTTCCTCCCGTTCTCGCGACAGAGCCCGCTGTCCCCTCGTTTCGTGTGTGACGAGGACGAATGCAGCATCCAGTCCTGCCTCAGCCAATTCACGGCGCTCGAATTACTGACCGGTAACAACAAGGTCGGCTGCGAGACGTGCACGGAGAAGATCAACGGCAAAGACGGGAAGACCGTCTACACTAACGCGACGAAACGTTTCCTGGTGTCGAGCCCGCCGGCGATTCTCATGTTGCACCTGAAAAGGTTCCAAATTGGGGCGCGCTGCATGTTCCGAAAGATTTCCAAGCACGTGGACTTCCCGACTATTCTCGACTTAGCGCCGTTCTGCGCTATGGACAAGCTGAAAAAGCTTCCGAACGTGACTCGCGGGCAGAACGAGCTCCTATACTCTCTTTACGGGGTCGTGGAGCACTCGGGAGGAATGCACGGGGGTCATTATGTCGCATATGTCAAGGTTAGGCAGCCGGTGAAGGCTGGAGATCCTCGGTGGTGGTTCTTACCCAAGTCTGCGAATACTGCGCCGGGATCCACGGGCAGTGGTGATGCAGACGGTGACTCCGAGTCCGATCTCTCGGGTTACGAGTCCGGGGAAGGCCCGGCGCCCGTGGCGGAGGCTCCGCCCGGGAAATGGTACTACGTCTCCGATAGCATGGTCTCTGAAGTCAGCGAAGATAAGGTCTTGAGCGCGCAAGCCTACTTACTATTCTATGAAAGGATTTTATAAATCGCTTTCGTCGTCTTAGATTGTGTTTCGTAGTTTCACTCTGAAATTTCAAAAAACCCCTCATGGTTATGAAAAACGTGAGGGAGGCCTATGCCCTGCAGTGGACGTTAAGTGGATGATGATGAACTCTGAAATTCGATGCTCTTCTGCCCCCCTATTCTGTAACTATCCACTGTGTTGGGTTATCCATTTTAACGTTTCAGCTGGAGGACATAGCTAAAAAAATTATAATTAACGTCATCCAACCTAGTCGAGATGGACATCTCCGCTGGCACCGCTGAAACTTGTTTACCCTTACACACAGCAGCTTTGTATTCTTGTGCTGCCCAAGTAGCGCCGAGTTCTTTGAAAGTGCGAGGCGCAGGTTTGTTGTTTTTTTGTTCGTAATGGAGTGGCATTTAAAGCGGAAGACTGATGCTTCGTAGACCTGCTAATTGTTTAGAGGAGATTTGCATGGCGTAACGTAACGATGTAACTGTTCAACTGTGGTTTGTTGACGCTGTAGATAGCTTGATACTCTCGTTAATTTTTGAGGGCGCTCACCGCGATTTTGGTCTCCGAATAGAAACATCTGACCAGTGTTAAAGTACCGTATGTAGAAAGGTTTTATAGTAACGCGTGAGTAAGCTTCTTTTTTATCTTGATCCAAGGTAACCTCTTCATGTCGAATGCCCCAACGTCACGAAGTAAGGATGTTCGCGGTGAACACGCAACTGCAGTTTCATTAGTTTGCTATGCGACCCTGAATGATAAACATGCTATTTACAGACCTACCAACTTAAATGTCAAGTCAGCGCTGGCACCGTCATATTGGTTGCCAGCTGGCTACGTTTCCCTCGTTTGGTCACCAATTATCAGCAAAAATGTTTGTGGTTCTAAAGATTTCCCCTGTGTATTGTCGCTTGATGAGGTAGCGGTAGAAATAATCTCACCATAATTATTTTATGGTCTTAGAGGATCTGAAAATCTTTGTATTTACATACATAAACTCAAGCCTATATCCCGGATGGGTAGGCGGAGACGATAGTTTGCCACGATCCTTGCTTCGAACGGTATTTCTGCCTGCTAAAGGGGTAACAAATTTCTTTTCAAGTAATCACGATGCACACACAGTTGGCTTGCGTTGGTACTATTACTGCGCATAAAATTTCATCGCGTGAACATTCGTGAAACGTTTGAACGCAGGCTCGCGATTTCGCGCCTAGTACCTACTTGCTCAAGATACTGCGCATCGTCTGCAAACGACAGAATAGAACTTGTCTTGTAGCATTTTCTCGTTCAGTTGTTGCGTGATGCACGCGATATTCGTGACTGTTTAGTTCGAGATACTTCGTACGGAAATCGAAGGCCCCAGTTTACCTGCACCCTGCACCCGATAATATTCGCGCTTCTTCTCCTTATTTATCTTTTAGTGTAGACTGATCAACGATCAGAAATTGTACATGAATAAAAATTTTATTAATCTAGATTTGATTTAAATTTGTTAAACGAGAGTTACCTAAAAACGATAATCTTTCTAAGGTTAAATGCATTATTCGGGGTAGGTATGTATTACGAGCCGTCGGATTTGTTGTGTATTTATTAATTTTATTAACGTATTTATGTTTGTAACGGATTAATTTATAGGTTTTGTCGCCAATGGAGTTGTATTGTCTTCCATTGAACTGACATTAAGTGTTAATGAAGAATTCGATGCTAGATTGGACTTTTATCAGGACTTATAGAATTTCGGTTTTGTTTATAAAACACGATTCCTTAAAACACACGTCAGATAAAGTTTAATTAATCTGTGGTTACGTCTTTCCCTGTGGAGTGTCGAATTAGGGTAGTGTTTTGAGGAACCGTGCTTTTATAAATAAGACTACAACTTTGCATTATGCTAGCAAGTCTTTTTATTCTATTCTATTTCAAACGAAGAAAACCAATATCTAAGTATAGGTTTGCAGATCTTGGTACAAAGCACAGAAAGGTCGTAAAATTGACAAGTAATTCAAATACAGCCGGATTTTTAGTCAGCAATTTTCATATTAAGATCTTTGTTGAAAGTAATAAGACACATGTTTTTTTTGCGCCTTTTAAGGGCATTCAGATTCAGTGTAATCAAGAGCTTATTTCGAGTGCATTTGACTCTATAATAAAGAATGTTCTGAAAAAAAAGTGATTGGTTTTTGAAAACTGAAGAAAAATGTTGTCCGGTAAATAAATAAAAGTCTGGCAGTGCGGCTGCCTTCCAACATTTCTGCCTATAAGTGTCCAATATAATATCGATGACGAAATCTAGCTAATTTATTTATTGCCGTGTGATGTTGATTCGGCTTGCTGTTTTAAACTGATTAGGTTTTAAATAAGGGTGCGACCACATAACTGCGTTACCCGGACGCCTACTTGTGAAAAATCATCGCTTTACTCATAAATCCATTGATGCAATCATGATGGTAGTTATTGCTCTTTAGTTTAGTCGAATTTTAACGTTTTAGTTTACTTATGCGATACTTCGATTCCTAGTTAAATCTTTGTATATACCTTATTGTTTCACCAGTTTCCATCGTCCTGTGCTTGTCAGGCAAACGTTTTAGGCTTTGTTAAATAGCGGTGTCGAAGTTTTAAATCTTGCACACAATTGTTTTTATTAAACGTTTATGAGTGCTCAATTTAGTTACAGATTGTTCCCCTAGACCTATTATGACGAATTATTATGTTAACGTTATGAACTTAAACTAATTATGGACAATATGCATATACCCCAATTGAAAGCTTGCATTTGCCAGTACATACCTTGATCTTGTAACGTTAGACGTAGTTAGTTTGTGTTAATTATTATTGTATAACGATTACTACATATTAATTTGATAAAATTTTGTATATTACAACCCCCTCCATACATTTTATTGCGTTATGAACCAGGTGTATTAAAATATAGTTTTAAAAAGAACGTTTAGTTTCGATTTCTTTATATTTGACCCCTTTATACAAACTATTTATAAGAATAGATCACATAAAATGACTTAAAAAACTATCGTCAGCTGATAAACCACATTTTCTTGAAGGTGCTGAAAAACCTCAACGCATTCTCTTGTAAAATTCTTGAACAGTGTTGGCGTACTGTGGGCTTATTCTGTTAAGACAACAGTTAACAGACCTATTAAAAAACCCGACTTTGACCTAATATTATTAACACCACAGACTTGATAATTTTGTGCGAGCGATCTCGAAGCGGCAATGCAGTAAATACATCCGTCAAAGGCAGTGGCTTGAAAAATAATAATAATTTATAAACAACACAAACTACCCTGTATCTACTGTACACCATCTACCTACATAGGTATAGATGGAAACCATCCATCATAAAGATGGAAACACACACAGACTGAAGCCAAGACTGTAAAAAGCAGGTACGGCTGCCTCCAGTGGGAATCGAACCCACGACCTTTGGGTTACTAAACAAGCGTCGCTAGATCAACGAGGCAGTCGAAAAAATTGGTTTCATCCAGTTTTGGATTAAGGCTGCTGTTACATCTGGCATTCCGTCCCGCCCGCACGGTCAATTACATATTGTGAAAAAAAAGTAAGTATAATATTAATTATATAACACCTGCTCGTCAATGGCATATTATGTGTCATGCAAACTCAACTTAAAGCAAGTCATTTGTGTCCTATGGTCTAGCCGGGTCATTATAAATGTACTGAATTTCATAATCCCCTAGGGAATTGACATTTGAATTTGGAATGCAATCAACATTGAATATACGAGCTCCTTGCAATCCATGACCAAACGTCAAAATTAGAATATAAACTTTTCATAGAGCCCTACACCAAGAAGAATTTATTCAAAATTAGAATGAAAACTTTTTCTTTTTAATTGTATTATGTTTTATTGCCTCACAGTGTTTAAATAAAGTAGAGTTATGCATTTTGTGGATAAAGCAGTGTATGTGTCTCGGGCGTTTTTGAATCCCTCGGCCTCGGGATTCTAGCTTTACTCTACCTCGCTTCGCTCGTGAGTTAACCCTAGGATCCCTCGTCCTTGGGGTTCAAAATATCGCCCGAGACATAATACACTGCTTTATCCCCTTAATGCATAATCTACTATTTAATGTTTTTACAATAGTATTTGAAACAAAACCAAAATCTTTAAATTCCTCCTGTTTGATTGCTTCAAAAAAAAGTTAGACGTGGTCTCCAAGAACGTTTTCCAGCAGCTACAGAGATTGTGAACAGTGATACAGAAGTGCTTCCTCCTGCTGCCCCATATCGAATTACCACCTTGTGTACTGTACATTAATTGAACACGGTTAATCAGCACCTTTAGGATAATTACGTTTCGGTCTTATTTATAAAAACACGAGTATTCTAAAACATTCCTCAGAGTCAGTACAATCTGTGGTTACGTCTCCCTTTACCACAGACACAAACGACTTCAACTGCCTTTGAGTTTTTTATAGAATCGTGTTTTCACATATAAGTTCGGTAGCTTCTACTTGCCGCTATAAGGCACTTGCCTTTACGCGTTTCTGTAAACTATGTACATGACTGTGTTCGAAAGGTATCAAGCTAGTTATTTTGGGCGTGTCGAGAATCGTTATTTCTATTATGCAGTAGAGGACCTGCAGATTGTCCTTCGCCTTTTGCAACGCCTGAAAAGAGAGGAGTAGGTACTTTTAGTTTAGTAGTTTGTTTTTTTACATGTAGCTTTTTGTTAAGTTACAGTACCAATACCACTCGCAATAAACCACTAGCAATTAACATCGTGAGGAAACCGGAGTGGTCACGTACCTCAGCGCTTCAAATTGCCAATGCGCGGTGGGGATGCATTACCATACATGGGCTTAATTACCATTACCATTAAGCCTCTTTCTCTGAGAGAAGGCCTGCGCCCTGCAGTGGGAAGTATTAATATTTATGAAATAAATATTTAAGGGGGGCTCCCATACAGCGAACGTGATTTTTTTTGCCGTTTTTTGCTCGATATTAATAACGGCAACAGGTAGACGCTTGAAATATTCAAATGTTGCCTAGATAAATGGTTATGGTACGGAACCCTTCGTGCGCGAGTCCGACTCGCACTTGGCGAGGAGTGCAGGAAACCGGAGTGTCTGAGGTGTTCACATACCTCGGCGCTTGAAATTGCCAATCCGCGGTGGGCATGCATGGTAATTACGCCCATACTCTTTTTCTGAGAGAAGGCTTGTGCCCTGCAGTGGGACGTGTATAGGCTGAATAAAAAAGAATGTACCTAGTTGGCGCAATATCACCTTTACAGCTAAGATAGTCCACATCAGTCACATAAAAGCACATGGCCGCTGCTCTCCCCAGTGGTAACGGTCGCAGTCGCCGTGACTGAACCCGGTCGGAAAGAATCATCATAATTTTATAAGTCCTTGTATTATACAGGGTGTATGCAACAATCTCCCCATACATATTCGAAAATTCTACTAATTTTCGTCAATAGGAACAACTTTCACTATGGGTAAAACTTCGTAATCGTTCCATAATAAACTTACGTTCCAACTGCGATTTTCTAAATAGTTCCTGAAGGTCTCTCAGCCAATCACTACTTAAACAGAGATTCTGAACTGAATTCTATTTATTAGAAAAATAAGTCTTCAGTACATGCTGGGATTCGAACCCACGACCTCAAGCATGTAAGGCACGCGTGCATAGTCTTTTCCTTTCGTCGTAAAAAAACCCTACAACTCACCGCAACAGCCTTCTGTTTCAGCTCCGGCTTGCTCGCCATCTCTTTCTTTATGAGCGTCATCTCATTAGGCGTGATCCCGACCAGTTTAGAGAGAACCTCGCTCGTGAACTCCACGTCTAGGTTCCCCGTGCCATCTATAATGGTGCATCTGAGGCTCCACCCATCTTTCCCTACTGATAACTTTGACAACAGCTTCATTATCTGACCCTTAACTCTGAAGACCTTGCCAGCCTTCTCCATATCGCCCATGTCGTTTATTTGCTTGATGTAAACGTACGGTTCCGATGTCAATGGAATCGGGTATTTACATTCGGGGGGTTTAGGTTGAATCTCCAATGGTTTCCCATCAAATTTGGCTTCTAATTCTCGTAAATACTCCTGGTCTTCGTCCATGAATATGTCGTGGTCTTCGGGGTACTGGTTCGGATCGTTCGTTGTGCCCATTTTGATTTTCTTTTCTGGGTTAAGCAGAGTGTGTTCCTCGGAAGGACGTTTGGTAGTTGGGTTGCTGAACTGTGCTTCGATGGCTGCTAATTGATCGACATCTATTTCGTTGTCAGCGAAGTTGTTATGGGCGACTTGCAGGCTGGTGACTCTCGCTACTGGTCGTAAATTTTGATCGGATGTTGGCTCAAACGTTAGGGTGTCCTGGTTGGTGGTTGATGAAGGCATTTGGGCGTGCGGGGTCGGAATGTTTGTGTTTTTTGGTGGTGCGTGAGCGTTCAGGTTCGGTTCTGTGAAGTAAAGAAACATGTTATTTATACTAATAATAAGTAATGCTTGGAACAGTTAATAAAAAAAATCGAGAATTTATTTATGTTATCTTTATTAACAGAAAATGCTAGTGTACAATTCTTACGTTAAAGTGCTATGTAAATCTGTGGTAAAACTATTGCAAACGATGAGTCAAACCAAGCGATTGGTTTTGTGGGGCCCTGTTATAACAAATATTACGTGTTCTTATTTTATATTAATAAATACAAAAAAAATGTAATGGGTTGATGGATGGATTGACGAACGCGTAACATGACGATAAATTTTACTTTTTACGTGCAACCCAAGTCAGGGATTGTTGGTTAACGTTCATAATTTCTGAATAAGCTCAAAAATAATTAGATGATGATGATAATGACAGTTCGCTCTTCATTTGAGGATACTTAGGTCTTTTTAAAGACGTATAAGGTCTTTGAAAAATATCGACATCGCCATTCTGGACAACCGTGTCGTTATATAGGTATCTAAGCGACCTTATATAACGACGTTGTATCCTTTCATTATCCTATTGCGAGTCATCAAGTGAGGTGGCGACTTTGTCCGGAGAATATGCTCCGCTCCGTTGGCGCCAATATTCTCGGGAATCGCTCATGGCGTCACGTACCTTGCGTGATAGTCAGGCCCAGCTTGGCGCTGATAAGTCCAGCTAGCGAGTTGGGGCCGGCCATCTCCTGCACTTCGCCGCCCAACAGCTCGAGGTTACTCTCTGAGAGCAGGAGCACGCCGCGCCGGCATTCCACTGGGCCTGTCATGTGACAGTCATTGGTTTTAGTAGTGCTTTTAGGTGTTTACTCGACTGCGGCGGAACCCAAAAGGAGGGTACTTAATGTGTTTACCTCGTATGTAAGTATGTCCGATTCTATGTTCCCTCGTAACTCCTTAACCAGTAGGTAGACAGATTTTGACAAATAATATCTCAATCGACTCGTGGTGTTTGCGCAAAGGCTATGTGAAATCAGCACAAATCCAACAAATAAAGAAAAAAACACTAAAAAGTCCAAAATAAAAAACTGAAATAAAAAATAACCAACAAACCGGACCAAAATTCAATAATGTAACTCAGATTAGTACCTTGATTGGGCCCGCCTGCTTAGTAGGTAGTTAATGCTCAGCAGTCGGGTATTGGTTATTTTTTATTAAAGTTTTTTACATGAGCGAAGGCGCGACCCAGCGGTCAATGTTATGATGAACGTACATTAATTGTGGTGTGAAGAAAAACATCCTGAGGCAACCTGTGTATCTACCTATCCGAGTTATTCATATATCTTAGTGCTTGAACACTATGGGCTTAATCACCACGCGTGCCCGACGCGTGGTGATGAAGCCCATTCTCTGGGTGGTCAGTGCCATGCACTGCAGTGGTACGTATATAGGCTGCTTGTACGCAGGGTGGGGCGTAACAAACGATACGCAACAAAATGTGCTCAAAGCCGCAGAAACAGTTTCTATGCTTTGAGTGAAAAGTCGCAAGCAAGACTTTTCTTATTTTTGTCCCACCCATAAGAGTCAGCTCAAACTAGCGCAGAGTGAAAGCGCATCAAAGTGTCAGTCTAAAAATGTAAATAGAAAATTGAACCTTGGAGATAAGGTTCGATTATTTATTTATTATTACCTTTCAATAGCACTTTACAGCCAGGTGTGATGTCACAAGGTAGGTTTCTCATTGGTTTGTATTCTATTGCTGTTATTTCTTGCACTCCATCAGTTAGGTAAAGCTTTATCATTCTGAAATTGAGCAAAATTGGAAACTCAACCTATTTAGTAGTGAATTTTAACATATTTTTGTGGTATCTCCTGGTCTCTATTGTGTTTTTAATTTAGAGGAGTAATTAAGCAATTCGCAAGAAACTGTAATCATAAACAATAAAGAAGGAGCTAGAGAATGCCCAAATAAAAACAAAATGAAATCGGAGGTATAAACTACATACCTGTGACTAGGGACTTTGTCCTCAACCTTAGATGTAGCATCAACATTCTCCATGTTGACTTTTTGAAGCTTCAAATATTGCTGATAAGTCGGTGTACCTAAAGTTATACATAGGTTCAATGATCATCAAAAAAAATATGTTTTTTATCAGGAATAAAATATTTTCTGTTTTTCAGCAATAAGTCTTTACAAACTAGTGGTCGGCAGAAAATACCAAATTGACCAGCAGAAAATTGCAAATTAATCAGCAGAAAATCAGAAATTGATCAGCAGAAAATTCTATACTGACAAGAAGAAAATTATGAATTGACCCGCAGAAAATTACAAATTTATCAGCAGAAAATTCCAAATTGACCAGCAGAAAATAAAAAATTTACCAGCTTCTGAATTATTGTATTAAATAAATCGACATCCTAACAGTTGCTAGTCAGTATATCTATGAAAATATTATGTATGTTAAGAAAAATATCAGAGACTTTAAAACTGTAGGTAGCCAACAGTGTAAATACTAGAAATAGACATCAACTTTCGTTTCCAAAATTTAGGCTGGCAAAGGTTAATACATCCTTCACGGGGCATTGTATACGTTTCTACAATAAGATCCCTGAGGATATAATAAGCTTGCCAGAAACGCGGTTCAAAAAATGTGTGAAGCACACTTTGTGCCAAAAAAGCTACTATAACATTAAAGATTATTTAGATGACAATGATGTCTGGAATTAAAGCCAGTTCAATGCATGAGTTTTAGAACATTTATATAAATCCTATAAATTAAGGACTTGAAAAGACTAAGTTTGGAGTTTTTTTGTCCATTTTTTTCTCCAAAATGATCTAGATTTTGAAATGGACACCTAGTTTAACTTGTAACGTTCCTTAAGTCACAGTTTCTGTGCTACTTTGAATAAAAAAAATGATTTTCATTTTTCAATCAATTTGTAGATAGATAATTCTTTATTGCACACCAGTAATTCACAGAGATAAGGTACTTAATAGCTTGACAATGTATGAATTAAGCTTTTTAATTAATTTATAACATGAGTTTGTTCATGTTTGATAAATTTGCCAACCACTTGCTGCCTATTTATTTATTCTGCTTAATAATAGTACTGTCCACAAGCTAAAATGCCCTTATCTCCAAAAATCTACTTTCTATTTTTGCGCAAAACAATAATGACCGTCAGGCGGTTGACTGTTTAAAGGTCACGCAACGCATGCAATGCATTTTTTCACACAAGTATTGGTGTCGTTGGTGGTGTGTTTGTCTTGCTTCTCCTTGAAAAAGTGGGAGGGAGGGCGATGCATTAACTAACCGCATGGTGCTTGTGGGATTTTGGCGGAATTTAGCAAAGTAATTTTCACATTTTAATGCTATTATGGATTTCTGCAAAGTAACGCCTGATTCCACACAATATATGTTAAGTACTTACCTACATCTATGGCAGCATTTATTTGCAGCACAAATCTTCCATTCAGAACCGTTTTGCGTTGTTCTTTCAAGTCACCAGGCAAAGACCCAGGGCAGATATCGTTCAAGTCATTGAGTAACCACTGTTCTCTGGCTAAATTCTTTAATTCAACATCTGAGTAGTTGCTGCTAGTATCCTCAGTTAGGTATTCAACACATCTGCAAGGCGCATATAATTAAAGTCTGGTTTATATAAGGAAATGTAAAATGTTAATTGCTTTTCTTACCCTAAAATCCATTCATCATCAACATTCATGCAGTGCTGCGTCACTAGGAAAGTTTTAACTTCGTTCACTCGAGATTGAAGCGAAGACATTTTGCTTTTTATTATTTCATAGCACGTATTTATTTTTCAATTCTTTATGTTGAATTGAATTGTTAGATCTAAAACAAACATAGGTAGGTAGTATTGATAGAAATAAAAACAAATCCTCCCTCCCTCCCTTCCCTCCTTTCCCAAATGACAGCTACATCTACATTTTGAAGTTACAAAAAAAATGTATTTTTTTTTACGGTGAGAAAAACATATTCGAAAAAAAATTAAAAGCTAGGTACATCTTCTCGAGTTTATTTAATTTCTCATAACAAGACAAGACACCACCATAAGCTAAGGTGTATTTCAGAACGGACACAGTGCTTCCAACTATAGTAAAATCTACTAATTCAGTAGAGAAGTTGCAGTTGTTTTAATATGTACTACTGGCAATATATTCACACCGCTTACCTACGTTTTGAGTTATCTTACATATTTTTTTCTCAACACTTTAGCGGAAATTAGACTCAGTGTTTCTGCTCAGCTTCATTATTTTTCTATTATGCTGGTAGAATTTTCTTACAACTTATTGGTTCAATTTATTTGTCAACAACCGGCAACATTGTTTGAGTGAACGCAAAGAGCTTGTCGGTCCGATATTTTATCATCTCCCTCGTAAATTTTGGGATTTAACAACAAAAGACAGTGTTATTATAAAGAATTGCTGTTTTAAATGATTCTCCATAAATAATAGTTGTGACGCAAGAGCATACAATTGCAATTGACTAGGTGGAGGTAAAAATATGAAGAGGCGAAATGCCGAAACTGGCAAAATGCGGCGCCCCATAAAGCGCACAAAAATCACCGAAGGAATGTACGGAAAGTAAGTAATTATCGCTAAATCACTAACTTACAACCCATACAATATTACGGCATTGACGACCAAACCGAAGCAGTGCCACCTCTTAGAAAAATACCATGTGGAAATCGCATTTGTGTGGGTTGAGTTACCACGCTCTCACTGTGGAGACAATTCTCTGATGACAAAAAAGGCAAAAGAAACTCGGTTCGCACGTGTTTTGTGCTAATTGTTAAGCGTGAGGGGTCCCATATGTGTGGCGAGTGTTAATTAAGGCGCAACTTACCAACTGCATTCAACTGCACTTTCTGTTTCAGTTCGCTGCTGTATTTGAAGTTTGTGATGCTGTGGGCTACTGTTGTTATGGCAGACTATATGCTGGAATTCAGATTTGAGTTCCTGTGGCCGTACTGGATGTTGTTGAGATCGGTTTATGACTCGTTCAAGTACCAGGGTCTTGTAAGTACCTGTTTGTTTTCACAATAATAAAAAAATATGTATTTTACGCCTTTGAATATCTAAAAAAAACTATAGATTGGGCCGCAGGGTTCCAAAAAAATTAAGGCTGGACTATGGTAATCTAACTGTGTGGCAGTCACAGAGGAAAAGTGGCAGTGGAACTATTTGCGATGCAACCAAACTAATAATCTTCGGATCTTAAGGTGGGATGACTCCCATACAAATGATTATTTCCAAATTTGTTAAAAAAATTACATAATTATAAACTGGAATTATGTCTGTCTGCATTACCTAAGATTTTTATTTGCGCCAATATATATTTCCTTGAATAAGACAGTAGTTTAATAGGTTAAATAAGATCGATAATGTTTGTATGAACTAAATTGTCGAACTCATTTAAGCTATAAAACCACTGTTTTTTTAAGAAACTGTGTATTGGTGCTAAAATCTTAAATAATGCTGACAGACATAATTCCAGTGCATAATTATGTAATTTTCGTAACAAATTTGGAAATAATAATTTGTATGGGAATCGTCCCACCTTAAGCCATTATAAATGTCTGACTGAAAAAACAATAATAATAATAAATGAATTAGTGGTTTAATGGTTTCACTTATTTTCGTTAATGTGGGGATAGCTGACTAGTTTCGACCTCGTCTGGAAGTCTTACCCCCAGTTTCTCGTACACTAGCATGCTGTTAATCTACTGTTAACAGCTGTCAATTGACCAAAGTGCATACAAAAAAAGCCACTGACAGCTGTTAATAGTAGATTAACAGCTTGTTAGTGTATGAGAAACCGGGGGTAAATCTTGGAGGAGAATCGATGCATTTGCGGCTGCCATCGATCAAGTCAAATGTGCAGTGCTTATGAAAGTTTCAGTTGTAAAATAAATGAATTGTTTATTTTCATTAAAAAAACAAAAAATTACTATAAAAAAAAGCTAGCATATAACAAGTGTCACCTAAACTGGGTTAATTTAGTGTGTCCTGTGTCTTAGGCGTATTTACAAATAGGCAAACAGCATTTTTATGACCCTTGAGAACATTTACACAGGTCAAGTGTGGTAATAAACCTGAGACATTTTTGTTCGTTGGTATTATTGATAGAGAAGCATGCTTATAGTTCTACAGAATAACTTCAAATTCGTTGGCATTTTTAAAGGGGACATTCTAACGAGCAATCTATGGCATATTTTTATGTGATAAACACAATTTAAATAGGATTATGTGGTCGCATTGTGGCATGTGGTTCCACTGTTTTATATTGTGGTCTAAGAAGTTTTGAACTGACCTGTGATATTTATTTAGTTCAGTTCTCAAGCTTTTAATATGCACTGACTAACCATCAATTTATAAAATAGGAAATTTTTAATAATAATAATTTAATAAAATATTTTTTAATACTAAGCATTGAATGGAATAGATCTATACTACATTTTTTTATTAGAATAAGTTATTAGAAGTGAACCAATTTAGTACCTGAAAGAGAGCATTATTATTATTTCTTAATAATAATTATTTCATACTTTTATTGCACTTAACCTAATGTACAATTCGTGTGGTGCCGGATTAAGAATAGCGTCACTCCATTTCTTTCCGTGGATGTCGTAGAAGGCGACTAAGGAAATCAATTACCAGGAGACGGGCAGCAGCGTCTTCCTGAGATTCCAACCGCATGCTGCGATCGCCAAACCGCCTGCCAAGCGTGGCGATTATGGCAAAACCCCTAATGGTTATGAAAACCACGAAGGAGGCCTATGTCCTGCAGTGGGCGTCAAATGGCTGATGATGGTGATAATGTACAATACGGCGGACTATTTGTGGTGTCAAGGTTATATTGTCTCTTAATTTTAAATCTGCAAATATTAGATACTTTCTGCAACATGTTTTGAACCGTGAATAGTTTTTACATATATTACGAGGAAAAGGATCAGCTCATAAAAATACCAAAAGTGAATGGTGTGTGTGCTTGCAACAATTAATTATGATACTTTGTGAGAGTTGTAGCAAGACTTGGCTTTTCTCTAACCATCATGATCATGACCGTCATCAAACATCGTCATCAAATGTTGCAATCATTAGGTCCTCCTGAGTGCAGGTGTTAGGGCACATAGGGCAAAATAAATAATGACTGCAAATAACAGATAGTTGTATTCTTTCAGGCTTTTTCAGTGTTCTTCATCTGCGTAGCACTGACATCGGATATGATATGTTTCTTCTTCATGCCGGTGCAGTGGATGTTCATTGCAGCTAGTACCTATGTTTGGGTACAGTGCATTTGGTATACAGGTCAGTTGAAAAAAAAAAAAACATACTCTCTTCTTCTACTAAAATTATTAGGACATTCACAATCATGAAACGTGGCTGGCTGAAATAGTCACAAAATATGTGTTTTATGAGAGATTACATTTTAATTGTAAAGTTGTCCAACCTTTACATTGTAGTTGCAGTTGTCCGTAACATAATTGAATTGTCTGCACGCCTAAACATTGATGTGCTCTTGACTGTACTGTTTGGGCCCAGACAGATTCAAATCAGTGTTTCACCATAATGTTGTACATTGTTAGCAACAATTCAAGTCTTAAGGCAATACAAGCATCTTATATATTTTTGTCTCTTTTATTATTTCATAGTTTGATGCAAGCATAAGCGGCCTATATACGTCCCACTGTAGGGCACAGGCCTTCTCTCAGGGAGAGAGTATGGGCTTAATCACCACGCGTGCCTACCGCGGATTGGCGATTTCAAGCGCTGAGTTATATGAATAGCTCAGACACTCAGGTTTCCTCACGATGTTTTCCTTCACGGTTAGCGAGTGGTATTGCTACTATAACTTCACAAATGTACATAACTTAGAAAACAAAGTCATAGGTACATGCCCGCACTGAGAATCGAACCTGGGTCTGCCGCTTCCGAGTCAAATGTTCTACCCACTAGGCTACCACCGCATGCACTAGGCTACCACCGCATATATTATTGTGCAATAGTTTCACTAAATCGCATCGCATCACTGCTTGGTTTCCATTTCAGTGGCAGACAAAGGGCTCTGTCTGCCTACGGTGGCTCTGTGTTGCCTAATCGCGTACGTGGAGGGCGCCCTGCGGGCCACGGAGCGCGGGGGCTGGCTCGCCGGCCTGGAACTGTCGCGGCCGCTCGCCGCGCACTGCGTCGGCTATCCCGTCGTCACGCTCGGCTTCGGCTTTAAGGTGACTACTCAACAGGACGTTTGATGCCCCCTTGTGTGACATGGAGCGCAGGGGCGGGCTGTAGGTCGCTCGCTGCGCCCTGCGTCGGGTATAGCGTCGTCACGCTCGGCTTCGAATTCAAGGCTGA
Source organism: Yponomeuta evonymella (assembly GCA_963969515.1). Taxonomy (NCBI): domain Eukaryota; kingdom Metazoa; phylum Arthropoda; class Insecta; order Lepidoptera; family Yponomeutidae; genus Yponomeuta; species Yponomeuta evonymella. The sequence continues at coordinate 1,696,953 of OZ018361.1, read as the reverse complement.
CAATGCAACAAACTCAGGAGGGCTCAAATTGGCTAGGGTCTCGTGTGATACGGAGCACTTGGGCGTTCTTGGGACTCATGTGAATTTTCGGTTAGATAAGTGAATGTACAATATAATGTTTTAATTTGGCTGCACGATCGCTGCAATCGACAAGGGCCGGTTTTTGAATTGAGAATATCACTAAGTAAATACTTAAGTAACGTTCTGTCGCGCTCGTTTCTGAGAAATTTGAAGAGACAGCACTACAGTTAACCATTCACTTAGAAAAATCCTCAATTCAGAATCTGGCTGTTAGACTGTTAGTTGTAGGCACATTGTTCATCATCATCAAAATCATCAGCCATTTGCAGGACACAGGCCTCCTTCGTGGTTTTCATAACCATGAGGGGTTTTGCCATAATTGCTACGCTTGGCAGGCGGGTTGGCGATCGCAGTATGCGATTGGAATCTCAGGAAGACGCTGCCAGCCTGTCTTTTGTTCCCACTGCCAGACCTTTACAGGCTAGACGTATACAGTGCAATCTTTCAGCGACTACAACACCAATTCTGACCCACAGAGCTACGTGGGCCACAGGCTGCGGTTGCGGCGGCAGCGGCAGGTGCGCGCTGAGAATGAGTTCTACTACCAGCTGCTGAGAGAAGCGCTGCCGGAAAGCGAGCTTCAGGAGGTGAGTGCCGTGTTAACACTACGCCACTTCGCCAATATAATATATAAGCAGCACTGTAGGGCACAGGCGGCCTGTGACAGGCCTTCTCTCAGAGAGAGAGAGAGAGAGAGAGTATGGGCTTAGTCACTACGCGTGCCCACCGCGGATTGACGATTTCAAGGGCTGAGGTATGCGAATAGGTCAGGCACTCAGGTTTCCTCACGATGTTTTCCTTCACGGCGAGCTTCTATAACTTCACAAATGTACACAACTTGGGAAACAAAGTCATAGGTACATGCCCGCACTGGGAATCGAACCTGGGCCTCTCGCTTCCAAGTCCAATGTTCTACCCACTAGGCTACCACCGCTCAATGTTTTTATTTTATCACTGATAGTTATTTGGCGCACTTTTGCGATCTGAAGCCTTCCAACTACAATAAGCAAACTGTTTCTGGGCTTCTACTCCTCTGTAGTTCGTGATTGGTACAGAGTTGTTGCCTTTACTGCCGATTTCACTTTCTGTCTGGCAGATTCATTATATTGTGCCTCTTCAGCATCTGCAGCACACGCAGCGATGCGCGGTGCTTGGCCCGTATACTAATGTTTTTATTTTGTAAGTTGCGTACGGTTCTAAATTATCTACCTTATGTTCTATCTAGGCTTAATGTTTTAGATTAAGTACTGCATATCCCACTTCCATTTTGGCAAACTTCTATGTTTACATACCTCGGACTACAGTCCAGAACACAAATAGTTTATTTCTAAGTTTATTTTGTAAAACAAGCGACTGTATTCTGTTTTGTAGACTCAATAAAATAAAATAAATAAAATAAAAAAAGTTGTGCATTTGTAGTAGCAACTAGCTGTGCCCGCGACTCCGTTCGCGTACATTTTGATTTTTACGAAGCAGCATTTGTATGGGGGGCCACGTCTTATCATAACTGGAGCTAGAATTTAAATAGCCTATCCTGTGTCCCAGATGTCTATATGTTTTTATACCAAATTTCATCAAATTCGGATTATTGGTTTAAGAGTTATGGAGGAACATACATACATACACACATACAGAAAAAAATTCTAAAAATCGTGAAATTAGTTTCAGTATCATATATTGAGCCTATAAACACAATATCTCTGAAAACAAACTAACTTACTCCATGACCGACCCTTACAGATTTATTATTAGTATAGATATAGATAGATACCGACCGGTGAAGGAAAACATCCTCAAAAACTTGAGTGTCTGAGGTGTTCTCATACCTTCGCTCTTGAAATCGCCAATCCGCGGTGAGCAGGCTTTGTAATTAAGACAACTCCGTCTCGTCTCTCTCTGAGAGAACGCACGTGCCCTGCAGTGAGACGGGTGGAGGCTCCTTGTGAAGTGTAGGCCTAATATGTTACGATCCTGCTGCGCGCGTCTTTGACTAGTGGGACCTCTCACCTAGGCAAAGTCTGTCGTCATGTTGGCCCCCAGATGCGATGTGTGCTAATAACACAATACACATAATAGCCGCAAGAACGACTACTCGCTTACCACCATCTGGTCATTTGTCCCTTAGACAAACCGTACTATACATCTCGTCCCTATTCCAGAACCCCGAGCCGCCGGTCGCTAGGCCGGTACCGCGGGAGGGCGAGCGGGTGGCCAACGGTGGCCCGGAGGTGCCTCGGGACGAGCACCGGCATATGAACGGCTCGGCCGTGCCCGCCAAGAGCAAAAAGGTCACGGTCACCAGCTCCAAGGGGCTCGAGACCAATAGCCACTGTCCGCACGAGCACAGTATGCTGCAGTTTAAGGTACGCGATGTTATATATAACAATTCAATAGACGCATATAACTATTTGTCCTGTCACCAAAATACTGCGAGAGAGACTGTAGACAGCGCCATCTAGTGTTCTGAAGGAAGAAGTTTATTAGCTAGTTGGTAACACTTCAATTAGTCGTTCCAAAGAAACAAACCATTTCGACACAAACATACCGCGCGAGAGAATTCAGATATCGTCATCTAGCGTTCACATTGAACGACAGGTTATTTTTTTCGCGATGTAAACGCCGTTATAAACCATAGCGGCCTCGCAATAAAGCCGCCGTTCCCCCGCAGCTAGAGAAGCTGGAGCGGCACCTGGCGGCCAAGGAGAGCGTCCGCGAGAAGGCCGCGGCCCCGCTGTGCAATGGGGCCGTGACGTCACCGCCCGACCCGATCGCCGACGATGACGTCAAAGAACACTGTAAAGGTAGGGCCAGTCCAATCACTCGGGCCCTCAATGTTGCCTGTGTATTGACATGATAATTGCACAATTATTTCTGGCATGCTTCTGTAGATGGCGTTATTAGGAAAAAAATATAATTTCTTTCATGGCAACACTAACCTTCTGATAGCGGATGGTCATGCCCTGTTTATGCAATGGTTCTGTTATAAGTTCCATTTAGTTTATGAATGTAAAAATTAAGTACAATATGACGTGGTCCGTAGTCTCCTCTCGAGAACCTTTGCACCCCATCGACCATCAGGTTCTTTGGCATATGTGACCAGCCCACTGCCACTTCAGCCCGAGGATGAGGATAAGGATGGCCGAGGACAGAATGAAGTGGGGTACCTTGGCGGAGGCCTGTGACTGGCAGTGGACAATTACGGGCTGATTGATTGATTGATGGCTTTGTAGTAAAATAATAATATACCTAATAAATAGTAAATATGGCTCGTCTAAATGTCACTTCAAATGGAATACATTTTCTATTACTTGACATCTGTTCCAAGGTACAGCATTATTTTTGTCCTCCGCCATCTCCATCCAGCCTCCCAGCTTATGCACCAGCGAAAGGTAGAGAAAGAAAGAAGGAAAAAAACCATTTACGAACACATTACCTACAAAACACATAAAAACCGGCCAAGTGCGAGTCAACAAAGATCGAATTTGAGAACAGCGCCATCTATAGAAACCAACAAGAAGCGTTTAACATTGGCTTTTAACGACATGACGTTGGCGCTGGGAAGGCTGGGAAGGTTACATAGGTGGCCACTGGATGGCGAACGCTGTCTTTAGACAACGTTTGTTGTATGGGAGCCCCCCTTAAATATTTATTTTATTCTGTCTTTAGTATTTGTTGTAGCGGCAACAGAAATACATCATCTGTGAAAATATCAACTGCCGAGCCTGATGACAGACAGACAGACCGACAGACAGACAGACAGACAGACAGACAGACAGACAGTCAGACGGACAGACAAATAGACAGACGGACAGTGAAGTCTTAGTAATAGGGTTCCGTTTGGCACTCTTCGGGTGTGGATGCTAAAAAGCAATTGAACTTACACATACATAAACTCACGCCTGTATCCCAGAGGGATAGGCAGAGACCAGGGACTGCCACTTGCCACGATCCTGACAGATCACTAGAACTTAAAGACATACAAACACCCAAAAATAACATGCCTGAGAAAATTACACCTTTTTTGTCTCATGTCTTTTTCAGCTAGTGCCAAGTCGACGAAGTGTGAGAGGAAGGAGAGTTCCGCCGCGCTCAAGGAGGAAAAGAGACGGAACAAAAACAAAGATAAGGATAAGGACAAAGAAAACATTGATAGCCATAAGAGTACCGAACTGAGTAAGTTTTATTTCTTAATACTATTTTACTTCTTGCAGCTTACACATACATAAACACATACATAAACACATACATAAAGATATATAAACTTAGATATATAAGGCTTTTAATGTATTTTTTTTCTTTTGTGTACAATAAAGAGTTCAAATCTAAATCTAATCTTAGGATTAACAACTTAATTCCGGAATCACTTAATTAATATTTTGTTGGAAGAGTCTGACCAGGTTTTCCGAATTCTCAGATTTGAAGAGCTTAAAGCTTAGGACTGCTTACAAAATCAGCAATTTCGAAATATATAAATCATAGTTAACATAATTTTGTAAAATTAGCACTTTACATTGTCGTAACTTCGGGTAAATTATTGTTTTACATTTTACTTGATACTGATGTGGTTTTAACCCTTTAACGGGCATAATGATCTGGTGGTGCTATAATAATACTGCTACTGAATTTAGCCTACTTAGGAGGGTAGAAACCAAAATCCACTGATTTCTTATTATTATTATTATTATTTCTGTGGTGGTAAGAATATACCCTGTGCCCGTCAAGGTCAGTACTTTTTACTACATTTCTAAGTAATATTGTTCTCATGATCCTTTCATGTTGAGACAATTATAAACATATTTTTTTAATAAATCAACTTTATTGCCATAACATGCTTATTTTAGCTTATAATTAAAAAAAAATAATTGAACATAGGTATTACTTATGGTGAAAAGCATAGAAACATGGAACAATGCACAAGGGTACTTCGCATTTCTGGCACATTATTTTAGACCGCTTGTCATTTGTTTTAGTGCTGCAGAGGCGGCACCGTTTGTACGTCGGCAGAGGGCAGGGCATATGATCACCTACGTTTGTATATCGCAGTTCTTCAGCGACCACGTGCACAGCTTTTTGTCGAGTTGATTCACCCAATACAATTTTCTTTCTGACGACATAATTTGCCATGTGGGATCGTCTTTTCCTGCTTGTAAAGCCACTCAGAAGCCCTCTGGCTAATGCCACACGGAACTCGAACTGAGAAAGTTGGACGCCGTTTTCTTTGCTTAGGATGAGAGCGTTAGTTATGCTGGTATCCATAAGAAAATAAAAGATCCGGACCCACCATCTTTTGCTCCTTCGTCCAACAGTGTAGGGGCTCTTCAGCTGATCAAACCGATCAACGCCACCCATCCGTTTCGTGTACTCTTTAGTGACGCGGGGGCATTTGATAGGGACTTTAGTGCCATCCTTCTGAGTCCTGGTCACGTGTGTTTTACCATCTTTGGGGTGAAACGCGTTTGTCATTAGAAGAACCTCTTTATTGTCTTGCCAGACGATAAATGCTACGTTACCTTTCACTCTCCATTTGAATGCACCCTTTGAAAGCTTCAGTTTCTTGGCTCTGGGACCTTTCATAAGTTTTGGCATGTCGGCTCTGTGCCTGCGCACAGTACCTGTGGCATGTATGCCATTTGTGTAGAGAAAGTCCAAAATTTTGAAGTCGCAAAAGAAGTTATCGAAAGTGACATGCACATTTTCTACCTTTTTCGCAATAAGCTTTTCAGTCAATCTCTTCACAACGTTTGATCCCAGCCCTTCTTCTACCGAATTTCCAGTTTTACCAGTGTAGATATCAAACTCATAAAGGTAACCGGTCTTACTGTCGCATCGACACCAAACCTTGTACCCACGCTTGATAGGTTTCAACGGCATATATTGTTTCAGTGACGAGCGGCCCTTGAAGAGTATCATAGATTCATCAATGCTTTGTGATGAGGACTCTTTAGCATTGTTTTGGCAAGCTTCGTTTATTATTTTCAATAACGGACGGACTTTGAAAAGCTTGTCGTAATCAGAGCTTCCCTTTTCGGGTTGCTTCGAGTTATCATTCAAATGTAGGCAACGTAGAATTTTTTTGAACCTCTTTATTGGCATCACATCTGCTACTTCGTTCACTCTCAAACCTGGATCAGAAGACCAGTATAGGTCTATGGAAGGCAAAATGTGATAGCCCATTATTATGATAATGCCTAAAAAGGCTTTCAGCTCTGGGAGTTCCAGTGCTGTCCAATTTTCCACATTTTTCTGGGCTGCATACAAATTTGTTTGAAAGATAATATGGTCATACGCTTCCGCTGTAAAATACTTCTCAAAAAAACGTAAAGGTCTTGTTTTGTTAGTGACTCGCTGCGTTGGGGCGACAGGAATTTCGTCAAAAACTTCTGGTTTAGGTCGGTCAGTCCAGCTAACTTTTTTCCACTCTTCTTCATCTTCATCAGATTGGTCTGTGTCAGAATCACTCATTTCGTCATTGGATACAGATGGAGAACATTCTGTTGGTCTTGTGACGGAATGGTTAGCCCTATGTGCTGGAGGTAGTCGTCGCATTCCTCGTCTTGAACCAGATGATCCGGGAATGGGGCTGTCATTTTGAATCTCTTCATTTGTGGCTTCAGATAAGTTGCTAGATTCCATCAGAGATTGTGGTGGACTCGGCTGGTTTTCCACGAAAGGTGTCGAAACATCATTACCGTCAAGACCGTCTAAAATAGCCTGTAGCCGTGCTGAGCTAAACTGTGTTTCTCTTTCATCTTCTGACTCCAAGAAGTCTTCAGACTGTTCAGGGTCATCAGGCAAATCAAACAAATCCTGAAGGGCATGCTCTATTTCGTTGTCTCTCAAACCTTTACGATTCATCTGCAAAAACAAAGCAAAAAACCACACCTATACTTGCGCGCCAAAACCAAACACAGGCCAAACCAAACCTGCCGTGCAGGGCAGAGGGAATATGCAACCCACCATAAAAAATCTAAATTATGAAAAAGTGAAACCTGCAATGCAAGAAATAATAAGTGCAATCCGTAGAATAAGAAAAAAACAAGCGTAAAAACGTATTTCTTACCGTATAAAACTGCAGATGCTTGTAACATACAATGATTTATAGAACACTAGAGAAAATCACCGCTTTTTGAAATGAAACTGCCTTCTATGAAAAGTTTTCGACTGTTAGGTTGGCAGCAAAACGTCAAACAATGACAAATGCTATCACAGATTGCCATTGTGAAAAAAAAGAAAGAAAAACGTTCTGAAACTATATTTTTTTTCTCTGGAAACATGGTGGTAAAAATGTTCCCTTTGCCTTAAAAAGGGTTAAGCATTGTCTTTCAGCAATTAAAAAATGTCTAAAAAATGTAAAACAGGAAAAAAAATTAAGTTAAAAATAAAAATCCGAAAGTCGTCGAACAAAGCGTTAATTGACGTTTCCTGAACAGCGAGTAAACCTGCATTTCAACCCAATCTGAATGAGATCAAATAATCAAATATTCTTTATTGCACACTGGTCCAACTACACTAATATCATCATAATATTTATCTGAAGATAAAGATGAAGAGTAAACATAAGTTACATGTTTGGCCCTGTAGGCATACAAATATTTTAAAGAGAGAGTGCCATTTTTTGCTGAGGGTAGTAAACTAACAGTTAATGTTTTCAAAAAGACGCCTGTCACCTCAGTCTACCGAGACCACGGCACTTGCAAAAGTACCGAAACGTCGGAAAATTGTAAAATGAAAAAAATAAACGAGTATATATTCCTGCAAATTCAGTTTTTATTTTTGGGCCAATATAATTCACTGTGGTTCCGTGTGGTGCCGGATTAAGAATAGCGTTACTCCATTTCCTTCCGTGGATGTCGTAGAAGGCGACTAAGGAAATCAATTATCAGGATACGGGCAGCAGCGTCTTCCTGAGATTTCAACCGCATACTGCGATCGCCAACCCGCCTGCCGAGCGTGGCGATTATGGCAAAACCCCTCATGGTTATGAAAACCACGAAGGAGGCCTATGTCCTGCAGTGGGCGTCAAATGGCTGATGATGATGATACTTCACTGTGGTTACATCTGACATTTCCGCACCTACCCTCATAATTAGGCCATTGTACAAAAACAAGGCTGTTGGATTACTTCAGCCAGCTGTTTCAGAGACTGCCTGAGACTGCAGAGATCGACTTTTTTCTTACAGCAAAAGAAGCAGCGAAAGACGCTGATATCGCAAAGGAGAACCACTCCGCGAGAAGTAACTGCAGTCATGCGAACAGGGAGAGGGAGCGGGAGAAGGAACGGGAGCGGGAACGGGAACGGGAGCGGGAACGGGAACGGGAGCGGGAGCGGGAACGGGAACGGGAGCGGGAACGCGAGCGGCAGGAGCGCGAAAGGGAGAGGGAACAGGTGAATATACTTTTTTCGTTTTTGTCGCAACGCTGTTAACAATTTTTCTTTTCTTACTTTTTTGCCACAGAATGCTCTAGCATGGTCTTTTTTTTTTTTTTTTTTTTTTTAAATCAACTTTTCACAGACGCGCGGTCCGTGCCATTTGTTTTCCTTAAAATTCTATTCCTTTTCCCTTGTATTCTCCTTTACTCCACATTCTTATTCTACATTAACCCAAGATGGTAGGGTACACACACACACTCTATTTACAGTTAACTTAAACTAAATTATTATTATTATTTTTTTTTTTGTCATGCAGTTTTTTTTTTTTTTTTTTTTTTTAATTTATTTATTATGGTACAATAATTTTTAATGTTTATTTTTCCCTCAGATTTTATTTACAGATTTTATTTACACAGTGGTGCCTGTTATACGTTTACATTTTACGCCGGTCGGTCGGCCGCGGATTCGCTGGTCGTTTTTGCCGTCAGTTCTAGTATGATGTTCATGTCGCGGGATTTGATTGCCATTTTTAGGATATAGTCCGTTATTTTATTTGAGATGGCGTCCATCGCTTGCTTTGCGAAACTGCTGATAGCGTCCATGCCTGCATCGGAGTAGTATACGCAGCTGACGGTGTGCCGCGACACTGCTACTACCGCGTGCGGGACGCTGTCGAAGAGTTTAAGCGATGCGGTTTGCGTTCGGACGATTATCACCGACTCCCAAGTTAGACCCTGAGCTTCGTGGATGGTTAGGACGCGTGACCCATAGCCTATGCCGTATCCCTGGTTGGTGAGGGATTTTTTTTCTTCCTGCGTGTGCGTGAGGAAGAGGGTTTTCGGTCGGCCTTTGGGTATTTGCGCGCCTGTAAACTTTTTCAGCTCGATGGAATGTATCCGTCTGCTTGACGAGTACATTCCTGGGTAAACTTCTCTGAGGGCGTACGCTACATCCATCGGGTTGCGGTGCGTGCAGAGCAGCTCCTGGCCGATGGTTGCCACCAGGTTCGGGCGACTGTAGCGCAGCTCAAAGAGGTTTTGCCGGTCGATGTATGGTAGCTGGTTGACATCTCCGATGAGAACGACTTCGCTCGCCTTCGACAGTCGAGCGGCCATTACTATAGCCCCAAAATGGTTCATGAGAGCCTCGTCAACCAGTAGGCGGTTGATCTTTGCCGGCTCTTTGAACCCATTTGCTAGCATGGTCTTACGCACACTCCGCCGTATTGTGGTCTCTAATATTTTATGTATTTAAGGATTATTTTATTTTGTACCGTTGCGCTCGTGCCGGGCTCGTTGTAACGTGGATAAACCTAAAAACAAAATCTAATGTAACCTTTTCGTCGAGCGTGTAAATTACTAATAAACTTCTGCCAACTATTTAGATCACACGCCCTTTACTGGTCTCATTGCATTATATAAATTCACGCCTGGATTCTTGAGGGGTAGGCAGAGTGTCTCTGCCATATGGCATGATACTTCACTGCATATACATGTATATACATGCCAGAGTTCAAACGTCAAATTGAAAGGGCGCTAACGAAGTTCAGCCTGCATTGAACCTATCCCTATCACTTTCAATGACAGCTCGTGTCAAATAAATGCAGTCCGAATTTCGTCAGCACCTTTCAAACGTCAAATCGAAAGGGATCACGACAGATTCAAAACCACTATGTCGCTGCCACTCGCCACTATCTTAACAGACTTCGTTCGCTTCATCAGCATTCATCAGTCGCTGCTGGCGCGCACGCACCGGTCTCGAGTCCCAGATAATCGACCAACGCCCCTATTCCCACAGCGGTTGAGTCGCGAATGCAGCGAAGAGCTGAAGCGGGTCCGCGCCGAGCTAGCCGCAGCCAAGGCGGCCGAGGCGGAGGCGCGCCGCGCGCTCGCCGCCGCCGCCGCCGCCGACCGCGCGCGCCGCGCCGACCACACGCAGCTGCGACACGCGCACCAGCAGCTGCAGCACAAGTGAGTCCCAATCTAGACCGGCTCGTAGCCAGATACATTGGCTTCCTGTCTGTCTTTGAATCATCGCGATCGGAGAGTTCTGGGCTGAGATCATAGGCCATACTCCACCACGGGGGCCAAGTCCGGATCGGTGGAGGCTTGTAGACTAGTGGCTCGTCTACTGTCAGAAGTTGTCGAGCCGCCCTAAGGCCTCTGACTTGGCTTAACGACTGCCATCTATCGACGGCAGCCGGCACCGACAGCTTAACGTGCCTTGCGAAGCACGGAACCGCTCGGACAAATGCCACTAGCGTTAGGCATAGACGGCGACCCATCCATGCACTAAACGCGCCCTGTGTTGCTTAACCTTCGTGATCGTTTTAAGATCACTCAGGCAGCCGGGGCTGCGAGCGATTTCCTAGTCCTAGGCTGAGATACAGGCTGTTAAAGCGGAAGTAACCCGCAGTCAGCGAGCGCGCGGCGCGCTGACCACAGGAAGCTGCGGCACAAGTTAGTCTAGACCTAGACCGGCTTGTAGCCAGATAGATAAGCTACATTTATGTGCATGAATTACTAAAATATGACACTTCTAAACTGATATAGGTAGAGTTAAAGCGGAAGTAATCGTCACCGATTATTGTATTATTACGGCCATTTTCTATGTACTTTTATGTATTCCAATCGATATATTCAGGTTCGAATTGCAGTTGCGAAACTGCATCTTTTGGCAGGTTTTCACGAAGCCAGTGCTTTGGTGCCAATCCTGACATGTCATGCTAACTGCTCACTGCACACCATAGGAAAATGAAAATTGGCGACAGCATACTGGCAAGGAATGAGCAATACGGGCAAGTCCAGCGGCGGCTCGTCTGTCGGATCGGTGCCAGCGCTGTAGCCTCGTGTGAACCCACCTTTGTGTTGTGTTATGTTACAGAGTGTCTCTGTGGCGCGGCACGGAGCGCACGGAGCGCACGGAGCGCGCGGCGCTGGAGCGGCGGCTGGGCGAGGAGCGCCGCCTGCGTGCCGCCGCCGAGCTGCAGCTGCAGCGCGCGCTGCAGCCCGCCAAGCCCGCGTGAGTGCCACCACACTGCGCCCCGCTATGCTCACTCTACTAATAATCGTTAATCTAAAGTCTGTTTTTGAGGTCTGTTTTCCGTACCCGAAGGGTGCCAAACGGGATACGCCGTAACTGCGCCCGAAAAACATTTTTTTTTCGGGTTACACACGGCGAAAAAGTTGGAAAGAAATCTTTAACGTTGACAAAGTTTAAATTTTGTTGTTTCTTGATGGATCGTAGTAATTCAAAAAGTAGTATGCTTAATTGTTTGTGCTACATTCGCCCTAGTACTTGGAAGTCCAATATTTTGATGTCTCAATGATCGTCATTATACATAACTAAACGTTAGAAATCCTTGAGGATTTATTTATTAGTATATTAGAGGGCTAATAAAGGTGGCCCAGGACAGAAAGATCTGGTCCGAGTCGAGGGAAGCCTTCGCCCAGCAGTGGAACACGAAAGAGGCTTCGTAAAAATATATATATATATATATATATATAGGGGCTGAACCTCCCTGCGAGCATTACTGCCCTGTGTGACAAGTCTCGTGTGAATCGCAGCGGCGAGTGCACGAACGAGTGGTGCGTGTCGCGCCGCGCCGCCTGCGACGCCGAGACCGGGGCGCTGCGCCGTGAGCTGGCGCGCAGCCGCGACCGCGTGCAGCGCTCCTCGCGGGACCTGCAGCAGGCCGAGGACCAGGTACTTACCGCCGCGACCGCGTGCAGCGCTCCTCGCGGGACCTGCAGCAGGCCGAGGACCAGGTACTTACCGCCGCGACCGCGTGCAGCGCTCCTCGCGGGACCTGCAGCAGGCCGAGGACCAGGTACTTACCGCCGCGACCGCGTGCAGCGCTCCTCGCGGGACCTGCAGCAGGCCGAGGACCAGGTACTTACCGCCGCGACCGCGTGCAGCGCTCCTCGCGGGACCTGCAGCAGGCCGAGGACCAGGTACTTACCGCCGCGACCGCGTGCAGCGCTCCTCGCGGGACCTGCAGCAGGCCGAGGACCAGGTATTCGCCGGGGAGCTGCGGTTCACCCGCCTTGCCGATGAAGTCTCATTTCAACAACTGCCTTCTTGAGTGGCGCCCGAGAACTGGACGACGTTTAGTGGGCCCGATGGATGATACAGTGGAGTCGGAAGATGCTGATTTCAAGGGGCCGTGCGAGTTGGCATCTGTGGGAAAAAGACCCAGCAATAAAGTAGGTTACCGGATTTCAGGGTTATCGTGTCCTCGCCCTCTCGACGGACCTCAGATGACCCTAGGATATCCCAGTGTAACCTACCCATTTTCTCTTCCAGCTCAATTAGCTTTTCGTCTGTCCTCAATGTCCTCAAAAACGGGTACGTTTCCTTAAATGCAAACGTAAAACTAGTAATGTTTGTAAACAATGTAATTAAAAATTGTTAAAGTTAAAAATATAGCTACAACCCTTTTCGCCGCCGTGCCCCGTTCACCCCACTCGCCGTCGTCAGATCCGCGCGCTGGAGGCCCACCGCGAGGAAGCCGATTCGCCGCGCCAGCAGCAGCAGCAGCAACAGCAGCAGCAGCAACAGCAGCAACAGCAGCAGCAGCAGCAGCAGTCGCAGCTGACGTCGGCGCTGCAAGCGCTGCAGGAGCGCTCGGCGCACTTGGAGCGCGCGCTGTCTGCCGAGACCAGAGTGAAGCTGGATCTGCTGTCGGCGCTGGGAGAGGCCAAGCGGCAGCTCCATATACGTGAGGGTGAGTGTGGGAACCGATGGTCGATGGTGTGCAAAGATTATTGTACGAGCAGAGAGGACCGTGTGCAGCCGTCGCTCTGTCCCACAACGGATGCTGTATATTGGACGGTTATCGAGACTAGGAATTGGCATACCCGCCAGCTAGCTGGACCGATGATCGAAGGCACATTGCTGGCAGCGGCTGGGTAAGGAAGCCCGGGGACAGTAAGAAGTGGCGTGCCTAGGGGAGGTTACGTCCAGCAGTGGACGAGTATGGGAAGTGTGGAGGAGAGATCTTATCTTAGAGTTGGTGCGCGAATTGTTCGTGTTTTTGGTACTGCAGGATCTGGATCCCATAACGTCCTGACGTCCCTGGAATTGCGAGGACGACGATTTTCGGATGACCCCAACGTGATCCCGATTTCGCCTTAATAATTCAAATAAATTCGTTTCTTACGCGTAGCACAACCGCGTGACACTGCTAGTGGTGCCTTGGGGAACGGCTATTCCGTTCAACACTACTTGGTCAAAAGATCAAACTAATCCAATGCCCTTCCGAATGAGATACCATTGTCAGCACCACCCCTCACTTACAGGTATGCTAGCCAAACAAGAGAAGGAAATGGAAGAGTTGAAGGCTCAGATGCTGGCAGTGATGCCAACGGAGCTGATTTCCTGCGTCGGTATGGGCTCAGTCTCCAAGCTCCGCCGTGCCGAAGGCTCCCCGCTCGACCCCAATGCCACCGTCTACACGCCCAAGCAACTCTGCTCAGACGCCTAATGGATCTATGGATTATGTATGTATGTGGGTCTAACGCCACGAGGCAGTTTTCGTACAAAATAATTCGTGTCTAGTAAATCTTGATGGCGTCGTTATGTTTTTAGATTGTCGAGATTTACTTTGTAATGAGAGGCTGAGGAAGAACAAAAAAATTGTCATCAAAGAAAGGCGTCAACTTAAAAAAAAAACAATCTTGATACGCAATCTTTTTTTTTCTTTCTAAAATGACATATTTGAACCTCACGTGTGTTCATCAAAATCCTCTAAATCTGTCACAGAACGCATTTGTATAGTCTCGTTAATACGAATAAATTTTTGTACGGGAACACATACAAAGTTACGAAAAAAAATCAGCTGTGCAGACCAAAATGCGTTGCCAAAATACATGGTATATTGAAACGTTGTATCGTAATTTTTCTCATATGCATCGTTGTTCGTATTAACGAATAGAACTTTCCAATTTTGGGGATTTTGAGACACTCGATTAGATATATTTTTTACAGAAAATATAATGCTTTTTGCTCCTCTACTTTGTACGAAAACTGTATCAAGACGTTTAACCTTAGAGACCGTCCACTGTGAGATTTACACCTTTTCAAAATCTGTTTAGCCCCGTCCAATTTAATCCATCATCGTCCATTGCTGCCGTCACTGGGCTACTTAAAAAAACTGTATCTTGTATTTTTTGTAGCATCTTTTGATTATGCGGATCTTAGCAATTACCTAGGATATTAGCGAGACACGGGTTACAGAGAACTACAGAATGATTTCTAGAATTATGGTCCTAGGATCTTCGCTAAGCTACGAGTTCATTTTAGGAAGAATATCGAATTAACAAAGGGCAAGATAAAAAGCACCCGAAACCGGCGTGCGTGCATGCAACGACTAATGAATGTTGAGGAAGCGAAAGTGATTTGTCAGGATCGTAGCAAGTGGCAGTCCCTGGTCTCTGCCTACCCCTCTGGGATACAGGCGTGAGTTTATGTTATGTTATCGAATTCTCTATCACTAATATTCCACTGTTCTTCATTGTTTTTTACCCTTTATACGCCACTATATCTATCAATACTATCCAATCAGCAGTCAAAATTCAAATGTCTTAAAATTAACTCTTAGCAAAGACCTCAGGACGATAGCGAAATCATTCTGTACTTCTTAATCAGTCAGTCAGCTTCAGTCTCTTCGCTAATATCCTTGAATATTATTAATATCCTAGGGGCAGAGTTGAATTGCATGGGTTATATTCAGATGCGATTGGTTAGAAGATTACAAACCGTGGCAGTAAAACAGCTATTGCAGTTTTAATACAATTATATTGAACAACCATTCATTTAGTGACTCATACCCGTATTTGTGATTTAGCGTAAACTCTTTATATTTCTAAAACGCAAATTTGATAAGGTGTAAATTTCATGAGTCGAGAACTGTGAGGTCTTGGGACAGTCCGTGGATATGGTTCCAAAAGAGTGTTTCAAGATCTCAGAGTCTTACTGAAAATCCTATGGCGAAAACATGCGCTGCCATGCCAATAGGCTACTTGACCCTCGCTCAAAAGCTGTTCTAAGATTTAACTGTGTAATACTCAATAAAAAAAAAACCGACGCAATAACATACAGTGCTGAAAGTTTCATACTGGGATAAGCACCAATATCTCTACCACTTCTATGTACATCACTGTAAGCAATCCTTGTAGTCAAGTAGCCAATTGCAGTGGTCGTGCGGCTCTTCAAAATGACTAACGATTGATCCCCAATGTATGCATCAGCCAAAACCGACGACAATCTGAAATTTCACATAATATTGTAAGACTCCCGATTCTGATGAACTGCACCGATGAACAGGAGAAAAGCGTTGATTTCGCCGCGTTTTTGCTACGTTTTGTAGTTACTGCGAGTTTATCAGAATAGGGTTGCCAGAATGGCATCGCCTGAAATGTATATTACGCAGACTTCAGGGCTGGTTTTTGTATGGGCGTTTGCGTCAGATCTCATAATTATTTTTAGTTTTATTTGGTAGCTTCAACACTGGTTGTATCTCTTTATTTTGAGTTTTTTATCGTTGTTTAAATTGTTAAGTGATATTTATTGAAGTTGCTGTCTCGTGTTATAAATTACTTTAAAAATGTCCATACAAACATCGGTACGCTGGATCTCAACGGAAACGTCATAAATAATAATGTATGTAGTTTTGTAACTATGTACGTCTGTCCACACGATATACCAGTGTTTATTTTTCAACAAACCATTGTAAACAACATTGTAACTGCTATTTCGAAACTACTTGCCTGAAGAATTACTTCAAATAAAAAAAAAAGTGTTCGTTTCTTTTGCAAACCAAAAAGCGCCGTAATCAAAAGATCGTCCTTCCACGAGATAACTTTATAGCATTAATACGTTCGACGCGTGTTCTTTCGAATGGTTTATGTGATAAATTGTACAAATTTAAAAGATCTGAATTGAGTCTTCTTCTTTGTATAAAAAAACGTAGTTGTAACTTTTATTAACATTTGCAGTATTTGCAAAGTATCTCCTTATTCGGTAGCTAAGATTCGGTTTAACATGAGTCCTCTAAAGTTTTACCAAAAGCTGAAAAATTGTCCACACAGTCGATCTTAACCCGTATATGTCGGAACGAAAGTTTATCTTCAATTCCAACAAGCCCTGATAGAAACTGGTACATCTTTGTATCAAAGTATTTTTAGATCGTTTACGAATCAAAGTATGAAAAGTTTTATAAATTTTGGGCTAACGATAAATTGGGGGAAGAAGTTTCAGGCATATATGGGTGATTGATAGTTGTTTCTTATGCCTACTTTGGATTTAATTTGGAGAGTTCATGCGATTAACTTCTAGAACAGGAAAATTCCATTGACGTTGACAATACGGGTTAATTAAAAAGAGGTTTGTTCAGTGATGGTAAAAATTCGTAGGGTTCGCCAGGATTGTGGCAAGTGGCGAAGCCAACCTTCATAAAACATCTCGTCTAATGATGCTGGCAAAAAAATTACTGAAATATCCCCGAATACGCAAAACACCAAATTTTCCTATAGACATGACTGTTAGTTTTTACAAAAACGACTGACGGACTCCTTTCGCTTATGTTGTAACCATGTATCTTGTGTCGCTATGTAAATAAATTCGATTCGACATTATGTACGCTCCCTATGTGTTCACGTAAATCGGTACAAGTAGTCGTATTTGTTGACAAATTGTTTAATATCATCTTATTTGGAGGGGGCAAAGCTCTTCTAATGTTGTTTATAACGCGGTCGGCTATTGATGTCGCGTCTAGTCAAGATTAGAGTTAGGCGGGTCATCATTTAGTGGCCGTCGTACGTATGTATAGCCATCCTCCATGAATTGTTATATTGAAGTCTAAATTAAAAATGTGTAAAGTTTGATGAACGCTTAGGATCGAGTGGTATTGTACTGGTGTCACTTCCTTGTATTTTGCTTCCGAAAATTTAAACTGATTCAATGTGTTGCATTTACATAGTTCAATATTTAATTTAAAATGAAAATGGAGAAGTCAAGACGGAAGATTATTGATAAGTCGTGGATTGTTGTAACAATACTAGTGTATGTAAATAAGGTAAGGTACGGCAGCGAGAATAGAACATGGATTTTTGGTTTATTTCCATTTAACTCGTTGGGGCTTTCGTAACAGAAACATGGATAAGTACAAGAATGGTATAACATTCAATAATCTCAGAAGATGTTTCTTGAGATGCCAAGGAGTTAAAATGTGAAGAATCCAAGCTACCTAAATCCTGGTAACTGCACTTATTGTAAGATGTTCTACCACCAGATTGCAGGTTATTGAAATGTATGGATTGCGAAAGGATTCTGTATTATCCCTGAGATTGTGGTCTACTCTAGTCTCAACTAATGTAATTTATAAGTTGTTTTTAGACATTTAGTTTCATTTTTTTTAACATCGACTGCATACTGCCCGTGTTTTCAGGCTTCCAGTATATGGACATACGTACCTTACTATAAACATTGTGGAACTCAAGTACTTAATTTAGATTTAGAACCATTTCGACGTGATTTACGTACTAATGCAGAGAACAGGATTATACTGATTATTTTTTTGGAATATTAGAATCTATCCCCGGCCACTGACAAGATAGCAATGTATATTTTTTCATAAAACATTTTGCGAAGTGTTGTCTATCTTTCGACGTAACGTGAGTGGTATATTGTAGGAACAATGTGGTATGTGTGAATTGATCTGGATTTTCACTAGTGAACAGTTAGTGAACAGTAAGAGATAATGTTTGTTTGTAACATAAACGGATGCTGTAACAGCAATAAAAAAATCGGAACTTATGATTTGGTGTCATTTATTTTTTACGAACAAGATAGGACTGTACATAATTATATCATACTACAAAGATTTACGGTATTATTTATAGAAACACGATTCTTTAAAACACTCCTCAGAGGCAGTTTAAATAATCTGTAGTAAAAGGAAAGAAATAACCACAGATTATTTAAACTGTCTCTCAGGAGTGTTTTAGAGGCAGAGTTTTTATAAATAAGACCGGTATTATTTAATCCTCTTCGGCAATTTCCAACATTCAACTGCATCAGTTATTTGGAGCTGATATTTCACACTGAGGATTCATAACCACCGAGGTATGTGAATGCCTCCAGACAAATGGGATTCCTCACAATGTTTACCCTTAATGAGTGGTATTGCTCTTACAAATTCACAAAAGTAAACTCCCTGCATGTGAATCACAGATTCCCGACAATGTCAATCAATATATTCAAGAGAATTGAAATATACTCTGTTTTATTTATAAAAACTCGATTCCTTAAAACACTGATTAAAATATATATTCTTTATTGCAAATCATAAATTAGAAAATTAATTGCATAGGCGAACTTATCTCTAAGAGAGATCTCTCAGCCAACCTTAGCACGGGTGTTTAAAATAACGTTTTAGATGAGTCGTGTTTTTATAAATAAAGGCGTCAGTATATACATGATTAGATAAAAATAAACCATCCCTTGATTTTAAAGACTAAAACAGCCCTTTGGTTTAGTTTTTAGGGTTCCGTACCCGAAAGGTGCCAAACGGGACCCTATTACTAAGACTTCCCTGTTCGTCTGTCTGTCACCAGGCTGCATCTCATGAACCGTGATAGCTAGGCAGTTGAAATTTTTACAGATGATGTATTTCAAATAACAGCAAATACTAAACAATACTCCCATGCAACAAACGTTGTTAAAGACAGCGCTCGCCATCTAGCGGCCATGTATGTAACCTTCGTAGCGCCGATGTCATGTCATATTAAATGTCAATGTTAAACGCTTCTTGTTGGTTTCTATAGATGGCGCTGTTCTCAAATTCGATCTTTGTCTCGTGTTGTATAGATAATGGTACAGAACCCTTCGTGCGCGAGTCCGACTCAAACTTGGCCGGGTTTAACTATCATAAATCTGAACCAGGCTGGAACTTATGATTCACGCTATTATTTAAAATTGGAATCTCACAACACAATTCATTTATAGAAATACTAGCTGACTCGGCAAACGTTGTTTTGCTATATTAATTAGCCTACGACGTATTCACAGACCTACCAAATGTACATAAAAAGTTTCATAAACATCAGTGAAGCCATTTCAGAGGAGTTCAATGACAATGTTACACAAGATTTTTATATATTAGATAAAAACATAATTATACTTTCACACAACATAATCACTTGTTCTGATCCATAACTAGGATAACCTGTGCCATGGTAACCAAGTAAGGATATCACAAATACCGAAAAAAAAAAAACAGCCAGACAGGAAATTTGTACTAATCAAGTACGGCTTGCAGTGGGAATCAAAGATACAACTTCAGTTTTTGTAGTCTAGTGTGCCACTGCTAGACAAAAAATGGGAAATAGTAGATTGTTAACCGAGGGCTGAAAGGCACCCATTCCTGACGAGATGTTTTGGCGCTCGAACGAAGTGAGAGCGCCAATAGTTCGAGGCAGAAATGGGTGCTATCACCCGAGTAAAACACTCTACTTTTCATTACGAATACGAGGAAAGTAAACACAAGCCAGTTAAAATCAAAAAATATAAAACTTAAGGAAATCACGCCGAAACAGACGGATGGTCTAGCTCGCGGCGAGATAGCTCGCGCGCCAACTTGTGCTAGCCGTACATCACAATTCGCAAGACGGCGCGCGACCGCGAAAGACGGCCATTTTGAATTTGCGTATTTGGTGGTTTTATCTGTGTCTTAAACAATACTTTAATTTATTTCGCAAATCACATCTCGCCTTGAAAGTGACTAATAAATACATAAAGTACATTATATTAATTATAAACATCAAAAAGAATTTAAATGTCAACAAAACTAATAAATGAAGAATTAATCGTTTTATGGCTGTATAGGTTACTACCATTGCGTTGTTCAATATAAACTACGATTCATTTTTTTTTTAATACTTTCCTGCTTTAGAGCAGGCATGTACCACTTTCAGCACAGTGCCTGGATGAACAATGACCCCCTTTCAGAGTATGAGTAATGAAAAAAACCTTCATCCTCAAGGTAAACAGATTCATAGATAAAACTAAAACTACCAACTCTATTCAACTTCAATTAATGCTAGACATGTCAGAAATTCTGGCTTCACTCATAAGGCTGTGAATCTTTAGCTGCATTCTCAGTGCACTTTCTAGTTCCATTTTCCTCAGCTGTGATGCTATGAATTTACCATATATGTCGAATTCATCCTCTTTTGTCTTAGTTTCTGGCTCGGTGTCTATACTGTTTCGTACAGTGCTCTCAGGGTATATCAGGTTACTTTTTCTGAGCTTTTTTCTTTTCATTTTGTATGTATTTTCTCTATCGTTTTTGTCCTGTTTCAGCCTGTCAGATACTCCGGGCTCTGGTTTGACAATGTAGATAAAGTCCCCGGTCTCAGTTTCCTGTGAGACAAATGGGTCCGACTGTGTTATGTTGTCATCGTGGAACTCACTGTCGGACAAAGCTTTCTCATTTGTGTCATCTAAGTCATCAAAATCCTGTAAACGAAAGCAGAGGATAAAAATTTGGTTAGTCTCAAGTACCTGGAGAGTGGTACAGATCGAACCTGCTTGGGCTTGTAGATTGTATATTAAAACCAAAGGCTATATATTTTATCACTATCATTTACTAGTTTTGAAGGGATTAACATTAACAACCATCTTTAAATGAATTGATAGCATTATTTTCACTATTGCACTACCATGTTTCTTTTGATCCTTTTCAATACAATGTACCATAGTGACAACTTTTGCAAATATTTGTACTTGAGATCGCACCATGCACATTTGCTGCAATTTCTAGCATTGTGCTGTTTTTATTCTAGACTTATCGGTGGCAATCCAGACACTGAAAGTATGTTTTGAAGATTATAAATTGGATTTGAACTAAACAAAGCCTATATGCCATAGGTTTTTGCAATTTTAGGCATAAGGCAATCTCATGTATAATGTTTTTTCACTATGGGTGATACAATTGCAACTGATTGGAAGTGCAGTATTGTGCTGTCAAATCATTAAGGTATATTGGTGAACCCAGTCTATTCTTCAGAAGTCACTAATGCTAATTATTGTCAGACAGATGGAAATTTAATAGGTACTTACATCATCTTTCAAGCGACTTCTATTAGTATCCTTAAAGCAGCGATGCCAGTCATTGAACCACTTGATGGTGGGCTTGTATATTGCCTCGGGGCATGACCGGCGTAGAATTTTCGTTACTTCTTGACTGTAGGTCGACCTTAGGTTCTTTACCTTCTTTTTTACCTCATCATTTTGTAAGATGATGCCAGTTTTGGTTTGGAACTCTTTAATGATGTCATCGTAGGCCCGCTCTCGCGAGAATTTCACCCTGTACTGTGGGTGCTCGACGTTCCAGAGGTTTTCGTGTTTGAGATAGATTCTCGCGAACTGTAGGGTCTCCCGTTCGCTCCATCGCATCATATCGCAATTGTATCTCTAGGCGCTGAGTAACTAAGGGGTCTTGGGCTAGCGGGATGTCGTTTCTGTTATAAATTTCCCGCACAGAACTTCGCGAAACAAATTATTTTTGTTTTATTTGCGAACTGCATCCGAAAAACCTTTTCGACATAGAGTAATCTAAATTTTTCAATAATACGCTATGGTCTGTGGTTTACGTTACCGCCACAGAACACTTCCTCGCAGACTATCACAGAGTATTTTACTATTCAGACATGTACTACTCGTACTACTCTTTACTATAATATAGAGCCTTTGCTCTATCCACATTACAAGGAGCGAGTTGTGTGGGCGCGACGTCATAAATCTAAAATTATCTTAAGGTGGCCCCTAAAAGAGCAATTCCCATACGAACGTAGTTTGGTTTTTATTTAAAAACGACATGCTGTATCGCAAAGAAACTTTGCCAATACGTTTAGAGGACACAAATTGAAGTTTGATCGTGCTCAGAATTAAAAATGAACTTCATCATTCAGCCACAAAAAGTCCACTGCTGGACATAGGCCTCCTCCATGGATTTCCAAAAAGACCGGTTGGAAGCGGCCTACATCCAGCGCCTTCCTGCCACTTGGATGAGGTTCATAGACGAACGAAAGTCGTCGACATAGCCCAGCGGATTAGTAATTTGAAGTGGCAGTGGGCGGGGCACATAGCACGCAGAACTGATGGCCGATGGGGCCGAAAAGTTCTCGAATGGAGACCACATATCGGCAAACGCAGCGTAGGGCGACCAGCCACAAGATGGACAGATGACCTCATCCAAGAAATGAACTTAACAAAAATAAATTATGGCCTTGAGAACAGTTTCTCTAAAAGGTTTAAGACGCTAGAATTTATCTTTTATTCTCAGTTGTAACTTTGTAAGCACGAGCAAACCTTTGTGTCCCCTAAATATATTAGGAGTGTCATTGAGATCCGTCATGTCGTTTGTGAATTAAAACCAAAACTTCGTTTGTCTGGGAATTGCTCCTTGAGGTGCCTTAACCGAATTATTTATGAAAACACGATTTACTCTAAGATAATTTAAATAATCGTAATTCATCGTAGTTACGTCTTTCCTTTTATTACAGACTATTTTAACTGTCTCTGAGGTGTATTTTAAGGATTCGTGTTTTTATAAAGTTAGACTTTCCAGTGAATCTCGGTGACTGCTGCCCCTATATTACGCGCACCCAATCCTGAGCAATTCCAATCGTTTAACCTGTGGTTTAACTGTCAAATTCCATCAGGATTCCGCTCAGGATTTGGTGTGCGTAATATAGGGGTAGGGGCTGATGTTTGTAACCAGGGCCGAATTTAGGGAAGGGTAGGCGGGGCTACTGCCCTGGGGCTTCCACAATAGACTAATAATATCATTTAACACCAATCTTTTTAAGTATAACGTCTGTTTATGAAAAAAAAATATTCGTCGTCAATTCATTTTAGTTTTTGTTTCGTATTTTTTATTTGGAAATAATTAGGGCCATCCACTCTTTCGTTGCCCTAGGGCCTCCAGACTTCAAAATCCGGCCCTGTTTGTAACTGAATGTTTTTAACTATCACTGAGTATAATGAACATTTTTTTTGAGGCGTCTCGATTACCATTACCACAAAGACGATAGGCCTAACAGATGACCCCCAGAATAGTGGTATTCTTAATCGAATCTATTCCATAAGCTGATAAAGTACAATTTTCAATAACGAAGTGGTGACGTAGCTGTGGTGCATTAGCAGAAAATGTTCTCCGGCCGAAAGTGAGCCGATGAAATGTAGGTATTCCTTGACGCAATGGATAACGGTTCGTGAAGACCGCGTCGAGTAATTATCGATGTCTAAGCGCACCTCCTGATTCCTAATCAAATTATCAGATTATCGAGCATTCTTATCTAGGTATGTATGATGAATATGATGATCGAGGATGTATTTATTATCGCTGTCATCATTATTTTCTCTGTGGCTGTCATTAACTGATCGCTAAAGAATCAGATATGAGATAAAATAAGGAAGTCTATAGAAAATGTTTCCTCAAAAGTAAAAACAGTGAACATGACTTGCTATTTAGCCCTTTTTTTCTTAAACATCTACTGCTGGTGGCTCCACATTTATAATGGAAAAAATCCTGGGCACCCAGAAAGTTAATACAAAATACACTCCTTTCAACTCATCTTTGCCCTACGCTCGGATTCTCTGTGCATGCGCTTGTACAGCTGTCGTCGTCCGAGCAACGCACACAGTCACTGTGTATATATACGGTTTATCCACACAAAGATGAATTGAACAATCTATGGCACGCTAATTAAAAAGTTGCCCAGCAGTGAAACACAAAGGACGCTACATAAGAAAACTCACATGTGTGTAGTACTTAGTTTTTTTACAATAACCAAAGGATGACACACACCAACGCAGTGGCAGTTCATACATACATCATTAGTGTTTTATTCTTTACATACATAGGTACATGCTGGAGAAAAATTAACCAGTTTCATTTACTTAAGAGATCGGTTTTTAGTGATAACTTAAAATTATGCTTCTAATGCTATAAATAATTATAGTCACTTATTTTGAGAGCCTGGCCTCACTTACAAGGCTTTGTATCTGAAGCTGGAGCCTCAGGGCCTTGTGCAAATCAATCTTTCTCAACTGGGATGCAATATATTTGCCGTAGATATCAAACTCATCCTCATTGTGATGAGACTCTGTTGGCTGATGGCTTTCAGAGTTTGAGTCGGTCAAGTATTCTCTGATAGGGCTTCTGTGCTTTGATTTTTTCTTTTTAATTTTCTTCAATGTTTGAGGCAGGGATTTTCGCTCTTTCTTGCTTTTGGACACAGTTTCTCTAGGGTTTGAGTCCTCATTATCTTCAATTTGCATCACAAATGGGTCAGGTTGCGTTTGAACAGATGATTCATCAGGCATCTGTTGGTCCATGTCCACCCATATTTGGCACGATGAGTCTACTTCAGGAGCCTCTTGAGCCTGTAAATGTGATACTTAGTTTAGTAATGCATTGCTAAAGTTGGAACATGACTATCCAGAGAACAGACAACCTACAACCTGCTGATAACCTCTTCATCCAAATCATGCAAAATATTACTAGTTGGTACCTTCTATTTCTAGTTAGGCCTGGAATTTCTGCACTTAGCCTCATAGTTGGGTCGTTGTGCGTAGCAAGCACTAAGGTACGTAATTATCTCAGACACTAGGGTTTCCTCACGATGATTTCCTTCACCGTTAGCGAGTGATAATCTGCGCAAAGCTGAGAAGGGATAATCTGCGCAAAGCTGTGGCAATCCTAACAGGGCACTGCTCACTAAATAGACATTTTCACAACATGGGACTAACCGACAGCCCGCTTTGCCGGGTATGCCTCAAAGAAGAGGAAACACCCGCCCACGTGACCATTCACTGTGAAGGCGTGGAAAAGCAACAGACCGCAATCATTGGGAAGCTGGGATCCCTTCAGGAGGCCTGTAGTGACATCGGAGCACTGATGGCCTTCTGGAAAGAGATAGGCTGGCTGGAGTGAGCTCACAGCTTTGCTACGTACAATGGCCCAACCATGAGGCTAAGAGCGGAAATCTCAGGTCTAACTAACTAACATCATTATCAACCCATTATGTCCCCACCGAGGGGCACGGGTCTCTTCCCTGAGGAAGTTATAGGCCATACTCTACCACGGGGGCCAAGTCCGGTTTGGTGGAGGCTTGTAGACTAGTGGCTCGTCTACTGTCAGAAGTTGTCAAGCTGCCCTAAGGCCTCTGACTTGGCTTAACGACTGCCATCTATCGACGGCTGCCGGCACCAACAGCTTAACGTGCCTTGCGAAGCACGGAACCGCTCGGAAAAATGCCACTAGCGTTAGGCATAGACGGCGACCCATCCATGCACTGAACGCGCCCTGTGTTGCTTAACCTTCGTGATCGTTTAAGATCACTCAGGCAGCCGGGGCTACGAGCGATTCACTAACTAACATACCTGTTAGATTCTTACAACTTTAATTTTGAAATAATTACTCACTGTTTGAATAATGTTTGAACCGGACGACTGTCTACTGGACACATTTTTCAGACATCGATCCATTTCGTGGAACCAAATTAATGAAGGCTCATAAATGCAATCTGGGCTAGACTTTTCCAGGATCTTGTGGACTTGCTGAGCATAGGTCGTTCGGAGGTTCTTAATCTTGAGCTTGACTTCTTGTGAGTTGAGTGATTTCAGTGTAGCAGCTTTGAATTCTGAAGCTATCGCGATATAAGCTTTCTCGCGTTCGTATCTAAGTTTGTAGCCGGCGTGCTCCGGATTCCACAAGCAGTCATGGTTCAGATAAATTTTTACAAACTCTAGAGTCACCGATTCACCCCAACGCATTATTTGTGACGTTTTAAATTAATAATATCGCTTGAAAACTACCTATGATCACTTTCAAAACAAAACAATGGGAAAATGCGAAAAATGACATTTGACTTGACAGTTTGACTTGACTTGAAAACCATATTAGGGTGAAAACAAAACGCAACGTCACAGTGCTGCCACTTTGCGCGCGCACTTTTCCGGAAGTCTGTCGTCTGTCGGAACTTTGTGTCGGAAATCGATCATATTTTTTTTATTTTTTTTATTTGGACTGCCCCGTGCTTGTAGGGTGCACAGGGATTTTGCCAGTGTCACGTTGTGAAAGGTACACGCTACTTTATATATACAAGAAACCAATGTAAAAGGAAAGAGATATTATAATTTGATGAGGAGTTAAAGTCGAATGTTGAAATAATTAATATATTTACATAGTATTCTAATGAATTTAGTATGGGTGTACAGAAGAAGGGTTTTGAAGTTGATGGGACGAGGGATAAAGCAAGGGAGGAATGGGTATAAAGAGGGGAAACGGGGGCAATTGAAAAAAATATGATCAGTGGTCCCTTCGTCGAGACCACACTCACACAAAGAATTATCCCGAATCCGAATTTTGTGAAGGAAAACAGGGGTGCAGCAGTGGCCTAAGCGAAGACGACAAACCGTAGAAGTGACAAATTTTGGGAAATTTCGAGCTTTGAAAAACCACGGTCTAACTGGGATAGATGGTTGAATGCTACCATAAAATTTTCCAACGCGATTCTGACTAGAAGACCACAAAGTATTCCAGTCTTTAATCATGTTTGGTTTGGCCAGAGCTAGTAGATCGTGGGCAAAGTTATTATTATGATCCAAGCAACCGCTATCAACAGCTAACTTAGCTAGAGAATCAGCCGTTTCATTTCCTTGAATCCCACTATGACCCGGGATCCAGGCAAGGACTTAATAATATGTCGGTTTTTTACCAAACCAACCCCAGAAATCAGCTTTTAACCTTAATTTTAACGTACCTAAAGATGTTTTATAATGTTTGTTGAATGTTAATGTATAAGTGGCTTTCGGTTGGAGTCAGAAAAGACTTCACTCCGACCATCTTTTCTCAAAATATTATTTTAGTCAAAGAAATGCCATTAAAAACATAACTTGCAAAAAAGCCAAGTCTTGCAAGTTCTTCTACCGTAAAAAGTTGTGAGATCCATGTAATACCAAGTCGGTTAATTTATTCAGTCCCTACATACATAAGCGTCCTTCTGTCTTAAGTTATTACCTAATTAGCTAACCTAACAATATTAAATTAGATTTTTTTAGTGCGATTGCCAAGTCAATCGATTATTTATGCAGTTGGTGTAGGTATCTAGAAAACTGGACTGAAATTGCAAAGTTCTTCAGTTTTTCCTTGATCTATACACTAAACACTAATTGTAGGTATCCCAAATTTGAAGCTTCTATGTCAGCTAGAAGTGCCTTAGAGTTTTCATGATCGGTCAGTCAGTCAGTCAGTAAGTGACAAAATTAAGAAACTTTGACTAGTTATAATTCTTAAACTACTGGTGCAAATTGAATTAAATATACCGTGTTTATACAATGCCTGCTTGGTTACAGAAAATTCAGGCTTCTAGTTTTATCCAGAACGAAGTTATAATATAACATAACATAAACTCACGCCTGTATCCCTGAGGGGTAGGCAGAGACCAGGGACTGCCACTTGCTACGATCCTGACAGATCACTTTCGCTTCCTCAACAGATGATGAAATGACTGAGTGCAAGATAAGGATTAGAGGTGAACGGGTGGAACAAGTGAAAGAATTTGTCTATTTCGGGAGCCTCTTTACCAGGGATGGCAAGTGTGAAGGTGATATAGAAAGAAGAGTAAAAGCAGGAAATTGTGTAAACGGTGCATTGCACTCCTTTGTGAGTGGCTAAAACATCTCCAAAAGAGCTAGATTGGCTATCCATAATGGAGTGCTGGTCCCAACACTTATGTATGCTAGCGAGACTTGGGTATGGCAAAAGAAGCAAGAAAGTAGGATTAAAGCAGTAGAAATGAGGTCCTTGAGAAGTATGTCTGGCGTTACTTTGAATGACAGGATACGCAATAGTGTGATTAGAGAACGTTGTGGACTGAAAGAGGATGTAGTGACAAGAATTGAGAAAGGAATGTTGCGTTGGTTTGGACATGTGGAGAGGATGAAGGAAGAAAGATTGACCAAACAAATATATCGAGCGAATGTGGATGGAAGGGCCGGTAAGGGACGACCCAGAGGGACATACTTCGACCAAATAAGGGATGTATTAACAAAGGGCAAGATAAAAAGTACCCGAAACCGGCGTGCGTGCATGCAATGACTAATGAACGAAGTTATATGGGGTCAAAAATGGCCTGAACTGCTTCGAGAAAAGGATTGTACGGCCGTGCCGCTTTTTTGCTCGACTTGGTGAGGGCACTACCGTACCCCCAGATAAAAGTAGAGAACTGTTGTAAAAGTACATTGTTGGTCTGGGTTTTGTCTATATAATATATTGTGCCCGTGTTTATCACTGAACCTACCTATGGTCCTGTGAAGTAAGATAAAAAAATCCCATGGATGCTAATGTGGCATGAAAAACCCCAAAAATGCTAAAAGCTAGATATTAGGTTAAACTGCGAAAGCAAAGGTGATAACAGCTAGGAATATTAGGTACCTACATAAATAAAGAAATACATCTTTTAACTAAGTACATACCTACTATCGAAGTCGTGAAAGGACTTTGGTAGATATTGTTATTCCTTCTTATTTGTTTCAACGGTTTGTATACATGTACGGTCATATGAAACTTAATGTACAGCTTGTAAAAAAAGAATAAGATCTCAAGAATGACCGTCTTATTTTATAAAAAACACGATTCCTTAAAACACTCTTTAAATGCAGTAGGTATAAACGGTCTGAGAAAGAATGCTGAATTTTGCGGGTCTTATATGTGTATAATATGCCTCGCCTGTGCCTTTTCTGCGTTTTTACTTTTTTTGTATTTTTATAATTTGAATTTACAACATACCTACGAACGTAAATTCAATGTGCTCCGAGTGTGTTCGAACAAAACACGATACGAATAGGTACCTACCTACCAAGACTTAGCGGATTAGTCTTCGTATCCTACAAAATCACTGAAATCTTGGCCGCAAAGTTTTATTAAACTTATTTGTTGCGCGGCAAGTTGGCCGGACTGGGATGGATGGCGTGTGGGGGTCCCACAAGCGTCCGAGTCACATTATCCAGATAAATTACTGAATTTCGGCCCGGCGCGCGGCGCAAGCCATTTCATGATATAATCGAATTTGTAACTCGACGTTTCCAAGATACTTAAGTATAGTCCGCACATATCTTTTTGGCGACAACATGAACACCTAAGTATAGGAAAACAAAAATGTACTTCAAATTAGACCACATTAAATTTATCAAAAGTATTTTTTTTAGTATCACAAACTGTTATTATTATTTAATACTTTATTGCACTTAGCCTTATGTGCAATACGGCGGACATAATGCCGTAAGAATTTTCTACCAGCCAACCGCAGGAGGTAGAAGAAAGATTGGTAGGCGTGCAAAAAAAAAGGAGAGGGGGAAAAGTAGAAATGCAATTTAAAATATACTTATACATATAAGATAAGATTGAATAGACCTACATAAGTGTTTCCGGACAAGAGCTTTGGATGTATTCCGAGAGCACAGAGGGCGAGAAGGTGCTTTACGAATATTATAAGGAAGAGCGTTCCAGAGACGAACAGCTGAGACGGAGAAAGAGCTGGAGACATAACCGGAGTGGTGAGAGGGGATAAAGAGAAGAAGATTTTGTGAGAAATGAAGTGATCTGCTATGTGTGTCGGATAAAAAGGCACTTTATATATTGGCGAGTGTTGGGGTCGTTAAGAATAGAGAAAAGGGTGCAGGGAATTCGAACGTTTCTACGATCTCTAATTGGAGGCCGTTTCAACTTGGTGCGGAATTCCGACAAATGATCGTATTTGTGCAGGCCGAAGATGAAGCGGATGCAGGTGTTCTGCAAGCGATCGAGTTTGTTGAGGAATTCCTGTGAGAGATCGAGGTAGCAGACGTCGGTGTAGTCTAGAATAGGAAGAAGAAGTGAATTTACGAGAGAAATCTCGATATTAATGGGAAGAAAGTTCTTCAGACGAAGCAGTGAATGGAGTTTCACTTGAGCATCCCAGCAGAGTTTCCGGTCGATGACGAGGCCGAGATCAGTAACAGTTTGTAAAAAGGCTATCGGGCAGCCATTAAACTGCAAGGAGAGAAGCGAGATAGAATATATCTTGCAGCTGCCTTGAGTCACCAACTACGATCGCATGGCATTGAGAGGGGTTGACGGCGATGCCGAAACACTCGGACCACCTCTGACTCCGATATGGATCTTCGTTAAGACTCGAAACAGCTTTAGCTAAATCGTCAGTACTGGACAGCCTGTAAAGTTGGAGATCATCCGCGTATAGATGGTAGAGGCTGGAGAGATTGGGAGTGACTAAATTGATAAACGATAAGAATAAAATTGGAGAGAGAACGCCAGCATTAGACTCGATCCAGTTAGACTGGGCCCGATCGAACCTAACTGCCTGCTGACGCCCCCGAAGATATGAAGAGAACTATTGCATAGTTGTACCGAAGGGGTTCAGACTAACAAGGGTGGTTGGAAGTAGGTCATGGTCAACTGCGTTGAAAGCATTATTAAATTCGATGAGGACTAGATGGTGACCAGTTGCTTCTCCATGTCAGTCCTTATGTCCTCAGTAACCTTTAAAAGTGCCGTAGTAGTGATATGTCCTGTTCGGACGCCGCATTGAAAGGGATTCAGGAGACCACTTGAGGAGAGAAACTGAGATAACTGTTTGTTAGCAAGCGACTCCAAGACTTTGGAAAGAAAGGGCAATATAGAGATTGGCCGGTACTGGGAAGGTAAAGTTGGGATCGAAATTTTGGGGAGGGGGACGACGTAGGCTGCGCCATAGGATAAAAACTACCCGAAACCGGCGTGCGTGCATGCAACGACTACAACTACTACTAGTATTACAACAACCACAACAACAAAGTTGATGAGGCGAAAGAGGTTTATCAGGATCGTGGCACGTGGCCAATCCTGCCACCCCTCCGGGTGACAGGCGTGTTTATGTAATTTCATAATATGCAAGAGTTTATGTAATTTCACATTCATACATAAATATCTCAGAGGGGTAGGCAGAGACCAGGGACTGCCACTTGCCACAGTCCTGATAGATCACTTTCGCTTCCTCGACATTCATAGTCATTGCATGCACGCACGTCGGTTTCGCGGAGAACCTGTCCAACTTGCACTTGGCCGGGTTTTTACAGTGTTCTGAATCCGAAGTGTAGCAACAAAGCCCTTCTACAAAGCCAACACTGTCAGTCTGTCTGACCCACGACCTATAAAGGGACTCTGCGACTCTGACCCAGGAACCGTAATACAACCAGTTGAAGTTTTCACAGAATATTAATTTGTTGTTTATTAGCGGATGTTTTTTTTTATATAGAAAAGGATCGAGAGCGGACGGTTGGGCGAATTTGAGGAACCCCATTTAATTTTTCTCACTTTTTTACGAGAAACGGAAAACTTGACATTGCACGTTTTTAAAAGTTTTTTTTTCTATAAGTAGGACCTACCTCACGCTTGCTATCTAAACTCCTACGAAAGCAGCCAGTCGTAATTTTCTTCATTCGCAATTTGAATGCCTGAGACTAATTGATAGCCAGCCAGCAGCGACGAAGTAGTTACAAACTTCGCGCCAAACTCATCGCAAGTTTACACGGCTCTCAAAAGAAACCTTGTAATAGGAAATGGGTGAGTAATCTTCTTTGTCTCTTCAGTACGATCTTGACAGAGCGGTCGTAGTCATGAAGAGGCAGGATGTTGTGTAGGTACCTACCGTCTGTTTATGTTCTGCGACTACAAAATATCCTAAGGATTCCTAACATCCACCTGTCAAATTCCATACTAAATGCTATTGCAAACGCCAGGAATCAGACAGGATTTGGCGCACATAATTAGACCTGTGACCAAGAATCGTAGGATTCGATCACGATTCGATCTTCCAAACTTGATAGTCGTTGATTGATGCTGATGGAGACTGACGGAGACTCAGACGTCCATCGACACAGACCATAGATATAGAACGGTGACACAGACAGATGCACAACAGACGTCGAAACCCTAGAAAAAACCCGGCCAAGTCGAGTCGGACTCGCGCACGAAGGGTCCTGTACCATTATCTATACAACATTAGACAAAGATCGAATTTGAGAACAGCGCCATCTATAGAAACCAACAAGAAACGTTTAAGATTGACATTTAACGACATGACATCGGCTCTGTGAAGGTTACTTAGATGGTCGCTAGATGGCGAGCGCTGTCTTTAGACACTAGACAACGTTTGTTGTATGGAAGCTATTTTTAGTATTCTATTTTATTCTATTTTAAGTATTTGTTGTTATAGCGGCAACAGAAATACATCATCTGTGAAAATTTTAACTGCCTAGCTATCACGGTTGATGAGATACAGCCTGGTGACAGATAGACAGTCCGACAGACGGACAGACAGACCGACAGACAGACAGACGGACAGTGAAGTCTTAGTAATAGGGTACCGTTTGGCACATTTCGGGTACGGGGAACCCTAAAAAAAGTACCTAAAAAATGAACTGCCGAAAACCGCCCGCGGACTCATCAGCTGAGAGTTTGAGAAAAGTTGTAACTACGTACCTCGCTAATTTCCATCATAAAACTTAGAGAATTGTTTTTCACGGCCGAAACACTCGTCTTCCTCTCAGACAGAAGGGCCTTGCTCTGGAACTTTTACTAAGAAGGTGTGTTGAATTGTTTACACCGATTGATGAGGGCTAGTTTCTGAATTAAGAATTTCACGAAGTAAATACTTAAGTAACGTTCTGTCACGCTCTTTTCTGAGAAATTCGAGGATACAGTACTACAGTTAACTGTTTACTTAGCGAAATTCTCAATTCAGAAACTGGCCTGATTCAAACGACCACGGACAAATTAAATTGATCTGGTTATAACGTAATGTTATGTCACCTATAACGTAACTTAGAAAAAACACACATACACGCACACACGCACGCACGCACGCACGCACGCATGCACGCACGCACGCACGCACGCACGCACGCACGCACGCACGCACGCACGCACGCACGCACGCACGCACGCACGCACGCACGCACGCACGCACGCACGCACGCACACGGAGCGGAGCCACCTAGTACAGGCATTGCATGCTTAAAAGGTGACTCTAGTGTTAGGTAGTATGTACCGAAAAATAATGAAGATAGAGGGCACATTGGAGGTACAGAATAGAACCTGTGTCTGCGTCCCTAGGTGATATCAACTTGTTTCTTCCCTCCGCAGTGGAGATTCGCTCGCCCCTCAGTGTGAAATGATGACTTGTCATTTGTTTCTCGGGCTCGCGGCTTCGTGTACCTCGGACCCGCTTCTTGTATTTCTAATAATAATAATATCTTCCTCATCATAATAACACAATCATTTGCAGATGTATGAATGTCTGTGAAGTTCCCAATAAGAAAAAAAAAGCAGACTTTTGCTGAGTCACTTTTAGTTGGTAAGGTCATCTAACCTACTGTATCGTTTGTGGTTAGTTTTGATTCTGCCCAGCATGCTGCCCTCTTGTTTGTGGCACGGTGATCGAACCCAAGCCTTAGGCGTATGGCAAGCAAGAGGGTAGATAGAACCTATGAAGGGAATTTCAAATACCTCATGTGGCCTGACCTGAAAATTTGATTTGATTTGAAAATTCTTCATACATCTGCACAAAGGCGAGCTTAATACTTAAAAGTATTTTCTTCCAGCTAACCATGGGTGATGTGGATAGAGAAAGGGGTAGTGCTAGTAAAGTTTTTTTAAAAAAAAATTACTTACAAATTACCAATAATATATCGATATAATACCATAGATTTCTAATACATATACTACACACTATATTAGGTATGTTACATCATAGACTACGCGACATTATTAAATACATACAATAAACAGATACTTAGATAACATATAATTATATCGGATTACTCTGAAGTCCAAAGTGGATCATGGATCGCATAAAGGGGCCTGGCGTATGTACAGCGGTAGCGTGTTCCACAAGCGCACTGCTGTCACAGTAAAGGAATCCGAATAGCCTGCCGTACCATGCAAGGGGATTTCGAGAAGCAGGTCTTTGCATGGGCGTTGAAGGCGACCATGCGCGGAACGAGGGCGAAGCGTTCGCGAAGATATTGAGGGGAGGAAGGGTCACGTAGCATACCATAGAGAAGTGTCAAAATGTGGGCATTCCTGCGGGAGCGGATGTTTAGCCAAGCAAGCTGAATGCGAAATTGGGACACGTGATCATATTTACGGAGGCCAGAGATGTAACGAATAGACACGATAAGAAGGCGATCTAGTTTATCAAGTAGTTCCTCAGTGAGGTCGGGGTAACACACATCTGCATAGTCAATGACGGGGACTAGCAAAGACTTGACCAACGTAACTTTGGCCGAGTACGGTAGGAACATAAAAAGGGGGTTTACAAGGGTTTACAATATTTATCCGCCCGAGGCAATACTTTACGCGGTAGACATATTTGGGGTTCACAGGAGAGAGAGGGTTGAGGCTGTGGTTGGGGGTGCGTTGCCATGGATTGGTCCGATTTTGGCTTTCGTTCCGTTTGTCATCGAACACTACCACGACACTTATTTTAGTACCTACCTAATATTTTAGTAGTTTATGCAACTGTCACATAAGAGAGATTCTTAGAATACGAGTGTGGGTTTTTCGTACGAGGCGAGGCCGAGTATCATAATAGTATCACACGAGTATTCTAATATCGTTTTATATGCAGTTGCAGACACTATTTAATCTTCACTCATTTATAAATGAAACTAAAGTAAAGTAAACAAGAAAGGCAATTATTTTCCATTTTTTTAGCCGCCCAGAAAATAATGGCGGCAAAACAAATCCAAATTGCGCGCAGGTCCGCTTTCTTTTGTTTTATTTGTTCCATTTGGGATAGGAGTCATACCTACCTACATACAGCCATGTGCTCAGTGTGGGTGAATCAGACCAAAAATTCACAGAAAAGTTTACTGCAAGGAGAATTTTAACTAGAAAGTGTATCAGCAAGGAGAAATTTACCCGGAAGTGTATCTTAATTAAAAAAAAAATATTTTACGATACAGGTCATACAAAATTTGCACATTAATATAATTTTTTAATTTTTACAGTTGTCTGTGAAATCACACTAAGCCTTGTGTATCAACTTTTAAGATCATCATTCGAATCTTACGACATGAGTGTAGATAAAATATTTTACTATAGTATTCTAATAATCTCTCTTTTTTGACAGTGCATAAGGGGTCATCCATAAAGTACGTCACACGTAAAGGCGGGGGGAGGGGGTTGATGAAGTGTGACATGGTGTGACAAGGGGTGGGCGGGGTCCTAAGTTTTGTGACATCACATTTCAAATTTAATAAATTGAATCAAGAAATTTGAAATATTAATTAAAACCAAAAAATAATTTCTACTTTATCTATATGAACATACGGTTTGAAATGTTTTGTTTTCGTTTTTTCAGTTCTGCTATTTTGTCGATACAGTTACTTTTTTACAACTTATTTCAATTAAACAAGTTCAAAATGAACAAAAAGATAGATATAGGTAATCTTTACCGTAAACTGTATGAAACTTACAGTGCAACTTACGCTGATAAAAAAAACAGCATATACAAGAAGAAGTTAATTCTTTATGTAAAATTTTGAAAAGTAGTGAAAACATTGAAGGTTAAGTGGAATCTAAAATCAAAGAGCTGCAAATACAAATGACAAAATAAAAGCGACATTATTGAATTTTTTTTCGAAAATTCCTTCGTCGTCAACATCACGAATACAACTAGACCCGGAGGAGGAGGGAAAAGTAAGTTCGAATTTTCACCTCAAAACGACACGATTTATTTTTGTGTTGACCGGTCATAGCGCGATGGAATAAGGTTCACACTGATTTCTATGTTGATCTGGCTGCCAAATATACTATCTTGCAAATGCGTCACGTTTTTATTCAAAATGCCAATATTGATAATATTTCCTAGCTTTACCAAGGGTATTATTGTTATTTGAACTATATTGGCTGCATTGGTTGTTAATTCAGCCCTACAAAAAAAAACTTTACATTGCGAATTGGTTCCCCGTCTTCCCAGCAGACGTGGCTGATATTTCTTGCCGCTATCACCCCAGATTCATAGTTTTGAAATATTTTTTGCCGCCCCGAGACAGTTTGAGGCTCCCTTGATTTATTGGCCGCGTGGCCCGACCACAGATGCTCCAAAGCTCCAAACTATTAGGGGAGTTGACCGTTGACAGGACTTAAATAAATTTAGGCACAAACCTAGGATAGTTAAAAACAGGGCTGTGCAGCTGAGCAGGGTTCGAATCTCTATTAGAGCTGGGCTTGTTTGTGTTCAAAATTTTTCACCCAAATCCGGTTGTCCGTTTAAAGTGTTTGCATCATCATCATCAGGCTTTTGATGCTCACTGCAGGACAAATGCCTCCTTCGTGGTTTTCATGACCATGAGGGGTTTTTTTTGCCTTAATCGCCACGCTTGGCAGGCGGGTTGGCGATCGCAGTATGCGGTTGGAATCTCAGGAAGACGCTGCTGCCCGTCTCCTCGTAATAGATTTCCTTAGTCGCCTTCTACGACATCCACGGAAGGAAATGAAGTGACGCAGATTTTTCTGTTTGCATGTCTAAACTAAAATAAAATCCTCATATCTATGTAAAGAAGGCTACATTGACTTTTTTTTATGGACGTCTCGAATGTGAGGTCAGCGATCTACCACTGAGTTACCACTGTTTTGGCGAACCAGATCGTTCTTCCTGAAACCCACGTAATTTCTGCGTCTTCACGAACATTTTTCCAAGGGAGCCATGCCTGGGAAATCAACGGCTTAGTAGATATTGAGGTTCAAAGTACTTTTGCATGTTCATACATAAACTCACCCCTTTATCCCGGAGGGGAAGAAGCTACCGAAACCGGCAACGGCATGTTAATGAAGTTAAAGAGGTTTGTCGGGATCGTGGCAAGACTGGCAAGTGCCAAACCACGTACCATAAATTCAATGCACGTAGGTACCAACCCTGGTTTTTACCTACCCCTCAGTTTTTTGAGTTTCTTGCATGTCTAGTATCGTACCTAGAGCGATTTTTTTTCCCAAGGAACCATATTGCAACCAGCTTTATTTTCTTCAGAAAACGAATTTAAGCAATTTCAACGCTCAAAGTATTGTATGTAAGCATCGGGATCTCAAAAAAACTTAGCGCTGGTTTATTGATAAGCTCCCTGCGATAAGAAGTCTGAAAGTTACGAGTCCATTGTTGCGTACTAACATTGTTTCAGATTTAAATTTTACATCGTCAAACATCGCGAGAAAACCCGAGTGAGTGTCCGAGGTTTTTACTTCCCGCTATCTGTGTGCTTGGGCACGCGCCGCGTGGTGCTTAAGCTCTTTCTCTGAGAGAAGCCATGTGCCCTACAGTGGAACGTATTTATTATCATTATTATTATTATTAGGTATAAAATTTTAATAACAAGAAATATTCCAGGTTTATTCGTAGTATGCCTAGTTTTCGGGTCGGGCAGACTCGGGCGTTAGTTTCTAGGGTTCCCTACCTCAAAAGGAAAAATGGAAAAGACTGTTTTCTAAGTTATGTACATTTGTGAAGTTATAGCAGCAATACCACTCGCTAACGGTGAATGGACCTCGTGAGGAAACCTGAGTGTCTGACTGTTCACATACCTCAGCTCTTGAATTCGCCAATCTGCGATGGGCACGCGTGGTGATTAAGCCCAAACTCTCTCCCTGAGAGACGGCCTGGGCCCTACAGTGGGACGTATATAGGCTGCTCATGTACTTAGGTCTACAGTCCCTTGAAGCTGTGAAAAAATAAAACTTCTAAGTTAACGTAAAAAAAGATACGGCCGTTTATGCCGCAGAAACGTATATTTCAACACTCTAACGGAATCAAAATATATAGGGTACTTTCCGTTGACCTAGAACTATGAAATTTGGGAAGTAATATTTTCGTATACTATAAGTACAGGGAAAAATCTGAAAAATATACATTTGTAATTAAATCATAAAAAAAAATTGTCTTTGAAGTTCGGGAAAAGCTCGGAAAAACTGCGAGACTCGATTCCTGAACTATGTGGGCGAGTCCGACCCGCACTTGTCTGGGTTTTGTCACTACATAGTTAGTTGACAATTTCAAAGACACTGCGAGTGCGCTCAAATGCAGGGGAGTCAAAGGTCCCATATTTTTTTCACTTACTATGACGTCACGAAAACAGATCTATGTCTGTATTACGGTTACATACAGCTCTCCAGTGAGTACCCAGCTGTCTGTATCCCAGGCCTGGCATGCAGCAGTGGGGAGTGAGGATTAATTGCCGGCTTAGGCCGCGCCGCGCCGTCTGGGCCGATGTAATTGAACCGGAGAAATCCCGCTGCCTGCTGCTGCGTATTCAATCAGTACGCCTATGCATATTATGCTAAGGGGAATAGGGTTTGTCTGTCGGTCGGTACTGCCCCCCGTACTGTCAGTGTTGATGCGCAAGAAGTAATGCTGTTGGCTTGATCGTCTAATCCTTACCGATATTATAAACGCGAAAGTTTGTATGTATGGATGGATGTTTGTTACGGGATACCGCCGTTTAGCCAAAGTATTTTTCGCCAAATTTTACTT
Organism: Yponomeuta evonymella; assembly: GCA_963969515.1. Classification (NCBI taxonomy): domain Eukaryota; kingdom Metazoa; phylum Arthropoda; class Insecta; order Lepidoptera; family Yponomeutidae; genus Yponomeuta; species Yponomeuta evonymella. Next base: position 1,657,866 of record OZ018361.1, on the reverse strand, counting down.
CCCAATAAACTTATGGCATCAGTTTCATTTCCCAAATGAAACTTTAGCAAGTTTTCATTTCGCATTTTATTCATTTGGTCAAATTATCATTTCGCATAATTTTACTGCGTCAAGTTTTATTAAGACAAACGTTTATTATGCTAACGTTTTATTTTGGCAAGTGTTATATAGCAAATAATTGTTTGATTAAATTTATATTTCGCATTTTGTTCATGTGGTTAAATACTATTAGGCATAAATACAAGTAATTAAAAAATTTAAGCTTAAGATACATTTATTTGTAGTATTATATTTTGATTTAAAAAAAAACTTACGAAAGCAATTTGGTGTAAAAAGTGTGTTTAAAATTTGGTTGTTAGGTCAGTACACATAAGCAAAAATAGGTTCGAAGTTCCTTCTTCGGGTGTTAGTTCTTTTTTTTTATATAAAAGCGAAAAAAAATATTTCACTAAAAAACTTAGTTTTGAGTCAAACAAAAAAATTTTTGTTCTAGTTTACATTTCGCATTTTATTCATTTGGTCAAATTATACTTTTGACTGAATAATGCTTGGTAAAATGAATTTTTACCAAGTATTTATTTGGTAAACAATAACTTGCCATAATAACTTTTGCTAACTGTTTATTTGCTTTAAGTTGTTTTGAGAAATGTTTTTTTGCCAAGTGATAATTTGCGGAAAATAGTTTGGGAAGTAATACTTTGGGAAACGATTTTTGGCAATACATTAGTAAACCGTTTGTTACTCTTTCACGCAAAAACGGCTGTACGGATCCGGATGAAATTTTGCACAGAGATAGATCATAGTCTGGATTAGCACATAGGCTATTTTTTATCGCGGAAAAATACACATCAAAATTACCACGCGAACGAAGTCGCGGGCAACAGCTAGTAATATATAAAAATCTCGTCTCACAGTGTTTGTTATCAAACTCCTCCGAAACGGCTTCACCGATTTTCACGATTTTTTTGTGTATGTTTAGTAGTTCTGAGGATAGGTTGAAGGGTAATTGATACGACAAAACAACGTCTGCCCGGTCACCTAGTATTTATATAACTTCTTTCCAAATTCCGTGGTTGTGGTTGAATTGCGTTTTGCATTTCGTTCTAATGGGATCCGAAAATTGAAACGAAAATACAAACAACTTTTAACCTTGGTTACATATTAAAACCAATCCAATCAAGATTATCTAAAATGGTTGAGACTGGTGATGGCTGACCCAGCTGCTCGTGAACGGGTGCTGTTCGTGTGTCTGGCCGCAGCATTAATGTTTTTCCTACTTTTGTAAGAAGTGTTAGTTTGGCTTTTAAAGTTATTGGTGGCTATCACGGAATCATATCATATAGGCTTTGATGTATAAGTTTTAGATGATTTGAGAAAAGATGGTCAGAGTGGAGTTTTTTTTCCCGCTGCCTTTTTCTCCACTACAAATACGGCCCGAAGGCAGCGGCTAACTTAGTAACATAGTACATTGACATTTAGCAAACAGAATGTAAATTCTTTACGTTGAAATAAATTATTGATTTCTGATTGATTATTTATTAGGTAAAATTAAAGTCGGAAATTTGAGGTAATTAAATTAATATATAATACAATGCATAGTTAACGCATGAGCATCGCGAGTCATTAAAAAAAAATTTAATATCAGCTGGTTCACTCCGTCACTCCGTTCCACGAGACGAACTCCTAGGGAACCAAATACTCGCATCTCGTTGGTCAATGCGCGCGGCTACATAATAGGGGTTAAAGTATGAAATTGCCGTTTTATTGCAATAGGTTCTTTGAATTGACATAGAATCTTCATGGTTTGAGGTTTTCGAATGAAACTTTTTTCAAATGGTTTCTATGATGTTCTTTTTTTAAAAAATGTGAAACATTTGAATATCGACTTTCAATTGTTTTTGTTATTCAATTTAGACAAGAAAGATGGATACCGCGAAAATTCGAGTGATTTTTGAATACGAGTTCCGACGCGGAACTAACGCGGCAGAAACAGCCCGCAATATCAATGCTGCGTTTGGAGAGGGGTCTACTAATGAACGCACCGTGCGATTTTGGTTTAAACGCTTTCGTGATGGAAATTTCGACTTAAAGAACGAGCCACGAGGAAGACCGCCCACACAGGTGAATAACGATGAATTAAGAGAGATAGTGGAAGCCGACCCTAGTCAAACTACCCAGGAATTAGCGGCATGGTTTAACGTTACCTTACCCACAATATTGACTCACTTGCGTCAAATCAAAAAAATACGAAAAATGGGTGCGCAGTATCCATCTTTCTTGTCTAAATTGAATAACAAAAACAATTGAAAGTCGATATTCAAATGTTTCACATTTTTTAAAAAAAGAACATCATAGAAACCATTTGAAAAAAGTTTCATTCGAAAACCTCAAACCATGAAGATACTATGTCAATTCAAAGAACCTATTGCAATAAAACGGCAATTTCATACTTTAACCCCTAATATAAGCGAAACAGCACGCGAAGAGGGTCCGCTATCGAAGTGGCTATTGAAGGTCACGCGCATTAACCAATGGACGCACATGGACGATTTTTTTTTTAAATTCAAAATAAAATTTATCAACTCAATATTATGCGTTTATACCTAAAAGTACTTATTTTTATTACTTGACTATTAAAATGCATCATTAAAATTTTTACTAATTTCATTGTATGTTTGACATTTTTTTAATCTCTTTATTGGAAAGTAGGTATATTGACTATTACATTTATTTAACTTTGCTTGACAAATCTTTTTAAACATGTTGACTATTCAACTGCATAATTTTTAATTACTAATTTTATTGCCTGTTTGACATTTTTTATATTTTCATTGGTAAATTACGATTTATATTATTTAATTTTGTTTCAAAGATTTTAATTGCAATTTTGACATATTAAGAATTGATATTAATTTATTATAATGGGGTATTTGACAAAATATCAAATGAGTTACTTTTAAAACGGAATTTTGTATGAAAATACTCGCTTATGACGTCACATTTCAGAGCACTCTTTTTATGTTTAATCTATTTAAAAAATGTAATAACTAGTAATTGACTAAAAGAAATACATTTTCTGAGATATTTTGTAATTCTTGTTTTAATTGAGCATATGAAATATTTTATTGTTGATCGTGTCAAATACCGTATTATGCAATGCATGCCAGATATGTTTTAGCCCTGAAGTATTTGTATGCCCTGTGGGCAAAACATAGGGATACAATTCATACTAAAGACCTGTAATCAACACCTATGTTCATGACAAATAAACGATTTGATTTGATACTCATTACACAACAGCGGCTCTCAAACTACCTAAATTTCAGTGTGTATATTAGACCAGTAGGGGAGGACGGCCCAGGCATAACATAAGTATGCAACCGAGAGCATCCAGAGCCGATTCTAGTATAGGATGAGAATGTGTATATGCTGTGGTATAAGTGCCTCGTGATCTTTTATGGGGTCTGACTTGTGGAATACATACATCTCAGGGATTTACAGCCACTAAGTGCCTTTCTAACTTGAAATTGTAACATGAGTCGCTTGAGTTATATTAATTGATTTTTGGGACCGTAGAAAATACACTTGGGATTGATTATTTTAGACGTTTCCAGCAAAACATATAGAATTTTAGGATTGGTCCCTAAGCAGATTGATATAAGACATAAAATTAAGAATGTCTCAACTAAAATCTTTGAGCTTCAGGCAGGATTCTTATTTTCCCTTTTTTTCTAATTATATGGCGAACTATTGCAATGAAAAATAGAACGAGAACAAACGAGAATCGACAACTGAAACCCCAACGTGATGCTTCTCCGATGCAAGAGCACCCTTTCACCACTTCACCTAAGCCTAAGCCCAGTTTATCCTTCACTGGAGTTTGAAATTCCATGAGTTACGCTCAGATGCGACAGAGCAGACGTTCTCTAATGACTTGCGTCAGGTCAGGTATCATAATATTATCTCTAGTAGCTAAAGGATTACGAGCATACCTCTATACTTGAAGTCTAGGGGGAAGTATTCATAAGGCTTGAGACGGTTTTCTGTTCCTTCTGTTCATCTACCCATATCAGACGGAACGGAACGTAGTATACAGGGTTTCCTCAAAAATGCGTAATTCTGCTCTCTAGTACTTGTCGTCTCTGTGCTAAGCAGCGGACAGACATACGGAAGGACATGGCAAAACTTCCTTGTTGACTACGGCACCCTAAAATTAATTCATTATATTCTTTCATTCGTTCGATTAAGTTTAGAAAATGAATAAACTAGGTTCAGTTTCGTTGGTCCAACGGTGAAACGGGTCTAAAAAGTCCACCAGCCGAGTAATTGCGAGCGTCGGCGATGTGTCGACAGACAAAACGGTCTCGGGGGCGGTAATGGAATTCCTTACCCTTTGGCACTGCGAGGCGACGATTGGCGGGGAAAGAGCAAAGGGAATAGGTTATCCGCGTTACAACGTGCGGGTAGCACGATTTCATTGTAAAATAATCCTTAATTACTAACAAAGTTAGAGACTACAAAGAAACTAACATCCTAACAGTTGCTAGTCGGTATATAATGAAAATATTATGTACGTTAGGAAAAATATCAGTGACTTTAAAACTGTAGATAGCCAAATCAATGTAAATACTAGAAATAGACATAAACTTTCGTTCCCAAAATTTAGGCTGGCAAAGCTTAGTACATCCTTTATGGGGCATTATATACGTTTCTGGGTATTTCTCCAGAAGAGGCAAAAATGGCTGACTTCGGTGGTCGTTTTTTTTTTTCGTCTTTCGGGAATTTTATCGATTGTTTTGGATAAAGGGCTAAAAACTATAAATCATGATATATTTTGGGTACCCAGATTCTCGGTTATAAAACGAAATATTTAAATCACCGAAATCAGACTACACCGAAATCAGAAAACTATACACCGGAATCAGACTACCAGCACCGAAATCAGAAAAACTAACACCGAAATCTGACTACCTGCACCGATATCAGATTGTAAGCATCGACATCAGGAAATAATTCACTGGAATCAGAAAAAGACCAGAGAATCATTTAACGTGCCAAAGTCACAATTTGATACCAGTAATGTTAGGCATTGTCTAGTAATTAAAAGAGGATATAATAAATAAAAACCGGGCAGATATAATCAATCAACTTGTTTATTGTAATTCTCATACATTATTAAGCTCTAAAGTACCTACTTCTTTTACCTTAAATCACATTTTTTCAGTCAGTTTTTCTCATCTGTCAGTCTGTCAGCTCGTCATGCAAGCGCTAAAAATCTAACACGAATTGCGTGAGTAGGTAACTATTTCTAGCTAACTATTCTAGAACGAAAAATAATAATCCTTCCAAAAAAAAGTGGCAAAATTTTATCAAAACTCGCAATAAAGTCAAACTATACATTTTTGTCTCAGTGTAGCCTTGTTTTTATAAAGTGACTACACCAAAAACAAAAAGCAATTCGAGACACCCTTTATTTGGTTTTAACATGGCATAATTAGTTATGAAAGAGATAAATTATTTTAACAAAATTACACATACTATGCGAATTTTACTTCCGGACTTTATTTTATTCCATTTTAACGTTTTTTTTTTCATGAAAAGCGAATTTAACATTACTCAACTTTAAATGCCATAAAATGGAATAAAATAATCTACTTAGGTAAAATGTGTTTAATAATAATCAAATAAAAATTCTACAAACAAAACTTTCCTTAAACTTAAATCAGTCTTATGAACATATTTGTTTAACATTGTCGATAACCTTATTATAAAATTTACTTAGCAAAATAGTCTTTTGGACTTATTCAACACAAAATGTTGTGTAAACATTCAAAGATATGTTTTTATTATATTTTTTTATGCTACGGTTTGTACTTGTCAATAATAGTAATTGAGATAATTAAAAAATCGACAAACATAACTTTCCATAAATGTTTTTCAGACTTAAATCAGTCTTCGGAAAATAATAGGGGTTAAAGTATGAAATTGCCGTTTTATTGCAATAGGTTCTTTGAATTGACATAGAATCTTCATGGTTTGAGGTTTTCGAATTAAACTTTTTTCAAATGGTTTCTATGATGTTCTTTTTTTAAAAAATGTGAAACATTTGAATATCGACTTTCAATTGTTTTTGTTATTCAATTTAGACAAGAAAGATGGATACTGCGAAAAATCGAGTGATTTTTGAATACGAGTTCCGACGCGGAACTAACGCGGCAGAAACAGCCCGCAATATCAATGCTGCGTTTGGAGAGGGGTCTACTAATGAACGCACCGTGCGATTTTGGTTTAAACGCTTTCGTGATGGAAATTTCGACTTAAAGAACGAGCCACGAGGAAGACCGCCCACACAGGTGAATAACGATGAATTAAGAGAGATAGTGGAAGCTGACCCTAGTCAAACTACCCAGGAATTAGCGGCATGGTTTAACGTTACCTTACCCACAATATTGACTCACTTGCGTCAAATCAATAAAATAAAAAAATACGAAAACAATCTTCACCATTATTGCTCCACGACAACGCGAGACCTCACACAGCACGAGAAACCATTTTGACCCTTCAGGAACTGCAGTTAGAAACCATTCGTCATCCTCCGTATTCACCAGACCTTGCTCCAACGGACTACCATTTTTTTCGTGATTTGGACAATTATCTACGTGACAAGAAGTTTTCTTCCCAGGAGGCAGTACAAAATGCTTTCACACAGTTTGTGCAGGCTAGATCGTCGGAGTTCTATCGCAAAGGCATTAATGACCTTCCCATTAGATGGCAGCAATGTATAGATAATAATGGCAACTATTTTGATTGAATAAATTTGTTAAAAATTTAAAAAATAAACAATTTACATTTTTAGTACAAATCGGCAATTTCATACTTTAACCCCTAATATTTATTTAACATAAAGATAAAACTTACTAAGAAAAATATATCTTTCTTAAAATATTGTCTTTTATACTTAATTTATGAGGTAATACAAAGTACAGGTAAAGATAGCTTAACAATCTTCCCTTCCATCTTACTTTTTAAGTAAAGCTGTCTGTCTTTTTCCTTAAGTCGTTCATAAAGGATTCACTCTTGATTTTTACTTTCCTAGCACGCTCCTTCAAACTCTTTCTTTCTTTATGTTCCTGTTTTTTTTTTGCAGCTTGTTTTTGCTTTATTTGCTCCATGGTCAGCTGAAATAGAATAGAGTGGTAGGTAGAGTAGGTTGATGTAGAGCCTACTGTACATACCTACATAAACTTACACACCGACTGACCACAAACTATAAGAAAACTATGTTTAAGAAATGTACACCCACTTTCTTTCTTGTAGGTACTTTAAACTTGCCATTGTTGACACATTCACATAATTCACAAATACAGACATAATAAGCACACACATACACATGGAAAAATGTACACACGAATAGGTACACATGTTTCACATTTTCAAGTTAACTAACAATCTAACTGAAATCAATTATGACAGAAACAACATATGTATTTTTGTTGTTATTATTAACAGTAAAGAAAATATCTACACGTGTAAAACTATTCATAGGTTTCCACACGATGTTTTCTTTCACAGTTAGCGATTAGTTAAAAAAAAAAACAAATGCGCATATCCTACTTGAAACTTACATGTAAGGAATCTGACCTCGGTTCTCTAAAGTCGAACGAAATACACTGAAATCAGGCAAATTTGACTTCGGTGGAAGTTTTTCTGACTTCGGTGCTCAAAAAGCCACCGAAATCAGGCACACCGTAATCAGAAAAGATATGTTTCTTCAAGTTCACTCTTAAACAACAACACGTATCAACCCCAGCTCAAGGCACTAGAAATTAGTCACTGAGATAAATTGTACAGTAAGCACTAGATTTTACAGTCAACAAGTATTCTTTCCAATAACACCTCCACCGAAGTCGAAGTGTGCCCTGGACCAAATCTCAAGAATCAATTACTTACCCTGATATTTCCCAAGACTTTCATTCAATCACCCGTCCGTTGACCTCGGGCGCTACGGCGTAACTGACAAAATGGCTCATCTACACCGCGAATTCCTAGAGTAATCTACGACTGAAGAAACGCTTGGTTCATAAGTGCCACCGGATTCAGGCAGAAGCAAGGGACACTCAAACATCTTGCTATTGTAGGCGAGCTATTGTTTAGATTCTTATGGTATTTAAATGAGAGGTACTTTAACTATCTGAGAATATGTGAACATAAATACATTCCCCGAAAACAGTCTGAGTTTTACAAAAATAATTATAAATTGTCAAGTTTCGGGTTGGGGACAAGCCACCGAAGGTCATTTTCAGCCATTTCAGATTTTTTTTCTGTGAGTTGCAAACGGTTTTCAGCAAAGTTTGCATGTTCTCCAGGTAGACGAGGACCTAGAGGATACTGTAGTATTTTTTGCAGGGGTATATTTTGATAATCTGGACATGTTATGCGCTGGGCCGTCAAGTTCGGACCCCGTGGAGAAATGCCCTTCTACAATAAGATCCCTGAGGATATAATAAGCTTGCCAGAAACGCGGTTCAAAAATGTGTGAAGCACACTTTGTGCCAAAAAAGCTACTATAACATTAAAGATTATTTAGATGACAATGATGTCTGGAATTAAAGCCAGTTCAATGCATGAGTTTTAGAACATTTATATAAATCCTGTAAATTAAGGACTTGAAAAGACTAAGTTTGGAGTTTTTTTGTCCATTTTTTCTCCAAAATGATCTAGATTTTGAAATGGACACCTAGTTTAACTTGTAACGTTCATTAAGTCGCAGTTTCTGTGCTACTTTGAATAAAAAATTTTGATTTTAATTTTTTTGTGCAAAAATAGCCCGTTACCGTATCGTGCTCGTCGGGTGCACGTGGCGTGGCCGGGATTTCTTGCGCTAGTATCTCTAGTCTCGAGTCTCTACCCGTTATGTTTTAAGGTTTATTTTAGTTTGCAACGTTGCCGGTCCGTTGTAATGTGGATAATAAACACTAAGCAAATAAACACGTGTGTCTGAGATGTTCATATATCTCAGAGCTTCAAATTGACAATCTGCGGTCGGCACGCGTGTTGATTAAGCCCGTACTCAGTCCCAAACTAGGATATAGTTTGGGACCATGTCAAGTGAGTGTGTTGTGTGGAAATAATAATTATTAGATCACCTACTCTACTCACATTTTTTATTAACATTTTTTATTCAACTCTGTAGTGTAAAAAACAGCATCTATTTATTCTGCGACAGTATGAGTACCGTGCGTAAATCTATTATCTCGGACTTTTGTAACTCTTTGCAATCAATTCCTTGACCATAATATATTCTTCGTTCTTTATTGAACACTATGAATTACATTTGAGATCATGATCATGTCTATTTATGTATTTGTTTTAAAGTGAGTGAAATATTGTCTCCTGTATGTACTTAGGCATTTTCTACTAGAATATTTCTACCAGCGACTCGACTACCACGCCATGCGTCGATCAACGATATCATCCGGAGAGCTCTTGCCACAATCAACGTCCCGGCCATTCTAGAGCCAAACGGTGTAGCCCGGGACGATGGCAAGAGACCAGATGGGATGTCGTTGATCCCATAGAGAAATGGAAAAACCCTGGTGTGGGAATCAACATGCGCGGTCACTTTAGCACCGTCCCACATCCAGGCCACCTCCACAAGAGCCGGCGCTGCGGCATCAAGTGCAGAAGGCATCAAGCGGCGCAAGTACGGGACTCTAGCACAGAGTCACGTATTTGTGCCGTTTGGTATCGAGACACTAGGACCATGGGGGCCCGAGGCGCGACTGCTCTTCAAAGAACTATCGTCGCGCCTCATCGACACGACCAGGGACCCCAGGGCTGGCTATTACCTCGGGCAGAGGATAAGTCTCGCTATCCAACGAGGTAACGTAGCCAGCATACTGGGTACCCTTCCCAGAGGCGGCGATCTGGGCGCAGTTTTCTATATTTAGTTATTTTTAATAATAAATAGTGAATACAAAATGTTATTTATAGTTTAAATAATGTTATTACAGTTATTGTAAAAATAGAAATCAGTTAAGGTAACTAATTTATAATTATTGTCGCATTGTATATTATTAGGGGTTAAAGTATGAAATTGCCGTTTTATTGCAATAGGTTCTTTGAATTGACATAGAATCTTCATGGTTTGAGGTTTTCGAATGAAACTTTTTTCAAATGATTTCTATGATGTTTTTTTTTTTTTTTGAAAAATGTGAAACATTTGAATATCGACTTTCAATTGATTTTGTTATTCAATTTAGACAAGAAAGATGGATACTGCGAAAATTGGAGTGATTATGAGGCACCCATTTTTCGTATTTTTTTATTTTATTGATTTGACGCAAGTGAGTCAATATTGTGGGTAAGGTAACGTTAAACCATGCCGCTAATTCCTGGGTAGTTTGACTAGGGTCGGCTTCCACTATCTCTCTTAATTCATCGTTATTCACCTGTGTGGGCGGTTTTCCTCGTGGCTCGTTCTTTAAGTCGAAATTTCCATCACGAAAGCATTTAAACCAAAATCGCACTGTGCGTTCATTAGTAGACCCCTCTCCAAACGCAGCATTGATATTTCGGGCTGTTTCTGCCGCGTTAGTTCCGCGTCGGAACTCGTATTCAAAAATCACTCGAATTTTCGCAGTATCCATCTTTCTTGTCTAAATTGAATAACAAAAACAATTGAAAGTCGATATTCAAATGTTTCACATTTTTTAAAAAAAGAACATCATAGAAACCATTTGAAAAAAGTTTCATTCGAAAACCTCAAACCATGAAGATTCTATGTCAATTCAAAGAACCTATTGCAATAAAACGGCAATTTCATACTTTAACCCCTATTATTTACAGACCTTATACCTTTAAAATGAAGTATCTTCTATATATATAAAAATCAATTGCTGTTCGTTAGTCTCACTAAAACTCGAGAACGGCTGAACGGATTTATCTTATCTTAGTCTTGAAATGTTCGTGGAGGTCTAGGGAAGGTTTAGAAGGCGAGAAAAAATCGAATAATTTCCGAGAAAACCCTAAAAACAGCCCTTTTCTATTTCCCATACAAACGTTTTCTGTGGCGTTACGAAATTCGCCGGGACAGCTAGTCATATTAATTAGGTCTTTTAAAAAACGGCTAAGCTTAAACGACGCGTCACCAAACTAAATATTACTATTCGAAGTTTGATTTATTTCTTGTGTCTTCCACACAGTTAGCGGCAAATAGAGCTTTCTTTGGATAGTGAAATTGCAAGGCGTGCAGTGAAAGATGGGTGGCAATTTTCGTCATCGCCGCCCTATATAGCAGCTTAGTAAGCACATAAACCGAAGTTAATAGGGAAGATAACCGCAGAGACACCTATGTCATCATTACCCAACCATTAGAGGTTCTAAATAGGCCATTTGCACTCGAAAGCAGTTACTCTATTCGTAAAGGGTTTTTTTATCTAACACCTAGGTAGTATCCGTAACCATAACTTCGACAAAAAAGGGGATGCATTAAAGTGTGAAGCATTATTTAGATGACAATAGTTAAAGATTATTTAGATGACAATGATGTCTGGAATTAAAGCCAGTTCAATGCATGAGTTTTAGAACATTTATGTACGGGCCAACCCGAACAGTTTCATAGTATACACGAATTGCTTGTCAGCAATTCTGCGAGGCCGCGGACCTTTGCCGTCACCCGCTACCTATCGGTAGCAATCTAAGTTAGTTCACGATATAGAGCCGATCCGTTCAGACGGACACTCGTCGCGTCCTCATTATCAGTACAATACCAGTTCATCTCACCCCTCATCTTAGTCCTAGTACTATTGACAATATATCAGTTATAAGTTCCCAAAGTCAGTTCGTATCATTTATCAGAGCTTAGTGTAAACCCGTACAATTTATATAAATCCTGTAAATTAAGGACTTGAAAAGACTAAGTTTGGAGTTTTTTTGTCTATTCTTTCTCCAAAATGATCTAGATTTTGAAATGGACACCTAGTTTAACTTGTAACGTTCATTAAGTTGCAAAGTCGCAGTTTCTGTGCTACTTTGAATAAAAAAAATTGATTTCATTTGATTTCATTTGAAAGGACAAAATAAAAGGATTTTCTTTCCTAATTGACTTGACTTCCACACAACACAATCAACACACAACACAATCTTGTCCTGTTTCCCCTTTACTATGGGACATCACAACCATGGAAATACACCCAGACTGAAGGTCAGGACTGAGGAGGTTAATGACTTGCGAATACATTTAACGGGTCTCGTCGCCGAAACTTAAACGTCGGGAATTGAGGTAATTAAGTTTACCTAATAAATAATCTATGGTATGTACAACATGGTTGCAATAAATTAATATGAATATGAAATGTGTGCAGCCACTAATTAATGATGATGGAGCGAAGGTTTGTCAGGATAATGGCAAATGGTATCTGCTTACCCCTACGTGATACAGGCGAGAGTTTATGTAATGATGTGTTCATTTTTTGCTGAACACATCATTGCATTGATTTTTGCTGACTTCTTCTTACTTACCTATTCTGAAAGAAGAAGTCAGCAAAAATCGTGAGAAAAGAGGGTGCAGAGACCGACTTATTAACTAATCTTTAATTTCAGTAACTTGCGCTACCCACCCAGCAAATCCACAAAAATAATAATAGTGTGGCCAAAAGGATCCCCTTTTGCCCCGTGCCACCTCCAGCCCGCTGTTCAATAATCCAATAATTCAAGTTCCAATAATCTGTTCAAGACGTTTGCCGGCATTTGTATCCAAGTCATGCTCTTGCGGCGAAGACATACCGAGTACCGCGCGGGGAGCGTGGAATTTTTATCACCATCAGGTAATGTGCTGTGAAAATTTATACGCGAGAGCTGAATGCCATCCCGGGGAGTCTGGCGGTGGCTACTCGAGAGCCCAACACGTTTTTCAGTCTGACATTGTTGAAGAAGCACAGAATTCAATCAGTCTGCCTATATTCGTCTACTACTGGACTTAGGCCCCTCGCCAACGGCGACTTTTTGTAGTGATGCTGTCGCGCGTTTCGTAAACGCGCAACAACATCGCTACAAACGCGCCTTAGTCGCATTTGCAAGGCGCTACCGAAGCAATGTCAACGCGCTACAGCATCGCGACTGTTGCAAACGCGCGAACGTGTCGGACGACATCGGGAGGAGAACGGTGGCGCGTAATGCCTCCACTACACGTCCGCAGATGCATCCGCGGACGTACCCAAATGCATCCGCAGACGAATCTCTACCAACCGACCACACGTCTGTTGATCGTTCACTCTGAGTTCAAGCTCGGCAGACGCTACTCGCGAGTAAGATGGATTTAAAACCGTAGCCGCCGCAGCTATTTATTTGTTTAGTACTTTTAACTACTACTTGAGTGTGCATCGCAGTCGAGTTATTAAGAAGAAGTGGAAAAGTAGACGATGGTGGATGCTGGCTATACATAGAATCGCTTTCACAGTTCCTCACTGACTGAGGCGTCGTCGGACGTGTGGTGGGAACGCCGGACACTCGCGCTTGAACCCTTTGATGCGTGCCACAAAAACCGACAACAAACGGATCGGTGGCAGATGCGTCTACGGACGTCGAATACCTACCACAGATGCCCAAATTACCCCCTCTACACGTCCGCGGATGCATCCGGAGACGACATCCGCCGACGCATCCGCGGACGTATAGTGGAGGCTTTAGGAGTATGCAACACAGACAGATCGAGAGTGCTGTTGTCCATCGATCCAACGAGTCCATTTTGCAACTGTAGTGACATCGCGACAGAAGCGCGACAGTATCGCGTTTACATCGCGACTGAATCGTGTTTACGGTGGGCGAGGGCACACAGCCAGCGATCGCATCGCGACTGTATCGATGCGAACGCGCGACAGCATCGCTACTAAAGGTCGCCGTGGGCGAGGGCCCTTAGGCCTCCCATCAAGCCGCAACACTTCTTTCTGTCCGCCATCCTCACCCAGCAGCGAAGAATTACTTAGGATAGACCAGGGCTGAAATGCACCAGCGGTTAGCATACATACCTATGCGATCAAACGCCCGCACTTATACAGAAACATGACTTTGAATTCGTTTACTTTTCTAAGGAGACGTTGTAATCATTTTTTTATGCGGGCCGGTGCGCCCGCAGTTGGGTTTTCGACGGAAAATAATAAAATATATTAAATAAACACAAAATTCATGTTTGCAGTGGAAGCTATATTTTTAAAATGTCACTAAAAGGAAAAAACGCTCAAAAAACGAACAACTCAAATTCAAAACTCTAAAAAGATATAAAAATAAATTAAAAAATTCTGTGGAGAGTTTGTGGGGACTCTCCACAGAATTTTTTATATTATTTTTAGAAACATTGCGTTAGTTTAAAAAAACTTGAAAGCTGAAATTTGGCATAGATATACATATTAATCACGCCGACAACACGGTAGAAAAAAACCGGCCAAGTGCGTGTCGGGCCATACGCAATGTAGGGTTCCGTAGAAAGAGGGTTTTTTATCTGCTTTACAGAACTAACAACTTCAGCCAAGTCATCAAGCAAGCATGTACCTGTTGCCGTTGTTAAAATACGTTTACAGAATACGAGTACGTTTCTTGTGTGGGAGCCCCCTTTAAATATTTATTTTATTATGTTTTTAGTATTTGTTGTTATAGCGGTAACAGAAATACATCATCTGAGAAATTTCCACTGCCTAGCTATCACGGTTCATGAGATACAGCCTGGTGACAGACAGACAGAAGACGGTGAAGTCTTAGTAATAGGGTCCCGTTTGGCACCCTCCGGGTACGGAACCCTAAAAAAAAACTAGCGTATTCAATAGCTATTGTTGAGACACGTTCATTGTTCATTTTACTATGGCTTTTAAATCGCCCAAAATTCATGGTGTATATTTTCTCCTTTGCATCTACGTAATGAGATGAATTATGCAGCTTTTGCACCTTCACTCATTCTAGATGGGTGGGTGTCATGGTGTATTATTTCGTCTCCCTATATATAATTTGATTATTAGTACATATGTATGTCTATTTATTCAAATATTTATGTAACTTTATATACTTTTCAACTCGTATTTCTTAATTGCACCGACTACACGTCTCCAATTTCTTACTTGTCTCCGTCTATGGTTGCCTGGAAGAAATTGCTTGCAGTAATAAGGCCGCCTATTTATTTAGCCTCTAAATAGGTTTTAAAAAATATTGTTTCTTTAGGTACCGGTCGAAGTCGTTTTATAATATGTAGTTACAATTAACTTTTGACTTGTACCGTTCGTGATTAGACAAAAATCTTAAATTCTTAGTAATTCTGCATACTTAACTCAAAACACGTGATTTTGGAGATGTAATGATTCTGACCGACGATATCCAAAACATGCTCAAAAAAGTTGAAGCATTACTCCTTTTGGGTAAGCATTTAATTGAATTAACCACGTACCTCTCTTCTTTAGGCGCATTATGTCAAGGATCTGCGTCTCTCGCACATTGTAACATTTTTAATGATTGTACTTCGATTTATTGAATTTCTGTTAATTTAATCTCTGTGTACAATAAAGAATATTCTATCTATCTATCTATCTATCTTCTCTGGGCGTCTTCCCCACCACGCCAACTCCCTGGTCCCTTGCTAATCTCGTCTAATGGCCCTCCACATTAATTAGGATTAGGAGATTTCCATCCTTTTATCTCAATATAAGATCTTCTGTGCATATAAGTATAGGTGCAGGGTTCACTTTATGATTGTATAACTATACTAGGAATAAACATAAATTGTCATTTCCACGTTTTAGACTTGCAAAAGTTAATACATCCTTTATGGGGCACTGTGTACGGTTCTACAATAAGATTCCTCAAGATATGTATTAAGCATACTCTGTGCAAAAAAGCCTATTATAACTTTAAGGATTATTTGGAAGACAAGGATGTCTGGTGTTTAAATAATGTTAACAGGAACGATTGTATCTAGTGTAGTGTAACTTAAGGTTGAAAACTCTGTTAATTAAGCAAACCTGTTTTGAAAAGAATAAACGTAGAGTTTCTTTGTTTGCTTCTTCTCCGCATAATCTATTAATTGTGAAACTAACAGCTTTGACGTTCATTAAGTAAACATTTTGTTTCTATAGTGAATAAACATTTTTGACTTTGACTTTGTCTTAGCATCTTTTTAGAGGCGTTTTGGAGTAATATGACTTGATTTTACATTGTAAAACATGTTTTTTATTGAGTGAATAACAAAGCAGTTTTTTTATGTACAAGTTGTGTGACTATTTAGACATGGCGTTGCTAAGGAAAATTGACAACTTGTGTTTCTTTCACAAACACTTTACAACACCCTCAGAGCCCATTTAAAGTTTGGCTGTTGGAGTATGCCCCTTTTTTGCCCCTTTTACAGCTTTTAAAATTTGATTCCTTATGAGGGCTCTGAAACTTTAGGTCCATTTGATTGCAGCTGTGGCAGACTTCCAATATAATTAAAGACGTTCTTTAAAATTAGCCCTCATTTTTTATGCATTAAATAAACTCACACCTGTATTCCGGGGGGTAGGCAGAAACCAGGGGCTACCATTTGCCACGAGCTTTCGCTTCGTCAACATTCATTAATCGTTGCATGCACGCACGCCGGTTTTGGCTACTTTTTATCTTGCCCTTTGCTAATACATCCCCCTATTTGGTCGAGGTATGTCCGCCTGGCATTACCGGTCCTTCCATCCACATTTGCTCGATATATTTCTTTCGTCTATCTTTCTTCCTTCATCCTCTTCATATGTCCAAACCACAAACTACCGTCAATATAACGACATCTCTCTCTCTCTCTCTCTTTCTTATCGCCCTGTATTAAACGGCTCGGTCGATATGTACTGATGTACCGAAGCCCCTGTCAAGGGCGCCACACACAGCGAAGATACGATAAGATTTTGTTAAGATAAGATAAGAACGATGTTAAGATAAAATATACATAGCTCACTATACGGTTTGTATGAACTATCACAAACGGCTAAGATACTATAATATTTTCATATTGCACATCTTAAGCTATCGAGCGATATACAGGGTGGCTCATTTAGATCGGTCAGTATGGGAAAGTCTGAAACTATAGGACATACGAAGATCTGTTCTTAGAAACCATATAATCGATTTTAATAACAAGAAAACCTGCATATATACATTTGAAAAAAAAAACCTGTACTCAGCTTGGGAATCGGTCTCTAAAATATTTTTTTCCACACCCTTTCCAATCCTTTCACTTTTTAAATATATTTGAAACATTTTTGATAAAAGGTCTTCGTAGAGATTAAATTCACCGCCGTCTTTCCTAAACTTTATATGATTCTGCCAGAATCATCATCCGATGAGCCATCTAATAAATTTAATAGTATATTTGTATCAGAATATATTGTAAGCATATAGATTGGGGTGAAATATGGCGTGTGACCCCTAGTCAACCCTTTGAAGAATGATTCGAGCGGATATATCATAGTAACATAACAGTATGTGTGATAACATATCACTGAGATACTATAATATTTTATATCCACGCGTCTTAACATAAAATATTATCGTATCTTCGCCGTGTGTGGCGCCCTTAAAGCCTAGCTGAAAAGAGACGTCGCCAATAACTCCGATAAAAGGCAGATCTGGGGATCATTCCGCAGATTTTCGGATTGGCACATCTTGCAATACGGGGGCACGATGAGAAGATTCGAGTGGATGTTGACATTAGCAGCCTTCAGCACCTAATGGGTGTTTGACGACTGTTTTTGGCTTACAAAGGGTTGCGTACGCTAACAGAGCTAAACAATATTATATCCTATTAAAGACTATATCCCATCCTTTATGGGGACTGTATAAGGTTCTACAACAAAATTCCTCAAGATATATTAGAGTTACCTCCAACGCGATTTAAAAAATGTGTTAAGCACATTCTGTGCAAAAAGGCTTACTATAACATCAAGGATTATTTAGAAGACAAAGATGTTTGGCATTAAACAGTAGATTAATATTATTTAAAGGACGATTGTGACTAGTGTTCAACACATTCATGACTAATATTTGAAGTTGAAAACTCTGTTAATTAAGTTAAAACGTGTTTTGAAAAGAATAAAGTAGGCAGGACCAGGATGTACAACTTGGCATGATGCTGCACTTTCATTTCATCAACGTCTGCATGTAAGTATAGTCACTACATGTACGCACGCCGGTTTCCGAAAAGAACCAGTTTTTGATGGCATATAGGCAATTCCCAGGCATAGTACATCAATAATAATAATATTTATTTTATTTCAAGTAAGTAACACTCATTTTAATCAGTAGGCTTAAGACTATATAGGTATGTTCGTACTTATAGCTAAAGACACAATATATTATATTATAAATAACATTTAACAGTACTTTCGTGTGGCGCCAGATTAAGAATAGCGTCACTCCATTTCCTTCCGTGGATGTCGTAGAAGGCGACTAAGGAAATACATTACCAGGAGACGGGCAGCAGCGTCTTCCTGAGATTCCAACCGCATACTGCGATCGCCAACCCGCCTGCCAAGCGTGGCGATTATGGCAAAACCTCAGACAATACACTTCATGGTTAGGAAAACCATGAGGGAGGCCTGTGTCCTCCATTGGGCGTCAAATGGCTGATGCTGATGATGATGTTGATTTAACAGTACACATTAGAGGGTACCTGCAGGCTGGCACAGTGACGCATGTAGGGCGAATCTAGGCGGCCTGCTATCATGCTCAGGATGCTGTTGGAGCTGGCCTGCACCCTGCTAAGCATCGATGCGCACCGCTTACGCATCTACCCAGGCGTCTGCTAACATGCCAGATGCACTACAGAAGCGGGGCAGCCCCATCAGCACCCTGAAGGCATCATTGTACACGTAAAATATTGTAGGTACTGTTATTGCGTCAATCTCTCCTACAGGCTGCTCGTATCAAATGATGTACAGTATGCTCTGAATAGTTGGGTGCACCTGTCAATGAAGTCGAAATACCGTCAGTGTTATAATATCTATAGATTTTGTAGTCTCATCGGGCGCTGCCAAAACTGGCCCGGCACAACAAAAGGCGCGGGACGGGTAACGACGCGGCAAACATACAACGAGTGGCCATTGTTCACTGCTGCTGACCAGTGTAGCTCAACTAGCGTTACCGTTTCTAAATATAAAAAGTTGGAGTTACCCGGTCTTACGGTGTAGTTATAGTGGAAATCATCTACTTTAAAGCTTATATTCGTTTGGTTGCACTAACCCGTGCTGAGGACAATTTTAAAAACCTATTTAGACGCTAAAAATTCCACCCATGCCGGGACTTGAACCCCGCGGCCTCTGGCTCGCCGTGCCAGCGCTCTCCTGTCTGAGAGCCTTGTTCAAGTCCCAGCATAGGTGGAATTTTTAGCCTCTAAATAGGTTTTTAAAATACTTTAAAGCTGTTTATTAATTTATTGAGACGGAAATTATTTTGAAGTCGGATGAACTTTTACTACAAATCGTTTTTTACCAGTCTGAACAGACCTTGTTTGAGTTAGAGCTATTATTTTTAAAGTAATTTCCATTGCGTTCGAAGGCCCTTCGAACACAATGGAAATTATGCACATGAGTACCAAAGAAAACTCCCAAGAACGCCTAATTTGCGAACCAGTGGTCTCCGCACGGGTTGCCCGATGACCGCAGCTTCGCCGCTCACGTTTCAATACGCATCGTTATCGCGCATTCAGCGCATTCCAATTTATATTTCAGCCTGTAAACCCACGAAGCCTCTAGGAAAATCGACCAGTCATTTAACTAGGAAACTATAATGACGCCTATTACGTCCCACAGCATGGCACAGGAATTTTCTGAGAGTGTGTAGGTATGTGGGCTTCACTGGTAATTTCAAGTGCTGAATGCCTCAGACACTCAGGTGTTTTTCCTTCACCATTAGCGAGTGGTATTGCTATTACAGATTCACAAATTGTTGGGTGTCTCATTCCGAGATCGGATCAGAAACACCGAAATCCGAAGGAGAACGAAACTGATCGACATAGCCAAGGTAGACAAGACAAAATATGGGGCGTAAAAGTGCTACTATTTTTGATAATTTTTTTGATATCCTTGATGGTTACCGTAGCACAGAGTAGTTTGGGTGTTTAGGAGCAGGACAAGTGATTGTGCTGTGGGGAAGTTGGTTTGTTACTTAGGTCAAAAGTTTTTTTTTTCAAATCTAGACTACATCAGAGAAAAATGCTTTAAGTACCTATATGTACTAAGTTAAAAGTTTTGGTAGGTCGGTACATGTTTCAAAACTAAACTAAGGTTATCTTCTTAGCGGGGAAATTACGCCGAATATAATCAGGCAACGGTTTCAAAAGTATACCTACTTCAAAAAGATTTCAAACAGATCCTGAAGGCACTAGGAGAAAAACACGTCTAATTTCCCGACAAAGCGCATTTTCAGAAACTCAATAAACGCGAGCTTTTGACGGGCAGCTTCGATTTGGCCCCTAGATATCATCCGATAAAATGTCTGTAGGTCCATTGAATTTAACGTTGAGTTCTATGTAAAAAAAGTGGTAGTTTTTATGAATACGAATAAAAAATACTTATATAATTATACTATTTAAATCTCACGTGAAAGTCACGGGTACAGTTAGATAATCTATATCTGTGAGACGCGAAGAAGGTTGGCGTCTTGTTCGTGGTTTTCTTACCGAAAGTCGATCATTGTCTTTTTTCTTGAGAATCTGAATCAAGTCATTAATTTTTTTGTTTTGGCAAAAATAAGTGAGGAAACTGTTTTTTTTTTTTATAAATCGGTTTGGCAAAAATAAGAGAGGAAATAGTTTTTTTATGTACGATAGGTTTGCACTTGACCTCAAATAATACGTGCTTGCCCGTTAAGTTTGGCATCACCTGGGTGCAACTTCATAGAACTACACTTCATAGTTTACTATGAAAGTTCGATTCACATTACATGGCCGATCAACCCAGAGATTAGCAAGTAGGAAGACTGCTATTGAATTGTCATAACTAACTGTGAATTGAAGTTTTATGAAACACGTTTCTGATAACGCTGGATGAAGATGAATAGCTTGGAGATGAGCATAACTATGGTAATGGGCTCAAATCGAGGGATATAAGTGGGGCTAGCCGCGATGGCGTGTCGGCTTGGGGTTTAATACGTTTTTCTATTCCTTTGATCGGACAGCGAGAATGTTTCCGCTCTAGATCAATTAAGCTCGGGTGATACTTGCACATAACGAATGTGGTATTTAGAGAAAAAGACTGACTTAAAGACGTGACGTTATT
Source organism: Yponomeuta evonymella (assembly GCA_963969515.1). Taxonomy (NCBI): domain Eukaryota; kingdom Metazoa; phylum Arthropoda; class Insecta; order Lepidoptera; family Yponomeutidae; genus Yponomeuta; species Yponomeuta evonymella. The sequence continues at coordinate 1,636,591 of OZ018361.1, read as the reverse complement.
TCCAGTATGTAATAATTAAATATTAAAACTAAATCCAGAGGGGGATACAAGAAGAAAAGAAAGACATTTATTCAAACGAATTAACACATCACAAGAAAGAGAAGGCATACCACTCATCGTGACAAATAAGGAAAAGAAAAACATTTCACGTAAAGACAACATAGGACAAGGCAAAGGGCTAGTCCTCGCGCACATGCGGCGCGATTTTTTCATTTTGTTCACCCGCATTTACCTACACGAGGTTGCGGGTAAGTGCCCGCAAGTGCGTTCAGTCCAAATGTGAATGTAGATAGTACCCTTCTAAAGTTAGGTTTTCTTTGTTATTGTTTTGCTTGGATCTCGGTGTCTTGAAATAAATAAATATTCTATTCGAGTTAGACAGAGGATTGCATTGTATCGAGCTCGCGTAGAAACGCGTGTTAGCTACGTTTTCCGGAGTACAGAGCTACGAAATAAAGTTGATGTAGTATATTCGTTATATTTCGTATCTCTATTACAGGTGCTGGGTAAGTCTAATCTAAGAATAAACACAAAACGAAGTTACTTTTGGTAAGGAAGACAAATTTTATGTAATTATGTATCGAACATATATGTGTGTGTATATAAAAGACATTGTTTTTACTCTCTGATTTTTTAGACTCATTTTATTTCTAAGACGTAGTTAATATAATGTAATGTAATATAATGTAGGTATTAACATTTTGAACCGAGAAACTGGCAAAAATATGTAGATTAAGGCCCTAACTAAGTAGATGACATTTAACCTTTAACTGACGACCTGGTCTGAGCATCGCACTAACACCGAGGTTACGTCTGTGAGACGTACGTATAAAAACTGCACATAATAAAGTGTTCGTAAATTGCAAATATTTTTTTGTTGTTATATTTGAAAGTAAATGTAGTAAGGTAAATAAATTGTAAGTTTGAAATAAAACACCATATCATTACATGAACAATAAGGCATTTTTAATGAGATCGTCATTTTACAAAACTAATTTTTAGGCACTTACTTCAGTCTTCATATTTTTTACAGTTACAAAAAAATCAACTTAAGAACTTAAAATAATATAACTTCTAAAGTCATTTGTCAAAATAAAACAAAGAACGTAACTCTTACTTTAAAAACAAAAAAAACCACATCACTTCAATTTGGTCATTTATGTTTGGCGTGTTTTGCAGTCTGAGCATACTTGAACGCAGCATTGAAGGCACATTGGTTTGTTTCATTTATAACAAGCATACTTTGTACGCCTTTTCAAGTGACTGGGGCAAACCACACAGGTCTTTCGAGTTAGATCGAGTGCTGGATAGTTCTTTGGTGGTGGAGGTTCAGGCATATCAGTGGGTCCTATTACTCTCTCACGTCGCGTTCTTCTCGAGCATGGAGCATTTCTTATCCACCTTCCTCAATTCGTCTAATACTGCTCTGGCATCTATCAGCTCTTTCTTCAGATTCGTGATCTGGGCTACAAAAAGATAAAAAAAGTTGACTACCAAATGTGACGATGTAGACGAGGGAAAAAGCTAGTAGGTAATAAATAGGTATGTATAAAATACCTTATAGCATGGTGAATTTCCTCTGAATCCTGGTGAATTTCACAATCTTCCGACTGTTCTGAATTAGTGTCGTCATCACTTTCCAAAAGATAATCGGGATCTCCAATGTCATCGTTAAAAACACTACAGTCTTCATCACTGTCATTGATGAGATTTAAAGTTATTTCTTCCTTATTTAAAGGTCTACTCCGTTTACGAGAAGTTGATGGTACTTCGTCGCCAACAGCAGGTCCTGGCCGCTTGCTGGATGTTGCATTTATATATCTCGGCATTCTGCAAAGTAACTTAAAACATAAATACCGATGTCACGTCTTTAAGACACTATGAGTAGTAAGGCACAAACACCGATGTGACGAATAACAGACGTATATATTTTTTGTACACTAACACCGTACTTACGTCTGTGGGACGTCGACAGCTCCGCTCTGGACACGTGATTGTTCACCGCGAGGGTGACGTCGACTGACAGTTGAGGAGGTGATTATCAAAAGGAGACACGTCCGCCGTTAATTTTTTTACAGAAATGAAAAAAAACCTCCTAATTTTGAAGTCTAAATACATATTTGCTTGAAAAAATTATATGTTGTAGAAAATAAATTTTATCTCTTAATAAGAAAAATCTAGGGATTTTTGTCGAAAAACTACAGCGATAAAAAAAAAAACAAATGGACATGTCACCTTTTGACACGGACCTATGGACACGTCACCTTTTGAAGCAACAGATAGAGGACATGTCACCTTTTGAAATAATGATAATTGGACAAGTCACTTTTTGATGAAAGTGTTTTGGCGATAATAATAAAACAATATGTTAATTTACATATTTTTATTACAAACTAAGTAAGCCCCTTAAAATCTAATATTAAATATGTAACCCTACATCGGGCTCCAAACAGTCACATTCTTCGAGTCTCTTCCATTGCAACATCTTCACCTTCTTCTAGGAGAATATCTTTGTACCACTTTAAATCATTTTGATCTATCCAATCTTGCCCGAACTGTTTTTCCAAAAGTTTGATCACATCTTTCCTTTTTTCTGTATTTAGTGTCCTTTTGTTTATGGGTAGTTCCTTTAAATTATATAAACATAAACATATAAAAAGCTAAAAACCTGGGCGAAATAAATAACTCAACTCGGTATTATTTCAAACACAAGATCGTAATCGTGATTATTTTCTCTGTGCTACCCGTTTTTTCCAAGTGACAGGTTGTTTTTTTTTATCGAAAACAGCGAAAACTGTCACAGACTATAAAGTTTTTTTTTATTGGAAAACGTAAAGGTAAAGATTTAGGCCCATGCAGCCTAGTTTATTAAAGTAATTTTTTTATTTCGTTGATTCTTGGGACGCGTATACTTTTTGTTCAGAACAATGAAAAAATATAAGGGACATGATTACTTTTTGAACAATAAACAAAACCTCTTACCATGCGCGCGCGGACATGTTCACTTTTTGAATATAATGGTCATGTTTAGGCCTCCGTAAGTATAGGACGTGATCACATTTTGAACCAATTGGACTACACTAGACGTGCAGATTATCATGGAGGTGCGATTTTTGAAAAAAAACACTTTTAACCAAATGGTGGACAAAAGTACCTTTTGATATTCACCTCCTCAGTTAGACGACAACGAGTGAGGAAGGTACCGGGAGGGTGGGTGCCGCTCGAGCAATATTTTGTGAGTTATGGTCAAAACAAATTCGATGACGTCTGTGAGACGTATAGGTCGTCAGTTAAAGGTTAATAAATATGTATAAGTATGTGTGAAGTTACAGTAGCAATACCACTCGCTAGCCTTGAAGGTAACCATAGTGAGGAAACTTGAGTTTTTTTTATTTGTTTCAAGAAAATAACAAACCTTAATGTAGTACACAATTTCGCCAAACTGCGTGGCAGTTTGTTGGCGGAGCGCTCTATCGAGCACCGTCGATGAAGTTGCTCAATTGTTTACATTGAAACAAAAGAGTATCTGAGTTGTTGACATACCTCAGCGCCTGAAATTACCAGCCGCGGGTAGTAATTAAGCCCATATTTTTTCTCTGAGAGAAGGCCTGTGCCCTGCAGTGGGACGTAAATGGGCTGCATAAAAAATTTTTACAGGTATCTGCCAACGGTCAGGGGCGGGCGCTTGGGGCACGTCACTTTATTTGTACTGTGACGTCACCGCCTAGCCCCTTGGTAGTTACGTGTTGAGCTTGATCTATACGAGTTCGATGAGCAGAGGTCGGGACAGCGGAGAAAATAAAATGTCGATGCAGCGTGATAACATTTTACTATTCTTCATGGTGCAGATGAAGGAACAAAAAAAGAGAGAGACTCCTAAATCAGTTACAATCCTATTTAAAAAAATTATTGACCATTATTGACTAAAAAAAATACAAGTACTGCCAACTTTACAGAATAAAATCAAGTAGATGGCGCTGATAGCGCGACGGATATCCAATCACAATACTAATTAAATTAATGAACAGCTTTGGATTACTTGAAGTTATTATTTTAGTATATTTTAATGTAATTAAACAAATTGAATTATTGTTAATCAATAAAGTTAATTATACGACAATTCAAGAATGACTACTAAAATAAATATTGATTATGTTTCCAAGTTTTTATGGAGCTACCAACTTCAGCATCAAAGTTGAAGTAGGTGGCGCTGATGGCGCGGCGGATATTGATTAACAATACTAATTAAGTTAACGAATAGTTCTGAGTTACTTTAATAAATCATTTGAGAATACATAATTCATTTAAAATAAAATCAATTGTTGTAGAACCATAAAATTAATACTACAGTATAATTCAAGAGTAATTACGAAAATAAGTGTCTATTATGTTTTTTTAGGCAAAACCCCTCATCATGGTTATGAAAACCACGAGGGAGGCCTCTGCCCTGCAGTGGGCGTCAAATGGCTGATGATGATGTTTTTTTTACTTTAAATGGAAGGAAAATATATACATACTTTGAACTGGCAGAACTCCTGCATATTACTTTTGGGAAATGTAATGAACTCAAATGTTAATTAAATTAATTGTAGGGACTTGAATCTACAAATGAAATAAACATCACATCATTTACTTATATACTTAGTGACCTAGCCTAAATAGTCTAACACACGCCAATAATTCTGAGTAAAAGACGCGGAATGGAAGACAGAAATGAAAGATTTCTCCTACGGCAATCTTTATGACATAGGGTCTGCACATCTTCTTTTATAACTATTGTTTCTGTAATTGTTTTCTGGTGTGTACAATAATAGTACATTATGATACAAGTGTGGTATGTTGGTCATTACACTCGAGTCGGTTTTTAAGCCTGAGCCGAAGGCGAAGGCTTAATGGAGACGAGAAGTGTAATGCCAATGCTCACGTGTTTCATACGACGTTTTTCAACACACTTGCGAGGAAAAGTAAATAAAAAAACAACACTAACGAAATGCAATACTGTGAATAAACTTAACAAACAGAAACCCATTTAAAAGATGGCGGCCGTAATTTTATTTTTTCGCGCGCTCAGCGCTGCATGCGCGCGCAAGTCTGAGATAAGGGCACCGGCAAAGTAGCTAATCAGCCACATATTTATAAATTTTGAAATTGGGTATTTATAGGTAAAAATACACCGTCGAAATATAAATACCAACAAGCTAACAAGCAGTTTCATGAAATTCTTTAATTATTTATCACATTTTGAATTTAATTTTATATATACGCAAATAAATACTTAGCTGTTTTCGAAACATTAATACTTCTTGTTAATATTTAAAAAGATATGTAATGAAAAGGCACTAGTGCGATAATGTAATGTAAAAGGCACGGCATGGGTAATATTCTGCATTATCAGTGTAAATACGCTGTAATAAGACCTACTTTACGAGCAGGTGTGTTGAAAAATAAAATTACAAGGTGGTGCAAAACAAATGAAAATAAGACAATATGTACATACAATTATGTAAAAGTATAATATGTTATAAGAAAGTGGTTAAAGAGTGATGAGTAGATAATATTCCAAAATGTAAATATATTAAAAAATAAAATATAATGATAGACGCTTGACGTTGATACAATAAGTAATGTCTAAAACAAATACCAAAATGACAGAAAACTAAGCAAATTATCGACACACGTATTGGTTACAAAGATGCTGGACCATACTATCGATAATTTGCATAGTTTTCTGTCATTTTGGTATTTGTTTTGGACATTATTGTATCACCGTCAAGGGTTTAGTTAATGTGAACGTGTTATACCTGTTAAATGCCGGTTGACCATTTTTTAAGACACCAAGTCTCTGGAAAAACAGATGACGGCGACGCGTTCCAATACTTCTTTAGACCTTGAATATAGACAGACAGAACACGGCGAGCGAGACAACATTAAATACTTTATTTGTACTGTGCACATAACATACGCTCTATCCATCCGAGCTTCTTCGTTTGTTCTCGGAACGGAAATCTGAACTCGCTGAGGTGGTATGTAATATAGAGCAGCACAACATTTTTAATATGAAGTGAAAAAATGTTTACTGCTTTGATATTCAACACAAGACCTTTATATCGCTACTTAAATGAATACTTTCTTAGCAAGACGGATATAAAATAAAATTGATCATCATCATCATCATCATTCAGCCACAAGAAGTCCACTGCTGGACATAGGCCTCCTCCATGGATTTCCAAAAAGACCGGTTGGAAGCGGCCTGCATTCAGCGCCTTCCTGCCACTTGGATGAGGTCATCTGTCAAATAAAGTTGATGTAGGTTCGTAAATCGGTAACTTTTAATTACTTAAACATGAAATACAAAGCACAGTAAAGCATTCAGTCGGAATCTTCATTTAGATCTAAGCCCACCGCGTCCGAGTCTTCACTTTCACTGCTTGAGGCTTCATCAATGAAACACTCCGCACTATCTGTATGAGTATCAAATACATTCTCAAAGTTATGGTATTCATCTTCACACTCAATAGCCTGTCTACACGATGCTTTCCACGCGTTCGATCCTATCTGGCTAAATTTCTCCATGATCAACGATTTTGCTGTCGACACACTCACATTCGTGTCCTTGATTTTTACATTCGGCTTTATCTGGGACCAAATGTGTGCCATTGGGTTGAAATCTGGATGGAATAATGGTAGACGCACAACTGAGTGCCCGTGTTGTTTTAAAAGCCGATCAATAACAAATTCTGTTAGGTTTCCCTTGTTTGATTTTATGATGCTATACAACTCTGGCTTTGTGTAGGTGGTGTCAAAGGAAAAGTTGTGGTGCAACAGCCAGGCCGTCATTTGTTGTTTTGTTGCGTTAGGACTTGGAGGTATATAAAACGGTTGATTATGGTGTGGAGTATTATCAATTACCAGCACACTATTTTTTGGTAAAACTGGAATAAGATAACTGCGGATCCACTTTTCAAAGACATCGTTGACAACTTTACAATAGTTTGTTTCGTGATCCGGACAAAAGCCTAGGAGTAGTGCACCAGGTAGACAACCTTCTTCATTACCTGCGTGCATTATGTAAATGCGCTGCCCTTTAGGTGTTAGTTGTTTCTCCCCTTTTTTACTAGATGTCGAGGCGCCTTCATCGGGGACGATTTTATTATCTTCATCGAACTGAAGTTTCGGGCCAATACTAATGTACGACTCAATGGTGTAGACAATGTTTCTCCCAGAATCTCGTAAGTTTTGGATTTCCTTGATATAATTTATTCTTTTCAAGCGAACTTCGGATTTTTCGGCAAGAAACCATCCATTTTTTTTGTCCGTCTTCATAAATTTGAATCCCATGTCTTTGAGGATGTTTCTTAAAGTATCTGGACAGCCTTTAAACCCGATTTTGGGAACGAGCTTTTCTTTCAACGAATTCATCGTACAAAGTTCTTTGTATCGCAGGTGAAAGTCATAAATTGTGTTACGAATGACGCAGTAGTCATACGCTCCAAGTTCCAATCGAAATACTTTTTTCGGCCTTCCTTTCTTTGTTGTTTTGAAGTTGCCTTTCTCACCCATTTCACTTTTCTCCTTCAGAAGTTTATGCAAAAATCGCAAAGACACACCACAAGCGTTGCTGACACGCTCATGAACTTTTTTGAAATAACCGTTATCTTTCCTTTTGAACCGGTTCGCTTCGTACAAAAAATAAAGGTACACGTTGTGAATGATTTCACGCGACTGTGTATTTATCGGCTTTCCTCTTTTTAGAGTTGTCAAATTCATTCTGAAAAAAAATTAAATCATCATGTAAATTACAAGTCTAATCACAAAAAGTATTTCAATTTATTCTGCAGCCTTTGTCTAATTGTATACAAACCGTTGATAAGTAATGTGTTGGATAACAATAATGTCGTAACTAGTGTGTTTAAAAGCAATAACATCAAGTCGTTTATTCATCCTACGTCACCATCACAGAACATGTCACCATCTACTTTATTCAAGAAATATCAACACCTACTTTTAATATATTTAATTATAAAAAAAATGTGTACACTTAGACTATAGCTGAACGAAATGAAATGTACCTACCTTAGCAGGATAGATTTGGGGTGTAGCAGCAACTCTGTATAGCTCCAAGTACCCGACCGCGCGTATTCCCAGTATCGAAACTTGCGAGCGACTGACACATGGAACACGAATGCAGTGTTGCCAGATGTTGGCCGGCCAATGTCGCCAAAATTTTGAAAAACAGTCATCCTAAAGTTCTTGTAGTCTAAAATCGCCCCAATTATGACTATTTTTAAAATTGTTATTTGTAGTTTTGTACGAAGCTGTTTCCTAAAATTCTCTCAATTAATCCAAAAAATATGAAAATACCTTATTTAAGTATAGATAGATAGATAGATAGAATATTCTTTATTGTATGTACGGAATTACATATGAGAATTTAACAATAATATAGTACAGTACAATTGGCGGCCTTATTACTAAAAGTAATTTCTTTCAGACAACCATTAATATAATTACAGGTCCATTTCTAATATCGATTGAAACCTTACAACGCCACGAAAAATACAAAAAATTGATAAACAAAGACACAATTGCGCAAAAAATGCATATAATTTGTTCTGATTTCCCAATTTCAAGTAGCCCAAAAGTCACCGAAAAAATCACCCAATTGTCGCCTGGTCCCCGATTGCAATTTTTGATCGTCAAGACACCTTCCGAGATGGCCCAAAGGGCGATAAATCGCCGCATCTGGCAACCCTGCACGAACGACGTCGCCCCAGCACCAAACTAGTTATGCCGCTCCCAAATCTTCAGCATTACGAACCAAATTGAACCTAGTCCCATCACAATAAGGTATCTTTAGAACGTGCAATATGTTATCCTATTAATTTTTTTCGGTTTTTCGCATACCGTCCGTTGATGGCACGGAATACGGCACAATATGGCCTGTGTTGCCGATGATAGCCGAGTGGCATTATTTATGTAGGTACTATTATTAGCCGGTGGACTGGTATCTCGAGTAAGAAGTCAATGTTAACTTAAATTTGACTTGAATCATCGATTGTGAAGTTGCATGGTTCTTCAAAGAACTAAGGTGACTGCCATAGCCTATAAGATTAGTAGCCAAACTGGCAGTGGGCTGGTCACAAGATACGTCGAAGGTTTGACGCAGATTGCTGGATGAGGACGGTCGAGGACAGAAGGAAGCGTGCCTTGGGAGAGGCCAATGAAGAGGATGATTGGTTGTTCTTCAAATGCAAGATATTATTTGTCCAAAAAAACTGAAATGAAAAGTGACCAACAACCCGACTGCTGAGCATTTGCTACTGAACAGGCGGAACCGACCCAAGTAGTACATTGTTGAATTTGGGTCCCGTCTGTCTAGTAGTTAATGCTCAGCAGTCGGGTTGTTGGTTATTTTTTATTAATTTTTTTTTTGTCTGTTTATTATTTTTTTAATGCTGATTTCTATAATAGCCTATGACACCCTCGTACTGATGTTTTACATAAATTACGCGTGATTGGCGCAGTTAAGTTAAAAATTAAGATCGGAGTATAATAAATAAAATATAACAGCGCCATCTAGTGACTCATGGTTGTACTATAACATTATTTAATAGCAATTTTCGTTTTTTGTTACTTTTATGTTGCATTAATGCTGATTTAATATAGCCTATGACATTCCCGCAGGGATGACGAAGCGATTGAGACCTTGTTTGTCAAAATCTGACCATTGGTTAAGCAGTTATGAGGGAACATAGAATCGGACATACTTAAATACATACACACATATATACGAGCTAAACTTATTCGCCTACTGCGATCGCCAACCCGCCTGCCAAGCGTGGCGATTATGGCAAAACCCTTCATGGTTATGAAAACCATTAGGGAGGCCTATGTCCTGCAGTGGGCGTCAAATGGCTGATGATGATGATGATGAAACTCATTAAGTACCCCCCGTTGGGCTCCGCCGTAGCCGGGTAAAAAGGCGGGTATTCTTACACTCCAACTCCAAAAAGTGTGAATATCGGTGTTATTTATAAAAATCGAATTATTCTAAAACACTACTCAAACGCAGTTTGAATAAAGTTCAAAGGAATCATGCTTTTCATGTTCGGAAGGAATCATGTTCGGAGTGCTTTCGTGTTTTTCATAAATAAGGCTGTTAGTCTCTGTCTCTGTCTATCATTCTATGGACGACTTGCACCACTTCTTAAATGTCACTTAAGTAAGTCGCCATTTAAATCGACTTGTGTAGAAGAATTTTAGTTAAATGCTGTTTAAGCCACAGGTAAGAAAGTGGTGCAAGTCGGCCTTAGAATGGTAGACAGAGACTAACGGCCTTATTTATGAAAAACACGAAAACACTCCGAAGAGGCAGTTTATTTAATCTCTGGTTACAACTTTTCCTTGTAAAATCTCCGCCACAGACCATTTATATCGGCGTTTATCGAATGTTTTTAAGAATGGCTTTTTGTAAATAAGACCGTAGGAATTTAATGAGACAATAAATATATAAATCTTGACGTCAAGAGTATGGGTACTGGGCGTTTGTTGCTCTGACTTTACAATGTGCCGAAGTGATTGCGGGATCGCAGGTTTTTCATTTGGGCTACCCATCTTTTGAAACAAGGGGTTGTCAACCATTTTGAAGCTCGTCACTTTTAAGGCTTTTTTATTTCTTTAGCTATTATCGGTCACTGGTACCCATAGTAACTAAAAAAATAAAATAAATACTGGAGGAGGATTAAGGAAGAAAGATTGACGAAAGAAGTATATCAAGCGAATGTGGGTGGAAGGGCCGGAAATGCTTCGGTCACACACAGCGACTAGTCACTGCGAGTGCACTCGCCGCGAATACTAGTCGCAGCGACAATTAGCTGCCTGTTTGTCAAATACAGCGAGTTCTACACGAGAATTTCAACTGTCAGTGCACATTTGCAGTGAGAAAAACTTAACATGCTCAATTCTAGTCGCGGCGTCTTCAGCGGCGAGTGAATTTACTCGCAGCGATTAGCCAGGCACACACAGTTTGTCTATGTCTATATATTTACCCTTCGGGCTTCACTTTGCAAAGCCATAGCTTGTATTATTGAAATTAGTGTAAGATGAGATAAGATAAGAATATTCTTTATTGCACACGAGAAGCGAGACATGAAATATAAAAGTTACAATCAAAAAGTACAATGGGTGGGGCCTTATTGCTAACAGCAATTTCTTCTAGACAACTTGTGACGGAAAGGTTTCCGTTTCCAACTTTTAGTGTTCTTACATATTAGTCCATAGTCCCAAGAAAAGTGTAACAAAAAAAGGAGATCTTAAAATCTTTAGTTCACTAACCTCCTTAGTACCTACTATTAGTAATATTAGGCACTCTATCAATTATCTGTACGTACCTATTAAAATTTTTCCATGACTAAAAATGACCATGTTAAACTCGAACACTTCCCTTCACACTGAGCAGGGCCCCAGCAGCCCGCAGTAAACGCGGCGAGTGAGAACAGTTGACATTCCCTGCCGCACGCATCGCCGCCGGCTGCAAATAACAACTCGTGTCGTATTGCAATGCAGCTTTCAGTACAAATGACAACCTTTGTGCGGATACAACACGTCTACGCTTTCAGTGGAAAAGGGTTGTATTACGCTGCTTTATACACTTTCCGAATGTTTACAAACCATTGATAATAATATAGTTGTACTGCGAAAAAAGAAAACGGTTTTGGAACCTTTTTTAGGGTACCGTAGTCGACTGACTGTCTGTCTGTCAGCGGCCTAAAAAACGAACGAATTCAAAGACCAGGGTGTCTATATAGTAATTTTTAGCTATATTAGATTCTATTAATTACTGTTTAATAATATAAATAATAATATAAACATTAATCTTTGTAATTAATTTTTCAACATCAGTCCCACGTTAGGCTAAATACAAACAATATTAATAATTCAAAAATGGTAATGAATAATGACTGCAGGACATAGGCCTCCCATCGTGGTTTTCATAACCACGAGGGGTTTTGCCATAATCGCCACGCTTTGCAGGCGGGTTGGCGATCGCAGTATGCGGTTGGAATCTCAGGAAGACGCTGCTGCCCGTCTCCTGGTAATTGATTTTCTTAGTCGCCTTCTACGACATCCAGGGGAGGAAATGGAGTGACGCTATTCTTTATCCGGCGCCACACGGATGAATTAATAATGAATAATGATTAGGTACTTAATTTTAAACAAAATTATAATGTTCATTTTTTTAAATAGCCGATAAAAGTCTTGCTGCAGGCCTCCGGCCTTCTCTCAGACTCTTCACAATGTTTTTCTTCTCCGTTAAAAATAATAATATTACTCAATAATATTAATAATAATTACTCTTTGCAATAGTTAAGCAACACGTAAACGTCATGCATGTATTAACTAAATTAATTAGTCATTAGTTCTCATTTCAAGTGAACATCTGTATTGTTTCTATGAGAATAAAAGTCTTAAACCATAAACTCTCTCCAAACTACCACGCAGCAATATTATAAATACAACTCGAGCAAGTCCTTACAGTGCGATCAATTTACTTAGATTAATGTGTGCAAAAATAGCGTATTGTCTCCGCCCCTCTCCTAGTAGAGATAAGCAGGCAATCGATCAGACAGGGGCCTATCTGCGTTAACTGCTATTTACTGTTAAGGCGGTCCGCTGACGATGCAACCGTGGGCCCGTACTGCGTAACGTATTGCTTATTTAAAGATAAAGTAGAAAGTAGACAAACATTTATAAAAATCTGGCTGAGGACATAGTTTTGAAGAAATATTGCCTTGCCGTACAGGAACTATCACTGGAACGTTTTTTTCTTCTTCATGAATTCCAATTTCGGGTATTTACCCGTTTTCGTATTTATCTGACCAAATCGAAGTTTTTATTTGCTAACAACTCACAATAGTGGTACTTTGTAAAATGTTGCTAACGAATGCGGTGTCACCTCGTAGGCTTCTAGAGTAGAGCAACTCGCGAGGGCTTTGCTGAAGGGACCTCCCTTACTCTGTTACCATCGAGATGCTCATTTACATTTGAGCTCAAAAGGGATCATCCTTTCTGAAAGAAAGATGTGAAGTTTATAACTCCTTTCCAAAGCGTCTTTAGTTTTATTATTGGTTTTTCTTCAATAATAATAATGTAGCGTATACATATTAGAGATGGGTAATGGCCCAGGTTATAAACCACTGGTGAGTTATAATCCAGTTTTGACCCAGTTATGCACCCGTTATAACCCATTATGGCGGTTCATAATGATTTCGTTCAATAGTAAGACGGTATACGTCGAATAATGTGCACGGCGTTGTAGTTGTAAGCTGCATGCATCTTTATTAAATTATGCACGCAAAAATATACAGGAAATTCTCCATACAACACAATATTAGGTTGGGATTTCACTTCGATGTTTAGTTTTTATCTCTTGCGCTCGCATTGTACTAAGGGCCAGTGTTCTAAATGGAGTTTAAGTCGAGATTTTGACAGTTCGTGCATTAACTGTCAAATGCTTGACTTAAACTCTAGTTTGCGAGATCTGCAAGTGGCCCTAAGTACCTAAGTACATTTAAACCTAAGCATTGCAGGCAATGCATCTCATAAAGTATAGCAAGCAAGCCACACTTTTATGATCCTTTGCGCCGGAAATCCCCGGGCGTGAGCGAGTGGGACAACGACATCGTCAATCTCGCTCGCACTTGCGCCGTGCACAATGCGTACGGCACAGCACTCACTCCAGTACTTTGTTGCTTAGAACATATACGCCCCACCAAGCCTTCTCTTAAAGAAAGAGTATCATTATCATCATCGTCATCAGGCATTTGACGCCGACTGCAGGACATAGGCCTCCCTCATGGTTTTCCTTACTACCTTACTTTCCTTACCTTAGGCGGGTTAGCGATCGCAGTATGCAGTTGGAATCTCAGGAAAACGCTGCTGCCCGTCTCCTGGTAATGTATTTCTTTAGTCACCTTCTACGACATCCACGGAAGGAAATGGAGTAACGCTATTCTTAATCCGGCGCCACACGGAAAGAGAAAGAGTATAACCACCGCGTAACCATCGCGAATTGGCAATTTTAAGCGCTGAGGTATGTGAACACCTTGGACACTCGGGTTTCCTCACGATGTTGTCCTTCACGGTTAGCGAGTGGTATTGCTACTACAACTCTACAAATATACGTCATTGGTACATGCCGGGATTCGAACCCACGACCTCTCGAATGTAAGGCCGGAGTTCTACCGCTGCGCTACTACCTCAGAATGAACCACGATCTGCAATTACTCTTTCTATAAAGCTAGATATTGTAATGCGCGATTTGTCCTCGAGTATAAAATTACATTACTAATCTGCAATAGTACTACATATATCCTAGCAGTGTTACTTAAGAAAAAAAAACTTTTAAACACTACAGCACTAAAACATAGAAATAATTTAAACGGATATGACCTTTAAATTTGATTTAGGTATTGTAGAAATAATAGGGGTTAAAGTATGAAATTGCCGTTTTATTGTAATAGATTCTTTGAATTGACATAGAATCTTCATGGTTTGAGGTTTTCGAATGAAACTTTTTTCAAATGGTTTCTATGATGTTCTTTTTTTAAAAAATGTGAAACATTTGAATATCGACTTTCAATTGTTTTTGTTATTCAATTTAGACAAGAAAGATGGATACTGCGAAAATTCGAGTGATTTTTGAATACGAGTTCCGACGCGGAACTAACGCGGCAGAAACAGCCCGCAATATCAATGCTGCGTTTGGAGAGGGGTCTACTAATGAACGCACCGTGCGATTTTGGTTTAAACGCTTTCGTGATGGAAATTTCGACTTAAAGAACGAGCCACGAGGAAGACCGCCCACACAGGTGAATAACGATGAATTAAGAGAGATAGTGGAAGCCGACCCTAGTCAAACTACCCAGGAATTAGCGGCATGGTTTAACGTTACCTTACCCACAATATTGACTCACTTGCATAAAATCAATAAAATAAAAAAATACGAAAAATGGGTGCCTCATAATCACTCGAATTTTCGCAGTATCCATCTTTCTTGTCTAAATTGAATAACAAAAACAATTGAAAGTCGATATTCAAATGTTTCACATTTTTTAAAAAAAGAACATCATAGAAACCATTTGAAAAAAGTTTCATTCGAAAACCTCAAACCATGAAGATTCTATGTCAATTCAAAGAACCTATTGCAATAAAACGGCAATTTCATACTTTAACCCCAAATATATTGTGGAGTTCTATCCGTTCATATCCGTGTCATGCCTGTTTAAATTATTTCTCTGGTTTTAGTACTGTAGAGTTTTGAAGTCACTTTTTATTTTTTGTTAAAAAAAAATCACGTTTCTTTGTGAATATCACTACGACTCTCCCAAATTGTGTTTTGCCGAAAGCAAATGGACGAGTCACTATAAAAAAAACAACCAAACCGCTTCAAGTGTGCCTTTAAAATTTCCCTCGATTTCTCCAGAATCCCACCATCAGATCCTGACTTGGTGACTATGGGACTACTTGTGATGTCGACCTTTTCAAACAAAGAATTTTTAAAGTCGGTCCACGCGTCTTCGAGTAAACGAGGAACATACACAAACAAATTAAAAAAAGATCCCGACGAATTGAGAACCTCCTCTTTTTTTTGAAGTCAGTTAAAAACAAAACACTCTTCAAATTGCATTTGAGTGTTTGAAGGGATCGTGTTTTTATAACACAGTAAGATTATACCCGAAAATAAGATATCGTATCTTGAAACAGATCCATATTTATTGGATTTTTATGATTGAATCAAAACTGAAATTAAAATCAATATTGCTATAGGTAAATACAGCACACTGGTACCAAGGAGGCACTGACCTCAATGGTATCTACCATGTAGGTCGATGATGAAGGTCACTAAGTTTCTTTGAATGCTTTAAAATTAAATCATAAACAAGGAAGAAATTAATATTTATAGCTTAGCGCTTTTGTACCTTCGTGCAGTAATGATAATAAAAAAAAATCTTTGGACACTTCTAATCACAGACTAAATGGAAAATAGCGTAGTGATTATTTTCTCTGTGGAAAATAGTTCTAAGCACTGACATAACAAAGTGCTTCTTAATAGCTGGATGGAAGTCAAAAGGCATATTAACACAAAAGGCAAAATATAACAACAGCAAAAACGTAGTAACACAAAATAGACAAAAGAATATGTACTTTGTGGTGTATCTAATGTCAGCGACGCTTTAGGCTTAAATACCTAGGTACCTGTTAATAGTGGAACTTTATTGTATTCATAATAACTTAAGAGTATTTAATTTGACTAATTTACTAGTACGGAAAGTTGCTTGGCCATCTAGATAAACATGAAGTTATGAAACCTTCATGTGATGACGTCATTGTAAAAAAGAAGAAAGGCAGGCGCCACCTTGGCTTATCGTTTTTTGGCGGGAAGGACGTAATTGTAATTTGTAAAGAAAATTACACGAGTACCTAATAATCTTGTTATCTTCTGCAGATTATTCACTGTAATAATGCTAACTAATTGACGATGTGACAAGTATAAATATAAATGTGAGTATGTCTTTAAGTATTTTATTTCAAATAGGGACCTCCGCCACTATTTCCATAGTCAACCATAGGAAAATACAGGTGTGTCCCTTTACACTAATATGCGTTAAATGCGTATCTCCACACAATAGGCTGACTCTGTATTGTGCTGTGAGAGTGAGCCCTCCTGAAATAACCTTGATACTATGTTGATTATAGTAAAGAGTTCAGGCATAGTTAGCGTCTCTACAACAGATCTTCAAATTAATTAACTATTCCTATCGATATGACTACAGTCCATTTTTCCTGCCTTGTCCTTTAGTGTCCCGAGTCAGATAGAAAGATCGCGATGTAATAAATATTGGGACGGGACATCCCATTCTATTGCAAGGGATCGTGGTCAAAACATAATAATAGCAGTTTAACTTAGTATTTTTTAGTGTTCCGAACCTCAAAAGGAAAAGCGGAACCATTAAAGGATCACATTGTTGTCCGTCCGTCCGCCCGTCCGCCCGTCCGTCTATCTTTTAAGACCCATTATCTCTGGAACACGTGGAGGTATCGAGTTGAAAATAAAACCAAATAATCAGGTCTACAGTCCCTTGAAGCTGTGAAAAACTCAATCTTCTAAATTAACGCAAAAAAAGTTACGGCCGTTTATGTCGTATTAGGCGCAGCCTGTAAAGATAGATGTAAGTGGATAAATAAATAAATAAAAAAATAAATAAATAAAAATATATTTCGGCACTTTCAAGCGAATCAAATAGGGTGCTTTCCATTGACCTAGAACTACGAAATTTGGCAAGTAATATTTTCGTATACTACAAGAACAGGGAAAAATCTGAATAATATACATTTGTAATTAAATAATTAAAAAAATATCTTTGAAGTTTGGGGAAAGCTCAGAAAAACTGCGAGACTCGATTCCTGGACTATTTATATGTAAGAACCTACGAATTTGTACGGAACCCTCGGTGGGCGAGTCCGACTCGCACTTGGTCGATTTTTTTATTGGCGTTGCATGTTTTGGCTAATTTCATCATAATTTAGTGTATGTATGTAGCTGTGGTTACGGAATAAATTTCATCCTATATTTTAACTAACAAGTCATCTTGTAAGCATGAGTACATCACGGGTACGTCACTGGTGACTTCGTTACTAAAATGTAAAAGTTGATCTGCTGTTGACTGTAATACTTTAAGGTTTGATAAACACACGAGAAAAAATTATTTTTGAGACTGTTTCTATCCATTTCATGTTCGTATCTCGAACGTGGACCCCTCAGACCGCGGTTGATTCCCGATTTTGACTAGAGTAGAGTTAAATTCAGTAGTAGAGATCACCCTTCTGTTGTTGTAATTTTTCTGGACTATCTTCTAGCCGAGTCGTCCTGCTGAAATACTGCGGGTAGTTTAATCACACGCCCTTCCGATAGTGTTTTTTAGGATTTACTGTTTGGCGTTGAACCTGACCGCACAAGTAAGGAGTATCCACATACAATTCGTAAAAAAAATATAGGTTGATGTGTGGAAAGTGGTGGTAGTGTGGTCAAATCTTGGTGTGAATCAATGACTGTGTTTTCTATGTTACGTATTCTTAGTAGCTATGCAAACAAACAAACAAACAAACAAACAAACAAACAAACAAATTGCAAACCGTCCAGGAAAACCTTCTTGATCAAAGTGTCGAACATTAAATTCGTCTATAAAGCAAATTGTCTAAAATGAATGTCTACAGAGCAAATAATCTAAGCCTAAACTCTATGCAGTAAATCGTCTAGAGATCAAAATGTCTACCAAGGAAAATGTCTAAAATGCAATAATTCCAAGCACGTCAAAAAAATAATTTTTCACAGATAGGTGGAGATAGAGAATACAATTAAACTAGTCAGTATATCTATGAAAATATTATGTACGTTAGGAAAAATATCGGTGACTTTAAAACTGTAGGTAGCCAACACAATGTAAATACTAGAAATAGACATAAACTTTCGTTCCCAAAATTTAGGCTGGCAAAGGTTAATACATCCTTTATGGGGCATTGTATACGTTTCTACTATAAGATCCCTGAGGATATAATAAGTTTGCCAGAAACGCGGTTAAAAAAATGTGTGAAGCACACTTTGTGCCAAAAAAGCTACTATAACATTAAAGATTATTTAGATGACAATGACGTCTGGAATTAAAGCCAGTTCAATGCATGAGTTTTAGAACATTTATATAAATCCTGTAAATTAAGGACTTGAAAAGAATAAGTTTGGAGGTTTTTTGTCCATTTTTTCTCCAAAATGATCTAGATTTTGAAATGGACACCTAGTTTAACTTGTAACGTTCATTAAGTCGCAGTTTCTGTGCTACTTTCAATAAAAAATTTTGATTTTGATTTTATACACAAAAATAGAAATTACATAGATATTTCTTAGCCTACAACGCAAAGCCCAACGGAGCCTGGTGTCGCATCTGAAATAAAGCCTCCATGCAGTTACGATTAAGTATACCGAAACAGTAAGTGCGTGACAGTTAAATACTCCAATATGGTACGGCATTCATACTTCAAACTAGGTACCTTTCGCGCCGCAGTTTTGACCCGCGCAGTCCCCGGCACGCTTAAAAGAATCTCCCGATTTTTCTCGGGAAATGGAGGCTTGATGCTAGAAAGCAGCAAGCCTTGAGGTCCAGATCGACTACATGTAAGCATTTTGCTTCATAGGTAGTCAAAATAAGGCTTAGTTCAAATGCTGCATAGTCGTATTGACAGGTAGGCATTTTACCTAAAAAAATTTGGCATAGACGGTTTGATTTCTAGGCAGCACGATCAGAAAGCAAGAAAACCATCCTGGGGAAATCTGAGTGAATGACGTGTTCTTATATCTCTTAAAATAGCCCCTCACAATTTACAAACGTCATGAATGACACAACTACAGTTTTGATCGCACTCACGGAATGTAGGGTTTACTTATAAAAACATTGTTGACTTTAATTCAACTTTGGAAAAGCAGTTCCCTAGAAAAAGAACCGTATTTGTCGCTAGATTCGAGTTAATTGTCGGGCTCAAGCGCGACATTGATGACCCTTTCGAACATATCGCTGCTTCATAATAAGGGCCCTGTGATACATACGGTTTGTCATTGCTCCAAGAGACATAATATTTGAGTTCGTAACATCGTCTTCCAGTCTTCCGTCCGCTATTGATTTTCGAGCAATAGCGAACGGTACGTCTAATTAACTCAATATAAAATCTGAATCCAAATGAATTGATCTAATTTGCAACTAAATTCGACGGCCATTTTCCATTTGAATGAAAACCTCTGAAATCATTATCCATTTTTTTCATCAAGCGGCGTAATCTTGAAGAGGGATAATTATTTTGAATTTTTACGAGTTCAGAAGGTTTTTTCGCGCCCCGAGCTAGTCCCAAAGAAAAAGAAAACTCAACTTAATGATAATTTTATTTCAGTTTATGAAATAAATTTCAAAGTTAATCTTTTCCTTTATCGTGTCTTCTAGGCAGCAGTTTTTGGAAACTTTAGTCTTGGAGAAAACTCACTTCTTATATTTTTTATTAACGCCGTAGAGTAACTTGAAGATGCCACTTTACCTACTGGCAAGTATAGTAGCCAGTAGTAGCCTGCTATTTCACAGAGCATCAATCAATCAATCAATTAATCACCCCCTTCTTGTCCACTGCTGGACATAGGTCTCCCCCAAGGCACAGCATTTCCTTCTGTCCTCGGCTATCCTCATCCAGCCTATTCCGACAATCTACCTCAGATCGTCGGTCCAGCGAGCTGGTGGGTGTCCTATGCTGCGTTTGCCAGATCGTGGTCTCCACTCGAGAACCTTTGCACCATCGGTTCTTCGGCATATAAGCGTCAATCGTATGTCAAATAATACCCTGATTAGCAACGGAGTAGCGCAGAATCTGCGGCTTAATAAACGTAACAAGTTAAATGTAAGCATCCATTTCACGCAAAATCTAGATCGTTTTGGAGAAAAAGTGGACAAGAAAACTTCAATCTCACGGCCTTATTTATTAAAACACGATTCCACTAAAGCACTCCTCAGAGGCAGTTTATTTTAATCGGCGTTTGTCGACTGTTTTAAGGAATCGTGTTTTTATAAATGAGACCGTTAGTCTTTTCATTATGAAATAAAAAAATAAATAAAATATAACCCGTGCCATTAAAAAAACCACCTGAAACCGAAGTGTCCTTTTATATATCGCGAAGACGAGGGACGGTGGGTGCAACTGGCCTCTTTTATAAGCCTAGTGTAAACTAATCAAGGAAGTTTCCAAATTCATCATGCTTATTAAGACGACTTCCAACCTGGCTTAACAGTTTTTAAAAAGTCTATAGAGTACAGGCCTAAAAGCCTCTTTTCAGCCTTTGAGAAAAACTTTTAGGTAGACCCGTCAAAGAGCTTATTTTAAGAGGAAATCAAAGGACTGCCTAAAACGCTTGCACCATCGATATAAAACAACAAATATATCGTAAGTTCATATATGTAAGCAGTGATACTCACGTCGTCAATATCTTTAATTTGAAAATTCCTTTGTCAAAATCGGTCTAGACATTGGGGCTCTACGTGGTCATAAAGAATGAAACACACATACTCGTACTATTTCTTTGCTGTCGCAGTGGGGTAAAAAACTGAGGTTTTCTTCAGGCCCGCGTTTCATAAAACTACAATTCACAGTTTATTATGGTAATTCCATGTAAAATGCGTAGCCCAAGCAGTAAAATTAGCCTCACTACTTGTTAATCTGTGGGTTAATAGCATTTTTAGAGTAATCCATGAATTGTAGTTCTATGAAACCCTGGAGGCTCAATGACTTTTGCGTCCTTCGGTAAAAGACCTAATAGAAACTTTGGTGTACCAGACTCAATTTGATGAGGCACCGACCGCTATTTCCAATCAAGTTCAATATCGTCCCGACTAGCGGATATTGTGGGCCGCTGTTAGTGCATTGTCAAAGCTCTATTCTTTTCAATATAGACTTAGCTGGAAGCTATGCCTTTCATTGGGAAAAGGGTAGGCTAAACCCAGAGCTTCAAAGTGAAAAGTTACATTTTAATTAGTAACTTCTGAGAAGAGGTGAGATTAGAGTCTACGCGTATACTATAGACCTATCACTTTCGAGTGTGATAGTAAAGTATTAAACCTAAAAGTGCTTGCACGCCAGCTGAAAGTGCAATAGTAAAAATATTTTTTTAAAACAGCTACAATTTTTTTTCAACTGTCAGTTTTTAATGCTATGTTTTTGCCAGCCACTTTCATCGGCAGCGCCCACATGCGTACGACGTGGATAGATCCGTTTTTTATGTGTCTATACATAAATAGAATAACCCTCCTTCTTCTTCCCCTTCCTCCTTCTTGGTTCAGTCTAGTGAAAAAAATTACAAATTATTTCTATATTATAGTTCGTACATAATATTATGTAGGCACTCCGGGATGTGACGTAGAATTCTTGAGGCCCGAACTTTAGTTCAGCCTAACTAACAAATAAATAAATAAATAAAAAAATCTGTTATGCGTTTATGTCATATGCCGGGCACTATTTTAATGAATGCATCGTGGTGAAAATCTCTATTCTGCACCAAATTATATTGTGCATTCAGAGAAGTCCCAGTTAAAAGTTCGTTTTAGAACTGTCTGCTTGTGGACGTGGTCGTGCTCTATTGTAAGTCGAGGCACTGGGCTGGTCAAGTTGCAGTTGAAACCGCGGACTAGAGCTTAATTCAGTCTTTGTGTTAGTTTACAACTTGTCGGCCTATTTGACTAACTTGCAACTAACTAAATTAACTTGTAAGTCAATGTAAATAGTACCTACCTAACAACAAGGTTGTTATTGTTTTGTGGTTTTCTTGGATCTCATTGTCTTGTAAATAAATAAATATGTGAGTTGTTGACCAAAAAGGGACCTGGAGGGATTGGAAACCGTTATTTTTTTTTTGTATTTTTTAATCTGTGGTATTTTAGCTTTGTTTTGGTCTAACCAGAATATTTTTAGGTGCCGTAGTTATTTTATTATGATTTTTTGTGAGCCGAGGCAGTTTTGGAAACTTGTTTATACACGAAACTTCAAACGCAATTTTCTTGAAATCAATTATTTTCCCTTGAGGTCCCTTTTTGGTCAACCACTCACATATTCTATTCTATTCGATCTGACCTATTTCTCACTACCGTGTTTATTTTTAATCTGTGCTAAAGTGAACTGTACAAATAAATGCGTTTATACCACACGCACTCAGAAAGTGTCTCATTGCTCGTTCATAAACGTTTACTACTTATTTGTGATTCGAACCGCATAAAAAAAGCTCGTAATTGCCCTATGTTAAGTCTAATTAAAATTGTCCTCCTCGGTGTATAATGTACTATTGAATGTTCTAAATGTTTTTTTTCATCGAAATAGATAATATTTGATGACTGTTCGTGACAGTTGCCAGTATTTAACAATCGAACAAAAAGGGGTAAATCACCGAGTGTCGCCAACCAAGATAGCGCTCCCTGAATAGGTCCCCGAAATCCCCCTAACGATTGTTGCAGCAATTTGAAGACAATACGAGTGATTGTATAAAAAGAGGGTAGTTATTAAAACAATATTTTAATTAAATTTGTTGCATGAGGATTTAATTTTGATCCGCAAGGGTCTTAGGGACTGCGGGCAAAGGGATTGGGCTACACACGACCCTAAGACTTGACTACTTCTGTTACAAAATGGTTCAGGGCCTAGATTCTGTTAATGCATTGTAGTAACATGACAACTGCATGAACATGGCGGTTTTCATTTCATGGCTGCTTTAAGTCTACGCGGGCACACCCATCAAACCTTCTAGGCGTCAATGGTACGATAAAACACGTCACGTGACCCGACAGTGTACCTGTCATTATACTACAATGCACTAACAGAATCGAGGCCCTGTTCGTCAATAGGAACAACTTCTCCTATGGGAAAACTTTAAAACAGCAAAAAAATAATATTGCAGTGCCATACATAGGTATGGTCCTAAAAAAATGAAGTTCTGTTTTCTTTTTTTTTTCGAGAAACTAGTTAATTTTGGATGGAAGCCCTAATTTTTAAAGTGAAAAAAAAGAACCAGAGTCTACGAAACCTCAAGAACGTCATGTACGGAAGTACGTCATCAACTGAGATTCTATGAGCTGTCAGTTTCTAGTTATACCATGACTTGGTACAAGAACTCTTTAAATACACAAAACTAAAAAGACTCCTAATTTGTGCAAACGCGAAAGATACATTATATTTGTTTTTATACGGTATACTAATTAAAAAATATTAGAAATACTTTTAATAACGTGTGAAACAAACGTTAGAAGGTCGAATTAATCACACACTTTCACAAAATTACAAGAAATCAGAATATTACTAATTTGTAATTGTGGCATTATATTTACTGACCTTGCACGTTTAAAATTAAACATCATCACAATCCTACCAATATTATAAATGTGAAAGTTTGTGAAGATGTTTGAAGGTTCGGATGTTTGGATGTTTGTTACTCAATCATACAATAACGGCTGAATGGATTTAAGCTTATTATTTACACTAAATTATATTAAATTGCATGGTTTATCAATATCAGGCTTGTTAATAAACTTATTTAATGGTTAGTATGTACCTGATGTTATCACACAGTCTGTGTACGAGTGGACTGTCTGGTCGATTACCGGACACAATCAGGATCCTGTTGGAAGGATGACACAGATTTAACTAATTTGATTATTACATTGTTTTTGTTGCACTAACCCGTGCTGAGGACAATTTTAAAAAACCTATTTGGAGGGTAAAAATTCCACCCATGCCGGGACTTGAACCCGCGACCTCAGGCACGGTTAGCCAGAGGTCGCGGGTTCAGGTTCCGGCATGGGTGGAATTTTTAGCCTCTAAATAGGTTTTTTAAAATCTCTACAAGTTGTACGAAAAGTTTTTATCAGACTGAGTATGTAACCTAAGAATGTAAAGAAACAAAGCTGACCTGTCCTAAATCGATCAGCGACCTTTGATTTTTTTTTATTTCCAGAAATAGATTTCCGCGAGCAGAGTAAACCAAAACTGGACAAGTGTGAGTCGGACTCACCCACCGGGGGTTCCTTACATATTATAAATAGTTCAGGAAACTTGCAGTTTTTTCCGAACTTCAAAGACTATTTTTTTATAATCTACTTAACTGCAAAAAGAACTTTAGACTTCAGTATATGCTTTTAAATTCAATTCAACTCGATAACTCCACGTGTTCCCGAGATAAAGGGTCTTCACAGACAGACGGACGAACAACAAAGTGATAAGGGTTAGGGCAACAAAAAGAATATAATAAAGTGATAAGGGTTTCGTTTTTTCCTTTTCAAGTACGGATCCCTAAAAATATCTTTCGTTCTTACGACGCAGTCTCTTCGTAATGCGAGAAACTCGTTGAACTATGTTATTATAAGAGAGGGAGAGAGAGAGAGAGAGAGAGAGAGAGAGAGAGAGAGAGAGTAGAGAGTATGGTCTTAATCATTCGGAGATCCGGCATGTACTCTGTTTTATAAGTTACATACATTAGTGAATTTGTAGTAGCCGTACCGCTCGCTAGCGTGTTCAAGGTAAAAATAACAATAAAATTACATTTTCACACCTACTATTCAGAAAAGATCCCTTGATTCCCTCAAATGAGGGATCAAAGTTGTACTTTTCTTCCCTGATATTCTAGTTTTTTTTTTATTGCCCTCAGCATGATCCGTGTGCAGATTTTCACAAAATGTAATTCCAATTCGATTTTTATTTTGTTGCAATCGATCATAATTGTCTTCCACGGCACATAAATAATTTTTCCTTATAGCAGGTGTGAAAAGCAGTATGTGTCACTCGGTAGCAAAATTATTTCCGTCTTGGGCGTAAACACTTGAATCCCTCGCTACGCTCGGGATTCTATTGTAGAATCTTTCGCTTCACTCAGGATTCAATATACCGCCCTCGCCGTAAATATATAATTTTGCTCCCTTGAGACACAATCTACTATTACTGACAGGTTATTATTACAGTGGTTATGGTTGCACAGTGACTACCACACAAGTTCGAGCGTGAATGAAAAAGTGGAGAGGCAATTGCTAGACATTAAGTAGTACCTTATCTTTGTGAATTCATCATCACCATCATCAGCTATTTGACGCCACTGCAGGACGTAGGCCTCCCTCATGGTTTTCCTAACCATGAAGGTTTTGCCATAATCGCCACGCTTGGCAGTCGGGTTGGCGATCGCACTATGCGGTTCGAATCTCAGGAAGACGCCCGTCTCCTGGCAAAATTACTCTGTGTAGATTACTGGTGTGCAATAAGGAGTTATATATCTACCTAACAGTGGAGTTTTTTTCCCGCTGCCTTTTTCTCCACTACAATTTCAATTACTGTATTGACCTGGACATTGTATTATATTAACATTTGTAGATTTAGCACCTGACATAAAAACTTATTTGACATTTGTAATTCATTAATTTCGGTTCTCTGCCTTTTTGCAGAAACATTTTTGGCCGATTTTCATTTGGCAACTAACGTTTCGAAGAATATTATTTTGCGGAATAATCATTTGCCAACTTTTCTTATTAATTTTTTTTATTTCCCAACCTCGCAGTTGCCAACTGTTTGTTTGGTTTGCTTTTTATAATGACATTTTTTCAAAATGCCAACTTTTAAGTAGCGTATGTTTTACTTAGCGTAATATTCATTCAGTTGTTTATTGTATACCAAATGTTGCATTAAGTTTCGTTAAGTAACTTATGTGGGTAAGCGCCACATATTGTTATGGCAAATTCTATACAGGTATTTATGATTTATCATTATTATATTGGTAAGAAGGTTAGGGCAAACCTATAGATTAAACTAAAGGTTAGGAAAACCTAGTAAAATGGATAGAATTTTCCTAGCACTCGCCGGCCGCTGCCGCGGCACGCTCGCTTCGCTCGCTCGGCTCGTGCGTGTGTTGGTCACAGTTCTAACCTAACCTAACCTATAGGTTTGCAAAAAAAAAAAAAAACTGTATTCAAATAGCACCCGTATGCTTTGAACTTTAATTTAACATGTTCTAATACGTATCCTACATTTATTGCTCGTCGGCCACCCCTCTAGCCATTCCCAGTAATATTTAGTTATAACAAGATTTTTATTTGTTGTAGGCAAGTTCAAGATCAGGGCTTCGCCAAAAGATGAGATTCTTAAATAAAAAATGCATGTAAAAATTGTTTTTTTTTATATATTATATCTATTTACGAAAAGGGAACTGTTTCACAGACGAAACGTTATTCATCTAATAGTTGTTTGGCCTAGTAAAAGATTTGAAAAATAATAAATACCCAAAACGTTTTGTTTCATTATAATAATCAGCTTAACAACAATCCTACCAAATGAAACGTTGCCATACAAAAATTTGTAAATCGTTTGTTGTCAAAGTGAAAAATAGGTGAAATGTTGGTTGGCAAGTGATAATCAGCGTAACAATTTTCTGCGAAAAGGCAGGATCCCATTAATTTCATTATGGTATTTTGACATTTCAATAACAATAAACTACAATTAAATATTTGCATGTTAGAACATATCTAACAGAATGTGAGCTCATATATAATATCATGCCATCCTTATGTACCACGTTTTAAGCAAATAAAATTATTTTTTATTTTTTTTTATTTTTACAAATACGGCCCGAAGGCAGCGGCTAACACTGTACATTGACATTCAGCAAACAGATTGTAAATTCTGTCTTTGTGCAATAAAGAATTAATAATAATAATAAATACATACATAAACTCACGCCTGCATCCCAGAGGGGTAGGCAGAGACCAGAGACTGCCACTTGCCACGATCCTGACAGATCACTTACGCTGAAATAAATTTTTGATTTCATTTAACAAAGAAAATAAAGGGTTAATAAAGGAGTCAAAAAGTTACGTTACCAACAAAGTATAATGCTACTAATAACTAAACAAGCGAGTTAAAATAAAACGTAGGTGTTTACAAAGGTAACCACGCGGTAGAAATACTTAAACTTTTAAAAACTTTCGCGGGTAAACACCAGGCAGGCACAGCAGCCAAGTAAATTCCCTTTATCGCAATATTAAACATTAATTGCCGCGATGAAAAGAATAACTAATTGCTTTAGTAACAAAGACGAAACTCGTTAAAAGTTTCGTAAATTCTCCCTCCCCGCGGCCGGACCCTTTTACGAGTGAATGAAAAATACCGTCTCGCCCCGTGTACCTACTACCTACTTAGTTTCAATTCTATTACGGAAAGTGTAATTATGTGTTTTATAGCCAGCTTGAATCTACAGCTTTAGCTGAAGCTTTACACATGCACTGGGTCGCTGAAAACTCCTAGTAATTCGACGGTCAGTGGGCAGACTAGCAGGCCGATGGTCGGACGATACCGTTGAGTCGACGGAAGTTCCGTGGATGCGGATGGCAAGGGACCGTTAGATAAGTATAGGACATTTTTGGGGGAAAAGGGCGTTGGCACGGTGGGCTGATGATGACGATTAGTTTCGTCAAACCGGTAATATGCGGCGAATACGCTTGACCAATAACTCTGAGGCGTTAGTGAGCGAACTGCGCGGCTACTGCACTGTTCGTCAAATATCGCTTGCAAACTTTTAATTTGCTCATGCGATAGGAACATAATTATTGTACCTAGGCATCGGCGTAATCGAAGGGAATTTCTCTAAATACTTTTTACTAGCACGACTACTTTTGTACAAAATGTTTCACCCAATTTTCACCGTTATACTCATTGGACCCTTCCCGAAACCCTACTCTCTGTATTATTTCGAGCATTTTTTCAAAGGAGCCAAGGAGCCTGGGAATTCAAGAGATATTGAGGTTTAAATCACACTTTTTTATTGCATTGTTTTTGCAGAAATGCACCTAGTTTCGTAAGCGGTATAAATTTCTTCCCCTTTTATCATCATCAGCCATTTGAGGCCCACTGCAGGACATAGGCCTCCCTCAGGGATTTACAATCATGAGTGGTTTTTGCCATAATCGCCACGCTTGGCAGGCGGGTTGGCGGTCGCAGTATGCGGTTGGAATCTCATTAAGACGCTGCTGCCCGTCTCCTGGTACCTAATTCATTTCTTTCCCGGGTTTTTTTTTCTTTTTGCGAAACCTTTCTTACAGAAACTGAATTTTAAAGAACGTGCTATGTTCCCAACACTCCCAACTGAGTATCAAAGGAGCGTGGCGCTAGTTAGCATTGATGACGCTCCGTATATCATAGGAAGAAAGTTGAAACAGAAATGATCGCGTAGCTTTCAGCGTTCTCCTGTTTCTCGTAGCACTGCGTGCTAATATTTTTGATAAAACCCATCGTAAACTTGCAGCGGTGTTATTAATAAAAACACAATTCCTATAAAACACTTATCAAATGCAATTTAAATAGATAAGTACAGCCTTATTTATAAAAACCCAGTTTCTCATAAGCACTTTTCGGAGCCATTTAATTTAATCTGTGGTTACGTCTTTTCCTCTTAAAATCGCCACCATAGACTATTTTAATCAGCGTCTTAAGGAATCGTGATTTTATAAATAAGACCCATAGTGTTTATGGATAATTTTAGTGTGTATCGTTGCGCTCACACGTGCCCGGTTTGTTGTAACGTTGTTAAACGCTGCCTTGCGTCAAATCACTGGATAAGGAAGTAAATAGATAAATACTTACCCAGGGATAAACAGATAAAATACCTGATTGACAGGGTTGTCAGTCATACAATTGTTCCATGGATAGCTCTTCAAATGTCATGATGCAAGACGTTTTTGGACTTATTCACCTAATAAAACGTGCAAATGGATTAACATTATGGATAGTCAGATAGCGTTGGCACAAGCCAACCTAAGATACTTTTAATAGATTCATGAAATAAGTTGCAGGCACAGATATCTACTCATAGTAGCCATAAAGTAAGGCAAAGATAACTTTTCCCAGAGCTCTCCTAATAAGCCAACGTCGGAAACTTTTCGCATTATGGTCTCCCCGATAGCTCATAATAAGTTTACGTCGATTTTATGACTTTCCAAACCGCCTATCTCATTAATTGATGTTCTAAAAATGTTAATTGAATCTCAAGTCGGCAATAAGTATAATTCGCGGTGGCGTCGCAATGTAGACAAAAACAGAATGTCCAAATTGTCAGGCCTAACATTTTTCATTGTTGATGAACAAAAGATTATAAAAGAGGTTTGTCAGCATAGGAAGCATGACGGTGCGGGTCGCGCTTTCCGTGGCACTAAAATGTTAGAATTTGACACTATGTACGCGGTCTTTTGACATTAGACCGCGCGACGCGCGTCGTTATGCTACCTGTGCAGGATGGTGACTTGGCAAACCTTGAGCTCTGAGTGCCCTTCCGAGATACAGGCGTGAGTTTATGAAGATACAGGTGAAGGTGGTTTATGTTATGTATTGCTCATTGGTAGTATTTGTAAGTTAAGATAACAATATACTTTATTTATCTGTCTTTACCAAGGATGATGCTAAATGATTTTTACTTATCTCATTCACCGATAGCAAAATATCCACCCGATGCGGGCGGCACAAGACCGGGAAGCTTGGAAAACCATGAGGGAGGCCTGCGTCTGCAATGGGCGTCAAATGGCTGATGGTGATGATGACGACATCAAAAAGTATTTGGAAAGGAAGTGCAGACGGTGTTTCCTTATTCCGGATAGTACGTCATGTCATGAGCGTAAAAACCACACAAATAGTCATATTACTGAAGATATTTCGCAAGGAAAACGAAGGGCAATGTCGAAAGTAGCTACCTGAAACCAGCTTCGAGCGAAAGAGGTTTGTCAGGATAGTGGCCAACATGTGGCAAATCCTGGTCTCTGCTTACCCCTCAGATACAGACGTGAGTTTATCTGTGTTTATGTATATGCTGTGTTTAGTACCCGAAACCGTCGCAAGTGCGTGCAACAACTCAAGAATGTTAATGAAGCGACAGAGATGTGTTAGGATCGCAGACCCTGTTTTCTGCCTACCCCGCCGGGCGTGAGTTTATTTTATGTTTTTATGTCTATTCTGCAATAGATGATGGCTATAAATATCTGGGGCTCTACTATAACCTAACGTTTCTGAAGAAGCCCTACTTATAGGTACATACTAAAATAAGGGCCTGCGGAGTTTGGCAACAAAATGGAGGATCTAATTATCGCGAACGGAATGTTAATTCCCCTAATTAATGTCGTCTTTCGGCTAATAAATGTGTCAAGTTTTGTGTTCCTCGGATACTTTCGGCGGAAATTTGCGCCCGGGCGTAAAACTTCAGTTACACACAGTTCGGGGAAAGTTTCGAAATCGCGAAAAAAATGTCGGCTGTTCAAATGATACATTCTGCCCCTATATTACCACACCAAATCCTGAACGACCCAGTCCACTGCCGACGCTGATTTTCAGCAATTAATATTTTTTTATAGTTGTTGTGTGTCCTTAGATGTTAGGTTAAGAGGTGTAAGAATAGTTACAGGGTCCCTGAGCGCTCAGTTGAATAACGTTGAATAACATTGAATAACCCAAAGGGAAGGGACCCTATTACTAAGACTCCGCTGTCCGTCCGTCCGTCAGTCATCAGGCTGTATCTCATGAACCGTGATAGTGAGGCAGTTGAAATTTTCACAGATAGTGTATTTCTGTTGCTGCTATAACAACATATACTAAAAACAGAATACAATAAATATTTAAGCAACAAACGTAATTTTTTTGCCGTCTATTGGTCGATATTAATAACGGCAACAGGTAGACGTTTGAAATATTCAAATGTTGTATAGATAACGGTACGGAACCCTTGGTGCGCGAGTCCGACTCGCACTTGGCCGGTTTTATTTTTATATAGGTTGACTGCCTCGTTGGTATAGGGGCATCACGTCCGATTACCATGCCGGAGGTCGTGGGTTCGACTCCCGCTGGGGGCCGCCATATATTTGTACATGGCCCCAGTCTGGGAGTATTTGTATGTTTGTGAAGTCCTTGCCTGGTTGTCATGGAACGGGGTATCCTAGTTTAGGACTAGGACAAGTGATTGTGTTGTGTGGAAGTTATTATTATTCTGGGAAAACACACGACGGCAACGCGTTCCAAATCCTTGCCGTTTTAGTTAAAAATGTTTGTTGTGACTTGGCAGAATTGCCACGACAAATAATATAAATAAATACTTAGATAGATAGATAGAAAGATAGATAAAACCATGAGCCAGCCGTCTGGTTGTCCGATGGAAGAAAATAAGTATAAGAGTAATTCATGTTACCCCTGTGCACACTCTCCAAGACACTGACATCTTACGGAAGATGGAAAGGCAAGCGCCCTTACGGCGGCGATAGTTTCCCTGAAGTAAAAAATATTCGGACTGACAAGTAGAACCCCCGAGTACCCACTCCTTTTCAATTTTTTTGTTTTTAAGGTTCCGTAGCTCAAAAGGAAAAACGGAACCCTTCTAGGATCACTTTGTTGTCCGTCCGTCTGTCTGTCAAGACCCTTTATCGCGGAAGAGCGTGGAGGTATGGAGTTGAAATTAAAACCACATATATATATATATATACTTGGTATACAGTCCCTTGAAGCTGTGAAAAACTCAAACTTCTCAGTTTACGTAAAGAAAAGTTACGGCCGTTTATGCCGCAAAAAACGTATACTTCGACACTCTCAAGGGAATCAAAATTTCATCATCATCAGCCATTTGACGCCCACTGCAGGACATAGGCCTCCGTCGTCGTTTATAACCATGAAGGGTTTTGCCATAATCGCCACGCTTGGCAGGCGGGTTGGCGATCGCAGTGTGCGGTTCGAATCTCAGGAAGACGCTGCTGCCCATCTCCTGGTAATTTATTTCCTTAGTCGCCTTCTACGACATAAACGGAAGGAAATGGAGTGACGCTATTCTTAATCCGGCGCCACACGGAAGCAAAATTTATAGGGTATTTTTCGTTGACCTATGAAAGGCAAGTAATACCTACCGTCTTTTACTACAACTAGAGGGAAAAATCTGAAAAGTACACATAAGCAGCCTATATACGTCCCACTGTAGGGCACAGGCCTTCTCTCATGGAGAGAATATGGGCTTAATCACCACACGTGCCCACCGCGAATTTTTGATTTCAAGCACTGAGGTATGTGAATAGCTCACACACTCAGGTTTCCTCACGATGTTTTCCTTCACAGTTACCGAGTGTTGTTGCTGCTATAACTTCACAAATGTAAATAACTTATAATAAAGTCATAGGTACATGCCCGCACTGGGAATCGAACCTGGGTCTCTCCCTTCCGAGTCCAATGTTCTACCCACTAGGCTATCATCGCTCTTAACTATACATTTAACAAACTATGCATTTGTAATTAAATCACAAAAAATATGGTTCCAAATTTGTCCGGAACCCTCGGTCGGCGATTCCGACTATATACGTCCCACTGCAGGGCACAGGCCTTCGCTTGGAGAGAATGGGCTTAATTACCACGCGTGCCCACAGCTAATTGGAAATTTCGAGCGCTGAGGTACGTGAACACCGCAGACACTCAGGTTTCCTCACGATGTTTTCCTTCACATTTTAGAGTAAATATTCATCTCATTGATAACTTGCGACGTAACTGCAAACTGCCAGCTTCAGGTCACCGCACAAATTATAAAACGGTGTTTCATATCGAAAAGGTTAGATCGCTTTTTCTTGAAACCACGCAAAAAGGCTATCAACTTACGGTTCATTCCAGCCTGAATTTAATTTGGAGAGCTTAAAATGAAGTGCTCTCACACAATGGGGAAGATCAAAGAGTGTTCGCAAAAGCGATGTTTCATTTTCGTATCAAAGTATAGGTAAGTAGGTACACTCCATTCCACGAAACGAGCTCCCAAGTGTGAGCCCATGTGAGCCTATGTAGCGGACCGGCTTCGCTTATTATTTCGCTTATCTCTAGCCGCGCGCATTGACCAATGAGATGTATTTTGTTCCCTAGGAGTTCGACTTGTGGAACGGAGTTATAGGTGATCGTATTTAAAGGTAAGATTGAACGGCTCTACTTATGTACTCTAGCTCTTATTTCTATTACACATAGAGTTCAAATACTTAGCTTGAAAAGAGCACAGAGGGGAATTTTAAACAGGTGCAAACACAAACTAATTTAGACGTAATTTTAACCCAATCCTATTGTACACACGAAGTTGGCTTTACAGCTTGGCAAAGTTTTAGTTTTAAGCGAGGATGCTGATGCTGACTTGTTAATAATTAATTTGGCTTTAGCAACTTTGCTTCCAACCCCGACCCAGCATTGTATATTAAATAAATTAAATACAATATAACGATGAATGAAATAATGTTACAGTAAGGGGTAAGGGACGTCCCAGGCGGATATACTTCGACAAAATAGGGGTGTATTAGTAAAGGGCAAGATAAAAAGTACCCAAAACCGGCGTGCGTGCATGCAGCGAATAATGAATGTCGATGAAGCGAAAGAGATCTGTTGGGATCTCCGGGATACATGTTTATGTAAATACCTAGTTTCGTGAAACGCAGCCTAGATATTTTTGAAAAAGCAAAACATGCCATGCCATGTGAATCAATATGATTCATTGATCAGGGAGTGGGAGCTGTCAATTACCGTACTCGTATCTATACTGAAGAAACGGTTTTCTGGTTTTCGTTATTCTAATACGGGTAAACACGCTGTAGAAAGACATTTGCTTTAGGAGTGGGCTTCATCATCGTGCACACTGCGGGTTGGCGATTTCAAGCATCGTGGTATGTGATGTACCTTAGACACTCGGGTTTCCCCGTGGTATTTTCCTTCACAGGTTGCGAGTAGCATAACATAACATAAACTCACGCCTGTATCCCAGAGGGGTAGGCAGAGACCAAGGACTGCCACTTGCTACGATCCTGACAGATCACTTTCGCTTCCTCAACATTCATTAGTCGCGAGTAGCATCATCATCATCATCAGCCCTTTGACGCCCACTGCAGGACATAGGCCTCCCTCGGTTTTTATAACCATGAGGGGTTTTGCCATAATCACCACGCTTGGCAGGCGGGTTGGCGATCGCAGTATGCGGTTGGAATCTCAGGAAGACGCTGCTGCCCGTCTCCTGGTAATTTATTTCCTTAGTCGCCTTCTACGACATCCACGGAAGGAAATGGAGTGACGCGCCTATTCTTAATCCGGCGCCACACGGAATCCGAGTAGCATACAAAGTGTAATTGACTTAAAACGCACTTCCAATAAACTTAAGCAACATTATAAAAGTAGGTAAATATATATTTTTATTCTGACTTCGATGCGGTCGATTTGAGGAAGTTGCGCAATTAGTGAAAAGGATATTAAGAATAAAAATCTTTCAGATAATGGTTGGAAATGCTACTGCATTTTATTAGTACAAATCACTGGACAATTGAATTATGTCATACTTATGTTTTACTTAATTCGTTTGTATTTAGGATTAGAAATTAGTTTGTAGTTAGTTATTTAAGCAGGTGAGTGCTGAAAAACAGCATAGGTAGTAAACAGGCATGTCATGTCTCTGGCGACACGCTGAGCACACACACCTTTTGCTGTCAACTGCAAGTTCTATATTTTGTTTTTCATCATTTGTCAAATTTGCTGTATTGTTACTTACTATTTCAGAGTATTGTATTACAGCATTTGCACATTTTTGTAATAACAATTAATAACAATAATTTACGCAGACAGATAGATAGAATAATATTATTTTCACGCATAAAAACTAAGTGATGCCTTTTGTCGGAAAAGACAATTGATATCACAACTTCCCCAGGTGTCAGCCTAACCCCCGGTTTCTCGTAGCTGTTAATCTACTGTTAACAGCGGTGGTTTTTTTGTATGCACTTTGGTCAATTCCCAATTCCAGTTCCCCAGTCTTAATGCATAAAAAAAATCAACTGTGAAAAATATTGGCTACCGATTTGTACGATTTCAGGGACCTCAGGGAAATCGCGGTGGACCGGAAAGCAATAAAACAAACGTTCTGAAAGCAATAATTTCGATAATTGTTTCTAACCTTGAAGTCGATCGTTGTTCAATGACAAAATTCATCTCAGTGAGTGCGTGCATATTGATTAAGTTCTTAATTAAACTACTTCCGAAAAATTTCCTTACCGAAAATGGACGCCGTTTGGCGCGTCATCCCTGACATGGCACGTCAGGTATACTCAGTCTCTCTTTACCGAAAAGAATAACATACGAAAAAATATATATGTCTGGGGTAAGCGCACACTAAATTTCAGCCACCTTAGGCCGGCAGGACGGCTTCAATAGTCATTTAAAAACAAAACTATTATAACACTGAATAATAATAATAATAGCGGTGGTAGCCTAGTGGGTAGAACATTGGATTCAGAAGCGAGAGACCCAGGTTCGATTCCCAGTGCGGGCATGTACCTATGACTTTGTTCTCTAAGTTATGGACATTTGTGAAGTTATAGTAGCAATAGCACGCTAACGGTGAAGGAAAACATCGTGAGGAAACCTGATTGTCTGAGCTATTCACATATCTCAGCGCTTGACATCGCCAATCCGCGGTGGGCACGCGTCGTGATTAAGCCCATACTCTCCTTCTCTCTCTCTCTCTCTGAGAGGAAGGCCTGTGCCCTACAGTGGGACTTATATAGGCAGCTTTGTTTTATGTTTGTTAACTTCCACACAACACAATCGCTTGTCCTGGTCACTCCAAGATC
Organism: Yponomeuta evonymella; assembly: GCA_963969515.1. Taxonomy (NCBI): domain Eukaryota; kingdom Metazoa; phylum Arthropoda; class Insecta; order Lepidoptera; family Yponomeutidae; genus Yponomeuta; species Yponomeuta evonymella. Next base: position 1,600,340 of record OZ018361.1, on the reverse strand, counting down.
TCTCTTTCTATATTTAGGCGTGGAATATATATTTCCATATCGTAATTTTGGGTATAATTATGTATCTTTTACCAACAAATTAAAGCTAAGCACGATGCAATGTCATCAATGCAACCTGCTGGCATCTTTTCACCCAGCCTTTGCAAAAAAATACTTACATTGTATAACGGCACCAGTTAACAGGTTTTCGGGTGTATCGAAAAGTTTGTAAAATCCGCGCCCAACAGCAGAGCTAGGCAGGAAAATTGGAAAATAAAATTTGCTCCGGAGCACTTCAATCAACTGCGTTACATTTTATTTTGGGTCGGTTTAATTTTTGGGCAAAAACACGAGCGATGCATCTGACAGGTTAAACGGTTAAAATTTAACTAGTGAAATTTGACGAGTGTACGGTGAATAAAGTATATTTTATATACTTGGCATGAGGCAGTTTTGTTTATTTCTACTTCCGCTAACGACATTGACGAGATACCACTTACATTTATTTATATTATTTTAATAGAATATTAATTATTTTACCGTAGTGCTCCATTGAAAACCATGACCACTACTTACGATGTCATTGGTATCTCTTATTGGCTATTCAAAACAAATGTAGTATTTTTTTCATAAATTTAAAGATAATCTTATCACATAAAAAATAATAACGATGTCATGATGAATTTGGTCGTGAGTATTGAAAAGGGTTAGTGGCGATCAAGATGCAATTTATAATGTCAATATCCAATAATCCTGGACAACCGCACAATTTCCACAACCAAACCTGCCTTCTACAATTTGCAATTTATCATCAGAAAGCTGCCATTGAGTCGAAAACCAGAAAGCAACGACCAAGTGGGTTGAAGCCGCAAATAACTTGCAGGCTTTTTGCCAGACATTTAACTTCATTCTCGGTCCCCACTCTCTCGTTAGTTTATTTAACAGTTAGATGGCGTAAGCAATATGGTGTTGCACCTGAGGTTCAGACCGACGTTTACAATCATCATCATCATCAGCCATTTGACGTCCACTGCAGGACAAAAGCCTCCCTCATGGTTTTTAACCATGAAGGGTTTTGCCATAATCGCCACGCTTGGCAGGCGGGTTGGCGATCGCAGTATACGGTTGGAATCTCAGGAAGACGCTGCTGCCCGTCTCCAGGTAATTTATTTCCATAGTCGCCTTCTACGACATCGACGGAAGCAAATGGAGTGACGCTATTCTTGATCCGGCGCCACACGGTTTACAATATGATTACCTAATTGAGGTAGATAATGCTAGGTGGAAAACTAAGGAAGAGAAGAAGAAGAAGGTTTTCCCTTTCCCTCGAAGAACCAAACATCTTCGAGGGAAAGCGAACGCTCTTGCCGTATACGGATGATCCACGACCTAGATAACTTACTGTGTAAGGAGTCAATAGTGAGACACACTACTACTCTGAACGGCATCTAGCCGTTAAGACTAGAGTCTCGGAACGGCTGAGTTGCTCACACCACCAAGAACTCAAGCAGCGTAATAGAGCTGCGAAAGTAATTTCCAAGTGGGTTCCCACACCAAAAGGGACCGAGGGGCAGGCCTTAAGAAGATGGGGAACTGATATCTTCCCCATAGTGGAAGAAACATGCAATGGATCGAGCGAAATGGAAGAACAATGTTAGGATAAGACCCACACCGGGTTGTACTAGCATGAAGTAAGTATGTTGGTTGAAAAGGCAGGTGAAATTCGAACCAAGAGCACGTTGATCCAGTGTGTTACATGTGTCACTTCTCTCAGTGGATTCTGCGTAGAGGCGCTCTCACCGGGCAGCTTCGTGTGCCGCGCGCTGTGTGCTGCGATATTGCCGCGTTGATGAATTGACGTGTTACTTCTCCCAGTTGATTCTGCGTATAGGCCCGCTGACCGCGCTCCGTGTGCTGTGTGCAATGGGCTGCGTAGGCTGCGATATAGCCGCGTTGCTCTAGTCTCTGAACTGACGTGTTACTTCTCCCAGTTAATTCTGCGTAGAGTCCCTCTGACCGGCCAGACCCGTACACCGGGTGCAATTGGCAGCCATATTGAAGCGTTGATCTAGTGTTGCCGAACTGACGTGTTATTTTTCCCAGTGCATTCTGTGTAGAGTCTCTCTGATTGCGCAGCTTCGTGTGCTGTGTGCAATGGGCTGCGATATAGCCATATTGCTCGTGTAGTACCTATATTCCCTCTGACCGGCTCTCTGACCGGCCAGACCCGTGTGCCGTGGGCAATGGGCCGCGATATTGACGCGTTGCTCTCGTGCTCTAGGATTGCCGCAAACTATATGTTACGTGTAGTCAGAGCGACTCTACGCAGCATACTCGTTAAGTCCCTCTCTGATAGCGCAGCTTCGTGTGCCGTGTGCAATGGGCTGCCATATCGATGTGTTGCGGGATTGATATGTTCACGGGTATTCTGCGTACTGGCCCACAGGCCGGCCAGCCCCGTGTTGCTAAACTGACGTTTTACTTTTCCCAGTGGATGCTGCGTAGAGGCCTTCTGAACGGCCAGACCCGTGTACCGTGTGCAATGATCCGAAATATTGACGCGTTGCTCTCGCGCTCTAGTGTTGCCGCCGACTATGTGTTACTTCCCCCAGCCGGTTGTTGACATTTATTAAGGGCTTCATCTCTTCTGTCGGGACTCTTCTGTGACATCTCGAATGTTTTCGAAATTGAGAATTATAAAATACTCATTGGTATAAGCTCGCCTTTGTAAAAATATTTTTAGTGTGCAATAAACTTTTTATTTTTATTTCAATTGTGGGTTTTTGACTGTCGGAAGTGGTTTAATTTTATTTACACTGAAGAAAGGGGTTCTTATTATTTTAATAAAATGTTGATAACAATATGAAATAAGTTCAAAGATCGGTACCCAGTAAGTCTAAATTGTAGAGTAAAATTTTTTGTTACTTACTAAAAATCCCTTATCTTAAAAATAACAATCTATTTACAAATACTCATTGCCGATAGCACTTGTACACTCTAATTTACCCCACAAAGAACTGAATACCAAACCGAGTTACCGAAAATGTTTTACTAAAAATCAGCGCTGAGAGCTCGCTCCCTCAGCACAATGCTTGCCTCTTATGGCAACTAAGACATTTCTGTCCGTTTTGTATGAGGTTTTTTTCTTTTTGTTACCGTCCTGTTTAATTGTTAATTTGTTCCTAAAGTTTGTAATACGTTCTTGATTGCACTCATGGGATCTTGTTAGCTAGGTACTTGCATTATACCATATAGTGCATTATACTTGAGATGATTTAAGGAAAGATTGCAGGTTGGAGTTTTTTTTTCGCTTTTTCTCCATTACATCCCGACACGAACATTGTACATTGACATTCAAGAAACGGTATGTAAATTCTTCAGTTTGAAATAAATTTTTGATTTGATTTCATGTGCCCTGTAGTTTACAATAATATTTTCTTTCCTCTCTATAACTATTGCCTTGACTATTACAGACGTAGATGCTCTATCCAGGAACGGAGGCATCAAACGACCAGCCCGGTATCGGTTTGGTAAGCAATTGGCCGTGAAATTGCCTGCCTGCCACGGCTTTTAGGCAGTCTCGGGCTCGTTAGTTATTTGCGATCTAGGAGCCCGTGGCGCTCTTTCTGGACACCCTGTGTGTGGCCGGATGGAGGAATAACTGGGCCTGGGTTCTGATAATGAATTTTAATTAAAACAAATGATTAAATAGAACAAATAAGTAACTTCCATACAACACAATAACTTGTCATTCAGAAATCAGGTATTCTTCAAGAAAAATTGCAATATGGTTAAAAAAATATTACCCCCGGTTTCTCGAATACTAAAGTCTATTAATCTACTGTTGACAGCTGTTAGATGCTTTCCGTTTGTGCTCTTTGGCCAACTGACGGTTAAACCGTAGATTAGCAAATTATTACCGTACGCGAAACCGCGGGTGGTAATGAAAACAAAAGAAAGTCGAAGTTTTTAGTTTCAGATTTAATACTCTATGTGGAGAAGAAGCTAACAAAGAAACTCCACGTGTATTATTATGACACAACAATTGTATGAACGCGTCGAATTGCTTTTATTATCTTTAAGTGTCAATATGAAATTTATGACAACTTTATGAAAAGTTATGTCAGTTGAAAAGGGCCGCGAATCGCTAAACTACTATAGGTACATTGTTTACTTATTATAAAAAAAAAAAAACAGAAAATGGCAAAAGTAAAACCTATTTTTCTCATCGACACGCTTAGAAGAAGAATGATAAGCAGTCGGGTCGTTGGTTATTTTTTAAATTGTAAGGACCTAATATGCTCCGAATGCTTGCAACGTTTTCAGGATTTACCGTCCCGAAGTATGGCTCTCGAAGTTCACGAAATCCCTCTTGCATGTAGCGGAGTACACAAATCCCCCGCCCCCGCTCATTTAGGTCGTGCATAACGTTATTTACACTGACAGTTCCAAGTTAACAGCACTTCATTTTTGTTACGAAACAGTATATTACGGCGAGTTTAAAGCGGGAGGTAAATGTGCCAGATAGCCAGCCTGCGTATGGTGAATGAAGATGTCTTTATCGGCTTTCTTAGAAGGAACTTGCCCCCCTTTCCAAATTATGTTTTGGTGGAATTAAGATCATCATCATAATTATCTTCAGGCCCTCGATATCCACTGTTGGACAAGGGCCTCTTCAAGCAAGCGCCAGTCGCTTCTGCTTTGCGGTGTTTTTCTCCAGGTCTTCCCTACTGCCTTGTAGATATCGTGAGCTACCTGGCTGGGGGTCGGCCTACACTTCTAAGTCCGGTCCTCGGTTCCCACTCCAGTAGTTTTCGACTCCATCTTTCATCCTCTCTGCGACAAGCATGACCTGTCCATCTCCATTTCAGAGTAGCGCACGCAGCGATGTCGTTTACTTTTGTTCGCGTTCTGATCTCGGCGTTCCGCGTGCGACCTTGGATGGAGATAACGAGCATCGCTCTATTCGGCGCTCTCTGGGCTACCTGAAGTCGATGTCGATTAATGAATTAAGATACGATGAGAAAATGCTTTATTGTACACCGGAAAGAAAAAGAAAGATAAAACATTTACAAAGTTGCATTACATAGTAAAATTAACCTGGAGAAATGCGTGCTTTACGGCAACATTGCGACAAAAACATCATCATCAGCCATTTGACGTCCACTGCAGGGCATAAGACTCCTTCGTGGTTTTCATAATCGCCATGTGTACGGTGCAACCGCACATGTTTTGTCCCTCACCTAACTAGCGCGGAAACAGACTTTAGTTCGCAACTGCCAATCAGCCGCGCCGCGCGTTCTCATTTTTCATCTATCATTTATATCGTTATTCAGTTTAATATAGTGATAGTTTATTAGCAATTGAGTGCTTTCATTTCTCTTTCTGTAAGAGTAGAAAAGGACTCACCTAACTAGCGCGGAAACAGACTTTAGTTCGCAACTGCCAATCAGCCGCGCCGCGCGTTCTCATTTTTCATCTACCATGCTTGGCAGGCGGGTTGGCGATCGCAGTATGCGGTTGGAATCTCAGGAAGACGCTGCTGCCCGTCTCCTGGTAATTGACTTCCTTAGTCGCCTTCTACGACATCCACGGAAGGAAATGGAGTGACGCTATTCTTCATCCGGCGTTACACGGAATATAAGGTGCCGTACAAAAACATAATTAACATTTAATTTATTGCATGTACGGAAAACAACAGCTGATAAAAATACAATTATGAAAGTTAAGAAGAAGAAGAAATACATTTTTATACCAACAAGACACAAAGAAACAAAATAAATCAATAGTACCTAGTTAGTGAGCGAATTACAGGTTTCAACTTAGTGTAAGCGATTTCAAAATTTTCTTTTGTAAAAATTTTTGTTATTGTGCACGAGCGGTCGTAGCGGAGCGATAGAACGCCGGCTTCTCGTTCAAGAGGTCGTGGGTTTGGGCATGTACCTATATGTAATTACCGACTTTGTTTGCTAAGTTACGTATATTTGTGAAGTTATAGTAGCAATCATCATCATTCATAATCAGCCGGTGTCAGTCCACTGCTGGACATAGGCCTCTCCCAAGACACGCCACTGAGCCCGATCTAAGGCTCTTCTTTACCAGTCACTGGCCACCGCTTTGCAAATGTCGTCGCTCCACCTGGTCACAGGGCGTCCTACGCTAGTAGTAGCGGATAATAGTAGCAATACCACTCGCTAACCGCGAAGGAAAATAACATGAGGAAACCTAAGTGTCTGAGGTGTTCACTTATCTCAGCGCTTGAAATTGCCAATCCGCGGTGGGCACGCGTGGTTATTAAGCAGTGGGACAAATATAGGATACATAATTTTTTTTAATTAAAAATATGGAGGCATAGAACCCCTATTTTCAGATGAACTATAAGCATTTCATTACACTCTGTATATCTTTGTACAAATTCCCCAACCTAAACGTCTTCTGTTTTTGTCTAAAGCAAAGCAAAACAAGTTTAGAAGTTACATTTTATTTATGAACGCTCCAGAATCGTGGTCCAACTAAATTGTGATATGTTGTGTGTTTTGAGTTAAATGCTCTTGGAAAATATGCTGCTGCTTTTTCGGCGGTACACGCCGACACAGGAGAATGGGAGTTGTTATTTTTAAAAGAAGGTATCCACAAACACCTACAGAAAAAATAGTTAACTAGAAAATTACCAACAACCCGATTGCTGAGCCTTAACTACTAAGCAGACCAGCAGCTAATATTATACATTGACATTCTGTAAACAAAATTTAAATTCTTGACGTGGAAATACATTTTTGATTTCTGATTTTCAGTTTCAGATTTTAGTTGCGATGAGCTACGCTCAGAAAGAGTCGATCAATTGCGTTCTGTCGAAGCCAACACACTTGTATGCAAATTTCGAGTGGACTGTTTTTGCAAATGGCCTTGTAGCAGACAGACATTTAGCGTTACTGCCTACCTCATCGCGCGAGTCGTTGTGTCGTCAAGCTATGTTAGGAGTATCACTGCATGATCCAATCAGGAATGAGGAGGTCCGCAGAAGAACCCAAGTTACTAAAATAGCTCGAAGAATTGCTTAGTTGAAGTGGCAGTGGGCGGGGCACATAGCTCGGAGAACTGATGGCCGTTGGGGCGGAAGAGTTCTGACTCGGCGACCGCGGACCGGACGACGCACCAGGGCCCCCACCGGTGGTCTAACGACCTGCTTACGATGGCAGGGAGTCGCGGGATGCGGGCGGCACAAGACCGGGAAAGTTGGAAAACCATGAGGGAGGCCTAGGTCATGCAGTGGGCGTCAAATGGCTGATGATGATGACGATGAATAGCACTTCTGCCTCTACAATGGAGAGCACATTGACCTTTAAATGCGTGCATTCTACTTAGCTTAGCATATGAGCGAGATTGCAACCAAAAAGTACGTTGACCTGCTATCGACTGAACATAAAAATTAATCTTAGTTAAAATAATATATAAAATATATAGACACAGCCAACATATGTTAGGTTGAATAGACTACAGTCACATCACAGTATCTAGACTAACACCCAATGACCGGCGTGCAAAAACACTTTACTTACAAAACTAATTATTAATTATCGGGCTTATAAAGTAAAGTGATATATGTTAATGAATTATCAAAAATTTTTAAATGTTACTATAGAAAAAACAGCATTTGAAAAATAAAACCCTTTACAAATTGGAATTCGTGACTTAATTACCTCTTAGCGCATTGAATTACAGACTATAATATAAGTAAATGTGTTTTAAAGTTGAAAGACAGTAGGTGCTTCAAATTACGCTATAATTTGACGCTGGTACAACTTTGTTTCACCGATACCAGGTGTCATAGTCACTTGAACATTTTCCTTCGGCAGCAACATTTTTTGTATAATGTATGTATTTTTTGTATATGTAGCGATAATGTATCTTAAGATAAAATATTGTCGTATCTTCGCCGTTTATGACGAACTTTACGCTATGGAAGAAGGTCTAATGTAAGAAACTAGTCCCGAATGAGTACAATAGGCCCCGGACCGATCCATTCAGCCCAATTCCATTACAGGCACATTGTTACAGCCACAAAGCTCCTAAATGAAGTCGCCACACTGGCTCACACCTTCTAATTAATTTGCTCTCTGCTCACCCCCCTGGCGCGAGGCGTGATGCCTTTGTTCGGAGTTGCTGTGTTGGGGGAAGAAAGAAGGTTAAGTTGCAGCAGGCCCACCTCTGTTCGCTTGCGAAATCGTACTACTATTATAAATCTCACTCTTTGCAAAACTATAATTTAATCTTGTGAATTGCCTCTATTTTTAGGATTCCGTACCCAAAGGATGCCAAACGGGACCCTATTACTAAGACTTCACGTCTATCTGTCTGTCACCCTGCTGTATCTGATGAACCGTGCTAGCTAAGGTGTTGAAATTTTCACAGATGATGTATTTCTGTTGCCGCTATAACAACAAATACTAAAAACCGAATAAATAAAATATTTTAGGGGGCTCACATACGACAATCGCTGTCTCAAGACAGCGCTCGCCATCTAGCGAGCACAATTTTCATGTTTTCGTCTATGTAACCTTCACAGCGCCGATGCCGTGACGTTAAATGTCAATGTTAAGCACTTCTTGTTGATTTCTATAGCTGTTCTCAAATACGATCTTTGTCTAATGTTGTATAGATAATGGTACGGACTCTTCGTACGCGTGTCCGACTCGCATTTGGCCGGTTTTTTTGTTGTTGTTGTAAATACGCCTAAGACATAGGATACATTGAAGTGACGTGTTCATTGTCGCGTGATATTGTCTTTCGTTCTAAAACATCATATTGATAGGATGAGATAATAATATAGATATCGACCTCGTCTTTATGATCAGCAATCCCGGCCCTGTGTGGTCTTTAAGCCCGTCTTCTTTTCTGAGAGATAGAAAGATAAAAAATCTAAGAATGTTATTGACACAGAGCTATTGAGTAGATGAGCCATACCGTCGTCCCTAAGCTTGTAAAACCATTTTATTTGGTTAGACGGCAAGACGGCCGGTGGACTAAGGTAGCCACTGAATGTTGGCCAAGAACGGGTCGACGGTCGGTGGGCCGACCACCAGCCCGGTGGGCCGACGATATTGTGCAGGCGGCTAGGAGTTGGACGATACTGGCAAGGTACCGGATTGGTTGGCGTGAAAGAGAAGAGGCCTAGGCCCAGCAGTGGGCTCTGTTTGTGGGCTGATTAGATGATTGTGCTGCACAAGTCCTCTGTATATATTATTCTGTGTACAAGATGTGCTAAACAAACCGAATGTCATTATTGTTCGGGATTCAATCTCAATTGCTTATTTGTTTAGTTTGTGGGGATTCCCCTAAGTTAAATTATCTCTACAATACTTACTTAACATCGTTGAGAGACCGGAATAACAAAAACAATATCTTCCAACTCAATCACTTGTCCTGGTCCCAAACTAGGATACCCTGTGCTATGGTAACCGGGTAATGACATCACAAACACGTAAACACACGCAGATCGGCGGCCTCTAGTGGGAATAGCACCCACGACCTCTGTTTTATTAGTTAAACAATGTTAACTGCTAGACCAACGAGGCTGTAAAAGCTGTCTCAAACAAGATGGAAATAAAAAATACAAAACACCCTTCTCCTTCTTCGATCCTTTAACTCCTATAGGGGAGCATAGGGCCTCAACCACAGATTTCCACTTCAGACGGTCGGTCGCGGCAGCTTCCAATTCAGGTCAGCTAATGCCGATCGACTTGACCTCTTGGGCTTTAGATCTTTTCCAGTTGATCCTTGGCTGGCCCCTCTTTCGATTCCCCACGGGGGTGTACGTGAGGGCTTGTCTGGTCAGGAATCTCTTATCCCGGCGTAGTGTGAGGCCTATCCAGCGCCATTTTATATCCAGGATTTCTAGATGGACATATATCTGATGGTACTTTTCCAGAAGTCCTCATACTGAATTGTTTGTGGCCAAAATATCCCCAGTATCTGTCTGCGACATTGTCTGGAGCCTGTCTGTCGAACCAGGTCTCGCAGTTCTGTGCTGGCAGCCGTACAAAAGGACCGATTTTACGTTAGGGACAAAGACTCGGATCTTCGTTCGATGCGAGAGTTGCCCTGATCGCCAAAACACCGGACTGAGCATAATTATAAAACAGGCGGGACCAATTTAGGTCGAGTCACAAATTTATTTCGAAGTAAGGAATTTACATCCTTTATGATATATAATATATAATATATTATTAGCTGAGTCAGCAAACGTTGTTTCACCTTGTTATTAAGCCTACGATCTATTCCCAGACCTATCAAATGAACACAAAAAAAGTCATAAAAATCGGTGAAGCCGTTTGGGGGGAGTTCAATAACAAACACTGTGCCACGAGATTTTTATATATTAGATATACCTATATATATCGGTATGATATAACCATATAGGTTATATCATACCGATATATATAGGTATAATAATATTAATAATAATAATAAAGGTATTTGAAGTCCAATGTGGTTTTTACGGAGCTTTTTTTGTAGCATATAGTTCCACTGCGGGGCACAAGCCTTCTCGCAGAGAAAGAGTACAGGCTTAATTACCAGGCGAACCCACCGTGGATTGGCAATTTAAAGCGCTGAGGTGTGTTAACACCTCAGACATTCAAGTTTCCTCACGATGTTTTCTTTCACAGTTAGCAAGTGGTACTGCTGCTAGATATTAACAAATTCATTGGTACATGCCGGGTACATGGAGCTTAACTCAAATCAAGAAACATATTCGCTCACCCGCTAAGTTTCTTATTCAACTGACGCATGCCACTGTCAAAAGTCAGCTGTCAAGTAAAGCTCTAGCGCAAGGATGTTGGGTAAAACGTTCTTGCTCTAGCGGTGACATTTAATCCATTTTCTCTACATTTTCTATTGGACGCTAGAGCGTCCTAGAAATCCTTGAAATTTCGGATAGCTGTACTGCCCGGACTACATTAGAGGCATTAAACAAAGGTGGAAATAGCGGGGCCGAGGTTGCGATAAAACAAACTGAAATAAAAAATAACCAACAACCACAGATGTCTCAATGCTCTGAGCCAACAACCCCAATACTGAGCATATCTACGAAGCAGGACCACTAAATGAGTAATGTTGAATTTGTGTACCGCCTGCTTAGTTGTTAATGCTCATTAGTTGGGTTGTTGATTAATTTTAGGGTTTCGTACCACAAGAGTAACGGACTTAAGGGTATTACTAAGACTCCGCTGACCGTCCGTCCGTCCGTCCGTCTGTCACCAGGCTGTATCTCATGAACCGTGATAGTGAGAAATTTTCGCAGATGGTGTATTTCTATTGCTGTTATAACAACAAATATTAAAAATAGAATAAAATAAATATTTAAAAGGGGTTCCCATACAACAAACATGATTTTTATGCCGTTTTTTGCTGGAGATTAATAGCAGCAACAAGCAGACGCTTGAAAAATTCAAATGTTGTATAGATAATGGTACGAAACCCCTCGTGCGCGACTCGCACTTGGCCGTTTTTTATTTCAGTTAAGTTAACACCAAGATTATACAGTGGCGAGTTTTTCAGTCTTACTAGTAAAAAGTAGATTTCACTAAAACATTTAAGCTGAGACCGGGTTCTGCCACTTGCCACTCACGATCCTGACATACCTTTTTCACTTCATCAACGTTCATAAGTCGTTGCATGCACGCACGCTTTCGGCAACAATGGGGATGGCAACTCGAAACTAATTACAGATGGCGCCACTGAGATTTTCCCCGACAATGTTTGTTTTGTTTTATAAGTGTTGCTTATTTTCGGATTTTTTCACGGAAAGTCAACATAAAAACGTCATGAAATGCTTTTCACTAAACAAGGGAAAGCTATAGTTTGTACCAAAACTGAAAAAGCAAAGTTTTGTATACCGAAAAAGGAATACAGACTGTAATATATTACAAAGGTAACCACAAAAATATATTTTAAACATTTCTTGCAGAAATAATCGCATACCTTTAATTAAATACCTCTTTACTATTGATTATTAAGTGTAGAATGTTAAATTTACTTCAGAAAATTACTCAGAAACATCGAAAATCGTTGTAAGATTATCCACACTATGTACCATGTAAACTTACTCATAAAATCATACTGTTTCTACATGAACTCTCTTAATTTTATTCTAGTTTGGAGACGAAGCAGCTTTATGAGCGTAAAATGATGCTGCGGGACTACAACTTGAAGGTTTCTATCACCAACAACTAAATTGTCTTACCAGAAGTATTGATATCTGTGTTCAATGCTATGGGCTGGCTCTGGGTAATTAAGTGCTGCTGCCTATTTTGAGATAGGTACGGGCTTAGGCCCAAAGAAATGCGGGTTACAATGTATGATTATGATTTAATTAAATAAAACTGGTGTTTACATGTAATCAGGAACATTGTTTTACTTCACGTACAATTGCAGCAATAATAGCTGGCTTTAAATTTGCTAAATGGGTTGAATTATTGATATCAAGGGTTGCATTTATCGTTTTAGTTAGCTTTTAGGTTTAACAGTCTAGGTACCTAAACACTGCCTCCGTTTTTAACGAGTGTGAAAGATGCGGACCTGAAAACTAACAAGAATGATAAAACATAACTTAAACAATGATTCTGAATGTATTTCATTACTATTATTTGTATTTACCTGCATAGAAATATTTTTTTGGTATTTGTTTACGAGAATTATATCCTATAAACTTCTGGATAATCGATTTACTTCCTCCAAATGGTTTAGGAGCTACAGTTTTTCTATTGCAATCTGAGCAGTAGATAGACACTACACATATCTCTGGGGTTTATGTAATTACAATAAATATTGTGCTTTTCCCATACAAATAGTCAAGAAAAAGGGACATCCTCCATTTTGAATTTTTTGACAGTTGCCACCCTCATTATAGCATAACTTCGAGATGGACGCTTAGCAATCATCGAGAACTTATTTAAGTGTATTTTCACCTGATGCACAGATAGACCACCGATTTATGGCAAAATTTGAGGCAAAAAACCAAATTGTATATGTGGTTTGAGAAGTCTCTACATTATCTTACCTGGGCCCATGGGGGCCTCTAATGTCTCACACAATTTTCTAAGACGTTTTAAGATTGCTGCGTTAAGGCCAGCTACGCTAATGTCTAATGCCCAAGATTGCGATATTTTTTGGCGTTTCCTTTCAACTGCTATTTTGTATTTTTTAAGATATTGAAACCATTTTTCAACTTCAATGTAGTCCCGGCATAAGAGAATTCATGTGTCGGCGTCAGTCGGAGTTACGGATAGATGTGAGGTCCTTTTTAGGCTTGAATTTGTAATACGTGCCAGTGCCGAAGTGAAATTGGATTTCATCACTCTGTATGCTTTATTGTAGGCCAATAAAAAACATCCTACATGTGAGTAAACTGGTTTACTAATGTATTGCCAAAAATCGTTTCCCAAAGTATTACTTCCCAAACTATTTTCCGCAAATTATCACTTGGCAAAAAAACATTTCTCAAAACAACTTAAAGCAAATAAACAGTTAGCAAAAGTTATTATGGCAAGTTATTGTTTACCAAATAAATACTTGGTCAAAATTCATTTTACCAAGCATTATTCAAGTTTATTAGTGACATATTTTTTTCGCTTTTATATAAAAAAAAAGAACTAACACCCGAAGTTTCAGGATGGACTTCGGATGGAGGAACTTCGAACCTATTTTTGCTTATGTGTACTGACCTAACCAAAATATGCACCAAGTTTATTTGCTATATAACACTTGCCAAAATAAAACGTTAGCATAATAAACGTTTGTCTTAATAAAACTTGACGCAGTAAAATTATGCGAAATGATAATTTGACCAAATGAATAAAATGCGAAATGAAAACTTGCTAAAGTTTAATTTGGGAAATGAAACTGATGCCATAAGTTTATTGGGAAGTAAAATTTGGCGAAAAATACTTTGGCTAAACGGCGGTATCCCGAGTAAACTGGCGCTAAAAATGTATAAAATAAGAATGAGTAGGGATATAAATTCCCCCTATCTTAGAAAAAAGTTTCGCTTTCCAAAAATATACATTCAAAAACAACTCATTCATTTTATTGAAATGACTGGTCAAGTGTAGCTAAAACAACACCTTCATATACTTGTGGAAAGCATAATAAGTTGTTTGAAGCTATCTTTTTGGCCGCTATCTTCCGAATTCTTTAAAAATGCATCGTAGTTCAATGACAACTGCACGATAGCGCCGATTTAATCAAGTCTTCGAGCGCACACGCATCAAACCTTCTAGGCATCAATCGTTTGATAATATGCGTCAAGAGACCCGGCATTGGACTATAATGCACTAAAAGAAGCCTTGTTAAATATTACTATAATTACCTGTGTATCTACACCATTGGGAAAGTAAGGTCGGGGTAATACAAAGCGCCCTACCCAACATCCGGAGTTAAATGCCGTTTTCGCGCTAAGCCCCGCGCGGAACTACGGACCTCCGGATCCGCACCCTGGCCCCTCCGGTCGCACAGAGTATTGGCACAAACAGAAGTCCTACTCCCAAGATCTTTGTTAGGAAGCTGGGGTGAGTGACCGTGGGCTTGACTGTTCCTCTGGTGCGTATCTCAGCCAAAGGATCTCTTTGGCGGTGCAGCGTAGAATGAAAAAATAAACGTGTTAAAATAAATTTTGTTTTTATTACTAAGTAGTGTCAAACCTGCCATTTGTTCTGAATTTTCCTTAGTAGTTTGAAAGTGATGTGATTGATCTGTACTTCTGTACATCCCAACGACATTACCGAGCCGCGGATATGGGAATATGCCGCCAGAGGCAATAATAAATTACTGCCTCACTTACGGAAACAGCTGATTTTAGGGTGCCTTGTGTGTGCCTCGAATACCAAAGCAAGGGGTAACCGAAAGCAGGTCAGGTTTATTTGTTTTTGTCTAAACGTTTGGGCTCTGTGATGGGCTTAATGCTGTTCTTACGTGTGGCATTCAGTTTAGCTCGCACACTGTAATATTTATTTTTAATAAATGTAGTCTAAGGACTTGTAAGATAGTAAAACACATGATTTTTGTAATCGTATACGTTTTTGATTGAGAAGTTGTGTAACAAAGATTATTAGTTTGGAAACGACTTTCCTTTAGCAGTAACAGAAAGCAAAAATATATCTTAAATGTCCATAATTTTATTATCAAGCAAAGTCTCTGACCACATTTGCCAAAAGTAAAAAAAAATAATTAGAGTGTGTGAGCGAGACGGCATGCCAGATGTGACAGCAACCCTAAGGGAGCCGGCGCAAACGCAGCTAGGACTGTTTTTGGCTAGTCCGAGGTCGATGAACCTAGGTTCTCGGTCGTGGGTCCTAAAAATCACTAATAACATTATTGAGAGATTTTTGCACACTTTTTGCAAATACGATCTGTAAAAAAAGATTTTTTTTCTACCTTGGTGACGCCATTTTTATTTTTATTGTTTTTTTTTTTTCAACTGTTACTTTATGGAGCCCCTTAATGGAAGTAACGAACAGTTTGTGCTGTACTTCTCAGATTATGACCATCGCGGCGCGTCGTGCCCTGCGTGCCGTAACACCTGCACTCAGGAGAACCTGATGACGGCAAGGGGTAGTTAACGCAGTCCGCGTCGCAAGCATGAAAGTAAGATGGGAAGAAATGTAATTTATTGTAATAATCTACATCTGTAATAATAACACGTCACATCAAAGGAATCGTGTGAATAATATATCGATCCGCGTCAATCCAAGCATGTTGATGCAATCTCATATTATCTCTTTCTATATATATCTCTCTCTCTTTCTATCTCTTTCTCTTTCTGTAGCCTGTGCCCAGCAGTTGCACCTAAGTTTTTTATTATAATGGCCGATCACGCACTGCAAGCCACGAATTTAATACAACTGAAGAATATTGAAAGATAAATATTCTATCTTATAAAAACCTATTTATCTTATGTTGGAAGCTCTGCCCGCAGCCGCCAAGGCCTTCAGCCCATTTCCCGAATTTAAATCACCCTTTTGTTCGCCGCAAATTCTGACGACATGAAACCGAATTACGCGACGCGCATCGGCGTCTCAAAAATGCACCCCTTTCAGCGGAATCTCATCTTGTGTTAATAAAAACATCGTCTCCAGGCGTTGTGCGATCCGCTGCTGACGTAATCAAGGGACAAGCAGAGGCGGGCGTTCTCCTCCGGATAAATTAAATTAAGATTGTTTGAGAAAAAAGCTAAGTAAAATAAGAAAAAAGGAAATAGTCTTAATTATTAAAGTTGAGTCGATTTGCCACCTTTTTTTCCATTACTGATCACAATCAGTCAGCAACTACCCAGTTACAGATCGTTACTTTTATACTGGAAAAAATCATACCACAATTTCCGCACGAACAAAGTCGTGGGCAACAGCTAATACGTCATATCATATCAAGGCCTTCGTTGTCACTTTGTATTTGTAGCAAACTTTGTGGAAAGGAATCTCCCATCTCCCAGCACCGGTTCATTGTGAGTCGCGGACAGAGACGTAACGATAAGTAAAATTGTCAGAAGCCAGCCGGGACGGGATCCGAGGCTCGTCATCAGCGTATAGTCTGTTTGGTCGAAGGTGAAGTTGTGATTTTGAGGTCAGAAGAAGCTTATCAGGGTAAGAGGCGTGGCCTCAACCGCGTAGCGGAGAAGCTAAAGGCTCCGCCCGCACCTGCAGAAGACCCGACGACGAAGATGTCTATAAAACCCACAAAGCAAGAGTTGTTATAAAACAAAAACTCTAATTTGGGGTGTTTCAGGAATTGCGCATTTCAGAAAACCTAAAGTTCACTATAAACACAGAGTGACTACGAAGGCCTTTCTATGATATTTCTATGATATGACGTACTATTTATTATCTTTCACCTGGTCGTGCAATAAAGTGTTCTCTATCTATCTAGATCTAATAGGGAACACTGACCATGATTGTACAAAAATGTATATTATTATTATTATTATTTGTTAATCCTGCTTTCTTGCTTCTTTTGCCATACCCAAGTCTCGCTAGCATACATAAGTGTTGGGACCAGCACTCCATTATGGATAGCCAATCTAGCACTTTTGGAGATGTTTTGGCCACTCACAAAGGAGTGCAATGCACCGTTTACACAATTTCCTGCTTTTACTCTTCTTTCTATATCACCTTCACACTTTCCATCCCTGGTAAAGAGGCTCCCCAAATAGACAAATTCTTTCACGTGTTCCACCCTTTCACCTCTAATCCTTATCTTGCACTCAGTTATTTCATCATCTTTTTCGAACACCATTACTTTTGTCTTACTCACATTAATGTTCATTCCTTTCCTTTTAAACGCCTCATCCATTACTGCTACTTGTGTCTGCAGGTCTTCAACCGAAGATGCGAACAAAACCTGATCATCGGCGTATAACAAGCATTTGACCAATAGCTCACCCATACTTATCCCAAAGTCATTCTCTTTCAAATCAGTCAGGCAACTGTCCATGAATAAGTTTATAGGGAAGAGCGGGTGATGGTGCTCTTCCACTATAAAGGGAAATTTCCCGCCAGGCAGATCGTATGCCTGGGGACGGCCGGTCCGACTGATGTTCGTCGGATGTTATATTTATGGTATGGCATGTGAAACATTTTGCTTGCGCGATGTAGGAATGTTGGAGTTTATAGTGCGCGCGCAGAGTTGACATGTGCTCGCCACATCACTCCCCTTCAAGACCGTAGCTACGCATAGCTAGGTCTGATAGGAATCGAAGTCTGTGCTCTAAAGCCTGCAAGTGCCAGGAGGCGCTGAGTCAGTGAGTCGACTAGCGGTTTAGGGTGTTCGGTGACTAACAGTCACTTCACCGGCGACAGTACCATGGGGACCGCGCATGTGGTAGGAACCGGTAAAGGCTGCTGTACCACTGGCAATGTGCGCTGTTGTTGTGTGGCTGCCGTGCCGAGGGGTTGGGGGAGATCACCATCAGTACCAGTAGTCGGTGCGTTGACTGTAGTGGAAGGTGAGAGGGAAGAGGATGCTGGCCTTGCTTTGAGACTGAGAGCGCTGCGAGAGCGAAGGAAGGTTGACATTGTTCTGTCGAGGGTCACCAATATAGGGAAGAGCGGGTGATCGTGTTCTTCCACTATAAAGGGAAATTTCCCGCCAGGCAGATCGTATGCCTGGGGAGGGCCGGTCCGACTAATGTTCGTCGGACGTTGTATTTATGGTATATCATGTGAAACATTTTGCTTGTGCGATGCAGGAATGTTGGAGTTTATAGTGCGCGCGCAGAGTTGACATGTGCTCGCCACAAGTTGAACAACCAGGGGGAGGCGACACATCCTTGTCTCACACCCCTGCGGATGCTAAACCTGTCAGTATACGCCCCATTAATTCTAACGCAAGCACTGGAGTCTTCATAGAGAGTTGTGTTCTTATTTTACCACTAGCAGTGCCCGCGACTACGTTCACGTCGTTAACGGATTGGCCTGTAGCCTCTACAAGTCAGTCCTCCCTGAAGGTCCATTCTAAATACTGGTGACAGAATTTTTTAATTCGGATAAGTACTTTCGGAGGTTACCCCCTACATAAAAAGTTTTCCTCTTTATGGCATTACTATAGATAGTATAGATAATTGAAAACGTTAGAATGTGGGAGCGAGAAGGGAAGCCCAGAGCCTCAGCCACCAGTGTTCGGAACAGCATCTGTTATTGTTTACACTTCCGTCTGCGTTTGGCTGAACAGAGTATAACTAAAGAGCCCACAGCCGGCAGCCCCCAGTGAATAGCTCATTTCCGAACGATGCCTTCGGTAACCACCTTCATCGTCCTTCCTCTGTCGGAGGCTTTCAAATTGCAATTTTGCATACAATACCTACCTCTAACCACCTCGCCGTTTCAGCCTTAGCTTATTTTTATGAAGCCTATACGATTCCGTCTAATATTTTTCTTCTTTTTGGCAGATGGATGTTAAAGTTTGGAAGTGGTGCGGCTGGCTGCAAACACGTTTATTATTTTTGTTTGACCTCTTTTCTTATCATGTGTGACTGATGGCACACATTTTTTTTTATTTTGACCTCTTTTCTTAACATGTTCTTTTTCTTGCCACAGATTAGTTTTTCTACGCGAACCATTTTCTAATGAACGACTTCTTTTTTCTCTGATATTAAAAGACAAGTTATTTTCATTTTAATGATTTTTCACAGTGTATCCAGATTTTAAAGTATGTTAAGTACTGTTTATTAGTTCGCGTTTTTACCTTTTTTCTCAAGTGCCTATAAATTCCAGTGAATTGTGTACCTACTAGCCAGCGCCTGGCTATGAATGAAAAAAACTTTGTCATCCCCCCATCTCGGAAAGAGTATTTTTGCTCTTCGATATCTGAGTGCAAAAGCCGTTTTTATCCGCTAGAGGATAAAGTAAATTGAATTTAGAAAACCGAGTGCACTAAGTTTGTAAATTCAAAACATCATTAAACCTATTTACTTCTACCTTTGTGGTGCCGAATTTATCATAATACATTTTTTTATTTCTTATAAACTCAGACTCGGAACCTCCTTTGTGTTTTTTTGCATTTAGTAATTTCCTCGCTGAGGTGGGATGAAAAGTTACGTGTTGCACTCGAGTGCAAAGATTTTTCACCTCGTGCTCTTTTGTTTCCCACGCTAACGCTCAGGATTCTAATTTTTGAAACCTTCGCTTGCTCTGTCATCAAAAATGAGCACGCGGTTAAAAAGCAACTTTGCACTCTTGTATAACAAATAACTATTGGTTGGCACTTTAGCGCTGATTGCCGTAAAAAGAGAGGCGGCGAGGAACCATTCATAGCAAAACTCGGAAAAAAAACTCAACTTTTCCTCTCTGCCATGTGACTAATCAAAGGATTATGAAAAAATACATACGCGATTATGGCAAAACCCCTCATGGTTATGAAAACCATGCAGGAGGCCTATGTCCTGCAGTGGGCGTAAAATAGTATCATCAACTATCATAAGCAGCCTATATACGTCCCACTGTAGGGCACAGGCCAGTCTCAGGGGGAGAGTGTGGGCTTAATCACCACGCGTATCACCGCGGATTGGCGATTTCAAGCGCTGAGGTATATGAATAGCTCAGACACTCAGGTTTCCTCACGCTGTTTTCCTTCACAGTTAGCGAGTGGTATTGCTACTATAACTTCACAAATGTACATTACTTAAAAAAACCAAGTCATAGGTATATGCCCGCACTTTGGATCGAACCTGGGTCTCTCGCTTCCGAGTCCGATGTTCTACCACCGCACCTTCATTATCAACTATAATAAAGTTAAATAAAATTAACTATAAAAATTTCTTTTCGCGAAGTTTGCTATGAAGATTTTCTCAGGCGTACCTATTTTTGTTTTTCAACTAATTCTTTGACATCTATTCGGCCCACAGAATTTTCTCTGTTCTGTGATTCGGCCTATCAAATTGCTCTCAGAGCGTGTCTAAAGTCTTTGAATCTTAAAGTAACTCACCCAGTCAACGTAACTATAATTGTATCTTTTCTTTTGTCATTGCTGTTTCTGTAACATTTTTTTCGATATACAATAAAGAATATTCTTATCTCATCTATAAAAGTAGGTTACTTTTCTCGTGGAGAAATTGCACTAAAAATAGTTTTAATATAATCGGAGAGACCATGTTAAACGATAAATAAACGTTAATATGAAACATTAATGAAAATTAATAGTTAGACAGTTGAATTTTTCAGATGATGTATTTCTGTTGCCGCTACAACAATAAATACTAAAAACGGAATAAAATAAATATTTAAGGGGGCCATACAACAAACGTGATGTTTTTGCCGTCGTTTTATGCTCGATATTAATAACGGCAACAGGTAGACGCTTGAAATATTCAAATGTTGTATAGATAATGGTATCGAAAAGTCAATATAGTCACGTGGTACAAAAACGCTCCATACAAATCGGACTCAAACTATGACGTCACGACTTACATCTGACGCCTTATAATGTATGAAGCGTTTATCAAAATTTGAGATATTTTACGAGATACTTACCTAATGTTTTTATGCATGCACAGTTTACAATATACTAATGTAGTAATGTATAAATAAAATGTGTTTTTGTTATTTTATTTTTAAATTTTCCTAAGTTTTCATGTGATTTCTATGGTATAAAAGCAATATCACTCCAATCTAAGCCAGACGCAAGATCCTCATTATATGAGTTTCAGTGCATTCAACTTGAAATAATATTAGAAATTGTGAAATTAAGTAATTTAGTTTATCTAATGAACAATCGTGATAAATGGGCTGTTAAATGTGTAATTAGGAATTTTAAAATTTTTATGTATGTCTACCAGTGATAGTTAAAAACATAGATGTCTATCTAGCGCTAAAAATGACCCCACATTCAATTGTGGGACGCCGGCGGGGCTTGTCAATCGTGTTACCAATCGGAGCGAGTTCAGTATTACCCGTCAAAATATCTACGCACCTGCCATCGTCAGACCACGATCTTGCGACGTGCATAGATATTTTGATGGGCTACATCAATGGTATTACGTTGTTGTATACAACCAATCATTAGATAGGCGGCGTAGTAAACCCAATTACATCAGGGCCATATTACACTAGACGAAGTACAGTCGTGGTGTAACAAATACCCTGATACCTCGGAAAATTGGGGGTTTCCCTCGTTAGTACGAATAACTTTTGCCATGGGAAAAATTTTGAAATGGCCATAAAAATATCAGCTTCTTATTATTTTGAATGCCGCACGCACTGTGTAGGTTAAGGGTGATTTTGCAACAAAAATGTAAAGGTTGTACAGCTCTCGACTGTACACACGCTGAAATCTCGAACATGACGCTGAATTGAACTATGTGTCTTTGTTATATCAGCTCCAAATAAAATGTGAAACTAGATCTGTTCTCGTGTGTGCGCGAAAACATTTTCTTGTAAAAGTCCTTTGGCGAAGAAATCAATATCGCAAACCAGGAACGTATTAAGGTCTACTTTTTAAACTGCGTAATTTACGATTTCTTCTAAACAATGATATCCCTACTTAAGTTTAAGGTTTTATAAACAAACAAATACAGTAATATGTCCATTTGAACAATGTCGCATAATGAATGAGTATGTGTTCCTACTCAATTTTTATTAGTATATAATACAGGCCATTTTTTGTAAAGTGGCGTCCGACTTGGTGATTTCTATAAACACGAGACTCCTAAGTAAATTCACAATCTTTAATAATGAAGTCATTGTTGCATGCTGGGATCAACCTCAAGACCTCTCGAATTTTAGGAAAACGTTCTATCAATGCTGCGCCTATTTTCCGCCTTTTTATTATTTGTAAAAAAATCCGGTATATTCCATATAAAGTTCTGGATGCGAACCTGCGTCCAATCGTTTGGGCTGTTTGATGTCTGTAAAGTAAGCCTTTCTGCTTAGTCGAACGTTAATTGAATAATTTGCTCGGCTTTTGTTGATAGGACTGTTCTTTGATTCTAAAGACGGACTGATTGTTAAGATAGTCTTGCAAAAGTTAATACATCCTTTATAAAGTTCTACAACAAGATTCCTAAAGATATATTAAAGGATAACTTCCAACGGGCTTAAAAAATGTGTTAAGCACACATTGCATTTTTATGTACAACAAAGTGTTCTCTATCTATCTATCTTACTATAACACCAAGGATTATTTAGAAGACAAAGATGTTTGGTGTTCAAGGAGACAAAAGAAAAGACAAAGACGGAAGCATGTACACTTAGCAAACGAACTCTAAGATCACCAAGATACAGGTTCGACTAGTCGATCGCAGACCAACTGGCGCAAGAAGAAAACGCGTTATATAGTAAAGTAACCTTTGTAAAATTCTTCATTCTAATGTTTTCTCTGCAATCTGCCGCCCATTGTACTTTTTCATTGTAACTTTCATATTTTATGTCTCGCTTCTTGTGTGCAATAAAGAATATTTTTATCTTATCTTATCTTTAGGTAAATAAAATAATTTTGTTTTTGTTTTGTTAAACAGTAGATTAATGTTAATAGTATTTAGGCGACGCTTGTATCTAGTGTTTAACACAATCATGATTCATATTTTTTAAGTTGAAAACTCTGATAATTAAGTTAAACCTTTTTTGTAAAGAATAAATGTAGAGTTTCTTTATGAGCTTCGTCTCCAAATAATCTAACTAACGTCCCCAAAAAGCTAACAACTTTGACGTTCATTAAGTAAAAATATACTTCTAATTAATAAAAAAATTGTGCGACGGTGCGGGCGGCGGAGGCGTGTTACACAGCAGCGGGCGAACGGGCAGTGGACTGTATTTCGTACGAGGTGCCCGCCGCTCGTGTGGATGTGCCGTCGCTGCTGCACAAGATGTACTGGGATTGTCAAGATGCCTTCTATTACATAGTAAACGGGTCTAACAGCGATTATTTATTAGGTAAAATTTAATTACCTCAGATTCCGTTGATGTTCATTCTGTTGTAGCGCCACGCAGGAGACTGTAGCGTGGCGGCACGAACTTGGTTCTGGGTCTCGATCTGGGTTGTTGTTCTGGGTTTCAATCCTGCTCGGATTTCGGAGACTGAAACTAAAAAAACTACGTCCGTATTGAATTTTACGCAACAGCGAGCCCAAAAACTTTGTGTTATTTGCTGGAAATATACGATACGCTGTTAAACGATATAGCATGGTAACAAAATCTTGTGGTATAATCACAGATATTTCTGAGGGTATAATGCTTGATAAACAATTTGAACAAAAAAATTGTGATGGACCTGCAGGAGCAAATTTTTTTTAAATATTTTTTTTTAATTTGACTAAACTGACTAATTTGTCTTAGGTGTTTAAAAATGTTCACGTAATTTTATAATGTATGGTGTGCAATATAGAATATTAATCTAATCTAATCTAAAGTCCGAAGAGTTGTGTGGAAGTCACTTCCCGCTAATAAGACCCATGCGAAGTCAAAGTTCTCGAATGGAGACCACATAATAATATCGGCAAGCGCAGCGTAGGACGACCAGCCACAAGATGGACAGATTACCTCATCCAATTGGCAGGAAGGCGCTGGATACAGGCCGCTTCGAACCGGTCTTTTTGGAAATCCATGGAGGAGGCCTATGTCCAGCAGTGGACTTCTTGTGGCTGAATGATGATGATGATGATGAAGTCAAAGATATTTCTTCAAGTTATTTGTCGGGCATTATAAACGTATATAAAACTGTAAAAAAATGGCCAGTACCTAGGTGTTGTAAAAACAAGTCCCTTTCTCACTTAAAATACAACAAACAAACGTATCACCCACCCGCCGTGAACCTAAACGGGTAAAGTACGGACTGGGGGTACTTATTATTTGCTACACAAGTACAGTCAGCAAGAGACCCTCGATTTTTTTTTGTATGCAAGAAGAAGAAGAGAAAGACGTTTATTATACCAACAAGATACATCACAGAAACAAAATAAGCAGATAAGTAACATAATATGCACAACAACAGAAAGAAAACTAAATACACAACAGACAAAACGAATCAATAAAACAGGACCATAGATGTAGCCTGTGGTGTATCTACGTTGCCACAAAAGGCAGCTGACTCAGCAAAAAAACATGTGATAAAAGAGAGCAAAATACCCGGTTTCTCGTATGCTTAAAATGGGTCAATCTACTGTCAGTAGCTCTCAGGCTGTAAACAGTAGATTTTTAGTGTTAGCTTGTTAGTGTACCATAAACTGGAGGATAACGACATAACAAACGGTTCTTCGGCAAAAGTCACAAGCCCACTTGCTCAGCTTCGAATCTTAGACAAATTGTCAATTCAGTAGATAGATAAACAGACAACATTATGTAGTTCAACTAAGTTCAATAAAAAATTCTTTATTGCACAAAAAGGTTTGTACAAACACTAATAAGTATTTGTGGTTGGTTCTTACATGATTTCTGATACGGTTTATGAAAAAATCCTGAGGTTATGGTTTGCTACAGTCGGTGTCAACTTTTCGTTTCCATCGATTGAAGACTCCTGTCTTTGGGTACGGAAAATGGGATAAAAACATTTTTTACTTTACACCAGGAAAAAAGACAAAATATTTACAAAGACACAAAACAATTGGCGTGTTATTGCTAACAGCAATTTCTTCCAGAGAGCCTTATATCTATCTATCTAATCAGCCCATCAACAGAGCCCACTGTTGGGCGTAGGCCTCTTCTCTTTCACGGCAACCCATCCGGTCCCTTGCCAGTCTCGTCCAATGTTTCCAAGCCGATTTTACAGAGCCTTACGGAATAAAATTTTGTCGCATCCGTCTTCGAATAAATCAGGATGTGCGTTCAACCCTAGGTGATGCTATATAGTGTACTAGCTGTCCCGGCGAACTTCGTACCGCTACAGAATCCCGTAGCGATTATGTGGCCATGTAATCCTATGACCCAGACACAGATGTGCAATAGTAGATTGTGTCTCAAGGGAGCAAAATGATGTATTTACGGCGAGGGCGGCATATTGAATTCTGAGTGAAGCGAAAGATTCTACAATAGAATCCCGAGCGTAGCGAGGGATTCTAAAGTAGAATCTTGAGCGTAGCGAGGGATTCAAGTGTTTACGCCCAAGACGGAAATAATTTTGCTACCGAGTGACACATACTGCTTTTCACACCTGCTATAAGGAAAATTTAAATCAAACACAATTAAGATATCGAAAGAAGTTTATGATCGATTGCAACAAAATAAAAATCGAATTGAATTACATTTTGTGAAAATCTGCACACGGATCATGCTGAGGGCAATAAAAAAAAAAACTAGAATATCAGGGATGAAAAGTACAACTTTGATCCCTCATTTGAGGGAATCAAGGGATCTTTTCTGAATAGCAGGTGTGAAAAGTAAATTTTTTATAAGGGTCATTTTCGAAGGGCAGATTAGGAAATTAAAAAAAAAAGTTTTGCAAAACTTACTGTATCATATATCAATTGAAAGGGCTCTTTATGACGGTATCCAATTGATATATTTTTGTAAAATTAATAGTTTTGATTTTATTCACGAAAGAAGACAAAAATCTACCATTCCCCGCCTGATCTCCGAAACTACGGAAATCCTATAAGAATAGAAATACCAAAATTTTGAAAAAAATACAAGAAGGTCATTGCTTGTAGATTAAAAGAAAACCTATCAATTGAAAATAAAGTGGTAAACCCAATACGTCCACTTACGGAAAATAGTTCACTAAAACACCACCAGATAGAGCTAGTAGTAGTTAACTCGCGTCTTGAATAAAAACATTTTACTTTGGCATTGTAAAGAAGCCTCTCCACACGAGTTCAACTCGCACTTGGCCGGTTTCAGATTAAATGGGGACTTTGTTGTAACCTATAAAACAAGTTCAACTATGCAGACAAACAAGGTATTTTGGTACAACTGACTGTACATACGTGTGGCCTGTATGCCTACCCTTTTATCCCACTCCGGATGTAGGCTCCGGTAAAAAATTCAGGCTCCAAAAAAAGGACCGCGCGAAGCGGCAAATGGCGGCAAATCCGGAATTAAACTTTTACCGGACAACAACGGAGCCTGGATGTTATGGGAAACATCTTTACGCTGTTTTCTTTAAGCCTGGGAATGGAAAGATTACGAGGTGTAAACAGAACAGTGAAACCTTTTTAACCGACTTCAAAGAAGGAGAAGGTTTTGAGTTCGTCTACATTCGTCTATGTTCGTCCTTACGTATGAAATTGACGTTTTGTGGATCAGGCCACTTTGAGCTCAAATAACTCACGTTTGGTTTGAAATTCCACATTCAATTCAATTTTCACATTCAAGTTTTTTTAAATGTGTTCCGAATTTAGTGATTCATTTATTTTTGCGCCATTTAAGTTTTCTTTGTCATCGTTCTGTAATGTTCACAACATGAAAAACTTTAAATATCGCGTTATTTACGAGTTGCATCGTGGTACCAGCGTTGGAGAAACAGCTGGAACGATTATTTACGTGTATGTGGAAGATACTGTAAAAGGAAACGCGGTACGTTCTGGAAATTTTCACCTATAGCGGATTGGAGCTGAGAACATCTCCAATTTAAACGTGGCTAGCTAGAACTACAATATCATGAGAGTTGCCACTAGTGATGTGGTAGTTCTGAATAGCTGTGAATAGTTGTAAGTTTGTACAGTATAACAAACTTATAACATATACATACATACATAAACTCACGCCTGTATCTCAGAGGGGTAGGCAAAGACCAGGGACTGCCACTTGCCACGATCCATCCTGACAGATCACTTTCGCTTCCTCAACATTCATTTGTCGTAGCATGCACGCCGGTTTTTTAGAATTAAGAAAGGAATGTTGCGTTGCTTTGAACACGTGGAGAGTTTGAAGCAAGAAAGATTAACGGCACAAACATATCGAGCGAACGTGGGTGGAAGAGCCAGTAAGGAACGTCCCAGGCGATGTTGTAGCAAAGGGCAAGATAAAATGTACCCGAAAGAAACTTATAAGATTCTTAATATTCGCAATAAAAAACTATTTCGATGCAAACATACTGTCAATCATGTAACTAGCATAGACAAACGTTTTAACGGATCAAAGCCCTTTCCCGTATAATCCGTCCATACATAACCTAGTCGGCCATAAAACGGAACACCCATTAGGTTTGTAGGCCGTGCACTAGCATCCCTACCAAATACGGACAGGAAACTTTGTCCGTTTGTTTGTAAACCGATAAGGCGGGACTAGCGATGGGCGACTCGAGTCAATTTACTCGAGTTACTCGAGTTGGGCTGCCAGCGAGTAAACTCGAGTTAGAAATTCCGTCAACCGAGTTGACTCGGCGGGTGTGCGCGAGCGAGTTGACTCGCGAGTGTGGCTGAGTGAGTCTGTACTATGCGACCGAGCTGTGTATCAGAGTGAGAACGGTACAACATGCAACTCGAGCTACAGTATCAACGTGGCTGTGGATACATAAAGGATGAAACAAACCAACGCGGTGGGGGTCCTTACATACCCATTTACTGCAGAACTATTTATATGGACGGCCACCACCACCACGTTGGTGTGTCAGGTCCGACCGACTCGCGCAACAAAGTGACGCCGCGGCACTCGGGCTGATGCCTAAATTACTCTCGCGGAACCCACTCCGCGGAACCCACTCCGCGGAACCCGACGGTTCCCTGGAAAAGTTACTGTTGCGGTTCCAGTCACTATCAGCCAATCGCATTTGTCACCGAATAGTTGGATTATTTTGACTTAAATAATTCTTCAGCTATTTTGGATTAATGTAATGGGTCAGTGGTGGTAACTTCATAAGCCTGAAGTCTAATCTTGAATTAGATATTTTGACTTAAGGCCATAGCCGTAAACTGAAGTCTAATCTTGAATTTGATATCTTGACATAAGGCCATGGCCGTAAACTGAAGTCTAATCTTGAATTTGATATGTTGACATAAGGCCACAGCCATAAACTGAAGACTAATCTTGAATTTGATATCTTGAAATAAGGACACAGCCGTAAAAGTATAGGAACCGCTGATCTAGGACCTCTGTAAGAAGTGCTAGCAATATTATGTTGGTAACTGACACAGATGAACGTATTAATTATTCCGTATCTCCGACAAAGTTGTTAATAATGGAGATTATGTTTTACAGTTATTTCTTGGGTACAGTAATGACTATATTCTTTTTGCTGCACTAACCCGTGCTGAGGACAATTTTAAAAACCTATTTTAGAGGCTAAAAATTCCACCCATGCCGGGACTTGAACCCGCGACCTCTGGCTAGCCGTGCCAGCGCTCTCCCAACTGAGCTAATGGGCAGTGCAGGCATCAGTGAAATTTGAAATGCAAATTGCGTCCAAAGTCCCGGCGTGGGTGGAATTTTTAGCCTCTAAAATAGGTTTTTAAAATACAGTAATGACGTCAGGTTACTGTTGATCTCACATTGGATCATCATTCATCACCGATCAATCAATAATTGTCAATTTTATTTATGATCACAACGTTTTTAAACAAATTCAAGCAAACAATAATAACATTTATATCTTAAACTTTATACAGGGTGTAATTTTTTTTACATAAAAACTATAATGGGGAATTCCACTCGCCTTTACCAACAATTTTTTACAAGGGAAGCTTCTAAATCGCAAAAAGGGAACAAATGTTCCTTATTAAAGTCACCTACTGCAGCATAAAAATTGGCTATTTTCTTCGCGGTGTCAAAGTTGTCCCCTTAGTAACGACGAGTAGAAGATCACATTTTCGAATGTATTTTGAGATTTTGAAACTCAATGCTTTTCATTGATTTTCAACATGATCCCCACGTCAGATCTACTATACAAACCTCACGTTTCGTAGCCTATGTCCCACCGCAGGGCACAGGCCTTCTCTCGGAGAGATAGTGTTGGCGCAGCAGCGAAAGGGCCCTCTGTTGGCGCCCCTCTTCACTGTCTTACTTGACACATCAAGACAACACACAATTTTGCCTTCTTCTTTATCATATTTTTAATAACAGTTCATTAATTAAGACTACAGTCCACAATCGAAATCTTTCATTTACAACCAGAAACAGATAGTGTGGGCCAAAGCCAAAAAGCCCGCGTAATTAATTAGTTACCACTTGTACGCACCGCGGATTATCAATTTCAAGCGCTGACGTATGTGAACACCTAAGACACTTAGCTTTCTTCACGCTGTTTTCCTTCACGGTTAGAGAGAAACTTCACATAGAAAGAAAAATTCCCTGTATAACTTCACACACGTTCATTTCAATGCCTTATTCCATTTGCGCCACCATCTTGCATTTCCGGTTGACCCATTAACGAACGAAACCGAAGAACAAAACTTGAGTGCTACAAAGCGCATAACTCTCTCCAGACACGAACCATCGCCCAGTGGCTATATTTTCTCCTCCGATGTGGCCGCTATATTAAATTCCGCATCTCTGCTCGCCCTCTATACGTTAACCCGTGTCAGACCAACAGTTTTATTGAGCCTAGGCCGAGTTTTACGCGATCTACGCAACCACGTAGCACTAAATTGTGGAACTACTTGTCGACTAGGCTAGGTGTAGACTTGTCGTTTAGTTTCCTTTGGTGTATAAATTTAAGACATAAAACTATATCCTGTATCCTGGAGGGATAGACATAGACCAGCGATTGCCACTTGCCACGATCCTGACAATCCTCCTTCGCTTAGCTCATCAGTAGCTCCACGCACGCACGCCGACTTGGGGTACTTTTAATCTTGCCCTGCGGTGATACATGTCCCGGTTTTAGTCGAGGTATGTCCACCTGGGACGTCTTATACCGGCCCTTCGATGTAGTTCTTTCGTCCTTCATCCTCTCGATATGTCCAAAAAAAAGAAGCATTCCTTGGTAGGAAATACGTTCCATTGATGTAAATTCATTTGATTTATTTCATCGGTTGAATGTCAACCTAATAATTCTACTTACAGGTACAAGATATTTTCTGTATTTCTTTAATTCAAGCTTAAAAGTAGGCTCCCGACTGTAAATTCTTCATCTTTGTCAGCTTATCCATGAACTGATTTTAGAGGGAAAGTTGTGACAAGTTTGTGAAAAGTTCTCAGTTATGGAATTCCTTTTCGGAGACGGCTTTTAGAATTAATATTGCGCTGAAACTTGAAGTACGCAGCGAGTCCCAAGGTAAACTAGTTTCTATGTTAATCAAAACAGATGAAAACCCAAGCGGGAGCTCTGAAAGGAAAGAACTAGAAGGTCGTAGTTCTGCATAGATCTAATGGATCTCAGTAGAATATTCATTCAGCAAAGAGAACTGCTCTAAAAATACAGAATCGTATCTCACAGATAAACCTTGACGGAGTGTTCTTGTATTGTAAATTGTAATTTGCTAGTTCTAGTAAACGTGACGGAAGCAAATATCATGGAACCTGTAAGCAATTTAAATAAATTGAAAACATTCCGGTACAAAAAAAACTTCGAATTGCCATAGTAAACCATGAATTTTGTGAAATAGGGCCCTAGGTTATGTAAGACGAGCGGAAACAGTTTTTAGGGTTCCGTACCCGAAGGGTAGCAAACGGGACTAAGACTTCACTGTCCGTCTGTCTGTCTGTCCGTCTGTCTATCTGTCTGTCCGTCTGTCTGTCTGTCTGTCTGTCTGTCTGTCTGTCTGTCTGTCTGTCTGTCTGTCTGTCTGTCTGTCTGTCTGTCTGTCTGTCTGTCACCAGGCTGTATTTCATGAACCGTGATAGCTAGGCAGTTGAAATTTTCACAGATGATGTATTTCTGTTGCCGCTATATTAACAAATACTAAAAACAGAATAAAATAATTATTTAAGGGGAGCTCCCATACAACAAACGTTGTGTAAAGACAGTGCTCGCCATCTAGCGGCCATTAAGTAACTAGTAACTTTCACAGCGCCGATTTCATTTCATTCAATGTCAATGTTAAACGCTTCTTGTTGGTTTCTATAGATGGCACTGTTCTCAAATTCGATCTCTGTCTAATGTTGTATAGATAATTTTACGGAACCCTTCGTGCGCGAATCCGACTCGCATTTGGTAGGTTTTTTTAAATAGTTTTAGCTCATAAGCATTTTTGTTCACGTAGTTGTTTCATATTATAATTTTCACATGTTGTGGACTATCATAAATTTATTCATCATCATAAATTTATTCATCATGATGAAATTAATATTTACCTTAATATTTACCGCGGTGGTAGCCCAGTGGGATGGAATTGGAAGCGAGAGACCCAGGTTCGATTCACAGTGCGGGCATGTACCCATGACTTTGTGTATTTTCGAAGTTACGTACATGTGCGAAATTGTAGTAGCAATACCACACGCTAACTGTGAAGGAAAACATCGTGAGGAAACCCGCGGCTTGGTTGGCTCCGCACGGATTAACTTGTCATTCCTGTGGGCTAGGCTGAATAAGCTGTCAGGATGGTATAGGTGCTGGGCAAGCCTACTCTATCTAAAACAATGTCCCAGGCACTGCAGCGTTCAAGTGGTCCCTTCACCCATCTAGTGTGAGTGAAGGTGCCACTGTACGCTGTATAAAAATCATCTCATCACGTAGATGCTAAGGTCAAAGCTTTTTGATGGTCTAGAGGTATTACATTTGATAACCATGCGGTGGTCGTAGGTTCGACTGGGGGCCGCCGTACATTTGTACAAATGGCCTCAGTCTGAGTGTACTTCCATGTTTGTGATGTCCTTGTCTGTTTACCATATCCCAGGGGGTCCTAATTTGGGACCAGGACCAGTGATTATGTTGTATGGAAGTAATTTATTTATTTGTTTGCCGGTGAACCTAAATATATTTAAAAAAAAATATTTTGTTATACAAGGTGTTGATTTGTAAAGCAACTCCCAACTCAGGGTACTTTCTACTCATTAATACGAACAAGTTTTACTATCGGGTCGACTTCGAACTCGCAAATCAACACGTTGTATGTCAAAGTCAAAGTCAAAAAAATTATTCAAAGTAACACAGAAACTGTGACTTATTGAACGTTACAAGTAAAACTACGAGTAGGTGTCCGTTTCAAAATCTAGATCATTTTGGAGAAAAAAAAGGACAAAAAAACTCCAAACTAAGTCTTTTCAAACATATTCCTTAATTATTAACATGTTTACATGTCATATCTTCTGAAACCTAGTACTAGAATGCATTGAACTGGCTTTAATTCCACACATCTTTGTCATCTAAATAATTCTTAATGCTATAGTAGCCCTTTTGGCACAAAGTGCCTTTTACATATCTTTTGAACCGCGCTTCTGGCAAGCTTATTATATATTCATGGACCTTATTGTAAAAACGTATACAATGCCCCATAAAGGATGTATTAACCTTTGGCAGCCTAAGTCTTGGGAAAGAAAGTTTAGTTTTATTTCTATTATTAACATTGTGTTAGCTACCTACGGTTTTAAAATTACTGATATTTTTCCTGACGTACATAATATGTGCAGATTATATAACGATGAGGCATGTTGGCGTGGCTGTGTGGCGCTGGATTAAGAATGGCTTACTCCATTTCCTCCCATGGTTGTCGTAGAAGGCGACTAAGGAAATAAATTACCAAAACCCCCTATACCAAGCTACGAAAATGCGCAATTCCTGCATTTCAACAATTTCTGATTTCTTGGTTCAATTTTTTTTAAAGATTTGTTTTAACGTGTTTATACTGCGATGGCCAACCCGCCTGCCAAGCGTGGCGATTATGGAAAAACCCTTCATGGTTATGAAAACCACGAAGGAGGCCTATGTCCTGCAGTGGGCGTCAAATGGCTGATGATGAGGCATTTTGTATGGCATTATCGGCCTTTCTGTGCCTGTTTATGTGTTGTTGTAGGTTAGTTCAGAGGAGTGGGAGGAGCGCTTCATTCAGCGCTGTTATTATTCACTTCCACCTTTAATTAATGGGTGTTGGGGGTAGTTCTGCAGTTTGACACACATTTTATAGCTCTACGAAGGTTCGGAGAATTTGCGGAGAGCACAAAACGTGGCGAGTACAGGCAAACGTTGAACGGAAGTCTACGGCTGGGGTGAGAAAAACGGTGACTTAATTGAAACGAGGTGAAATGAAAATACGTACATACATAAAGTCACGCCTGTATCCCAGAGGGGTAGGCGGAGACCAGGGACTGCCACTTGCCACGATCCTGACATATCACTTTCGCTTCCTCAACATTCATTAGTCGTTGCATACACGCCCGCCGGTTTTGTGTACTTTTTATCTTGCTCCTTGCTAATACATCTCCTATTTGGTCGAAGTATGTCCGCCTGGGCGTCCCTTACCGGCCTTTCCACCCACATTCGCTCAATATATTTGTTTCGTCAAACTTTCTTCCTTCATCCTCTCCATATGTCCAAACCAACGCAAAATTCCTTTTTCAACTCTAAATTGAGAAAGAAATTTTATTGAAATGAAAATTAAATGAAAAAACTTCATTAAACTTTATTAGGGTTACAATGATGGTTACTGGCTCCCAAACTAGGATTCAGACCGATTTTGATGATTGGTGACCATAAGCATAAGGTACACTTTTTTGCCTATATAGTTAGGTCCCACTGCCTTCTCTCAGACCCAACGCGGGTTGGCAGTTCCAAGCGCTGAGATCAATGAACACCCAGACACTCAGATTTCCTCAGACTGTTATCGTTCACAGTTAGCGAGTGGTATTATTACTTCAACTTTACAATTGTAGGTAACTTAAAGAACATGCCGAATTCGAACCCACGACCTCCCGAAGCTCCGCTCGGGTACACATACTCGAACACCTCATAAGTACAATTATGGGTTACCGTAGGCACTGACTGAAAATCAGCGCTGAGGGATCACTTCCTCAGCACAACGCTGAGTCAGCTGCCTTTTGTGGCAACGTAGATACACCACAGGCTACATCTATGGTCCTGTTTTATTTATTCGTTTTGTCTGTTGTGCATTTTTTTTTCTTTCTGTTGTTGTGCATATTATGTTGCTTATGTGCTTGTTTTGTAT
Source organism: Yponomeuta evonymella (assembly GCA_963969515.1). Taxonomy (NCBI): domain Eukaryota; kingdom Metazoa; phylum Arthropoda; class Insecta; order Lepidoptera; family Yponomeutidae; genus Yponomeuta; species Yponomeuta evonymella. The sequence goes on along the minus strand of OZ018361.1, from coordinate 1,565,911 downwards.
CTGTGATGTATCTTGTTGGTATAATAAATGTCTTTCTTCTTCTTCTTCTTCTTAATAATCCAGTCATTTTAGCATCGTTTGGCAGATTAGCTTGTCCTAAATTGAAAAGAGCAATCGCAGTGCTCCGTTCATTGTAGTGCTACGTCAGCTTAGAAATATTATTTTCTATGTTTGTACATCTATTTCCTTCTCTAATGTTCACAGCTTTTCTGGAAGAGATCTCTTTAAGTGATAAGGCCGCCATCTGTACTTTCAGGTTAAGACATATCTAAGTAGTTTACATATTTTATGTACACTCACTCCAAAACGATCCATCGCTTTACCTATAAATGTCGATTCTATTAAGACACTGTTAAGACGGAGTTAAGGCCGCGATATGAGGATATGAGAGGAGTTCCTGCTATAAACCGGCTTAACTCCCTCTGAAGAATATTTTAGTGAAATCGACTTTTTATAAATAAGACCGCTAATTTTTGGGAACATCCTCCTGACCCCCGGTTTCTCGTACACTAAAAGTGTGATAATGAATGCGTCCACCGCAAACTCATTCCGACTGCGCGGATTTTTGTTCAAGTTATGAATGTTCCGGCAAATTGGCTCTATCTGTTATAAAAAACGAGCAATTAATTTCAGACGCAAAACTGGGTGTTTTTCATTAAAGTTTTCCTTCAGCAGAAAAACAATACCCACTGAAATTCCCTCACGACATCCCTCCACCCACGGCTCTGAAATTTTTGCACCTTTTATTATGATTTATCCGTCACGCCGCAAACAATATAGCCTTCCCCACCTCTCTAACTTGACCTCCGCTTCTTCTATTTATTTCATACGATTCTTTTAGAAAACCCTCAAAAGTCTGGGGTCTCCACTAATTGGTTTAGTAACGTATCCCTTGACAATTTTACTTTCACAGTTTTTGCGCTGGAAAATTAACTTTATTGTTTCGAAATAAAGGTCAAGAGACGCATAATTATTGGTTTGTCTGAAGGTTGTAGCGACGAGTAATTAGGTTTTCCCGTAAGCTGTAAATTCCCGCTATTTATTTTTTCATTTCGCCCGGACTTACAATTAGAATAATACTGCTCATTAAAATGCGCATCAGTCATTAAAGTAGAACGTAGGTACTGTACGCTGTGCTTACTTTACTGCCAGTGGAGTGGAGTAGACTGGGAAGGGTAGTCATTAAACTACTTCTTACACTTCCTGGGGTGCGACCACGTAAGTCCTCCACTGTTTGAAGTGGTCGAATTTAGCCTACTCCGATCTGTCAAATGCATACATATTTTAACACTTTGGAGTCGGCTAAATGACCGATAGAGTGGAAAGTTACGTGATACATGACTGACCACAAACTAGGATGAAAGTTGCTATACTAACCACGTAGCACCTCATAAATAATAATCATAGAGATTGAGGAGATTGATAGAGGTCATAAAGATCGAAGAGGTTTGTTAGGATTGCGGCAAACCCCCGGGATATAGCAAGAGCTTTTATATGTTTGTTTGATGTATGAGGCCATTTTAGGGTTCCGTACCCGAAGGGTGCCAAACGGGACCCTGTTACTAAGACTTCACTGTCCGTCTGTCTGTCTCTCCGTCTGTCTGACTGTCACCAGGCTGTATCTCATGACCCGTGATAGCTAGGCAGTTGAAATTTTTACAGATGATGTATTTCTGTTGCCGCTATAACAAAAAATACTAGAAATAGAATAAAATATTTAAGAGGGGCTCCCATACAAAAAACGTTTATTTTTGCTGTTTTTTGCTCGATATTAATAGCGGTAACAGGTAGACGGTTGAAGTATTCACAGAATATTTAGTTCTATATTCGCTTCAAAAATAAATAATAAAATTACAATAAAATAAATATTTAACGGGGGCTCCCGTACAACAAACGTGATTTTTTGCCATTTTTTCTCGATCTTTGTGTCTAATGTTTTATAGATAATGGTACGGAACCCTTCGTGCGTGAGTCTGACTTGCACTTGGCCGGTTAGTTTATTATTAATCAATTAACTGCGACGGTCTGCCTTGAATCAATCCCACGACCTTTGGGCCAAAAGTCAACAAAGCAGTTACGGATGTATAAACTCCCCCAAATCTCTTGAACGGACTGACCTAGCTGTGGCTAGACTGAGTAGTCACCTCCAGAATAGGAAAGTGTTTGGCCTTTCCAAGAGTCACGCTAATCTAAGGCAATATTCCCCTTTCTACAGAATTTGCTTATGCAACAACCTTAATGACAAATTTCATATTTTTCCTGCTTCTATCGCCTCTGTAAAATTCTTACGGAAATATTTTTTGGGCTATAGGCCACCATGCATCTTCTTAAATAATAGGGGTTAAAGTATGAAATTGCCGTTTTATTGCAATAGGTTCTTTGAATTGACATAAAATCTTCATGGTTTGAGGTTTTCGAATGAAACTTTTTTCAAATGGTTTCTATGATGTTCTTTTTTTAAAAAAATGTGAAACATTTGAATATCGACTTTCAATTGTTTTTGTTATTCAATTTAGACAAGAAAGATGGATACTGCGAAAATTCGAGTGATTTTTGAATACGAGTTCCGACGCGGAACTAACGCGGCAGAAACAGCCCGCAATATCAATGCTGCGTTTGGAGAGGGGTCTACTAATGAACGCACCGTGCGATTTTGGTTTAAACGCTTTCGTGATGGAAATTTCGACTTAAAGAACGAGCCAAGAGGAAGACCGCCCACACAGGTGAATAACGATGAATTAAGAGAGATAGTGGAAGCCGACCCTAGTCAAACTACCCAGGAATTAGCGGCATGGTTTAACGTTACCTTACCCACAATATTGACTCACTTGCGTCAAATCAATAAAATAAAAAAATACGAAAAATGGGTGCCTCATAATCACTCGAATTTTCACAGTATCCATCTTTTTTGTCTAAATTGAATAACAAAAACAATTGAAAGTCGATATTCAAATGTTTCACATTTTTTAAAAAAAGAACATCATAGAAACCATTTGAAAAAAGTTTCATTCGAAAACCTCAAACCATGAAGATTCTATGTCAATTCAAAGAACCTATTGCAATAAAACGGCAATTTCATACTTTAACCCCTAATACTTTTAGTTTAGTTTCATCACAAGCAGCGTATATACGTCCCACTGTAGGGCACGGGCCTTCTCTCTCAGGGAGAGAGTATGGGCTTAATCACCTCGAGTGCCCAAGCCCAAGCTTAGTTTATTTTAATACTACATAATTCCTGAGCGACACTTAGGTAGGTATTAGGGTGGGTCACCAATGTATGAAGAAAAAAAAGTCTCATTTTTTTACGTAATAGCGGTAAAAATTTGTGTTACTATGTACTTATAACACTTACAAAATATCAATACGATTGGTTAATATCTTTTGCCTCCGGATCTATATAATATACTAATGGTTTTAAGAGAAGTTGTAAAAAAAAAATATAATTTTCCTAAATACAAGCTTTGAATTAAAGAAAACACATGTTAATTGTCTATTATAACAAAGAAAATATGAAAAAGCATCATGTAAATCACAGACATTTCTATTAAACTACCTTAAAATCTTTTTTGCTGTCGAATCTCGGCATGTGTTTGCGAGACTCTATTTGTGATTCATTAAATCCCTCTCGAGCAGATTTGCTGCATTTGCTGCTTTTAAAACAACGGTGTCGATCACATGTAAATATTTTTGTTAATAATCTAAAATAATTAATTAATTTTTGTCTTTACGCCTACTAACCAAACTGTGTGTATATTGCTTACTAATCAAATGGATCAATGTTATCTGAAATAAATAAATATTATTATTATAATGTGCTGGCGGCTTCGGTCACTGTCTTCTCTGCTCTTTCTACTGCTTGGGTGTGTGATGGCAAGCGCAGAAGCAGCAATTCACATTCACCTTTCTGTGCTATAAATAACTGCAGTTCTTCGTCGCTCACACGCTTGAGAACAGGAGGCTGCGTAATATTAGGTAACGTAGGTATATTTGGTTGAATTTTGTATGGAGAATTTTGGTTGTATGCTGCTCGGGCCACGCTTGGGAAAATGGTGGGAGTCGGACTTCATTATTCAGCCACTAGAAGTCCACTGCTGGACATAGGCCTCATCCATGGATTTCCAAAAAGACCGGTTGGAAGCGGCCTGCATCCAGCGCCTTCCTGCCACTTGGATGAGGTCATCTGTCCATCTTGTGGCTGGTCATCCTACGCTGCGCTTGCCGACATGTGGTCTCCATTCGAGAACTTTTCGGCCCCATCGGCCATCAGTTCTGCGTGCTATGTGCCCCGCCCACTGCCACTTCAACTTACTAATCCGCTGGGCTATGTCGACGACTTTCGTTCGTCTACGGATCTCATCATTTCTGATTCGATCTCGTAGAGAAATTCCGAGCTTAGCCCTTTCCATAGCTCGTTGTGTGACCTTGAGCCTTTTTATGAGGCCCATAGTGAGAGACCACGTTTCAGTGCCATAAGTCATCACTAGTAACACACACTGGTTATATAATTTTGTCTTGAGCGATTGAGGTATATTAGACGAAGACTTTTCTAAGTTTCCCGAATGCTGCCCAGCCGAGTTGGATTCGTTGGAAGATCTCTTCGGACTTAGCGAAATAAAATTAGTTACTTAGTTTTTAGAATTTCTGCGCCTAAATTGCATGTTGTGTTCACATCTAGTAGAATGTACATCACTACTATCTATCGCTTTACTATTTAATAACTATTATGTAATTTTTAGGTGTAACATTCAGTTTTGTGAACCATAAAAAAACAGTTAATACCTCCCTCTGCCAAAGCCTCCGCTCAGTGTCCCTATCAAGTCAAAAGGCTTCAGAATTATCTCAGTTTAATAGCATTTGATATGCCGTTTTGCAAAGCACTAAGAGTTTAAGTGAGTGCAGGGCAGTTAGCAATAGCTGTAAAAACAGTTTTGTCTAATATGCGATCTTATGTTATATGCGACAAGATCTATTATTGTAAGAAGTCTATCAGTATATGGGTGCCAGTTAATGAAAACACTTTAGAGTAATGTCTGCGACATTGTTTTTTAGATGGAGTAGGCTTGCGCAGCAGCCTTACCATCCTGACAGCTTAATCGGCCTAGCCCACAGGAAAGACAAGTCAATACGTGAGGAGCCAACCAAGCTGCGGGTTTCGATCGCAGGTTAGGTCACGATGTTTTCCTTCACCGTGTGGTATTGCTACTACAAATTCGCAGATGTACGTAACTTTGAAAATAAAAGGTTTTATGTACATGTCCACAATGGGCATCGAACCTAAGTCTCCCGCTTCCGGGTCCATTGTTCTACCCACTGGATTACCATAGCTTCCAAAGGATCATTATAATTTAAGAATTAATAAATAAACAAATCAAGCGAGTCATTCTAGTATCTTTTTAAATATTGTCCTAAATGGCGAGGAGCAAATTTTCGAAGTCTTTAAGACGATTTTAATGTAATCTATTATTTTTTAGGTATTCATTGTAATTCCTGGTGTATATTCTATCTAGCTATCTGTCTATGCTAAAAGCTGTGGTAGCCTCGTGGGTAGAACATTGGACTCGGAAGCGGGAGACCCAGGTTCGATTCCCAGTGCGGGCATGTACCTATGACTTTTCTTTGTAAGTTATGTACATTTGTGAAGTTATAGTAGCAATACCACTCGCTAACTGTGAAGGAAAACATTGTGAGGAAACCTGGGTGTCTGAGCATTTCACATACCTACCTCAGCGCTTGAAATCGCCAATCCGCGGTGGGCACGCGTGGTCATTAAACCCATACTCTCTCCCTGAGAGAAGGCCTGTGCCCTACAGTGGGACGTATATAGGCTGCTTATAAATGATCTGTCTATGTCTAAACATAAAAAATTAAAAATCTTATTTCATAATCGCCACCTACGCGGTCGTTTTTTTACGAGAATGGTACCTAATATTTCGCAGGGCATTATGGCAAGAGCCTGCAGCAATAACCTTGTAACGGTGCAAACCTTCTTACACCATTTCTGTTATTTTCTTTCATTTTGTCCATCATCTTAAACTCAAAATTTAAAATTACGTCAGCCATTCTAGATTTCTTTCGGATCATCATTACTGCTTCATCCTTTGACTACAGACTACCGCCGACAAATTATCTACTTGTGAATTGCTTATTTTCCTATTTTATTTTGTTTTGATCGACGTTTTCTGTTTACCACCTATTAAGCTCGCCTATGTACCCGTTCTTATTGCTTTATGTTTTATGTGTAACATATTTCTTTCTTGTGTACAATAAATTATAACATATATCTACAGTTTTCCGAAATAAAACCACAGTAATTGAAGTTCTACATTTTATTATAGTATCATTTACACAACGAACCCTTCAGCTGTACCGAACCCCGTTTTACTGGCGCCCAACGACCTGAGACCGTTTTATCGTCGCATGTATATCCATACATAGCTCGTGTCCCCAACTTGCTGTGTTCAGCCGTGTTTGTTATTTCTAGATTTTTTTTTTTCTATTTCACGTCTTGTATAAGTCTGTGTGGCCATAAATAACTGTGTTTCTTCTTCTTGTTCATACATAGATACATAAGCAGCCTACATACGTCCCACTGTAGGACACAGGCCTTCTTTCAGGGAGAGAGTATGGGCTTAATCACCACGCGTGCCCACCGCGGATTGGCGATTTCAAGCGCTGAGGTATGTGAATAGCATAGACACTCAGGTTTCCTCACGATGTTTTCCTTCACCGTTAGCGAGTGGTATTTCTGCTATAACTTTACAAATGTACATAACTCAGAAAATAAAGTCATAGGTACGTGCCCGCGCTGGGAGTCGAACCTGGGTCTCCCGCTTCCGAGTCCAATGTTCTACCCACGAGGCTACCACCGCTCTCCTTCTCGAAATTCTTCTTCAAGATGTATAAATTTTTTCCACAAAAAGGCCAGTGCCACTGGAAAACTTTTTTTTTTTCTGTACTATGTTAGCCGCGTTTCAAAAACTAAAATTAGGTACATAGTTTATTATGACAATCGTTCGTCTCCCTATTTGTTAATCTGTGAGTTACTCGGCTTTGTATATGGAATAGTAATATTACAGGGCTCTGCGAGCTCTGGTTTCTGCCTCTCCCTTCGCGATACGGGCGTAAGTTTATGTAGGCGATTTGATTAAAGATGTGGCGAGCACATGTCAACTCTACTAGCGCACTATAAACTCCAACACTCCTGCATCGCGCAAGCAAAAGGTTTCAAATGACATACCATAAATATAACGTCAGACGAACATCAGTCGGACCGGCCGTCCCCAGGCATACGATCAGCCTGTCGGGAAATTTCCCTTTAAAGTGGAAGAGCACGATCACCCGCTCGTCCCTATAGTGGTGACCCTCGACAGAACGTTGTCAACCTTCCTTCGCTGTTGCAGCACCCCACATACGAACAGTCTCGAAGCAAGGCCAGCATTGTAATTTTGTACATACTTATACATAAAACATCCTCTTCCCTCTCACCTCATCAGTTCCACTACAGTCAACGCACCGACTACTGGTACTGATGGTGATCTCCCCCAACCCCTCGGCACGGCAGCCACACAGCAACAGCGCACGTTGCCAGTGGTACAGCAGCCTTCACCGGTTCCTACCACATGCGCGGTCCCCATGGTGCTGTCGCCGGTGAAGTGACTGTTAGCCACCCAACACCCTCAACCGCTAGTCGACTCACTGACTCAGCGCCTCCTGGCACTTGCAGGCCTTAGAGCACAGACTTCGATTCCTATCAGACCTAGCTATGCGTAGCTACGGTCTTGAAGGGGAGTGATGTGGCGAGCACATGTCAACTCTGCGCGCGCACTATAAACTCCAACATTCCTGCATCCCGCAAGCAAAATGTTTAACATGACATACCATAAATATAACGTCCGACGAACGTCAGTCGGACCGGCCGTCCCCAGCATACGATCAGCCTGGCGGGAAATTTCCCTTTAAAGTGGAAGAGCACGATCACCCGCTCTTCCCTATAAAGTGAAAACCCTAGCCGGACCGGGAAGAATCAAATCAGGCACTTTGCCTAATTAATGACAAAAACAATAAGGGTTGGCTCGTACAAAATCACCGGAGGAAGAAAAACGGCCCCGCGCGCAATTAAATTGAAATAAGTGACCTATAAAATTTGCTTACTAAGCCAGCGCGAGGGCGACGCGGTTCAGGGCCCCGTAGGCTGTTTCGTAGTTCGCCTGGCGCAAAAAGGGCTGATGTATAGGCAGGTAGGTGGAGCAGGGTCGAACTCGCTATTAGCGCTTTTCGGGTTTCGTTTGAAAATACGTATCGGATACAGTGCTGTTGGCGCTTTTAGGTTTCTGCACGCAAATACGTACCGGGCCGTTACGGCGTGGCGTGCGGCCGTTACCATCATTATTGTAGTTCCGTGCCGTTATGGACACAGTTTTTTAGTGTTCCGTAGTCAACAAGGAACCCTTACAGTTTCGCCATGTCCGTCCGTCTGTCAGTCTGTTTGTCTGTCTGTCTGTCCGCGGCTTAACATGATACGATAAGTATCAGAGAGTTGGCAAAGATATACACTTTTATTACGCCGAGAAAATAGTAAAATAAAAACTCTAAATAACTCTTTTAAGGGTTATTTAGAGTTTTTACCTCCCCATACGCCTAAATTAAGGATGCATTTTTTTTCTCGACTATGGTATTGTGTGAGGTATCATTGAATTGGTCGTTTGAAAAATATTGTTAGTGTAGGAAGACACTTTTCGATTTAGGGTTTATATTTAGCTTTAAAGCGCAATTTTTTGCCAGAATAGGGCGTCCTCCCCACTTGGCTGGTTTTTTTTGTGTATATTGTCTATATACGTTCCACTACAGACACAGGAATTCTCTCAGAGAGAGAGTATGGGCTTAAATACCACGCGTGCCCACCGCAGGTTGGCAATATCAAACACTAAGGTATGAGTCAGTCAGATTTCCTCACGATATTTCCCTTCACCGTTAGCCAGTGGTTTTGCTTAGGTACGTAACTTAGAAAACCAAGGTACATGCCGGGATTTGAACCCTCGACCTAGGTTCGTAACTTAGAAAACCAAGGTACATGCCGGGATTCGAACCCTCGACCTCCCGAATGAGAAGCCGTTGTTGTACCGGTCTGCTGCCACCGCTTAACGGACAGAGTGTAAAATAATTTTAGAACGAATGTTAAAATAACGTTACGCTGCGTCCATCTGTCCATCCGTCGGTGTACACTCTTGAATTATAATAGGTAATAAGTATCTTAGAAAATAACAGGATAAGGTAAAGTACAAGATGAGATAAGATACAGATCAAGATTAAAAGTATTTATTCAAATAACCACAAATTGAAAGGCACTGCTGTAAAAGTGACAATGGTAGAAGAAGTGTTTGCAAAGATAGAATGAAGTAGTGTTCGTTGGTCTCCACGCTAGATTTTGATCTGATTTATGGAGGCCTAAATAAATGATTTAACAATCAGGTTTGCATGGCAAGTCTCTTGTGCAGAGCAGACAGCTCGGGTGCGCAGTGAAAGTTGGAGCAGCTGGTAGGTATGTGGTGTCGACTGATTAATAAAACAAACGCCTTCGGGAGGATTTACGTAGTTGTATTGTCACAATACATACACAGGTAAATCAGGTCAGGAACAATATTAAAACCATTAATAAATGTTAATACGCGTGACATAGGTGCGAGCGACGATCAAGGAAGGAAGTGAAGAAAGCCATAGATAATTATAGCTAAGGTTATCACAGACAATACAAGTAAAGTACACAGACAATATAAGAATGCATCACACGTTCCAACACTTCCCCTCATTCTTATAAACAAGTCTCTATCACAAAAGCAAAATTGACATGCTCTACCAAGACTCTACTATTATACATTGACATAACATAACACAAGCATTATCATAACTTATCTATCTAAACATTATCAAATGCACAATTTTCATTTATATGGCGATTATTCAGTTTAACAAACAGGTTTCAAATTTAGATTATCTCTAAAGTAACAGTGTTTACTAGTACACAATGGTTTTGTAAGTACATCAGCTGTCATTTTGTCAGTTGGTAAATATTTAACAATAACATTGTCTTTTGCTATAAGATCTTTTACAAAGTGGTACCTAAGATCTATATGCTTAGTGCGCCTATGCGAGTATTCTTTAGCAAGCAATAATTTGTGCGCGCTTTGGTTATCATTATAGATAACAATCTCTAAATGTTTATCAATAATTTCCATCAAGAAATTCTTAATAAAACACAACTCTTTTGCGACATCACTAATGGCTAAATATTCTGCCTCCGTACTTGATAAAGCGACGCAACGCTGCTTTCTAGCTTCCCAACTAACAGTGTTAGAACCTAGTTTTACAACAAAACCTGTGTAAGACTTTCTATCTAACATACAGTTTCCCCAGTCAGCATCAGCGTAAGAAATTAAACTTAGGTTATTATTTTTATAAAAACAAAGACCTAAATGCATAGTACCAGCTAGGTATCGCAATACCCGTTTAGCAGCAATCCAATGACTTTTATCAAAATTACTTAGGTATTGGCTGAGCTGACTGCAACTAAAAGAAATATCGGGCCGTGTACAAACTGATAAATACATTAGACATCCTATTAATTGTCTAAATTGATAAACACTATCGTCTAAAGTTTCAGTGTCTGATTTATCAAGTTTACTGTTTGCAATCATAGGTGTAGGTACATGCTTAGAGTCTGACATATTAAAACGCTTAAGTAACCTTCTTATATATTCAGATTGATCTAGGATTAAAACATTATGTTTTCTTGTTACTCTCATGCCTAAACAACTCGTGAGATCACCAAGATGCTTGATACAAAAATTATCATTTAATAATTTAAACAAAGCTTTAGTATCACATGTTGAAAATATATAAAAATCATCAACATAGAGAGCTATGATGGTGAGATCTGAACCTTTTTTCTTAAAATAAACACAAGGTTCGCATTTATTTTGAACAAAACCGTTTTTCAATAATAAATTGTTGACTTTTAAATTCCACATACGGCTTGCTTGTTTTAATCCATACAGACTTTTTAATAACATGCACACCTTTCCTTCATCATCGACAAAACCCTTAGGCTGTTCCATATAAATTCTTTCATTCAAGTCACCATTCAAAAATGCTGTTGTGACATCAATATGTTCTATAGACATATCCAACTGAAGTGCCAGCGAAAAAAGTATTCGCATAGTTGAATGACGTACTACGGGCGAAAAAGTCTCTGTATAATCCACGCCCTCCTTCTGACTAAAACCTCGAGCTACTAGTCGAGCTTTATACCTATCAAAGTTTCCCGATGTATCTTGCTTTACTTTATAAACCCATTTGCACTTGACGACGTTGGCGTCAGCAGGCCTATCTACTAACTCCCATACCTTGTTCTGTAGGAGTGACTCATACTCTACCTTCATAGCGTTTCGCCATTCAGACGAACATGACGATGCTACAGCCTCTTCGTATGTTTGAGGCTCCTCAAATATAGAGCTGGCGTACATACCTAAATCATAATCGCCAAACCTGAGCGGCTGTTTACCGCGTGTACTGCGCACGGGGCGGCCGCCGACAGTCACAGAATCCTCTGTACTAGTCGGGCCTTCCCCTCGAGCAGCTAAGTCCCCGCGAGTAGCCGGCTGCTCCTCCAGCTCCTCAGCAGATGACTTGCTATCAGCAGAGGCCTGCACCACCTCGCTGTGCTCATCGGCGTCGTCACCAGACTCAGCATCTGTAAAATCATTCATAGAATCTTGAGTATTGTTCATATTCTCATTAGAACTATTCGATTCCTGACTAGAATTGTGATAAGGTTGACTAGAATTCAATATATTATTATCATTTAATTCATTACCATTTAATTCATTATTATATTCATTATCACAACAATTCAACTCATTATTATATTCATTAAATGAGATCATTAAACCATTATCATCATTATTAAAATTGTTTTTATCACAGTCAATTTGTTTAAAATCCTTGTAAAACTTATTCTCAATAAAGTTGACGTTTCTGGATAAAATCACCTTCCTTGGACTTGATGGATCTAGAAGTCGGTAACCTTTGGTCAACTCTGAATAACCGACAAATATGAAAAGCCTTGCCTTAGCGTTTACCTTACTTGTACGAGTACTCTCCGGAATCAACGGATAGGCAATGCAGCCAAATACCCGAAGGTGTCCGAGACAAATGGTTCGTCCGGACCAGACCTCCTCAGGCACCTGTCCCGCCAGTGCTGCTGTGGGGCTCCTATTCTTCAAATAAATCGCAGCCATAACACTCTCACCCCAGAAGCGGTTACACAGACCTGAATGTACCAGCATGCACCTCGCCTTCTCCATGATAGTTCGGTTAAGTCGCTCAGCGACACCATTCTGTTGACTACAGTACGGTACAGTCAGCTGGTGAGCAATACCTTCCTTAGCCAAGAAAGATCTAAACTCATTACCACAATACTCACCGCCATTATCCGAACGCAGGCACTTTAAGTGATATCCCGTCTGCTTCTCTACATGATTCTTGAAATGGATAAAGCTAGCCAGAACCTCTGACTTTCTCTGCAGCAAATATCCAAAACTTTTCCTAGAATAATCATCTGTAAAGGTCAATAAGTACCTTGCACCTCCCCAACTGGTCTCCTTGACAGGGCCAAAGACGTCGCTGTGTACCAGCTCCAGAGGCTGGCTCGCACGGTTCGATGTTGCCTTCGGATACGCCTTGGCCACAGGCTTCCCTTGAAGGCAGGCGACACACGGATCTGAATCCTCTTTGTCCACCTGTAAATCCTGTAATGTTAAGTTACGTGCAGCACTCTCCCCTAGTGCATACATACCCCTGCGACTAATGTGCCCTAACCTACAATGCCACAAAGCATTCAAACCATGAGACACAGTCAACTTTGCAGTCTGTGATTCCTGCACTTTATGCAGGACAGCCATCGACTGCTCCTTTGCAAAGATACCATTCAATCTGTACACACCCTTACTAAGACTTGCAGACAAAACGGGCTTTCCGTTCATATCACAGCTTTCATAGACAGAACATCCATCACTATTAAATACTACCACCATCCCTCTCTCACAAAGCTTACTCACTGAAAGCAAATTTTCAGTCAACTGTGGAACATACAAAACATTCTTTAAATTAAATTTATTGTTATTTTCAATATTTACATGAATATCTCCAACACCAGAACTCTCCAGTTTGGTTCTCTTATCAGCACAGGAAATAATTGTTCTTGTATTTTTCAGATTAGCCATTAAATTAAAATCTTTACACATGTGTGCTGACGAACCGCTATCCACTATAAAGTTTGTGTTCTCTTCGGTCATAGCCAAAAATGAAGAAGCGAAGACAGTCTGCTCGCCCTTCGCCTTTTTGTCTCGTTTCAATTTGTAGCAGCGGGACTTTATGTGGCCCTCCCGCTTGCAATAATGGCAGATCATCTTCCTCTTGTTATTAACATATGTATTTCCTGCAACTAGAGCAGTTGTAGAACTTCTAGTCTTGTCATCACTGTTGGAGTTAGCACGACGGAACTCTTCCTGAATTAAGCGGGCACGCACAAGCTCAGATGAGAGCGCATTGGTGATTGAAGCCGTCTCCAAAGCCGATACCAAGGTGTCGAATTCCTGAGGGAGCCCGGATAATAGAATCTCTGCAATTTCTGCATCTTCGATCACTTTCCCAATGTCCGCCAATTGCTGCTGTAGTGTAAATACCTTTTCTATATAAGCCGTCATGCTGTCCGAACTATTGTAGTCCACTCGGTGTAATTGTCGAAGTAAGCTAACCCTCCTGAACAAACCCTTGTCCTCAAACACGGATTTTAATTTGTCCCATGCTTCTTTTGCCGATTCCACACCATACAGAAGCTGGTAAAGTGAGGGTTTTATACTGAGAGATATTCGAGCGAGTGCTCTTGATATCTTGGTGGTGTCCTCCTCGCCACCGTTCACGCAATCCCATAGACCTTCAAGTATCAAAGCGTTTTTCATAGCAAATTTCCATGCGTTAAAATTGGAAACGCCGTCCAATTTTTCTATATTTACTCCACCTCCCAATAGATACGTAGAAGACGTTGTTCGAGCACTGTTGACAGCATCCTGTCCATTATTTCCGTCCACGTCAGATGGCATTGTGAGGTTAAGTGAAAAAAAAATTTAGGTTATGTCTGACACAATGCAACTTCTATGCTTATTTTCTCTCGAGTCGAATTCTTGTTTTTCACAATATGTAAATCACATACCTCGATAACTGGGCGAAATAACCTCTTGTGCAGAGCAGACAGCTCGGGTGCGCAGTGAAAGTTGGAGCAGCTGGTAGGTATGTGGTGTCGACTGATTAATAAAACAAACGCCTTCGGGAGGATTTACGTAGTTGTATTGTCACAATACATACACAGGTAAATCAGGTCAGGAACAATATTAAAACCATTAATAAATGTTAATACGCGTGACATAGGTGCGAGCGACGATCAAGGAAGGAAGTGAAGAAAGCCATAGATAATTATAGCTAAGGTTATCACAGACAATACAAGTAAAGTACACAGACAATATAAGAATGCATCACACGTTCCAACAAAGTCAACCTTTATTTGTGAACATCAATAACCTATCCTAAAAATATTAACAGAGTAAAAAAGTTGGAAAGGATTCGCCACTTAAAGGCTTGCACAGCGCAGTTATAAAACAAAGATTGGTACCTTGTACCTTATAGAAGTTATCATATATCATTTGTATGGAATTTGTATCCACCGTAAACGACAAGTAAATGACAATGCCCAAAATATATTTTGGCAACAAATAACGCCGCGCAAAGCCTGCGGTGCCCCAAGAAGCCAGCCGCAGCGAAGCCTGTAAAGATTCCGCCTTTGAAATATTAATTAATCGCAAGGTTTCATTTACATAGCCCGGCCATCTTGGTGCCGAGTGAGCCCTGTTCACACGAGACACGCAGTGCGTCTAAATGCCTACTCCGGGGACAAGCTAACTCCTGAAAACGACACTTCAGTGCAGGCACCATGTAAAGAACTTTATCGTAAAAACCATATATACACAGGCGTTGGAAGCCAATAGAAAAAATCATATCTTATTTTATACGTTTTTACAAAAAAATTAACATCATAAACAGCTATTTTGTGGTGTGGTGGTAGCTATTTTCAGAAACTAGGGACTTTAAATAATTTTTGCCAAAAATGACCGTTATTAGCGGAAATCGAGCTATTGAGATGTATGTATGACGTTCGTTTCAACGTCATCCAAAACTTAATTCTAATATCTTTTCTTTGTCAGTTTAGTTTCTAATTGATGGTAACTTAATACAAGGTAACTTAATTCTAATATCTTACATGATATGTGTTGTAAATGCTGTGTTTTTCAGTAATTGGATTCACACTGTGGCTTGACTTATTGTGAATTGTTTTATAGTGTGCGTCTATTAAAATATCTAATAAATAAATAAATGACGTTCACTTTTTCAACAAAGAGACTTTTTCCATTTGTGGCGCTAGTTAACTCCGGGTTGACCCTTAAACGACCCGTCGCAGCCGCCAGTGAGACCGCGCCAGTTTGTGACCGATTTAAAGTGAGCAACTTAAACCGAGAGTCGGTTTTCTCGTGTGAACTGGGCCTTATATGACTCGGCCTGGTCGATGCAAACTGAACACATAGTAATGTATAGAGCTTAAAATGAATTAATTATTTTGTTAATTTTACCAGTAATTGGGTAATTGTGGTAACGTTTGATAGGGTTTAATTTGTATTCGGAAACATTTTAAGCAAGTTCAGTCGGACACAGGCTAACCGTTTTTGTTGCGTTGTTGATATGACGCTTCGGTGGTGGATTGCGCATCGGAAGAACGTTTGCCTCATAAACGAGAGGTCGTGAGTTTGATACCGGCGTGTGCCAATGACTTTTTTTTAAGTTACGTGTAATGCCTGACGAATAACTTGAACGCATTAGTTTGACTTCACATGTTCGTATTCTTACTAGCGGGGACGCGGGATGTGACTTACAATTCTTCGGACTCAGCATTTCCTGAAACACACTAGGGGCTCCATAGAGTAACACTAGCGCCACCAAAGGAAATAACAATAATAACATAAGATAAGATAAGATATTCTTTAATGTACCAAGAAAAACACAAACATGAAATATTTACAAAAATACAGTACAATTGGCGGCCTTATTCATCATCATCAGCCATTTGACGCCCAATGCAGGACATAGGCCTCCTTCGTGGTTTTCATAACCATGAGGGGTTTTGCCGTAATCGCCACGCTTGGCAGGCGGGTTGGCGATCGCAGTATGCGGTTGAAAGCGAGTGACGGTATTCTTAATCCGGCGCCGACAGCCACAGCCGACGCCACAGAACTTGGCGGCCTTATTGCTTATAGCAATTTCTTGCAGGCAACCGACGGTAGGGAGTTGCTGAAGGAAAAGTGAGACGGGTAGTCGGTGCAAATCTGAATATTGATTTACATACTTATCCTTAATAATAATATACTTACACGTACCTTTACATACTATAGGTATAACAATTATAAACATACATAAATTTACATCATCATCATCATCATCATTCAGCCACAAGAAGTCCACTGTTGGACATAGGCCTCCTCCATGGATTTCCAAAAAGACCGGTTGGAAGCGGCCTGCATCCAGCGTCTTCCTGCCACTTGAATGACGTCATCTGTCCATCTTGTGGCTGGTCGTCCCACGCTGCGCTTGCCGATATGTGGTCTCCATTCGAGAACTTTTCGGCCCCATCGGCCATCAGTTCTGCGTGCTATGTGCCCCGCCCACTGCCACTTCAACTTACTAATCCGCTGGGCTATGTCGACGACTTTCGTTCGTCTACGGATCTCATCATTTCTGATTCGATCTCGTAGAGAAATTCCGAGCATAGCCCTTTCCATAGCTCGTTGCGTGACCTTGAGCCTTCTTATGAGGCCCATAGTGAGAGACCACGTTTCAGTGCCATAAGTCATCACTGGTAACACACACTGGTTGTATAATTTTGTCTTGAGCGATTGAGGTATATTAGACGAAAAGACTTTTCTAAGTTTCCCGAAAGCTGCCCAGCCGAGTTGGATTCGACGATTGACCTCTTTCACGAAGTTGGACCGGCCTAGTTGGATTGTTTGTCCTAAGTAGACGTATTCGTCTACAACTTCGAGAGTCGTGTTCCCCAATGTTATTGGGGTGGGCACAACACGAGCGTTCGACATGACCTTCGTTTTGTCCATGTTCATTTTAAGGCCCACACGTTGGGAAACTCGACTGAGGTCGTCGAGCATTATGCCGAGGTCTTCCATCGTCTCTGCCATGACTACTATATCGTCGGCAAATCGAAGGTGCGTGATGTATTCGCCATTGATATTGATGCCGCGTCCCTGCCATTCCAGAAGCTTGAAGGTATCTTCCAGTGCGTTCGTGAACAGTTTCGGAGAGATAACGTCTCCCTGTCTCACGCCTCTTCTCAATGGAATTGCCTCCGAATTCTGCTCCTGTACTCGGACCGACATGGTGGCGCTGTTGTACAAGCACTTCAGCACCTCGATATACCGATAGTCAATACGGCAACGCTGGAGAGACTCGAGCACTGCCCATGTCTCGATCGAATCGAAGGCTTTCTCATAGTCCACAAACGCTAAGCAGAATGGCAAATTATACTCCTCAGTCTTCTGTATAATTTGCCGCAGCGTGTGGATGTGGTCTATGGTACTAAAGCCCTTTCGGAAACCGGCTTGTTCGGGAGGCTGGAAGTCATCAAACCTGCGTTCGAGACGATTCGTGAGGACCCTCGAAAACAGCTTATAAACATGGCTCAGAAGCGAGATGGGTCGGTAGTTCTTCAATAGAGAGTTATCCCCTTTCTTGAAGAACAGCGTCACCACGCTTCTGTTCCATGCTTCTGGCGTTTTTCCTTCGAGCACGACGGAATTGAAGAGCTTCTGAAGGACTTTAAGTACTGGTGTTCCACCCGCTTTCAGGAGCTCTGATGTGATTCCGTCCTCTCCTGGTGCCTTGTTATTCTTGAGCTGTTTCAGGGCCATCCTAATCTCGTACAGGCTGATGTCCGGGATGTCTTCGGTATAATGTCGGGTCAGTTTGGCTCTCGGATCTTTGTTCAAACTGCTAACAGGTTTTGCGACTGAGGTGTATAGCTGTCCGTAGAAACTCTCAATCTCCCTCAGCACCTCTGATTTGGTCGACGCTATACTGCCGTCCTCTCTCTTCAGCTTCGTCAGCTGGCTTTGCCCAATAGACAAGTCTTTTGCGAACACTTTGGAGCCCTTGTTCCGCTCTATAGTCTCTTTAATACGTTCGGTATTAAAGGACCGAATATCGTGCCGCATAGACTTTGAGATATGTCTATTGAGCTGCCTATATGACTTAGCATCCTCGGAGGACTGCAGTTGCAACGCGCGACGTTTAGCCATGAGGTCGAGAGTATAGTTTGAGAGCTTTTGTGGTCTACTCGTACGGTTGGGTCTATAGAACCTCGAGCCCACTGTACGGACAGTTTCTACAAACCTGTTATTGATCTCGTCCACCGATGCGGCGCTCTCCAGGCACTCAAAGCGATTTGACAATTCGAGTTGAAAGTTCTCGGGGTTCTGGATATGGGCACGAGTAGGTCGGAGCGTGGACTTCATGAGACGAGACCTCTCAAGTTTGACATTGATATTCAATGTGCCTCTTACTATTCGGTGATCGCTTCCGGTTTTCACCATGTTGATCACAGAGACGTCATTGAATATTTGTCTCTTGGAGGTCAGGATGAAGTCTATCTCATTTCTCGTGGAACCATCGGGACTCAACCAGGTCCATTTCCTGTGAGGTGGCTTCTGAAAGAAAGAGTTCATCATAAAGAGTCCCTCTTTCTCCAGGAAGTCTGCCAGCCTTTGTCCTCTCGGGTTCCGTTGCCCATAACCAAATTGCCCCACTCTCATCTCACCCTCGCTTCTTGTGCCCAGCTTCGCATTGAAGTCCCCCATAACCACATTAAAATAGGTCTCCGAGGTATGTATGGCCCTACTAATGTCCTCATACATCGCCTCTACCTCCTCATCGGAGTGTGACGAGGTCGGTGCGTATACCTGAATGACCTTCAGCGAATATCTCTTAGATATTCTGAGTATTAGGTACACCACCCTGCTCGACACACTGTTGATGGCCAAAATGTTATTTACGAGGGACTTGTGGACGAGAAACCCGACACCACCCTGGGACTGTTGCTCGCCCTCCCGGTAGTAGAGCAGGTTACCGGATTTCAGGGTTATCGTGTCCTCGCCCTCTCGACGGACTTCAGATAACCCTAGGATATCCCAGTGTAACCTACCCATTTCCTCTTCCAGCTCAATTAGCTTTTCGTCTGTCCTCAATGTGCGAATGTTGTGTGTTACCAGGGCCAGTCGTTTTCGTTTTTGGGGGTGGTAGCCAGATCTCTGCCGGAGATTCTTAGCACCCCTTGCTCCGCCGTTACCGTGGCCGCTACCGTAGCCAGGAATAGCGGAGCCGCCGGGGACTGGGGGCCTGGTTTTTTGGTGTATTGCCATGAGGGTATTTGCCTTACTCGCCACGCTTGGCATGCGGGTTGGCGAGCGCAGTATATCGTATTTTCGCAGAAGGCGCTGCTGCCCACCTTCTGGTAATGTCCCTTAGCCGGTTTTTACGGCACCCGCGGGAAGAGATGGGGGGGTACTATTCTAAAGCCGGCACCCCACGGCAAAGCCGGCACCCCACGGCAACATACATAAGTTACAATAAAGTTCTACCAGAGGACAAAAGAAAAGACATACCTACACTCAGAAGAACAATAATAATTGAACTATTTAATAAATTAGAGTGATAGAAATACCTAATAATATCTATTGTTACAGATCATATTTGCAAAAACTGTCTGTACGATCTCTCAATCGTGTTAACAGTGATTTTTAGGACCCATGGCCGTGAACCTAAGGCAAAAACCTAGGACTAGATAGTATTCC
Organism: Yponomeuta evonymella; assembly: GCA_963969515.1. NCBI lineage: Eukaryota > Metazoa > Arthropoda > Insecta > Lepidoptera > Yponomeutidae > Yponomeuta > Yponomeuta evonymella. Next base: position 1,545,896 of record OZ018361.1, on the reverse strand, counting down.
GTGTGGCGCCGGATTAAGAATAACGTCTAAGGAAATCAATTACCAGGAGACGGGCAGCAGCGTCTTCCTGTGATTCCAACCGCATACTGCGATCGCCAACCCGCCTGCCAAGCGTGGCGATTATGGCAAAACCCCTCATGGTTATGAACACCACGAAGGAGGCCTATGTCCTGCAGTGGACGTCAGATGGCTGATGATGATGATGATGAGATAGTATTTACGCCATAAGCTGGCATAAGTGCCGTCTGGTCCCAGGTCCGTGACCCTAGTTTCTCTGTCGTAGGTCCTAAAAATACTGTTAAGAGGATCCAGTGGGCTACCTAGCTACCAATGAAAAAAAAATCATATCTTCTTTTACAGATCTTATTTGCAATAAGTGTCTGTACAATCTCTTAATCATGTCATTTTAAGGACCCACGACAATGAAACTAGGATCACAAACCTGTGACTAGATAGCATTTATGCCAAAGACAGCCGTTTTTGGCGTTAATGCTATCTAGTCCAAGGTTTTTTGCTTTGGGTTGTGACACTTTTTGCAAATTCGATCTGTGAAAAAAAAAAGATTTCTTTCCTCGGTGGCGCTAGTGTTAATTCCTGGACCCCCTTAACGTAATAAAGAGACTGTATAGACACTTTTTTCAAATACCTACGATCTGTAAAAAAAGACACGATTTTTTTTTCATTGGTGGTGGTAGTAAGCCCCATAGATCCCCTTAAGTAGAGTTTGTCGTTTACATTAACTTTTATTCTGCTACGACTGTTGCATGCATAGATAACAACGTTGTTTCTCAAAATTATGACGTTGTTTCTTAGGTTGTTATCTATAACAACGTTGTTTCTCAAAATTATGACGTTGTTTCTTAGGTTTTTTTTTGCTTTGTAGTGTCCGTTTGATAGATAATGCTTAAAACGATACGTTTTTTTGTGATGGACAATTCCTCTATTAGAACAATAGTTTAGGAAAGGTTGTGACATTGGTAGACCGCGTAAAACGTGAATTAAATAAAATTATTTAAACACTGATCATTCGCAAAATATAAATCACAAATAAAACTCATAAAACAAAGATTTTTGTAAAAAAATGTGATTGGATTTTTATTATAACCAAGTATAGTTAATTGATTTAAAAGTGTCGTTTCAAACACGATGCGTATTGCTACTAAGTACACAAATGAAACTAACTATTCCATTTCTTTCCTGTCTCGGGCCTTGTAATAACTAAGAAACACGCCTGAAAAATATCACCTACCTTCGACTCCTCTGTCAAGATAACAAAAGATTTTCCATCTACCCGTTTACTTGACATACAAGGTAAGATGTATAGGCAAGACACCTATTCGCGCTCTCGTATGTGCTCGTTTCGTTTGAGCGAAACTTTACGCCACGCCCCTCCAGGGGTGGCGGAGATAATGAGTGTGACTGTTACATCTGGATACAATTTGAGGCCGCAGGCTTCATGTGTATGAGTAGAGATACCCGGCTTGGAGAAAGACTTTATGTAGTAGGTACCGTTTCGTAAATATCCTTTGATTTAATACGTATAAAACGCCTGGATTCTCGTGCGCTGACAATATTTTATTTATTGTTAACCTGGTCCTTAACTAGAATACCCTGTGCCATAGTAACCAAGCAAGGACACCGCTAAAAATTAAAATAAACCCAGATTGAGGCCATTTGTACAAATCAAGTAGCCAGTGGGAATCGAAACCACGACCCCTGGTTTGGAAGTCAAGCGTATTATCGCTATACCTACGAGGCAGTCGTTGCTTGCAGGCAGATTTGTCAATCACCTTAGTTCTTTGGTAATGGTCACATTTCAGAAACTCAGAACCCTCTATGTACATCAAAAGTAATTGAAACGCGATTGTGCGTAGCAAAACTTATCCAATCACCAATTCCAACATTATTTTATTCTCATCGATCCTGAGTCGCCCTCAAACCTCGTTGTTTTCCATTTCAATTTTCCGCGTTTCATGCAAATAAGTTAACCGCTTATTTCATCACAATCCAACTCATTGAGCCGGAGACACGTTTGTGTCACCAAACAATGCTGTCATTGGTGTTTTATGCGTTAGACGAAAATGTTCAGAGCCAAGGGTGTCCAGTACTATTGACGTTGGCAACTACAGTAAATTTAATAATAATTGGAATGATCGAACTGGCTAGTCATAAAAAAAACATTATCCAATCACTGACGTTTGAATTTCGAATCTCGTTTTTTATTGTTACGTGAATAATATTTTTGTTTCCTTTCAGCTGCGGGTATTGTGCCATCCCTGTGAATTTTACTTTGTAGTACCTAAATGTAAGAGACGAATAATGCTCTGTCACATGCATACACAAAATGTATAAAGTTTACCTTACCAAAACTAAAATTAGTTGAAAAGAACATTGTTCTCGGAAAAAAAACTAGAACTTGTAGAGGATACCGTATTTCTAGGCATAACAATCGATTCAAAATTACAATGGGGTCCTCATATTGTAAAACTAGCTCTGAAGCATATACAGTTAAAAGAATTAGAGAGCTCACTGACGTTTATTTTAGTTACTTCCATAGTATTATGTCCTACGGCATACTACTGTGGGGTCGGGCAGCAGACATTGAATCTATGTTCGTCTTACAGAAGAGAGCGATCCGATTTATTTACAAGCTAGGTAGTAGGCACTCGTTAAGGGATTTCTTTAAAGAAACTAACATCTTAGCAGTTGCAAGTCAATACGTTTACGAAAATATTATTATGTATGTTAGAAAAATTATCAGCAATTTCGAAAATATTGGTAGCCCTCATAATATTGATACCTACTAGGAATAAACATTGGAATAAATTCTCATTTCCACGTTTTAGACTTGCAAAAGTTAATACATCCTTTGTGGGGCACTGTATGTATACGGTTCTACAATAAAATTCCTCAAGATATATTAGAGTTACCACCGATGCGGCTTAAAAATGTGTTAAGTATACTCTGTGTAAAAATGCCTATTGTAGCATTAAGGATTATTGGAAGACAAAGATGTCTAGTATTTAAATAATGTTAACGGGGACGATTGTATCTACTGTAGAGTAAGTTTTAGTTGAAAACTCTGTTAATTAAACCACATTAAATAAACCTTTTTGAAAAGAATAAATGCCAAGACACCCCGTCTTATTCTCCGCATAATCTGTCAATGGGAGGTTTTCTCTTTGACTATTAAAAAAAAAGTAGTTCCCAAGGACTCTGTAGATGGCGCTGAACTGACTACGTTACCAGCTGAACGTTCCAATTTGCGACCGTGGGCAAACCTGAACGCACTGCAGATCGCTTACAGACTCAGATTAATTAATAGAAAACGTTTAAATTATACGACTTCAATGAGGAAGACATTAAAGTCGTAGGTTCTTGCTAATTTCGCATACGAATCTTCGATATGAACAAAAGAGAGGAAGTAATGCTGTCAGTACGTTTCGTTTTATGATCTCGAACTACATCCAAGTGAATTAATCAAAAAATAATGTGACGTTCCTTTCCTTGCAGTAACGTACCAAGTGCAGCGCCATCTATCCAGCGACTAGGGAAGAAATAAAAAAAAATAAAAAGAAAATCCCTCATTGTGAAACTAGCAGCTTTGACGTTCGTTAAGCAAACATATTGTTTTTATAGTGAATAACTTTTTTGACTTTGACTTTGATTTTAAATAAATACAACGAAATTGCTATCTTTAATTCTGAGGACTGCCAAGTTACCTACACAGCCTTCTAAAGAAAACACTTGACGCCTGGTAGAGCCTAAAAGACCGCTCTATTTAGCGATGAAAGTTATAGGTACTAAGTAAAACTTTTAATAAGTTACCAATATGTTACATTTTAAAACAATAAATGCAGAGACTGCAGTATGTCGCTACGTCATTCTTACTTCGAAGTTGAGCCCCTTGCAAATGTTTGTCTACGGCCCGGTTGCTATGGCAACTCTTTTTATTTTAGTGTGTTTACGTGTTTTCATCGATTTCCCTAGCCGGCCAGTCCCTGACCACCCTGTTAAATGAAGGTGGAAATAAAAACTAATCATAACTTGGCCGGAGAAGTTTTTGGTATCGTCTCTACTAACAAAGACGGCTACGTTAGCTGAAAGGAGACTTTATCTATTTAGGGATTTGTTGATCACCATTCGTCGTACATAACGAAAATGGTCTTACGGTTAGGTTTTGATTTATGTTTTCTCTTTAAGCCTGGGTTCTCCAACATTACCTATAAAATGCTATAAAATACATTTTACACTCTAATTATAATACTAATTAGGTTAGTATTTAAAATCCGAAAAAAATATTTTTATGATCTTTTAAACTTTATAGCATCAAAAAATAAACAGGCCTAGTGCGAGTCAGACTCGCGCACGAAGGGTTCCGTACCATTGGCTACAGAACATTTGAATATTTCGAGCGTCTATCTTTTGCCGTTATTAATATCGAGCAAGAAACGGCAAAAAAATTGCAACGAACGTTACGCCCATTAAATATTTATTTTATTCTATTTTTAGTATAATTGTTGTTATAGCGGCAACAGAAATACATCATCTGTGAAAATTTGAACTGTCTAACTATCACGGTTCATGAGATGCAGCCTGGTAACAGAAGTAGTAACAGTCGTAGTAACACGGCCGCCAATTGTACTGCGATTTATTGAATTTTAGTTAATGTAATCTCTGTGTAAAATAAAGAATATTCTATCTATCTATCTAAAAGACAGACGGATGGACGGACAGACAGCGGAGTCTTAGTAATGGGGTCCCTTTGGGTACGGAACCCTAAAAATCGCAAAAATGAGTCTAAATTATCACTAGATGCCTGTGGTTTTATTTGAGCTGTACGGAGTTTTGGATAATAAAAAATATAAGATGATATTAAAGATTTGGTTCATGAGAACAGCCATTTTTTTGTAAAAACTCTTACTAGTAGATATTATGTAGGTATATATTTTTTTCGTCTCCTCCTTCCCTATGACAATTTTATTTATGTATGTCTATTTTATATTTATGGCACCGTTCATGTATTGTATGTGTCATTAGTCATTATCAGCCTATATACGTCCCACTGTAGGGCACATGCCTTCTCTCAGAGAGAGTATGGGCTTAATCACCACGCGTGCCCACGGTGGATTGGCGATTTCAAGCGCTGAGGTATGTGAATACCTCAAACACTCAGGTTTCCTCACGATGTTTTCCTTCACCGTTAGCGAGCGATGTATGTGTATTGTGTATTAAATATAAAAAAATCTTGCCTAATATTGCTTAGTTGCACCGACTATCCGTCATTTAGTTTCTTTAATTTTTTTTCTTCAATGGTTGTTTGAAAGAAATTGAGTAATTTACTTTTAGTAATAAGGCCGCCAATTCTACTGTAAAATATTATTGTTTAAGTCTCATATTATAATTCCCGGTGTACCTACAAAAAAAATGTATGAAAAACAAAGAGCGATGGTAGCCTAGTAGGTAGAACATCGAACATGGAAGCGAGAGACCCAGGTTCGATCCCAGTGCGGGCATGGACCTATTGCTTTGTTTTCTAATTTATGTGCATTTGTGAAGTTATAGTAGTAATACAACTCGCTAATTGTGAAGGAAAACATCGTGAGGCAACCTGAGTGTCTGAGCTATCACATACCTCAGCGCTCGAAATCGCCAATCCGCGATGGGCACACGTGGTGATTAAGCCCATACTCTCTCCATGGGAGAAGGCCTGTGCCCGACAGTGGGACGTATATAGGCTGCTTATGTATACCAACAAAATATTCTGTCTATCTATCTACCATTGGCTGCAAACGAGTACATTTTACGGCCCAGATACGCTCAAGAGAAGCTCTAACTATAGGTTACTTAATAGCTAATAGCTACTTAAGTCAGCCCAATTAACACTAATGTAACATGCATCTTTGCGTGTTTTTTAACCTGGTGAAGCCAAGAAGGGTTATATTTTTGAGCGTATAATTATGTGTGTTTCTTTCTCCGTAAGCAACCAGAGACCAAGCAGCTGAACAGAATTTGAAAAATGATCTGCCATTCAAACGTGTTAGAAATGTGATTTCACGAAAAAAATAAATGGCGGACGTCAACTATCATAATATAAATAAAAGTCACATGAAAGTATCAAATAAAAACTTATTACAAAAACCAAAAAACCCCGATTGCTGAAAATTCTTAAGCAAGACTATTATATTATAAATGCGAATATAATAACTATTTAATAGAGAAGAAAGCTATTTCCACACGAACGAAGTCGCGGGGAACAGCTAATCGTTATAATATATAATATGTTGTGAAATACAACAATTATATGATTATGTTATGCCTACCAGATAATGCACCTATCGGGCCTGGGTAGGTCTTCTTCAAAACTTTTTCGCAGTGGGGTATTTTGTTTTTATAAGATATGTTTTTTATTTTTTAACACCAGTGCAGGTAGTTCGAGATGAGTTTCTACGACCTTCTGAGTATCGTGAGTAGGTTCGTTAATTTTATGTAAATCTTGAGCTCAATGTTGTTCTCATGCATGTTCTGCGCAGATGTCTTCAGTTAGGTACTTGCTTGTTGATTTTTCTGTTTATTTGTCGACGTTATTAACTTAACACCGGATAAACTTACTTATAATGTGTAGAGCTTATGAAAATTTTCGTTCGAATATTTGTCGACGCTTCACTAGGATCCCAATATGTGAGAGGTTACTAGTTAAGTTTACTGTTTAATTTGCCTTACCGAAAGGGTGATAACAGAATCCTAAGCCTACGACGACATCGATCGGTTTGACCTATAAAATTGAGCTGAGTGAAAAAAAAACACATTCTTGCTAAAGAACTAAGACAAATACTATATAAGGTGGTAGAACAAAACTTGGCCCGTTTTTAAAAGATAGGATAATAATTAAGGATATTTTATCCTTGGCTTGTACTTGGCCGATTTTTAAAAATGGAAAAAGAACGTTTATGTGGTGTTAGTTTGAATGACAAGATTAGTGAACGTTGTACACTGAAAGAGGCTGTGGTGGGTAGAATTGAGACAGGAATATCGCATTAGTTTTTTCATCCTCTCCATAATTATGTCCTAAATAAAGAGGATGAAGGAAGAAATATATTGAGCCAATGTGAATTGAAGGGCCGGTAATCGTCCCAGGCGGATATCCTTCGTCTAAATAGAGGTTGTTTTAGTGAAGGACAAAAAGCTACCCAAAACCGGCGTGCGTGCATACAGCGGCTGATGAATGTTGATGAAATGAAAATGTTTAAGATCGTAGCGAACCCTGGTATCTGCCTACCCCTCCGAGATACAGGTGTGAGTTTATGTTTGTATGTAGGACAAGAAACATGTAAGGTAACAAGGGTAAACTGACGGTAGTAGCTTGAACTCTCAAAAGTTATTTACAATGCACAGACGATGGTCATTACGCAGCAAGTATTTGAGATAAAAGTATCGGATGTGTGATATCAGTCCAAACATTAAATTGTAATTAGACCAAAGTTAAACCAATATTAGTGCTTATCTGCAAACGAGACATTATGCGACCACGTAACTGTCGTGCGGTTTATTTTAACTGTTATTTGATTGCGACTTTGGTCGAAGGTTGAAAATCGATAAAAATACATACCTACATACATACACTCACGCCTGTATGAAATCGATAAAAATTCTACCAAAATGCCTCAAACTCTTTATGTATTTACTAGCCGTGCCGGCAAACTTCGCACGGCTTCAGAAGCAATAAATGTGCCGTTCTCGAGATATCATCAAAATTCTTTTCTGTACTAAATATATGAGAATCTTTGTGATTTTTTTTCGTAAATTTTTCCCATGTTTTAATAGTTATCCTGCTATTCTATTTATTATCAGAAATACCAAACGGTCCAGCCGTTTTTGAGCTATAAATGGTGTAATTAACCCGACTTTGTTTTATGTAAAAACCTACCATAAAAGACGCGGAAAAAATATAACAATTAAAATTATTTTTTCAGGATCTCAAAAAATGCAAAACATCAAGTTATTGCGATAATAAAAAAATCATAGATTAAGTTTTATTTCTCAAACATGCTTGGAAATTTGAGCATTATTTCGACAACCTTCTTCGATTTAAATCGAAATTGCTGTACTGGCCAATTACACGCCAGCAACGGCCGGAAAAAGTTCTATGAAAATTCATAACTGTTGTGTTTTGCGGCCAATTAAATTACATACTAAACTCATATCTGTCGTGATATTTAAAAATGGAACGATCTCTTACTCCGAACAATGACAACCAAGGAGGTAAGTACTCCACTTCAACTCTAGTAATCCAACAATCCATAATTTAACTTCCGTTCCATCGAAACAACACACTGAAATACCATTATCAACGATAAACCACGGCACATCACGCAAACACATGAATCAATTGCATAATCAAGGTAATTATGTTTATCTAATATCTTACATATTACACGTTTTATTTGTACAATTTTTAAAACTACTATTGCTTCTCTCTATCTGTTGATAACCCAATCCCTCACTAATGCCTTCGTCAGACAGGTCACCAAAAGTATTTTATCTCAACAAAACCAGCGCAGCCTCAATGGGAATGAGCTAAGTACTTGACAAACTATGATTTGGCAAAATAGGCCCAACTCACATGGGCCTTAAAGTATGATTTCGCTTGTATTTGATCGTAAGTTGCTATGTTTGGCTTCCAAGTTCTGTTTAGGATCGTGAGTGAGCTGCATAGTTCACATTGACCTTGAAACGCTCACGCTTCAGGTACAGGTGTGTTCAAAAGGCACTTCTATGACTTAAGACTGTTCTTACGTGGAACATGCACAATTCAACATTTTTAGTGATTGTAATAAAAGGAGTATACTTTTAATGAATGAGGTCTGAGGGTTTCATGAATAATTAAATTGCGGATATTCAAAGCATATTTTTTTTATCCTATGCTAAGTTTTTGATTGACAAAATTTGATTCCAAAATTAATAATTTTAGAAACTTCGTTAATAACTACGTAAAAGAAAATAAATATATATTTAAAATGTCCGTAACTTAATGACTGTAACGTCTCATGACGATCATCACTACTCATCAACACAATGCAATTTTATTATGAGAGCAACTCCGAAATATCGAGAATAAACTCATCGAAACTGAACTCAGATCAAACTCATCGAAACTGAACGTAATTCCTATGAGGATTGTACGTAGACTCAGCTTTTGTTTACAGTTGCCCTAGAGACATACAAGTATGCTATCTCTGGTGAAGACAATGAGACTCGAAATACGTCCATGCGAAGTAAAAGTCATTTGTCGAGAATTACACTAGGAATGGTGTACAAATAAGAATATTCAACTCTTCTCTAGTTCTTCTTCTTTCTGGGCTGCTCTTCTAATTAATGCTGGCCGCCAGCTCACAATATTCTTCTTTGTTTTTTGCCACGCGAAACAGACTTCGCCGCTGCCTACATCCGCCTATTCCTTGACGTTTCTGAGTCACGACTTCCTTTCTCCCAACACTCCTATCAATCGTGTCCATTACAACAGCTTGAAGAAGTCGGTACCTATCGTGTCGAAGCACAAGTTATAAGTTCCTAAATTATTGTAATTAAAAGCATATGCCTGTAATTTTTGTATCATACATCTAAGAGATCGTGGTTAAGAATAAAAGTTTGACATGAACGAGGCAGACAAACTCAGGAAAACATGTATTTCGGATAACTAACTTACGCGCTCACTGAAATGTTGCTAATGTACATACATACATACATACATAAACTCACACCTGTATCCCAGAGGGGTAGGCAGAGACCAGGGACTGCCACTTGCCACGATCCTGATAGATCACTTTCGCTTCCTCAACATTCATTAGTCGCCCTCTACTAATACATCCCCTATTTGGTCGAAGAACGTAAGAAACTTATATTAATTAAGTAACAATGATCACGTCTACAGGGTTACCTATAAATGTGCGATTCGTATGACACTCTAACCCCCGGTTTCTCGTACACTAACAAGCTGTTAATCTACTGTTAACCGCTGTCACTGGTTTTTTTTTTGTATGCACTTTGGTCAATTGACAGCTGTTAACAGTAGATTAACAGCGTGTTAGTGTACGAGAAACTGGGGTAACTAGAGTATGTGTTTTATAAGCACTTTTGTTTCATGATATTTTTCGGAATATCAGGGTTTACATAAATTTATAAAATTCACGGTTTACGCGCTTTACCTATATCTCAGCTTGCGGTAAGTCGTTGTCCTTCGTAGAAGAGTGCCTATTCTACTAAACACGTATAGTTTGAAGCAGCACCTATCGTGTAAGTATTTTCAATCATCATCATCAGCCATTTGACGCTCACTGCAGGACATAGGCCTCCTTCGTGGTTTTCATAATCATGAGGGGTTTAGCGATCGCAGTATAAACACGTTAAAACAAATCTTAAAAAAGAAATTTGAACCAAGAAATGAGGAATTGTTGAAATTCGGGAATTGCGCATTTATGAGGTAACTTGGTATACCGGGTTTGATTTTCAATGGGTAAGTTATACATTTTTGTTCATACTGCAATCTACCTATGTACCTATTTGAGCTTATTTGCTCCATAACCTTCACACACATAGAGAGACGGCAGGATATGGCAATACGCAGTAATTCTATACGATTTTCCTGTTTCACCTCTAAAACAACGTTGTTTTCATCATCCTATCGGTCTTGTTTACTCGCATGGTCTTGCAGAACACAGTAAATACTCGGTTACTGTACTCTGCAGAACAGTACCAGTTTGTCAACTAAGTCAAGTACAGTCGCGCCTTATGTAAGAAAAATATGACGTGCAGACGAGCAGCGTAACTACACTAGCACTTACCAAGTCCCCCACACATGGCCTCAGCTCTAACACCGAGACTGTAGGTCCATTTTGCCGTGAAACAGACGCGAAAAGTCGTTGGTAATTTATAATTTTCATAAGGAGCCCAGCTTGCGTTTATTGTTGCCTAGTGCCGAGAGCTCTGGTAGTCTAACTTCTTAAGAAAAGTTCCTGTAACGGAAGGTCTCCGTGATCAAGTAAAGTCAGAATGGGGCCCGTAACACAGGATATTATGCTGTCACGGATAAAGTGGCATCTAATCCAAACGAGTGCTTACACTCAAGAGGTATGTTTTTATGTGACCCATTGATCGTAAACGGTAATATTCAACCCACGTGACGCAAACGTTAAGAAAGGGATGACACAAGGTTTAGACTTTCATTCTTAGATCACAATTCAAGTAATTAATCAAAAGATTGTCATCGCTGTCACCAGCGTGAGGCACAGCACAACGCACTTTAGGCTTGAAACGGCATAATATTCTTACAAAAAGTATGTAATCACTACGTTTTGTTCTTACCCAACCCTGTAATACCGACTACAGTGTAGTGGTTACCTGGGTTTCAATAACATGTGCTATCGGTGTATTTAATAGATACATGTATATAACATAACCGCTCGTAGCCCCGGCTGCCTGAGTGATCTTAAACGATCCCGAAGGTTAAGCAACACAGGGCGCGTTCAGTGCATGGATGGGTCGCCGTCTATGCCTAACGCTAGTGGCATTTTTCCGAGCGGTTCCGTGCTTCGCAAGGCACGTTAAGCTGTTGGTGCCGGCTGCCGTCGATAGATGGCAGTCGTTAAGCCAAGTCAGAGGCCTTAGGGCGGCTTGACAACTTCTGACAGTAGACGAGCCACTAGTCTACAAGCCTCCACCAATCCGGACTTGGCCCCCGTGGTGGAGTATGGCCTATACCTTCCTCAGGGAAGAGACCCGTGCCCCTCGGTGGGGACATAATGGGTTGATGATGATGATATAACATAAACTCACGCCTGAATCCCGATGGGGTAGGCAGGGGCCAGGATTTGATGTTTGCCACGATCCTGACAAACCATTTATCAACATTTATCTGTGAATGCATGCTCGCACGCCGTTTCACTATAGGCTTTATTGGTAACGAGATCTAAAAGGAAGGAACCATTGGACGACACCAGTGTTTTTCAACCTGTGGGTTGCGACCCTCTAGGGGGCGTGAAGCCTTTATCAGAGGTTCGCAGGGAATCGCGAAGCCTCCGCGAAAACGGAAAAGAATAAATTTATATATAATAAATATACCGGAGTGGTCTGAGTTGGGGGAGGCCTTTGCCCAGCAGTGGAACACAGACGAGGCTACGTAAAAAAAATTATACTAAGAAAATGTTAACATATACCAACGAGAAATTAAAAAAAAACTTACGAGACACAGAAAAATATATAGCGTGCTTTCTTCATTAATTTAAAAAGTTTTATCAACAAATTGAAGTCGATTATTTGGTGTAATATAAAACGAGAAGAAAATACGAAAGGCCCATACCGTGCGTGCGGAGGTTCAGCCAAATCCTCTATTTTCAAAGTTGAATAAATCTGAGTGAAAATGCATAACCTAAATAATAAGGAAAAAACCGGACAAGAGAGAGTTGGACTCGCCCATCGAGGGTTCCGTACAAATTTGTAGTTTCGCAGTTTTGCCGAACTTTTCCCAAACTTCAAAGACTATTTCTTTATGATTTAATTACAAATGTTTAGTTTTCAGATTTTTCCCTGCCTACTTCTATTAGACGCCGATATTGCTTGTCAAATTTCATAGTTCTAGGTCAAAGAAAATATATATAAATTTTGATTCCCTTGAGAGTGTCGAAATGTACATTATTTGCGGCATAAACGGTCGTAACTTTTTTTACGTTAACTTAAAATTTGATTTTTTTCACAGCTTCAAGGGACTGTAGACTTCAGTACATATATGGATTTAATTTCAACTCGATACCTATATGCGTTCCCGAGATAAAGCGACAGACAGACGTACGGAACGGACGGATGGACGAAAGGACGTACGGACGGACAACAGAGTAGTCCTATAAGGGTTCCGTTTTACTTTTGAGGTACGGAACCCTAAAAAACATAAAAAATATAGGTTAGACACAGCGGAGGGCATGGTGTTTCGCCATGAAAAAGGTTAAAAAACATTGGACTACACGATCGATCGAACCGACGACGGGAGTTCGAGACGGATATCGATGCCCTGCGAAGGCAGGTCAGTCAAGGTTTCCCCAGAGTCCTGAGAACAATTATAGATAATTGCGCGGAGATCTCTAATGCCTGTTATGGCGGACGAACAATGGCATGACGTCACGAGACAAGTTTTTGCACCCAGAGCGCGGGATAGAGTAAAGTGAACAGAAGTATGGTTTGGTCTCCATAGCTTTAGAAAGGAAATAAAAGGAAATAAGGCGTGTTTAATTTTGCAAGGCTTAGGCACAGAATTTCCTATTGGAAAAATGTCTTCTTGTAGCTAAAATGCTCCTTTGACACATAATGTTACTATCAAAAAATCTTCTATGCATTAGTTTAACTCAAAAGCGCAACTAATAGACGGTGTTTTGATGCCAGGCTTAAAATATGAAACTTAGACCGACTTGCACCACCTGGTAATTTTGAGAATTTTAATAAATAATTTTACTCGGGTATATAAAATATCAAGACCGGGAAGCTTGGAAAACCATAAGGGGGGCCCTATGTTCTGCAGTGGGCGTCAAATGACTGATGATGATGAGTTTAGTTTAGTTTAGTTTAGTTTAAAAATATATATTAGTCTGTAATTGGCCTATGTTTCGTTTACATTAAGTACCCGTCTGTTGCAATTTTGTGCTGTGGATATGTAAAATTAATTACAAATTTAAAAAAATGATATACCTAACATATTGGTTAGCATTGGCCGTATAAAAAAAGAGACTTTGCTGTTTGGCTGTATCGGTACTACAGAAAAAGCCGAGCTCGTGTCGGCTCTGTGCATCGGATCCACTGTGTGAAAGTACTTGGTTACAAAGAAAGTAATTGAAAATGGCTGCAGCTATTTATCGGTGACTTAAATAAGTAAACATCATACTTATTACGGTGATAATCTAGTTTTTTTAACTTTTAATCTCACTATCCCAATGCTAGCGAGTTCGCGAATGGGACGTTATTTGAATAAAAAAAATTGCGACTGTGACATTTTATACTAAAACCCCAAGGGTTTAGACAATAGTGCAGAGACAAAAATCGATACTGGAAAAGGTTTCTCTCTCCTATTAAGTATCCTACTCGTACTTCTGTTGTATTTGTTCGGTGTTCATGTGCCTGGCACGGCCGGTGCAGGTTAGCCGCAAGGCAATAGACGGGGAAGTTTTGTGTGTTACTTGCACCGAGTTCACTAATCACTGGTTTATTTATGTTTATGTTCGCTATTTCGCAGATTTCAATTCGAATAAGAACTAAGGCAATTAACGTTGCCTACGGGTTCCTCAACTTTTTCATCCATATACGGGTGTAATTTAATTAATAATGCTTTAATACTTTATTTATCTATGTGCTTCTTACTAAGTAAGTTACAGAGTGAGCCTAGAAATAACAGGTGATATAAAAGGATGTTCTTTGATTTAAACATTAGTGGCCTACTGAGTTATCTTATATTTGGGAGAAAAATGTAAAGTTTAACCTGCTTCGACTCTCCCACTGCTGAGCACGCCTTCTCCACAGCTAGTAAAAGATAAAATATATTCGTCTCTCAGTATACTAACAAGGCTTGACGACACACCCTCTCAATGCAATTTGTTATTTGTATGGACAGCAAGTTCCTATTGAATCCACACTATTTCGAAACAAGTAAGTTTTATAAAAAAAAATCATATTGCTGGAAAAATCTCTTTTCACCCCATTTCAAGTGATATTTCTTCAAATGAGTACAAGTGTGTTTCTGCTATTTTTCAAGAGTATTTTATACGTTTACAAGAAAGACTATCCAGATTATGAGAGACAATCTAGTTTACCTCTATCGTGTAATGCCAATGAAACAAATCACCAAGGAAATAAGATGATTGACCTAGCCTATATAATCTTAGCAAGCTGACGTAGCACTTGGCTGGTCACATGCGCAGCGTGGAACGCCCACCAGCGACGGTCATGATCCAAAAAAAAAGTTCTGTTTTTTTATTATTTTTTTCGGGAACATAGGTGTTTGCTGAGCTTTGGCTGAAGGTTTTGATTTGGTCAGCTTTAATTAATTTTAAAAGCAAAAATAAAAAAAAAAAAACAGTGTCTACGAAACTGCAAGTACGTCATCGACTGAGATAATACGAGCTGTCAGTTTCTAGCGATACCATGACTCGATACAAGAACTGTTTAAATAAACTGAACTAAAAAGACTCCTAATTTGCGCTTACGGAAAAGATACATTTTTTTTTGTACAGAATGCCGAGATACGTTGGGGTTTTTATTCAAAAATATTAAAAACATCTATTCACTTCTTCAACGTGCGTTAGAAGGTCGAATGAGTCTCACACCTATTCACAAAAATAGAAGAAATCAATGAAAATTATTCATGTATAATTGTGGCATTATATTTACTGACCTTATACATTTAAAATGACGTATCATTTCTAACTATCGTCAACATTTAGGACAATGCCCGTTTGTGATGTTGGACCGACGATTGCCGATTGATTGGCGACTGAATGATGATGGCCCGGGCCAAAAATAAACGGCGTTGATAGATAGACAGATAAAACATCTATCATCATCATCATCATCAGCCATTTGACGCCCACTGCAGGACATAGGCCTCCTTCCTGGTTTTCATAACCATGAGGGGTTTTGCCGTAATCGCCACGCTCGGCAGGCGGGTTGGCGATCGCAGTATGCGGTTAGAATCTCAGGAAGACGCTGCTGCCCGTCACCTGGTAATTGATTTCCTTAGTCGCCTTCTACGACATCCACGGAAGGTAATGGATAAAACATCTATGTAACGGCACAATACTGACACAACATAAAGTAAGAAGAAATAAAATAAAATTCCGTGTGGCGCCGGATTAAGAATAGTGTCACTCCATCACTAAGGAAATAAATTACCAGGAGACGGGCAGCAGCGTCTTCCTGAGATTACAACCGCACACTGCGATCGCCAACCCGCCTGCCAAGCGTGGCGATTATGGCAAAACCCTTCATGGTTAAAAACCATGATGGAGGCCTATGTCCTGCAGTGGGCGTAAAATGGCTGATGATGATAAATATAAGAGGGCCGACCTTACCATTTTCCTACCAGGGTGGCAGGGAATGGCCGGTGACAGGAAGGAGTGGAGAGCCTTTGCCCAGAAGTGGGACACGTAATCGGCTAATAAAAATGATGCAAAGATTTCTTTAACATACACTTAAAGCATAGCATAGGGGGAAAGCTACGTTCACCAGTGGTAGAACGTGAGCTATTGAATTCGGTATTTGACACGATCAACAATTAATAATTTCATATGCTTGATTTAAACTAAAATTACAAAATATCTCGGAAAATTTATCTCTTTTAGTCACTTACTAGTTATTACAATTTTGAAACAGATTAAACATAAAAGAGTGCTCAATGTGCAATGTGACGTCATAAGCCAGTATTTTCATACAAAATTCCGTTTTAAAAGTAACTCATTTGATATTTTGTCAAATACCCAATTGTAACTGCCAAACTAATCTCCAGAATCAAAAGTAGGACTCTGGGAACAATCCAAACGTAGAGTTAACTTGTCTTGCAACTATGTCGCCGTCGCTGCTCGCAAGTCGCCTTCTAACTGTCACGCCCTGCGTGAGGAAACGTGCCATTGAATCGATAATGCCCCTTTTAGACAGCAATAAAGTCCGTTTCGAACGTCCATTGTGGAGTTCGGGTTTCTACTTAAGCTGTTAAAAGGTGGAAAGTGGCAGTGTCGTAATGGTGGTGCTGGTAATAGCCGGTTTTTACTTTGGTTGATTGTTGAAAAGACAAGTTTTGATATCAGTCAAAACGTTTATTTAATAATAATAATAATAACTTCCACACAATCCAATCACTTGACCTGGTCCCAAACTAGGATACCCTAATATTCAATTTTATTAAAAAAATAAAAAGATATTTAATAATGATTAATTAATTTAATTAATTATTATTTTTTTTCCATTAAAACTTAATATTGTTTATATTTATTAACATTGTTTTATATTATTATTATTATTTATTTGTAATAAATTTATTGCACATAAGTAAACAAAATACAATGGCAATGTATCGTACTTAATACTTATGTATAAAAAGTTTTGTTTTTGTTTGATTTTTTTTAAATAGGTAATTTTAAGATCCTACACCGAGTATTTCGAATTAGGCGCCCTTCTAACGAAGGGCAGTTTTAATGCAAAAAAGAATTTGCTTTTAATAAACCGGAAGTACGTCACTGCAAAAGAAGTACGACAAACATTATAAAAAAAAAACTTACAAGCTCTATGACAGGCTGTCAATTTGTAGTTTTTATACTATAACTGAAACTTTTCAATAATTACTTATATGCTTAGTACAGTTGACGGCAATACTCTTGCACTGTCCTAGCTTACGTTACGTGCGATCTTGCAAGAAAACTTTAAAGATTGATTAGATGACGACTGTACCTACGCAAGGCAAATAAAATAGTAGTTTCAGTGTAACAGCTTCTTTTGCAACTTAACCACAGCATTAAGGCGGTCATGACAAGTAAAAAATCCACCGTCCTTGCTTCAAATTAAGAAATTAGTTTTTTATACCCATAGTAACTCTAGAAGACCCAATACCACTGCTAGTGTCGCTTCAGGATTACCTCAAAATTTCGCAATTCTTTAAGATATAGGTAGATAGAAAACACTTTATTGCACAGCCAGAATTACAAAATATGATTTCTTATATCTAAGTAATGTTATACGATTGGCGATGTTATCGTTTAGAGCGATCTCTTCCATACAACCTCTGGATCGAGTGGATTCCACGAAAAATATACTCGGTTGGTGGATGTACATACATAATAAAGTAGAAAATATATTGATATGCGAATAACAAGAAGCGAAAGATTGCAGGAATATAAGTAATTATAATTACATCTTATATAAAGTGCATAGACTTACTTAAATAATAATGTACATTAATACTTACAAATTAAATACATTTAAGAATGTCAATTAAAACCTGTCGTTTACATAACATTTAACATTTATTCTACTATTTAATTTGATTTTGTTTTTACATCGTTTCAATATTTTTTATGTTGTCTTAGGGTTTTTCGCTTTTAATATATAATGCTTAAGACATTTATATGTTAAATAGAATCTACATTCCTCTAAATTTCATTTAGTTCAGCTTTGGTCTACATGTAAGTAAACCGTTGATAGAAATTGTTAAAATACGGGAAGTATTAGAACATTAATTTGTTTGCTGATCTTAGGACATTAAATGACCGATTCATAAATTTTATTCATCTCATTAGAACAAGAAATATCAACCCTATTAAAAGTTTCTGATTTTTGATTTGATTTAAAAAAAAAAGTGTTTGGTAAAAGTAAATGGATCGCGGCATGTGGCAGTCCCTGGTCTCTGCCTATCCCTCTGGGCTACAGGCATGAGTTTATGCCTTACGTATTAATATGTAAAAAAGCGTTTACACACAGACCAAAGTTGATTGAAACTAGGTAGGGCAGTTATTTACCGGAAATTGGGAATTTGATACAATTATTGTACCTATACCATGATATTTTGAAAAATATAAATTTGTGAATAAACACACAGTTGCCGACCGACCAACCAACCTTTTTTATGTTTTTACTTCTTTTATACTTTTTCTATATTATTATGTCTAATATTTTAAAAATTGAAAAAGCACCATGTCTAGGAAAAAAGACAAATAAAAACAGATTCCTAAAAGTTACTCTCGCGTTTTCTTAAATATTTACGTGCATGCGTTTCACACACAGATCAACAGTGGGTGTAAAACACAAACTCTGTTTTTATTGACATTACATGTACATGACACACACATTGTGTAGGTATTGATTTTCTTGAGGTGACCCCGCATAATCACAAAACCGTTTGATCAATTTTATTATCCTTCGAAGCTTTTTAATGTTCCCTCTACTTTGGCTTTGCCAGTGTGTGTACATTGTTTCGGGTTCTGACCGCAAGAGTACCATCGCGACCTACTGTACTTACGAAGTCTGACCTTTAAAGGGCTTTTTCTCTTTAACCGGGCCGTCATTAAGGTTGTTTATGTTTTACAGAATATGTGTTAATATGACCAAAACACCGAATTTCCACGTTCAGCTTCCATATTAGTAATTTGTATCAAATCGTTGGTTACCTAAATTTAACTTTCGCTGCATAAAGCCTGCCGCAGTTAACTCTACTATTTAGGTGTTCCTAGCCAAAGAACGATTGTGTTTGGATAGAGGAGGTACTGTTCGTTAGTCCTCCAAAGTCAACAGCTAGGAACTACGATTCAGATTTATAATTTGTGTATGTTGGTGGATTTTAATTGATTCCACCCATTTCGGTTTAACTGAAAACTGATTTTGTTCCATTATTATTAATTTTGGTACGTGAAAAGAAAATATTTATAAGTCCAGAAGGTAGTATGGATGGCACGAATCACGAGTATTGTGGCCCTAAAATGTTATAATTTGACAGTTAATGTACTGGAAAGTCGCGAATTTTGACATTTAAAACGCGTGACTAGCGTTGTCATACTACCCAGACAGGATGGTGCTTACGGTGGATGGGACATCACATGGGAGTATATGATGCGCGGTATTTTTTTTTCTATTCCGATAATGCAACTCCGAAGCTGTCCGTCCGTCTCAATCAATCAGCCCATATTCATCCACTTCTGGACATAGGCCTCCCCCAAGGCACGCCACTTAATATCTGTCTTCGGGCATACTCACTCAGCCGCTGCCATCAATCTGCCTCAGTTCGCCGGTCGGCGAGCTGGTGGGCGTCCGACGCTACGTTTTTCAGTTCGTAGTCTCCACTCGAGAACCTTTGCACCCCATCCACCATCGGTTCTTCAGCTTAAGGTTGTGGCTAGACCGTCCGTCTGAAAAATAACGAACTGGCCCACAAGAGAGAGGCGTGGAAAAACCTTTTTTAATACAGTTGCTCAAAAAGTGGCATATTGCAGGGACGTATAGCGTTCGGGATGTGGGCTATTACATATTCGAGCTTTTTCTTTACCTTTTCCGAACTTGTGCGTTCTCTTTCCCAACTGTCAAAATAATGTCTATTAAAAAGAAAAAACCAACCACGAAGTTTTTACTAAAAAAAATTCATAGAAGTTTTTATGATTCATGCAAATATTTCTAAAAAGAAGCTACTAATTTGTTTCAATATCAGATTTAATGATTTCATTGAATGAGTTAGGTTAGGTTTCATTTCATTTCATCTCATTAAATTTCATTTTCATTGCATATCAATAAAAAAATTGTACTGAAGACTTGGCTGTATGGTCATAGTTCCGTTTGCCTACTCAGAATGGGTGTAGAAAAAAAAATCTCTGCTTATATTCTTTTACGGTTGGCGCCATTTTCCAAAAATTTTCTTTATTAAATTGCTTAATTTTTTCGCAACTGTATTAAAAATAGTTGTTCATTACACGTGCGGAACCGTCATTGCAACTTGTTCCGACTGTCAACCCTCACCTTCGGCTGCGCCTCGGCTCGGGTAGATATTTGTCGGAACTCTTTGCAATGACAGGCTTTCCGCACTCGTAATGAAATATACTATTGCTGTCTCCAAACTCCAGGGTAATGAAATGAAAGAAAAAGAGCCGTCATTGAACTGTTTCGCATTGTACGATAACCAATGCGACACGACATCTGGTTTCATACATTTACCAAGGCTTTAGCTGGCTGTTGTACGGATAGAATCACCTTTAGCAATAAGGTAGCGTGTGTGTGTGTTATTTACCTTAGTAAATAATAAGGGTTAAAGTATGAAATTGCCGTTTTATTGCAATAGGTTCTTTGAATTGACATAGAATCTTCATGGTTTGAGGTTTTCGAATGAAACTTTTTTCAAATGGTTTCTATGCTGTTCTTTTTTTAAAAAATGTGAAACATTTGAATATCGACTTTCAATTGTTTTTGTTATTCAATTTAGACAAGAAAGATGGATACTGCGAAAATTCGAGTGATTATGAGGCACCCATTTTTCGTATTTTTTTATTTTATTGATTTGACGCAAGTGAGTCAATATTGTGGGTAAGGTAACGTTAAACCATGCAGCTAATTCCTGGGTAGTTTGACTAGGGTCGGCTTCCATTATCTCTCTTAATTCATCGTTATTCACCTGTGTGGGCGGTCTTCCTCGTGGCTCGTTCTTTAAGTCGAAATTTCCATCACGAAAGCGTTTAAACCAAAATCGCACGGTGCGTTCATTAGTAGACCCCTCTCCAAACGCAGCATTGATATTGCGGGCTGTTTCTGCCGCGTTAGTTCCGCGTCGGAACTCGTATTCAAAAATCACTCGAATTTTCGCAGTATCCATCTTTCTTGTCTAAATTGAATAACAAAAACAATTGAAAGTCGATATTCAAATGTTTCACATTTTTTAAAAAAAGAACATCATAGAAACCATTTGAAAAAAGTTTTATTCGAAAACCTCAAACCATGAAGATTCTA
Source organism: Yponomeuta evonymella (assembly GCA_963969515.1). Classification (NCBI taxonomy): domain Eukaryota; kingdom Metazoa; phylum Arthropoda; class Insecta; order Lepidoptera; family Yponomeutidae; genus Yponomeuta; species Yponomeuta evonymella. The sequence goes on along the minus strand of OZ018361.1, from coordinate 1,524,392 downwards.
TGTCAATTCAAAGAACCTATTGCAATAAAACGGCAATTTCATACTTTAACCCCTAATGTTTTGTGTTTGTTGTCTTTTTCCGGTTTCTGTTGCCGTTTTCCTCCAATAGGCAAGTTTGTTTTTCATCGGAATCTCACGACTGTACCTCCTATCACAGAGGCCCAATACAATCGTGTTTTGAATAGCACTTGTGATAATGCGCAGCTCAGTGACATAACCGGCGCATAAAACAAACGAAAGTGAACACTCGTGTCATGTATGCATCTAGTTTGAATTGATAATTGACTTACGTATTCTTACTGTTCTTTTGTTTCATTCATTACTTTCAACCTTTGTCAACATCATCTAATGGAGCAATGGACAGTGAAACCATTCACATTTCCACTTGTGTTAGTGAGCTATAATGCAGCCTATTTTCTTTCCACTGCAGAGCATCGCTCTTCTCTCAGATAGAGGGAGAGAGAAAATATGGACTATAGGGCTTAATCTACACGCACATATTGTTAATTTTAAACGCTGAGGTATGTGAACAATCAAGTTTCCTCACGATGTTTTCCTTCAATTTTAGTGAGAGTTATTGCTACAAAAAAATGAAAACATCCTTAATATGCGTGTAGTCTACATTACGGGTGGGGAATGCACCCGGTTTCGTTTTTGTATGGGTTTTCGTTGTCATTGAAGTATCAATTATTGAATTATTCATTCATAAGTAATGTACAGGTATAACAAAATCCCCATACATCTGAAAATGGGGGGTTCTACACGTCAATACGAACAACTTACTCTGTGGGGAAAACTTTAAAATCACGAAAAATATTATCTGGCCACCTGTAAAATATCAGATATCAGAGTTGAAGAGTTCTGTTGACAGTAGGTTAGAATAACAGAACAAAAACCGTAGGACAGGATGGTGATTAAGCATTTTTTTAAAAACTTTAATCACGATTCTTTATTATAATGGCTCGTTGGTCTAGCCGTATCACGTCTGATTACCATGCCGGAGGTCGTAGGTTCGATTTTCACTGGGGGCCGCCGCACATTTGTACAAATAACCTCAGTCTGGGTGTATTTCCATGTTAGTAATTACCGCAACTGGTTACCGTAGCACAAGATATCCTAATTTGGAAACAGAACAAGTGATTATGTTGTGTGGAAGTTACTATTATGTTCGTATATTAATAATAATAATAATAATAATAATAATTTATTTATTAGTACAGTTTACATTTTTTTATCTTAGGGTAGTTACACTAGTTAATTGTACACATCGTCGCTATACAATTCGAACTTCTGACCCCTAAACTAGGTATAGACCTGTGTCTTAGGGATCGTTGGTTCTCCAACTGAGTATTGTCTACAGCTATATTTAAAAAGTTACGTAAACAGCGAATAGGTCAGAATCAAATAAATAAAATACTTGGTACAAAATTAAATTGAAAAGAGATTGGGAATTTAAACTAGGATTATACAGTAGTTATCAACAATTTTTCAGTACAATTGTAATCGAGCTCATGTAACCATTTTGTTAATTTATTTTTAACTTCATAATGAACAAGTCTGTAAATAGGTAAGACTTTTTATCTTAAGTATCTGAGTGGCGCCGGATTAAGAATAGCGTCACTCCATTTCATTCTGTAGATGTCGTAGAAGGCGACTAAGGAAATCAATTACCAGGAGACGGGCAGCAGCGTCTTCCTGAGATTCCAACCGCATACTGCGATCGCCAACCCGCCTGCCAAGCGTGGCGATTATGGCAAAACCCTTCATGGTTAGGGAAAACCATGAGGGAGGCATGTGTCCCGCAGTGGGCGTAAAAATGGCTGATGATGATGATGATTATCTTAAGATTCATGGGTCCGTAGAGACCCGGTCTTTTGAGACAGGCTTGGTGAACCAAAGACCATTGACCACGTTTTTAGCACTAGCTGATCCCCTTAACTCTATGTCATAAGTTTACCATTGGTTTGAGTATCGTCTTGTACTTACACGAATGAATTAATTTTTTTGTTATAATAGTTGGGTATGAAAATACAGGATGGTGAAGAACTGCTGGCCATTGGGGTGAAAAAATTCTAACCTGGCGACCGCGGACTGGACGACGCAACATGGGCAGGCCCCCCACCAGATGGTCTGACGATCTGCTTACGGTGGCGGGGAATCGCTGGATGCGGGCGGCACGAGACCGGGAAGCTTGGAAAATCATATGGAAGGCCTATACTGCAGGACAGTGGACGTCAAATGGCTGATGATGATGATAAAAATACAAGTGCTAAGAATTTAAAGTGACATCATTGGTTTCCATTCGATTCTAGTGCCATTGTCTCAGCACTCGTTTGCTGCAGTAATTCTCAGGCTATAAGATGCGCTAGTTTATTTCTTACAGTGTTTGGTTGTTGCCAGTCAATGATAATGCAATGACAAAAGACATTAGCGTTGCTTACGTCGTTGCTCGAAGTGCACGTTGTGAAATATACAGAAGGAAGAATACAATATCACAGCCTCACATACCGAATGTCTGTTTCGTAATGCCCTTCCCAAAACCCACGAATTATTTGCATCATAACGAACATATTTTCAAAGAAACTATGCCTGGAAAACCTACAGTGCCTATACAAAATAGGTCCAAGAATCTTTGAAACATTTTTGCCAAAAGCGGTCATTTTAGCAGAAATCGATTGAAGTCCTAGTTTGACACTAGGTTGTAGGCTGTAGGTTCTAAAAATAGCTGTTACCACTATAATGTTTTGTTTTGCTATGAAAAAGATACCTACTTATAATTTTTTTAATGACCAAAGAAATATATCAAGCGAATATGGGTGGAAGGGTCGGTAAATCACGTCCCAGGCGGACATACTCCGACCAAATAGGGGAACCCTAAACCGGCGTGAGCGCATGCAACGACTAATGAATGTCGATGAAGCGAAAAACGTTTGTCAGGATCGTGGCAATTGGCAAACCCTGGTCTCTACCTACCCATCTGGGATACAGGCGTGAGTTTATGAATGTTTCTTTTCCATTGGGGGCGCTAGTTAACCGTCCCCTCTGGTCGCCCCTTAACTATGTGTTTTGCGCAGCGTGTCACTCGCTAATGCAGCCTTAGCCCGAATATTGATCGGTTGACCTTACTGTACTGCTTTTTTAAAAACCTAATTTAGAGGCAAAAAATTCCACCCATGCCGGGACTTGAACCCGCGACCTCTAACTAACCGTGCCAGCGCTCTCCCAACTGAGCTAATGGGCAAGTGCAGGCATGAGCGTAATTTCGAGCCTCTTTACAAACTTCTCTGTATTACGAGTACGCACAGGCAGCGTTATCTGGCCTAAGCAATTTAAATCACTTGCAGCCCCGAGTAACCCACTTTGCAGTTAGGTTTTTACATCGGAATGTACTATGCTGCTGTCTAGCTAAGCTTCTGTGTCTCGTTATTCCAGTCCCGTGGCGATAGGGGTTCACATGTCAAGCTCGCGTGGTATGCGAAGAACAATATCGTAAATTGTCATTACGAACACGTTAGCGTTCCACTTTTTATGCTACAGCTTTGGTTTACTCAATAGAAGTAGCGATATTTCTATTAAAACTGATAGCGGACGGCATTCCACTGTGTGTGATAGTTAGAGTGCTAATGTGGTCTCTTCAATAACACTGCAGTTTACATGTCTTCTCTTAGAGAGAGTAGGCACTAATGCCATACTCTCATAGGGAGTATACCATACTCTCTGTAATGTAAGAGACAACTCATGTCTTGGCTGTTATCCATTAACTACGAAGAAACTGAAAAGCTAATAAGCTAACACACAATTTTTACATGCACCTTTCATAACACACTCATTTACACACACACACACACACACACGCACGCACGCACGCACGCACGCAAGCACGCACGCACGCACGCACGCACGCACGCACGCACGCACGCACGCACGCAAGCACGCACGCACGCACGCACACACACAATGCGCTTGCATTAACTTGATTATATTACACTTACACCTAGGTTAATGGAATGTATTGTGTTGCACACATAAATACTGAATTATGTAACAACAGTGCCCTCGGTCTTTGAGAAGTGGAAGGCAGGAGATCCATAGCACGGGGTTAACCTATTTTGGACTCCTGTCTCCTACTACATAATGGAACTTGTTAATTTTTAAGTTTCGCGCGCTGAAGCGCTTGTTTGACATCTGGCGCTAACTGAAACCCAGCGCTGAGGGCTCAAACCTTTAGCACACCGCTGAGTTAACTGATTCCGTGTGCCGCCGGATTAAGAATAGCGTCACTCCATTTCCTTCCGTGGATGTCGTAGAAGGCGACTAAGGAAATAAATTACCAGGAGACGGGCAGCGGCGTCTTCCTGAGATTCCAACCGCATACTGCGATCGCCAAACCGCCTGCCAAGTGTGGCGATTATGGCAAAGCCGCTCATTGTTATGAAAACCACGAAGGAGGCCTATATCCTGCAGTGGGTGTCAAATGGCTGATGATGATGATGATGAGTTAGCTGCCTTTTGCAGCAGCAGACGCATGGCGACCATTTTGTTTTTTTTTTGTTTATATACAAATTAAATTTGTACTAATGTTTTTTTTTTTGTAAGCATGTGTTTTATTGTACCCTGGTGTGTGTGGCTAAATAAATATATTTCGTTCCTTTTTCTGGTTTAGAATTCAACCATTTCTGGGACCATCAGCTATTCACGGCACTCCAACGGCGAAGGTCGCGCCGTCGCCACTGAACCGCGTCGCTCCGATTCGATCGACGGGTGCTCGCCGCCGTGACGATTTCACTTCACCTGCGATTCACTCGCAGTGGGGAATTGGGTAATGGCCGAGTCAGCTGCTAGGCCGAGCCACGCGAGGCTTGTGCGCAACGCAAGGTTGGTTCGCCTGTAAACAAGAAACGTAACAAGCTATTTATAATGCAGCCTATATACGGCCCACTGTAGGGCACAGGCCTTCTATCAAAGGGCTTAATTACCACCACGCGTGCCTAGAGCGGATTGGCAATGTCAAGCGTCCGCAAAAAATCATGTTTCTTCACGATGTTTTCATTCACAGTTAGCGAGTAGCATTGCTATTACCAATTCACAAAAGCTATTAAGCTAGGCATTTAATAATTAATTAATGAAAAAAAGTCTTCTTCAAGAAAAACGCACTCCGATCATTCGTGTGCTCATAGGAATTGGATATTGTATTCGTCATGGATCCCATTATAACATCTTGACAAAAGGTATACATATAAGCAGCCTATACACGTCCCATTGTAGGGCGGAGGCCTTCTCTCAGAGAGAGAGTATGGGCTTAATCACCATGTGCGCCCACCGCGGATTGGCGATTTAAAGCGCTGAGGTATGTGAATAGCTCAGTCACTCAAGTTTCCTCACGATGTTTTCCTAATATACTCACAAATGTAAATAACTTAGAAAAAAAGTCATAGGTACATGCCCGCACTGGGAATCGAACCTGGATCCCTCGCTTCCGAGCCCAATGTTCTACCCACTAGTCCATCACCGGTCTTGAAAATGTTTATGCAACCGTTCAAATAACTCCTTTCTAACCCCCGATAGTGATCGACGTGGTAAAGAATTATTCGCCCATCATCAACCGTCATCATCATCATCAGCCTAACGCTGCCCACTGCTGCGTATAGGCCTTTCCCCTAAATGCCATCTCTCTCTCTGTCCCATTCGCCCAAAAGTCGCAAAAAAGCCTTTGCAAATTGGAGGGTTCAATGATTTTATCATTGACCAAATAAAAAGAAGAAAAGAATTCCTCACGATGTTCGTATTTAGAATCATTGCACCTGCGAGAGCCAGATCCTTCTCAAATTAAGGTTGGAAAAGCAAACACCTGAAAGAACGTAGTGATATTAAAATAAGATAAGAATATTCTTTATTGATATTAATACAATGTAAAGACACAAATAGGGGATGTATTAGCAAAGGGCAAGATAATAAGTACCCGAAACCGGCGTGCGTGCATGCAACGACTGATGAATCCCTGAGATGAGATGAGATGAGTCCCTGGTCTCTGCCTGCCCCTCTGGGATTCAGGCGTGATTTTATGTACGTTCCTAATTTGATGTAGATTAGATTACATTAGAAAAATTTATTGTACACACCGGAAAACAATATGCATTAAAATATACGTACTTGACGTTCCACTAATCGTAGGTATAAAGGGTACAGAGACTAGGTTGTAAAGGACGTTCGTAGCGTATCGGTTTAACTGTTGCTGAGTTGCGAGAGATCGTGAGTTTGAATCCCGGCATGTTCCTATGAACTTTATTTTTTAAGTTACTCACATCATTCATCAATCATTTGTAATTATTTCTTCTGGTAGCGTAATAAAATAAACTATCTCTATCTATCTAGCTATGGAGCGAGCCATGCTAGGTCTCAGACTCGTAGATCGGGTGCCCAGTGTTATCATTCGCAACAGGACAAAGGTCGCCGACGTTGGCGAAAGAGTCTTGAGAGTGAAGTGGAAATGGGCGGGTCACATGGCAGGAAGACGGCAGGTGGACCAGGGCAATCACACAGTGGCAGCCGAGAATAGGACGAGGGTCAGTGGGCAGACCAGCAGCCCGATGGTCGGACGATGTAGTTGAGTCGGTGCAGGCTCCGTGGATGCGGATGGCAAGCGACCGTGGGAGATGGCATCTGGGGGAAAAGGCCTGTGCCCAGCAGTGGACAGCGGTGGGCTGATGATGATCGTCATCATCGTCATCTGTCTCCATTTGTCAATTTGTAATAAGAATGTATAGTGAGCAATAAAGACTATTAGGGCCGGTTTCAGAATTAAGAATTTCACTAAGTAAATACTTAAGTAACGTTCTGTCACGCTCATTTCTGAAAAATTCGGAGAGACAGCACTACAGTTAAATATCTACTTTGCGAAATTTTCAATTCAGAAACAGGCCTTTAATCTTATCTATACGCTAATTCTATTCTCTCCCTGAGAGAAGGCCTGTGCCCTGCAGTGGGACGTATATAGGCTGCTTATGTATTCGCTAATTGTGAAGGAAAACATCGTGAGGAAACCCGCGACATAGTCGGTTTCACTAAGTGCCGGGATCCGAACCCACGACTTCTCGTCCGAGAGGCAAGAATGTTACCGATAAGCTTCCATCGCTACATTATTTATATGACATGCCATATTATGTTATCATTTCACTCGATCTTCTCATTTATTCAACGATTTCGCGGAAAAATTCTCACACGGCTAGGCGGACGTCGAAGTAAGTATTTAAATAATAATGTGAAATAACTGACTGTCCGTTCGTAACAAAGAAAGTAAACAACCAAATCTTCCTACTGCCAGGGAACAAATCTTCGTCCGTCTGTATGTAAAGCGTTAAGGTAGACTTCCGTGCATCGCGGCCGATCGCAGCCGCGCGCGATAGATCGCGTGCGACTGACGCGCGCGGCTGATGCGACAATAGTTATTGTATGAAAATGTATGGCGCCGTTTTTGTCGTCTGCCGCACGCGTCCGTCGCAGACTTTGGAAACAGCGCCATACATTTTCATACAATGACTATTGCCGCATCAGCCGCACGTGCGATCAGTCGCGCGCGGCTGCGATCGGCCGCGATGCACGGAAGTCTACCTTTAGCATAGCTAAAAAAATTTGGTACTTTTTGTCATTGCAGGTCACAGGTTTTCTCTTAAAGAGCGAGGTATATGGTCTAACAAAAACAAGCTACGATATTTTCGGAAGTCAAATATGTGGTATATGGAGAGTGATAATATGTGGTGTAATTTACAATATATTAAAGAAATTTTTTTTTATTATTATTTCGATAGTTTTGCTATGCTAAAGCTATTTTTCTTACTAGATTGAATTAATAAAGCAGCAAAGTCTATAACGCTGGCATGCCTAACCCCTTTTTCATTTATTCTACTAAGACCGGATTTTTCAATAGTCATATAAAACTTAACTGGAGAATAAAACTGATGTTGTCACTGTTTTCTCGTATGATTTAGACAGTGATAGCATGCTATTTATTCTCCATTTAAGTTTTATCTGACTATTGAAAAATCCGGTCTAAGAGATTAGATTAGATTTCCGATAGATTCTTGTGCGTTAGCATAAACAGCTAAATACCTTTTAAAAAAAATATTCGTTTCTCGTGGCATTTTATCAATGAGAAGAATCTCATACTATTTGACACAAATACTATTAGGTATTACATACTATTTGATTCCAAAAAATATCGTTACCTGTATTTGTGAGACCTCATTATAACCGACTTAACCATCACGCGTGTCAACCGCAGATTGTGACATTGTATTGTATTCCTGTACGACAAAATGTTATTTCTTCCCATGAAGATTTAAGTAACATGTCTGCTATCTCTCCTCAGAACATAACTATACACTAAAACTTTCGCCTGCACCCCCGTTAATCTCTGTACGGCCCACTGGTTGAGAACCCCTGCTATCCCTTTTCCACGACAAATGATAAGGATTACCTCAGCTGATGCTGTAATAGCTCTTGTTTAAGCTCGTGTAATTATAGACAAATAAACAATCATTGTTTAACAACGAGACGGATTCGGTCAGCGATAGTCTGTTAGTATTTTGGATACAACTCTTAAAACTCGCAGAATAAGGGCGACTATTGAATGAAAGAGAGTAGGTACTGTTGCTTATACTAAGTACATGTATAGAGTGTAATCCCATGTCGCTCTAAGAGCTGTTGTAATGACGTGTGGTTTATGACGATACACCTAGATCAAGTTCTAGTTAGACCTGAGATATCCACACTTAGCCTTATAGTTGGGACATTGTACGTAGCAAGCGCTGAGGTATGTAAACACCTCAGACACTAGGATTTCGTCACTATGTTCTCCGTCACCGGTACCGAGTGTAATTGCTACTACAAGTTCACAAATGTACGGTAACTTAGAGAACAAAGTCATTGGTACATGTCACGACCGCCCGAATGTGAGGCGTTCAACGTTTCGTTCTGTGGGTACCACATTTGCTATGGTTACCGTTCACAATTCTTCCTGCACCGAAATCACCAGTCATTTAAGGCAACAAACATCTCTGTATCGGTCGGTACGGTCCACAATTCGTCCTGCAGCGAAACCAATTTCGCGGAGACAAACAACCGGCGACCTTGCAGCGAGGCTATTCGCCAAAGTAAACACAGTGGCCGCCCAGTGGAGCGCCACTCAGGCCCTGGCCACACAGAAGGGACGTGGGGTAAGGGCGCGGAAAAGACGCGACGCGTTGCTTAGAGTTCGCGCCCTCGCGCCTTCTCTTCTCTGTGGGCTTCGTCCCGACCCTTCAGTACATTTTGTATAAAAGTGAATTGAAAAAACGACGCGTTTTTTCCGCGCCACCACCTCACGTCTCTTCTGTGTGTCTTTAGGCCTTTGGCTGACTTTCGCCAATGCTTTCTGGCACCACTATCTTTATGTTTATCATGGGTACCTAAGCTCTAATCAGTGAAAAAGTCAAAAAACGTCTTGCACCATGACATTTGCAGAGTTATCCATAGACAAATTGTGTGACTGACAACCCTGCCAATTAGACATTTATTTGTTCATCCTTGTACAGGTATTTATCTATTTATTTTATTTGCTAAAGCATGGTAATTACAAATTAAGTAGGTGGTAACTTAAAAATTATGGCACTAGCATGCTCTACCCGTCAGGGTGCGCAAATATTATTTTTGTTTTAAAAAAAAGTTTGTTTAGCTAAATTAGTAGGTAGGTACAAAAATATGTAATATAAATCTTTGCATAGTAATAACAATAAAAGAAAAAGATTGTTTAAAATTAAACTGAGATCAATGGACCATTTAAGAAGTACTTTACACTATAATACATTTTGTCTATGAGAATTGTATATAATACTGTTTTAAATTTTGTGAGAGGTAGCTCCGAAATATTTTGTGGCAAATGATTGAATAATTTTATTGCCATACAATATGAGTTACGCGAGTGTAGAGCTAATGATTGTGCTGGCACATGTAGTTTATTTCCATTCCTGCCTCTTCCGTCATATATTTCGTTATTCTTTTTAAAGATTTGTGGGTATTTTTTTACAAACATATATATATCTCATAAATGTAAAGACTAGGAAGTGTATATATTCAAAGTTTTGAAGAGTGGTTTACAACTATCTACCTAATATTATGACAATTCGATGTACTTTGCGTAGCCGAGTCTTCCTACTTGTTAATAGTAATGTTCATCGAGTAAGCCATGAATTACATTTTACATATTTTTAATGAGTAGCAATATGAGTAATTAATTGTGAACTCGAAATAATCTGAACTCTACGAAGACATTGAGCCATACCGTCTTAGAGTTCGCCTTGATAATAAGCTCGCCTTGTTCTGAAGCTGTCAAGAAAATCGCATCGCTGAAACTGTATAGTCTGGCTATTGTTTTCAGGTAGTGTCGGAAAAGCAACTGTGCGGCGGCACTACCCGACCCGTTCGTATCAGCCCGTTCAGTCGTATAGCGTCGACGCCGCGGCGCGCACGGGTTATTGGCATAGACGCCTCACAGACGCGGTTCGCGCGCGAGTGCTTCGAATTTCGAACGTGTCGTTTGAAAATCAAAAGTGTAATTTTTTTCCTTTTTTGTTTTTACGTGGTGTGTGGACAGTGCTGGATATTTAATTACGACGGCAGAGAAATAAGGTTAGTGTTTTTACTTTTTAAAACTAAATAATCGGGTACTCGTTTGTTAGCGTTTACAGGCCGGTTGGATAACAAAGCGTCCGGTAAAAGCAATGGAAACGCTTGTTAATGCCAATAAAAAAAATGTAACATAAAAGGCGGGCGTTGTGATTTTCCACTTTTGAAATCTTTATGAAAGCTGATACGCTTTCGCTGGATTACGCTACGATTTTATATTTTTACGGCTACTTCTTATTAGGTAGTACTTATTATAAAAACGTTTTCTTTTTCTCGTCATCGTTATAAATTTGTAATTTAAAATGTAGGTAAGTACAAGAAATTTGATTTTATTTTGGAAGATTGAGCATTAAAAAATCGAAACTCCGTCGGCCTAATGCAAGAGCCAAGAGGAAGCCAAACTTGTTAAAGAACTTCTTGTTTCCGTATTGTTTGTAAACAATTAACAAACAGATTGGATTCGCATCGGAGAGCAAACTTTGGATAACTGAATTGTGTTATCTACTGTATGTTTATTTGTTTGTTTCTTGAAGTAATATGGGGAGGGTTTCGTAAAGGGAAATAAAATATTTTATTTTATTTTGTTTATAAGGCATGTAAAACAGGTAACCATCACTATTAAGTTATAAAGAAAGGAAGAAAGAAAGAAAGACATTACATATATTATAGTCATATCATAAGCAGCCTATATACGTCCCACTATAGGGCACAGGCCTTCTCTCAGAGAAAGAGTATACAGTCGTATATTATATTGCAATAGACCTTACTTCCAGTTTATGTTACCTTAATTACCCGGGGTGATATTATATTAAAAAAACATTACATGCTTCTAGATCGTTAGGAGCACTTAGAAGCTATTTTCAAATAAAGAAGATATCTAACAAATAAATATACTTACTTAAATACACAAACCTTAAAATAATTACACTTAGTGGGTAGATAATTATATTTTCCCCTTAGGGCAATCGTCTAAGAAGTCATTAATTAAGGGATTATAAATCATGGTTGGTACTTTAGAAGTCAGTTTTATTTGTTATTTTATTTAGATTAAGGTGATATGAACCTGTCAATTAAAGAAGAGGACTGGACAACTACCTATTTCCCAACCGCTAGTAAAATACTTTCTTAGTTTATGCTTTATTGCACACAAAATTTACCAAAAACCGGCCAAGTGCGAGTCGAACTTGCGTACGAAGGGTTCCGTACCATTATCTATGCAACATTTGAATATTTCAAGCATCTACCTGTTGCCCTTATTAATATCCCTTGAGTATTTATTTTATTTTAAAGTGAATATGCAACTAAATTTTCTGTGAATACTTTAAGCGTCTACCTGTTGGCGTTATTAATATCGAGCAAAAAACGGCACAAAAAGTCACGTTTGTTGTATGGGAGCCCCATTATTCTATTTTGAGTATTTGTTTCTTTTTTATAGCGGTGACAGAAATACATCATCTGTGAAAATTTCAACTATCTACCTATCACGGTTTATAAGATACAGCCTGGTGACAGACAGACAGACAGAAGTGGAGTCGCAGTAATATGGTCCCTTAACCTTTTCGTACGGAACCCTTAAAAGTATACAAGGCGAGCTTATTTCAGTAGAAATCTCCGAAAAATAAATAATAATAATATTATTTAAATCTCCAAAATGTTGCGGAGAGGCCAGTTAGTTTGACCTGTAGTTTCAGCACTCGGCCTCGTACTTGGACCATTGTACGTTTGCCCAGAGGTAAATAGTTAGTCAGTCCCTTTCTTAAATTAACCGTAATGTACCTACCGAAATTTGGGTCGATTTGATACGTATCACGCATTATACAAATTGTTTGTTCAGTTGGCTTTGCTGCATGGTTATAGCACAGATAACAGGTGCATAATAGTTGTCAAAAAATAATAAACTGAACAGTGTTAGTCACATACGGGAGGAAGTGGGTTCGATTCCGGCACGTCATCATTGATACGGTTGGTTGGCGTGGTTAATTAACTCTCGGTTTCTCGTCCGCTAGGTTGTTAGTTAACAGTTAACAGCTGATAACAGCCGTCAGTTGGTCAGGTTCATAGGTTTCCGGCGTCTAAGTGCTGGAACGACATTCAAGCTCAAGGCATATCTGCTTGAGCAGCAGAGACTTCCCTATCCCGAGCTTCACGCTACAAATGACTAATTGACTCAATGACATAACGATGTGATGGCATTAAGGATATTTAATGTCTATCTACCACACTTTTCTTTTACATATAGTTTTGTTATTGTGTATTATTGAATGTGTACAAATATTTATATATCTCTATCTCTATTTATGTAAATCGATAAGTTGCTTATGACCCAATTGTATAAGTTATTTTTAATTATTACTTAATGTTTATGTGTTTACAAGTCTGTTGTCTTTAATCTACTTATTATGTTGCCCATACTGTTTTATTTTATATAAGTTAGCGACATGCCACACCGCGCTCTAGAACATTCAGGGCTAACGGTACTGACTGAAAACCAGCGCTGAGGGTTCATATCTTCAGCAACGTGCTGAGTCAGCTGCCATTTTCAGCAGCAGAGACACACCGCGACAAAGTTCGTAAAGTCCGTTACTTATTATTTTATGATTTTTTTATGCCCACTCTTTGTTTTCTTTTGTGTTACGTTTTAACTAATTGGGTAACTGTTGTTGCAATGTTTCTTTCTTTCATAGTGAGCTCGTCTTTGTACGAGCTCCTTACCTTGCCTTACGTTATTTGTTATGTTATTACCCAGGCGCACATACTTCGACCAAATAGGGTTTGTATTAGAAAAGGGCAAGATAAAAATTACCCGAAGCCGGCGTGCGTGCATGCAACGACTAATGAATGTTGAGGAAGCGAAAGTGATCGGTCAGGATCGTGGCAAGTGGCATTGTCTGGTCTCTGACTACCCCTCTGGGATACAGGCGTAAGTTTATGTATGTATGTATGTTTTGTGTGCAGTAAAGTATAATAATAATAAGGTTCATAGAATAAAAGAAACTGACCGCTGCTAACAGTACATTAACAGTTTTTTACGTACGAGAAATCGGGGGTTAGTATAAGTTAGACGTCCACGTCTGCAACAACTTTCTACTATCCTCATCACCAAAAGGTTAACTGGAAGACAAAACTTTTTAGTATGAAGCTCCTCGATAAAAATGTTTTATTGTCCAGGCAGGGTGGCCATGTACATTGAAATGCGTCATCATTATAGATAAACCTTGTGTATTGTACTGCGCGAGAAGAGAGTATATTACACACTTATATGGCTATGTGTGGGTGAGGTACGCACGCTGCTTGTGCTGAAGAAAAAATTTTCAAATCAACTCACATAACCTTACATATTACTTATGTATTATTAATTCCACTAGTGAAACTAAGAATACAAAGACGAACTTAATGCTCACAGCAATATCTTCCAGTTATCTTTGGCGTTGCGGAAATTTCCAAGGCGGGGATGTGCTTATCTAAACATATAAAAGACAAAAATAGATCCAAGTTCAGAGGTTTTTGTACCTATTACTTGAAAAAAGTAGAAACGTAGGTAAGTATACGCATTAGTATATACCTATTACTTCGACGATAATTCGACTGAAGTTTGGATTACTTTCATAAGAAGAGAACATCGAAGATAAAAGTAGGCTCGCGGAATAGGCCGTATAAAGAACAGAAAATACCTCGAATGTAAATCTACAAAAACGGTAGAGCTTACAACAACGACGACATTTAAATCTGAGAAACTCTATAACAAACGTTGTTTCCCAACACAAACAGTAATTGGTGTGGTATTCCAGGAATTGTGTTTTTTAGAGGTAATGCCGTATATTGGCGTACGTCGCATACATCGAACAACGGAATGTCACATTTTTACAACATACCCTAGTCTACCGGTGTACTTTGACATTGGAAATGTCTTTTCGTTCGCTCCAGTGTAGGCTCCGATTTCACGAAAAAGTGCGAGCCCCTCGTATCTCGGAGAGTTGTGAAGATATTATATTCAAAAAAAGGCTCAAAAGACGCGTATTTACGAGAGCTGTAAGGTGCAAAAAGAATTATTCGAGAAAGTCAAAAACGAAAAAATAAATGGCCGAATGAAGAATGTTAGCAAAAATTTGAGAAAACTCCTCTGGACAATTTAGTCAGCTACAATTTGATACTAAAACAAAGACGATCGGGTTAAGATTTGAAAGTCAGAACGACATTTTTCACATTACATTTCTGACTCGATTCATTTCCAAATTACTCGATCAATCACGAAATCTGTGATTTTTTTCGGTTTTTTACCGGGACATATAACAGACAGAATTGTATTGTGCCATAGGCAAGTCGGCTGTCCCAAAAATAAACACAGTAAGGGACATTTTTTTTCAAAACTGGGAAATACCCCTATTGGTTACTAGTTGGTTCCAGTAACCAATAGGGGAAATATTTCGGTTTTGAAAAAAAAATGTCCCTTACTGTGTTTAATAAATTTTTGGGACGGCCGAAGTGTAGTATGCTACATTTATTAGTTTATTTAGAAAGTTCCCGTAACTTAACAGTAAACAATCAAAAATTATTAGGTACAGAACTAGGGCACCTCTCGCAAAGATCTCTTTAACAGTTTCTTACATTAATTCATCGAATCTTTTATCCTATCCGCAAACAAATCACAGTCTGTGTCACAGTGAGAGGCCAAGCAGAGAGTCAATTATTTCGCGACAAACCAGCAATGGCGAATGAAGTGTGTATTTTACATACATACACTCATGCCTGTATCCCAGAGGGGTCGGCAGAGACCAGGGACTGCCACTTGCCATGATCTTGACAGATTACTTTCGCTTCCTCTACATTCACTAGTCGTTACATGCACGCACGCAGGTTTCGGGTACTTTTATCTTGCCCTTGTGTATATTAAAAATATTATAATAAAAAAATTAAAAAAATCACGAAATGTTCTTCTGTTTTAGGCACATTATCAAGTCTGCGTCTGCTATTTTTTCTCCATCCTCAAGATAATGAATACCTTTTGTCCACAGACATTTTTCCTATTTATTTCAGCCTTTGGATTCGATAAAAAACTGCCTTAGTCTTTGTCCTCGGCGTATTCGGTTTTTTCTCCGCAGTCAGTCATCTTGAGGAAAATTGGAAGCCTAATTTGTCCTGAGTGTGTAGTCGTCAACAACATTGTTGGGTTCTTAATGAGTTGAGATAAAAAAAACTTAATTGATGCTTACAGGGTCAAACAGTATTCACCACAAGTGTATATAGATAGATAGATAGAATATTCTTTATTGTATGTACACCAGGAATTACATATTACATATGAGAATGTAAGTGTAACCTTATATTATTTGACGCTAGCTGCCCATTCAAATTTGCGTGATGAAGTACTCGATAAACGGTGTGGCAAACTCGCTAAAGTTATTTTATTTCATCAAGATAACGCTCCGGCGCACAAGTCTAAAGTTACGATGGCTGCCATCATGGTGCTGGCTTCGAATTGGTGGAACATCCTCCATATTCTCCAGACCTTGCTCCTTGTTACATTTGTCTATTTCCGAGATTGAAAGAATATCTAAGGGGTTAGAAATTCGACGATCATGACGCAGTGATCGCCGCAGTACAAGGTTTTTAAGAGAATCAAGAATAGCGTCACTCCAATTCCTTCCGTGGATGCAGAAGGCGACTAAGGAAATACATTACCAGGAGACGGGCAGCAGCGTCTTCCTGAGATTCCAACCGCATACTGGGATCGTCAACCCGCCTGCCAAGCGTGGCGATTATGGCAAAACCCTTTATGGTTAGGAAAACCATGAAAGAGGGCTATGTCCTGCAGTGGACGGCAAATGGCTGATGATGTTGATGAAGATGAAGATTTTTTTAAGAAAGGAATTTTAGGTTTGGGAAACACGTATGCTATGTGTAAGCAACAAAAAGGTGACTTTGTTGAAAAACAAATTAATAATTGCATCTTATTTATTTGAACCCCATAATACATGCATGCAAGCAAGTTCAGAATTAGAATTTTTACTCCAAAAGGTACGAATAATAGTTTTGTTATGTACATTTACCCTTACCTTTTGAAGAAATTTACTTCCTTTCCATATACATACCATATATAAGAAATTGCTATGAGCAATAAGGCCGCCAACTGCATGTACTCTGTATCATTTTTTTTTATGTCATAACATGTGTTCTGGTTTACATAAATAATAAAATAATAACTTCCTCACTTCAAAATCACTTCACGTCAACTCTCACCACAATAAAGGATATTATGATCGTATCTAGCCGTAGTCTCGTGGCAAATATCTTAACTTCTAATGAATCTTTCGAGACTATGGTAATTTTTAAGCCAAGATCTTTCTTGAAATTGCCAAGGTCATCATAGAATAAAGCATATAATATTTATTACTAAAATAAATACATAAAGTCATCTATTGTAGATTTTACCTAAAACAGTTAGAAATAGAGAAATACAAAATGTTTGCTTAATGAACGTCGATGGTGTTAGTTTCAGAATTTATAGATTATGTGGAGGAAAGCTAACAAAGAAACTACAAATTTATTCTTTTGTACGTCATCATCATCAACCCATTATGTCCCCACCGAGGGGCACGGGTCTCTTCTCTGAGGAAGGTATAGGCCATACTCCACCACGGGGGCCAAGTCCGGATTGGTGGAGGCTTGTAGACTAGTGGCTCGTCTACTGTCAGAAGTTGTCAAGCCGCCCTAAGGCCTCTGACTTGGCTTAACGACTGCCATCTATCGACGGCAGCCGGCACCAACAGCTTAACGTGCCTTGCGAAGCACGGAACCGCTCGGAAAAATGCCACTAGCGTTAGGCATAGACGGCGACCCATCCATGCACTGAACGCGCCCTGTGTAGCTTAACCTTCGTGATCGTTTAAGATCACTCAGGCAGCCGGGGCTACGAGCGATTATTTCTTTTGTACGTATATTGATTATATTCTATTTGTCGCACTAACCCGTGCTAAGGACAATTTTTAAAAACCTATTTAGAGACTGAGAAGTTTGTAAAGAGGCTCGAAATTCCGCCAATACCTGCACTTGCCCATTAGCTCAGTTGGGAGAGTGCTGGCACGGTTAGATGAGATAAGATAAGAATATTTTTTATTGTACACTAGAGCACATGACATAAAAATTTAACCAGCCAGAGGTCGCGGGTTCATGTCCCATGTGGAATTTTTAGCCTCTAAATACGTATATTGATATCAACAATTCGAGTAGATTCATTGAAGTGAGAAACGAATTTTTAAGCTATTTGAGGGACTAGTGCGAGTTCAAATATTGCGTAGATTTTGTCAACTCTTTATCTTGCTTTTAATATAATTTCAAATTCAATATTAATAATACTTCCAAATTCAGTACGCAAAATTCGTCAAGACAAAAAGGGCAAGTTCGAGTTGCACATCCAAAAAATTGTTCTGAAGTTATATTTTGCGAAAAATGTTTATAAGCTAATGAATAATAATTCTAAATAAGACTATAGCTGTCGATCATAATTTTTGTTGTAATCAGGACCCTTTACTAAAACGAAAATACCTTTGCTAAAACGAAAGAACATAATGTTTGAGTTTTTACCGGGGCACCAATGAAATCTTAAGAAACTGCGCAGGCAGTTCTTTAAGGTAGACGTGAGATTTCAGCATATAGCCTCATAGTTGGGCTGTTGTACGTAGCAAGCGCTGAAGTATGTGTGATACCCGAGACACAAGGGTTTCCTCACGATGTTTTCCTCTACAGTTAGCGAGTGGTATTGCTACTACAACCTCACAAATGAACGTAACTTAGAAAACAGTCATTCGTACTTGCCGGGATTTGAACCCACGACCTCTCGAATCTTTATTAGACCTTATAGTCGTCTCTATTTTGTCAATAAAAATATTCTTATTGTAACTGCGAGTAATTAAGGCGACCCCTCAAAGAGCCATTCCTGCAAACGTAGTTTGATCTTTATTTACAAACGACACATGACAAATCGCAATTAAACTTTGCAAATACTTTAAGAGGACACAAATCGAGGTTTGACTGTGCTTAGAATTGGAAATAAATTTATCAAAAATAAATAAATTTATCAAGAATAGTTTCCATGAGGCTATAATTGGTCTGTCCACATTACAACGGACCGAGGCGAGCGGGCAATCTGTTGATGGGATCCATGAGAAAGTCATCAAACTCTTGTTTTAGTGCGTGTTTTTCCCGAAGTCATATATTTTTATTAAAAAAAAACAGGGCTCAAAACAGAAAGCCTTGTTTATACGAGACCTATCGGTGGCTTGTCTGGCGCCAGCGCATTGGCTTCGTATAAACCATACTTAACATGACTAAAAACTTAACGTGACTTTTAAATTTCAAGTAGGTTCATACATGTAGGTTTTGTAGAAGTTTAATTTGGAGACTTACTACTAAGTCAACCGTTAGTAGTAAGTCTACTAAAAAAAATGAATTCAACAAATCGTTGCAGTGCAGACCCTTAAAAAATCCGACGAATTGAAGAGAATGCTTCTTGCATTAAGCACGCCCTTGTACACTTACAATGTAATTAGTGCAATAAAAAATTAAAATAATAATAAATAACCTTCTCCTTTTTTCAAGTCGATTAAAAACTGGCTAGTTATTTTGGATTATCAATGATCAGGGGCCTAATTATGCGCACCAAATCCTGAGCGATTCCAATCGTCTAACTGTCAAATGTCATACTAATTTGACAGTTAGACGATTGGAATCGCTCAGGATTTGGTGCGCGTAATATAGGGGCTGGACCTAGAGCCCAGCACGGTTATTGTGACGCTAAAATGTCAGAATTTGGCAGTTAATGTATCTACTGGAAAGTCGCCACTTGTGACATTTAAAACGCGCGACTAGCGTCGTCGTGTTACCCGTGACGCGACAAGTGTTTGCGTAGTGCACGATTGTTAGTATCTATCTACCACTATGCGACCGGTTTATTACCAAAAGAAACTAAAACTACAGAACTCTGGGTGTTTCTTATGGCCTTAACCAAACGACCTTCGACAGTGGAACAGACGAGCAAAAACTCTTCGTGAACCTCGACCAATAATCACGGTGTAACGCCCGGCGAATAACTTGAACAAAAAACCGCGCAGTCGGGATGAGTTTGCGTTGGACACGTAAGAGCATTTTTTTTATTATTTGTTAATGATATCGCTCCACTCGCTAACTGAAGGAAAATATCGTGAGGAAACCTGAGTGCCTGAGGTGTTCACATACCTAAGCGCTTGAAATTGCCAATCCGCGGTGGGCATGCGTGGTGATTAAGCCCATGCTCTCTCTATCTTTGAGAGAAGGCCTGTCCTACGTGGGATGAATACAGGCCACATAAAAAAGTACTAAGGGTACAAGAAAACAACTTTACCAGATTTCAGCGTTTATTATTACTACCAGCGCCATCTAGAAGCAAAAAAAAACTTTTTCCGTAGTTTAATCACAGTTTTTGAACTTTTTTTCAACTTGTTTTTGATCGTTTGTTATAAGAGACCCACCATGGTTCATACTTCTTCATGGTTCAAAATTCCATGATTCTACCCACCGGTTTCTCGTTCACCAATCATCTGTTAGTCTACTTTTAACAGCTGTCAGTCTTTTTTTTCTCTTCGGTACGCACTTTGCCCAACTACTCAGAGGCCTAATTCATCATCATCATCATCAGCCATTCGACGCCCACTGGAGGACACAGGCCTCCTTCGTGGTTTTCATAACCATGAGGGGTTTTGCCATAATCGCCACGCTTGGCAGGCGGGTTGGCGATCGCAGTATGCGGTTGGAATCTCAGGAAGACGCTGCGGCGAGCCTAATTACACCCACCAAATCCTGAGCGATTCCAATCGTCTAACCGTCATATTAGTATGGAATTTGACAATAAGAGGATTTGAATCGCTCAGGGTTTGGTGCGCGTAATTAGGCTCCTGACCGCTGTTAACAGCAAATTGACAGGCTGTTAAATTACGAGAAACTAGCGGTAATGTTCTTATTGGAATCTCCGTGCAGTACTGAGGCCGGCCTCTGCGCACCACAGTCTACGGCCGGAGTATATGGGAAGGTTGGGTGGGTGTTCTCACGGAGTCTTGCTTCGCCAACAGCTATACTACTGCCAGCCATGTGTCACTAAGCCAGTCTTCATCTTGCAAGCCCGTGGCACAAAGCGTTGGCATTTAGGTTAATGAGTTCTGTAGGTACTACTGCTGAGACTCAAGATGCGTTTAGACTAGGCGAACTGAATGCTCAAAAGAATTATTTTTTATTACTAGCTGACTCGGGAAACGTTGTTTTGCCATATTTATTTGCCTACGACCTATTCTCAGATCTACCAAACATACACCAAAAATTTCATAAAAATCGGTGAAGCCGTTTCGGAGGAGTTCGATAACAAACACTGTGATACAAGATTTTTATATACCTACTAGCTGACCTGGCAAATGTTGTATTGCCATATTAATTACAGACCTATCTCAGACCTAATAAATATAAGTACACAAAAAAAATCATAAAAATCGGTGAAGCCGTTTCGGAGGAGTTCGATAACAAACACTGTCAGGAGATTTTTATATATTAGATTAGAACATGTTCCGACAATGCTTAACATAGCAGCCTAATGTGAATTTGCAGTAGCAAATACGGTCTGAGGTGTTCACATACACGGGGAAATCATGAAAGCCCGTCTCACTTTACAAAAAAGCCTGAGCCCTTCAGTGGGACATATCTATACAGAGCGAGACAAAATCTCCATTTAATACACATCCGAAAATTGTAATGAATTCTCTATAGGTACCACAACTTTTAATGTTCTTCTTCTTCTTCTTCAGCCGGATTAAGAATAGCGTCACTCTATTTCCTTCCGTGGATGTCGTACAAGGCGACTAAGGAGACCAATTACCAGGAGATGGGCAGTAGCCCACATGGTTATGAAAACCATGAAAGAGGCCTATGTCCTGCAGTGGGCGTCATATGGTTGATGATGATGATGGGGAAAACTTCAAAATCGCGAGACAAATATCAGCTGTTCCATATTAAAGCAACAACCTACAGCATAAAATATATTGAACAGCTGGTACTCGTATATTACTCGTATTGACGATTAAAACCCTCAATTAACAAGGATTCCGATCAACTCGCCGTTCTTACTTTCTCAATTTTCGGATGTTTATGAAAATTTGATTACTCTCTGTATAGGTTACTGTACTATTAGAGCTGTTTGTAAATGGACTAGGATCAATTACCTCAGAGAACTGTTGTTCTACAATTTGCTTACTTCGCGAAAAAACAAAAAGAATACAGCACGTTTTATCTGAAATGTTGCAATTAATATCGATTTTTTTTCGCGAATTAAGCTTTGTCCTTGTTTGTAATGTCCTTGTCAGCCCCTATATTACGCGCAGCAAATCCTGAATCGTCTAACTGTCAAATTCCATACTAAATGCTATCGCAAACGTCAGGATTACGACAGGATTTGGTGGGCATAATCAGGCGACTGATTACCACATCATGGGATATTAATTTCTCGCTTTACTGTACACCAGAGCACATGACATCAAATTTGTAAAGATACTGTACATTTGTAAGCACTGTACTAACATGTTCGAGAGCCAGGTCTACGCCCGGCTCAAGGCGGAGTGTATTAAAGATATTGCTCGCAAGTGCTTGCAGCTCACACAACTATGCTAGAGCGTCTTTCGGACTTGTTGGGAATTCGCTGAGAGCATTCGACACTGAATTTACGTGCTGGTTTTTAGACTCTACTGCCAGTAGCGACTAAGATAAATGGTTTAATTCGTCATTAGTATTTATCTCGTACCTATATAGGTATATGCCCCTAAATGCCATGTATCTCACGATTCCTTGACATCCACAACCAATAATACAACGGTATCATCCAACCCGAAGTGGCTAACGGTGCGCTGATGATGATGATTTGTATTGTATTGACTTAGTTCCCGTGAAATTTGGAAATTATCCTTTGTTCCAGTCCAGGATTTGGACTGTTTCATGCCTTTACGTGCAATTGCGTAAAAAATATCCAACATGCAACGTGTTAAGGGGCTCCAGGGCATAACACTAGAGTCACCGAGAAAAAGAAATCATATCCTTTTTTATTTACAGATCGAAACACTGCAAAAAGTGTCTGTATAAAATATCAAATATCTCAGATCTATCTATCTGTATCAAATATCTCAATCATGTTAATAGGGATTTTAAGGGCCCTTTTGGGCCTCTTGCCCCCAACGGCCGCGTTTCGCAAAATCGTAAAACTAAAATTCATAGTTTATTATGTATGATGATTCGATGTACATTGCGTAGCTGATTAGTACCGATAATAATTAGTCTTCCCCATTGCTAATATGTGGGATAACCAGCTATGCTATGTAAGATAAGATAAGATAAGATAAGAATATTCTTTATTGTACCAGGAAAAACACAAATATGAAATGTTTACAAGAATGCAGTACAATTGACGGCCTTATTGCTTATAGCAATTTCTTCCAGGCAACCGACGATGGAGAGTTGTTGAAGGAAAAGTGAGACGGGTAGTAGTAGTAGGTGCAAATATGAATATTCATTTACATACTTATACATAATAATAATATACTTACTTATACCTATGTTCGTAGAAATGTAAGCCACGAATTGTATTTCTATGAAATGGGGCCCTGATATCAATATACTCAGTACAAGCGGCCACGACTGATTAAAGTTCAAAGTGAACGGTTCCGATCTAGATAGTCTTGGCAATGACCGGTGGGTATGGTTGAGATCAAGGCCGTGCCTCAGATTTACATCTAAGTCGTGTTAGGACAACTTTGTAATTAATTTTAAGTAAGATTAGAAAAAAGCGGTGGAAGCCTAGTGGGTAGAACATTGGACTCGGAAGCGGGAGACCCAGGTTTGATTCCCAGTGCGGGCATGTACCTATAACTTTGTTTTCTAAGTTATGTACATTTGTGAAAGCACTTGAAATCGCCAATCCGCGGTGGGCACGCGTGTGATTAAGCCCATACTCTCTTTCTGAGAGAAGGCCTGTGCCCTACAGTGGGACGTATAAAGGCTGCTTATGCTAAGATTATACTATAGTTACTTGATTCCGGAACATGAATTTTAGACTTACTTGAATTTTAGTCGGAAGAGTCCGACCAGTCCCTATATTACGCTCAACAAATCCTGAGCGATTCCAATCGTGTAACTGTCAAATTCCATACTAATTTGACAGTTAGATGATTGGAATCGCTCAGGATTTGGTGAGCGTAATTAGACCACAGGTTTCGCTCTTCTTTGCAGAGGTTAATCATAGTGGTGGTGCTCATAAAATTTTAGTTTGAAGATACTAAATAGAATCATCGAAAGAACTCCGATGACAGATAGCTTTTGAAAAAAAACGGGCAGTGCGAGTCGGACTCGCGCACGAAGGGTTCAGTACCATACATTATCTATACAACATTAGACACAAGGATCGAGAAAAAATGGCAAAAAATCACGTTTGTTGTATGGGAGCCCCCCTTAAATATTTATTTTATTTTAATTTAATTATTTATTTTTGAAGCGAATATAGAACTAAATATTCTGTGAATATTTCAAGCGTCTACCTGTTGCCGTTATTAATATCGAGTGAGAACGGCAAAAAAATTATGTATGTTGTATGGGAGCTCCGTTAAATATTTATATTATTCTGTAGTATTTGTTGTTATAGCGGCAACACAAATACTTCAAGTGTGAAAATTTTAACTGCCTAGCTAGGCAGCTATCAAGCTATCAAGGTTCAAGAGATACAGCCTGGTGACAGACTGACACACAAACGGACACACAGACAGACAGACAGACAGACGGACAGTGAAGTCTTAGTAATAGGAACGCTAATAAACAAGCCTAGCAATTGCGACGTCAGTTAGTCCCGGATTCTTTTGACTGCATAATATGCTGCAGAACTAAGCCTATTTGCCAATTTGTCTATATGAGGACTGTATTGAAGCTTTGCATCAATTTTGATAACTATAAATACAGTTTCTTCTACAAGGTCAAGTTTATCATTCCCCAATATTACGTTGCTGTCAACTATTTTAACATTTGGTAGAGTACTTATACATACATTTTGTCTTTTTTAAATTTAACAGTAAGTTATTAAAAGTCAACCAGTTTAGCACCTGAGAGAGAGCATCATTTGTGTCGTCAAGGTCATTTTCTTGTCTGTTAATAAAAAAAATAAGCGACGTGTCACCTGAAAATAATACTATCTCTGACATGTTTTGAACCATGAACGGCAACTAATTTACAAATACGAGGAAAAGGAACAGCCCTAAAATAGATCTCTGTGGCACTCCTATCTTAACCTCTAACCCTGATGATTTAGTTAGACAGGATCACATAAGTTTTAGTCTGTTCCCATTTATTCCGTAGTGTTTTAATTTTAACAGAAGTGTTTCATGTTCTACGCAATCAAATGCTTTCGACAAGTCACGGAAGGCGCATATAGCATCCTTGTTTAACTAACATTATGCCAGCGTCTGTCGTAGAGCGCCCTTGCGTGAAGCCGAATTGCTGATCATTGAGAAGTTGATAGATAGGTATTTAAATGTGTAAGTAATTGACCTACAGTATATAAAATATAGCTTGAGCTCTGTGATAGATGTCAATGTGAGATGCGTAGGGCTGAGACGCCGTTCGAAGTCGATCATAATAATTATCGATTATTGTTGTCATTGAACTGCTATTATGAAAAGAAAAACGAGGAATATTAATACAGCCTGGTGACAGACAGACGGACAGACAGATAGACAGACAGACGGACAGTGAAGTCTTAGTAATAGGGTCACGTTTGGCACCATTTAGGTACGGAACCCTAAAAACTACGAAATGAAGTTATAAAATTAGGTACAGTAAAATATGCAACTAAAATGGTATTCGTGTAACCTCCACCTACTGGCCTTTACTTCTGTAGGTACCTGCATAAAGAGTTTACAATAATGGAATTGTAAACAGCTACATACGTAATATTTTATTTGCTAAGGTCATGGACGGAGTATTAAGTTTTTCGCCATCATCAGTGTAGGTAGGTAAGATTAATCAGACGACAAAAAATGTGTTAACCTCAATTTAGGAACAATTTTTCAATGATTTAAGGTCATTTACAAGATCACAAAAACGCTCAAATATCAAAATCAAACCTGCGACCCTTGTCTTGGTAATCAACCGTGATACTGCGAGACTAACGAAGCGGTCTGGATTATCTGAAGCGTAAGCACTTCTGTAGCCCAGTTTCCTGCTTGTATTTTTCTTTTACAATCATTAAACATTTTAAAATCCTATCTAGAGGCTAAAAATTCCACCCATGCCGGGACTTGAACCCGCGACCTCTGGCTAACCTTGCCAGCGCTCTCCCAACTGAGCTAATGGGCAAGTGCAGGCATCGTGAAATTTCGGGCCTCTTTACAAAGTACCCTGTATTACGCAGTTTTTTAAAACTGTCTTCAGCACGGGTTAGTGCAACAAAAATAATATCATTAAAATAAATTTTTAATAATCATTAAAAATGCCAGAATCTCCAAGGGAGACTTTATTTATAACAAATTTATTACATTTCTCTGCCAGAAACTAAATTGAAATACCCAGGTAATGCAAGCCTCATGCGTTCAAGGTCAGGCCAATTAAAGCCAGTCGGACAATCATCATGAAATAACCAAAATTGCGCGCGAACCGGCAAAAGTGATTTAGGTATTTCCGCACGTTCACCTTATCTGTAGATCACGTTGGAAAATCTAATATAAAAAATCTCATGTCATAATGTTTGTTATCGAACTCCTCGGAAACGGCTTCACCTATTTTTGTGAATTTTGAGAACTGTCTGAGAACAGGTCGATGGCTAATTAATATGGCAAAACAACGTTAGCCCGGTCAACTAGTATTATAAATGTTTACCTATTGCCTAGGTATTATGTTTTGTGATTTATCACTATTTAAATAATAAAAAAAATTAAAAGTAGAGTACTTATGATAGTACTCAACCCTTATATAAAGAGTCCATAACATCGTACTTAACCCCAATATAGGCGTATCCTTAAGTCACTGTTTTTATAAACCAGTAATATCTTCAACTTGTTTCGCCAAGGATGTTGTTTCGCTGATGAACGTAACTTTGAAAATAAACAAAGTCGTATCGAATCGAACCTGGGTCTCCCGCTTCCGAGCCCATTGTTCTACCCACTGGGCTACCACCGCTCACCGTGAAGTCGGGATAAGTTTGCGATGGATGGTAACAAAGTGCTAACATTTTTTAAACTATTTGTTAAGAATTCTAAATCACATCTTTAGCTTGGCTTTAGAAACCTGAAATGATAAGTCTATGCGAAGTGAAATTCATTCAACAAATTTACCGAGTGCATCGCAGTGATTACTTATTCAAACTCGATAAGTGGAAATCACAGACACCCTCCATTATCTGAAGGGTTCTTGAACACATTTAAGGGTAACAAATATTAATGCCCGCCCTCGGGACCTTCGCAAGAGCTGAAGAAACAGAACATCTCGCCAATTTTATTTCATATATAGCTGAAACGAAGAATGCTATCCTGCCCTTTAAATATATTTTTTAACGAAATCCTACAAAAAAGTCAAGGGATGTCGTAAAGCGCCATCTGTTGTTGGAGTACGAATAAAATAGGAATTCCCATTTCCCTGTCATTTTTGTATTTGTAAAGCTATAAACTAGGGAGCGAATCCCCTGCGCGCTTCGCGCGCCAACCCCCAGCCGTTCCGAGAGTCGCGCGGGAACTTGTATGATCTCGGCCTGAACGGAGCTCGGCCTTCGACCTCGCCGTGGCGGGGTTCCTCGTGCCCGCTTCGCGGAGCTCGGCCTTCGGGCTCGCAAGTTTGTCCCATCTGGCTTTTGTGTTGTTACTTGTACGCTGGAACATGCATGGCATAATTAAATTTTTCTTTTCAAAACTGAATCACGAAATTACATTTCCTACAACTTTTTCATACATCATTTTCTTGTCAGAGCTATAGTTTAAAACGTATAGATGATTAATCAGTCAGTCAGTGGGTATACCGGATTGTAGCTATATATATTAGTGAAAAATAGATAAAAAAAAGGAAGGTAAAAAAACGAACAAGAATGAGGTCACTGACCAGGATTTTAATTCTTAAGTATCGAGAAAAAATAGGTTTACTAATAATTATTACTAGCTTGATCCATTTATTCGCGAATAGTGTAATGGACACTTAGGAGTCGTACCTCTACGTAATTCCCAACCCAAGTAAGTCCCCGCGAATCAATCTTCATTAATATTGAATGGGGCTCGTCAGTTTGTTCGCCTCTGCTGCTGTATGGACAATCGGATGGTGGTTAACACTTCAGTGTCTGTGTTCTGATGGAAGCGAAGCCCTGATTTTCAATGCATTGTTTGACTTTTCGTTAGTTTGTTCGAGTTATTATTCCTATTAAAATTCTTTATTGTACCAGAAAAAAATGTACAACTGGCGGGCTTAATACTAAAAAGCGTTCTATTCTAGCCAACCAACAGGTAGGGGTACTACCAAACGGTGTAATGATATTTTAATAGACTTAATTAGTTTTCAAATTAAACAAAGTACTAACATGTAGATTAGGTAATTATAATAATACATATATACAAAGATAATAAAATAATTAATTGTAATAAAAATAGTACATACATACTTATAGCGATATATACATTATTATGTTTGCATAATTGTAGTTTACATGTGAAGCTATAGTAGCAATACCACTCGCTAACTGTGAAGGAAAACATCGTGAGGAAACCTGATTGTCTGAGCTATTTACATACCTCAGCGCTTGAAATCGCCAATCCGCGGTGGGCACGCGTGGTTATTAAGCCCATACTCTCTCCCTGAGAGAAGGCCTGTGCCCTACAGTGGGACGTATATAGGCTGCTTATGTATATATACAAAGATAATAAAATAATTAATTGTAATAAAAATAGTCCATACAGCGATATAATAGCGATATAGACATAATTATGTTTACATACTTTCGGATGAAATTACACATTATTATTCTAGTAACTATCCGAGTTAGTGTTGAGGCTGGATACCATGAAAATTAATTTAATAAGGTTTTCATACATTTAAAGTTCATTATAGCATAATGTTTACAACATGCGAGGTGTAAACACAGTCAACAAATACAAGATAATGTCATTACGATAATTTTAAAACTGTGGCCTAATCAGGACGAATATATTATGACAAAAATATCAGTTACGTCATAACTGATGTTTGTTTTGCGCATTTGTTTACTTGAATACTACATACATTGTATTTTTGAAGCATAAAGTTACATATGTCTTTTAATTTATTTGTCATTTTGAAAGCATTTCTAAATCAGAAAGTATTTTTAATCTTATTAAAAAGAGAAATTGCTTTGACGTCGAGAGGATCTTTAAAATAAATTAAAAGCATTTGTTACCATTTTGCCATTTTTTGACGTCTTTCCGTAACGTTTTTAAAAGGATTTTGATCGAATCTTTTCCTTCTTGGCCTCTTATTACTTTTTTATTGTGTATATATACTTAATAATTTAATTGAAAGGTAAAGAAAATATTCTCCAACTTTCTTTCAGTTATGTTTAATTACAACAGCGGGTGGGGCCGTGTCGGGTTACACGGCCGTTCAACTTGAAACGTCTATAAGAAAGCGTTATTTGTTAGCTCAAACTGCGCAATGTGTTACGTGGCACTGGCGACATCTAGCGGCACGAGTCAAGAGGATCTGAGTAATGGCTATTTTGCTCTACTTAACAATACATAAATGATTTGCACACGACACCTAGTTACAGAGTTAAAGAGCTCGCCGAGGCGACACGTTTTCGTTACATGCGGTTTTGGCAAGTGACCTACTACCGAACCGAAAGACGTTTCACGTCAAAACATATTTATTGTTTTAAGGATAAACAAACCGTAGGTCTATTAACAACCAAATGAATGCTTAACACCTTAGACGACTTTTATCACCTATGACAAGTGTGTTATTGGTGGGTTTATAGCACTGTTAATAAAGACTATTTGCCTCTCGCTTGCGCAATAGAGGCGGCAATATTGTATGGCAAATAGTTGTCCTGTCCATTCTTTAATTGACAGTGTTATATTATAGATATTCCGACATGTACCAACGAGTTTTTTTTTTCAGTTACGTGCCTTCATTTGTGAAGTTGTAGTATCAATGCCACCCGCCAACGGTGATGGAATATATCGTGAGAAAACCTGAGTGTATGTGGTGTTGACAGTATACCTCAGCGCTTGAAATTGCCAATCCGCGGTGGGCGCGCGTAGCGATTAAGCCCGTACTCTTTCTGTTTGAGAGAAGGCCTGTGCCCTGCAGTGGGACGAATAGGGGTAAAAAAAATTATGCGTACCAGTTTTTCGACAGAGAAGTTATAAAATAGAATTTGCGCCAGTCTATCGATTTCGCTACGTCTTTGTTAGCTCGTGACGCAAAAAAATTGCCAACGTTAATGATCTATATCCTTTCTTGCTCACCAAATTGTTGTGTGGTGGAATTTCAGTAATGTTAGCTTACCCTGACACGGATTTTAGTACCTCAACCTAGTTTTGTTGCAAACTCGTCTTTAACCTAACTGAGTAGAGTGCACGTAAATTGGCGTCGGTGTGCCTTCAACTGTGAAGTTGATATTGATTTATACCATTTTTATTCACTCTACATACATTGTCAACATAAACTAATAAGATTACGATGAGAACTGAAACATCGAGGTCCACTTATGTTTCAGAATGAACGCTGAGAAAAGTTATCTCATATCTTTACCTAATTAATTTAATTTAATTTCTTCCGCGGATCGGCGAACAGGTACTCAAACACCTCAAACACTCAGGTTTCCTCACGATGTTTTCCGTCATAGTTAGTAAGGAGTATTGCTACTATGAAATTTAAAATTTATGTAACTAATAAGCAAATTATAGGTGAAGAATCTGGTCTGGTTTGTTCTGAGTCTGGTTTGGTAAGCTCTATCTCTTTCTCTCTCAAGAGACGGGCTGTGCCCGGGAATGGAACGAATTTTGCCAACGTATGCCATTAGCAGAGAAGACCTGGAAGGAGAAGGATCTCATGGTTGTGCAACATCAAGGAGTGGAACGGTACGAAGTTCGCCGGGACAGCTAGTCTATAATATTATAAATAACTTCCACATAACACAATCACTTGGCCTGGTCCCAAACTAGGATACCCTGTGCCATGGCAACCAGGCAAGGACGTCACAAACATGAAAATACATCCAAACTGAGGCGATTTGTACGAACGGAATCGGACCAACGGATCTCCATTTTGATGGCCAAGCGCCTTAACGGCTCCACCAACGAGGCAGTCGATATTGCAAGAGCGAGAAACCAATATTTATCCACGCCCCTGGATGGCTGACGTCCGCGACGTGATTGACTTGAGTGACATGAATTTTGTTTTTTTTCTTGACCTTCTAAACTCGCACCTATTATTAGTCCTTTTTATTTGACAGTTCATTTATTTATGAATTTATCGGTCAAAAAATTTTGCCTCTGCGTGGTCGTGAAGAAACATACATTTCTAGCTTACCCGGCAAACGTTGTTTTGCCATATCAATTAGCCTACGACCTATTCTCAGACCTACGAAATATATACAAAAATATTCATAAACATCGGTGAAGCCGTTTCGGAGGAGTTCGATAACAAACACTGTGACACGAGATTTTTATATCATATTAGATTTACTGCTATATGTTTCTAAAATACATTATTTTGAAAACATAAAGCTCGTGGTAGCGTAGAATAAAACCAGTGCGGTAGAACGCCGGCCTCACATTCGGGAAAACATCGTGAGGAAACCTGAGTGTCTGAGGTGTTCACAGACCTCAGCGCTTCAAATTGCCCATCCGCGGTGGGCACGCGTGGTGATTAAGCCCGTACTCTCTCTCTGAGAGAAGGCCTGTGCCAGTGGGACGTCTAAAGGCAACATAAATGAAATGAAATGAAATTTATTTGTCTCCCAGAAATATGTTACAGCTATCTTTAAAATATAGAACATACAATCCAATTAAGTTCTATTATCATTATTCATTTTAAAAATCTGAGAATAAGCAGTGGTCCCCACACTAGGCCGAGCCTGTCCTGTGGGGGCCGTGATTATAAATATAAAAAAAAAACAATGTAGGTGTACCTAGTAACGAAACAGCGTTTAGCGCTTTTTAATGCAGGGCTTGGTGTTATGTGGCGTAATGTGTTTATGTGGTATACTTTGTGTGTTTGTGTGAGTGTCCGCTATCGCAGAAAAATTACTTTCGGATCAGAAGCAGGGATTCGGTGGCGTTGTAGTCCAATGTCAATAAGTATTGAGTTATTATGTATTTGGCTTTTGTGGTAGTGGTCATAGCTATTTGACAGACTGTTAAAATTTTATTGTAGATAAAAGGGAATTTAAAGAGGCTGAATCGCTGCGCAAAGGCTGATTTTACCAAGGGTACTGGGACTCTGATAGTGCGTTGTTTCAGGATCGCTTCACAGTTCTTGAGGTTAGTGAAGGATTTGTAAAGCTGCTTTTAAAATATACAGCTGCCTAACCGTGAGCACCTCGCACTCTCTGTAAAGGTCATGCGTTGGAAATCTTTTTTTTTTTTTCATCATTACCTTTAATACTGAGCGTTGCGCTCTTTCTACTGTTATTAGATGGGTTTTTGCGGCGCTTCCCCAGACTGAGATACAGTAGGTTAAGAGCGATTGGTATAGAGCGACATAAACCATTTTGATAATTTTCTTCGTCGTAGAGTGCCTGAGAAATTTCATAACATAGATCATTTTGCGGGTGCGATTTGCTAAACATTTAATATGATTTTTGAAAGTGAGGTTTTCATCCAGGTTTAAGCCCAGATATTTTATATTAGTTGTTCGTTCTATTGTGGGGCAGTCGCAATTAGTTAGATGATCTCGTTTTTTACTATTTTTATGTATTTTTATGACTGGAGTATTCAGAGGGGCGGACGCTGCCGTTACGTGAAATGCTATGTATTTAGTTTTACTAGTGTTTAAGGTCAAAAGGTTTTCATCGGGCCACTCTCCCACTTTACTCAGTCCGTCTTCAACTTCAAAAAGCACAATCCTACTTCCATTTCGCAGTCGTCGGACAGAAAGAAAGAGACATCGGCCTGATAACCACAGATGGAACGGAATGTTTTAGCGAAACAAAATGGACGTTTTTGTCGAGGAATTATCGTAATTTCCAATTGCGGGGGCGATCCATTTTTCATTCGTCGACATTGTTCCGTAGACCCGCGATGGACGACAGTGCGTAGCGCCTGCAAAGGCGCAAGTCATGAGCTGTGGCGGGCCCGGAGGCATCACTACTAATGTCACAAACGAAGCGTGGTTGTTGGTCTTGCATCTCATATGCAGCATCAAAGAAACTGATTAAGGTTATTTTTAGCGTTCCGTGCCTGTTAGTCCGTCTCTGTTCCGCCACCTATACTAATCCCTCACAAAAGCTTCGACAGGATCGTGGCAAGTGGCAGATCTTGCTCTCTGCCTGCCCCTCCGGGACACAGGCGTGAGTTTATGTAATGTAATATTTTACTTCGGGGTGGAGAGAAAGCCAACAAATCAAAGAACATATAAATACAGTCTTTCTCAAGTTATAAATTGTGTAACGAACCTGACATTGTTTTACAATACAAATATGTAAACCATCCACAGCATATAGGTATCATGGCAAGCGAGTCGCGCACACAATGTCATTACATAGTTATCAAAATCTGATATTTCTGTGCCACAAAACGCGTGACTTGCGCCTTCATTCTACCTATGCCTGAATCTTTTTATATTTTTCTTATACGTCCCACCGCAGGGCACAGGCCTTCTCTCAGAGAGTATGGCCTTAATTACCTCGACTGACTTAATTAATTGACTACCTCGTTGGTCTAGCCGTTAAGATGCTTAGCTACCAAAACAGAGGTCGTGGATTCGATTCCCACAGTGGGCCGCTGTACATTTGTACAAATGGCCTCAGTTTGGGTGTATTTTCATGTTTGTGACGTCCTTGTCTGGTTACCATAGCCATTGAATTTAAAATTCAATGCCATAGCACAGGGTATCCTAGTTTGGGATCAGATCAAGAAATTGTATTATGTGGAAGTTATTATTATTATTATATTATTACCACACGTGCCCACCGCGGATTGGCAATTTCAAGTGCTGAGGTGTGTAAGCACATGAGATACTCAGGTTTCCTCGCGATGTTTTCCTTCACCATTAGCGAGTGGTATTGCTACTACAACTTCACAAATGTATGTAACTTAGAAGACAAAGTCATTGGTACACGCCTTATTCTGCCCGAAACAAATTGTTTCTAACGAACCGCTACTTTCTTCTACATTAGACCAAACACTTTCTTCGGGAAAAATCGTATTCATTTTAATTTGTCATGCTAAGGATTTGTCTACTTCTGCGTATTTAGCCTTGATTTATAGCGGGACCGCGGCTGACGGTTCTAGGGACCGTCCTGATGACGTTATTAATTCGGATTGTTTTGCTTCCGTCTCTTGTTGTTTTTCCGGGCTTTCTTATTAAACACAGAATGATCTTATTAAATACTTATGTCTACGGAGCGGTCGTAGTATTTTACAAATTCAATTAAAATTTATTTAATCACAGAAACCATTTACAGCTGCGAGATATTAATATACAATATCTAGGTAAGTACCTAGTACACTTCTCCAGTCCTATATATGCCAAGTCGACCCCACCAAAGAAACTCCCAAAACGAAGCCAAAACGGGCCTATCTCAGGAATTCCTGCTACAAACCGACCACAACTCCATCCCAAGAGTGCTCCAGCGGAATCGACTCCCCACAAACAAGACCGAATAGTGTTTACACGCATCCGATCGGTAACGTAGACATCTTGATTTTCAAAGCAGTAATTAACTAATACTAACTGATACTACTACCCTTCGTACTAGTGAAGTACGTCGACGAATTATAAAACCTAGACATTTTCATGAGTAGAATTTTCTGTACTGACCAATACGAAACAGTGAAATGACGCTACTGCGAGACTTTCTTCCACATGGTCTAATATATAATTAATTAATTTTGATGTGAAGTGTGTAAGTAGTTCTTTTTACAATTGGCTTCGAAATAAAAAAGTGTCCATTTTCATGAGTAGAATTTATTGTACTAACATAAATAAATATCTGTGCAATTTCCTTTTTTACGCACAATAAAGTGTTCATGCAACATACAATAAATGTGGAGTTTCTTTGTTTTACTTCTTCTCCGCATAATCTATTAATTGTGAAACTAACAGCTTTGAAGTTCATTAAGTAAACATTTTCTTTTTATAGTGAATAAAAATTGTTGACTTGACTTGACTTGACTTCTCTAGCTATCTATTTATCTAACCTACGAAATAGTGAAAAGACGCTACTACGACATTCTTCCACATGGTTATAGCCCAAGAGTCGGAACTAACTTACGTTAGTGCGTGGTTTTTTGTTTGGTGAGATTAAAGTTAAACATAGTCTGAGTGAATGAATAAAGGAAATATACAATTTTTTTTAATTAATTGTATCAATAAAATGAAACCCTCTTGGTACGTTTTTTCTAAGTGCCCATCTCTTTCCAGGTAATGGTCTTTGACAAGCGAGTGGCAATAGTGTTCAGGTAATTGATAGTCGGTCGCAGTATGCGGTTGGAATCTCAGAAAGACGCGTCTCCTGGTAATGTATTTCCTTAGTCGTCTTCTACGACATTCACGGAAGGAAACGGAGTGACGCTATTCTTAATCCGGCGCCACACGGACGGCGTTTGCGATTCGTATGGAATTTGACAGTGAAACGATTCGAATCGTTCAGAATTTTGTGCGCGTAATGCGGGGGCAAAAGTGTGCCTTCTGTATACCAAATTGCTTGCAGTGTCGCCCCTGAAAATAGGTTCGCCGAGACACAATTTGTGCGTAGATTACATAGATGGCGGCGATCCTTCAGGTCTTATCTGTAGACGCAGGCCATTGTTGGCCGCCGCCTCTCCTTACGCATAAATTCGGGAATGATTGATTGTCGCGTCACGCCTGACGGGACCGTTTTGTAGGGGCTCAGAAGACTGGGTTCTCCGGGAGAGGCTGGGAAGAAAAAATGCGACTTTAATGGTATTTTGTGACCTAAAAATAATGGCGCGAATATTTCGCTGTCTTTGCCACATCCAAAGTCCTCGCTCGATCGCCACGCTTGGTAGGCGGGTTGGCGATCGCAGTATGCGGCTGGAATCTCAGGAAGACGCTGCTACCCGTCTCCTGGTAATTGATTTCCTTAGTCGCCTTCTACGACATCCACGGAAGGAAATGGAGTGGCGCTATTCTTAATCCGGCGCCACACGCACTATAATATATAACTTTCTATATTTCTGCTCGAGATAACGTAAGTTCTAACTACCAGTAATAAATTACATACACACGATAATAAGTTACACTAACAACGGACAAATACGCTTTCCAATTTTGAACTCTATTTGTAAGGGAGAACCACTTACCTCTGCGCAAATACTAGAGATAAAGTTAGTGGTTGCACTCGCGGTTACTGTCTAGTGTTTGTCAAACGTGGCTTGAACAATGACAACAATGAGCAGAAGCTGACTTCCGACGTCACAGGCCATAGGGGTATATCGACAGATAGCTAGGGTCACTTTAGATGATACTCGTCTACCAGGAGACCTCAAGTTGGCCTCCGTCGTAGGGGTACAAGCGAAGAATCATTAGAAGCTTCATAGGTAGGTGTGATTTTGCTTCACCCATATAATAATGCAGCCTATAAGATACGTCCATAATGGTCAATACGGACTTCATCATCATCATCAGCCATTTGACGCCCACTGCAGGACATAGGCCTCCTTCGAGGTTTTCATAACCATGAGGGGTTTTGCCATAATCGCCACGCTCGGCAGGCGGGTTGGCGATCGCAGTATGCGGTTGGAATCTCAGGAAGACGCTGCTGCCCGTCAGTAATCATGGTAGTTGATTTCCTTCGTCGCCTTCCCTTCCGTGGATGTCGTAGAATACGGACTTAATCATTCGTAATTTCAAGGCTGTGTTATGTGAACACCTCACACTCAGGTTTCCTTACGATGTTTTCCTTCATGATTAGCGAGTGGTATTGCTACTATGCTACTAATAAAGTCATTAGTACATGCCGGCATTCAAACCCACAACCTCCCGAATGAGAAGCCGGTGTTCTACCGCTCTGCTACCACGTCTCACCCATATAGTATAAGTAGTAAAATCCTAGTCCTTGCCTGGTTACCATAGCACAGGGTATCCTAGTTTGGGACCAGGTCAAGTGATTGTATCTTGTTGAAGTTATTATTATTATTAACCTCTGCCGAGGTAGGTAGTCATGCATACATACATACATAAACTCACGCCTGTAACCTGGAGAGTAGGGTAAAACTGTTCTCTGCTTACCCTTGGGGCTTGCCACTTGCCACGATCCTGACACACCTCTTTGGCCTCATCAACATTCATCAGTAGCTGCATTCACGCACGCCGCTTTGGTGCTTTTATATTGGCCTTCGTTAATATATCCCCTAATACAAACCCGGACTCTGCCTAACCCTCTGGGATGCAGGTGTAAGTTTATGTTAGTGTTAAACATGTTATTTAGGTCACGCAGTTTATCCGAGTACCTGAGAAGAAACAATCCTGTTTAGTTCTATCCCTGGCATTTACTCGAAGGTAAAAATAAAATACAATAGGTACATAGCGTCTTGTTAACACCTCCCAAACTAAACCAGCCGCTTAAGGCTGTCCGCCCATGAGCCGCTTAATCCGAGGAACATTAGCGATATTGCAACAATATTCCTCTTA
This sequence comes from Yponomeuta evonymella, assembly GCA_963969515.1. NCBI lineage: Eukaryota > Metazoa > Arthropoda > Insecta > Lepidoptera > Yponomeutidae > Yponomeuta > Yponomeuta evonymella. Next base: position 1,486,856 of record OZ018361.1, on the reverse strand, counting down.
GGCTGAGCCTACACGTGTTGCTGCGTTGCCGTGGCCCCGCCTTGTCTTTGCCCTGGCCCGTGGTTCCTCGTTGTTATTTCAACTGCAGTGGCGTATTATTTTTTTAAAAACGCTGAGGTGTGAACACCTTGGGTACTCAGGTTTCCTTACCATGTTTTCCTTTAGCGAATGGTGTTGTTTCTACGACCTCCACCACCGCTTCAGATGGCCAAAAGCAGTTGAATATTAAATTGCATATTTAAGTTGGGCATAAGAATGTACCCAATCTAAATGTTGATTACATTGATTTAAGTGTTCTAAATTTTGGGTAAAATAATTATTGAAGTTTCACTTCCTATGCCTGCAGTTTTTGCCAAACTCCACATAAGATGTACCGCTGCGCTATTGATGCTACGGCAAAACGGAACGAGTGTGTTCACACCTTTACGCCACCCTCATCTGTACAGCCGCGAATGGATTAGTCGAATGCCCACCTTAAACAGAATTAACGCGCGGAATGGGTCGATGAATTTTACAATCGTCGAACCCTATGGCTTTCGAACATCTGAATATCCGTGTTTATTTTCTAACAATACATGTGTATCATGTACAGTATACCAAAGATAACGTAACTATACTCAGTAATGCTGTCCATAGCATATGGACCTTCACATCACACTTACACTACACGCACTCTTTATTCAGTGCGTGTCTTTGCAACAACGGAAGGCATGCATCCATCGCCTATCCGCGGTGGGCACGCGAGGTGATTAAGCCCATACTCTCTCCCTGAAAGAAGACCTGTGACCTACAGTGGGACGTATATAGGCTGCTTATGTTATGCATCCAAAAATATATCTCACTAAGTATTATTGCTATAAGCAATAAGGCCGCCAATTGTACTGCACATTTGTAAATATTTCATGACTGTGTTTTTCCTGGTACAATAAAGAATATTCTTATCTTATCTTATCTTATCTAAGTACTTTAATTTGAGTAAGTTAAGGCGAGGGCGGGTATTGATTAACTATAAACAGTAGTAATATGTGATAAAAGTTATGGTAACCAAATTAAGACTTATTCAATGTTCTTGAGAGGTCCTGAAGTGACTGCATAATGGTTGAGCTGGTGTTGCCTGTATCCATGTGTGCAAGGGTTGCAAAACGCAGCGCAACCCAGTTGCGTTCTTCTCGCGGCCTCTTTCTCGAAGTACCTAGCCGCCGCCCAGTTGAGTAGTCTGCCCAAGTAGACATATTCCAGGACAGCTTCGAGTGCCACCTCACCAACGACCGGTGACGGGCTCTAGCACGATTATGTACTGTAATGTGCCCCTAAAAATGCTCAGGAACACTTAGTAGCCTTCCCTATTGTTGTAACTTTTAGGTAGGTATTTAAAGTAAATGTTCTGTAAAAGTTTTCTTCGCGCAAAAAAAATATATTACATTTACAGAAATGTATTGCTTGTCTGAGCATACGCAATGTACGGTGGACGGTTAACCCCACATATCTGTAGTCAACCTTCGAGACAAATGTTTTTATTCCGAGGGACTTACTCTGAAGTATTCAAAACAACGCCGATGTCTTTGTAAGACAGCTTTTATAAATCGTTTAGCTTTTATTTCTAGGTTTTTAATTTTGTGCTTGTAATTTATAGAAGGTTCTAACCAAAACGCTGAAAACTGCTTTCGCAGATTGATTCAGATATTATTGTTTTCTGTATGCACGTTTAATTTTTATTTTATTACCATACAAACAATTTTGTCGTGATATATTTAAGTTCACTCCGAATGGATCGCTGCGCCCCAAGATACAATTTAATTTAGTTTGATCTTCAGAGTAACCATATTATGGTGAAGTTTTGTTCCGCTCAATAAAAGTGTTTGATTTGATTCATTTTCTGTGGATGGGTCAAGAAATGCTGTTGTTGTTGCATTATTACGAGATGTTCAAGTCTCAGAACAGGTTTTTTGTTGAGATACAAATAATTTTTCGATGCGCAGCTGGTTTTTATCGACAATGTGTTTTTTTTCCTTTTTTTTTCGCTAAATTGAATTTTTTCGTTTTGTAAAACTTGAACTTTCTAACTAACAAAACCCCTCAATTGCAGATATATAAGGAATTTGTTACTACCTGTATGTAATAGGGGTTAAAGTATGAAATTGCCGTTTTATTGCAATAGGTTCTTTGAATTGACATAGAATCTTCATGGTTTGAGGTTTTCGAATGAAACTTTTTTCAAATGGTTTCTATGATGTTCTTTTTTTAAAAAATGTGAAACATTTGAATATCGACTTTCAATTGTTTTTGTTATTCAATTTAGACAAGAAAGATGGATACTGCGAAAATTCGAGTGATTTTTGAATACGAGTTCCGACGCAGAACTAACGCGGCAGAAACAGCCCGCAATATCAATGCTGCGTTTGGAGAGGGGTCTACTAATGAACGCACTGTGCGATTTTGGTTTAAACGCTTTCGTGATGGAAATTTCGACTTAAAGAACGAGCCACGAGGAAGACCGCCCGCACAGGTGAATAGCGATGAATTAAGAGAGATAGTGGAAGCCGACCCTAGTCAAACTACCCAGGAATCAGCGGCATGGTTTAACGTTACCTTACTCACAATATTGACTCACTGCGTCAAATCAATAAAATAAAAAAATACGAAATATGGGTGCCTCATAATCACTCGAATTTTCGCAGTATCCATCTTTCTTGTCTAAATTGAATAACAAAAACAATTGAAAGTCGATATTCAAATGTTTCACATTTTTTAAAAAAAGAACATCATAGAAACCATTTCAAAAAAGTTTCATTCGAAAACCTTAAACCATGAAGATTCTATGTCAATTCAAAGAACCTATTGCAATAAAACGGCAATTTCATACTTTAACCCCTAATATAGCGCTAAATGGTGTCGTAAGTGCTTGCGTTGTCAAGACAGGCGCGAATCGCGGTGTTGTTTGTCGCAGTATTTGTAGCACTGTTTCAGAGCAAGGTCGCTCGGAAAAACTTCCGGAAGCGGTGTTAGCCTGACGTTCCGACAGACAATGAGCTAAGCCCCGTGTCTTGCTGAAACCCTCGTCACGGGAAATTTGCACTGTAATATTATTGCCATGATCGTGGAGGCTAAAGCCGTCTTGTACACTATAAATTTGGATGGCAATTCGTCATAAAATTCCGATAGGTTAAATAATGTATAGTACAAAAAACCCGCCATTTTGGATATATGACAGAAAAAAATACTCATACGAAAACTGTGTTATTTGTTTTTTTTTTTTAGGTATTCCTCACAGACTAAAGATCTGTTAGATTTGGAAACCAGGGTGAGAAGGTCGCTGATTATTCCAGTATATACTAAAGTAAAATATTTAATAGCACTGGAGTAATATTATACTGAAAATCATAAATTCACAATTATACACAGTCACTTTACGGGAACAATTAGTAAACATAAATTAATACAACCTCCTGCAAATAGTTGTTATGGAGAACGAACAAGAGATTATTTGACACCTAGAATTTGTAATAGCTATCCTCTTTTGCTTGATAAAAACAAAGTATGTAAAGCCACACTAAAATATGAACTTAAAGAACTAATGATTAAATAAAATAACTACACCTATGTACTTAAAACAAAGCATTAACCGCATCATGTTATTTCGTTCGGCTTTTGTCTCAATGTAAACAATTGAACAACTTCATCGACGGTGTTCGCGTTGGTATATTCGCGATTTCTGTCAACAGTTTTTTTTTTGCGTATGGACAGAAGCCGAATGAATTTAAATATACGTTGTGTATGTATAAGAATAATATAGGTATAATATAAGTAAATAATATATAGAGATAGAGCGCACCGCCAGTTTGGCGAAATTGTGTATTGTGTTAAGGTTTTATATTTTTTTGAATAAAAAAAAATATTAATGAAAGTGCCACCTGCGTCTAGGGTTCAGTAAGTACATCATTTAGTAACTACCTACGTGTAACGAGGTTCTACTGCAACACAGATAGAAGAATAAATTATGAGATTTTTAACGTGGTTTTCAAATTTCTATCGCTTTACCTTTGTCTCTTTCGTTGAAGTTAGGAAGATACATAGGACCGGACATACATACAAGCCAAACACATTACCCTCCTTTTGGGATAGTCAGGTAAAAACCGAGGACGCCTTATCTTTCCTAAATTTTCCATCTAAAATAGTTGTCAATAAATTTACCAACAAATCTATACATGTTTTTTGAAGTGCTAAATTTTGTATTTTGTGCAATAAAGTGTAACAAACAAACAAACAAACAAACAAACAATACTTAGGTACCTATCCAGCCGCTTGGCAAGCCAGTCACGTTGCGTATTAAGAAAACCATCACGCCCCAGGTAAGCCCTTAAGTGCAGGGGCGTAATCTAAATACTTACGCAATAGCGTTTGGAAATACGCGCTCCATTAGCAGGCTCAAGTTTTGATTCGAGCAAATGTTTAACTTTTCATAAAAACAGAGTTGCCGAGAACACTCCAAACTGTGTCGAAATATTGTGAAACCGTTATAAAGGTTTGCATCCATTGTTATCATCGAGTAGGTTTTCTATAATCCATATTAATTATTCTTAAAGTGCCTCTCCATCACTAGAGGTTGGTAGTCAGCTCTTTACAACGGCCTCTGTTCAGTGCAATTCTGAACAGCTCCTCCGCGGTTTAAACACCGGTCCCGTCTTTGATGTTGCACAACCATGCCATCTTTCTCCTGCCCGGCCCCTTTCCTTCCACCGTGTCTGTGTATTAACCATGACCTTGAAAAGAACAATTAAAAACCATAATTATGGTGGCCCGATCGGGTCCTTTCGAATTCTACAGATTAAAAGAATTATGAACGAAATCAAAACTTGTAATTGAAATTAAACGAAATGAATTTATTTTGTGACCAAAATTAAATTTGCCACGGACAGAAAATACATAATAGGTGTACTTAATACAATTGACAGCAATTCTGTCAAAATGTGTATGTAAATTGTATTATTATATTATAATATAATAATACTAGCTGTTGCCCGCGACTTCGTTCGCGTGGTAATTTTGATGTCTATTTTTCCGGAATAACAAATAGCCTATGTGCTAATCCAGCCTATAATCTATCTCTGTGCAAAATTCCATCCGGATCCGTTCAGCCGTTTTGGCGTAAGAGTAACAAACATCCACCCATACATACAAACTTTCGCGTTTATAATATTAGTAAGGATGTATGTATTGAATTCATACATACATAAACAGACGTCTCTATCAAGGAGTGGTAGACTTACCCAGGGTGGGCCACTTGCCACGATACTGACAGACCTTCGCATCATCAACATTCCTTAGTCACACCTGTTTTTAGTACATTATATCTTGCGCTTCGCTAATACATCCCCTATTTGTTTTTTGTCTTATTTGATAACACATAGTAAATGCAATACCTTAAACATTTTTCCCCTTATGTTCTATAAACTTTGACTTAATGAACGTTACAAGTGAAACTAGGTCCATTTCAAAATCTAGATGGTTTTGGAGAAAAATTGGACGTAATTTTAACGCAAATTAAGGTTTACAAGGCAAAAATTATTAACTTAATTCCGGATTTACTTACTTGAATTTTCGTCGGAAGAGTCCGACCAGATTTCCCTCTTATTCGAAGAGCTTAATCATGGCGAGTAAAGACGGAGCTCGCGTCGTCGTCGGTTGCTCGTCTCTGACGCAGTCAAAGCAATAAGAGCGAAACTCGGTTACAGTTTGTGTGCTTTTTTCAATAAGTTTATAGAACATAAGGGGAAAAATCTTTAAGGTATTGCATTTACTATGTGTTATCAAATAAGACAAAAAACAAATAGATAATAATTATCTTAGTAAAAAACGTTTGGATATTATGAAGTAAAAAATAAATAAACTATATGTATTAGCTAAAGTTACAAGATAAAACCTGAATGTATACCTATTAAGTATTTAAATTCAACCCCCAAGGTTACTACACCGGAAGTAAATTATCAGTATTAGGTTTTTAAATTCAGCCCCCAAGGTTATTACACCGGAAGTTAATTATTATGAATACTGATAAATCTGTAAAATTGTGACCTTCAATTTCATAATACATAACCACGTGCTGTTTCATTCAAATCATTATAATAATGGCACATATCTAGAAGGTATTTTTAAATGAACTTTTCCTCTAATAATAACCGATGTAGTTTTAACCACGAGAGTTTAACCCAATATTCCTCTCCCGCACAATATCTTTCAGAAATTAATAACACTTTCTTGGCATCAATAGGCCACGATGACACGTGCAATAATCCGCCCCTTGCCGCCCCTCACAGACTTATTACACCAGAAGAACTAACCATTGTGTTACAAGAAAGACTTTTAGACTGAAAGCCACACATTTTGGACAGAAAAATATACTAGTTTATCCACAACATTTTGCTGAGAAGTCAGTGCGTGTTAGCGCGCAGCGAACGACTTCCAGCGTTCATATGCCCGGGCCATGACATCTGCGTAAACCAGACGCAAGTCTCACCATGACACGTACAATAACCCGACACTTGCCGTCCCTCACTGACTTATAACACCAGAAGAACTAGACATTGTGTTAAAAGCCACACATTCTGGTCACAAAAATATACTAGACCATCCGTAACATTTTGCTGAGAAGTCAGTGTTTTCTTTATTACTTACATTGCGCGCAGTGAACGAATAACAGCGTTCCTATGCCCCCGCGCCATAACATCTGCGTAAACCAGACGCAGGTCTAAGGTCCGATGTTTTAAACACGCGCCTGAATTTTTGATACGTTTTCGAATATAAAACTAAACATTTAAGTTTCTTCTTAAGGAACAATCATGACACATAGACGCATTTCTACAAAATATGCAATAAACAGTGTGGCTTTGAACTTTAACATCTCTTCAACTTTGCCACTATTAGGACTAGGTAACCTACTCCGAATGTCAGAAAATTTACATTTGGACACAATGGTAACTCGACAACTCAAGTATTTACAAGTGCACTTAGTTACAAGTATAGAACGTTGGCCTTTGCATCTACCTAATGAGATGATCTATACAGCGTCCAGTGGCATCGTCACTCACACTAGATGGGTAAAGGGACCACTCGGACGCTGGAGTGCCTGGGACATTGTTTTTTAGATGGAGTAGGTTTGCCCGGCACCTATACCATCCTGACAGGTTAGTCGGCCTTTCCCACAGGAAAAACAAGTCAATATGCGCGGAGCCAACCAAGCCGCGGGTTTCCTCAGTATGTTTTCCTTCGCCGTTAGCATGTGGTATTGCTACTACAAATTCGCAGATGTACGTAACTTTGGAAATTAACAAAGCCATAGGTACATGCCCGCACTGGGAATCGAACCTGAGTCTCCCGCTTCCGAGTCCATTGTTATACCCACTGGGCTACCACCGCTTGTTACAAGTATACTTCATGCATTATAAGGCGTAACAAACAACTTGTTACGTCACAGTTTACGCCCTGTGTGAAAGACTTTTGATGTGTGTATTATGAGAAGTGTTAGGTTGTACGTATTCTTAACTTAATTCCGGAATCACTTACTTGAATTTGTGTGGAAGAGTCCGACCAGGTTTCGCTCTTATTCGAAGAGCTTAAAGGTTGTACAGAATGGCCTCTCCGCTGAGATACCTCTAGATAGGTAGATAGTTTTTTTTGCAAGTTCTTTAGGTTCATTACTGATAGTAGCAATATGAAACAAACGCCCAGCCATCCTTCTTTTTCCTAATAATCCGACCTTTTTTTCTTCGCTTTTGAGACCTCTTTTTGTCCAACCGGCCTCACAAAAACTATAGTACAATCTGTGTCATTGGCGATAACAAAAGATGTTATCAAGGGAGCTGGATAAGGCCTGCTGTACACTTGCGACCCGAATTGATTGTCTTTTTCTTGGCTTTTATTGGGCCACTGAACTGAATTTGTGGCAGCTGATTTAACGATGAAATAGAGAAAATAACTAAATAGGGAAAGACAAAAAGAGAAAAAAAGAGAGAGAGAGAATCTAACACGCCAGTGCAATGCCAAAGACTATACTGGAATCTTATGCCTTACTAGCTATAGCCCGTGACTTCGTCCGCGGGGACTTTAGTTGATAAGAGTGGTTCTAAATGAGTAACGGATACTTTAAACGCATGTGAAATAAATATTACAAAATAACTGTTTGTTCATTTACATCTATCTTTATTTTGCCTAGCTTTCGTTGAGTCGAAAATACTGTAGAAACGGCTTCACCGATTTTTATGATTTTTTGTGTAAGCTATTTTACTTCCCATACAAACTTTGACACCCTCTTTCACCCTTTTAGGGCTTGAATTTTGAAAAATTGATAAATAAGTATTTCATTACACCAAGTTTCAAGTAAATCCGACCACAAATAATTTACTTCCCATACAAATTTTGACCTTCAAACCTTTTCTTCTGAATTTTGAAAAACTGAGGAACATCTATTTCATTAATTTTAATAAAGTATATCAAGTTCTAAGTTTCAAGATAATAATATAGCCACAATTGTTGTAATTCCCATACAAACTATGGCGCCCTTTTCTGATTCATGACTCTCTGTGCCCAATTTCAGCTTTCTAAGTCCAACGGTTTAGGCTGGGCGTTGATTAGTGAGTGTGTCGGATGCTCGCCTTATTTGTTTTATTTTCGGAATTTTTCATGGAAATACAACAACATGCAATTCTTTTCTCTAAAAAAAGGAAAGCCATTATGTATACCAAAACTGAAAAAGCAAAGTTTTACATAACACGAAAAGGATACAGACTGTAACACAAAGGTAACCTCAAACATATTTTTTAAACATTTCTTGCAGAAATAATCGCATACCTTTGATTAAATACCTCTTTACTGCCTGATTTATTGATTATAAAGTGCAAAATGTTAAATTTACTTAAGAAAATTACTCAGAAACATCGAAAAGCGTTGTTAAATTATGAAAACTATGTACCATATGAACTTCCTAATAAAATCTTACATTTCTACATGAACTCTCTTAATTTTATTGCAGTTTGGAGACGAAGCAGCTTTATGAGCATAAAATGATGCTGCTTACCTATTTTGAGATACGGTCTTAGGCCCAAAGAAATGCGTGTAACAATGTATGATTATAATTTTATTAAATCAAACCGATATTTACAAGTACCCAGGAACATCGTTTTACTTCACTTACAACTGCAGCAATAATAGCTGGCTTTACATTTGCTAAATGGGTTGAATCATTGATACCAAGGCCTGCATTTCTCGTTTTAGTTAGTTTAAGGTTTAACACTCTAGGTACCTAACCACTGCCTCCGTTTTTAACGAGTGTGAAAGATGAAAACAAACAAGAACGATAAAAAATAACTTTTATTTATGATTCCGAATGTGTTTCATTAGTATTATTTGTATTTACCTGCAGAGGTATTTGTTTACTAGAATCATAACCTATAAACTTCTTGAAAATATTCCAAACTTCCTCCAAATGGCCACAGTTTTTCTATTGCAAACTGAGCAGAAAATACGTAGGCACTAATTTTTTTGAAAAAAGACAATACACATATCATTGGGGTTTATATAGTTACAAAGATTGTGATTTTCCCATACAAAAAGTCAAGAAATCGCAATATCCTCCATTTTGAATTTTTTGACAGTTGCCACCCCCATTGCTTATTGACTTGCACTACCAGTATTTTAAATTCCACCACTGTTACGATTACGATTTTCAGTTTCATTCATAAACAAATGCTTCCATTATTTTAATTAGGTCTATACGTTTAACATTATTTACCAACATTGAATCAAAAGCATTTGATTGTGTAGACCACGAAACGCTACTGCTAAAGTTAAAACACTACGGAATAAAGGGTGCAGGTTTAGATCTTTTAAGATCGTATTTAGAAGGAAGGGTCCAAAAAGCAGACGTAAATCGTATTAAATCCTCGGGTTCACTTGTAAAAATAGGAGTCCCGCAGAGATCTATCTTAGGGCCGCTCCTTTTCCTAGTCTATATAAATGATTTACCGTTTATGGTACAAAAAATGTCTGAGATAGTGTTATTTGCTGATGACACGTCACTTATTTTTAAAATAAGGAGACAAGAAAATAATCTTGACGATGCAAATAATGCTCTCTCGCAAGTACTAGATTGGTTCACAGCAAATAATCTGCTGCTAAATTCTAAAAAGACGAAATGTATAAAGTTTTCCTTACCTAACGTACGAGTAGTTGAGAACAACATAGTAATTGGACATGAAAAACTAGAATTTGTAGATGATACTGTATTTCTGGGCATCACAATCGATGCAAAACTACAATGGGGTCCACATATTGTAAAATTAGCACACAGTATTAGCTCTGCAGCATATGCAGTGAAAAGAATTAGGGAACTCACTGACGTTGCAACTGCTAGGCTTGTTTATTTTAGTTACTTCCATAGTATTATGTCCTACGGTATACTACTATGGGGCCGGGCAGCAGACATTGAGACTATCTTCATCTTGCAGAAGAAAGCCATCCGATTTATTTACAAGTTAGGTAGTAGGGATTCGCTAAGAGATTTCTTCAAAGAAACCAACATCTTAACAGTTGCATGTCAATACATTTATGAAAATATTATGTACGTTAGAAAAAATATCAAAGACTTCGAAAATGTTGGTGGCCACCATAATGTTAATACTAGAAATAAACATAAATTGTCATTTCCACTATTTAGACTTGCAAAAGTTAACACATCCTTTATGGGGCACTGTATAAGGTTCTACAACAAAATTCCTCAAGATATATTAGAGTTACCTCCAACGCGATTTAAAAAATGTGTTAAGCACATTCTGTGCAAAAAGGCTTACTATAACATCAAGGATTATTTAGAAGACAAAGATGTTTGGCATTAAACAGTAGATTTAATATTATTTAAAGGACGATTGTGACTAGTGTTCAACACATTCATGACTAATATTTTAAGTTGAAAACTCTGTTAATTAAGTTAAAACGTGTTTTGAAAAGAATAAATGTGGAGTTTCTTTGTTAGCTTCTTCTCCACATAATCCATTAATTGTGAAACTAACAACTTTGACGTTCATTAAGTAAACATTCTGTTTTTACAATGAATAAAAATATTTGAATTGAATTGAATTGAATTGAATTACATTTAAGTTGTACTTATCTAAGTATACGGCTGACTGTACACTACATATATTTTCTGCTATAGAACTAAAGTCAGTCAGGAATATTTCAACGATAATGACGTCTCCATTCTTCCCTTTCAACTCTATTTACTCTATTCTGGTGGCGAAATCACGAACCAGTACTGAGTGCCGTCAATTTTCATTCTACTCTGTTCCTTTGCCACTCGCGATATCTTTCCAATGCATTAGACATAGTTACGGGAGTCACTGCCAGTTAGAACAACGAGACGGTAGCTCTTCGCATATGTGGCATAAGGTCGAATATTGAACAGTAGCGAGAAGAAGCTGTTCAGTGGAAATTGACACAGAAGGCAGAAGAAATAGGACGCACCGTTAAGGCAGCTTTTATTTTGGTTTCTAGTAATGCCTAGGCCACATTTGTTTAAAGTATACTCATTACTTCACAATCATAAATGTTGAAGTGTGTGAGCGAGACCGATGCTGGACATAACAGCAGCCTTTAGGGACCTTAAGAAAATTGTGTGGTTTCAAAACATCGTTTGCTCTAAAAACAACAATCACTTGTTCTAGTCCCAAACTAGACCCTTTGCTATGGTAACCAGGCAAGGACGACAGAAAAATGGAAATACACCCAGACTGAGTTCATTCGTTCAAATCCAGTACGAGGCTTCCAGTGGAAATCGAACCCACGACCTCTGTTTTGGTAGAAAAGCGCGTTAACCACTAGACCGCTGAGGCAGTCTAATTTTAACATTCACCTGATTGAAATTTCTCGTTCGAATGTCGACTCTCCAAGTTACAATTTTTCTTTGCTATTTTATCTTTCGAATATCTTTGACAGTTCACGATTGCAAAGAATGTGCGTACCACAGCATAGAATCAATTCGATTCGATTGTTCAATCAACACGCAGCGTGAGGTGAGCGCTTTGAAATCGGTGGGCGGGGTCTAATACATTTTCCCATCACTAAACTGCCGTCGTGGCGTCGCGGTAGGGATAAAAAATATGGCACGCTCCATACATTTGAGCGCACTTTTGGCCAGTTACGGCATCTATCTTGGTTTGTGGTGCGTACCTACTACATACCACCTTTGTCAATATATCGTTAGGAAATAGGATTTGTCTGGTCCTTCTACAAGACACGTATGGGTCTAAAGCGCTTCACACTCGGCAGCTATAATGTATATTAATGTACAGTATATCCCGGGATGTATAGCTTTAAATTATATTAAAGTATCACACACACACACAACAGGTAATGTAATGTATCTTTCCCTTCATTCTATTGATATACGTCTCACTTCCCAGCTGCTAAGGTATAAATGTATATTTTCGTATCGCTCTGTATCTTTAGATACGAAGATGTGAAAATATATATTATAGCTATCGTGTGTGGTCTCCTGACGATTTCTATGGAAAGATGTAATGAGATGTACATAAGCACAGCCTATAATACGCCCCACTGTGGGGCACAGGCCTTCTCTCAGGGAGAGTGCCCACCGCGGATTGGCGATTTCAAGCGCTGAAGTATGTAAATAGCTCAGACACTCAGGTTTCCTCAGGATGTTTTCCTTCGCCATTAGCGAGTGGTATTGCTACTATAACTTTACAAATGTACATAACGTAGAAAAGAAAGTTATAGGTACGTGCCCGCACTGGGAATCGAACCTGGGTCTCTAGCTTCCGAGTCCAATGTTCTACCGACTAGGCTACCACCGCTCTTGAGATGAATCGTTCTATAATATACATCTTTACATTATAGCTGACATGTGTGATGTCCTTAAAGCTATGTGTACACCAGCGCGCTGACATGACATGACAATAACCGAAAACGTAAGATGGCTAGATATTCAACTCATGTTTCCGTCTAGCGTCAAGCTTATGCAATATTACTTACTTTATTGCACTCATAAAAGGCATACATAAAATACAACATTTTCAAAAAATTTGGTAAATTGTAAATGGCGAGCTTATTTCAGCAGAAATCTCTTCCAGCCAATTCTTGATGCAGCCCTTGATGTGGCTTATGTGAAATATTAATTGCCTTAGGACAAAATAATGTATTTTTAGTCTGAAACGCAAGATGCATGCGCTGTTGTTGAACTGGTGATTGTGCATGCTTTACAATTGTTTCGTTGGTCCAGCAGTAATACGCTTGACTAACAAAATGCAGTTCGTGGTCCGATTCCCATTGGAAGCCTCCACACTTCATGAAAATGGCCCCAGTCTGGGTTTTTTAGTCCTTATCTGGTTACCATATCTCACTGAATCATGGTTACGCACTGATAGAATAACTTAAATGACAAAAGTCGCGACTTATGGCGCTTAAATTACAGAATTTGATAATTAATGTACTACCACATTAATTATAAAATACTGTCATTGTAGCGCCACAAAACGCGTGACTTGCACCGTTGTGCAGCACAGATGATTGTGTCGCGTGGACGTACCTATTTTATAAATTTATGGTGCTTTACGCATGCGTCAGAGTAAGACGCAAGATGAACATAAAAGCGCATAGTGTGGACGTAGCTTTCAACGTTCATTGATATTACTCGTCTATAGTTCATTGTTGCGTTGAAGTCGCAGGAAGCGGCTCATTCGTTTGTTCATTTACGATCACGTCTGTTATTTATGGCCGGCGATAGACACGAATGTACCCTTTAAGATGTTGACGCGGCCACTAGGATCCGTAGCAAGCTACTGTATATTACTCAGGGTTATTTACAAAATATGGTTGGAATCTCAGGAAGACGCTGCTACCCGTCTCCTGGTAATTTATTTCCTTAGTCGCCTTCTACGACATCCACGGAAGGAAATGGAGTGACACTATTCTTAATCCAGCGCCACACGGACATCCGACATGCGATCGCCAACCCGCCTGCCAAGCGTGGCGATTATGGCAAAACCCTTCATGGTTATGAAAACCAGGAAGGAGGCCTATGTCCTGGAATGGGCGTCGAATGGCTGATGATGACAATGATTTACAAAATGGGCAGTTCTTGAAACGCGTTGATTAGAGTTTGTCATTTAAAAATGTATTTATTTGTTCTATGACTTACGAACATTCTTGGTTCAATTTGCCATTTTTGAAAAAACAAAATTACTGTTTTAAGCGGGATAGATTGTGCTTAAAACTATGTAGGACAATAATTAACGAAAGGCGCGCAAAGGGCAAATTTAATAAAATTATATAAGCCCTGATGGGTCTATGACGTTTTACCTACAACTCATCATTATAAAAGTATCACTTCACAAGCAACATTTGCCAATGATTAATTTTACAAACTATTGTTTAAACAATGACATCTAAATAAAAAGATTCATTTCATATGCAATCATTTTGAAATGCATTATTTATTATATGTGTAAAAGAAAAACATACACGTTAACATTTGATAGATAATTACTTTAGTAAGTTTAACAAGGTCTCTGCGATACAGACTTAAAGTCTAGTGCGGATACCGCGGTATTGTAACTATGCAAATTTTTCTTTGGTAATTAAAAAATCTTTATCTTATAACAAATAATGAATTTTGCAATACCAATTTAATTCGCTTTTTAAAGTAACCTATTAGAAACTAATTTTGTTTCCTCAGGAGCATTTATTAGTACCAAATAGAGAGCTCCGCTCTTTTCGCTCGCTCCGCTTAGTGAGATCACAAGCCTAACCCAACCTAACCTTCTGTTCCCGGGCGAGCATGATTTTTTTTGAATGCGCCCGCATGCGGGGGGCTTCGCCCCTCGACCCCCACTCGAAGGGGGGCTCCGCCCCCTTGCGCCCCCCGAGCCCTCTTTTCTGACTCGTGTGAACTGTATATATGTAAAATCATATTAATCTTATTTAGTAAGAAAAGTTTACTAATGATCTGTTGCCAAATTATATATGTAGGGTTTCTGAGACATTCTCGTATGGAATGTCGAGTTGTTGTTGCATTACGTTCCTTGCTGTCTGAAAATTTGTTTCTTAACTGTCGGACATTCGAAGGGGACCCAAGCCCTGATATTTCGAAAAGTAAAAATCTGAGTAAAACCTCTTAGAACAAAAGTCATTGTTAAACTAATTGGAGTATTTCAGAAATTGCGTATTTTGGAAATGACCCACAATTTTAGTTGCAAAGTCAGCTTTAATGCTTGGGAGTAGAGTTCATATACAAAATGTTATTAACGTACACATCAAATTCTAGTTTAAAATGCAAAGTAAAAGGGAAATGGACGCAGAGACCGTTTTTCTGCACGTTTATTAACTTCCACTAAAATGAAGTGCAAAATCCCAGTACCTTTATCTTGTGGCAAAATAAAATGTAAGAACTGTACCTCCATTTGTAATTATCTTTTGTTAACACTTTAGAAATAGTGTCATTTAAAAGCGTTACATAATATTTGCGTTTCAATATAAACATAAACATTTACATACAGGCGCATACACACTAGGATACCCTGTGTCGTGGGAACCAGAAACAACGACATCACAAACATGTGGCCATCCAAGACCTGGGGTTTTTTTTTGTCCCCAGCCGGGATTCGAACCCGGGACCTCTCGCATGGTATGCAGATGCACTACCGCTGCGCCACGAGGTCGTCGACGTTTACGCTTACTTACCTTACAAGGGCTCTTTTTAGGAGCGAGCAGTTTGTAGAGGAAGTTCCGCAAGTTAGCATAAAAATAAAATAAAACATGATACCTACATTCTACTCTGAAAATATGAAATATGAAAATTTACGGACAAACTAATTAGTTTTCTCGACACAGCCTACTTACGGGAAGGCCAAAATGTGGTGATGAAGAGGGGAACTTCGCGCGATCCAGTATGAAAATTTGTCATTCCGACAGGTGATTTATTACTCGAGTCTCCGACCTATGACAGTTGAAGGTTGAAGTTGAAGGAACTCCGCGGAGGTTAGGTTAGGTTTTGTGACAAAAGTCGACCCGGTAACTGGTTTGTGACTTATTGCGATTGGTTACGGTTTATTTTAGTGACAGCTATCGACTAGCGAAAACAATCGAATTATTCGAATATTGCGTTTAGACTGCCTCGTTGGTCTAGCCGTTAAGGAGCTTGGCTACCAAAACAGACGTCTTGGGTTCGATTCCCACTAGGGGCCGCCGTACATTTTTACAAATGGCCTCATTCTGGGTGTATTTTCATGTTTGTGACATCCTTGCCTTGTTACCATAGCACAGTTTACCCTAGTTTGGGTCCAGTTCAAATGATTGTTTGTTTGTTTGTTACACTTTATTGCAAAAAATACTAAATTTAGCACTTAAAAAACATGAATTTCTTAGACTATGAGCAAGGGCGGACTTATTTCAAGAGAAATTTCTTCCAGCCAGCCTTGACGTTTAGATTGTATTGCGTGGAAGTTATTATTAGATTAGGTTCAATTTAAATTCGAATGTTATCTAATAATACATAAGCAGCCTATATCCGTCCCACTGTAGGGCACATGCCTTCTCTCAGAGAGAGAGTGTAGGCTTAATCACCACGCGTGCCCACCGCGGATTGGCGATTTCAAGCGCTGAGGTATGTTAATAGCTCAGACACTCAGGTTTCCTCACGTTGTTTTCCTTCACCGCTAGCGAGTGGTATTGCTACTATAACTTCAAAAATGTACATAACTTAGAAAACCAAGTCATAGGTACATGCCCGCACTGAGAGTCGAACCTGGGTCTCTCGCTTCCGAGTCCGATGTTCTACCCACTAGGCTACCAAACGTAATAAATACATATTACAACAAAATTTTAACTAAAATTTCAAGGCGTAATTTAAAATGGTTTCTCAAAACTATAATTTCACCGCTGACCATATTTTATTACCACCGACTTTACCTTTACATTACCGTTATATTTGGCACTTACCTCGCAAAGAAACAGATAAAGGTTAATCAGCTGTCAACTTTACGAACCGTACAGATTCCCAAGGTGGTGAGATTATCAAAAACTCTCATATAAAGAGCATGGGCTTAATCACCAAGCATGGGTTAGCGATTTCAAGCGCTAAGGTACTCGTATATGAACTCTTCAGACACGTTGGTTTCCTAGCGATGATTTACTTTATCGATAACCAGATATTCTTCAAAACATTTTTAAGTAAAGCTCAATTTGCTCAATCAGCCCCTCTTCATCTATTTTTAAATTTCAAAATCATCACCGCTGCCGTTTCTTACAAAATCTCGGTGCAGTCTATCCAGAATAGACACTATCGTTATTGTGAGGAGTAAAGTCCATCAGGTGAACTTACACAGAATTTGATTTTGCTATGATCGATAGCCTTCACTCTAAGGCGGAATGGGAAAAGTTTACTGGATGGATTGAGTGGCAGTCTTAATTTATGACTCTGATAATAATGCAATAAATCCTGGGCCCTTATTGGGAAGCGGCGATATGTTCGGCAGGGTCGACAATGTCACGCTTGAGCCCGACAATTCACTAGAATCTAGCGACAAATACGGTTCTTTGTAGATACAGCCTGGTGACAGATAGACAAACAGACAGACAGACGGACAGTGAAGTCTTAGTAATAGGGTCCCGTTTGGCACCCTTTCGGTACGGTAAGGGTTCGAATCTAGCGACAAATACGGTTCCTTGTATGGAAAAAGAACCGTATTTGTCGCTAGATTCGAGTGAATTGTCGACTTATTCCCATCTTCCAACCTAAACTTCCACCCTGGGTTGGAGGTTGGGAATTGTTTGTCCCATCTTCCAACCTATGGCAGGTTGGAAGATGGGAATATATTATCTGAATTATTTTTGTTCCCATCTTCCGAACTGACATAAATGAGGTACAGTCAATAAATTAATGGGTTAGTATGTAATTTTGTACAAAGTAATGTGTATACAATCTTTAAATCCAAGTACATACCTAAATAATGATTTCGTTTTCCGATATGGTTTTATCACGCAGACAGACCTATAGGGTTCTATCAATTAATCATGTTGAGCACCTCTTGTTTCAAGAGTGTTATTATCTAACCTCTTTAAATGAGAATAGTATGAAGTAACTGGCACTTCCTGCATAATTCACTACAATGACGTCTATGTCAGTGTTCAGTAATCAATAAATAAACGTCGCTCAAATATTTTTTCTATATTGCATTAAAAAAAGTGGAAAAAATGTCCTCATTTGACCCCAGTTGCAGTACCAGTACCAGTACAACTGGTAAATTAACGTATTTAAAAAGAGGTGGAGGCGAAGTCCTCTTACACAATGGCTACCAATACCATCATCAGAAAAAATATAAAAACAGTTCCATTTACTGGAAATGTACAAACTATAAAAAAAATAAATGTGTAGGAAGCATTACAACAAAAGTAAGTTGTTTTTTAAATATAAAATAAGTAAAGGGTTATTTACTTTCGTTGGTTAATAATACTTGCTTTATTGTTACACAGGATAATAATATCATGAACAGTAAATTACACATACAGTCATGTATACCAGATTCTCCTAAAAATGAGATGGATATTCATTTAAATGAATGTAAAACCAAAATAGAAAATACACTGGCACCGGTACCATCAATATTTCAGGATTTAATAACATCTGTTGAATATACTGGATTAGATTTACTGTCCAAAGTACCAGAATTTAAGAGCGTAAAAAGTACCTTTTATAGAAAAAGAAACGAGTCAATGGGTGTGGAGAAAATAAATTTTAAATCAGTTTCCGAGGTTAAAATCCCACCCAAGTACAACTCATTTCTAGTTGCTGATTACCTCCATGATTCAGTTAGAATTTTAATTTTTTGTACAATGTTTGCAAAAGAACAAATCAAGAAAGTTAAACATTTCTTCGGTGATGGGACATTTACATCTTGCCCATACCCGTTTTGTCAATTATATACAATTAGTGGTGATTTAGGGAGTACAAATCAGACAACGAACGTTATACCACTGATATTTGCCCTATTAACTGACAAGACAAAAAATACTTATTCATTAATGTATCATCTCATAAAGAAACAAATACCACATTTTAAACCTGGGAAATACACGATGGACTTTGAAAAAGCAGCCATGGGAGGTTTAAGAGCTGTTTTTCCCAATGTAGAACTCAAGGGGTGTTATTTTCATTTTGTGAAATGTGTTAGGAAAAGGGGTAAAAAATTAGGACTCATGAAATTAAAATTGACACGACGCCTAATTGAACTTGCATCAGTATTGCCTTTGTTACCAAAAGAAAATGTATACGAAGGTTGGTCGTATGTGCAATCTCAATATACGGAAGGCAAGAATGAGAAGGCATTTATAAGCTATATGAATAAAATTTGGTTCAAAAATGAAGAATATGTTAATTTATGGAATGCATTTTCAGAACGCCATAGAACGACAAATTGTCTTGAAGCGTGGCATTCCACGATTAATAGACAAATCAAAGAGAAAAAACCTAACATTGCTAAGTTATTACACTGTCTATATAAAAACAGCATATTATTCAAAAATGAATTTCTATTAGTTAAAAATAACCACAAGGCAGTAAAGGAACGTCAGAAGATATCAATTTCCACAGATAATTTCATACAACAAAGTCAAAGGCAATTAGCTGAAGGAGAAATTACTGTAAGCTTGTTCCTAGAAAAATTGCGTTAACATGTTTAAGGTATTGCTGGCTGTTTTTAGATCATGCCACCTCTTTGTGTAATTAGAATATTTTTAAGTTGTTTCTGTCAAGTGTCACTTGTATCAAATAATTTGTTTTTGAGACGTAACAAAATAATAAATACCTGGATAAAATATGACCTTTTTGATTGACGCTGAAGAATATCGACAGTTTCAATTGGAACTGAATGCGAAGATGGAAATTATTAAGCTTCGGCGGGGTAACGCTATTCAGCAACCTGTTCCTAATTTCTGCCTTTGCCTAATGAATTTTAGAGAGAGATGTTTAAGATTCCTCCTAAAATCAATAATTTTTTTAATTTTTGACGATTGTTGGGAGGAAGTAATGGAAAAATTTCGCAAATATCGACTAAAAGGTAAAAAAGTAGATGATAGTAATGTTAGTTAGTAATTTCTACAAAAATAAAAAAAGTAAGTTCAAAAACTAAAACCCGACTACTAAAAAGTGTGAAACAAGAACACCTATTATTTGAAGTAAACACTTTACGATATTTGTTTGATACACATTTCATAGGAAGTTTAGAGGAGAGCCGGGGTCGTATGTCACTTAAGACAAAACGCGTCTACATCGGAGGTGAGTTGGCATACGACCCCGGCTCGCCTTTAAACTTACTATGAAATGTGTATCAAACAAATATCGTAAAGTGTTTACTTCAAATAATAGGCGTTCTTGTTTCACACTTTTTAGTAGTCGGGTTTTAGTTTTTGAACTTACTTTTTTTATTTAATTTATTTTGTGGTTATAAAAGACCAACAATGTATATATTTTTGAAACGTGCTAATCAAGACCTTTCATTTGATACCCCACACGATATCATCAAAAAATATTTTTTTTAGTTCATGTTTCCAAGTCGTCTAGAGGGCGCCACATTCACTTTTATGTGACGTCACATAGCCTATAACCAGCGGACGATAGAAACGCTTCTAACGATACCTAATTTGTCAAATTACATACATACATACATACATACCGGTCAAAAACATAACCCTCCTTTTTGCTTAGCCGTAATCGGGTAATAACTGTACCTACATGTTCCAGATAATCAAACTTCGAAAGATTATGATTGCTCATGTTCAAGGCAGCCATCAGCATTACGTAAAATGTTGACTGGTATAATTTCACAAGATTTTGGCCAATTTTGGGTTGAGGTGGTAAATGTTATTGAAAAATATAATTAAAAAATGATTAAGTACTAAACATAATACATCTTGTTTTATTACCGTACCTATTTATTTCGTATTAGTGAATTGATAACAGATATGCAATTATTATGGTCTATAATAATTCTCACATTCATAAAAGAAACTTCAATCTAAACCCAAATGCCTATGCACACAACAGTGGCCCAATCATGAGTTTTGTCTACTATCGAATCGAGAATAGTATCGAGTAAAAATGTATGAAAAAAAAGCAGCGATCCTAGCGGTAAATAGCGGCGCTACTTTTTTTTCATACATTTTTACTCGATACTATTCTCGATTCGATAATAGACCAAACTCATGATTGGGCCACTGTACATAAAGGTCAGTTCGGAAGATGGGAACAAAAATAATTCAGATAATATATTCCCATCTTCCAACCTGCCATAGGTTGGAAGATGGGACAAACAATTCCCAACCTCCAACCCAGGGTGGAAGTTTAGGTTGGAAGATGGGAATAAGTCGAATTGTCAGGTTCAAGCGCGACATTGACGACCCTTCCGAACATATCACCGCTTCACAAAAAATCACGTTTGTTGTGTGGGGTTCCCATACAAAAAACGTGATTTTTTGCCGTTTTTTCTCGTTCTTTGTGTCTAATGTTGTATAGATAATGGTACGGAACCCTTCGTGCGCAAGTCCGGCTCGCATTTGGGCGGTTTTTTTAGTATTTGTTGTTACAGCGACTAAAGAAATACATCATCTCTGAAAATTTGAACTGCCTAGCTATCACGGTTCATGAGATACAGCCTGGTGACAGACAGACAGACAGACGGACAGTGAAGTATTAGTAATAGTATGTATTATACTATATACCCTTCGGGTACAGAACCCGAAAAACCGAATAAAATAAATATTTAAGGGGGGCTCCCATACAACAAGCGTAATTTTTTTTGCCGTTTTCTGCTGTATATTAATAACGGCAACAGGTAGACGCTTGAAATATTAACAGAATATTTAGTTCTACATTCGCTTCAAAAATAAATAATATTGATCTTTGTGTTTTATATTGTATAGATAATGGTACGAAACCTGTGTGCGCGTCCGACTTGCACTTGGCCGGTTTTTTTAATAGTTTCGAAATTTCCTGCCACTTGGGTCATCAACGTTGCTCTTGAGCCCGACAATTCACTCGAATCTAGCGACAAATACGGTTCTTTTTTATTAATAGTTCGGCAAGTAGCAGGAAATTTCGAAAAACATCGCTGCTTCATAATAAGGGCCCTGATATCGTTGAGATAATTTGTATCGTATTTCTGAGAATCTTAACTCGTAGACGTTGGAGCAGAGTTGGCAGCTTTATTAGCTGTCTTGCGTTACGGTGTTCGTTAGAAATCTGCCAATAATGTTTTATCGACAGGTTTTATTATTATTTATTATAAAGGTGCTACCTTAGTTTTGTGCCTTGTAAAACAATAGATGAACCGTTTTGCTAATCATTGATCTAAATAGAAGAACGTCCATTCTATTGAACACAATATATTTAACAGACAGCGCCACTACAAGGCACAAAAACCCTAAAAAACTCTGAAAAATAACAGAAACATTTCAAAACCCGTGGAACATAAGTTGTTGTATAAATGTCAGACTCTTTTCAAAGCCCTAGTTATCAATATATTATCAGAAAGCGTTTATTATCCTAAAAGCGTAACATCCGCCCACAGTCACTTGTTCTGATCACAAACTAAAGTCACAGACTGCATTCAGATCGCCGTTCCAGCGTCCTACGCTGCGTCGGTCGATTTGTAGGGCTACTCGTCTTAAGGAACCAAATAGTCGTGATAATGTCTATCGCCAGTCTGTGGTATGCTAGGCGCTATTAAGCTAGCACGCCAGGTACAGGCATTCTGTGTTATAGTGGTCCATATGCCAGTGTCTGGTTTTTTTCTTATTTGTTTAAAAAAAATAACAAACCTTAATGGAGTACACAATTTCGCCAAACTGCGTAGCCTGTTGTGCCAGCTTCATACCGTGCCAGAGACGTGCCAGTTGAAGGTCACAAAATTGATAATATTTATAATGAATGAACAAGTACCTATCAAATTAATTTAATATACTCTTCAGATTTTTTCGGCCCTCTTCCGTCTCATGGCCAAACAAAAACTGCACCAAAAAACACTATACAAAAAACATTTTATCTCAAGGCTGCGAATTTGTGTTCTACCAGCAAACACGTTTGGCGTGATTGGCATACCGGCCGGAGAGACTGACTAAGGTAGCCACTGCGTGGTGGCTAAGAACGGGTCGACAGTCGGTGGGTAGACAGACGACATTGTAAAAGGGACTGGGAAACATTGGACGAGACTAGCATGGGACCGGACGGGTTGGCTTGAAAGAGAAGAGGCCTATGCTGAACAGTAGGCTCTGTTTATAGGTTGATTAGACATATACCGGTCTCTCTCCTCACTTCCTCCTGCGTTTTCTTGGAATGCTTTCTACTAGCATGCGAGTTACGGGAAGGATCTCGATACATACGCTAATTCTAGTGTTCAGCTGTAACTGGCATACTATTGTGCGAGTAACTAGCATGTGTATCAAACGCTAAACTCTTGCACGCATTGTCGCAGTAGACTATTGAATGAATGGAATCGCCTGCAGTCACGGCCGCCGCCTCCGCCCACGGCACTCAAGAAATGATTGCGGCATCCGGCGTCCCGGAGGTAATGCGCACAGATCGAGAAATAGAGCATTTAGACCCCACGAGTAAAACCTCATCTGCTGCTAGCAACCTACAAGTAAGAAGAAAATACCTTACGAGATATGAAGTCGAAGACAAACAAATAAGAAAGAAAATAGGTCAAACATCTTTCACTATATCTCTGCTGCTATAAAATGAAACAGAATTACGTACCGATGCTTAGGTTAGCGATCAAGGAGAGCGCAGCATGATTTGTCGGGTTAAAAAAAAAAAGCGCAGATTAAAAAAAAAAAGAAGAAAAAGAAGAAGAAAAAAAGATTAAAATTACATTGAAATCGATCTTGTAAAGTCGATTAAAATAAAAACTGTATAAGTCGACTGCGTACAGTCGATTAAAATAGAAATGTACAATCAACTGAAAAATACCCTCGTCTTCTCTCGATAAATACTCCCGGTTTCTCGTACACTGTAAATATGTAAATGTACTGTTAACAGCTGTCCGCTGTTTTTTTTTTGTACGCAACTGGCAGCTATTAACAGTAGATTAACATATTTCTAGGTTAGTTTGTTGTACATTGATTTAAGCACACTTCATTCACTATAGTGTAGAAAGGATGGAGCCTGCCAGTAAAGCTAAATAGTTACTTAAAAGAAGGCTTCTACTTTTTCGTGCTTTTGCTTAAAAGTATGGGCTCCGAACATGCACATGATGGAATTTAAGTAATACTTAAATTTTTTTTTTTAAGATTCCACAATTTTCGGACGTCATCATCCGACAGTGAAAAACTACTGTCGACTGACACAAGTGATATTTGTTCTAATTAAAAAGTACTTACCTATGACCAGTTGAACAATAAGTAAACATGGCAGACCTCTGGTACTTTAGGCAGTTCGCTGTCTCTATGGTAGCGAACGCCGAACGCAGTAACAAAAAATATATAAAAGCCAAATGGCAAATAGAGGAACTTCGTGTCCGACTAGGCTGTCATAAAATCGAGAAGATGTGAAGGAGAAACTTCTCTTGGTAGCTACAAGTTGTTCAGCCGGGATTGAAAAGAAGCAATATCTAGTTTGGGGTGTCTCAAGACACGATACAAAAATCTATAATGCATGTAGGTACGCGTTCCATCAAATTATGTCAATAAAATATTTGATATTTGTATTTGTAATGTACCGTAATGGAATGTTAGATTTCTTCACAAAAATTCGAAAGAGATGTTGCATGCACAGTAAGATCGTAAAGACGGACAACAATGAATGACAACAGACAATAAGTTTTATGGTTGAGTAATTAATTCACTCCTAGATTCGACTTCTCAAAAGCAAGAACGTGTTGTTTGTAAAGCTACAATTGGTGCATTTATGAAGCTGTAGAAAGAGCACTATCTATCTCGATTATGACTTTGAGCTATATATTTATGTATTATTTACTATGTAGTATTATTTCTTTTTACAGGAAGATTTTTACCTATTTAGTTTATTTAGCCTATGTAGTTTATTAATTTTCTGCTTAATGTCGGTTAATTGGAAAATAAATACACTACATAGACGAAACTTAACCATAAGGTTGAGGATTTTTCATTTTTATTTTATTTTATTAGGGAAAACAAACAGTTACATTATATATTTAGTACAAACTTTATTAACTAACTTATGTAAACACGTAGTAACCCATGGCGTTCTCCACATAGTATCTAAAAAGGTATTAAATTAGATAATTGCGAATCATTTCTAGTTTCTGATTATTTTAAGGTTTATGCATGCAAAAAATAATCGTAATAGGTAATCAATCAATCAATCCGACCCACAGACACGAGCTAGCACATATAGGTGGCTAAAACTTACATTACATTACATTTACATACGTACACGAGCATTCATACACACACGTACATAAACATTCACATACTTGTGTCAGAAAATAAAAAGTGAAGATAGGTAAGTTAGAGCTTTTTTCTAGTTTATTTAGTACTCGTATTTAGACCCGTTTTTACCGCTGTTCCGATTCTTCAAGGTTTGCTGGAAGAAATCTCTTACAGAGATAAGCTCGCCTTTCTACATGCTATTTCTTATGTAATGTCCTCTTCAATGTTTCGTGTGCAATAAAGTATATTTGAACTTGACTTTCATGAGCTACCAATAACATAATCTTGAAATGCCCAAGAAATAAACACGCGACATCCGTAAAGCGATTGTACAACTCCTCTCAACTGGTTTTCCGCTCTTGACTTAGATGCTTCGATGGAAGGTCAATGAACCGCTAAATGTCATCAAATTTTGAATGTTTTTGGTGTTTACCGAAGACACCACAGGTGATTTGGGCACAATCATCGTAAGGTGCCTACAAGAAAAAAGATTTGTTTTTTTTTTTATCTTTAACCTCTTTGGTACCTACTTTGCTTAATTGCCTACTTACTTTCTACAACTGGTCATGTCAGCCATTACGAAACAGTATTTTAATTTTTTATTGCTTGCCAGCTTGGAGTGCACAACGATTTTTTATTGTACTCGATTTTAAACGAAAGTGATCTGTCAGGATCGTGGTATGTGCCAGTCTCTAGTCTCTGCCTAACCCTCTGGAATACAGGCGTGAGTTTATGTATATATGTTTGTATGTTCGTTTCCATGGGAAACTTGCGGCAAACTTAGGAGTGCCATTGCTTTCATACCATAGAAGACCAAGAAAATCGCACGAAAAATAAAACCAGAAAGATCTTTTAATAAAAAACTTATTAGATTTAGTTTTCTCATTAAATTTTAAACATTTTTTAACATGTTTGTGTAGGTTCATAAAAACATTATTGTACGAGATAACTCAAATCTTAATACACGCTACATACATTCTAAGGCGTTACATGCAAAGTGTTATGTCATGAAAAGTATTAGAGGTAGAGAAAAAAAAATACCACATTTATTTATCTTTTGACATGGCCTCTTCTCTTATATTAAAACAATTTTTGTGCAAGTTTTCCATTACTAAATTAACTTAAATTTTTTTGTACATTTCATTGTCTATTATCTATTATAATTTTATTATTATGTAGGTACCTACTTAATTTCATAAAGTTTTTGAAATCGAGAACTTTATCGTGCTTGAATGCTTGCTAGTTTATTTTAAAGTAAGTTAATCATATGTTGATGCGCTTCAACATAACTTATTGCGTTGAATAAACTTGATGAGGTTTTTTGATAAATTTATCTATTTGTGAATTTTGGAACATTTCATTCTCTTTAAATGCTAATATAGCAGGCACCGTTATTTTTTATTCATTTAAATACAGTTTTTGTTGCAGGTACACAATTTTGCTCCAACCATAACCTTCTGTTTGGACAAGTAACATTTGATTTATTTCACTGTAAGTATGTGCTTAGTATGATATTACTATTTAATTAAGTATGTGCACTTAATTTCTTTGTTTAGGTAAAAACTTTATGATATTATAGGTTATGTATGACCAGATTGAGCAGTCTACTTAAAAAAACATTTGAAATTAGGTATTTACACAAGTCTTAATACATCTACAGATAGTATGCGAATCAGAATCGAAACTAATTCGATGGATTAAATTTGTGACAGTTAATAGAGACGCAATATATTATACTGAGTTTCCGGGTAGCAGATTTATTTTAATGATTTTAAAAATAAACATTACGATTCTGATAAATGTAGTCTGAGACTTTGCTGGTTAATAAAATTACGGACATTTCAGGTATATTTTGTTATTAGGTATATATTATTATTTTT
This sequence comes from Yponomeuta evonymella, assembly GCA_963969515.1. NCBI lineage: Eukaryota > Metazoa > Arthropoda > Insecta > Lepidoptera > Yponomeutidae > Yponomeuta > Yponomeuta evonymella. Next base: position 1,459,512 of record OZ018361.1, on the reverse strand, counting down.
TATAATAGTCGCATAATTAATTTTCGATGCCTTAAAACACTCCTCAGGTGCAGTTTAAATATATATATAGTTAAATGAAGAACACTTTATTGCACAATCAGAAAAAAATAATTACATCTATTATCAGAGACATTGAATAAAAACTAAATAAAAATGTTACGCGAGCGAAGAAATGCCAGACCTAACTGCAGACTTAAAATTATATAATTTACAAAACGTGAGAAGAGGTTTTCGCACCTCTTCCTTTTTTAAGAGTATTAAAAAGTAAATCGATCATAGCATTACGCCTCCACGCAACACCACAGCTGATCGATTGAAAATCAATTCGATTAATCAGCTACGAGCGTGTCGGTTATGTACTTGACACATCGACCGATATTTCATGCAACTATGTACTACTGAGGCCCGATTTCACTGACTGGTGCAAAAACAAAGTCCCTGGGGGCCCAGCTTAGAGAAGCGGCGTTAAAATGTTCAATTAACCGGAATAGATTTCACGAAAAGCGTTGACTCGGAATCACAAACAAAAAAATCACGCTGTCTTTACATAATCCAATAATAAATAATCCAATAATCCAATCAACAATCTTACAATTGAAACTTTTGTAAGCACTGCACATTTTATATATTGGTTTAACGGTTTCACTTACTTCTATTAACGTCAATCAATAATCATCCAATAATTTCTCTTGAAATAAGTCCACCCTTGCTCATAGTCTAAGACAATCATGATTTTGAAGTGCAAAATTTTGTACAATAAAGTGTAACGAACAAACAAACAAACAATGAACAAAATATAAGAGCAAAAAAAGTTCTGTATTTTGGGGCCAATCCTCTGTTCTTTCGCAGTTTTCTTCAATTATCTTATATTATTCAGTTCAGAGAACTCCAATTCAATTTATTGTTGTGGTTAGTTATAACTGTATTTTTTTAAAGTGGCAGCTAATTGGCGATTAACAAGTTGGGAACAAATGTTGGATCAAGTCTTAGCCCGTTTTGTGAAATACATATTAGAGATCTCCAGTAACGTAACGTAACGTAGGCAGCCTACATGCGTCTCACTGTAGGGCACAGGCCTTCTCTCAGGGAGAGAGTATGGGCTTAACCACCACGCGTGCCCACTGCGGATTGGCGATTTCAAGCGCTGAGGTATGTGAATAGCCCCGACACCCAGGTTTCCTCGCGATGTTTTCCTTCACAGTTAGCGAGTGGTATTGCTACTATAACTTCACAAATGTACATAACACAAAGTCATATGTATATGCCCGCACTGGGAAGTCGAACCTGGGTCTCTCGCTTCTGAGTCCAATGTTCTACCCACTAGGCTACCACGGCCAGATCTCCAGTAAGCCAAGATTAACGCATATAGAGTACGAGCCTAACTATAATAGAGTACTCAACGCAAAAGTTACTGCTTAGGTTTGTTGTGCTTAATTAATTTACTTTATGCGCACTTGTTTACAAACTCAATACCAAAAGAAAATTGATGCAGAATAATTTCGAAAGAACTGTTATTGATTAGAAATTATGCGTAACGAATACCGAGTCACACTTACCTATACTCTGTGCTAGTCAAAAGTTCTCTGGATGTAAATTAACCGTTGATGAAAGTAAGCTTAACAGATGTTGAATGATTTCCTCATCTTGAACTTGCATTACTGCTTTATAACTAAATCGTAATGTCTTGATTTTTTTTTACTTAGTCAAGAAGTACTCATTTCTATTTAACCTTGACTTTCTCGTAGGTATGTTTTTGTACCATACTATAAAGAATAATTTGTTTACATCTAGCAAAATTTCCACTTGTGCAAAGTGTACTTCACACATTGACCGATATTTCCACGCAACTGGTCCGTATACTATTTAACTACTGTTTAGTGTAAGTTACAAGACAGTAACGCACAGTTGCCCCACGCCAGCGTTACGTAAGGTGAAAGAGGGCATTTCACGCGCTAATGCCCGCGTCTCTATTCTGTTTACTGCCGTCGGTTGGTTTGCGAGTCAGTTCCGATCACACTGTGTCAAATTTTCTTAATTATTATCGCAGATAGTACGTCAATTTGGCACGCGTGCGACCATATATTTACAGGTGGCTTAAAAACCTCTTCCAGTCTTAAAAATTTATATTAACAGGGTTAATATAAATAAAAGCAAATGTTTTGACAAAAAATGTCAAGCACTATTTGACAGGGCTTTTTTTTCCGCTTGTTGGTCTGCGATCGCACACTAGGTGTGCCTGAGTCGTGGCGATCTTGGGATTCGATTGCCAAGTGAACATGTTTCTCTTCGTTTTCTACACATTATTAACATAATTCCGGATTCACTTACTTGTTTTTTTGTCGGAAGAGTCCGACCAGGTTCCCAGGTTCAGGTGAATTCGGAGTTAAGTTAATACCGTTTATCCAGAATAAGTCGCCGGATACTAATAAGGCATACATAAGGAAACGCAACACACAGCGCGCGTGCGCATTAATCTCGCTTATTTTTTTAATTACTTTCCTCCTCGGGTGCGTTTTCCGCTTCGTCTGTACGAAAAAAAAAACGGTGCGGAAATTTTATAAGATAAACTAATTTATAGTGGAGAATGTGAAAGAGGGTGGGTGGACAGAATACCGAAAGAGGTGTAATGTGTCTGTACTACACTACAACTGCAGTTTGGATGTAGAAGAACTTCTAATGACGAGATAAGTGGCGTCCAGTCCACTCGACTAAAAATCTATCTATGAAAATCTAGCTCAGTTTCTCAAAATTAACTTGTTTGTGGCACACAAACTAACATGAAAAACATAATTCTGCACGTTCACTTCTGGGTGGTTTGAAAGCCGCGGTTATGTAATTAGTAATAAAAAATGGCATCTATTTAACTATTACTTTTAAGTATAGAAGTAATAAAAAAAAAACAGTTGAGAAATCTTGTTTAAAAAATGCGCCAACAATGATTCCCGCCTCTCCTTCTAACAGAACAATGACTCGCGGACCCGCAGCACGCACGCACCGCTCTGGATGGCTACTAAAGGTTCTAATATATTCGAGTTTGTGTCGAGATATTTTTGAGCAGTGCGTTTCTTAGAAAAACAAACCAGCGTTTTCGTTAGCTCTTGTCAGCCACGTTCATTTTGCTATGTCTTTCTAACCACCCGAAATTATTGCAGTATTACGAATTCAAAATGAGATGGTAACATTGTAATCGAAACTACTGGTTTTCTAACGTAGCAAACCAATCCAAATACCTTGCATTTTTTGTTACTTAGGCTCTTTTATGTGCCACCTTAGGGAAAGGAACGACTGCTGCGCTGCATTGCCCGCTAGCAAACCTTGAATTTGGACTTCTGATTTTCAGTTAAAGAGTATAGTAGATAAAGAGTAAAGTATAGGCAGTATGCACTTGTCGACGAGCCTTCGCTTCATCAGTACTTTCATGGACCACAAGCTTTTCCAGGCGTTGTCGATACGACGCTCAATCTCCTTTTTCTGTCTGTTTTCGAAGGAAACTATCTGGCGAATATGTAGGTATATTCATTGACGTCGATGTCGATGAAATATTTATTTATTATTCCAATTACACTAATCAATTCGTGCTAATAACACATTGATGCACTCGATGCGATCGCGACACGATATCCTAGCTTGTGTTGACAAATCGGCAGTACACGCCATAACGAACTTGTGGGTGTTCTCGTTAAATTATTTATTTTCACCAATCTCAAAAAAGAGTAGGTAGGGTCAATTTGTCTATAAATATATCTAATTTTATCAAATTATTGTGGAAGTAAATTGTCTTTTCCGTTTATATTTTATGCCTCTCAGTTAATTTCTTGCATCACCTGTGGTTGTGTCTGATGGTACGGAATCCTGCGTGCGAGAGTCCGACTCGCACTTGGCTTTTTTAGTTCAGAACTCACGATCGTGTCAAACCTCTTTCGCTTCATCAACATTCATCATCATCATCAGCCATAGGCCTCCCTCGTGGTTTTCCATGCTTCCCGGTCTTGTGCTATTATTATTAATCAATTATTATTATCATTGAATTATTAAAATTAATAATGATAATATTATTTACACTTGATTCAAATGAAGATAACAAGAATAACCACAAATACGAGCAGCGTCATTGGCAAATATTGTGCTTATGATTGACGCCCACTCCAGTGGTAATTTGAATGTATCGGGAATGGATTGGATGCTGGCGCTGACTGCATAACGCAGATAGCTCTGCTGCAGTAGGCAGAACGTAATAATCAGGTCAGCCGCCAAAGGCCTTAGGGATTGGCAGGCAGTTCATTTAGATTGTTTAACCTCTGAGAATGGAATTAAGAAAATAGATCTGAAAATATTATTCTTACAATATAATAATGCCGCCTATGTACGAGGGCACAGACCTTCTCTCAAAGAGAGAGAGTAGGCTTAACACGCGTGCCCACCGCGTATTGCTATTAGTATTACAATTAATAGATTATGCGGAGGAGAAGATAACAAAGAAACTCCACATTTATTCTTTTCAAAACAGATTTGCTTAATTAACAGAGTTTTCAACTTAAAGTTACAGTACACTAGATACAATCGTCCCCGTTAACATTATTTAAATACCATTCATCTTTGTCTTCCAAATAATCCTAAATGTTATATTAAAAAAAAAATTAAAAATATTTATTCAGTCCAGTAATGTAATAATAGATTATATTCTTTTTGTTGCACTAACCCGTGCTGAGGACAATTTTAAAAACCTATTTAGAGGCTCAAAATTCCCTCCATGCTGGGACTTGAACCCGCGACCTCTGGCTAACCGTGGCAGTGCTCTCCCAACTGAGCTAATGGGTAAGTGCAGGCATCGGCGAAATTTCGAGCCTCTTTACGAACTTTCTCTGTATTACGTACAGGCAGCGACATCTGGCCGAAGCAATTTACATCACTCGCAGCCTCGAGCAACCCACTTTGCAGTTAGGTTTTTACATCGGAATGATATCGCTGTACCTACATGATTATATTATTTTTGTTGAACTAATCCGTGCTGAGGACAATTTTAAAAACCTATTTAGAGGCTAAAAATTCCACCCAAGCCGGGACTTGACATCTGGCCGAAGAATGTTTATTCAAAATCATCCTGTAGTGTCATCAAGATTCCATTGAACCTCCTTCGCCAGATGTAAAGGCCAGCATGATTAATGCTATCAACTACATATAAGGCGCCATACAACCTTCTCACATAACACATTGCGATCTCCAATGTAAGGACAATACAACACAGCCCATCAATACACGATCGGATGATATCGTTTACCGTGTGATAGGTATTCAATATGCGAGCAACATTAGCTGCCTGTTAAATACGAATATTGTGTTATACAACCGCGCGATTTCGCTTTGATGTCGGCTCCCAAATGGCCCGCGATGGATGTTACGATAGATTTATTATAGGCTAAGATCCCGTGGTAGAATATTGGGGACTATAGAGTAACCCGATTAGAATAGGCAACATACGCGTCCGCTCCGCTTGCAAAGTCGAAACGTAAGAGCAACTTCTTTCAGGACATTCCTCTAATGAACTGATTTTGTTTTGCATCGCAAAAGACGAAAGGCGCAGTTACTAAAACTTTCGTAAACACTACACGTTATTAACTTAATTCCGGATTCACTTACTTGCCTTTTTGTCGGACGAGTCCGACCAGTAACAGAAACCGGAATTAAGTTAATAACGCACAGTTACTGTTAAAACAGAAATGTACTAAAATCTCGATGATACCATATCGCACCCTTAATCCAATACCGTCACTAAACAAAAATCTCTAAATTTCTGGTTTTAATGCCATCTATTGCAAATATTACAAAGTAACACTAAGCGCTGACTAATTCACTTAAATTCCTATTTAAAACTGTAGATGGAAAACGAAGCATAATACAGAACTATATACATTTCTACACATTGAAAATCTTCAATAGCTTCTCCTGCACAATTTACATTTTTCGCTTAGTGCCAGTATTGGATTAAGGGTGCGATATCGAAATCAATATAGGCAAATTACTATAGGAACGTGGAAAAACACATAGGATCATACTTATCTTTAAAAACCTATTTAGAGGCTAAAAATTCCCCCCAAGCCGGGACTTGAACCCGCGACCTCTGGCTACCCAACTCGGCGCTGCAAGTGACGTAAATTGCTTCGGCCAGATGTCGCTGCCTGTACGTAATACAGAGAAGTTTGTAAAGAGGCTCGAAATTTCGCCGATGCTTGCACTTGCCCATTAGCTCAGTTGGGAGAGCGCTGGCACGGTTAGCCAGAGGTCGCGGGTTCAAGTCCCGACATGGGGGGAATTTTTAGCCTCTAAATAGGTTTCTAAAGCTTGTCCTCAGCACGGGTTAGTGGAAGAAAAAGTATAAAATCCTATTTATTGTAAAGCAGGAATTTCGATGAGTGGCCTGTGATTCAGTCATAACAACTGCATATAATTTAACTTGTTCTATTCATGGGTTTTGTAATACCTAGATATAAAACACTCACAAATTCATGTGATGGACTCACTGGCACCCTAGGATCTCAAGACCCTCATAAAATTTTATTGACATGCCAATCAATGGAGCCAAGCTAAATTGATACTGACTGTGGTAACTGGAAAAACTTAGTATCTGCTTATCATCATCATCAGCCATTTGACGCCCACTGCAGGACATAGGCCTCCTTCGTGGTTTTCGTAACCTTGAGGGGTTTTGCCATAATCGCCACGCTTGGCAGGCGGAATGGCGATCGCAGTATACGGTTGGAATCTCAAGAAGACGCTGCTGCCCTCTCCTGATAATCAATTTCCTCAGTCGCCTTCTACGACATCAACGGAAGGAAATGGAGTGACGCTATTCTTAATCCAGCGCCACACGGAAACCAGTCTGCTTATGTCCTTACGCCAATCTGCTTATATCCTTACTCATTTGACACTTACCAGAAACACCGTAAGATATCCTTTGAGTCTCTGAACCTTAACTCTATATCCTTGTGTTAGTTAAGTATTTAGAGGCTGATGGCTTTGAGCTAAGTTATTAGATGAGAGGCTCTCAATTTGTATTACTACCAGAAACTCATATTAGGCGTATTTATAGTACTTCAAATGAAGGTAAACGCATATTTTGGCCTGGCCTTTTGGTGATTGCTCTTATCACAAACTAGCTGTCCCGGCGAACTTCGTACCGCCACAGAATCCGTTTATACGATTCTCACACAACGCCATCTATTTTAAACTTAAGATAAATACTATCCCACGGGAACACATTACCGGGATATCAAGTATGCTATGTCTCAGTTCAGGTCTTTGTCTACCTGTACGCCAGGTTTCATGAAAATGTGTGATTGCGTGATTGCGTATCAAACATCCAAACATCTTCACAAACTTTCACATTTATAATAATAGGGGTTATTATAAATGTGAAAGTTTGTGAAGATGTTTGGAATTAGCGGCATGGTTTAACGTTACCTTACCCACAATATTGACTCACTTGCGTTAAATCAATAAAATAAAAAATACGAAAAATGGGTGCCTCATAATCACTCGAATTTTCGCAGTATCCATCTTTCTTGTCTAAATTGAATAACAAAAACAATTGAAAGTCGATATTCAAACGTTTCACATTTATTAAAAAAAGAACATCATAGAAACCATTTGAAAAAAGTTTCATTCGAAAACCTCAAACCATGAAGATTCTATGTTAATTCAAAGAACCTATTGCAATAAAACGGCAATTTCATACTTTAATCCCTAATATTAAGTAGGATAGAAAATAGTATGAGTCTGGAACACAATGGGGTGTCAGTAAGCAAATAGTTCCTTGTTATTCTTCATTAGCTACTTACCGCGCCGTGAGTGTTGTGTATTGGTCCACTGCAAAAAACTAAAAGTGACTTGAGGGTAGGCCACCTACCCTCACTAGAATAATTGACTCTACTCGACCCTTCAGTCTACTCGTGACCACAGTAGCTGCAACGTTGGCAGAACGGGAATTAAGGTAATTAAATTTTACCTTATAAATAATCGTGATTAGACCCGTTTATTATAAAGCTATCACTAGCACAGTTATGGTTGCTAATTCCATAGGTGAATTGGAATAGAATCTCAAAATATGATTGAATAAGGTTTGAAGCGCGGTCACTGGATGCGCAAAGCCCAAGACGGAAGAGAATGGCGTGCATTGAAAGAGATCCACACACAGTATTGGGAGGCTACTCGATCAAATACTTACCCCCGGTTTCTCGTACACTAACAATCTGTTAATCTACTGCTAACAGCTGTCCGTTGCCCAAAGTACATATAAAAAAAGACATGTTGAGGTGGCTGGGAATTTTTAGGTTGTTGAACTTTTAGGACATTGGTTATCCTAGCGATTAGGACAGACATTCAAATAAAATGCAAGTACTTACAGTTGAAATAGTAATCCACCGTTTATTCCACTTTACACGTTTAAACACTTCACCCGATCGTAGCAGACTGCCCATCGTTCAGAAAGATGGCGCCCACACCAAAGTGGCGCCATCCTTTCCCACGCGGGAAGTTACTACTTCCGGAACAATTAACACAAAATATAATTTTATTCGTTTTAAACGTACAATTACTGCGTAAAATCAACAAATAATAAAAACATAAATTTACATAATTAACATTTATGATTGCATGAATTAATAACATTAAAAGAATTAAAAAAACTGATTTACTTCATACAAAATTAAAACTTTCAATTCTATCTTATGCATTAAAATGCTTGTAATAACTTTGTAACATCGCGAAAACAATTTACAGATTAATTATTTATAAACCAGATGCTTTTACTTTAAATCATGCAGAAAATGGTTTATAGTGGATTTAATCATACCAAACAAAGAGTGTTTCTGACAGTCGGCCATCCTTTATTTTAAGCACGACCTCGTGTGTTATTATTGGAAGTATCTAATAGATTATAACCTTTTGAGCACTAAATAATGCTTTACAATATAACGTTGTAGCACTAAATAATGCTTTACAAAAGTAATCATATATTGTTTTTAGGCCACTGACCAGTGTTAAAACATTTCAGTTATAATGCCATCCAATTTCTCAGCACTAAATAATGCTTTACAAATATAGTTATATGTAGCACTAAATAATGCTTTACAAAAGTTTTCATATAGCTTTTGAGGGCACTAAGCAGTGTTGAACATTACAGTTATAATGCCTTTCAATAGCTTTAGTGAGTAAAATAATTTCTCAGCACTAAATAATGCTTTACAAGTATGAAGGGTACAATCATGGCACTGAATAATGCCTTACATAAGTGAGAGTATAGTTTCTTGTGGCACTAAATAGTGCGAATGCTTTGTTTATAACATTGTGGTGAGACTTAATCAGTTAAAGGACAATGACGAAGACAAATTGTCAAATTATAAGTTATTAAAGGTATATAGGTATTTACATTCACAAAAATGTATTTCTTATGAGTTTACAGTAAGCGGTTTTATTTATTTATTTATTTTTTTTAATTTTTTAATATATATTTTTTTTATGCAACATATTCGTCACTTTCATCACTTGAAGAGCTATCGTGTGGCCGGCGAAAGTTAAGCCACGGTTTTATTTTGTCAACAGCAACGACAGTAGAATATCGTCTATTCCCTTTTTGTGTGAGTGGTGTGTCAGCTATTTGGTATCGATCAAAATCGAACACGTGCGTAATTTTATAGGGTCCCTGAAATTTAGGTACCAGTTTTTTACTACTACCAGTAGCTGGCACTTGTCTTTCAACGCGTACCAAGTCACCAACTTTGTATCTTTTAGCTGGGCAACGTTTTTTATCGTAGGATTGTTTTTGAGCCTCTTGATTGGTTCTAATATGGTTACTTATGTCCTCCCTAATTTCCTCTAGGTTCTGATTAGTTGATGTATCAGTTAAATCAGACCTTAATTCTGTGACTAAGGGTCCTTCAGTGGCTCCAGTCAGTCGTACTCCAAATAAGGCCTCTGAAGGAGTACGATTTATGCCCTTGTTAAGGGTGTTGTTGATTCCCCATTGGACGTCGGGCAAGTGGTCGTCCCATTTGTTTTCGGCGGAGCCAATGCATTTGGCAGTGAGCGAGTCTACAACTGTCTTATTGTAGCGCTCTACCTGCCCGTTCGCTCTGGGGGTGGCAACCGCGTTCAAAACATGTTTCACGCCCTTCTCAATCATAAACTTTTTAAAAGAATCGCTAGTAAATGACGTCCCTCTGCCGGAAATTACTCTGCGAGGTACTCCAAAAATCCCAAAATACTCTCGAAACATCCTAATAGTTGTAGTAGACTTCGTATTTTTAACGGGTTTTAGGTAAATGTAACGGGTGAATGCGTCAATCAGCACTAGAATGTACATATTGCCTTTACTACTCCGCATGAAAGGCCCAACATGATCCGTGTGTATCGTATCAAACGGAATGTTGACCTTTTCGATTGGATTTAACAAGCCAGGTTTCTTACCCCCAGAGGACTTTGAGTAAGCACATTCTAGACAAGAGTTTACGTATTTTTTTATAAAGTGCCGCATTTTAGGAAACCAATAGGTGGAACTGATCTTTTCTAGGGTTTTATCTAAAGCAAAATGGCCAATGTCATCGTGGTTTTGCTTCACAATTTGCCAGCGCACTCCTTTTGGAACGACCCACCGGTCACCTTGTGGAGTAATTCTGAAGAGTTTACCGTTTTTCACCTTGTAATTTGTCTTGATGTCGACAACATCAGTCAACTCTGGGTTATTTAGGATACCGATAATTCTTTGTACTTCATCATCAGCACCTTGTACGGTGACTAGCCAATTTGAGTCACTAACAGCTAGAACATTATACGAGCTAGGCAATGATTCTGAGATGGGATTGCGACTAAGCGCATCTACGTGAGCCATAGATCTGCCGGGTCTATACTCAATGCGAAAATTGTACTCCTGCATCTGCTCCCACCAGCGAGCGACGCGCGGTAGCATATCCCTCTTTTGGAAAGTTGCTCGCAACGAATTACAGTCAGTTACGATAATAAAAGGTACACCGACCAGGTAGACGCGAAACTTTTGCAAGGAGGCTACCACGGCAAGTGTCTCCAGATCATAGGAAGAATAATTTTGTTCTTCCGGCGTTGTTTGCCTACTGAAGTAAGCAATCGGTCTTAGAACATTCTCCCTGTCTCTTTGCAAGAGAATTCCAGCCACCCCTATTTTGCAAGCATCTGTATGGAGCTCTGTTTCTGCTTGGGGATTATACAGAGCTAGTGTGGGCTTTTCTGCTAACGCTTTCTGTAATGCCTTGAACGCAGATTCTTGTTCTGGGCCCCAGACCCATTTTGCATCCTTCTTCAAGAGCTGCGTCATTGGCTTCGCTATAACTGAAAACCCAGGTACGAATCTCCGAAAGAAACTAGCGAGTCCAAGAAATTGGCGCACATTGTGCTGGTTTTCTGGGACAGGAAATCGCTCAACTGCTTCTATTTTTCTTGATCCAGGACGAATTCCTTCAACGGACACCTCAAAACCCAGGTAATCCACTTTTCGACCAAAGAAAAAGCATTTTGAAAGATTCAAGGTAAGACCTGCATTCAAGAATAGCTCTAAAACAGATTCCAATCTTGCCATACCCTCTTCAATGTCCTTCGATGGAATAATAACATCGTCTAAATATGCCAGCGCTTCCTTGTGTCGTGCTGTTCCCAAAACCTTGTTCATTATGCGTTGAAAGGTTGCCGGGGCGTTTGCTAGGCCGAAGGGCATTCTGTTGAATTCAAAATGCCCGTCTGGCGTAACAAACGCCGTCTTGAATTTGTCACTCTCGCGAATCCCGATCTGGTAATAACCGGAAGCCAAATCTAATGTGGTGTAGAATTGGTTTCCGGCCAATACGTCTAGCTGATCGTCAATTAGGGGCATTGGATAATTTTCTTTTATTGTTTTCTTATTAAGAGCCCGATAATCGATGCAGAGCCTTAGATCGCCATTTTTCTTTCTTACCAGAACAATAGGACTGGCATACGGTGAAGTGGAAGGTCGAATCACACCGTTATCTAGAAGTTCTGCAACCATACCCCGAACCTTCTCCTTTTCCTTAATTGCTAGTCGATACGGACGATAGACTACTGGTTCAGTGTCATGTAGTTGTATCGACATTTCACCAGCGGAGGTGCAACCTAACTCTGATAAATTAATTGCTATACACCGTCGATATTTCTGCAATAGCGACAACAAACGAGTCTTGTCTTTAGGAGATAGAGACGCATCAATATTTAGACTGGACGCTTCAATTGCTTCCAACGTACTATCAGGATCAGGACATGCGCTAACGTTGAGCACTTTGGAAACTACTTCTTCTTGAGCCTCACGCCCACGTATTATGAGGAAGTCCCTTTCAAGTGAAAGAGGCACATTAGACTGGTTATTGACCACAACTTGTCCCGCACCGTCTTTATCCAAACTGAACAGCCCAGACAAGATTGTGTACTGAGCACCATTTTTAAATCTAGGTCCTGTCACGTCAAGGTACACATCCCCTGTGTAGGGTGGGCTAGTATAAACATCAACTATAGTTAAACCAGAGATGACGGTGTCATTCTTGCTAAACAAACAAACTTTACTCGGGGCAATCCCACAGTTGTTTGGTTGAGTGATCTCCAAGTATTCGCTAGTTTTTGTAATTACTATATGCGACTGCTCCGTAAATGTTTGTCCCACTAGGAGTGGGACATGTATGACATCGTCCGGGACCACTATAAGTTCTACCTCCGCTTCAACTTCATCAATTCGGATACGCACTTGGCGTTTGCCAATGGCTTGCACCACAGAATTACCGAACCCTTTCAGTATAGGCAGGTTCAAGGTATCGAAGTCCGAGTAAATTTTGCGAAACTCTGAAAGCTTTATCATCGTGCATTCGCTGCCGAAGTCAATAAAAGCATCAAATGTTACTCCATTTAACAACGCTGCTTTATTAAATTTCCTGCTGATGTCTTTCATCTTTTCAGGCAGCATCTCCACTGCCTCAACGTAGTCAGAAATTTTCATCACGGTTTTATCAGGAGGTGCTACGGTTTTTGAATAACATTGCTCAGTTTCATGACCAATTCGTGCGCATTTGCCACATTTTTTTATAGGTAGCGTGCACTGTGAAACTGTGTGTCCATCTTTTTTGCAATTAATACAACGCAATGCCCTAGGAACTGTACGTATTTGAGGATCTAAGTGTTTGGGTATAGGACCCTTGGCGAGTTTGCGATCACCATTCGGTCTAGCAGGTCTAGCGTTTCGCAAATAAGGCAACAGTTTGTTTGGGTCGTCAAACTGAACTGCTTCTGCTCCTAATCTTACAGACCGGTCATCAATACCGTGGAGAATGCACTCAACGGCTCGTTTTCCATTAATACCGCATCTATTTACCAAGGCTATCTTATCATAAAAATAATCTTCCAGTGAATCAGTGTAACGAGCGCGTTTAGCTAACATATCACTTAACATTTGGCCATAATTTTCATCCGAGGGGAATGCTAACAACAATTTTGATTGCCACTCGTCCCAGGTAAAAAGAACAGATGATAAGCCTTCGTACCAGCGCTGGGCTACTCCACGCAACTTAGGAAGAGCGTAGTGTACGATTTGTTTTTCGGACCAATTATATATCGAAGAGCACTCATTGACCTTATGTAGCCACATCGACATCGTCTGTTCCTTTTTGCTGGGGTCAAATTCTGGCACGGTGTTATGTACTGAGCTCAATCTATCTAAAGATTCTGTATGATGAACAGATTTAAGCAGGGTTAGTAGTTGTGAAAGGTTTTCCGACTTACTGACAAGCATCGCTTCATTGTTGTGGCCGTGGTTCACATGTACAGAGCGGCGGTCACGACTGCGCGAACGACGGTGGTCCATGCAGGCACGCGAGGGGCCACGGTCGCGGCTGCGTGAGCGGCGGTAGTCCACGCCAGCACGTGTAGGGCCGTGGTCACGGCTGCGCAGGCGGCGGTGGTCCACGCCAGTACGCGCAAGGCCGCGGTTACGGCTGCGCGAGAGGCGGTGGTCCACGCCAGCACGCGAAGGGTCACGGTCACGGCTGCGCAAGCGGCGGTAGTCCACGCCAGCACCCGCAAGGTTGCGGTCTCGGCAGGGGTCCACGCCCGTACGTGAAGGGCTGCGGTCACGACTGCGCGAGCGGCGGTGGGCCACGCCAGCACCCGCAAGGTTGCGGTCACGGCAGTGGCCCACGCTGGCACGCGAGGGGCTACAGTCACGGCTACGCGAGCGGCGGTGGCCCACGCCAGCACCAGCGGGGTTGCGGTCACGGAAGTGGTCCACGCCCGCATGCGAAGGGCCGCAGTCATGGCTGCGCGAGTGGCGGTGGTCCACGCCAGCACCCGCAAGGTTGCGGTCACGGCAGTGGTCCACACTAGCATGCGAGGGGCCGCGGTCACGGCTGCGCGAGCGGCGGTTGTCCACGCCAGTACCCGCAAGGCTGCGGTCACGGCAGTGGTCCACGCCAGTGCGCGAGGGGCCGCGGTTTCGGCTACGCGAGCGGCTGTGGTCCACGCCAGCACCAGCAAGGTTGCGGCCACGGTAGTCCGCACCAGCACATGAAGGCTCGCGGTCACGGCTACGCAAGCGGCGACGGTCCACGTGTGATGCACCGCGTAATGGGCTACGGTAGCGGCTGCGCGAACAGCGGTGATTCTCGTCAGCACGCGAACGGAGGGCCCGATCACGTAGGCTACTTTCTTCATTTCTCTCTTCACTGCACAATTCCCGCGAAGCTCGGTCTTGGCTGACGACAGGCGGGGCCCGAGGCGCGAGAATTACCGAACAGGACGAGCCCGGACGCAAAGCCCGTGTCGGGGTGTACGGTTCTGCATCCTCTTCATTCATTTGGTCTGTTGAGGATGAGTGAATCGCATAGACTATGTAAACACTAAAATACACAACTTATATTAGGCAGCGCCTATCGTAATAATGAGCGTTGACCTTACGCCTAGTTTAAGTTGTTTGAAATTTAAATCGTTATTTTATTGTTATTTCAAATTTGATTAAATCGATGTGTTGGTTCAAAAGAGTGTTCATTTACTATCCAAATAATTCATAGTTGATACTTCTTTGCATAGTAGTAACAATCAGAGCCTGACAGACTGTTTGCTTTACGCCATAATAAAAGCCAGAATGACGAAAGAAAAATAAAAAGATAGGAGACGAAAGGAAAAAAAAAAAATGTATAAAATTTCTCACTTTTATCGTGTGGACTGGGCAATCATCCCACTTCTGAAATGTTGAGGTGGCTGGGAATTTTTAGGTTGTTGAACTTTTAGGACATTGGTTATCCTAGCGATTAGGACAGACATTCAAATAAAATGCAAGTACTTACAGTTGAAATAGTAATCCACCGTTTATTCCACTTTACACGTTTAAACACTTCACCCGATCGTAGCAGACTGCCCATCGTTCAGAAAGATGGCGCCCACACCAAAGTGGCGCCATCCTTTCCCACGCGGGAAGTTACTACTTCCGGAACAATTAACACAAAATATAATTTTATTCGTTTTAAACGTACAATTACTGCGTAAAATCAACAAATAATAAAAACATAAATTTACATAATTAACATTTATGATTGCATGAATTAATAACATTAAAAGAATTAAAAAAACTGATTTACTTCATACAAAATTAAAACTTTCAATTCTATCTTATGCATTAAAATGCTTGTAATAACTTTGTAACATCGCGAAAACAATTTACAGATTAATTATTTATAAACCAGATGCTTTTACTTTAAATCATGCAGAAAATGGTTTATAGTGGATTTAATCATACCAAACAAAGAGTGTTTCTGACAGACATATATGTTACATATACAATTATACATAAAATCACGCCAATCAATCAATCAATCAGCCCGTACTCGTCTAATTGATTGATTGCACTCTCCACAAAGACACGCCACTTCCTTCTGTCCCCGGCCATCCTCATCCAGACACTGCCAGCAGTATGCCTCAGATCGTCCGTCCAGCCAAAGTCACGCATATATCCTGCGTGATTTTATATATGCATATGTCCTGGAGTAACAGGCGGTAAGTCGCCTAGGTCGTCAACGCCAAAGCAACCGCCTGTCTTCCGTATGATTCCGTACACAATCTCATTGTATGGTTCGTTGAAGACATCTTCCGGTACAGGTGGGCGCGGGTGGCGGGCGTGAATGTCGAGGCCGCGGCGTACATTGCGTGGCTCGTGCCGCCTTCCCGGCGATCTTCCATCGATGGCATGATTGACTGACGAGGTCGAGCCATCAATTATACTATTTCGATCGACTTCCTTTGAGTTGGATGATGGTATAATGTAGAGTTCCGGACGCAGCGTTTATTAACTCCAGTAAAATATCAATCCTTATTGCTATAAGCAACAAGGCCGCCAATTGTACGGCATTTTTGTAAATATTTCATGTTTGTGTTTTTCTTGGAAGAATAAAGAATATTCTTATCTTCTTATCTTATCTTAGATTTGAGATGAATGATTGTGATGCAAGTAGAATTGCAGATATTATATTACAGAGTTCGTTATCCAAAATATAGAGGGGGTAGGATGAACAAAAACGGAATTTCACGGTAAAGTGCGTAGCTAAGCAAATATTTTATTAGAAGCATTAGGTACATCTGTTTTATTTATTTGTTTTGTCTTTTGTGTATTTAGTTTTCTTTCTGTTGTTGTGCGTATTATGTTACTTGTATGTTTAAAACATAGCAACAATTAGCATATGTTAACTTCTCTTAAATAATGTTTATTAAAGTCTCACAAACTACTGAAAATAATATAGTTACTTAAGTACGTACCTTCTACGACTTGATAAAACCATATGGTAAAGCAATCGGCCTCCACGATACAGGTATAACCTAGTGTGGAGACCACAGTAAATTGCATTCGTACTAAACTTTGCCAAAAAACGGTAACATAATCATAATAATACCTTTTGCGTGTATACTCCGTGTGACGTGTTAAGATAATGCTGTGTTTTTGTGGTTAAAATAAATAATTTGTATTTGTATTTGTTTATTTTGTTTCTGTGACGTGTCATGTTGGTATAATAAATGTCTTTCTTTCTTTCTTTCTATCTTTATCGCACTGATAATAAAAAACTGTCAGTGATGCCCGACGTTGGATTCATCAGGACCATGTATCCCGACGTGACAACAACTCCATCGAGCACGTCGTAGTACACGTACTACAA
Source organism: Yponomeuta evonymella (assembly GCA_963969515.1). Classification (NCBI taxonomy): domain Eukaryota; kingdom Metazoa; phylum Arthropoda; class Insecta; order Lepidoptera; family Yponomeutidae; genus Yponomeuta; species Yponomeuta evonymella. Next base: position 1,442,296 of record OZ018361.1, on the reverse strand, counting down.
GAGCTCGCGGTAGAGCATCAATGCGATGAACCTATCAAGTAAGGTCTATTGCAGGCAGGCCGTTGCGTGAATGCACTAGAACAGCATCTGACCGAGAGAAACGGCAAGGTTTCGTGAGGCACGCAATACCAGCCCACAATAACACGACTTCACGAGGACCACGACCGCTCTGTCAAGAGCGTATGAAGAGCGATGAAGAAGAAGATAATCTAATGATCGTCTTTAATTGAGATGAAAATAAATGGTAACATACAGTCTTGAAAAAACCGGCCAAGTGCGAGTTGGACTCGTACCCTTATCTATACAACATTTGAATATTTCAAGCGTCTACCTGTTGCCGTTATGAATATCGAGAAAAAACGGCAAAAAATTTGTTGTTGTATGTAAACACCCCTTAAAAATTTATTTTATTCTGTTTTTACTATTTGTTGTTATAGCGGCAAAAGAAATACATAATTTGTAAAAAAAAAATCAGCTGTCTAACTATCGCGGTGCATCAGATACAGCCTGGTGACAGATTGCCAATAAATTAAAACAAATTTTAGTAAACGAAGCGGGTATTTAATGTATTTCAAGTAAAATTTTTATACTTGCGTATTGAAGAAGAAGAAGAAAAAGGACATTTATTCTAGCATATTATAGCAGCCAAATAAGCAGATAAGTAACATAATATGCACAACAACAGAAAGAAAACTAAATACACAACAGACAAAACGAATAAATAAAACAGGAAAAACCCAATATAGTTTTGAACTTGAATGTAGGTCTAAACGTTATTTACTTACTGAGCGGTCCATTTGTTTCAAATGGCTTGTTTTTTAAGTATCTAGGTACCTAACGTTTAGGCTCAAAATAAAAAAAAAGCTTCATTTAGTCATACGGACAGCACCCGTTCACGAGCATAACGCAGTGGTCAGCATCGCAACACTATTTGCATGGCCTTTGGTCGAAACGACACTTAAAGTTGCACAATTTATTGTCGATAACAAAGCAAAAGAGACTGAACAAGAGCACACCAGTGGTAATTTGAGGCGGTACTTAATAGATTAATAGACGATACGGCGGGATAATCCCGGACGTAGGTCTGACACCGGCCGCCGTTACTTATTGGCCCTGCCAGCCCGTCCGGGAACATTACACTACATCTACTTGGCTCGAAAGTCAAGACGCAAACACAATGAACAATTTTCGTAATCTTAAGGCCGTATTAACTAAACGTTGATACGGTATACTTACTTTCAAGTTTTTCAGAATCACCGTAAAGCCACTTCATACGCCGAAAAGTGGGCTCTGTTTAGAGGCTGTATCGATAGATACGAAGACCGTAAATCTCACGTTCTAAACACACTGAAATAACGCACGTCTGAAAAGTGATTCTTTTGGTTATTGAAAAATAACTAAAACTGGCTGGCAAGAGCAATTAGTAACGGCAATATTGCCCTTGCTAGCCGGTCTCAAAATTTTCTTAATCTTAACCCTAGAAACCTAACCTTCTTCGTTTCGATGAATACGCGACAGAAATATTGATAGGTATATCTTTTTGTTGCATGTTAACCATTTTGTCTCTTGTCGGTGTTCGTCACGGCGTGAGAGGCAACGAATTTCAGCAGCCAAGTAAAATTTTTTTTCGAATTTTTTTACAAAAATAAGATTGTCTACAGTTTAAGTTTGGATTTACTAATCGTTAATGTAGTTAACGTAAGCTGCGTTGTAATTTTTCAGAATCACCGTAAAACCCACTTCTCACTTCTTCCCAACAGTAGGCTCTATTTGGGTTCTATTTATTTACCTACAAAAAGTACCCAAAACCGGCGTGCGTGCATGCAGCGACTCATTAATATTGAGGAAGCGAAAGAAATCAGGATCGTACGAAGTGGCTAACTTTAGTATCTGCCTACCCCTGCGGAATATAGACGTGAATTTAAGTAATGTATAGACAGATACATCGTAAAACATATGTTCTTAGCCCATTACGGTTTCAGTGAGTTTACGTACGCATATCAACATTTTACTGAAATAACGCAACACCTGAAAACTGTTTCTTTTCATAATTTTTGCTTATTGTAAGTGGATTATTTTACTTTTGCTTACTGTAAGTGGTTTAACTATCGATACTGATATCGCTAGGTACTAAGCAACATTGGGCTTTATTCACGAACTGGACATTTAGTTACCGTTAAGCCCACGTTATAAAGCCACTACAATTCCAGCGCGTTTATCTACTGGACATAGCTAACAGCTAACCCTATTTCGGTTCAGCAACCCTTTAATGGGCCATGTCATCAGATACACCTGTTAACCCCCTGACTGTCCAATGTGCCGCGGCTGCCACGCGAGCCATTAAGGACCCTTATCGTAATGTTTGCTCGCGGCTTTTATACTCTACACTGGAGGGTTGAGGTAGCCAAAGTTAGATACAAAAGCCATATTAATCGGTGGTAGCCTAGTGGGTAGAACATTGGACTCGGAAGCGAGAGACCCAGGTTCGATGCCCAGTGCGGGCATGTACATATGACTTTGTTTTCTACGTTATGTACATTTGTGAAGTTATAGTAGTCATACCACTCGCTATCGGTGATGGAAAACATCGTGAGGAAACCTGAGTGTCTGGGCTATACACATACCTCAGCGCTTGAAATCGCCAATCCGCGGTAGGCACGCATGGTGATTAAGCCCATATTCTCTCCCTGAGAGAAGGCCTGTGCCCTACAGTGGGACGTACATGGGCTGCTTATGTTATGTTATGTTATTAGATTAGTTTACGGGTAAAGAGCTAAGCCTCATCCGTCACTGGAGTCCAGTGAAAGACATGAAAGACTGCGGTACTGAAATTAAGTAAAGCATTGAATTTAAATTATTGAATAGAAATAACCTCAGTCTGGGTGTATTTTTCAAATGTTTGTGGTGTCCTTGCCTTGTAACCATAGCATAGGGAATCCAGTTCGCTCTTATTCGGAGAGCTTAATTGTGGTGAGTAGAGACGTAGCTCGCGTGATCGCTTACTCGTCTCTGATAAAAATAAATCAAAAATTCAGGTAAATGATTCCGGAGTAATGTTAAATTATACCTTTTGGGTTCGTTGCGCTCTAAGAGAGAGAGTGAGAAAGGTTTGACTTTTACGTAGCTTGTCATTCAGTGAGATCACCAGGTCATTCAAGGTGCCATCTGGGGTTTTCCTTCCGTGCCACAGTATTTCCACCCTATGTAGGAAATACGTGTCGAATTATATAAATATTTACTGTTACGCGCACAGTAACGGGTTAAGTTGAATTGTCTTATTAAAGAGATGACGATAATATTATTTTAGAGAAGAATGTTTGGCAAAAGCTCTGGTTTCTCCGTTATGTTTGGGATGTGAGTGAATGGTATTTTATTATTAGTATTATTATAAAATACCTTTAAAGTTATACTCGGTAGATTTTTTTTACTATAAAAAGTAGACTCGTGTGACCAAAAAACCTTATTGCATAAAAAAACATTAATATTTACTTAGTTACTCATAGAGGCAAAGTATTTAAAAAAAAACCAACGTAGCACACACAATTTTTACTTAGAAGTAAAATGGGATTATCCATTTTTTTACGTATTGGCAACACTGGAGTGTCACGTAACTTATTTTCAAAGTTTCAAACATTCCATTTGTTTCTTGGTTACGCAAATGTTGTTTTCCGTGTTCTCTTGTGATTTCGACAATTTTGCGTTGTTTTTCGGACTGATTCTTGTTATATATACGTGACTTTGGCTGTTGTTTACCTGGACTTCGTTCTCTGCTCACCTGTTTACCTCGGCGTTGTCACAATGTATACCGATCTTAAACCTGTACTTAAGTTACGTTTACACAATGTTTCATAATTAATGTCTTAAATGAAAGTGAAGATAACGATGATGAGGACGAATATCCGACGAGTCCACATGAGTAGATGCAACATGTGAAAAAGATTTTTATTGTATAAATAAAATATCTTTATACTTTTGTTTTGATAACAGAGTTTTTTATTAGGGTTCCGTGGTCAACAAGAAACTCTTGAAATAGTTTCGCTATGTCCGTCCGTCTGTCTTTCTGTCATTAGAAAGCTGAACTTTAAAGATAAAGATAAAAAAAACTATTTATTGCCCCATCAGAAAAAAAAAAAAAACAAAGTAAGGCTTAACTAGTGGTGACATAAAATAATACTTTGGCATAGAGATATACATATTAATCACGCCGACTATATGGTAGGATAAAGCAATTTTCCTTGCCTACACCACAGTGTGAGGAATCGTTAGATTTGTCGTTTAAAAACATTGAAAGAAAGATTTGCGATACGCTACGGTTCGGTGGTTTGATAATTACCTATCGGGCCGTGCGCAGATACAGCTCATGCAGCTCAACTTATCAATAGTGATCTAGATCGTTTTGCAGAATGGTCTGACAGGAGCTGTCTTGTGCTGAACCCTAATAAGTCCAAGTAACTGGTGCTTGGTACAAAAATCAAAGCCATTATACGGTGCAAGAATCAACGGCATTTATTAGGGGCAAACCATTAGAAAAGGTTTTTTTGTTTATTTGTTACGCTTTATTGTATAAAAATTAAAAAATAAAATTTAACACTTAAATAACAGGTAAGTAGATGTACAAAGGCGGTTGGTTGTAGAGATTGATGTCCACATAGAGCACGTCGACAAATATGATCGAATATGATGGTTTACGACCCCGCCACATGTGAAAGTGACAGTATTTTTTTTATCGAATTAAAAAACAGACTTTAGGCATTTCTTTTAAAATTAAGTACAATTTAAAATGTGTAGTTATACAGAATAAATATGTAGTTATGGAGAGTTTTAAGATTCAATCAAGAGAAAATAACTAAAAATAATAGGCGAAGTAGTAGGTAGTACTGACTGACAGTCATAAAGAAAGAAATCCCAGTTTTGCTAACTTTCTGTTCTATCCATCCTAAGGTTGCCTGGAAGAGATCGCTTTCCGCGATAAGACCGCCAATTGTATACGGCAAAACTTAGACAGGTAAGCCTTTTAATGTATTTTGTTTTCTGGTGTGTACAATAAAGTGTTCTAATCTACGAGTAATCTAATCTGATCTAAAATAAGTACGTAGTTAAAATGTTTGTACGGGAGCCTCTGTTCAGAAGTCTGACTCGCACTTGGCCGGTTTTTCGAACATCTTGTACGTATTGGGGCGGAATCACAGAGCAGCGCACTATGGGCACTGCAGCCGACACAAATCGCTGACAGTTATTGGCAATTAAGCTAGCACTTGCCGTTTTTCGTCTTTTCTCTACCGACCGACCAACCTATCGCCTGTGAAAGTTACGCATTTCGGTTACAAAGCTTTCCAGCAGGTTACAAATTAAAGAACTAAAATCTTCTTCTGAGATCTTTTAAAAAGTAGCCATGATTTTATTACTAGGGCTACTTACACTATTTCTGGCAAGTAGGGGTGTTCTACTAGCAGCCTATATATGTCCCACTGTAGGGCACAGGGCTTCTCTCAGGGAGAGTGTTCTCCTTCACCGTTAGCGAGTGGTATTGCTATAATAAAACTACTAACTTCACAAATGAACATAGCTTAGAAATTAAAATCATAGGTACATGCCCGCACTTTTGATTGTTTGCGTTGTTTTATTATTATAATAGTAACTTGATGACGTGCAAAACCCCAAAAATATAAAATATATTATGTCCTGTCATTTAAAATCTATAAAATGCAATGTTACTCGAACCTAATTTCGGGGCAAGTTCTCCATTGCAAATGCCGGTCGTAGCACTGCCCTATAAATTAAATGTGACTCGAACCTAATTTCAAGGCTAGTTCCCCATTGCAAATGCCGGTCGTAGCTCTGCCTTATACTATGGTATGTTGTCGTGAAGTACGCCAGTGTTAATTGCTAATAATCCATTGGCAGACGGTCAACCCATATACACTCAATGCTTTCGTAAGTAGATGGTGGTTAGAAGAACGAGTTTGAGGATTGTTTGTGTTTGAACATCTATTTATCTATCTATACAGCTCATGAAAGAAGCCCTCTGTTGGACATAGGCCTCTTCACCGTCTCGCCAACCTCACCGATCCCCTGCTAATCTTAGCCATTTTGCGATTCAGGGTTCCGTTTGTGAAATATTAAGCTTTAAAGCGCAATTTTTTGTCCGAATAGGGCGTATTTTTTTTTATTTTTGTCCGAGTAGGGAGTAGGGGTAGAAACGTGAAAAAAATCAAGGTAGTAGGACATATTATAATGAACTTAAAAGGAAGAAAAAATAAAGTACAAAATCCATTGAAAATTACTTTGATTACTTCTGTAAGGGCCAGTTTCTGTATTGAGAATTTCGCTAAGTAAATAGTTAACTGTAGTGGTGTCTCTTCGAATTTCTCAAAAACGTGCGTGACAGAACGTTTTTGAGTATCTACTTAATGGAATTCTGAATTTAGAAACCGGCCCTAAAGCAGATAAAACCCCCTATTTCTACGGAACTCTACACACGCACTTGACCGTTTTTTTTCATGCAACGGACGATGAAGACGGCCGGTACGAAACGTATGAAACTAAATCTCGTATCGTTGCGGCTATCGTCCAATGTGTAACCGTTCTTCTGTCAGCGTTTATTCTACCTACTAAAGTCGGCATTGAAGGTTGTCATTCAGATACCATACCAGGCTTTGTTCATGGTTTTGCGTGCCAACACACAACAGGGCATATCATAGCCTATTGTTATTAGTATTCAATAGAGTACTTAAGCCGATAGTAGTTAATTAAATGGAGTTATAATAGTATTTATGACGTCGACATTTTTTCTCGCTCGAACATTAAAATTTTTTTTGTGTAGTACAGAACACGGACATTTGAATAAATAATAGTAATATAACAAAAATTTAACAAAAAATAACAGTAAGTATATAAAACTAATTAATTTTTAAAGTAATTAATATAATCTAATACTAATATGGTTACGATGGCGGAGAGTCGCCGGATGCGGGCGGCACAAGACCGGGAAGCTTGGAAAACTATGAGGGATGCCTATATCCTGCAGTGGGCGTCAAATCGCTGATGATGATGATGATGATACTAATATGTATGATTTCTACTTAAGTATATATTTACAGATAAAAAACTGATTGACTGTGTGTGTACCCACAAACAAATCATAAATTATTTACAATGTATGAATTACTGAGATTTATCTGCTCATATTGTATCACTTTATTTCGGATAAAATATTCCATAGGTTGTTATTAACCTTCCGGGACATGGTCGCGCACATGACAGAATGTCCAAATTGTTCGACGACCCTTTTTTCGTCTGTAAAAGGTAATAACATTTAGTTTTCTAGACCATAAAATAAATATACAACTTTTTGAGCATGAACATTAAGATGTACTGTCATATTCTCAATCAACGTTATGAACTACGTCTTATTATGTTTTACTGTGAAGTAAACAACATGTATTATTGCGAATGCGCTTCACTATCTTTCAAATATTTTATATATTTGAGGTCAGTAAATTTTTCAAGGGAAACATGCAACTGCTTAAAGTCTGCGATAACCAACCACCCTCTTAATGCCCGGTTCCTATATTCAAGAACGACTCGTTTTGCTTATGGATGGTTAAAATGTCTACTCAAGTATTCCTCTTAAAAACGGTTTCGAATAACGTGCCGTACGATAAATGTATGGTGATAACAATTTGTAAAGTTCGTAACAATTTTCCAAATATGGGGACTTTGTTGAGGATTAAATAAGTTACCGATTACTAATAACGATTCGTTAAATATAGGAACCGGGCATAAAGGACTGAATTTTGGAAAAGCCTGAAACACGTACTAAATCATTTACTGCCAGGAGTACTCCTGCGAAGCTTTGCATAAGATGCTCTAAGTAATCTTGCTTCTCCATACAAATATTGTTGTCTAATCGAGGTCAATAAATTTCTCTAGGGAACATGCCTATTAACATAAGTTCTCTTCCAAAAATTGATTTAAACTGCACGATATAATTAGTTCGTCCAAAAACGTATATAAAATACTTTAAATGATAACTTTGCATTATGATTTTGTAATTGATTGTTTGGGATTCTGTAAAAAAAGGAAAGTCTGAATTCTATAGTCCTTAGAGTTAGTTTTTTTAAGTCAATCTGTTTGATAATGTTATTTTTATAAAATAGTTTACATCCCCGATTATCTGTAAGTACATAATATGGGGATTTTGTTACACCAACGTAGGCTGCTTATGTATGTACCTATATTGGAATACATTGGTTTATCAATCGCTTATGACTATACGAGATCAGTACGCTATTCGAGCTGTCATAACACCAACCGATTATTGCGCAAGAGCCTTGAACGATCCCGTAGTTTACAAGTCAACTAGTTATCTACCGGCAGTAAAGATCCGATAGTTGAGAATATCGAGAAGAACAACTCGTAAGAAAGAAAGAGGTTTGAAGCGAAAAAGGTGGCATGTGGCAAGCCTGGTCTCTGCCTATCCCTCCGGGATACAGGCGTGTGTCTTCTATTTACACATTTGACTGCTCTAGCGCAGGGCATCTCAAACTTCTTGGTCCACGTACGCCTGTTAAAGTTTCTAGATGACAGCGGACCCCGAACCCCGCCAAAATAAAACAAATGAACACTGAGCAAACCAGTGTGGCCAACTCTAATTTTAGAGTACCCAGTGGTAGATGAACTATAAAAATTGTTAGAAATTGGAAGATTTGACTAAGAAGAATCGGTAGTTCTACTTTTCCTATAAATATATAGGTAGTTACAGCAGATTTGTGAGAATTTGTCAGAAAAAGTTCCTATGACATTACATTATGTAAATCTTGTCCCGCACCCCCTACCGCCGAATGGCGAACCACTAGGGGTTCGTGTACCCCAGTTTGAGAAACCCTGCTCTAGCGGTACCATGCCGAAGGTCGTGGAAATTTTACATTTGTACACATGGTCTCAGTCTGGGTGTATTTCCATGTTTGTGATGTCCTTGCCTGGCTATCTGGGAATTGTTGCTGAACATACGAACAAAAATTATAACGCACTGAGAACCTCTTTTTGAATTCGATTAAAAACAAATCTCCAATGTCATCATCATCAGCCATTTCACGCCGACTGCAGGACATAGCCTCCTTCGTGGTTTTCATAACCATGAGGGGTTTCGCCGTAATCGCCACGCATGGCAGGCGGGTTGGCGATCACAGTATGCGTTTGGAATCTCAGGAAGACGCTGCTGCCCGACTCCTGGTTGATTTCCTTAATCGCCTTCTACGACATCCACGGAAGGAAACGTTATTCTTAATCCGGCGCCACACGGAACAATGGAACATGCCACACGGAATCTCCAATGTGCGACACCATAAATGCGGCGCGTACGATGCTGATAAAGAAATGTGAGTTCAGCTTTGGCCAACCTTTTGTAAGTTTAGTTTGTGCTGCATTGGTATGCCGTAATACATAGGTATTGCGTCGATTCAAATGTTGGTATCCACTTTACGACAGGTTAACAATACACTTTTTACACCTTCTTGGGTAAGAAACTATCGAGTCTCTTAGAAGGAAAAAAACCTATCTATTATCTTGCATCTAGTTCAGTGTAGACAAATGAATGAAAACATCTCTCATCCAATGACAATGGTTTCTTTATTATATTCTTTATTGCAAACCATAAAGTATAGAATTAATTACAAAGGCGAACTTATCTCTGAAAGAGATCTCTTCCAGCCAACCTTAACATCTATCTATGTAATCTATCTAATCAGCCCATAAACAGAGCCCACTGTTGGGCATAAGCCTCTTCTCTTTCACGCCAACCCTTGCCAGTCTCGTCCAATGTTTCCCAGCCGCTTTCACAATGTCGTCAGGCCACCGGGCTGGTGGTCTGCCCACCGACCGTCGACCCGTTCTTGGCCACCACTCAGCGGCTATCTTTGTCGACCGACCGTTTTCCGACCGACCGTCTTCCCGTCTAACCGACTGCCCCAACCATCTCCATTTTAGCCTTATGATTTGTGTGCCTACATCTTCGACTTTGGTTTTATGCCGAATAACAATGTTTCGCACACGATCAATAATAAGTGAGATGCCTAGCATAGCCCGCTCCATAGCCCTTAGCATAGGGTGTTTAAACTGAGATAACGGGAAGAAGAGGGAAATATTTACAACTGCATAACTACTTTCTTACGCTTTAACAAAGGCTAAGTAGCGCCGCCAATTTTATTAGCGTCACTCCGTTTTTTTTTTATTTCTGTGTTTTGTTTCTTGTGTGCCATAAAGAATATTCTTATCGTTTTATTCTCGTTACAGAAAACTATTTTTACAAGTGACAGCCTAGAATCTAGGGCCAACAACCTAGGTTAAGATCGCATCGCCAAAAGTTGACATTATTTTGCGGAAATAACACGAGCAGCCTATAAACGAGTACCTTCGACCTACTGTAGGGCGTAGGACATAACATAATTTATAGTCAAGGTCGCTCAAAGTCACCCAGCGTGTTACGTAACGGGCTATTCTTGGAGGCTCTTTCATGAATCACACGAGAAATGAGACAATTCGCGAAAGAAGTGACTGACATAGCCTATGAGTGGGCTGGTCACATCTGCCGAAGAACCGATGGTCGATGGGGTGCAAAGGTTCTCGAGTGGAGACCACGATCTGGCAATCTCAGCGTAGGACGCCCACCAGCTCGCTGGACCGATGATCTGAGGTAGATAGCTGGCGGCGGCTGAATGAAGATAGACAGTAAGAAGTTTCGTATCTTGCGGGAGGCCTGTGTCCAGGAGTGAACGAATCATCATCAACCCATTATGTCCCCACCGAGGGGCACGGGTCTCTTCCCTGAGGAAGGTATAGGCCATACTCCACCACGGGGGCCAAGTCCGGATTGGTGGAGGCTTGTAGACTAGCGGCTCGTCTACTGTCAGAAGTTGTCAAGCCGCCCTAAGGCCTCTGACTTGGCTTAATGACTGCCATCTATCGACGGCAGCCGGCACCAACAGCTTAACGTGCCTTGCGAAGCACGGAACCGCTCGGACAAATGCCACTAGCGTTAACCATAGACGGCGACCCATCCATGTACTGAACGCGCCCTGTGTTGCTTAACCTTCGTGATCGTGAATCGCTCGTAGCCCCGGCTGCCTGAGTGAGTGAACGAATATGGGTGATTAATGTTTGGCTGCGATTATCCTTGCCTGGTTATCATAGCACAGGCTGTCCTAGTTTGTTGTGTTGTGTGGACGTTATTATTATTTGTATTGTCCGCGGTCGCAACCGCGCCGCGCTAGTGTGGGGCAGGCCTTTTCCTTGACTGCTCATGGTTTTAAATAACGATGTGTTTTTTCTTACAGATTAAGCAACGTTGGCTGTGAAACAACTAAGTCATAATTGTAAGTTTTCTACTTCCGTTACTACGCTTCCTATCATAGCTTTAATAGTTAAGGAAATAATTACTGTAAAGGCTGGTTAGAAGAGAGGTCAATTATCGGCTGCTGTATCGCCGAAATCAGCAACTTCTACAAAACATCCTTACTGATATTGTGTGTGGATGGATGTTTGTTACTCTTTCACGCAAAAACGGCTGAACGGATCCGGATGAAATTTTGCACAGAGATAGATTATAGTCTGGATTAGCACATAAGCTATTTTTTATCCCGGAAAAATATACATCAAAATTACCACGCGACCGAAGTCGCGGTCCAACAGCTAGTTCTAAATAAATAAAAAATAAGATAAATAAATTGTTTCCTTTCATTATTGAAAGGAAACAATTCCTTTTATTAGTGGAACTTAACATATTTTACAGTTCTTTAGTTCTATTCAGGTTGTTCTCTACTCACTATGACTTTTAAAACACAATTAATTAAGATATCAAATGAAATAACATGATGTTCATTTAATTTCTTCATTCGCTTAATTAAGTCGACGTGTTATTACAGGATCGTAGCAAGTGGCAATCCCTGGTCTCTGCCTACCCCTCTGGGATACAGGCGTGAGTTTATGTTATGTTATGTTATTACAGTAAGATAGGATAAGATAAAATTTATTCATAAAATCGTAGGTATAAAGTGTACATAAGAATTAAATTTAACATAGGTAAGAGTAAGTACGTAGCTTAAACTAGGAATAAACCGGTATTTTAGGCTGTGTATGTAGGAGCTTAAATTATTATAACGATAAAAGTTAACAGTAATTCAGGAAATGAATGGTAAATAAATGGAATCAATCAATAGAATCAGTTAGGAAGCCCAGTATAACAGTATTTGGTCATAGTACCTATTTAACTACATTGACCGATTTCATCGATTCTTTTTTGTTAGGAAACAGTTACGCGATTTCGAAATTATCCCCGCAGAAAAGGTTGTTCATATTGACGAATAGGTCCCGTCATTTTCGGATTTGGGATTTTGCACAGTCTGTATCTTCTTCTTAAAGTGCCCCTCCGTGGCTAAAGATTGGCAGTCAGCTCTTTCCAGTGCAACTCTCTGTTCAGTGCAACCCTAAACAGCTCTTCCGCTGTTTTCACACCGGTCCACTCCTCGATAATGCAGAGCCATAAAATCCCTTTCCTCCCCGGCCTGTATAGGGGCTTATATATTTATGAAACAATATAATTTTATTGTAAATTAGAAACGTTTCCCAACCTGTGACGATAACCCCCTTAGACCACAACTCGCACACTTTCCGTAAAGTCGAAACGAGCAAAACAAACAAGAATGATTACCTACAAGTTACAATGTCAACAGAAGCGCAAATTAGGTTAAAAGACTCAGAAGAACCAATCCACTTAAAATTGTTACAAACTTTGTGTTAGAGCGTTTATTCTTTTCGTCGACTGATGTTTCCACTTCTTATTTTATCCGATTTTCTAATGCTTCATATTGACTTTTTTCCATAGCTCTTTGTGTATTTCTTCAGGCTTATCCAGGAACATGGAACATTTGAACATTTCTTGATAAGCTTCAGTCGCCAGAAGGCGCCCCTGTTGAGCACATAATAATAATAATAACTGCTTCCACACAACATTATCACTTGACCCACTCCCAAACTAGGATAACCCGTGCTATGGTAACCAGGCAGCATCATAAGCAGCCTCTCTACGTCCCACTGTAGGGCACTCTCTCTCAGAGAGAGAGAGTAGAGAGTATGGGCTTAGTCACCACGCGTGCCCAACGCGGATTGGTGATATCAAGCGCTGAGTTATGTGAATAGCTCAGACACCCAGGTTTCCTCACGATGTTTTACTTCACCTTTAGCGAGTGGTATTGCTACTATAACTTCACAAATGTACATAACTTAGAAAGAAAAGTCATAGGTACATGCCCGCAATGGGAATCGAACCTGGGTCTCCCGCTTAAGAGTCCAATGTTCTACCCACTAGGCTACCACCGCTTTTTAGGCAAGGACATCACAATAATGGAAATATTCCCCAACTGATGCCAGTACAAATTAAGTACGGCGGCCCTCAATGGGAATCGAACCCACCACCTCCGTTTTGGTAGCAGAGGCGTTCTAGATAAGTACAATATGGAGAGATTTCCCTCGGGGGCATATCTATAAAATGTATAGTTCTTCTATAGAGTCATATTGGTACGGTAGTTAATGATTGTTTCATTGACATTATCGTAGTCTACTAACCCCCAACCAATCACATTCCAATGTTGTGACCAATCACATTGCAATGTTGTGCTCGGCGCCTCGCGCGTTTTCATCTTCTTCGCGAGAGATGCTCGTTTAATTTGCGAGCGTTACCATTTCGGCTGTCCCAAAAATAAACGCAGTAAGGGACATTTTTTTCAAAACCGAGATATTTTCTCTATTGGTTACTGGAACCAACTAGAAACCAATAAGGATATTTCTCAGTTTTGAAAGAAGATGTCCTGTTAATTTTTGAGACAGCCGATTTGTAATGACATTGTACTGCAATATATATCATTCTATTGAAAAACTCCTTTGTGTGGATTAGACTCTAGGGCCCGACTCCAAACTAGTATACCCACTATTATAGTTCTCAGGCAAGGAAATCACATACATGGAAATACACTCAGGCTGAGATCATTTGTACAAATCAAGTACGAGAGTTTCAGTGTTGAACGCACAGGTTGAACGATTTCCATTTTGGTAGTCAAGCACGTTAACCCCTATACCAACGAGGCAATCAAGACATACCTGTGTATGTAGGGTAGGGGTCTCTCGACCGTCCGTCTGTTCCAGCCTAATCATTGCCAGTGCGTTGCGTCAGACGCCCGAGTCTAAACATCGGGCCTGACCGCAACCTCCGTCAGGCACACCGCGTCCAAATTACACGAGCACTTGGCTGTGTTCGCCGTTTTGGCGGTTTTGGCTTCTTTGTGACAGAGACGTAGAAATAGAGAGCTGTTTGCGGCTCAGCTGCTAAATTGGAGCTAAGGGGCGTGGATGCGCAGCATCTGAATTGAGGCCGGACTCGGTGCTCGCGATGTTAAAACCTTTTGTCGAAACAATGGCAGAGACGCGCATCATCATCAAATTCCAAGGAATACTAATATTAGACTTAAACAATAATGAATATTCTTAATTACGAAGATAAGATAAGAATATTCTTTATTGTATAACGGAAAAATAATTTCAGAAGCAGTAGTTACAAAAGGAAAGGTACTATTAGCGGCCTGTTATTGCTAACAGCAAATTACTAACAAAACAAACAAACTACAAAAAACTTACTAACTTAATTCCGGAATCACTTACTTAAATTTTTGTTGGAAGAATCCGACCAGATTTCGCTCCTTAGTTGGTATGTGTAGTACTTATGACAGTTTTAGTTCATCATCATCATCATCATCAACCCATTATGTCCCCACCGAGGGGCACGGGTCGGGTTAAAAAAATAATATTCATATATTATTTGGAATTTCAAAAATGTTAGTGTCTTGAGATACTTTTCAAACTATTAGGTAGTTTAAATACATTATTCATGTACAATTGTCTTTTTTTAAACTGTACATTCGGAAAATATCTTAACTTTCCGGTACAAATTTATTTTGGAACGTCATATCTAGCTCCGCATGGTCAATTAAAAGAGGACTGAAGAAATTTTTGATTCTCACTCACTCAATACAGACGGCAATATTGTTTGAGCGAGATACACACAGCTGTCCAGTCCCTATATTTAATTAACAGTGTTATACGTAGTTCATAATATCTCATAGCATTGATGTCATAATTCTAGGTACAAACGTGGATGTTTTCTTACCAATAACAGAATCCAAAGGTTAATCTAAAGGCTATTACGTTTAAGGTCACCGTCACACGAGACGATCGTCTTACAACCATCGAATTGGCACCTCCCTGTCAATTGCACTTGGCCGACTTACCGCCGCTAAGTGATGACACTTCTTGTCACCTTCCTTGACGTACACATTGAAACAAAATGAAGGTCCCCAGATCAATATTTGGCTATGCACGTACAGGAACACCAAATGGCTCCTTTCAAGCAATACTCTTATGAACTTCCTGGGTCTCAAGTGTAAAAAATTTACTAGATCATTGGTCTAGCGGTAACACGTTGACTACCGTGGCACAGGTCATAGACTTGATTCCCGCTAGGAGCCGCCGTAGTTTCATTTAATTGTATACCTAAATGTCCTCAGTCTGAAAGATTTTTCATATTTGTGGTGTTCTTGTCTAGTTACCATGTCACAGGGTATCCTACTTTGGGACCACGACAAGTGATTCTTACGTTAAAGGAATACTTACGATCCGAAAGACAAACCTCTGTCAGGTCGTAAGTATCATGGCAAACGGAAAATCTCGGTCCCTGCCAACCCCTCCCGGGTTACTCCGGGGTAGACGTGAGTTTATGTATGTTTTCCGACAGAGACATACTAGCATAGCAATGGCTGAACGGTATTCCAAAGACCTTATTTCGACCATAAATCGGTAGTAAGGAGGCCTTGTAAGGCTCCGTACACAAAAAACGCAGAAAACTGCGACACGAATTTAATTCTGCGATGCGATTTCGTGCGGCAAGGCAACTCCCTTCCACGATTCAATCAAATCAAATCAACTTTTTTTTATTCAATGTAGCACAGAAACTGCGACTTAATGAACGTTACAAGTTGAAGTTGGTGTCCAATTCAAAATCTAGATCATTTTATGGTGACTATTCCTTCGACGACTGACAACCGTATACTGAACGTATTTTGTAAACTAGGTCGTGACATGCATCGTAAAAAGAAGTGCTCACTTCTGTTATTGCTAAGAAGATACAGGAAAAAGAAACAAAGAAGATTTTGGGTTCATCCATTTATTACTATTATGAACGCCGACGCAAAACAATTCGCAAGTTTTACGATGCGACGTCGCATCGCAGTTTCGTGTACGGACTCTGAAGTCAACTATGCGTCACTTCAAACAACTAATTTACATTGTTTTATTTGATCAGTCATTTTAAGAAAATAATAAATATATTAACAAGAAATTCACTATAAAAAATGTATTAACTGTACGTTCACTCGATGCAAAAAAATACTACATAAGTCCCGTTTACTTTCTCGTTTTATAAACATTATCTAGATAGTTTTTACTGAAATCACACTACCCAAAATGTATAGGTAAGGTTCAGAACAACGAGCCACTCAAGTGGATTTGACACTATTAGATAGATTTGATGCTGTTTTGTAGTCTAGTGAACAATCGCATTGCCATGATATCCCATTCAAATGGTCTAATGATATCCTATCGTGCGAGGCGCTGAGTTAAATTGCACGGGTTGTATCATTGGACTGCAATTGGTTAGTAGCCTATATCAGTGTTCCGCAGTGTATGCGGAGGACTTAGTTGGTAAGCCTCACAAAATTTTGCAAAACATTGCCGTTTTCAGCGCAAATGTAATCTTGTACTAAGTACTAGCTCCTACATTACAAGCTGATGGTTCTAACAGTAGCTAATAATAATATTATTGAGATTTCTTTTTGACACTTTTTTTCCAAAAAACGCATTAGATTTGATTTGATAATTAGATTTGATTTATTAGATTTATTTATTTGATGATTTATTAGATAGAGAACTATTTAAAGGAATCGTGTTTTTTATGAACTTCGATACGCTAAAAAGAAGATGAACAAGACTGCCATTGCACTAATCGGCTTCGCAATGCACATCGCATTGTCATAGTGAACTAGGAATTGTAGTTATATGAAACGCGGCATTGGACGTCCAAACATTGTAGAGCTAAGGTGTTGCACATTTCGCGTTAAACAATGCACACCGACCTCGGAGTAACATTGACAGTTCTCAATAACGATCTGTCTCGCGAGTTTTGTCGCTTTGGCAAATGTGTCGTCACATTTGTGTTAATTCGTGGTCAAACACGATAGGCCCGGAGCTCGCAGTCGGCAACCTGGCGTCATAAAATACCTTGATTAGTTGATACCAATTTAGGGTTGTATATAGCATATATTTGAAAGATGCGTATAATCAAATTTAGCAAATATATAACATGGCATTAAGTCCACCGTGTTGTAAATTTTTTAAGTGCAATAAAATTATTAAAAATAAAAATTGTTTTCTGCTGTACAATAAAGCCAGACATTGGTTCGCAACATCCCATAGGAGACGATACGTAATGAAGAAGTAAGATAAAGAATATTTTTGTACGCTAAGAATAAAAATTAGTAAAAGTGCAAATGTCTCTTTAGTAAAACCTATCCTATCGTACTAATATTATAAATTATTGTGAAAATTTGTGAAGATGTTTGGATATTTATTTATTGCGTTGCCATAGTAACAAGAATCGTTAAACGGATTCTGAAGCGGTACGAAGTGCGCCAGGAAAGCTGGTAATATTTATCTTACCTTTTATCTTAAAGTGGATCAAAATTTCTAAGTAAGTCATACTTACATCATATATATCATTTAAAGGCATTCCAAACAATGTGAATATTAAACAACTAATGTTTTGAATTATTTCAATAAAACTTTGTAAAGTCCTCCAATTGCAAAAAAGGAGCATTGGAGCATTATTTTTTCAACAAAGATTTATGTCTGTGTTTTAATAGAAATAATTCAGACAGCTACCCTATATATTTAAGCATATCTTGTAATCCTATGGTCTCTGCTGGGCACTTATTTTACTACGTAGAATCGCTGACAGCGAGCTCCAGACCGACACAGTATGATAATAAATCCGCGTATCTTGAAGCAAAATCGTATGCATTTGGGTCAAAGTTCTTCTCTTTGGGTCACACTTAAGTTATTCAAAAAGCTGGTTAGTTCGTTTATTCGCAAATTTGCCGAAGGATTGTGTGATCATTACATCAAAATATACTGTCTACCCTTATAGCATTAGGTAGGTACCAGTGATTTGATTCGTCGAGTATATAGATACCACTGAGTCAGGCGTAATTTTACAAAACCACGGCCTGTATTTGGAATAAATACTAACATAATAACCGTGTAAAGAATACTACAGAACCTTGTCCATATTTACATAGCTAGGTTTCCATACCATATTTGCCTGGTCTGTACCCAAGGCACTTCTATGTATAGAAAGATGGTTTACTCATCAATAAACAGTTACAAGCTATAGTCGTCCACACTACACAGCATAATAACTTGTCCGAGCGCAAACAGGATACCATGTAATTCGGTAACTAGACAAAGACAATACAGAAATTAAAAAAAAACGCCCAGACTGAGGTCATTTAAATTCATCAATCATCCTTGTGAGAATCAAACCTGAAACCTCTGCGTTAGGAGAGGTCTACGAGGCGGTACAATTCAAACCAATCCATAAACGCACATTCGTCCACTGTATGCCATAGGCCTCTCCCAATTTGGACTCTTCTGTCTGTCCTCGGTCAGCCTCGTTATCATTTAGCCGCCACCAGCAACTTCACTGAAGCACAACACTGATACAGCTGCCTTTTGTGGCAACTGGGACACATTCACACATTATGTGTGGCGCCGGATTAAGAATAGCGTCACTCCACTTCCTTCCGTGGATGTTGTAGAAGGCGACTAAGGAAATCAATTACTAGGAGACAGGCAGCAGCGTCTTCCTGAGATTCCAACCGCATACTGCGATCGCCAACCCTTCTGCCAAGCGTGGTGATTATGGCAAAACCCCTCATGGTTATGAAAACAATGAAGGAGGCCTATGTCCTGCAGTGGGCGTCAAATGGCTGATCATGAGACACATAACAAGTCGGACATTCTGATCTTCTGTTAGATCAAAGTTCCTGTCATTGTTTTTGTTTTTTTATTCCTTATTGTATGCTGTTTTATTTTAACTTGTAATTTTATTATTTTATTTGATTAGGAAAACTACAGCTTATCACTAACGCATTAAAGTTATACACATAGATCGTCATCATTACCATCATTTTGACGCCCACTGCAGGACATAGGCCTCCCTCATGGTTTTCCAAGCTTCCCGGTGTTATGCCGCCCACATCCAGCGACTCCCCGCCAGCGTAACCAGGTAATCGGTAACGCGTAATCTGGTGGGAGGCCTTCCCACGCTGCGTCGCCAGTCCGCGGTCACCAGGTCAGAACTTTTTCGCCCCAACGGACGCCAGTTCTCCGAGCTATACACAAATCGATACAGAAAGCTACCAAAAAGTTTTCACAGAGCCGTCATATTTAGCACCAGTGAAAGAAAAACAACACACAATATACCAGAGTCAGAAGCTATGTCCACAAAAAAAAAACCGAAGGAAGATGGCAATAAATAAATAAATAATAATGATAATTAGTTGTATCGGTATTGAAGCCTACACCGAGTCACAAAACTTAAAAGTTATTACTTTGCGAATGACGAAAATGCTATCAGTGAACAGATCAATGTGTTAATTTTTATTACAAAGACGTTGAAAGATCATGTAGCTCTAATGAAGTAAGAATTTTGTCTAAAATTTGTGCGAGCCGAAGGAACAAATAATGACAGTCTTTAGCGAGCCTGGGAACGTGAGGGGACGAGGGTATTAAGCTTAGCTAACAAGTCAGGACAGTCACTAAGGCTCTGGGCTATTTTCATAAGTTTTGTGTTGTCAATGCGTCGTTTTGTTACATTTTTTAGGGTTGCATACCCAAAGGGTAAGGGACCCTATTACTAAAACTCCGCTGTCCATCCGTCTGTCTGTCACCAGGCTGTATCTCATGAACTGTGATAGTTGAAATTTTCACAGATGATGTACTTCGGTTGCCGCTACAATAACAAATACTAAAAGCAGAATAAAATAAGTATTTAAAGGGGGCTCCCGTCCAGCCAACGTGATTGTTTTGCCGTGTTTTGTTTGATATTAATAACGGCAGGTAAACGCTTGAGGTATTCAAATATTGTATAGATAGTGGTACGGAACCCTTCGTGCGCGAGTCCGACTCGCACTTGGCCGGTTTTTATTCTTTCTATCTCTCTATCTCTTTCTTTGTTTCTTTCTAAATCTGAAGCAGCAGTTATTTTGATCCAAACCAAACAGCTTCCTACGTCGTAAATCTATAGCTACGTCGCAGATTCACCAAGAAGACGAACTCCCACCGCTCCAGTAGTTTTCCGACTGCAAACTTTACACAAATGAGCTCCAGGCTGCCTCTCATTAGCACGATTTGTAATGTAAATCGCAGACCACCTGCCGCCGTCCTCTCCCTTTACAATCAACTAAATAACTACAGCACTAAGCCGGCACATTGGCACAAATTAGTTTCTTCGGTAACTTAGCGTAAAGACTCTTCTGCCAATCTACCTCATTGGACTATCGGTTGAAACGCTTGATTGCTAAAACACAGGTTGTTAGTTCGATTCCCTCTGGAGGCCGACGAACTTGGTTTGGATAAATGGACTCAGTCTGAGTGTATTTCGATGTTTGTGATGTCCATGCCTGGTTGCCAAAGCACAGGGCTGTAGTTTGGGACCAGTACAACTGATTGTAGATATGATTACTTTATTAGATTCTAGGCCCAGGTCACACTCATAGCCGATAGCTGCACCTCTAGTTATCATTCAGTGTCACGAGGAGTGACCGCATGGGTTGACAAATAATGCTAATAGCCACCGCAACCGTGTGTCGCCGTGATGACACCACGAAACCTGCTTCTTGAGCTGACTAGACGAATCAGAGTTAACGAGGCATAAAAATAAAAAATAAAAACCGACTTCAAAACGCTACAGCACTAAAAAGTTATAAATAACTTAAAGAATACCTATAAATTAGAAGTATAGAAGTGCTGTAGTGTTTTCAAGTCGGTTTTTAATTTTTAACTAAACTTTTTTGTTTTCAATTTTTAAGTGGGAGAGCGGGGGGTAAAAATGAGGTCCCTTATAACCATAATTTACCGTACCTAATTCTTTGGTTTAAAAGAAGTTCTCAATTTCCATCTGCGAAAGTCTTAACCAGAACATCACCAAATAACTCTATGAAAAAACATGCATACTAAAGGATGGGGCCCCCATTAGGCCTTATTTACTGCTGTCTATTAAAGAGTTCCATATCTCCATATCTTAAAGTCTTCATCAGATCATCACCAAATTAAAATTGGACCAGTGGGACGTTATATCTATTCTAAAAAAAATATTGTCAAAATCGGTTAAGATTTGACAGAAGAATAAATAAATCAAAATACAATCAAATGTATTTCAGGTTGTAAGACTATTAAAAAAATGGCCGTGGGTTCGATTCCCACTGGAGGCCGCCATACTTGACTTGTACAAATAACCTCAGTCTGTATGTATTTCTATGTTTGTGATGTCTTTGCCTATTTACCATAGTACGGGGTGTCCTAGTTTGAGACCAGGGCAAGTAATTGTTGGAAAGTAATCATCTATTATTAATATTAATATATTTAGATTAGATTAGATTCATCAACAGCCATTTTTACGCCCTTTGCCATAGGCCTCCCTCATGGTTTCCCCTAACCATAAAGGGTTTTGCCATAATCGCCACGCTTGCCACGCGGATTAATACTCTTTATTGCACACCATACATAATAAAGATATATATTTATCTTTATAGAATAATATGAGAAACAGTAAAATAAAACTAAACACAGAAGAAAATAAAGAGTAAGGGTAAGAAATGTTTTATTTACAAAACACAACACCAGATATAACAATGTTAAACTAATAGTTCTACGTAGTTTAGTAATCCTAAGAATGCCGATGACATTTCAATTTAATTACAAAAATCCAATAAAAATGCTATTAAATGCTAAGAAGAGTAGGCGTGAATCGGTCATTAATTTGACGTGAATCAGGCCAAAAAAATTATGAAATGAACCCAATTTGCTGACTGTAAAAACGCTCCAAGTTGGACCTGGACACCCTGTATACTCAGACATATCTCATCGTCACCTTAAGCTTATCCAGCCGCGAGTAATGTAATGTAATACGCGCGCCAACCCGCCTGCCAAGCGTGGCGACTATGGCAAAACCCCTCGTGGTTATGAAAACCACGAAGGAGGCCTATGTCCTGCAGTGGGCGTCAAATTACTGATGATGATGATGATCTGGCTCTTCGCTTATATTCTAGCCCTCTTATTCATAAAGGTCCGCTAACTTAACACATACGTAGCAGCTACAGAGTGTTATTTTTCATTCTGACTTAGGTCAATAGAAGAAGACAGAGTGAGAATTAGCAATACTTTAAGTTAGCAGACTATTGAGTAAGGCCGCCAAAAATTGTATATGTGGGGAAAAATATATGTCCGTCTCGTTCGAGTACTCACAATTTCTTATGTCATTTTAATTTATGATAAATTGTAACCAATAGTGGTTTGCAATATCATGTTTATTAAAATAAATACTTTAGATATGACATTCGTTGCTTATAACGAGTCATATTATTATTTTTTAAAAGAGTTTATATTAGTCTCCATACAAAAATCGTGTGTCCCACTAACACCTCTCCTACTTAAGAGTCATTTAAAAATATTCAACTCTTTTGGTACCTGGTAAATTGTGGTATTTCTAAATTATTCTATGAATTTCCTATATATTACGATAAATTAATTTGTATTAAGTAATGTAAAAACCGATAATAAACTAATTAGAAAACATGTCTCACTTTTGTTTCCCGAATGATACCTCCCGTAAGTTACCATGAATAACAACTAAAACAACCGTTTTCCTGGTCCGTAAAATATTATTTTTGTTATGGCAACACCACGTCCAAGTTAGCAAACCTAAGAAAAAAAAATCGCCATTTCGTTTTCTGTGAAAGTGATATCCAAGGTGGTCGGCACTTTTGTCTCGCAAGTTTTAAATGTATTTAATCGAAAGTATCCACGGTAAGAATACAAGTTTTTTATATTATTTAAAAGTTTATGTGTAGATTTGCTATTTCTTTTACTAATTGAACTATAGGGCTTTCTACTACTTCAAAACAGATACGATTAGATATTTTTTAGGTTATGTCCACGAGTATTGATTCCCGAATGATACCGTGTGTTACTATATGTGTTACGTAACATTCGTGACCGATTATAAAGATTAGTACACACTTTCAAATCGAAAATTATTAAAAGTACTACCGTTATTTTTGTGATAAATAATTGCAGCTTTTTCACTCACCGAATAGCCTTAAATCAGTTTTTATAATTATTAGGGAAATAATCCAATTTTGAGACAGCTTGAGTTAGGTATGAGTTTTTGTACAAGTACGTGGCGTGTAATCTAATTACATCAAAATGACATGTTATTTTTAATGACACATTTACTTATCTACTTATTTTTTTTAGATGGCACTAACGGCGGCGGAAAAACAAAAACGTTATAGGGAGCGAATGCGAGCTAACAACCCAGAAAAGTTTCAAAAAGCTAAACGTAAAAATTCTGCATAAAGAAAGAAAAAAAATCAGCGAATGTACGGAGTACGAAAAAGAAAAGCAACGGAAACAATGGCGAGATAGAAAAAATATTATAAATATTAAATATTATATTGTATGGCACTTCTTAATTATTATTTCGTTATATTGTTTTAAATGTTATAGTTTTGAATTTTGATCTGAAAATATTTTATTTTGATATTAACGCATTACTTGTTATTTCTAGCCTGACCTTTTTTCCTAATATGTACACCGCTTTATAAAGTTCACATGTGTTACCTTCGTTCACGAATGTTACCGCGTGTTACATGTTCAACAAAATTCATAGAACAAATAATAACTACTTACACTAAACAATTATACATGCTTGATTTAATAACTACATATTGACAATTAAGAACATAATGTGAATTATAATAAATAGAATATTGCATTTTATTGATCTAACATTAAAGTGGATATTATAAAAAAAAATATTGTTAAAATGTTTGGCTCAGATACTTTTTGATAAAACTAGGTAAAAAAGCCAATTCGCAGTGGGCACGCGTGGTGATCTCTCTCGGAGAGAAGGCATATGCCCTATCGTGAGTGGCCGTATTATATGCATTACCGACAAAATCATGCTTTTTTCTAAACAATTTTTTCTTAAGCAAATTGGTAGGGCTTATCAAAACATTAATTTCATCGGGTCTTAACTCGATAACGGTGGCGGAAGTTGCCCCATAGTCACCTCCCTCAGTCATGAGGACACAACCAGAAAGATGAAGAAGAAATCCAATAACTCACTGCCTCTGCCAAGTGTCTTCAGTCCTTGGGTACCTTCTTCTTCTCCCCGTATTGATTTAAAACGAAAAAGTACCTTCAATCTTCGTGTACCTACGTAATCCTTATTTTTAAGCGAAAACAAATAAGAGCGAAGAAAAATAACACGAAATGCATCAATCAAAGTTAACTTTCGTGACGCCAGCGGCCAGCCAAACTACCGTCTGTGCCAGGTTAAGTTTCCCTGCCTGTAAACAAATCATCGATAAGCCGTTTTACATACATCGTAATAGGCCTAGTCTACTGAACGCATCGTTGTTTTGATTTGATTCCAGGGCTATCTTACAGTCCACTAAACTATAGCATTGCAATGTCATTCAAATTGTATAAACCGTGAAAATTATTCTTGCTGACCAGTGCAACTTAACACGGTGCGTAGCTAGCTAATTCAATTCTTGCTTAAAAAAAAACGGCCAAGTGCATGTCGGGCTACCCGCAGTGTAATGTTCCGTAGCAAGAGGGGGTTTTATCTGCTTTACAGAACTAACAACTTCATCAACGTAATTTTCAATGGATTTTGTACGATGTTTTCCTTTTATAAGTTAGTCGCCTATTCCTCATTAACTTGTAAGGCCTACTTAGTCGTGATAGTTTTCCTTTTAAGTTCATTATATGTGCGACTACCCTGATTTTTTTCACGTTTCTGCAATCAACCGTTTAGCCAGGAGACGGGGGACGCCTTACTCGGACAATAAATTGCGCTTTAAAGCTCAATAATTTGCAAACGGAACCCTAAATCAAACAGTTATCTTACTACACCCACAATATTTTTAAACGACCAATCTAACGATACTTCTATGGAGTGTACACTATGGAGTAGGTGAGAAAAAAAAAATTGCATCCCTAATTTCGGTGTACCCTACAACTTTTTTTTTTGTTATGATTTTATTCTACCGTTTTCACGGCATTAATGTGTGTCTCTACGCCAAATTTCAATTTTTTCTTACTAGGGTTCCTTGTCGAATACGGAATCCTAAAAACACACGTGCCTATATCGTAAATTGACGTATTAATTTCAAAGATTTTATAAGGTTGTAGGCAATGACAATGGTTTCGGGTTCTTTTATCTTGCCCTTCACGATACAAAAAAATATGTTGATGATGGGAAATAGGTTGGTCAGGCCTGTGGTCAGTGGCGAACCCTGTTTTCTGAATACCCCTCCGGGATACAGACTTGAGTTACACTAAGCAAATGATAGTTATTTAAGATACACGTGCGGAAAGTAAGGTTTTATACGAATTTTCATTGGCACGCATTCGGATAAAAACCTTTTACGCTCAAGTATCTTACAAAATTTTTCAATGCATTTTGCGAGGAAATACAACAAAAAAATAAGTATAATAAAGAAAATTTATTATAAATACCAAATTAATTGTTGAAATTCAAAGTAATTTCTTTTTGGACAGCAAAACCTCCTTGCGTCTTTGTAATTTTTTAAATTTTATGACTTGCACCATGCACCACAGAGTCAAAAACTTTAAAATGTACTTTATTTCACGCGTGAAATAAAGGATTTCAGTACTGTTTTATTTCACGCGTGAAATAAAGAGTCGGTTTTCGCTTAATTTTGTTACACAAAAAAAAAAAGAACTTTACGAGATGTTGTATGTTCAAAAGATTTGTTAACAAACAGTCAACATTCATTTGGTACAGAGTACACTATCGCTTCGGTTCCGCGTGTGACTAATTAGTAGGTAATTATTTATGACCCATTGACGGCTAACCTCGGAAGCCTCACAACCACGTGCAGGTTTAAAGTGAACCTTAACGCCCTTGGAATAGGATCTCGGTTACTCGGTAGTAGGCTCGGCAATAAATATTGAACGTTTTTGATTGGTGTTGTGTTGACTTCTGCTGCAAGGTTGGTTCAATGGATAATGAATAAATATGATATTCACTACGCAGAAGGCAGAATTAGGTACATATAAATTATACCATCGACTGCCTCGTTGGTCTAGCGGTATCTCATCTGATTACCATGCTGGGGGTCATGGGTGTCAACAAATTGGCTCAGTCTGGGTGTATTTCCATGTTTGTGATATCCTTGCCTGGTTACCAGAGCACAGGGTATCCCAGTTTGGGACCAGGACAAGTGATTGTGTTGTGTGGAAGTGTTATTAATTAGTTAATTACACAAGTTTTCAGTTCTCTAATGGAGACCACATATCGGCAAGCGCAGCGTAGGACGACCAGCCACAAGATGGACAGATGACCTCATCCAAGTGGCAGGAAGGCGCTGGATGCAGGCCGCTTCCAACCGGTCTTTTTGGAAATCCATGGAGGAGGCCTATGTCCAGCAGTGGACTTCTTGTGGCTGAATGATGATGATGGTGTTTTCAGTGCCCGAAAGTGCGATTCACATGGCGCTAATCCGTCGTTTTACCAATTTCGCCAGCCTATTAACTCGTAGATTAACCATTTTACCCCCGCGGGGGTGATTGTATAATATTTTCAGGGCGATGGGTCCTACAAATCACTATTAACATGACTGAGAGATTGTACAGATTTCAAATTGGATTTAAAAATAAAGATATGACTTTATTTCCTCGCTAGTGTTACTCTATGGATCCCCCACACCTTAATAATATAAACTTAAATAAATAAATAATTGACGACTAACATGAATTGCGCATTTTAAAGGTAACTCTATAAATTGCAACGATATCCTGAACTTGAACCTGTAACAAAAAAAAAACGTTATACTTACTGTGTATTATGTCAAATCCAGATTTTGAATAAAATTCAAATTCCTTCAATATCCTTTTAAAAATGTACTCGTAAACTATTAACAGAATGTATTGACCTCCGTTGATATGCCGCATGGGTCATGGACCTCAAACTAGTCTCAAATAATTAAGGCAGAATCGAGTATTTAACATTTACATAACTTTATTTATAGGTTAGGTCTGTGAACGTAACGGTGCTGTTCTTTTTACGTTTTTTTTTTTCTTAAATTAATGGGGAACTTGCACAAAAAAACTTTTTTAATATAATAGAAGAGCCCATGTGAAAAGATAACTAAACATGCTATTTTTTTCTTACGTCTAATACATTTCATGATATAGTCCGTCGAAATTAAACGTGACTAGAACGTGGTACAAACACGCGCAATAAAAAACGGGCTCAAACTATGACGTCACACCTTGCACGTAACGCCTAAACACTAGATTATATTTAGTGTTTATCAATATATGAGATATCTCGTAAATAATGTTTTTATACACCTACACCCTTATTAAAAATGTAGAATTTAATGAACAAACTAAATCTAATAAGTTTCTTATTATTACAGTAACTTGATTTTATGCATTTTTGGTAACCTGAAAACCTCGAAAAATAATTTTCGGGCTTTATTTAAAAAAAAAAAACAGTGTTTCTGTGTTCTCTATGGTATAAAAGCAATGGCATTTCTATTTAAGTTTGACGGAAGTTTCTCATTGTATTTATCATTGACGTTCTGGCTGCAAGACCCACTTTTCGATGATACTTTATACTTTATTGCACACATAAAATTACATGAATAAAACAAAACATTTACAGAATTTAAAAGTGTACATGGCGAGCTTATTAGATTAGAGAGATAGATAAATAGTAGTTTATGCAACTGTCATATAATGAAGGGTATTAAAACACGAGTGTGAGTTTATGAAACGAGCGCAGCGAGTTTCATAATAGTAACGAGTGTTTTAATACCCGTGTTATATGCAGTTGCATACACTACTTTATCTTCACTAATGCAATTAAAAATTAAATTCACGCGTACGTGTATAATCACAATGATTTTGCCGCCATTAAAATTTAACCAATGAGAGCGCAGCTGCGCGCTTCAATAAAACGCGACCAACCTGATTGGCCCTGCAATCAAGTTGGTCGCGTTTTATTGATGTTATAATGAGATTTTACGATATCGATGTGAATATTATACCATCTAGTGAAATTGCTTAAATTGAGTGTTTTGTTGTCTGCGCTATAACAGTAGTAATTATAAGTCAAGTATTGAAAACATAAGTAGAATGTTACAACATTAGTGTAGATAAATATTATTTATTGTACACCAGGAACTGCATATGAGGTAATAATGAAGTAAAGCGCAATTGGCGACCTTATTACTAAGAGTTACTTCTTCCAGACAACCATTCCATCCAACTATATTATACAACTGCCAGGTTCGACAGTAAGCTCTACCTAACAAAAAGGTTTTTCCATGAGCACTTTCATTATTGTAATAAGGAAACGAATCAACGCAAAACCAAATTAACACAAAAACATCGCCTTCGCGAGAGAAATGCAAGGCATTTATATTCCCAACGTTTTAAATCACTTAATCTGCGATGCGCTGGCTTGGATTAATATCCGCACTGGGCACCACTTCGCGCGAAGAAAAAACAACACAAAAAAGAAGAAGTCATCCCGCATTCAAATTACGAACGAAAACCGGAAGGCAAAACCGATTATATCCGACAAGGCTTTTCACAGATTACATGCGTTTATTGAATCCCGCGTGAGAATGCAAAGCGAATTTGAATTCAATGAGTATTCTTTTAAAGATCGGAATTCCTGGACAATGGGTAGACACACAGATGCGTCGTGATTTCCGCGTTGGTACCTATTTGGCGCTGGTTTTTTAACCGACTGCGAAAGCAAACGAGGGTTATGTTTTTCACGTATACATACACAAGACGAATGAAGTGTCAAATGAAAGGGTTGCTGTGCTGACACCGTGAGTGTCACCGTCAGTGGCAATAATGACGTCACGAAATCAAAAGGTTCGCTGTCATACTGTCATAAAAAGCCTATTAAATAAAAACTTATTATAAAAGACAAGACCCAACCGCTACAAAATCTTAATCAGCCAACGTACCTACAATAAATCTTATGGGTTCAATATGCATATTCGTTTGTTTAAAAGCCATTTTTGTACGTTTGCTCATTGTACAGACAATGTACATTGTAGACGGTACATTGTCATTACAGTTCACATTTATAATTTTAAGAGTGTGTATGGATACTGCAAGATTTACGGTATGATAAAACACTCCTCAGAGGCACTTTAAATAGGCTGTGGTAAAGGGATAATCTGTGGTTAAGGGTTAGATTAAATAAACTGCCTCTGAGGAGTGTTTTAGAGTAATCGTGTTTTTTATAAAAAAGACCGCTAACGTTTAACATAACAAAACATTAAATGTTAAGCTGTTGAAAATTCAATAATTTTTTTGACAGTCGGGTTTTTATAATGTTTTATTTTTTTTTTTCTAACCTAAGTGCATGCTCTTAAATGGGATTTTTTGCTACAAGAATACTTCTTGGTTGGTCTCCCATTGGCCCGATATAGTATGAAACTGAAAGATCACCAGAATGTAATGGTACACACTTAATAACACAAGATGATTTAAGATCGTGTCCACACAATGCACGGCTAACGATGTCGTGGGTGATTATGAAGCTGAAAGTAATTGAATTTATTCTCTGTGATACTTCGCACGTCGTATTTAATAAGTTAATGACGCTAGCTATAAAAAAAATATAACCCGATTCATCGAGGTCAACTTGAAAACTAGAATGTTATTTTAAAAATCGCATAAATTATTTATTTCATTTATAAATTCAAGAAATAGTAATTTTAATTCTATTTAATTTAAAATTTTATTGGCCATTTAGTTATTAAACTCATCTTATTATTGTAAGATGAACTAATCTTATTATCAAATATACACAAAAAATTTCATATGAATCGGCGAAGCCGTTTCAGAGGAGTTCGATAACAAACACTGTGACACAAGATTTTTATATATTAGAAGATTTTGATAAAAACCCTCCTCGTGACCGTTACCATAGCACAGAGTTTTCAAGATTGGCAGCAGTCCAATATGTCCTTATATTCCATTATAGCCTCTGTTGTGCCGTGTGGTGCCGGATTAAGTATAGCGTCACTCCATTTCATTCCGCGAATGTCGTAGAAGCCAGAAATAAATTACCAGGAGACCGGCAGCAGCGTCTTCCTGAGATTCCAACCGCACACTGCGATCGCCAACCCGCCTGCCAAGCGTGGCGATTATGGCAAAACCCCTCATGGTTAGGGAAAACCATGAGGGAGGCCTAAGACCTGCAGTGGGCGTAAAATGGCTGATGATGAGAGTCGCTGTTAGAAGGATTTTAAATAGACAAGTATATCTATCTGTGCTATCTCTTTTAAACTAAATTTTTTAAATAAAAAATAAAAACTGAAAACATAAAAAATCGTTTAAATTATTTCTGTGTTTTTAGTGCTTATGGTCCTGTGGTGTTTTGAAGTCGGTTCTTATTTTTTATTTAAAAAAAGATATTTCTTGATTTTTTGTGTTTTCACTATGACTCCTCCAAATTGTGTTTTCCTGGAGCAAATGCACGAATCACTGTAAAAAAACACCCAAATCGTTTCAGTGCGCCTTTAAAATTTCAAGAGTTCCCTCGATTTCCCCAGGATCCCATCATCTGATTCTGACTTGTTGACCATTGAACCACCTGTGAAGTGTACCCTTTCAAACAAAAAAAGAATTTTCCAAATCGGTCCAGGCGTCTTCGAGTAATCGGGGAACACACATAAAAAATAAAAAAAAGATTGCGACGAATTAAGAGCCTCCTCCATTTTCTGAAGTCGGTTAAAAATGTTAATGTCAATCTCTTGTTCACACCTAAACATGTATCGCTCGTCACTTTTTACCGCTACCCGACTTTTCCTTCTTCCATCGGTCGCTAAGGACTGAAAAAACCGCAGTCGTCCATGAGAAACTTTATTACACGCCCAAGACCATCTTCAACTCACGCAGTTATGCATACTCCACCGTGGTCACGTTTCATAAGGCTACAAAATAGTTTGTTATGAGAAGCCGCGGCTTGATTGGCTCCGCACCTATTGACTTGTCTTTCCTGTGGGCTAGGCCGACTAAGCTGTCAGGTTGGTATAGGTTCTGGGCAAGCCTACTCAATCTAAAATACAATGTCCCAGGCACTGCAGCGTCCGGGTGGTCCCATCACCCATCTAGTGTGAGTGAAGGTGTCACTGGACGCTGTATAAATCATTTCATTACGTAGATGCAGACCTAAGCTTTGTGACAATTCGATCCACGTTGTTTAGACGATTAGTACAATATTAGTCTTCCTACTTGTTAAGTCGTGGGATTAATCGGCTATACAAAGTACATCAAATTCTCTAGATCTAGATTTTGAAATGGAGTTTAACTTGTAACATTCATTAAGTCGCAGTTTCGGTGTTACCTTAGTGATTGTGTTTTGTACGCGAGTGTGGATCTATAACATTGGATCGTATACGCTCTTGGTCGTTGAAACTCAATAGGCAGTAGTACCAACATAATGACTATTAATTGGTGATTAGCCCTCCCGAGGCGCATGCGCGGCCTTGGCGCGGCGAGCGGCATACTAACGATCTCGCTGCTAGAGGCGCGTGCGCAGCCTGCGGGGTGACCATGCGCCATAGTTTTTTGAAGACAATCGGTAGTAAATAATAGAGTTAAGAGTAAGAATAATAAGTAGAGATGCCCCATAGTATAATTCCATAGCCTATGTACCCATTATACGCTATTCTCGCTGCCTCAATAGAGACTAGCTGGCTTACTTTTCTTAATGCGTACACAAATTTACTTTTTTTAGTAGGTGCTTACACTGCTTACGTGTTCTTTCCAGTTACAGTTAAAATCTGGAATGCCCTCGCTCGCACGTTCTAACATTTTTAGTGATTGTAAACATCATCGTGCAGTCGACCTATCTTTACATATGTGAACGCAGTTGTGTTAAGGGCGACCTTTCAACTGAAATGTAAAGATCTATGCTCTGCATTGTATCGTTCCACTTCAGACTTCTTCCTTTGCTCTGAAGGTGAATAGTTAAGAGAGAACTTCATAAAAGAATTCTTTGTTTCGAAAAATTATTGCCATCCTACAATGCAAACGCAATTGCATGTCGCATAAAAGTAACAACAATCAGATGGGCATGCACATAGTTGGTGGCCTGCGCAACGCCATAAGAGAATAAGGGTCAATATTCCGTGTCACCATAACCTTTGTTGACAGATGTTACCAGTAATACTGAAGGTTATCGTGATGCGTTTTAGTGCGTTGTAAACCTTGTAGAAAATCCACTAAGGTATTTTAAATCTATGCAATTGTATAAGGTCTAACAAAATAATGAATAATGATAAGTATCTCATTTATAAATGTCACGGTTTTTTTTTTATTTTAAGGGTTCCGTAACACAAGAGGAAAAAACGGAACCCTTACCCCCCACCCCCTCTCCCGGCTAAACGCATGTTTGAAGAAACGTAAACAGGAAAACTAGAAGGTGACCAACTTATAAAAGAAAAACTTCGCACAAATTCCATTGAAAATAATTTTGATGGATTTGTTACTTTACAGAAGCAGTTTGTTGCTTTACAGAAGCAGGTAAAAAACATTCTTCTACGGAACCCTACACTGCGCGTGGCCCGCACGCACTTGCCCGGTTTCTTAACTATAATGAATTTATTCGTCAAAGAGACACAGTACCTGTCCGTAAATTATATAAACCTATCGTTTTCTTTCATCACATAAGATTTTTGGAGAAGTGGTGGGGGGGGAGATAACAAGATTGTAAAGGTTAGGAACCACTGCCATTCCCCTTTGCAGGGCTGAAACGACTGTATTCAACCCTGGTACACATAAAGGCACTGAGCAGCGCGATAGCAGCTCTTATCACCAGTGGCATAAAGCGTCAGTCGAACAACAAATCTCAACTGGTGTGTCTGACTCCACCAAAAACGAACATCTAATTTGTTTCTCTGACTGACTGAGTGCTCTTTATAAATGGAAAAGACAATAACGTTTATTGTTCCGTCTTTACAAAGGTTTTTGACGTGGAAATGTTTGAGCAAAAGTTCACTGCACACCGACTACTTTTAACAACCGCACATCTCTCCGGACAGCGATGGTAGCCTATTGGTAAAAACCGACTCGTACCTTTGTTATAAATAGAACTTAGGACTGTTTTCGAACAAAATGTAAAGGTACTGCACACTCAACTGTTCTTATTCTGGACTAATATATCTTCATACCTACAACACAGTGCCATGACATACTGACTAATAGACAATGTACAGCCTAAGGAGATGGAGCCTTGAAATTTAGAGAAAATATACATTGACTACTGTGGGGGTGCACCCCGAGGTGTGATTTTTCAAAACTTTATCTATAAAGGCATGAAAAGGGATGATCATGTTTTCAAACGAATAGTTACCTATTTTATTTGATGAGTGATTTAGCTGTACCTACTTGAGCTCTGGAGATGAGACAAATTGCAGACAGATAATCGCACGACGTTTTCTTGAAGACCCAAGCCTATAATTAAATAATCTAATCATCGATTTAATCAACAAAGAGTCGCGCGACCGTCGCTATGCTCAATATCGCCTGTGTGTGACTGCACGCCTTTCTTAATAATCCTAAAGGACTCTCCACTAAACCTTGAAACATTGCTACATCTTTACTTAATATTATAAACGCGAAAGTTTGTATTTATGGATGGATGTTTGTTACTCTTTGACGCAAAAACGGCTGAACGGAGTAGCCTAGTGGATGCATTGGTTTTATCACATGTATCAGTTTAGAGCTTCTTACGATGCAATCAAATGCCCGCATTTACGGAATATATCAAATGAAACCGATTAGTAGGTTGAAGTGGCAGTGGGTGGGGCACATAGCACGCAGAACTGATGGCCGATGGGGCCGAAAAGTTCTCGAATGGAGACCACATATCGGCAAGCGCAGCGTAGGACGAAAGATGACCTCATCCAAGTGGCAGGAAGGCGCTAAATGCAGGCCGCTTCCAACCGGTCTTTTTGGAAATCCATGGAGGAGGCCTATGTCCAGCAGTGGACTGCTTGTGGCTGAATGATGATGATGATGATCAAATGAAACAATTCGCCAAAGAACTAAGGTGAATGACATAGCCTGTGGATTAGCAAGTTGAAGTGGCAGTGCGGTGGTCACATCTGCCGAAGAACCGACAGTCAATGGGTACAAAGGGAGACCATGGACTGGCAAACGCAGCGTAGGTGACCCACCAGCTCGCTGGACCGAGGTTGGATGAGGATGGCTACAAAAGTAGTGGCTTCCCTGGGGGCAGACCTACGGCCAGCAGAAGACAAGTACGGGCTGATTTATGGATTGATTGATGAAAATGGCCTGAAGTTTGCACTTGCGGTACGATTTTTTCGTTTCACGCATCCGCACCGCACAAAGTTGCACGTCATATGAATTTATACTACGGAGTTTATTTGCTGCCTTCTTTACCCCTACAGACTCAAACCGAAGGCAACTCGCATTACAATCAACAATTTTGTTAATGTTAAAATCTTCTTCTCCTTTAAGTGCCGTGTCCTAACAGAGGTTGGCAACCAATTCGGCTATCTTGCTTTTCGAGTCTGCCAATACAAACAGGGAACCGGTACTCTGTTGAAACCTCTGTCGTAAGTTGTGTAGCCATGATATCTGGCTCACAGCTCTCCTTCTTCCTGAATTCTTGCCTTGTATAATAAGTTGAAGGAGACTGTACTTGGTGTTACGCATCGTATGTCCGAAATACTCTAGCTTCCGTTTCTTGATGGTGGTAAGTACCTCTGTCTTCTTCTGCTTCATTCTATGCAGAATGGTAGTGTTGTTGTTGGATGTTGAAATCTTTCATGCATATCTTCAATTTCTCATACGCTCGAATTATGTTGACAATTAAGTGCAAGTCAAAAATAACAACCTAGTAAACTTAGATGACACATACAACCGTTTTAGGTGGTAAACGATAGTATATGACAATAAACCTATTTATACTTTAGAACGCATCGGCATATTTTTTGTAAACGCACTCAAATGGGGACAGGTTTCAAAGGCAAAATCAGTGCAAAATCCATCGGAAAAGGATTCCGTTGCACACTCCATTATTTTTCTATTTGGCGGGCACTGAAAGCGTCATAAACCCCTTTGCGCAAAATCTCCTCTCAGCCAGACATTTTTATTGTTTTCACAGACTATTGTCTGATCTTTCATTTGTTAGTATCCTATTCGAGGACTCCTTTCTTTTGTTTCCTCGTCCTTTTAATGTCGCCGTCTCTCGCTTTGGCCGGTTTTTGTTCACCCGACACGCGACGCTGCCAATCGGAATTTTAAATTTCGAATGCAGACGATCCATTACGGCCAGCGTGAACTGTAATAACAAATAACAGAAGAATACAACAGCTTAGCTTCGACCAAAAAGAAAATAGGGAATAGGGGGTGTAGGGATATGCCTACTAATACATATTAGCAAAAAGCAAGATACCCAAAAACCCGGCTTGCGTGCATGAAACGACTAATGAATATTGATGAATTTCTATTCATGAAAGGGGTCTGTCAGGATCGTGGCAAGTTGTAAACTCTGGTCTCTACCTGCCCCTCCGGGATACAGGCGTGAGTGTATGTAACGTAAAACAGCTCAAAAGACCTGCTGTCGACAAAAGAAATGGCTGAGCTTGGTGGCTCGTATCAATTCATGATCTCCTGGTAACAAGAAGAGCATGAGAGACATGTCGGATTGCAGAACCGCCCATTTTACCAATTCCAAACACCTCATGAAATCCTAGTTGGGGAAAAGCAATCTCTCTGATTTTAGAACGTTCATCGAGTTTGTAACAACGTTGCCTTGCTTCGTTTTTGTTTCGGAACGAATGGTGACCAAGAACGTATGGTGACCGAAAGGATTCGCGAACGTTACGTAATTTTCACCGTTTGTACCAGGCGCACATGGAAAAGGAATGATTAAACTCGGGACAAGCCCGATTGTGCGGTTAAACCCAGACTTATTTCCACGTAGAGAAGATGCAAAGGGTATGCGAGCAAGCAGGGATCCTACACGCATAAGAGTCAGGGAAGCAAAAACTGCGTTAATGACCAAAAGCATTTTATGTATGGGCCCAAAAATATATAATAAGTTGCCTGCTAGCCTAAGAGAACATGATGACATGATATTTAAAAAGCAATTGAAGTTCAAGTTGTACGAAAAATGCTATTACAATTTAAATGACTATTTTAATGATTCTTTTTAGATTCTTCTGCTTAAATTATTAATTAATTATTTGTTATTGACATACAATTATTCTTAGACTAATTTTATTTGTTATTTTTTAAATCTATATTGTTTGACATGTATAATATAATAATTATTGACGATATATATAGATAGAGAAATTTAAAATTATGTTTAAATATTTGTACGCCTCAGTGGCAAAACATGCTGGAACAAATTATATTTTTGAACATCCTATGTATACGTATGTTTTACAAATAAACGAATCTTATCTTATCTTATCTTATCTTATTGTATTTTATTTACTAACTAATATCGATAAGCTTCCTACTAAGATTAATGGTGTGATCCGAGTGGAAGAAATATAATTAAAAATGTAGTCCACTCGGATCGTGTGATCCGAGTGGACTATATTTTGGTTGGTTTGATGTGATCCGTTGCGACTGTGATCCGTTTCTGTTATTTAAGTATATCTTAGACCATGCGTTTGTTAGGATTCTTACAGGGTTTTCTGGATAGGAATCCACTTAAATTACTACCATCAACTTGAATACATACCTATGCACAATCTAAGTTTGTATTCATACTTCTTCTGTTTCTGAACTAAACTTATCTACCTAGTTACAAAAGTCTATTTTTACTCTTTTATATTTTTGAACAGACACTCCAAATAGTTTTGCTGTTGCCACTCACAGTGAAAAACGAACTCTTTGCGAATGTGACTGGCTGATTTGCGAAAAAGGAAATACATTTTTTCTTTTTCGATTTGCCAGTGGCGCGAGTAGCATCCTAGATTCCAGCCAGCTAGCGTGTAGAGTTAAATGACATTCGAAACTTTGTGTGCATATTTCAACATAAAAACGCCATCTGAATTCCACATAAAATTAGGTCACATTTTTATTCTTTTCACCCTCTCGCAACAAAATATACGTTAGAGATGAAAATGTATTCACTCATTTTGTAACCCAAACACTCTGTCTGAATAATTTATATTAGACATTTTACTAAAATTTGTAGTGAAACTCTAGCAGACTAGAGTCATATCTCTGGAACAGGATAAATTGGCAACACCAAAAAAGTTTATTAGCTAGATGTTCCAACATAACTGTTCAATTGAGAAGGCCACGCCACGACTCGTAGAAGATTTTAGCATACATGTGACACTTAGTTATTTTTAATGACTCGAGCAGCTCATACATAGTCATAGAGCAGATGCAACGTTGCCAAAACGACGGGAATTAAGGTAAATAGATTTTACCTAATAGTTTGGCACGTACCTCTTTAATGGCATTTTCCCCTAGTGTCCATTGCATTGATGTATTAGCAAAGGGCAAGATATATAAAAGTTCCCGAAACCGGCGTTCGTGCATAAAACGACCAATGAATGTTGAGGAAGCAAAACTGATCTGACAAGATCGTAGCAAGTCTCCTCCTACTCCTACCCTCTCCTCGCCTCCTCCTCTGGGATATAGGCGTGAATTTATGTATGCATGTATCTATGTCCATTACATAGTTGCAAGCACAGTCGTTTGCAATGTGTCTTATACGTTAGTGATACCTATATAGGTATCACTAACTTATATAATATGCTATTTCCATGTGGCGCCGGATTAAAAATAGCGTCACTCCATTTCCTTCCGTGGATGTCGTCGAAGGCGGCTAAAGAAATCCATTACCAGGAGACGGGCAGCAGCGTCTTCCTGAGATTCCAACCGCATACTGCGATCGCCAACCCGCCTGCCAAGCGTGGCGATTATGGCTAAACCCCTCATGCTTATGAAAACCAAGAAGGAGGCCTATGTCCGGCAGTGGGCGTCAAATGGCTGATGATGATGATGATGAATATGCTATGATATTTAAATGAAGGATATCGTAACATAAACATTATGTTATCTTCATGGTGTGTAAAGCGTTTTACATGATCCTGAATATCCTAAGGGGCTGCCTGCTTCGGCGCATAATATTTCGTAGTACAAATATCGTATATTTAGACTTTGGCCTTTGCATCTACGTAATGAGATGATTTATACAGCGTCGAGTGGCACCTTCACTCACAATAAATGGGTGAAGGGACAACTCCGACGCTGCAGTGCCTGGGACATTGTTTTTTTAGGTGGAGTAGGCTTGCCCAGCACCATACCATCCCGACAGCTTAGTCGACCTAGCCCACAGGAAAGAAAAATCAATACGTGCAGTGCCAGCCAAGGCGCGGGTTTCCTCACGATGTTTTCCTGCATGATATAATATCATATATCATGCAGGGAAATATCGTGAGGAAACCCGCGGCTTGGTTGGCTATAGCCTATACTTTTATACCATATCTATAAAAACTCGTACGGACAGCGCCACGACAGTCATTTTTCCACGGATTAAAGTCGGTTTAACACCGCGGACTGGCGCGTAATAAGGCGCCTGTCCACAACTATCGCGAACTGCAATGGCAGTTTAAAAACTACGCTGAAACTGCACTTAAACAGCGATATGATAATCGAGGTTGTTAGTTCGGAACAGTTTGGAACAGTTTCGGCACAATTTGCGGTCGCCGGCGGCGGACTGCTGAATGAAATAGAGCTTTTCAGAAGTGCCAAAACTATCTATTGTTCCCAGTTTTATTTGGCGGTCTGTTCCAATTTTTGACGCGTGGACAGAAGGTCGCGAATATTCTGCAGCGAGTAATAACGCAGACTAGATAATTCGTCCCACTGTGGGCTAAGGTATTTTTTTTTTCAGAGAGCTTTAGTGTGGGGTGTCCACCGCGGATTGCTGGGCTATGTGAACACTTCAGGCACTCAGGTTTCTTCAAGATATTTTCCTTTACGTTTGGCGAGTGGTATTGCTACTACAAATTCACAAACGTTCGTAACTAAAACAACAAAGACGGGTTCATGCCGGGGTTCGAACTCACTACCTCTCGAATGTGAGACAAGTGTTCTACGGACCGCGCTATCACCGCTTCAGTAGTAATCCTACCGAACAACTGTTAATATTTTGGCATATCATAAGCAGCCCATACGACCCACTGTAGGGCAAAGTTAAGGGGTACATAAAAATATATCAATATAGACAATACAATACAAATAAACTTTATTTCTAAATCCATGAATTAGGTACAATAGAGGTGGTACATCATCAGCCATATGACGCGCACTGCAGGACATAGGCCTCTCTCGTGGTTTTCATGCCATAATCGCCACGCTTGGCAGGCGGGTTGGCGATCACAGTATGCGGTTGGAATCTCAGGAAGACGCTGCTGCCCGTCTCCTGGTGATTGATTTCCTTAGTCGCCTTCTATGACGTCCACTGAAGGTAAAGGAGTGACGCTATTCTTAATCCGGCGCCACACGCAGCGGAGAGGTGGTACAATAAGGCACAATGGAATGAAATATTGGTTGCCATCATAATATTGATACTAGGAATAAACATAAATTGTCATTTCCACGTTTTGGACTTGCAAAAGTCCTTTATGTATACGGTTTTACAACAAGATTCCTCAAGATATTGGTATAAGTGTTACCACCGACGAGGATTAAAAAATTTGTTGAGCATACTCTGTGCAAAAAAGCCTGTTATAACATTAAGGATTTTTGGGAGAGAAAGATGTCTGGTATTCAAATAATGTTAACGGGGACGATTGTATCTAGTGTAGTGTAACGTTAAGTTGAAAACTCTGGTAATTAAGCAAACCTGTTTTGAAAAGAAGAAATGTGGAGTTTCTTTATTAGCTTCTTTTTTGCATAATCTAAATCTTTTAATTGTAAAACTAACATCATTGACGTTCATTAATTAAATATTTTGTTTTTATAGTTAATAAAACTATTGACTTTGACTTTTACTTTAATAGTGTTCATCTCTGAGACTACTCTTGACCGCGACGTCAAGTTGCTATTTTGAAACGTGCTTTAGTTCTATACCCGTGATCATGGTAACTGCAATGTTATCGAAACATCGGGAATTCCTTGCCTTTAATTAAGTTCACCTAATAAACAATCTCGATCCGTTAAGTGTATAACTATGCATGAGCATCGTAACTGACTAAAATATCGCAAAAAATATTCAGATATTCTCCGCATGAAACAGCTCGTAATTTTTTCACGACTGCACAATAATAATTACTCCCATAATTAGAATTTTTCTATTGATATTGATGTGTAGATGATTAGAATCCTTACTAATATTATAAACGCGAAAGTTTTATGTACCTAAGGATGGATGTTTCTTTGTTACTCTTTCACGCAAAAACGGCTGAACGGATCCGGATGATATTTTGCACAGAGATAAATTATAGTCTGGATTATCACATAGGCTATGTTTTATCCCGGAAAAATACACATCAAAATTACCACGCGAACGAAGTCGCGGGCAACAACTAGTAATAGAATAAAGTCCTACCACACCTCTCTGGAACACCCTGAGCGCTTAAAAAAAACAAGCGTAGTCATGAAGCCCATACTCCCTCTCTCTGAGAGAAGGCCCATGCCTTGCACTGAGTACTTCATCATCATCATCATCATCATCAGCCATTTGACGCCCACTGCAGGACATACGCCTCCATCATGGTTTTTAACCATCAAGGGTTTGGCCATAATCACCACGCTTGGCAGGCGGGTTGGCGATCGCAGTATGCGGTTGGAATCTCAGGAAGACGCTGCTGCTCGTCTCCTGGTAATTTATTTCCTTAGTTGCCTTCTACGATATCCACGGAAGGAAATGGAGTGACGCTATTCTTAATCCGGCGCTACACGGAACTTATGAGTAGGTACTTATGTAATGCATTGTGTTTTGCAAAACTTATTCAAGTGTTCATCTCCCTGGCTTAACATTCATGGTTATTACTTTCTACCTCTCTCTCTCTCTCTCTCTCTCTCTCTCTCTCTCTGAGAGAAAGCCTGTTGGAAAAGCTATTATAAGCAACGTTTTTTATGTAGCCTATATACGTCCCCCTGCAGGGCACAGGCCTTCTCTCATAGAGAGAGTGTGGGCTTAATTACCCCGCGTTCCCACCGCGGATTGGCAAGGCTACTTATGTTACGTATTCTATTATGCATTTGCTCTCAACTTGTTCAAGTGTTACTCTCCGACTGAACACTCGTTGTTTTTTCCACGGTGTCGTTAGTAGATTGCGGAGTGCTTTAGCAAACTCTGGTGAACACTGCACTGTTTAACTCTATTCATTTTCAAAAGATCTTTGTGCATTAGGAATTACCGTAATATTGTGAGCTTTGTGTTTCAAACCAAATTAGTGACAGTTCACAAAATACAGTCGGTTCAAACTCAAACGTCTGTTGGGTTTCGTCTAGGTTAAGTTTTCACTGCATTCTGTTAGTTAACTATCTCCTTGGTCCAGCGGTAACACGTCTGCCTACAATTCCGGAGGTCGTGTTTTTGATGATCGGTGGGGCCCGCCGTACTTTAATTTGTACAAATGGCCTCAGTCTGGGGGTTTGTAATGTCCTTGTCTGGTTACCATTACAAACCCCCAGACTATTATCTCAGAACATTCTAGTTAGGAATCTACCCTCATAACTGATTCATATGTATTTTGTTATCCATTTACACGTTTTCGCAATGTCAAAATATGTACGTATTTGACAGCTCGGAGTAAGATAAATCGAACAATTCTCATTCGAAGTTACGTGGTAGCGCCGATGATATTCCTGATCGTGTAAAGGTATAATTAAAAAAAAAGTCTTGCAACTTAAAATTTTTCGCTGATATTTTTTGTCATCCCACCGACATGACGGTGTCCAGAATACTGGGCCCCGCGGGGGACATAAATAAACCGCGAGTTTCACTGAACACCCACACTGACAGACACAATCGCGTGTTCTGTGAAACTCTTCGTGTTCTTGTGCCCATCGTTCGCAAAGTGAACGTCAAATGCCGTAGGAATTCATTAATGAACAAACCCAATAATGTTAGATTAGTATAATACATATAATAATAATAATAATAATAATAATAATAATAATAATAATAATAATAATAATAATAATAATAATAATAATAATAATAATAATAATAATAATAATAATAATAATAATAATAATAATAATAATAATAATAATAATAATAATAATAATAATAATAATAATAATAATAATAATAATAATAATAATAATAAAAAAGCTTTATTTGATTCCATGCAAAACAACCGTTCATCATCTGCCCATCTAGCATAACATAACATTTACATACAGGCACATACATTGCTTCTGGCCCCACAATAGGATACCCTGTGTCGTGGGAACCAGAAACAACGACACCACAAACATGTAAACCTCCAAGACCTGGGGTATTTTTTTTTTGTCCCCAGCCGGGATTCGAACCCGGGACCTCTCGCATGTTATGCAGATGCACTACCGCTGCGCCACGAGGTCGTCCAAAGGCTGACCTCTCGCTCTGGTGCCTCGCGGACCGGGCCATTTCAATATTCTTGTGTCCATCTGTCGTCAGTAACCACGGGTTCTGCCCATCTCCATTTCCTTTGGAGGGAGAAAGTCATTGCATCGGTTACTTTTGTTTTCCTGAGAATGTCTGTATTTCTCACTTTGTCTTTTAGTTTTATACCTAAGCAACTTCTCTCCATTCTTCTCTGAGTAGTCCCGATTTTGTTTCTAGTTCTGAGGTCGAACGTTCAAGTTTGGCACCCGTAGGTGAGGCATGGTAGAATTACAGAGTCCATGACTATCTTCTTGGCAGACAACGGAAGCTATGATTTTAATATTTCCTTATGAGCCCAGTATTCCAAATGGTTACTATTCTTCTATCTACTTCTTCAGCTCCTCTTTCTTTGTCAAAAGAGATCTGTTTCCCTAAGTAAACGTATTTTTCTACGAATTCTAGAGTGAAGTTATTTACCGAGATGGGTGTCGTGTGGTGTTTAGTGATAACCTTTGTTTCCATCATCATTATCATCATCGCTCAGCCACAATAAGTCCACTGCTGGACATAGGACTTCTCCATGGATTTCCAAAAAGACCGGTTGGAAGCGGCTTGCATCCAGCGTCTTCCTGCACCGCCTTTGTTTTATCGAGGTTCATTTCTAAGCCAACTCTTGTACTAGCCTGGTGTACCTAAACCAAACGACCTTGTTTACCATGTTCTCTGGTTTTTGTGAAAATTCCGAGAACAGACTGATGTCGTCGGCGAACCTGAGATGGCTTAGAAAATTCCCATTTATGCATCCCTCGTGTAAGTTTTTCATTGCGTATTGTAAAACAGCTATGAAGATCTCAGGAGAGATCGGCTCGCCTTGTCTTGTACCTCTATTTATGTTGATTTTTTTCCCTAGGCTCTAGCTAGTTTGACTCTACTTGTAATATTTTTCATCCCCCCCATCTCGGAAAGAGAATTTTTGTTCTTCGATATCTGAGTGCAAAAGCCGTTTTTATCCGCTGGAGGATACAGTAAATTGAAGGGAGAACATGTGCACTAAGTCTGTAAATTCAAAACATCATTAAACCTATTTACTCCTACCTCCATGGTGCCGAATTTATCATACAACTTTCGGAACCTCATTTTTGCATTTAGTCATTTCCTCGCTGAGGTGGGATGAAAAGTTACGTGTTGCACTCGAGTGCAAAGATTTTTCACCTCGTGCTCCTTTGATTCCTACGCTAACGCTCACTCGCTGCGCTCGTGATTCAATTTTAGAATCCATCGCTTGCTCGGTCATCAAAATTGAGCACGCGGTTAAAAAGCAACTTTGCTCTCTTGTATAACAAATAACTATTTCTTTTATATTTTTAGACCTCAATGCTTCCCACATGCTGGC
Source organism: Yponomeuta evonymella (assembly GCA_963969515.1). Taxonomy (NCBI): domain Eukaryota; kingdom Metazoa; phylum Arthropoda; class Insecta; order Lepidoptera; family Yponomeutidae; genus Yponomeuta; species Yponomeuta evonymella. The sequence continues at coordinate 1,397,837 of OZ018361.1, read as the reverse complement.
ATGCAATAAAGTTTCGAAAGCTTTTTTATAGTCTACGAAAGCTATATTTTCAGGGTTCTGCGGAATTCCAAATATTTTTCAATCATCTGTTCGTCTAGGTACTTGAATATGATCCGTTGTACTGAAACCGCTTCCGAATCCCGCCTGTTCTATTGGCTGTTGCGCGTCGATGTCTGGGGATATTCTTTCCAGTTTACAGGAGGCACATGTGTAAATACATGCAAAATTATTTCCGATTCAGTCCAAATGGGCGGCATAGCTTTTTCTTCTAATATTTTGTTAAGCAGAAGAGTGATTAGAGTTAGTAGTAGAGTCGTCGCAGAGTTGATGTCTGTATTTGTTATACCGTCTGGCCCCGGACTTTTCTCTGGTTTAAGCTTCATTATTTGTTTTAGTACTTCAGGTTCTGTCAACTCAGGAGTTGGGGAGGATTCTACGTTTTGGTTGACATCATGCATTTGTTTTTGTGAGTCGGGCTGATCGCCGATGGGGCCGAAAAGTTCTCGAATGGAGACCACATGTCGGCAAGCGCAGCGTAGGACGACCAGCCACAAGATGGATAGATGACCTCTTCCAAGTGGCACGAAGGCGCTGGATGCAGACCGCTTCCAACCGGTCTTTTTGGAAATCCATGGAGGAGGCCTATGTCCAGCAGTGGACCTCTTGTGGCTGAATGATGAGTCAGGCTAGCTGTATATTTTTTTTGTAAAAATCCGTAGCTGCATTTATGATCTCCATTCGGGACTTACTTTTGGTAGAGCTGGGCTGTAGAGACGGAATCCAAGTCTGTTCCATCCAGTTCTTTGAATGCTTTTTTGGCCAATCTAGATTTACATACTCTATATCTAAGTACAAGGACAAAACCGCCAATTAACATTTGTAATTCTTTCTTCTGGTTTTGCAATAAACTGCATGTTTTATGTATCTACGTAAACTCACGCTTGTATACCGGAGATGTATACCACGACCAGGGGTTTATGCTCATGTGTGTATGTACATGGACTGGAGGACGATGCCGTAACTAAATGAAACTATAACTTGAAAACAACTTCTTTTTCCAAAATCAAACTTGACGGCTTTGCCAGCCAGCTGACACGCGTACAAAGAGGTATAGTTACAGTACTGTAGTTTTGTGTCAATTTCGAAACATTCTTCTTTGTAAATATTATTTCCCTCGCCATTTATCCATCTGCCTGCAGATGGAAATAATAGTCATGCTTTCTACAATGGCTGCGTTTTTGCTATTTGTATTTCTACAGGAACCCTTCCGCTTCACATTTCAAACGTGACTGATGTGGAAATGTTAAAACGAGTGTAATCACTACTGCATACTTACTTAAATTGCATATATAAGTACATATATAAACTCACGCCTGTATCCCGGAAGGTTAGGCAGATGCCACGGTTTGCCACTTACTTGAATTACTTACTTAGTGGATAAAACCGGTATCCAAGTAGTGGATCAACTTGGATACCGATTGACAAGTTTTTCACTTTGTTTTATGTCATAGTTTTTTCTATTTTCACCACCTGAGTTTGATGTTTTGAGCTTTCATATACGAGTAAATCCAAGTTTAGCGTTTGGACATGCTTCTAGGTTTGATAGGACGCCGTCATCGCGTTGCCACGGTCATTATAACGTCCAGTTTGTGGCCAAATTTACGGTTACAAAGTAGACACAATAATTTGACAAATTATTGTTAGTTACTTGATTATAATATTCGACTATTATACTTTTAGACTTTTATAAGTCGACCAAATAGGGGATGTATTAGCAGAGGGCAAGATAAAAGTACCCGAAACCGGCTTGTGTGCATGCAACGACTAATTAACGTTGAGGAAGCGAAAGTGATCTGACAAGATCGTGGCAAGTAGCAGTCCCTAGTCTCTGCCTACCCCTCTGGGATACAGGCGTGAGTTTGTGTATGTATAATATGTATGCATGTATAATATTAATCGTGAATACGCGATTGCATAGGCATATGTACAATCGGCGTTGCGTTAGTGTGCGTGTATGTGTGGCGAGCACATGTCAACTCTGCGCGCGTACATACGTATAATCTCCGACATTCCTGCATCGCGCAAGCAAAATGTTTCACATGACATAGAATAAATATAACGTCCGACGAACATCTCAGTCGGACCGGCCGTCCCCAGCCACGCGATCTGCCTGGCGGGAAATTTCCCTTTATAGTGGAAGAGAACGATCGCCCGCTCTTCTCTATATGTGGAATACTTTTAAAACACACACGATTACTTTTAGTAACTATTAATCAGTTGTTTGATTGTAATCTAATAAACGTACCTACTGTTTAAATGATCTTCGATGCGGAGCGATGATCTTCGCAGGGCTGCTGGCAAGAGTTGGATGAGAGTAGCCGAGGACCGTGCTCAGTGGCGTGCTATAGGAGAGGCCTATGTCCAGCAGTGGACAAGCATAGGCTGATGATGATGATGATGATGATGACTGTTTAAATAATTCGATTGTTTTTATTTACTACCGTTACTAACGATCGTTTGTAATCAATAGTATACTTCTATTATTTTGACAACTATCGCCCATAGGTCGGTTATTATTGCTATTGCGGAATCAGGTTTTAGTAGGCAAAAGAGAGCATTTAAGGGCTGACACCAAAGCACAGTGTGGTCTGAGTTTAAAAAGGTTTTGCGGCGATTGGTATTAAAGAGGCGGTGATAATGAGATTGCAGCCGGAGGGTAGCAACCTCTTTGGAAAACGAAATGAGGTGCGACAACCTTTTTGGTGAGACTAAAATGAATATGAGGGACGCTCGAAAATGAAGCCCGGTTTGCATTTGTTTTATTTTAGCTTTCTAAATTAAAATGGGTCCAAATAGAGCACACTTCTGTACCGTGGTTTAAGTATGTGCAATTTGGTTTTTTTAATATTTTCGTCACAACTTCTTGAAACATTTCCATGCTATTTTCAACAATTTCACTATAAAGTATCTGTCAATATTTTGTTGTTTTGTGTGTAAACTCTATGAATTTCAAATTAAAGTACTCGTGTGTTTTTTCTCACGTCCATAACTTTTTTAAAGTATGTTTGTAGTAATTCCCCTGTTAATCTTGTCCATTGCCCTCCTGCCGCCTTCTTAGTGTCATCAAGCCATCAATAAGGGTACGGGGCCTTACACCCGCCGGACAACGGCCAGTTCTCGGCCACTAATCTGTGAGGCCACCATCGGCGAGGTTGGCGTGACTGTAAAGAGACCTATGCCCAACAGTGGGCGTCTTTCATGGGCTGTATAGATAGATATATAGATTGTAGTAAATTTTATGTTTGTATTCAAAGATCCTCCGCTCACTTCGCGTGCGCCGCCGTTTTGATTTCTTTTTTCTGCAAATCACGTTCACAATACTAACGTTTAGCTGGATTTTTTAACTCGCTAAAAAGAATAACACAATCTTGTCTTGTTAAATGTGTGTGTTTTTTAGGGTTCCGCAGTCGACAACGAACCCTTATAGTTTCGCCATGTCCGTCCGTCGGTCTGTCTGTCTATCCGTCCGCCTGTTCGTTTGTCTGTCCGCAAACTAGCTCAGAGATGATTATCGACCACCCCCCAACCCCCAATCCTGGTTAATTGGTTGATTGTAGAAACATGAATATATTCCCCTGAATATGTTCACGTTTCTACAATAATGAACAGATATAATGAACATGAAATACAACACATATAATAAACTTCCAGCCTCCCGAACAAGCCGGTTTCCGAAAGGGCTTTAGTACCATAGACCACATCCACACGCTGCGGCAAAGTATACAGAAAACTGAGGAGTATAATTTGCCATTCTGCTTAGCGTTTGTGGACTATGAGAAAGCCTTCAATTCGATCGAGACATGGGCAGTGCTCGAGTCTCTCCAGCGTTGCCGTATTAACTATCGGTATATCGAGGTGCTGAAGTGCTTGTACAACAGCGCCACCATGTCGGTCCGAGTACAGGGCCAGAATTCGGAGGCAATTCCATTGAGAAGAGGCGTGAGACAGGGAGACGTTATCTCTCCGAAACTGTTCACGAACGCACTGGAAGATGCCTTCAAGCTTCTGGAATGGCAGGGACGCGGCATCAATATCAATGGCGAGTACATCACGCACCTTCGATTTGCCGACGATATAGTAGTCATGGCAGAAACGATGGAAGACCTCGGCATAATGCTCGAAGACCTCAGGCGAATTTCCCAACGTGTGGGCCTTAAAATGAATATGGACAAAACGAAGGTCATATCGAACGCCCGTGTTGTGCCCACCCCAATAACATTGGGGAACTCGACTCTCGAAGTTGTAAACGAATACGTCTACTTAGGACAAACAGTCCAACTAGGCTGGTCCAACTTCGTGAAAGAGGTCAATCGTCGAATCCAACTCGGCTGGGCAGCATTCGGGAAACTTAGAAAAGTCTTTTCGTCTAATATACCTCAATCGCTCTAGACAAAATTATACAACCAGTGTGTGTTACCAGTGATGATTTATAGCACTGAAACGTGGTCTCTCACTATAGGCCTCGTAAGAAGGCTCAAGGTCACGCAATGAGCTATGGAAAAGACTATGCTCGGAATTTCTCTACGAGATCGAATCAGAAATGATGAGATCCATAGACGAACGAAAGTCATCGACATAGCCCAGCGGATTAGTAAGTTGAAGTGGCAGTGGGCGGGGCACATAGCACGCAGAACTGATGGCCGATGGGGCTGAAAAGTTCTCGAATGGAGACCACATATCGGCAAGCGCAGCGTAGGACGACCAGCCACAAGATGGACAGATGACCTCATTCAAGTGGCAGGAAGGCGCTGGATGCGGGCCGCTTCCAACCGGTCTTTTAGGGAGAGGAGCCCTATTTCCAGCAGTGGACTTCTTGTGGCTGAATGATGAATGATGATGAATAAACTTAATAGGAAAACTATCACGGCTAAGCAGGCTTTACAAGTTATCGAGTAATAGGTGACGAACTTATAATAGGAAAACTTTGTACAAAATCCATTGAAAATTACGTTGATGAAGTTGTAAGTTCTGTAAAGCAGATAAAACCCGGCTTTTTTTTACACTGCGCATGGCCGGTTTTTTTTTTGCTCAATTTCGGTTAATAAGAATATGAAAATAAAGCAAATTTAAGGTAAGCATTATATTAATTACATTTAACCATCTAGTAACGCTCCTATTGCAAAGATGGCGCTACTAGGCTTTATCTTTGTATGTAATCCTGTATTAACAGCGCCCTCAACGGCGCAATTGAATAGCTAAGCTCCTGGCCAGCGGACCTTTCGAGTGCGCGTCGTCGCTCCGCATATTTTTCGTGAAAAATTTAATTTCCTTTGAAGTTCACCAATTATGCGCTGTTCCTATACACACCACATCACATACAGTAACACAAATTCACATCATAAACTCCATATAATCAGCTAACCCAGTGCAAATCAAAGTGCTCCCGCGCCGCCTTATTGGTAAGTCTTTATTTATTTAGCTCCAAATTTTCTTTATGTTCCCGCGCTAGATTGGTAACCAACGGCCTTCGGGCGAAGCCGAAGCCCGGCCCGTCTACCATCGAAAGGACTATTCTGATTACCAGCGAAATAGGATTTCCTTGTGCAGGACTAACTCTTATGTATTTCTGGGCAAAATGGGAGATTTCCAAACACACGTTTAAACTAGAAAGAGTGCAACGTAGAATGACTTGATTCGCATTGGAAATTGAGGTATGTGAAAACCTCAGACACTCATGTTTCCTCACGGTGTTTTTCTTTGCCGTTACCGAGTGGTGCTGCTAGTAGGTACAGTACAAATTCATAAATTTAGGTACCGTAGACAACCAACTACATGAAGCCACGGGTGTATCTACTGAGTTATCACTACTCAAGTTTGCGTGATAGGAAAGAAATATCCCTCGTTAAAGAAACTTATACTTATTACGTATCGTTGTTACGATTATTTCCCAAAGTAATTAACACCAACATGGTCGTTGATTATGTAAGAAACGAATAAGGAAAACCAAAATGCCCTTGAAAGAACAGAAAGAAAAACCCCTTGAAGGAAAATCTCCAGACATTTCACCACACAATGTCCTTACATAACTGCTAGACAAAAAAAGAACTACCTGATTCCGACACCCTCTACAGCACTCTTAGACTACGATCCGTGACAGTTTAAATCTTGGCCCTTCGGGTTATTCAATGCATAGCTCGTTTGGAAACTGCGGCGGATAGGCAGTTGTTTTGCAATTTACGTCAGCTGTACAAATATTGACGCGAATTTCTATTTCAGACTTTTTCTCAAAAACTTATAGTCTAAATACCGCCACTAAAATAAAGAGTATTAATCTAATCTATTTCAATACTTGTTAAATTTTTAATGGGCTTCAAAAAGGAGGAGGTTCTGAATTCAACGCGTATATATTATTTGTGGCTATGTTCCTTCATTATCGTAGTGTAAAGATACAGCAAAGACGCCAAGATTTTAAATTGAAAAAAATAAAAAAACCTTCTAATATTATTGTTATTATTGGTTTGGCAAATCATCTGAACTAAATAAATAATAATAATAAAATAACATACTTACCTCCAGTTTCTCGTACACTAACACGCTGTTAATCTACTGTTAACAGCTGTCAATTGACCAAAGTGCATACAAAAATAACCACTGACAGCTGTTAACAGTAGATTAACAGCTTTTTAGCATACAACAAACCGGGGGTTAGTCTACGACAGTAAACAAATCATCAACCTTTACATTTAAGTTGCATAGTCGTCGATAACTTAACTGAGGTGAATACAGAACACTGTAAAAACTTGATATTCTATCGACTGTACTTATTATATACAAACTAGCGCTCAAAAAAACCTTTCCAGTTTTTTCTGACACGGAATGAACTGAGAGACTAAGGTTCTTACATAAAAGTCCGGACCTCAATTCACTTAGTGAATTATAGTATACTGACAAAGGTCAAGTGATTGTATTGTGTTGAAGTTATTATTCTTATTAAATTCACTCAATCTTATCCTCACTCACATAACCACTAAAATGTTATATCCAGTGTGGATACGTGGCACCTCTTACACATTATAACTTTAAGGCAGAATCAAATATCCCACTTTTTTACACAAATATAAAAGATACATAATCAAGGCAGTAATCGTGATCACCTGCCAGATGTTAGCCACAAAAAAACACCCAAAAAATCCAAGACATCCATTTCACCGTTAATCTACACCTCTCATTGAGTTGCCCCCTAGCCTCCGTTACCATCCAAGCGGCTCGCAGCCTAACCGGGCATAAAACCCACATTCGATCCATAACAATTGACAAGCGTATCGGATCGCCGCGGCAGTTGCGCGACCCCGAGTCGCCCTCGAGGGCTGCGGCTGAGGATGGTCCGAGCGCGAAAGGGTTGCCTGCCCCGATTTATTTCTATTACTCGCTGCCCGGGGACAGAGGTTAAAGGTTTAGCGAGATTTTTGAAGGAGAGAAAAAGGAGTAGGTTTAGAGACCTACCGTAGAGTACATTACAGGCACAAAGCGGACTTGGGATAAAACCTTAAGATTAAGATTTAAACTGTTTATTTTATAAAGATGAACAATAACATGCCAGTCTTAACTGCTAATCTTAAACTAGAAAGATTTTATGAGTTAAGGAGTCTAGTGTACAAAATGCGCTTACAATTTCAGGTCCAGGTTTAGTAAGAAATAAAAACATTGAGCCCCTTAAATGGTCCCGACGACGTAGCATGTACTGCGGGAGCACTGGAGCCATTCAAGTATTACGTAAGCACTACAGAGGGGTGGGGGTCTTAGATTTACATATTTTTGATGTCATAAGAGGCGTGGGGGGGTCTGGATTGTGATCACGTCAGCAGTATGTAGGAATTAATTTATTTTTCTACAAAATTTAGTCGGTTTTGCTTTGAGCACATATGGCACCCTACTTTTCTGTGCTTGAAAACGAAACGCATTTTCTTCTTCTTTATTATTATTATTATATTATTATTAAATCCTTTATTGCATTTAAAACAGGCAGTTTTGCACATAGGCGAGCTTAATGTTACTTAGCATTATCTACCAGCTAACCTAAGTGTTGAAGAGAACATTAGCAGGTATTGCAACTTACTCGTAAAATATTAAATATACTTACTAATTACTTATTCAGACCTAGATATATAAAATATAATAGGGGGGAAATATTATACAAATACAACATAATAATAAATAAATACATAAGCCTACAGATTTAGAAAAGATATTGTGATATACTTATAATATAATAAATTAAGACAAATGTTGGAGATTTAGGTAGTGGCGAGATAGACTTTGGTTTTGAATATTTCAAACTTTGAATATTTCTTCTTCTTTGTCGTGTCCTCGTGGCTGAGGGACGTGACTATGGGTTGCCCGATCGGGTGACCATCACTCTCCAAGCCACTCTATCGCATTTTCAGGGATACCCAACGATAATGAATGATTTTAGGTACTCGGTTATTCAATTCAAATTTAATTCAAATATTTTTATTCATTGTAAAAACAGAATGTTTACTTAATGAACGTCAAAGTTGTTGGTTTCACAATTAATGGATTATGTGGAGAAGACGCTTACAAAGAAACTCCATATTTATTCTTTTCAAAACACGTTTTAACTTAATTAACAGAGTTTTCAACTTAAAATATTAGTCATGAATGTGTTGAACACTAGTCACAATCGTCCTTTAAATAATATTAATCTACTGTTTAATGCCAAACATCTTTGTCTTCTAAATAATCCTAGATGTTATAGTAAGCCTTTTTGCACAGAATGTGCTTAACACATTTTTTAAATCGCGTTGGAGGTAACTCTAATATATCTTGAGGAATTTTGTTGTAGAACCTTATACAGTGCCCCATAAAGGATGTGTTAACTTTTGCAAGTCTAAATAGTGGAAATGACAATTTATGTTTATTTCTAGTATTAACATTATGGTGGCCACCAACATTTTCGAAGTCTTTGATATTTTTTCTAACGTACATAATATTTTCATCGGTTAGAACCGAGTAGGGGTACTACCGCGCGCTATTCACTCATCTTAATTTCTTCCGCCCATATATTGTTTCGTTTCGGTACGATTGACGATTTAAATACGTTAAAAGGAACTTGGATACACCAATGTTTAGGTAAGCATTTGGGGTAAGAGCTTTGCTTACTTTTGCTGACGAGGGGGCAGGGAGGGTAAATAATTGTAGTAAATCTGTTTACGTAATACTTGAACGGCCCCACTAGAATTATTTTGTAATTTTCTTTTTTGTACAATAAGTTCCCTCCTACCCTACTCTAGGTACTTTACCCTACCTCAATAAACCATTATATCCTACCCTACTCTACCCTACCGTACAGATATACGTATCCCAGTACACCCCCAGCCTAGCTCTCGAAATCGCGATCGAGTCAAGACAAGCCGATTGGATTTTTACTGGGTTAAACTTCCCACCTCAAAGCGTTGAGAATCGCCCGCTCTAATAACGCGGGGATCGGGAATCGAACCCCCGGCGCCCTTTCTCAGGTTCCGTGGGCAAATAAAAGGCTAAGCGAAAAAAGAGAGGTAGAGTATATCAATTGTATTGAAAATTAAGAATACAGTCCCACTTATAACTTTCAAAGGTTCGCGGTTATATTTATTGATTTTATTCATCATAAGCATATACGTTTATAGGCATATACGTCCCATAGTAGCGCATAGGCCTGCTACCAGAGAGAGGTATGGGCTTGATTTTATTAATAAAGTCGGATCAGTACAGTCGCCTTTGTTGACACATCCACAAGGTGTGCCAACATTTAAACATCCATTTAAAGGTACTTCAGTATTCTGCCTCAGATTGTTAGTCTGATAGGCTAATGGGCGTACAAACCTGGGATTTGTGATGAGAACTTGTAAACCATTTACTAACACCTCAGCTGTAAACTCGATTTACTTTGCCTACGTTCGAAGTGTTCTTGAATACGATAGTTGTGTCTGGGCGCCTCAGTACGATAAATATAATGACAAAAGCGAACACTCACAGAAGAAGTTCGACGAGACTCGTCTACAAAGAATCCTGTATATATCACCGCATTCTGCCACTCCAAGACCGCAGAACTTTAGACATGCTCCATCTACATGATATGTTCTGGCAGACTAGACAGCCCAGAAATCCTGGCCCGTATTATCATATTATAGGGACAACTGAAAATCAGTTTTGCTGCTGTTACGCTATCCATAGCACACAACTGTAAAGTATGCTGAGTTGGAGCCCCTTTTTTCTTGTCACGGAAGCACCTGAGGCGTTTGGAGTCCGAGGTGGCTGGATGGCATACATTACTGTATGGTACCCGGCTGCCTTCGACTCTATGTGCCTCACATTTTCTCTTCACGATTGTTTTGTTTTTTTGACGTTCGTGTGTTTTATTTGTGTACCTTCGTGTTTACTTTGTGTTTCTGTGCCAATTTAAATAAATGTCTCCGTCTTCTTCTGTTATATTAAATGTGCCCGGAAAACACACCAGACACACAAAAACAAAAAACGACGACAACACGCGGTAATTTCCAGACCTACAATGGTATATATTATCGTAATATCAAGTATTAGTGTGTATTGTATTATATTACTGCTATAATATTCATATTTATATATGCCCCCTCTCCTTATAACACATTTAGGTACTTATAAGTTTTTTATCTCTTTCTTTTTTGCACGCCTACCTCAATTTTTGCCTCTCCTGTCCTCCTGCAGGTTGACTAGTAGAAATTGCCATTAGCTTATTAGCGGATTAGTATGTTGAAGTGACAGTAGGCGAGGCGCATAGCACGCAGAACGGATGGCTGATAGGGCCGAAAAGTTCTCGAATGGAGACCACATATCGGCAAGCGTAGCGTAAGATGACCAGCCACAAGATGGACAGAAGACCTCATCCAAGTGGCAGGAAGACGCTGGATGCAAGCCGCTTCCAACCGGTCTTTTTGGTAATCCATGGAGGAGGCCTATGTCCATTTATGATGTTATCCATCAAAGTCAACTGCAATTTATGTTATAACCATACTGTTGGCTAGGTAACTGAACAGGGCCTAGATTCTGTTCATACATCGTAGTATAATGACAACTCTGCATAAACAACAACTCGAAGCAGCAATGATTGTATTCCCTAGCTGCTCTAAGACTACGCGCGCACGCGTATCAAACCTTCGTCAATGGCGTCAATGGTGTTAAAAAACATATCACGTGACCTGACCGTGCACCTGTCATTGTTCTATAATGCACTAACAGAATCGAGGCCCAGGGCCCTGCCATAAGCCCATTTTGACACGCTCTTGGCAGATTCCTTACCGTCGTCAAGCCACGCTTGAGCGAGCGAGCTTCGAGCGCGCCCCGCCCGGATATGAGCACTTTTGCGCGCAGATTAAATCAACGAATGTAAAAAGGTCCCCAATTATTCGGAAATAGCTCGTGCGTTTGCGCCTGTTGGGGTATTCGAGATGATTTTCTTTGACTACGCAATTTGTTTTGGTTTGAGGACTGGTCGAGCAGATACAATTATTTCTTGTGCCCCAGGAAATACATACTGAGAACTCCTTTTTTCCTCTATGCTGAAACTTATAATAATATAAAGTACAATTGGCGGCCTTATGACTAAAATAAATTTCTACTAAGCTACAATAGTAAAAACAATATCGATTTTAATAACAAACAAAACGTAATTAGAGGTATAATGTACCCTCATTTTTTTTTCAAAATCTTATCGCACACACAATGTTTATAAAGTCCATGTCTGCATGCGTAGTACGACGACGCTAGTCGCTCGTTTCAAATGTCAAAAGTCGGGACTTTCCAGTTCATTAATTGTCAAATTCTGACATTTTAGCGTCACACAACCATAGACCTTCGTGCAAGGATTTGGGTAAAACGATCTTGCCTTAGTGCCATAAACAAAGTTTAGGGTTGCGTACCCAAAGGGTAAGGGACCCTATTACTAAGACTCCACTGTCCGTCTGTCTGTCACCAGGCTGTATGTCATGAACCGTGATAACTAAACAGTTGAAATTTTCACAGATGACGTATTGCTGTTGCCGCTATAACAATAAATACTACAAACAGAATAAAATAAATATTTAAGTGGGGCTCCCATACAATTTTTTTCGCGTTTTTTGCTTTATATGAATAATGGCAACAGGTAGACGCTTGAAATATTCAAATGTTGTATAGAGTGCGCTAGTCCCACTCGCACTTGGCCGCTTTTTTACTTTTCTTTACTTTTACTTTACGTTCCCGAAACATCAAGAATTAAGGTCACACACACAATCGCGATTAGACCGTTTAAATTTGCACCTAGCCCTATAGATTCGCACCACACGGCCTTCGCAGGCGAAAGTATTTCTCCCAGTCACCGTCAGACACATTAAGTAATTTACCGCTGATGGGTTTCGTAATTAACCCTGTCCGCGGTACAAGGCAACTATTGTCGAGCCCGAATTCAATTCCACACGTCTCCGCAAAAAATACGAGGGAATTTCGCCGGAATTTAGGGAGGGTACAGTTGCGTCCGGAAATGTTTATCGCGGCTTCAATGTCTGTGCGCGTGTTTACATCGTCTTGTGCTAAAATCGCTATGATGTAATCTGCAAAAATTTCGAAAGTTGTTGGGTACAGTTTGTTGCGGCTGGGATGTGTTAACTAATATTGTCTTCCCTATGGATTAAGCTGACTAAGCTAAGAGACTAGTATAGACACAGGGTGAGTCTACTAAAAACATGTAACAGGCATTACCAAAACGTATTTCGTGAACGTAAAAGTATTTCTATGTTTGTGATATCCTTGTCTGGTTACCAAAACACAGGGTGTCCTAGTTTAGGACGTGACGTGTCTTCTATGTATATAAGTTTGCTGCGGTGTTAGAACACTTTTTTATTGTTTAGTGAAATAAACCATGTCTTACGCATTTATGCTTAACGTAAGCACATAAGGTTTGATAGTACAGTTGTCTGCTAATGAAAATTTACATTTTTGTTGCAAAGTCGCCCGTTACGTAACTGGGTAGAGCGAAGCACGTAAAAGTTGATGTGCTGTCAACTGTACCTTAGATTTTCAACTCCAAACAATCCAAATCCGGGACTTGGTAAGGCGGCATTTGAATCGACCACTGAAATTTGCTAGTCATTCAGCGCTCAGAATGCTATCAATGTTACCATGGTGCCATTACAATCAGCGGGAGTCGGCTCTATCCGTGTGGTATCGACGCTAAGTGAAATGAAATTAAATGAACATACATAAATAAACTCACGCCTGTATCCCAGAAGGGTAGGCAGAGACCACGGACTGCCACTTGCCACGATCCTGACAGATCAGTTTCGCTTCCTCAACATTCATTAGTCATTGCATGCGCTCATTTCATGAAATGAAGTGAAAAGAAAAATGAAATGACATAAGGTATTGACAAACAGTTTAACTATAACTTAGGCAGTAGCAGTGAAATTGCAAACAATTAGTCATCGGAGGTAATAATTATATACAATAGGATACATAATTATATACAATAGGAATAATAATTATATACAATAGGATACATAATACGTATCCTATTGTATATAATTATTATTCTGTATTACATAGTATTCTACTATATATAGTATTGCTCACGGTTGTACCACACCGCGGTATGTGACGCTCGCGGGGTAACTCCTGGCACTGACTGAAAATCAGCGCTGAAGGCTTGACCCTCAGCATACTGCTGAGTCAGTTGCCATTTATAGCAGCAGTGACACGCCGTGACCTTTCGTTTTCCTTTCTTTTTTATAACATTTCTGTTGAAATATTTTCTTGGTTGTTTTTTTGTTTTGTTATTGTGGCGTGTGCACTGTCTGTGTGCATAATAAATGTTTTTTCTTCTTTTTCTTCTTCTTCTTCTAATTATAATATGTTACGAAAGACAATTTAAGGGTCGGGAGTGGTAGATTTTCATATATTTATCCTAAATACTAAACATAATTAATGAAAACAGCATATAACTTTGTCAGAAGTTGTTGAAACTTTTTTCTATGACATTCGATTTTTTTTTTTTCATTAAATTTCCATCTATTCAATTTGCCTCAAGTGATTTTATTGTTGTATTGCCTTGTAGCGACACTGTTAGACAGATAATGCTTTAAATCTTATGTACTCGTATTAAACTTGGTACACGTTGAGTCATTGGTATAGCCCGCACTTAATAAAATTATGTAAAACCTGACATTTCAAAAAATATAGATGTAACAAAAAACTTATAATATAAAAATGGTTGAAAGGCACAATTTTACTTGTGTTTTTCAGGAATCGCGCATTTTTTGTTCTATCATAGGAATGATTGGACAAACAAAGTTGATATTATAACCCGGTTTTTTTATCGCATTGTGAGAAAGATCTGTTTCTAACAAAAAATAAAGTGAACCTTCTTGGAAACTCTCAAGCTGATTCTAATTTACATTTTGCTTTTGTTACAGTTCACGCATGAAACCTGCAAGCTAGCTCACATACAAAGCCGGGACTTGAGCCCAAACCAAAGGTATGAAAAGATGCCGTAGTTAAGATAAGATAAAGGCCTATTTACGCCAGGGCAACACTGTGCGACATTGCGGAATGCCACAAGGCCGCATGCTACAATAGGTATGAAATGTCGCACATTGTGGCAAGAATCGTGCGGCATAGCAACACCTTGCGTCACGTGGCAGACTGGCGCAGCTCTTATCCGGCCGCCTGATGCTGGCGATTGTAGCATGCAACAAGGAGCCGGATGCCACAATTTCTAGTATGCCGCACTGTAGCACGTTGTTGCTCTGGCGTAAAAGAGCCTTAAGAATATTCTTTATTGTACCCCAGAAAAAACAAACATAAATCACTTACAAAGGCACCTAGTACAATAATTGGCAGTCTTATTTCCGTTAACTTCCACCGTTTTTGGCAAGCAACTTTCTCTCGCACATTTTACTATGTTTAATGTTAGATAAAGATCACTTTATTATTAACATTAGTAAATTTAGTAATTGGAAAAGAATGAGTATACTTTTGACAAACGTGGTGAGTTGGAGACCACTTACTCACCGTTACGGGTCGAACTCTTCGAAGAACATCCTTTTATATCACCTGTTATTTTTAGGCTCACTCTGTAACTTACTTAGTAAGAAGCAAATAAATGAATGAAGAAATAATTCTTCCCTTCTTCGTCACTAATCTCTTAACAGAGTTGTCGTGGTCATCAAGGAAGTCGTGTTATGAAGGGCTGATGTTTTGTGCCTCGCCATCCATCTAGGTTAGATCCTGTTCGGTAACTTGAACCGGTTAAGAAGCCTCCAATGTTTTTAGAATCCTCAGGACACTCCGGATAACCTATAGTTCAATCGTATTTTTTCTATAAACAATATCTAATCACTTCTTCATTATTGAAATAGCTAGGACAGTAGAACTAAAATATAGGTGCTTATTTTGTTTGTGTAAATATTTTTCGTGAAGAAAATTTAAAATATTTTGTCAAGTTTATTATATTTAACGACCCTCTTTCATGAAAGTACGGTCTTGAAGAATATTCGTTCGTGTGTGTTTTTCTACAGAAACATGTACTATAAAACTGATTTATTTTCTTATTATATTTCTATCTAGATGCGCTTCGTCTCGCCTTTTATGCTTGCTTAAATATATTCAGCTCACAAACAGCCCAAGAAAAAATTATATTTAAACGTACAATAAATCCATCACGAGCATTCGAGAGGCCATGAGTCACGAGCGAGACGCTGAGCGGAGCGGGCGATGAAGTGAGGTAACTTTGTGACGTCACTGGCACTAGGTAAATAATACACGAGAAATCAGAAATAAAAAAAAAATATTCTTTCAACGTAAAAAAATTGAGAAAGTAAGAAATGTTTATAATTAACAGGCAGACTAGATAATTTTCCATGGATACTGCCAGGTTATTTGGTATCTATTGAGCCCTTTCTTTACCATATCTGAAGGTTTTCGAGATAATATAAATAAGCAACCCTGCTTAATTGGATATATGCTATATTTTTAGCAGAATAAATTCTTCAAAATTCGTTACGTAATCCAGTTCCACATCAATAACATGTGGAATGTACTTTGGCAATTGCATCTACGTAATGAGATGATTTATGCAGCATCCAGTTGTACCCTCACTCACACTAGATGGGTGAAGGGAGCATTCGGACGCCGGAGTACCTGGGACATTGTTGTAGGCTTGCCCAGCACCTATCCCATCCTGGCAGCTTAGTCGGCCTAGCCGACAAGAAAGACAAGTCAATACGTGCGGATCCAACCAATCCGCGGGTTTCCTCACGATGTTTTCCTTCACCGTTAGCGGGTGGTACAGAGGCACCTCTATAGCATAAACTATATTAAAGATACTTAAAATAGAACAGAAATACCTTGAAGTAGATAAATCCACTGTATTAATTACACAATATTGTATCGGATACCTTCGCTGGCTTACACTAGTGATTAATTAACGATACTGACTGTTACTGTAATGTATCAACTTTGACGATAGCTGACGTTTATTGTACAGACAGGGAGACAAGCTACATTATTAACAAGGTTAGTCAAAGCTACGTTCAAAGGCATCAAAAACAGGTTCGAGGAACTTACTAAATAATTACAGTTAAATCAACCTGGAGACTATTATTTAAATGCAATGAAATGCGTATACACACGTAATTGCTGCATTCAAATATCTCGGAAATGTGACACTTCATGGTACCATAATATGATCTTCGCAGGGCGGCTGGCAAGAGCTGGATGAGAGTAGCCGAGGACCGTGCTCAGTGGCGTGCTATAGGAGAGGCCTATGTCCAGCAGTGGACAAGCGTAAGTTGATGATGATGATGATACTACAAGTAGAGGGAAAAATCTGAAAACTATACATTTGTAAGAACCTATTTAGAGGCTAAAAGCTCACGGCACGGGTTAGTGCAACAAAAATAATATATACATTTGAAATTAAATCATTAAAAAATTAGTCTTTGAAGTTCGGGAAAACTGTGAGACTGGATTCTTAAACTATTTATAATATGTAAGTACCCACAATTTTGTACGGAGCCCTCGGTGGTTGAGTCCGACTCGCCCTTGTCCGGTTTTTGTTATAAGCTCGATATCACGACTCCTGTTTTATCCCACTTCTTTACCCATTATCCATCCATCTAAAAAATATATATCTCAGGCACTGCAGCGGCCAAGTGGTCCCTTTATCCACCTAGTGTGTGTGAAGGCGCCACTGGCCGCTGCATGGTGTTATTCTGAGCCACGCTTCACGCTGCAACTGCCTGCAGCACGTGCAGCGACTGCATGTAATAGTCGTGTTTGCGGCACTGCACGTGCTGCCGCCGTGGCGTTCGGATGTCATTTCATAGAAATACATATAAGCCAGTCACACAGCTGCAGCCAAATGCATGCAGTCGCTTCACGTGCTGTCAGCAGTTGCAGCGTGCGGCGCGGCTCGGAATGGCACCTTAAATGAAGAAGAAGAAGAAGAAAAACATTTATTTAACGCCTGGTGTATTTATTGGGTAATAGCAATTATTTGTCACACATACATATTGCAGCTAAGGAGTAAACTAAATATTAAATTAAACTAATCAAATATACCGCCCCGGGACACGCCTGACCCAAAAGTTCCCATGACGCTAGCAGCGTTCCCCCGCTGCACCGCCAGGTAAATCCTCTGCATCAAGTATGCCCCGGAACGATGGTCATACCCACGACTTCTCAGGCGCCGACCGATTTCCCTAACGAAAACTCTTCTCTCATCCCCCAATACTCCCATTGTTTCCACAGCCAGTGGGACGAACAAATAATGAAGCATAAGCTGGCTATATACGCTATATATATTAACGCCACATAGACACACATAATTATGCAGGAAAAGTAAGTACAGAAAATAAGGCAGATATAGGACAAAAGCGGAAGAAATGTGAAGCTAATAATGAGAAAAACAAAGGCAGTGGAAATACTCTGTATGTCGATGCAGCGGAAAAAAGGCTAAATCATCTCAATACGTAGATGCGAAGGCCAAAGTTATCAATTATTAGTACACTAGCTGTGCCCGCGACTCCGTTCGCGTACATTTCGATTTTTACGAAGCAGCATTTGTATGGGGGCCACGTCTTATCATAACTGGAGCTAGAATTTAAATAGCCTATCCTGTGTCCCAGATGTCTATATGTTTTTATACCAAATTTCATCAAATTCGGATAATTGGTTTAAGAGTTATGGAGGAACATACATACATACACACATACAGAAAAAAATTCTAAAAATCGTGAAATTAGTTTCAGTATCATATATTGAGCCTATAAACACAATATCTCTGAAAACAAACTAACTTACTCCATGACCGACCCTTACAGATTTATTATTAGTATAGATTACTTCAGAGGGAAGAAAGTGACAGTTCCATACCGAGATTATGGCATTTGCGCCACGAGCTTGCGAGGGGCGCGAACCATTTGAGGTATGGAACTGTACTTTATCCTGAGGTATGTATAGTGCTTTTTATTACACCTACGAGGAAAATTATAGACATAAATGCATAGAAATGTTTACAAAAAACACAAAGATAAATGCTAAATCAATCGAAGTTTTTGCGAAAATGCGCGGGCTTTTCCTTTTTTTATTCGCCCGTTTCTGGAGTAGGCTAAGATCATAAGGTCATGCAGCCACTTCTTCCGTGATTCCGCGCGTTTTATATACAAAAATAATTTCGTTTTTAATTTTCTGTATGCACCAAGGAGGTTGGTAACTGGTAAAAAAAAACTGTATGTGGCCAGTAACAATTTACTTGAAATTTAATTAGTAGACAGTTAAAGTCTCTTTGCAGTATGACTGCTGACAAATTAAAAAAAAAAAAACCGGGTATGTAATGGAATTTCATACATACTTCCCACCCTTGGGTCGGAAGGATTTTTATACAAACTTCCATACCTTGGGATGAAAGGATTTGAAGGGCGGGATAAAGGCGTTTCTTCCCTCTAATTGGTATAATTAGTATGTATTTTCAGAGCAGGTGTGATAAAAACATATTTGCAACTACGAAGTCTCATACTTACCTTTACCATTAAAACACTGATGCCCCATTTCCTTGTCCGTGGCCTCAAAGCCGTGTGACGATGCCGTCGATATATTATTTCTCTAAAGGAAAGAAAAATCGCGCGGCGAAATCTATTTATTCACCCTCGGATCTCGGCCACCATATTTCACTCGGATATCCACACAAGTTGTGAATTATGTATACCGTTTCAAATAAATCTATTTCGTTATCTCGGCAGGTTATTTTCGCACCCCGAGCCTTCGTTGCATCGATAAGGCTATCATTGACCCCTCATTTGGTACCTGTTGGATATCCGAGTGAATTTTATGTGCTTCTGTAAAAATATCTGGCGATAAATTTAAGGGGCGGAATATCATTTTTTTTTTATGTCTGGCGTCGATACATATTTTACGTTATGGATATTTATATGCGATATTTGTTTCATTGCGATATACGTCTCACTGCAGGGAACTGGCTTTCTCCCAGAGAGAGAGAGTACGGGCTTCATTACCACGCGTGCCTACCGCGGATTGGCAATTTCAAGCGTTAGCGAGTATTATTGCTACTACAACTTTTTTACAGATTTTTACAGATAAAAAAGCTGATTTTAGAGCCTCATTAAACTAGCTATTTGAGAACGTGTTCCAAGTGAATCGTGGAAGCAATGAATTGTGATCTGGTTTATATACCAAATAAATAAAGTAAGATTGTATAAGAATGAGTCTAATCTGTGATGGTAGTAAAACTATAGAACCCGTGCCTAAGCGTTTACTATGAGCAATGGCCCAACTATTAGGCGTTAACACATTGCACCGTCGCGTAGCGTGGAGCCGCGGATTTTTAAATTGTATGCAAGTATCTCAGTTTGTATAGAAAATACGCCTAGGACAACACACTGCCGACGCGTCACCGCGCGGGGGCGCGTCCCACGCGCGAATTCCGCCTATTCGTATCGGTTCAGTCGACGGCACATCAACTCTTCACCCGTAAACTCTACATAGTTAAGTTACAGACGACTTTTCAGCTAAAATGAAAGGTTCAGTTCGTCCTACCCGTCATGACATACGGTGCCGAAACGTGGACACTCACGGTGGGGCTGGTCCACAAATTTAAAGTCGCTCAGCATGCTATGGAAAGGACTATGCTCGGGGTTTCTCTGAAAGATGCAATTCGAAACGAGGTGACCCCACAGAGAACCAAAGTCATCGACATAGCCCACCGAATTAGCATGCTGAAGTGGCAATGGGCCGGCCATATCATCCGAAGAAGGAGACCGCAGATCGGTAAACGTAGTGTAGGACGTCCTCAGACTCGGTGGAGCGATGATCCTCTCAGGGCGGCTGGCAAAAGCTGGATGAGAGTAGCCGAGGACCATGCTCGGTGGCTTGCAATAGGAAAGACCTATGTCCAGCAGTGGACAAGCATAGGCTGGTGATGATGATGATGATGAAAGGTTAGGGATGAATAGAGCGCCAACAATGAAAAAAGCCATAATTTCGTTTATAATACGTTTTGCGAGAAGTAAACATCATGTGAGTGAAAGAATTTGTCTATTTGAGGAGCCTGTTTACGAGAGATGGAATGTATGAAGTTGATGTAGAAAGAGAAGTATAAACGGTAATTATGTAAATGGTGCCTTGCATTCTCTTGTGAGGAACCGAAACAACTTCAAAAGAGCTAGATTGGCTACCCCTAATGGAGTGCTGGTCCCAACACTTATGTATAATAGCGAGAATTGGGTATGGCAGGAGAATCAAGAAAGTAGGATTAAAGCAGTAGAAATGAGGTCTTCAGGAAGTTCTGTGTGGTCTTATTTTGAATAACAGGATACGCAATAGTTTGATTAGCGAAGGTTGTGGGCTGAAAGAGAGGATGAAGAATTGAGAAAATAATATTGCGTTAGGTTGGAAATATGGAGAAGGTGAAGGAAGAAAGATTGACGAAAGAAATATATCGAGCGAATGTGAAGGGAAGGGCCGGTGAGACACGGCCCAGGCTTATGACCAACTAGGGCATGTATTAGTAAAGGGCAAGATAAAAAGTACCCGAAACCGGCGTGCGGATGTCCAACGACTAATGAATGTTGACGAAGCAAAAGATGTCTGTAACGATCATGGCAAGTGGCAATCCCCAGGGATTGGATTCCCAGATAACAGTCTCTGCCTACCATTCCGGGATACAGGCATGAGTTCGTGTAAACAGATATAAAAAAAAAATATTTCAACGTAAAAAAAATACATTCTGTTTGCTGAATGTCAATGTACAATGCACCGGAAAAAAACTCATATGGAAATATCATAAATATGTACGATTTTTTTAAGTGCAATAAAAGTATCAATAAACAAATAATTAAGTGAACATCATACATCTCAATAATGCTGATTTCTAATGATATTTTTAGAATCTACAGCGTAAAACCTAAAGATAACAACCTAGGACTTAATCAATTTCGAAAAACGGCCGATTTCGGCAAAATATCTTTAAAGTCCTTGGTTCCTGGCCCCGGTATCTGCGTAACCCTCCGGGATGCAGGGCTGAGTTTATACGATGTAATGTAATGCGGTGCGGTGGTAGCGCGGTCGTCAGAACACTTAGGAAGTTAGGACGTCGTGGGTTAGAACCACGGGCATCTACCAATGACTTAAATTTATGAATTTTCAATAGCAATACCACTCGCTAACTGTGAACGAAGACATCACGAGGAAACCTGAGTGTCTGGGGTGTTCACATATCTTAGCGCTTGAAATTACCAATCTGCACGCGTAGTCATTAAGCCCATATTCTGAGAGAAGGCCTGTGTCCTACATTACACATATTGTAATGTAGAAATTGTGTACAGTAATTACACAATCAATTAATCCTCATATTCTTTTTGTTGCACTAACCCGTGCTGATGACAATTTTAAAAACCTATTTAGAGGCTAAAAATTCCACTCATGCCAGGACTTGAACCCGCGACCTCTGGCTAACCGTGCCAGCGCTCTCCCAACTGAGCTAATGGGCAAGTGCAGGCATCAGCGAAATTTCGAGCCTCTTTACAAACTTCTCTGTATTACGTACAGGCAGCGACATCTGGCCGAAGCAATTTACATCACTTGCAGCCCCGAGTAACCTACTTTGCAGTTAGGTTTTTACATCACAAATGAATAATATCACTGTACCTACATGATTATATTCTTTTTGTTGCACTAACCCGTGCTGAGGACAATACTAAAAACTTATTTAGACGCTAAAAATTTCACCCATGCTTTAATCCATTAATTCTTTGTACATTTAGTTTTGTGATAAAGCCGAAAGTAGCTTCATTTTGAAGCGAAGACCTGCCGTTTCATAGGTATGTTTGTACATGAATAATTAAAGGACAAAGTATCACAATGGCCGCTCAAGCTACCCTGTGTGAGCGCAGCCTTTGATTCTTTACCAACGCGAACAACGTGAAGGGACCTTTATATTTTATATTATAAAGGGAGTTTTACCCGCAAGTTCGGCGAGTTAGTTTCGTGCAAACAGAGTCCTTTGTTACCGTATGCCCCGTGTGTGTTCAGTAAAGAGGTTCAAATCTCGTTATGGTACGATGCATTTAGATTTGTTGATATCGCACACTGGTCGGCTTTTTTTCACTAAAAGAGACCTTTATTTTTTTCCGAAATTACGAGATTCTGTTGATTACAACGGTTAGGCTCTAGTGGGTTCTATTTTTATAGGTAGAAATTTTTGGCATTAATAGGTAAGTACGAGTATTAGCTATTTCAAAGTTGGTTCCATAATAAAAAATGTTTTTATTCACCAGTAGAATAAATTCTTATAGTGCTGAAACTGACTTAATCATAAACAGCCTATATAGGCTGTATATACATCCCGATGTATATAAATCCCGATGTAGGGCACAGGCCTTCTCTCAGAGAGAGAGTTTGGGCTTACTCACCACGCGCGCCCACCGCGGATTGGCGATTTCAAGCGGTGAGGTATGCCAATAGCTCAGACACTCAGGTTTCCTCACGATGTTTTTCTTCACATTAGCAAGTGGTATTGCCATTTAAATTACCGGGAGACGGCCAGCAGCGTCTTCCTGAGATTCCAACCGCATACTGCGATCGCCAACCCGCCTACCAAGCGTGGCGATTATGGCAAAACTCATCATGGTTGTGGAAACCACGAAGGAGGCCTATGTCCTGCAGTGGGCGTCAAATGGCTGGTGATGATGATGATGATTGCTACTATAACTTCACAAATGTACATAACTTAAAAAACAAAGTCATAAGTACATGCCCGCACTGGGAATCGAACCCGGGTCTCTTGCTTCCGAGTCCAATGTTCTACCCTTAATGAACGTTACAAATTAAACATAGGTGTCAATTTCAAGCAAGATCTAGAGTAGTTTGGAGAAAAAATGGTAAAGAAATAATTTCATACTCAGTCTTTTCAAATTTGTTTTTTATTCTAAAACCTTGAACTCGTGCGTTGAACTTGTTTTAATGCCAAACATGTTTGAGGTCTAAAAAATCTTTAATGTTTTAAGCGTCCTTTTTGCATCAAGTTTTATGACCCCCTTTGTATATTGTCGTTATAATAAATGTCTTTCTTTGTTTCTTTCCCTCTACTCTCTCTGAGAGAAGGCCTTTGCCCTACAGTGGGACATATATAGGCTGCTTATGTAATGTACCTATATTTCTTTCTTATTAACCGACTTCAAAAAAGGACGTTATCAATTCAACGCGTATATTTTGTTTTGCTATGTTCTCGCATAACTCCGTCGAATATTAACCGATTTCCACAATTCTTTTTTTTTCGAATTCTATTTTAATTTGGTGAAGATCTGTTGAAGACTTTTAAAGATGGAGAATGGAACTCTTCAATGGACAGCAGTAAATAGGGCCTAATGGAGCCCATCCTTTAGATCCGTAATATTCGTATGTTTCATAAAATAGCGTAAAAGTAGTCCCAAGGTAATTTGGTGATGTTCTGGTAAAGATTTTTGGAGTTGGAAATTGAGACCGTCAAGTTCTAAACCAACGAATTAATTAGGGAAAATTATGGTTATTAGGGTCTTGTTTATTTTTCTCCCGCTCTCCCAATAAAAATTGAAAAATAACATAAAATATATTCGGATTCAGACCTTCTAGAACCCTAACTGGTTTTTCTCTGGGTCCGTGTCTTCATATCCTAAATTACTCTTATTACATTACACAATACTAACATTCACTGAACCTTTATTGTGGCCAGTATCGAAGAAAATAGTATCAACTCCAAAGAGGCCTACTTCACAACTTAGTTGAAAATTCCATCGAGAAAATTTTAAAACTTTTATTTTCTTCTTTTTCACTGGCGGCCGGCCGTCTATCTGAAAAAGGGTTTAATGCAAAAAAGTTTTACCACCCTCTTAGTTGAAGTCTAGACTTTGCTTTTTTGTTTTGTTTCTCCAGGTCGCCGTTTCAATTTACCTTGTTATTCAACTCTTTTTGCATATCACATTTTCCTTTGCTAGCTCAGGTCACCGTATAATGAATATAATTTTCATCCATAATATTACACAGTACTGTTTGCAGAGGCTTCCACCGCAAGCTGTATAGTTTAAAGCGGTGTAATTCTGTTTGCCGAGCCGAAAAAGTAAAAGGAAACTTTAATTTCAATGAAACTACCGCCTCAGATTATACTAAAACAGAAATAGCTTGCGTCTTTTTTCTCCCAATCAACTTCTTTGCTGGATTAAATTTTTATGTTACTGTACGGGCAAACGAGGGTTACTCAATGACACATTTATATATTTTTGACAGCATAAACAATCTTAGATTAATTTCGTAACTGTAAGCGGGCCTCCCTCTGTACTTACCTAGTATTCTTCGTAGCGCTACGCCAAAACGGCGTAGTACACGTAGCAATTACGTCCTCGTAGCACCGAGCCGTAGCGCGGCTACGAGATTTGATTTAAGCGCCCTCTTGACCCGTTGAGCCGGGAATTACTGAAACCGACTTAAATTGCCATTGTATAGTGGAAAAGTCGGGTTAATTACCAAGGTATTAACATTTTAAGGCCTTCTACATTTTTTTATTATAGACGCGTTTTGACGGTCTAAACTTGGTACTTAATTGGAAGTAGTGTCAGACTACCTAGAGGTATCAAATTGAAAGTAGAATACTGAGTAAAGTAAAGCTACTTTCTTAAGAGAATTACTCACCGCTTCTAATTTAAGAATAATTCCGGGTTTCTGATTTAAGATTGACTCCCGGTTTCTGGTACGTTAACCCGCCCGTTAAATAATGGCAACGGTTAACAATAAGTTAACATATTGTTAACATCCGAAGAACACTTGAGTTAATCTTAAACCAGTTTTTTGAACGCTTAAATAGTAATTAATATCCAATATAAATCAACGGAATTTTACTTTGTTTAATTAACTTCATCATCATCAGCCGTTTGACGCCCACTGCATAGGCCTCCCTCGTGGTTTTTCAAGCATGGGCAGGCCCCCACCAGATGGTCTGACCTGGTTATGTTGGTAGAAAGTCACTGGATGCGGGCGGCATAAGACCGGGAATTTACCTTCGGCGCTTGTAATTTGCCAGTCTAGAAATTAAGCCCATATACTTATATTTTTCTATATCTTTCTCTCCATTTAAAAGAAAACCTGTACTCTCCAGTTGGACTTATACTTGGCTTTTTATGTACTTCAGTATTTTTTATTGACTTGCCATGCTCATACATGGTTATACATGTACTTTGTATTTACTTTTAAAAATCGTTTGGTAAAACTGTAAGGAAGCTATTTGTTGGGTGGTATACTATGCTAACGGTAAAGGAAAATATCGTGAGGAAACCCGTGGCTTACCTTATCTCTATATTTTGTTGCAGATGAGGGCGGCGCTGTGGTGCATGTTAGTCATATCAGTGGTGTTGTCGGCACCATCACAGGTCACGTCACAGACCGTAACAGGTAAGTCAACTACATATTCTGAGTAATAAAGTTATTTTGAGGGTTCCGTAGGAGCCTATTACTAAGACTTCGGCCGCTGGTCGATCTTTAGCGTTCATTTAAATAAATATGAAAAATTGAGGGTTCTACTTATCAATAAGAACAATATTTATCATGGCGATAACTTTCATTTAGAAAAAAAATATGTTCTTTACTAAGTTGCTACAGTTTTCGTTGTACTTGTGTGATGAAAGCATTAAAAAGTATGAAACAGAAAAAAATTTTGTTTGAAGTTTACACATAGTAAAAGTACAATCCGCTGTTTTTGGATATACAGGGATATTTTGTCATACTCTGTATATCCAAGCCAAGAGACGGCAGTTCAATCCAAACAAATATGTCTGCGGAACCAAGAAAACTTCTAAGTAAAGCCGTAAAATGAACCCTTTTCACTGAATTTTAATTGAAAAATCCAGCCCAGACCGGATTATTTCACTGAATTTCGGATTTCCGGTCCAAAAACCAATTAAAGGGGAAAATTCGTTTTAAAAATCCTACTTTTCGTGGTCTTTGGTTAGGCTTGAATTAAATTTGGAGCTTTGAATTTACGCGAGTGTATTTTTTCGGTGATGCCTTATCCTCCTTTGCATTGGAATGTTTGTTTATCGCCCTGGGTGTCACCTCTGTTTCATCTTCTTTATAAACTTCGTTAACCTTTTCTAACTTTGAAATACTGCCCCAAATTTTCTCCTTAGCTCTTATTCAGCTTCCTTCAACTTCGGAAAACTGCGTCAGATTTTCTACTCAGGTATTCCTCAAAGCCTATAAGACAAGAGTTTTCAACTAGTGCGTTCTGCCACTTATGACCTATGGAGCCAAAACGTGGACACTGACAGTACGGTTATACTCTGATTCAAAGTCTTACAGCGTGGTATGGAATGGCCTATGCTCGGAGACTCTTTGATGGATCACATCAGAAATGAGACTTGGCATTTTTTCATTCCTGATTAACTAAGGCCTCCGACATAGCCTGTAAGATTAACAAGTGGAAGTGGCAGTGGATCATATATGCCGAAGAACCGATGGTCGATGAGGTGGGTGCGAAGGTTTCGAGCTGGCAAACGCAGCGTAAGACACCTACCAGCTCACTCGATCGACGATCTGAGGTTCAGATTGCTCACAGCGACTGAAAGTGGCATGCCTTGGTGAAAGCTTATGTCCAGCAGTAGACGAATGGCATGATTAATTGAACCTATTCGAACATTTCAAAAACCTTAAGGATATTGCTTCACGATGACTCATGTTTGATCTCGTACAAAAGTGTTCTCCCAATAATTTTTTTGTCCCATTTCCATCGTTTTGTCCAACAATATATATCTTTCCAAATATTTCGCCAACTACATTAGTATCATGTAAACAAGCGCGCGGAACTCAATCCGATTGAGGCTGGGCGTCCAGTTTGAGCTAAATGTACAGAAGCCAATTTGCCGGATCGCTCTCCTTTTTACATAAGAAGGCGCAGCCAGCAGCTTGTGACATCAGAGTTTGCGCCCGATTGTGTGTAGCGTTTTTATTCCACGTGACTAGAATTACTTTTCGGTAGGTTATTTAGAGAAAACTTAGTTTTAGAGAAAAATCGTTATCAGCATTATTTGCTTTTTAACATGGTATTTCGAATAGGAGCAAAATACATTTTCGTCAGCAAACTATTATAGGGTTCAAAAACACTGCTTCGACTGAACTTACTCCACTCATTTACAATCAACAAATTATGCCTCTCCTCCGATGAGTTATCTAGTGTAAATTATACTTACTTTAATAAATAATTCACAGATTTTGTGCTTTACACGACTATCGAGCACATTGGAAATGAATCGAGTCATAAATGTCATGTGAAAAAGTTCGTTCTGACTTTTTTTACTTTTTTCAAAAAGGTTTAGGTTACAGGGCAAACTCTTAACCCGATCGTCATTTTTAGGCTCAAATTGTTGCTGGCTAAATTGTCCAGATGAGTTTTTCTCAAATTTTGGATATCATTCTTCGTTTCTAAAATATCGAGCGCCAAAATCTAAAATTCTGAAAAAAAAATGTTCACTGTTTCAGCCACAACTTTTTTGTTTTTGATTTTCTTGAAGAATTCTTTTTCACCTTCGGCACCTTACAGCTCTCGTTAGTACGCGTTCTTTGAGCCTTTTTTGAATAACATATCTGCACAACTCTCCAATATATAAGGGGATCGCACTTTTTCGTGAAATCGGAGCCTACACTGAAGCGAACGAAAAGACATTTCCAATGTCATAAAAGCGGATGGGCATGTGTCGGGTTACACGGCCGTTGGTTTCACGCGCAACGTTTATAAGTAAGCGTTAATTTTTAGCTCAAACTGCGCAATGTGTTACGCAGCACTGGCACCATGTAGCGGCACAAGTAAAAAGGATCTGAGTAATGGCTAGTAACGGAAGCGGTGGTAGCCTAGTGGGTAGAACATTGGACTCGGAAGCGAGAGATCAGGTTCGATTCCCAGTGCGGGCATGTACCTGTGACTTTGTTTTCTAAGTTATGTACATTTGTGAAGTTAAAAGTTCGTTTCAAACTGAAACGAAAATGCTGTGTGTCTCATAAAAATTTGTTAATATTGTATGGAATCAGGCGTTACTTTGCGGAAATCCATAATAGCATTTAAATGTGAAAATTACTTTGCTAAATTCCGCCAAAATCCCACAAGCACCATGCTGTTAGTTAATGCACCGCCCTCCTCCCACTTTTTCAAGCAGAAGCAAGACACAAACACACCACCACTGACACCAATACTTGTGTGAAAAAATGCATTGCGACGCGTTTCGCCTCTGACACGCGGCATCCTCAGGCTCCGATGGTCGACTGACTAACCTAACCTAACCGTATGGTGCTTGTGGGATTTTGGCAGAATTTAGCAAAGTAATTTTCACATTTAAATGTCGTTTGTTAATGTTTTTCCGTGTGGCGCCGGATTAAGAATTGCGTCACTGGACGTCCGTGGATGTCGTAGAAGGCGACTAAGGAAATACATTACCAGGAGACGGGCAGCAGCGTCTTCCTGAGATTTCAACAGCATACTGCGATCGCCAACCCGCCTGCCAAGCGTGGCGATTATGGCAAAACCCTTCATGGTTAGGAAAACCACGAAGGAGGCCTGTGTCCTGCAGTGGGCGTCGAGTAGCTGATGATGATGATGATTATGATGTTTTTTTTGTAATAATGTTTCATTGTGCTTTGCATGTGCTCTTACTACTGTATTATTGTTTTTATTGCGTGTGTGTGTGTGTAAATGCAAGTAAATAATTCATCTATCTATCAAAATTAACTTAACTTTATTAAATAAAAGAAGTGAGTCTTCTCACCGTTCCTGCATCCGGTGCAATCCGGACATCGCGCGGACTCGTCGAGATTTCGGCGCGCTAATGAACGGGGTATAATTAATTTGTCTCTGCATCGGTGCCGGTATTGGTACAGTCGAGTACATCAAACTTTTCAAGCGGGAAGTCTAGTCCATTACGTTACGGCTGACTTAGGGCCAGTTTCCTCACGATATTTTCCTTCACCGTTAGCAAACGGTACTGCTATTACAAATACACAAATGTAAGTAACTTAGTAAACAAAGTCATTGATGCATGATGGGATTTGAACCGACGACCTCCCGAATGTGAAGTCGGCGTTTTACCTATGCACTACCACCGATCGCTTACGGCTGACTTTGAAACTAATAAATAATAGAAATAATAATTTCTTCACAGCACAATCAGTTGTCCTGGTCTCAAACTAGGATACACTTTGCCATGGTAACCGGGCAAGGACATCACAGACATGGAAATACACCCAGACTGAGGCCATTTGTACAACTCCAGTACGGCGGCCTCCGGTGGGAATCGAACCCATGAGCTCTATTTTGGCCGTCAAGCGTGTTTACCGTTAGACCAACGAGGCAGTCAACTTTGCAACAAAGATGTAAAGGTCGACCTGCTGCCGATTGTACGCCGGCATGTGTTGAGCGCTGTTTGCCGGCTGGGTCATCGCAACACGGGGTTCTGTGGATCGGTCGATGTCGTATATATAATGCATGAAGCACTTTGGCTGCCCAATGCCCATCATAGGGAAAAATAGGCATTAACGTCCATGCTAGATCATTTATACGGCGACTCTGTTGAAAAGAAGCGGGTGAAGCTGTGTCGGGTTACCTGCACGGTTTATAAGTAAGAGTTAATTTTTAGCTCAAACTGTGCAATGTGTTGCGTGGCACTGGCGCCATCTAGCGGCGCGAGTTAAAAGGTTCTGAGTAATGGCTACTGTGTTCCGCTCAACAATACTTAAATTAATTTCACACGACACGTAGTTACGGAGCTGCAACCCTCGCCGAGGCGACATGTTTTCGTTGCGGTTTTAGCAATTGACCCCTACAACCGGACTGCAAAACGTTACACGTCAAAAATACTGAGAGGAAACCCCAGTCTTGGTTGGCTCCGTACGTATTGACCTTATCGTTTTCTTAGGTAGGGTGACTATGAGAGATCGTAAAAATGATTGCGGGAAAGTAGTACTTGACGAAAACCTGTCCTAAACTCTAATGTTTGAGTGGACACTTCATTTGTATAGTGAAATCCTACTAATATCATAAATGTGAAAGTTTGTGAAGATGTTTGGATGTTTGTTACTTAATCACACAATAACGGCTGAACGGATTTACATGAAACTTGGCGTACAGATAGACAAAGAGCTGAATTTAGGCATAGCATTTAGATACTTGATATCTCGTTAATGCGTTCCCATGGGATAATATTTGTTTTTAGGTTTAAAATAGATGGCGTTGTGCGAGCGAACGTTGTGTTTTAAAGATAGATGGCGTTGTGCAAGGATCGTATAAATGGATTCTGTAGCGGTACGAAGTTCGCCGGGACAGCTAGTATATAAATAAACTGTCTGCTTAAACGGAAACTTACATGTAGTTGGTGCAAAGGCACTTATACAGCCAAGAAATGTTCTTACTTTAGCATATGATTTATGATTTTTATAATGTAATGCGGATTAGTAAGTTGAAGTGGCAGTGGGCGGGGCACATAGCACGCAGAACTGATGGCCGATGGGGCCGAAAAGTTCTCGAATGGAGACCACATATCGGCAAGCGCAGCGTGGGACGACCAGCCACAAGATGGACAGATGACGTCATTCAAGTGGCAGGAAGACGCTGGATGCAGGCCGCTTCCAACCGGTCTTTTTGGAAATCCATGGAGGAGGCCTATGTCCAGCAGTGGACTTCTTGTGGCTGAATGATGATGATGATAATGTAATGTGATGTGATAAATATATATTTTTTTCAATATCATATAAGTTATTATGTTGCTATACCTGTAAAAAGTAGCTAAGTTACCAAGTACTCTGTTTACAAATTAGAACTTTTGTAGATACACTTAGTGGCAATAAATAATATGCTACATCAGTGACATGAGGGCTCAGGACCGACGCTCTTCCCAGCTGTAACAGTCGTCGTGACCGATTTCGTTCGGAAAGAATCAACATCGTCATGATCAAATAACCTTAAAATAACCTAGTATAGATGCATTTATAAAATGCAATGCGACTTCAAAAAAGGAGGAGGTTATCAATTCGATCAATTACCAGGAGACGGGTAGCAGCGTCTTCCTGAGATTCCAAACGTATATTGCGGTCGCCAACCCGCCTGCCAAGCGTGGCGATTATGGCAAAACCCCTCATGGTTATGGAAATCACGAAGGAGGCCTATGTTCTGCAGTGGGCGTCAAATGGCTGATGATGATGATGATGATTTTGCTGAAGATCTGATGAATACTTTCAGAGATGGAGAACGGAACTCTTTAATGGACAGCAGTAAATAAGGTCTAATGTAATCCTTTAGTAATTTATAAATAGCGTACAAATAGTCCCAAGTTAATTTGGTGATGTTCTGGTGAAGACTTTTGGAGATGGAAATTTAGAACATCAAATTTTAAACCAACGAATTAAGTAGGCTAAATTATGGTTATAAGGGACTTGTTTATTTTTCTCCCGCTCCCCCATTAAAAATTGAAAAATGAAAAACATTAAAAAAAAAATAAAAACCGATTTCGAAACACTACAGCACTAAAAAGTTAGAAATAATGTAAATAATTAGAAGTATGTATCATGTACGTATTGTAGAAGTATAATTTGTAGCCGGTGCCCAGTTTCATGGCCAGCACATACATTTTAATCACTATCGAGCACATGCTCGATGTCGTGTGAGGCACGAAATGTGTGAATTTTTTTTTAAAAACGCACTTTCCAAAAATATGTCGACACGAACTAGAATCTATTAGAACCATTAATAACGAGCCAGCGCGGTGCGTGCGCGCCGGCGCGGGGGTGCGGGTTATCATTCTGATAGAGGAACAGGCTACTAATAGTTGCGCATTTTTAAAAAAGATTTTTCAACTACTAATAACATTTGTCAACTCAATTTTTTTATTCACTTCTATACTTAAAATCAATAGTCATAATAAACGGCATTATTAAGGTTCCGTACCCAAAGGGTACAGGGTAAGTTTACTAAGACTTCGCTGTCCGTCCGTCCGTCTTTCACCAGGCTGTATCTCATGAACGGTGATAGTCAGACAGTTGAAATTTTCACTGATGATGTATTTCTGTAGCCGCTATAACAAAAAATACTAAAAATAGAATAAAATAAATATTTAAGTGGGGCTCCGATAAAACAAATGTGATTTTTTTGCCGTTTTTTGCTCGGTATTAATAACGGCAACAGGTAGACGCTTGAAATATTTAAATGTTGTATAGATAATGAATGATACAGAACCCTTCGTGGGCGAGTCCGACTCGGTCATTACTAATGACATAACCGCGGCTTTCAAACCACGCAACTTTCACCGTGTGTAAAGGCAGTTCTATAATAAATAAATTAACGTTTTTATTTATTTATTTATTTATTCAGTACGGAGAATCATCAGCTTAAACTTATGTTATAGCAATGTAATTTTAGGCCTACTTGCACCACTTTCCCGAATGCGAACTTTCTTTCTTTCTTTCTTTCAGTTCTTCCGGTGTAAATGCACCAAAATGTGCATTATGTGCCTAAATTCGTATTCCCCCGTCAAACGGTAAAGTTCTGTTTATGCCCCGTTAATTACTCCGTCGTGCGAGGAAGTTCATCTTTGCGAGCATGTTATTGGGCTGAACTAGTCTCAGTAATGAAATTACGCTGTACTGAGGGATGGTTTAACACTGTTTAGTGGTGGAGTGTCAGGGGTAGGTTAATCGATAGAGGCACTTGATCTTCTTCGAACATAGTGGTTAGATGGATAGATATCTCTTTATTGCACACCAGTAATTTACAGAAATAAGATACTTAATATCTAGTTCTAAGTAGTAAACTATCAGCGGTCTTATCGCTAAAAGCAATCTCTTATAAGCAACTTAAGGATGGACAGGACTGAAAGAATATGACAGGAGGTGTACATCAGACAGAGTTAGTCTGGTACGGGAATAATTTTCCCTGTGACCTATAAGTTTGTTTCAATACCCGATAGCGAAGGACGGTCCTTTGCTTTGCTCATAAATATTTTGTTCTATCATAAGCAGCCTATATACGTCCCACTGTAGGGCACAGGCCTTCTCTCTCAGAGAGAGAGTATGGGCTTAATCACCACGCGTGCCCACCGCGGATTGGTTTTGTTCTTGTTCTATGTAGCCTCCATATTAAGGGTTTCCCACTGCAGGGCAATGGCCTCCCCCTTTTAGACTAAGATTTACAACACTACTTAGTGTCTCTTTCTGGCTGTGAAATAAAAAGCTCTCTATCCATAGATAAATATCTATTTACGGTCATCTGCCTGTGACCACTCCGATTTTGCTCATAAACAGAATTATTTTTAAAATGCTATTTCTGAAACACATCGGTAAGAGTTTGTGTTTTACAACCAGCTTATTCTAAGATTTTTGGTTTTGTTTTGTTGATGTTTTAAAGTTGGGTTTTACAATAACTTTTTTCTAAGATTTTTGCATTTTTATAAAAAAAAATACGGACGAGGCGGGTGAGATGGTCGTTTTTGTTAGGTTCCCGTACCCGAAGGATGCCGAACGGGACCCTATTACTAAGACTTCACTGTCTGTCTGTCTGTCTGTCACCAGGCTGTATCTCATGAACCGTGATAGTGTAGGAAGACCATTTCTCGATTTAGGGACCCGTTCCCGAAATATTAAGCATTAGAGCACTACTACACTAGCGATTTGCGAGCGATTTGAAAGCGAGGCGATTGCACAACGAGCTCAACGCAATACCACCCTCGACGCCATTTTGTACAATCGCGTACGACAGTCCGTTCCGGCCCTCTTCAGTCATATCAAGGTACGAGTGTAAGCGGGCGTTTAGAGGTTCAAACGCCGTTGATACAATTTATACAGACTTATTAATAACTAAATTCATATCATAGTCATATGGGATGCATAGTAGTCGCTCTCTCTCTCAGTCGATTACTTGATAATGGATCCTCCTACATTCGTCGTTGACTTGTATCTGCCTTCGCTTTCGTTTCCTGCGCTTTCGAAGCAACAAAGCCAAGAGCAGTGTTTCCTCGTCAGATCAATCCGTTTTGCTACTGAGTGTCCAAATCGCGGATCGCACGCCGCGGGCTCGCCGCGACGGTGCAGCGGTGCAGTCGCCGGGGAATTGCTATGCACTCGCGGCGAACTTGCTGCGCAATTGCCTCGCTTTCGAATCGCTCGCGAATCGCCATGTGATAGTGCTGTTAAAGCGCAAATATTTGTTAGAGTTGGGCATCGTCCCCCTCTTTCCCGGCTAAACGGTTGATTGTAGAGACGTGAAAAAAATCAGGGCAGTAGCACATATAATGAAATTAAAAGGAGAGCTATCACGGCTAAGTACGCTTTACAAATTAACGAGTAGTTCGCGACCAACTTTTAAAAGGAAAACTTCGAACAAATTCCATTGAAAATTACTTCGATGAAGTTGTTGGTTCTGTAAAGCTGGTAAAAACCTCTCTTCGACGGAACCCTACACTGCGCCCGACACGCACTTGGCCGGTTTTTAGAACACAGTAGTTTTTTATCATTATCTGTCAGGTTTACCTTGTCCTGAAAAGCCAAAAGCAATTTTCCGACTAGTGTTATTGTAAAATAATTTCCTGTTTTCCAAACATAATATAATTCACAGGCTTAAAATAAACACTGAACGAAACAATTCTAAATATTCCCATTATTACGCAGCACATTTCACATGCTGCGTGCAACCGGATGACGCATAGTAACAAGTTATTCAGACAATTATTCGGCTGAAACACAGCTGAAGTTAACTCAAATTGCATGCATGAAGGTGGAAGAGATACAATTTTCTTCTACCTACCACTTTTTTATGCAGCCGATACATATAGGTTTCACTACAGGGCACAAGCCAAGAGTATGAGCTTAATTACCACGCCTGCACATCGCAGATGGGCAATTTCAAGTGAACACTTCAGACACTTAGGTTTCCTCACAATGTTATCCTTCATAGTTAGCGAGTGTTATTGCTACTATGACTTCACAAATGTACGTAACTCAGAAAACAAAGTGGTTGGTACATGCCGGGATTGGAACCTTTGTGCTCGGTATGTTTGACCTCACTTATTAAACATTTGTAAACTTGTGGAACATTTATAAATTTTTAGCAGCAATACCTCTCGCTAACTACGAAGGAAAACCCATCTTATATTAGAACGATCTGTACCTGCAATATGGAACAGACGGACCTAAAATACTGCCAGAATATCCCACGCCTTCAGTCGGGCAGACAGAACTCTATATGTCAGTATAATGTCGGATAGAGAGAACTGGAGCTAAGCTGCTGGTGGCATTCATTTGATAAAGGCTTAAAACGGTGAAAGCTAAGGGCGAGAATGGACTGGGAATGAGACAAGCGGACATCGCTCGTTGATGATTTATTTATGCACGTTAAGTGGCAAGTCCTACCTAATAAGTGAGTTACTCACTTTAATAGTATATGTAGCAATACCAGTGTGAAGGAAAACATCGTGAGGGAACCTGAATTCTGAGATAATAACTTCCATACAATACAATTACTTGATCCGGTCCCAAACTAGGATACCAGGGTACCCTTTGCTATGGTAACCAGGCAAGGACCATACACCCAGACTGAGGCCATTTGTACAAACATACAGCGGCCCCCAGTGGGAATCAAACCCACGACCTCTGTTTAGTACCTTATAGGCTAGATCAATGAGGCAGTCGTTCATTGAAAATTTAATTGTTATAAAAAATTGCAGTGCGTGCCCTACATAGTTTATTTATTGTTTTCCTATTTTCTTGTATCATAGGTTGGAAGTCTGATAAACGATGCTTGAATGACTAGACTTCAAATATAAAACGCTGTACCTTGACTTTTATATGTAGAGCGTTGGTAGCCTAGTGGGTAGAACATCGGACTCGGAAGCGAGAGACCCAGGTTCGATCCCAAGTGCGGGCATCTACTTATGTTTTGGTTTTGTAAATTATATACATTGTGAAGTTATAGTAGCAATACCACACGCTAACTATGAAGGAAAACATCGTGAGGAAACCTGAGTATCTGAGCTATTCACATACCTCAGCGTTTGAAATCGCCAATCCGCGGTGGGCACGCGTGGTGATTAAGCCCATACTCTCTCCTTGAGAGAAGGCCTGTGCCCTACAGTGGGACGCATATACCCTGATTATGCTTATAGTTAATTTGGTGGGTTATGAAATTTCAAGAGAGTTGCACACTTCCAGAACTCTGCCGCACCACGCCGAATTATTTTTACATTTTCATTGAAACATTTTTACTTGCGGCAAAAAAACCTTGCAAACATTACCTTTAGGCACGGGGCACATAGGGAGGACATAGGAAGTTTTGATTTACAATCATAAAACAGTGATAGGACATAGCTCACACAGAAAAGACGGGACGAGGACACGTACAACAACAATACAACAACTCGTCAAGCCTTTTCCGCGCCCCCCGTCCCCCATCATTCCTATATGTACCAAGCCTTAGGCGTCTGAGCCCTCAGTCTGAGTGAATTAACAACTAGCGAGGCTCACTGAAAACTAATTGTTATTCTGCTCCGAGGAACACAAAACAAACACAACAATGCCCCCGGAATGCGATTCACTCGACTTTTAACCGGATTTGAAAGCTTTGTCCCGATGCCTTCATCCGGCCTCCTGCCTGCCTACAACCTAATCTGAGCCGTTCATTCGGATTTGGAGCTGGACTCAACTTAACCGCAGACTATTTAGCTAGAGGGATGCCATAAAAGTGTCAAATATTTTGTTGTGCTTTTCTGGATAGAATAAGTAATTAGAAAGGTTTATTGCCAAAAAGAACAATGGATAATTTTGTTTGGCCCCCGTTGAAGCATTAAAGACTAGTGGTCATTAAAAACATATATTTGAAACACTCAAAAATTAACCAACTAATGAATTTGACAAAGAAGTTACTGTTGACATCCCCAACAAATTATTGTACCACTTTTTTTGATATGGCAAAAAATTATCCCTTCTGTCACCTAACCTTCTTGCAACGTATATCTGCGTTAAGAAAATTACAAGGTGTCTTCAACTGCGACTAGGCGTTTCTTCTTCTCAACTTCTACCAGCAAGCGAGGGCAGCCGCCCACAGTTACGGTAACTTCATTTTTGCATCAAAACGCGCGCGTCAAAGGCGCGAGGGGTGTATCAAAGGATATCGGAATATTCTAATGTCAAATTAATTTTGTTTTCTGCCAGCTACAAAGTTACAGTAATATAAAAAAAATATGTATTTTCAAAGACCTTTCTAATGGTATAGGCTTCAAGTTGCTACAGTTATGACGCATGGTTCATTACAAACCAAACGAGAGACATATTACAGCTAACTTAAATTGCAAAATAATTGAGTAGCAAATATGCTATCATCGTGTTTTTTAAAATATATGTAGATGATAGATAGATTGACTAATACTACACAAAAGCGATAAATGTCTCTCGGAATCTATGTATACTGATGAAACGTAAATCCTTTGTTTAAATCGAGCACGTGCTTTATCTACAGACCTACGATCGCCAATGGGAATATTATAACGGTGAAGGAAAATTAGCGTCTTTGGGTTTCATCGAGTGTACGTACTGAGGTGTCCACATACCGCAGGAGCATGAAATAGTTTCTTTTTTTTCTGAAAATCTCTGCGTGGGATTAATGTATGCTACTTAACGCTATACCTACTTGTTCACATTTATGCCCGGCAATGCCCATATGGTGTTAGTAACAATCGGATTCAGTCAAGCGTTTCTTACAAAGTTGTTTATTTAAGCGGTCAATAACAATAATCAGCCCCTCTACTCTAGACGCTATTGTGTATAAATTGCGTCACAATTAAACGCAATACCTACGTCAGAAATAACGACTCAGTAAACGTTTTATGTGGGTGGTAGCCTAGTGGGTAGAACATTGGACTCGGAAACGAGGGACCCAGGTTCGATTCCCAGCGCGGGCATGTACCTATGACTTGGTTTTCTAAGTTATGTACAATTTTGATGTTATAGTAGCAACACCACTCACTAACGGTAAAGAAAAACATCGTAAGGAAAACCTGGGTCTCTCGTTTCCGAGTCCAATGTTCTACCCACTAGATTGAATTGTCATCATAAACTATGGATTGCAGTTTTATGAAACAGGACCCAGTACGGAAACACGCAAAGATTTTCCAATCAACCAGCCCATAAAACAGATATGGCGTCCAGGGCAGCTTCACATATCTATCCGCACGGCCGGTGGAGTTGACAATTTATAATTGTAGTTCTGTTCCTCGCTGGCAGTTTAACGAGATTCAATTTACTGCATTCATTGTTTGAAACCCAATCCGGGCCGAGTATTTCGGGGCAGACGTTAGCTCGGGGGCGGCCTGCAAATTGGGACGTCATATTTCGAAACACGGTTGTATGATTATACTTTACGTTACTATTCAGTTGTGCATGGACATGATTTTTATTTGGATGATTTATTTTATTTTATCAGGATAAACATAATAAGGAATAATAGTAACTTATTTTAATAAGAAAGCTCAAGTAAGTTTATTCAAGGCACTTTCCTTTCGTGTGGCATAGCCGTGAGACGCCCTGTATAGAAGAAATTTGGGTTTATTGTGTGTTTGCCTGTCTATCTTGCTACTCCGCAGCACCTGGCCTATAATGTGCAGATTTACCTACAGATAGGGTGGTCCACTGGAGACTCCGTCTGGCTCGGGACTGCTTCGTCATTAAGTATTCAAAGCCTTTCTCAAACCGAAAATAGTCTTCGTGACTTTGTGCATGAGCCTATTTTATAGCACACATTAAGCAGATACGTCTAAGTATTCAGAATTTTGTGGCAATTTCAAGCGCTGAGCTATGTGAACAGCCCAGACACTCGGGTTTCCTCACGATGTTTTCCTTCACGGTTAGCGAGTGGTTTTGCCATTACAACTACACAAATTTACGTAACCTAGAAAAAAGTTATTGGTACATGCCGGGATTCGAATCCACGACCTCCCAAATGTGAAGTCGGCGTTCTACCGATGCGCTACCAGTGTCCCCGCTCGCTTACGGTTAACTTTGAAACAAATAATAATAATAATAACTTCCACTTTCTGATTTCTGATTTCTGAAACTAGGATACCCTTTGCTATGGTAACCAGGCAAGGATGTCACAAACATGTAAATACACCCAGACTGAGGTCATTAGCAAAAGAAAGGCGGCCCCCAGTAAAAGTTGAACCCGTGACCTCTGTTTTGGTAGTCAAGCGTGTTAGCCGCTAGACAAACGAGGCAACTTGAACATGGATAGTGTCCAATACAAAAGCGAAGTCAATAAACTTGTATTTTCTGACTACCAGAATGTCCTAGCTTCTGATTATAACTTGGTCAATTTAATTTGGAGAGAAGTAATGGATATTTAATAACTAGAAACACAATTGCTTCCCCGTAATCATGAAACTCAAAGGGACATCAAACAATCTTGAATAAACCTTTCTTGGTCGAATATTGTCAATCTATCCTAACTTATTATTACTGATAAAAAACATATACGTTAGACAGCTTATGTACGTCGTACTGCAGGGCACAGGCCTTCTCTCAAAGAGAGAGTATGGACTTAATCACCACTCGTGCCCACCGCGGCAGAACAAGCGCCGAGGTATGTGAACACCTTAGGCACTCAGGTTCCCTTACAATGTTTTTTCGACAAAAAAACATATGGAACAGCTATCCCAAACTAGGATACCCAGGAAACACAACCAGATTGAGGCCATCCAACGGAAATCGAACCCACGATCTCTGTTTTGGTAGTCTAGTATTATACCTCTACACCAACGAGGCAGTCGAAAGATGTGAGGTCTGTTATGGTATTTATGATACTTTAGTTTTGAAAGAGTCATTTGTAGACGACGAAAACGTCGTTTTTTCTTGCAATGAATAACGTTCCCGGGGGCGCGATAGCCCAACGGCTCCCGGACACAATACATCATTCCAATCTGCCGATATCCGAGTTTAGTTTGTGGGAGATGTCGGCGAATAAACTAAATGGAGTTTC
This sequence comes from Yponomeuta evonymella, assembly GCA_963969515.1. Lineage (NCBI taxonomy): Eukaryota > Metazoa > Arthropoda > Insecta > Lepidoptera > Yponomeutidae > Yponomeuta > Yponomeuta evonymella. The sequence continues at coordinate 1,357,237 of OZ018361.1, read as the reverse complement.
CTCGGGCCTTTTCACGTCTGCCGGCATGAAAACGATATTCCTTATAGTTGAGTTTTGCAGGTATCTATTGGTCCTGCTGGGCGTCAAGTCTGTGAACTTACAAAAAATCACCGAGCATTGGCATGACTACTAGAATGCTTATGTATCGACAAATTGTATTCTATTATAGTTTACGTCACTTAAAGGTAACTGTATGTACTCTAGCATGAACATGACCAGGCGTTGATTGATCACGTGACAGCGCGACAATGATTTTGTCGACGAATGAGACAGTTTTGGTGCGAGACTTACGCGTTCCCAAGGGTCCGTTCAACTATTACAATAAAATTATTCGTCACCATTCAGACCCATTTCATCAAAAATAAGCAAAGCGAAGACACACCTCCCCCCCCCCCCCCCTTTTCTACGTGAAGTAAAACCTCCTTTCGACAAACTTAATCATACTAAAATTTATACGGCTTTAGCCATCAAAGTGATTGCCTGTCTTTTAATACTATTTCCTAAAAGAAATAGAAGTTTCTTCTCGATCAATCAATCGTATCATAATACGAACATTCTAAGCACATAGTTGTCATATTATGATTCTTATTATTTTCTGTAAAAACTGCAACAAGTTTTTGTTCACATAATAATAAATTTTAAATAAATAAATAATAAGCTTTAGTATGGTAAACGTAATTAAGTTACTAACATAGCCGTAAGTTCTTATTTTGTACTAATATAATATGGATACGTGTGTGTGAAATTAAATAAATTATTATTATTATAAATAATAACTTCTACGCAACGCTATCCCTTGTCCTGGCACAAACTAAGTCACCCTGTGCTATGGTAACCAGGCAAGGACATGACAAACATGGAAATACACCTAGACTGAGACCATAATGTACAAGTGTAAGGTGAGCCCCAGCGCTGCCGTGTCATGATAAAACACTGTAATTTGAAAACAGGCATTTTTGAGAAAACCCAAAAAACATTTTGTTACGAAAATTACGCATAAATACGTCAAATATAAACAGATTGTTTTGAAATTTTTATGTGTTTAATAATGGCACTGCACTGCAACTACATATGTAGTTTTGTGCAAACTGTTGGTAAAGAAACATGTAGGCTGCACGTTGTGAGATCGTTATGACAAAACACTGCATCTACAATTACCTTACATAAAAAACACTAAGCTTGTTATGGCAAAACACTGTACCTATCAATAGAAGCAGTATTTTATCAAAACCGGTCTCTATAATATTTGGAATACAGTCTTAATTACTATGGCTCATGTCCGTGTTATTAAGACTTTTTCAATCTTTTTTGATGGCATACCATGTACCAAAGGGCGAAGATTATTCATGTTACCGTAAAACACTATATGTATAGATATAGTATTTTGCCAAACCACGGCAGAGCGGTAGTCGAACCCACGAAATCCAGCATACTAAAAGGATTTTGTGTGTGTTTGTAGTACTTAAATAAAAATTCTAATCTAGCTATCTATCTATCCAGCCGATGAATAGAGCCCACTGCTTAGGCCCCGCCAATCGCCACAGAATATCTTTCGTACCGTCTAATGTGACCAGAGCCAATAAGGCTTCCTATCGTCCACCAAGATGCAATATCTCATTCTTTATCAATGCCTACAATGGTCCGGTCGAGCGAAATCAACAGTTCCTAATGTAGCCATATATTACGGAGGGATATACTCGTAAATAAGCGGTCGCTCTTGATTAATTTCTTCCATTACACTATCATGGTTCATAGCTATGAAAGGCGAAGGGGCTCCAAGAGGATCACTAGCGCTACCAATGGAAAAAAAAAACTTTTACACATCATTTTTGCAAAAAGTGTCTGACTGGTCTCTCAATCATGTAATCATGGACCCACGACCGTGTACCACATAACATACGCTTTATCTATAACTACTGTGGCGACCTCTCCGCCACCCATGCCACGGATACCGGGCTCGTGCAGCGGACGCAGCGCATTACTCTGCGCGCGCGTGTAGTAATGGCAACGAGCGGTTAGATGCCTGTGAAAGAATCCTGTCGGTTTTACTAAAAGTTTTCTCTTGTACATAAATATAATTGCTCTCGATCATCTCCGTCTTTAATATCTACGTCAACACTACCAACACGCCTACACTACAACAAAGGCTATACATACATCTTTCTGCGGCCTCCTACTGCCTAGAATCTTACCTAGTCCATACCATATGATATGGTTGTCTGGAAGAAATTACTAGTAGAAATAAGGCTGGCGATTGTACTCCGTATCATGGCAAATTTTTATGTCATGTGCTCTGGTTTACAATAAAAGTTCGTGTGATAATTTGAAGTAGGCAATACATACTTTGTTTCAATAAAGTATTAAGTGAGAATTACTAAAATTCACGTCCTCAAACAGTTTAGACGTCAGACACTGTAAGCCGTAAAGTTATTTGCTAGAACCCATTACCGCAGTGCTGTTAACTCGTAGATAACGTTGATTTAATAAGCTCGAGAGAGCACTAACTTAAATACTTCGGTAGTAAACCACTTCTCAGTTTTTAACTTACTTAGGTATTGCAGTTGCGGATCATGAAAAAGTTTGTTCCTCCGCTCATCCATTCTGGCGAGTTTGTACATTAGCTCATTATTTCAGAACGAGACCACCAAGGAAGAAGACGAGAGACTGTAAGGATATTTGAAGTCTCCACAACTGTTTCAGGTCATCGAGTGAAGATTGAGGATATAGATAGAGTGAACAACCGCGCAGATAGAAACTCTCTTGATGACCATAACCATATTTTCGTGCTGGGGACGGAACGGAATTTCGAAAACTTTTATATAAAAAAAATATATAAATGTATTTAATTGAGCTTTCCAACCATAACTTATGATTTTCTCCGTGATATTTACGCACAACAATTATAAGCAAGTCATCTTTGAAATCTTCTGTTAACTTTAAAATGAATAGTTGGGCACCGAACCCGGATCCACCTTATGAGGATCTTGATCCAATATCACTAAGCGGTTATTGCTACGGGATCTATTGGTCCCTATAGGTCATATATAGTGGTATATATATTATAATAATAGTTTATTGACCAATAATATTACAAGGATCTACAACTAAGAATATGACTTAAATAGCCTCTGTTGCCGAGCTAGGCATAAAGCCTGTATTAAGGCATCCAGCGCCAACTATGTATCCAGCGCCATATATATATAGAACGTGATGGTCCTCGACCACTTGGCTACAAAGCCACAAGAGGTCCACTGCTGGACATAGGCCTCCTCTATGGATTTCCAAAAAGACCGGTTGGAAGCGGCCTGCAAATCCCTTACTTGCTCTTAATGAAAGGCCCAGAAATCTACGAACGCAATACGAGAATCTACATCTAAATGAGCCGGAGTATGTAAAATCCGTAAGCTGAAGCCAAGAGTTCAGTTTTATTAAAGCACCTACTTAATGAACGACGGGTCTTCCTCTGTAATTTACATGCGGTAGTCGGACGTAGAGCTGGTGTATAATAGACCGGATTTCATGCTTCCTTACTTAAGCCCGGTGGCCCCAAGTATCGGGCGAAATTTACTAAATGAGTTATTTACTAAATACCCTATTTAATATCATGTATGTATAATAATTAAAAAACCATAAAGTTTCAAGAATACAAAAAGAAGGAACAAAAACACAAATAAAAAAAACACCATTTATGAAGAGCGGTGGTAGCCTAGTGGGTGGAACATTGGACTCGGAAGCGAGAGACCCCGGTTCGATTCCCAGTGCGGGCATGACTATGACCTTGTTTCCTAACTTACGTACATTTGTGAAGTGATAGTACTACCACTCGCTAATGCTGAAGGAAAACATCGTGAGGAAACCTGGGTGTCTGAGCTATTCACATACCTCAGCGCTTGAGATCGCCAATCCGCGGTGGGCACGCATGGTGATTAAGCCCATACTCCCTCTCTGTGAGAAGGCCCGTGCCCTACAGTGGGAAGTATATAAGCTGCTTATGATGACTGAAAAAAATACGAACTCTGTACGAGCGAAAGGTCTTCCCACTTTTAAACAAAATAAACAAATTAAGGAAAAATCGTAAAACATAGAGTGTGGCAAACGAAAGCGCAACCTGGAATTTTCTTTAGTCTTTTCACGGCACCACTAAGAGCGGTGGTAGCGGAGCGGTCGTGGGTTCGAATCCTGGCATGTACCAATTACATTGTTTTCTAAGTTATGTACATTTGTGAAGTTATAGTAGCAATACCACTCGCTACTAAGCGGTGGTAGCGGAGCGGTAGAACGCCGGCTTCTCATTCGGGAGGTCGTGGGTTCAAATCCCGGCATGTACCAATGACTTTGTTTTCTAAGTAAGGAAACCCTAGTATCTGAGGTATTTACATACCTTAGCGCTTGCTACGTACAATGGCCCAACTAAGAGGCTAAGTGCGGAAAACTCAGGTCTAACTAGAACGGCTCCACTAAATGGCTTCCAGTGTTGTAGTACAACTTTTACCATCCTCACGTTATAATTTTCATACTTGTGGGCTGAATATACATATTTATTGTGTAGATAATATTGTATTGCATAAAGAGTGAAAAGATACGCTATAATGAGATATTTTTGTAATTAATAGTATGTGCATAGTAGACCATAAGTAATACATAGACTTTAGTTGATATCAGATTTGTGCAGAAACCAACTGAATAACTTATAATACTGTCAGTTTATTAATCCGAGATATTTTTTATGTTCGTAGATAAGGCTTCAATTTGCTTAAGTATTAACAAACGTTTTTTTGTTGTTTTTGAAAACGTATAACATATCAAGACATCATAAACAAGTATCAAATATATTTTTTTCCTGCCAGACTCTACCTGAAAAGAGCACGGACTCAGCCGGTCTCCGTGGAAAAAGGGTGATAACTAATAAAGAATATATCATCATCATCATCATCAGCCTATGCTTTTCCACTGCTGGACATAGGCCTCTCCTATAGCACGCCACTGAGCACGGTCCTCGGCTACTCTCATCCAACTCTTGCCAGCCGCCCTGCGAAGATCATCGCTCCACCGAGTCTGAGGACGTCCCACACTACGTTTACCGATCCGCGGTCTCCACTCGAGAACTCGTCTACCCCATCGGTTATCAGTTCTTCGGATAATATGGCCGGCCCACTGCCACTTCAGCATGCTAATTCGGTGGGCTATGTCGGTGACTTTGGTTCTCTGTCGGATCACCTCGTTTCGAATTCGATCTTTCAGAGAAACCCCGAGCACAGCCCTTTTCATAGCACGCTGAGCGACTTTAAATTTGTGGACCAGCCCCACCGTTAGTGTCCACGTTTCGGCACCATATTATGTCATGACGGGTAGGACGCACTGATTGAAGACTTTCGTCTTGAGACTCTGTGGGATTGGCGATAAGAAGACTCGACGTAGTTTCCCATACGCTGCCCAGCCCAGCTGTATTCTTCTATTAGCCAAAATATATATATATTAAACTTATTCACGTTTTTTTCCGTATTTTTCAACGTCAAATCTAGAGCGATACTATTTATGTGCCAAACCAACAAAAACGTAAAGGTTGATTTGCTGTTTATTCAGTTATTGTTAGATGTACAAAACAGTATTACGAGTATATAAAAGTGTTGACAGTATATTTGTCAAAAATTAACGCAAAAATATATGTACACTATACACATACAGCATGACAGACTATGTTACTAAAATACTTATAACCAAAATATTAAACAATGTATGAATTTTAGACTGTCAACATATTGAATTTATCGGGAATTTATGTAAATAACTCGAACAATTTGACTGAACGAAAGCCATATCTAAAACACTTGTAGCTCTGCCCACCCCGGGGTTAATAAGAGCGGAATGCGGCTCCGCTCACACGCGATTTATGAGGATCGCTGCTCCTAATTATTATTATCATTGCTGCACTGAATCTATGGAAGTGTTTCGGGAGGTTCTACAGAAAGTGGGCGGATTTTCCCGCCTCTTGATAGGATTATATTATCTGCCAGATAACAAATAGTGGAATTAGTATTGCACGAATACACTATTGTATGTACCCTTTTTTTAAAGAGGCATATGCCTCCTCCCTGTCGCACCAACCCTCTCGGTTGCCTGCCATTCACGTCCATTGCTTTTCGACGGCTTTGTAATGGCATCGAGCCATCAGGTCACCGTTCTACCGATCTGCCTATTGATCGTTTACTCAACCATAAAACAATAAATAATTTTGTTAACATAATGTAAAATTACAATCAAAGCGTGACAAAATTATAACTGTGACCTAACTAACAAACATATTCTGGCATTCTTTTACATACCTTCATCGCTCTTGTTTCTTGGCTGATGATGATGATGTTCATTGCGTAGCCGAGTCTTTCTACTTGTTAATATGTGGTTTGAACGACTTCATGTACTTCGATTAATGTACATCGAGTTGTCAAAGTAAACTTCGAATTACAGTTTCATGAAACAGCCCCCAGGTCCCACTTCTTATTCAAATCTCACGCCCACGAAGCTATGCAGCCAGTTAGCACCGAAGCTCGCAACTTCTACAATAACGTCACCGAACAATGTTAACACTCCCTGCAGCTGTAGTTTAGTCAAACAGTAAGTAGTTAACAGTATCGCGGATTAAAAGTGGCACGCTCGCTCGATACTCTTGTATCGAGCGAGCGTGCCACTTTTAATATCCAAAACTCACGCCCACGAAGCTACGCAGCCAGTTAGTCTAGGCATATTATGTGAATCTTAGTAGCACCGAAGCTCGCAGCTTCAATAATGACGTCACCGAACAATGTTAACACTCCTGCAGCTGTAGTTTAGTTAAACAGTAAATAGTTAACAGTATCGCGGAGTCGCGGCCCGGAAGTTGCTCGGCGCGACACTTGAGCGGCGTCTGGGTAATTCATCCCGGGTGTAGGCCGGGGGCTGGCTTACGGTATGAAGCAATAGATATTGTAGTTTTATTATGACATTTATTGTACGGTTTACGGTTACGGTTTTACGGTATTTCTTTTGTTTTTATATCGTGTTTAAAAATTGTGTTATGTGTAGTAAATCAATAATTCTATTCTATTTAATACAAATTTGTAGTAAAATAAACGGGATTTTTCTCTTGATTATTAATGTATATGTTTGTGTTTTAAAAACTATATCAGCAAAAACAACAAAAACAAATGATTTCAAATTACCCGTTCTAATTTTACGGGTTTAAGTGTATAGAAGGGATATTCATATTCATAAGCATATTCTCCGATAATATGCCAAAATTGCAGATTTACACGTTGTATATGGTTGTTATATATCTATTAGTTTAACAAAAAAACTGACTTCAAGAAAAAATACGCAATAAAAAGAAGAGTTCTATACTATACCTACTTCTCATGGATTTCATCAACAAATGTTGACCAAATTTATTTCGGTCCACCCTAGAGATATCCCCTTTCTAACAAGAAAAAGTTAATGGAATCAGGCAACGTGATAAAAAATAATCGCTCAACGTACATAAAAAATGAGAAGGCCTCTGAGAGAAGGCCTGTGCCCTGTAGTGGGACGAATATAGGCTAAATAAATTATATAAAATACATAAAAAATATATACGGACGAATTAAGAACTTTCTCCTTTTTTTGAAGACGCTTCAAAAGGCATAATTTTTCCCCGCCAGCACAGGTAGTATGACGATACGAGTCACACATCTCAAATATCGAAAGTCACGACATTCAAGTACTTACATTAGTTGTTAATCAATTTTAGCGCCCCAAAACGCGTGACTCGCGCCGTCATATTACCTATGCAGCTCCTGCACTAGCGACGCCTCATACTCGCGCCCCGCACTCGCGGCTGCCTGTTGGCAGTGCACTTGTTAACTTCACGACTCGCCTCGTTGGGGGAGAGACGGTGTAATTAGATCCTGCACCGACGTACGTGCCCGTGTCGAGAGCTGCGAGTGAAAATCAAACTGGAGTAGTGAACTTCAATAGCCAGGCTGAGAGAGACTCGTATGGGATTTGATTAGGTACATGGTTTTCGATTTTCCTCGATAGACGGTGTCAAGTAGCCATGTTGATGAGCGACACTTATTTGTTAAAAAAAATATTCAACCAGATTAAGTTTAAATTCTTATTCATCGTTATCGTCGTCAGCCATTTGACGCCACATAGTCCTCCCTCTTGGTTTTCATTATTAAGTCAATTTGAAGCTACTTTGAATCGGCGGGCTAGTGTCTACGTCTCGGCTCTGTGTAGCATTGTAATATACCTATTAAGAAGTGCATTCCCGTCCGGCTCATATTTTGGAAATTACGCCCAGCTGAAGTAAATTAAACTAAACTAATAAAATTAAATCTAAACCATGCTTTTAAAACAATACTTTCGTTGTTATTTAGATGTAACACATAGTAACATAGTACATTGACATTCAGCAAACAGAATGTAAATTCTTTACGTTGAAATAAATTATTGATTTCTGATTTCTGATGTAATTACGATTATAAAAGAAACTGCTTGTAGTCTCTGTACGGGACTTCCGTTTCAATAATTCGGCTATTTCGTTTGTCTCATCACCATTTAAGTCTTAACCGACTGCAATTTAAGGCCGGGTTCTTCGAGGCGCATGGGTTTTAATGGGACTTATAGCGCTGAGCGAGCGAATAGTTGAGGAAAAGTAGACATTTTTGAAATTACAGAAAAAATAATCGTATAGTTAGAATTTTGACGACCGACGTCACTAACACATTCACTGATAGTAATTTTGGTATAATTTTTATTATCCATAACTTAGTACACTCCAAATAATACCGTATATAATAATAAGCATAATCAGCCTATATGCGTCCCACTGTAGGGCACAGGCCTTCTCTCAAGGAGAGAGTATGGGCTTAATCACCACGCGTGCCCACCGCGGATTGGTGATTTCAAGCGTTGAGGTATGTGAATAGCTTAGACACTCAGGTTTCCTCACGATGTTTTCCTTCACCGTTAGCGTGTGGTATTGCTACTATAACTTCACAATGTACATAACTTAGAAAACCAAGCGTAGGTACATGCCCGCACTTGGGATCGAACCTGGGTCTCTCGCTTCCGAGTCCGATGTTCTACCCACTAGGCTACTAACGCTAAATAATACCGTATCTAGTGATAATTTTCACTCATGTTCGCGTTTTTTTTTATGCAATATCGTTTAAAACGTCATCAAAATAGGACCTTGAAAAGTTTTTTTTCAGATTTTAAATACTAACTATGAGAGAGTAAAATGTATTTCAAACCACCTGATTTAGGGGTCATCATCAGCCATTTGACGCCCACTGCAGGACATAGGCCTCCCTCATGGTTTTCATAATCATGAGGCGTTTTGCCATAATCGCCACGCTTGGCAGGCGGGTTGGCGATCGCAGTATGCGGTTGGAACCTCAGGAAGACGCTGCTGCCCGTCTCCTGGTAATTTTTTTCCTCAGCCGCCTTCTACGACATCCACGGAAGGAAATGGAGTGACTCTTTTCTTAATCCAGCGCCACACGGAAACGATTTAAGGCTAATGTCGGAAAACGCAGCCTTAAGGCTTAAAAAAAGAGTACTCGCTGTGAATAACTATTCATGGAGGCATCAGGGTTTGGCCGCTTCACTCCCCACATCGGATTCCATTAGGACCGAAGTGGGCCTCACTTCTAACCCTAGCACGATAGCGGCCCAAAACACACACTAGTGACCACAGAATGACAGCTTCAATTGAGTGAGGACTTCGCATAATACTTTCATCCGCCATCTTGAAAAACCTTTTTCGAGTGCCGAACCCTGAAGTGTCCTATGATACACACTCAAGAGCAATAAATAACGGAAACAGCCTTTATATTTCAGCACTGAAGAATTGTAACTTTCTAACTAATAATAAATAAATAACTTTAGTCTCAGATACCCGGCTATCTTTTAACACAAAATTTACAAAACGACGATTTCGGTTTAAGTATCTTTGTTCCGCCACTCCGTGTGGCGCCGGATTAAGAATAGCGTCACTCCATTCCGTTTCGTGGATGTCGTAGAAGGTGACTAAGGAAATCAATTACCAGGAGATGGGCAGCAGCGTCTTCCTGAGATTCCAACCGCATACTGCGATCGCCAACCCGCCTACCAAGCGTGGCGATTATGGCAAAACCCCTCATGGTTATGAAAACCACGAGGGAGGCCTATGTTCTGCAGTGGGAGTCAAATGGCTGATGATGATGATGATGATCTTTGTTCCTTGCACTATTATCCTTTAAGTAAGTCATCTTGAAAAACCTTTTATGATAGTCGACAATTAGAAAAACTAACAAAAATGTACACAAGAGACCAGGCCCTGGCAGAAAATCAGTTCTGTGGGTAATAAACCTGCAGCAAACGCTGAGCCTGAGGCTGTTTTACTGCCGCATGGACCTAATAATAGCAATAAAATATTTATTTCGGATAAAACAGAGATCCATAGTGTTTTTTAGTAGCATTAAAAACTAAAACTAAACTGGATGTAGAAACTATGTTAGTAGGCTTAACCAATAAGGCAATGTGTTTTGCCTTGTCTGCTTTTTTTGGTGTCTGTGTCTGTGTGTCGATAAATAAATGTTTTTCTTCTTCGTCGACTAGTAAAGTCGTCAAAATATAAGAAGCCCGTTTTGACAGCTACAAAAATAAAAAAAGCTAACCTAGTTTGAGATCAAAAACATTAAAAATCTAAACTACGAGTAACTTTTTGGACTACAAAATCTGTTTTTTCTTTCGAGCGTTAAATAATATGCCAGAGTGTGTGTCTGTTTATGTATTTGTTCGAGTAAATACAAAGTAAAATTATTTTTTGTGTAACTGTCAAAACGGGCTTCTTAAATTTCGACAACTATAGCACCCATGCAGTCGTTTATCGCTTTTATCCACGTCGTTCCAAATCCAAGCAGTCCATATCTGCGCCAAAGTTACATCAAAATCTATTCTGCACAGCCATTACAACGAGGTCGAGTACGATGTTGTTTATTCAATGGCATTAGTTTTCGCTGTTATCCAATTTTTATGCCTGTCCACGTCAGATTAAAAAAAAACAAGCTACAATTTTGGAGACGAGACGACACATTGGCGTACTTCTGGTTTTAGACATCAAGACTCTAACGTTATGGGCTCGCCCCATATAAATATTTACGGCCTTCAAAATACACCTTTCGCTCAGAAAACAAATAATGAAATTGCGCCTAAACACTTGGGGATAAAGTTGTTGTTCCAGCGAACGAGAGCTAAGTGACTTTTTGTTGCGCATATTTCCTCTTCGCTCGCCGCCGCTGAAATATTACTGAAGGCTGAACCGAAAATAATTATACCTACGTGTGTTACTCAAAGCATTGCAGGTATTGCGAGTGTACTAAAGGTATAAACGACTTGACCAAATGATGCTTACTTCGGATGGACGTTTTTCGGGTCTCATTGGTGAGGTGACGTCGCTTAGCTTAATTTCATAGCGTATATTTAAACAAAGTTAATAACATACGGTTTTCAATACATTTTCATAAAGTATCAACAGAAGGCCCTTCAAAACATGAACAAGCAAAAAAATCGCAATTCCCAGAAATCTTTACGGCTCGGACTAACATTTTACTATTTGTCTCTTTTTACTGTCGACGTTTACTTCTTTTATTTAGTTCTCAAAAGAAAGCTAGGCCTATAAAAACGGGATTTTATCCGAGTTACGTCTGCTTCGTATGATACCAAAAACATCCAGTGTTTTATAAACCCCAAAGTGACATAAATCCCTGGATAGTTCCATCAACCTCGTTTGTATGACCACCACAGCCCGACAAACCAAGACATAAATAGACAAATAGAAAATATTACACATAATATGTATTACACATTGGCTCAGTTGGGAGAGCGCTGGCGCGGTTAGCCAGAGGTCGCGGGTTCAAGTTCCGGCATGGGTGGAATTTTTAGCCTCTAAATAGGTTTTTAAAATTGTCCTCAGCGCGGGTTAGTGCAACAAAAAGAATATAAACATAACATGTATTTGTTATATTTCAAAAGTAAATGTTGTGAGGTGCCCCGTTGCATTGGAGTGCTTTATCTGCATTATTTTTGTACCTTTTTGCTATCTGGAAGAAAAACTTGTTTTTGTATTAGTTTCTTAACAATGTAACCACTAGTTGCCGTAAACGACTAATCTCTTAACAAGTACCCAATGTTTTTCCTGGCGCTCCAAGTCTTTTTATTAAAACATATTACTTCATAAGCAGCCTATATGCGTCCCACTGTAGGGCACTGGCCTTCTCTCAAGGAGAGAGTATGGGCTTAATCACCACGCGTGCCCACCGCGGATTGACGATTTCAAGCGCTGAGGTATGTATAGCTCAGACACTCAGGTATCCTCACGACGTTTTCCTTCACAGTCGAGTGGTATTGCTACTATAAGTTCACAAATGTACGTAACTTAGAAAACAAAGTCATAGGTACATGTCCGCACTGGGAATGGAACCTGGGTCACTCGCTTCCAAGTCCAATGTTCTACCCACTAGGCTACCATCGCTCCCTACCCACTAAGCTACCACCGCACATATTACTTACTAGCTTTTTATTATTTATTTGTGCGGAATACATAAGTTCCATTAAATGATTCATAAAATTAAAACTACAATAACAATACAAAACAATCTTAAAAAGCCGGTGACTTCGTCCGCATGGAATGAGTAATTTCCGGGATGAAAAGTATCCTATGCCCTTCCCCGGGACTTAAACTATCTCCGTACCAAATTTCATGTAAATCCGTTCAGCCGTTATTGCGTGATTGCGTGATTTAGTAACAGACATCCAAATATCGTCACAAACTTTTACATTTATAATATTAGTGGGATTTAGATGCAAATCCTACTAATATTGTAAGATTTTCATTGTTTGTTGCCAAAAAAGGAAATAAAAAATATAGCACAAGAGCATTTTGCTATCAATCTATTCTAAAAAAATCACATCAATCCACTACTCAAGTGCTGTGTGAAAGTAGAACCAACTAAAGAAAACGTCTGATCATAAACTCTTACTCTGAATACTTAAAATAAGTATTTAGAAAAATACTAAAAATAATAAGACTTTTGCGGTTGACTCTAATACGGCCAGTGCCAAGCAATCTCCAAGCTCGCGTCAGGTATTCCCACCTCAGTCTTCCCTCGGAATTAGCGTCACTCCTTTACAGGCAGTGCCCTCCCGGGATCCTGGGTGCACACTGCCAGTTAAGCTGGGTACACACACACTGTGAGTTGCGACCAACAGTCATGGCCTACGGTCGCGCGCGGCTGATTATAACAATTTCTGACTACCTAGCCTTCACGAATAACGCCGCAATTATGTATTGCATGTACAGTTAGGTACACTCGAAAATAAAATTACCTCCTCATTCTGTCGTATAACAAAAAAAATACAGCTGTTCCATACTAAAATCACAATAGTAAAACAAACTTTTTTTCGTGAACTGTAACTTTTTCTAATACGAAATGTTCATATTAACGAGTACATTTTTGTTTTCGGATAAATATGACGATTTTATTACACTCTGCATTACCCTGACTTACAACAAACAAAACAACAGGGTGGCTGTTCGGATATGTACCAAAATAAGCCGAATCTGCATAATACTTCTAGGTCGCATCTGTAGGTCATAACTCTATACCTACGGTTACAGATAAAGATAAAGAAAAGATCAAAACAAAAAAGTATGTACTGTCTCATCAAAATACCACTTTAAAACTAGGTTATGATGTTATAATGATAAGGCAAGTGATTATAAAAGTTGCGATCAGCTCAAAATCTGTTGCTGAAGATACCTACTCACTCGACTCAGTTCTTCAGTTTTCAGCCACGGCCGTCCGACTGTGGAATGAATTGCCATTAGCGATAAGACACCAGTCCCCTTCATCAGCGGTCTTTAAAAGCAGAGTGAAAGAATATTACCTGTCTATAGAATAGATAATCCAATATTACGTAGGTGTATTATATTATTTCCTCACCCCATATATAATTTGATTATTAGTATGTATGTATGTCTATTTGTTTAAATATTTATGTATAGTTTAAGTAAGTTTATATACTTTTCAACTCATACTTCTTAATTGCACCGACTACCCGTCTCTAACTTCTTTCTTGTCTCCGTCTATGGTTGCTTGGAAGAAATTGCTTGTAGTAATAAGGCCGCCAATTGTACTGCGATTTATTGAATTTCTGTTAATGTAATGTTTGTGTACAATAAAGAATATTCTATTTATCTATAAAAGGTAGTGGCTCAGCTGGTGCTGACCTGGGTCAATGCCGCGCTGGGTTTCAGCCACTGCCTTCTCCCTAATGGTAGCTCCACACTCTCGCACCTCGTGGAGGCTCTCGCACGAGCGACCTCGAGCGGAGGCTACAAGAGTGCTAGCCATCCACACTCTCCATTTATGGACATAGACCATTTGTACTTAGATGGACGTGGTTGAAGTGGCTGCGTTTGCTGTTTTTTACTTTGGCCTTTGCATCTACGTAATGAGATGATTTAGGCACCTTCACTCACACTAGATGGGTCAAGGGATCGACCGCTCAGATGCTGCAGTGCCTGGGACATATTTTTTTTTTATAGAGTAGGCTTGCCCAGCACCTATACCATTCTGACAGCTTAGTCGGCCTATTCCACAGGAAAGACAAGTGAATACGTGTAAGTATTATTATTTGTAAGTATTGTTATGCGCCTACTAATACTATAACCTCTTGCATGGATATCATACGAGTACTTTTGAGATTTAGATTTTTGGAATCCCAAATAACTAGTTGCATTTGGTAATATTCCACGAAAGTGTAACATAAGTAATTTGACCAATTTGTCATGATCACGATGATAATTAAAGCAATCGCACACACGTTCGTCCTAGTCCGCTGCTCCAGCTAAGTGAGTGCTCCGCGATAGTATGATCGGTGCGCTCACAACTTGCGCCTCGTGTCCTATATTTATGTATAAAGTGTGTTTTTGGCAATACATGTAGTTCACTTTCGACACCGAACGGAGTGTTGACGAGGTAAGGCGAGGTAACACAAGCGGAGGCGAGAATCCACATTCTCGCCCTCGCGTCGCCTCGCCTTGCCTCCTAGAGAGTGTGGAGCTACCATAAATTGTTTTGCAGGAGTAATGCTGGCAGCAGATGGTGTGTTTCCAACTTTATACTGGCTGCTAAAGAGGGCGGGCGCGAAGAAAGGATATCACTTATGTCGCGATGCTTCAACCGAGCGCGTCTGGAATGGAACTTTATTTTGCTTCATAGTGGCGTGGCGTTATCACGGCGCGATTTTTTTTAGTACCTTTCTTATTCTTATACAATATGTATATTAAACGACCGTAATGCCGATATGCAGTGACTAATCAGTCAATCAAATCGCCCTGAGACGTATCTGACCCCTTCTCATAACGCTGGCAACATTACCGTGCTGCACAGCAAGGGAGATCCTCTGCATCACCAGAGCGTTAATCCAAGCCACAGTTTCACAGACGACGCCATCTCTTTAATTAAATCTTAGTGTTTTGATTGAGCCTTGACTCCTAAATAAAAGTTTCTAATTATAACCATCTCGCCATTGCCTTTTGGCTTGTCTGTAACCCACATAGAGACAAAATCAGGTCGTTTAAATGTAGGCGACGTTATCCACATTTGTTCAAGTGGCTTGTTGAAAAATTAATGTGGGTTGTGCCCAGGTTTAATTACTGTGCTCATTTGTAGCTTCTTAGGGAATTGGGGTTTCACCGCCTATGCCTACCTACCTGAGGTGACTTGTTTTCAGACTGGTCGCTGAGAGTTAGTCTGTGAGGGCGTGCTAAGCTTGATTTGTTAACATTTCTGATCTGCTTGTTAAACAAAGGTTTTCGGAATTTAATCATTCACAAAATTTAAAAACGTATCTACTTATAATAAAACAGGCATCTGGGCTAATTATACGCACTCGTTATTTACCATTTTAAATGCCAGTAGCCTGGCTCGCTTTGCTCGACTGTAAACTGTCTCCAAATGTGTCGTCTTATAAGATGCCAAACGGCTGGACCGATTTTGACAAATGAGGTGTGAAAATAATTAAAGGTAGTGACGGCGCATACTTTACTCAAAAATTTAGTTTATTATTATGACTAACATAGTTTTTAAGGTACCATTGTTACTAACACTGTATGGGTACTGCCTGAAATAAAGAATTTATATTTTTATTTTTATTAAACGCTATATGGCGTCACGAAAAATAAAATGACGGACGTCATCTGCACAGATCGAAGAAAACACAATTTCTGTAATCATAGATTGATTATAAGTTCCCGCCCGGCAAGTCCCAACTGTAACATAGTTATAACTCCCGCTGAAATTGCATTGGTAGGTCACGTTGAAAATCAATTGAAAGGTACCGACTGACTTCTGGGTGGTTGAAAGCTGCGGCTTTGTAATAAGTAATTAAAAATGGTATATATATAGGGCTAGTTCCTTAATTGAGAATTTTGCTAAGTAAATAGTTAACTGTAGTGCTGTCTCTTCGAATTTCTCAGAAAAGAGCGTGACAGGACGTTACTTAAGCATTCTTAGTGACATTCTCAATTCAAAAACCGACCCTTAGACTATTACTTTTAAGTATAAAAGTAAATTTTAAAAAATGGTGAGAAATCCTGTTCCGAGCTGAGAAATCTATAGAACAATGACCAGCGGACCCGCGGCACGCACGCACTGCTCTGATGGCTACTAATGATTCTAATAGATTCGAGTTTGTTTCGCGATATTTAAGAAGAGAGCGTTTTTTGAAAAAAAACAAATAGCTATTGCCAGGCACGTTAATTTTGCTATGTCTTTCAAACCACCCAAAATTAATTATGTATATATGGAATTGAATATATTTATGGACCCTTCCTGATCCACATGTCATGCATTTTGACACCTGACTAAAATGACAAAACGATAACTATTTCATGGCTAGTAGTAGCGAGTCACGCGTTTTGTGGTGCAAAAATGTCAGAATTTGACAATGAATGCACTGGAAAGTCGCGACTTTTGATATTCAAAACGCGCAACTGGCGCCGTCGTACTACCTATGTTGAACTCTTGAGCAAAAGAAGTGTTTCATTAAGTGAACCGACCACTACTTAGTTACCATACAGATGTTAGGCTCGCCCTATCGCGTTGATTTCTTTATCCCGCTGAATCCCGCCCGCCCCGTACGTGGCTGCTGCGTACGTTGAATCCTAATGACTTTCAGTTGAGGCCACGAAACCTGCTCGAGAGTTTTACTAAACATGTAGAAGCATTTTTGTTTTTCAAGCTCTCCCCACCCTCTGCTGTTTTTCACCTATCCCTGCCCGGATCCCGATTCTAGTGCACAAAAACTAAAATTTGCAGATTTTGGAATGGTTACAGCCAGGTTTGAGTGCATCTGGGCTGCCCATGCAAATCATAGATGTGTAGACCAAAATTGCGTCTGACTTCTGAATTTTACACCGACGACGCTGCAGACCAATGCGAAGATGGCGGAATTCTTATCTGAATACAGACGTATAGATTGTTTTTTATCGAAAACACTAAACATTTTTTAGCCTCACGTGTAGCATCCACACCTATACGACACTCACTTGTCCGGTCCCACAATACGAAGCCCTGTGATTTGTACAAATCAAATTTCGGTGACTACCCGACAAGTAAAAACTTTCAGCGGACCAAAAGACCTCATCATATTTTCGTGGCCCACTCTCTTTAGCATTATTTATATTCCAGAAGCGGACGCGTGCGGCGGATATGTATCGGTTTTTATCACAATCTGTTCCATTCCGTACCTCACCGACCCTTGCACGCAATCAAACTGTTTTCTAACCGTACACGCTCCACACAATAGACGCGGAATGAGAGCGGTATAGGGTTGGTTGCATGGTTTTCAAGATAGGATCACTGGATTGCGATCTAAGCTTCTCAATAGACTCATCGTGGCATTGTGCCTACTTGGGATTTATAGTAGGGCCGGTTGTAGCTTTGATTAGAAGATCGGCTTTCGGGAAGATATTATCAGTATGCTAAGCTTAACAAAGCGCCCTAAATTCAGGCTGATTTGATATACGCTGTTTCAATTCCAGGGTTTCTACAGATTAACTTTACTGATGAATGCCATTTGACTGTCTAACAAAAGTAACGCCCGGTTTCTCGTGTATTATCATTCTGTTAATCTATTGTTAACATCTGTCAGTTGTTATTTTTTATGCACTTTAACTATATGACAGCTGTTAACAGTAGATTAAAAGACACACGAGAAACCGGGGTAAATTACGCAACACCATTCTAAATCCACCTATAATCTTCAACCCTTCCAAAACATGAAATCTGGGTACCAGAAGTATATTAGCATTAAAATGTGAAAATTACTTTGCTAAATTCCGTCAAAATCCCACAAGCACAATGCGGTTCGTTAATGCACCGCCCTCCCTCCCACTTTTTCAAGCAGAAAAAAACAAGTATTGGTGTCGGTGGTGGTGTGTTTGTGTCTTGTTTCTGCTTAAAAAAGTGGGAGGGAGGGCGGTGCATTAACTAACCGCATGATGCTTGTGGGATTTTGGCGGAATATGGATTTCCGAAAAGTAACGCCTGATTCCATACAGTAAAAGTATATTACTTAAACCTATAGACCTCTTCTCTGTCGCGCCAACTCTCTCCGTTTACTTCTCACTACCATTCAGTGACCTCTCACCAACTTTAACCATTACTTTTTCTCCGCCAACAGGCCAAAAGATCTCACTTGAGACCACAGCACCAGACCAGTATGAGGGAAAGCCACGCGAGGAGACCTGGATGCGGTCGCCAGCCGGCGGGGTGGCGGTGCGGGGTGGGGAGGACGCGCTGCTGACATGCGTGGTTGTTGGTGGACGAGGCAAGCCTGTCCTATGGCGACGAGCTGTGGATCACCAGCTGCTGACAGCTGGCGTTGTTCGGATCACCAATGACGCGAGGGTCCAGGTGCTGCATGATGACTGTAAGTTATCTGACGAGCTCATACAACGTCGCACATTTAGTTACAACTGCCCTGATGCTTCAAAATGTTCCGGCAGCGTTACCTAGTGCAATTGAGTTGATACGTTGTTGGAAGTACAACTCTTTAATTATTTTCTTCCGTGTCTAAACACCGAAGATAAAGAATCGTTAACCGAAGAAAAGTTCAATTAAAATGAGCTGAACTAAGGTGCTGAGTTCAACTGATGCATGAAACCGACCAATTTGACCTTCTTCACTAACAAGAATTGTTATAATATTTCGCTCGATTCCGAAGATGTATAGTACTTCCCAGTATTCGTTCCCATTCCTTCCTCCTCTACTTAATATTTGAGGTAGATAGACTCGATAATGTCTATAACTTGTTCCTTGCGCTTTGTGAATCACATGAAATGCCCAAACGAAAGCAAACGTGTGGTTTCCTCCAAATGGTTTTCTCCACTTCACATCTCACCTCTGATCAAATCATCCAACCACTCATTTTTAATCCATCCACAGCTGCAGAAGAGCCGTTGCAAGGCCCTGGGATAAGAAAGGGTGGTGAGGTGTGGGCGCTGGTGATCAAGTCTGTGCGCGCGTCGGACGCCGGCCTCTACGTCTGCGAGATCAACAGCGAACCGCCCGTGCGCAGCTTCCACAGACTCACCGGTGAGTGGTAACCTGGAAGGGATTTGCCAGGAAAAAATATATCAGTATAGTTTCACAAGTGATTAGTGACAAGTGAATATTGTGCATCGTTATTTAAAAAAAAATCCGAATAAATTTTACAGACAGTAGATACCTATTCTGATGTTAATAAGTACCTACCGTAAGTAACGAGTCTCAAATGCATGACAATCCAATTTTGAAAGTAAAGTAAATAGAGGAAATGATAGCGTAGATTCCGCAAACGAGGTAATGGAAGATAATTTCCGTTCGCGTTTTCGATCATAATGGCTTAGACAATAGATTGAAGATGACTTTGGATTATGTTGGATGTAATATTGTTAGCTCTAGAAGCAACGCTCGAAATATCTACATCAGCCATAGTTAACGAACATTCTATTTTAAAATATTTAAAAAGTGCCTATAGATAGGTCAGTAAAAATCTGAAATATACGTTTACATATAAACAATCTGTTTAAGATTATCAGTTGTTTTTTGTATGCACTTGGGTCGCAACTATTGATCACGGAGACATCTCAGACATTTTAAAATGAATTTCATTTTTCGTCCTACCATCCGGTCTACGCCAGGTCCACTTCCTTTGGGGCTGTTTCTTGAAGAAAGAATTCATCAAGTACAGCCCCTGGACCTCCTGGAAGTAGACCAGCATCTGTCCTCCGTGGTTTCTGCTTCCATAGCCGTGTGGTGTGAGATTGATTTATCAATCTTGTAAGTAAAGGTCTACTAACCCTTCGCAGTAATCTCACGCGGTCTGACCCCGCCCGAAAAGCAGGCCAACGTCACGGACTCGTACTCTGCGAACGTCCCAACGCTGTCGCCGATGGCCCTAGCGCACAACTACACGGACTGCTGTCTCGCCACCAACGTCTCCAAGGCTTGCCTGGGCTTCTGCAGCATTCAGACCATTCTCGAGGGCACTGGGCAGGACCCGGAGACATGCCAGCCGGACTTTCCCGCAATTGTCAAGTGAGTATTGGCTCCCAATAAGGCCTGTTGGGAGATCACATGGTCTCATGCTAATGGTGGAATGCTACCAGGACATTCATTCTGTGTTTGCCATTCACTATACCGGGTGTCATTTTAGTCAACTGCCAAACTTTAAAGGGGCTTTTTACTCATAAATATAAACAACTTTACTATGGGGCCAAACAAATCAGAGCAAATAATAAATGAGCTGTTCCATACATAAGACAGAAGCAGTACTGCACCAAATGTATGAAACCGCTGATTTATTTTTGCTCTGATTTGTTTGGCCCCATAGTAAAAGATGTTTGTATTGAAGAGTAGAAAGATCCCTCAAAGTTTGTCGGGTGACTAAAATGCCGCCCGGTATAGCGACACCACACCGGACATGTCATTACTAAACTTTGGTCGGGTGATCTGGTAGCTCGGAGGGATTAAATTCCTCCAAGTGGTAGATAGATAGATAGATCGAATGTTCTTTATTGCACGTACACCAGGAAAAAGATACGGGTAGAGATACTTCAACTCATATTTTCACACGATGTAATGCGTGCGTGTTACTCAGTTAAGTTAGTAAATATGCAGGTACAATTTATGTGCGCAGGCCTGGCAGACGTTATCGCAGAAAAACATGTTTGGTTTACTGTGTACAGTTTTTATTACTGTGCACGTTTTTTGATAAGTGTTTTTCTCGGACGACGCCTGCTACGTACCTGTGTATGGGACACATGAATCGCTGCCTGTAGAGTCGAAGTACCTTTACCACAAAACGACAGCGGAGAAACGCAGGTTTCATTACAAATAGAGTTTAAAAAGACCATCGTATTACACTTTGACGAACAATCAAAAATATTTGCTAATACTCTAAGGCATCTCTCTATTTAGGTGCATGGCAGACGGTCGTAACCACGTCCCGTGCTGCGTCCAGGAGATGGTCCCAGACATCTGCCAGGATGTTTGCCGGGGCGAATTCACCCCTGTCACCGACAACATAAAGTCGCATTACTCCTGCGCGGCCTACATGGAGAAGACACTGGCCTGTATCGTGGAAGGCATTGGTGAGTGTTGCTTGGACGACAAACAATAATAAAGATACCAAGATAGGTGTAAAGCTCTTTTTCGTGGATCAGGAAGCTAAAAGATTTCAACGGACAAAAAACCTCTTACATAGCTTGTAACAATTTTCATCAGTAAACTTACTGATAAAAATCTCGTCTGAAAATCCTCCTTTTCTAAACTACAGCAGCAGTGGCACATGGGTGAAGTCCCTATTCCTAAGTGTCTAAAATAAACGTTCAAAATTATTTTCTGTATTCCGTTATGTATCCAACCAACCAACAATTCCACTGGTAGGCATAGGCCTCCCCTCCATTACGGGTGCAAAAAATCCTTCTCTACTGATGCCGACTAATATTTATGTCAGCATCATTGCATGAAGCAAACGTCTTTTCCCCAGAACTCCTCCCAAGCCCCCCCGAAGAAGTGGAGGTAGAAGCCTCCAACGAGAAGCAACTCAACGTGACCTGGGTGCCACCTGTGGAGAACGGCGATTCGGTCACAGAATACATCGTCAACGTCACCACGCTGCGCTCCTTCGATTCCCACCTCATCGATCCGTCGGAGACCTCTCTGAACAACTCAATGAAGAGCATCCACAGTACCACGTACAAGGTTCAGGGGAATAAGACCTCTTTGCTTCTAAATGACCTGTTGCCTTTCACGATGTATGAGATTACTGTGACGTCTTTCAACGTGCATGGGTCGAGTTTGCCCAGTTACGCTGTTAGGTGAGTGGACTTAGAGGGAATTTCCCCTTGTTTTACTGTGCTTTTCCACTGAGCGTTAGTGCTTAGCCATTAAAGCCGCAAAACAAATCAAATATATAAGTAAGCGTTCAAACAAAATGAACTTGAACCACCCTCAACTTTTATGTTAGCTGGAAGAAAATAATACCTAGTATTAAGCTCGCCTTTGTACAAAATCCGTGTGACGCCGGATTAACGGATGTTGTAGAAGGCGACTAAGGAAATAAATTACCAGGAGACGGGCAGCAATAAAGAATTTTTCAATTCAGTTCAATTCAATTCAACTATTAAGTTCACTACTTGTAACAAAAAGTTATCATAGCAAAAACTATGACGTCTCAATAGAAAAAAAAAATTACTTGGATATTGTGTCAACGTATATCCACCGCGTATCCTAGTGAACTGCGATCAAACCTACTTTGTCCAAACTGACTTTGGCGGTAACAACACACCTTACACTTCGCGACCACTATTAATATTCGCTTAAAACATGACCTTCAGTAAATAAAAACAAAACTCTGTTAATAAGTAGGTTTCCTCTTATTAACAGAGTTTTGTCAGAATTTCTGACAAGCAAAACCCTATAAATGACTTCATTACTTCCTTCTAATGTCACCCTAGAGATGCAGCCCTAATCTTCACGACCTTTTATCTCCACCAGATCTTTGACCCTGACTCCCGGCAAGATGAAGCCCACAGAAGTGGCTGCAGCTCCCAAACTCCCAGACGTGAGGCAATGCTGCGTAAAAGCCGGTGTCAACCACTACGGCTGTGTGGACAAGCTCTGTGACCCGCTGAAGACCTTCGACATTGGCGTAAGTTATGGATGACCATCAGTTTTGTTTGTGTTCATTGGTATGAGAGTAAAGTTATCTATCATGACAAGCATTTACGTGGTTCATTGTTTTCATGTTTTCGTCTGTTGTCAAGGGATTTTTCCTGACACAAATTTGCATTTCTCATTTTATGTCAGCCATGTAGTTAGTTGCACGACTTTTCATCAGGAAAAGGGAGTGAATATAAAGCGTTATCACCTCTGAAATTGCTCCTAAGTGAATTATTCAAAACATATATTATAGAGTGATTCAATGTTAACGTACTCTTTATTAGAGTATTCTTCATACTGAGAACGCAGATGGAGGTCAGAGAGATTTATCAAGGTGCAAAAAATAAGATTCATTTATATACACCAAACAATCCCTCACAAGCTCACATACCATTCACCATTAACTCTCAGCAACTACTTAACGACTTAACTTGTGACATGTTATGCCTTTTCTTTCTTGTGATGTGTTAATTTGTCCCAATAAATGTCTTTCTTTCTTTCTAACGCCCACACGTCCACCCATCCATCTGTGACTAACGCACAATCACCCGAACGAACCGCGTCTAACCCTCAGCTGCAGGTGACAGACTTGATGATTTGCGCGCCGTGGGCCGGGGCGACCTTCACCTGTCTGGCCAATGGGATGGACCACACGCCGTGCTGCCGCTCGCGGGGTCTGCCTGACCCCTGCTTGCCCCTCTGCAGCGGGAACATCACTACGCTGGATTTCAATCATTTTAAGTGAGTGTTTTTGGAGTTTAGTTATTTAAGCTTTTAGAGAGATTTTAAAAGACTAGTTAAAAACCTAGGATGTAGGGTGGTTTGTCAAGATCGTGGCAAGTAGGTAGCTCTGTTCTCTCTCAATCCCTCCGGGATACATGCGTGAGTTTATATTTTTATGAATGTAAAACATCGACCTCGTTGACATGATATCACAGATCTAGTAAAGTCTCCTTGTGAATAATAGCAAGCTAATCCACCAGGACTCAATTCTACCAGTAAAAAGTGTCAGACTGGAATACAATTAGTACACCTAATTATACTGCAGAGTTTTTCTATACTTCAACTTACCAATCGGAGGATTCAACTGTGCAACTGAATTTCGACCCTATTTCTGGAAAGCTCAATTTACTGAATCATTCTACTTAGAAGACAAACCAATCAATTACCTTCAACCCCACCAGGTGCCTCCGCTACATGACGTCCTACACAAACTGCCTTCTCCAAGGATATGCAGTTCTTCCGGGCCCGCCCGCCGGCTTCCACCTGACGAACATCGACACACAGTTCGCCGTCGCCCACTGGTCTCCGCCAGCTGTGTTAGCTGACACCGTGCAGTACTATAACCTGCATTACCGGCCGCTAAGCACTGCGGACGAGTACCAAGCTGTGACACGGGTTAATGCTTTCACATAGCTAACATTGACACGGGGCTCACGGTTCCAACAGAATTCTTTCCGCCGTAACCAAACAGGCTTGCCAGATATCTAAATACAAACTTTCACAGAACTTAGAACGTAATAGGATTCAGCAGTAGGCAAACAACACAACCCCCATAAACCCTCAATGCCATTCAGAATATGCCACTCCGGGCTTATTCGCCCAGGGATGCGAGGTAATGGAAAAATAAAAAAAAACTGATAAGCATTCAAGACACAGGTGAAAAATTATATGTACTAACTCAGCTCTTTTCTCTTTAGATTCACTCGCCGTACATCTTAGAGGACCTAGAATCCAACACTGACTACGAGATCTACGTGGAGGCCGTCAACGAGCACGGTGTGGGCGAGTCATCTCCCAGACTCATCTTTAGGACGCAGAGTCAGGTAACTCTAATGATTTCAGTAAGCGATGCACTGCAAAAATATATCTTTAGTATTATATAAGGAACGTGATCCATATTTAGTGACAGTGGTGCTCATAATAACTTTTATTTATTTTTATAAATTAAGACATCTGAAATGGAAAAAAAAGTTCAAGGTGATCTTAGGAAGCATCTGTAGAACGTATCCAATTGATAGTTGTTCGGGAAGAGAGTTTTTCCATCAAGCCTTAACGTCGCTTTTGGGCTGATTCAAACAACCTTTGTCGTGTATACACTGTAGTCCCTCAAAAATCATTATCTCTTCACTCCCTCCAGAGAGTGGGAATAGATTGATCAGAGCAAGAATTTCTCCACCATGCTACATTTGAGATTATGAATACTTGATGTATCCCCCTAAGGATCCGCTGTTTATTCATATACCTGGAGCTTACTGCTCAGGTATTTCAGAACGAAATAGATTTTGCACCCGTACATCAGGACCTTCCTACAGCTATTCGAAGAAGAGGAGGAACAAGCCAACTCATACAACGTAACTGCTTGCTGCGAGTCCGTCCAGCTGGCCAGCGTGTGCATGCCTCTCTGCTCGTACGACGCCAAGATGTCTGACCTGCGGATGCTCGCGCCGCTGTGTGCGCAGGAGTTCCATAAACTGCTCCGCTGCGGTGCTGGAGGTAAGGGAATTTGTAGTATACTTATATGTTTCTGTACGTTTTTCCCTTCGGAAAAATATACAGAAACATCTTTTTATGACGGTGTAAAAGAAAAATTTGTTTAATTTGTTTCAATGAAGCCTGTCAAATATGGTGGTTTTATTCGTCAATTATCAGCTATTCCATACTTAAAACTGTGGGGTGGAACAGCTAACGTCATTGCCTATTCCACTACTACTTTTTATAAATTCGTAATATTCGTATTTCTTTGAATAGAATTTACTAGCTTACTATTTACTCGTCGTTCTCCACTGCGTTAATATTTACTTACTCGGCTTTCTTCTTCTTCTTCTTTCTGTGCCTCTCCACTGATGAAAGTGGGCCGTCAACTCCCCATATTCTTCTTAATTTCTTGCCAAGCAAAATAGGTCTTCAACGCTGGTTACATGAATGGAATGGACATACCATTCTCTGATGTTTATAAGCCACGACCTCCTTCTTCTCTCAACACACCTTCCCTTCCTCATTCATTTTACTCGGCTTTAAACAAATAAAATATCAAAACCGATCTGTATGCACCCAGGCCGCAACCATGAGTCGTGCTGCGAGCGGCGCGGAGTGCCGGCCGGGTGCCGCGGCGTGTGCGCCGGCGCCTTCACCGGCGGCGTCAACACCTGCGTGCCCTACATCGGCAACATCGTGCAGTGCTTCGAGGAAGGTGCGTTGGGCCAGGGCATCGAGATGTTTATTAGCATCAAAGTGTATTTGTATGCTATGGGCGACTTTGTGGTACAATCAACTAACAGATTAATAACAGTTCCAAACGTTGCTTACTTCAGCATAAGCCAATAAGCCAGATTCGCCCAAGCCAGCAACTATTCCGAAGAAAACGAGTTTTTGTTGCAAAGACACCCGTATCGTATCTCAGTATTCACGTATATACATAACGGTTAATATGCTGTCGACTGTAATAAGACATTTTTTCGTTCAGTCAGGCAAGGCACGGAGTGAACTTCACTGGAGGCACGGAAATCCTTATTCTCGTTTTTAGCCATAACTTGTGTCACTATTCTTATTTGTCTCGTATCTACACACTGCTTACCCAAATTATCAGCATCGTCAACACATTTTCATTTTCTACGGTCCATTACTTCGCAACTCGTCGATGATTTTTCAAATTTTAGTGTAGTTTCCTCTCGATACAAAAATTGGGAAAAAAGTTCGGGTCCCATCAGGACTCTCAGCTAGCTCGTCCATTGTTATTATCAAGACAATCCTAGTTACATGCTTATGCTTGGGGCTTATTCCCTCCACTACTGAATCTTGCTGAAAACTGTATTCCTTTCCCAGGTACCGGTATATTGCCAGGGCCGCCGCGTGAGCTCCATGCGATGCAGAATACTGAAGGAGACTTGGTCCTGGACTGGGCACCCCCTTCTGACGGCGCTAATGCAACATCATACGTCGTGCATTGGCAGAAGGTCGACAATAACTCGCAGCCCTATTACTATAACACCCTGCAGCTGGATAACGTGAGTAATTTGACGGGTTCTTTTGTTTGTACCTGCTAGACCATTAATTCGGAAGATTCGAATATTCCAGAATAAATGGTTGAAAGTAGTATTCAGTCTCTACTTTCCTCTTTCGTCCAAATGTATATGATAGCTATTAAGTGTCTTGAAGAATTATTGGCTTCGAAACCGCGATAAATGATCCTGTTTTTGTGTTACGTCCGAGAGAATGTTAATTTATTTTACCTTCCATTAAAATTTCGAGGTGGCAAGTGACCGAAAATCTTCGTCTAAAAGGGGAGAGGCATTTGCCCATGTTATAGAGGCTACATAAAAAAAAAATCTGATAAGATTTTTTTTCAGTTCCATTCCTTTTTCGCTAAACCTCGCTTTTCTTTCCTAGCAAATGAACGTAACCGGAACAACAACTATGATCAAGGGATTGGAGAAGAACGCAACTTATCATGTCTTTTTGTTGGCGGTCAACGAGCACGGTACTTCACTGCCATCCAGCATGCTGCTACTGAACATTTCGGATGTTGGTGAGCAAATTAGGACCTTATCACAAATTGGTACAATTTTTTGTTTTTTGTCATTTGATTGATAATTAGCATCGTCTTCTAAAAAAGCCATGTAGGCTTAAGAAACATGTTGTTTGAGTTGAGTATGACAAGAAAACATCACGCCAGAATTCAAAGAATCGGTTGATCAGGTGGTAACTAACCGCAGCCTAGGCCTACGTATCTACTTTGGTTCAATCAACCTTTACATACGTGCACTCTAATCAGTAACGTTAAGGACGACTTTCTAACAAAAATGTAAAGGTTGACTTGCTGTCGACTGTACCATCTGGAGGACACGCGTTAGGTAACGAGAATGAATCTACGGGTGCGAGTAGGTTGAACCTGCACAACGGAGCCAAAGCGATACATTTAACAAATGAACGTGGCATAAACGGCGGTGGTAAGCTAGTGGGTAGAACCTCGGATTCGGAAGTGGGAGACCCAGGTTCGATCCCCGGTGCGGGCATGTACCTATGACTTGGTTTTCTAAGTTATGTACATTTGTGAAGTTATAGTAGCAATACCACTCGCTAACCGGGAAGGAAATCATCGTGAGGAAACCTGAGTGTCTGAGCTATTCACATACCTCAGCGCTTGAAATCGCCAATCCGCGGTGGGCACGCGTGTTGATTAAGCCCATACTCTCTCCCTGAGAGAAGGCCTGTGCCCTACAGTGGGACGTATATAGGCTGCTTATGTTATGTTATGTGGCATAAATTGGAACATTTCTTTTAATGAATAAGGAGTTTCTATTTAAAACTTAATCTACATAACTTTATACCTCGTCTTTCAGGGTTCCGTACCCGAAGGGTGCCAAACGCTACCCTGCCACCCTGCCTCCGCTGTCTGTCGGTCTGTCTGTTCGTCTGTCTGTCTGTCTGTCTGTCTGTCTGTCTGTCTGTCCGTCTGTCTATTCGTCTGTCTATCTGTTCGACCTTTAAAGGGTACCGTAATAAGTAGCCAGTTGAAATTTTCACAGATGATAAGAAGATAAGATAAGAATATTCTTTATTGCACACAAGAAGCGAGACATAAAATATGAAAGTTACAATGAAAAAGTACAATGGGTGGCCTTATTGCTAACAGCAATTTCTTCCAGACAACCTTGTGACGGAAAGGTTTCCGAAGGAGAAAGGGAGACGGGTAGTTAGTGCAAATATGAATAGTACATACTTAAACTTAATAATAAACTGATGTATTTCTGCTGCCGCCATAACAAAAAATATTAAAAACAGAATAAAATAAATATTTAAGGGGGCTCCCACATGACAAACGTAATTGTTGTTTTGTTATTAATATCGGCAACAGGTAGACGCTTAAAATATTTACAGAATATTTAGTTCTATATTCGCTTCAAAAATAAATAATTAAATTAAAATAATTACATAATCACGGTTCATCAGATACAGCCTGGTGACAGACAGACAGACGGACAGTAAAGTCTTAGTCATAGGGTCCCGTTTGGCACCCTTCGGGTACGGAACCCTAAAAACGGCCAAGCGCGAGAACGGAACCCTCGGTGCGCGAGTCCGACTCGCACATGGCCGGTTTTTTTTTTAAAGACGGTTCTTTCCAGCAGCAGCAGTCTCCACCTTCTCTTCATCGTTTCAGAACTGAATAAGGTGGTGTCAGGCATCCCGTCGCCCCCACACTCGCTGTCCGTGTCCACGCACTCGGCCACGTGGCTCACCGTCAGCTGGCAGCCGCCGCAGTTCTCGCAGCCCGACGAGAAGATCACCTACACGTGAGTTGAAGTCTTCGACATCACTTTTATCATCTTGCAAACGAAAGACTCACACGATGCGCGTCACAACCCCAGTTTAAAGTACACAAATTCAAATTCAAATTCCAATGTGTTTTATTCAAAGTAGCACAGAAACTGCGACTTAATGAACGTTACAATTTAAACTGGGCGTCCATTTCAAAATCTGGATCCTTTTGGAGAAAAAATGGACTAAAAAAATTCCAAACTTAGTTCTTTAGAAGTCCTTAATTAACAGAGTTTACGTAATTATTGTAAAACCTAGAACTCATGCATGGAACTGGCTTTAATTCCAGACATCACTGTCATCTAAATAATCTTTATTGTTATAGTAGCCCTTTTGGCACAAAGTGTGCTTTACAAGTTTTTTGAACCGCGTTTCCGGCAAGCTTATTACATTGTTAGTGTACAAGAAACCGGAGGCAAATATATAATTTTTTTATGTAGCCTATATACGTCCCACTGCGGGCAGAGGCCTTCTCTCAGAGAGAGAGTACGCGCTTAATTACCACGCGTGCCCAACGCGGATTGGTAATTTGAAGCGCTGAGGTATGTGAACACCTTAGACACTCATAATTCATAACTTTTTTGTTTAACTTTGGTTTCCCCACGATGTTTTTCTTTATTTATTATTTTTTTTTTTTATTTTTTTTTTTTTTTTATTTTATTTTATTTAGGACACAAACAGTCAAACAGGAAAAAATAAAAAGTATAATATGTAAACAAAAATAGACCTGGAGGTCCCTTAAGTAAACAAAATTATAATATAAGCATGCGATCTTAACCAGTTTTGATTCTTAGTATCTGAGACTTCACAATAAGCGAGTGTATTGCTATTATAAGCTTGCCAGAAACGCGGTTCAAAAATTGTAAAGCACACTTTGTGCCCTTTAGGGCTACTTTAACATTAATAAAGATTATTTGGATGGCAAAAATGTCCGGAATTAAAGCCAGTTCAATCCATTAGTTCTAGATTTTAGAATAATATGTAAACTCTGTTAATTAGGGAACATATTTGAAAAGATAGATAGATAGATAGATAAATGATTTATTTGCACTTGCACATGTAGGTACATACAGATAACAATAACATGAAGCTTGTAAGCAATAAGAAACAGACACCTTTTAATGCAATCGGCAGCGTGTCATATCCGTATATGCGTGCACTCACTTATTTACGTTACAGATGACTAGCACAAAAACGAGTCGGTTAACCCAATTGTTGACTGCACGCATACAGGACGACAAGGACCTGCTTCATAGAATCACATCCCGCGGCTTACTATGACAATAAAATTCAAATACGATATTATAACATCAATGCACATATTAGGATGGGCGTGGCAAGTGCAAAAGGGCTCTAACTCAGCATATGCTGGAGAGCGGTACACTCCAGCGCTGATCTTCCGCTAGTGCCCGTCAGTACGGAGGCGCACAGAGCTCGGAGAGATGTTGCACGAACAAAACTAAAATAAAATGCTGAGGTAATTGTGAATAAAATGAGTGATTAACATAATATAATAAATTATCGCGTATTCATCAGATTACGAGTATATTGGATTTCAATGGTTAGTGGTTAGTCGGTATAAAAGAATTTGATAAAATTTAATGTCAAAAAGGTATAATAGGTGATAAGAATAACTATCATACTTCAAGTAAATGAGGTAGGATAAGTAAATAACTTGATTATTTCATTATATAAATTTATATACATATGCACACTCACATAAAATTAAATGCCATTGAATATATGTCATTAAAATGGATTAAAAGGTTAGTAGAATGTCAGTAGGAATAATATGTCAGCCAAAGAAATTAGGATTAAAATTAATAGAATAAAATATGCCATTGGATATATGTCATTAAAATAGATTAAAAGGTTAAAGGGTTAAGACTAAGTTTGGAGTTTTTTTGTCCCATTTTTAAGAAAGACATTTAACAGGTCATCAGGTCACCGCATCATCACCTGCAGCTGAGGGTTAGGCGCGGCTCGTTCCGGCGATCGTGCCCTAGTCACAGGTGGATGGGTGGACGTGTGGACGTTAGAAAGAAAGAAAGACATTTATTGGGACAAATTAACACATCACAAGAAAAAAAAGGCATAAACAAGTACAACGGAAAAACAAGTCACAAAAATACAACATAGGACAAGACAAAGTCAGAGCGTCAGAGTGCATCCTGTGGTGTGTCAAAGTTGCCACAAAGGGCATTTCTCCAAAATGGTCTAGATTTTGAAATGGAAACCTTGATAACTAGGTTAAATAAACTAGTATAAACGAAACATTTTATTACACAGCAAAAGGCAAAAAATACATAAGCATAACACTACTTCTAGTTCTAGTTGGACCTGAGATTTCCGCACTTACCCCCAGTTTCTCGTACAAAATCAAAATCAAAATCAAAAAATTTTTTATTCAAAGTAGCACAGAAACTGCGACTTAATGAACGTTACAAGTTAAACTAGGTGTCCATTTCAAAATCTAGATCATTTTGGAGAAAAAATGGACAAAAAAACTCCAAACTTAGTCTTTTCAAGTCCTTAATTTACAGGATTTATATAAATGTTCTAAAACTCATGCATTGAACTGGCTTTAATTCCAGACATCATTGTCATCTAAATAATCTTTAATGTTATAGTAGCTTTTTTGGCACAAAGTGTGCTTCACACATTTTTTGAACCGCGTTTCTGGCAAGCTTATTATATCCTCGGGGATCTTATTGTAGAAACGTATACAATGCCCCATACAGGATGTATTAACCTTTGCCAGCCTAAATTTTGGGAACGAAAGTTTATGTCTATTTCTAGTATTTACATTGTGTTGGCTACCTACAGTTTTAAAGTCACTGATATTTTTCCTAACGTACATAATATTTTCATAGATATACTGACTAGCAACTGTTAGGATGTTAGTTTCTTTAAAGAAATCTCTTAACGAATCTCTATTGCCTAGCTTATATATGAATCTGATCGCTCTCTTCTGCAGGACGAAGATGGTCTCAATGTCTGCTGCCCGACCCCACAGTAGTATACCATAGGACATAATACTATGGAAGTAACTAAAATAAACAAGCCTAGCAGTTGCGACATCAGTTAGTTCCCGGATTCTTTTAACTGCGTATGCTGCAGAACTGAGCCTATTTGCCAATTTTCCTATATGAGGACCCCATTGAAGCTTTGCATCAATTGTGATACCCAGAAATACAGTTTCTTCTACAAGGTCTAGTTTATCATTCCCCAATATAACATTGCTGTCAACCATTTTGACATTTGGTAGTGTGAATTTTATACATTTTGTCTTTTTTGACAAGCTGTTAATCTACTGTTAACAGCTGTTAGTGGTTTTTTTTTTATGCTCTTTGGTCAATTGACAGCTGTTAACAGTAGATTACCAGCGTGTTAGTGTACGAGAAACTGGGGGTTAGCCTTATGAGGCTAGCTAAGCCATTGTACGCTTGCTACGTACAATGGCCCAACCATAGCGTAGCAAGCGCTAAGTTATGTAAATACCTTAGACACTAGGGTTTCCTCACGATGTTTTCCTTCACAGTTAGCGAGTGGTATTGCAACTACATCTTCACAAATGTACGTAACTTAGAAAACAAAGTCATTGGTACATGCCGGGATTCGAACCCACGACCTCCCGAATGAGAAGCCAGCGTTCTACCGCTCCGCTACCACCGCTCATAAGCATAACACATTCATAAAAGTGTCGTCCACAATGTCAAAGTAAATAAAAAAAATTAAAATAATGAAAAAAAAAATTAGATCACCCACCACTACTTGTGTGAATCAAATAAACCGCCCCAAGACATACCAGGGGCCTCATTATGCGCACCAAATCCTGAGGGATTCCAATCGTCGAACTGTCAAATTCCACACTAATTTGTGGAATTTGACAGTTAGACGATTGGAATCGCTAATTATAGGGGCAGATCCAAAGGTATTTGAAAGGTACCCATGACACTGGCAGCAATACCGCGCTGTACAGCGAGGGATATCCTTTGCAGTTTTACTTGTAACCGTTCAATAAGTCACTGTTTCAGTTTTATTTTGATTAAAAGAATTTTGAATTGATATATTTTTTTTTGGTGTATACATACTTTTACGTTTTCTTACCACAGTGCCATCCACTTCCATTTATTCAAATTCAGATTTGATATTACATGATTAAAACTTCCCAGCTTACTGCGGCTTACTAAGCACGCGTACGTCGAAAATAAGCTGCGGATTATGCAAATACTATCTCTGCGCCATTGCAAAAGAAACAGCAAAATACCCACCACGTAAATTGTGGAATTAAGGGGTTGAAAGGGCTAATGAAAACAAAGTCATTATACAGGATGTAGCAAAATCCT
This sequence comes from Yponomeuta evonymella, assembly GCA_963969515.1. Classification (NCBI taxonomy): domain Eukaryota; kingdom Metazoa; phylum Arthropoda; class Insecta; order Lepidoptera; family Yponomeutidae; genus Yponomeuta; species Yponomeuta evonymella. Next base: position 1,323,294 of record OZ018361.1, on the reverse strand, counting down.
CGTATATTTATGGGGAAAATACGAAAATTAGGGGTTCTACTTGTCAATTCGAACAAATTTTACTTCAGGGGAAACTTCGAAATTGCAAAGAGAAAACAATTGTTCCACGCTAAAGTGCGGCATTAATGTCACAGCTGATATTTTTTTGGCGATTTCGATGTTTTCCCTTTAGTAAAAGTGGTTCATATGCGTAGAACTCCCCCTTTTTTGGATATACCTATATGGGGATTTTGGTAAATTTATTTGGCACCCTTTATTGTGGAAATGTTTGGATGTTAACGAAGTGAAAGAGGTCTGTCACTCACTCGTGGCTAGTGGCAAACTCAGGTCTCTGCCTGCCCCTTCGGTATACAGGCGTGAGTTTATGTAACGTATGTATGTTTTTGATTTTTTTCCACCTGCCCAGTCGTTTTTTCCCCCCTTTTCGAAGCCTCAGTGAACGTTCTGTTAGCATCACAAATACAAGGAACATACGTGACGCAGTAAACAGCGTTGTTTCCGCAAAATCCAATCCCGAGGCACAATGTTGTCGACATAATCCATCCACACCTGTTTTACAAACATAAATATTTTCTGTCTCTCTGATTGAACTCCTTCATAATTAATCGACTATAATTCGGTCAACAAAAAGGGATTGAGTGATCGTTGCCTCTCACTCAGACATTATTGACAGTTTTTTTTTTAATCCAAATATTGAGTAAATAGCTGTGCAATGCTTTGCATCTGAATACGATATTTGACACGATCAAAAATAAATTATTTCATATGCTCGATTAAAACAAAAATTACAAAGTATCTCGGAAAATGTATCTCTTTTAGTCAATTACTAGTTATTACAATTTTTAAATAGATTAAACAATAAAAAGAGTGCTCTGAAATGTGACATCATAAACAAGTATTTTCATACAAAATTCCGTTTTAAAAGTAACTCATTTGATATTTTGTCAAATACCCAATTATACCAACGTTTAAATTCCGATCATTTAAATTCAAAGCCTCCAATGGGAAACTCGCGTCAAACTTAAACTGAAGTGACATGGTTTTTCTACCATAGAAGACACAGGAAATCTCAGGAAAAATTAAAAATTAAAACCAGAGTTTTTTTTCTGGGTTTTCAGGTTACCAAGAAATGCTATTATTTATCTTTTAACATGGCCTCTTCGATTATATTAAAACATTTTTTTTGTGCAAGTTCTCCACTGTGCAAATAAATCCCCATCTCGAACGAACAACGTACTATTTGAAAAACTTCGAAACCGCAACATTATTATCAGCTATTGCAAACTTAAATCTAATGTACAAAAATCTCGAAACGAACTCACCGATTTTTATGATTTTTTTTGTGTATATTTGGTAGGTCTGAGAATAGATCGTAGGCTAAATATGGCAAAACGACGTTTGCCGGCTCAGGTGTATGCATAAAAATGTTTACAGCTGATAACTATGTCACAATTTCGATGCTTTCCGATGGTTAAAGTTGTTCGTATTGCCGATAGAACCCCCCATTTTCTAAGGTATACGGCGATTTTTCCACACTTATATAAGCTATAACGATCCTACAACGCATCAGACAAGTAGAGCAGCTAGAAAGAGCTATCCTTTGTAAATATCGCACATGGGGGTATTAAAATAAAATATCGCAAAGGATCCTTTTACAATTTTAATGATATGTTACCACGGAGCCCGGAAACTCAACCACGCGCGCTTCAAGGTAGATAGATATTATTATCGGAATAATGTTCGTTGAATTGTTCTGTGAAATTGCATGTCGACTAGTTTTGTTGCGTCGCCATCTGAGGGATGTTTACAGTGACCCGTGAATAAATAAGACTCGTTTTAGCTCCAAGTTGTTTTAGGTGGACAATGAACATGTTTTCTTTATTTATTTTTGCGAGGGTTTTTGGAAAGCGCCCTTTTGACCCTTCCGAACTTCTTTGTTGCGAACCGTTTCCTTTCATAAAATATAACCAAAGAGGCTTATCAACAAATGCATTAAACCTCTTTGCTGCAAATGTATAAGCTTCTGTAGAGAGGATTGAAACCTCTTAACATTTTCGAACACCAAAAAGTTTTAAACCTTTTTTAAGGACTGAAACTCTTTAACCGATATTTTTCTTTCTAGCCTGTACTACAAATCACCCACCCAAGCCGGCCAAGGCAACGTAACTGTAGCTAACACGACAGTGCCAGGCCATACCCTGGAGAAGCTCACTCCGAACACCCAGTACGTGGTCTGGGTCATAGCACATACAGCGGCTGGAGATTCGTTGCCTTCCGAGACTTTGCTGGCGTGGACGGATCCGGCGTACCCAGCGTACGTTGAGGTAAGCAATGTTTGGATAACTCATTGTTAAGTCTCTGGAGTAGGTGAAGAGCAAATTATGATATCTATGTGTGTATCTTGTCTCGACGCCCTCATCTTACTACGTCGTTCAGCACCAAGTAAACTAATAATAGTGCATAAGCACCACAGATAAAGGACATTTAGAGGGATATCGGATGACCCCGTGCGCGGGGCAACCTTTGTCTTTAGGGTCTCGGTTGTACATGTATCAATAGTTTGTACCAATAACCAAATAATTTTTATTATTCCGTCTGTTAATATTCCAACAAATGTATTTAGGTTAATTATTGTTCCTGATAAATAATTTATTATTTATGACATGAACTTCTACATTGCATTCGAGATTACGCTATTCTTATCCCTCTTTGTATATGGCAATAAGAAGGTTTTCCATCCACAGCCACCGTCCGTGAATCCTGTGAACCTAGTCGTAGAAGGATCGAGCATGACTATTCTTTGCATAGCCATGGGCACTCCTACTCCCACAATCTCGTTGTACATTTCTGGTAAGTTTTCCTTGTAACTGAAAAATATACTTACAAAAATTTAGTCAGTTCTGAACCCACAACATTACTAAGATCTCAAGCGTTTCCAAGTTACCAAAATCTGATTCTAATTATATTTCGTGGCTAACACTGTCACAAATCTTACTTTTTATGGGTGGTAAGAAAGTACTTCAAATTGGTTTAGGTAACAAATGACCAACATACCTTTATCCGAGGCATCGATGCAAATCCAACAAAATCAAAGACCTTTGTAAGAACAAGGCTTACTAGAGTCCCTATCAAGTTCCCAAAATATTCATACAGCAAGGCTAACAGGTCATTGGTCCTTCAGGTCGCCTCGTCCGTCAAGAGGTAACGCGCCACATGGTTACTGTGATCCACAACGTAACGCGTGACATGGACCAGATCTCGTGCTACGCTGACAACACCTATGGCACGCCCATGCAGGCTTCCCGAAAGATTAACATTTCACGTGAGTTCCATGTTTTTACAGACCCATAGATATAAAAAAACTAGCTGGACATCAGACTTTATTTTTTGACATATTAAATTTAGCCTACATTAATCTATCGAAAGGCTTATTTCTTTGGAGCATCCAAAGATGAACACCGTCCCTGACTTTTTCTGTCTTCTTAATTAATTCGGATCCTTAGTGGCAAAAAGATGGGCGGGACTTATCTTTCGATGCTATCCATATGCTATGCAATATCATATATGCTATTGGATATGGAATCCGTAAAACAATTCTTTGCTGTCAATTGAGTATAATCAATTCTAACAAGAGTGGGCAATAGTAGAGTTGCGGCTGAGAACAGGACGACGGTCAGTGAGTAGACCAGCAGCCCGATGGTAGGACCATATCGTTGAGTCAGCGGAAGATCCGTGTATGCTGATGGCAAAGGACCGTGAGAGAAGGCATTTGCAGGAAAATGCCAGCAATGAGCAGCGATGGGCTGATTATGATGATGAATTTTACAGCTACACACTGTAAAGACACACACAGAGGATATTATGTGAATAATAACAGATTTTAGAGGCTACATCTATGGTCCTGTTTTATTAATTCGTTTTGTCTGTTCTGTATTTAGTTTTCTTTCTGTTATAGTTTTCTTACTTATAGGCTTATTTTGTTGCTGTGATGTATCATGTTGGTATAATAAATGTCTTTCTTCTTCTTCTTCATTTTTGAAGATTTAAAAATATTCTTATTGTATGCCCTTATTCCCCAACAGACGTGCCCACAATCCAAGCATCAGGCATCACAATGGCGGCGGCAGGAGATTCGGTGATCCTGGAGTGCCGAGTGGAAGCCCTGCCCAAGCCTTCCATCGCCTTCTGGAGGGACCCCAACGGCAGGACCCCCGTCATCGATGGGCCCAACTACTCTATTCAGCTAGTTGCTGACGCAGAGGTAAAGAAACGCTTTTTGATAACAACATTGAGCTCTTGGTTGATCGCTGGTTATTGGTTCCAATTTTCAAGAAAAGTTTTGTGATTGTGATTGTGTCGTGTGGAAGTTATTCTTATTACAAGAATAACTTATTCTTGTAAACTTCCTGAAACACCTAAATATACAGACTTAGTTCTAATATCCCAATTAGAGTTGATGTTTGTCATTAACTTTTGTTCAATGAGTTTCATATTTAAAAAAATTATTGTTGTAAATATGATAGATTATATAGTTTTCTTCAATTCAGGCTTACGCTATGCCAATGTCGCAGCCTTCAGTAAATATTTTTGGACTTGGAAGTCGAATATTGAATAGAATGAGTCCATTCTATTTAAAATTGACAGGTAATGCCTAAAACGTAAGTCAAAACAGCGCCACATCAAAGCAGATAAACCGTAAAAATTCACACAAACGTTTTTTGGAAAAATGCAAAATAGAACAAAAAATAATCAAAAGTGGTAGAACAAAAGTTGTTGTAAATGATAGACTCTAACCGACATGTTTCAGGAATTGCGCATTCTAGAAGTAACCCTGTATACAGATCTACTATATGAGTCCAATATTTTTATGACAGCCCTGTGATAGTCAGTTCCAAAATGAAATTTTCACCGGCCTCTCGTCCCCAGGACCAGAGCAAGTACACAATGCGGCTCACCATCAAGAAGATAGCAGAGAACGACGAGGGTGACTACTTCTGCCACGCAGAGAATCCGTTCGGCAAGGCGCTACGGCCCGTATCCGTGCGCTTGCGCCAGCCCGCGCCGCACCACAATGTCACCGAGTGCTGCACGCAGGTCGGCAATTTGATAGGCATATTCAAATTCAATAATGTTTTGCTCAAAGTAGCACAGAAGCTGCGACTTAATGAACGTTACAAGTTAAACTAGGAGTCCATTTCAAAATTTACATCATTTTGGAAAAAAAATGGACAAAAAACCTCAAAACTTAGTCTTTTCAAAGTTTTAATTAACAGAGTTTACATAATTATTCGAAAACTCATGCATTAATTGGCTTTAATTCCAGGCATCATTGTCATCTAGATAATCTTTGACGTTATAGTAGCCTTTTTGGCACAAAGTGTGCTTTACACATTTTTTGAACCGCGTTTCTATTATCTTAAGCTTATTATATTATGTTCAGTGATCTTATTATAGAAACGTATACAATGCCCCATAAAGGATATATAAATCTTTGCCAGCTTAAATTTTGGGACGAAAGATTGACAAAACAAATATATCGAGCGAATTTGGATGGAAGGGCCGGTAAGGGACGACCCAGACGGACATACTTCGACCAAATAGAGGATGTATTAACAAAGGGCAAGATAAAAAGTACCCGAAACCGGCGTGCGTGCATGCAACGACTAATGAATGTTGAGGAAGCGAAAGTGATCTGTCAGGATCGTAACAAGTGGCACTCCCTGGTCTCTGCCTACCCCTCTGGGATACAGGCGTGAGTTTATGTTATGTTAAGTTTATGTTTATTTTTAGTACTTACATTGTGTTTGTTGGTTACCTACAGTTTTAATGTTACTGATGTTTTTCCTGACGTCAAGCCTGACGTACATAATATTTTCATAGATATACTGACATACCTACTTGATAGATGGTGCGTAATGTCAAAATTGATCAAAATTTTATTTCGCTACATGTGTAACACGAAGAAACAGGAAAACATTTAAATCCCGTTGAGAGCCTTCATACCGTTCGCCACACTTAACACACACACTTAAAAGAACGTTATGTGTTTAGAACAATATTCCCAATATACTCGTAGTAGAAAATACAATTTCCAACAAAGACACCTAGAGAGAAGAACGAGTAGGTATAATGCGTAGAAGTGGAATACTCAGACATTTACAGTATTTCAAAAACTGCTTATAAGGTTAGAAGTATTAGACTAATGTTACTCTAAGCACAGCTCTAAGTAAGAGGCAGCATCTAGTGAGTAGTCGCTTTACCCGGACCGATATGTGACGTAATGTTAGTAAAGACCACCCGAAGACCTAAAGTTCACCTAGTGAATTCATCACCTTTCCCGTTTAGATGAACGTCTCTTCAGCGTGTCTGGATGCGTGCAGCTTCTTTCTGGACATGGACAACATCATGGACCGGCCCGAGTGCATCAACGACTTCGACAAGCTCATGAAGTGCGCAGCTGACGGATCGGGTAAGACATTATTGAACAGCCCTCACCATTATAGGCCTTTGCGTCCGTTACGGACGATTTAAGCAGTGAGGAGGATTGGAGCCCCTTGAGGGACGCTACGTGCGTTTGTACTTTTGTCACCTATTAGCGGTCTGTCATTTTATACACCATCAAAATAAGTGTTAAACACTGGCTCCCGACTACACCTGGAGATCCAACAATTTCTTTTATTTTTATCCCTTTGCTCCTCTTGTATGGTAAGTGAATGTTCAGTCTATGTATGTTTTGTATGTGGCGACTCTGATGTTCCTGCATCGCACACGCAAAGTGTTTCACATGATATGCCAAACAAGAACGTGTCGTCCTCTGATTTTGGGGAAATAACGGAAGACCACGATCGCCAGCTCCTCACTATATGGGCATCCAAAATTGTAACTTATGAAACTGTAACGTTTCCTCCACACAGACCACCGCAGCTGCTGCGCCTCTTGGGGAGTACCTCGCAACTGTCTGGAGCTGTGCCGCGGCGGGTCGGTGTCGAAGCCGTGCGCGCTGCAGCACGCGCGGCGCGCGCTGGCCTGCTTCCGCGACTCTGGCTTCAAGCTGCCCGGCCCGCCGAGGAACCTGAAGGCGCACGCCGCGCCCACGCCCAACTCTGTGCTTTTGAGGTGAGCAGCGATCTTACAGAATACTCTTCACTAATCCAAGACCGATTGGCCGCCCCACATATCGCTAGAAAGACGAAGTGGTCTAGCGCGACGACCCAATACCAATCGCCTGCGCGAGCTCGAAGCAGGCGATTGGTAGGAGATCGCGCAGGACAGAGGGTTGAAGTTGCCATAGCCACGCACTGGCAACAAAATCGAAATGGTTTGACATCAGTAGTATTGATGTGGTCCCATCCCTGATATCCCAGGACTTAATCGGTCATAATTATAATAGCCAACTTCTTTTGGAAATCAGGACCTTGTACGGTAGAAGAAAAATAAGGCGTTGACTCTAACTAGCATTAGAGGGTGGTTTGTTGGCTTGAGGTGTGTTAAAGTTGTCCGTGCTGCAAGCCAACCTTGCAATAGTATTAACACAAATAACCAACGCGCCTTTCGCAACTCGGTTAAAATTATTTGCCTGATTGTCATCTTTGATGTTGATGACGATACTGCCATGAATCCCAACATCCGCAGTCCAATCCACCTGGGGCACCTGGAGCCACCGCCAGATAGGCAATATCTTCTCATCTTGTCGACATACTAACAAACCCTTAACCCCACAGCTGGGAGCCCCCGTCCAAGAACCCCCAGACGGTATACCTGTATCGCGTGTTCTGGCGAGCGCTGGGCGCGAGGGTGCCCGAGAAGCTGGACACCAGCGAGACTAGCGTAGTGCTCACTGGCCTGCAGGACGACGTGCGGTACGAGTGCGTCGTGAAGGCTGCTAATGACGCTGGTAAGATCTTAACGAAAGTTAACGCATTTACAATCGGTCAGTTTTTTGTAGGCATTCCTATTGTCTCCATGGTCCTAACTCTGGGAGCTAACTGAACAGAATAGGTACGTGCAATACCACTCGCTAACATCATGTCGGGTTTTCGCATATCAGCCCTTGCCTGGCTAAGCCGTGGTAGACATGCCTGGAGATTGAGCCCATACATATTAGGCACACTCGTGGAAGTTGAAATGCTACTTATGTCTAATGAAGAGCGATACCTTCATGCTATATGTGTAATGGCCCCAAATTCGTTTCCGTCGTAACATTCGAAACAAAGAAAAAAAGACATTTATTATACCAGCAAGACATATCACAGAAACAAAATAAACAAAATTAATAATTTGAATGAAGAAGGATCGCTACATTCCTTTGTTACGCAAATCAATCGATTGCAACACAAATTACACATTTTTCACAGCAAGCCATTGGTGTAAAAAGGTCGTAAATAGGGCCAGCTCCTTATAGTAAACATGAGTTACACAAAAATAAATGACTAACTGCTATTACTCCTGGCAATAAAGAATTTGTGAAGATGTTTGGATGTCTCGATGTTAGGAGGTTTGGATGTTTGTTACTCAATCACGCAATAACGACTGAGCGGATTTACATGAAAACTCCAAGTTTCACAGATAGACAAAGACCTGAATTGAGACATAGCATACTTGATATGCCGATAACGCGTTCCCGTGAGATAATATTTATTTTAAGTTTAAAATAGAAGGCGTCGTGGAAGCGAACGTTGTGTTTTAAAAATAGGCGTTGTGCAAGAATCGTATAAACGGATTTTGAGGTGGTACGAAGTTCGCCGGGGCAGATAATATGCTATATATCCTATTCAACCCTTACCCCTTCACTTACCACCCTCTCTCCTTCCCAGGTACGTCAACGCTGAGCGGCCCCATCCAGTTCACGACGGCGGGCCAGGAGACGGGCGCCGCGGCCGCGCCGGTCGGCGGCGGCAGCAGCGCGTCCGCGGTGGGCGTGGCCATGGCCTGCGTCGCCGTCGCCGCCATTCTCCTGGCCGCCGCCTTGTACTATAGGCATAGGAAGGTCAGTGGCGCTGAGATGGTCAGAGTGAAGTTTTTCTAACGCGATCCTAAGGCAGTTGTTAACATTGACATTCAACAATTGACATTCAAATATCTTTTTGATTTCTGATGGCTTTGCTCGACCTTAAAATATGGATTATCTGATGGTTTGGTTGTAAGAAACGAATCTCACAGTCCCATCTTATAAAAAGTAGAATAAACAATGTGTGGTGTGCAATAAAGAGTATTAATCTAGTCTAAATTTGAAAGTTGGTAGGTGTATTGTTAATGTTGAATGAAATTAATAGGCTAGCTATTAGACCGTAGAATATTTTTTAATCGTGATACTGCTCGAACGAAGTAGCGGACACAGCTGACAAAATATACTTATGCCGGGAGTTGCAGTAAAGCAGTGTGGAAAATCGCAAAGAAGTAAAACAGTATAGTTCAAAAGAGTATGGGCACCAATTTTACTGGCTATGAACCTATTTAGAGCCTCTGTGCTAGAAAGGGACGATGGATGTTGAAACTAACCGTGGATGTTTGTTCCAGAACCTTGGACTCAAGGCACAAGGTGGTGTAGCCTTCGAGAACCCAAGCTACCTCAGAGAACCAAACCCTGATGCCGTGGTCAACGTAAGTAAACAGTAGCTCTCCATTTTTTCAACGAAACAACTCTAACGTCCTATTCTCAAACCAGGATACCCTGTGTTATGTTAACCATGCAAGGATATCATACATATATAGAATTACACTCAGACTAAGGCATTTTGTACAAATCGAAATACGGCGACCTCTCACTCCGAATCGAACCCACGATCCCAGTGTTAGAAATCCAGCTGACGCACTGGACAGTCCATGTTGCCTAACACTACTACATCTTTCTTTCTTTCGTCTTTCAAATATCTGTGTAATTTCCATTTTTTGTACAATAAAGTATTCTCTATCTATCTATCTTTCTCGACAAAATAACCAACGCTCCTTCTTCCACAGGGCACAGTGCCAAACGGCAACGCGAACGGCGGGAACGGCGTCCTGCCACACAGCGTCTCCAACAGCCAGGCCTGGAGGCAAGAGACACTACAAAACCCAGGTGCCACCAGCATACCGTCAGCCAGGGAGCCCCGCGAGGTGGACCCTACGTTGTACGAGGAACTTAAGTTAGGTCAGTAAATCAAATTTACGTGGGGGTTTGGGACGCTACAAAAGCTAGGACCCACCAGCATCTAGCAAACCCTCGGCTAAGAAGATCCGAGCGGTAGATTCCATGCTTTGAAAAAGATATTTTAATGAAATATATATATGAAAATGCTGTGGATGCCTCTAACTGGGATGCATATCAGAAATTTAGACATAGACTTTGTTACAAGTGTATCGTTTAATATTGTAGCCTGTTGGAGTTACTAAATAAAAAAAATTAAAGAGCTTGAGTTAGGGCAGTTTACTAGCTTTGCCTGGAGACAGTAGACGCTGCAGAAATCTGCAACCACCAGCATACCCTCGGGCAGGGTGGTCCACGGGTGGATCCTACGCTGTAAGAGTAGCTTGAGTTAGGTTACAAAATGAACGTTGCCTGGGGACCTGAGACGCTACTAACCCAGGAGCCACCAAGATGCAAACCTTGTTGCAAACCGTGATGAGCCCAAAGCTCTCATGTAACAAACTATTTATCCAATCAGGAACAGTCAGGTGCCAAGCAACGTCTTCTCTTCGCGTGTCACTTATTTCCACTGTTACTTCCTGACCTCACTGTTTATGTCCAGGTCAAGACGGCGCGGGCTTCAAGCGTCTGAAGCCATAGCCCGAGGTCCGCTCGCCGCGCCGCTCCCCGCTCCGCTCGCCGCGGCTCTCGTCGCGGGTCGCACCGCGCTTCTGAGCCCAGGCGGGCCTAGGCCCGGTGTACCCGCGTCGCGAGTTTTGCACCCACACCCACTGTCACACGGTCGAAACTCGCTTGTTGTAAGGTGGCTCTGAAACGATTTTTTCTTTTCATACGCACTCATTTTCTCGGTACGCCGTGTCTCAGATTAAGCGCAAAGGATTGTGTCATCTGTGTCTGAAAGCAAAAAAAAATGTCGTTAACTGACGCACTGGGATCTATTCTGTAAAGACCGGCGTCGAGTCGAATTGCCTCGCCCAGCACATCGAGCCAATTCGATGTGATTCGGAGCGTTTTGGGTTGACTCTGCTCTAATAATAATTTCACCAACCTTAGTGTTCTATGGTAAATAGCACCTGAGATATTGAAATTTATGCTGAACCAAAAAGTCATGGTACGACATAAAATTGCTACTTAGAGTAAATATTTTGTGTCACGATTTTTGCTAAGTGCACTCTTATTCAACGTTTTTTATTTAGGTACATTTTTGGGACAAAAATGTTTGTTGCTATTTTGTTCGAGAATACGCTGCCTTGTGTTTAACAAGCGAGATTCATGCCGTGTAATTGAAAGATAATCATGTGACATTAAATGTTAATTATATTGGAGGTAATACATGTAGATATCAACCTAACTGAATATTCTGTGGTTGCCACTGTCTTAACTAAACATGTTTAACTTCCGTTTCCTCTACTTACGTATTAAATACAACTATCTTGCAAACAAACGAGGCATAGTTACACCGATTTGCAAAATAAGCATTTTATTTGGTTTTTTTTTCTTTGCTAGGGTTCTTCTCGATGTATTTCGACTATATTTTTATCAGGGATAGAGTTCAAAATTAAAAACCATAAGTGGCACACCAACCTTTCCACAGATAAGTTAGTGCATTTGTAAATACACCGTGGACAGCCCGAGCGGGTGGAGTGTTAGTATGGTCAAGAACAAAAGTGTCTCATCTCTAACATACAATTTGTAACTAAACGTAACTAAACCTACTTGTTGTGATTTTAACCAAATAATGAGTGAGTTGCCTGCTTTGCAATTTTCTCCTTAGGTTATCTGAAACCGGCTACAATCTGATAAACATAGTGGAGATTGTTGAAGGTTCAATTTATAAATACCGCATGTTCTAAAGCACATCGACTTTTACATACGTGCACACTACGGACGAACTTGCATTGGGAGTGTAAAGCCTTTTTCGTACAATGGGCTTTTTATAAGCGACTGCTAAGAAAACTTTACACTAACGTTGCAAAGTCCCCCCATAGGTACTTAGTTACTTGATTGGTACGTAGGTACCTGATTGTGCATACGTGTAAAGATCGACGTAGGTGCTCTCGATTGTACCTACACTTATGAAACCCCGTTTCTTGTAAGTAACACTATCCAAATGTTCTAAAAATAACAATTACAGAGTAGTATTTAACGATCTATTGTAGGATAATTAATACGTACTGTGCTAAAAACCGAAAAACTTGGGTATTACTCTGAAGCTCCTGAAATTACTTACGTTTCTTTTGCTATACATTGTATTTTTTTTAATAAATTGTTTATTACTACAAACGCAGCTGTAAAAGGCAAAACTTAAGTAATTTTCGGATATTTAAGAATCTCTATATAGAATTCAATAAACTTAGGACACCTTTAAACAAAAATGTGCCTTCAAACAATTTAATAATGATGATACATAGGTTTAATAAAAACATTAGTATAGAATTCCAACTTGTAAAAAGTTTTCACCAAATGTAAATAATAAAAGTAAATTAACAATAGTAACGTAACGTAAGACATTACACAGTCTATGACCATATCAGTTACCTTTTAGTTGGATAAATATCATAGATGCCACATCGTACCTACCCTCAAGATTTTAAAGAGAAATTTGAATACAAATTAAAGCCCAAATTAGACACCAACCTTTATTCCCACTGATTCCAGTCGTGTTTATCTAGTACTGACAAACGTATAACTAAGCACGCAAGTTATACCATATCCGATAACGCTGTTCGATATGCCACTTTTGTCTTCAATGTTACACAGGCGTTATCTAACAAATTGACATAGAAAATAACTGGTAAAAATATTTTTTCGCTAAACTTGGTTAAATTGGTACGAAATGTCATCCACATTGCCATGTTTCATATAACTAAAATTAATAGTTTAATAACCTGTCAGATTATGTCATTGAAAAGAACAATTATAAACCATTGTTATGGTGGCCCGATCGGGTCCTTTAGAATTCTACAGATTAAAACAATTCGATGTACGTTGCGTTGCCGAGTCTGCGTAGTTGTTAATCTATGTGTTAGCCTATGCAATATACACCGAATTGTCACAGTAAACCATTCATTGTAGCTTTACGATATGAGGCCCTGGTTGAGAACCACTAATGTAGAGGCTGTAAAACGTCTCCTTAATTTGAGTCAACGAAAAAACTGTATCCCATGCCTCTACACTAAGTTCATGGAATGAATAATGAATTAAATGCCAACGCGAAATTAAATTTTATATCCTGCAATTTTGGAAATTCTAGTATCAAAATGATCTCAAGGTTTAACTCACAAAGTAAAAATAATATTAAATAAATAAACTTCTTAATTACATCACAGTAGGTACATAGTGAGGATATTTGCTCAGACACGCGACGCGTATCGTTATTATGTAAAAGTGATTTGTTTATATATTGTATTAATTATGTAAACGATGGTATAATTTTAGCAAGAATAATTAGATTTGTAAATAAATAAAAACAAATGTTGCTTTTTTCTTTTATTTGATGCAAGGTTCCTACGCTGAATCGATTGTTTTTAGTTATTTTTCCTTAGTTCAGAGTACAGTCGACACTGCAACCTTTACATCCGTGCTCTCACCGCGGTGTTGATGTGCTGTGGATGCCTAGAATTAAACAGGATATAACAAAATCCCTTATATACCTACATCCGAAAAATGGGATATATACGAGAATAAATTTAGAAAAATGCGAACAACTTTGACTAAAGCCGGGTTTTGACGGTACGCTCGGACCGTGTGCGTACAGTTTTAGTCGATTATGACGACGCACTCGGTCCGAGCGCACTGAACGTCGTCATAATCAACTAAAACTGTACGCACACGGCCCGAGCGTACTAAGACCGTCAAAACCCGGCTTTAGGGGAAAACTTTATTACTCCAAAATACTTCTTTACCAGATTCGCGTATCATGGTAAAGAATTATTGCAGAACATGCATGAGAAATATCTAAGGATGAATGAGAACCTCCCCTTTTTTTGAAATCGATCAATAGCGCGGTATAACCTGAGAAAAAAATCCGAATACACAGCTTGTTTTACGGTGTTTTTTTTTTTAAGTAACACGATTACTGAAAAACGTTTCTCAAATACTGTTGTTTAAAGGCTGTTTTGACGCACTCGGTCCGAGCGCACTAAGATTTTAAAAGCGCGGCTAGAGGAAGGGGTTGCCTCAAGCGGCAATTTATGGGATTTGCCGCTTGAGAGGTAATTGTCGTTTGTAAATTATAATCAAGCGTAGTTTGGCATGGCGGATCGAAATGTAATACGACCAATATATTAAGAGGACACAAATACCAAACTACGCTTGTACGGGAGTCGCCTCGTGAGGCGCCCTCTTAAGGCCATGTAGTGACGAAACTTTACGACGCACAATGTACCATAACAGAGAAGAAGCAATCAAAGTAACAGAAAGCTTCCAAGAACACTACATAACATTTCATAATAATATAATAAATTGCTAAAATTATAAATATTACGAGCAATTAAGACCAATTACTGCGGATTAGCTTGAATTACCGTGTGAATACCTTTGCTAAGTGGTAATAAAAAAATCTGGGTAAATTATCTGGGAGACAAAGAGAGAGACAGAGGATGAATTTATCATCGTCATCATCATCAATGGCCTTTACATCTATTGCAGATGATTTATGCAGCGATTAGGAATAGGATTCCCCGTCCGCATACTCGGCATGTGTAGGAGGAGGAGCATTACCGAATATATTTAATTTTGTTACGTGATAATAATAGAAGGTATACTATGCGATTTGTGAATAAAGAACGGATTTAAAGCGAGCGTCATAGATGAATTACGAGCGCATGAAGGATTCTAACGACTGAATCACGGCCGTAGGGGGTGATACATGATGATTGAATCACGAGCGTAAGGAGTGATTCAGTGTTAGAATCTTTCACTTGCGAGCGATTCATGGCCCTCGATATCAATCCGTGCTATACTTTATACCATGGGGATACCGCCGTTTAGCCAAAGTATTTTTCGCCAAATTTTACTTCCCAATAAACTTATGGCATCAGTTTCATTTCCCAAATGAAAGTTTAGCAAGTTTTCATTTCGCATTTTATTCATTTGGTCAAATTATCATTTCGCATAATTTTACTGCGTCAAGTTTTATTAAGACAAACGTTTATTATGCTAACGTTTTATTTTGGCAAGTGTTATATAGCAAATAATTGTTTGATAAAAAAATAGGTTCTTAGTTCTTTTTTTTTATATAAAAGCGAAAAAAAATATTTCACTAAAAAACTTAGTTTTGAGTCAAACAAAAAAATTTTTGTTCTAGTTTACATTTCGCTTTTTATTCATTTGGTGAAATTATACTTTTGACTGAATAATGCTTGGTAAAATGAATTTTGACCAAGTATTTATTTGGTAAACAATAACTTGCCATAATAACTTTTGCTAACTGTTTATTTGCTTTAAGTTGTTTTGAGAAATGTTTTTTTGCCAAGTGATAATTTGCGAAAAATAGTTTGGGAAGTAATACTTTGGGAAACGATTTTTGGCAATACATTAGTAAACCTATACCATGACTACGAGGTCGAATATATATTGGCGTGTTCTAGGTTCAAACACCACAATAGTGATTAAAAGATGATTAAAGCTTTTTTCTTTTCCTTTTTTTTATTTAGATACATAGGCAGGCCTACACAAATGAAGTACAAATTTAAAGTTTTGCATAACAAGTCTGCTGTTCACCGTGTGATTTGCTTTCAGTGAATAAAATAAGCTTTTTAGAGGGGGGAATAGAATAAAAGGTATTTACACTTTCACTTGACTGCCTCGTTGCCGTAGGTCGTTCGATTCCCACTGGGGGCGGCCGTACATTTGTACAAATGGCCTCAGTCTGTTTGTATTTCCATGTTTGTGATGTCCTTGCCTGGTTACCATAGCACAGGGTATCCTAGTTTGGGGCCAGGCCAAGTTGTGTTTGTGGATTAGTTGTCGATTGTGTTGTGTAGAAGAAGGACGTCACTATACCTTCTGGGTGAGTTACTATATTTGCGGTGGTAGCGTGGCGCATCGGGAGTACCCTTCCCTCACATGCTTTTATTTAGTAACTAGTATTTACTGAGGTTAACACGAACACTTGACATAGTAAAACCGAATTTGAATGGATATTTACTCGTTTACTTTTCCATTTTACAATTTTCCGACGTTTCGGTAGTTTTGCAAAATGCCACGGTCTCGGTAGACTGACGTGACAGGCGTCTTTTTGAAAACATTAACTGTTAGTTTATACCCGCGGCAAAAAATATTAAGTTACGTTTCAAAAACATTTTGGCCTTTTTTCTAATTTAAATTGGCACTACAATAATTATATATAAACTCAAAACTGATTATTAGTTATTGTAAAATGGAAAATTAAACGAGTAAATATCCGTTCAAATTCAGTTTTATTAGTAACTGTATTATTGCCTTGCTGCTTCGTGTGGTTAATTAAAAAAAAACCAAGAGGTCTTGGATCCGACAACCGGCATGCAGATATATCACGGTTAATTAAAGAAAGGGATTGAATAACAATTAGCCTTTCGCTCACACAATATGGACGGCAATATTGCACCATTGCTTAGCTGGGAGCAGCGGCACGCTGCCGAGACACTCGACCATTCGAGTTGGCCACCGACTCATTAAAGTTTGAAAATTACACACTTTATTAGAAAATGTTGTATTGAAAATCGACTTTTTCATAGAAATCCGCCTTTTTTTAAAGCGAGAATCAAATAGTTGTCCCCAACGCTAATGTGCAATGAGATGCACCAGTTTTTATGTAGATACTAGCCGACCCGGCAAACTTTGTTTATGTAGATACTAGCTGTCTCTGCAAACTTTGTTTATGTAGATACTAGCTGTCTCTGCAAACTTTGTTTATGTAGATACTAGCTGACCCGGCCAACTTTGTTTATGTAGATACTAGCTGACCCGACCAACTTTGTTTATGTAGATACTAGCTGACCCGGCAAACTTTGTTTATGTAGATACTAGCTGTCTCTGCAAACTTTGTTTATGTAGATACTAGCTGTCTCTGCAAACTTTGTTTATGTAGATACTAGCTGACCCGGCCAACTTTGTTTATGTAGATACTAGCTGACCCGACCAACTTTGTTTATGTAGATACTAGCTGACCCGGCAAACTTTGTTTATGTAGATACTAGCTGTCTCTGCAAACTTTGTTTATGTAGATACTAGCTGTCTCTGCAAACTTTGTTTATGTAGATACTAGCTGACCCGGCCAACTTTGTTTATGTAGATACTAGCTGACCCGACCAACTTTGTTTATGTAGATACTAGCTGACCCGGCAAACTTTGTTTCGCCATATTAATTAGCATACGACCTATTCTCAGACCTACCAGATATACACAAAAATTTCATAAAAATCGATAAAGCCGTTTCGAAGGAGTTCGATAACAAACAATGTGACACGAGATTTTTATATGTTAAATATATCCCTGTGGAGGGCACAGGCCTTCACTCAGAGAGAGAGAGTATGGGTTTAATTACCAAGCGTGCCCGCCCACCGCGGATTGGCAATTTCAAGCGCTGAGGTATGTGAATAGCTCAGACACTCAGGTTTCCTCACGATGTTTTCCTTCACCGTTAGCGAGTGTTTTTGCTACTATAACTTCACAAATGTACATAACTTAGAAAACAAAGTCATAGGTACATGCCCGCTCCGGGGATCGAACACTTCCGAGTCCGAGGTTCTACCCACTAGGCTACCACCGCCATTGATTCATATAGACTACTAAAATCGTAACTGTTTTGTTTTTGTGTTTAAATCTGTCTGTTACAAATATGGTCATGTAAAAATTTACTCACCATCGACTATTTGCAATAAAAATGGCGACATTATCACTCCATTTGATGCGTTTATTGCTCCGTTATTGGATATGTTTACGGCAATCGTCTTCAATGAAAGCCACATATGGGCCTGCCTATATTTATAGCCATTCAATAACGGACTGCACCTAGGCATTTCACGTGAAATGAACAATAATTGTTACCTTCATTATTAAGATTCTAGGGTTCTTGATATGAGTGATAAGAATATTATAAGGTAGAACTTTAATATTGCGGTTTTATTTCGGTGATAAACAGAAAACTTCGATAAAACACAGAATAAAAACAGGAAAATAGATAATTCAATTCAATTCAATTCTTAATTATGGCTACCCTAAGGATTCTGCCAATGTCGAGTTTTGGAGATAGCAAGTTTTTTTTTTTTTTAGATAATTCGCAGGTAGATAGTTGTCAGAGACGATCTGTAGTCAAAAGGTGAAGAAGTAATGGATGTCTTTTTTCTTGCTAATCTGTGGTAATGGAAATCCGAAAGAAATCTAGAATGGCTGACTTTAAAATTTGAGTTTAAGATGATAGACAGAATGAACGAAAATAACAGAAATGGTGTTGGCGGGTGTGCACCGTTACAAGGTAATTAAATTCTAAATAGAAAAAAACATTAAAGGCATTAAGTCCTCCGCATTGCCTTTGTAATATTTACTCCTGTGCAATAAACGTATTAATAATTATTATTAAAAAGTCCTCACGCATCGTAACCAGAATAATAGTATGAATGGAGACAGTGTCATACGTTTTGATGAACTAGCTCAGCTGGTGGATGAATACAAACCGGCCAAGTGCGAGTCGGACTCGCGCACGAAGGGTTCCGTACCATTATGTATACAACATTTGAATATTTTTTGCCGTTATTAATATCGAGCAAAAAACGGCAAAAAAGTAATTTAATTCTGTTTTAGTACCTATTTGTTGTTATAACGGCAACAGAAATACATCACCTGTGAAACAACTGTTTAACTATCACGGTTTATGCGATACAAACTGGTGTCAGACGGACGGACGGACGGACAGTGGAGTCTTAGAATTAGGGTCCCTTATCCTTTGGGTACGGAATCCTAAAAAGGATTCAGTATAATTGTGCACGGAACACCAAAATTAGTGACACACACACAACGTGTTGAGGACTATCTACATTTCCAATGGCACGATTTTAATCTAAAATAATCCTTAGGTACTTTCTAAGTTAAAGACTACAATGTAAGTGCAAAAAAGCCCGTTCTCGTGTCCTGCCCATCGGCCGCCCAACGGCCGCACGGGGCTAGGCTTTTTTAACCGCCTTTAAAAAAGGATGGGCTATAAATAAATAAATATTAGTAATATCTGTATGTGTCATAAAATAGCGTAAAAGTATTCTCAAAGTAATTTGGTGATGTTTTGGTGACGAAGAATACAACGAATTAAGTAGGGTAAATTACAAGTAAATTATGGTTATAAGGGACTTGTTTATTTTTCCCCAGCGCCCCCACTAAAAATTAAAAAAAATATTTAAATAAAAACTTACTTCTAAATACTACAGCTAAATTTAAATTATTTAGAAGTTTGTATACATGTAGTAGGTGCCCTAAATATATGACCTGGTCATGAAACTGGGCACTGACTACAAATTATACTTCTACAATACCTCCATGCATACATACTTCTAATTTAAAGGTATTATTTTAAACTATTTCTAACTTTTTAGTGCTGAAGTGTTTTGAAGACGCTTTTTTTTATTTTTTTATGTTTATTTGCGATAATGTTGTAGTCTATAACCTCGAACGTATTATTGTCATCAAGAGTCATACATAATACTTGATTTGACCCGGACAAAACGTCAATCGCCCTTATATAGTTTTGTAAAATACTGAAGTTTTCCCCTTTAGTGGCCTGAGGCCGACTTGCGCAAGTTTCTTAACTGTGGCTTAAACAGCATTTAACTAAACCTCTTCATACAAAAGTCGATTTGAATGGCGACTTAAGTAACATTCAAGAAGTGGTGCAAGTCGGCCTTAAACCTGGCACTTAAACCTACTCGGTAATATACCTAGCGTGTACTGTGTGGCCCAGACCTGAGCTATTAAAGCCTACGTTATATACGATGACAGATCTAAAGTTAATCTAGTGTTCAGACCTAACCATCAGCTTAAGTACGGCTTTTTGTTTCTGTGAAATATCGCAGTGTGATTTGTAAACGGAAGTCGAAGTACCAGTTGGTGAATTCAGATTACAGTTTGTAAAGTGAAAGGTCGGATATTATCCTGAAAGTGTAAGTTGTTTCTTGAAAACGTGTGATAGCTAGCGAAAAGGATATGACGCTGAAAGTCGGCGCTAAATTTACTTTATGTTAATTTATATATTTTTGGAGTAACTTTTTTTAAATTTCAATACACAACCTACAACTTTATCCCGGAGGGGTATGCTACTGACCACAATCCGGACAAATCTCTTTCGCTTCACCAACATCTTCACGCGCACCAGTTACGAGTAACTACTTATCCTGTTAACCGAAACGGCTTCATCGATTTTTATGATTTTTTTTGTGTATATTTGGTAGCTCTGAAAATAGGTCGTAGTCTAATTAATATGGAAGACGTTATAGCTATCATGGTAGGCTCCGCTCTCTACATCATCTCAAATTACCAACGGTGTTAAATGTACAACATAGTAGAGGTTATATCAGAGGTCTGCTCAGTGCAGGCTCTGTCAGTTTTTTTCCGAAAGTTTGCCTTTCAATAGTGTTATTTCAGATAAGGTTATCCATAGTATTTTTAGGGTTCCGTACCCGAAAGGTGCCAAACGGGACCCTATTTTTCTGCCTCTGCTGTTTGTCTGTCCGTCCGTCTGTCTGTCTGTCTATCCGTCCGTCCGACCTTTAAAGGGTCTATCTTTGGAACGGTAATAGATAGCCAGTTGAAATTTCACAGAACATGTGTTATGACCGTCGGATTACCTATAAAATAATAAAATTAAAAATATAATAAAGAATAAGGGGTATCTCCATACAAAAAACGTGTTTCTTCGCCGTTTTTTTGTTTATGTTCTATCGTAAAAACGGTAAGTCATAAAGGCATCAAACGTGGCGTGGGACTTGTTATATAATCTAACGACAAATATAATAATAATAATAAATACAGGGAAAAATCTGAAAACTGTACATTTGTAATTAAATCATAAAATATTATCTTTGAAGTTCGAGATAAGCTCGGAAAAACTGCGAGACTCGATTCCTAAACTATTTGTAATATGTGAACCTACCTACAAATTTGTACGGAGTCCTCGGTGCGCGAGTCCGACTCGCACTTGGCCGGTTTTTTTTTTTAGATTTTTAGAGTAGCACCTTCTACCTTTACACGCGTGCAGTCTACTCTGTTACATTACGGGCGACATTCCAACAAGAATGTATAGATTAACAAGTTGTCGACAGTACTTAAATAAATTGGGTTTAGATTTACAAACTTAAAAAATGAAAAGTACAGTTGGCGAGACTGTAGAAGTTGCCGTCAACCACTGCCCAGCGTCGCCCACTGCGTTAGGGAATTGCCGGGTGAATTTGTCGATATGATAGCAATAATATTCGAATATTGCTACCACTGCCACGTATACGATTCAGCAAGGAAGCAGACGTTTTATGCATGAGTCTGTAAGTTACCAACCAAACTACTACTGACCAAGGATAAACGAATAGAAAGTTAATGAACAGGGTTGTCAATCACACAATTTACAATTTTAAATTGTGTGACTGACATCGAAAATCATTACTGTCAGGGTGCAAGACAAGGTTTTGTACTTATTCACTGGTTAGGGTTTACCCACGCATAAACAAAAATCAAAATCAATTAAATTCAATCAAAATGTTCAAAATTGCGACTAAATGAAAGTTACAAATTAAACGTAGGGGTCAATTTCAAGATCTAGAACGATCTGGAAAAAACATGGACAAAAAACTCCAAACATAGTCTTTTCAATTTTGATCCTTATTAACATAGTTTAATTCCTTATTCTACAACAATTGAAGCATTGAACTAACTGCTTTTTTGTCATATTCCTTTAATGTTGTATAATGTTAATGTTTAATGTTATAGTCCTTTTTGCAGATAGATGGTGCTATCAGATAGAGTAGGCGCAAGCTGACCTAAGCAGAAATGAATAGAATACCCGAAATTTCTGCACCGTAAAATTCATTCGCTCTTTATGGCATAATAACGCGCAACAATTCCTGAGCGATTCCAATCGTCTAACTCTCAAATTAGTATGGAATGTGACAGTAAAGACGATTAGATTCGCTGATCTGTGGATCTGTCAGTCAAAACTTTGCCCCCTCCAGCCATCTCATGTTTGACTTGTCGGACGTTTCGAAGCAAAATAATTTTAGGAGTGCATTTGTTAAGGACAGGTGTATCTTGGGGAGAAATTGGTACCTGTCAAATACTTCGGCGAAGTTGGTGAAAATTGCAGGGCTGCGGAAGACGGATAGAGAGGCATCCGATATCGTGGTTCATATTATGTTGGATACATCAAAGCCTTACACGCGTGTACTGTACGTTACGGGCGAGTTTGCAACAAAAATACAATTGAGTTCAATTCAAATATCTTTATTCATTATAAAATCAGAATGTTTAATTAATGAACGTCAAAGTTGTTAGTTTCACAATTAATATATTTTGTGGAGAAGAAGCTAACAAAGAAACTCCACGTTTATTCTTTTCAAAACACGATTTAACTTAATTAAAAGAGTTTTCAACTTAAAATATTACTCATGAATGTGTTGAACACTAGTCACAATAATCCTGTTATTAATATTAATCTACTGTTTAATGCCAAACATCTTTTTCTTCTAAATAATCCTTGATGTTATAGTAAGCTTATTTGCATAGAGTGTGCTTAACACATTTTTTAAACAGTGTTAAGCACACTCCATGCAAAAACTTATGCAGTGCCCCATAAAGGATGTATTAACTTTTGCAAGTCTATATAGTGGAAATGACAATTTATGTTTGTTTCTAGTATTAACACTATGATGGCTACCAACATTTTCGAAGCCCTTGATATTGATATAACGGTTGATCTGCTGTCGACTTTACCTAAAAAGACGGTTTTATTACTCAAGTAACTCACGCCTGTATCTTTGCGATATAGATTTTCCACTATTGGTAAGTGAAATAGATTTCCACTGACGATTAATAAATGTAACTAATTGTAATTTGCTATGATCTCCACATATGCCTACCTCAGAATTATTCACACTAGATGAGCTGCATGTACAGAGTGTCCTCTAATACTCACAATAAGTATAGGATAAAAAAAATGGTAAGTTTATTATCTATCAATGCGATAGATAATCACACCACATTTATCAAAAGTTAACATATTTTCTTACTATATTTAATAACTAGCTGTGCCCGCGACTCCGTTCGCGTACATTTCGATTTTTACGAAGCAGCATTTGCATGGGGGCCACGTCTTATCATAACTGGAGCTAGAATTTAAATAGCCTATCCTGTGTCCCAGATGTCTATATGTTTTTATACCAAATTTCATCAAATTCGGATAATTGGTTTAAGAGTTATGGAGGAACATACATACATACACACATACAGAAAAAAATTCTAAAAATCGTGAAATTAGTTTCAGTATCATATATTGAGCCTATAAACACAATATCTCTGAAAACAAACTAACTTACTCCATGACCGACCCTTACAGATTTATTATTAGTATAGATATAGATGTTAGAATGCACGGACGAGATGAATGCCAGACTTAACATCAAGCTTAAGTACTTAATGTCAAATAAAAAAATTGAGTGACTGACCCCAAGGCCCTGTACTATGACAATTTGATGTACATTGCAAAGTTGATTGACCCACAGATTGGCAAGCAGACTCGGCCACCCAATGTACCTACATCGAATTGTCATATAAAGTGTGCACACACACGAACACGCACACGCACACGCGCACGCGCACGCACACAAATACGCACACTTAAATGTACAAAAGTAAAATAGCATAAGAAGAGTACAGCGGGTAGGAGATACACAACAAAGAAGCAAACATAACAAATTAATCGTAATTTATTTATTTTATTTATTTATTTATTAGGCACACAAAACAGACATTAGCCAGCACATCATCAAGACAACATCAATTACTATGTAAAATCTAAACTAATATCCAAAACATGTGTACACAGCATGATCACAGTCTACGACATTAAACTTGAACGAGTCACTCAGCTAACACATTATTATGTGTTTTTTTATTCAATCAAGGCTTGATCAAGCTCAATCAAGCCAGAAACCAAACAAACAAAACAATCATTAAAAAGAAGATAAGAAGAAGGAGGCGGCTATTTTTTCGGGCTGGATAAACTTTTCTGAAATTCCGACTTTAACAATCCTATACACGGATTAAATATGTCTATATTGTTATTGATTTTAGTTATTTCATTATATGAGCGACACATTCTTGTTATGGGATTGAAGTAAGAGGTATTGTTTTTATAAGTATCTAATGTAAAAGTATTTCGGGAGCGAACCGAGCGTTTAACTAATTTTGTGTTGAGATTAAATGCTGCCAGCAGTGATGGTGAGTCAATAGACGAGTGTAGGAGCTTGTGCAAGTAGATAAGCTCAGTCTGTTTACGTCTTGTTTCAAGAGATTGCAAGCGGAACTTTTTGAGTCTCTCTGTGTATTCTGGCATTCTCCTACAACTCACATTGAACCTATGGTAGATTATTCGTAATATAATATGCAGACATCAAATAGAATTCATAATAAAGAATATGCAAGGTGTTGATTGGTAAAACAACGCCCGACTCAGGGTACTTTGTACTCATCAACAAGAACAACTTATACTACGGGACCATTTCTAAAATCTTTGAAAAATACATTTTGATCATTAGGTTTATTCTTTTTGTTGCACTAACCCGTGCTGAGGCGAATTTTAAAATCCTATTTAGAGGCTAAAAATTCCACCCATGCCGGGACTTGAACCCGCGACCTCTGGCTAACCGTGCCAGCGCTCTCCCAACTTAACCAATGGGCAAGTACAAGCATCGGCGAAATTTCGAGCCTCTTTACAAACTTCTCTAAAACAATATAATCATGTAGGTACAGCGATAACATTCCAATGTTAAAACCTAACTGCAACGTGGGTAACTCGGGGCTGCAAGTGATGTAAATTGCTTCGGCCAGATGTCGCTGCCTGTACGTAAAACAGAGATCAGAGAAAAGCGATTTCGAGGTCGACCCGATAGTAAAAGTATGACCATGAGTAGAAAGTACCCTCAGTCGGGCGTTACTTTACAAATCAACACGTTGTGTGGCAAGTGATTGTGTTGTATACTAGTTATTGTTATGAAATTGGGCCCAGATGTTCTGGATGGTGGCCGCGCTGCTGTGCGCGCCGCTGGCGGCGGCGCTGCTGTGGCTGAGCGGCGCGCGGCGGCGGCGCCTCACCGCCGCGCTGCCCGGCTGGCCGCAGCTGCCCTTCTTGGGGAACGCGCATTATTTCCTCGGCGGCCCTGAAGGCGAGGACTCTTGCAAGGCCTTACCTTTAACTTTACCAAACCAATATCTCGTATATGATACGATGCGTAAGGCACAGATTAAGAATGTTTGAGCTAAGATTTTAGCCAATTAAAATATTAGGCTTCCGATTAATTCATCTGAGTATTAGAAAAAAAAATTGTATCTATAAGGGCCGGTTTCTGAATTGAGAAATTTACTAAGTAAAATATATTTTAGAGAAATTTACTAAGAAATTTACTTAAGTAACGTTGTGTCACGCTCTTTTCTGGGAAATTCGAAGAGACAGCACTACAGTTACCCATTTACTTAGCGAAATTCTCAATTCAGAACTAGCCATTAGTAGGTATGTTGTCTTGGATGACAGCTGTCAATGGCACACCAAATTCTACACAATTCTAATCATCTAACTGTCAAATACATATTTATCGCAAAAGTAAGGATTTCGGGCACTGCTGCACCCCTGTTTTCCTTCACAAAATTCGGATTCGGGATAATTCTTTGTGTGAGTGTGGTCTCGACGAAGGGACCACTGATCATATTTTTTTCAATTGCCCCCGTTTCCCCTCTTTATACCCATTCCTCCCTTGCTTTATCCCTCGTCCCATCAACTTCAAAACCCTTCTTCTGTACACCCATACTAAATTCATTAGAATACTATGTAAATATATTAATTATTTCAACATTCGAACTTTAACTCCTCATCAAATTATAATATCTCTTTCCTTCTACATTGGTTTCTTATATATATAAAGTAGCGTGTACCTTTCATAACGTGACACTGGCAAAATCCCTGTGCACCCTACAAGCACGGGGCAAAGTCCAAATAAAAAAAAAAAAGGATTTCGGGTGCATAATTAGGCCTCTGGAAAGTCGCAAATCCGAATTCAATTTACAACCAATAAAGCTTACAATGGAGCATAAGCCCTACTAAACTTCAGAATCCCCTCTCGTAAGTATGACCCTATGGTCACAAGGAATATGGAGTAAACGAAGAGCAATTCGATGAATTAACTGATTTAGGGTCAATCAACTAAAGCCCTTCCTGAAACCTGCGTATACTCTGGATCACTCTACAAACATTTTTTTCCAGAGGAACCCTGAGAAATCAACGGGCTAGTTAGGAGATAATTGAAGTTCAAAGTCACACTTTGCAGGATTGTACCCAAGTTCCTGTCTACTAGTTTATTATACTACCTACATATATTAATTATCATCTCTCAGGATACTGATTAGTAAGTAATGTCTAATACAGAGTTCCTTTTGTCTGTGTCCAGTGATTTTCAAGCGGGTGGCGGAGTTGTCGGAGATAGCGGAGGCTAGCAACAAAGCCTTCAAAGTGTGGTTCGGCCCCAAACTGTTCCTCAGTAAGTCGTTCATTCTTTTTAATGATTTTCCAGCAACAATCAATATAAGTACGAAAAAACCATCGTGATTGACCTAAAAACCTCTATCAAAAGTTCATTCCTGCGACATCTTGATTTTGCATCACAAAAAGCATGCCAAAGGATGTCTCTTCTAGTACCTCATTGGTTGAGTGCAACTTTTATGCCCATATTACGATGTCAAAGTCTTCCGCATACTTCCATGGGCTCTAAAAACAGTCCTTCCAGGTCTCAATATTTATATGATCTCATACTTCCAGTCTCCCTGAATCCCGAAGACACGAAGGCAGTGACGAACGCCTTCATAGAAAAGCCTACTTACTACCGCTTCGGGAGTCTGTGGCTTGGCAACGGCCTGGTTACTGCATCTGGTATGTCAACCATTGACTGAACCCAAGTTTTCGATCACCACAAAGTTTCCAAATACATCGTTTTCCGCCTGATAACTCGCGTCGCCAGTTTTCATTATTGTTTGGTTGGAGGTACTGAAGCTGCTCTCGAAAGTGTAGCAAAAATCAACTGTAACCAAACATAGGTTAATTTCAAGATCTAGATCGGTTTGGAGAAAAAATGGACAAAAAACCCATTGTAATTATTGTCAATTTTGTTGCTTAATTAACAGAGTTTAAATTATTTATATTACAACCTAGAACTTATGCATTCAACTGGCTTTAACTCCAGACACCTTTGTGAAAATCTTTAGAAAAAAATTACATAGCATTGTTACAAAGGCGAACTTAATTATCAATAAGAGAGATCTCTTCCAGTCAACCTTAGCATAGGGTGTTTAGGGTCTTTAATCTTATAGGTAATGCTCGTTTCCCACAAAGGCTGCTTTACACATTGTTCTAACCGTATTTGTGTGAGTGCACTTGTTTGTCAGAAAAAGTTTTTCAAAATTATATCCCCTTCTGCGCCAATATATTTTCGCGACGCTTTTCTTCACCGGCCTTTGACAAAATTCTGTTGCAAGAAATCATTTCGTACAAGTGTAGATCTTGCACGAAGCGAGGAAATCCCGTGAGTCAATTCAATAAACAAAGTCGTCGGTCTTAACCTTCACGTAACCTTTTGTACACGTATGCATTATGCTAACTAACAACAATTAGAGTAAGTAGTAATTTTCCCATAATTCATCAATTTGCGAGTGCTTCTTCGTCAGGGAGACAATAAGGAAAATAACTTGCGAATGCCTTTGCAATATGTCGCTATTAAGCTGGAGACAGACGTATAACATGACGACAGACGACAGACGTGGCGTGCAATAGGAGAGGCCTATGTCCAGCAGTGGACAAGCATAGGCTGATGATGATGATGATGAGACGTATATAATAATAATATATGTTTATTTCAGACCAATGATCCATATACTTTATTAGTAGAACTTATCCTATGTTAGTCATCATACAATAAATTATGTATATAAATTATGCATTTCAGTGAAATATTCTACTAAGAGGCCCTACATGAGACCATGACTATACAATGTATCAGTGGACTTTATTTTCTCCGTTACGTTATATTATTTCGAATTTATGTTGCTACACCAACAGCCTAGTGGGTAGAACATTGGAC
The DNA here is from genome assembly GCA_963969515.1 of Yponomeuta evonymella. Lineage (NCBI taxonomy): Eukaryota > Metazoa > Arthropoda > Insecta > Lepidoptera > Yponomeutidae > Yponomeuta > Yponomeuta evonymella. Next base: position 1,294,815 of record OZ018361.1, on the reverse strand, counting down.
TCGGAAGCGATTGACCCAGGTTTGACTTTGACTTTGACGATTCCCAGTGCTAGTACAGTTATGTAAATTTGTGAAGTTATAGTAGCAATACCACTGGCTAGTTGTGAAGGAAAGCATCGTGAGGAAACCTAAGTGTCTGAGCTATTCACATACCTCAGAGCCTGAAATCGCCAATCCACGGTGGGCACGCGTGGTGATTAAGCCCATACTCTCTCTCTCAAAGAAGGCATGTACCTTACAATGGCACGTATATAGCCTGCTTATGACACACACTTATGACGGGCTACTGCCCACTAAATAAACACTTGGGACTGAACGACAGCCCATTATGCCGAGGATGCCTCAAGGAGGATGAAACACCCGCCTACGTGACTATTCACTGCGAGAGCATGGAAGTGCAACGGACATCGGGAGGCCAGCAGTAACTGCTACGCTTGTTACTGCTAGCTTTCTGGAAAAAGATTGGCTGACTGAAGTGATCCCACAATCCTGCTACGTACAATCCTCATAATTGGGCATTGTACGGTACAATGCCCAATTATGAGGCGAACTGCGGAAACCACAGGACAAACTACCTCCACCAATGTCAACACAAAACTTTGCTCACCGTGTGGACGCAACGACACTAGTGTCGACGTTTGTGTCGAATGTCAGTGTCGTCGTGTATCCTCACCTTACACCACACGTGTGTCCGAGGTGCTCGATACATACCTTAGTGCTGATCAGTTTGACTAAATTCCGAAAAGTCCAGAAATAAGACCAGAAGACATCCAGATACAGTCAGTCATTCGGTTAAGTTATGTGCCGGGCATTATAGGTACCTTGTCACTCATTACCTCCGCTCGTTGCTCGCGCCGCGTGCAACTAATTGGTCGGTCGAAAGATCCTTGGTGTAGGTCCTAAAGTATAGTGTAACAGGCAGGGCCCCAAGGGTGTGACAGGTTCACGGTGGTCACTGGCTCTCTTTAAATTTAACCCCTTTTCCCGATTTGACGTGCAGTTAATAAGACTTGTTACGAGTTTACGACGCATGTCAAGGTCATTCATAGGTCTTCATTGTACCTTTTATAACGCATTTCCTGATCATGATCTTTTGGCTTAACGTTTTTTGCCTCGAATAATATTACTTGTTTTGATTGGTACAATTATCATTTGATTGATGTTCATAGTGATTTGCATAGAATTTTATTAGCCCTATAACATAAAATTATGCATGGAAACATGCCGCGTGTCATCAGCTGCATTGCTTAATCATAGTATTTTGTAAGTTCTTCCTGCCTACTTAAACCGTCGATAATTAAGGTAGTTACTGCTTGTGTGACCTATGCTATCAGTATGCTATGTTATAAGTGGACATAGTAAGATTAGACCTGAGTAGCCTTATAGTTAGGCTATTGTACGTAGCAAGCGCTGAGACATGTGAACGCCTCAGACACTCGGGTTCCCTCGCGATGTTTTCCTTTACGGTTAGAGCGGTAGTTGTATTGCTAACTTAGAAAATATAGTCATTGGTGCATGCCGGGATTCGAACCCAAGACCTCTCAAATATGAGGCCAGCGGATGCGGTACCACCGCTCTGTATTATATACATGCTATAACGAAGAGTACCTTGTTTAACGAGGCTTTTAAAAAACCCACCTAATTTATAGACGTTATCAGTCTCGAACATGGCCTTCAGTTTCATTATATGGATATTTCAAGGATACCCTCGGAGTAGCTCACCAGCCCCACCAGTATAAGGCTCTATCTCGCGCACCTGAAATAGACCAAGAATTGACCCGATTCTGTGCTTACGCAGATAATGAAAACGGGATGGAGCGTGAAACTTTGCCTATTCTCGCACGCAGGATAAGGGTTCTGGACATGGACTGGAAGATTAATTAAGGCTAGTGTTTTGAGTAGCTGTAAGTCGTACCTTGTATTTATGCCAACTCCCGAAGAAACATGGATTGCGCGATGTAGAAATGTTGAAGTTTGCAGTGTGCGTACAGAAAATGACACCTGCTCGCCACAGATTCAAAAGCCTAAGATTTTCCACATTCACCAGGTGCAGTTTGGAAGCACAATATCAAGAATTTAGCGGGAACTTTCACCAGTAGCGTTGTCAACGGCTTCCAGGGCATCTTCAACCATCAGGCCAGGAGGCTGGTGGACATACTGAAGGCTGAGTCGGGGAAACCCCCATTCGATGCCATGGAGGAACTGGCGTATGTCACGCTGGAGACAGTCTGCCGTGAGTTGACTTTTTTGCCGTGAGTTGACTGGAGACATTCTGCCGTGAGTTGACGCCCACTTTTGCCCACTGCTGGGTAAATTGTATGCTGGGCTCCCTTACATATCGGGCGTTAATTTACCAATCCTCGTCTTGAAACTAAGTGGGTTCTCTGCATCATTACGAAATTTTTTTTCCAAAGAAACTATTCATGGAAAATCAACGGCCGGAGTTTATGTTCAGAGTTGCACTTGTTTTTGCAATTTTTATCGTATAGCGACCATTTCTTCTGGAGGACTGTAATAGAAAACGAATTTGAAACAAACAACGCGCAATGTATTCAAAACATCGGAATCTCGAACAAGCGTAGCGCTCGTTTGAACTACTCCCCGTACTAAAATAACGCTGAAATTACTGATATTTATTTTAATGATACAAAAAAAAAACATTATTTCCGAACATTAAAATATTGATGCTAATAGTTTTCCACTCCAGTTTCGTGTACAACAAAGAGTACTCTAATTTATTTAATTTATCGTCATCTAATTTAGTACACCTTTGGCAACAATTAAGATTTCGTTAGAAATGAAGGAGGGGAACATTCATTATAGATAGATCATCGAATCTCACACAGAACAAAATATTGTTTTTCTTTTTTTTCCTTTCATTATTATGCATCGTTCTTTTAAAGAAAGGGGGCATCTGGTAAAATGGTAGGATGGACGGTGGACAACGTCGGTCATAGTACGAGTACTGGTCGTGTTCAGTAGGTAGGCCACCAGCCTAATGGATTGATGAGAGGTTGGTTGGCAGAACCGGGGAGTATAGCGTGACGGCGAAGAGGCCACAGTTGACTTGTTTCATGGACTAAATAGATAATAATCATTTACACACAAAGCAATCACTTGGCCAGGTCCCAAACTATGATACCATTTGCCATGGTAACCAGGCACAAACATCACAAACATGGAAATGCCCCAGACTGAGGCCATTGGACATAGCTAAACTCTTGAATTTTTTTTGCGGCATAGTTTTTACTCTATTTCAATAATTTCTCACACAGAAACGGCCCTGGGCTGCCCGGAGATATCCTCCAAGCTCATCACCTCCGAATACTACCGGACCTTCAACCGTTGCTTAAGTCTTATCATCAACCGGGCCTTCAACATATTTCTCCACCCAGACTTCATATACCAGTTGACACCGAGCTACCAGGAATTCAAGAGATGCGTGAAGGTCTTACACAGCGTCTCGGAAACGGTCAGTCTTGAGTAAACACTAAGATAAAAAAAATCTATTGAAGGAAGATTTAATGTTCCTCTTTAAAATCCTCTTTGCTGCTACTTGATAGTGGCGGGCTGTGTAGGCGACACCTACACAGCCCTAGGCGACAAGGAACCCTTATAGTTCCGCCATGTCCGTCCATCTGTCTGTCTGTCCGCGGCCTAGCTCAGAGACGATTAGTACTAGAAAGAAAAGCGTCACTCCATTTCCTTCCGTGGATGTCGTAGAAGGCGACTAAGGAAATAAATTACCAGGAGACGGGCAGCAGCGTCTTCCTGAGAGTCCAACCGCATACTGCGATCGCCAACCCGCCTGCCAAGCGTGGCGATTATGGCAAAACCCTTCATGGTTAGAAAACCATGAGGGAGGCCTATGTCCTGCAGTGGGCGTCAAATGGCTGATGATGATGATAAAACGGTGGAATAAAACTTTAAAAAAAATATTTTAGTTCCCTTTTCTACGACAAAATTAGCGATGCAATTTTCTTTTCTACACTATGGTGTAGGCGAGAAATAAAAACCGTTATCCGTCTGCGAAAAGCTTTAAAGAGCACTGTTTTGTCAGAGTACGGCGTCGACTCTAGGCGAAACGGTTGAGTGAAAAAACGTGAAAAATTCAGGGCAATAGTACTTATAATGAACTTAAAAGAAAAATTATCACGGCTAAGTAAAGTATTCTTCATCTCTATATATCAATGTATCTAAGTAGGCTTTACAAGTTAACGAGTAATAAGGTGACCAACTAATAAAAGGAAATCTTCGTGCAAATTCCATTGAAAATTACTTCGATGAAGTTGTTAGATCGGTAGAGCTGGTAAAAACCCTTCCTTCTCCGGAACCCTAGACTGCGCGTGGCCCGACATGCACTTGGCCGGTTTTTTATGTAGAAAACTGAAATCAAAAATTATTTCAACTTAACTATTTCAACCTATGTAGCCTACATAGGTACATTCCACTGCAGGGCACATACCTCTCAGAGAGAAAGAATGAGAGAGAGGGCTTAATTACAACGCGTGCCCACCGCGAACTGGCAATTTCCACCGCTGAAATATGTGAACAGCTCAGGCACTCAGGTTTCCTCACGATGTTTTCCTTTGCCGTTAGGGAGTGGTATTGCTACAGAATACAGGAATATGTAACAAAATCACCGTATACATTCCAAAAATTCTATAATACATCAAAATCCAAACAAAATTATATTCTATTTTATAAAAAAATCTACTCATTTATAAACTATCCTTATGTATTTTTATCTATCCATATATGTATATATCAAAGTAAGCAACTTTTGCTACGGGGAAAACTTGGAAACCGCGAAAAAAATGTCAACTAATTCCATACTGAAGTTGTCCATATTGATTACTGGAAGCCCCCATTTTTTTGGATCTTGTTACACCTTGTATATCTGATCTGAATTTCAGGTAATAAAGAAACGGAGAGGTGAATGGGAAAATAACAAAAAGAACGGAACTGTGGAGCAGAATCCAGGCAAGTCTACTGAATCCTCAAATCGAACACACAGTAAACAATTAATCGAACTATCCACACATCAAATCCAGAAAAGTAGTATCCTGCATCACTCCTATGCTGGAACAAAAACTGACCAAGCTCATCATCATCATTATATTTGAGACAAGACCCTTGACAGTGCAGCAAATTTATTTATTTATAACTAGCTGTCCCGGCAAACGTTATTTTGCCATATTAATAAGCCCGCGACCTATTCTCAGACCTACCAAATATGTATACACAAAAAAAATCATAGAAATCGGTGAAGCCGTTTCGAGGGAGTTCGAAAGCAAACACTGTGGTTTTTTTAACATTAGATAGCGTGCATTCTAGCATTGAATTATTCAATGTGACTAACTCGCACTTGACTTTTTACAAGAATACCGTATCCAGCCACAGCGACTGGGATCTGACTATCGAGAGTGACGTCCCTATACTCTCACGTGACTGATATCACTATTGGCAGAATGTGCCACCACATTCGCTGCACCCCTCCGACATAGTTATAGTGAAGTGGAAGGAGAGTAGAGCGCGGTTAGGTTAGGCTTGAACTACTCTATTGACACCAGAGCCCCTCCCTAACAGAGCGACGCAGCAAGTTCCGTCCGTTCCTGGACATCCTGATAGAGTTGAGCGAGTCGGATCCGATGCTGACGGATGCGCAAATCCGCGCCGAGGTAGACACGGTGATCCTGGGCGGGCAGGAGACCACCGCCAGCGCGCTCTTCTATTCCCTGCTCATGCTGGGCTGCCACGATCGCGTGCAGGACAAGCTGTTTCAAGAGTGAGTGACGCGCCAACCGACTACTCTAAACTTGCTTTTTCGCTTGAATTCATAATAATTATTCTAGCGATAATCCAGCGCAGCAGGCCAACTGTTTCCCTGTCTCATAAAACGATGATAGGCGTTTGTCTGCACTAAATCAGACTTAGTCGAATGAAACTAAATCGGTGATACCAAGCTGAAATTCTGAAATCTACGATTTTTTATCGACTATTCATACTTATTTATACTCATACTTTAGCCTAGAGTCTAGGACCCAGTTATTTGTAAAGGCTTTCCACAACATGGCTTTACGATAATTGACAATTCCCAACAATTCAAGGCCGCTAATTGACGTACCACTTACTTTGTAACTGTTGTTCCGACTGATTCTTATATTAAAGTCCTTTAAAATTACAGGATGAAAGAGATCTTCGGCAACAGCAAGCGGCCGGTGGAAAAAGAAGACCTAGCTCGAATGAAATACTGTGAAGCCGTCATCTTCGAAAGCCTTCGCCTCTTTCCACCGATACCGGGTGTGCTGAGGGAGGCTGATTGTGACTTGAAACTGGGTAAGAAGCACTGTCCTAGGTTTTAATCACAGAACACAGAAGGTTTTAATATTCTCATCTTTAATAAGAGACGAACACCCATATCATACACAAGGAGTGATATGGGTGCACATACTCTCTCTGGAGAGAGAGTATGTGCTTAATCACAGCGCGTGCCCGCCGTGGATTGGCGATTTCAAACGCTGAGGTATGTGAATAGCTCAGACACTCAGGTTTCCTCTCGACGTTTACCTTCACAGTTAGCGAGTGGTATTGCTACTATAACTTCACAAATGTACCTACATAACTTAGGAAAGAAAGTCATAGGTACATGCCCGCACTGAGAATCGAACCTGGGTCTCCCGCTTCCGAATCCAATGTTCTACCCACTAGGCTCTCTGAGAGAAGGCCCATATCATAAGCAGTCTACATATGCTCTACTGCAGTATATGGGCCTTCTCTCCGAGAGAGAGAGAGTATGGACTCGTACGAACAGTCGGAAAATTAAGGCGATCACAGAGTGGTGGCCGACGTTGAGTAAACAATCGGTAGGCAAATCGTAAGCCTAGAGACAGTCGGACCGACTGTAGAACGTCGGACGTTATATTTATGGGTGCATGGGCGATGAAAGAATGTCAGAGTATGTAGTACCCGCGCAGAGTTCACATGCTCGCCACAGTAGTCAAGCCAATAAGGATGAAAACTAGACCAGTAATACAGTCAAATAGATGGCTAGGCCAATGTATTTGCCAATGTCTTTCAGAGAGCTACACCGTCCCAGCCGGCTCGGTGTACGTGGTGAACGCGTGGGGCACGGGCCGCTCGCGCCGGCTGTGGGGCGCCGACGCCGCCGACTTCCGCCCCGAACGATGGCTGGAGGATAACTTACCCCAACCGGCCGCCTTCCAGCCCTTCAGCTACGGAAGGAGAAGTTGTATAGGTATGGACCTTCATCATCATCAGCCCATCCCTGCCCACTGCCAGGTATAGGCCTTTTCCCCATCGCGCTATCTTTCACGGTCTCTCGCCATTCGCATCTACGGGCCTGGTGGTAGCACACTTGATCACATCGTTGGAGATGCACATTATTGTAAAAGAAATGAGATTTCTACAATGATTTTATTTGATGAATCAATGACTTCATTTGAGTTCACGATTAACGACACAACTTGTATGTACCAAATCTGATGTTTAAAAAGTATCTTACCGCTCATCACGGCGGTCTTCCTATTCAGAACGAGGTGGTGACTAGATTCTCCTTACTGTCATTCACATTACCATTCAGCTCGAATTGATTTATTTTATTGCCACATAACAACCAATACTATCTATACTTTTACTGCTCATTTTCTTCCAGGCAAGAAATACGCCATCGTCCTGCTGAAGACGATCCTGGCGCACTGTGTCCGGGAGCTGGTGGTTTTCTCTGAGGCGCACAAGCTGGATTTCAAGATCGACGTTGCACTGCGCCCAATCAAGGGTCATCTTATGCAGGTCCGGTTACGGGAATAAGTTGATTGACGAGGAGAAAAAGTAATTTTAGACTACTATTTGTCTAATCAGCTCCTAGGCAGTATCCATAGTTGGGCATACGCCTCTTCTCTTTCACTTCAACCTTTGGTTAGGTTAGGTTAGGTTAGGTTAGGTCGGAACACGGCCAGTGGACTAAGGTAGCCACTGAATGGTGGCCAAGAACGGGTCGATGGTTGGTGTTCACACTACCAGCCCGATGGGCCAACGACATTGCAAAGGCGGCTGGGAAACATTGGACTATACTGGCAAAGAACCGGATGGGTTTAGTGGTACAAGGGTTGTTCGTAGAGCACTACATATTTTTAGGGTTCCGTAGTCAACAAGGAACCCTTATAATTTCGCCATGCCCGTCGGTCTGTCTGTCTGTCCGCGGCTTAGCACAGAGACTGCAAGTACTAGAAAGGTACATTTTGGCATAGATATACATATTAATCACGCCGACAAAACGGTAATATAATCTTAAAAAAAATTTGGGTACCTTCCCTACACCTTATTTGATTGGTTTGGTCGTTAAAAATATTGTGAGTGTAACAATACCATTTGTCGATTTTGGGATCCGTTTACGAAATATTAAGCGCAAATTTTTCTTCGAGTAGGGCGTCCGCCTTACTCCCGACTAAACCGTTGATTGTAGAAACGTGCAAAAATTCAAGAAAGTGGTACATATAATGAACTTAAAAGGAAAACTGTCACGGCTAGATAGGCTTTACAAGTTAACGAGTAATAAGCAACCAAACTATAAAAGGGTACACTTCGTACACATTGTATTGAAAACTACTTTGATGAACTTTTTAGTTCTGCAAAGCAGGTAAAAAATACTTCCTTCTACGGAACCCTACATTGCGCGTGGCCAGTCACGCATTTGGCTGGTTTTTCTAGATTATGATCTTGCTATAGATACTAGGCTACTAGCACAGTGGACAGCATATCATCCTTTACCGTTTAGTTGCAAAGTCTAAGGACCTCAGTGTAAAGGTTCATCTGATTGCTCTATGTGATAAGTTATGTGATAAATTATGCTTTATTGGTGTAGCAGTGCTTCTGCCTCGGAGTTTTTTTTCTTGAACTCTACATAAGTTTTTGTATAAATAAATAATAATATGTTGTGTTCCGTATACTTTGTTGTACAGATGTAAATATCTATTTACAATAGAAGCACTAACGGTAGGTAGTTTAATTACTGCGTAGGGGTTTCGTTTCTTTATTCCATACTCGTATTATCCATGGTCCAGTTTTAGAGTTAGTAAAAATACATAGTTGTATCAATGTGAGTACTTCCACGTGTCTGTAGTCTTCAACGTTGCTGTACATACATTATTTTTATTAATTTAATGAATCAATAAAATTCTGCGATAACATTGCAACTTAAAATCCAGATGGCGAACCGATTAGGAAATGAAGAACGTTATTGATTTAAATAGAAATGTTTGGTACGTAGGTAAGTTTAGATTAAGTTTTTTGTATCTACTACTGAGATTAAATAACACTAGGTTAAGGTTGTAATTTTAATTCATAACGTTGAGAGATTCTCGTGTGCTGGGCTACAATTTTTGAACCCGCTAGACCTATGCGCCCTGTCGCGCGCCACGCCGGCTTGAGATCGGAGCGGTTCAATTACAGAAATAAATCTCACACTGAACAAAATCAACGAATTACTGGTACTTTTTTCCAAAACGCTATACGTAGAACTCGGGTGATTAACATGACACCTGGCTGAGGAATGAGGTTTATATGGAAACTCAGAGAGGAAAACTTGAAACTAAGTGTTATGTTAATTCGTCCGCGTTGTAAAGTCGACATCACATCAACCTTTACACTCGTGCACTCTACTTAGTCACGTTAAGGGTGACTTATGGCGCGTGGTGCGTGGCGATTATGGCAAAACCCTTCATGCTTATGAAAACCACGCAGGAGGCCTATGTCCTGCAGTGGGCGTCAAATGGCTGATGATGATGACGATGATGAAGGGTGACTGCGAAAAAAATGTAAATTTTCACGTGCTGTCGACTGTATGTAAACACCCTTCACGCAGGTTTAATGCCGCCGCCGCGCGCCGTTCTGCCTTCACAGCGCCCCGAATTAAATCTCATCGGCGCATAGTTCTATCAGGTAGATAAAAATAAAGATAAAAAAGTATGTACCTAAAAGTAGGTACTTTTCTTTTTTCCTCTGTGCTCTAAGTAGTTTTGTTTACGTTCTCTTAAATAATTATGTGAAAAACTGGGTTTAAGTAAATATAATGGTCGAACAAACAATGTTTTTCAGTATCCCATACTTCTTTGGGATCTTCCTAGATTAGATTAGAATATTTTTAATGAATATTTTCAACTACGTTTCTGTGATCAACGCAGTTAAAACAGGCAGCGATCACCGTATGGTTCGAGGTAAGTTGAATATCAACCCAAACCCGAGCGCGCAAAAGTCTACGTTTCGACCAGTGCCGGCCCAAATCCAACACCCCGAGAGCTTTCAAATTGAGGTTCAAAACCGCTTCGTAGGCCTAGACATTGGGGAAAACGTGGACGATATCAATAAAAGGTTCGTAGAAACTGTCTATACGGTCGGGTCCAAGTTTCATAAAACTCACCGTACTAATAGAACCAAACAGTTCTCAGACCACACCCTCAAACTCAAGGAAGAGCGGCGACAACTGAGGCTACAATTTTTGCGTGACGCATCAGAATATCGGCGGCTTAATAGACAGATCTCTGGATCGTTGACGCTTCAATACCGACCGTATGGAAGAGGCTATTTGAAAGAATAAGGGCTCTAAAGTCTTTTAGCCAGAGCCGTCTCTCGAAATTGAAGACCGAAGATGGTAGCATCGTCTCTTCAGGTCCAGAAATTTTGAGGGAGGTCGACAGTTTTATACGTCGTTACAAAAACTTGATACAGGTCTAGCCCAAGACCCTCGAGCTCGACTAACCCGGCGACTACACCGAGGACATTCCCAAGATCGGCATGTACGAGATCGGAATGGCTCTCAAACAGCTTAAGAACAACAAGGCACCGGGTAATGAAGGAATTTCAGCTGAGCTATTAAAAACTGGAGGAAATTCGGTACTTAGGGTTCTCCAAAAGTTATTTAATTGCATGGAGGCATGGAGTAGAAGTGTAGTACTACTTTTCCTTAAGAAAGGTGATAAAATCCTGTTATAGTTTTATTATTATTATTAAACCCAAGAATTATAGACCCATCTCACTTCTGAGCCATGTCTATAAGCTGTCTATTCTCAAGAGTCATTACGAATGGTTTCGCACGCAAGCTCGAAGCTAGCAAACTATGGGCCTCATAAGAAGGCTCAAGGTCTCCCAACGACCAATGGGAAGAGCTGTGTTAGGAGTTTCACTGAGTGATCGAATCAGGAATGAGGAGATCCGTAGAAGAACCCGAGTTACTAATATAGCTCGAAGAATTGCTCAGTTGAAGTGGCAGTGGGCGGGGCACATATCTCGGAGAACTGATGGCCGTTGAGGCGGTACCTAAGTTCTGACCTGGTGACCGCGGACCAAACTACGCATCGTAGGCAGGCCTCCCACCAAATGGTCCAAATGGTGGCAGGGAGTCGCTGGATGCGGCGGCACAAGACCGGGAAGTTTGGAATACCATGAGGGAGGCCTATGTTCTGCAGTGATTTATCGCAAAGTCGATAAATCAATGACTCGTTGTATTATTATAAATCAGAACTAGGTACATTTGGTCCAGCAATCATTGCATCGCAACAGACGCACGTTCCGACAGAACGGTAATGAATCCCTGTCAGAGGCCTTCAGTGCCATCCGGGGAGACGACTCTCTTAAAAGCATAGTTTTTAAACCTACGAATAAAAAAAAACCATAAAAGTATTTCTTCCTACAAAATTCACACTCAAACCCGGGCCCCTTTCGATTCGTCTTTACTAATTAAATGAGCGCAAGATGAGCTGTAGAGTGAATCACTCTGTGATTGGTTCATTCTGTGCGCCATGCGTGACGTGAACTTTGATTGGGCGGTTGTATTTATGACAGCGTAACTGATCTTTGGTTTTGTACAAAGACGTCAAACAAATGACTTCATTGATGTATAACCCGTCGAAATATCTAGGTAAGACCGCAAGATGGCGGTCTGACGGTGGCAGGTGCATAGGTATTTTGCCGGGTAATACTAGACGCGCCCCTATTGGTGACACAATTGACAAGCCCCGCCCGCCATCCCACAATTGAACGTGGGGTCATTTTTTAGCGCTAGTTAGACATCTACGTTTTTTACTGTCTCTGTTTTCAACAGAGTGATATTAGCGTAAATGCTCCAAAAATGCTGCATAAATCATCTCAAATAAATGTAAAGGCATTGATGATGATGATGATAAATAATATTGACCCGCGCAACTTAAGTCGGCGCCTTGCGCGATTCGGTCGCATTCGCGAGAAATGCCTATTTAATTTGCGCGGGTTACACCATTGGATTTACGCTGTAATGTATTTCTACGCTACCGTATTTGTACCACTATGTATTATAATGACCTCTAACGTCTAAGAAATCCGACTTCTTCTGAATTTATGTTGTACAGCCTCTGCCTATTCTAAGTGTCATACTTTTGTCACAGTGTCATTTTTTGTATTTGTGTTTTGGTATTTTTGTACAAACAAACATAATTTTAATGCAATGCTATTGCTTAGTAGACTACGAAATAGCGTCAAATGACAGCCATAGTCGCGCTTATATCATTCCATTAAGCAAATATGCATTTAAGATACTCGTCCCCCGGGTCGCTAGGCGACTGCAAATTGCTCAAAGCCGCCCGTCCAGCATGGGAGTTCGGTCTCGTTACGTAAATAAATGTAGATGCGGTTAAGGCGTAGTCGAATCGGCAGACCTAGCGATGACTAAGCTACCTGAAGCTACCGAAATTTTCCACAAGGAACTTACAATACCTTACAACTACATGTAAAAACACATTTCTTGTGCAATTGAGTTGGACAAAACAAAACAAAGACGAGACGGAGACGGAGCAGACAAATAAGCAGCCTATATACGTCCCACTGTAGGGCACAGGCCTTCTCTCAGAGAGAGAGTTGAGCTAAATCACCACGCGTGCCCACCGCACCGGATTGGCGATTTCAAGCGCTGAGGTATGTGAAAAGCTCAGACACTCAGGCTTCCTCACGATGTTTTCCTTCACGGTTAACGAATGGTATTGCTCTATAACTTCACAAATGTCTATAACTTAGAAAACAAAGTCATAGGTACATGCCCGCACTGGGAATCGAACCTGGGTCTCCCGCTTCCGAGTCCAATGTCTACCCACTAGGCTACCACCACAGTAGACAAAATTGCGACCTTTTTGTCTATGCCAGATGATTTATACAGCGTCTAGTGCGGACCCAGACACTGTAATGCGTGAAATTACGAACAATATATAGGCCTGTATTGATTGCATTACGGAACATAGCCAGTAGCTACATTCAGTGAGTTTTTTTGTTATTCATAGGGTTCATTCCTTCGAAGCTATCTTGAGAGTTACTAAAAGTGAACCGATATAAGAAGTGCCGAAGTAGGCACCAGCCCTCGGGTCACCCGACGCAGCGACCAAGTGCGACGAATTTTGCAACTTTGGGCAAATAGTTATTTAATGAGATAATTAAATCATCATCATCATTCAGCCACAAGAAGTCCACTGCTGGACATAGGCCCCCTCCATGGATTTCCAAAAAGACCGTTTGGAAGCTGCCTGCAATTAATTAAATAATTATTTACAATATAATAACGCATTTGAGGCGCTCTGATGCGGCTGCCTCGCTACCACTACTGTAGCACGTCGGGGATGCTCGTCTAGTTCTAGTACGACTGGAGATTTCCGCACTTAGCCTCATAGTTTGACCATTGCACGTAGCAAGTGCTGAGGTATGTGAATACCGCAGACACTAGGATTCCCTCACGATGTTTTCCTTCGCCGTTAGCGAGTGGTATTGTTACTATAACTTCACAAATGTACATAACTTAGAAAACAAAGTCATTGGTACATGGCGGGATTCGAACCCACGACCTAAGTTATGAACCGGCGTTCTACCGCTCCGCTACCATCACTCCGCGTCGGGGATGCTCGCTAAGTAGACGGCTTTCACACATCGACGTGCAAGCGAGTCGCCTTCGCCGCGCGTCGGGCGCGGGAGAGCCGCAACATGGTTGACAGTCCGCTTCTGGGACACTGGATGAACTTACACTCTCCAGTGTCTCAGAGGCGACATCGAGTCTATTGGTAACGATTTGTGCGCTGTTTGTTTGTTTCGTTTAAATGTATTGTGTTTGTGATTATTTCTCATGTTATGTGTTATTTTGGATATGGATCTCGATATAAGAAATAAAATATTTTTGTTGTTATAATTGCATTGACAGAAATTAAATAAATTTTAAACGAATCAAATAGACAAGAGTTGACCATTTTCAGACGTACATATATGGGGATTTTGTTTAACACCCTGTATAGTAGTAAAAGGAAGTGACGTGCTATCCAGCAGTTGGCAATTGATTGACTGATAGTAGTAAAAATAACAGAATCAATGGATGAACCCACAAAATGTGAAAAAATGAGATTTGATGCAGTCCGTTAGCTTAGGGTTTAAACTACGTTTTACAAAGTTTAAGTTATAGTTTAAGTATTACAATTCTAAAAAAACGCTTGACACAATCTTACAAGGCCTGACACAAAATATTCCATGTTCCATAACATGGAATTGCAGGGAAGCGCCATTTTCTATTATTTTTATACTATCTATTATATTTAATATAAGTAAGTAAATTTGTGTAGGTAAAGTATAAAGCACCCCTATCTTATAAATCCTCGAGCGACTGAGCGGTTTCTTTGAAATTCACGATTGATTCGACAGCGCTCGTTCGTTCGGAGAATTTTAATAGAACGGATGATTTCTATGGAGGGGAAATTATGCAAGAAGACATGGCCTACTTACCTGTTCCAGATTTAAGATTAAATCAACACATTGTGCGTAACATAACAGGGTCGTTTAAAACAACACAACTGTTTTTCTAACAATAACATTAGCATCGAATTATAACTTTAAGAGTGTTTAGAGCAATCGTGTTTTCATAAATATATTCCTTTAGTAACTAGATACGTTGTGCTAAAGATGGATAAATGGTTGAAAGCAGTTATCGAGTGATTCGAATAATATATTCGATTGTTATGAAATAGAATCAATAGTCAAATAATTCTATTGTTTTTAGTAACGATGGCCAATCGCTAGGAACTAACTAAACGTTACAGCTACTGTAAATCGTTGTTAGCAGACCGGACCTAACTTTGAAGCTGCATTCACAGATTTTGTAAAAATTCAACAGTGAGGTGAAAAGTGCCAAATGGCACCCTATTACTAAGACTTCACTGACCATCTGTCTGGCTGTCTGTCTGTCCGCCTGTCTATCTGTCTGTCACCAGGCTGTATCTCATGAACTGTGATAGCTAGGCAGTTGAAATCTAGACAGATGATGTATTTCTGTTGCCGCTACAACAACAAATACTAAAAACAGAATAAAATAAATATTTAAGGAGGACTCCCATACAGCAAACGTTGTCTAAAGACAGCGCTCGCCATCTAGCGGCCATTTCACAGCGCCGATGTCATGTCGTTAAATGTCAATGTTAAAGACTTCTTGTCTTGTTAGTTTCTATAGATAGCGCTGTTCTCAAATTCAATCTTTGTCTAGTGTTGTATAGATAATGGTACCCTTCGTGCGCGAGTCCGACTCGCACTTGGCCGGTTTTCAACAGCATATAAACACATTACGAGTTGGCATAAACGAAAGGTAAGTACAGAAGATTGGCCTTTGTGCCAATTATTAGTTGCGTACAGCACTCATAGTAGGTTGCAAAGGAATTATTTTAAACTAACTTTCCTGAGGTTTGTCAGGATCGTGGCGAGTTGCAAACCCTGGTCTCTGCCTACCCCTCCGGTGAACAAGTGTGTGTTTATGTAGTGAAATGTATGTAAGTAACCTTTAATGCTTTAACAGGAACTTACTAATTAGATTAGATTAGAACACTTTATTGTACACACCAGAAAACAAAATACCTACATTAAAAGGCTTACATGTCTAATATTAATATTTACTTACTTATACTCATATTTAATAGAAATCTACGTAAGTACCTATATAAAAAATGGGTTAGCTAGAATAAAATACTAATTAGTAATAAGTCGGCCTATTCGTCCGTCCGCGGTCAGAACTTTTTCGCCCCAACGGCCATCAGTTCTCCGAGCTATGCACATAGCTAGCTCGCTGGCCACTGCCACGAAAAGCCAAAAGAACCCAGATTATCGTGAAATCAGTATCTAACTAATATACAACAGTCATTACTCGTATCCATATTGATAACAGGTCAAATTGCGATTAACATTCCCATTCCCTATAGACAGTGGGACAAGAAAAGAGTTGGGATCAATAAAGCGGAGTTGGAAGCATCAATCTGAAAACATTAAACTATACCAAAGCAAACAGCCCCTATTTCCCAAATTAAATCTTTGTTAAACTCTATTTAGGGGCCGTTTTAGTATGTCCTGACCGCGGTCAGTGTGTACACACGTGCCCATCATGGCACTAGAGACGAGGGCAGTATTTACCGATATTGACACTTGCGACATCACTAATGACACTTGAAAGTTCAAGTTCAAATTTTCATCCACATAGGTATATACGTATACGACATAGGCTACTGGCAGTTAAAGATTGACAGTTTTTCCACATAACTTATGTCACATAGAAACTTTCTTTAGATTTTACTACCGACAGACAGACTGACAGAGGTTTTGTTTCCCTGGGTTTTAAAGAAACTTTCCTTTCTCTGCGGCTCTAGAAAATTGCCTTTAAAATTTCATTTTCTCTTTTTATATATAAAAATTAATTGCTGTTCGTTAGTCTCGCTAAAACTCGAAAACGGCTTTGCCGATTTGGCAATTTTTCTTTTTTTATATTTGTTACCTTCCAGGGAAGGTTTAAACGGTGAGAACAAAAAAAATGTTCGTGATACGATGTGTGATGTAGGTGATACGAAATTCACGAGGTCATATTGTATACTCATATATTATTTTTGTAGTAGAATGATGTAAGGAGTTTTTGATTTGGGTTGCGATTTTTTTTTCAAAACCCAGGTAAGTACCTAGTCGCACTGTAAAAGAACAGATTTACATTACCATTTTTCCTATTTAATTAACTCGACTGCCTCGTTGATCTAGCCGTTAAGGCGCTGAGCTATTTTATTTATTGTTATTGTTATTATGATTATTATGTCGATAAGGAAACAACTCATAATAATATATTTAAAACATTTTATATTTCCTCAGCACGGTTTAGTGCAACAATAAGAATATAATATTTAAAATATTGTTAATTTTTTTATTACTTAGCCTTTTTTATTGCTTCTTTAGGGTCGGTCGCACAAGCCTCCCCTCCTGTTTCCCTATCTTCGTGATCGATTTATATAATAATAATAATAACTTCCACACAACACAATCACTTGACCTGGTCCCAAACTAGGATACCCTGTGCTATGGTAACCAAGCAAGGACCTCACAAACATGGAAATAAACTCAGACTGAGGCCATTTGTACAAAATGTACGGGGGCCCGCAGTGGGAATCGAACCCACGACCTGTATCTTGGTAGTAAGCGCCTTAACGGCTAGTCCAACCAGACAGTCGATTTTCAATTAATTTATTGTATTTCAGTTATCTTTTGTTCAGTGGCGCGCCCTGTCTTTGTTATCTTTATTGGTATACACACCGACAGTAATTACTCTGGTTTGCGCGTCACCCTCTGAGACGGACTAAGCCTGAAGCTAACTACATAAATATAGCCTTATTTATAAAAGGTCGTTCCCACTAAAACGCTCTTCAGACGGAGCTTAAGCCGGTTTAAAACATGATTTAAATAAATCACTAGAACTTTTTATAAATAATAAAAAAGTTACAATGCTCAGTAAAGTTAAACAGCATTTTACTTAAAGAGCTTATGACAGAGACTTTATTTATCTATACTAATATTATAAAGAAGAAAAGTTTGTAAGTTTATACCTACGTTTGTCAGTGCGTATGCAGGGGGTATCTCTAAATATATAAGTATATAAAGATATAAGTAAATAATATATAGAGATAGAGCGCTTCGCCAACAGACTGCTTTACAATTTGGCGAAATTTTGTACTAACATTAAGGTTTTTTTATTTTGAATTAATAAACGTATAAAATAAAGCTCAAAAATTCTTTTAGCAGTATTTGGAATGGACCTTCAGGTTGGACGTAGGCTATGTAGGTACCAATCCGTTTACCATGCGAGTAATTTATATAAATAACACTGAAAATGTTTATTTCATTTCTCATAGTCGGAAAGTAGCTCCGTAGTTGCCTGAGAAGCGGGCTTGTCTTTTTTTCTTTTTAATCTGTGGAAGCAGGTTGAAAGTAATGGCCCTAGGGAGAATCGTTTTCAACTGACAGCTGTTAAATTACTTAAAAAAAAATTAGTTCTATTTTCAACTTTCTGTTCAACCATGTTCCAACTTTTCAAATTTCAGCTAGCCCGCAACGAGAAAAAAAAATGGCGGGAAAGCGGCAATCCGATATTCATTTGTTTTTTCGACTTGTAGAGTTTTGTTTTTACTTCCGTATAGGAGAGATGTATTAACATTTTAGCTAATTCTTTTTTTTAGTTTTTCGTTTCCTTGTATTCGTAATGAAAAGCACCTCGGGTGAAAGACTTATTTAGTCCCTCGACCTATTTGCGACCAAACATGTAATAATGTACTATTATTCTGTATCACTGTCACTTACGACGAGGTGACCTGCTCACGGCCGCTGGAAACAATATCAGATGACGCCTTGTAGTTTAAGGCACGCGTAATTGGGTGCGGGATGGAGCCCTGGGGCTTCGTTATCCCCTCGAAGCCTTCGGAGACCTAGCGGGTCAACGTTCACGTACCGCGGGATTGAGGAAGGAAACTCATTGCAGCATCTGTCGACAACCTCCCACACACACACAAACAATCACATGTCCCAAACTAGGATACCCTGTGCTATGCTAACCAGGCAAGGACATCACAAACATGGAAATACACCCAGAGTGAGAGTCGAGCGGTGGTGGTAGCGGTAGAACGCAGGCCTCACATTCGGGAGATCGTGGGTTCGAATCCCGGCACGTGCCAATGACTTTGTTTTCTATTTTACGTGCAGGGATTTGTAGTAGCAATACCACTCGCTAACTGTGAAGGAAAACATAGTGAGGAAAACCTAAGTGTTCACATACCTCAGCGCAATGGCCCAATTATGAGGCTAAGTGCGGACGTCTCAGGTCTGATTAATCAAGACTGAGACAATTTGCACTAATCAAGTACAGCACAGCAGGAATCGAACCCACGACCACTATTTTAGTAATCAATCATGTTAACCGCTGGACCAGCGAGGCAGTAAACATGTCGTGAAATATAAAATAAAGCTTATTTTTCTCCATAAAAGAAACAACAAACAGGCAGCGTATTTCCAGCCCTGAATGTCAGGGTTATCTATCCCGTCAACTAAACATGTCGTTAAATTGTGAAAAGTTCTACAGCGTGATTTTGAAATCGTTAACTATATTTTGAGAGAGTGTTCGTTTCATTGTGAAAAAATGATTTATTGGTAATGGTACATTTTTTTTTTATGATGTATTTATTGACTAGAAATTGATTAATAATAACTATACAACTAATAATTAAAACTAATACTAATAAAAATAATTTACATATTTACAGATAAAAAACTTGCCCCAGGTCGGTGTCCCGCGGCAGGGAGCCCAGGATGCTGGCAACAGTCCCCCTTTGGATGGCCAGACTTATTCTCTGGCCGAGGTATGCGCCAGCCCTCCGGTCTCCCGTGGCGTCGATGAGGCGCGTCGACAGCTCCTTAAAGAGCGAACGCGCCTCTGGGCCCCACGGTCCCAGTGTCTCGACCCCAAACGGCGAGAATATGTATTGGTTACCCAATGTTGCATACTTCTGCCGTTTGAGGCTCTCCGCTGCGCCGGCCGCCGATCCAGCTGCCCTTCTACTGTGAGAAACATGGGAAGGCGCTAGCGTGTCGACGCAGGTTGAGTTCCATACCAGCGGCCTCCCATGTTGCCAGGGTATTGACGTCATTCCGTCGGGCCTCTTTCCATCATCGCGGAAAATTCCCGGAGGTTCTAGCATTGCTGGAACTCCGGATGTGGCGAGGGCCCTTCGGATGACGTCAGCGCCGCAGGGGCACCGATGGGGCACAGGGCACATAAAATACAACATATTTGTACATATGTCTGATTTCCGACCTTTTGCAGGAAACTGTGAATCCAAATCCAAAGTCGTAGGACGATGACGTTGACCTTGAAAAATGTTTTCTAATATGTTAAATGTATGAGAGTCTGTCCTCCGATACGCGTAAACAACAATATTAAAAGAGTAATTTTGGGTAATAAAAAAACAATTATGATTTAATCGTCTTATACTATAAGTGCAGGAAAAAAAATCTGAAATCTATTCAGTTGTAGTACAGTTTTAGGTTTTTCCCTATACTTGTTGTGTAGGACGATATTACTTGCATAGAAGGTCAATGGAAAGTACCCTATAAATTTTGATTCCCTTGAGTGTCGAAATATTCGTTTTTTTTTGCGGCATAAATGGCTGTATCCTTTTTTTACGTTAACTTAGAAGTTTGATATTTTTACAGCTTCATGGAACTGAGTTTTAATTTCAACTCGATACATATTGGCTGTTAACAATTTTGATGTTACTGTGGTAGGCCGAGCTTGTATCGTGGGGGCCGAGAGACGATTACTAGATTTGTGATTTTTAGGCGTTGAAATTCAAATTCAAAAAAGTGATTCTATAAGGGTTCCGTTTTTTCCTTTTGACCAAAGCCGAATCTATACGTTCACGCTTCAGCTCTGTACTGAAGTGAGGGTAAAATGTGTAATATTTTTTTTTTAAATACGTACCGTCACCCCACAAAGAGCTAAATAAAGAAAAATCAATATGAGTAAACCTAGACCAAAATAAATAAAGGCTTTTTTTTCATTTATTTTTTTAAGTAACACAATATATTCTCTTCCTACAAACTGTATCGCAGTTTAAGTTCACTCTCAGTAAATAATAGTCTTTCGCAGACACTCTCAGTAAATATTAGTCTTTCCAAAAAGCTAACGGTTTTAATAATAAATCACTCCTGAGAGGCAGTTTAAATAGTTTGGTTCTTAAATAGTTTAAAGGGAAAAACGTAACCACAGATTAATTGAACTGCCTATGAGGAGTGTTTTAAAGGAATCGTGTTTTTATAAATAACACCGTTAATGTTTCCGCATTAAATAAATTTTCATCTAAAATTTTAATGTTCACCAAATAACCCCGTTTTTATGTACAACCACTAAAGTTTTAAAAAGTATATTGTGTTTTTTTTTTTTTGTAGATTATAATATTTTTTCAGCACAAAATTACGTTCTAGGGCAGACTTCATGGTCTCTACGACACATTATTATCGCCTAACGATCCGTAAAAAGACAGAATTATAAGGTCTCACGTTGAGTCTGTACAGTCAGCAAAACGAACCATATTCTCAAATAAGCCGATGTACACCGACCAACTCAACTACTTTCTTAAGTGTGGCTTAAGAAGTACTTAAATAAAATTCATGACCACTTAAGTGACATTTAAGATTCTACATTCCATAACGAAAGTTTAAGGAAACTAACATCCTGACAGTTGCAAGTCAGTATATCTATGAGAATATTACGTCAGGAAAAATATCAGTAATTTTAAAACTGTAGGTAGCCAAGACAATGTAAATACTAGAAATAAACATAATATTTCGTTCCCAAGGCTGGCAACGGTTAACACCTACATTCTTTATGGGGCATTCAAAAAATGTGTAAAGCGCACTTTGTGCCAAAAGGGATACTATAGCGTTAAGGATTATTTCTGGAATTTGATGTCTGGAATTAAAGCCAGTTCAATGCGTTAGTACTAGGAACTAGGTTTTAAAAGGTTAAAATATGTAAACTCTGTTAATTATAAGGAACATATTTGAAAAGACTAAGTTTGGAGTGGTTTTGTCCGTTTTTTCTCCAAGTGATCTACAATTTGAAACGGACGCCTAGTTTTACTTGTAACGTTCAATAAGTCATAGTTTCTGTGTTACTATGAATAAAAAGAAAAAAATATTTTTTAATACATCGTGAACCTAGAAATAGTGCTTAGTTTTATGCTTCATCGAGGCCTTGTTCCACAATTAATAAAGTCATTCTTAAGAGTTGTCATTCATTTTCGCCCAAACTAACCTGACGATTGTCATTTGAACGAAAATTACTGAAAGTTTATTTCTAATTGTAGCTTTAGGGCCTAGCGAGCGCCAGGAATTCTAAACATCGACGACCTTGTGATACCGACCTATGAATCTATGACAGATCTAAGATCCTTACAGATATTTTACTTGCTAACTGGTGAATGTAAGAAACGTGGGTTTACGCTGCTGGTATCAATAGTCTTTATTTGTACTGTGTCAATAGATTGGGGCTATGATGCTCGGGACTCCGCTACATAACTTTTGAATCATGACGTGAGGTTGGCGGGTTAATCGTAGTTTTAAACTCGCTTTAACTACGACGTAACATAGACAGCGTGACCAATTGAAACTAGTCGCAACCAAGAGCTGTTTATTGGGGCAGATAGCGTCGTCAAAATCAAGCATCGATTTTTAGCAATCCGCGGTTCTTATATGTTCTCGCTAACTGTACTAAAGCCTGCTACATACGTGACCTCTGCCTTTTGTCCGGGAGCGGAGTGAGAGCTGATATATCAAAGCCTTTATAAATGTGGAGCATAATTGGATATCAGGTGGTGCGGTGCTTTGTTGTCCCGGCTTTGTGTGTGTTTTTTAATTACAGAGAATCAGACTTCAACCTTTACGTATGCTCTAGTCACTTACGTCAAGGGCGACTTTGTAATAAACCTGTAAAAAACCGCGTTGCATAAAACTACAATTCTTCGGTCATTAACATTAACGTTGGCTACCTACAGTTTTAAAGTTACTGATATCTTTCCTGACGTACGAGTACATACTATTGTCATAGATATCATCATATCATCATGCCCCACTGTGGCGCGCAGGCCTTCTCTCAGAGACAGAGAAAAAAAATCAAAAATCACCACGCGTGTCCACCGCGGATTGGCGATTTCAAGCGCTGAGGTATGCGAATAGCTCAGACACACATTTCCTCACGATGTTTTCCTTCACCGTTAGCGAGTGGTATTGCTACTATCACTTCACAAATGTACATAACTTAGAAAACAAAGTCATATAGGTACACGCCCGCACTGGGAATCGAACCTGGCTCTCTCGCTTCCGAGTCCAATGTCCTACCCACTAGGCTACCACCGCGCGTTCTCATAGATATGCTGACTAGAAACTGTCAGGATGTTAGTTTTTTTAAAGAAATGTCCTTACAAATCGTTACTGCCTAGCTTATTATTTGCGCTTATTATTGAGCAATCACGCTCTCTTCTGCAAGACGAAAATAGTCTCAGTGACTGGGCCCCATTAAAGCTTTGCTGATACCAAAACCTATAATGGGCGTTAACGATTTTTTTTGTTACAGTGATGCCGGTCTCTCTGTTTTGGTCGCGGTATTTTGTTTTTTTTTGTGGTATCCGCTGAAAACCACCGTCGTGGTCGCTATCGGCCACGGCATAAAGCTGAGCGGAGGCCATGGTCCCAATTCCTAGTTTTTAAATGTTTAGATGATAAGTTTATTTTTATAATGGCACCAAATAAACATTCTATTTATCTATCTAAATACAGTTTCTTTTTGTTTGTAATTACAATTCTTATACTAGTTTTTTACGTAAGACTTGCGGCGACAAAATAGAAATGGATCTAGCATCCACCTCAGCGAGCCCAAAGGTTGTACATTCCAATATCAGTTCCATAATCTTGCCCTGGGGAACTCACAATAAGAAACAAGAGCTCCACAAGTGTATGCAAGTCGTGCGCAGGAGCCGACGTCTGGGATGAGAGCAATCTTCGAAAACGGCCTCGTATTCGATACTGAAGTCACAGAATTGAATGTTACGGAAGTTCTACT
This sequence comes from Yponomeuta evonymella, assembly GCA_963969515.1. Taxonomy (NCBI): domain Eukaryota; kingdom Metazoa; phylum Arthropoda; class Insecta; order Lepidoptera; family Yponomeutidae; genus Yponomeuta; species Yponomeuta evonymella. The sequence continues at coordinate 1,270,838 of OZ018361.1, read as the reverse complement.
CGACTCCAGGGTGAGACGGTAGAGGCATTGTCTTTTAAAAAAATATTCTATTTTAAAAGGTAATTTTGAGACCCCGTCCCGGTCCGAATATTTCGATTTGGGTTGCTTTAAAGCGAAATAAAAACGGTCTGCCAAAACGGAAATACGCATCAATGCATGGAAGTATAAAAATAAACAGAATCCTAATCTGTGCAGACGAGAACAAGATGTTTTTTTACAATACCGAGAAGTCAACATCTTTGCCTTTTATATTAAAAATATTAAACTTTCACGTGATAAACGAACGTTAGAAGGTCGTATGAAAGTCATTCAATTATTCACAAAAATACAAGAAACTGGTGAATATTATTAAGTTATGATTGTAGCAATATATTTACTGACCTTTAAGATGCCATCAATCTAATTGCGTAATAATAATATGAATAATGATGTTTATCATTTGTAACTATTATCAATATTTAGAACAACCGTAATAGGGAGCCAGTTGAAATTTTCACAGAATATGTGTTATTACGGCGGATTGCCTAACAAATAAAATTTAAAAAATAAGAGGGGTCTCCACACAACAAAGAGTTTTTTAGCCGTTTTTGTTTGTTCATGCTCTATCCATGCTCTATCGTAAAAACGGTAATACACAGTTACAACACTAAGCGTGCAAGTGGGACTTAATTTATTCTAACGACAAATAATAAAAAACAGGCCAAGTGGTATTAGCTAGCCTTCTGTACTTTACTTCCGGTCCTGAACTCGGCCATAGCGTTAAGTCGTTCAGAACTGAGCTGACCGGAACGAATATTGGTTTAGCTGGAGACTTCGATAGGCGTAGAGATGGCTTCGTAAAAGTTAACGAGCTATTTCGAATGTCCGAAAAATGTCGGTGGCATTGGTTGGTGATGTAGGACGTTAATCTTAATTTGTGAACTTGTAGTAGTAATACCACTCGCTTATGGTAAAGGCAAACATCGTGAGGTAAATGAGTGCTTGAGGTGTTCTCGTACTTAAGCGCTTGTTTCCAATCCGCGGTGGGCTTCGGTAGGCGTCAATCCGTACTGACGTGACGTCACTGTCATGCTAACAATATGACAGCTAACGTACGTCACTTAGTTTTTTTCTTTTCAGACGTCTTTATGCATCGTCACTGTAGTGTATGTGAGTAGATACCTAAAGAGTATATACGGGTAGGGTATTTGTTGTTATTGTTAGTTTTTAAGATGAGTTTTATATGTGGGCCAAGTATCCAAGTGAATAAAAGTTAAATAAGACAAATAAATATACCATACACTGTCTCATGTCGTGCGTACACCGGCAGGCTGTCAGTTGTCAGGCAGGCGAGCTGTCAGTGTCAGTGTCAGTCAGTTGATAATTGGACCGGGAGTCGGACGGTCGTGTAGGGAGTGTGCGTAAGCGAGCCAGTGAGTGTAGGGAGTGTGCGTGAGTGAGCCAGTGACTGTAGGGAGTGTGCGTGAGTGAGCCAGTGATTGTAGGGAGTGTGCGTGAGTGAGCCAGTGACTGTAGGGAGTGTGCGTGAGTGAGCCAGTGATTGTAGGGAGTGTGCGTGAGTGAGCCAGTGACTGTAGGGAGTGTGCGTGAGTGAGCCAGTGATTGTAGGGAGTGTGCGTGAGCGAGCCAGTGAGTGTAGGGAGTGTGCGTGAGTGAGCCAGTGACTGTAGGGAGTGTGCGTGAGCGAGCCAGTGAGTGTAGGGAGTGTGCGTGAGTGAGCCAGTGAGTGTATAGTCTATTCATCCTTACTTGTCCAATTTAGTAAACAAGATACTACCCGCAAAGTATGACTATTTAGTCGAAAACTGCCATATTCCCATAAATGAAGTAACCTGGGACACCATTTTGGATAACACGCTGCTATGTTTATAAACTAAGTGCACGAACTTGCAAGAAAATATCTAGTTTCGGCATCAAATGTCAATTTTGAGGTTAGAATATTGTTTACTAAATTGGACAAGTAAGGATGAACAGACTGTAGGCAGTGTGCGTGAGCGAGCCAGTGAGTGTAACTAAACACATAAAATTTCGTAAGAAAAAATGATAACTGTATCTCTAACAAGTTAACACATTGTTACCAAACCAAAAATCGAGGGTTTCATGCGTTTCTATACTCTACGGACCAGAGGTACAGTGTTTCGCTGTAACAGTGATATTCTCGCACTTGAAAATAATAATATGGACTTTCAGATCACCTCGGGGTATCGCTTGTCGCTACTTCTCTGTGCAAAAAGGTTTCACCCTTTCAGTACGAGCTTCGTATAACGGATACAGGCCTATGTAAGATAAGATGAAAAATTCTTTATTGCATACGAGAAACGAAAACACAGGTACCTAGGTTTCCTAGGTCTTAGCTCTTTACACAGGTCATATTGATGTTCTCTTCGAGACAATTCGGAGAGAGGATATAGGCTTAATCACCTACGTAATTAATTGTAATACCGTAATTACGTGCACTCTTCGGATTGCTGATTTCATGATTTAAAATTTTGTTATTATGGAAAGTAAAGACTTTATCATGTAAGTATGGGTATTTATTTTTTATTAAATAATAGTAATGAACGGACAAAATCTTGATACACAATTTACTAACATTATGTATCAAGTTTAACAGGTGTTCAATCAATCAAAAATCAAAATCAATCAATACATCTATTGCAGATGATTTACGCAACGTTTTTGGAGCAGTAACGCTCGTGACTAAAAAGTTCAAAAAATAAAAGTTAACGTAAGTAGGTAGGTCAAAAACTCGGGTCGTCTGCAGCTGCCTACTTCTCTACTCCTATAGGTACCTCTACTTCTTTAATAAAACATAAAAAAACGTTTTCATCATCAGCCCCTTGACGCCCACTGCAGGACACAAGCACCCCTCGTGGCCCTCACAACCATGAGGGGCTCTGCCATAATCGCCACGCTTGGCTTGGGTTGGCGATCGCAGTATGTGGTTGGAATCTCAGGAAGACGCTGCTGCCCGTCTCCTGGTAATTTATTTCCTTAGTCGCCTTCGTTGTCAGTCAGTTGACAATGGATGTCGTATCCACGGGAAGAAATGGAGTGACGCTATTCTTAATCCGGCGCCACACGGAACATTTTAATTACGTTTTAATTGTAGTCACGTATAATTTGTGTTTTTGGCAACAAATCTTCACATTCTTTCTCTCCTCAACCCTGCGACATGTTAGGCTGAGCCTCTTGTCCCGAGCATCTTCTCCTGAGGCTTCCACCACCGGGTCACTTTTCCATCATGGATTATATCGATCACGGGAGCTCGAAGCTTTCAGAATAGATAGGTATGGGTATATTCTCGGAACCCCGAACAAGGGTTCGGAATTCATTTGTTGAGACATCGCATTGTCAACGTCTGTTTGAATCCGTTATTGAACAAACTTTTCAAATCCTCTTCCATTTTCTAATGACGATGATGCGTATTTCAGTTGCGACGTTTGATTTAGATCAGAGATCCAAACCTTTTGTCGACCGAGAACCACTTTGTTTTGTTGCTAGCAATATTATATATATATATATATATATATATATATATATATATATATATATATTTTTTCTGTTTTGATGTAAATATATCAACCGAGCAACATCTCTAGCGTTTTACTATCAGCCACACTATGCTAGTAGGGTAATAATATAGGCCTCCACAGTTATTTACAATAGTATATACAACAATGGAAAATATATTTGTAATTCTTTCTCCTGGTTGTGGAATAAAGTGTTTTCTATATATCTATCTATTGTTTTGTTGTGCCATTCTAAAGCAGAAAAAAACTTAAAAAGATATATTTAACCGATATTTAAAGATATTTTAAAAAGGAGGAGGTTCTCAATTCAAAAGTTTCAAGGAGGTTCAAAATAAAATCCGATTTAAATCACTTAAAAAGCATTTTTTTTTAAACCTCTTTAGAGGCTAAAAAATTCATCGTCCCAACTGAGCTAATGGGCAAGTGCAGGCATCAGCGAAATTTCGAGCCCCTTTACAAACTTCTCTGTATTACGTATAGGCAGCGACATCTGGCCGAAGCAATTTACATCACATGCAGCCCCGAGTAATCTTAGCCTCTAAATAGGTTTTTAAAATTGTCCTCAGCACGGTTTAGTGCAGCAAATAGAATATAATTTTTTTTGTTTAGTACGTTAGTAAAAAAGTATTTTAAAAGCCTTTAAATTCTTTTTGTTGCATGTCAATGTACAATGTAACGTTGGCCGCTGCCTTCGGGTTGAATTTGTAGCGGAGAAAAAGGCAGAGACAAAAACACTCCACTCTGACCATCTTTTCTCAAATCATCTTAAAAACATAATACTGAATTGCAAAGTGCAAATTTTATAAACAACCCTGTATATTATTCTACCTCGTGCAATAAGTAGAATAACCCCACATCAAAGAGTTCCAAACTTCTCAACTCAAATAGGTAGGTATTTGCCTTTGAGTTTGTCTTCCAGAAATGCTTAAAAGGCTTTGATCTTTTATAATTACACACTGGACATTGGACGTTAAGCCGGCTTTAGGAATCTGCCTGAATTTAATTAAATGGACGCCGTTAGGTGTTATTTATAAAATCCTGATTCCTCTAAAACAATACTCAAATGTAGCTTATATAGTTTGTTTTTCCCTTTACCGCAGACTATATTAATTTTTAGTTCGAAATGAGGCAGACAAAAACTTTGGAACAACTTGGTTATGCCCTTGTATTACGTAACTTTCCCAGTGTCAAAATATGTATGTATTTGACAGGTCGGAGTAGGCTAAACCAGACAACTCCATACAGAGGAGGACTTACGTGGTCGCACCCCTGATCCTGGGTTTTATTTTCTCTTTCCCGAACGCTGGGGAAATAAAACCCGCACCCTGGGTTTTAGTTTCCCCAGCGTTCGGGAAACTAAAACACATTTTCGCGTCCAAAATACCTCAGTGTCTCAAGACAAAGGTGTATAACCAATGTGTGTTACCAGTCATGACTTATGGATGTGAGACCTGGTCGCTGACTATGGGCCTCATAAGAAGGCTCAAGGTCGCCCAACGAGCAATGGAGAGAGCGTGTTTCACTGCGTGATCGAATCAGGAATGAGGAGATCCGCAGAAGAACCCGAGTTACTGATATAGCTCGAAGAATTGCTCAGTTGAAGTGGCAGTGGGCGGGGCACATAGCTCGGAGAACTGATGGCCGTTGGGGCGAAAAAGTTAAACCGCGGAGCGGACGATGCAACATAGGCAGGCCCCCCACCAGATGGTGTGACGACCTGGTTACGGTGGCGGGGATTCGCTGGATGCGGGCGGCACAAGACCGGGAAGCTTGGAAAACCATGAGGGAGGCCTATGTCCTGCAGTGGGCGTCAAATGGCTGATGATGATGATGATGACCCCTGATCCAACTACATTGATAACTTTAATGTGGAATAGCTGTTTATCATTTAAAGTGTTTTGAAGTTGCTCTAATAAAGACTAGGTATGTGTATTACCTATATAGGTAATACAAATAGTTATATATGTGCATTGTATTAAAGGAGGTTTGAAACAAAAAATAAGTTGTTGAAGTAGATCAGCATTTAAGTTGCGCGATTTGTGGCGCTAAAATGTCAAGTCACCACTGTCCAGTGCATTAATTGTCAATATAACGCCACAAAACGCGCAAAAAATGTTTCCTACGCAGCTTTATACCGAAATAGTCCTACCTAGATAGATTTGGGGCGCTACTACGTAAGAAGTTCCAGGCTTCAGGCCCACTCTATGGACTCGTCCGATTTAACCTACTCCGAACTGTCAAATACATACCTACATATTATGACTCATCGGAAATGTAAAAATGGTTTCCTAACCCAATATCCTCAGTGGGCAGTTATGTATTAGTAGGGCTGTATTCATTTGAATTTGTACAAACGTCGAAAAATTTCTGGTATAGTGATTTTGGGCCAATAAAAATGTTCTTAGGTGTATAAATTACTTTTTTATTTCATAGATAGTGCGATACTCCAGCCGTCGATTAAGCCGTTTTACAATGAGCGTAGGTAGGCAGAGATTAAAAATATTTATCAATGATTATTTTTGTATTAAGTACTGGAAATATACAGAAAAATACCTTCCAAACAGCCAACCTAAACCTAGGTTTGAATTTTAAAATAAACGTTTTTAAAACATGCTCTGTGCTGTCATACAAAAAACTTGGACATCCACGGTGTTGACAAAAAATTAAGCATCACCACATCCGAATTACAATTACTACTAGGTGCCGTTCAGTACCCAAAACAGTCGACAAGTGATTCATAGGTAACGATTAGCAGTAATCCATCAGCTCCTTCAGCGTGCAAGCTTTCTTGCAGCACTCGTCTACGATGTATCTTTTGCCCCTAGCCGGCACCTCAAACACCCTGGCGTGATGTCGGGTCACCCAAGGCCAGCCGTGGTAACGTGGGAAATCATCATCATACACGGAGTTGTACGAACGAGACCTCTTCTCTGAGTTTTCGTAGCTATCCTCGCAAAGCACTGCTAGAGTCTCCGCTAGTTTTCTGCCGCAGAAATGTTGTGCTTCTTCCGTCTCCTGACTCGCTGTCTTCACTGCGAAGATTAGCACCGCCATTGAAATGAACAACTTGACGTGCAACCCCTTCATCGTTGGTTTTAAGAGACGACGACTGTGTGTTAACACGAAGTTCGAATGTGCTTGAAAGAGAAAAATCCCGGCTATTTATACCATGTATAAATCGTTCATTAATTAATATGCAACTTATTTAAAACACCTGTCATGGTGAGGGCACTGGGTAAAAGTAATGCGATTTGAACCGAATGAACACACTTTTCATTCAGTGTGGGAGTGAACATAGGCCCCCTGTGTTGTTTACTGTGTCGGAACGTGTGAATTAACTAGAAGAGGTGACGGTGAATTTACACTTCGCTTAACTGCCTCGTCCGTTTACGGTGTTTTAGTTCTAACGTGGATGGATTCACCTATGTATAACAAAAACGTAGAGCACCCGTGTCTGTTGCGAACAGAACGCAGTAAAATTACTAAAATTGCAAGTACTAAACGCACCAGTGAAAGTTATCATAAAGGTGTTGCTATGCTACGCCAATGGGGAACTTGCTTTAAGCATTTTATACACACATCAAAAAAAGTTTGCGATCACTTTGAAAAACTGAAATCATTTTGTTACTGTAGATTATATTATGATTTTTTCTTCTTTTTAGATTCTTTATTTAAAAATAAAGAATTAGAACACAAAACAATGACACCGTTCAGTTGTTTTTTCATATTAAAAGGCTTTCAGTCCTAGCTTACGCTCATTCAGAAATCTGATTTAGTCAATTATAACCGATTCAAGATATTTTTTGCGGAAAGTTGTGATTGAAAAAATGCCAAGAGGATTATCAGAGGTTTTACGAGCAAGAATAGTAACTTTGAGGGAAGAAGGATACACCACGAGAGTACTAGCACGCAGACTTGCTATATCCCAATCCTGTGTCGTGGCTACGTTGCAGAGGTACCACGGAATGGGGAATTTAGCTGACCGACCACGCAGCGGTCGCCCAACTGTTTTGACAGCTGCCCAAAAGCGCTATATTAGATTGCTGGCAGCCCGTGATCCAACAATCAACGCCACTAAAATAAAAGTTCTCCAATATCGTGTTTTGTTGCTTAAACCCAAAAATGCACGAAGTCTCACGAATTAATATTGTGATAATTGAATTCTCTTGAAAAAAAATATGATCACTGCAAATTTAGTGCATATTTACCTAGAATGGCCAAAAAAACACAAACGTTTTGGTCACGTTTTTGTGAAAAACGCGTTTTTGCTGGCAACACTTTTTGTCACACACAACACACACACACACATAGCTGACAGCTGTCAAAAACTTTAAGTAAATATACGGAAAGATTTCGCAGGTTTTTCATTTTCTCGATTTTCCCACAGCAAAATAAGAAATATGCACATATTCGATTTGTATTGGGAAGATATAATAGTGTCCAGAGTACTGCCCTTGCTCACGTTACGGGAATGTTTTGATTTACGTTGTGTCTCGAAGACGTGTCTGCAAATCGTAAATATGTATTTTTCTAAGATGAAATCACTGAAGCTCATGAACATCGGATTCTCCCCGCACACTTTCAAGGTAAGCACTCTTGAAAACCTTTACAATTTATTCCTAAACTATTTACATCTGCCATTTTCTTAATGTAAACAAAAACTCTTTTCCAGGTCTTTACATTATGTACGAAGTTAAAAATAATAAACCTAAACAAGTGCAACTCAGTGAGAGACGATGACGTAATACCGGTGTTCAAACAAAACCCTAATCTCACCATTCTGAACCTAAGCCAATGTAAAAACTTAACGGCCAAATGTCTTCAACCTGTCATCTTATTTTGCCCTAACTTGAAGACTCTAAAGATGGCTAGGTGTGCGTGGCTCACCACTGGCGCCATGGAAGCGCTAGCACTCCATCAAAGCGAAATAGAAGACGTAGACTTGTCATACTGCCAAACAATATCTGAGAACTGCATCCAAATTTTTATAAAGAAGTTCCGATGTCTCCAATTGCTAAATTTGGAGGGTGACACGCAAGTTTCAGACAAGTGTCTTCTGGCAATGTCGAAGTACAGCTCATCACTGAAATTCCTGAACCTGGGTGGCTGCACGGAGGTTACTGATAAAGGAATAAGGTAAGAAAACAAATGGGTGTTCATATTTTTGTATTCAACAAAATTTATTGGACGTTTTAATTTCAATGTTACTTCTGGCCCCCTAAAGGTATCCCAGCTTTTCAATGATCAATGATCAATGATTTCCTTTGACCATGTAATCAAATCGTTTACTATATGTTCTGTGGTTCACAAGCATACACCTTAATTTTTAAGGTTCCATAGTCAACAGGGAACCCTTATTGTGCCTATCTGTCTGTCCGCGGCTTAGCACAGAGACAACAAGTACTAGAAAGCTGAAATCTGGCATAGATATACATATTAAAGAAATGACTAAGTGTGGAGGTTTCTTGTCAATTTTTTCTCCAATATGATCTAGATTTTGAAATATTCATATTATTTATTGCTAAATCACGTACACAGTTATAATTACAGGTGGTATTGGTTTTTGTAGGTTGGGTTAAATGAAATTAAATTATTATCATTATTATTATTTAAATATTGATTTCTTACATGCAAAACAATAAGTAACAAGCATACAAAATACTTAATAATTTCTCAACGAGATTGAGGGTTAAGTAAATATTCATTTAAATTATAATAACAGTTTTTGATTAGCATATTTTTGAGTTTTTTTTTAAATAAGTTGTCTTTTGTTTCATCTTTTATATTTTCAGGTAGTTGATTACATATTTTTATCAGTGATATGTATCCCTACATCCTTTATTTGAATGTAGTTGTACTCTTGAGAAGGGAATAGCTTATTTATTTTTACGATGAGTTGGGGGGAAGGTTTGTTTCCTTAAATAATGTAATGTTTTTTCTTATGAATATTGCCGCTTCTAGTATATAAATAGATGGGAGGGTAAATAAGCTGTGCTTCACGAAGTGTGGCCGGCAGCTGTCTGGGCAGCGGATGCCGGCCAGAATACGGACGCATTTCTTTTGCATAATAAAAAGTTCTTGCACGTTTGTGCTGTTTCCCTACAGAGTGATACCATAGTGCAACCATGAGTGGGCGTATGCGTAATATGCCGACAGAGCAGTTTCAAAGTTAGTAGTTGCTATGAGTGTATAGGGCGTATATCAATTTTGATAGTTTTGTTTTAATGTTTTGAATTGTGCTTTCCAATTTATGTGAGAGTCAATAGTTAATACCAATAGTTTTAATTCATCTACTTCTTCAATTTCTTCTCCATTTATTGTCAATTGTAATTTGAAACCTTTCTTTTGATATGGTCGAAATTGTATCAATTTTGTCTTTTTATAATTGATTTCTAAATTATGTTTACCCAACCACGCTACGAAACTTTGTAGTATTTGGGTCATCTGTTTTCTTAAATTAGGATGGATACATCGTCTGCAAAGAGGGTACATAAATTGGGCATTATTTTAGGTAAGTTATTTATGTAAATTAAAAAAAGGATACACCCGAGGACACTTCCTTGCGGGATTGAGCCAATTACATCACGTTTAATTGATCTGATTGTCTCTAAATTATTCAGGTTTGTGTTGTGAAAATGTATTTGCACATATTGTTGTCGATTTTGTAAATAAGAAGTGAACCACTTAACTACGATTCCCGAATCATAAAGTTCTTGCAGTAGAATTCCATAGTTTACTTCGTCATAAGCCGGTGCCGGCTGCCGTCGATAGATGGCAGTCGTTAAACCAAGTCAGAGGCCTTGGGGCGGCTTGATAAATTCTGACAGTAGACGAGCCACTTGTCTACAAGCCTCCACCAATCCGGACTTGGCCCCCGTGATGGAGTATGGCCTATACCTTCCTCAGGGAAGAGACCCGTGCCCCTCGGTGGGGACATAATGGGTTGATGATGAAGCCCAAATAGACACCTAGTTTTACTTGTAACGATCACTAGGTCACAGTTTCTGTGTTATATTGAATAAATAAATTTTGATTTTCAATCACACCGACAAAACGGTAAGATTAAATCTTAAAAAATAAAAATTAGGGTACCTACCTCCCCTGAGAGACGCATTTTTTTTCTTGCCTGATGTTGGCAAGAAAAAAAAAGTACGAGGGAAAAAAGAGGCAAAAGGTATAGGGTATTGTTGGATTGGTCGTTTAAAACAATTGTGAGTGTAGGAAGACAATTTTTCGATTTAGGGATCCCTTTGCGAAATATTAAGCTTTATAGAGCATTTTTTTGTTAGCATAGAATACAATAGAAATCGTTTATTACCAAAACACAAATGCGCGCGGCCAAATACGCACTCGGCTGTTTTTTTTTATTTATTTCATTCAGTAGGATTTTTGTTTTCAGAGCCTTGGCACTCCATTGCCCCAAACTGGAAGGCCTTCTCATCCGAGGCTGCTCCAAAGTGACAGAAAACAGTCTGAAGCTGATGCGAAGCCGAGTGCACCTGGACCGAAGGCCGGCAGCCCCCACGCCGCACCCACCTTTTGTGCAGATATGAGACTGAGTGTTCCATAATCTTATAATATAATAATCGGTGTTTTGTAAGTGTGTGTGCAAGCTTAAGTGACAAGCGGAATATCGCCAACTAGAGGACTAGTTATGCGCATTAAATCCTGAAGGATTCCTGAAGTCTAACTGTCAAATTCCATAATAATTCGGCAGGGTTCCGACAGGATTTGGTTGATGCCAGTGATAGTTAAAAACATAGATGTCTAACTAGCGCTAAAAGTGACCCAAAGTTCAATTGTTGTGGGATGGCGGCCGGGGCTTGTCAGATGTGTTACCAATCGGAGCGAGTTCCGTCTTACTCGGCAAAATATCCATGTACCCACCGCCGTCAGACCGCTATCTTGCGAGGTACCGAGATATTTCGGGTTATACATCAACGAGGTCATTTGTTTGACGATTTTGTATAAAACCAACCGTCAGTTTTTACGCTGCCACTTCCTACCGCCCAATCAACGTTCACGTCACGCATGGCGCACAGAATGAACAAATCACAGAGTGATTTACTCTGCAGTAGATTTTGCGCTCATTTCATTGATAAAGGCTAATCTAGAGGACAGGGGCCGTTTTTGAACGTGAATTTTGTAGGAAGAAATACCTACTTCTATGGTTTTTTTATTCATAGATTAGTGCGCGTAACTTAGGGGCTCTCCTGCTAGCGATGGGTGTGCATGTTTTTTTATAGATCTGAAGTTGTTAATAATTGTTCCAATAGACCTTAAAAAGGAGAAAAGACATAAAAATACATCTATTAAACCACTTGACCGTAATTCGAAGCATAAACAATTGAGATAGGCATATCTCTTTTCCTTTACCTTTTCCCTAGATATTCGTGTATATAGCTCTGTCTCGCTCGCACATGACATCACCAGGCAGGTGGGAGGGGTAGCTCGGCCGATCGGGCGCGCGACCCGTCTTGGTCATTGGCGTTCTTTTCCTTGCCGGGTGCGGTCGACACGACTTCAGGTGAGTCAATATTTAAAAAATATTTTCAAACGACCGTCATTATTTTCCCTTTTGGAAGATTATCGAACAATCTTCACCGTAATAGATATTCTTTATTCTAAGAACCACATTTAGTGGTACAAGTCAAAAGTTTAACGGTTTTCCGTTCGTGTACAAGAATTTTTATTTTTTTTTTGTATCTTTTTAGATAAGTATGGAAAACGAAAGCTCGTTAGTTTCGCAAGAGGAGCCAGTGGCAGGCCCTTCCAATTCTAGCAGAAATAAAAAGCGCAGCAGTAGTAGTAGCTCTGATACAAGTAGCTCCAGCTCTTCTACGAGTTCCTCCGATGCAAGGTCAAAACGTAAACGCGCACGTCGACGCCGCCATAACAAAAAAAGGGGGGGCAAAAGTAAGCGCCGCCGTACTGAGCGTGAAAGAAGAAATAGTCAACTACAGTCAAATAACTTAGACGATGCAATTTCCCTTTACGCAAATGATGATTTCGAACAATCGGAGGAACACGGTATAAGTTTTTCACACGAACTGAATGTTGAAACAAAGCTCAAGGAACCGGCCGTTCCGAAAACGAGCGAGCGGTTCCTCAAAATTTTGAAAGACATACAGTTTCTTAACAAACCAGACTGGTGTGAAGTACGTTACGCGGAAACCCAAAAACTGTATAATTATACCCCCGGTTTTGTCGAACTCGAGACAAATGAGGAAGTTAAGGCTTATGACAATCTCAAAAACCTTGCTTATACGGAGAGAGCCTATGCCTCGTTGACCTATGGCTTTTTAAAACAGAAAGAGGCCCTGCAGAACGAACTCTGTGGTTTCATGACTTGGATTCGGGATGCTGCGGTCAAAGAACAAGGCGTTCTTAATATTGAGGTCATAAACCAAAAGCTTAGTGATATTTTTATATCCAGTGAGTTTAGTAAGGTCTCGGCAGACCTGTTGCAAATGATTTGTGGTCACAGAGCTGAAACCATACAAATGCGAAGGGATGGCATAACTAATGCAATTCGCGATCCGTTGGTTAAAGCGTCAATACGAAAAATACCCCCAACAGAGGTAAGCTTATTTAACTCGGAGCAGCTGGTTACTGCGCTTGAAAAATCAGGTGGTATCAAAAAGACCTTTTGGCCTGCATCTGGACCAAAAAGTGCCTCAACTTCGCAAGTTGGAAAATGGCCAATACGCCCCTCGCAGGGGCAACTTTCTGCTGTTCATGTACCCTCGCAGGGAAGCAATTGTAATATGTGTATGCCTTCGCAAGGCCACGGTTCCCAAACTTGGAATGCTCCCTCGCAGGGCAGCAACGTACAAAACCATTGCCTTCCGCAAGGGCATGCGCACCCACACGCCTACCACCAACGAGGTAGTGGCACAGTAAATAGAGGTTCATTTCGCTCCCGCGGGGCAAACCAGAACCAAAGGAGTTGGCGTGGCGGTTACAAGCGAGGGTCATCACCCTCGGGCTATAATACCGCTGCCAAGAAACGTAAGTATTGACAAGAGGGGATTCAGAGCCGGTCAGTTATCAAGGTTTGTGGATCATTGGAGAGAAATGCAAGCACCGCTGTTTCTTCTCAAGATAATTCAAGGTTATCGAATACCCTTCCAACAGAAACCTCCTTTAATCATGCCCAACATGAAAAACAAAGCATTTCATACACCTGTATCGCCAGAAATGACATCCATGGTTCAAAACATGGTGCGCCAGGGAATACTAGAAATTGCGAGCCTCACTCCAAGTTTCCTATCTACCCTCTTTTTAGTGGCAAAGAGCGACGGTTCTGCTCGACCTATTTTCAACCTAAAAGCTCTCAACGAGTTTGTTCTAACCAACACATTCAGCCTCATAAATGTATTCAGGATCCCAGACTTCATTCAGCCGCTGGACTGGATGTGCAAATTAGACCTTTCACAGGCATATTTCCACTTAAAAGTGGCAGAGTCTCACAGACGGTTTTTACGCCTTATTTACCAGAGTCAACTTTATCAAATGACATGTCTACCCTTTGGTCTCAGCACGGCACCAAAGATATTTGCAACCTTGACAAATTGGATTGCCCAGATAATGAGAGGAAGAGGTGTGAGGATTTTGGTTTATCTGGACGATTTTCTAATAGTTCACCAAAACCCACAAATACTGTCGAGTCACGTGAATCTCCTAATAAAAACCTTACAATTGTTGGGCTGGCAAATAAATTTCGAAAAATCCATCCTAAAACCACAAAAATCTCTTGCTTATCTAGGAGTACAATGGGATCCCTGGACAAACACCAAGTGCTTACCAAGGACAAAACTACCCCAATTGCGAGGAAAAATTTGCGAAATTCTGGACTCAGGAAAGACAAATCTAAATCAGTTACAAAGTATAGTAGGAGCCCTAAATTTTGCAAGTTTTGTTGTTCGAAGGGGCAGGTTACATTACCGAGCACTTTTGAAATTTCTAAACACATTGAATCCGAACAATTCCTTCAGTGTCTATACCTTGCCTGTAGATGCAATAAACGACTTAGAGTGGTGGGCTCAAAATGTTCATCAGTCATCATTACTACACCCTCCACCAGCAACCCACTTTATAACGACAGATGCCTCGGACCTAGGTTGGGGTGCCCAAATAGACAACCAGTCTCTGTGGGGAACTTGGTCCCAGAACGAGCAAAACTGTCACTGCAACGTGAAAGAAATGCTGGCGATCTTGAAAGTATTTCAAAGTCATGCCTTATATCTGAATCAGTCAACGGTAACTGTACAGTGCGACAACCGTACGGTGGTAGCTTACTTACGCCACGAAGGCGGAACCAAATCCTCTCGTTTGATGGATATAACCTTCCAACTTTATCGCCTCCTGGATCAGTACCAAATAACAATCAATGTTTATTACATACCGGGGAGGTACAACAATCACGCCGACCATCTGTCGCGTTTTCGCCAGGCCCCCGAGTGGCACCTATTGCCCCAGTGCACCAGAATTATATTCCAGAAATGGGGAACTCCGTTAGTGGATCTATTTGCATCCAGCAGTGCCCATGTAGTCCCTCAGTACGTATCGAAAGACCACGACGACGGTCAAGCGATAGCCCACGATGCCTTCTCAATAATTTGGAACTTCCATCTAGGTTGGGTATTTCCGCCCCCGTTCTTGATACCCAAGGTCCTGAGCCACCTCAATCAGGCCTCGGGAATTTACTTGATAGTGGCACCACGTTGGGAGAGAGTTTTCTGGCGCGGAGATCTCAAGTCACGTGCTCTAGCTCCACCATTCACGATACAGATCCTAGACCAAGTACTAGTCGATGTGACGTCGGGGCTGCCACCCCCCCGAGTGCAGGATCTGGTCTTGGAAGTATGGAAATGTGGGGGTGGTCGCAGAGTTTAGATAACTGGAGTAGCGCACAGTTAGAACTTTTAAGAGGCTCGTGGCGCGCATCCACCCTCAAAACCTACAAACCAGCATGGAACCGATGGGTTTTATGGTGTAAATCATGTAAAATTAATCCTACAAATCCCTCAGGTTCAGATTTAGCTCGGTTCATAGCGGACTTACATTTAAAATACAAACTTTCTTACAATACAATAATGGTACACAAATCTGCTGTCTCTACGCTTTGTGATGTAAATAATTCGGGTATTTTAAGTAGTCATGTTTTAGTAAAGCATGTCTTAAAGTCAATTTCAATTAGAAAACCTACTCCTGTTAAGTTGCCTATTTGGAATATTGATGACTTTGTTTCGTATCTCGGTGAGAGGTCAATTAATCATGATAGTATTTTTGATGTATCGAGCCAGGCTTCTGCTCTTTTAGTTCTATGTTCTGGTAGAAGAATTCATGATTTAACGCTGCTTAGGATAGACGAAAATCATTACTTAAGAGAAGATAATTCTATAACTATGTGGCCTTCCTTTGGGTCAAAGACTGACTCAGCTGATCATAGGCAGTCAGGTTGGCGATTATATAAAAATGATAATAATAAGAATTTAGATCCTGTATATTGGGTGGAACAAACCATATCACTGTTCTCAATGAGACGGCAGGAAGCTAATAGCACTAGCTTGTTTATCACAACTAGAGGTGCCGCTCGTACGGCCTCAAGAACTGTCATTGCAGGGTGGATCAAGACCCTGATGCGTCAAGCGGGTATTGATGCTACTCCTGGAAGTGTACGCTCCGCAGTTGCTTCTAGGAATTGGTTAGACAATTTTCCCATGGAAGATATTATGGCTCGGGGAAATTGGAGATCCTCAAACACATTCAATAAATTTTACAAAAGACAAGTATTAGAGACCTCCAGGAGTAACAGCATTACCACTCTCTTTAACCCTGTTCATTAGTGACCTCCCTCAGTGTTTAAAGTGATCGCACATATCAAACATCATAGTATAATTTAAGTACTACCTATCTATTGATTGCTTAATTACCTATGTTGTGGTCTCACTTTACAATCATACGCACATGTAAATGATTTTATGTTTACGTTTAATTAAACAAATTATACAAATCCATTTCTCTGTGATTTAAAAAATTAACCTATCACATTGGCGTTCCCATCACCAGGCGATAACAGACACTTCTCAATTGTTTATGCTTCGAATTACGGTCAAGTGGTTTAATAGCAGCGTTTTACCTGAAATAAAACGTATATTAAACTACTTACCTAATTCGAAGCATACTGTAATTTCTGCCTGGTAACAATGTCAAATTGTCAATCATCCAATGACCAAGACGGGTCGCGCGCCCGATCGGCCGAGCTACCCCTCCCACCTGCCTGGTGATGTCATGTGCGAGCGAGACAGAGCTATATACACGAATATCTAGGGAAAAGGTAAAGGAAAAGAGATATGCCTATCTCAATTGTTTATGCTTCGAATTAGGTAAGTAGTTTAATATACGTTTTATTTCAGGTAAAACGCTGCTATTTTTTTTTGAGATTTGGACTACTACAAAACTAATTAGATGATAACGCTGTCAGACATGAAGCTCTGATTATCTCTGCCATGAAACCTCATAACTCATAAAATAAAATGCGTTTGGGGCCTGCCTAATCATGGTGATTCAATTTTTTATAATTTAGTGACGCAACGCCCATGATAAATAGCGTTTTCATCATTCCATCCAAAGATAAAAAACAACATCATTAAGTTTAATTTCTGCAGCAATATTCTTCTATGTTCGGAATCGATATAAGTATTTAGGTTCGTCAGGCCAAGTACTTTTTAGTAAATAAACATGTTTTTAGACAGTTTGGATGAGTGACACTCGCGTATTGTACGAAAATATTTTATCGACTAAAATAATAATAATACAAAATAAAAATAAGTTTATTGACAGAAGATTATTATTACAGTGGTTATGACAACACAGTGACTACCACACACGTTCAAGCCTGAATCTTCGGAGTCGCGGAAACTAAACCGTGCTTCCGATGCTGCGTTTTTGGCGCCAAAAACGCAGAACGCGTGCAATCGAGGTTGCGGTATCGGCAGTGCGTACGACGCACGCAATCCTACTAATATTATAAATGTGAAAGTTTGTTAAGATGTTTGGAGGTTTGGGTGTTTGTTACACTCAATCACGCAATAACGGCTGAACGGACTTACCTACATGAAACTTTGCGTACAGATAGACAAAGACCTGAATTGAGACAGCATAATTGATATTCCGGTAATGCGTTCCCGTGGGATAATATTTATTTTAAGTTTAAAATAGATGGTGTTGTGCGAGCGAACGTTGTGTTTTAAAAATAAATGGCGTTGTGCAAGGATCGTATAAACGGATTCTGTTGCGGTACGAAGTTCGCCGGGGCAGCTAGTTAAATATAAATTTGTGTCAAAAGATATCTCTGTATCATCTGTGTATGTAAAGTACTTACTTACCTACATTAAAATGTGTAGGCAAAAACTTTGAATTGCATGAAATTAGGATAAGGTTCCCTGGGTATAAGAAAAAGGGTTAAAATTAAAGTTTTCTCGAAATCACTCAAGTTGCAAACAAGCCGATTATGCCACCGCGTCGCCGCCGCCGTTTGATTCTTGCACTGAATTTTAAAGTTCCAACGTGTGATGTCTATTTTATAGTGAGAATGTCTTAGCATGAACCCGATAGACTTGATCTCGGACGCTGTTTATAAGAAGCTACTTAAACCGTTTTATCGAATTCATGCTAAGCATGCTGTGCTATCCGCAATATTAACTGCCTGCAGGTAAATGTGTAACAGCGACTTGCACCCCGTCTGAAATGTCTCTTAAGTCGCCATTTAAATCGACTTTTGTATAAAGAATTTTAGTCAAATGCTGTTTAAGCCACATTTAAGAAAGTGGTACAAGTCGGCCTTTGTATCAAAGTTACAGTTAAGTTTAGTAATATTAATTATCTGTCAGCAACTCAGCACAAGACTGCTCTCTACATATATAGGGTGTAAAAAACCCACATTTCCAATAAGGGAGGGCTCTACTTGTCAATACAAACAACTTTCACTATGGTGACAATTTCGATGATTTGTGAACTTTTCGACTAACTGTACTGTACTGTCAATGTAAATTGTAAACAACTTTACCAAAAAAAAACTACTAACTGTAAACAAACCATAAACCTCTCAAGTTTCTGTGATTTTGGTTGTTAGTAAATTGTTTGTATTTAATGTTTGTGTCATGAATAAATAAATTAAAAAATAGTAGGTACGTACATTGTTACCCTAGACGAGATGGCCGTTTGGCGCCTGAACGTAGCGAGGTCTTTAACCCGAGGTAAACACTGCTTTTCATTACGAATATAAGGAAAATAAACATGAAAAGATGATGTGGAACTTGAAAAACAAAATGAAGATCGGATTGCCGCTTTCCCGCCTATTTTTTTTCCTGTGGCCGGCCAGTTATTTAGCCATTATTTTTCATTTTCATCATTGAAAAAAAAAATTATGTTATTTTAAAAAAATTGTTGAAAGTAAATTAAAATAAAGTCATTTAAACAAATATATTCTTTAATTAATACTTAAATTTAAGTCGCGCTGTAATTGTGTGGCTGCACAGAAAGTTGGAACATGGTTCAACAGAAATGTGAAAATAGAACTAGGTTTTTTTATATTATTTTTTATAATTTGACAGCTATCAGTTCAAAACGATACTCCCTAGGGCTGTTATACTTTCACCCCTAGGGTAACAATGTAAGTACTATTTCTAAACGTACGTAAGTACAGTCAACAGCACATCAACCTTTGAAAGTGAAAGTGAACCACATTTATTGCCAAAAACACACTTTATGTATAGGTAATACATGCGTACACTACTCAAACTCACTTTGCAAGAAAAATGTAAAAGTTGACCTGCTGTCCGCTGTACTTGCTTAGGTACTGAAAAATGAGTAAACTGTACTCTCCCACGCAAGCAAGCAAAACTGTTTTGTGAGAATAATTTTAAGCTTTTCAATGTGAACGTAAGGTAATAAAAAATATACAGAGGTATAGATAGATGTAAGTACTGTAATACAAAAGTCATATCACATACCCTACTACAGCATTAAAATCGATTGAACTGTAATTATTTCCTGATTTCAAAATATCCCCTTGTAAAATGTGTTTGATATGAAGAGTAGAATACCCTTGTAAATGTGGTAGGATGAATTCATAAATCGAATTTTCGCTAAAATTCTAGTTATATGGCGAAAACACGGATAATTAGGCAATGGTGAAGACGTTTCTTAATCTTACTAGAAAAAGATAGGTTTTTGCAGAAACGCGAGTTACATTGCGAAAAGAATCGTGGGCTATTATTATGAAATAAGAACACTCATTGGCCGGACGGAGCGCCCAAAACAGCATGTTCTCTGATTGGTTGACGACTTGGCATTTAAAATGTCAATCCATTCTCGCACGTTTTTTTGTTTGTGATTGTGTTTTTGTAAGGGAGTTACCAGTTTTATTTTTATATTTAAAGCGCGATCATTAAAATAGAAATCCTCGCCATATTGCGGAAAATCAGAGGAACTAATTTATTTTACTGACAATAACTTTAAACGTCATTTATGAATGTCACTTTCTAACTATCTGACAATTGTTCAAGCGTGGTCTATTTTAAGGCGTTAAAATGCCGAAACAATTCATTGGCGTGAAAGAAAAGTGGTAGGTACATAATTTCATAAAGTATTCGTCGGATAGAAATTCTTCAGGATTTAGCTTGATTCCTATAAATAACAATAGGCAGGAGCTGCTACCGCATGTTTATAAAAATTTATAATAAGCTTCCAGAGACACTAAACGTTTGCCACTGAGACTCGTTTTAAGTCTTGTTTGCACAGGTGGCTATTAGATGTATGCTTGTATACTGTAGGAGAATTTTTTACTTTTAAAAATATTAATATTGACATGTAATAAAAAATAATGATAATGTAAGTAGTATTATATACCTTATTGTAAATACATATAATTTAAATTAAGTTATTGTGACATGTTCTGATCTGACATTGTAATATTTACAATGTTAGTATATTATATATAATATAAGTTATGCTGACGACATGGTGCTGCTGGCCCCGACGGTCAGTGCATTGCGGGAGTTGTTAAAGACGTGAGAGGTATGCCACTGAGCATGGGCTGAAGTACAATGAGACGAAGAGTGAATTCATGGTTTTTAAATCGGGAAACAAATTACCCTCATCTGTGCCACCAGTGGTGCTCAACGGGACACCTTTAAAACGAGTTACTTCTTTTAAGTATTTGGGGCACATTATCACCGAGGACTTAAGCGATGATGCAGATATGGAGCGGGAGCGGAGGGCGCTGGCGATCAGGGCCAATATGATCGCCCACAGGTTTGCTCGTTGTACAGAGGCCGTAAAAATCACCCTATTTAAAGCTTACTGTACATCCATGTATACTTGTAGCCTGTGGACGAAGTATACGGCGCGGTCGTTTAGTGCACTCCGCATCCAGTATAATAACGCCTTTCGGGTGCTGTTGCGGCGGGCGCGCTTCTGCAGCGCGTCAGGCAGGTTCGCGGCGGCGCGCACGGACTGCTTCTATGCCATCTTGCGCAAGCGCAGTGCCTCCGCGCTGAGCAGGTTGCGCGCCAGCACCAACAGCATACTGAGAGTGATGGCTGATCGACATGATACACGTTTTTTAAAACAATGGTGTCGATCACATGTTAATAATCTAAAATAATTAATTAATTTTTGTCTTTACGCCTACTAACCAAACTGTGTGTATATTGCTTTTACTAATCAAATGGATCAATGTTATCTGAAATAAATAAATATTATTATATCTAACGATTTTTGCATGCCTAGAAAGGTGAAATGTGTAGAGCCAAATACTTATTTGACCACCATAATGTAGGTACGACATTTCATGCAAATATACTCAATACGAAGTTCACGGGGTCATCTAGTATTTGATATCCGAAGGGGGGCGTTGGAAACCATAGTACAGGATCTATCTACCTAATTTGGTTTCTAACGTGATATATAAATTATTTATACAGTCAGCAAGAAACGTTATGTCACATGTTATTTTTATTACTCTAGTCGAATTTACTGCTTATAAGTTTTAAAAGCGAGATCTTCGAATAAGTAAAATTAAACTTACACTGAAAGTACTGAAACCCAAAGACATAAGAAAAAAATCTTAACATCTAAGTCAACTTGTTAATTAGTCGTAACTTTACATGTACACCGATGTTTGTTTCTCAATAAATATCTTTATCTTTAGTATTCAATAAAATTATGCTGATTTAATAAAATTAAGCTGAAAATTATTAACATATTTTTGCACGAAAAAACACGTGATAAGTACCTAGTCTTAAACCTTTAATACCATCATATACCATGTATCACCATAGGAGAGCAGAGGTATAAATAGCTCATCCTTTTTTACTGTCATGTTATTGAGAGCAATATAATTTTCATCTTCATGTTTAACAATGCTCGGTCCAAAGTAAGGCCTGATTATTTTGAAGTAGCTTTGTTCTCAAGATGTCCTTTCAATTTAATCTTTTGACCACATAGGTGTAAGAAAATATTTTTGCCGAGTAAACTTCAATTGTTGGCTGACAAGTTGTGGTTTCAATATTTCCGGGGCCTATTTCATAGAACTATAACAATTCATGGTTACTATGACAATTCAATATAATAGGGGTTAAAGTATGAAATTGCCGTTTTATTGCAATAGGTTCTTTGAATGACATAGAGTCTTCATTGTTTGAGGTTTTCGAATGAAACTTCTTTCAAATGGTTTCTATGATGTTCTTTTTTTAAAAAATGTGAAACATTTGAATATCGACTTTCAATTGTTTTTGTTATTCAATTTAGACAAGAAAGATGGATACTGCGAAAATTCGAGTGATTTTTGAATACGAGTTCCGACGCGGAACTAACGCGGCAGAAACAGCCCGCAATATCAATGCTGCGTTTGGAGAGGGGTCTACTAATGAACGCACCGTGCGATTTTGGTTTAAACGCTTTCGTGATGGAAATTTCGACTTAAAGAACGAGCCACTAGGAAGACCGCCCACACAGGTGAATAACGATGTAAGAGAGATAGTGGAAGCCGACCCTAGTCAAACTACCCAGGAATTAGCGGCATGGTTTAACGTTACCTTACCCACAATATTGACTCACTTGCGTCAACTCAAAAAAATACGAAAAATGGGTGCCTCATAATCACTTGAATTTTCGCAGTATCCATCTTTCTTGTCTAAATTGAATAACAAAAACAATTGAAAGTCGATATTCAAATGTTTCACATTTTTTAAAAAAAGAACATCATAGAAACCATTTGAAAAAAGTTTCATTCGAAAACCTCAAACCATGAAGATTCTATGTCAATTCAAAGAACCTATTGCAATAAAACGGCAATTTCATACTTTAACCCCTAATACATTGCATAGCCGATTAACCCACAGGTTCACAAGTAGACTCGACTACGCAATGCACTTCGAATTGTCCTAATAAACCATGAATTGTAGTTTAATGCTACAGTCAACAGCACACCAACCTTATAGTCCGCACAAATCTTTTTGGCGGTAACGTGAACATAGTCACAGATCGTTTGCACATCGCTTTCTGTCTTTACAGCGTATGTGTGAGTAATTGACGTAATGTGATGCGTAGTAAATTACTACATATTAGTCAATTACCTACTAAAGACTAAAGTAGTAGGCAAACGATGTGTGACTATGTTCACGTTACCGCCAAAAAGATTTGTGCGGACTATATCGCACTCTTCTCGATTAGGTTACGGATGAAACATCACCCTTTTCAAATCTTTAGGCGTTAACTCATCCGCAAAATAATCCTGTCGTTTACTTAATTCACCTGAATTTGTTCGGATAAAACGTCACCCTTATCAAATCATTACGCCACAATTCATCCGCAAGTTGTGTCGCTATCGGATAAGTCGTCATATAATTTATACTAAGTTTTCATTTCTGCCAAAGCAAATATTTGTTTGTGAAGGTGCTTTTATTATCTATAACTATTTTTCGGTGTTTTCTCGTGGTCCCATTATTTTGTCCCGTTAACGGTTTCACGGAGGTTATTTCCTATCAGTAAACATGATCCCCCTGTATAATAAATAAATAGACATAGCGACAATATTATCTTTTTTTTAACTTACCGCTTTCGAGAGTATTATTAATTTTATTCAACGGTTTTTTTCAGCTGAAAAAAGCTGGCGCACATAAAATACAAACTCTACTGTTAGGTTCACTTTCAAGAAGAAATGTTTGTTACTGCATATCCTTCTTGGATTGTTCCCATGTCTACAGAATCTCATTTCTACAGATTTTTATTTCTACAGAATCTCATTTCTACAGATTTTTATTTCTACAGAATCCCATTTCTACAGATTTTTATTTCTACAGAATCTCATTTCTACTGATTTTTATTTCTACAGAATCCCATTTCTATTCATTTTCAATTCAACAGAATAACATTTCTACAGATTTGCATGTAAAGGTACATAATTACAATTTTAGGATTCCGTACCAAAGGGTAAAAACCGGCCAAGTGCGTGTCGGGCCACGCGCTAGGTATGGTTAATTAGTATGAATAAATGAAAAAGTAGTCAAATTGGGAAGACTTGCACTAGTTAATCAAAAGGTAGGTAGGCAAACTGAGAAAGTTGGCAGAGAGTTCATCTTTAGGAATTATTAAGACACATCAAAAATCCGGCCGTCCTGGTACTTCATTGGTATACAAATTAATAAGTATTAATATAGAATAAGAAAATTGAGCTGGAATAAAAATGATTGAAAAAGATAGTTTTTTTTTTACCAAACCATAATCAAGTTTTGATTTGTTCCTTTCAAAAGTGGTTAAACTGTGAATCAATTTGATTGTAATGTATGTCTGTAGAATTGGGAATCCGTAATGTTGGGAATCTGTTAAAATGGAAATCAATAGAAGTGGGAATCTGTAGAGTTGGTAAACTGTAGAATTGGGAATCTGTAGAGTTGGTAAACTGTAGAATTGGGAATCTGTAGAGTTGGTAAACTGTAGAATTGGGAATCTATAGAATTGGCAATCTGTAATGGAAATCTGTAGAATTGGGAACAATCCTCCTTCTTCAGCTGAAGAAATAAGAAATAAAAGCAAATATGTGACGAGGATTGTTCCCAATTCTACAGATTTCCATTACAGATTGCCAATTCTATAGATTCCCAATTCTACAGTTTACCAACTCTACAGATTCCCAATTCTATAGTTTACCAACTCTACAGATTCCCAATTCTACAGTTTACCAACTCTACAGATTCCCACTTCTATTGATTTCCATTTTAACAGATTCCCAACATTACGGATTCCCAATTCTACAGACATACATTACAATCAAATTGATTCACAGTTTAACCACTTTTGAAAGGAACAAATCATAAACTTGATTATGGTTTGGTAAAAAAAAAAACTATCTTTTTCAATCATTTTTATTCCAGCTCAATTTTCTTATTCTATATTAATACTTATTAATTTGTATACCAATGAAGTACCAGGACGGCCGGATTTTTGATGTGTCTTAATAATTCCTAAAGATGAACTCTCTGCCAACTTTCTCAGTTTGCCTACCTACCTTTTGATTAACTAGTGCAAGTCTTCCCAATTTGACTACTTTTTCATTTATTCATACTAATTAACCCTACCTAGCGCGTGGCCCGACACGCACTTGGCCGGTTTTTACCCTTTGGTACGGAATCCTAAAATTGTAATTATGTACCTTTACATGCAAATCTGTAGAAATGTTATTCTGTTGAATTGAAAATGAATAGAAATGGGATTCTGTAGAAATAAAAATCAGTAGAAATGAGATTCTGTAGAAATAAAAATCTGTAGAAATGGGATTCTGTAGAAATAAAAATCTGTAGAAATGAGATTCTGTAGAAATAAAAATCTGTAGAAATGAGATTCTGTAGAAATAAAAATCTGTAGAAATGAGATTCTGTAGACATGGGAACAATCCTGTGACGACACGTCCGTTACATGAATAGCCGCCTAGTCATTTGAAAAGGGTGACATTTCATCCGAAGAACATATTTTGCGGATGAATTGACGCCTAATTATTTGAAAAGGATGACGTTTCATCCGAGGACGAATTGTCATCTAAGTCGTTTATTCTACTCATCAATAGAAACAATGAGACCAACTCTGAAATATCGCTGCTCCATATTTTGCAAGAAAACACCCTTGATTAGTGGGGCTGTATGAGGGAGTAAACACAAACACAACAGCTTTTCACAAAATTATATTTTGTGTAATAACACCTGCTACATGTTCTTATCTTTATTGTATTTACAATATTTTATACTACACATTAGTAACAAATAACATTGATAACCTTAAACGAGCAGATCTTACAATAAGTTACGTAGCGGTCATGTGGAGAGGCTGTATGCCGCATGCAAGACAAACTAAAACCTAATCAAAAACTTACAGAGAATGTTGTTAAAACTTTTGGCAATAAATTACTCAGATAAAACGAAAGTAAACCTATAGTGTAAAAAAGTACAGGATCTTACGGACAAGCTGTGCCTACTTCAAGTGTAAAATTAATACAAAATCATTATTAAAATAAGAAAAAACACTGTCACTAGGACCATGTTCACATCAAGCTTAAGGGGTCGTCGATATGCTATCAGACTATCACAATGAAACAAAAACAATTAAAAATATATTTACAGCATATTAAAAATTAAAGCAAACACATTTACATAATTCTAATCATTATATTTTACACAAATACTAAGCAGACAGGTCAAGAGGCACTTCAAGAACATATAAAAAATGTGATAAAACGATAATCTATTCATAATTTCATAGTTATTATACCAGTGAGGTCTGTACATGTGTTAGCTTTGACTCAAACATAATATACATAATAATACCGAGCGGAATATACAAACAGGATGTACAACTCAAAACCGCATTGCACTTAATCAACATCACCTCAATATCTTGGAGCCAGTTCTTTGGATGTTACCGAATAAATAAACACACCGTGCACTGTTCTAAAAGCCAAATACGCCAAAAATAACAGTTACACTTGTATTGCACTAAAAATTATGCTACATTTTCGATGACATCGTATCATTAACTTTTTTACACACCTTTATTACGATTTACGAGATATTATTCCCTTTTGTACTTTTTCTGTCCAGGGAGCCATCCTCATAAGAACACTACCATACATACGAAAAGCAATATAAAACGAAGTTACTGTATAACAGAACAATAAAACATTAAGTAGAGTCACCACAGGTGCAGAACAGGGTAAGGCATCACTGAAATGGTGTTTTAAAAGTTACTCTATCCAATAGACTTAAATCTATTTAACATTATATATATATACAAACTAGCCTTAACATCTCAAGCAATTAATTGTTATTTGTACTTAATGTCTTACACGTAATTATTTCATTTACAAATTACAACTCATTCATTTTTTGGTCAGGATAAGTATTATACATTTCGAGTTTCAAAACAATTTGGACACCACTTCACCGAACCGCAGTTTTAATCACTCACTGAGTATTGTCACACGGGCGTTTTAGTCCGTCGCACTTTGGTCGAGGCTACCGGCGCATCGTGGAATTTAGTGTCTGCATCGCCAGTGGGGGCGGTGGGTTGATATAACCCGCGTAGGCGTAAACGTTGGGCTGTTGGGCTCGTGGGTCGGGCCCCGGGTATTGAACCCCGGGCTGGACGTTCATCATCTGGACTGGCAGGTTGTTAAACTGCTGCTGCGGTGGCACTCGGTAGCCGTTCAAACCGTACTGGCTGATGATGTGGGAGTTCAGGTTGGGCGACATACGAGAGCCGGGGGCCATTTGCATGTGCTGCATAGGGCTGAGGTTGCCTGTGAAGCGAAGGGCTTGATTGAGTAATGATCTGATGGAGATCAGATGGAGTCTGGGATTTCTTTGTGCCTTTGTTCTCCACTATGATCTAAACATTGAAATGGACACCTTTGTGTTAGAAAGGAGGTACCTCAGAGGTGCCCCCACATAAATTTGGTCAGTCTGTGGATGGAACCGGATGAGAAACTCATGAAAAAAACTCACTTCAATTTGCAAAGGAATCTACGCGGTGTATGGACACAACGTTACCGCGACAAAGAATACCGTCAGCGCTACTGAGTGTTAAAATCGGGGAACTATAGTTTCTATGTATAGATAGATAGAATATTCTTTATTGGACACAGTAATTACGTTAACAGAAATTTTATTAATCGAAGTTTTCTTTCCTAATCTATTATTTTACGGCCTGTCCTCAGCAAACAAAAGCAGTGTAAACTTACTGGTCGCATTCCTGGTGTTCCTGGAGGCGTCGAGTTGATTGTGCGCCGGATAGTACTTGGCGTGGTAGTGAGAGACCGAAGCGCCGCCGGGCGGCGTGCCCACCTGCTGGCCGTACTGAATATACGTTAGTTCGTCCAACTGCCGACGGTAAACAGATACACACACGCAACGATTAACAACTGGTATAGTTCGTCCAACTGCTGACGACGACGGTAAGCAGATACACACGCAACGATTAACGGCTAGTATAGAAGAACATAAAAGGGGTTACGGTTAGCAGAATTTATAAGTCAGAATAAAAATGTGTTCTGTCGGCAATGAGTCTTTTGAGCAGAAAGTAATTGGCAGAAAATACAAAATTCAGCACCAGAACATTGTTGAGCAGGAAGTGCCAAAATAAACAGCAGAAAATTCCAAAATGATCAGCAGAAAACTGCCAATTTTTTTTAGTTTGGAAATTGTTGTAATTGTTGCCTTGTCCTATCTTGGATTTATGTGACTTGTTTTCCCTTTGTATTTATTTTATTTGTTATTAAATGCCTTTTTTTCTTGTGACGTGTTAATTTGCCCCAATAAATGTGTTTCTTTCTTAATAACATTAAATGAATTGTTTTGCTAGCCTCACTGATTTCTTCTGGCGACCAAAACAATTGTTGACTGATCAAATAAACTTGGCTTCACTAGTGAGCGACTCGCAGGCAATTTTAATAAACGGTTAATATTTATGTTTACAGGTATGTACTACATTTCCATTGAAACCAATTATATGACGACCTCTGGCACGGTTAGCCAGAGGTTGCGGGTTCAAGTCCTGGCATGGGTAGAATTTTTAGCCTATAAATAGGTTTTTAAAATTGTCCTTAGCACGGGTTAGAGCAACAAGAATATAACCAAATATATGACTGCCAGATTGGGTGCCCTATGTTAAGCAATATGATAAGAATTCCGCCAACACCACACATTTAATTTGGATGGTATGGTGGAAACATATACTAAAGAAACATATGCTGAAAAGTTTACGCGCACTCCTTTGTTTTGTTTATTGTTTAAACCTGAATGTGGCCATGTGGTGATTAAGCTCAGGAAAGGCTCGTGCCCTGCGATGGGACAGCCCGCACAATTCTGTAGCTCGGCGAGAGAGTAGGAGGACAGCTGGACCTCGTGCTATGCGTTACCGCTAGCGGGCGGGGCGGAGCAGTACCTGGGGCGCGGGCTGCGCGGGCGCGGCCTCGGCCATCTGCTGCAGCTTGGCGAGCGAGCAGGAGGGCGCCCAGCCGCCGCCCGCGTACTGCTGCTGCTGCTGGAACGACAGGTAGCCGCCCTGGTAGCCGCCGCCGCCGCCGCCGCCGCCGCTCTGCATCACGGCGCCGCCTGGCCGTGGACGACGGGTATTGTGTTAGCTTTCTTACAGAAACTCCAATTGTTTTTGCATCTGTTCACTAATGAATTCATTCAATTTGTGTTCAGATTATTAATTCCAAGTGAAAAATGCGAAATGAAAGATAGAAACGAACGAAAAGTTACCTATCTGATTTCGCCTAAAGCTGTTGAGCTAACAGAAAATCCTGTGAGATTTCACTACATATTTAATTTATATCTAAAACAACTCGCCTTGTTATGTAAATAAATAACATTTTACAACCTTTCCGCAAAATATTCTTCTTCTTCCTGTGTCTATACAGGAAGAAGAAGAATGTTTTCGAGCCAAATATGAAGAATGTACGGCCAACCTACTAATGGAGATCGGCCGTCAGCTCCCCATATTCTTCTTCGTTCCTTGCCAAGTGAAACAGGTCTTCAACGCTGGCTTATCCGTCCATTCTCTAATGTTTCTGTGCCATGACTTCCTTCTCCCAACACACCCCCTACCCTCTCAATCTTCCCCATCATAATAAGTTGAAGAAGTTTTTTTCTGTTTATTTTTCTTTTTTATCGTCAACATTAGTTCTCGGGAACGATTGACGCATCTTAGGACTTCCAAATTCGTGACTATGGACCCGAATCATTCTCAACATCCATCGGTAGCATCTCATTTCAATCATAAATGACTCCAGCAGCTTCAGGCAAATCATATTAGTACACCAAACAATAAGAAAGGTTTGAAAATTTTCACAAAGAATATCCAAATCTATTAGTGGCGCCGTGTACGTATCACAACTAAGAGACATTAGGCGGGTCCACACAGAGCGAGCAGCCTCGCGAGGAATCTGTCCCCGAACGAACGCGGCAGCCTCGATATCACGGCGAGGCTGCTGCGCGCGGCAAGGCCGGGCCATTTGTTCGTTCGTTCAGTTGAGAGTTAAGACATCATGGCTCCACACGTACGTGTTGCGATGGCAGCTGTTGCTTTTACATATCCTTATAAATGATTATAAAAAAGAGAAGACATAAAAATCCATTTTCTTTTTCAAATCAGGAACTGGCCTATTCATCTCGGGGCTAATATTTAACCAGGCATCTTCTCCGCCCTCTGTTTGCATAATTAGATAGTTAAGATAGTTAGATATCAATTTCAAACACTGATCTTTATCCAATTGATAAGCTCGGGCGAAGCACGAAACAAAACGCGTGCTAGACACACACGCAGAGCGCGCAACAAACGACTGAGGCGCCTTTGAGTAAAAAAGCCGGCACTCGGGGGCTCGGTGGCTCGGCCGCTCGGGGGCTAGGGGGCTCGGGGGCTCGGGGGCTCGGGGGCTCGGCCGCTCGGGGGCTCGGGGGCTCGGGGGCTCGGCCGCTCGGCCGCGCGCGCGCTCGCCTCGGCCGAGGCACGTCTATACAGATCGATCTGCTTCGCGCGACTGCTCGCTCTTTGTGGACCCTCCCATTCCACAACTCATTTACTCACTCATTCTTTTCGCTTGAAGAAATGTGAACGTTTGCGCATGAAAGTCGAAGCAAGTACGTGAAATCCAAGACGAAGGTACGCGAAATCTGCATACACAAAAAAAATAGTACTCACCGTGCGGCTGGTGCGTGGGCGGCGTGGCGCGGTGGCGCGCGGGCGGCGTGGCGGCGCCCCGCATGGCAGCCGCCGCCGCCGCCGCCGCCGCTTTGTCGCCCGCGCCCGAGTTCGCCGAACTGTTGCTTGGGTTGTTGCTCCTGGGAAAATAATAATAATAACTTCCCCACGACACGATCACTTCTCCCGGTCCCGAACTACGACCCCCTGTTGTATGGTAACACGGAAATACACCCAGACTGAGGTCATTTGCACATATGAATGTGCACGGTAATCAGACGTGATTCGGCTAGACCGACGAGGGAGTCGACGCGGACATACGGACATTAATCTAGCTAGACAAGTAGAAGAAATACCTTTATTTATGGCCACATAGACATGTACAAGACAAACATAAACAAGACGTCAGAAATAGAAAAAAACCGGACACGAGCGAGTCGGACTCGCCCGCCGAAGGTTCCATACAAATTTGTAGGTACTTACATATTATATAGTTCAGGAATCGAGTATCGCAGTTTTTTTCGAGCTTTTCCCGAACTTCAATGACTATTTTTTTAAATGATTTTTGCTACGTACTACGACGAAAGTGAATGATTTCGGGTGGGCAATAAAGAGTTATGATATGATATAATATCTGATTTATGGTAATACGAAAAGCCTCGGCGCACGAGTCCGACTTGCATTTGGCAAGTTCTATCATGTCCTCAGCATGGGTTAATGCAACAAAAAAAAGAATAAAGTTTTATCAAGTGAAGTGAGAATTGACTGTCAATGTAAACATAGGAATAAAAGGAAAGGAACTTGCTCCTCAATTAGAACACTTACCTATTCCTATTGCTTATATTCTTCTGCTTCGGTGGCTGATTGGGCTGACTCATGATGGGCGGGATGTGGATGGACGAGTGGTGGTACTGCGGACTCGGCACCGGGTGCATATGCATCATCGAGCACGGGGAGGCCAAATCTGACCCTATGCTCGTCGGAGACTCCAACCCCAGTTGACTGATCTCCAGTTCACACGCTGGGTACTGCACCGAGTGGACCGAGTTACTAGTCGAGTCCGGAGTGTATACACCCATCGATTGCAGAGCTGGACTCACCGCCTCACACATTTCCTCTTTACTTGTCTCTTTAATTTCCTCCTTCTTGGCTTGGTGTCGAGATTTCTTCTCTATGTCAGTTTTCTCCTGCACGCAAGGACCGTTTTGGTAAGGAGTTTTGCATCCAGGAGATGTGAGGATCTGCGGGCTTTGCTGGCGATACTCGGCGCAACTTGTCACCGCGTCTTGTTGTTTAACCTGCCGGTGCATCATTTGGTGGCGTTGAGCGTCGCTGTTTTGGGACTGGGATTTTTTCGTGTCGCATTGCGTTTGACAAGCCGTCGTGGTTTTAGATTGCTTAGCCGGTTTTGTGTCGTTTTTCTGCGAGCACTCGGAGGCTTTCGAGCTTGGCGCTTTCGACTCTTTGAAATGTGGTAGAGCGGTGGTGTAGATCCCGCCAGATAAGGCTCCGTAAGCAATGTTGTGAAAGTCTTTCTGGTCATATTTAGCATGTAGCTTCTGCGGCGACTTCTGCATCTGTTCCAAATGGGGTAAGTTGAAACCCTGTAATTTGTCCAAGTAGTTTTTGTCGGGGTTTTTCATGTCGAGAATTCTGTTTGGCTCCCACGTGCTTTGCAGTCTAGACGGATCCCACGCGGGCCAGTTGTGGTATTGGGTTGTGTGATAGTTGGGTATCTGATTCAACGTATAGTCGACTTTGCCCATAAGTTCGTTATCGTACTTGAATTTCGGCAGCATTTTGTTGATGTCGTTCTGCTCTGCCTTAGGTTGAGTCGCGCAACTCCTGTCATGTTTCACTGAAGACTGTTTATTATCACATTTGGTCGTCGCCTTTTCTTTCTTGTAGAAATCTTGCTTTTTTGGCGCCTCGGTTACTTTCGTCTCCACTTTACTCGTGATTGTAACAGAGTTGATCACGTTGGTAGGGACGGACGTCTCGGGTTTTCTGACCGTCGCGTTTTGTTCAGGAAAAAACATTTTAGGCTCCGGGGTGCTCCTAGGGGTCTCCACTTTAGTTGGTTTCTTTACGGGCTCAGTCTTTTCCAGTTTACTGTGAGCAGAGTTCACTCTCACATCACGTAATTTGCTCTTCTCTCTAGGCCTATCCTTGTCCGATCCGACGCTCAGTGGGCTACTCAAAGGGTTTGGGATGGTGTTGGAATAACTGGGATCTAATTCTGTTCTTTCCATTCCTAAATTGACAGCTGCATTTGCACTCTGGCATCTAGGTAAGTAGGTGTTGTCAGTGACTGTTGGTACTTTAGGAATGACTGGGTTTATCACTGGAGATGTTATGGGATTAGGAACTTCTAGTTTTGTTGTAGTTTTGCTTATGACTGGCGTCTCAGGCATTGCGTTTATTCTATTAGGTTCACTGTTTTTTACCAAGACTTTGTCGGTTTGCACTGCTTGGGACTCTTTACTAATATTAGCTCTGTGGGTCAGAAAGGAATTTTGCGCGGTACTTATTTGGTGTATCGTCATAGACCCGCTTTGTACAGTCGTGTGATACGTCGGTAAGTTGGATTCTATAATATTTCTAGTAATAACCTCGTCTTTTCTGAGCATATTGTCGCTTCGGTACGGTTCAGACGCTTTGGAAACTTGCGGTTGTATCCTATTCCTGTCCATATCCGTAAAAGGGTCCATTTTAGGAATCTCAGGTCGTTTATTGATGTTGTTCACCATCTCTCTTTGTGGATCGAAAGTTTGTATTATCGATTCACTTTTGTTAGGCGATTTTTTTTCTGTACTTCTCGGTTCATCAGCCATCTGATGTTGTATTACAGTTTCCTTTCTCACTTCTGTCTTATTCTTGTCTGGTGTTAGCTCGTTGAACTTTATAGGCGACATTTTCTGTTTAGGCGACTCGTTGATGACTGTTTTGTCGACTTTCTTGGGTGAAATACTTCTTTGCGGAGAGTTCGCGGTGTCCGACTCACCTTCCACGACTATAGTCTCTATTTGTTGTACTTTAGGAGCTATTTTATCCGTTGGCGGCTGCACGTCAAGTTCTTCGTGGCATTTAGCGTCTAGGACTATATGGGCGTTTTCTGTTGATACCACAGGTATAACTTTCGACGGACTTTCGTTTTCCTGAACCTCCTTAGGCTTGTTCTCATTGTTTTGCTCTACAGGCGCCATTGTGTTGTGTTTTGGAGAAGGCAATGGACAGCTTTGACTGTTATTGTCATCAGACTCTGAAATCACTATAGTTTCTTTGTCATCTAAAGCAGACTCTAGTGGCGATTTCATCTCTCCATTCATTACATCTTGATCCTTATTTTCTGCTGGTATCTCCTTTGGTTCCTCCATAACAGTCTCAACTGGTTGTTCTAACTTACTATCGGCATTCACAGGCTCCGACTCAGTTTTTTCTGACGCAGTCTCATTGATGACTTGTTCTTTTTCGGCTAAGGACTTTGGCGAGTCCATGTGTATACTGTCCAGCTCCATATCACTGGTGTGATGGTCTGTGCTGTTCTCTTCGTGTATTTTTGGCGTGGCTGGTTTACTGGCAACGCTTTTCTTGTCCTCGCCTTCTTCGACGTCCATTTCATCATCAGCTTCGCCCGAGGAGTCCTCTGAGCTCGCTTCGGAGGCCTTTTTCTCTGCCGTCTCTTCGGTTTGACTCTTCGGCGACGGGTTGTCTTCGATGGACGACGGGGCAGCCTTTTCTGTATTGTCCATTGAGTCTTCGGATTTGTATTCGTAGGCGTCCACTTTTGTTTCAACCTTTGCCTTTTTGGCGACGGGGGAAGCTGCCTTTTCAATCTTCTGCGTCTTGATGACCTTTTGACGCTTTCTAGGCCGTCCGCGCCAAACGATTTTTCTTTTACTTTTCGCCTTAATAGCATTGCTTGTGGGAGTGATCAGAGCGCTGGCATCGGCGTTCTCTTCTTGACTATCGGAGGCACAAACTGCCGGAGTCTCTTTCTCGCTCTGCCGCCGGTTAGTCACAGGTGTAGCGTCATCTTCCGTCTCTATTTGCTTAGCCTTGGAAGCTCGTCTTGCCATGCTTTTACTCCTTTGTCTTTTAGGAGTTTCATCCTCAACTTTTTCTTCTACCGTCTCTGAGACATTCCTGCTGTTCTCTCGCCTCCTCTTGCGGCCAGTCTCGACCGTCACTGGGGTAGTCTGGTAAGTAGTTTCACTGTACTTCAAAGGCCTCGTCCTTCGCCTACCCGATGAGGTGACTTCTACTGGTGTCTCAGGGATTTCCTCCGCCTTGATACTAGGCTTCGTTTCGGGCTTCGGCGCGACCGTTTCCGGTTCCGTAGCAGTATCCTCACTCTCAGTTTTGTTCGCCTCGTCAGCTTCGGTATCCTGGTCGGCAGAATTCTCTTCAGGTGATCTGAAGGGGTTGTTTATTGGAGCCAAAGGCGTCCATCTGAGGCACTCAGGGTCGATCTCGAGCCGCGGTTTGCTCCGCAGCTTCTTCATGTGATTGTCGACCTTGTTCCAGTCTATGCAGAGTCCTAGTTTGACCGACTCTTCATTCGGTAGGTACCTCACGAAGCCCAACAACTGGAATGTGATGGCTATATCGTTCATGTGCATGCCCGTTACTTGGGCGATATCATCGAACGTGAAGGACTTATTTCTATAGTCGTCTAGGAACTCAAGCACCACAGACTTCCAATAGGCGTGATACGAAACTCGTCCTAAGTCCGAGAGAGGCTTCTCAGGCGTGCCCGGCTGGCCTTCTTCTTTAGAAAGTAAATAACCTGCGTACAAAAAATCACAATTTTCAATTAAATTCCTCTAATATAAAATATAAGATTTAAGATTAACGCCGAACCTAGCCGAGCCGAACGAAACTATTTTTAGAAAATTATTCTCTAAGTTCAACTACTAAATAATCGCGATTAGATTAGACACGTTTAATGAATTCTATAGAGTATCACGAATCATTAAAAACAATAAAAAACACTTCGGAGCGGTCAATTCCTTCGGCCCGGATGCGCTCTTTAGAGAAAAACCAAAGATTTCACCACTCACTAAAATGGATGAGGAACCTCCCGAATCCCTGCCGCTGGTACTGCGGCATCGTCATTATACAAGACACGTTGTACTTCTGCTGACAGTGCTTCTCCTTGCTGAAATATCCGACCAGATGGCACCCCTTCTCGTCATTCTTCGTCAGAACGTAGAAGAGGAACGGCTCGACGTCGTAGTAAAGGGTTTTGTGGTCGAGGAACAGTTTCGCGAGGAGGCAGAGGTTCTGACAGTAGATTTTGTTGGCGTTGCCGTCGACCTCGAAGACCGAGATGTCTCCGTGGCGGTAGATCTCGGTGGCGGGCGGGTGCCGCCACAGACACTTGTCCAGGTGTCTCAGCAGGACGGCGCGACTCTTCGCGTATTTGAGGCAGAACTCGCAGAGGAATAGCTTCGGTAACCTGGAGCAAATGAGAAATCGTGTATCTGTTACAAAAGCAAGAGAAGTTGCTGAATTAAAGAAAAATTTGTTCTGTTCAATAAATAATTAGTCACTAAGTTTCCTCACGATGTTTTCCTTCGGTTAGCGTGGTCGGGAGAGCGTTCAAAAGGTCGTGGGCTCGATCCCCGACCTATACCAATGACTTCGATTTCTAACACCCAGTTCCTCATACCGCTCAGCAATCAGCTGGCCAAAGTGTATACAGCTGTTAACTGCAGATTAACAAGATTGTTAGTGTAGGAGAAGAAAAGCACAACTGAACACAATGCTGTGTCAGAGGCCTTTTGTGGCAACACCACGGACTATATAATATACTTTTTTTTTATTATTACGTTTGTTTCCTTTTGTTGTTCACATTAGGTTACATCAATTTAAAGTAATTAAGCCGAATTAAGAATAGCGTCACTCCATTTCCTTCCGTGGATGTCGTAGAAGGCGACTAAGGAAATCAATTACCAGGAGACGGGCAGCAGCGTCTTCCTGAGATTCCAACCGCGTACTGCGATGGTCAACTCGCCTGCCAAGCATGGCGATTATGGCAAAACCCCTCATCATCATTAACCCATTATGTCCCCACCGAGGGGCACGGGTCTCTTCCCTGAGGAAGGTATAGGCCATACTCCTCCACGGGGGCCAAGTCCGGATCGGTGGAGGCTTGTAGACTACTGTCAGAAGTTGTCAAGCCGCCCTAAGGCCTCTGACTTGGCTTAACGACTGCCATCTATCGACGGCAGCCGGCACCGACAGCTTAACGTGCCTTGCGAAGCACGGAACCGCTCGGAAAAATGCCACTAGCGTTAGGCATAGACGGCGACCCATCCATGCACTGAACGCGCCCTGTGTTGCTTAACCTTCGTGATCGTTTAAGATCACTCAGGCAGCCGGGGCTACGAGCGATTCTAAACCCCTCATGGTTTTGAAAACCACGAAGGAGGCCTATGTCCTGCAGTGGGGGTCAAATGGCTGATGATGAGGTCCATACCTGGCGTACTCCTGAGGGAAGGGGCTGGAGTACCAGGTGTCGATCTGCCACTGGCCGAACTCGATGGCGCTGGGGCAGCGCGGCGGCGGCGCGGCGGCCGGCGCCGGCTCCGGCTCGGCGGCCGCGCGCGCCGTCGCGAACAGCTCCGCGTCGGCAGCCGTCACGCCGGCCGGCAGCCGCCGCGACTCTGCAACCGGACCGAGGTCAGGCGGGGCGGCGGGGCTGGCTGATTTTGCAGTGTCAGGCGATGTTATACGAGGTAAAAAAAAGTAATTATTTTAGGCGGGAGGTTTCTGGCCATACGAGTTTTTTATTGCTGCTGGGTCTGTTGCTCCGTCTAAAGCCTGGGCCCTATCTGTAAGTTATTTCTTAATAAAGTTACAACGGAGAATTTTCAAATTTTCTACTCTGCTAGAATAAAATATATTTTTATTTTATTCTAGCAGAGTAGAGCTGAATCCCATCGAATTTGGACGATTCGGTCCGGCGCATCGATAATGAACGCAGTTTCAAAGTCGAAAATTGACCTGATTCGCCGAGACTAATTGGGCACCAGGCTTTGAAGCTTTTCGGTATAGCAGAATGAAATTCAATAGTGACTGATTTTTCATACAGGAATTTAGGACATAGGCTCAAATTATATGTGACTTTACTTGCAAGACTCTGAAAAGTTTCAAGTTCGTTTAGCGAATACTAGAATTATAAGAAGTAGTTGAATTTATTGCAAAATAGAAACGCTTTAACTGTAAAGGCACAATAATTTCACGGAGTATAGTTCACCAACAACGATTTAAGGCTTATCCGCATTACAAAGGGCCGGCAACGTGCGGGCGCAACAATACAATCTAAAATAACCTTAAATACTTTTGAGATTAGAGACTACAATACTAGCGCAAGAAAAAAAAGGGTCTCAAACGTCATAAAGTATTTAAGGATTATTTTAGATTGAAATCGTGCCGCCCGCACGTTGACGGCCCGTTGTAACGTGGGAAGATCTTTATACGACGTCTGGGTGGTTAAACGCCATAAGCCAAACAACAGGGTGATTAAAATGTTACTTGAGAGAGATTATTACAAAGAGTGACCACAATACTCCTCGCTAACTCTGCAAAATCAGTAATCATGAAGCGATAATTAGTCAATGAAAATGTTAGTTGATGAGAAAATAAAATTTTAAATACACTGATACAGAAAGAAAGACACAAATAAAAAAAAGGATCCTCAACAGGTCGCCTGCCAATCCTCACTTTAACTAGAAAACTTTAACTTCAAAACGTCTTACCGAAAAGACTACAGAGCGTTTTTTTTGTTATATGTAGGTAGTTCAAACAGACGAAGATGATAGACATAGTCGACTGTTGTCTACTTCCATGACAGACAGGTAATGTAACATTTTCATAGGCTAGAAAGAGACTACGTGTAGCCATAATTGGAATCTAAAACAGTCATCTTAGCCTGGCAGGTCACATTTAAGGGCTTGATTGTAACAAACAAGGTTTGTTGTTTATTTTGTCATTGTCAGAGTTCATAGGGAAGCCACACAAGTATTGGATCGATTGAGTATCGGAACGAGCACCGGCAGGCGACGCGTCAGGAGTCAGATGAAAATGGTTAAACAAAAAGCCGCTCCGTCTCTGGGCGCAGGCGAAAGTGCATGTGTGGTTCAGCCGATACCAAGGAGACGAAATTGTGTTCGCCCTGGCGTCTCGGTGTCCGTTTTACACGAGTCTTTATCCATCAGTTTTTGTCTGGCATCGAGTCTGAGCAGAGAATGGGAGAAACAAAAGTCCGACGCAGCGCCGGCCGCCGAATCGCCGAGCCATCACGCGACACTTTCGCCTGCGAGCGCGGTCGGCGGCTCGGGGGGGGTCTTGAGGCTTCCAGCTCCGCGGTCGAGACCGAAGGGTCCGCGGAAGCCGTCGTGGTTCATGCCGGGAGACACGGAGTTATTTCCAAGCTTTTTGATACACGAGAACGCAGTTGCGTCATGCACACGCGGGACAAACCCGCCTCTCGGGCCGCAGTTACTGAGTTCTTCTCGCTGGAGGCTGAGCGGCGGTCTCTCGATTTCAGGTAAGAGTATGACAGTTTCTCGCTCGCTTTCTGGCAAGTTGACCGCTGTTACACTCAACGTAAACGGTACGGGCTCGATGCATCGCATTGTCGTTGCGCGATCAAAATCAGCTAGTAACAAAATACGGAGGCTAGCAAAATTACTTTTTAGACTTATTATTGTTGAGAATTGCTAAGCTTTCGAAAACGGGAGTGCTTTTCATCGCTTTAAAATCTAATAAGTATTTTATCAAAAACGACACAGCAGGTTTCGACCGCGCAAAGACGACATCGCCGCACCTTGCCCGTCGAGTTCACGGCAAGCGAGCAGTGTAACCGCGGCACGAGAGCCGGGCCAACGTCAGTGCGAGGAACGCGCGCGCGACATGAACCACCGGGCAGGGCCGCCTCTCGCCGCGCGCCGGCGTCGGACGTCGGGCGTCGGGCGTCGGGCGTCGAGCGTCGGGCGTCGGGCGCTTACCGTCGCGCGCGGACGGCGCCTGGCACCGCGCGGCGCCGTACAGCTTGCGCAGCTGCGCGTCCCCCGCCGCGCGCCCCGCCGCCCCCGCCGCGCGCCGCACCAGCTGCGACGCCGACAGCGGCCGGCCCTCGCTCCCGAAGCGGTCGTAGCGGTCGTAGCCGTACGCGGATCGGATCTCGTCCTCGTCCGGGGACTCTCGCCGCCGCTCGCCCCGGTGGCGGGGCGAGGGCGAGCGCGACCGCCTCTCCGGCTCGCGCGCGAGCGACGCCTGGTACTGTCTGAACGTGCTGCGGGTCTCCTTGAGCACCTCTCGGCCGGACGGCTCGGCGGGGGCGGCGGGCTCGCGCTTCTCGAGGGGCCGCGGCCGCGACTGCGAGCGCGACGTGTTTCGCACGGAGTAGAACTCCGAGAGGCCGTCGAAGAGGGTGGTGAGCAGACGCTCCCCGCACTTGGAGCGGCGACGCGCGACCCGCGGGTCCGCCCGCTCGGGCTCGGGCTCGGCGAACGCGGGCGCCAGCTTCTGCGCTTCGGCTGCGAAGCCCCACGCCGCGTCGGAGGCGGTCTCCGCGGCGATGCGCTCGAACACGGTGGTGACGCGGGGCGCGGCGGGGAAGCCGCGCGGGGCCGCCCGCTCCGAGCCGCTGGAGTCGCAGTCCGCGGCGTCCGACGCGCCGGCGTCCCCCCCGCGGCGCTCCACCCTCAGCTCGAGCCGCTGCACTCTCGTGACGCGCACGCCTCCCCAACCCTCCCACTCGCTAGACGAGCCGCGGCATCGCCGCTTCTTGACCAGATTAAAGGCGGAGAATCTGAAAAACTTTTGTTTCTCCTTGGACATTCTCTGTTCGGACTCGATGCGAGCGAAGGTCGGCGCGTCATTACCGTCCGAGGGCTCTTCCGAGTCGGCGCGCGGCGCTCGCTTGCGGCCCCGCGGCGCGCCTCCGTCGGGCGCCGACCTGCGGGCCGACGGCCACGTTTATAAACACCGAACGCTATCAGTCGAAACGAAATCCAAATTGAATAACTTTGAATGTTCCACGAGCTATTGGTATAACGTGGATCCAGACCTGAAATTGGGGAGCCAAGGGGCAAAGATTATTTGCACTTCAATTTCTACATTAAAGCAAATGTAAAATCTGCTGAAATGATGATAAAACAAAATCTTTGCCTTCTCATCTTTACAGATTTAACTTTTTCTTCCTGAGCAAGAACTTCCATTTGTATTCACAGCTGTCTGTCATCCCGGCCGTCCTAAATGCCTAATGAAATAAATCCTAAGCCGACCAAGCTCAGCAATTGACAGTTCATTTTTGACAAAAGTTTTATGGAACATTCTCTACTCTCAGCAAGCGAGATTGAATATAGGAAACCCTTAAGCAATGTAATAACAGTAACTAATGTTGAAGTTGTTTTAGTCACAGTAGGAAAAGAGAGGAGCCTCACGTTTGAGATATCCTAGGTTCGATATCGGCATGCACCAATAACTTTGTACAATACCGCTCGCTAATTTCGAAGGAAAACATCGTGACGAAACCCTAGTGCCTTAGGTGTTCAGTGCTTGCAACAATGGCCAAATTATGTGGTTGTCTGGAAGAGAAAAAAACATTTACTCTTAGTGATAAGGCCACTTTATAAGATCACTTTTAGTGATAAGGACACCGTCTTAGGTAACGTTAGGTAAAATAATAATAATAACTTCCACACAACACAACCACTTGTCCTAGACCCAAACTAGGATACCTGGGCTATAGTAACCAAGCAAGGACATCCCAAACATGGAAATACACCCAGACCATTTGTAGAAATGTACGGTGGTCTCTAGTAAATATGAAATATCTGTAATTTCTTTTTTTGTGTATGATAAAGTGTCCTCTATCTGGGGCCTGTTTCATAGAACTACAATTCGTGGTGTACTGTGACAATTCGATGTACACTGCAAAGTCGATCAACCCACAGATTAACAAACAGACTCTGCCACGCAATGTATCTCGAATTGTCATAATAAACTACGAATTGTAGTTTTATGAAACTACGCCCCCGTTCTCTATATTATGTAAGTGCGGAATTCACGTGTATTAGATTACATTAGATTAATTCTTTACTCCTTCTTCTATATCACCATACATTATAAAGATACAAGAAAAATCTTAAATATCCAAGGTACATAGTATACAACTCACTTATCGCTAAAAGCGATGTCTTCCAGACAACCCTAAATGTGTAACGAGTAAACGAGCGCCAACGCGTAACGAGGGCTGTGCACTGACCGCTTGACCCGCTGCTTGGGCGGCATGTCGCGGCAGGCGCGGCAGCGCCAGGGCGGCGCGGCGCAGGCGGGGTGCGCGGCGCGCGGGCAGCCGCCGCAGCGCGCCAGCCACGCCCCGTCGCACGCGCACACGGCGCAGCGAGCGCACTCGCCGCACGACCAGCGGAGGGCCTGCGGGGGGACGGGGGGCGGGGGTCAAAATTACGCCATCTGCGACCGTGCGGGAGAACTTCTTGCGAAATAGGTAGGTACATCGGGAACTTTTAAGTTTTTTCGTCGTATTCTTGGTAGGATCGGCTATTCCTCTGTTGTTGTCTGCTGTTGTTGGCAACGACTACGACGACAACGACATGAATGTTGATGAAGCAAAAGAGATCTGTCACGATCGGAGCAGGTGGCAAACCCTGGTCTCTGCCTACCCCTCCGGGATACAGGCGTGAATTTATATTACGTTTTTTTTATGTTATATTATGCTGATTTATTACAGCCTACTACCTAACCCGGCAAACGTTGTTTTGTCATATTAATTAGCATGCATTAGACCTACCAAACATTCACAAAAATTTCATACAAGTCGGTAAAGCCGTTTCGAAGGCGTTTAATAACAAACACATTTTTATGCACATAATAAAACGTTCGGAATTCAATGACAAAGCGAAATCTAATAAGTTATATGTTAATCATCATCATCATCAGCCATTTGACGCCAAATGCAGGACATAGGCCTCCTCCGTGGTTTTCTTTGAGGGGTTTTGCCATAATCGCCACACTTGGCAGGCGGGTCGGCGATCGCAGGATACGGTTAGAATCTCAGGAAGACGCTTCTACCCGTCTCCTGGTAATTGATTTCCTTATTCGCCTTCTACGACATCCACGGAAGGAAATGGAGTAACGCTATTCTTAAACCGGCGGATAACATATCTTATCCACACGGATAAGATATATTAATCATCATAATTGTCATTCAGCCACAAGAAGTCCACAGCTGGACATAGGCCTCCTCCATGTATTTCCAAAAAGACCGGTTGGAAGCGGCGTGCATCCAGCGTCTTCCTAATAGAGTAACTTTTTTTTCCGCATATTTTTTATGACCCCGAAAACGCGGAAAAAAATTTTTGATTTATTTTTTTCGTTTTTCCTACGTTTTCATAATATGATTTCTATGACATAAAAGCAATGTTAGTCCAAACTAAGATAAACGCAAGTTCCCCATTCATTTCGACCAAGTACCATCCCATTCTAAACGCGCGCGGATTATATCCAATTTATTGTGACCACTTACCAACATCAGGTAACATTCACAAACATTCTGAATTGAACAGTATTTTCTATGCTAAAAATATTTGAAGAACAAAAACACAAACTTGTTGGTTTCCATTACAAATATGCCAAGTTAAATTAACCAGTAAATATAATACAAAAACTTTGAAACGTAAGTATGATTATAGTTCGTTTTTATTGTGGTTTTATTGCATGCAGGTGTCGTTTA
Organism: Yponomeuta evonymella; assembly: GCA_963969515.1. Taxonomy (NCBI): domain Eukaryota; kingdom Metazoa; phylum Arthropoda; class Insecta; order Lepidoptera; family Yponomeutidae; genus Yponomeuta; species Yponomeuta evonymella. The sequence goes on along the minus strand of OZ018361.1, from coordinate 1,227,275 downwards.
ACTTCACCGCATTTGTGCAAAAAAAAAAACGGTCCAATAAACGACCTACCGCGTGCCATTTAATTCATTGTATGAATAAGATATCGTGTAGTTTGCACCTTGAAGCCACTCAAGTATAATGCTCTCATTCTCGAGTTGTTGCAGAAAGAATCGCCAATTAGATTAAGTCCGACGAGAATTAGCATGTAAAATGGTAAACTCAAGTGTACAGAAGCCACATCCAGTTAAGATCTGAATTACCTTCAAAATATGCTTGTTGCATAAATATGCAAAAAAAAATTTTTTTTTTTCATAAGCCTAATACTATAGTATTAGATCAGATCGCGATTAAAAAACTGAGGAAAACATCGTGAGTGCTTTCGTACTAGACATTGTATTATTTTACACGTGACAGACACGTGATGAGACTTCTTGACATCACGTGAAGTTGAAACCTAAAGTGCAGTTATAATAGCTTTGAGTAAAGAGAAAACTTTCGTGCTGCATTTCAGAATAAAATTGATTTAAGGGTCCGCTCATCTCGCTGTACAATAATTCAGCCTTTGATAGATAATAAATTAAGGACATTTAAGATTTTTTTTGTTTCTTTATATTACGTGTTTGATAAGGAGAAGTTGAATTATTTATTAATTTTAGCAATAAATTCTCATGATAAAAAAACACTAAGCTCACTCAGGGGAGCTAACTTTGTGTTTTAAATGCAATAAAGAATTTGAAAATTAATTAATTAAACAAAACACCAAGTTTATAATAACAAAAATAATGACAGAGTCACGCCATCCTGCTCTCAACCTCTACGTAAGCGCGGGATGGAGCGATTCTTTGACTTACCCCCAGTTTCTCGTACACTAACAAGCTGTTAATCTACTGTTAACTGCTGTAAGTGGTTTTTTTTGTATATACTTTGTTCAATTGACAGCTGTTAACAGTAGATTAACAGCGTCTTAGTGTACGAGAAAGTGAGGGTTAATCTCGCGCGCGCGATGGACCTCACGCTGCCAGAGCTGATTAGGTAAATTTACTGTAATAAACTTTTGTATGATTAAATTGATACAGAAAATAGAAGGTCTACCTTCTATTTTCTGTATTTATTGTATAAACAAGCACTTTGCCTCTCACATTCATAATTACAAGGCAATGAGGATCATTCAGACATCAAAATATTGGATTTCTACGTACTAAGGCGGTTGGAGCACAAAATTTAAAGCATATTACTTTTTAAATTACTCAAATCTATCAATAAATGACAGAGTAGTTTAAACTTTGGCTGTTTTAAAAAGCGCCCGGCGAGGCCTGAACGCTATTGTGACGTCACAGGATCCGACGCCAGTGTGTTTTGATACCCGATTTTTGGAAGTGCCCATTTTTAGGGTTCCGTCGTTCGACAAGGAACCCGTATAGTTTCGCCATGTCCGTCCGTCCATCCGTCCGTCCGTCCGTCCGTCCGTCCGTCCGTCCGTCTGTCTGTCTGTCTGTCTGTCCGTCCGTCCGTGCGTCCGTCCGCGGCCTAGCGCAAAGACCGGTGGTACTTGTAATTTCGTGTATACAACATATTTATCACGCCGACAAAGTTAAACAATAAAAAGTTGGCAACTATTTTTTTTACTGTACCTCCCCTAACATGAAAAGTGGGGATGATTTTTTTTCTCGCCTACCCCTGATGGGGTATCGTTGGACTGGTCGTTGACAAATATAGTGTGTGTGTGTGTGTGTGTGTGTGTAGGAACACAATTTTTCGATGTAGGGTTCTGTTTTCGAAATATTAAGCTGTAATGCGCAAATTTTTGTCCGAATAGGGCGCCCCCCCCCCTCTCCTGGCTAAACGGTTGATTGTAGAAACGTGAAAAAATTCAGCACATATATTGAACTTAAAAGGAAAAGTATCACGGCTAAGTAGGCTATACTAGTTAACGAGTAATAGGCAACCAACTGCATTGAAACCAAAATGCATTGAAAATGACTGCGACGAAGTTGTTAGTTCTGTAAAGCAGATAGAAAACCCCTCTTTCTGCGCGTTTTTGCGCGTGACCCGACACGCACTTAGCCTTATCCTTTTATCTGGTGACTAGTAATTATCTAACTATTTTTTCTTTGGATCTAATCCTTTGTCTTACATACAAATAGAAATTATATCAAATTCCTAGAAACTAAAATGACAACTTTTATATCATTAGAGTTTTTATTGATTTGTCAATGAGATTTGCACTCCACTTGACCTTTGTAATCTAACTGATTTAAGTCAGCAACAGTGTTGTCTCATGATTGTGCATAAGGAGATGTGCCCCAGAGAACAAAAAAGTAATAGAAATACTGAAATAAACTTTGATTAGAACTGAACATTAATATTCCTGTATCTTCACTGGTTATATATATATTACATGTGTGTTATGTTGTAAAAACAGTTTTTTGACACATGGTGGGTAAAATGGCTGCTGCACAGTTGCCATTCGATGTGACCAAATCTTTTCATACAGAAAAATTAAGGAGTAATTGTTTTTTTTTATCATGGTTTAATGGCAGAAACTAAAACACGACATTTTTGTACAAAAAAAATGAGAGCTAGTGCAGTACCATGATCAAACCAAACATTGTGAGCATAGTGAGCTGAGAACAAACCGGGTTATATCACAACATAACTCTGGATGCAGACGTCAAATATGTAGACATATAATATGTCAGTCCAAAACATTTTTTTTTTATGGCAACTCGAATTGGTCCTGTCTTGGACGACTATTTCTGCCAATGACGAGTCAGTCATGGGAGTGACACAATTACTGTTGACCAGTTATTTGAACTGTAGCCGCAGCCAGGTGGGGAACCCAAAACCAAAGAACAAACACAAACATATACCAACACCACCAATTATTAGAATATAATATTAATGTCTAATAACAGACTTTTACAGTTTAATGTCAACTCATAAAATACTGTCAAAACAATTAAATATTTTTAAATGCCGAAAAATTCTATATAATTACATAAACACGAAATAAGCCTATTATTTATCCATACACAACACAATCAATGATACGCTACAACGCGGTATAAAATACTTTTTGTTGTTGAACTTCAGTTCTGCATGTTTTCTAAGGAGTGGAGGTATTAAACTGTACACCAGAGCACATAACACTTGTCAATTTTCGGCACTATAGGTCTATTTATCTCCAATATTGTAAATTTAGTTAAAATTTCCTGTAATGACTGTTTGTTGCCAAATAAAATAAAAATAAATAATAAATAAAATAAAATCTTCACCCTTCCCATGACCATGGTGAATGCTATGGTGCCAAAATATTGAGTGCTCAGTTTTGTGATTAGAATCCTGTTCCTTTTTAATGTTCATTGTCTGTCTACCAATACCAAATTAAGAAAAGATATTACAATAAAAATAATAACACTTACCTTTAAAGTTGTCTGAGTAATGTGATCGAGTAGATTTAAGCAGGTGGGATGAGCATAGGATTTGCACCGTCTGCAGCAGATCAATGCCTCAGCGTCCCCTGCGTTGTTACGAGCCTCGGTGCCCAGGCACTCAGTGCAGACTGGTACTCCACCAGTCTGGCTCGGCTTCTGGAAATGTTTTGAGTGTTAGTGAGTTGGTGCATATTTAGTTTGGTAATAACCGATCCAGTCTCGCAAATTTAACATAAATAACAACTACTTTTCATTACTAAATCAAATCATTTCATTACATAAAATCTGTCTGTGAAACTAAATAGGTACAGCTAAAAGAAAAATAATAACAGTTCACTCAAGGCTGCTGTTATGTCTAGCATTTGTAACTTTACTGGAATAGACAGTGGAGTCTTAGTAATCAATTAGGATACAGAACCCTAAAAACTAACACTGAGAAAATTACATTAATATTTTTAAAAGCCCAAACAACATCAGACTCGTAAGTTTGGTTAACCAACCTTCTGCTGCAACGCAGATCAGTGTCCAACTTAGTATAGGCCACCTATATGTTCCATTGCGCCAGGGCAGTTCAGGGATTAATGTCCAACATGTTAATTTTTTTTAAATCAAAAACCAAGTATGGGTTTACAGATAAGTATGTCTTAAATGTCTACAACTTTATTATCCAGCAAAGCCTTAGACCCCAAATATGCTATTTGTAATACAATAATAAAAAATAATAGACAAATGAATATGATGAATGCCAGATTTAACAGCACCCTTAATTTTAAATACCATAAAATGCTTGAATGAATAAATAGGCAATTAGTACAATTATTTAACATCAAACTAGAGTTCACACTCATTAATTTGGTAAGAAATTTGGCTTGTTGGACAGAGACAGATGCTATAACTTTACTAAATATGAGTTAAAACTACACAAATGTTGGCTCTAAGTATTGCAATTATGTATTTGGAGCAAATAGTCAAAGTGTAATTACTTCAGTAATAAGGCCACCAATTGTACTGTACTATATTATTGTTTAATTCCTGGTGTACATACAATAAAGAATATTCTATCTATCTATCTATCTATCTATAGTCTCCAAAATGTAAATTACTATCATAACCGTACCCATAATTTTGTTTTCTTGATTTCTAATTCAGTAAGTATGTGTCACAAAAAAAAAACAAGTTTGTTTACAAACAACACATGTAACTCAGGCTAACCTTCTCTCCTTCTTGTAGTTGCTTCTGCCGCTTGGGTGTCCGGTCAGCCGCTGTAAGAGGCAGTTGCGTAGCCTTGTAAGCTCCAGCAGAGTGCACAAGCAGACCGCGAGCAACTGCACGCTTGGCGGCAGCACGTAACACCGCCTTTATGTCCACACCTGACTCGACTGTCACCTGATAGGCCTTCCGCAGGTGATGTTCAATACTGGCAAGTCCACTTCCGTCGCGCTCGCCTAGCTCCCTCACAGCCTTGGCCACGGCCCGCGACACGTCTGTGTCAAGCGCCAGTCGCAGGACCTTGCTTTGGAGGCCTCCCGGGTCTTTGTATGAACTCTGTCCCTTGTTGTACACCTTGAGCACCGCACCCTCGCGTACGGCCTGTTCCAGCCGCTCCGACACCACGTCCTCGTGGTAGTTGTGATGCTGTCTGATAGCGTGACATATGCGCTCCACTGATGGTCGTTGTTTCTGCGATCGTATCTTGTGTATCGCTTCGAGTATCCATCGCTTCCACACCTCTTTTCCGACGTCGTCCGGCTCGCTCATCTTCTTTCACAGTTTTATTATTTATTACTGCCGTCGACGGAGTAACGGTACAGTATTGAAGTTTGTAGTATGTCAACACCCATCATATTTTGGCGCCTCGAGCGAAATTCCATTTTCTGATAGGGAACCTCGCTGGAAACGGCCGTCGGCGCTCGACCGCAGCGTAGGACGCCGGTTTACAGCATGTCGACGGGTTTCCGCGACGCGCCAGCTAGAGGATGACACATCGCGCCTCGCGAGTTTCGGCGGAGCGGACAGCCAATGGCGGCCATCTTGTGGCGATCTTTTTACGTAGCAAACGGATGCACGCGATGTAATTACAAACGAACCGTTTTTCCTTTGATACAAAAACACCACTTGAAAGCACAATCACCTCACGCACAGACAATAAATATATTTACACTAAGTAAATCCAAAATAAGACAAAATTATACGGTGCAATCCTTTCCGGTTGTCACGATGATGCACCCATCACAAATAGAGAATAAACACAACTATCTCAGTAAATTTCCAAGCCCTTCAATTATTGTATCTTTTACTTGTTAACATTACTGTTTTATCGTTAAAATATTGCTATTTTATCTTGAAAACATTCACAAAACACCAACAAAAGGCTCTTCAAAATGGCTATCAATTATTTAATTGCCATATGAAAAAAATATCATATCCGCCAAGATGACAGCAATGTAATCGATTTAATTCATTCACTCAATGAATAGCCGGAATAAATCGCTCAATCATTCGCTTTGAAAAGCTGCGCATGTCGAAAATAAGATTGACTATGTATATATTACACGCTCAATCTTTCTTTTACACAAAGAGTCACTTCAAAAATGGCCGGGCTTCACAGTGGACGATAACTTTAACGTTACGATACGGCATCATCGAACAGGCAGTTTCATACATTTACTGAGGCCGTTCACCACAACATTGATATTGGGATATGAAACCGTCAATTCGAGATTTTAACGGGAGTGACATAGGTACCTATTCAGTTCACTTTCACTTTTACAGGATTTTGTAACACAAACCAAGCGTGGAGCACAATGAGTACATGCATTGGGAATGACAGGCTACTTTTTTAGGCCATGATGTATCAGAAGGATTTCAATTTTGGAACTGAATTCAATCACTCCAGGCAGGGCAAAATACGGACACTGGAACTCACAATAGTTTTTATTCAATTATGTTTCTAGTAAAAATACTTTTTATCTATCAATTAAACCGATCAAGTAGTTAAAATCAGTCATTGTATTCTAAAGTATAAACTTATAAGTAAATTAGTTTTAAACAAAATTAACTAATCAGTATTTTAATAATTAAGCTATTCATATAATATTACGAACAGCAGCTTAATCTAATTTTTTATTGGTTAGCTATACAAAAAATCATTATAATAAAATTAATCAACTTTACAAAGGTGAGTTTGAAAACATGGTCTGACCTTACGGAGTTACAAAATTCCTGATTGCACGCCATATCAGCCCTCCTATTACGTAACTGGCCACGCAATTAGGTAAACCATTTTGACGATTCCAAAGTGTCAAAATATGTATACAGGGCGTCCCACGGCTATGCCACATGGAGAGAAAGTATCATGAATATTTTAGATGGAACATTTTACTGACAGAATAGGTACATTATTTTAATTTAACAAACAATTTAAACTTCATTCATAGGTTTTTAAATAATTACATGGTTAATGAATGGTTAATTAAATTTTAATTAATAATGTTAAAATTCATGGCCTTCTTTTTATTTCTGACGCTATGTTATTTAGTAAAAAAAAATCTTTATGGTTGTGATCTGTTTCGTACACCAAACGAAATAAAATAAATTTCGATCAGTATGATAAAGCTACAGGGTATATTTTTTTCTTGTGTAGCGAGTACGATTCCTTTAATTATTTAAAATCTATGGATGCGGATTAAGATTTTTTTCAAATAAAATAATTTCTTCTTTCAGTAGTTTCTACTCCATGTATATCTGACAGTTGGGAGTAGGTTCAATCGAACAACTCTATATAGTGGAGAATTTACGTAGTAGCGCCTCTGTAACAAGCAAACAACTTGATAGATATTATTGTTTCCCGTATAATCAGCCTATATACGTCCCACTGTAGGGCACAGGCCTTCTCTCAAGGAGAGAGTATGGGCTTAATCACCACGCGTGCCCACCGCGGATTGGCGATTTCAAGCGTTGAGGTATGTGAATAGCTCAGACACTCAGGTTTCCTCACGATGTTTTCCTTCACCGTTAGCGTGTGGTATTGCTACTATAACTTCACAATGTACATAACTTAGAAAACCAAGTCATAGGTACATGCCCGCACTTAGGATCGAACCTGGGTCTCTCGCTTCCGAGTCCGATGTTCTACCCACTAGGCTACCAACGCTCTTCCCGTAATTTCATTCATTGTTTCCCGTAATTTCATTATTTTTTATCAATGGTGTGTTTACATTTAGACAAAAGCGGAATGAAATTGAATAGAGTTAATTACATTTATTTACCCCCAAGACAAATCGAGCACATGTTGGCAACTGGCAACACCCCACCGCGCTCACTCCCCCCCCCCCCCCGCACCGGTTGTCAAATATTCAATGTCAAAAAGTTTTGCAGGATCAGCGCGTTTTGAAAAGTTGGTGCATTCATAGATGAGTGTATATTTATTGGGGTGCATTCGTAATTTTGTAACTTTTCCGGCTTGAATCTCAAAACTGTGTCAATTATTTATAAAATAAATATATACCTAGCTAATCCACAACGTGAATATCTTTACGGGTACCTATTTGCACAATAAACAGAGGATTGAAAATCTACAAATTCCGCTTTGTAATCTGATCACAGCCAGCAAATCAACCGCAAGTTTTCATTCTTCCCGTCCATGCATCATGCGGTTTGTATTGTTTTACGAATTTAATGCATGCATTCGGTTTAGTATATAGACCGCTAGCTATATAGACCACTTCAAACTTTTTCGTAGTACCTACTTTAATGTGGGTAGTTTCAATACAAGCTATTGATTTGTACAGTTGCCAGCAGATCAACCATACATTTTAATTGCATATTCGTCCTTTTATCAATTGGATTCTAAGTTTGTAAAATGTCATTAGGTCTGTAAAAGTTAATATGGAACTGCTGATATTTTTCGCGATTTCGATGTTTTCCGTATAGTTGTTTACATTGACAAGTATAAGCCACCATTTTCAGATATTGTTACTCCCAGTTTTTATTAAAATAACTTACAAGTCTGCACTATGTACAAAATTCTTTATTCCAACAATATAATTGTCACAAAAACATAAGTACATGCATAGAGTTAACAACAATGCAATTCAGCTTATACATGGGTAACGAATGCTGATGACAGCTTTAATTAAATTCATAAAACATTATATTCCAAATCTTTTAATCACATTGTCCATCATTTTTACATCCGTGCTGATTGTTTGTATATGAAGTGAGACTGAATGTGACTGAAATGTAAAATAATGTATATTTTACAGCGCAAAAACCCAGAAGAAGTCTGGTCACGTAACAAAAAAAACACATTCTGTGATAAAAAAGACCCTTACTGTGTCAAAGGATGGCTGCGCAATATGCAAGACAGATTGTATAGAGGATGCACCAAAGATTACCTGTCATATCCGACCCAACACCAGAAGTTACGCAAAAATGCTGAAAGATTTCATAATAATAGAGGTTTACAGAAGTATGCCTTTGCTTGGCAATGAGACAGATAATGCTCCAAACTGGGAGGCACACATAGTTCGATATTCTGTGGTCTTCATCAAAGACACTGAATTTTTGAAGAAGTGCCTTGCTATGCTCAAATCTTAAGCTACACGTCAGTCTACTATAGCAATTAATTAATGGTTCAGATATAAAGATAAATACCAGTGTGTATTGCAAACATTTGCCTCGTAGCAAGCTTGTTATGTTACAGCATGTTGCAGAAAGGTATTCTACTCATAAATACCATTTTTGTTATAAGTGTAACTCTAATATCAACAAAGAAATATGAGCTTTTTCATACAACATTTTGATACCTGCTCTAGCATGTATTGTTGTTGAATAGCACAACTCTTTCAAGTTTCGTTTTTCTGCTACACACTGTATGTATAGGTTGCTAGTGAGTGCCCAACTTTTTATTTTAGAAATATTTTTTAATTTTGTAAAGATCTTGACCATAGTGAACAAACTAGCAGTTTTAAATCAAACTTCAACCAATAAAGTCCAAGTTCAAGGGCTCTTAATATTAAATAATTATTAATTTGTACATTGTATTATGCAATGAAACTGTCGTTATCTGTAATCTGTATTATTGACATAGAATCTGTTACATTGAATCTGCCAAAATCACAATTAACTTCTTGCCAGGGACTTATTTAATTTATTCCATTGGTGTATTTGTTTTAATGTGAAACCTTTGAGATAAACACAGTTTAGTTCAATAAGTGAATTATTACATAGTTGACCTATGTGGAGCTGAAAAGTTCATTTATTAATAAATATCAAGAACTGATAGAAATAGATAGTTGAAAAAATATACTTTAATTAGGTGTTAACAAAGTAAAGTTCTAATTGTGTATGTCGCCATAACATTTGGAGTGGTATTCTTTAAGAAAATAGGATATTACTGTGCTATGCCTTAAATATTTGTATAGTATGTCATATGACCGGTAAACTTAATCTGAAAGTAATCAAAGGTATTCTATGTACATATAATATAATTTACTAAATTTAATTCCTGACACACAAGCTCTGTGAGCTTAATAAGACAATAACCAACAATTATGCGTAATCAAGAAAATTATTAAGTATTTGATTGCTATATTTGTGTGCAAGATCTTAATCTAATCCACAAATGTGAAAATTAACGAGATACTTAAGAATAAAAAAAGTGCAATTTCTGGAAGACAGTTCAAAGCCATGATTATGTGTATCCCATCTATCGCATAATAGGACTGCCATCATTTCTCTTGCGTAAGACCTATAATATGTTTGTTTCCCGGAATATCTCTCGGTTTCTCGTACATCAACAATCTTGGGCTTATTCTTTTCAGTCAAAAATGTAGAAAATCTTGCAATAAATACATCTGTCATAGACACTAGTTCAAAATAGTTTCATTGTATGCACTTTCCCACAACAGAATCTAGTGCTGGTTAATCTCCTGTTAAGGGCTTTCAGTTTGCTAAAGTGCAGAATACAAAAAATCTAAAAACAGCTCGTATCAGATAAAATTATTGTACAAGAATAGTGTTTCAGGTCAAATCCGAGCCAGGCGTATTATTTAATAACCCAATAAAATAATGAACAGTCTTTCAGAAACCACAACTTTTAGTTGCAAGTAATGGCTCTAACAAAAGGCTTCCTAATCACAAACAAGCATTCGTGAGCTATGCTCAGTAATTGACTTCAGATCTCTATATAATACTATTATTGTAACGAGTGGTGAATTAATATTAACACACAGGGCCGGATTAACTAAGCAACGCACATCATGGGCCCCTTTTACCCTTTTCTAATTTCCTAAAATATATTTTTCTACCACAACACAATGTTATTCATAATTATGCTGTGTTTTTACTACATTACGAAGGTATCGCCGTGTTAAAATATAATATTATGTGTAATAATTTTAAATGCATTTCGCAAAACTAAAATATGATCTACACTAATATTATAAATAGGAAGAGTTTGTATGTAATCTTCTAAAGTACTTATCCGATTTAAAAAATTCTTACGCCAGTATTTAGAATGGACTTTCAGGGTGGACATAGGCTAAAGGTTAACCGGTTAAACACGCGAATGTAGTCGCGGGCACTGCTATGTAATATAAAGAAGTAAGCTATAGTATTGTCATTGAGGGTTTGTTCCATATAAATCTTGAAATAAAATTTTCACTCAGAAACGATTTCCAAAAATATATACTTATATTCGCGAGGCGTGGGGCCCACAACCAAAGCGAGGCTTCTAGGCCTCGCCTACACTGCCTAACGGATAATCCGGCCCTGTTAACACATACTACATATTAACAGCCTCGCACAGGACTTTTGGTGCTTTCAGAGCACAACAGGTTGCGCGTGCGCACCACCGCAGAAGACTTGTCCAGTTCGCTAATAGTGATATAAGCCAGTTCTAAGAAAACCGATAATATCCGATTATGTCAAAATCTAATCGATTATTCCTTGTAGTGTAATTTGTAGTGTGCCAAGAGAAAAAAAACAGTCACAAAAAAGGCATAATTAGAGCCCTAAAACCGGAAAACCGGAAAAACGGAACCCTTATAGCATCACTTTGTTGTCCGACTGTCTGTAAAGACCCTTTATCTCGGGAACGCGTGGAGGTACCAAGTTGAAATTAAAACCATATACTCAGGTCTACAGTGTCTGGTCTACTATGAAATTTGGCAAGTAATATCGTCTTATACTCATCTTACGGGACTCTCGGTGAGCGAGACAGACTCGCACTTGTCCGGATTTTTTTGTTTCGGGGGCTTACAGGTCTCAAAATATGGGAAAAATCATGTTACTTTAATAATAAAATCTTATTAGATTTAGTTTTTCCATCGAATGCTTAACGTTAACTCAATAGCATTTTTTCACGAGATGTGTATACATGTGTAACTCAAAAATACTGATAAACGCTTCATACATTTGAGGGCGCCACCTAGTTTGTGACACCACAGTATTAGATGTAGAGAAAAATATATCAGCATTATTATCTTTTTAGCTATGGCCTCTCGAGTGAGAACAATAGAAATATTTTTCGTCAGTAAGACTATTATAAATAGGCTATTGCGCACGCGCTGCTATACTCGCCCGATAGAGGCTCACGTTCCACTAGACTAGACATGTCAGGCAATGCGCCTGACATGTCCTATAAATCCTACACAATGCATAATAGTCCAAAAGGGAGGACCTTCTGTGTGGCGTGACGGGCAACCTTTTGCGATCTGAACGCACCTTCGAACCTAACTGTAAATAGTGGGAGGTAAACGGTTCTCTAAAATAAATTATTCAAGATTTCATCCACCTATAGGTATAAAACAACAAAAATACAGTGCATAATTTTTGGTACCCTTGAATCGATTGGGCTTTGTAGAGCTTAACCCTTTCGATTTCGGAATACCTTTAATATTATTGAAGTAGGTACGTTATTATTATCATCGAAAACATTTTTTCGATACAATACATGCAAAAAGAAGAATAAAATAAAATTAACAAAAATTTTGTAATTCTATTGTTGAGCAACATAATTCTATTGTTGATTGCAAAGTTATTATACTTAACACCTCAAAACACAAAGTAGTCTTGCCAGACAAAGACTATCGTCGGTTCCACCTCATAGATATCAATACAGTTGTTTCCCGAAGTTAAGTTAAACTAACGGTCTGGTCACCGACACATAGTTACGATCGTCGCCTCTCAGCGAGGCCACCATGCAAGGCGAACTCAACCTTAGCTGTCGGCCTTGAAGTCGCTAATGCCTTGAAGCGTCAGGCCCTCCTGCTGTATAACATGGGAGGCCGCATAAATGCCGCACTTAACGCAGGTGGTATAGGAGGCACCGAGCACCATTTGTCCCAAGAACCCGCCGGCGAAACCGTCGCCCGCTCCGTTCGTATCGACGATCTGTTCCCTTAAGAGTTTTACCACAGGTATTTCCTTAACCACGCCGTCTTCTATGAGTATGACAGGATCGCAGCCTTGCGTGATGACGACGACTCGCTTTCGCGCCTCATTGTTCTTGGGCAGCGCCGCGATCTTGAGCGCGATCGCTGTGCAGTCCGTCTCGTCGAATCCGAACGCCTTGGCGAACGCTACGGCTTCCTGAAATAAAGAGACAATGAAAATAAAATACTGTCTAAGATCTCCGTAATGAAGCCGCATTTCTGTGGTTATTTTTAAATAGCTGAAAGGATAAAACCCCACTGATTTGAGGTGCAAAATAATATTGCCTTTGCCACGTCGGCAGTTCCAAATTCAAAATGGCGGCGCCAACATGGCCACCCATCAGCCAGCTATCGATCTCCTTGGTATAACGTCCGCAGCACGTAATTTGTGGACTACGAAGATGATGCTTAGTGGTAACTTACCGTTTCATTGCCGAAGAGCACGTCGACGTAAGGCAACAGAGTCTCGAGTGGTTCTTTGAAGAACTGCGACACGAAGGGTGCGCTAAGGTTCATGACGAAAGTGTGCCCGCCGGCGTGCGCGTGCTCTGCCAACTGCATGATGGACGGCGGGCTCACGGCCACGAAGAAGCCCTGCGGGTTACGGGCGAATACAGAATAAATAAACATTCAAGTATGAAAGAAAGACATTTATTATACCAACAAGACACATCATACATACATAAACTCACGGCTGTATCCCAGAGGGGTAGGCAAAGACCAGGGACTGCCACTTGCCACGATCCTGACAGATCACTTTCACTTCCTTGACATTCATTAGTCATCACAGAAACAAAATAAACAGATAAGTAACATAATATGCACAACAACAGAAAGAAAACTAAATAAACAACATATTGTATGGAATCAGGCGTTACTTTGCGGAAATCCATAATAGCATTAAAATGTGAAAATTACTTTGGTAAATTCCGCCAAAATCCCACAAGCACCACGCGGTTAGTTAATGCACCGTCCTCCCTCCCACTTTTTCAAGCTTTCGTTTTTGCTTGAAAAAGTGGGAGGCAGGGCGGTGCATTAACTAACCGCATGGTGCTTGTGGGATTTTGGCGGAATTTAGCAAAAGAAATAAATAAAACAAGACCATAGATGTAGCCTGTGGTGTGTGTAGCATAATAATTAGAGACCGGATTATATGCATTCGCATATTTAGCCCCTTTTTAGCGGTAGTTGCATATTTTGGCCATTTTTTTTAATACATGCCAATTAACGCTCTATCTCGATGTGCTCGATCTCGTTCCAAAGTAACGAGGAAAGTGCGAAGAGAATTTGTCTTATGAATTCGTCATTGTCTTTAGCTTTTTTTTTGTTTATGTTGCACATAATCCGGTCTCAAATAATAACGATTGCAACAGTATCGTGAAAAGACTAGGTACTGTTGAAGAACATGGCGCTGACATGACAAACGCAGCGTGGGACAGTGTTTTTTTCATGAGTGGCACCTGTCATTAGGTGCCTCACTAAGGGCCAGTTTCTGAATTGAGAATTTAGCTAAGTAAATAGTTAACTGTAGTGTTGTCTCTTCGAATATCTCAGAAAAGAGCGTGACAGACAGTTACTTAAGTGTTTACTTAATGTAATTCTCAATTCAGACCTAGCCCACCACTCACCGAGGCGTAGAATATCCTGGCCTGCTCTATGAGGCGGCGGCTAGCTGGCGTGGCGAGGTGGTCGGGCGTGAACTTTTGAGCCGCGGCGAGGTTCGCGCACAGCGAGCGGTGCGTGCCAGTGATCAGGACCGCGCAGGTTCCCGTCGGCGCCTCCTCTGTCACTTGGTACTGCACGTTCACGCCCTCCGCTCTGCGGGCCGGGATGTAGACTAAATTATACAACATCCACAGGGCAAAATCACTTGTCCTGGCCGCAAACTAGGATACCGAGCGGTAACCAGACAAGGATTACAAATAAGGTAATTAGGAATATATTTTCACGTCCTAAGAATACAGACGGCGCGGCGGTTTTATAACTAAAAGTGATCTATTCTAGAAGATGAAGTGTGAGGTTGTCTGGAAGGGATCGCTCTAAGCGATAAGACCGCCAATTGTATACCACTTTGTACGCCAATTGTATACCACAGATTTTTTATTTTATTTATTTAACAGAACAGCAATACATTTACAGTAAACAATAGGTTCTTAATAATTTTTACATGCAACCAATAATGGATATAAGAAACTATGTGTAATTCTTTCCGTCTCACTTTTTCTTCAGCAACTCTCCATCGTCGGTTGCCTGGAAGAAATTGCTATAAGCAATAAGGCTGCCCAATGTACTGTATTTTTGTAAATATTTCATGTTTAGTTTTTCCTGGTACAATATCTTTCTAATCATCTCGAACGCAGGTTTGATGGCTTCCAGCCTCCGGAACAAGCCGGTTTCCGAAAGGGCTTTAGTACTATAAACCACATCCACACGCTGCCGCAAAGACTGAGGAGTATAATTTGCCATTCTGCTTAGCGTTTGTGGACTATGAGAAAGCCTTCGATCCGATCGAGACACGGGCAGTGCTCGAGTCTCTCCAGCGTTACCGTATTGACTATCGGTATATCGAGATGCTGAAGTGCTTGTAAAGCAGCGCCACCGTGTCGGTCCGAGTACAGGAGCAGAATTCGGAGGCAATTCCATTGAGAAGAGGCGTGAGACAGGGAGACGTTATATCTCCGAAACTGTTCACGAACGCACTGGAAGATGCCTTCTAGCTTCTGGAATGGCAGGGACGCGGCATCAATATTAATGGCGAATACATCACGCACCTTCGATTTGCCGACGAGTCGAGTCGACGAGATGCCGTAGTCATGGCAGAAACGATGGAAGACCTCGGCATAATGCTCGAAGACCTCAGTCGAGTTTCCCAAAATGTGGGCCTTAAAATCAACATGGACAAAACGAAGGTCATGTCGAACGCCCGTGTTATGCCCACCCCAATAACATTGGGGAACTCGAAGTTGTAGAAAAATACGTCTACTTAGGACAAACAGTCTAACTAGGCCGGTCCAACTTCGTGAAAGAGGTCAAACGTCGAATCCAACTCGGCAGGGCAGCATTCGGGAAAATAAGAAAAGTCTTTTCGTCTAATATACCTCAATCGCTCAAGACAAAATTATACAACCAGTGTGTGTTACCAGTCATGACTTATGGCACTGAAACGTGGTCTCTCACTGTGGGCCTCATAAGAAGGCTCAAGGTCACGCAACAAGCTATGGAAAGGGCTATGCTTGGAATTTCTCTACGAGATCGAAACAGAAATCATGAGATCCGTAGACGAACGAAAGTCGTCGACATAGCCCAGCGAATTAGTAAGTTGAAGTGGCAGTGGGCGGGGCACATAGCACGCAGAACTGATGGCCGATGGGGCCGAAAAGTTCTCGAATGGAGACCACGTATCGGCAAGCGCAGCGTAGGACGACCAGCCACAAGATGGACAGATGACCTCATCCAAGTGGCAGGAAGGCGCTGGATGCAGGCCGCTTCCAACCGGTCTTTTTGGAAATCCATGGAGGAGGCCTATGTCCAGCAGTGGACCTTGTGGCTGAATGATGATGATGATGATCTTATCTTTGTGGTGCAATTAAGTGTTGTCTATCTATATAGACCGCTTGATGGATGGATAGTGAATACAATGAGAGTTTGTAATTTTATGACAGTTCCTTAATAAATCGATAGCGTACGA
The DNA here is from genome assembly GCA_963969515.1 of Yponomeuta evonymella. Taxonomy (NCBI): domain Eukaryota; kingdom Metazoa; phylum Arthropoda; class Insecta; order Lepidoptera; family Yponomeutidae; genus Yponomeuta; species Yponomeuta evonymella. The sequence goes on along the minus strand of OZ018361.1, from coordinate 1,210,736 downwards.
AAATAGAAAATGAACAGCCCCTATATTACGCTCACCAAATCCTGAGCGATTCCAATCGTCTAACTGTCAAATTAGTATGGAATTTGACAGTTAGACGATTGGAATCGCTCAGGATTTGGTGCGCGTAATTAGGCCACTGTTCGTCCATAATACAACTTCGTATAAGAATAGTAATACCACAGTACAAATGTAATACCTAATGTATGCGGAAGTTTGAGAAGCTACATATAGACATGTTACCTCATTACCTGTCATAAAATATATTATATTTTTATCAAGAAGCCTGGAATTACCTACATAGGTTTAAAGTATGTACTTTATCTTGAGATTAATAGAGACGTAATATTTACTCTTGTGTATCACATCTCTTTGAACCCTTCATTTCTGACACTATTCATAGTGACAGTCAAGGTAACGTTAAAGTCCACCGTCGATTGTATCTACAAGTTAACGGCGTAAATCGGAACTACAGCAATTTTAAAGAATTCCAACACTGACTCGTATTAATAGTGGCGCCACCATCAAATGTTGCTAAAGAGGAGTGTCTGTCGTGGTAGGTTTACTGATAACGCGGGAGCAAAAGTTTATCTCGTTATCTGACGGCCTGACAGCACACACTTGTTCCAAGATAACTCTTATTGGCATATTGCATCATGCCTCTGTTTGTTGAAACTGTAGGGAAAGTTCTGGGAATAGACTCAGGGATCTTTTTGTACATTGTATCTTATGCACATAATATTAATATTGTGTGGAAGTTATTATTATTATTATATTTGTTTTCAGGGGGTGTTGTTAACAAGAACAAATAAAATGAGCTATGTCCGGATTTAGAACCCTTCTGAACTGAGCGAAATTGGTTAGTAGATATAAAGAAATCCGTAACGCTGAAAAATTTTAGGCCCTCAAATAGTCAATTCGCCTATAAGGAGTTTTAAGCTTAGTCATAACATAAACCGAATTTTGTTTGAGTAACTAAATTGGCTTTTCCATTGATATTACAAAATGACAAAGTTTGTATGTTGGTTAGGTGATCATGCTTGGCTGGCTGAATAGATTGTAATCAAATAAAAATAATTTGCAAACAGATAAAACAGTGGAGAGTAAATTCTATAATTTTTTTCCCGGATTCCATGGACGAAGTCGCGGGAACAGCTAGTAGTCTATAAATATATGCAGCCAGTTGATGCACCAAAGGAGCAATGTAGAGAAATAAATAAATAATAGTAGGAATCCCATATCCTCAACAATGATTTAGACATAGCCACTCTTGCAACTGAGCAAACAAAGTAGGATAGACTGGTAACTCACATAGCTCTGTCTTTCAATATAGTGGCATAGTCATCGTTGCCAACACAGCCAAAGTATGTGGAGAGCCTCGGCTGCTTCAGAATCCACTGAGCAACTCTGAGGGAGTTCTGCACACTGCCGCCAGCGATGAACTTGGCATCATATCTGGGAAGGGACAATATACATTTTACTTTACACAATTTGCTATACTAACGTAACATCCAGTCCTAACTAGGGTAGGTAATAGCCTAACAAATAAATGTGTAAATAAAATTCTGTAGAGTTTATTTAGGTGATATTCACCAGGTCACCCTGATGGTCCCATGATATAGTCTGAGCAGCTGGCATACAGTGGTTGCACAGGGCTGAACAGTGTTGTGATCATAAAGAGGTCTATAACCAGCAGAGTGTCAACAGGTGATGATTATGACGAGGTTATTTTATTTAGAATTCATGGATTAGGTAATAATCATAGATAGACTGATAACTCTTTACTGTGAAGAGAGAAAAAAGAGAGAAGAAGACACGGAAAGACACAGCATTCACATCACATCACTTTTTAACTATAATTTTATTCTTGTCTCAGGGTTTAACTTGTGTTTATTAAATGCAGAGTATATTTGTTTTGGGTTAAGAGTGTACTTAGTTTGTGGCGCATGGAGTTTGTGGGCATGCAAATACTTTCACATCTGCTAAACAATTGTGTGAGGTGTGGCTTAGAATGCAAAAGCAAATTAAAGCTTGAAATTTTTTTTTCTGATAACAAATGAAAGCATGTTTAATCACCACTTCAACTATAAGATCAGTCATATAGTTGGTTGGTATAAGGGGTGATTAAACAAGCTTTTATTTGTTATCAGAAGTTTCTGTACTCTTTTGAGATTACTATTAAGAGATTTGTCAGGGCTTTGATATGATTAGTCTTAGGGTAATGATGTTTATAGATTATTTTTCATCAATTTCTTTTTGTTTTCTGGTATGTACAATACAGTTCCAATCTAATCTAATCTAATTTTGGTCTTTCCTGCACATGAGAAACTTAGAAAGTAATTAATCATAACATCAATACCGAATCTCCTATGTTAAAACTAGGATATGATTTTATTTTCCACATGGGCTCTTTAATATTTTAGTTGATCTAGGTAAGTACCATATAAAACTTTGCTTAGGTTCAGAATGTACAGCAAACTAATATGAAATGCATTCATAGCTTTCGTAGGACACATTTTACATGCTACATTTTGTGAAGATTAAAAAGAGATTACACACTCCTTTATACAATTGCTCATGCAGACATGAAAGTTGTAACTATATATAAAACTTTTATGTTTATATACATGTTATCGTTTTAATTTGAAGAATTAATTATTTAGTTTGATAGATTTTTTAGCAATTTGCTGCATTTGGCTCATTTATCCACCAATGTACATTTAACTTCTTGGAGAATGGCGTGACTGCAGACGCCCACATATATATTTCTTCAATTGTTCTAAAAATTCCATCGATAGATGTGTTAAGAGACAGGAATACTTAATTCCCCAGTAACTTACTTCTCCATGAGTTCCCGGTACACCGGCATGTGTTTCTCCTCAGCCATAATAGCATCATCTGGCTTCATGTCATACTTCTTCAGCAGCTCATGATCTACGATTGCGGAGATATCCAGCAGAGGGTTACCAATGCCAAGCAGCACACCTTCGCTGGGAGACACACTGGGTAAAATAATTTGTTTTTATTATGAATTGCAAGTAGGCATGTTGTTGTACAAGGTTTCTGCGAGTAGATTTTGTGTAGGCAGGTACTTACTACGAGCACATTGTGTCTTACCGAAATAAACACCAAAGTGGAAGGAATTATAGAAATGGGATGAGTAGAGAAAAAGTTATAAGCGTCCAGAAGTTCTAATAGGTCTAGTTTTGAATGGAATTCGACGCAGGGAACGGTACAATTGTTGCCAATTATATAAATTAGCGTGCAAGCAGATAAGTACAGGCTAATTGAAGCAAAAAATAGCTCACCATGAGTTTGCCATTATATAATGTTTGTGGTTTTCCGGCTATTAATATAACTTCGAGCGGCTCGTAACGAAGCGCTGGGAAGTGGTCTTTATTGTTCGAGTTATCAACGTTATCTGCAGAGAATTCACCGCATGTTTTGATAGTAAAAATTTAATTGTCGTGTTCGCGCACTTCACACACGTTCCCAAATGTCAAACAATCGGCGAATGAACGAAAAGAATGAAAATCCGACATGGTGAGTGACCATAGATAAAATTCATTCATTCAACAATGGCCGAGCTTCGTTCGATAATTTTTCATTTTCGTTCATTCAAGTCTAACCTATAACCGGTGAAGGATCACGTTTTTGGCGATCCCGGTGAGAATCTTCGAGAAGAAAAGGTCTGAAGCCTTCTTTTGTCTCAAATACCATTCCAAACGTTTTCGAAAATGTTGCGTTTACCTCGTGTTGTTCGTCACACCCTCTCATTGCACAAATCGCAACAGCTTGCTAGATTTTACGCCAAAGATGTGAGATTCGGTGCTGATGTAAGAGCCCTCATGCTGCAAGGTGTGGATGTACTCGCTGACGCTGTTGCTGTCACAATGGGCCCCAAAGGCAGAAATGTCATCCTGGAGCAATCCTGGGGCTCCCCAAAAATTACAAAAGACGGAGTGACGGTGGCTAAGGGAGTGGAACTCAAAGACAAATTCCAGAACATCGGCGCGAAACTGGTCCAGAACGTAGCGAATAACACAAACGAAGAGGCCGGCGATGGCACCACCACAGCCACGGTTCTCGCCAGAGCCATCGCCAAGGAAGGTTTCGAGAAGATTTCCAAGGGAGCGAATCCCATTGAGATCAGAAGAGGTGTGATGCTGGCGGTGGACGCGGTTAAAGACAAGCTGAAGAGCATGTCGAAGCCCGTGACGACGCCCGAGGAAATCGCGCAGGTCGCTACCATCTCGGCTAACGGAGACACCGCCATCGGCTCGCTCATCGCCGACGCCATGAAAAGGGTGGGCCGCGACGGAGTCATCACTGTTAAGGACGGCAAGACCCTCAACGACGAGCTCGACGTCATCGAAGGTATGAAGTTCGACAGAGGGTACATTTCACCATATTTCATCAACTCTGCAAAGGGTGCCAAAGTGGAGTTCCAGGATGCCTTAGTTCTGTTCTCTGAGAAGAAAATCAGCAATGTCCAGACTATCATCCCTGCACTGGAGATGGCCAACCAGCAGAGGAAGCCCTTGATCATCATTGCTGAGGATGTTGACGGTGAGGCGCTGTCAACTCTGGTTGTGAACAGGCTAAAAATTGGTCTCCAAGTAGCAGCTGTGAAGGCGCCAGGATTCGGCGACAATCGCAAAGCCAGCCTAAGTGACATGGCCATCGCTACCGGAGGTGTTATTTTCGGAGATGATGCCAACCTCATCAAGTTGGAAGATGTCCAGCTGTCAGACCTTGGACAGGTAGGTGAAGTGGTCATCACAAAGGACGACACGCTCCTGCTTAAAGGAAAGGGTAAAAAAGCAGACATTGACAGGAGGGCTGAACAGATCCGTGACCAGATTTCTGAGACTAACTCTGAATATGAGAAGGAGAAGCTGCAGGAGCGCCTGGCCCGGCTGGCCTCGGGAGTTGCTGTGCTACATGTTGGGGGTTCAAGCGAGGTCGAAGTCAACGAGAAGAAGGACCGCGTCAACGACGCCCTGAACGCAACCCGCGCCGCCGTCGAGGAGGGCATCGTCCCCGGAGGTGGCTCGGCCCTGCTCCGTTGCATCCCCACACTAGACTCCCTCAAGACCGCTAACGGCGACCAAGCCACCGGCGTTGAGATCATCAAGAAGGCGTTAAGAATGCCCTGCATGACCATCGCCCGTAATGCTGGCATAGACGGCTCGGTCGTCGTCGCTAAAGTAGAGGACCTTGGACCTGAATTTGGCTATGATGCACTCAACAATGAATATGTTAATATGATTGAGAAGGGCATCATTGACCCCACCAAGGTTGTGCGAACAGCGCTGACTGATGCCAGTGGAGTCGCTTCTCTGCTCACTACCGCAGAGGCTGTGATCTGTGATATTCCACAGGAAAAGGAACCTAACCCAATGGCTGGCATGGGTGGTGGAATGGGTGGCATGGGAGGTATGGGTGGTATGATGTAAAATCCGGATTGAGGAATAAGGAGTTGCATTTATCGTGTAAAAAGAACATTCTAGTAGTCCCCATCACACTGCGAGGTACAGCGAAATGTGTAGGAGAATATTTTTGTTGAGTGAATGGTAATATGAATATTATAAATGTAGTGTTTTTTTTTTATATTGAAGTCTGATTGTGTTAAATGTAGGAAGGCATTTAATTGTCTTGTTAGAATTACTTAGTTTTACCAAATGTTGCTTACGGGCAATATGTTATTATAATGAATAAATTTAATGTTTTCTAAAAATATACAGTTACTTTGTTACAGAAATACCTTTCTACTCTAACCTAAGCTAATGTGCATTGGTAATAAATTGCATTGAAAGTAAAAGTTTAAAACTCGTTAACTTTCGTAATTTCAAATTAGATCTTAATGGAATTACCAAATATCTTGAATTCACAGCACTTTATCAAGCAGGTACTAAAAAACACGCTCCCCAGCATTATATAACAATGTTTGCCGTTACGGCGATAACGAGAGCATTAGCAAAATTCAACCTTAAGTCTGATGCTAATAAGTCTGTTAGTTGGCACTAAGTTTCTATTTGCCTTCTAGAAAATATATATTTTTCAGAGATAAATCTAATGATTTGATAACAGAAATTGTAGCGTTCATTGTACTTTGACCCTATGTGTACATCTAAATTTATTACTATGTGACAATTACTTTCAAAAAACATTTAGGTATTATTATTATCACCTCAAGCATATGTTTTAGTAGCGTAACAGAAGCCAGGATATGTTTCAAAGATCTACAAAATAGTGATACAATATACATTTTATTAATATTAATGGCATTTAATAGTTGAACTAGGTAAAATAACATTTCTCTAACTTTAAAAATAATATGTAAAGATATTTCGTACTATGCAATAACTAAAAGTACCATAATAATTTACAAAAATATTTGATCATCTCCCAAGTCTCCAGCACCGTAAACGAAATGTTTCTTTACCACGTCATTTTTAATTGCACTTTCGGTGTCGATGTTCACGTTCTTACAAGGAGTAACTGGATATCGGACTGGGCCCAGCCACTTTCGACTAAGCCCATAGTTTCTTGGTAAGGCAACATTCCGCGAAGAGTTGCTCTTAATCGATTTGCTATCTAAGCTGTTTAACGACGATTGTATGGATGCTTTTATCATCATTTCATCTGTTGTGAGATTCTCGTTCACAAAATTAACATCTGCAGGAATACTCAAACTAAGGGGTCGTCGCTTCGGCCGATGGTTTTGCAAACCGCGCCAAGTGTGGAATTTTTGAATCTCTTTCTTGTGTGGCGTATTTTCCTGGGATGAGCCCAAGTCCGTTTCTTCATAAACTTTGTTCTCTGAATAACACTTCTGTAAAATATTTGTTGTTGAATTCCGTCTGCTCCCCTTGTCTTTCATTCTGCTAATAACTTTTTCTTTAGTCAACTTAATTAGAGCGTAAATAGTCTTTAAAGCTTCTTCGTTTAACAATTCGTCGTCTGTTATCTCTACATCTTCTAATCCACTAGCTATACTATGCCTCAGACTTTTATGATTGCTTAAGTAGTGATGAGGCTCGTCATAGTTTCTCATAAGATCTTTGAATTCAGCAGTCAACGTTTTCGTGTTTTGCAAAACAATAAGTTCAACATTCTGTGGGGCAGTTTGTAACATCGACAATGCTTTCTCATACTTCATGTTTAGCAATGTTTGGCCATTGACTGATATTATTTGGTCTCCTGGTAAAATTTTCTTGCAGAGATCTGCTGGACCTCCTGACGTTATCGACTTGATGTACACATTTCCGTCGGATCCTTCGGCTACCTGTAGCCCAAGAGCGTTTGTCCGATCTCTTTGTAAGTTCGCCGTTACGAATACTCTTTCACCTTGAACACAGCCCATACTGTCCAATTTTTCAAATATCGATCCATTTAGACAAGAGTCAGTGCTGGTCGCATTAAAATTAAACATATCAGGGTAAACTTTTGGAGATTCTATGACGTAAGCGGTTGGTACTTGACTCAATGTCTGGTTGTATTGTCTTTCTGGTAACAATTTCATACTGTCAACATTGCAATGCTGCAGCTTTGCCCCAGAGTTGGAACCAAGGTCGTCAGAGTCACTGTGTGTCGTCGCTAAGTCGTCAAATCGTCGTAGTTCGATGTTCGAACCTAAATGAGAAGTTGAATGATATTTGTGTTCCAAAACAGATTTTGCTCCTGTGAAAGCTCTGGTTCCCATTTTGACACCTCTTCTTTGCGGAAGGCTGCAGCTTTCAGATGACGAAAGCCCATCGTTAGATGAGTTGCCTTGAGTGTTACAACCAGATTTTGGAGATGCGTTTAACAATGACTCGTCACTTGGTTGCGGCGACAGAATTTGCCTCAGTAGATCCTCTGTATTCGGCTTTTGGTTCTCTTTGTTGTGTGCCTTCTTTTCACTAAATATGTCCACTCTAAATCTTCTTTTCACTGGTTTTCTCACTCGTGGTTGGTTTCTCACGGCTAGATTGTAACTGTCATGGTAATTGCTACAATCGGCCTTCTTGGGACTTCCATCTCTAGTCACTGGGCAACTGAGTTCATCTGATAAATAATTTATGAAGTCCTCTTTTGCATACAGTTTTAAATACAATCTGTGATGTAGTGAGGCCAACCAAAAGGAATAATAGCTTTTGCCATCAGACATCTTTAACTTGTATTTCACACCCATTTTGGATAAACCAGAGTTCGAGTTTGGCATGATGTAAAGGTTTTTCTTGTTGTAGTAGAAAGTGTGGATGTGGTGCCATGGTAAACTCTGTAAGACTATCCTGTTAATATTGGTCCATGAGTCTTCTGTGGCATGATTATTGCGGGAGTAAAGAGTTACTCCTCGTGGTCCGATAGAAAGCCAAACATCTCTGCAAAACCCGTCTCTTGTCGCCCAAATGGCAGAGTAAAAATGCGCTCCATAATCCCTAAATGTTTGTGCTAGAGATATGTAGTTGATGATTGCTCTATCCTTGTCCAGGCCTTTTCTTGACTCATGTGCTTTTTTCATTCGTAGCTTTATATCAGCCATGTCACTGGTCAACAAATTCTCTGGTAAATAATGCTCAAGCAGAAAATAGTCTGCAGAACCATGTTCTCTGTAAAAGAATTCCCCAAATTCAATATGCAATGCATATCCGGCTAATAAAATGAGGTTTTGCATTGTCGAAGTGAGCTGGCCTTCCACAGTGGACCTCCGGAGTTGTAAATAGACTCTGCACCTCCAATCGCCACCTTGTATGTTTCTTGCAATATTTGTTGGTAGAAAGAACTTTATCCTCAAGAATACAGTAAATGGAAGGTGGTCCTCAACAACTTTGTTCTTTTTGCTCCCAGCCTTTGTGTTCCAGTTTTCAGGTGCTATCTTTTTCATCTTATACTCATCTGGTAAAAAAACGAAATCTCCCGCAAGTAGGACTGCTATTCCCAACATAAAATTGTGCTCATATTTTTCGCTGTAAACTAAAGCTTCAAAGAGCTGCCCAGCTGTTATTGTATTAGTGTCACATAGCACTTCCACCCTCTGTCCATTTAGTAAAACGACTGTGATTATCTTTTTATCAGCCAAAGCTGATAGAGTCAAATCCATCTGTTTTACAGGCTGTGAAGCCCTGACAATAAATTCAGGCCCTGTGCATCCATTTTTTGCTCCCTTATTATTGTCTGCTCGGTACAATCTTGAAGCAGCCCTCTGTACTGGCTTACCCCTTCTGAAATTAGATTTCACTGGCCCTTTCATCTCATTCACTGATGCAACAGTATTCAAAGACACTGCATTGTGTTGTATTTTTTGGTGCTCAATTTGTGTGCTAGAAGCAATTTCTAATGTAGATTGTGCATCACTTAAGCCACCTCTTCTGGGTGATGTGTCGAATAGACTGAACACAGAGTGTCTATTAGTTCTAGGTATTCTGCAACTTGGAAATGGGTCTCTTTCATCTGGGGACTTTGAGAGAGCTAAGCTCCGTGGGCGGTTGCTGACTTTCAGCTCAGTGTTAGTACTGGCTTCCTGAGTCTTAGATGTTTGGTGGCGCCGTTTGACGACATTGCGTGTCTCAACCTCGTGATAGTCGATGATGGGGCTGAGGCCCAGGGATGCCGCGGAACAAGAGCTGCGCCCGGAGTCTTCATCACAGTTGCGGTGCATAGCGGCACTGTAAGCAAGACAAACAGGTGCTATTTATTACAAACTTGTTTTCAAAAAGTAGTTCACGTTATGCAATTTAACGAATAGATAATAAATAGCGGAAATGAAACTCTTACATTGAAAAATAATATCAACAAACTGGTTTACATCTTATATCACATCGTCCGCTAGAAAGATGCTGGGGTCTCGGTGAGTCTAGAGATAGCTCTAGCGCCATGAATAAACATAAACATCTATGATCCATACATTAGTTACGCACGAACTATGAAACGCACGATATCCCAGAGAAAGTATGAGAAAGAAGTGGTTCATTTATGGTAGTTTTTTAATTGTGAGCTTTCTATAAAAATGTTAGAATAAAAACTTATTGAGAAACAATACCGCTAAGTTCGAAACAATAGGTATAATAGCTTTATTTTAACTCATTCAAATACTCACATGTTTTTATAGTCATGTCGAATTATACCATGTCCAAATTATTGTTTACAGCCTCTGCAATCTGCTGATACCAAATAACTTTCACTAAGTTCACAATTCATGAGTTTTTCACACGATCTTGTCGGTTTGGTTTGATTTCATGCGCATGATTCACACATACAACACACTCATTGAAAATGGAAACTCAGTAGTAAAGTAGTTGAACGAACGAATGATCCGAATTCCGAATCGATCGAACGAAATTAGTGTGGGGCATAGAAAGGACAGAAGAAGGAAGTGAGGGAGGAGTGAAAATGGAATGAAACCAGTTTTTCCCTCCTTTCCCCACTATCTCTTACTTTTTTTATGTTTTATTTCTGTAGGTACATATCGCATTCCCCTCATACTAATTTTGCCTGTTTACCAATTACCACTCGACCCTCGTGCAGTAAAAGTACTCTGTGCCCTCGTGGGAAAAAGAGTAACAATTGAAAGTCGAACTATAATTACCATTATATTTTTACTAGCTGACCCGGCAAACGATGTTTTGCTATATTAATTACATATTCTCAGACCTACCAAATTTAGGTACACAAAAAATTTCATAAAAATCGGTAAAGCAGTTTCGGGGGACAAACACTGTGACACGATTATATTAGGTATTATGACTTGATATGACCTAGTTTTATGTATTGATGAGTAGATGAGTAGTTCCACGGTGAATATTAAGGGCGTCGTACCCGGTAGTTTACCGAAATATATTAAATTAAATAATATCGCAGTTATTAATCATTTATTGACCTGTTTAGGTACTTAATTCGAGTTGTACCTATCTTATTACAGCTGCAATTACAAGTACACCCTGCGGCACCTCCGAAGACATTAGGTATAGCACCACCACTGCACAGAACACATATACCTACCACTGCTGACACTACTAAACTAAATAAAATGTCGTGTTTTTGAATGGTGAAACTCGTTAAGAGAAACTCGTATAGTTTGTTTGCCCAGGCTCGCGGCCTAGGAGAGTTTAAGTAACGATAATTGCATTCGATAGGCGAAACTCAGGGCATTTTTTTACATTAGGCGACCATAAATAAATCGCCACTCACGTGCGAGAAACTCTCCGTGTAGCAGCCCCTTATAGAGAAAGATCACTTACGGCCTTATTTTGAAAAACACGACCTCTAAAGCAGAGTTTATTTCATCCCCTCCCATGCCCTCCCGATCAGAAACTCTAAGCTGTGGCTACGACTTTTCCTTTAAAATCTCCAACAAAATTGTCTGTAATTTAATCGGCGTTTTAAGGAATTGTGTTTTTATAAATAAGATAGACTGCATTTAAGGAGTGTTTTACTCTTTTATGCCCTGCTGCATAATGCGTTTAATTTTTCCTCTCTAAGTTGGTATTTGTACACGTCACGTTTGTTATAAATGATAGCGAAACGCAACAGCTGTCAGTCAAAGCAAAGAGTATTATATACCTATAACCAAACCAATTAAAGTGAGTCCAATAAAGCAGAACTGAATTGAATTGAAAGTTATGCGATGAAAAAGATCTCAGGTTAATTGAAAACTATAGTGATTTATCTATCTGCAACATATTATAGTCATGGCTACGTTAATTCAGTCCTACGAACAACAATATTCAGTGCTCACCGCTGATTTAACAGCGAAAATTGGACGACTGAAACTTGGTGCTGAAGGTAAACTTAGAACTAGTTTCAATGCTATCTACTAATTAAACCATCTAATCTTTCCTTAAAACGATGGGAAGTAATGAATTGATATTTTCAGACAGTTCCGATCAGCTACGCAAGGAAATACAAGCAAATTTTGAGGAAGCAAATGACTTGGTAAGTCCTATGTTCACATTCCTAATTCCTTGTTGATTCAAGTGTCTGATAAAGTTTCCACAGACAAATGGGCTAAGTTTTATCTCTACATTAATTTTATATGAGGAATATTCTTTTTACTTATTTAACATTCATAATTGATTGCTGCTGTAACAGTAATTTATAGGTGATTTGCCCTTTTTTTTATTTTTATATACCTAGTTAGGAAATTAACATGATATACAAGTTCCTCTAAAACTGGATAAAATATTCTTATCAAGTTTGTATATTAACATGTTAAATAAAGATTATTATGTGTTATGGTTGTTTGTTGTGTCTAATAAATAAATAAATAAATAAATCTTAGCAATAAGGTCACCAATTGTACTGTTCTAATTTCTGTTAATGTGATCTCTGTTTACAATGAAGAGTAGTATATCTATAAATATTCTGTATTTTACACCAAAACAAATGCATAAATGCTGTGGCTCGGACCATTTCAAGAGTGTACTAAATTATATTATTCTTATCATAAGCGAACTTGTTACCTTTGCCTAAAATTCTTTTTGCAGTAATAAGCATAGTAATAGCTTAATAAGCAGAATAATAACAAAAAACTAACAAAACTTCAGCTAAACTAATCAAGCCAGTGTCTTGTGGAAGCCTGGAATGTTAGTGATATGTGCCTTCTGATGGCCTGTCTTATTCTCTGGCCAAGGTACTCCTCAGCCCTCTGGTCCCTTGTGGTATTGATGAGATGCATCTCTTTGAAGTGTGATTTTTTTCAACTGTACACTTATCTAACGGATTTCCTTGTGGGTTTTTCACATCGACTGCGGAAGTATCTTTTGCTGTAGGGACATTATTGCCATTACACCATCCAATAGAGGAAAAAATCCAAGAAAAATTATATATGACACAAATTTTCAACCAGAATGTCCCTTACAGCAATTGGTACTTCTGCAGTCGACATTTCCCAAAATTCCTGATTTTTTACAACTTTATGTCACACATGTAGCATCACCTTTATTTTAATTTTTTTTCAAATTTAATTGACTATTCAATATAATCCATTTACGGCTAACATTACAGGATAAACCTAACATGATAGCGAAGTTAACATTTTACAATTAGTTATAACAGTAGTTATACACTACTAGTTACACAACTTGTATAAAGTGGCCCCTGTGAACTTGTTCAGTGAGCATGTGAACACATCTATTGTGACCGCCACCCCGTTGAGCGTGCGAAGTGCGCGCACGAGCGGCGCATCTCGCAGCAGGACCAATTTTAGGACTCGCTGTATACCTGGAAGTCATTTATCACTAGGATAAAGGTTACTACCTTGGCTACGCCTGTTCGTGTCCAGTAAGGCGAAGAAAGTCAGCATGTGTAGCGTGCAACCCACACCGGCCAACTTCGCGAGCAGGATATCGTTTATTTTATTTTATTTAATTTTAATCACTTGGCTACAATGGCCCACATGCCCACATATAAAACTTATCTTAAAAACTAACAATAAAAAAACAACAAAGAAAATGTAATTTTCTACCGCACTGGATGAGAAATAATTAATTTTCCCATCCAGGGCTATCAAATTTTTCAGTTATGGATCTCAGGATGCTGTTGTCGCTGGACCTGCTTCTGCGCATGAGCGAGGCGGTCCGCTTACGGATGTTTGCAAAAAAATCATCCAAAATCAATTTAACAGTCTTATTTATAAAAACATGATACCTACCTTTTAAAAACTCCTCAGTGACAATTTTAAAAACCTATTTCGAGGCTAGAAATTCAACTCGCGATCTCTGGCTAACCGTGCCAGAGGTCGCGGCTTCAAGTACCGGCATGGGTGGAATTTTTAGGTTTTTAAAATTGTCCTCAGCACGGGTTAGTGCAACAAAAAGAATAATATCCTCAGAGACAGTTTAAATAGTCTGTGGCAAAGGGAAAGACGTAACCACCGATTATTTAAACTGTCTCTGACGAGTGTTTTAGAGGAATCGTGTTTTTATAAAGAACACCTTTAGATTTTACGGAAATTATTCTGTTTATTTTATTTCTGTAATGTGTCTTGTTGGTATAAGAAATGTCTTTCTTCTTCTTCTTCTTAAATCCGCTTACCCCTTCTCAAGCCGATGAGCCAAAGGGCTAACTGTTTGCTTTGCGTGTTTGTTTGTTTCTAGTTGGAGCAATTGGAGCTCGAATCTCGGGGTGGGGGCGCCGGCTCACGCGTGGCGGCCTACAGAGCCGAGTTGCAGAGGGTCAGAGACGAATACAAATCCGTTTTGAACAAGAGCTCTAGTTGTAAGTTTAATAGAGTCGTCTCACAGGTCCCGCACCCCTCCACTCTCAACGTTGCAAATTTAATTTAATGTTTAAATTTTATTTACTGGGCCGACAATTTGAGGCAATTTTCTGGTAGCAGCTGGATGACGGTGGCCGAACATAAAATTAATTAGCGTGCCCTGGGCGACGCTTACGTCCAGCAGCGGACGAAAACGGATTTTTTATAACTGTTTTATGAGTAGCGGTGGCCCCGACTGATTCAAACCATGTTAAAAGGGATGGACAAAGTTGGTGGTTGATTGATAACATAAGTGTTCTAAACATCGGATCTCTGGTTGATATTTTTGGTCATATTGAGATTATATATAAGCAGCCTATATACGTCCCACTGCAGGGCACAGGCCTTCTCTCAGGGAGAGAGCTTAATCAATAATGGGCTTAATCGCCACTATAATTTAGTGAAATTCGCGCCAAGTCATAAGCATAAAGCGTCAAAATTATAGTTCTACATTTAAGTATGTCCAATGGACATATTGTACCAGTAAACACACTGACACTTATGTTTTGAGCACTATCTAAAACACTTGAAAAGCCCTTCCTCCCTGAAATAAAACAGACTGAGCAAAAGTTTGCTTCTGAGTTTGTGTTTTTTAATTTTTTATAAACTTAAACATAAATTACATACAGGCACATACGTTGCTTCTGGCCCCACACTAGGATACACTGTGTCGTGGGAACCAGAAACAGCGACATCACAAACATGTAAACCTTTCGAACCCGAAACCTTTCGATTCGAACCCGGGGACCTCTCGCATGGTAGGCAGATGCGCTACCGCTGCGCCACAGAGGTCGTCAATTTTACTGATGTGTGTTTTACACCATACAACAGTAAAATAGATGTTAGAGGTAATCCAATTTAAAAAAAATATTTCCAACTAAAACCGTCGCTGGTAAGATCCACTGCGCGACCCACTGACTCACTCTAAACCCCGCCAATGCCGCCCTTCCCAGATAACGACCACGAGGATGCCTACGACGACTGGGGCGCCAACGAGCAACAGCAGCGGCTACTGGATAACACAGAGAGGCTCGAGCGCACCGGCAACACGCTCACGGAAGGATACCGGGTCGTGCTGGAGACGGAGCAGATCGGGGCCGCTGTGCTGCAGGACTTGAGCGGGCAGAGGGAGGCGATACAGAGGTCTAGAGGCCGGGTGAGTGTCAACATTAGTTATGGGTGGCGAAAAAGGTTCCCGGATTGCCCTAGTGGTATTTATATTTATGTAGCTTCGATTGGCATTTATTGCGACACGATAGGTACCGATTTCTTCAAGTTCTTGTGTTGTGGCAATATTGAAGGAAGGAGGTGTGTTAGGAGAAGCGGGAAGTCGTGGCTCAGAAACATCAGGGAATGGCCGGGTGTAGCCAGCGTCTGACCTGTCAAGAAATGAAGAAGAATATGTTGAGCTGACGGGCAACCTCCATTAGTGGTGAGGCACAGGAATAAGAAGCCACGATTGTGTCCCACTGCTGGACAAAGGCCTCCCCTTTAGCTCTCCACTCCAACCTGTTCGCCGCCACCTCCTGCCAACCTGGTAGAAAGGTCGTGAGGTCTTCTCGTCATCTCCGCTTGGGTCGGCCACGCGTGTGGAATCCAGTCAGCGGCCAAACTTTTCGGGCAAACGGGTGTATGACCCTGGTTGATAAATCCGCATCCTGTTCACAGCTCCGCGAGACAGACGAGCAGCTGAACCGGTCTTCCCGCCTCATGAACTCGATGATCGTCCGCAGCCTGCAGGACCGGTTCGTTCTCGTCATGGTGTTCCTGGTTATCGGCGTACTCATGTGCGTTGGACTTTACTATTACGTCACTTAACGAGCTCAACGTGGTTGTGAGTGTAAAGATTTTGAAGTGGAAGATTTTGAGGAAAGAACTGTAACATGTGGTGACAGCTTTTATTGCATTGTTAAATTACGCAAAACTTTAATAATACTTTTCCACACGAAACTTGGTGCAGGAATATCGTGATTTTTATTACCTAGGTTTTCCGCAAAAAATGGCTGTTTTTGGCATAAAGGCTTAAGTGGCTTATTATGTCCCAAGACCTTAACGGACTAATTTATAAAAAAAACGACTCCTTAAAAAGCCGATTAAAATAGTCTGTAGTTTTTGAGATTTTACAAGGAAAATTCGTAATCGCAGGTTAAATAAACTGCCTCTCAGGAGTGCTTTTGAGGAATCGTGTTTTTATAAATAAAGCCGAATTCCTATAGTTCTCGATCGTGGGCCTTAAAAATCACAATTTACATGATTGAGAGATTTGGAAGCGGCTTTTTAGTCAAAGAAGCTTCTTTTCATTGGTGAACCCCATGAAACCCCTTAAGGGGGTTATTCTAATCATCAATACACACAACATGAGACCAGCGACATAAGTTAGCGTTATAAGACCAACGCTGAAATCGCGAACAAATAATCAGCTGTTCGGTGTGAAAAAGCAAACAGCTAAACAATATTTTGGACGATTCAGAGTTAGTACCATAAAATAAAAGTTGTATTAATGAGTATAATAACCCCCTTAAGTTCTAACAGATCTTTCGTCCTGTCTTCGCACTTAACGGGCCGTGGAAGACTTAGCCCCGGACCTCACTGAGGGACGCGGGGCGGGGGGCGGGGACAAGACGCGACGCGTCGTATAGCAATCGCGCGATCGCCCCCGTCTCTTCTGTGTGGGCTAAGTCCGATCCCTTCAGTAAATTTTGTATGAAAGTGAATTGTATCAACGACGCGTCTTATCCGCGCCGCCACCCCACGTCCCTCCTGTGTGGCCCGGGGGTTAGCATTCCTAATTAGAAATATAACAATTAGGGTCAATACGGTTACAAAAATGTTTTTACTTATTATCAAATCGTGACAATACCCGTGCTAAGTTAAATTGTTCAGTCGCTTTCACATTATCAAATCCCTGTGTTATTTCTTGAGGCGTTAGTAAATGTAGCTACATATGGCATCCAAAACCGCGAACGTGACTATTATCAAATTTTATAGGAGAGACTAAAAACTTTACTTTAATCATACCGGTACACATACAAAAATTTCGAAATTATGGTTTTTAGACTAACATTTTTAGTGTCTCCTGTAAAATTTTATAAATGTCACATTCGCGGTTTTGGATGCCAAACGGCGATATTATTCTGTTAAAATAAGCTTTATTTATGTAATACAATGTGGTCCTTATGCATTTAGCCTAATGTATTTATGTCTAGTTGTAAGAATGACTGCTTTATACACATAAGTCGAGCATGTATAAAAATTTATATAAAGGTGTTGACTGTACTAATGTATTGAATTTCATTTTAATAACATGCGGTGGTAGCCTAGTGGGTAGAACATTGCACTCACGCGAGAGACCTAGGTTTCGATTCCCAGTGCGGGCATGTACGTATGACTTTGTTTTTTAAGTTATTCACATTTGTGAAGTTATAGTAACAATACCACTCGCTAACTGTGCAGGAAAACATCGTGCGGAAACCTGAGTGCCTGAGCTATGCACATACCTCAGCGCTGGAAATCGCTAATCCGCGGTGGACACGCGTGGTGATTAAGCCCATACTCTCCCTGAGAGAAGGCCTGTGCTCTACAGTGGGACGTATACAGGCAGCTTACGTGTATATATATATATAGCCTGCCATAGCAGCCTATGTACGTCCCACTGTAGGGCACAGTACCTATGTAAACTTAAGTAACTGCTTACGTATGTAAACATCGATTTCAAGCATATGACGGCATGCGTGGCGCGTTTTGTGGCGCTAAAATTACAGAATGTGTTCATGTACTAGAAAGTCGCGAATTTTTTGAGTCATGTTACCTTAAGAGCTCATATATCGATGTATGTCCTTCCTCACTCTTTCTTCCAGCACCCACTCCATGTCCAAACCAACGATCACTGCCATAATCGGAAGGAAAAAAGAACAATTCTGCTGATTGCTCGCTCGTGACTCCCGGACCTAGCGATGACGGGGTTAACAGTTGGGTTAGCTCGGAATAAGTTGTAGCTGTCCCTTTGCATTTAGGGATGGTCGTTGGATTTCGTAATTGAATTATGTAAATTATTATTACCTATATCTTTATGTACATTGACATTTTTTATATTCAAACTGCCCTTGATTTTACTAGTTTTAATCAAGCGACCGGTTTTTTTTAGTAACTATTTAATTTGTTTTGTAATTAAGTCATTCAAGCTTAGAAAAAAAATTACATACAAAAGAAGTCGTTGCCATATCCTTTAAAACAATCAATGGCTCTCCACGACACAGACTCGGCCTAGTGCGGAAATCCATAGTAGCACTGTTTTTGCTCACGCTTGCTTGTAACTCGCTCGTCTCGATCTGTCAACCTTTTTTCCTCTGTGCCGTCACCCACGACACAGGCTGCGCTAAGTGTGGGAGGCGCCATCGGCCAATCTTTTCTTATAAATAAAAATATTTTTATTATTTCGGGGAGAGCAGATGGAAATGATCGCAAAGCAACGCAACATCCGTACCTCAATTTTGGTCACATACTCTTTCAGTTCCCTAATCACACTATTGCGTACCTATGCTATCATTCAAAGTAACACTACGACATGGATGAAGGAAGGAAGATTGACGAAACAAATATATCGAGGGAATGTGGGCGGAAGGGCTGGTAAGGGACGTCCCAGATGGACATACTTCGACCAAATAGGGGATGTATTAGCAAAGGGTTGAGCAAGTGAAAGTGATCTGTCAGGATCGTGGCAAGCGGCAGTCCCTGGTCTCGTGACTTTATGTATCTATGTATGTATAGATCAAATCAAACTTTATGAAGTCTGTGAAGTTAGTCACAAATTGAGTCGCAATAACTAATTTTGCACGCCCGTACACTGCACACGCGCGTGCGTTCTGTCAAAATGCAGCCAAGCCCATATTAATTAGTTCAGTGTGGTGTTTTGTAAATGTTTTTTTTATTGCTATTGACTGTTATCGTTACGTTAAGTTTTACTGTTGTTAGTGTGTTTGTTCAAAATGCCTCGCGGCCGATACAAAGTTTTACATGGGCAAGCCAGAAAAAATATCCACAACGTGATTCAATTCATGAAAAAAAAAGGCTGAAGAAGGCATCCAAATGCCTAATAAAATATAATTAGTATGAATAACGTGACTCCTTATTTACGGTCTTATTATTTTATAAAAACACTCGATAAAAGCCGATTAAAATAGTCTGTGGTGGAGACTTTACAACGAGAAGACGTAACCACAGATTAAAATAAACTGCCTCCGAAAAGTGCTTCAGAGTAATCGTGTTTTTATAAGGCCGTTTACATTTCCTTACACAATCTAAACATAATCCCTTGACTGTACTAGCGCGGCTCGCTCTCGCAGCTCACTTCACAGACTTCATAAAGTTTGATTTGATCTATACTACACCATGGATTTTTAGGGCTTGCACCACACATAAAGTGACTTGTCCTTCTTCACTTGTCAATAAGATACCTGTGCAATGACAAGATTATTATTTTATTATTAAGAAGATTATTTTACCCAAAGGCTTTTTCCAGTGGCCCGACCGTCGCTTACTAGTTATTACAATTTTAATGAAACGTTCACAAATTATTTAACAATCTATATTTTAATCAATATTTCGTGCATGGAGTAAAATCATTAAACAGTAAAACATTCAAATACATAATATCCATATACAATAAATACATACTAAACTAGCTCCTGCCTTATAAATTAAATCAAAGACTATACATATTCTTAACTGACAAAATGAAGAAGTAGACAAAAATAAATTTGATTTGTCGACGAACATTTTGGCGCCTACGAATATATTATCACTGTTTGGCGCAATAAATAATTCATTTAACTTTCTTTTATTAACTACCTACTATACTATACATCCAGCTCGGACAAAGAGCCCACTGTTGAGCACAAGCCTCTAACGTCACAACCTCCCTGGAAACTGTAATAGCCATTCTCTGGGCCGCGTTTCATAAAACTACAATCTTATTTTATTATGACAATTGGAGCCGAGTCTACCTACTTGTTCATCATCATCATCATCAGCCATTTGACGCCGACTGCAGGACATAGGCCTCATTCATGGTTTTCCAAACTTCCCGGTGTTGTGCCGCCCGCATCCAGCGACTCCCGGCGGGGCACACAGTTCAGAGAACTGATGGTCGTTGGGGCGAAAAAGTTCTGAGCTGGCGACCGCGGACCGGACGACGCAGCGCGGGCAGGCCCCCCGCCAGATGGTCTGACGACCGTTACCTACTTGTTACACAGGGTTAATAGTGGCAAACTTGGCCTACCCCTCCGGGATACAGGTATGCGTTAATGTATATCTAATTATAATCGCAAAACATGAACTGCAGTTCGATGACGGTAAGCCCCTGGGCCGCGTTTCATAAAACTAAATTCGTAGTTTATACAACCATTCGGCGTACATTACGTAGCTGAGTCTACTTGTTCATCTATGGTTTAATCACCTTTGCAATGTACATCGAATTGTCATAGTAAACCATGAATTATAGTTTTATGAAATAGACCCTTGGGAGCGCATCTTACATGGAAGATTTCACTTCCAGAGTTTGAATGCACTTATTTTGTATGTTTCTTGAAATAGGCAGTTAATTTTTTTACTTTACTATTATTATTGTTTAGTAGACAACAACAACCGATCGCTAGAGCCTCAACTTGGGGTCCTATCGCGTTTACACAAAGTCAGTCAGAAGTTGCTTAGACCACAGAGGAAAAACTTAGTCCCAAGTTAAATATCAAATTTTATAGCGAAAATTTTTAACTAGGGCGCCACGATTTCCTTAGAGTAGTTGATGAAGATTTGAATTTATTGCTTTAAAGCCAAATTTAGTATACTCCATTCCACGAAACGAGCTCCCAAAGAAAATCGTCCATGTAAGCCCATTGGTTAATACGCGTGACCTTCAATAGCCACTGCATTAAGTAAATCTACCCTATGACCGTTTTCCCTCATTGTTTCGCTTATCTCTAGCATCGCGCATTGACCAATGAGATGCGAGTATTTATTCCCTAGGAGTTCGAGTCGTGGAACTGAGTATAGAACTATGGGGCTATCACAGAGTTTCAGTAGATGGCGCCAATGAAGCGCTCCTAGACATTGGGTGACATGCATATTGGATTTATAACAATACTACTCCCTAACTCGTACATAAGTAGAGAATAGTAGTTCTTGTCGCGTTCAACATAAGTACAATAATGAATAAACAAAGTTCAGTATGTACTATACTATACTCTTCAACCCAATGTCACATTTCTGCCATCTAGCGGTCAATAGCTGTATCCACTAAACACGAATGAACATAAAATTAATTGAGCACATTTTAAATTACCATGGGCGTATCAAGGGTTATTTAGTTTTTTCATAGGTAGTCTGGCCCTTGTGGACCGAAATCTATTACGTCAAGTCCCAGTGCATGTTTGAAGTAACTCCACATCCTGGGTAACCGCCCCGGCCCCCTCGCTACGCCTGTGAATACCATTTTAACAGAAAAAGTACAGTACAACAGTGAAAAATTTAGGCACCAGTAAAATTACAAGATCTAACTTATGCGTTACTCTGATCCGGTTCCACCACGGGTATGTCGTCGTCGATGACTTGGCCAAGGGACAGCAGTTTCAGCTTGTACTCATTCAGCTTTGTGTCCTGGAAAAGAATAAAATTAAGTAGGTATACTAAAGTACCTACATCGGGTATAATTTGAGTTAAGAACGTTTTTTGTATGACTATGGGGTTCTTATTTCAAACTTACACGTTTATTATAAAGGGCTCCATGTACTCACGACCTCCACGACTATCGGTAGTAAGCCCTTATTAGGCCAGTAGCAATACTAGAAACGACTCCATGGGTTAGATGGATTGTAGAAAAGAAAAATCCAAAACGGTTTTTAGCAAGTTGCGGTGCAAAAAGTACAGTACAAAAAAAGATTCGATCATAAAAAATAAGTTTCTTCTGACCAAATAGGTTAGTTACGTCATAAGAAAAAAAAGCACAAAGAAGGCGAGGAACACCGTAGTAAAAATCACCTCAAAAAGGTTTCTAACCGAAAAAGGCGTGCTTTTATCAAATATTCCTTTGCCTAATAAACAGACTTTTTCCTATCTGAGAAATAAACTGAATTTCTCAAGAAATTAAAAAAGTTAAAAGATTAGGAAAAAGCAGCCTATAAACGTCCAACTGCAGGGCACAGGGCTTCTCTCATGCTCAAATGTCAGTGATATATTCAAAAGGTAACATAACAATATTCTTCATTTACACCAGAAATATTGTAGTCAACATTTAAAAAGGTATTATCCGGTCCAAATGCTTGTTAAGATACGACCTTTTGGAATGGAGCGACATATAACGTGAACTGACTCCTGTCAGTAGCGTTAGCAACGCTATTGGGAAGCGCGTGACACGTGAATGACGAATACAACTTCATCGAAAGTATTTCTTTTTAAATTATATTTTTTACGGACGGCGAGACTGTACTCGATCTGTGTAGAATAATCTAGATGCTGGGTGCAGATAGATTACGTGATAGGTGCTTTTGTATGCAGAGACAAGAGAACCTTCCAGAATAATCTATGTGCTGGAAAGAGACAGAGCTATTTTTTAGACAGAGATAGAAAGTCATTCTGGAAGGTCTTCTAGAACCCATTTCTAGTATCGTCGATGTGATTCTGGGTACTTCCGGAAGATATTCTGGAATAGTTTTCTAGTACCTTCGACATCTTTCTACTAGGTACTTCCTGAAGTTTCTAGACTGGTGAGAGCTTTTAGTCGCCTTGATACTTGCAAAGAAATAAATGAACTGATTAATATTATTCATCTGACTGTTTTTCTGACCCTAAAAGTCATCACTGTCGCGTAACCGCAACTCCGAAAGGTCGTATCCTAACAGCATTTGAACCGGATAATAGTAAGTAAACAAAAGCTCTCGTGGTCCACGAACCTGATCGGCCAGCAGCAACAAAAGATCATCCTGATCCTTTTTCAGCGTATCCAGTTCCTCCGCGGTCCGCGCATGCGCCTCGGCGTCGGCGGCCATCTTGTTATTGAGCCTCAGTACTTCCTCCGCTAACTTCTCCACGCGTGACTCATACTCTTTGGCCATGGCGTCGTCGGGGCGCGGGGGGGCGGGCGCGAAGGGGCGGGACAAGGCAGCCGACGCTTGCGCTTTGAGGAGGGTATTTTCGTCCTTCAAGTGGGAGTTGGCAGCTTGAGAGTCATTTAGCGCGGCCTGGAAGTAGGTTTGGTAGAAGATGGATTATTTTCGCCTTACAAATCTCGATCATTCTAATTGTGATTTTAGGACCCCCGACGGACATCGAATCTCGGGCCTCTCAAGAAATTAACATTTTATAATCAAAGTGGGCATGATGCAATGTAATGTATGAAGATTTGGAGGTTGTCAATGTACCACCGATTCTATTGAAATGAAATAAAAGTAAGATAGATATCTATCTATCTTATGATAGATTAATCATTTATTTACACTTGCGCGCACGCACGCACGCACGCACGCACGCACGCACGCACGCACGCACGCACGCACGCACGCACGCACTCACGCACTCACGCACTCACGCACGCACGCACGCACGCACGCACGCACGCACGCTCGCACGCTCGCACGCACGCTCGCACGCTCGCACGCACGCACGCACGCACGCACGCACGCACGCACGCACGCACGCACACACACACACACACTTAAATGTACAAAAGCGAAACAGCATAAAAAGAGTATAGCGGGCAGAAGAAACACAACAAAGAGACAACATAGCAAATCAAAGGTAATACAACGTGGAATGATGCAAGGTACTATGTGTATGTAGGTACCTACATCAAATAGCTACGACGTAATATTGCTGTGGGTGCGGCAATTCGGTATTTGACACGATCAACAATAAATTATTGCATATGCTTGATTAAAACAAAAATTACAAAATATCTCGGAAAATGTATCTCTTTTAGTCAATAGTAATAGTTATTACAACTAGTAATAGTTATTACAATTTTTAAATAGATTAAACATAAAAAGAGTGCACTAAAATGTGACGTCATAAGTCAGTATTTTCATACAAAATTCCGTTTTAAAAGTAACTCGTTTGATATTTTGCAAAATGGTACTATCTCAACATTTAAAATAGGTATATATGTAAGTCTATATTAATGTGTCATATCACAAGTTTATTTAATTACATTTTATAAAAGTATATTTTGAAACTTATATTTTTTGCACGCCTACCAACTCTTTCCCTTACCTCCTGCGGTTGACTGGTAGAAAATGCTTATGGCATTAAGTCCGCCGCATTGTACGATTTTTTTTAAGTGCAATAAAAGTATCAATAAATAAATAAATGTGCTGAAGAAGCGAGCTACTCCAGCGCCGGTATTATGTCAGTACCAGGTACCTACTAAGTAATGGCGGCGTGCAGGGTTCGGGGAGATATATCCATGGCGCGGACATGATGTGCATGGCACATTTAAACATAATAAGTTAAATTGTTTAGCAACTAAGTGCGATAGTGAGCATAGTGCTATGAAAGCAATGAACTAACACAACCACTAGACATAATAAAAACTGAATTTGCACGGATATTTACTCGTTTTTTTTTTCATTTTACAATTTTCCGACGTTTCGCTACTTTTTTTTTTAATAGCATCTCGAATCGGTCCTGTCTTGGACGACTAGTTCTACTTTTGCAGGTCCCCTGGTCTCGGTAGACTGAGGTGACAGGCGTTAACTGTTAGTTTACTACCCTCGGCAAAAATTACAAAAAAAAAAAAGAATTATTAAGTTGCGTTCCAAAATTATTTTGGCAATTTTTTTTTGCAAAACAATTATTTTATATAAACTCAAAAATATTGGTTATTAGTTATTGAAATCAAAATTAAATCTACAGTCACACTGCCAGCAAGGGGGTCCCATGCACTTAAGCACTGGTTCCCTTGTTCCAACCACGATCTCTATTGAAATTTGGATGCCGGCGGATCTCTATCGCCTCGCTTATCGTTCTAGAACTTACCTGCAGGGTGTTATTCTGTCGCAGCAGCTGGTCGATCTGCGCGATGAGCTCGTGCAGCCGGGCATCCTGCTGCCGGATCAGCGACTTGTACTGCGCGAGCGTCCCACCATCCGCGCCCTCCGCAGGGTCCTCACCGTTCTCCGGCTGCGGCCGGGCCGTGAGGCTCTGAATAAGGACGCCTGGGGGACGGAAGTTTCAAACGTTTGCGGAAAATATTCCGTGATCACACTAGGGGCGACAAAGGGGTTGGATAGCACGATGCCCACTAACGCACATTATTTTTTCGTTTTTAGGGTTCCGTATCCGAAGGGGTAAGGACCCTATTACTAAGACTCCACTGTCCGTCTGTCGATTTGTCTGTCTGTCACCAGGCTGTATCTCATGAAACGTGATAGCTACACAGTTGAAATTTTAACAGATGATATATTTCTGTTGCCGCTATAACAACAAATTCTAACAACAGAATAAAATAAATATTTAAGGGAGGTTCCCATATGACAAACGTTGTCTAAAGACAGGCCTCGCCATTTAGCGGCCATCTATGTAACCTTCACAGCGCCGATTTCCTATCTACCTAATCTATCTTGTTTCGATCTTTGTCTAATGTTGTATAGATAATGGTATGGAACCCACCGTGCGCGAATTCACACACCAGGCTGTATCTCATGAACCGTGATAGCTAGGCAGTTGACATTTTTACAGATAATGTATTTCTATTGTTGCTATAACAACAAATACTAATTAATTTTATTACAACAAATATACAATTTTACAAAAAAAAATTATTTTAATCTGTTGCATGGGAGCCCTCCTTAAATGTAAAATTGAATTTAAATATAAGTTGTTTCTGTATAAGAATAATATAGGTATAATATACGTAAATAATATAAAGAGATAGAGCGCTCCACCAACAAACTGCTATGAAGTTTGGCTAAATTGTGTACTACAGTAAGGTTTTTTATTTTGAATAAATATTTATATTTATTTTATTCTGTTTTTAGTATTTGTTGTTATAGCGGCAACAGAAATACATTATCTGTAAAAATATCAACTGCCTAGCTATCACGGTTCATGAGATACAGCCTGGTGACAGACAGACAGATAGACGGACGGTGAAGTCTTAGTAATAGGGTCCCGTTTGGCACCCTTCGGGTACGGAATCCTAAAAACAACATCGTTTTTATAATCATAAAAAGTTAAAACCCTTACTAAAGTTAAATAGTGTTACTAAAAGACACTTAAGAGAGGTATTACTTATTTTTTTATAAATAAGACCGTAAGTCTTTATGTTATGCTTCTCCAAATTATACTTCTACAATACTTTCATGTACGTACCGACTTCGGTACGTACACATTAGTTTAAATTATTTCTGTGTTTTTAGTGCTGTGGTGTTTCGAAGTCATAATTTGTATAATTGGTAGTCAATGCCCAGTTTCATGACCAGCAATAATTTTTTTGGCACCAACTCCAAATTATACTTCTACAATACCTACATGTATACATAATTCTAATTATTGAAATTATTTCTAAGTTTTTAGTGCTGTAGGGTTCCGAAGTCAGTTTTTAATTTTTTTTTTTTTTTTTTTTTAAATCACGATTCCTTAAAACACTCGCTAAACGCCGATTAAAATAGTCTGTAGTTGAGATTTTGCACGGAAATGACTTAACCACAAATTAAATAAACTTCCTCTGACGAGTGCTTAAGAGGAATCGCGTTTTTATAAATAAGGCCGTTAGTCTTTGCAGTTACTGGAAAGCGTTTGTAACGTCAAGGATGGAAGGAACCCAAGGCGTTTAGCCTGGAATACAATAGCTCTGAATCTATCTAGCTACATTGGTTTGGATGAATTACGAAATATGTACTTACTCTCGAGGACTTTAAAGAGGCGACAGAACTCGTAGTCGACGAGTATATCGGACGAAGCCTTCGCACGCAACTGCGGATGTTTCGCCGCGCGGCTGTAGGCCTCGTGCCGGGAAACTTCGCTCAGCTTCGCCGTGAACGTCTCCATGCCTATCCGCTTCACTGGGGACGGAGGAATAAGTAGGTCACGCTTCGTTGCATCGTCCTTAGCCTAATCAGCGTCTGCACTTCTGTCCCTCTCAGGATTACTTGCCAGAGGCATCCAAAGTTACGTGGTATACAACGTCGTTGGTCACTGACTTGCAAGCGAGAGAGCCCAGGTCGATCCTGCCTGACATGTAGGGGCATGAAAGAACGAGTGAAAGGATTGAGCAATTGACAGATGTTCCTTTTGCAGCTTTTCAAGTTGATCGTAATAATAGTGTATTTTATAGTGCCTTTAACTTTAATATTTTAACTTACTCTTTTTTTTCAATACTTTAGACTGATCTTTTATTATTTGTTATGTACTTTTGAGACATAATTTACATTAGCACTTATTTTATCTTTTTGTTCCTATGTATTAGGAGTTAAAACATGGAAAATAAAAAATTAAAGTCTCTAGTCTGAAGTCTCCGTGAGATCATGAAAAACGCAATCGGAATTACTTACCTAAAAACGGTTTAAGGTTAGCCTTAGAGTATTTCTCCACCGAGTCATCATTAAAGTGTTTACAGAAGGCCAGCAGGAAGGCGATAAGTACTCGCAGTAAACACTCGTTGTCATAGTAACCGTGGGAGCCGGTCTGCTTCACCAGATAGACCTACGCTTTCTTGCTGCTGTGGCAGCAGTGACATGGTACAGAGGACCCAAGGTTTGAAGTCCGACACGCGTTCAGTAAGTTTGAATGAAGTAATGAGTGACTGAATTAATAAATGAAAGTCAAGACGCACGACATGCAATACCAGTCTTCCTAGTCTGAAGTGTCTGTGAGATTAGGTACCATGCAAGCCGAATTACTTACCTAGCAACTGTTTGAGGGAATCCTTTGAGTAGTTCTCCACCGAGTCATCATTAAAGTGTATGCATATAGCCAGCAGGAAGGCGCTGAGTCCCTGCAGCAAACACTCGTTATCATCGTGTTCGTTGGAGCCGGTCTGGTTGACTAGGTAGACCACGGCTCCGGGCGCGGCCAGGAACGCGCTGACCGCAGCCGGGCAGTGGCTCATCCATTGTGACAGGAGCATTAGGAGCGCCACCTACCGTGGAAAAGGGGAACATATCATTACTGAAAACCTATTTAGACGCTAAAAATTCCACCCATGCCGGGACTTGAACCCGCGACCTCTGACTATCCGTACCAGCGCTCTCCCAACTGAGCTAATGGGCAAGTGCAGGCATCGACGAAATTTCGAGCCTCTCTACAAACTTCTCTGTATTACGTACAGGCAGCGACATCTGACCGAAGCAATTTACATCACTCGCAGCCCCGAGTAACCCACTTTGCAGTTAGGTTTTTACATCGGAATGATATCACTGTACCTACATGATTATATTGTTTTTGTTGCACTAACCCGTGCAGAGGATAATTTTAAATACCTATTACCTAGCAATGCAGAGAGGCTCGAAATTTTGCCGTTGCCTGCACTTGCCCATTAGCTCAGTTGAAAGAGCGCTGGCACGGTTAGCCAGAGGTCGCGGGTTCAAGTCCCGGCATGGGTGGAATTTTTAGCCTCTAAATAGGTTTTGAAAATTGTCCTCAGCACGGGTTAGTGCAACAAAAAGAATATAATAAGATTACTGGCCGTATCCTATAGTCGACAACTTTCTCTAGAAAGGTTCTGGTCTGCTACGATTGGACTGACTGACACCTGGGCTATAATGGACAACATGAAAAAGATCTTTGATCTTATTTGAGATGCCATGATTATTAGATTGATAATTGTAATTAATAACACACCTAATTAAGGAAACTCACCTTACTTTGAAGCTTGGTGCTTTGTTGCAGTAAAACAGTGCACTGATGCAGCAGCGAAACTGGGGAACTGCCGATGTTGGTCGCCAGGAGCACCTGTGGATCAACATATAGAATACATTAATTAGCCTACAACCTATTCTCAGCCCTACCAAATATACATAAAAAAATTCATAAGAATTGGGGAAGCCGTTTCGGAGGAGTTCGATAACAAACACTGTGACACGAGATATTTAAATATTAGATCATTTCTGAGTGACAAGTATTTGTCACGTAGTTAGATAGGCTGATTCCGTAAAACTAATTTGTAATTACTTTCAGCTCCTTTTGCTACGGATTAGAGTAGAGAACGGCGCATATCATGGAATAGATTCTCCATCACGGTATAGCTACGTCCACCGAAACCGAACAGATTGATTCGACGTCGCGGGCGAAAGCAACACAAATATATAACTAAATAGGATGTTCCTGGTGTACAATAAATAACATTCTATCTATCTAGTATTTACGCTCAGATGCTCCTTTGAAGCTGTGGATCTCTTATAAGCGCGTACATCAGTAAGATGGTAGCGCACCAGTTCGTGAAGACATTTGCAGAAACGCTGGCCGCTGCTGAGTGTAATCACGTGCGTCGGCCTGCCTTGGCCGCTGTATTTGTACACTAGATGGTGTTGACTGCATTCTGCATCGCGTTATATAAAGCCGCGGAAAAAAAAACCAAAACCAGACAAATAGGATAGTCACCCTGAGTAACTGCTCCTTCTGCTGAGGATTGTCGATCAGCGCGTGCATGAGCGCGACGGCCGCGAACCAGTTTGAGAGCACGTCCGAGGAGAACAGCCCGCCGCAGAGCAGCTGGCCACTGCTGAGTGTGGACACGTCGGCGGAGGATGGAAGCAGGGTCTGGACCAGCGCCGCCTGGCTTGACTCGTTGTGGCACAGGTAACATTGGAAGCAGTAGAGGACGGCACATCTAGGGAGGGGAAATGAGATGTTTATCTAACCATGTTATATTTTGGATTTACCCCGATTTCAAAATGCAGTATAGTAACTTTAGTAAGGAACAGATGATATCATTTTTGCTATTTTGAAGTTGTCAACACAGTAAAAATTATATTCTTTTGGTTGCAATAACTCGTGCTGAGGAAAATTTTAAAAACCTATTTAGAGACTTAAAATTCCGCCCATGCCGGGACTTGAACCCGCGACCTCTGGCTAACCGTGCCAGCGCTCTCCCAACTGAGCTAATGGACAAGTGCAGGCATCCGCGAAATTTCAGCCTCTTTACAAACTTCTCGGTATTACGTACAGGCAGCGACATCTACTAGCCGAAGTAATTTACATCACTTGCAGCAAGGGGGGCGCCCCTTTCGGATAGATATGGGGATTTAGTTACACTTTGTAGAGGACCACACTCGCAAATTCATATCCAAGTTTTCCGCCATATTCAAAGTTGTTCGGGTTGCGGGTTCGCAAATAAGTATGTGTCATTTTATGGTGTTTTTTTCACTTTTATAGTGAATTGAATCTTGCAGCTACAAGATTATTTACAAGAAATTATTGCGAACAGCACGAATATCGCAACAAACTCACCTCAAAGAAAATGGCTGCTTCTCATTGACCATAGACATAAGTAGGACTACGATCGCCGGCCGCGGCGGGTTGGATGGTGCCATGATACTTCCCAGAAAGTCCTGATTGCTCATGTCACCCCTGACCGCCTCCCCGACTGTGTTTATCGTCTCCGTCAGTATATCCGCGGGCACGCCACTGGCCATCAGAATATTGCACAGAGATTCTAGTAGACCACCATTTCGCATAATTTTTTGACAGCTAGATATGATCTGCGCTGAGTTACTGGGCGAGACTAAAGTGCGCACGATTTGCAACATACAATGGACGTTTGAAACCTTTTGCGGTGACCAGCCTAGGTCATCAGCTTCGTCTGGAGTATTGAACATCGGAAGCATTTTTTGTATGTAGCTGCCTTCTTTGAAGAAGTTGATGTTGCTACTGTTGTTTTTTAATAAATTGAGCATTAGTAAAAGGCAGTCTTCAACTATGATACCTCCGTCTGAGTACCCTTCCGTCGATACAATCTCGAATAGCCTATCGAAAGCGTTCTCGAACGCAACAATCTTTTGTATATTCGCGTTGCCCTTCGTCAGCTTTATCAAAAGCAATAGCGTTTCATTGCGTATCACTTCCCGTGTGTCGGATAATAGGTCCATCATTTTGGATACACCCATTGGCTTGACTAGAATTATCTCTTGGATGTCTTTCGGCCTGTTAGTCAGAAGAGACGTAAGTAATTGTACAGCAGACAACCGAACCCTGAAGTCGTATTCGTCAAGTAGGTCTAGGATGAGTTGTATGTTGTTGTGGTCTTTTATGTACATTTCTGTGAACTGCTCCCCGATGTTCATTGGTACTTGGGGGTTGGCCTCCTCTTCCTCGAACTGCGTCGGAGACATTATATTGTTTAGGGTGTCGAGGGCGTAGTTTATCGTCTCCATGTCTGCTCTGTCGAGTTCTAGCACCTGCAAGGGAGAAAACATTATATTTATGACGCATCAGGGCGTTAACACATCGTCTAGCGTTTTACACGCTTGACTATCAAGACAGAGGTTGTGGGTTTGCTTCCCACTTGACTGAAGGCCGCCATATTTGATTTTTACAAATGGCCTCTATATGGGTGTATTGCCTTTTCCCCTGCGCGCCAACATCCAGGCGGTACTTCCGCGACATGGCCTTGAGCGGTAATGCAGCAGGGTAGAGTTGACTTGTTCACGTAGTCTAGTGTTCACGTTACCTAAATCTGAGCGACATGGCTTTGACCCGCGGAGTTGTTCACGCGTCCAGCAGGGCAGAGACCAAACAGTTCACTATTCACGTTACCTGCTTCAGTGTCCATCCCCAGCTTGCCGACCTCCACGCGGTACTCCCACAACATGGCCGTGAGAGGTCGTCCAGCAGGGTGGAGTTGTTCACGCGGTCCACTGTTCACATTACCTGCTTCAAAGTGTCCATCCCCTGTGCGCCGACCTCCACGCGGTACTTCCGCGACATGGCTTTGAGGGCACGACATGCGTCGCGCCGGTCCTCTAGGAGGGTCGAGTTGTTCACGCGATCCACTAGGCGCTCCACCTGTGATGGGTTTAGGTATTTTACTAGAAAGAGAATTTATTCGTTTTGGAACAAAAAGAAGTGAGGGGTTTTTTGGGGAGAAAACAGGAACGCAGAATGACATATTGTTAAGTAGCAGTACCACTTTGATAAATGTGGTCTGAGGATTTGATGGATGATTAAATAGTACTAAAGCTGTAAAACTCAGTTATTAACAAACAAAAAAAAATTGCTTCAGGAGATTTTTAGGATTATTACACACATTGGCAAATAGTACTAAATGGCAAATAGTAAATGGCAAATAGTACTAAAGCTGTAAAACTCAGTTATTAACAAACAAAAAAAATTGCTTCAGGAGATTTTAAGGATTATTACACACATTACCTACGTTTTAGGCTGTCTCTTATTTAGAGAATCAATAATACTTTGTGATGAAGCAATTGTAGAGTCAGTTGCCAAGGTGATGATAATATAGTTTCATTAAAAGATTGTTGTTCATCAAATCATTTACCTGCAATCTATTATACTATACATTGTATGTAACTAACATAATGCTCGTGAATTTGGCCAGCAAACTATGAATACTAATTGACTTACAAATGATCTCCTTAAAAATGATCTCAATGAACCTAAATATGATGTGATATGATAGATGTGAATATGAAGTGTCTTTAGTCAGAGGAAGTTAGCAATTCAAAGTGCTGGCGTAGTTTTTTAATAATTTTTATTTTATTTTATTTGGGTAAACAAACAATTATACAATGAGTGGTAACAGCAACTTAGGTAACAATTGAGTATTTTAAGTAATTGTACAACCAGCAACGCTTACCACGAATTGGAGAAAGAGAAAATAAATACGGAAAACAAAGGCCTCAGAGAGAGGTAACTTCTGACTTATTAGAACTAAGTTAATTAAAACTAACAACATTAATATCTTATCAGTTTATCGGCCTTCAAGGACGAATACGAACCATAGAAATTAAACCTAGAGTGTGCTAAATTATATACTTTTTAGAAGGATTAATATTTATTTTTACGTACTCAATATCGAGCCCCTTACTATTAAGGCCCGACATCCAGCAAGGACAATACACCCTGTCTAAACAACCCCGTAGAGAGAACAAATATATCAAGTGATTGAAAGTAGCTATTATAGCTTTTAACAATTCTGTTTAGTGGTGCCCTCTCACCAGCGTTGGTCCTACAGGATGAAGTCATAAATAAACAATGCGGATAGGCATCCCGAATTCTGTGAGAGCGACTAGGGATACGATAACTTATTCCATAGTTCAGTGCAATCGAATTTGTTGTGACATAACTTAAACAGAAATAATTGGTCTAGTAAAATTCTCCTACTTTTTAATGAAGAGAGTGAGAACTTATTGAGTAAATTTTCGTAAGAAGACTTCGAGTGAAAACACCTGTAATTAACTGAACGAAGGAATTTTTTTTGAACGTTTTCGATTTGGTCACTGTATTTACTGTAATAAGGGTTCCAGACCGCCGCCGACACGTATTCTAATTGAGACCTAACTAGAGAACAATAAAGAAGAATGTATGATGATGGACGTTTAAAGTCAGTGCACGTTCGCATCACAAACCCATACATTTTGAAGGCCTTGTTTACGATGTGGTCTATATGTGTGTCGAGATGTAGTTTGGAGTCCAAGTAAATGCCTAAATCCTTTATCACTGAAACTTTATCTAATGGGGTACTACAAAGAGATTAAGTAAATTGTACAGTATTATTTTTTTTGTGAATGTAATAGATTTACACTTGGATAGGCCGAGCTTTAGCTTGTTTATATGACAGTAAGATGTGAATCTGTCGAGATCCTCTTGCAGTTTTAAACAGTCGTCGCTATTGGTAATTAAACGATAAACTTTTAGGTCGTCTGCATATAAGAGGAAATGCGAGTGGACAAAGCAGTGAGAAATATCATTTAAAAACAAAATAAAAAGGAACGGACCAAGAATTGAGCCTTGCGGCACTCCTGAGGAAACTGTGATAGGATCAGACTCATAACCATTAATAACCACTGTTTGTACTCGGCCTGACACATACGATTGGAACCAGCGCAGTAAGTTACCTCGGATTCCGTTGAATGCTATTTTTTGTAAGAGAATAAGGTGCTCTACCTTGTCGAAGGCCTTACAGAAGTCTGTGTAAATCGAGTCGACCTGTGCGCGTTTATCAAAGTTTTCAAATAAGAAATTAGTGTAAAGAAGTTAGTTATTGTAGATCTTCGCTGTACAAATCCATGCTGTTCAGGTATAATTGTATTATGGAGAAGAGGATAAATGGCGTTGTGCACAAGCCTTTCGAAGACCTTCGACAAGATGGAGAGCAACGATATTGGTCGGTAATGCTCAACACTACTGGCGCTACCCCCCTTATGTATGGGAACTACATTGGCAGTTTTCCAAATCTTGGGTACGATACCTTCGTCTATACATTTATTATAAAGTAAAACAAGAGGTTTGCACAAGGAAGTTGCAGTATGCTTTACAAAAAAGGGTGGAATTCTGTCCGGACCACAACCCTTTGAAATATCTAAAGTTTTTAGAACTTTCAATGTTTCATCAAAGCTTACATGAATGCTAGTAATATGAATATTATTTTTGCTATTGAATGGCACTGCGTTCGGATCAAAGTAGTGAGAGTCGGATGGCTCATAAACGGAGTTAAAAAAAGTTGAGAATAAGTCACATAATAATATGCTCTTTGGATCATTCGAATTTGCATCTTTGTAGTGTAGCGTACCTGGAATCAGGCATCGGGCAGACTTAACTTTCTTACCATGAATGTATCTTCAGTAGTGATTCCTTTGGCCAAACGATTCATTCTAAATATACTCTACACGTTCCCCATTTCTATGTCTTTGTACAGTCTAATTTTGGATTTTTATTCCAGGATTTTCAATGTCAGATTTCTTAAAACATTAATTATTGTGGGAAACAATATTAAATCTATAGTTTTATGCTATTGCCGATAGGAAGTGTTAATTGAGACGCAGTTAAGCACAATTAAACAACAAAATTAGAGTAAATTACAGAAAACTCACCGTTTCAGCTCCTGAAAGTACTTGACCAGGTTCAGGGGCCCCCAGAACAGTTTTTAGGCCGCTCTTCAGGAAATCCATTGTGGTCTCGTCCCGTGTCACTGATTACACAAATAAACGGCACTCCTAGCATGAAAACATCGCAATTTTAGGTAGAAATCTGCGAAAATCTATAAAAATAATACCCGATGAAGACACGTCAAAGAAATCTTTTGACATTTGTTTGACAAATCGTTTTGTTATCAGTAGGTATTTCAAAATAAAACAGTTGGGTCAGCTTGAAAAGCAAAGCAATATCAACACGTAATGTACAAACAAATCATTCTACGCAGACACCGACCTGGGGCAAGTTTTTTACCTGTAAATTATATGTAAATTATTTTTATTAGTATTAGTTTTAATTATTAGTTGTATAGTTATTATTAATAAATTTCTATTTAAATAAAATAAACTTCTACGCAGAAAAGTCTTACTTTTTTTTTAACAATATATACGGAGAACACGGTACCTACCTACTTTGCGTAAACTGGAACGTTACACGAGAAGTAAACATTACGAGGAGGATCGGTAGATTTATCACTTTTCTAGTTTTCTCATCAAAAATCGTGAATTTACCTGAAACAATGTCCACCGACCTCGACGCCACCTTTAACGAACAGTTCGTCAATATCAGCACGAAGTTGAAAAAGTAAGACTTCAAAGTCCCCTACTCCGAACTCACCATCCCACTTTTCATCGAGCGCATCCAAGGTAACTAACTTCCTTCGATTTTCCAGGCGTTTTCTTCGTAAACCCAACATTGCCGAGGCCACAAATGAGTTCAACGCTCTCGCGATCCAATGTGAACACTCGGAGCAACCTGCGTTCGCCGGGCACGCGTACATCGGGGCTGCAAAATGCGAAGCCTCGGCTGGACACTTCCTCGGAGAAGCGGAGTACTACCTCGCGGCTGCTCGCCAGTTTATGAAGGCTGAGCTGAAACTGAGCTCGCTGAAGTGTCACAGCCCTGCTAGAGAGAATTTAGAGGTGAGAAAATAGTGAGTACACTCAGGACTTGGTTGGTTCCAAGCATATTGACTCTTAGCATAGTTTGTATGATAGGTATGTATGCTTTTTTAATTTTCTCTGTGGTATCTAAGAGGTAGTTAAAAAAAATTAGGAAACTATCTAAAGGTGTGTCTCCTGCTAAAAAACATTACAGAAAACATTCCATTTTCTTTGCACAAAACATTTTTGTTAGTAGGGGAAGCAAAATATAAAGTAAATTTGGAGCATTGAAAACTGATGGTTTTGTGTAATTTTTCATGTTAAACACGAGCAGGAGACCCGGCTTAAGTAATTTCTTTGAATGTACATTTTGTGTTGTGATGCTGGCAGAATTGACATTGGTTGGTTGCAATTCTACCCTAAACTAATACACCTTTGCAGGGTTAAATATGACTTAAATCGCAATTAAAATCAAGTGATTTTTATCTGATTTAAATCAATGCTTTTTTTACTCGACCATTTTTACGTCCCAATGCCATGTTTACCTATACAGTTCGGGAATTGACTGAAAATTAAACTCTTCCTTTACAAAAAATTAAGTTCCCACAAATGACATGACAACAAAAACAATATATGTGAATATAAGTAGGTAACTGTGACTGCGTTGAAACCCAAATGATGTTATGTTCATTTATTAATTTTAAGGAAATTTTAATTTCCTTGTTCATATTATTTGTTAAATATGACAAAAATTTATTTGATTTTGGATAATTTTATAATATTTTTTGAGAAATATAGCAAATTAATATGAAAGTGTTTAAAAAACATGGACCATTTGTTAAAATAAAACTTTTTTTGGTAGTTTTATTAATAATTTAAGTAACCAAAATTATGATGTGTTTTTAAATAAATAAAATCCGATTTTTTTATTGTTTAAAAGAACATCATGATTTTATCAACCCTGCATCTTTGTAAATACTGTATTAAAACATTATGGTAGTCTATGAAGAAGCAGAGACAAAGGCAAAGTGGAAGCTTTGGTCAACCAAATTAAAAAGATGGTGGATATCGTGACATACCAGGCCGTGCAGGAACTGGCCTGTGACAGGATGGAGTAGGCCAGTGTTTTTCAATCTGTGGGTCGCGACGTCTTGCTCGAGGGGTCACGGTCGCCAGCCAGGTAAAAGTAAAATGCAAGCGTTGTAGTTATTGTTGCCAGTGGCAAAATAGGCGACCGTTCCTGACCTGCTTTATTCTAATAGTCAGGGACAGTTGGGGGACTTTAAAATTGATTTGTTATTCTTTTATTTTCGAGGGCGCTGAGTTATTGAAATTTCATGTAATAAATAAATAAAAAAAATATTATTATTTTTTGTTGAAATGGGAACCACCTGATGTCGACAAATTCTGGTTTTAAGATATCGAAATGAAAATGTCAAGCAAATGCCAAAATGTCAGTCTATATTAAATTTGCGACACCTTTATGAATATGTATCGGTTTTTACGGGTCTAATGCATTTCCAACCGTCAATTTATAAAATTTTCAGAGTTAAATTTAAAAGACAGATCTTTTATTTTTGGGAGTGTAAGTTCTTACCAAAATTCCACCGGTAATTTTATACATTTTTGGGCGTCATTATAAGGCGGAGGTCTGTTATTTTTGAGGGTGCTGGGTTTTTTACCGACTTCAAAAAAGGAGGAGGTTATCAATTCGACGCGTATATACAGGGTAGAATTTTGTAATGCCACCTGAAGGGAAAGTACTCTTAATACTGTAGATAGAAAATAGTACTCTCAGAAAACATTCATTTATTTATGAAAAGAAAGAAGATTTCATTCAAAGATTTTCGAAAATTCGCTTGCCACACCCGGACAATTATAAGGATGAAATCTCTCTAACAAACTTGGTAAATTAAATGAAAATCAAGCGAAAAGAAAAGGTTCCTTTATTTTTGAGAAAAAAGAAATTCTTCTCAAAAATAAAGGAACCTTTTCTTTGAGTACTTTGTTCTATATACAGTATTAAGAGTACTTTCTCTTCAGGTGGCATTACAAAATTTCACCCTGTATATATTTTTTTTCGCATGTTCGCATAATTCCATCAAATCTTAACCAATTCTTTTTTTGTTTAAATAGATATATGGGGCGTTATTTTAATTTGTTGAAGATCTGATGAAGACTTTCAGAGATGGAGAACGAAACTCTTCAATGGACAGCAGTAAATAAGGCCTAATGGGGCCCATCCTTTAGTAATATCCGTATGTTTCATAAAATAGCGTAAAAGTAGTCCCAAGGTAATTTGGTGATGTTCTGGTAAAGACTTTCGGAGACGGAAATTGATAACAACGAACTAAGTAGGGTAAATTATTTTAATAAGGGACTTGTTTATTTTTCTTTCGCTCCACTAAAAAAGGAAAAATATATTTTTTTTAAATAAAAAATATAAACCGACTGAAACATTACAGCACTAAAAAGTTAGAAATTATTTAAATAATTAGAAGTCTGTATACACGTAGAAGTATAATTTGTAGTCGGTGCCCAGTTTCATGGCCAGCACATTTGTTTTGGGCGCCTTTTTGGTGCCCAAAATATATATTGGGCACCCTTGGGAACTTTTTAGTGCTGTAATATTTCGAAGTAAGTTTTTATTTTTTATTTAAATTTTTTTTTACTGAACTGTGTGAAATTGGCCATCACTTTAGTAAATTTTCTGGCGCGCTCATGCGCGCCTATAACACACATCTTTTACAATACAAGGCGTTGAGACGCGCTAATTGCTTTAAATGTTACTTCAAAATGTCAAGACTTGACGATATTCGGTAAAAAAGATATGGCAACACGTAGTTGTAGGTTGTAATAATAATAACTTCCACGCAACATAATCAATCTCTGGTCCCAAACTAGGATACCCTGTGCTATGGTAACTAGGTAAGGCAACCTTTGAAATGACTTTTAATATGGTCTTCGTAGCCTGGGGGTCGCTAGAATTTATTACTTGTATCTATTTTTGAAAAATATTGTTGTAGGCTATAACAACAAGTAAATAATAAAGACAAAGATGACGGGATACTATGCCTAATAAAAGAAAGTAACTCAATACACACTTTTTAAAACGTTGGTGGACATATATAGACCTTATAACAGTTCTAAAAACCTATTTAGAGGCTAAAAATTCCACCCATGCCGGGACTTGAACCCGCGACCATGGACTCACCGTGCCAGCGCTCGCCTAACTGGAAGATAACTTGCCCATTAGCTCAGTTGGGCGTCTAAATAGGTTTCAAGCCTCTAAATAGGTTTTTAAAATTGGCCTTAGCACGGGTTAGTGCAACAAAAAGAATATAATCATAACAGTTGCAAGAATCCCATTTCCTTCAAGAATCCTCAGTAACATTTATATTCTCCATCTTCCAGTCAGCAATAGGCTGCTACATCCAAGCCCTGAACAAGTACCCTGAGGGCTCATCCCTCCGCATCTCTGTGCTAATGGAGATGGCCGGCAACCTGGTGCAGCTGGAGCGCAGACTCGAGGCCATATCATACTATGAGCAGGCTCTGGAGCTGATGCAAGGAAAGAGCTTGCTGAAACTGCATTGCTTGCAGAGTGTTCTTAGCCTGAATGTGCAGTGTGGTAAGTTGTGTAGCGCTTGTAACCTTCTTTGTAGTTTAAAAAAATATTGTACAATGTGTCCCAAAATTCAACGATAAGCGGGTACCAGACGGTGCACCTGCTTGTAACTACTCTAGAAAAAAAATCTCAATTTTTTTAAAAAATTTTTGGTTTTTTTTAGCTACCATGCCCACATTTTGTTAGACTTTTCGGTTTTTTTTCATCTGCTACCTAAGTAACACTTCTATTTACTACAAGTCTTAAAAATCACAGTATGCCTGCCGTTATTACACAAATTTTAATCAAAACATTTTATTTGTACTAAAATTTTTACTAACAGTCCACTTTCACTCATCGTGATGTAAAAAAAAGTATGGTTACTACTATGGGAAGTTTTTTAAAAGTTGGCACTAACCTAACCAAGATTCCAAAATGGTATAATACTCTAGGAAAACTAGCCTACATACTGAAAGAATAATAATATGTTGTTTATTCTGCCGGGCGCGGTTAGCGCACCTTGGTAGCGCGATTTTACTATGCGTCCAAAATAGGTTGTTTTTGCAAATTCTTGGAATTTGTGAGACATGTGCGTAGTCAATTAGAAGTTAGAGAGATATAGATAGATAGACATTGTACATTAGAGTCTGGTGCCCGCTTAGCGTTCAATTTTGGGACACGTTGTATAATATGTAGTTTATCAGAAGAAGTGTAATGGTGAGTTCCCAACTTATAGCCAGATTGCAAAAATTTTATTTGAAATCTTACAGAGATAAGCTCACCTTTATACATGTTATTTATTATCTATGTAATTGTTATTTTTGTGCAATTAAGGCTGGATTCTCCGACATTACCCCTAAATCAGGTGTTTTTAGATACACGTCACTCTCTAATGGTTGGTATTAAAAATCAGAAACAAAAACTACTTTTCAATGCCCTATCTAAGGCCGGCGGCGGTCATTATTTTTATGATTTTTTAAACTTTATAGCATCAAAAAATTTGCGAACGTGAGTCTAAATTATCACTAGATATGGTTTTTTTTGAGATGTACTAAGTTTTGGATTACAAAAAATATACCAAAATGACTATCACTGAATGTGTTAGCGACGTCTCTCGTCAAAGTACTTACAATCTACAAGCGAAGAAGAAGAAGAAGAAGAAGAAGAAGAAAAACATTTATTTAACACCACAAAGACATACATTTAACAATGATTAAAACGGACAAACAATTGAATATGAAAAAAAAAAAGAACAAAAATAATCCCAAAACAATAAGGGACCCAGGGTATGTCTATGCAGCGGTAAAATGGCCTCGAGCTCAGTATACGCTGCGGTTTTGCCCACAGCACTGATTTTCAGCACGGGCCTTTGGTAAATCACGGAGTTTCCACCGGACGTGAACAAAAAAGTTATACTTAATAGAATATATATATACATATACATACATATATATATATATATATATATACACATATATACATATATATATATATATATTAACATACATACACTGAAAAATAATTACTAATAAACTAGATACACTTTAGTACATATATAGAATACGGCCTCGAATTGTGCAAGGGGAAGGACAGCATTAGAAGGAGTAGCATTTAATGCTGGAAAAGAAAGAAAGGTTCATGTTTTCTGGATACTCAACAAATAACCCCTAAGTTTGACCTTAAAGGCATATCTGCTGGTAAGGAGCTTGATAGGAGGAGGAATGTCATTCCAGCATTTTGACGCCGCGAATCTGAAGCTGCCTCGAAAGGCTGCAGTTCGATGTGCCGGCACTACTGCTCTGGTCTTGAATTTGTACTTATTATGAGACCACCGAATTTTGTTATACAAATATTCAGGGGTCTCAGTTTTAATGATATTGAATAGCAAGCCAGCAAGATGAAGGTTTCGACGCGCGGACATCTTTAACAGATTCGCATTGTCCAAATACGGGGTGACATGGGTTCGTGGTGGTATTCGGAAACAGAAACGAGCACACGCATTCTGCACACGTTGTATCAATCTTTCAGACCTGCGAAGTAAACTGCCGCTATAGACAACGTCACAGTAGTTTAGTTTTGACAGGACAAGCGACTCACACAACTTGACCCGCATGTCAACACTGAGGTAGTCTCGTATTCTGTACAGTACTTTAAGCCGATACAAACAGTTTGCCACAACTTCGACGACGTGGTTCTCAAAACGGAGCCGCTCGTCCATCACCAAGCCCAAGTTCCTGGCTTCTGATACTCGTTCAATCGGCTCACCCCGAATACCGATGGGCCTTGTTTGACTCAACCAGTCTACGGCATTTCCGACTTGAGCAGTCGATCCCAGTACCAGGTACTTGGACTTGTTGGGGTTAAGCGACAAACAATTCCTTTCGGACCACTCCGCCACTGCCTCCAAATCTTCATTGAGCTTGCTCACAGCCATCGGTATTTCTTCAGGAGAGCACGAAATATATAACTGAAGATCATCTGCATACAAATGGTATCTACAGTGTTTAATGACTGATATTATATCAGCACTGTACAAGATGAAAATCAGAGGTCCCAGGATCGAGCCCTGAGGGACTCCTCGAGCCAGAGGACATGGAGCCGAGAAGAGAGTGCTCCCGTCCATCTTTTGCAAACCAACGATTTGCTCACGATTGGACAGATAGCTGTCAAACCACTCCACCGTAGCCCTGTCCAAGCCGTAATAACTCATCTTAGATAACAAGAGGGCGATGTTCAGACAGTCAAAAGCCCTGGAGAAGTCAAGCAACACTAGAAAGGTGCTTTTGCCAACATCCCGCGCAGCGAGTGTATTATCCACTACATCTAGCAGTGCCGTCGCAGTACCTCTCCCTTTGCGGAATCCTGACTGCAACCCTGGTAGTATACCTGCCCCCTCCAGGTATTCAGATAGCTGATCACATACTACCCTCTCTATTATCTTCGATATACATGGCAGAATACTCACAGGTCTCAGATCTGAGACTTGTACAGGATTGGGCTTTTTAGGAATCGGAGACACCTTAGCAATCTTCCAGTCAGTCGGATAAGTATTTGTCAGAATACTACGGTTTATAATACCTAAGATTATGTCAATAGTTTTTGGTAATGTCATAATTAACATGTCAATAGAAATATAGTCAATACCCTTAGCTGATGTCTTAATGTTTTTGATAACTTTAAATAAATCGTCTTCACAAACAGTGCTCAGTCGAAACGTTGCATCAGAGTATCTGTTGAATTCGTAATACGTCAGGTCTGATATCGTCACATCCGGTTTACCAGGTAAGGTCAAAAAGTGTCTATTGATAACGTCCGGGTCTTGTAAATGTAAGGGTAAGTCATTTTCTCTTTTATTAGGTAGTAGTGTTCGCTTTAAATTTCTCCACAGTGTCTTCGAGTCATGTGCGTGTTTGTTAATGTGTCGGTCAAAAAATACTTTTTTTTCATTAAACACGGCAACATTTACTTGATGTTTCAAGTCCTTGTAATACTGTCTGTGTGCTTCGCTTTTAGTCTTCCTGTATCGGTCATGTGCTTCGTCTCGTAGTCTCATCATGAGTCTCACGTTACTAGTCAGCCATGGATGAGGTGCCTCTCTTACCGTCATCGTACGTTCAGGAGCATGTATATCAAACAAGGTGATAACATAGTCATTGAAGCACCTCACCATGTCGTCAACATGGTCAAACTGTTTAATAATGTCCCAGTCAATATCATATAAGTGCTTGTTAAACATTTCCACGTCGATGTCATGAATCGGTCGGTAAGTTATTGTCATAGGTTTAGGTTTCCTTTTTTTTATGTCAATTTCAACAGTTATAAAAGCATGTTGGCCAAGGTCAGGCTTATATTGAACATTGACTTTTATAACCTTAGCGTCAGTGCAAACGAGGTCAATAGTTGTACTACTGTGGTCTGTAAAATGTGTCGCGTCGTGTACCACTTGTGTTAAGCCTAGTGTCTTTAGTAACTGTGTTAAGGATTTGTACTGGCGATCATTGCAGTTCGAGAAGTCAACATTAAAGTCTCCTAGTAATATCAACCGGTCATAGTCCTTGAACGATGTCACAGTGTCAGTCAAAGCGTCAAAAAATGTATCCGCATTCAGCCATGGCGGCCTGTATGCAGTACCCACGATCAGTCTTCTTCCGTTGACATTCGTG
Source organism: Yponomeuta evonymella (assembly GCA_963969515.1). Classification (NCBI taxonomy): domain Eukaryota; kingdom Metazoa; phylum Arthropoda; class Insecta; order Lepidoptera; family Yponomeutidae; genus Yponomeuta; species Yponomeuta evonymella. Next base: position 1,166,711 of record OZ018361.1, on the reverse strand, counting down.
CACAACCACAAGCGCGCGGCGTCCTTAGTTGTGCGAGTGGCCAATCTCACGCGTCAATGTAGGATGTTGAGTAACCATGCGTACGGCTCGCTCGCTACTGACCGCTCCGTCGGGTACGCACACTAACAAAAATGTGTATTTACGATTACAACTACAAATAAAGGCCACGCGCGCTCGTAGATTGCAAGATCTATAATAGGATTTACGTTTCTGTAATTTCAAAAATTTCTATTATTCCCCCAACTATTCGCTCGCGCAGCGCAATAAGCCCCATACAAATCCGTACGCTCGGAGAAGCCAGCCTTAAGTACTTGCCTATAATAATAATTTGCTAAGTTAGTCTAGTAGATACTAGCTTCGTAAATCTTGCAGCCGGCTGCTATTTTATTGCACTAGCTCCCTTATTCTGTACCCATCTACTAAATGGATATTCATTCTTGAGAATATGTTTACTTGTTATTTGAAAGTTAAGATACGTTAAATCGGAAGAATGACACAGTCGAGAAGAGATTAGTCTCATTGGAGAGTGGTTTACGTCTAAATATCCATTCACTTCGAAATAATTGTCATCATCATCATTCAGCCACAAGAAGTCCACTGCTGGACATAGGCCTCCTCCATGGATTTCCAAAAAGACCGATTGGAAGCGGCCTGCACGCAGCGCCTTCTTGCCAGTTGGATGAGGTCAAGGAAATAATTGTAATAATACATTAAGAGTTCTTTGACTCTTCCAGGTCGTTTCGACATTGCTCTTGAGACTGCCAATACAATCTGTGACTCCAAACTAAGTACATCTCGGAACATGTTGAACGAGTGAGTAACTTACCAATTTATCAATCAAGGAAGAGCAACCTATCAATTTTCATTCTAAGAAGCACAGAAACAATGATGCTGTAATCAAAGATTCTATTTCAGGATAGAAATAACTAGAGTACTGTTGGCTCTGTTAGTTGAGCCCGATGTTGTGAAGAAATCACCTTCTCTGAAGAGATTGTATGAAGATCTGTTGAATGACAACGATGGTAAGTTACATTATAGATAAGTTAATAATAGTCCCACCCACCCTACCATTTCAACTCTTTTTTTTTATATAACCAGTACAGTATCCAACAGACATTGCACAGTCTAAACCAGTGGGTCTAGAAATGTAAAATTTTGCTTTGAGGTTTCTTACAATCCATTAAAGCACTAAGAAAGTATTTTTGAAAATACTTCCCCCAAGGGGGTATTTCATTTTCCATGCAAATATTATTGCAAGGCTGAGAAAAGCTGAGAAAACCAACCGCATACTGCGATCGCCAACCCGCCTGCCAAGCGTGGCAATTATGGCAAAACCCTTCATGGTTATGAAAACCATGAGGGAGGCCTATGTCCTGCAGTGGGCGTCAAGGGGCTGATGATGATGATGATGATGATGATGATGATGAGAAAAGCTAGAACTTGTAGAATACTTTTATTATTCCAGGAGTTCCTTTCAACATAGACATGAGACTGAAGCTCCAATCAATCATGATAAGCTGCTTATCCAAAGACCTGGAGTCCCTCATCGAAGTGTCAGCAGAAGCTGACAAGTTCTTCACATTGCAACAGAAAGATCTTCTCATTAATCTAGTTAGGATGCTGGAGAAGCATGCCTAGATGTTATAGGGTTCACTGAAGTAAGATTTTGATCTCAATGAAGTATAAAGTTCGAAGGAGTCTGAGGCATCAGTGCAAAGGGGTTTACTAATGTATTGCCAAAAATCGTTTCCCAAAGTATTACTTCCCAAACTATTTTCCGCAAATTATCACTTGGCAAAAAAACATTTCTCAAAACAACTTAAAGCAAATAAACAGTTAGCAAAAGTTATTATGGCAAGTTATTGTTTACCAAATAAATACTTGGTCAAAATTCATTTTACCAAGCATTATTCAGTCAAAAGTATAATTTGACCAAATGAATAAAATGCGAAATGTAAACTAGAACAAAAATTTTTTTGTTTGACTCAAAACTAAGTTTTTTAGTGAAATATTTTTTTTCGCTTTTATATAAAAAAAAAGAACTAACACCCGAAGTTTCCTCCGAAGGAACTTCGAACCTATTTTTGCTTATGTGTACTGACCTAACAACCAAATTTTAAACACACTTTTTACACCAAATTGCTTTCGTAAGTTTTTTTTTAAATCAGAATATAATACTACAAATAAATGTATCTTAAGCTTAAATTTTTAAATTACTTGTATTTATGCCTAATAGTATTTAACCACATGAACAAAATGCGAAATATAAATTTAATCAAACAATTATTTGCTATATAACACTTGCCAAAATAAAACGTTAGCATAATAAACGTTTGTCTTAATAAAACTTGACGCAGTAAAATTATGCGAAATGATAATTTGACCAAATGAATAAAATGCGAAATGAAAACTTGCTAAAGTTTCATTTGGGAAATGAAACTGATGCCATAAGTTTATTGGGAAGTAAAATTTGGCGAAAAATACTTTGGCTAAACGGCGGTATCCCGTGCAAAGGTGAGGTAGCTAAACATTGACAGCAAATGATTGCAATTTTGTGTGTATTTGGATTCTTTGTCAGTTTCTTCTCTACAATCGTCTTTACTATCTTTAATGAATACTGATGAACAGTATAGTTGTATGTAGTTATGTAAGATATAGTGAGTAGAAAAAAGTTTATTTGTGTTTTAAAGTTTTTATTTAAATTGACTGTATCACTTGTATTGTGTGTACTACACACTGTGTAGGTATACGTTTTACAAACTATAAGGTCAATTTCATTACCAATAATAATGTGTTATCTTGATAAGTCTATTTATTTCTTGTGAACATTCTAAAATTGCTAATTTTAATATTTTGTTTAAAACTCATTATACTTAGCCCCAAGCAATATGTTTTGTTTTTTTTTGTTTTCTCACACCTTTTTATGTTTTTTTGTAATTCAGAACCAATTTGGAACCATCGTCTTTTTAAGAATTCTCGTCAATTCCTACTACTTTTGCTCAGAAATCTTCATTTCTTTCCCAAATTCGGTATCTTTGCTGATAACATCATCAGCAGTCTCCACCCTTACCTCATTGGCAAAGTCAGCTCCCTTGTCTATGGACAACTTTTCCTTCAAGGAGTGCTCCCACATCTCCTCAAACTCATCCTCAGACTCCTCATCAATGAGGTCACTCTCCTCACTCAAAGTCCTGGTCTTGGAGTGACCTGGTTTGTTCTCATGACTCTTGCTCCAGCAGTACTCAAATGGGTAACTGACATTCCTATTGTCGTCAAGCTCTATTTCAAATCTGGAAGACATTGCATTGAAGGTGGTATGGACACCATCCAGCATGTTTACATCAATGTCTTCAAAGCCTGTTATCGATTTGAAGAGTTCCTCAGCTGTCTTTACTCCAGGCACTCCTTTTTTGTCAAAGAACTGCAAAATAAAAATGGCAAATAAGTGGAAACCAACAGGGTTACAAAAGAAAGGATCCAACCAAGATTTATGTAAGAAGCTGGCAGGGGCCCTGTGGCACCCTGCAGACCTTTAGGCGCTCCAGCTTTTATTATTTGCTATTAAACTTTTTATGTTGTTTTACTTTCTACGCTAAATGTATTGTTTTGAGTATGAACAACTTTTACTTTGGGTAACTTAATAGTAGAAAAGAAATCAGCTGTTCCATACTAAAGTTACCACTTGCGGCATTAAAATGTATTAATAGATAACCTATAAGAGTTGTCAGCTAACTAAAATAGGTGACATACTCACACCACTGATGTTGCGGCAGTCCCTCAGAAGGAAATCCAAACCATGAGGATGGTCCGGCTCCACCGACTGTGACACATCAATGATCCAGCACTTCTTCTCGTGCCACAGAATGTTGTACTCTGACAAGTCAGCATGAATCATGTGTCCAACGTTGAACATTTTGTGCATGGCATCAACTACTTCATCGTACACACTGACCCATTCGCTTGGCTTTAAAATTATGTCTTTAATCTTCGGAGCTGGCTTGTTCTGGTGGCCAATGAATGACATAACAAGCACATGCTTTTTCAGGCAAATCATGTCGGGGCAATTAAGACCAATTTTCTGGAGCCTCATCATGTTGTGCATCTCTTTCTCTGCCCACATGTGGACTATTTTACGAGGGTTTTGTTTCGAGAAACGGTCTTTAAACCTATAATCTGCTTCTATATATTTGTCACGAGTTTTGAACTCATTTAGAGTGGTTTTGAAAACCTTGATCGCACATTCTTTTGGCAGTATCATTTCTGAGAATGATGAGTCAGTATCTGCATGTAGTACAACAGATTCTTTGCCTGTTGAGATGACTCCATTTATTTTCTCCAACATACCACTGTTTATCAACTTGAACAGTATCAATTTTGTTCTTTCATCAATACCTAGCACAGCAGTCGCTTGGCTCTCCTTACGGTCCAACATTTTATGCCTACGGGCCTGGTCCCATCGGGAGTGAGCTTTTAAGCTGTTGAATACAGTGTTTGGCAATTTCATGTCAAAGCCAGCACCGTCACCTGTGCAGAACTCTGGTGGGAATGCCATCACACGACATGCATTGCGCCTTCCATTGATGACACTGTCATGTTTTGTCACCATTTCTCCCTCCTTCATTTTGTAGCCTCTCTTGGGCAGACTCGCGAACTCTTTCTCGTTGCTATCAAATCGATCCCAGTGTTTCTTGTCACTGGGCGCTATCATGTCGTCGGAGTCCGAATCATATTGCAGACTGCTCGGAACGTGGCGGTAGTTATCGAAGGACACGGACACCTTGGAATCTCCGTTCTTCTTTTTCTCGATGACTTTGATCTCGTCGTCGTACTCTTTATCGAATTGGCATTGCAACACCTTTGCAATAATGGCGTCAGAGTCACAATACTCTTTTACATTCGAATCTTCTAATTGCTGGAGGATTTCGGGCGGTATGTCGTCTGCGACGGGGACGATCTGATTGTCGGAGACCATCTCAGCGAACTTCATGTTCTCTTTGACTTGCAGACCTATGGCGACTTCCTCTGACATGATATCGGAGAGGCTTTGGACAGCCACTGGCTCCGCTATTTTCTTCCAAGGGTACGACATTTTGTTTTAAATTAAATAAATATCACAGTTGATTAGTTAATATTCTAAAAAATAGGTTTTGATTAATTTTACGAAGCACGCGATTTATTTCACAATACCGCCACAGATAAGGTACCTACTGATACCTACCTAATAAAAGCAATTTACAACACCACAGAACGAATTAAATGAAGTTTCCGCATCAGTTTGTGGATCTAGGTTGTATGCAAGATTTGGTTACGGATTCAATCAAAACTTGCAAAAACTGAAATTCATGTTAGATAAAAATAAACCGACACTGAAAACCTCCTTTCATCAACTCCCACCATCGTTGTGTACCTACAGTCGACAGCAAGTCTTCAACATTTATATTTTTGTTGCAAAGTCGTCTTTAACGTAACTGGATACAGTCCATGTATTTAAAGGTTTTTGCTGATTCGGTGGTGACTGAGAGATTCCGATCGATCGTCCAACTGTCAAATTACTATGGAATTTGACATTTAGACGATTGTAAAACTCAGGATTTGGTGCGCGTAATGTAGGCGCTGAGTATTCAAATCGAACAGGACGTCCGACATCGTGCTTTCGCCGTTTCCTGTCGGAGTAAAGTTGTCGATCAACGAGCAGAGCAAATGTTCGTCATACTCATAAGCTTATAATAGTATATTAAGATGTCAGACGGCGGAACATCATCATCATCATTCAGCCACAAGAAGTCCACTGCTGAACATAGGCCTCCTCCATGGATTTCCAAAAAGACCGGTTGGAAGCGTACATATACGCGGATAATAAGCGGACCTTAGACAGCGGAACAATGAAGGATAAAACATACCAACGCGGTGGCGGTGGCGGTCCATACAAAATACCACTGCCGTAAATGATTTACGTATGGACCGCCACTGCCACCACGTTGCTGTGTGTCATCCTTGACAAAACTGCTCAGCTCGGCAAAATGCTCGAAGCAACTGTCGATTCGCTAAAATGCTCGCTGAAACGCTAGTCCTGTCTCCACAAATGCTCTAGCTAGTGTTGCTGCCTGCTACTTTCACACGACGGGCCAACCTTCTTACAAGACATCGGCAAATCAACCTTTTCGTTTTAGCATTTTAGTTGCAAAGTCGCCCGTAACGTAACTCGGTAGAGTGCACGCATGTAAAGTTGATGTGCTGTCTGACGACTATACCTAGAGTTTCATTTCAAATAAGAATTGTTAGAATTAGTATACTATTTAAAAGAGCATCGGCTCATAAATAGATTTTAAAGAAATAGATTTTTTTTATGTTTTAACTAATAAAACATGATTTATTAGCCAAAAGTAGTTTTTAAAACCTATTTAGAGGCTGAAAATTCCACCCATTAGCTCAGTTGGGAGAGCGCTGGCACGGTTAGCCAGAGGTCGCGGGTTCAAGTCCCGGCATGGGTGGAATTTTTAGCCTCTAAAGCATCCCTAAAGGTTTATAAAATTGTCCTCAGCGCAGGTTAGTGCAACAAAAACAATATAAAAAGTAGTTTTCTTACCTAACATTGGATTAATAAAATATTTGAAAGACCTGCCGGACGTTATATTAAACTAGGTATATATTTTTTACATTTATGTAGATGTCTGTCGTTTGTCTGGATTTGTGCAAGTATAAATTAATATTCCAATTGGCTTTGACCAACATTTGGTGGATAGAGTAAAGCTGGCTCCCCTCTCTTGGCTAAACAGTTGATTGTAGAAACGTTTAAACGAAAAGTATCACTGATATGAAGGCTTTACTTGTTAACGAGTAATAGGCAACCAACTTATAAAAGTAATGATTCGTACAAAATCCATTGAAAATTGTTCTATGTAAAGCAGATAAAAAAAAACCCTGTTTCTATGGAACGCTAGATTGCGCGTGGTTTTTTTAGGTATAAGCCACCTTTACTTAAGTCTCGATTTTTGCTTGGTCTCCTGTCAATCTCGTCCATTGCTTGCCGACGGCTTTAGAATAATAATAAAATTATTATTCATTGAGGAAGAACCTCCGTACGTACTTACGCAACCTATCAGGTCACTGGTTTGCCTACCGACCGTTTCCCTAACCTCGGATACCACTATGTGACTGTCTAGTCCACCGACCACCTGACCATCTCCAGTTCAACTTGGTTATTGGTGTGCATACATTTAGACTTAACTTTCTTATCAAATTACAACATTGCGCACTGTGCATACGCGACTTAAGAGTAAAATTCTTAGCGTGTTATTCAGTGAAAATTTCAACTGACTACCTAACGATAAAGCTTGGATAAAGCCGTAAGCCTGAGGTAAGAAGTCGTAGCCTGAGGGCATAGTAATGGGGTCCTGTTAGGCACCCTTTGCGTACGGAATTCTAAAAAAGTAATTTGTTCCACAAGTACAAAACTAGCTCATATTAGTTACACGTTATTAGTACACCAAATAAGAGCTCTTCGAAGATTCTTACTGAAGGAAAACCAAATTTTGCTTACGTACACAATGCAGAGTATGAATAGTATTGTAGATAAAAAAGACAATGAAATCACATACCTACCTACTATAGGTACTGAAAATATTCCCGGAACCGCACTCGGGGTCTTATAAAATTAAGTTACGGTTTTCGCGTGATTTCAGGTTTTTTCTTAGGGTATCACTGGACGCTATGTAATCTTTGCAGTTACGGAACGTACCCATGTTTTACCCCCCCTCGGTAAAAGCGACCCCCCCCCGTAATACCAAATTTATTTAGAAATATGGTTTTAAATAATTTTCTGCAGTTTAAAAAAAATCAGTCACAATAATTACAAAAAAAGTATAAAAACTGTCAGCATAGAGGAACTTATTAATCTTATTATCAGTTATAAATCGGCTGGCGTCCCGGTATGTGCTGCTGTTGGTGCCACCTGTGAGTAAAAAGCGTTAAACGCTACGCGCCATAATTTAAATTCAGCTCGAAAAACCGCGAGATTTCCCGAGAGGATATGAACTATGAGACGAAGACCAGAGTAGTACAAATTAACGAAGACCTAGAATCCAATATTCAACGACTAGCTAACTGTTCCCTAGTTTTAGCCCTACCACATAAGAAAAGCCCTACTAAGTAAAACAACAAAACACGTAGATTTTATTTTTTATTCGTAACCCTAAGCATCTCACTTTGCTGACTTCTTGACCTGAATCTTGGGGCCAGCTTGTTGCGACTTGAGGACCTTGACGATCTTCTGTTCCTCGATGAGGAAGGCACGCACAATGCGCTGCTTTACGCACTTGTGGCAGAGGACACCTCCATATGCGCGCTTGACGGTCTTCTTGCGGTAGCAAAGGCGGGATCGCTCTGCAGGCCTTGCCGGCTGGATACCGCGCAGCTTGCTCTTGCACTGGCCACACCTAGGGATCTTCTTGGGCTTCTTTACATACTGGTAGACGAGGCGGCCGCCGGGAGTCCGCACTCTGGAATTGAGAGGTTAAGTGTCAAGAAATGTGAGCTATATCATAGACTGATGGGTGAACCATATTAAAAAAAACCGGCCAAGTGCGAGTCCGACTCGCGCACGAAGGGTTCCATACCATCATCTGTACAACAGTAGAATATTTCAAGCATCTACCTGTTGCCGTTATTAATGTTGAGCAAAAAACAGCAAAAAAATCATGTTTGTTGTATGAGAGCCCCCCTAATATATTTAGGCATGTATTTAACGCGGCGACAAATTGATACCATTCCGGATCTTAAAAAAACTGAAAATGGATCGTAAATAAACTACTTTGGCGACTAATTTGAGGTAGCATCTTAACTAGAAAGCGGCGGCTTTTTAATGAGTTTTGAGGTTTTATTTAAATTTTATCTGGCTGTGATTTTCTTTTGTGGCAATTGAATTTCTTCTAAGGCGACAAATTATTGGCGGATAAAAAAGTTAAAATAGGCTTTCATAAATTCTAAAATGGGGTTGTCTATAAACTTGACCAAGGTCTTAAATAAATACAAACAAGATCTTAAAAAAATACTTTTGGCTACATTTTCATAATTTCATTTTCATGACTTTTCCATGCACCAACCTGATTTAAGTTTGACTCAAAACTAAGTTTTTTAGTGAAATATTTTTTTTCGCTTTTATATAAAAAAAAAGAACTAACACCCGAAGTTTCAGGATGGAGCGTCGCTGCGCTCCGCTCCATCCTGGAACTTCGAACCTATTTTTGCTTATGTGTACTGACCTAACAACCAACCCAAAATTTAGATTGCCAGTAGTTGCCAGTGAAGAATGTTTGATATCCCCTCGGGATAATTAGTCGCCACATTAGGTTTTATAATACCTTAACCAGTTTTACACTGATCCCGCTTGATATATTTGACACCTTACAGTAGCAGCCGTTTTTTAGTTTTTTGATCCTAGCCTTTTGTTGCTTGTATAGTTTAATAGTTGCTAAGATATTTAATCACTGAAAAGTTAGTTTTTTTGTGACTTAATAGAAAGTCGCCTAAAAAGAAATATTTGCCATATATTTACTTTATTCTGTTATTTTATCGGCAACAGAAATACTGTATCTGTTGTTATAACAGCAACAGAAATACATCATCTGTAAAAATTTCAACTGTCTAACTATCACGGTTCATGAGATACAGCCTGGTGACAGACGGATAGGCGGATGGACGGACATTGGAGTAATAGTAATAGGGTTCCTTACCTTTTGGGTATGGAACTTTAAAAATTTGTTAAATATAAGTATCATTTATCAGTTCTTAAGTGTATCCCCATACAGGTCCTATGAGATAGATAATTCTTTATTGTATGTACACCAGGAATTACATATGAGAATTACAAGAATAATATAGTATAGTACAATTGGATACAGCATAGTGATGTAGATAATTTTAATGGGGGACCAAAATAAGCCTAAGTAAATCCTAAACTGTCCATCTGTGTTACAGTTACATGTTAATCTGAAAGAGCACTTCCTTTCCTTTATATAATTAATATTGTTATTATTTTTATTTATGTAACTTTTGTTTATGTATGTTTATATATTTTACACTAGATTTTGCCTGCGACTTCGTTCGTGTGGTAATTTTGATGTCTATTTTTCGGGGATAAAAAATAGCCTATGTGCTACTGCAGACTATAATCTCTCAGCTGTTTTTGCGTGAAAGAGTAACAAACATCCATCCATACATAGGTACCAACTTTCGCGTTTATAATATTAGTAAGGAAACGAATGTGTAAATTATTAAGTATAATAATATATTTATAGCTATAGGTACATACCATAAATTTCTTATATTAAACTTAGTTAGAAAAAGAAAAATTAAAATAAGTAATAGAATGAATTTCAGTTTTTTTTTCTCTAATTATTCAACTGTATTTGCCTTTTCCCGCTCTCTGATTTATCATTCAGAACCTCTCTTAGGCTTGCTGGAAGAAATTTCTTTTGAAATAAGTCCACCTTTGTACCCTTACCTGTTATTTAAGTATTTTATTTTATTTTTAAATTTTGGTTCAATAAAGTGTAACAAACAAACAAAACAAGATCTAACTGACTCCATGTAGCCATGTACCCATTGGTAGTATTGCAGGCCAATTTGGTACCTATATAACCAACTTAATCCAACAGTCTATCAAGATGTTTACACCAAGACAATATATTTTGTCTCCCACTGTATTAATCCCAAACTTCCCACCCCAACCAAAGTTTTCAGATGGTCAAATTCATGAAAGTACTGTAGTATACCGATACTGGACACTCAGATAATATCACACCGAAGCTTTTCTCATACAACATAACCTGACTTTATTGACATCAAGGTTGGCCGACCAATACGAGTGATGCCGAAAACTTGAGGTTACGTTTATTGTAAGCTTCCATCATCACCACAAATTGATACCGCTGCATTCATTTAGGTCATTTATAGATAAAGGTTGGAATAATACTCACATTCTTCTCTGGTTTGACTTTGTGTTGTACGACAGACGTCGTCTAAACGTAAGCCGCTGTACCATTTTAGAGCTGAAATATGAAATAAATAATATTTAATAACTACTCTTATGTATATTGCGAACTTTTATAACACTTTATATCAAAGGGATTGAAGGATTATATTGGATTTATCGTATTCATTGAAAAACACACAAAATTACAACCTTTTTGACAGCTGCTTGACAGTAAAAGAAAATAGAAGTCTTCTAGCAACACCGACAAAAAAAAACTTCAAAGTTGTTTTCTTTGCTGCATAAAAATCGTAGGTACTTGCTGTTATGATTTTTACATCAATTTTACGTTGTTACGTATGAAAGATCATATTTTTTCGTAGTTGAAAAGATCTAAGTCGATGTTTTTACCATCGATGGTTAAAAAAAACATGGTAGCTCAAAAGTGTTTTTAATTTTTCCATTGAAAACGAACTGCAGTCTTATAACAAAATCAAGCGCTGCCAGATACACCCCTTTTAGGCCTTTTACCCCGCTTTTTAGACAATTCCGCCGGTTCCGCTTTTTTCAAATCGAACCTCAGGATCGAAAAATAAAAATAAACTTCTGTCACATAAAATAAAAGTCCCGTTGGGTAGGGCACGTTAACTTTCGTTTGTTGGATTCACAGATTACTAAAACTGTGTTGGATTAACGGGATTCCGTCGTGCGTGGTTGCCAACCGGGGAGGGCACAGAACCAAAGTGGTTAAAAAACTCTTGCATTAAAACAGAATATGTTCTGTGGGGGGAGAGAGCGAAAGCCATAAAAAAAGTTGAATGACTGTATCTTGTCTTTTTGGGTTCCATACCCGAAAGGTGCCAAATGGGACCCTTTTACTGTGCCTCCGCTGTCTCTGTCTGTCTGTCCGACCTTTGAAGCGCTCTATCTTTGGAACCGTAATAGGTAGCCGGTTGAAATTTTCACAGAATATGTGTTATTACGACGGATTAGAAAACAATAATAAAATTAAAAAAATAAGGGGGTCTCCATGCAACAAACATGATGATTAGCTGTTTTTAGGATTCCGTACCTTTAAAGGAAAAAACAGTACCCTTATAGGACCACTTTGTTGTCCGGTCGTCAATCCGTCTGTCTGTCTGTCAAGACCCTTTATCTCAGACACGCGTAGAGGTATCGAGTTGAAACTCAGGTCTACAGTCCCTTGAAGCTGTGAAAAAATCTAATTTTTAAGTTAACTTGAAAAAAGATACGGCCGTATACGCCGCAAAAAACGTATATTTCGACACTCAAGGGAATCGAAATTTATAGGGTACTTTCAGTTGATCTACAACTATGAAATTTGGCAATTATACTACAAGTACAGGGAACAATCTGAAAAGTATCAATTTGTAATTAATTAAAAAAAAAATAGTCTAATGTTCGGGAAAAGCTTATCTTTGAGACTCGATTCCTCAACTACATATTTATATTATCTTAAGTACCTACAAAGTTGTACGGTACCATCGGTGGGCGAGTCCAACTTGCACTTGGCCGGTTTTTTTTTTTTGTTTATGCTCAACCGTAAAAACGGTAATACACTCAGGCATCAAACTTGGCGTGATTGTGGGACTTATACATTCTAACGACAAATAATAAACGGCCAAGCGTGAGTACGGAACCCTCGGTGCGCGAATCCGACTCGCACTTGGCCGGTATGTAAGTTGGCTTTTGCTTGCATGAATAAATAATCAATAAGCGCATGAAGTGAGTAGGTACCTATGCAAAATCGATCTGTAATTAAAATATGGAATCCCACTAATTTATTTTATTAAAAATAAAAAAAGTTAAGTCCGCATTTTCAATCAATAGTCTAGTGGGTAGAACAAGCGGTGGTAGCCTAGTGGGTAGAACAAGCGGTGGTAGCCTAGTGGATAGAACCTCGGACTCGGAAGTGGGAGACCCAGGTTCGATCCCCGGTGCGGGCATATACCTATGACTTTGTTTTCTAAGTTATGTACATTTGTGAAGTTATAGTAGCCCTACCACTCGCTAACGGTGAAGGAAAACATCGTGAGGAAACCTGAGTGTCTGAGCTATTCACATACCTCAGTGCTTGAAATCGCCAATCCGCGGTGGGCGCACGTGGTGAGGTGATTAAGCCTCTCTCTCTCTCCATGGGACGTATATAGGCTGCTTATGTTTTGTTATTTTCAATCTCCCCATCTGGCAACACTAAATGACAACAACTGACGTTTAGTAAAATGGCCGACTGTTTGTAGTGATGTTGTTTTGTGACGAATAATTTTGTGTTATTTGCTGTAAATGAGAGTTTCACAAACAATGGGTAAGTTTTTAAGAAGCTATTCAGTTGTATCTTAATGTTTGCATTGAATATAGGTTTATTCTGCCGCCATTACTCGTGTTTTATGAACGCCATGCCTCGGTACTACTTGTTTTTTTATTGAGCCTTCGTTTTCTCGATGTATCTTCTCTGTATATTTTAGTAAAACTTTCGGTTGGGTAAAGTTGGGCCTGCACCAGTTAACTATAATGCTATTTTTATTACGGCTATGTCATCTCCGAACCAGATCCATGAATACTTACCAAATTCTTATCACAATATTTTTTTTATTAAAAATATTACGTATTATTAACATTATTTGTTTCCACCAAGTCTGACGAATTCCTCGATCCCTACAAAAGTGCATGGCTTACCCAATGGCTCCTTTATCACCAAAAAAGTGCAACTAGTTCACATATTTTTCAATAGATGTCATTGTTTGTTTATTTGATAATAATATCCCGAATAAAATTGTTATTTATTAAGTAGTTACATACATATTTGGTTTAGTTTTAAACTAAGACGCAGTTAACAATTTATCTGATCTATTTCATTGTAATATTATTAAAACCAACTTTACCCACCAACCAAATTCTTTGTTGAGGTAGAATTATTGCTAGGTAACAGCATTATCTTCCAATTAGGCATAAGAATTAAGATATTGCATCAAAAAGTGCACCTCCTTGATGGCTTTGGATGGTGGTGGTGACCCTTATTGCTATATCCTTTATGACCTCGTCAGTAGATTTTCTATCACCTGTACTAAATCAATAATTACTCAGTAAGTCCTAATTATCTTGTATTTATTTACTTCGAAAGATCAGAAATCGAGTAAGTGAATCCAGATTTAAGTTAATAGAAGCACTATTACTCATTTCTCCTTTTCTCACAAAATTTCAAAATAAAAAACTTGGCCTACATGGTACTTAAGTTTGGTTTAAAATATTGACAAGCCCATTTCCTACAATAACACACTTGTAAGCACTACACATTTTTATGTAATAAATTGTTTAAACACTTATGTCTATTTTTTAACATAAAAAGCCCATTCTTGCCATTTACATAGATATGTAACTATACTGAACAGGTCTGGACTGATTTGTGGAGGGCTTGGAGCATGGAAAATAGATTTTCACCTTTTTGCAGTGAGAAAATTTTCTCACCATAATGAGACTCTTGACTTCAGACTGGGTCTATTTCCATGTTTATGATGTCCTTGCCTGATTACTATAGCACAGGGTATCCTAGTGTGGGACCAGGATAAGTGATTGTGTTGCGTGGAAGTTATTTATTTATTTAATTAATAAACATGCTTGAAAGTAATTCAATGGGATACTTCCGGTGGACTAGTTCAGCAGTGTGCTGTAAGGATTTTTTAGTTGTGTGCTTTGAAGATTTGAGGACAGTGATAGTGTTAATACTACACAGAACATTTCACTGCAGCTTTTAATAATTTCACTGCATTTTGTACAACTTCCAGCATGCATTTCAAACTAATGCCAATTAATCCAAGTAGTAGAGAACATCTTAGCCTTAATCATTCTTATCCCACTTATTACATCTTTATTATATATTATATCTTTATTAATTATATCTTTTTATATAACACTATTGTACTATGTTCTGTATGTATGCTGTTGATGTGTCTAATAAAATAAAATAAAATATTTCAATCTTACCTGTAAATTAACATCTTATTTATAAAAAGTCGATTCCACTACAAAACTCTTAAGATGGAATTAAAGCCGCTTTATGGCGGGACTTCCTGTTATAAACTGGCTTTAACTACATCTTAAGAGTGATTTTGTGGAACTTTTTATAATAAGATCATAAGACTTTTTCGTATCATGAAACTTGCCCAAATCATGCTAAAATAATATTTATATCTTATTTTTTATCGTAAACTTTATTCATGGCCAATGTGTAAAATGTGGTGTCCAATTTAGAATCACATTTAGTGGGTTTCTTTATGTGCTCCGTCGGTGCGCGCGCGCATTCGTTATGCGCCATGTTTCATCCGAGGTGTCAGGATAAGCCCTTATAAAATGCGTTTAGGTGCTTGTGTAAGTTACATAAACTCCACCACAAGGCTACGTGGAAGCGGCCGACATTGAGATGGGTCATTTTGTTATAATAATAATCGTAGATTTTTGTAGGGTTGTCACCTTTTAGTCGCGCTTTACTGAAAAACCGTAACCTAGACAAACTGGTACCAAATGAACCCCTTCCTTTTATATTGTCTGTTGTTGTTGAAAGAAGATTTCCCTTACGTTTTTTGGAGCAAAAGTCTACCTGACCTTCCCACGAGCATTTAGTTTACCTAATTGATAAGCTCTTTAAACCTTCTGTCTTGTCAAATTCATTATGAGTGATGAATAGGAATATACAGTAGAAAGAACGGAATTTAGTGATCACTAACAGTATTATTTATCATAACACTTTATTGTACCATTCTACAATGTGAACAAGCGCGTACATTTTCGTCGCGCACCTTTTAATTTTCGTTGCAAAGTTTCCCGTAACGAAATTGAGTAGAGTACGCCCATGTTTTAAGTTTGACGTGCTGTCCACTGACCAATCAATAAAACAGCCCGTATTTTTCGTCCACTGCTGGCTACTTCCTTCTGTCCTCAGCCATCCTCGTCCAGCCGTTGCGAGCAATCTGCCTCAGATGGTACGTCGGTCCAACGAGCTGGTGGGCGAGTGTACAGAGTTACTATCTAATTGAAACGCGAATCATTCGTCATTATCAGTAGGTAGTTAATTCTTAGGTACAAATTTATTGTAAGTTTGTTACCTCTCTCTTGTAGTATAGTACCTGGATGATCGAGTTTTGCTCGTTTTTTTTTTTTGTTAATCGTGTTTTTTGGAAATTTTAGGTATTTAGATACGATGAAAAAAAGGGGAAAAAAGGAAAAAAATAATCGGACTAGAGACAGGCTCGAACCTGCGTCTTCTGGTTTCGGGACCGCCCGATTTCCCACCTGAGCTGTTACAACCTCGTAGATGGCTAAATGTTGTAGCGTTTTGAGTTACCTTCGTATTCTAATGACATTTTAGCAGTTTTTCATTGCCTAAATACACGCTTGAAACGACGTTTTCTAAAAATGAAACCTACATAGATCAAGTAATCGTCCCCGAAACCCTCTGCATACTCATGAAAATTGTTGGAGCCGTTTCCGAGATTCAGATATATGTACAAGAATGGCTCGTTTAAAGGTATTAGCTGTTTAATTTTAGTTTCTAAAGAAAGAATTGTCTAAATCGGCTAGTTTTTGACGGAGTTATGCGATAATATAGCAAAAAAAGAGACTAACCTCCATTTTTAAAGTTTGTTGAAAAGGCTGGCTGAAGTGGCTGATAATCAGCGTTGCCGAGATCACTGCGTTGACTTGCTAAGCATAATGCTGAGCCTTGACCCATTTCTATAAATATTTGTCGGCAACCCTAAACTCTTCCCGCTAGGCAGCCACGTTGCTTTTTACTTTTTCTCGAGTCCCGACACCAAGCGACAATGGGCCGTAACGACGTCATCCCGCTTGCCTGAAGCAACGATCCCTTTGTCCCAGATCAAATGAAACGTTTTGTATACGATTGGTATTATGGAATAGATTCAAAACCGTAGATTAGTCGTTTCTAGACTGTAAAACCCTTAAACACAGTCTTTCGGGATACCGGATATCCACGTATTACAACGACTAGTCAGAAGACTCCGAAGCGAGGGTAAACTGAGCAAGCAAACAGCATCAATATGAAAAAACCTAAAATAGAACCTTTTGCTCAAATTAATACACCTGGCAGGAATCGCATCCACTTACGTCCTCTGTGCAATTTACCGCTAGAACGAAGCCCTCAAAACGCTACAATATTTAGCGGCAAATCTATGTTAAACGTGGAGACTAAGTGCTCAAAACTTGCTCGTCTTTAAAAAGTTGTGTTAAAACAGCGCTTTTGTTGAACTGTAGCTTTCTGGAAGACTTTTCCCAGTGCACGCACGTCGAACGAGACGAGAGCTTGACCTTTTGGCTTTTCTCATCGGATTTAATCGCTATCGGATGAACCAAATCATGAATCGAGAGACGGAATAGACGACTCCTTTTTTACATTGAACGTTTTTAGTCCCAACGACTACTGCACGCACCTTAAATGTCATTGTGCATCCCACACCTTAGAAATGCACCCATTGTTGCATTCAGAACGCACTGCGAGCGTGACAACGCTCATGAATTATGGTAGATATCGGAACTCGCATCCATCGGGTAGGCGTGTCTATAGGTTATTAAAATGACAACTCCTACCTACCTGACTCGTAAGTTACCGCCCGAACGTGGAGATGAATCTAGAGCCAGGAATTTACATGCATAATGTATTGAATTCAAATAATACCACATAAATGTAAGGTCTAGCTAGAATTGACATATATCTACTAGATAGTAAACATTTTATTTGTTTCGTTGAATTGCATTTGAATATGAATAAATCTAGCCTTTACCTCGCACTTTAAAATTATCCCAATCATTTCTCATTATCCGTATCGAATCTTAAATTCTACCCATAATGTGCCCACGTAGGATTTGTTCGGTTAAAATCCCAATCGTAGAGAACGATTCCGACCAGATATTTCTCGCAGATAGTTCCTTGATCTTTTGATGCTCGGACGTGATGTGCTCTCGGACTCTCAGAGTGTCACTCACAGATCTTCTTCGAGGTAAAGATCAGAAGATACACTCCGTGTTACTTTAGATTAACAGATACGAAGTGGATAATGCGTGAGTTATTAAAACCGCTGAATCATAAAGGAAACTAGTAAGGGATAATAGTGCTGAAGATATAAAGCCCCTTTTATAGCAAATACTGCAATCTTACCTTAAAGGGCCGCACCAATAACCGTAAATAGGCGGCTGTTAGCAGAAAGCATTATGCACTTGTTGTTCGGTGACAGATAAGGATATTATGAAGTCATTCGCGATGACAATACCTCAAAACAAGGTACGAATTGTAAATTGTATCAATATTTAGTATTATCATAATGAATCACAAGACAAACTCCAGAACTGCTTACAATAAAAATCGTACAAAACTCCGTCTTACTACAAAATAGTGCACGTTTCTCACGGAGTTACTATGTTATACGAGTATATGACATGTGGTCCTTCAACCTCATCAATATAAACTTATTGTTATGTAATAAATGACCATTTTCACTATTAACACAAAATTTTTGTTAGGCCTTACAGTATCAGGGAGACGTAAAGTTTATCTGAATGTGGTAAGAATTACCCCTGTATTTCTAT
Organism: Yponomeuta evonymella; assembly: GCA_963969515.1. Taxonomy (NCBI): domain Eukaryota; kingdom Metazoa; phylum Arthropoda; class Insecta; order Lepidoptera; family Yponomeutidae; genus Yponomeuta; species Yponomeuta evonymella. The sequence goes on along the minus strand of OZ018361.1, from coordinate 1,148,125 downwards.
TTATAGCAGCACATTGACTCATCCGTTTTTAGCAATGACAGATGCTCGAATAATTCAAGCAATACGTGCCGTTTTATTAGACACTTGCGAATTTTTCGCCGCTATCAATCTGCTTCTACGTCACGAATTCCTACGACAGTGTATTTAATTTGGTTTCTTGCACCGCACGTATTTTGTTTACGGGTCAGTGACTTGGCAGAGAAATACCAAGAACGTAGTTATTGTGAGCTAGTTTACAATAGTCTTACTTACGTTGTTATTGAAATATACTGAGTTTGTTTAACAACAAACGCTGCCTGTGTAACTTTGTAACTGTGCAGTGCCAACTCCCTGCCGTGAAATGTAACCCCTTCGTGGTCTTAGGTCAACCAAATCCACTTCTGGGTTGTCAGTACAGTGCGATTGGTCTAGATCTGCACTACGCCACAATAGCGCTTTCCATAAATGCGGCACACGTAAAACAGTATCTCTGGGTATCGCTGACCGTAGTTGCGTTCACCAAACATTGCATACGAAGTGCACATTACTGTCCTCTTACAGAAAGTTATCTCTCCAATTTGTTTTAAACGGTCTTGTTTCTTGTTTTCCAAGAGTATCGACGCGCATTTCCACCATTAACACAATGCAACAAACAGAACGGCTAAAGAAGCAGACTTTGCATTATAAGAAAAAGAAGAAGAAGAAAGACATTTATTACGTCACAGAAACAAAATAAGCAAATAAGTAATATAATATGCACAACAACAGAAAGTATACATTGTATGTCTTTACTTTTTGAGAGGCTGCCTGTAGAAAAGTTGTTATATATCCAAAAATACGCTCTGGGTCGATCAAGCCATTGAAAACACTGAAGAACAGCACTCGTACGCTGAAATCTTGCGGATTGCAAGCTGAAAGGTAACAGGAAACAGGGAAGCCACGCGCAGTGTAAGGTTCCGTAGAAAGGGGTTTTATCTCCTTTACAGAACTAACAACTTCAACAGAGTAATTTTCGTGATTTTTGTACAAAGTTTTCCTTTTATAAGTTGGTCACCTATTTTACTCGTTAACTTGTAAAGCCTACTTAGACGGGATAGTTTTCCTTTTAAGTTCAATATGTGCTACTGCTACCCTGAATTCTTTCACGTTTCTGCAATCAACCGTTTAGCCAGGACAGGGGGGTCGCCCTACTCGGACAATGCGATTTAAAGCTTAATATTTCGTTAACGGAACCTTCAATCAAAAAATTATCTTCCTACATCCACAATGTTTTTAAACGACCAAACCAATGATACCGCATCCTATGGTGAAGGCGAGAATAAAAAAAATGCATCCGTACCCAATTCAGGGTACACACAAAAAAATCCTTGTCGACTACGGAACTCTAAAATATTGCTTACAGAAGATTGTGCTATGTTTTAGGGGGTTGGGTCGGGAATATGCGATGATTCGAGCTGAACTTTATGTCTTTCCATGTTTTGTGCTCCGTCCAAGGTGGGCGTATTGAAATTTAATAAGCCGTGGCTGATCATCGTCGATGGCAGGTACTTACGGCATAGGTGTGGGTGACGATCAATGCGGTGATAATGAGGAGTGAAGGCGTAAGGGATACGTAGGCCGCTGCAGTCGGTCTATAGTCTCATTAAATCTTACTTCATGTAAATTTTATGCTTCGTGGATTATCAATTAGATCTGTATCTCCAGTTAACTCAAATAAGTCTTATGCAAAAACCATACTGAATCATAGTACACGCCTTTCCGTTTGACTGTACCAAAATTTTATCAAACTCGTCTAATGTCTACGGCAGGCAATGAGCTTCTTACGATATTTGTAAAGAACGCCATTTTCCCCCATCAGATTTTTTTTTGGCAGGTACTACTTATTACTTCTTGATTTATTAAAGAAAAGCCTATTTAAGTTAGGACCATCACAGCTTTGAATTCTTGGGCGCGAGAGTCCTTGTCCACAGTCCTTGCTCTGCGTTCGCTCTTGGTCTGTGACTCTTAACATCTTACCGCGCCCTCGCCCCACGACCCATCTATGTGTCTCGCGCCTTGCGTTACTCCACACTCCTCTGGCCTTGTAAATTACCATTTCAAAATTTGTTAAGCTGGCTTCTTATGAACGTAAGCCTCCATTATAAGGCCAAAATTTAATTTTCGAGAGGATGTTGAAGATCGAAGCTGAGATGGTGCGATAATCCGATTATTTATAATATGTCCGTCCGTCCCCGTACGCTTAATTAAATGTAGACTCAACTAATGCTTAATCCTGCTTATACTGACATATTTGGGAGTATTTTAAGAAGGGTGGTGCATTCCTTAGGGGGAGATGTAATCCCATTTAATATCTTTCTTCGTAAATGTTGTTCTAAGTAACCCTAAGCTCCCAGTCCCCATCTACTAGAGTTCTTGCTGCAAATCAGACTATAATAATATAGCCACTACACACGTTCGTAGCTTTTATGCATTACAAGAAATTAATTGCATCGCTTCTCTACTTAATAACATCTCAATCGCCAGTCGACGCAACAGATTTTCTTTTTCACTTGAAGATGAAACGAGTGTTCTTGGTTCTTTTTGTTGCATCGGAAAACGCCTAGCTCACGTTGTTATTGGTTCTATCAGTGAGAATAGCACCGAGGTGCGTATTTAAAGTTGGGTGCGTGCTGAATACGGTTTTTGCGCGGCCCCAAGTGCGGCGTATTGCCTGCAATTTGCTCGTACGTGCGAAGAGGGATTGCCTTCCCTAATTGCCGTCTGCGCCCACTGCGGACTGCCTTATTTATTTCGCATTACATACCCCTCTCACGAATTTATTTCTCGGAAGTGGCCAATTGGACAAGTTATGCATCAGAATGTTTAATGTCGTATGATTGCCGGCTGCTTCTCTGTGGCATTGGAAAGCAAACCTTCAGCAGCAAAATGGTGACAGATAGCTCCTTATTAATTTGTGATGTATGCTTGAACGGCGGTCCATTTTTAGCTCGGCTAATCCTCGCTCGTGTTGGATGTGTTTTATTGAAGGTGCGCTGAAGTCCTACTAGGGCTGCCGCCTCGCGCTTCTCAAGAGCTAGAGCCCTACTTATAAGGCATTAAATAGTCGCCGGCGCTCGCCAGGATTGACTCTCAATGGCGAATATTCGAAATCATGTACGAGGATCTCTTTTTATGTTCGCTCGCGTTGCAGACGAAATGACGGTCGGTCCGGGCGCGGCGCCGTGCGGCCGCCTTCGCTCTTCTTTTTACACCGTCCAACTTGAATTTTATTATTTTTATTTAACACCTGCGTCAAGTAATCTGTGTTCGACGATCTCCCGAAAGCTTAAACTCTTTTTGGGCGCCCTTTTTGTGTCGGGAACGTTCGATTTATGGCGTCGGATGTTTTGTCCGCGCGAGTGTCGTTTAATTTAGCTTGTTGCGCGTTCCCGTGACAATCGATTATGTCCGCCGTTGATTGAACTCGTCTGTTGGAAAGCACGCTCTATCACAAGAACACACTGTTCTGGTAGTAACCAGGCTGGATTGAAGGTGCTACGCTCGTAAAGCTGTAATTACTTTAGGCTTCACTGCGTTTAAGGGCAACAAGATTTTTATGACTGAGCCGTTAGTCCTGCTTACAAATTCCACTTGTAGCAGTAAAATAACACAGGCCACTAATAGTATTAATTATCCTAAACGCTAATGGCTACCGGCGGCGCGGCGGGCCCTCGCAGGCTGCGCCGGCGCCGGTCGCGGCTGACCCTATTATTAGGTTATCTAAAACGCGTTGCTTCGTCCGTAGATCCGCCGAGTCATCGTCATCATCCGCGATGTAACGCACACCGATGCTTTAGTTGTTTGAGAGAGAGAGCATTTGATTGAGTTATTTTCAAGTGATTTGTTTGTTGTGCTCAATTTTATGTTATTGAGGTACTTTGTCTTTTAAGCTACGCACTCGCATTGTATTTAATTAAACGTCACTTGTTACTTCGTTATCTTTCCGTAGTATACATACTCGTATTGGGAAATCGATCTAGTGCGCCTTTGGAATAACTTGTCTTGTTTTTACGGGTATTATTCATTCACGTTAACCTAGGTAATTGATCCTGTTACTGTTTTCCTTATACGACGTAATTTTGCATTACCTGTCCCACCACTATCGTGCGCCACATAAATTCTCACCTCGCCAACTTAAACACTGCTATTAAGTATTTTATGGTACCTTAATGATGGTTGGCGCAATCGCTCATTAAATTAAATATTTGTCCCCAAAGCAGGCAGTTCCAGATAAGGCTACTGTTAAATTGCCAAATAACACATAACCGGCCCGGGGTATCAAACTCCACTTCATATCGAAATATACCTGCGGGGTTCCAAAAAAACCTTTGCGCAGTATATCCAAAGGTTGCAGAGAAATCATGCCTTTGTCCTTCTAAACTTTTTAATTTCTAACTTATCTAACAGAGATTTTCTTAAAATTCTATTCTATACTGAAATTTAACTTAGTAAAAAGGTTTACTAAGAAAACTGACTGTAGCCGCGTCTTATACGAGTGATTCGTGTAAATAGTATCCTATGAATAAGACATTTTATGGCTCATGGTTTCATTTTTAGGTTTATGAGAAATTTTACCAAAACCGTGAGCATGATAGCGAGACAAAAATTCTGATATCTGAATATAAAAAACTTTATCATACATACCGGCGTAGGTAGGGACCAGGGCTTGTCACGATTCTGACACACCTCTTTTGTATTTGCTTTGAACTACCGACAAGTCGACAGATAACTACGGTTACGTTTATGCTTGCTTTGCAATTATGGGATTTCCCGTACCTACCATTCATAATTGGTATATGGATCATATGGAGAACCATCGATCTGGGCTTAGATTCTGTTCGCATTGTAGATCAACGGCAAATACATGAACCAGTCGGTCGTTTTCATTTCAATGTCCCTTCAAGTCTAGGCGTATGAAACCTTCTAGGCATTTATGAAACATTTCTAACTTTTTGGATAGTGAATTTTGATACAGACAGACTCATGGTCGTTCGGGTCAAGTATCAGGTTTTTAGGGTTCCGTACCCAAAGGGTAAGGACTCGCACTTGGCCGGTTTTTCATTCCATTGACGTTTTGAATGTTTGATGTGTATGCGTACAAACATGAAGCGGCAATGAAATGAAATCGACCCGGTCATACATTATGTCTAAGCTCAGGCCCCCTAGCATAGCAGGTGTTGACTCGGCTTTTGTCTGCGTTTGCACAAGAGAACTCCATACGAAAAAGTGATAAACCTACGGCAAGCCTAGACAAAAAGCGTACCATGTTAGGTGAGGCCGCAGTGTCAATATGAAAATAAAATACACTGAAGGAATGAGGTATTTATTATGCACTACGTATTAGAAAAGACGTTTCAAACAATATTTTATCGCAAAATCGAGATTTTGCAGAACTGACCGCTGAAAACAGACTGGTGGTTTTACGTAATTTTTTTGTTCATGCAGTATTTTAAGCTACTGGATGACGTTTTTTCATAACAATTGAGGTATAAATCATGTACCGTCACGGAAGGCGCTTATCATTAACTAAATGGCTGCAACTTATGTGACACAAATCTTGTATAGGATGTCCAGTTAAACCTAACTCAGGAGACGTCCCATACAAGATTTGTGTACAGCCGACAGCAGGTCATTCTTTACATTTTTGTTGCAAAGCCGCCCTTAACGTACATAACTGATTATAGTGCACGCATGTATAGGTTGATTTGAATTCTCTGCCCTTTTACATAGTCTATATCCAATTGTAAGTAGGATTGGTATTTTCAAAGCGACCTCGGGCTATAAAAATGAAAACCGAAATACGAAAAAAAAAACTACAATCCCGTGGCGCCTGCAAAGATATACGAACAAACCGATTAACAAATTGCCATTTCTGCTGGCCATCTCGCTCTTATACCTTTAGAATACGAGTTATATTTGAAAGTTTAATTGGTAGTCATAATTTTGTGAACAATAAATCATATTCGCCCTCCGAATGCGTGTTTTTACACGAAACGGTGCTCATTAACAAAACGCATAAATATAACTTTGTTGAGTTTATTTTCATTTAGACGCTCATAGGCGAAATCTGCTGATTGCTATTCTCTGGCAGTTAATAGTTGCGTTTTTTGTCGATTAACTATTTCTGAGATTCGTCCCGTGAACAATTTATTATGCAAAACGTTGCTTGACTGTTCTGTTTAATTAAGCAGGCGCCATATCGCGGTGTTTTTCTAACGTGTCTCCGGAAATTACACGAATTGGTGAATTTTTGATATGATAATTTGCGTCGGTTTCTTTTTTGTGGGTACCGTTTATATAATAATAACTCCGTAATAATAACGACAATAATGTATTATCAATACAACTCTGCGCACAATTTTGCAGTCTCAATTTAAATTCAGACAGTTATTTCAACGACAATATTTTTGTTTCCTGTTGAATATAACACTCAGTCGTAAAGTCACAGTCTTATCACATAGGTGGGTAGCGCGAAGTACCTTTATATTAGGTATTACTTAAATATAATAGACTAAAAGAGGATGTAGGGACTAGAACTGAGAAAAGAATGTTGCGTTGGTTTGGACATGTGGAGAGGATGAAGGAAGAAAGATTGACAAAACAATTATATCGAGTGAATGTGGATGGAAGGGCGGTAAGGGACGACCCAGACGGACATATTTCGACCAAATAGGGGATGTATTAGCAAAGGGCAAGATAAAAAGTACCCGAAACCGGCGTGCGTGCATGCAACGACTAATGAATGTTGAGGAAGCGAAAGTGATCTGTCAGGATCGTAGCAAGTGGCAGTCCCTGGTCTCTGCCTACCCCTCTGGGATACAGGCGTGAGTTTATGTTATGTTATGTTAATACAAATATATTATTACACACAAATTCTTGATCGTCATCGTCGATTTGATTGATTCCTAATCCTTTTCATCTTTCCACTATTATTCCACAATTCGTGAGGACTTTCCTTATGATCGTAATAAAAACTAGAATCATCTTCCATAAGTCCGAGGTCCTTTTGAAGTCTTCTCTATATAGTATTGTCCGTCTGTCCCGAGTGATACATGGCTGTCTCGATCTGATTGGCAGCTCCATTCCGTTCGTTAAGGTTCTCTTCAAGAGGGTACGTGGGTTCGTCTTTTGAATTTTTATTTTTGTAATCATTCATCTAAATTGGGATTTGTGTTATGTAACTTGGTCTGTGTCTTGATGATGTGGATAACGCTCAAAGTCAAAGAAATACAAAGCTAAAGTGGCAAGGTGAGGCAAAAGTATAACGTTTGGTGGATGCTGTCACAGAACTGGTTAAGGAAATGATGAAGCTGACGCCTGGACTGATATATAGACTGGCGCGAGAGCATGCTTTACGCTGGTGACTTGACAAGTATTTCTACATGAACACGTGTTGTGTTTGAAATTTCGTACGCAGCCGAATATTTACGCGTTAAACAAGTTTTCGTGTCATGTTGTTATGATGCGCGGCGCAAGATTTATGCAGCCTACGCTGACTGAGGCATCGCTCGTTTAATCCTTCGTATTTTTTTGTAACGCGGCGGATGTTTTTGTTGAGGGCACCTCGAGAAATGATAAACGTCAAGAGTTTGATTGACGGGTGGCGCCGCGGTGTGCCTGCCACTGAATAAGCACTGGATAGGATCGACTCCGTAGTTTCTACATGAACCGGAAAACGGATACCTTTTAATGTAACTGATAAGTGGGCACGTATGATGAGGTTGATGAGCTATCCACTGGGCGCGCTGATTTTACACACATGGAGTTGCACTTCTGTTGTATCTATTCTGTGTATCGTTAAATCTTTTCACAGAACCGCCTTTGGTTCGGGGGATATCTTATTATACGAAGATTATATTACTGCGGCTTTATGGCGAACTCCTATTCAGATCCTTTATTCATTGAGGCTTGTAAAGACGAAGATTTCTCTATACGACTTGTGAACTATGTAACAAAATTTTTAGATTGTTCTGAAACATGAAAGTAACCTCCATACAAAGGGTATACTGTATAGAGTTACAGACTCCACATGTCTGGGTAGAGTTCACGTATGTAAAGCTCGAGTGTATTGGTGACTTGCTGTGGACTATACCAGCGATTTCTGTCATCATCATCATCATTATATAAATACATATAGTAAATCAAGAACATAATGATATGTAAATATAGAGTTCGATTCTTGTCAGTGCAGCATCTTCCACGTACTCCTGTCACAGCCCAAGGTCTAGACTCTGTTAATGCATTGTAGTACAAAGACAACAGCATGCTCTCGATTTCATTTCATTGCCGCTTTAAGTCTACGCGCGCACTCCTATAAAATATTCCATGCGAGAGGTCCCGGGTTCGAATCCCGGCTGGAGAAAAAAAAACCCAGGTTTTGAATGTTTACATGTTTGTGATGTCGTTGTTTCCGGTTCCCACGACACAGGGTATCCTAGTGTGGGGCCAGTAGCAATGTATGTGGCTGTATGTAAATGTTATGTTATATTCTAGGCGTCAATGGTATAAACAAACGCGTCACGTGATATGTGTAATTGTACTATGATGCACTAACAGAATAGAGGCCCAGTTTTTTGGCTGTTCGTCACGTAACCCACATTCTCTGTAATTTGATCAAAATAGCTTCTCCGTGGCTATAACGATTCCTGTATGTATAATAATAAGAGTAATAACAATTGTTTAACTGTACTTGTATCTGTTTCTTCACCTTTTAATAAAATAAACATTCCAAATTAAATTCCCTGTGATGTTGTAACCAGACGAGGATATCATAAACATGGGAAAACACAGAGACTGAAGCCATTTGTACGATTCAAAGTACGGATTCCCCCAACGGGAGTCGAACCCATGACCTCTGTCTTGGTAGTCAAACATATTACCGCTAGAGCAAAGAGGCATTCATGACACCATGCATAGCCAAGCGTATTCCTACAAATCCTACGAATTTAAAAAAGTTAATTCCCACGGGATCATTTGGAACTCTGCCCCAAAATCTCATCATCAGATTTTCCACATAACGAAGCGTGAGCGACTCCTGCCCTAATCTGAGATACAATACACCCGTCCCACACGAGGAAAGTTAACAAAAAGTTAGTTCTTTAGCTACGGTTGAATAAACGATTTCTTTCTTAACTCTACGGTGATGATGGTGATGATACCAGAGACTTCTTTTTAAAATAATGTTTATACAGAGTCAAGTATTTTGGCGATATTCGGATGTCATAATTTACTTCCCGAGAGATTCGGATAAAAAGCCTTTATGACTCCCCGGCCCGTGTATTGACTCCGTGTAAAAAAATCTCGTCGAAGTTGCATCGTTGCTCCTATGTGAAAGGACAATCACACTTCTGCATATATTTAGGAAGGCCTCCAGAAATAACGTGACACAATTAGCAATTTTTGACCCCCTCGCCCCATGGTAATACCATACTGACTTGCGTGACTCCAAATAACGCTTGATCAGACACCGCTTCTTGATAAGCGTCATGTTATTTCTGGACCCTCAAGAAGTTCATTGAACAAACGTTATTTTATTGAAATATTAAAAAAATATCTCTTCGGTTAGCTAAAGAATATTACCTAATAGTTCGATTGGTCCTAAGGGACAGCATCATTGAAATAATCTGATTTTCAAATCATCATCGTTCCATTTGTTCACTGATGGGCCCTCGGTTCCTCGACAAACGTGGCTCATTAACGACGGTCCTATAAAGCTTCACCTCTTAGATATGTATGTTCAATTTTGCTTAAGGCTTATGTAGTTCGACTTTATTTTTGAGTAGGTCTTGGAAAGATGAATAACTACCGGACATAATCCTTTCGTTAGACGTCCATTGTAGTTCAGGTTTTGAAGTACTTTGACGTCATTAGAGGTCAGTGAAAGTTTAAAGAGGTTGGGCTTTGCTCGAGCATTTTCTTTTTCAGGTTAATTACACTATTGATAATCCTTTGTAATATCACCGTAAGCCTTTTTTATCTGTATCTGAACACCGGGGTTTTATAAATTTTACGTACTTTCACAATATTCGTTCCTTGACACAAATTAGTAGTGTTCTTGAAGAAACCAGGTTTAATTTATTACGTAAATAAAACTTACGTATCGGAGATATCCCACCGTATGATTTGTTAAGGGCGTCACACACGGCGAAGACACGATAATATTTTATCTTAAGATACAATATCGCTCGCCATACAATTTACGAGAATATGAAAATATATATTATCTTCGCCGTGTGTGACCGACGCCCTTTATAAGGTTTACCATTCTGACGTCAATTTGTCGCTTCATCATTCATTAGTCGCTGAATCCACTGAATTACATGGCATGTGACGTGACCATACAAAACCCGTTAACAAAACCCTCGCGTCCAACTGCATTGCATCTTGTCTTGTTTCGATTTCTTTTAGAACGGTCCTTTTATTCCTTCGCCTCACACAGTGCTAGTGTGAGAACGGAGCAAATGACGTTATTTATCACCACAATCCATCACTGTATTCAGATGAGCTTAGGTACTCCGCGCAGGATCACGCTCGTATTTTACAATTTTTCATGCTAATGCGGCCGTTTTTCTTCGGCAGCGGGCATAAATCTTTGAAATCCCTCGAGAAAAGTTAATCTTCGGACAATGGTCTGGAAACTGGGGGATTTGAAGCACCGGCCTTAGGATTTTCATTCAAAATTTATGATTTTACTGGAAGAAAATACTTTTGAACAAGAAGCTCGCCTTTGTGCAGATTTATTTCTTGTGCAATAAAGAATTGTCAAATTAAATCGAATATCTATTTCAAAAAGGCTTCATTGTATTTTCCAACTCTCTAGTTAGTCAGGCAAATATTCGTAGGCTAACGACCGTCAAAGGCGTCGCCAATGCGTTGATTTTCAAAGAAAATCGGATACAAAAGGTGGCAATCGCGGAAGAAGCTTCGTTAGCTTCTTCTCCACTATGTTATGTTCTTCATTATGTTACCTCGTCTCTTTTTAGGGTTCCGTAGTCAACAAGGAACCCTTAAAGTTTCGCCATGTCCGTCTGTCTGTCCGCGGCTTAGCACAGAAACGATAAGTACTATATGGAGCTGAAATTTGGCATAAATATACATATTTGTCACGCCGATAAAAAGGTACATAAAATCTCGAAAACGAAATCAGGGATGCAATTTATTTTTCTCGCCTACACCTGGTGGGGTTTTTTTGGATTGGGCGTTTAAAAATATTGTGGGTATAGGAAGACCATTTTTCGATTTAGGGTTCCGTTTGCGAAATATTAAGCTTTAAAGCGCAATTTTTTCTCAGAGTGTAGAAACGTGAAAAAATTCATTGAAAATTACTTTCATGAAAAAAACCTCTCTTTCTACGGAACCCTACACTGCGCGTGGCCCGACACACACTTGGCCGGTTTCTTCTCTAAAGAGTGGCCCGACACGCACCAGGCCGGTTTTTTCTCTAAAGAGACGTCTTTAAAAACGTACTTTGCTGATACTCATTTAAATGACCCAGTCGGACGATGACATTGTACTATTGGCGACATAGTTGTACTATCGCGGGTGCAACGACAATAAACAAGTCTCAATTATTGACAGGGCCGATATGTCGCGTGCAAAATGAACACGACAAAAGTTGCTTCTGTGTTCGCGCACATGAATGCTAGCAAATTCAATGCGCAGGTTTTTGTCTATTCTTCGGCTCTATGGGCGGATTTGGTCGCCGGCTATCGAAGTTGCGTTGCTGGTGACTGTTTTATGCTTCCACCTGCCGTTTGTTGGTACATAATATGCTATTTCATGGAACTACAACATGATTGATAGAAAGATAGATAGAATATTCTTTTTTGTACACAGAAATGGAAACATGGTTTACTATGACAATTCGATGTACATTGCATACCCAATTAACCATTTAACCCACAGATTAACAAGTAGGTCTGCCTACCTCGGCTATGCAAAGCACATCGAACTGTCATAATAAACGAACCGCAGGCACTGACTGAAACCCAGCGCTGAGAGCTCACACCCTCAGCACGATGCTGAGTCAGAAGCCCTATGTGGCAACTTTGACACACTATAGGATGCACTCTGACGCTCTGACTTTGCCTTGTATTATGTTGTATTTATGTGACTTATTTTTCCTTTGTACTTGTTTATGTTACTTGCTTTGCCTTTTTTTCTTGTGATTTGTTAATTTGTCCCAATAAATGTCTTTCTTCTTTCTATGTAGTTTTCTTACACGCGGCCCTGTAGTTTATTTTTCTGGCCTTTGTTAAACCAGCATCTGTGGCCGAATGCACCACAGGCATTCAGGTTTGGTAGGTTTGTTTCATTGCATGGAGCTTTACCCCACTAACGACCTTTCAGTACAGTCGTCTACAGCTCGACCTTACCATTTTTGTTGTAAAATGGTCCGTAACGTAACAGTGTCGAGAGCACGCTTGTAAAGGTCGATCTGCTGCCTGACTGTACCTAACTCCACGAATTTAAGGGGCCATCCGTAAATTACGTCACACGAATTTAATTTTTTTTGAGCCCCCCCCCCTCGTTCTGGTGTGACGTCACATATTTCAGAAACATCAGAGATAATTACGAAGTGATTTATTTTAAGTTTTTAGTCCGGTGTTCTAAAGTATTTCATCTATCTTACGAATCAAGTCCCAGCCGGCCAAATATTAGTGTCAACCTCAACAATTGTTATTGGTTGGCCGATTGTCGGTAATATGATGATCTCATGCTAGGTGCCGGCCGGCCTCGTCTGCTTTGAATTTCGCGTGTGCCTAACATTGTGCGTCGCTCACTCTACAAAGTATCTGGCTTGTCAACGAGAATTGCTTCTTGGGATTTGTTGGAGCTACTGCAGAGTACTTAGGATACTGCAATTTTGATAAACAAACCCAACACTTCGATTTCCTTTGAGGCTCAGTCCTACGCACTTGCGTGTTATATTTACTTGCAGTGACCGGAATAAGTACCTACAGTTGGAGATTTGTTGGACATGGAGTTGTTAAAACCACCAAAACTCCGCTCTGATTTGTCGTGAAATGCATTATTGGCACAATGACTAATACTGCCTATGCAACAAACCATGTTCCCGTTATTTGACAAATATTAGATTGTTCACTAAGGGCGCAAACAAAATTTTTGCGTCGAGGTTGTGAAATTGAATCCAGAGCGAACTGAGGCGATTCTTGCATTAACTAAGAATCGCTGAAGGAGCGAGGGATTCAACTAGGGCATGCACCCGGTTCTACCCGGTTCCGAAATACCCGGGTATACCCGGGTATTTCAATGAATCTGTGGAACCGGTTTTGAGCGCTGGAACCGGGTCGACCCGGTTCTGATAAGTTTTTACTAATTTTGCATTAATTACTAATTTAAATTACGCGCGTCGAAGTATCGTGGAGCTTTTGATATTTAGCGAGCTGGCAACGCCGCGCGAGCACACTATTGTCGCGGGTACACCTACAAGTTTAGATGTAATAAGTTTTTTAAGATCTTATTACCAAGAAAAAAATTCTACCAAAGGTGTAAGTGTAAGTAACTGATCTTATTCTAGTTAGTTTTGACTAATGTTATTTTTTTACATACTCCATCCAGTGGATCTCACTCATCTTATGTTTTAAGTGTTTTAGTATATTTTTTTTTATTTTCTGTAATTTGCAAACCAAAAAATAAAAAACCAAATTATTTAATTGTTTCAAGATTCAGTTTTTGTTGATTATTATTGTGTGAAGGAAGAGAAAGTTTTCGTTTCGTTTTTGTTGATTATTTAATTGTACTCTACGTTTTATGTTTTATCGTTGATTTTTTAATAACAGTTTCAAGAGTTAGTTTTTGTTGATTATTTAGTTGTGAGAAGAATAAGTTTTCGTTGATTATTAATCAATAAAAGTTTCACGAGTTAGTCTGTTGATTACAATGATAATTTAATAAACGTTGATTTCACACCAATACCAACTTTTTTTTATTAATATCTCATTACATTACAATTTCCTATTCACTCTGAATTATCATTTACACAAAAAAATATAAAAAATACAATTTGGTCGCTAGGAACCGGGTAGAACCGGGTGACCCGGTTCTGACTACCACTGGAACCGGGTACGCAAAATCTGGAACCGGACCCGGTTCTGCATGCCCTAGATTCAACACTACCGAGACCAAAAATGATTTGCTCCCGTGTGGAACACTGCTTTTCACTACCATCTGAGAGGAATGAAATAAAAGATAACACTTACATACCACTCAATTGTAACTTCTGGCAGGAGGTTTTGAATTGCTTGTGTTGCCTGTTTTTTTATATATTCTGGTGTTAAGAAGACACTATCATCATCGCTTGACAACATTTTTCCGAGAAAATAAGTGAAAATAGACAAAAAAAGCGCGCCAATGTTATTGATTTGTTTTTGCATAGAAAAAAAAAACTCGGTCCAAATTAAAATATTTCACAATTAGGTACTTAAAAGTTTTGCAGCAAAGAGTTTGGTAGTTCAGTAAGTAGTTCCAAAGTCGGTTTTAAAACTTATTGCTTGGGTTGGAGCGAAATAGATAAAGGACGAATCCTCAAGAGTGAAAGAGAAGTCCGACTTCTTAGTAAATGAGTGCATTAGTATATAAATTCAAAATTGGATTTTGAGTCTATTTACTTAAAGGTACCTAAATGTAAATAGATTCAAAACCCAATTTTGAGTCCACTTACTTTGATGCATCTTAGCTTGAACAACAATTGCGTGTTTAGGGTCCTAAATTTGGACATCAAAATGCATAATTTCGAGCAGAAGGAGTAAAAAATAAATTAATATATTAATACCTGCGACAAATGCTGAGCTTGAGGCCTTTTTAGCGCTGCGTAGACATACCATAACTATGCACAAACATACCTAGGTATGTTTACTATAGAAAAGTAGGTATTTTTAAGTTGTGTGTAAGTATTTCTTTGTGGCGTTAAATAAATGTGTTCTTCTCTTTGTTTCTTTTCTTTATATTTATTGGTTTTAAGAATTCCATGTTACGTATCCTCGCCAACTGTGTTTTTACACTCAACCTATTCCGATCACGGCTTTTTTGTTTCACTTTACGCGGATAGAGTGAAACATTTTTCAGCCCTAAGAAAGAAAATAAAAAGAAATAAATAAGTAAATAAAACACGCATAAAAATTATCGACAGCTTCATATTCTGTAGTTTACCTAAAGTAGGGCAGCTATGACTCTGTTAATGAGGTTTTTTGACCGTCCAAAAAGCAATAATTTAATAATCGCCTTATAAACCCTCGAGCCGTAAATAATCTGAATCAAGCCGTAACTCTGGGCCGGGTCGGAGTGGCGATGGCGGCGGCTTCAAAGCGAACTTTATCTCACGGTGACAGCTAACAAAATCCTTTTAATTAGCCACGCGTTTGGATGACCTGCCTAAGGAGGTACAGAAGACACGTCATTGCTAGTGACCCTAAGGCCAAGTCCTCCAAGTCAAGACATTTATTCCAATGTCGTTTTGGTTGCATTCTTGCCGGGGAGGTGCGAGGTGGCTGCGGAAAGAAATAAATAAATCTAATATGTAAAAATCTGGTGTCACAGTGTTTGTTATCGAACTACTCCGAAACGGCTTCACCGATTTAAGTGATTTTTTTTGTTGATATGGTAGCTCTCAGAATAGGTCGTAGGCTAATTAATATGGCAAAACAACTGTTGCCGAGTCGGCTAGTAAAAATATAGGATGGGCCAAAATTCCTAGCAAATGAAGACAATGAATAACTCAAAAAAAAAATTCAACATGACTTCATGTTATTTTGAGTCATCATGAGAAAGCGAGCATTTTTGTGTAAAACGCTTAGGCCTGGGGCACACAGGAAGGACGTGAGGACGAGGGCGCGGAAAAGACGCGTCGCGTTGTATGAAACCCAATTGTTAAGACGACGCGTCTTTTCCGCACCTTTTTGTGTGACTCAGGCCTTACCTTAACAGCGATTAATGCATTACAGTACTACGCCTATTCATGATTGAAAACGGATTAGATACGCCATGCAGATGATTTTCCAAGTGTTAAAAAGTTTGAGCTGACTGGTTCCACAATGAATATAAAGCAAACACAAACAGCCCCGTTTCACGCTCACGTTCATCCCGACTTAAGCAAAACATCAACAGAACCGCGACTTCATTCTGACTGTCTAATAATTTGGGGACACTTCGAGGATGACTTTGTCATTTAATTGCCATTCGAATGGGAATTATAGTCCGCACAGATCTTTTTGGCGGTAACGTGAACATAGTCACAGATCGTTTGCACATCGCTTACTGTCTACAATGTATGTACGAATTATTGATGTAGTGTGATGCGTAGTAAATTACTGTTAGTCAATTACTCATACGTACACTGTAAAGACAGTAAGCGATGTGCAAACGATCTCTGACTATGTTTACGTTACCGCCAAAGAGATTTGTGCGGGCTATACATACTGCAGCGGTGGTAGCCTAGTGGGTAGAACATCGGGCTCGGAAGCGAGAGACCCAGGTTCGATCCCCAGTGCGGGCATATACATATGACTTGGTTTTCTAAGTTATGTACATTTGTGAAGTTATAGTAGCAATACCACTCGCATCGTGAAAATCGCATCGAAGGAAAACATCGTTAGGAAACCTGAGTGTATGAGCTATTCACATACCTCTGCGCTTTAAATAGCCAATCCGCGGTGGGCACGCGTGCCGATTAAGCTCACACTCTCTCTGAGAGAAGGTCTGTGCCCTACAGTGGGACGTATATAGGCTGCTTATGCTATACATACTGCGTTAGACAGACGGTATTAGCTCTATTTGTTGGTTGATGAAACTTCTGGCAGTCTGCTACATGTGCCCGTCCCTCTCCCACGCATACGGCTAGCGCCTTCCTTTTTCCAAATGACGAAATAAAATTAAAAGGTGTCATTAAAATGGATCTTTAATCTCGACATTTAAGTGTCTGCTACCTGATTTCCCAATGAGATTACGGAAAGGAGTGCTCCTTCGAGCTTTAGATAATAAGCAGAATATTTGAGAGCTTAGCCTAGACTTTAATTGGAGACTATTTCGACTGCTCAGGAATTTCAGAACAGATCTGAGAACTTTCAGTGTGATAATATCCAGAAAAATCAATATCTCTTAAGGCTGTCAAACGTTGATCTTTTACATACATTCTAGATTATTTATACACCATCTACTAGTGGCAATACACTCAGACAATACAGCGACATATATTTTATTTAGGTGAAGTAAAGTTTAAACCGTAAACACATTTCTCATATCGCTTGTCTTATTAACATCTGTGTGCTGATTTGTTAATATTTATTGTAGTCTAATAAAATCACGTAAGCTTTCGATCATTAGGTACTTGAAGTTTCTCAACAACAACACAGCATTTTCTATGCCATAATATAACATTTATTTCGTTACATTCTCGCATATGCCCGCGAACTCATTATTTTATTGCCCCAACTAGCTAAAGCTCTTAACTGGTTCTATGAAGAGGGCTATGTGAGATTCTTAGTAAAGGTTAAGTAACATCCTAGTTGTAAAGTCTTTGGAAAGCCAACAGATTATTCATATCACAGAAAATTCAGAAGATAGCATTCATATTCAGTAATCTTCATTCATACATTGTAACATAAACGTTTTTAATTTTTCTCTTAGTCCTAGGTGATAATAAGGTTCTCATACTTTTATACAGGGTTTAACAAAATCCCCGTATACATCGGAATTGTATTCGTCTATAAAAACAAATTTTACTCCGGGGGAAACTTTGCAATCCCAAAAATACATCATCTGTTCTCTACTAAAGTTACCTTTTGCTGCATTAAAATGGAACAGCTTTTCTCACAGCAAAAGAGTTGCTGTTGATGGTGAAGACCTGTTTCCGAGTGTATATGGGGAGTTTATTACGCCCTGTAAGTTTTACAAATCTTTTATAATTAAAACGTAGTTGATTTGCCTAAGAATGGAGAACACAAAGCTAAGCATACAACTCAAAGAACTGAATGCAATATTACATACATTGTTAACACTTAAAACTAGAGCAACCTCAATGATGCAGCTTAACCTAAACCAGCTTTACCTTGCTCCTCCTAACATCTCTAGAAATCATCACAATTGAGGGTGTTTCGGGGACTCCGCAGGCCTGGCTAAACTGGACACCACATAATAGAATCTACTGAATGAGCGTTATAGTTATAAGTCGTAAAGGGCTGCCTTCTCATCCGCAAGTCTCGTAAAAGTCGCGCAAGTAATTTATGCCTCTGGGCTTCGGAGTAGTGAAGATTCTAAAAGGAATGAACGAAGAATAAAAACACTTGTGATGTTTGCTTGTGACACAGTTGATTACAGATATTTTGGGAGTTTCATGACAAAGTGAAGCCCGAACTAACGGCCAATGGCTTACAAAGAAAATATTTGAAATATTTTATTAGTGAATACTCCGTGCTCCGAACCAGATAAGCTCACCTCCTGTTTCTCGTAACTAACAATCTATTATTCTATTGTTAGTGTAGTGTACGAAATACCGGGGGGTCAGTCCCTCTGCGTGCACTTGTTTCTTGCGCTGGCCTGAAGGAAAATGGGCAGTTATTTATATATTTTGTGGATTTACCGCCCAAGGAAGCCTAGCGCATCCGCTCGGACCGAAATACATCACGGTCGCAGCTAGATTCCGCGACGTCTGGCGGTTCAACGAACCGCTGTGGTATACCTACCCTATTTAATTTGTTGACACGTTACAGCATACATTGCATTGTTTCTTATTCACAGAGACTATCCGTCTCGAATTAATTTGTCTTAAAGAAGTAGCTTTTTAGTCATCATCATCATCAGCCATTTGACGCCACTGCAGGACATAGGCCTCCTTCGTGGTTTTCATAACCATGGAGGGTTTTGCCATAATCGCCACGCTTGGCAGGCGGGTTGGCGATCGCAGTATACGGTTGGAATCTCAGGAAGACGCTGCTGCCCGTCTCCTGGTAATTGATTTCCTTAGTCGCCTTCTACGACATCCACGGAAGGAAATGGAGTGACGTTATTCTTAATCCGGCGCCACACAGCTTTTTAGTACTGAGGCAAATTGCGGAACCATACGCTCCTTGAAAAATGTTATTGTTGAATTTGTCCGAATTAAACCGAAACGTGGGGGAACAATGACTTTCTTCGATAAAAAATAGACAGCTAAGTTAAACCATTATGGTAGAACATAATAAAAAAAAGTCTTTCTGCTTGCCGTGCCTTACACCCAGTGTGGGTAAAGGGTGAAACAACTACTTTATTTTCTTCTAAACTTTACATCGAAGCGATTTTAATTGTATAGGCCTTTGTTCATTGGAAGTTATACATTTTGTTTGCATAATGAAACTAGACATTCTTGGGGCATTTCTTAACTCCTATCTATCATCAGAACCAATTGATTGTTAATAAACTCTCCGTCTCCAACTCTGGTCGAAAGAACCAATGGATAACCAATTTGTCATCTGGTGTTATCCATATTTTTTAATAACAATATTTGGAATTAATTAATTATAAATTTTGGTTTAAGTTACTACATTCTCAAGCTTGTTAGCGCGATCAGATTTTTATTATCTTCTTAAATTTGATCCCTTTAAACTTTGGATTTGTACCGTCCGTGTTCAAGATATTCATCTGAACCCGAAGAAAACACCTATCTCCAGGAATGTAATTTACTTAAACGTTAAATCTAAACACCGCTCCTAAAATAACCTCTTAACGAGCTGATGAAAACGATTCGATTAAGTCCATCGTCCCTGAATTCCGGCCGGACGATGTCAACGAGTGAATGTGTTTTGTGGGTAAGACGGCTTTTAATTCTGTATGGCATCGGGACTATCCAGTCACATCACGGCTTCTTCCTAACCGTGCGGTTCCTTTAAGAAGGCGTACAGAAATCACGTAACGCAATTTCTTTTGCTTCTACCCTTGCGTGACCAGACCCCCTGAAGCCATTAATCACGTGATTTCTGGACGCCTCCCCACCCCTAGGTTTGACTCTCTACCTTACTATTGGGTTATGTTACCGGAGTTATGTAGGGAATTTCAGGAGGCTTGCAGTGACATTCTGTGACTGCCGGTATTCATTGAGGTGTTATGGTGGCAGGACTAATTTCTACAATCTGTGAGTCGCATTGCGGAATCCACAACACCTAAACAATATATTATGAATGTTACAGTAATTTGCAAAACCTTTATTTATTAACAACAGGACAGACTTAAATTCGAAGATTGTTTCACGACAAAAGACCTCCAAGGTTCTGATTTCTGTCTGACCGTCCTGTCCTTTAAATCTGAATTTATTAACGAACAAAATACTCTTCAAGTACGAGTTTTTTTTTCTCCTTTTTTCTTCTCGCCTGGTGTGACAGAGAGGTTGGGTTCGGTGAGACAAGAATTACGATCACGAAATAAAAATACAGAGGTACTTACCTACATTATTAAGGTGATTCTGTTATGATTCTCGTAGCTGCCGATATTGGAAAGAATTCATACCTCTGAAGAAGGTGAGGTTATCTACATTTTAGATTCTTTGCCGAAGTATAGAGTCATTTCGAATGACGTTACCCCTTCAAAATAGGCATGCGTTTGACATATTTTCAGTCAAACGCACACGCGTATTTCGAATAAATACAATATAAATTCAGATTTATGTTTTCGTTGGTTAGTTCCCCACGAAGGCAGATCTTTCTGTAGCATTCAATTCCCGGCAAGGGTTAGGACGGTGTGAAGACCCGCGGTGCCCAATTATTGTGCCGGCGCGGGTGCGGCGGGCAGGCGCCGACCTTATCGCTCGCCATCGATAATGCCTGACCGGTCTTTTCGTTCATGGACCTCGGACCATAGACCCAGGCCGGGTTCACGAGGAATCCTAATTGCGCCCTCGTTGCATCTCGCATTGTGTTTGCAAGCCCTTGTGTACTGTTTGATCAACCAGTGCTACAAGGCTTTTTCGATTCTGTGTCGGTAATTGCAACTGGTAGGCTTGTTATTGTAGTTACTTATAGTAGGTGTTAGGTACTTCGGCATACTACTGTGTGATCGGGCAGCAGACATTGAGACCGTCTTCGTTTTGTAGAAAAGAGCGATCAGATTCTTTAAGAGTTTTCGTCAATGAAACTAACATCCTGACAATATTGCTAGTCCATATATTTATGCGAATGTTACAAAATATTCGCATAAATATCGGTAACTACGAAATTATAGGTAGCGGACACAATGTAAATGCTTAAAATAGACATAAACTTTAATTCTCAAGATTTTGGCTGTCAATATTAAGCTTACCAGAGACGCGATTCAAAAATGTGTAAAGCTCATTTTGTGCAAAAAAGGGCTATCCCTAGTAACATTAAAACTTGTTTAGATGACAATGATGTCTGATAATATAGGCAGTAACTCCCAACGAATTCTGTCAGAGTCGCAGCATTCCACATCATGTTTTTCTTCCTACGCAACCTCATTAATAATCCTATTTGATTTCTAGTTCTTGCAGTCGCATTACGACGTGCCACGTCAGGTTTCTAGCATTCAATTATTTTCATTCAACAAGGGTTTCCCACATATGGACTACCAAGCGGCTGTTACTCATTGCACTATACCATGTTTCATCGTTTCCTAATTACTTCAAATGACTAACACATGGCATGGGAATTAAACAAAGTCCTATCATTTCTTCGAATGCAACTCTTACCAGGAACAAATTGTCAGTTTTAATTTGCCCACAAATTGCACAAAAGTCTACGTACAAATTGCTGCTCTTAAGATCGACAGTCAGGATGCAATTTGCGCGCTGAACACAGCAATTACACCTCGCAAGTGTCTGGGACACACCAATTTGCTCGTGTGGTGCTACCAGATAACGCCGGCTATTATTATGTCCTCCCTTATAGGTGCTATCAGTCACGACTCCTGGGTTTTAAAAAGCCTTTATTAAGCATAGAAGTGGCGTTTCAGTTCCCACATGACCCGCTTCGCCGGGCCGTGAGATAATCGCATGCGGTAGTGTCCAAGCACGTACGATAGAAGCCTTATTAGGCAGACAAGATTTTTTCCCTCCACAATCGCCGACGATGTAAGGAATTGTGTGCACATGCTGCGCGGTACGTGAACGCGCCTGATGATTGCACCTCGTTATAATTGGCCCTTATAATAATAGCACGTCCATACCGTGGGTATCCGGAATCCGTGGTGAGTTTTTATGGAAAATAGACGTACGTTTAACGCCATAAATAATTTGTTTTTTCCAAATCTCATCTCGACTCATCTCATAAAAGTCGGGTGTGAGTGTTAAAGTGAAATATGGTAATTTTTTCATCTCAGCGGCCGCAGCGGGGCAAAACACGGGCCAGACTCGGGCATAATGCTGAGGGCCGGCCTGGCGCCACACAATAACAACTACAGAAGCGTTGCTCTTATTTGGGATTTTTGAAGCCCTTTTTAGTTCCTGACTTGCTGTCCAAACGAACGTTCCTCCAAACATAGGCCTCCTTCGTGGTTCTCATGACCATGAGGGGTTTTGCCATAATCGCCACGCTTGGTAGGTGGGTTGGCGATCGCAGTATGCGGTTGGAATCTCAGGAAGACGCTACTGCCCGTCTCCTGGTAATTGATTTCCTTAGTCGCCCTCTACGACATCCACGAAAGGAAATGGAGTTTAAAATCTACGAATCTAAGAGCATAATATACGTATGTACCTGTGGAGTACGCCAAGCCTCCCTTGCTTTCACTGACTTCGAGAAGCGATTTCCGTGCTATACTCACCCGCATTCCGTGTGTAACATGTATAGTCCGCACAGATCTTTTTGGCGGTGACGTGAACCTAGTCACAGATCGTTTGCACATCGCTTGCTGTCTGTGCGTGAGTGATTGAGGTAGTGTGATGCGTAATAAATTAATAATAGGGGTTTAAGTATGAAATTGTCGTTTTATTGCAATAAGTTCTTTGAATTGACATAGAATCTTCATGGTTTGAGGTTTTCGAATGAAACTTTTTTCAAATGGTTTCTATGATGTTCTTTTTTTAAAAAATGTGAAACATTTGAATATCGACTTTCAATTGTTTTTGTTATTCAATTTAGACAAGAAAGATGGATACTGCGAAAATTCGAGTGATTATGAGGCACCCATTTTTCGTATTTTTTTATTTTATTGATTTGACGCAAGTGAGTCAATATTGTGGGTAAGGTAACGTTAAACCATGCCGCTAATTCCTGGGTAGTTTGACTAGGGTCGGCTTCCACTATCTCTCTTAATTCATCGTTATTCACCTGTGTGGGCGGTCTTCCTCGTGGCTCGTTCTTTAAGTCGAAATTTCCATCACGAAAGCGTTTAAACCAAAATCGCACGGTGCGTTCATTAGTAGACCCCTCTCCAAACGCAGCATTGATATTGCGGGCTGTTTCTGCCGCGTTAGTTCCGCGTCGGAACTCGTATTCAAAAATCATTCGAATTTTCGCAGTATCCATCTTTCTTGTCTAAATTGAATAACAAAAACAATTGAAAGTCGATATTCAAATGTTTCACATTTTTTAAAAAAAGAACATCATAGAAACCATTTGAAAAAAGTTTCATTCGAAAATCTCAAACCATGAAGATTCTATGTCAATTCAAAGAACCTATCGCAATAAAACGGCAATTTCATACTTTAACCCCTATTATTAGTCAATTACTAAAGTGGTCAATTACTCACACGTACACTGTAAAGACAGTAAGCGGTGTGCAAACGATCTGTGACTATGTTCACGTTACCGCCAAAAAGATATGTGTGGGGACTATAAGAGGAGTGCCTCTCGATCGGAGGTTGGCCTGGCTGATTGTCAATCTATAAGCCATCTGGCATCCGTTCCTCTGTCGTACTTCTAGCACACTGGCGCCAAGGGTCCTCAACGCGCCGTCAATTTTGAAATGCGCCCGGTTTTTATTCCAACACCAATATGGTCTGGTAAAATGAGGCGAATTGCGTTCCGAGCCGTAAAGTTTAAGACTTCGCTAACTCGCCTTTGTACCTACCTGTGGACGTTTAAGATCTCAAGGGATGTAAGATTTAATGGGAGTACCTGAAGTTGTAGGTAGTCTGAATGTATGTGGTGTTCACAACGCTCGTCTAGTCTGCAGGGATTGTCTTCGATTAGCATTTTGATGATTATGGTCAACACTAGGGAGTTGAGCTCTAGATATTAGACTACATGGGAACAAATTTACTGGGATCCAGTCGAAGGAAAAAAAAATACAGCAACGTAGGTATTTTGAGTATTGGTTTAAAAAAAACATCGAGGCCATTGGTTGTAAACATGTTACAGCCAAATGAAGAACTCGTAGACAGAAAACTTCATGGAACTACAATTTTTTTGACTTACCGACTATTGCTACCCAGGCTATTCCTGCAATCAAAGCACCGTTCTCAAGCTACCATTTTAGGAGCGCGTTTAACTTCCATAATACGACCCGGAAGCCGGGTCTTTTTTTCAAACCAGTTGAGTATGGAAACTCGCGTCGCCCTTATGAATTAACCAAACGCGCCGTTGCGCCGCGCGCGCCGGCTCTGTGGCGCCGCAATGGTGCGCGTGCGCATGTAAACATCGCTTTGTTGAGATGATAAACGGGCCTCTTTTGTTTTCGCAGAGTAAATCTCTAGTGTTGACGTGAAATTGATACTACAAGTCGAGCATCTTGCACTAGGTTTTGAGCGCGGATACCGCCGCGTCGACAAATGTTTCCGGGGTGATTCATATTAGGTAGTCATTATATATACATTTGGAAATGCATGTGAACCGAGAAGGCTAAATTTTGGATATTACGTGAGGGAGGCCTGGAAAAGCTTAACTTCAAATTGTCGACCAAGATTTCCTATGTGCATTTTCCGCCATCTTGAAAAAAGGGTTGAATTCAGTTTTTTACAATAAGTAATTCGGTTCTCCGTTGAGATACGAAAATTTTGACACAAAACTTTTTTGTTGCTTTTTTACAATCTTCAATTAAGGTCCTTTTTCACGTATCGTTAGAGTTTCGATCATCGTCATTGAGATATCTATCGAAAACGCCGAACATTTTTTGCTCCGTTATTGCCCGCATTGTAGTGGGTAAACATGAACGTCACCAGAGTCGACATTCTATTCAACGACGACGACGATGATGATGATGACGATGTTTCGACCATCAAAGCATCATTTCCTGCGGTTCAAGAATCTTCATGACTCTTCAGCCAGGACCATCAAATCAATGAATATATATTTTTTTTTTAATTACCAACTTTATTTATTATTTTTTACTACACAAAAAATATTTTGTTAATAAATCTCATGTGTTTTATTCATAATTTGGCTGGTTTATTAATTTATTTTGTGTCGTAATAATTGTCTGAACAACCTGGATAGCACCGTGCGAGCGACTTAATCGAAACTGGGCACCGTCGTCGTATTTTTTTCGAAAATAATAAAAAAAAAAAAAAACGAAATCGTAATTCGATATCTTAATTAGAAATTTTTCACGAGAAAAAAGAAAATTAAGCAAAAAACAAACACTACCTAAATTTATGGTTTTTCAATAAATCGATCGATACCTCAATAACGATGAACAATAGGTGAAAAACTTAACTAATAATTGTACCTAGATCGTAAAAAAATTAACAAAATAAGTATTGCATCAAAATTTTCGTATCTCAACGGAGAACCGAATTATCGTAAAAAAAAAAAAACTGAATTTAACCCTTTTTTCAAGATGGTGGAAAATGCACATAGGAAATTTTGGCTGACAATTTAAAGTTAAGCTTTCCTAGACCCCCCTCACTTAATATCCAAAATTTAACCTTCTCGTTTCACATGTATTTCTAACCCGTTTTTTCCGTCGTAATAACTGGACCATCAGGTTTATAGAAAAAGTGTGTCTCTTTTCTTCCGTGCCGTTTTTTCATCTTTCTCTATCTTTTTGAAACGAAAGCCTAGCAACATATTGTTTTGTAGATTAACTGTTTTGCTGACGCATTGGCGCCACCAACGTCGCTAAGCTTCCTGATAAATCATCAATTACGCTTGTATCGGTTACTATCATTTACATACTTATCCGTTTGTAAATCTGTCCGTTCGTAGGCACACTTGTTAGAGTCGACTACAATCACACGTGTGACCGTGCATATAACTTCGTTGTTATACAGGTGATTTTTATAATTCCAAACACCTTGAACCGTCAACTAAGATTTGTTTTACAACAACTTTCTGGCTTTCTTCTCATATTGATACACATACATCAAATTACATAAACCCATACCTGTATCGCGGAGGGCTAGGCATAGACCTATATTTTGAAATATCACTGTTTTAAAGTAGGTATATGAACTTGGCGTTTGTGGTACAGTACAAGTCCTATGAAGAAGAATGACCATATTATTTAACGCAAACTCATAGTTGTTTTTGAGCGTTGCTTCAGACAGACGGATTTTGACAGTTGGACCATTGGAATCGCTAAGGACTTGGAGCGCATAATTAGGCTCCGGATCGACATATCTGTCGAGAGAGGTCGCTATAGTTGTAAGTTCAGTCGGATGTCGGTGACAAAAAAAAACTTTTTCCACTTTATGTTTCTATTCATGCTCCAGTTTGTAATCCCTCCGTTTCACTGTGCGTTATGCTGGCGTTTCATGTGAGTGACATCTATACACGGTAGTGTGTGCTTTATATCGGTAGTAAACAAACCATTCGTAAATATGCACTTTTTTTAAACTTTTATTCTGTAATTTTCTCATTCCTCAAGTGTCGGCTGCGTCGTAAAAATTCATTGTAACTGGTGCAAATTGACGAGCGGAATCCGCAATGTTCTCGGTGGCTATTCCCTGCCCATACTAGTCTTCGCTGTGGCGAATCGTTGAAACTACTTGATAGTTTATGCAGTTCAGTGATCCGTCATTTAGTTTCAACTAATAAAGTACCTACTTGTCAGTACTTTCTCTTTTATTGTCGTAGTTTATTTCTACGCTAGCCAGTACGGCCCGCCATCGAATTAGCAACAAAATTAATAAAGTAAAAACCGGTCAAGTGCCAGTCGGAGGAAAACGTCATGAGGAAACCTGAGCATCTGAGGTGTTCACATACCCCGGCGCTTGAAATTGCCAACCCGCGGTGGGCACGCGTGGTAAATAAGCCCATACTCTCTCTCTCTGAAAGAAGGCCTGTGCCCTGCAGTGGGACGTATATAGGCTACACCAAAAAAATTGCCGTTCGAACTCCGAGGGTTCCGTACCACCTTAAATATTATGATAGTACGTAAAATTTACGGAAACCGAACCCGAAACAAGCTTGCATGCATGCAACGATTAATCGTCGCTTAGCAAACAATGTTTCCCCACTTTACAGCAGACAAAAAGTTTTAAATTTCGTTAACAGTTTCTGTGGTGTTCCATAAAAAAAATATTTGCTCGGTGCTACAGTGTTTTGAGTAACGGCCGGTAATTAGTCTGAATGCCTGAATGTTATAGGTTGATCGATTCGCGCTTAAAATCTGCACCCAACGGCATTTAAATGACAATACCATCAAATTTTGACTTGAGCGGAGTTGTTTGCTAAGCGACGTAATGTATGTTGACGAAGCCAAAGAGGGTCGTCAGGATCGTGGTAAGTGGCAATGCCTACCCCACTGAGTTAATGTAATGTATGTACGTAAAATTTTGCATAAAAAAAAGTAGGTTTTTCCTTCATTTAGCGGGAATTCACCTCACACTTGGTCGGTCTTTATTATTTGTTGTTAACTAGAACTACACTATAATCACAACAATCACCACACTTGGTGTCTGTATTGTCTGTATACCGTGTTCACGAAGGAGTAATAACAAACATATAAAAAATAGGGGGACCTCCCCTTTTTTTTGACCTTTTTGTAGGCACCATCCGGATGCCTGGAAAGCATTCTCCTTATTATTGTGTGTGCCTGAACAAAGCACGAAAATAGTTTCTTACGGGACAAAATTCAAATTCGAAAGTATCGTCTGAAAACCCAGTATGTACTTACTACGAAACTTCGCAATGCACGGTCTAGATATTTCATAGTTCCAAACACTACATAGTTAGTACATCAACCTTTACATCCGACATCAATGTACTATTTGACTGCCTCGTTGGTCTAGCGGTATCATGTCTGATTACCATGCCGGAGGTCGTGGGTTTCGATTCCCTCTGGGGGCTGGCGTACATTTGTACGCATGGCCTCAGTTTGGGTGTATTTCCAGGTTTGTGAGGTCCTTGTCCGGTTACCATAACACAGAGTCACGAGAAACCCCTCATAGTCATGAAAACCACGAAGGAGGCCTATGTCCTGCAGTGGGCGTCAAATGGCTGATGATGATGATGACTGTATATGTTATGTTGAGAACAACTCGACCTTTACAAGTCAGTCGTAAAGTTAACCGTACGGCAAAGGAATAGAGTTCATGCACGTACCCATTGGTACATTAGTCCAGAACGTCAATATTTTTTATTTGCCATGTACCAATTAATGAGTCAACGTGTATCATTCGGCTCGGAAGTGAGGTTATACAGTTTACATTCCTAATAAAACTATTTTCAACGCCCTCCCTACTTCTAATCGTTGGAATAATAAACTTGGCCCTACGTAGGAACCGCGTGTTTATTTATCCCTAATGGCAGCCGCGACTGGCTTTGATGAAGAATCAGTTTTAAAAGGTGTTATTTTATACAAAGATAATAAATATTTGGGACCTTATTACGAGCGAAGGGAGTTGATGTACAAATTGATTAATGGGCGAAGGTGAGATAGTTCAGATTCAGATGGCAAAGTGGGAAGGTAATAATTATGTTGCTGTCGCATCTTAGCTGCGTTTTTTTTTAGCTTTTCTGACTTTATACTTCACCTTTGATAACTAGTTTGTAAAATATCATATTTTTAATGCGTCCACAGTCTTGCTTATCGTTTTCATCGTATTACGTTACACCACATTGCATAGTTGTGTTGTGGTGATTCATTTGTGTAGATTTCTTTTTCTCACTGACATGACAGAGTGGTTTTTATGGTTCCGTAGTCGAAGCCAATCTTCGTTTTGGTCGTAGTGTCCATGACTGAGGGACGTGACTATAGGGCAGCTTCCGCCAGCAGCGCTGTCCATTAGGTCCGATTATGCGCCAGATTTGTGTGGTCGCTTGTAGGTTCCCTCCCGTAGATTCGTTTGTGGTGTCCGTCCATCGCTTTGGTGCTCGTTCTCTGCTTCTTTTCCCGTCTGTGTGATCGTCGACACTGAGATCCTTTCGAGTATTTTTGCTCCGGGGTGTCAATGCGACCCTTTTATTTCTGACCTTCTCTTCTTCGGTCCTTCAACTCCTTGGGGAGCATACAAGCCTCAACCGTAGATTTCCACTTCTGACGGTGGGTCGTGGCAGCTTCCAAGTCAGGCCGACTAGTGCCGATCGACTTGGCCTATTGGGCTATGGATCTTTTCCAGGTGATCCTTGTCCGTCTAACCACTACACTATATAACACTATTGAACCGCTATAGGCAGCTAGTAGAAATTTTCCCAGGATACGCATTTTTATAGTGTTACTAGCTGACCTGGCATACGTTGTTTTGCCATATTATTTAGCCTACGACCTATTGTCGGACTTACCAAATATACATTAAAAAATCGTAAAAATCGGTGAAGCCGCTCGGAGGAATTCGGTTACAAACACTGTGACACGAGATTTTTATATATTAGATTACTATGAAAAATATTTTTAAATGTTTGTTTATGTTTTTGCTGTATCGTAAAAACGGTAATACATTTAAATATCAAATCAATCAATCTGTACTCGTTGAGTGCTGGACATAGGGCTCTCCCAAGGCACGCCACTTTCTATCCTCGGTCATCCTTATACAGCCGCTGCCAGCAAACTGGCTCAAATCTCCGTTCCAATGAGCTGGTAGGCGTCTTGAGCTGCTTGTCCTTGTAGTATGACAACAAATAGTGAACCAGTGAACTTCCCGTACTGTATGATTGTTTGATACGAAACCCTCGGTACGCGAGTCCGACTCGCACTTGGCCGGTTTTTCAACATTGTCCTCATCTATTTTCAACGACCGATGTGCCGTTAAGATAGAGATTTTGTTAATTGGCGGAAGAACGAATGCTAAAAGCACTTAATTTTATTGATTTGTGTTTTTTAATTACTTAATTTTCCGTGGATTCTCACAATCTAACAAGTGTAACGCCGACTCCAGTTTATGGCTTATTCTTTGGAGAAATGCTTATTTCATTACCTTTCAGTGCATTTTTGTCTTCCTTGACTAATATTGGCATTTTTTTTCAATAGCTAAAACTTAAAAATACCACTGTCTTTAGTGCTACTTTTGAAATGAAAAAATTATGTAAATTATAAATTACTTAAAAATGTAGGTACTTGTGATACGTGATTTTGGCATTGGTTTTAGTACAAAATAAACATGCACGATACAGGCCACGTATATGCTGTTTCAAATTTGCGTTGCTTGACACAAGTATTTTTTTGTAAATAGCTTTTACTCTCCATCGTCGGTTACCTGGAAGGAATTGCTATAAGCAATAAGGCCGCCAATTGTACTGCATTTTTGTAAACATTTCATGTTTTTGTTTCTCCTGGTACAATAAAGAATATTCTTATCTTATCTTATATTATCTTTATTTAATTTTAATTTTTTTTCAATTTTAATAAATATCTTTGATTTTTAATAAACAATTTTTATTTTATTTTATTTACGCCAAGAGCTTTAAATCTTCATTCAGGACCGTTGTAATCGCTCGAGCGTGCCGTCTTAGTGACAATAATTAGTATAAATCAGGACGCGTAGCTTGCGCGCAGCTCGCTTTAACTAATTAATTGAAATGTAAGCTGTTCACTTCTGGCGGCTGTACTCGTGTTCTACTACAGAACATTGAGACGTAGAAGTCCTTTTGGCAGTTTTTGAGGAGAGTTTGTGCCAGTTTTTTTTGTCTTTACCTTTGATCCTTGGCGTAGATGAAAAGGGAACTGGGTGGGCCGTGCCCTCCTCCGAATACTAGGCCTACACCATCATCTTTAGGTAGGTCAAGACTTTTGGGGTGGGCCACATCCTTACTAATATTATAAACGCGAAAGTTTGTATGTATGGATGATTTGCACGCATAATGCCAGATACGCAAAATGACAAATACGCAGAATGACAGAATTCGCAGAATGCCAGATTCGTAAATGGATGGTTGTTACTCTTTCACGCAAAAACGGCTGAACGGATCCGGATGAAATTTTGCACAGAGATAGATTATAGTCTGGATTAGCACAAAGGCTATTTTTTTGTCCCGGAAAGATACACATCAAAATTAATACGCGAACGAAGTCGCGGTCAACAGCTAGTACTACATACATTGGAACTCGGTATGCAGGACACCGCTGTGCAGAGCCAGGCCCAGGGATCTCCGTCGAATTTAGGGTTATTTCCATGGCCTAAAAAATTAAACACTTTAGTTGAGTATTTGAGCTTAGCTCTCACCGAGTGATGTGATATTCGAGTAGTTTTATCTTTCCAATTTGATTTTGCAGTCATTGGTGTATGACACAAATTGTACTGTTGCTGATTCAGACCCTATCGGACGAATGAACAGGTGTGATTTAGTAACCGAAGCCTATTCTATCTCTCGGTGCAATGTCCGAATGCTTTGAACGTGACAGTTGCTTACTCAGCTTAGCAAATTGACATTACATCTATGTTTTGATCAGTACCTCCGTGGGTAGACCCGTGTCGTTCCAAACGAGATGGCCTGGGTCATGTTTCATAAAACTGTAATTCATAGTTTATTATGACAATTCGATGTACATTGCGTAGCCGAGTCTTCCTAATTGTAATCTGTGGGTTAATCTACTTTGCAATGTAAAAATCAACCCTGGAAACCATGAATTGTAGTTCTATGAAATAGTCCTCTAATGCGAGTCCCTGATAAGGTAATACTAATATATTAGGGGTTAAATTATAAAATTGCCGTTTTATTGCAATAGGTTCTTTGAATTGACATAGAATCTTCATGGTTTGAGGTTTTCGAATGAAACTTTTTTCAAATGGTTTGTATGATGTTCTTTTTTTAAAAAATGTGAAACATTTGAATATCGACTTTCAATTGTTTTTGTTATTCAATTTAGACAAGAAAGATGGATACTGCGAAAATTCGAGTGATTATGAGGCACCCATTTTTCGTATTTTTTTATTTTATTGATTTGACACAAGTGAGTCAATATTGTGGGTAAGGTAACGTTAAACCATGCCGCTAATTCCTGGGTAGTTTGACTAGGGTCGGCTTCCACTATCTCTCTTAATTCATCGTTATTCACCTGTGTGGGCGGTCTTCCTCGTGGCTCGTTCTTTAAGTCGAAATTTCCATCACGAAAGCGTTTAAACCAAAATCGCACGGTGCGTTCATTAGTAGACCCCTCTCCAAACGCAGCATTGATATTGCGGGCTGTTTCTGCCGCGTTAGTTCCGCGTCGGAACTCGTATTCTAAAATCACTCGAATTTTCGCAGTATCCATATTTCTTGTCTAAATTGAATAACAAAAACAATTGAAAGTCGATATTCAAATGTTTCACATTTTTTAAAAAAAGAACATCATAGAAACCATTTGAAAAAAGTTTCATTCGAAAACCTCAAACCATGAAGATTCTATGTCAATTCAAAGAACTTATTGCAATAAAACGGCAATTTCATACTCTAACCCCTATTACTTTAATTCGACAATTCATACTAATACTGATTGCTTGTTGTCGTTGCTTTCGTGTAGGTTTTAATTACCTGACTTGATAAAGCGCATATGGTGTGCAGTTTCCTATATTTAAGACACGGCTCTGAAAGACCGCCATCTGTACTCTTAGGTTAAGAAATATCTGTGTAATTTCCATTTTTACGTGCAATAAATTGTTCTCTATCTTTCTATCTATCTAAAGACTAGCTTTTACCCTCGACTTCGTCCGCATGGAATGAGTAATTTCCGGGATGAAAGGTATCCTATATCCGTCCTCGAGACACAAACTATCTCCATAACAAATTTCATCTAAATCCGTTCAGCCGTTATTGCGTGATTCAGTAACAAACATCTTCAGAAACTTTCACATTTTATAATATTAGTAGGATAAGTACCGATAGTTGATTTTTGACATTAGATAAGATAAAATGTAGCTTTATATATATTATATATATTGTAGCTTTATATATATATTATATATCTTGTTTCTTGTGTGCACACAAGAAACAAGACATAAGATATGAAAGTTACAATGAAAAAAGTACGATCTAGCGTCGCACATTTTGCTTACGCGTTTAACCTAGTTTTACCTACTTTAGTATTGGCTTTAGGCATGTTAAGCAGTTTACATTGTTAGGTAATCTTGTATAGTCTATCGTTTCCTGTACTAGAGAGAGGAACCGTCAATATTCTTTCTGTCTGTAGATTTACCAATATATTTCTTCTACTACTGTTGGTGCGAGTTTCTTCTACGTCTACGTCACCTAGACTCGACTCAAGTGTACCAGTACCTCAACTCCCTACTACGAGCCAAGTACTGTACAAGAACAATGGGCGGCCTTATTGCTAACAGCGGAAGAACTGTCAAATTACTGTTACAAATTACCAATAATTACCCCCGGTTTCTAACAAGCTGTTAATCTACTGTAAACAGCTGTCAGTGGTTTTTTTTGTATGCACTTTGGTCAATTGACAGCTGTTAACAGTAGATTAACAGCGTTTTAGTGTACGAGGAACTGGGGGTTAGCCTTATAAAACATACCAGCTGAAGAAGTATGACATGTCTGTGCAACATCAAGGAGTGGACGCTTGGTAAACCGCGAAAGGGATTTAGTGAAGAGCTGACTGCCAATCTCCAATAATTAAAAAAAAAGAAGACATAGATCGATGACGTAGTTACTGTAACTTCCGTTACTTACTAAACACATGCGTAATAAATTAATTCGTATGGCCTGTTAATTTGTCGTGATCGGAATAGCGATTTTCTAAACCATGGTCGTGTGATTTATTGTCTTCGAGGTCGTACTTATTTACAGTTTCTTCTTTGTTTCAATGTGTCGTTTCTTGCTCTTTTGTTGGTCACACTGCTCCGTCTTTGTCAGACGCAGGTTACGGATGAAATCAAATCAGAGAGTTTGTTCTCATTACCTTCTCTCTATCCATAACAAAACATAACATAAACTCACGCCTGTATCCCAGAGGGGTAGGCAGAGACCAGGGACTGCTACTTGCTACGATCCTGACAGATGACTTTCGCTTCCTCAACATACATTAGTCGTTGCATGCACGCACGCCGGTTTCGGGTACTTTTTATCTTGCCCTTTGTTAATACATCCCTTATTTGGTCGAAGTATGTCCGTCTGGGTCGTCCCTTACCGGCCCTTCCATCCACATTCGCTCGATATATTTGTTTGGTCAATCTTTCTTCCTTCATCCTCTCCACATGTCCAAACCAACGCAACATTCCTTTCTCAATTCTTGTCACTACATCCTCTTTTAGTCCACAACGTTCTCTAATCACACTATTGCGAATCCTGTCCTTCAAAGTAACGCCAGACATACTTCTCAAGGACCTCATTTCTACTGCATTAATCCTACTTTCTCCAAAGTGTTCGCAAAAGACTTGTCTATTGGGCAAAGCCAGCTGACGAAGCTGAAGAGAGAGGACGGCAGTATAGCGTCGACCAAATCAGAGGTGCTGAGGGAGATTGAGAGTTTCTACGGACAGCTATACACCTCAGTCGCAAAACCTGTTAGCAGTTTGAACAAAGATCCGAGAGTCAAACTGACCCGACATTATACCGAAGACATCCCGGACATCAGCCTGTACGAGATTGGGATGGCCCTGAAACAGCTCAAGAATAACAAGGCACCAGGAGAGGACGGAATCACATCAGAGCTCCTGAAAGCGGGTGGAACACCAGTACTTAAACTCCTTCAGAAGCTCTTCAATTCCGTCGTGCTCGAAGAAAAACGCCAGAAGCATGGAACAGAAGCGTGGTGACGCTGTTCTTCAAGAAAGGGGATAACTCTCTATTGAAGAACTACCGACCCATCTCGCTTCTGAGCCATGTTTATAAGCTGTTTTCGAGGGTCCTCACGAATCGTCTCGAACGCAGGTTTGATGACTTCCAGCCTCCCGAACAAGCCGGTTTCCGAAAGGGCTTTAGTACCATAGACCACATCCACACGCTGCGGCAAATTATACAGAAGACTGAGGAGTATAATTTGCCATTCTGCTTAGCGTTTGTGGACTATGAGAAAGCCTTCGATTCGATCGAGACATGGGCAGTGCTCGAGTCTCTCCAGCGTTGCCGTATTGACTATCGGTATATCGAGGTGCTGAAGTGCTTGTACAACAGCGCCACCATGTCGGTCCGAGTACAGGAGCAGAATTCGGAGGCAAATCCATTGAGAAGAGGCGTGAGACAGGGAGACGTTATCTCTCCGAAACTGTTCACGAACGCACTGGAAGATGCCTTCAAGCTTCTGGAATGGCTGGGACGCGGCATCAATATCAATGGCGAGTACATCACGCACCTTCGATTTGCCGACGATATAGTAGTCATGGCAGAAACGATGGAAGACCTCGGCATAATGCTCGACGACCTCAGTCGAGTTTCCCAACGTGTGGGCCTTAAAATGATTATGGACAAAACGAAGGTCATGTCGAACGCCCGTGTTGTGCCCACCCCAATAACATTGGGGAACACGACTCTCGAAGTTGTAGACGAATACGTCTACTTAGGACAAACAGTCCAACTAGGCCGGTCCAACTTCGTGAAAGAGGTCAATCGTCGAATCCAACTCGGCTGGGCAGCATTCGGGAAACTTAGAAAAGTCTTTTCGTCTAATATACCTCAATCGCTCAAGACAAAATTATACAACCAGTGTGTGTTACCAGTGATGGATGACTTATGGCACTGAAACGTGGTCTCTCACTATGGGCCTCATAAGAAGGCTCAAGGTCACGCAACGAGCTATGGAAAGGGCTATGCTCGGAATTTCTCTACGGGATCGAATCAGAAATGATGAGATCCGTAGACGAACGAAAGTCGTCGACATAGCCCAGCGGACTAGTAAGTTGAAGTGGCAGTGGGCGGGGCACATAGCACGCAGAACTGATGGCCGATGGGGCCGAAAAGTTCTCGAATGGAGACCACATATCGGCAAGCGCAGCGTGGGACGACCAGCCACAAGATGGACAGATGACCTCATTCAAGTGGCAGGAAGACGCTGGATGCAGGCCGCTTCCAACCGGTCTTTTTGGAAATCCATGGAGGAGGCCTATGTCCAGCAGTGGACTTCTTGTGGCTGAATGATGATGATGAATCCTACTTTCTTGCTTCTTTTGCCATACCCAAGTCTCGCTAGCATACATACGTGTTGGGACCAGCACTCCATTATGGATAGCCAATCTAGCTCTTTTGGAGATGTTTTGGCCACTCACAAAGAAGTGCAATGCACCGTTTACACAATTTCCTGCTTTTTCTCTTCTTTCTATATCACCTTCACACTTGCTATCCCTGGTAAAGAGGCTCCCCAAATAGACAAATTCTTTCACTTGTTCCACCCTTTCACCTCCAATCCTTATCTTGCACTCAGTCATTTCATCATCTTTTTCTATCCACTCCTCCTAGTAGTTGCATGTGCAATACAGTTGTGCGCTGATCAACTTTTTGTATAACCGATATGTAGTAATCTGTAAGTAAGTGCAGTAGGCAAATGGTGGCTTCTTAAAAACGCTTACCCAAGCTGCTGATGCCGCGCCGTATCGAACAAAGTATACCTCCTACATTTGATATAGATTTTTTATCGATAGATTAATCAACGATTTACATCTTAGCTTCATGTTTGATGGGCACTTATGACAGCTTTCGTATTGTTGCTTATTAGCATTAGCATTGAAGGAAAATTTGGTGTTCGATTCTCGTACTTGTTCCGTGCGCAATAAAAACTGCCTCTACTTCATTGTTGCAAGCCGTACATTGATCTGTCATCGCAACTTTTTGCCAGGAGGAAGTGTCCTATCAATCGATAGCATGTTTTTTTCGCCTTCGATCAGTCTCGATGGTTCAGCATGACCTCATTGTGTAAGGAATTCCGAAGCCAATCTGATAGTCTGAATCACAGTGTCATCGGCCAAAACCAATTCATACATATTCATCGGAATCAAATATTAAAAGCTCAGAGGCTACGATTAATATCGGCCTCTAAATAATGCATAGAATATATGACACGTCTTGACCTGTAGATCATAACTATGTCGACATCGCCGCTCGTTTTAGTTCTACCAGTTTTGCCTCTAGTAGTTTTCCGTAGAGTTTCAAAGTATTTTCTTACACGGATTTGGATCTGAAATGTCTCCTCCCAGAGGAAGTTGAGTATGTCATTATCGTGACAACTTATAGGTTTTCATCGTCCCAACCGTCTATTTTCCCCGGTAAATTATGCAGTTGTAAAACACGCAGTTTACGACACCGGTCGACTGCCGACTCTGCCGAGTCGGTTAGCATTTAGCGAGGCAGCGCGGCCCGTTGACAGAACGTGCTAGGAGGCCCGCGGGACCGATTACATGGTAGCCTATTCTCGGGTACTCCAGAACCAAAGACACGATTAGAAACATAATCCTTTAGTTCTAAGGAAACCGTGTGGTTTCCAGAATCGGTCTGTTAATTCGCCACGGTGCAAAATTACAATCGGCCTGGGTGTCATTAGATAGGCGTCGATGTGGTCTAGTATTTATCCGTTGCAAAAGCAAATTCACTGGACGTAACAGTGTTCTTATCGCTGCACTTACGATTCAGTGAGGAAATAGATGTCTTTTATTTGAAGTTAAGGGGAGTTCATAGAATACAAATGATGGTCGACAGAAATATAAACAGAACGTGTATGTGACTAAACACGTGTTTGTCCGGTTATTAGTTCTAGCTCAAGTGGCCTTTGTCTTTAGGTAGTAAGTAGGTAGGTAGTAATCTTAGATTAGGTGTCACACTTCTATGAAGTACATGTATTTAATTAAGATCATTCTGTGATATTGTTCTATAGTTTTTTTGTTAGTTTATTTAGTCACACTTTATAAAACAATTTTCACTATTTGATAGTACGAAACTGTCAATACTGTTTGTTGGTACATGGCTCTCCTAATTTACATTTTAAAACGTATGCTAACTTAATCAATACTTACGTATGAACAGACTATACCAAATTATTAATAATACGTTTATTGCACATAAGAAATACGGGCCATGTGGCGGACTTAATGCTGTAAGATAAGCAATATAATGTTATTTAGGTAGTGTTTCTATCATAGATAATGATATACAATGCTAGTCTTTAAAATTTTTGGGAAAGAAATTCTGTGTCGCGTTGCTTGCTAGCCATATTGATCGAAAATCTTCGATGAGCTATACGGCACCCAAAAATAATCTTCTCTTAGTACTTAGTGGAAGGAATTTGACTAGCGCAACACTAACAGGGTCTATGACATAGGTTACGCCGTCAAGCTAGATCGTTTGTCATACAAGATTGCCTTACAAAGTGGGCAAGTGTTGGTTCGCATTTAAATCAAACTAGCGGCTGGGGCGTATCGAATGACACGCCGATGACCGCGCCGAGTGACCAAGCATGCACACGCGAAGGTAGGTGTGCTGTCGTCTGTAAGAACATTTGGTTTAATTACGTATGTACTCTCCTTACATTCCCGTGATTTATTAATCTTGAGTAAAGTTTTACTCGTAGTTTCACGATATGTTAAATACTATAATTCCAACAAAAGGAACACTCTATGTGTAATTGCCAATAACATGTAAAACCTTCAGCTACTTCAATGCAAAGCGAGGTCGAACAAGAATGGCTACTCAAAATTACCTGTAAGCATGTTTTCAACCTATTGGACTCTACGTTAAAGTGCGTCTTCTGCTAAACACTTCAGAATACAATATAATGTTTATTTTAACCTCAAAAACACTGCATTGCACAAAATCTGTTTTCCACGCTCAAAACATATCGTTGCTAGGGATAGCGAAATAAAGATAATGTATTAGATTGCCTTGCAATCGTTCTGTGAAATCATTACAGCTGCTATTAGATTAGTACGTAACTAACAGCTACTTTCTCGTGTAAATAGAATCGTTAAATTACACGGTGTCTATTCGATCTCAAAATCGATTTTA
This sequence comes from Yponomeuta evonymella, assembly GCA_963969515.1. Lineage (NCBI taxonomy): Eukaryota > Metazoa > Arthropoda > Insecta > Lepidoptera > Yponomeutidae > Yponomeuta > Yponomeuta evonymella. The sequence continues at coordinate 1,108,934 of OZ018361.1, read as the reverse complement.
ACTGTCATTCATCGCCTCTTTATGCCCATTGGCTGAGCGCGGACGCGTGACGGGCAATCTCCACTGACCTTTAGCTGATAGATGATATCCGTGGTGATATAACCACTGAAAAATACTCCTGGATTTTATAGAAACTGCTTCGGTTTTAGCTCAATTATATGACTGAGCCGAGGTTCGTAGTGTTTTTTTCGTTTGGGACCGAATAACTGACAAATTGTGTTTTATATCAATAGTATTGTCTAAAACTTTGAGCTCCGAGCGACCATTCCTTTCCGTGGTACTGAAAATTTTTATACTCAGCAGGAGCTCTGGTGATTTTATTGCCAGATTAAACTCATGAATAGAAATAACCACTCCATTGCAGATACGTATCGATCAAATGCGCCTTCATTAATGAGAATGGCTACTTGATCGTTTGACCCACTATGTGATCAATTGGAAGACATCAACAAATCATATTTCGCTATCAAGTCTCGCCTTAATAACAGCTTAGTAGGTGGCGAAGTACATCCGATAACTGACTGTGGGGACACAGATATATTGCCCACAAAGAATCGTTAGTGATCTATCTAAATATTTACTCGAATCTTCTCCTAGCAAGTGCGTCAAAAGTACCGTTCGGAATTACAAGAGGGGCTTAAATAAAAAGCTGTATTCTAAATTAGTTTACTGTCGTTTCACGAGGAAGCAGTAATTTGGCATTTGCAGCGCAAATATTAATCAATGTGGACCATAGAACATGCTAACAGAAGTTTCTCTCTGTCATCTAGTTTTTAACCGACTTCAAGAAAGGGGGAGGTTATCAATTCGACGCGTATATGTATTTTTTTTGCTATGTTCCTCCACAGCTCCGTCAAATCTTAACCGATTTTGACAATTCTTTATTTGTTCGAACAGATCTAACGTCCCATTGGTCCCATTTTAATTTGGTGAAGATCTGATAACGACTTTCAGAGATGGAGAACGGAACTCTTCAATGGACGGCAGTAAATAAGGCCTAATGGGGCCCATCCTTTAGTAATATCCGTATGTTTAATAAAATAGCGTAAAAGTAGTCCCAAGTTAATTTGGTGAAGACTTTGATGGAAATTTAGAACATGAAATTTTAAAGCAACGAATTAAGTAGCGTAAATTATAGTTATAAGGGACTTGTTTATTTTTCTCCCGCTCCCCCACTAAAAATTGAAAAAATTTTTTTTTAAATAAAATTCAATCTCACAGAGATAAGCTCGCCTTTGTACATGTACTTTCTTTTGTTACCTTTCCTGTATTCTATTCTTGTGTGTGCAATAAAGTATAATAATAAAAAATAAAACCCGACTTCGATACACTAAAGCACTAAGTCGGTTTCGAAGTCCGTTTTTATTTTTTATTTATAAATTTTTATATAAACCTATTTAGAGGCCTAAAATTCCAGCCATGCCGGGACTTGAGCCTCTAACCTTTTAGCCTATAAATACCTAGGTTTTTAAAATTGCCAAATTGGTTAGTGCAACAAAAAAAATGTAATCTCGTTTTATTTTTATTCTTTTAATCGTTTAATATTTTTTCAGTTTCAATCGGAAGGGGTATTATACCTAGTTGAATCATTTTCCGAAACAAATTGATATCTAATAATGTTTGAAGTGTCTAATAATAATGTCGATTGAGTCCTATAGTCTTCTCTCTTGAGGAGCGAGATACGGCACCAAACTTCTGTTTTCTTTGGTTTTGTGTGTGACCTGACATCACTTTCGGGTAGTTAGTATGTAGATGAGTGTTTTGGCAAATAACGGTCCAGTTTCAACACACCACTAAACCGAATTACGACCAATTAGCCGAGAATCCGATCGATCAACTAGATTCGATGTCTGATCGTCAAAATAAACACTAAGAACCTTAACGTTGGTTCGACGGCGCGAAAATATTTTATGACATAGTGACCATAAAATTAATGAAAAGCATATTTCTGTCCACCTGGTAAATAAATATTACATATTGCTTATTGGACATAAATATAGATTGAATATGTATGTTAGATGTACTCTGACGATACACCTTCCTCACAAAATGCCCTGCCCGGTTCCACTTGCAAGGGATAAAGAATATCGTGTAGTTAATAATCAGACCGCTTCGTCCAATCTAAATTCAACAACACGCCTAGCATCAGATATCCAACAATCATTGGTCAAATACCGCATCGTTTAGTCCTAATCCGGCTCAACGATGAGTGACGTCGCCACCCCGGAGCTAAAGTCATACGAGGGCATCCGGTGATCTTTCAATAACCGGCGATGCGGGCTCCTACCAATGGATGATTGAACGAAAATGCAATAGCTCTCATATCGCTAGAGGATTTTCGAAATCGGAGGAGCTGTCAGAAACCAGCAAACTTTGGTCTCTGCCTACCCCTCTGGGATACAGATGTGAGTTTATGTATGTATGTATGTATGTGTACCAGTACAAAACACGTTCGAGTAGTTCTTGGATTAAATTCAACTAAACTATATTTTTTCTAGATTACTTGAGATTTCAGTACTCCGTATCTTGGTGTGTATGCTCCCGTAATCATAGCGTTTGTGTTTTAAAATATCTGACCATTTCATACCAGCCAGTAGCCGTGAGGTAGCCCTAGTGAAGCGGGGATTGAGCAACAAAATTGACACGCGGAATTATCCAAACGATTTGAAGCTTGAGGCGGTGGTGGTGAGGTTAGTAGTAGTTAGTGTCTTTAGTAGTTAAAGACTCGATCCAGACGCATGGTGCTGATGTGCACAATCATCCAATGATATGAAATTACTGACTTGGCTACGGTAGTGTTGGTGACTGCAGGGCATAATAACAACGAGAAAGTACCCAATGCAGATGCAGAAGCAGCTAAATTATTATGGAAAGTAACAGTCTTCTGCATTCAGGATGAGGCGCTTAAATTTATAATGTACTGCTGACCACTGAAAGCCACTGTTGATAACAAGTCTTGTTAACTTTTCCAGAATATACAGTTCGCGGTGAACGTATTTTGTTTCCAACGTTTGCATAAATTAACGGCCTAACTAGCTGTTCTTGTTAAAGTTAATTTTCAACTGGCATAAATCTAGCACTCTAGGTGTGGAGTGGACATTTACCGCCTTGGCACAAAATTGCTACCTTCAGAAGTTAGGGTTAGCTTTTCTTAAGTAATAAACGGTTCTCTCCTTTTCGGAGTCGATATCAGATGAATTCTGAAATGGGTGCAAATATTGGTTATTTCCGATTCTTAGAGATAGGGTGGGAATAGTAGCTTCGTCGAATTGTCTAATGCCATTCTAGTGATATCAGTAAAACTGAAGCGAAGGTTTTGTTCTATTTTACTTTATCTAACTACCTGTACTTCGGATTTTATTCATATTGTGCGCGCCGTTTCTCATTACATTTTTATGCACCAACGGGTATTGTACGGGTTCCGTACCAAAACCAACCTAATTGTAACGTTTTAGAAGTTAGAATTGAATATAAATCATTCCATATTTATTGGTACGTCGCCGCACCTGACAACTCCATTCTGATAGTTGCTGTATTACAAGAACTGCGTTGATTGTATTTAGCACCAGCTCAGGAACTATTTTCCCTGCATTTGTTAACTGCATTTATTGCTGAGTGCCTACTGAAAATCCTCTTAATGTGTCTGGTAACATGTACATTTTTACTCTTTCAATAATTGCTTCCCCTTCTGGCCTATTCTTAAATTTTTTCGGTGTTCTCTCTCCCGCCTCAGCTAATCCTTTGTTTTATTCAGTTTTTGTCTACCGTTGTGAACACCTATGGCGCTCAGTGTTTATTTTGTTCGCAAATCCCACTAATTCCCGCGACACCCCGGCGAACACGCCCGGAGACTTTTTGCCCTAAGAGTATCGGAATAAATGTATAATGTAACGACGAGAGTGCCCGCAGCGGGGTGTGCATAAATCCAACACTGCCATTGTCCTGTCGCGGCCTCCGCACAAAGCAAGTGCCACAGAACTTCTAGAGTCCAGAAGTCCTAGAGTTTCTAGCGGTCACATGGAGCCATCATCACCATCATCATAACACCTTACTACCTCATCAGATGGTTATCACAGAATAGTGGCCGAGAACTTGGCGGCGTTCGGCAAGCTGGCTTAATTTTTTGATGACATTGGGAAGTGACCGGTGCGACACTGTCTAAAAAGGCAAAGAATTCCTATGCCGGGTATCATCATTCAATTGCTTACAATAAGCTCTGCCCAAGGGCTCATCAACGAAAACAAAAGCACGGAAAAATAAATGTTCCTGTTTCTTTAAAGGTTAATTTGCCTTGACTATAGTATATTGAATAGGTACTTTTGAGTCGGAAAGAGGTTGAGATTATCTATTGGTAGGTTGATAGTGATGTGTTCTTCTGCTGTACCGATTGTGGCTAGCACAAAAGCATACGTCGAAGTCCGGAACTTCGATTTGAAACTAAAAGGATTCGTGGAGAGGACCTCTCGCTGTCAAGATGCAATTCCTATTGGATTTTCTGTTCGAAAGCATTAGTAAGGTTCATTTTTGTGTATTGGATGTATCTGTCCAAATCCAGTCCTTTGAGCAAATGTAATGCAAACATCTTGGCATATCTAGTTCATCAAAATTCTACTTATTATGACTTGTAAAGAGCGAAGTTTCGCCAGTTATCCGGATAATTTTATTTTGCAATTCTGATGTAATGCGGTCTCGGAGCATCTCGGTCTTCCAGCGTTTACGCCGAACGCGAGCTCTTGTTGTTTTTGTTTCGTACGCTTAAGGTGAGCCGAGGTTCGCATTAAAGGCGAACATGTTTTACAATTCCTTTCAATAGCCTTTTGCTCGTTTTCGCCGCGGGAAGTGTGAAATTCGTGCCGAGAGGCAAATAAAAAAATAGCAATATCGACGACTGGCGATACACGCCGCTGATTAGACGCGCACAACGAATGCTAACATTAAAACATAATCGGCGAATAAAATATGCGATCGTTATAATCGCAATGCAGTAAAAAAACATCCCATAAGCTATTAATTGACGTTTCCGAATAAAAACGCATAAAAAATACACGTCTGGTTACCGGTCGTGCATCAAGCACAAGTTTTTATTATAAACAATTTCAATATTTTTATTGGTGCTCCTATATAAATCTTTATTACTCGGAGCTGCTGGAACTATAGTTATAAGGTGTAATATATCACACCCGCTAGAGATCCGTCGATAAATCACACGTGGGATATGAATGTGTGCTTATTAGCTGCCACGCCTTTGAGAGGAAAGACGCTGATCTCACACACTTGGTTGGATTTACATGTAATAAAGCAGAGCGATTCCATCCCAAGTGCGGGCATGTACCTATGACTTGGTTTTCTAAGTTATGTACATTGTGAAGTTATAGTAGCAATACCACACGCTAACTGTGAAGGAAAAAATCGTGAGGAAACCTGAGTGTCTGAGCTATTCACATACTTCAGCGCTTGAAATAGCCAATCCGCGGTGGGCACGCGTGGTGATTAAGCCCATACTCTCTCCTAGAGAGATTGCCTGTGCCCTACAGTGGGAAGCATATAGGCTGATTATGCTAAAGCAGATGGCTACGAGGGCATTTACGGAAGCTAAATCATGTAGCGACATCAAATATGATAAACCAGAGTTCAGACACTAGGAATGGCGTAGTTAAAGAAGAACGAAAAAAACTGATCTGGTTTTGATCGTGAATTTTATAATTTTTGTACGTAATTGACGCGTGAACTTCGTCACTTCCTGGTTCTTCCTTATCTGAAATCACCAGTATTTGAGTTGAGACTGAAGATGGTAAAATTCATACTTAGGTTACTTACATCCGCGTTAAAAGCATTACCGTCCCGCCTGCCATAGTAAGATTTTATTCGTTCCACGAAGCAGCTTTGGACATGTGCGCGGAAACGCTCTGTTTACTTTCATTCCCTTTTCGGACAGTTCCTTTTAAGTCTCCTTTATTGCTTCAGCGGATAAGAATCTAGTTCAGTAACATGCTATTTCTGGTGCACAATGGAACGGGGTATCTCAATACGGTAGGTGGAACTTTATCGTCTACAACGCAAGTGAATTTCGTAACAGCGATTCCGTTTTCGTTGCGCCCAATGACATATTTGTAAACAACTACACGAAGTCTCTACTCCTAAGTGCTCAAAACTCAAAAGTCGATTGGCCACGAATGGATGGTTTTAATTATGGAGATGTGGTGTCGGTTCGGCTCAAAGGATACGGTTTACTGAGGACGCGTTTCCTTAATTCGCCGCGGTGTGGTCGCTTACATTCCTACACGGGTTGGCTCTTTGGCTCGACAATTTTGTATTAAGAACAGATAGTAAGTATAATATAACAGAGGATCTGCGGAGTCTCCGATCAACACGTTTTCACATTATGACTAGTTTCTCTAATCCCACTTTTAAATCAAAAACTGTCACGACACTGTGTTACAGCCATTCTCGTCCAATAGAAAGGAACTATTGGACGAAAATTGTCTTTTCTCTTACCTTCAGCAGATCGGTGAAGCGCTCAATCGGACGCTGCACTGTCTGGGATAATCATTTATTGTTTCCCCGCACTTATGCCATCCTCTCAACTTAGTCCGTCTTGCATCAAAGGATCAGGGAAACAATTTCGAGAACTTGTAGATTGAGAACGTGATTTGATTCAGTCGTCAGCTTTCGAAGCTGTCCTTCTGAAGCGAATAAGTAGTTTTTTTGTTTTGTCCGAAGCTCGTTTTTCTCGAGCATTTCCCACCTCCGTTCTTCGTGGTCGCCGGGAATTTAAACGAGCCCACTGATTTTAATCGCGCCCGAGTCTCGTCTGTAACTTGGTGTTTTGTTCTCTGTCGTGCGAGAAAAATCGCTGGACTTTCGGGGCCTGACGATTGCACGTGTTTTGTGACAAGGATTCTTGTTCGTGTGTTTCGGGCTGCTGTTTTACGTTCGAAAATTGGCGCTGTTTTCACAATGTTGTTGGTCGGGTCAAGCAATGTCAATGTTAAACCTGATGGAATTTCGGTGCTTTTGATGCCGATGCTTCAACTGCTGTCGAGTCGATGAAATCATCAGTGAGCCGTAGTGTTATAGCGAAAGCGAGACATAATGGTTATAAAGGACAGCTGCAATGGATTTTAAATGAAAATATACTCAATATATCTAATCAAAACTCAATACTTGCCATCAAACCGCAGACTCGGAAAATATTAGCCCATAAAATTTAAAGATGGCGTCTCCCCTATTGTATCGGGACCGGTCTGGTCCGAGGCCTTATTAAATATGTCCTTACGATGTGTGTCGTTTATTTTCTTGATGCGAGGCGCGCGTGTCACTGCTATGGAAGATTCAGAATTACCACGAGAAATTTATTGATACGCAGTGTTGCTTTAAAGCGCAATATTGGCAACCGTTTCTATATGGCTAATTGACACAGTGTCAGTTACATTAATGTCCTGTGGTTTTTGTTTTGTATATACGTTCCACTGCAGGGCACAGGCCTTCTGAGAGAGTATGGGCTTAATTACCATCCGTGCCCACCGCGGATTAGCAATTCCAAGCGCGGACATTGTTGAAATTATACTCGCTAATGCCTTGTTTCTGGCTCGTGATGCTAGCCACTTCTAACAAACAAATCATTGAGACTGTTTGTAACAAATATCACAGGCTCCTTCTCTCCTCCAATCCTAGGTGGTTAATCCCATCAGTCTTGACTGCAAATCCCCGAACTGTACTTCGATGCCTTCTTGTCGCGTGCGGTCGTTTTGTTTTGGAGGCTTGCATTGTGCGATGGACTTCGGATTAACAGCGGCGACGGCGCCAGGCGCGGCCGCGGCGGCCCGGCGGAATAGCAAATGCGCACGGCTGCCGGCGGTGGTCCCGACCCAGAAGCGATGGTGCGATTGTGCGCATTAACATACCTCCTACTCCCTAGAATTTTGCTTACCGACTTACAGGCGTTCAGATTTATTTGAGGCAGGTGCCTGTTCAGGTGAACAGTCTTTTAATTTTAGGGACTTCTTCTCAAAGTGACACTTCATCATTGGTGGTTGCTGACTGCTAATCTTCAGTGATCGAGAGGTTGCATTCGAGAGTTGTCTTGTTCTCTACTCAATCTTATTTTTTTTTGGAGAAAAATATGGCTTGTGCGAGCTTGGGTGTCTGTCATAAACAGAATTTATAACAAGTATACGCACTTGTCTGAAACACATAAATTAGTTTCTAGTTTCCAAAACTTTGCTGGTATTTGAGTTTCCAAAACTTTGCTGGTATCAGAGTTAGTATCTGTGGTATTGCTACAGTTTTCCGAACTGAACTAACAGTTTACCATGTTACAGATGTTCATCTAAGTCAGAAATTCGCATTTCGTAATCCCTATCCCTATGTCTCTTCGTCTCTCGTCCTACGCCGATGGCTATTCAAACCGGACCGTGTCGTGGCTTCAAATTGTGGTCAAATATTGACAGTGGCGGACGCGTAAAGCGCACAGCAAACAGCCCGTCCGTCTGTTTGTCGAGACCAATGAGCCTGACGGTGTTTGTCTCCGTTATCTTCCTACGTGACGGGACCTCGGCCGACCGGGTTACCTTTTCAAGAAGGCTGGAAGCTCCACTCGTTGAAAGAAGCGAAAATATCTGGGACAAAAATTATGTTGATCAAGCTACGGACAAAAAACTGCTCTTAGAGATTCAGACTGGAGCAATGCATTATCTTTTTTTTAGTTTCTTTATTCACACGTTATAAAAACAAAATCGTGATCGAGTTATAGTTGCAGGTTATAGTTCTGGATTTGTGATTAGTATTGCTTCGGGTAGCTGCTCTGACATAGCTGCAAACAAGTCTTGAAGTTTAGTTACGTCTTAGATTGAATAAACATATATTTATTCAATTACTCATACAGAAGATTAAAGGACTTGGGCGTTTCTAAAGAAAACTACCGTTTTTTTTTTCACAAAAACTTGTAAGTAATATAGTTGCTATGTGCTGGGAAAATACATGTTTCGTCTTTAAGCAGACCGTTCTGGTGTAGTATAATCAGTGCCAGGTCTTTGGTTACTTCATCGTGACATTTTATATGGTTCTTTAACTTTTTTTTAGTTGCACGTTCTAATCTCGTCCGCATCGGGTTGTTAACACGTTTTCGGTACTGAGAAGATGTCGGAGTAAAACTTTTTTCTCTGGTACTATTCCAGTAGGCACTTACTATTTCAGTAGTTTATCTCGTTACAGTTTTTTGTTAACGTTTATTAACGTGCTTTTTTATTATTTGTTTCAGGTATGTATCACATCATCATCTCCATAGAAACAAAAGCATTTCCAGCCATGATTTTCAACCTGGAAAAGAAAGAGTCATGTCAGGAGTATGGCAAGTACCAAACCGTGGTCTCTGCCTATCCCTCCGGGATACAGGCGTGATTTTTTGTAGTCTTCAGACAAAAACCTTGTATTTTATCATGATAACCGGCTCTTTCACATGAAAGTGTTGAATTATGTCGGTTTTCTGATGTTTCCGATGAGATAATTGCCCAAATTATGGCTTCGTGCAGCGAAATTGCGCTTTTAGGACCGCGATGGTCTCACAGGTGCAATTTTGTGGTTCACCAGTGGTGGATGAGCGAGTTTCAATTATTTATTTTTCTATTTAATTATGGTTTGCCCGACATGCATGGGGTAATTTCTATCACCACAACAAAAATAAGGGATGTATAAGGAAGAGCAAGTTAAAAAGTACAGTAACCGGCGAGCGTGCGTCGCATGCAGGGACTAATGAATGTTGATAACGCGAAAGACGTTTGTCAGGATCAATCACGTGGCAAACTTTGGTACCTGCCTACCCCTTTGGGTTTCAGGCGTGAGTTTATGTCACCTATTAGACGCTTGAAATACGTAAAATCGCTCTAGGCGTATTAGTACATAATATCATCTTTCAAACGGATATCGAAAATGAAAATAATAAAAACTGGATTTTCACGGATATTTACTCGTCAATTTGTTCCTTTTACAATTTTCCGACGTTTCGGTACTTTTGCAAGTCCCGTGGTCTCGGTAGACTGAGGTGACAGGCGTCTTTTTGAAATCATTAACTGTTTCTTTACTACCCTCGGCAAAAATTACAAAAAATTATTAAGTTACGTTCCAAAAATATTTTGGCAAATTTTTGAAGTTAAAATAGGCAAAAAAAAAATATATATATATATATATAAAAACTCAAAAATTTAAGAAGAAGAAGAAGAAAAAGCATTTGTTATAAAAACAGTGCACAATAACAAAACAAAAAAACAACCAATAAAATATTTCAACAGAAATGTTATAAAAAAGAAATGAAAACGAAAGGTCACGGCACGGCTGAGGGTCAAGCCTTCAGCGCTGATTTTCAGTCAGTGCCAGGAGTGTCGAGCGTCACTTACCGCGGTGTGGTACAACCATGAACAATGCTATATATAGTAGAATACTATGTAATACAGAATAATAATTATATACAATAGGATACGTATTATGTATACAGTATGAAACATATACTTAAATTGTTTTCATTAAGTGACTGAATAAATAATCAATAAAATATTTTAAAAACCTATTTAGTATAAATTCCCCCCATGCCGGGACTTGAACCCTCGACCTCTGGCTCACCGTGCCAGCGCTCTCCCAACTGAGCTAATGGGCAAGTGCAAGCATCGATGAAATTTCGAGCCTCTTTACAAACTTTTCTGTATAACGTACAGGCAGCGACATCTGACCGGAGCGATTTACATCACTTGCAGCCCCGAGTAACCCACTTTGCAGTTAGGTTTAACAAAAAGAATACAATGTTGTTATACAAAGCAATAAGAACGGGTACATAGGCGAACTCAAGGGTACAGCGATATCATTCCGATTAGAGAGTAAAATGTATTTAAAACACCTGGTTTAGGGGTAATGTCGGAGAGCCTACCCTCAACAAATAATTAAAAAGAAATTGCTCTTACGTGCCCTCGTTAGCGGCTACATGAGGATGGCCGAGGATTGGAAGAAGTGGTGCGGGGAGGCCTTTGTCTAGCAGCTGACGAACGTTGGTTGATGAATAGGATTTCTCATCTATTCAGATTGGTGTTTGAAGGCGTGTGTTTGTTTTGTGTGAGATGGTAAGGGTCGGACTCTTCCGTCAAAAAAGCAAGTAAGTGAATCCGAAATTAAGTTAATAATGGTAGGGTAGAATCAGAAATCAAAAATGAATAATTTATTTTAAGGTAAAGAATTTACATTCTTTTTGCCTAATGACAATGTGCTATGTTACTATGTTAGCCGCTGCCTTCGGGCCGTGTTTCTAGTCGAGAAAAAGGCAGCGAGAAAAAAAAAACTCCACTCTGACAATCTTTTCTCAAATCATCTTAAAACTTATCCTCCTCAGTCCTGAGGAGGTTATACATCAAAGCCTATATGATGTGATTCCGTGATTGCCACCAATAACTTAAAAGCCAAAATAACACTTCTTACAAAAGTAGGAAAAACATTAATTCTGTGGCCAGACACACGAACAGCACCCGTTCACGAGCATAACGCAGGGGTCAGCCATCACCAGTCTCAACCATTTTAGAGAGAGATAGGTGACCCTGCCACCACGCCACCATTCGGATGACCTTTAGCAAACCTGCAGATTGAGTTCTTGTCAGTTAGGAAATGTGTGATATAGTTATTAGCAGTGGAATTGGTTTACTACCAAGGGCTTACATCGGTCATATACTCGTCTATTCTATATATCTTGAGTTATATTTCTGTATGATTTTTTTTTTATCTTCATTTACAGCCTTTTTGCCCGACTGCAATAGCAAAGGAGGGTCTTGTTTTTAATTGTGCACTTAATTGCGCTGCAGACATACCCACGCATATATTCAGAGCGTTCCGCATGAGTAGCGCCGCAACGTTGATTGTGGAGATGTTTGTTTATTTACGTCGGTCTAGAACTAGAACATTCACTCATTAGTACGATCCGCCCTCTAATCGTCTTCGAGTTTAATACAACTAGTAAGTACATAGATCGATGAAGATCTTTTAAGTTTCCGTATCTGTCCTATTGCATACTGTCCACTAAATTTGGTTGGTCGGTCGGTCGGTCGGTCGGTCGGTCGGTCGGTGGGTCGGTCGGTCGGTTTTTTTATTTTGAATAAATAAACGTATAAAATAAATAACGAAAACTTACAATTTGACTATGTCTGTTTATGTGGACGCCTCGAAGTTTAACATCCTCCTACTCTAGTTTCTGACAGCAACGAACAAGTATCAAAATCCCATAAACCTTACAGACGGGAACTGATCTAGCCTAAACCGGACTACGTTCTCGATTCACTTATTGCATTATGATAGTACAGTCGACATCAACCTGTACATTTTTGTTGCAAAGTCGCCTTTAACGTAATTGATTAGAGTGCACATTAGTAAATTTTGAGGTGCTGTCGACTGTACACTCACAGACTCACGGTCGGGTCACGTGACATGTTTTTTCATCCATCGAACCTAAATGGTCTGACTCGTGCGCGCGCGTAGACTTGAAGCTGCAGTAAAAAAAAATCGACCCGTTTGTAGTACCTAGTCAACAGAATCTACCTAGATAATTACATTGCAACGAACATGCATATTATGTTGACAAACGCCTTTACTTCCGATCGGTTTCCATTCACGCCCACCGACCGCAGACGCGAACGGTTTCGCGGGAAAAGTGACCCTATCGCAATGGGGAAAGGATTATTCAGGTGCTGTACTCCCTGGTGGTTCAACGGACTAGATGTGTGGACTAAAGTGACGGAAAAGAACAGAGGTTTCCCTCTGAACGTGGAAAGTGCAATTTCAATAGGCCTCTGAGGAACCGCATTTAAAGTTGCCAATGTTACAGCTTGTGTCTACTTCTATGCTACGTTGCTGGTGACTTTGCAACTAAACGGTGAGTGAGAGGTAACCTCTCAAAGAAGGTTGGTGCCCTCACTGAGCCCGGGGACGTGGGCACAGAATGGACGGGCTTCTGCTCTTCTCTCCGTGATTAATCTCTGCAGATCAGTGAAATCGGGGTAGGGAGGACTCATACATAGGCCAACCGACCATAATAAACCACCAAACTCATAAATCATAAATCGACCAAATAGGGGATGTATTAGCAAAGGTCAAGATAAAAAGTGCCAGAAACCGGCGTGCGTGCATGCAACGACTAATGATTGTTGAGGAAGCGAAAGTGATCTGTCAGGATTGTGGCAAGTGGCAGTTCTTGGTCTCTGCCTACCCCTCTGGGATACAGGCGTGAGTTTATGTATGTATTTAGGACTCGTGCCAAAAAGGTTACAAGTAACCGCATCGTTATTAGGTTGTATGTAGATAATTACTCGATATAGTTACTGCATTCATTACGTTGTATTATGTATTACATTTGGGAAAAGATGGTCAAAGTGTACGTAGTAATATTCTTTAGGTTGAAATATATATTTTTTATTTCTGATATCAAATTTCTAATTAGATTCCACCAGGTCAGGCTGGTGCGTTCGCGGTCATGGTGCGATATCATCAGGGTAATCTATTCTGATGCCAGGGTAATATCTGCCGATGCACAATACAGCCAATTTTTGATCGGGAGTGTGAAACAGAAATCGTGGCGTGGTGTAAGGGACATTAAATCAGCTGTTATTACATTACCAGCGCGATGGATAGAAAAAATAGATTACAGCCAAGTTTTGATCGTGAGTGATAGATCCTTGGAATGTGGATAGATGGTGTGAGGACGTCAAACCAACTCTTGGCGCCTTTCGCTTATCGCTTTAGCTTATACGGTATCCTAGTTTGGGAGCAGGACAAGTGATTGTGTTGTGTGGGAGTTATCTATACTAATAATAAATCTGTAAGGGTCGGTCATGGAGTAAGTTAGTTTGTTTTCAGAGATATTGTGTTTATAGGCTCAATATATGATACTGAAACTAATTTCACGATTTTTAGAATTTTTTTCTGTATGTATGTATGTTCCTCCATAACTCTTAAACCAATTATCCGAATTTGATGAAATTTGGTATAAAAAACATATAGACATCTGGGACACAGGATAGGCTATTTAAATTCTAGCTCCAGTTATGATAAGACGTGGCCCCCATACAAATGCTGCTTCGTAAAAATCGAAATGTACGCGAACGGAGTCGCGGGCACAGCTAGTTATAGCATAAGCAGCCGATATACGTCCCACTGTAGGGCACAGGCCTTCTCTCAGGGAGAGAGTATGGGCTTAATCACCACGCGTGCCCACCGCGAATTGGCGATTTCAAGCGCTGAGGCATGTGAATAGCTCAGACACCCAGGTTTCCTCACGATGTTTTCCTTCACAGTTAGCGAGTGGTATTGCTACTATAACTTCACAAATGTACTTAATTTAGGGAGTTATTATGTTATTTATTTATTCCGACTTTTTTTCTTTCGGTATGTGGACGTAGGTATGTTGTCCAAATAGCAACTTCTGCACCTAGGTAGACAGGAGTATAGAAAACGAGTCGTTCTAGATAGACCGAACGGGTCCGTGACACGGTCCGTCGCCTCGCCGCGCCTTCGGCTATGTACAGTGGGCCTGTTACTCTATTACCTGTTAGTGTTTACTCCTATCGCTCGCTAGCACCGAAGAAAAACGTCTTGAGGAAACCTGGGTGGCTGCAGAGGTGTTTAAATAGCTCAGCGCTTGAAATCTCCAATATGTTGTATGGGGCATAAGGCTGAGGCTTAGGGCAGAAATCTTCTCTTATCTCTCCGCGAGAGAAGACCTCATCACCGCCTACTACGGTCTGCCACTCTTGATGCGCAAGAAAAAACAGCTGCTCTTATCTTGTTACAGAGGTCCAGGTCAATTTTATTTTACGCCTTCTTTCTACAACGTGTAGAGAACAATGTCCGAGTGGTCCCTTCACCCATTTAGTGCGAGTGATGGTGCCACTGGACGCTGTACTTACATCTCATTACGTAGATGCAAAGGCCATTGAAATTTCTTTATTTCTTCTTTATTTATTTATAAATAACGGAAAACTTAAAATACATAAACCACGTCCTGTTGGTTGCGCAAGTTAGAAATTCTCAATCTTTTTTTATTTTTTTTCATACAAAATGACCGCGTCAAGTTTGTATGAACGTCTATGTTAACTCAGAAATTAGAAATTAATACTTTTTTAAATTTTAATTGATGATACTGAAGATATTGATTGATAGGGCCGCTAAGGGGCGTCCCAGGCCGACATAACTCGGCCAAATTGGGGATTTATTAGCAATGGCTAGATCAAAAGCACCCGAAACCGGCGTGCGTGGACCAACGACTAATGAATGTCGATGAAGCGAAAGAGGTCTCTCAGGATCGTGGCAAGTGGTAAACTATGGTCTCTGCCTACCCCTCCGGAATACGGGATATGTTACGTTGTTATGATACTGAAGAAATGGTTTTCATGTTTTGCGTGGTTACAATAACCCCTTGTATACAAAACCCTCTCTGTACGGGGTGTTGAAGAATAGTTCGGTAGAACTTGGGTGTTGTTCTACTCATCAATACAAACAACACCACGTCTCCAATCATCCTAAGGTTTCAAAAAAGATTCGCATCTCAGTATGCAGCCGACTGTACTTGCATACGCCCCAGACAAAGTAAGCGGATTAATACGTTTATTAGCTGTGAAGTATACTTTACATAAATCAGGCTATAGGATCTATGGATAAAGGAATTTTCGTTACAGGTTTGATAGATAGATAGAGAATACTTTATTGCACAACCAGGAGAAAGAATTACAAATTGTTTCTTACATACATACATACACATACATAAACTCACGCCTGTATTCCAGAGGGGTAGGCAGAGACTAGGGACTGCCACTTGCCACGATCCTGACAGATAACTTTCGCTTCCTCAACATTCATTAGTCGTTGCATGCACGCGCGTCGGTTTCGGGTACTTTTTATCTTGTCCTTTGCTAATACATCGCCTATTTGGTCGAAGTATGTCCGTTTGGGTCGTCCCTTACCGACCCTTCCACCCACATTCGCTCGATATATTCGTTTCGTCAATCTTTCTTCCTTCATCCTCTCCACATGTCCAAACCAACGCAACATTCCTGTCTCAATTCTAGTCACTGCATCCTATTTCAGTCCACAACGTTCTCTAATCACACTATTGCGTATCCTGTCATTCAAAGTAACACAAGACATACTTCTCAAGGACCTCATTTCTACTCCATTAATCCTACTTTCTTGCTTTTTGTTTATTGTTCCTTATATCTAAGATATATTGATATTTCGTTAATGTTGTGGTAATTGTGTTGTGGTTCAGGGAAGTTGACATTTAGGATAGTGGACTCACAGGGAAGTGTACTATCAGGGAACGGACGCTCAGCGAAATAGACTTGATGAGCCGACTGTAGGTACATTCGGGTAATAAGACCTTAAGTGCCGAGAGGACGCATATTACATAATAATATGCCTATTAAAGTTTATTGAACAAACAGCTAACAATGGGCCAAAAGTAGTATTGCTTATTATTTACTTGCATTTTTGTTATTTCACAATCGACCCTCTCTGTCGCACTTAGTAATCCCTATATCCCCCGATTTCTCGTACACTCTGATTCATCAATTAGTCTATTCTTAAAAGATGTCAGTTACTTATTGAATGCACTTTGGGCTACCGACAGGCTGTTGACAGTAGAAAAACATATTTTTGGTGTACGAGAAACAGATAGTAAGTACAAAGCAAATTACTTAAACAAACTAAGCAGCCTCAGGCCCGCCGTTTAGTCACGGACAAAAACTAGAACAGCTGGTGGGCGCAAGCGCAACGCATACCGTAGTTGGTGCGCAGCTGGATTAGCGTGATTAGCACTCGTGGAAAACTAACAGAACAACCAAGAAGCTTACACAGACTACTCTCATCAATCATCATTATATAAAAGGGACGTAGGGCTCGCAAAACATTATATATAATGCAGCCTATATACGTCCCACTGTAGGGCGCAGGCTTTCTATCAGAGAGAGAGTTTAGGCTTAATCACCACGCGTGCCCACCGCGGATTGGCAATTTCAAGCGCTAAGGTATGTGAACTCCTCAGACACTCGGGTTTCCTTACGACGTTTTCCTTTACCGTTAGTGAGTGGTATTGCTAGTAAAAAATCACAAATGTACGTAGCATGGTACGTTGGTGCCGGCTGCCGTCGATAGATGGCAGTCGTTAAGCCAAGTCAGAGGCCTTAGGGCGGCTCGACAACTTCTGACAGTAGACGAGCCACTAGTCTACAAGCCTCCACCAATCCGGACTTGGCCCCCGTGGTGGAGTATGGCCTATACCTTCCTCAGGGAAGAGACCCGTGCCCCTCGGTGGGGATAATGGGTTGATGATGAACGTAGCATAGAATACAAAGTAATTTGTACATGCCCGGGGTTCAAACCTCTCGACCTCTTGAGTATGAGGCAAGTGCTCTACCGACGCGCCACCATCGCCAAACATTACCATTGAATTTTGGATTTGAGAACGTTGTGGACTGAAAGAGGATGTAGTGACAAGAATTGAGAAAGGAATGTTGCGTTGGTTTGGACATGTGGAGAGGATGAAGAACGAAAATAATATATCGAGCGAATGTGGGTAGAAGTGCCGGTAAGGGACGTCCCAGGCGGGCATACTTCGTCGGACGTTATATTTATCGTATGTCATGTGAAACATTTTGCTTGCGCGATGCAGGAATGTCGGAGTTTATAGTGCGCGCGCAGAGTTGACATGTGCTCGCCGCACAGGGGATCTATTAGCAAAGGGCAAGTTAAAAAGTTCCCGAAACCGGCGTGCGTGTATGCAAAGACTAATGAATGTTGATGAAGCGAACGTGATCTGTCAGGATCGTGGCAAGTGGCAGTCCCCGGTCTCTGCCTAACCCTCGGGGATACAGGCGTGGGTTTATGTATTTAAAAATTTTGGTCATAATGTAGCGTCTAAGTTGTATTTTTGTGTATGTACGAATTTTGGTCATTATGTAGCGTCTAAGTTGTATTTTTGTGTATATATGAATTTTGGTTATTATTGTAGCGTCTACGTTGTATTTTTGTGTATGTATGAATTTTAGTCATTATGTGGCGTCTAAATTCAATTTTTGTGTATGTACGAATTTTGGTCATTATGTAGCGTCTAATTTGTATTTTTGTGTATGTATGAATTTTGGTTATTATTGTAGCGTCTACGTTGTATTTTTGTGTATGTATGAATTTTAGTCATTATGTAGCGTCTAAATTAATTTTTTGTGTATGTACGAATTTTGGTCATTATGTAATGTAGCGTCTAAGTTGTATTTTTGTGTATGTATGAATTTTGGTTATTATTGTAGCGTCTACGTTGTATTTTTGTGTATGTATGAATTTAGTCATTATGTAGCGTCTAAATTAAATTTTTGTGTATATACGAATTTTGGTCATTATGTAGCGTCTAAGTTGTATTTTTGTGTATGTATGAATTTTGGTTATTATTGTAGCGTCTACGTTGTATTTTTGTGTATGTATGAATTTTAGTCATTATGTACCTAGCGTCTAAATTAAATTTTTGTGTATGTACGAATTTTGGTCATTATGTAGCGTCTAAGTTGTATTTTTGTGTATGTATGAATTTTGGCCATTATTGTAGCGTCTAAGTTGTATTTTTGTAGAAGTTTTTAGTCGTTCTTCATTGGGGGGGCCTTCATAAGTTAAGCAGTTATAAAAAAATAAAATATGTACTGTAACAAAATCTTTCTACAACGTGCTATTAAAATAACGCAAAACCTGAAAAAGACATTATTTTTACCTGACTGCGGGGTAATGTGATCTCACCAATAGTCGAATTTTTACAAATAAGGTCTCAACCGATTATTGTACGTGTTGGCGCGAGTGTCATTGCTATATGAAATCAGCATAAATCGCACAAAAAAAAAAAACAAAATGTCGCTAAAAAAAAAAGTAACAACCCGTCTGCTGAGTTCCCAAATTCAATAATGTAAAACCTAAGTCATACTAACGGGCGACAGGAGAACGACTTCTGGCTCGCTGAGGGCCCTATGTTGTTTGATTAGCGCGTGTGGCAAATGCTAAGAACGCGCATTCCGCGGGCTAACTGGACGCGAATCAGCTTGGGCCACTTGGGCGTAGTAATTAGCGCTATTATGTGGGCTTTTGTAATCGCGCTCCGGGAGAAACACTAATTGATACTGTTTCTGTTCCAAAGGGACCGCACGGCCCACTGCAGAGTTCTAGCCATGTATAGTCCGCACCGCACAGATCTTTTTGGCGGTAACGTGAACACTCACACATACACTGTAAAGATAGTAAGCGATGTGCAAACGATCTGTGACGTTATCGCCAAAAAGATTTGTGCGGACTATACGACGGTGCGTTAAGTTCGCAGAATGGGTAGGTAGGTCATTAGTGAGGGTGCTTACTCGAGTCATTTTTTTTTCGAAGATATGCGTAAGTTAATAAAAAAGGTATTTTTTTAAGGGTAGCAGGTGAATATTATATTGAAAAGGAAAAATTAATTCGTACTTTTATTTCCGCTTCTTACCCTCCATTCCGCGAACTTAAAGAGTTCTAGCGATCAATATTTTTAGTAAAGCTGAAACGGGTAACGGTAACTTGCGTTACCAATAGAGTGCTTGAATTTCAGTCAAATATATTTTTTGTCATCAAGAATAGATAACCATATTAATTTGTTTGTATATTTGAGACCGTATTCTATTAAATATTATATAATTTGAAACCAAACAATATTATTAAACCAGCAGCTTAAATGTGTTGGTAACTTGCGTTACATAAAATGGACGCAGCGTTTTAAGATTTCAAGCAGCGTTCAAAGATTTTGTGATAATTTCTCTGATTTTTTTCGATCAATGTTTTTTCGTGCAATTAAAATTTATTACGTAAGGGATCAAAGTTTTTTTATAGACGAAAAAGGAAAAGTTCATTGTTAGGTAACTTTTCCTGTAATGACTGTTTGTTGCCAAAATAAAATATTAAAAAATATATATGAAATGATAACTTGCGTTTCAAATAACAGAACAGTTTTTTCCAATGCGTGTATCTTTGTTTATGTTTGATTAAATACGATTTAATCTAGTTTTACACGCATTGTAACAAATTTTAACAAATAATATAGGAGTACTTACTAAATGTTATATTGAAACAGTTGATAAAATTGATCCTTGCAATCTCTCTTTCACCTTTTAATTTCACAAAACTGGTGACAGTAAGGAGTTGTTTTTATATATCAAGAAATCACTTACTGGAATAGAAACAACGTTAAAAATAGTTTACTTTAAAAAACTGTAATAAAAATAACTAACCCGACTGCTGAGCATTAGCTACCAAGCAGACGGGACCCAAATTCAGCAACCTACCTCATTGCGAGGTACCTATCTTGGTTCTGCTCAGTAGTTAATAGTTTTATTTCAGTTTTTATTTTTTTGTGACTTCTAGAAACAGCGACGCAACAGAATGTTACGGAGGCCGGTCCCTTTAAATCCCCGCCTCGTGAACAATCTCAAACATCTGCAGCACGAGCGGTTAGTGGTTCAGGGAATTCGGAACATATTTTAGAATTCCTAAAAGTTGCGCCGAGGTGTCGGACATTCAGGGTCACGACCGGAGAATCCACGGG
The DNA here is from genome assembly GCA_963969515.1 of Yponomeuta evonymella. Lineage (NCBI taxonomy): Eukaryota > Metazoa > Arthropoda > Insecta > Lepidoptera > Yponomeutidae > Yponomeuta > Yponomeuta evonymella. Next base: position 1,088,317 of record OZ018361.1, on the reverse strand, counting down.
TTTTTTGCTCTTGTAAACGTGTAAGCGAGCGAAGCCTTTGTTGTTGGCTGCTATAAATGTTTAAAGGTATTATGTGCTATCTAACTCAAAATGTAATAATGCTCAGTTAAACAGGCAAAATTGTTTGGTTAATTGGTTACGTTTCCACTGAGTGGAAATAATTTTTGTGTTGACAGTGTCGAAAACGCTAATTAAATTCAAATAGGTCTCGTTAGTGCGGTATTTTTGAAGAGGTTTGGTACTTACATTTATGTAATCGCCAATTCGCGGTAGGCACGCGTCGTCATTGAGCCCATGACCAATATCACTCTATTGAACAACGATGCGTTTATAAGACTGGGCCTTCTAGTAATGCAAGTCCCCAGCCCGAGCTCGTGACCTCGCTGCAAACGCGCTCGTGCGCCATTCCTCTTAGTTTGTCCTCCCACAAAGCGGGTTTCGAGAACTGTCGCCTAAAAAAAAACTTAGAGTCGGACCCGATGTTCTGTCGCGCTTCGCCGAGGTGTTAACGTAATTAATGGTGCCGTATCAAAGGCGCCGCGTCTTGCTCGTCTCTAGAAAGGCAGAAGGACTGCTGTGAACGCAGAGTTTAAATAGTTGCTCGCCATAAGAGTTGGCTACGGTGAGTTCCATCGTACATCTGTAACATAACATAACGTAACGTCACATGTTATGTGGATATTGTGTAGCACAATCACACAAAGGACTTTCTTGGAAGGATTCGTTGTAAAGAAATCAATTCGTGAAGAAACCTGAGTTAGTTTACTGATTTAGTTTACACTCTCTGAGAGAACTTTTGCCCTGCTTTCGGACTTAAGAACTACGCCAGTGGCTCCTTCGTGTTATGATATATGGGGAACCTTTTCAATATTATGACCTCTATTAGGGAAACATATATTACAACCCCCTTCCACCTCCACCCCTTCAATACAGACTATTACTTAGTGCTCACTCATATCTTACGCAGTGATTTTCAGCTTTTTATGCGTGTTTACGCATCGCGACAAAGTATGGTATGCGGCCATGGTATGGTGATCTGTCGTTTTTACTTCAACGTTACCTCCGCAGATTACCCGTCTTACACCTTCGGGGGTAATTAACCCCAGGGGCGTAACTCAGGACGTAGGCGCTGCTTAGTTATGCAGCAAGTCATAGTTTAATCATCCAACGCCATAACTTCGATGCCTCTGTTTTGTTTATTCAGTGCCCTGATCCGTCGTTTGTCGTAAGACCATTTTCGGGAAACGAGCGTTGCCTTATCGCGCCAGTTCTTGTCGCGCGCCGGTTGCGGTTCTTAGGATGTTAATGTTTTATTAGCTTCTCTCGATCGAGCACCTGCTTGTTAAATTAATGACGAGTTTAATTTGCCCGTGCAATATATCACCGAGGTGAACGTTCCTGGGAACTAATTGGCCGGATATTTGTTTTGGTGTAAATATCATGATCAGCCGTACATAGCTAGCTTTGCGCGTATATATGACCATGTAACTTGCATATAGAGTGCCACGGACCAACGGACAGTGTAATCGTTTTGTAATGAATATTACAAAAAATTAAAACACTACTACCTCATTAGGGTATCCATTTCTTGTCTCCTTCTATGGTCGTCTGGAAGAAATACTTAGCTTTCAGTAATAAGTCCACCAATTGTACTGTTTGTACTATTTTATTTCTGTCTACAACAAAAAATATTCTACTCTGTGTTACACGAGTGACATAAGGATTCAATGACAATACCCCACATTTATAAATCGGTGAAATGAATATACATACATACGTGGACCCTGAAAACATTGCACTTCTTTTTTGTTTGGGCAATCGTGTAAACAATTTTAAGTTGTCCGTATGATTTAGCCTTAGTATGGAACAGACGAATATACATTTTTTTAATTATTTCAGCGTTGGACAGGACCTCTCATTCTCTCTCTGATCGAATACGTATAAAGTAGCTGAAAGTCATTATAAATATTTAATTCTAATGATACTCTGTTACATTCTGTCAAAGTAGTTATGGAGAAAGTTATCTGAAGCATCTGCAATAGACATAAAGGCACCTCGGCTCATAAACGTCCAGTTGCGTTCAGATTTCATAGTTCGCTCCTCATGTTATCACCGTGTCTTATTTACACGAAGTTATAGTTACTTAGTATCACGGATTAATTGCGAAGATGACCCCGCGACATTCTTGGCTCCCTCGCCTCATAAAGACGAAGCACATCCTGCCTGTCTGACCCATTTCTAAATATTACCGCGGTTGTGTAACATTACCATCTTACCCGGCTGCGAACGCAAGGGAGAGTAAGGTTTTCGCGTATGTTTGTTTGTTTCTTTATTTGTCTTTACCGCGCAGAGGCCAAACGGGTGGTCGGATTTTGACAAATGAGGTTTTCAGTAAAATGGTTGGCGACACGTGTTACTTGCTATATGACGTCACGAAAAAATCTCAATGGCGGTCGTCAGATGTTGTATTGTTACTAAAGCTTGAAATGCAATTAAAGATAAAGCTGCGAAAGAAAAAAAAATATTAACAAAAATCCGACAACTAAGAAGTCCTAAACGGTGCCTAGATAAATCTGGTGAATTTTTTGGCCTCAGCAGGTGGGGGGCTTATTAACTTACTTATAAGGGTAATGAATGATTTCAGACTATTGAATTTGGATGATCCAAAGTGGTTTGTCAGGATCGTGGCAAGTGGCTAACCCTGATCTCGGCCTACCAGTGAGTGTACAAGTATGTATGTAGCATTCGGTTTTTTTGTTTTGGAATAAGTTTTTTTTTACCGCCACAATTTTCACCTTTACGTACGGCACTACCATCTCCTATGTCAACGAGGTATTGTTCTAGCTAGTATTGTCTGGCCACATGATCTTCTGGGAAACGTTGGGTCAACGGCACATATGGCAATTAGCCGTGGCTCTGATTACGGCGATCATTATTATGTGTATGAATACCATCCAACGCAACCTAAGGTTTGTTTTTCACTGAACTGTTTTCTGACATGATGTTTTATCTCAGTGGAGATAAGGTCTATATTAAGGTTAACACTTAAACCAGTACAATAAATAATATCGACTCTAAAGTTACATCCTGTCAAGAAGGAAAAAGTACAGAGAAAAAAGTACTAATTCTTTCATTAAGCCGTTACTGTTTAGTAATCATTTAAGAGTGTTCTGATTGATGAACGAAATGTAACATAAAATAACTTAAGCAGCTTATACGTATACGTCTCACCACCACAGGGATTATGGGCTTAATAACCACGCGTGCCCACCGCGGGTTGGCCATTTCAAGCGCTGAGTTACGACACCTTTCGATACGATTCGCCAGTGGTATTGCTGCTTCAAATGCAAAATATACGGAACTTAGAAAACAATTGGTACGTGCCGGAATACAACTCAGGATCTCTCGAATGTTAGGCGAGAGTACGACATAAAAATCTGAATATATCTACGAAATATCGTAGAAGGCGACTAAGGGAATCAATTACGATGGTAGTGCGATGACGCTAGTCGCGCGTTTTAACTGTCAAAAGCCGCGACTTTCCAGTACATTACTTGTCAAATTCTGACATTTAAGTGCCACAAAACCCGTGACTCGTGCCATCTTCCTGAGATTCCAACCGCATACTGCGATCGCCAACCCGCCTGCCGAGCGTGGCGATTATGGGAAGACCCCTCATGCTTATGAAAACCACCGGGGAGGCCGGCTGGCCAAATGGCTGATGATGATGATGATCTACGAAATACCAGAGTGCCTATACATCGAGTTCGTATTCAGATGTCTATTGAAGGGCAGACGAGCGCAGGTACATAATCTTACACAGGTAGCTATCAAAGAATACCAGTCCTAAATTGGAATATCTCTAACTCTGAATATAAAACGGATCGTCCATTGTCCGCGGGCGAGTCGGACGACAGTTTGTCTGCCAGATGCCAACGTCGTTTGTAATTTCAGGTGGTTTTTTTCTTCTTTATACTTCGGGTTTAGTGAGAAAAGCGTAGTTCTGGGAATACGATTCGACGCACATGTGCGCTCTTAGCCCGCTTTCTACCTGTTCTCCGGACTCGCAAAGATTTGGGTCGCTTTTTCAGAAATATTATTATGTGCGTAGCGTTGCCCGCAGAGTTCCTAAGGTCTCGACTTAGAAGCGAGAATCGAACAAAATATGTTTTCTGTGCGTAGTTACATTACTAGTGAAATGCTTGCGTTTAGAAATCCCTATTGCCTTCATAAGGGTATGGATGGAAGAATTAATAAATGGTTCCGATTTTTACACCAAAGAGCAGGAAGTCGCTGTTATAGTCTAAGGATCTTTGAATTCCGTAACACAATTAGGTATTCAAACGCAATATTCTCGTACAAAAAGCTCATACATCATTCAGAGTGTCTGCTATTTATTCGTGTCCGATATTTCCTTCGCGAATGCATTATTAGGGCGCAAATACACCGAGCGATGCCCACCCAACAAAACGTGTTCATGCTAATTTCGGTATAACTTAAATGATCGCATAAAATATTGATATGTGGGGTAGTATTAATATGTAAGCGTACGTGCATGCAAAGAACATTCTAATGAATGTTGAGTAAGCGAAGGTTTGTCAGATCGTGGTAAGTGGCAAACCCAGGTCTCTGCATACCCCACCGGGCTACAGGCGTGAGTTTATAGTTAGTTTAGTTTTTATTACTTAATACTTTTTTAATGTAATGTAGGCAGTATTAAAGTACCTACAACTTATTAATATTTTATGAACTTAAAAAGTGTGATTGTTACATTCATCCATTACATTCAATCCACCGAGTGTCTGCCGTTAAAGTGCCTACAGAAAAAAAACTATGTAACTTTATCAGTGTTTTTAAAAAAGAACCGAGTAAGTCATTTTGTCTGTTGTGTATTAAGTTTTCTTTCTGTTGTTGTGCATATTATGTTGCTTGTGTGCTTGTTTTGTTTCTGTGATGTATCTTGTTGGTATAATAAATGTCTTTCTTCTTCTTCTTCTTCTTCTTCAGTATAGGTAAACAGGATAAAATTTGTAGGGAGAGCTTGTAGACCTTGATAATAATATATTGATTTTAGCCATAATATAGCAATATGTTTTACATATTATGTAAAAGTTATTGGTAACCGTAGATAACCCTTGAAATTTTAGTATAAAGTCGCCTGTGAATAGTACTCGGAGCGTACGTGTCTTTACGCAGCATTGTTGATTTGTATGAACGACAGTATTACGTACGTAGACATTAGTTTAAACATAATACTATTTTCTTAATATACTACTTTGAAAATATGCTAAGAAAACGTATTTGAAGAAGAAGAAGAAGAGAAAGACATTTATTATACCAACAAGATACATCACAGAAACAAAATAAGCAGATAAGTAACATAATATGCACAACAACAGAAAGAAAACTAAATACACAACAGACAAAACGAATAAATAAAACACTGACTTGACTGTCAACGAAATTGATTTTCCTACTTCGGAAAATAGAACTTACATTGCGTATGGGAGCAATTACTTGAGAGAGTGAAGTCTCTGTGTTACTTGTGATCGGCACTACTAACCCCCCGCATCAACTCTCTTCAGTTCGCGCGGTCTACACCCCAAAATTATAATTACATTCGCATGCAGTTACGATACAGTCGGCTTATTAATATGCGGATGGTGACAAATGCATCAGACATGGTCCCCTGCACCGGGCCAGACGGCGCGTCTCCCAAACAGAAATACCTGCCGGCGCGGTGCTACAGACGGGCGTCACCAGAAGTCTTGGTTCAGACCTGCCACATCCTCGTGTGCTGTGTTCAAAGATTAGGGCCCACATTTTATCAGAGTCTGCAACTAGACGAATTGCCGAAAACATAAAATAATGATAGGCAAGCACGTAAAATCTTAGACCCCGTATTCGCTTACCATCAGGAGAGACTGGAGTCAAGCGCTAACCGGTCCTGTACTAATATAATGACCTGGTCGGGGAGGCCAGCAATGTAGGGTTTATAAATGTAGGGTAGCAACGTGATATATAGCGTAGTATATTGACATACGTGATTAATGTTTGTTTCAGACATATCAGATGAAAAATATCAGACGCAGTCAAAGACATGGAGTCTTCAAATAGAAATCCTGACAAAGTTTTGAAGTGCCTGAACCAGAGTCAGCAGAGAAATCAGTTAAACCAGAACCTGCTATTATTATTAGCAATCTTGCGCAGGTTCGTTAAAAATAATCGAATACCGAATAATGGAAACTAATTCAACAGAACTGAACATGGAAAATCTTGTCAGGTGAATTGTCACTGCACGAAAGTTTACAGAAGCCCAACATCTGCGTCCCTCTATTTTTGGCAGCCTCTGCATCCACCAGCGTCTCAGGCATTCGGCCTCGCCTGCCAACGACAGTTTTAAGCACCAATCGAGCCCGATGCGAGATGGAACGGCTGGGAGTAGTTCGGGTGCCATTGGCTGGCAGGTGTTCGATTTGTCAGCCGCTGATGGCTGTATGGGCTGAGAATGGAGAATGTCAGATAGTAACTTTGAAGGTTGTCGATATTAACACGTTTGGGTCGCTGCTGCTGGTTGTTTCAGTGCAAAATTCAGAGCAGAGAACGCGATGTGGACTTGTAATGTATAGTATCTTCCACACAACACGGTCACTTGTGATTGTCGAATATGGACAGAGTCAGAGTGGAGTTTTTTTTTCGTTGTCTTTTTCTCTACTACAACTCGATTCGAAGACAGCGGATAGAATTTTCAATTGATTTGTTGAATAACAAACAGAATTCTTCACGTTGACATTTCATTTCTTGTTCAGTTCAGGCGCACTACTACGTAACTTCTCCGCTGCATGCACTCGTCCGATTAAACCTACTCCAAACTGTCAAACATATCCAAACGTTACCCAATAGGTTCAGTGGACAGCTCCATAATAGGGCTGGTCCCTCTCTAGGATACCCTGTGCCATAGTAACCAGGCAAGGACATCACAAACATGGAGATACCCATGGAGACCCAGACTGAGGCTATTTGTACAAATTAAGTAAGGCGGCCTCCAGTGGGAATCGAACTCACGACCTCTGCTCCGACCTGAATTGATGCAACGTTTCCCTCTACTTTGTGTTCGTGTAAGGTTCATATGTTACCGGATGGATGAGATTCCCTGGGTCCTGTTTCATAAAGCTAAATTAGTATTATTATAAAAACCTATTATTATAATCCAAAATCGCCCAAACTAGCCTCGCTATTAGTTGGTTGGGCCAAAGTTACTGACAATTGTAACTTTATTACAATACTAAAATATTTTAAATAAACTATTTACTATGTACATACTAACACAATATGGATGTTATAAAAATATAATAATAATAATAATTATTATTATTATTTATTGTGCTTTTGCATTGGTAATAGGTATTGGTAATAGGTAATGGAAACATTGTAAGCATGCTCTGAGAGTGCCTTGTTAAACGGGATTCCTAAGGTTTATTTATATCGGGACCACATATAAATTAATCGCACTCGGTGAGAATTCCGTTTCTTTGCAATTATCAATCTTTATGTACAACCACGATTGGCTTATTCTAGACGTCTTATAACGGTCTATGGTCATGTTGAAACTAAATGAGTCCTTCGAGACGCTACTGTGGTCTTAAGAAATAGAATAAGTATAATAAAAAAAACCGGCCGTGCGAGTCACACTCGCGCACGAAGGGTTCCGTACCATTATCTATACAACATTAGATGCAAAGTTCGAGAAAAAACGGCTAAAAATCACATTTGTGGTATGGGAGCCCCCGTAAATATTTATTTTATCTTAATTTAATTAGTATTTATTTAATTTTTAAGTGAATATAGATTAAGAATAAACATTCTGTGAATATTTGAAGCGTCTACCTGTTGTCGTTATTAATATCGAGCAAAAAACGGCAAAAAAATACGTTTCTTGTATGGGATCCCCCTTAAATATTTATTTTATTCTGTTTTTAGTGTTTGTTGTTATAGCGTCAACAACAATACATCTTCCAGACAGACAGACAGACAGACAGACAGACAGACAGACAGACAGACAGACAGACAGACAGACAGAAAGACAGACAGACAGACAGACAGACAGACGGACGGACGGACGGACGGACGGACGGACAGTGAAGTCTTAGTAATAGGTTACCATTTGGTACCCTTCGGGTACGGAACCCTAAATATGTGGAAATGGAGTAATGTACCAGGCTGGTTGATGATGACAAAATTATTTATAAATTATCTGTTTGTATAAAGGACTCTTTCTTACCCAATACTATAAAAGAATTTTAAAGCCTTCGTGCAAGTATTTGTTGTTACGAGTAAGCCTTGTTTTATTGAACCAGTTTATTAAAACCCGCCTAGAAATAGATCGGCCATAAACGACATATTATAAGCGTTCCACTTATCTTTGCAATTATTACTTTGTTCATTTTACTCAGTTTAAACGTCGAGTTTTAATTGCAATAGAGATTAGAATTGAACTGTTATTGCAGATTCGTCGTGTCCAATCGAATTGGCAAACGTTAACTTTGTTTACCTATTATGCTCCAAGTTTTGTTGGAATCCAAATTAAACATATAGGTGATAACTCTCCAAAGTTTAGATATGGGCATCCGAGGGAGACATCTGTGTGACCATTCAATAACTGTAGTGCAGAAGTTTACTATGAATTAAAATGCTTCTAAAATACGAATGGTTGAACAGAAATGCGCGCAAACTAGTCGAATCGTTTTGTTCCTTATGAAGTTTATTCATTTATAACGTAAGACGATCTGGGGGAGGGAGTCCAAACGATTCTTACTTTTCCAGTGTCGCCATGTTAGCGTGGGAGAGCGGTCCGAAAGTGGTTACAAGTGTCTTACGTAATAATTGGACAGTATCATATCTGTTGTACTGCATTTTCATTCATATTGTTCACTCGCAGATAACTTAGATAAGGCACCGGACAATATATTTTATCACAATAACATTTAACCTCTTTAGGCGCTTCTCCCATTGGGTCATTATGGTTAACAACTCCGTCAATTTAGAATTCCGCACAATTAGTAATTGCATCATTCTTGGGATAAAGACTTTATTCGGCGCATTTTACGGGTTGCTGTGACATCTGAAGTGTCGGAAACGTCAGCCCCAGTGCAGCATAGCGTAAAAAGTTGCAAAGTTAAAGTAGTGTAGTGACAGAAATTTTCGGACTGTTGGTTCCATTGGAAAGTTCCATTGATGGCTCCAATAGGTTTCTCATGTTTTCATGGCTCCATTGATGGGTCCAACAGGATTAACAAATTCCGATGGTTCCATTTAGATGGTGGAGTCAATAATCGAAATTTTATTAGGCCCAAATTCGGTTTCGTGGTTCCATTGTCAAAACATTTACTTAAAAGGTGTCAAATTCCTTTGTTCCCACTGTTCTGTTGAGTAGTTATGTCGGCAGTACATTTCATCCATTTTATCTAGAGAAAGAAGAAAGTGGCGTGCCTTAGAGCAGGGCTATGTCCAGCAGTGGACGTATACGGGCTGATTGGTTGATTGATGATTAGTCTAGAGATAATATGGACAATATCAGCTTATATACCTTGATCAGGCAACAACATAGGACAACATACACATAGTTCATCTTCATGTTCAAACTATGTATGAACTCAAACTATGATGATCCTGTGCCATAAGCAACTATTGCTTTCTGGCTATTCGACTGACAACTGATATTTTAACTCCATCCATATCTCTCCACGACACACTCTTGTCTTCCCATAATATGTCACATATATCACACTTCTATATTCCCATAATATGTGCTGTCTTATATTCGCCTAGTATTTTTCCTCAATGGCACTCGTGCCCGTTACGTTACCCGCGTCCATTTGGCGCGTTCGAATATGCATGACGTAAGCGCGGGCGCACAGAAATGATCGACAGCCGTCGGGCGGCGGGCGGCGCGGCGGTAGTAAACATGCGTACGCGTCGCGCCTTTCACATGCCTCCTTTGGGGGAGGACGAGGTCCCGAAGTTCTTCTCAGCGAAGTCAAAATGCTTTTATTCAAAATAGAAAGTTAACGTTCATTACGTCACAGAAACTGCGACTTAATGAACGTTACAAGTTAGACATAGATGTCCATTTGAAGATCTAGATCGTTTTGGAGAAAAAATGGTCAATTTTTTTATTTTATTGTGGCAACCAACAGTCATTAATTAATTACAAAAATGTTTAAGTATACATTAGTTTCAACTTAACTAAAACTTACCTACTTATAGTGCCGAAATATGTATGTATATTTTTTTTATAAGAACACGACTTCTCTAAAGCACTCCTAAATAATTTATGGTTAAATAAAGCAGCAGATTAAATAGTCTGTGGTAAGCCTTTTAATGTATTTTGTTTTCTGGTGTGTAAAGTGTTCCAATCTAATCTAATCTAAAGGAAAAGACGCCTTTACCACATACTATTTAATCTGCTCGAACAATAGCCAGTTGGCTAAGCACGTATTGTTAGATATCTTCCTTCACAGTGGTTTTCTTCGCACTGCGGAGCATAATTCACCCTTAGGAATTACTCCTTACAGTCACTGCCACAGGTCCTCTGCCGACTTCCCACTGCAGTGATGTCCGGTAACCGGGCCGCTGGTCACTGTGCAATGATGCCAATGCCAAGTAAAACCACAAAGAACGTTGTGTCGGTCGGTCGGCTTTCTGTGACGTATTTTGTTGCGTCCCCACCGGAAACCATTTGCGTGTGCAACACAACACGAACCCGACTTGTGTACCACGAACGCATCTGAAAGTAATCTCTAAATATCCATGACAACGTGAACACAAACACGTAAACGCGGTTGACTGAAGGTCGATGCAGAGTAGAAATAGAGTAGGGCGAGGTAATAATGTATTGCTGAAGTGAATTATTACTGCTGATCGGAATAGGTAGAGTACCTGCAGTTGGCTAAAAGACCTATATGGAGTGATTAAGACCACCAAACATTCCTATTTTTTTTTCTATCCCAGGAACTGGAAACTGGATTTCGGGATTAGTTACTTTCATGGACAACTAAGACCAGTTTTGTTGGTTTTAACAACTGCATGTTATATCTCCTCGCTGTATTAACACTTTACCTATTTCGATCACCGATTATGGCTGATCGAAAAATGGGTTTTACCGAACCAAATCAAGAACTTGTTGTCGGGGAGTAAATAAGACAAACGGATAATTTATATACCAGACCATGACATATCGTAACATTTAAAATATTAATGCTGCTATTACTTTTGTGATTGTGGAACATCCGAAGATAAATCGAATGAACCAGACGCAGACGCGGATAATATCAGTAAATTTGTTTCAGTGGGAATCAGTGATCTAACTCAGAAAGTACTCGTAAATATTAAAACTACAAGAAGTTTTACTATAGGCAGCAATGGATGACATCACAGGATGTTATGGCTTTCTTGCGCCACCGGACGGTGTTTTGTCTACAGCAACCCGTGTTATCGATTGTCTTGTCACACTTACGCAATTCATTAGCAAAGGTATTGAAGAGTGGTCATCGTTAATCGGAGATATATCGCTCATCCTGTATAACTACGACCTAATTACATTTTTGCAAATTGAACAGGGGAATATTTCGACGATGGTTTTAGAGAAACTAGAATGAATCAGTATAATACAAGCAATAATGCGTCAATTGAATTTATAGAAATTCAATTGTGTCGATGTTAACTTCTCTTTAGGAGCATTATAACAAAATAATACTTAGGAGCCAATTTTTCAAAACTGTAATTCCGTCGTTGTTATCTCGGATTAGCGATATGTTCTGGTATAAAAACTATATTGTTAACTTAATTCCGGAATCACTTACTTGAATTTTTGTCGGAAGAGTCCGACCAGGTTTCGCTCTTATTCGAAGAGCTTAATCATGGTTAGTAGAGACGGAACCCGCGTCGTCGGTTGCTCGTCTCTGAATGTGTAGAATGTGTAGTGCTTACAAAAGTTTTAGTTTCCAAAATATAACTATAGTTTAAAAAAAGTAATATGCCTTTTTCGATAATGTACATTTATAGTTAGATGGAGATCACTTTATTGCACAACCATAAAAAGAATTACTAATGGTTACTTATAGGTAAAGAAATATATTTAGCTTGTAAAGTTTCATGTCTACTGCCGATGAGGAGTTCCCTCATGAAGAGACAATCGTGGGCGCAGCATTAGTTCATGTTTAACCCTTTACCTTTCACTTTACAAGAGTAGATCTTGGCCTGCGGGTGGCCGTGCAGGGTTGTTTCCAAAAGGAGCAATTCCTGAGACACTCCAATTGCAGTTTGTGTTTGGTTACAAGACAAAAATTGTAAATGAAAAACTAACTGACATATTGCAGGAATTGCGATTTTTTATAAATAAGCCCTTACATAGGCCGCTCACTAACGTAATCGTTAGTTGCAGCATAAATTTTATAGATGTTTAAACTTAAATTTTTAAATGTTGCCGAATATCGTGCACCTAAATGAAATTGACACAATATAATATATTTTATCTACACTCATATCATAATCATCAAATTAAGAATTCAAATGTAAACACATATTGACAGGCTTTAAACAATACATAACTTTAAAGAAAAAAAAAAACTTTATATTATTAAAGGTCAGATTTTCACTTTATGTTACAGTTATTTTTTTTAAATTGTTGCTGTGATCACGGAACAAAACTTAAGTTTTTTTTTTAATGTCAAAAGTTGACTCTATAAAAAACCTAATTTCATTTTCGTGGTACCAAAAGTGCAACTAAAAATACCTAAAATTGCGCGCGCAAAACTGAGTGCAGACGATTCAATGTCAAGATACTTTCGTCGAAATTGCGCCATTTTGTTTCAAAAATTTCATTATGAGTGTAGATAAAGTAGTGTATGAGACTAGTGTATGTGACTGTCACATAAACTACTATAAAATCTTTGTGTGTAAATTGCATTAAACCGTGTGAAAGGTTTCTTTCTAATGCCGACACTTCACTTAGCCACTCCTATTTGCGTATTGGGCAAATATCAACCATCCATTCCCGGGTTTTCTGACGAATCTTTATCATTATTTTGTAAGACCTACAATGTATTATAAATTGGCAAATGCGCGAATATGGAGAGCCAAGTGAACCACTAGCGTAAAAGCATTCAATCTTAACTGACTAAAATACAGACGCCAACCTAACATTATCAATAATATTATGGACGTATAATTAATGGACGACCTCGTGGCGCGGCGGTAGTGCATCTGCATACCATGCGAGAGGTCCCGGGTTCGAATCCCGGCTGCGGACAAAAATAAAACCCAGGTCTTGGATGTTTACATGTTTGTGATGTCGTTGTTTCTGGTTCCCACGACACAGGGTATCCTAGTGTGGGGCCAGAAGCAATGTATGTGCCTGTATGTAAATGTTTATGTTTATGTATTAGAAAAATACAGTAAAAATAATCACTCCTCGCGTCTTTTTTATGTAATATTTGTAGCCAACTTGTCTACTCCCTCTTCGTTGATAATTTCAGTTCAGCCTATTGTATTGATGTGTTTAATTATGATTCGAAAATATCAAGAACATTTCTGTGTTGTACGGTATTGATATGTATCAACGCGATTACGCGACCTATTTGTGTAAAAATAAAAAAAAACAATTCTTTGCATAGATGTCCGACAATCTAATTTTATCTGACTGCGAATCTGTGCCTAATTGCTCTGACCTTTCAACCACCATTTAGGTATTTCCCACCATTTGTCGTCAAGCCACCTGAATGTATGTAACAGCTATTTCTAAATATTTACTCATCTTATTTTATATCTTTTCCAACATCACTAAAGATCATGGGCTTCGTGAGTCACCGTAGCCGTACCATGCAAGACTTCTCCATCGGCATCATTTAATGTAGTGTCGGTGAATCTGATATAATGAATGGTAATGGCATAATTAAAATTCGGCTGTTAGTCGTGTCGTGACATGTTCTGGCTAGATCAGTAGACAGGTTTTTTTAGTTATACCAAATCTAAACGCCATAATAGGAAGAGACGACGCAGATGGCCTGGCCCAACACAACCCATCTACTCTTATCTCTTTTGGCATAATCAAATTATCTTGTCTCACACTACTAGTTATGGACGGAGGAGAATGTTCTCGAATGACAAGAATTGAAAATTGTAAAAAAGGTTGTTGAAATTATTTACAGTAAGCTCAGTAAATTTGTGAAAGAATCAATTTAACGAATACATAGTTTTCAATTTATAAGGAGTCCTCGTGCAAGAACATTCTACCCGGCCTGTCTCTACACAATACAAATATCTTTTAACGAAACTTTTGTTTCTAGCTTATCTTTACGTAAATTAAAAGGCAAAAAAGGTTCATCATCATTCAAATAGCGGGCTTATTCAGTCATCATTCATTCTTATTTGTGGTCTCTTGTATCTCTGGTGTGTTATATTACGTGTTTTATTGTATTATCTCCGTCGGCAGTCGTTGTTCATCATCATCATCGGCCTACGCTTGTTCACTGCTGGACATAGGCCTCTCGTATTGCTTGCCACTGAGCACGGTCCTCGGCTACCCTCATCTAGCTCTTGCCAGTCGCCCTGCGATGATCATCGCTCCAACGAGTCTGAGGATGTCCTACACTACTTTTACCGATCCGCGGTCTCCACTCAAGAACTCGTCTACCCGTCATTGTTCTGTCCTATGATTTATAGATTTTCCGGGCCACTTTTCCAATTTTTTCTTTTCCTACAATTTAACTTTATTCGACTATTACTTACATAAAAAATTGCTAAGTCGGCCCATCCATTCTTAAATAATACGCTTACCAACGAACAGTGTTATAGCAATACAGCTCCTATAGAGAAGGTGGGTTGAATGTACTTACTAGTTTTAAATCAACATGAATAAGTTGTATGTAAGTTGATTTATTTTACCTACTCACTCTATCGGGTCTTCTGATTGTTAACACAAACGTTTTCTTTCCGAGATGTTTATTGTCACCGGATGCTAACTGTCGTGGCGGCTCGCCATAGTGGGAGCCGGTTCTGTAACTCTACACTCGTGAGCTAAATGAGCTCTAATGAGCAATTTTCGCGACACGTAGGCGGTCGCTTTTTGTCTCGTGATGTCAATTTTTATTAATGATTCTCACTGAATTTTAACTCGCTTTAGTTTTGATTCGATATATTATGCGAGGCGTCTAAATATTATGAAATCGCTAATTACTTAATACGTAGTATTTACAGTGCTGCAAAATGTGACTTAATATTTTTTGCTATACTTCAATGTCAAATCTTATATCACAACGAATTTGTAGAAACGTGTCATGTTAAACATCATCATCAGAAACATCACTACAATCTAGTATTTAATAATTGAGTTCTTCGTTAAAAATGATCGTATCGTAGATTGTATTGAGATCTAGCTCAATTAACGGTCTATTTTTCTTAGCATAAAACCTGCAAGTGGAACGGAACTAAAATTGTCAATCTAGCTAGTAAATAGTCCAACGACAGAACATTTACACCAAGAATTACAGATTCGACTTTGTCTCCATTCTGCCACTCACCCTCCCTACATTTATCTGACCGACTAGACTGTAACATCAAATCACAATCAGATGTCGTTCGCAATAATAGCTGCTGCATGGTATCACCTAGGCTTTGCCCACCATACCAACTTGCGTATGTGGTACTAGCCTAGAAAGCTTGTGTACTTCTGGATTATTGCATATAGTTCCATGCTTAGACTTGGACAAAGTACCATCATCGGCGGCGACTGGCCGCGCCCGTCAAACCCGTTATCAAGTCGATGCGTTTCTCAATGGCCCCCAGTCAATGGCGACTCTTCCACGAGCCCATTTGCATAAATGCTCCTCTAGTAGGTATGCATTAGTAAATTAGCTCGTATATCTGTCTTAAAAAACCTCTTAGTGGGCCTGGTTACAGATCCAATAGCAGGTTGACGAACTTTCTTTCCTTTTAATGTTTTTATTTTTTTGTAAAACGTGAATTGACCCGTTTCAAGACGGTCAGAGTTTATTGACGGGGTCTTCTTATATGTCGAATACTAGATTTGGCAATTCATTACTATTAATTTTATTCGCCGGCTGCCCATCTTCATGTAAAGATAACGCGTCCAATTATACAAATTTGCATCGCCTTATATTTCATAGACACATTAAATGTAATCTTTTCCTCTATTTGGCTTAGGATACCTACTGCGCATTTCATCATAATTATAAAACTTCGGCATCCTTAGATATGCTCGGTAACGACGGACAGTAAATTTTGATGGCTCATCTAATAACATATTGAATTCTAATAAAATATTGTGTACTGTACTGTCGTTAATGGCTTTTTTAACAGCTAATTGTGTGAACAAGTTGCATCAAATGTTCGAAGCAAATTTAGATTTCAAATTAAAAACTTAATTGCCTCTATATGGAGGCATCCAAAAGTATTATAATGTCAATATATCATTGACTTATTCTTATTATCGACACGCTAAGAAGAAGAAGATTGACTTGATTGTATACGAAATTGGACAATGCAAATTGTTATTTAACAAGTCGTTGGGCAAGAATTACAGGAAGCTCGTCCGCCTAAAAGCAATTCAATTCAATTTTTTCAATTCAAATATTTTTATTCATTGTAAAAACAGAATGTTTACTTAATGAACGTCAAAGTTGTTAGTTTCACAATTAATGGATTATGTGGAGAAGAAGCTAACAAAGAAACTCCACATTTATTCTTTTCAAAACACGTTTTAACTTAATTAACAGAGTTTTCAACTTAAAATATTAGTCATGAATGTGTTGAACACTAGTCACAATCGTCCTTTAAATAATATTAATCTACTGTTTAATGCCAAACATCTTTGTCTTCTAAATAATCCTTGATGTTATAGTAAGCCTTTTTGCACAGAATGTGCTTAACACATTTTTAAATCGCGTTGGAGGTAACTCTAATATATCTTGAGGAATTTTGTTGTAGAACCTTATACAGTGCCCCATAAAGGATGTGTTAACTTTTGCAAGTCTAAATAGTGGAAATGACAATTTATGTTTATTTCTAGTATTAACATTATGGTGGCCACCAACATTTTCGAAGTCTTTGATATTTTTTCTAACGTACATAATATTTTCATAAATGTATTGACATGCAACTGTTAAGATGTTGGTTTCTTTGAAGAAATCTCTTAGCGAATCCCTACTACCTAACTTGTAAATAAATCGGATGGCTCTCTTCTGTAAGATGAAGATCGTCTCAATGTCTGCTGCCCGACCCCACAGTAGTATGCCGTAGGACATAATACTATGGAAGTAACTAAAATAAACAAGCCTAGCAGTTGCAACGTCAGTGAGCTCTCTAATTCTTTTGACTGCATATGCTGCAGAACTAAGCCTGTGTGCCAGTTTTACAATATGTGGACCCCATTGCAATTTTGAATCGATTGTGATACCTAGAAAAACGGTATCTTCTACAAATTCTAGTTTTTCTTTTCCGAGTACAATGTTGTTTTCAACTAATCTTACGTTTGGTAAGGTAAACTTTATACATTTTGTCTTTTTGGAATTTAGAAGCAGATTATTTGCCGTGAACCAATCCAACACATGCGAGAGAGCATCATTTGCATCGTCAAGATTATTTTCTTGTCTCTTAATTTTAAAAATAAGTGACGTGTCATCTTGCACTTGGCGCTTTTTCAGATGCTGTTGACAGATAGGACCTCGACAAGTCCGCAGAGGGTCATATTCCACGTAATCTCACGGAACATCGTCGGACCATGCAACATTGTTGTTTCTCCCACTCCCGAGCGTATTTTCGCCTCTATCTTGATGAAGTTCCCCACGCAAATTATCATCTGCACAATTCAGAATTTCTTCTATAAATTCATGTCGATATTTAAGTTTAGCTCTCTTTTTTTTTCAACATTCTTATGTTTGCCACTTTCTGCAAATTAATAGCTGTTTAACCTCTGCGATCGGTCTTATTTCGCGTCTGTTACCTGACCCCTCGACCTCGCGGAACAAAACTTAGGCAAATATTTTACCAAATTGTGATATTTATGATATGATGATAAAATGGGCAGATATTTCCACCCCGCTATCGCATTCCTTGACTTTCTTTCCGAGTGGGTGTAGTGTGGATATTGAATACTAATTGTGTCTTATATCAGTGTTCCGGAGCTGCGCCGATGATGTCGCCCACCTCCTGACCCCCGCACGCGACACGCGAAACTCTCGGGTCGTTATCGCTTATTTATTTATCTTTATTTATGTTTCATTCTTGCACGGCAATTTTCTTTCTGGCAACGAAAGGTCCACTGACAAATTGAATTTTACTGTCGTTTGGTTATCTGCCCGTTGATAATTTATAAGGTTTCCTCGTGCAAAAGTCAGGGATCGTGGTAGGTCAGTCGATGAACTCTCCAATTGAGACGTGTGGATCAAGAAACTCGCGACTAATTGTTATAAAGGCGTATAATTAGTTTAAAATATTGAACACCCACGGAGACATCGGATTACGCGATAAAATCCACTTTATCTTGACTTATAATTGTTTTTCAAACACTCTGACGATTTGTTGCCTCATCTGATTTCTCAACCCGCGTCTAATGTGCATTAGGAGGGGTGCGTGGGCGCACATGACCTCTCGAACGTCGTGGGCGCAGCTTTCTACCGCGATCTATGATCTGCGATTGAGATCCGATTGGAGAGGAATCTTTACTTGTAATTATTTTAGATGTCCTATAGATTGCATAAGAACTCTTTATTATATAGGTACGCTTTATTTATAGATTTTGGAAGTTATATTTCAAACGCAATCGTTTTATAAGATAATCATGCAGGATTTGACATTTAAATCGTTGGGAATGTTTCGGAATTTGGTGCACGTAATTAGTCTCTATGATGCACTACGTACGTAATAATTATTGCGTTTTGTGGGTGACTGATAATTTTCAGACAAAAACTTATGTGTTTTTCCTACCCGGCGCTCTTATCTAAATCTTCAAAGCTGATTACACTGCATCTGTCTAATGTTTCATGGAGTAGTAATTTGATCTAAAATATTGTAAGTTAAATCTGAACAGATGGTTTCCATCCAATGTGTGTACCCACAATGTTCTTTTGGGGGGCTATCAAATTACCTATCGGCCATAGCCTATTCAGATATTATTTTGAACATTTACGGTCTTATTTGTAAAAACTCGATTCCTTCAAACACTTCAAAACGCTGATTAAAATAGTCTGTGGTGGAGATTTTACAAGCAAAAGATGTAGCCACAAGTTAAATAAACAGAGTTTTAGATTGATTTTAGAGGAATCGTGTTTTTATAAATAAGGCCGTTAAGCTCTATTAGTGTCCACTTTAGCGTGGCATTATAGTAAAATTTTATGTTAATGGTGTTTCGAACAGTTAATAAGGCACGGAAGTCTCCTACGCATAAAGATTAAAAATTTCAAACACATGAACGAAACTGGCTTGGATTTTTATGTTGACTACTAATGCGGCTTGACAATTTATTGCAGTCGTCTTTAATTGTTCTTCTTTAATATCCTGTATGCATAATCCGCTATAGAAGGCGTGGCATATTGTTTGATGATAAGATTTCTATTGAGATTTCGCTTCTGTTATTTGATCTCTGTCATCAAACGATTAACATTTTACTATCACGTCTTAAAGTGAAAATTGTGTTCGATTCTCGCAATTCGTTCGGTACAATGAGAGCTGGCGGGCGGCTGCTTGGTACGTTTTGTGTGGTAAAGCCGAGCTTTTCTTCGTGGTGGTGGCACTCCTTTTTTTGTTATTTTAAATCCTAATAAACTTAAAGACCTACGTGTATTTTTCTCTTAATTAACATATCGGATCGTGTGTGTCGCGGTTTGGTCAATAGTTTGCCATTAAGAGCGACCCACGCACTCGGCAGGATTTGTTTAAAGTACGAAATAAGTGCTAACACAAAGGCTGCATCAGTTTATTTGGATTCATGATCTGACCCAAAAATTCTAAATTTTTTTTTTACTGATCAAGGCAGGGCGGAATGGCATAACGTGCCGTGAAGCCTGTCTGGTGGATAAATATGGCTTGATGGATTGGATTGAGTTAATTGACCTATACGGTTCATTTGCATTGGAGAATAAAAACCACATAACCAAAAATTTTGGTAGCTATGCACTCGAAAACCAATAATAAAGAACGACTTCGTCATAACAGCTTTTTATTTTCAAAATCAGCAAACGAAACAACCTTTCGAGAAAAAATACACAGAAAATTTTATCGGTACGTTAAATCGCCATGCTCATATCAATAATATCAAATTATAGCATAAATATACAAATACATAAACATATCAATTATATAATTATCCCTCTAGCCATTGAGCTGTACCTCTGCACTTTTTGTAATAAACGTTCATTAATTTCGATTTCCGATCTGTCCCAAGCGTCCAGTCTCCGATGTCGTGACACCAGCTCGTTTGTCAATATTAATAGCATGACATGTCACTCCTTTACTTTTGTGGGTGTCTACGAAATTGAATTAGAAATCTTCCGCTGCGATGGGGAGAGTTATTGTCCTGTTTTTATAGATTAATGAAGTTTATTTTATGACCAACGAGTGAAAAGAAAAAAATATATGACGTCGCGTAAATCCTTATTGATTTATAAGTCAACGCGAGAGTAACGATAGATAATAAATTATTAGCAATGTAAATCAATATTGCCGCTTTTGGAAGTATTTCGAAACTCCAGTTGCCGGAGGACAGAGATTCTCAGGTAACGAAAGTATTGAAACCAATTCCAACCAGTGTAAAGAGGCAATGCCCTGCAAAATTAAAAAGCCATGGAACGTAGAAGACGCTCTATCTCCCTGACAAGTTGATTTGACAGCTGATGCTGAGGTGCGTTTAATGTTCGATCCGAGCGTAGATCCAGCGCCCTCGGGGCTTAGCTGGACGACTTTCACGTGCGAGACGCGGCTGCGAGTGTTACCTGCCGTGCTGTACTAGCCCAGAAATATATAGTTTACAGAAGTACCCTTCGAACGGACTTACTCAATCTCCAAGACACGAGAAAAGGAAGTCATGTGAGTGTGATTATCTTTATCTTGTCACAACTGCCCGTTTATTTTGGCCTAGTAAAATCATGGAAATATTAATAAAGTGATCCGATAAGGGTTCCGAACCGTTTTTAAGTATTGATATTGGAAGGGATTCAATTAACCTAACATGAAGGCATCTTTATTTTGTTCTGGTAGTTCAGTCAGTTGATATTACTCAATTAAATAGTAGTGTGCCTTCCACTTTAAGAATATGGGTTGAGCTGTCCTTTTGTTTATAATAATTTTGTCAGATAAACCTTAAATACAAATTTAAGGAATATAAGCACTAAATCCTAGCCCTAGAGTTGAGTTTGTCTTGAAAATGAAGTGATTTGGAACCTGCACCAATGTCGCCCACAGCGTCATGTTCGGAAATTTATCGGCTCTTGCATGTGTCGCCATTTAATATTGGAATAGGCTGTTAATCTTTGTTGCTACACCAATGGCTCGCTTCTCCTTTTGTTGGATCAATCGGTTTTGTTCATGTTTGAATAGCATGATGTCTATATTTCATTACTTATATCTATTGATTTGTTCGCATGTCCAGTACCTGATGTACCTTATTTATTAATCTCGAATATTACTAGATCGCCTACGCGTGAATTAATTCCCGGTGTTGCGATTGGTAATGCTTGTACGTTTTGTATGGCTGTCTGGTGTCAATCACTTCTTTAAATTTTCTCTGATGAAATTGTTTCGACGTCAAGTAATGCGTTTCATGTACCCACGTTTGTTTTGAATGCTTTTCGTTACTTCTATTTGCTTTTGTTTGA
Source organism: Yponomeuta evonymella (assembly GCA_963969515.1). Classification (NCBI taxonomy): domain Eukaryota; kingdom Metazoa; phylum Arthropoda; class Insecta; order Lepidoptera; family Yponomeutidae; genus Yponomeuta; species Yponomeuta evonymella. Next base: position 1,066,430 of record OZ018361.1, on the reverse strand, counting down.
GCTTCATTGTATTTAACTCAGAGTGATACTTACGTTCCTCATTTCATTTCATAACATTAAACATATTTTTCGATTTCAGCGTTGATGTATGATCAATTACTCCGTTAATTTATTTTGTGTCTATCAGGGGACTATGTTGTATAAGTTATCGTAAGTATTGATATCTCGATAAATTATAGCAATTGGTCTTTAGTGATTTCACAAATCATTCAGAATTCCCTTTTAAAAAAAGCAAACGGGTGGTGCAGTCTCGGCATCCGAAGGTCTTGAATAACTGGTTATTTTGGGTCTCCGTCGCTGTCGACGTCGCGACGCGTGACATACTTCACAGAAATAAACTCGTGTTATCTCCGTTAAATATCTAGGCGTAGAAGAAAAGCTCAATCAATATCGTCAACTAATTTCTTATGTTTACGTCCCGCTGTAGGAAACATACCGTCTTTCAGAGAGAGAGAGTTTGGGCTTAATCACCACGGGTGACCACCGCGGTTTGCCAATTACAGGCGGTGAGATAATATGTTACACCTCAGGCACTCAAGTTTCCTGGATACAATGTTAGGTATTTTCCTTCACTGTTAGCGAGTGGTATTTCCGCTTCAAATTCAGAAATGTACGTAGAAAACAGAAAATTAAGTTATTGGTTCATGCTGGTGTTCGAACCCACGACATCTTGAGTGTGATTTCATCGTTTTATCAATTCCTTGTCAGATAATTTGTGATTAGATGGTGTTTAATTTTGATTAGCTCCAGTAAAGGGGGATGACAATTGAATTAACATTTTTTTCTCACTGGAATAATATGTTTTTTCTCCATACATTTTCGCAAAAATATTGGCTTTACTTTTATTTGCTTATAATGTTTTTTTTTTGTTTCAGGTACGTATTACTTCATTGTCAGACTCCTCTTCTTAGCGTTTCGAAGGCAAACGAGATATGTCTTAGTAAAAAGATTGCCAATCAGCGCAACCTCACGTGCACCAGATGTGCCTACAAGGATCAACTCCAGATTGACTGATCGAACCGAACACGAACACAAGTTCCGGCTTTAACATGAAAAAACCGGACAAGTGCGAGTGGGACTCGACCACCGAGGGTTCGGTAAAAATTTAGTCTCGCAGTTTTTCCGAGCTTTCCCGAACTTCAAAGACTAATTTGTTTTACGAATTAATTACAAATGTATAGTTTTCAGATTTTTCCCTGTACTTGTACTATACGACGTATTACTTGCTAAATTTCATAGTTTTAGGTCAACGAAAAGTACAATACAATTTTGGGATCACAATGAATTCAACATTTTGCGAATTCAACATTTTGGGATTCAACATTTTGGGAATTCAACATTTTAAGAATTCAACATTGTGAGCCGAAAGGAAATTTTGATTCCCTTGAAATAATATACGTTTTTTGCGCTATAAAAGACCGTAACATTTTTTAACTTAGAATTGTGATTTTCACAGCTTCAAGGGACTGTATTATAGACCTAAGTATATGGTTTTAATTTCAACTTGATACCTCCACGCGTTCCCGACATAAAGGGTCTTGACAGACAGACGGACGGACGGTGTGGTAAGATCACAAAGTGATCTTATATGGCTTCCGTTTTTCCCTTTGAGATACGGAACCCTATAAATCACGCCATTGACATTTATTGGGAATTTTATTACACCTTTACATTTTACTCTTAATACCAGTAATCAGCATCGTTAGAAAGGGAAACTTTTACTATCGTTTCACCTTCTCATTCATTCGTCGTAAATCTGTGTCTTACCAGAAGTAGGATTCTCATTAATTTTCATTAAATTTGTATATATTTTATAAAGGCTTGCATTTACTCTGTCTTTTGACACCATTGAGTTGGTTGTGTCATTTCTCATCACTGTCACAAGATTTTAATAATTGTCATGATAACGTCATGGCAAACTCTATGTTCATCTGCACTGCACCATAAGTCTCACGATAACCACTTTTACACGAGTTGTAAATTGAATCAGTGGCCTCAGCGCGGGCTATCGTCTCTCGACCGATGTCGCCGTAGATAGTCGCCGTCTCCCAATTGAGCACGTGTAAAGTACAGAAGGTCTATTTTAGTACCTGTTGGGCAAATTTGTGTATAGGGACTTTACTGTGATTTGATACTGACTTTTATTTGGCTATTTGAAAAGTTTTATTCATTATAAAAACAAAACGTTTATTTGATAAACGTCAAAGCTGTTAGTTTCAGAATTATAATAGATGTATATTTATTAATTAGAAAAAAAAGTCACACTTTACAAATGTTACAGCCACAAATGTATTGTCAAAAATTAAAACTATGAATTATACATCCGAAAATCATTAAAATAAATCACACACACATACACACGCACAATACAAACAATAACAAATCAGTCAATTAAACCGCCCCGAGACATATCCGAGCCAAAGGTAAAGGTCCCATAACGCTGGCGGCATTACCGCACTGGACAGCAAGGGAGATCCTTTGCATCAAATATGCCCCAGAGCGGTAGTCCAAGCCACGTTTTCTCAGACGTTGCCCTACCTCTTTAATAGATTGCGTGGAGGAGTAGCTAACAAAGAAACTCCATATTAATTATTTTTAAAAAACGTTATTACATTATTAACGGAGTTATCCACTTTAAGTTATTACTCGTGAATGTGTTGAACCCTAGACATAACCGTCTTACCGTCCTCTTCAACAAAATATTAAAATACTATCAAGCTAAGCCAAGCTGCCAAATACAATATTTGGGGGCCAGATTTTTACTAGCGTAAATTTAATATCATTCTGATGCCCCTGAATTGCCTCGTTGGTTCGGAAGGAGGTAAAATAAGTTATTGAAATCGGATAGGTTCGCTTGAGACCGTCTATCTACAATATCTACCAATTGAGTATGCTAGAGTGACGTGTTCAGGTGGTCTTCGCGTATCTTCTCTTGTTTTTGTATAGTTTCTGTATCCTTGTTATTTTGTTGTGACGGCGGCCTCCGATATCTCATCGTGTTAACCGATACCGGCCAAGCCCCTGTAATTATGATTATCTGGGCACGATAATAGGGATTACATCGCCTCGACAATTGCGCAGTTTGTTTGACGCTTCTACAAACAAGCTGATTAGTGAACCTAGTTTCTTTGTTTCGGGTCACCTAATAATTTATGATATCAGTCCTTGGGCCACCCAGACTGATCCGTGATCCATCTTTAGTCTTCCCATCTTGTCAAATGTAATTCACCTCTATCATACACGCTCCTTATTTGTTGACAAGCCGTCCATATGGGTCTTACAGGAATAAGGATGGTGGACAACTACGGATGAATAATATTAACCGATTAGGTAGTATCTAAGAACCGGATAAACAGACCACACTGATTGCTCCACGATTTCGTAAAGGAGAGTGACAGTCGATGGTTAAGCTTTGCGGGACATAGTGTTTGTGGCTTGAGAAAGAATATGATAGATATGCTTTTAAAACCATTCAAGCGACATGAAAATGCCTATTGAATTTCGCAAAGATAATACAGTAAATCAGTTAGGCATAGCTGGCCATGTTGGCAACAAAACAGAATCGATGGCATTCCAATAAACTGGCACATTAATTCTTGCAGATAATATTGTCGTGTCCAGACCATTGCCAATAAATAAATACCACAGATGTGTGGTTCCATAGTAAGTGGCTCGAACTGAAACGCTTGCTTGAAACACACGTGGATACACTTTTCCTCCGACATCGAGTATCATCGATGTTCTTGTCTGGTTATCATAACATAGGGTAACCTTGTTTGGGACCAGGCTAAGTGATTGTGCTGTGTAGAAGTTATTTCTTTTTTTTTTAAAGTTATTTGTCCATGACAAATTGCAATACATAATACTAAATCGTAGATTTTAGCAAAATTGCAGTTCGTTTTGAAAAACCGTTAAATGAACCGTTCTTCTTAAAATTGCGCCCTGCTTAGCTATTTCACAATCACAGTGGTATTATGATAATCAAAGTTGTCCTAGTTAGTAAAGAAGTAAGCACTAAGTCAACTTCTGTCCGTCCACGTCTTTGTTTTGTGTTGTTGACGCCGTTCGAAACGGTTGGATTGAAATAGAACGCGTTCTATTATCATATCAACTAACACTGCACTGTGTTTCACAACATTTTCCACCAAACAAAACGATACCCACATTGACTAAGAAGATGAATGAAACTACGCACACGAGGCTGCAAAGCTGATACAGAGGTCCGGTTCGCATTAGCTTGAATTAAAGTACACAACGTTCACTGACACCGCTACACGTGCCGGTGTGTGTGTAGCATGTACTGAGGCTTCTCTTCTAGAGCAATTGGTTGATAACAACTTTGGCGCCCTTTTATCGGGTAATTGGGTAAAGATGTCAACGAGTCACTGTCTTTTATTTCACATATACATCCTTTAGCTTATTTGTGTGAGAAAATACATAATTTTGGATTTGCGCAATGGTTGCCTTTCTCTCGAAAACTTTATTCGGTACTCATGACATTCGATAGAGAGTATTTTCTACATCCAACCCTGCAAGCGTTACATCCTAATACTGTGCACCATTCATCTCAACAATCGCCGCTTAAGCTAAACTGCACGTAGACATTAGACATCATTAACGTTGTCGTACACCGAGCGATGAATATGCAAGCGTAATCGATCAACATGTTAAAACACCAGCCGGATACAACCGGTTCGATGTAAATTATGAATTTAATGGATCATAGTGGACAGGTAGCCCTGTCACCGCGACAGACAGTGTTATGGCCTAGTAGAACTTTTGAGAGAGTCGGCGTTGTTGATAGCGTTTTGATTTTTGGGATTGTAATAAGTACTGCCGATGGACTTAAATGTCTTGTGATTTTGTTTGTGGATTTTCAATGCCACTTTAATAGCAATAAGAGGAACAGATCGTTTTTTTCAAAGAGGCGCCTGTGTGTATTATTGTGTATGCGACTTGTTATTGAAATAACGGAAATGTATACGCCGTTTCTCGTTTCTTTAGGTTTTTAGCCTTTCCAATAAGCAAAAGGAAATTTGACCAAAAATTCAATTAAGAATTTGGAACTTCTCTTTTTTTGGAAGTGGCTTAATATCGATTCTGAAATAACGGTTTTCAGGTTTTGGTAACCGTGCAGCGGGTTACAAAATTGGTCACTCCGAAATAAGACTCAAAAGTTTGGTTATTTATGTACATTTTAAGTTTTAAAGATAAGTATGCTTCCGGTTCACAGATTTCATTGCAGATAATGTTTTCTGTTTTTTTTTTTTAATTCCGTAACTACAGATGCTTCCGGTTCACAGATTTCATTGCAGATAATGTTTTCTGTTTTTTTTTTTTTAATTCCGTAACTACAGATTAGTTGTATACGACCTCGACGTCGGCGGATCATCCCAACTCATTCATTACTGTAATGATAATAACAATAACAAAATGTAATTAATGTATTATACCTATGGAATTATCTGTTGATATGATACGGTAGCGATATGTTGCGCGATCGTGCACCATATCACATATACCCAATGATTTTAAGTACAATTAAGTTACAGTACTAGTCTGTTATCAGGTAGAATAGGTGTCTGAATGAGGTCAGCATGTCTTTTTTAGGGTTCCGTAGTCCGACAAGGAACCCTTATAGTTTCGCCATGTCCGTCTGTCTGTCTGTCTGTCTGTCCGTCTGTCCGTCCGCGGCCTAGCGCAAAGACCGGTGGTACTAGAAAGCTCCAATTTGGTATGTGTATACATATTTATCACGCCGGCAAAGTTAAAGACTGTCCCTCCTCTAACATGGAAAGTGGGGATGATTGTGGGTGTGTTATGTGATTTAGGGTTCCGTTTGCTAAATATTAAGCCAATTTTTGTCCGAGTAGGGCGTCCCTCCCATCTCCTCGCTAAACGGCTGATTGTAGAAACGTGAAAAAATTCAGGGTAGTAGAACACATATTTTACTTAAAAGTATCACGACTAGTAGGGTTTACTAGTTAACAAGTAATAGGTAACCAACTTATAAAAGCAAATTTCATTGAAAATCCATTGAAAATGACTTCGATGCAGTTGTTAATTCTGTAATGCAGATAAAAAAACCCTCGCTCTACGGAACCCTACAATGCACGTGGCAAGACACGCACTTGGCCGGTTTCGTTCGATCGTAAAACGACATTTACGTCCCGTGCAGGTCGTTTGATACATTGTGTTTGTAGATGTGTCGTTCAGTGTAGAGGCAACACATGCTAATTTCTTTGAGCGGCAAATACGAATCTATAACCTGACTGACTACCCCGATACCCTCTTTGAAAGATCCTTGTTCGATATTGTAAGATTCTCAGACTAATCTTAGTACAGGTGTACACAAACATTTTGTAATATTTTATTTATTTTGTTTTTACGGATTAAACATGGCTTACCTACAAATGAATATATTCAATTGGAGATATACAGAACATTTTGTGTTATGAGATTGGAGATATGACGCAACTTAAATCTAAATTCACAAGTCACTTACGTGTTATCACAAGATGCAAATAAACACCATGTAAATTGGACCAATCCGAGTGTATCAGGTCTATCTCAATTTTCTCTACTAATAACAGGTTTTTGGTAAAAATTTCAGTACATGTTGTTAAAAATAGTAACTTTCAATACACAAGCACTTGAAAATATCCTTAATTTGAAAAGAAGGTAGGGTGTGCGTTAAAGGGTTAGGGCTGCTGTTACTTCTGGCATGCTGTCTAACATTAAGTGATTGTAAAAAAAAAATTATACTTTTGCTAAATGCGGTCTCAGGCTTTGCTAGATAATGAACAGGCATTTTTCAAACCAAGCCTGTGATTAAAAAAGATAGAGGAGTCTTGCTGACAATTGAACGCCAGAATGAGTAATTGAAAATACGAATATCGTCCGATTCTGTTGTCGTTTCGTGTTTCAATAATTTTGCATCACCGACTTATCTTTCGCTGATGGCATATTGCACTTCAAGGCAGGGTAGTTTATAGCATTATCGTCTTTAAGACGATAAGGAAGCAACAGAAAACCCAGGCCAGGAGGATCTGTTATCGCGTCATTGCAATTGTTTACAAGCAAGTCCGATAAAAACGTTCACATTCGAATTTTCAGTAAATATTGATTCTTTATCGAGAGACTCTGGGATAGTGTATTTGTTGCGTATATTTCAAAATATCTGATCCCACGGGAACTAACCATGAAGAAGTGTCATGAAGAAGAAGAAGAGAGACATTTATTATACCAACAAGATACATCACAGAAACAAAATAAGCAGATAAGTAACATAATATGCACCACAACAGAAAGAAAACTAAATACATAACAGACAAAACGAATAAATAAAACAGGACCATAGATGTAGCCCGGGTGTATCTAAGTTGCCACAAAAGGTAGCTGACTCAGCGTTGTGCTGAGGAAATGATCCCTAAGCGCTGATTTTCGATGAACAAAATCTATAATCTCATCTACAGTATTTTTCCGAAACTCGCGGTACGATCTTTTAAATTGACTGACTGACTTGTTGGTTTGACGGATTGCTTCGTAAGTCTAGCGGTACACGCTTGACTACCAAAATAGAGGTAGTCTGTTCGATTCCCGCTGGAGGCCGCCGTACTTGATTCGTAGAAAATGACCTAAGTCTGGGTGCGTTTCAATCTCTGTGACACCCTTGCCTGGTAACTATAGCGCACAGTGTATCCTAATTTGGGAGCAGGACAAGCAATTGCGTTATTTGTGTTGTCTTGGTGACGTTTGCAACATTTTGGATAGTTTTTATGGTAAGGGCAGATTCTCAGTGGAAAGAGGAAACTGAAAGGGATCCAGGGAACAGGAATTTATTCGTGATGTGTTTTCTATTTTCGATATTCAATAATAGTACTCTCTCCCTGAGAGAAGGCCTGTGCCCTGCAGTGTGACGTACATAATATATAGGCTGCTTATGGATAATAGTTTCAATAATAGTATCACTTTATTTTCAATAATATTTAGTTGAAGTTCACTGTTCACAAATGACTGCCACGTTGGTCTAGCCGTTAAGGCTGAGCGCCAAAACAGAGGTCGTGGGTTTGATTCCCACTGGGGACTGCCGTGCATTTGTACAAATGGCCTCAGTCTGGGTGTATTTCCATGTTTGTGATGTCCTTGCCTGGCTACCATAGCACAGGGTATCCTAGTTTCGGACCGGGACAATTGTGTTGTGCGGAAGTTATTATTTATTTATTTATTAATGTACCTTAGCAATGAATGCTTTGTTTTAAATATGATTTACATTTTACTAAACCTTATTGAAATCATGAGGCGTTATCCACTTTGGTTAATGTTTCTGCCACCCGTTAATGTTTCTGGGCCTACACATTCTGTCGGGCGAGACTGTTCTCACGCTGGTGCTAAACGTTTTCATTTACCGCAGTAATAGCTGTAAAGCTCATTGTATTGAAAACAATTCAGTGGCGTCGTAGCGTAGCATAAAACGTCGATAAATGTTCCACTGCGAGGCGTAAGCCTGAGCAAGAAGACAGGATTGCTCTCCACGTGTTTACATCGCGAATCGGCGATTTCAAGAGCTTCAGACACTCCGCCAAGGAATGCTTGTTGAATCTAACAAATGTTGTAGCTTTGACTTTGTTCATATCTAGGTATCACGATATCAGTGGTACTTACGGTCTAACGGTTTAACTTTAGTTACTCCTTTTTAGGGTTCGTAGTCAACGAGGAACCCTTATAGTTTCGCCATATCCGTCCGTCTGTCTGTCCGCGGGTTAACACAGAAACGATAAGCACTAGTCTGTTTTTTAATTCGATGCAAAACAAAAAGGCAGTATAAACATCATAAAATATATCGTTATACTCGGTACATTTTCGTTTTACTGTAAAAATTTTAAATAAAAAATAAAATTCGACTTCGAAACACTACAGCACTAAAAAGTTTTAAATAATTTAAAAGAATACCTTTAAATTAGAAGTATGTAGGTATACATGTAAGTATTGTAGAAGTATAATTTGTAGTCGGTGCCCAAAATATATGTCCTGATCATGAAACTGTCATATAAACGTACTTCTAATTTAAAGGTCTTTTAAATTACTTCTTTTAAATTATTACAAACTTTTTAGTGCTGTAGTGTTTGGAAGTCGGTTTTTTTTTTAATTAATTTTTTTATTTTTTTTTTAAATTTTTATTTTATTTTTAAATTTTTATTAGGGGTGCGTTAGAAAAATAAACAAGTCCCTTATAGCCATAATTTACCTTACTTAGTTCTTTGCTTTAAAATTTGAGTTCTCATTTTCCATCAACGAAAGTCTTCACCAGAACCTCACCAAATTAATTTTATGAAACATACAGATATTATTAAAGATTGGGTCCCATTAGGCCTTATTTACTGCTGTCCATTGAAGAGTTCCGTTCTCCATATCTAAAATTCTTCATCAGATCTACACCAAATTAAAATGGGACCAATAAGACGTTATATCTATTCGACCAATAAAAGAATTGTCGAAATCGGTTAAGATTTGATGGATTTATGCGAAAACATAGCCAAAAGATATATGTATACTCGTGTCGAATTAATAATAAAAGTAGACTCGTGTGACCAAAAACCTTATTGCATCATCATCATCAACCCATAACAGTCCACTGCAGGACATGGGTCTCTCCCTGTATGGGAGGTAAAACATATCGCATAAAATACATTAATATTTAGTTACTCATAAAAGAAAACTATTTAAAAAAAACACTAACGAAACTCACACAATTTTAATTCCGAAGTAAAATGGTATTATTAGTTTTTTATGTATTGGTTTCGCGAATGTTGTTTCCCGTGATCCCTTGTGATTTCGTCAATTTTGAGTCCACATGAGTAGAGGCAACATGTGAAAAAGATTTCTATTGCATAATTTTTTACTTTTGTTTTGAAATTAGAGTTTTGAAAATTACTTTGATGAAGTTGTTAATTGTGTGAAGTAGGTAGTTCTATGAAACCCTATAATACGCACTTGGCCGGTTATTTTTTTTTTATATAGTCCAGCAAGTCACGACTGGCCCCAACCCAATGTAAATAGAGGTGGTCCAAAGTCGACATGCAAACTCAATGTTTGTAAATGTCTAATCGGCAGAAAGCATTAACCGCGTACATAAAGCAGCATATAAAGCTTAACACCCGGGGCTTTGGATCAGAGTGCACAGAGTCGAATTGAGACTGTCAGTACATTTTCGAAGTACACTTTCGTGTGTGTTATTGACTGATGACACGAACGTTATCGGTCAGCCGTGTGAGACGCTACACTAACTTGCTCGATGACTCCGCAAATAGGATTTGCGAGTGGCCTATCGCCGTGTTTGCAACTGTTGTGTTGTTTATTGAGGGACCTAAAATTAAGGTCGAGTGTCGATGTATTAAATAACTGCTCTTCAAGGAAGAACGAGGTGCTATGGTCATGTTCACTACATATTGCATAATGTTGAAAAAAAGTATTTGTTATTTATTTATAATTTATTTCGCCCATGTCTCTCTTGCTCTATCTCTTACTCTCTATCTCTCTACTTGTTTTCTTCCATTTTATATCTCTTTTCTTTGACCATTTTTTTTTGAGTGAGATCTTTGTCGGGAAAAAAATCTGCTTGCAATCAGCGGCCAGAAAGAAGACAAATACTAATACGATTGAGACTCAGATATTTGCACAAGTGTTGGCGCTACCAGTGGAAGAGACCTGTTGTTCGCGGATTTTTTGGCCAAATGTTTGCCGGTACGGTGCGCGGGAGTCACCGTAATCAGTCAGGGCTTTCGGTTTGAGCAAATATTGACATTCGTCGCAATGCGCGGCTTATCTCGGCTGCGTTGGCGTATCTAGGGTTATTTCCAAGAGGAGCCTGCCCCCCCACCTTATCTTTGGTAGGTAGACTGTTCATCTAAGTCGGTATTATCTAACAGTCTAGCTTTTGTTCTCGACAAACAAGTTCGTGAACTTCAAAACTCCCCTTTTATCACTTTTAGACTCTTGCCTACTGCTTTCCAATCGCCTTCCAGAATTCGTCTCCGACCATGAAGTTCGAGTTTTTCCATAGATGTTCCAGTTTCAATTTCAGTTTTGATGGTGGTTGGTGTGTTTGCGCATCAGCAACGTCCCTTATCTTGCATCAAATCCCCTGTGCATTCTTAGCTTCGATCTACATATGTTCATTACAAAACAGATTATCTACTTGTCCTGGACGCGAAGTAAGTCGCAGAGTTCCTTAGCGAATCCTAAATTCGAACATCCCCGATACTGGAAATTGTATAATATTTGCTCTATCAATATCGGATCGAAAACCAAAAGATTAAAGGCGTGTACAAACTATTACGCAACCTGCGTTTAATCTGTTACTCCTTAATCCTTGCGAGCACAAAAAACCGGGGATCCTGTTCGAGGGCCCGAGGCTGCGCGAGCGCAGGGGGGGGAAGTGGCACCTTGGCGGCGCGCCACGCTGCCGCCGAATAAATTAGGTGCTCCCGAGGAACGCAAGGTCGGCGGAGGTATAAAGCTCGCTTCATAAACAGCGGATACAGCGATGGATCGCTCTTTGAACCCACAAATACGAAAGCGATCGTGTAAGCATTGATATGTTTTGTTCCACTTTCAGATTGAATTGTGAAAAAGTGTTGAATGAAAACTTTCCTAATAACTACACGACTACAACATTTTTATCAAGAAATTAAGTTTTCCCAATCCATTCTAATATCTCCTCATCTACATTTTCAGCTTTTCTTTTACTTACAACTTTCTTTTCAATTTATATAAGAGTATTCCGCGATTATCTTTTCTTTGTACCTCAATTCAATAACGTTGGTATTTTTCGTAACTCGGTTTCGCAACGTTAAAATATGTAAGACATATTTTAACCAGCATATATCTCAGTGAATTGTTACGTGGTCCCTCTTATCCTTTATCAGAAGTCTCCTAAACTCTACCTTCCTGCCGTACAGTTCGGGTGCACTCGGGAGAGTTCGGCCGCCTATCGATCGGACAGGATAATCCGAGAGGTCGCGCGGCGCCAGGCCTGCGCCGACCTTTGTCCCCCACGCGAGCTAATGAAATGCCATTTGTAGAAGTCACGACCGAGCCGTGTTGGGATAAATGGGGCGTGATGTTGCTGCATAAACCATGTTTACCGATGTTACCGATCTCGAGCGGACTACGGCCAACGTGTGATATGTATGGATCTGCGTGGTCGTTTCAGCAAAAGCAGTGGACTAAATTATTGTGAATATTATTCCGCGAGGGCTGTGATTTCTTTGAGACTGATTAAAAGGACAAAATGAAGGTAAACATTATGAGGAAACCTGAGTGCATGTGGTGTTCATGTAACTCAACGATTGATATGGCCAATCGTTCAGCAATTTCTAAGTTGAAAACTCTATTAATTAAGTTAAGACATGTTTTGAAAAGAATAAATGTGGAGTTTCTTTGTTAGCTTCATATCTACATAATCTATTAATTGTTAAACCAACAACTTTGACGTTCCTTAAGTAAATTTAACATTTTGTTTTTAAAATGAGTAAATATTTGAATTGAATAGAATCCGCGATGGGCACGCGTGATGACTAAACCCATACTCCCTCTGTCTGAGAGAAGGCCTGTGCCCTGTAGTGAGACGTGTATGGGCTAATTATGTAAGAATATTTCGTTTTAATACACTGAATGATTACTTTGCCAGTTCGAAAATTCTTATTTTGAATTCATTAGATTACAGATCACAATGGCCCAAATAGTGTTTCGTACATATCAATGACCCAAGCTTGGTTTGATCCTAACTTTCGATCCGAAATCCGGACTACATTGACGCGCTATTGAACATGAAGTAATCTGAAAACTTATTTAGAGGCAAAAAATTCCACCCATGCCGGGACTTGAACCCGCGACCTCTGGCTAACCGTACGGTTAGCCAGAGGTCGCGGGTTCAAGTCCCGGCATGGGTGGAATTTTTTGCCTCTAAATAAGTTTTAAAATGGTCCTCAGCACGGGTTAGTGCAACAAAAAGAATATAATGAAGTAATCTGCTTCATCTGTATCATCGGTGCTGTTCACATTTGTTCAACAACGTTTATATACTTTTCGACTCGTCTTTCTTAATTGCACCGACTACCCGTCTCTAACTTCTTTCCTGTCTCCGTCTATGGTTGCCTGGAAGAAATTGCTTGTAGTAATAATGCCGCCAATTGTACTGCTATTTATTACATTTCTGTTCGAGCTTACCTCTGTGTACAATGACGAATATTCTATCAATCTGTCTATCTAACGTCTCCTGTCTTGTAACTGAGCAGAGCGCACAAGCTGATGTGAACGAGCTAAAAAGTAAAACATTTTGATAGAGTCTGAAGAGAGTTAACTGTATAGTCATAGGACTGCCAAAAGATCTGCGCCCCAGTTCATAGAACTACAATTCATGGTTTATTATGACCGTTCGATGTACATTGCATAACATACTCATAATGTAATACGACTAATTAACTAATACACTACGCTGTACATCGAAATACAAGTAAATTAATAGCCACGATCGGAAACAGTTCCGTACAAGTAATTTAAAAGCCTCGTATGGAACCAGATCTGAAACTCTGGTTCTGTAGACGGCTGAAGGGGAATTGTCATAATAAACTATGAATTCGACTGCCTCGTTGGTCTAGCCGTTAAGGCGCTTAGCTACCAAAACAGAGGTCGTGGGTTCGATTCCCGCCGGGGGCCGCCCTACATTTGTACATTTGGCCTCAATCTGGGTGTATTTTCATGTTTGTGACGTCCTCGCCTGGTTACCATAGCACAGGGTATCCTAGATTGGGACCGGGTCAAGTAATTGTATTGTGTGGAAGCTATTATTATTGTTTTAGTTTTTTTAAACGCAGCCCTGGTAAAAAAGGCTAGGAATAATTGTGCAGGTAGAAGATTACATACAGACATACATACATAAACTCACGCCCGTATCCCAGAGGGGTAGGCAGAGACCAGGGACTGCCACTTGCTACGATCCTGACAGATCACTTTCGCTTCCTCAACATTCAGGTAGAAGATTTAGATACATTAAACCAGGGTTTCCCAAATTGTGCCCTGTGGGGCTCTGGGAAGAGTAGACAGGGGCGCCGCGAGGTCCTCTGTTTTCTTATTACCGGAATCTAAACGTGCATATTGTCGGGAGTGCAAGATAAAAAATGGCGCTCTAGTCGAAATTGTGTGTCGTTTTTCGCATTTCGACTATTGCACTATGACAAAATACTAAATCTGTAAGTGCGCCGCGAACTGCAAAAGTTTGAGAATCCCTGCATCAAACATTTACCTACTTGTAAAAGTCTTTTCCATGTCCCATACTATAGGCATACCATAAAAAGAAAGTGCCTATCTAAAGGAATACCCTCTTATCGATACTGATGGCTTTTTGATGGTAGTTTAAAACCTCATCACGCTGATGATATCTCGGTTCCCTTGAGAAATACATCACCATGTAGACACGAGTAAGCTTAACCAAAGAAGTATAATGCCCGACATATGAATTTGATTTTGCGTACTGATGTCAAATCAACAAATTATATTAAAGAAATACTCTTACGTGTGCATCGCAAACCCATCACGGATTTTTTGTTCATGATATCTGTTTAGATACCAAAGTTGAGCTTCACGGAATCTTATTGGGTACAACTTTTTTCAAAAGCTACTTGTAAAAGAAGATACGATTTTTTTTTCATTCGTGGCGCTAATGAATTTCAGGGATTCCGGAATAGCAATAGAATAGAATATTTATTGGGCAAAAACATTAGTACAGAGCATTTAATATAGGCCTCTCCTATTGCACGCCACTGAGCACGGTCCTTGGCTACTCTCATCCAGCTCTTGCCAGCCGCCCTGCGGAGATCATCGCTCCACCGAGTCTGAGGACATCCTACACTACGTTTACCGATCCGCGGTCTCCACTCAAGAACTCGTCTACCCCATCGGTTATCAGTTCTTTGGATGATATGGCCGGCCCACTGCCACTTCAGCATGCTAATTCCGTGGGCTATGTCGGTGACTTTTGTTCTCTGTCGGATCACCTCGTTTCGAATTCGATCTTTCAGAGAAACCCCGAGCATAGCCCTTTCCATAGCACGCTGAGCGACCAGCCCCACCGTGAGTATCCACGTTTCTGCACCGTATGTCATGACGGGTAGGACGCACTTATTGAAAACTTTCTTGAGACTGTGGGATTGGCGATGTGAAGACTCGAAGTAGTTTCCCAAACGCTGCCCAGCCCAGCTGTATTCTTCTATTGGCCTCTTCCTCGAAGTTGTTTTTACCTAACTGCATGATTTGGCCGATGTAAACATACTCCTTAACAACTACGAGAATTATATTATTTTTGTTGCACTAACCCGTGCTGAGGACAATTTTAAAAACCTATTTAGAGGCTAAAAATTCCACCCATGCCGGGACTTGAACCCGCGACCTCTGGCTAACCGTGCCAGCGCTCTCCCGACTGAGCTAATGGGCAAATAGAAGCATCGGCGAAATTTTCAACCTCTACAATCTTCTCTGTATTACGTACAGGCAGCGACATCTGGCCGAAGCAATTTACATCACTTGTAGGTCCGAGTAAACCACTTTGCAAAGTCGAGAATACTGTCTTCAACTGCAATTGGCTCCGGATTAACGTGTTCATTGAACATAACCTTGGTTTTATCCAAGTTCATCCGGAGACCAATGCGTTGGGAGGAATCAGCTAGGCGCATGCATGTAAAGTTTATGCCGCTGACTATACTGCATACTGTCTTCACAATGATTGGAGTCAATTGACAGCCTGTGCGCCGGTGGCTCGCCCAGTCGTCAGTCGCATTAAATCCGTATTTGTCAGTGACATGCCGTTAACAATCGGGCCTGCTCAGCGTAATGACGTAGTTATTCGCGTATTTATACCGCGCGGCGGAAAAACACCGAACAGAAGACCACGGGGGCGAGTCTCTAAAATGCATACTTCATCAATACATGTTAGTAGGGTATTGGTAAACAATCGCATTCCAATGCTATAACCCGTGTAACTTAGGCTCCGTACACAAAACTGCGAATCGTCGCGTTGCGAATTCGCAACGCGGGAAACTGCGACACGAATTTATCGCTGCGACGCGCGACTTCGTGCGGCGAGGCATCTTCCTTCCGCGTGCGGGTGACCATTCCTTCAACGACCGTCAACCGTACTGAACGTTCATATTTTGGAAACTAGGTCGTGACATGTATCATAAAAAAAGGGGTCACTTCTGTTATAGCTAAGAAGATAGAGGAAAAAGCAACAAAGAAGATTTTGGGTTCATCCATTTATTACTACGTATTATGAACGCCGCTGCGAATCAATTCGCAAGTTGTTACGACGAGTCGGCCGAGCTCGCAGATTTTTACGACACGACGTCGCATCGCAGTTTTGTGTACGGGCCACTCGGCGCGTATCGCGATTCGATCTTCCTCGCGAGAGATGCCTATTTAATTTGAAAGAAAGAAATATTGTAATGTATTAGATTCTAGGGCCTATTCGGTAGGGTTAACGGAGAATTTAAGCATAATATTCGACTGCGACGTTGGTCTAGCGGTTACCACCCTTGACTAACAAAAGGGAGGTCGTGGGTTCAATTCCCACTAGAGTGCTAATCTTTTTCTGGTAGGTATAGTTACACATGAGGTTTACTACAGCCACCAATCGAAAATAAACATAATTATCTTCTTTTTCAATAAACATACCGTTTTTGCAAGAAATTAGATTCACGGTAACAGTATCTTTTGGACCAATATCTTTTAGAGTGTAGGACCTAGTACCCAGGATCAGGTAAGCATTTTATTGAATTACTGACTCGCCTTCTCACCATAACTATAAATTAGGTTACTAAAAAAATTATGGTTGTGGTCAGGATTCCGTTTCTCGCAATTTTGAGGAATCTCGAGAATCTCGCAATTATGTCAATAATAACCACTATCTAAAAAAAACCGCCATACTACTGACGTAGAGCCTTAAAATCATATACGTCGTCATGTCGGTCTAATGTACCCAAAAGGTGAGGGACCCTACGACTAAGACTCCGCTGTCCCTCCGTCCGTCCGTCTGTCCCCAGGCTGTATCTCATGAACGGTGATAGTTAGACAGTTGAAATTTTCACAGATGATGTATTTCTGTTGCCGCCATAACAACAAATACTAAAAACTTCTGTTTTTAAAATATAAATATTTGAGGGGGGCTCCCATAAACGTGATTTTTTGCCGTTTTTTGCTCGATATTAATAACGGCAACAGGTAGACGCTTAAAATATTCAAATGTTGTATAGACAATGGTAGGGAAACCTTCGTGCGTGAGTCCGACTTGCACTTGGCCGGTTTTGTTCTGAGTCGACCGACGTTACTTCAACGTACTATTGCATTACGAAAATTTTGTACTTGTATTACCGAATCATCATCATCATCATCATCAGCTATTTGACGCCCACTGCGTCATTAATAACCATGAGGGGTTTCGCCATAATCGCCACGCTTGGCAGGCGGGTTGGCGATCGCAGTATGCGGTTGGAATCTCAGGAAGACGCTGCTGCCCCTCTCCTGGTAATTGATTTCCTTAGTCGCCTTCTACGACATCCACGGAAGGAAATGGAGTAACGCTCGTACCGTATAGCGGAGAGGAAAGAGTTCGCATCACCATTCACCTCAGCAATGCCTTTGAAGCGAGTGGCAACAGAACAATAACGAACAACTCTGCGCTTCAGTAAAAAACGATCAAATTATACATTATAGTTCGAATTCATAGTTCAGGTATATCGGCGAACGTATTATTAAAAAATATATATATATCAATTACAAACAATTGTTCGAAAATTACTCGAATTATAGATGAACTTCTATAACATGATAGTTTGTGAGAGAAACGGTAAGAACAATAGTGGACACATTGAATTGTTGTTTATCGGCACTTAAACTTAGATTTACGTCCATTTGCCAAATCACGGCGCGTTTAGGAGCTGAATTTTATTTACATGTATTTCCATATAGTTAAGACCTTTAGCTCTTTTGCTCTCAAGTAAGCCTTGCGACTAGGTTCGAAGGACGATTTTCTCGACTGATGTAATGTCTACAAATACTAATTCACCGTTCAGGCAACAGACCTATACTTACCTCCCTACTGACCCGAATACTAGGTACTTTATTCGGAACAGATGCGCAATGAAATCATCTGCAAATCGAACAGTTGCTGGTAACACAACCATACGTGATCCCCGCATCAATAATGCTCCTATCAATGTTTTGCCATTTGGCATTTACTGCGCACAGAGATCATCGATCGAAATAGTCTTTTCTTTCTTTACCTTTTATAAAAGAATAGCCCAGTATTTCCAAGTAAAAAGCGGCCAAATGCGAGTCGGACTCGCGCACCGAGGGTTCCGTACAAATTTTTAGGGAGGTACTTCATCATCGGCCTACGCTTGTCTACTGGCCTCTCCTATAGCACGCCACTGAGCACGGTCCTCGGCTACTCTCATCCAACTCTTGCCAGCCGCCTTGCGAAGATCGTCGCTCTACCGAGGGAGTTACTTACATATTATAAATAGTTCAGGAATCGAGTCTCGCAGTTTTTTCTGAGCTTTTCCCGAACTTCAAAGACAATTTTTTAATGATTTAATTACATAATTATGTACAGTTTTCAGATTTTTCCCTCTATTTTTAGTATTAGAACATATTATGTACTTGCCAAATTTCATAGTGTTAGGTCAACGGAAAGTACCCTATAAATTTTGATTCCCTTGAATGTCAAAATATACGTTTTTTCCGGCATAAACGGCCGTATCTTTTTTTTACTTTAACGTAGTAGTTTTATTTTTTCACAGCTTCAAGGGACTAGGCCTGAGTACCTATATGGTTTTAATTTGAACTCGATACCTCCACGCCTTCCCGAGATAAAGGGTCTTGACTGACAGACGGAAGGACGGACAACAAAGTGATCCTATAAAGGTTCCATTTTTCCTTTCGAGGTATGGAACCTTAAAAAACGTAAAAACGTACAAGTTGACCTCTTTGCTGATGATGTGCTCAAGTCTAACCTTTATACCAAGGGCTTTAAAACCTAAATGTTTGCACTAAAGAGTTAGTGTCTAGTGCCAGTCACGTGCGTCCACATATGGCGGGAAATTCAACAGAGATAAGTTGGCCGAGGCCTAAAATGGCAACCGGCAATGGCCAAGTGTGATCCTGTTCGAGATTGTACCGCGGAGTTAAACCACAGAAGCTGCTACTTTGAGTGCTTTAAAGGAGCTCTTATAGCTTGCGTAATTAGGGCCAGTACAGTTGAATAAAAAGATGCATACCTCCTGCATATATGTCCAGTTTGAGAAGTATTCGTATCTTCTCTTACAACCTTTCCCAGATGTTTCCAATTATACAATTCCCTTATCGACCAGCCGGTCCTTTCGCCGCATTTGTTCAATAAAGAAACTCTCCCACTGCTTTAGGGTATGCAATCGTATGATGTTAATTGTAATGAGGTTATTGGCGAAGTAATAAATGTCGACAAGTTTGCGAGAGGCTTTTTTTATAGAACTCGTTGTTTGGCGGACCTTTTACGCGTTTGGCCACAGTCAGAAGCCGTTTGCAGTGGGCTCGCGAGATCGCAGCTTGTAGAAAGCTCACTCGATGACCCGTTGGTCGATAAAGTTACTACACGAGAATCATTTTCGTACAACGGCCCGCCAAAGCCGTAGTAAATGTATAAAACTAGATGTGTCTTTACGGTTATGGTCAGAAAATAAATAAGAAATCAAAAATTGATTTCAACATAAAGAATTGACATTCTGATTGTTGAATGTCAATGTCTTCGGGTCGAGTTGCAGTGGAGAAGAAGACAGCCAAAAAAAAAGCTCCACTCTGTCCATCTTTTCTCAAATCATATTAAGTATAATTAATTACTCTATCTCCAATGTGAAACCGCCAGTTGATAGGGAAGCTGTACAATTTTTCTTCACTGCTTGCCAAGTTTGTCCCGCGTCTCCGTTACTAGCATTGCAGTCAGTGTATCTGCAAATTTCATGTTTCGTTTCTAATCTGTTTCATAATTTTGTTGTAAAGTTCATTAACAGGATTTGGCTGATGTTTTTATACAAATTCATACTTGTATGGTCAATAACGCCTCTACCCAGAAACTTAATTTATAATATTAAGGATTATTTTATACATTTAGAGGACATATATGCTGGATCATTTATGCAGCGACTAGTGGCGACTCCTACATAGCCTAGAAAGGTGTAGTCACTACTCAGATGAGTATTTTTGTTACTACTAGGTGGTATTAGTAATGCCAATAAAAAAACATGTTATATGATCCATTTTTGCAGAAAAAAAACCCAGAAATATGACTAATATGTCTCTTTAGGTTCCGTACCCGAAGGGTGCCAAACGGGACCCTATCACTAAGACTTCACTGTCCGTCCGTCTGTCTGGCTGGCTGTCTGTCACCAGGCTGTATCTCATAAACCGTGATAGCCAGGCAGTTGAAATGTTCACAGATTATGTATTTCGGTTGCTGCTATAACAACAAATACTAAAAACAGAATAAAATAAATATTTGAGGGGGTCTCCCATACAACAAACGTGATTTTTAGCCGTTTTTCTCGATCGTTGTGTCTAATGTTGTATAGATAATGATACGAAACCCTTCGAGCGCGAGTCCGACTGGCACTTGGCCAGTTTTTTACAAACTACAGTCTATAACATGGTAAAATTTCCGTCAGTCGTTTTTGCAATAACGCAACTTTTGGCACGTTCTTGACCCTAGGTTCTAGGCTGTAGGTTTTAAATAAATAGCTCAATAATAGTAAGAGCTATTTTTAATATTAAAATTTTGCAGAGTGGCACTAGGTACCTACCCACTTAACATAAACGTAAGTTGAGTAACCATTGCCTTTCCTGTGGTTGCATTATTTTGTTCCATGTTCTGGTCTCGCACACCAATTATTATAGTTATAGCAAAGAGTTTCCAACAAGAAATCAACTGCACAGTTTAACTGAATTGAAGATTCCCGTATCTGAGGTTAATAGACATATGCCTGCAGTCCAATCGTAAACCGTCTAATTATAGCGTCTATTTACGAGTTTATATTTTATTACTAATGTCTCGTAATAACATGTGGAAGTGCTGGGACCGTAAAAAGATCAGTTTCCGACAGATCGATGGCACATGTGGAATCCTTGACTCCGGAATGTGTGTCGCACCTTGGTGTGCTTACTAAAAAACTCACGCATGTATTCCTTCACTGCGACCTGCCACTGCTGCTCGCGAGGGAATGTTCTTGAAACTAGAGGGCAGGTTTTCAAGGGTTTTTGGTTGATATGTGAAACTATAGAACTGCGTTAAGATAGTAAACCTTTTTGGTTTGGTGATGTATAAGTTTCCACTTTGATATCTGACACGAACTCTTCCGTTCTTTTGGAATTAAGTACACTTTTAGGCCACGTTTCTGCTTCTTATTGATCTTCTCATCACAACAATCGCATAACTTCTATCGTTCTTCATAACGATTACTAGTGCTTTATTGAGTATATTTAATGGTTCATTAACTTTAACCGCTTTATGAAATTGGTGTCGTACTTAAGCTAAAGTCCCATAGTAGATTTACTGTATTCTGTAATTACTTATTTAATAGTCTATTTTCTTTATCAAGAGTTGAATGACGTCCTTAATTTTGGCGATTGAATAACGAACGCTTTTTTCCGAGTTATTTATTGACAGTAGATTCTTGTATGTCCAGAATCTGGATACAACTCGGGCATTGTTTACTTACGAACCGAGCGAAGTTATCAGCCCAGGGGCGTCAATGAGACGCGTCGCCGTGTGCCCAAACTGTGACGTGTACGGCGTAGTGTTATCTCAACTTCTCGGGCCATGTGGTCGGGCCACTCAACAACTAATACAGATGTACAGCAAATAAGTTTTATTCACTGTAAATTGCTGGACCCACAGGACCAATGATCTAAATGGTGATTTGTTGAGTAGTTACGGTCCCGTGAACTTTGTGGTTCAGTAGAGTAGGGTAGGTTCAGGTTTAACGTGCAGGCTGAGTTAAAATGTGATTCTGTTGTCAAAGTAATTGTCTACAACTTCGGTATATGAGGCAATTTCTGCCGCATCCACCCCCACTTTCTAGGCCTTCTTTCGAATTCCTTATCCACGGTTGGTCCCGGTAACTCTCGAGTTTGTTTTGAAAAGAGACTGCGCCGGAACGGTAAGCATTCGACCAACCGGAAGACTCGAAGCTGTCCTTCGGTTGTATCTGTCGGGAGGCTGTGCACCAGTGCATAGTGCACGACGCGGGGCGGAGGCCGGGGGCCGGGGCTCCGCGCGCGCCTCCTCACTCGTGCCGCGACCGCCGCGCCGACCGCCCGTGCCGCGCCCGCGACCCACTCAGTGTTGTGTCGACTTGTGCCGCAAACAAACAGTGTAAAAATACCGGCGGAGACAGACCGACGTCCCTGGTGTTTATATTTAAATGATACGCACGCGAGGCTGGGCGAGCGCAGCCCGCTGATCCACGATGAGGCTGAGTACGTGACACCTTCCTCTTATACCTCCGGCCGTCTCAGGAACACTTGTTCCACGCCATGAGCGCGCCTGCTCGCTGCACTTTACACGACATGTAAAAATGCAGCCGGTGTCAAATTGATGTTGTGTGTTGGTTTTTAATTGTGTGGTTCTGATTCCCTAGCGTTAAGTTTTATCTATGCGCTTTGGCTTTCCTTCATGTTTTGTAAATGAAGTCTCGAGTGCTATGAAAACTTGTTGATTGTTGTCTTCAGTTTGCTAGGAATAAGTGTCTCTATCAGCTTAGAGCAATGTAGCGATATGATTTCACGTGACTAGTGTTTAATAAAAAAACAGATAATGTATGTCAAGTTATCGTTCTTACCTCAGGTTTTTTCTTCAGTTAGTTTTGCAAGTCCTCGAGTTCAGGTTTTGAGTTTCACACGCTTCGCATCATGTATATTTATTTACGTCGCACATATTTGCTCTCTCGTTTGTCATATAGGTATAACAAAATAAATGTTTTATGGCAAATCAAAAATTGACAAACGAGCTGGGTGTCCGAAACACATGCGGGAATTTATGCGTGTCGCATTGTGTTCCGAAACCCAGCTCGTAGTCAATTTTTGATTTGCCGTATAACATTTATTTTGTTTTCATGAGAGTATTTTATGAAAGCAAGACTTAAAATATCTGGCTAGTCTAACGATTTTCATTATTCTGTTGTTGGAGGCATTCAGGAATACGTACTTATTTTTAATGCGTTGACATAAAGACTATCAGACATGGTAGTCCGAAATTTATAAACCATAAAACTAGTTTAATGCGCGTTTTCAACAATAGAATTTGAAATGATATTAGAAAAGTTGGGACTCTACCTGCG
Organism: Yponomeuta evonymella; assembly: GCA_963969515.1. NCBI lineage: Eukaryota > Metazoa > Arthropoda > Insecta > Lepidoptera > Yponomeutidae > Yponomeuta > Yponomeuta evonymella. The sequence continues at coordinate 1,043,010 of OZ018361.1, read as the reverse complement.
ATTTGTATCTTTTGTTAACGTTTTAAAGGCGACTGGATGGCGGCATTAGGATACCTGTTGGACGTCATGTGCCAAAAAACTACCGAAACTCTCAGTTCAGGCAGAATCCACATGTTTAATTATTTTCCAGTCCGGGTTCTTTATGGTCTGATTAAGATTTCTAATTCAATTTAAATTGTATTTTAATCGATTGAGGCTTTTTGGTGGTTTTCTATCACTAATGTTCATTGCCCGTTTTGAAATTTTCCTTCAACTTGTCGCTATCCGCGTTGTTTACTTTGTTTAGGCTTGTTATCGAGGCGTCGTTTTCCCGCCTGATCTTTGGTCCGGAAACTGACCGACAGTAACGAAACTAAGTGGCTATTCAAAGTTAAACAAGATTCAATCAGCGTTGACAATGGAGCTGAAGACTCAATTCAATTAATTTTCCCCATTATCTGAGACGATGGAATTCTAAAAACAATTGCCCATCATTTTACGGACCACTGCTTCGCTACAAAGCTACTGTACCTCTATAGCCAGTAAAATTTGCAGAGATTTGCATCGTTCCTTTGCTAACAATTCTCGGAATACGCCGTCATTCTTCATGATTGCCCACCTGTTGATTAACATAGTTCATATTCTCCTATGACGTTACACTAATTAATCGCTCTTAATCACCCTGTCATTATGATTATCAGCAGATCTTACTCATGTAAGTCTTTCGGATTCATTACTGATTCTTCGGACTAAAACAATGCGACCATGCAACGAGTAATTTTGCAGGGCGTTTGATTGCAAAACTAGCTGTTAAAAGGGCTTTGCAAAGAAGTCTCACCGCAATATTTGTTCGTATAGACTTCGTATAGATTGGTGCGCCAGCTTGGGACGCCCAAGGATTCATTGAGGGCACGTAGGGCCGCGTATAGTAGGCGCGTTGGGCCTAAGAGAATTCGTATGTGCTTGAACCATTCTTTGGTCGCAATTTGTGGAGGTGAGAACCCCGCTTTGCTTGGACTTGACGTCGTCGTCTAACTTCTTCGGTATATAAAGTCCCAAGGAAGCATGGGGCCTCAACTACTAATGTCTAGTTTAAATTCTACGGCACATTGAAATCTTGAACCTGTGCTACGAACACGCATTTAGGCATGTCGCATATGGTATATAGCTTTATAAATAGCAAAACTTTGTTAGTCGAAGATTCTGCGTCGTACACGGTCCTCATGTCATATTGGAACTCAGACAAAATATTATATGTAGGTACTTTACTCAATAATACCGATCGGATAGCCTATCACCCGTAATTGATTGCTTATCAGCACGTTACTGTTATTTTTGGAGGCAAGCTATTCTTAGAATAACGTAATGTTTATTAATTACAATGACATAAGTTATTGTCCATTGAAGTAAGTAGCACTAATGTTTTACGACATGCGTTTATTTACGAGTATATTGGTCCTATCGAAATGTCAATGTTGTACACTCTTCTGAGGCAGCAGAATGCTTTTATATTTTTATTGCTGCTTACTTATTAAAAAAGTTCTCATGATCTTTTATTCAGCATAAGTACGTATATTTTTTTAAGCCTGTCTGTGGGCTTAATGTGTCATTTTGGCCGGTTGCACACCCAAACATCCAGTCTGTCTCTCTAGTACTCCGTTCACAGGCCAATTTCTTTACAGCCTGGCACGTCACGACAAACATCTTCTCTTAGTCAAAATAGCTTCTCCTCTCTCTTTCCTTTATATTTCATTCCATGAGTAAAAATCTGTCCCCTCCTACATTTAGTGTCACCTTCTCCGTAACCTGACTCACAGTATCTATCTCGGTAACAACCTGACTCACAATCTCCATCTCCGTAATTAATCGACTTATTCTCCATCTCCGTAATAACCTGACTCACAGTCTCCATCTCCGTAATAACCTGACTCACAGTCTCCATCTCCGTAATAACCTGACTCACAGTCTCCATCTCCGTAATAACCTGACTCACAGTCTCCATCTCCGTAATAACCCGGCTTACAGTCTCCGTCTCCTTAATAACGCGACTCACAGTCTCAATCTCCGTAATAACCCGACTTACAGTCTCCATCTACGTAATAACCCGACTTACAGTCTCCATCTCCGTAATAACCCGACTTACAGTCTCCATCTCCTTAATAACCCGACTCACAGTCTCATCTCCGTAATAACCTGACTCACAGTCTCCGTCTCCCGTTTTCAGGTCGCGGCCTAGTCTGCGAGTGCCTCGGCGCCGGCTGCCCCGACGGCGCACCCAATGGCACGTGTGTCACGCAACCCAAGGGCTACTGCTTCGTGACCGTTGAGGAGGTCCTCGATGACAATGGAGGCTTCGAGCTGGAACGGCTGGCGGGATGTTTGCCGCCTGATGAGTCGGGGTTCATGCAGGTGAGCTGGTGTGCTCTAGTAATCCATACGGCGCCTAGCGGCCAGATAGGCAATCTAAATGCCACTTAGCTCAATGGCTACTGCTGTTAAGGAGGTGTCCTGAATTGAACGGAAGATATATTTTATGGTAGTAAGGGTACCGACCTGAGCTCGAGGCCATTTTACCGCTGCATAAACATACCATGGGTATTGTTTTGGGATTATTTTTCTTGTTTAATTGTTTTGTGTGTTTCTAATCACTTGTTATGTGTATGTCACTGTGGCGTTAAATAGTTGTTATCTTTTTTTTTTCTTTTGGACCTTTAGATATTTCCCCTTACCCTATTAACCCAGTGTTATCCACCAATTCCAGTGCAAAGGCTCCCAAGTGCCGCACCAGCACCCGAAGGTGATCGAGTGCTGCGGCGACAGCGACCTGTGCAACCGGCGGCTGCGGCCGCTGCTGCCCGAGCCCCCGCCCGAGGTGACGTCCGCCCCCGGCCTGGGCGCGCCCGCCGCCGGCCCGCAGCCCACTCTGCTAGTCGCGGCCGCGCTCTGCGTCGCGCTCGTCGCGTTTCTCGCCGGCTTCATCCTCCTCTTCCGTCGCCGCCGCCGCAACGGCAAGCGCCCCCCTTCACCCCCAGCCCCCTCCCACTCCGCCGACCTCTCCTCCGGCTCTGGATCCGGCTTGCCCCTCCTCGTACAGAGAACCGTCGCCAAACAAATCCAAATGGTCGAGTCCATCGGCAAGGGCCGCTACGGTGAGGTGTGGCTCGCCCGCTGGCGGGGCGAAAAAGTCGCCGTCAAGGTCTTCTTCACCACCGAGGAGGCGTCCTGGTTCCGCGAGACGGAGATCTACCAGACCGTGCTCATGCGCCACGAGAATATCCTCGGCTTTATCGCCGCCGACATCAAGGGCACCGGCTCCTGGACGCAGATGCTGCTCATAACGGACTACCACGAGAACGGATCGCTGCACGACTACCTCCAGACGGTCGTCCTGGACAGGCACGGCCTCATGACGATGGCGTACTCGATAGTGAGCGGCCTGGCGCATCTGCACATGGACATCTTCGGCACGAAGGGCAAGCCGGCCATCGCACATCGGGACATAAAGAGCAAGAACATACTGGTGAAGAAGAACGGCCAGTGCGCGATCGCAGACTTCGGCCTCGCGGTGCGGTTCGTGGCCGAGCGGAACGAAGTCGACATCGCGCCGAACACGCGCGTCGGGACGCGACGCTACATGGCGCCCGAGGTCCTCGACGAAAAGTTGGACGTCGCCAACTTCGAGGCCTTCAAGATGGCCGACATGTACTCGCTGGGGCTAGTTCTTTGGGAGATGTGCCGGCGCTGCGCCACTGGGGATAAAGCGCAGTACGTGGAAGCCTACGCGCTGCCGTATCACGAGCACGTGCCTTCGGACCCGTCGTTCGAGGACATGCACAGTTGTGTGGTGGCGAAGCGCGTGCGGCCGCCGCTGCCGTCCCGCTGGCTGGGCGCGGAGCCGCTCGCCACTCTGGCCACGCTCATGACGGAGTGTTGGCACGCGAACCCACCCGTGCGGCTCACAGCCCTGCGAGTCAAGAAGACACTCGCCAAGTTCAACACCGAAACGACCATCAAGCTTGTGTGAACGCTTCTTAGGTTCCTCCTGTAAATACTGTGTGCGTGGACGCGGAACGACAGGTGCGCCCTGTCACGTAATTTGTAACATAGGTTCAAAGTTAAGTTCCTCTCTTTAAATAATATTTATTTATATTCAGTTTTGTGAGTTGAAGTGAATGGACTGTCGATCGATTATTGTGTCGCCCCATCGAAATTTTTTGCAAAGACCACCGTTTTGTTTAAATCTCAGTATTGTTAAGTTTATTTTTGCACACGATTGTTTTTGTTTGATTAGTTGGAGACCAGTGATTTAATTTAATTGTACGACTAACTTACAGATGATTGTATAAAATTTATAAGTCGGGAATCTCTTTCCAAACTCAAAATTTAATACCGATGGGAAATGTGTATATTTAACGTAGCGTAATGATAATTATCACATACGTGTTTTATGATGATTACTTGTCTTCCTTTTTTGATAAGCAATTAGGAAGAGCAAAGGCAGCTCGCGTGATGCTTCAAAATACTCTGAAAGTGCAGCTACGATACGGTAGAACTGATTCTACATTCCAGCTGCATTAAAATGTGATATTTCGACAATAAAGCTTGATTACAAAGTATAAATCTACAAGCTACCAAACGGCATGTCAGTGAGCTGTATTTTAGGTACTTAAAAACTGAAAACTATCGCGCGAAGTATTATAACTTGCTTTGTAAAGTGTAGGGACGCCCGTCTTGGAGATGCCTTCGCCAGATTAACTATAATATTAACATTAATATAGTCGAGAATGGCGTTACACTTGGACCGAAGAAATCTATTGGTGCCTTACCAAGAAACTAATTAGACTGACGAACGTTTGAGAACTGCCCTAAGCTGGTCGTAGCTGAAGTAATGATGCAAATTGCGAATGCCTTGTTGGTTTATTATCTACAGTTAAATTGAAACGAGGTTTAATGAAACCAAGTGTCTCGCGGCGCATTTACTGTACAGTGTTGTGTAAATATAGACGTAGGTTTATGTCAATAGTTGTGTAAGTTGCGAATTAAATGTTAATGGACTAAAATCGTCGCGCAGTTTGATTTCACACACATTTAGCATAACATATTAAGTACTAGCTGTCCTGGCGAACTTCGTACCGCCACAGAATTCGTTTATACGACTCTTGCACACCGCCATCTATTTTTAAAACAGAACGTTAGCTCGCACAACGATAGGTATTATCCGACGGGCACGCATTATCGGGATATCAAGTATGCTATGTCTCAATTCAGGTCTTTGTCTATCCGTACGCGAAGTTTCATGTAAATCCGATCAGCCGTTATTGCGTGACGTTATTGAGTAACAAACATCCAACATCTTCACAAACTTTCACATTTATAATATGAGTAGGATAGAAGGATTTATTGTCTGGGATTGTCAGTCTGCAGCTGATCAACTTTTACCTTTTTGATGCAGTGATTCGTAACTCAAGATAGTATGAGCTATTTACTACTCCGATATTAAACCATCGGACCTACAATCTCATTCACTGCAAACCGTTGCGATAAGTATAAAGTAGGTACATACACGTCAAGCAGTCGATCATCATAAACAAGGGAACAGCCTATATACGTCCCACTGCCTTCTCTCAGAGAGAATATGGGCTCACCACGCGTGCCCACCGCGGATTGGCGATTTCAAGCGCTGACGTTTCCTCACGATGTTTTCCTTCACAGTTAGCGAGTGGGATTTATTGCTACTATAACTTCACAATTTTACATAACTTACAAAACAAAGTCATAGGTAGCCCGCACTGGGAATCGAACCTGGGTCTCGCTTCTAGTCCAATGTTCTACCGACTAGGCTACCACCGCTGTCCGTCAAGCAGTTTATTTGGTGGTCAACAAAGCTGCTAGTGCAGTGTCATGCCATTGGTAAAACTGGCGTAAATTAAATAGGCATCTCACGCGAAGAAGAGAGATATGAGTATTGAACAACTATGCATTTTAGAGACTTGCCTCCCTGGTTCAGTAGGCTTAGTGTGCGACAAATCCCATTTCCTTAGTTATGATGTCGGTTTTGCCCACGCCGCGATAAAAATATCGCTTCTCGTTCCTTCACGCCACACTTTTACGCTACAGCTTCAACGATTTCGATAGGTGTTACAGTTTCAGTGAAACTCGTTTTCTCCGAATTTTTAGGCATACTTTGTCACCATCGGCAACGTAATGTTACAATAGGTATCTCGGGTGAAGTCCCCTCCTTCCACTTTGATCCACAGTGGCGCTCCACATGTGGATCCTTTGAAACTAATTGTTGCTCTTAAATCCACATGTGGATCCTTTGAAACTAATTGTTCCTCTTAAATCCACATGTGGATCCTTTGAAACTAATTGTTCCTCTTAAATCCACATGTGCATCCTTTGAAACTAATTGTTCCTCTTAAATCCACATGTGGATCCTTTGAAACTAAATATTGATATTATCCAAAATATAAATATAAATATTGATTGATATTATCCTTTGAAACTAATAGCTATAATAATAATAATAAAAACTAAATATTGGTTTTTTTTTTTAATATCGGCATTCACTACATGAATGATAAAACAAAATTTTCACTTGAACTAAAATAAAAAAAACAAGTAAACTTAAAATTAAAATGATAAAATTAAAATTTTAAATTCTTCCCCTATCAAATCATTTTACTTTTTCTAAAAAAAGAGCAACTGTGATTTCTCCAGTTAACAATTCGTTCTGACATTATAAATAATAATTATCATTGTCTATGTTTTTAATTTTTCTTTTGTTTACTATATTTGCTTTTTCGCGTATTACGTTATATTTCGCCTCCCCTTTTAATACGTGTATAAAATTGACGAAGTTACTATATTTTTTTCCCAATTTTTTGTTTAGCTTCCTATTAAAACCTTCTAAACAGTTATTGGTACGATGTCGTTCATTTGCTATTGTTCACATGTTTACAAAAAAAGTGCTCTTGAACCAAAATCTTTCCATATACTGTTGAAATTTAATGAGTTTTGGACATTCCGTCTTAGCAATTTCAGAGCATATATATAAGAAGCCGTCACATACATGGGACTGGTAAATATTATCCAAATAAATTCACTTTAGATTTCGAACAAGCGGCTATCACAGCCATAACTGAAGTATTTACAACTGCTTCAATTAAAGGATGTTATTACCATTATGTCAAAAATATATGGAAACATGGAAAAGAAATGGGACTTCTGAAATTTAAACGAGGAAAACGAATAGTGGCTCTTTGTGCCTCCTTACCACTAACACCAGAGTCCCATGTATGTGACGGCTTCTTATATATATGCTCTGAAATTGCTAAGACGGAATGTCCAAAACTCATTAAATTTCAACAGTATATGGAAAGATTTTGGTTCAAGAGCACTTTTTTTGTAAACATGTGGACAATAGCAAATGAACGACATCGTACCAATAACTGTTTAGAAGGTTTTAATAGGAAGCTAAACAAAAAATTGGGAAAAAAATATAGTAACTTCGTCAATTTTATACACGTATTAAAAGGGGAGGCGAAATATAACGTAATACGCGAAAAAGCAAATATAGTAAACAAAAGAAAAATTAAAAACATAGACAATGATAATTATTATTTACAATGTCAGAACGAATTGTTAACTGGAGAAATCACAGTTGCTCTTTTTTTAGAAAAAGTAAAATGATTTGATAGGGGAAGAATTTAAAATTTTAATTTTATCATTTTAATTTTAAGTTTACTTGTTTTTTTTATTTTAGTTCAAGTGAAAATTTTGTTTTATCATTCATGTAGTGAATGCCGATATTAAAAAAAAAACCAATATTTAGTTTTTATTATTATTATTATAGCTATTAGTTTCAAAGGATAATATCAATCAATATTTATATTTATATTTTGGATAATATCAATATTTAGTTTCAAAGGATCCACATGTGGATTTAAGAGGAACAATTAGTTTCAAAGGATGCACATGTGGATTTAAGAGGAACAATTAGTTTCAAAGGATCCACATGTGGATTTAAGAGGAACAATTAGTTTCAAAGGATCCACATGTGGATTTAAGAGGAACAATTAGTTTCAAAGGATCCACATGTGGAGCGCCACTGTGGATCAAAGTGGAAGGAGGGGTGAAGTCGGGCGGAAAGAAACACCTACGAGGGTTCGTAATAAAGATACTGTCTTATTTATAAAAACACGATTCCTCAAAACACTCCTCAGAGGCAGTTTATTTAATCTGTGGTTGCGTATTTTCCTTGTAAAATCTCTACCACAGACTATTTTAATTGGCGTTTATTGAGTGTTTTAAGGAATCGTGTTTTTATGAATAAGACCGCTAACCTAACCTAACCCACTTTTCTGGTAACAGTAGGTGTCTGTGGGGGTCGCAGTTCTAACCTAACCTAACCCACTTTTCTGGTAACAGTTCGTGTCTGTGGGGGTCCAAAATAAAACGTTAGCATAATAAACGTTTGTCTTAATAAAACTTGACGCAGTAAAATTATGCGAAATGATAATTTGACTAAATGAATAAAATGCGAAATGAAAACTTGCTAAAGTTTCATTTGGGAAATGAAACTGATGCCATAAGTTTATTGGGAAGTAAAATTTGGCGAAAAATACTTTGGCTAAACGGCGGTATCCCCAGAAATGATGAGATCCGTAGACGAACGAAAGTCGTCGACATAGCCCAGCGGATTAGTAAGTTGAAGTGGCCGTGGGCGGGGCACATCGCACGCAGAACTGATGGCCGATGGGGCCGAAAAGTTCTCGAATGGAGACCACATATCGGCAAGCGCAGCGTAGGACGACCGGCCACAAGATGACCTCATCCAAGTGGCAGGAAGACGCTGGATGCAAGTCGCTTCCAACCGGTATTTTTGGAAATCCATGGAGGAGGCCCGTGTCCAGCAGTGGACTTGTGGCTGAATGATGATGAATTGAATAAGTCGGAGGCTTGCCTAACCTTCCACGGGATACGTGTGAGTGATACCTTGCAGTGGCTCTAAATTGGCTTATAGCAAATTAAAAATTAGGGACCTTATTCACAAAAACACAATTCCTCTGAGGCTGTTTATTTAATCTGTGGTTGACTTTTCCTTGTAATATCGCCTGTCTCGGCAATAAAGCTGAGCCCATTCCTTTTTACCACAAACATTTGTGAATGAAAGAATAATTATTATTTTTGTGTGGTAAATAAAATATTTTTACTTTCACCACAGACTATTTTAATCAACGTTTACCGAGTGCAGTGGCGTAACTACACTACAGAGTGGCAGGGCTGGTAAAATGCCACGGGCCCCCGACCTGAGAGGCACCCCAAACTATGAGCCCGCGAGCTCAGAAGTAACTTAATATTTGGCCAAACTAAAGACCATTACATACGTAATACATATTGGTCTTTAGTTGTAGTATATATGGCCTACAGATTAAATAAACAGCCTCAGAGGAATTGTGTTTTTGTGAAAAATAATATCTATAGGTATATTATTTTTAATGCATGCGGCATCCAATGAATTTGCCACGGGCCTCAGATGGTAGTTACGATACTGACCGAGTGTTTTTAGGAAGTGTTTTTTATAAATAAGACCAATTCATTGACCACAACAATTTACGAGCTGGTGGAGAACTGCCTCTTGTGAGATTGTACAATATAGAAGGATTTTGTGGATTTTTTTTTTTGCTTTTTTTTTTTTTTTTTTTTTTTTTTTCTTTTTTTTTTTTTTTTGGCGGTAGGTGGGGAAATTGTTAACACCTACAAAATATAAGTCCCGAGTATTTATTTAATTTAAATATATTTTAAAGTACTTCTATATTGCAAGTGATCAATTGTCAATGAGAAGCAACTGACCTGTGCCTGCTGACATTCTTTTCTCTTACCAATTCTCTTCACTTCAATATATCAGTTTCACACCAAGTGGAGTTATATAACACTGCACTATGGACACCTTTACTGAACTGAACAAGAAACTGGAGTCCCTCTCTGAGGTATTTCACTCCCGTATGCAACACTTTGAGCAAAAAGAGTCCAATGGGAATGCTGCTGCCTCCACGTCGGCCAGTCATAAGGTGAGCGAAGACTACTTGGCCTTCAAGGAGTATGTGGTGGCAACACTGTCAGCTCTCAAACTGCAGATAGAGCTGCTTGCAATGACTCAAGATCGACAAGAGACCCATGCCCGTAGAAAGGTGCTCCTGCTCCATGGTTTGCAAGAAGAGCTTGATGAGGATGTTCGCACCAAGGTTCTTGAAATTATGAGCAAGAAAATGGAATTGCCTTTCACTGATGTAACTGTTCTGGAAGCCTGCCATCGTTTAGGACCTAAAAAGGGTGGAGATAATAACCGCAGTCAGCCTGTGCTTTTGCGCTTCGCAGCACGTAGTGTACGTGAGCAGGTTTGGAATGCGAAGACTTCTTTGAAGGGTTCGTCGCTGTCAGTCTCAGAGTTCCTGACCCTGCCTAGACAGGAGGTCTACACTGCCAGTAGAAAACACTTCGGAATGACTCGGTGTTGGTCAAGGGATGGAGTGGTGGTGGTGTTATGTCCCGACAAGAGCCGCAGGAAACTTGTCTCCATGGCGGAGTTGCAGCCTCTCATTCAAAAGTTTCCTTTATCATCCGTCGCTGAGGCGCAGAAGAAGTATAAACCCGCCCCTAAAGAAAAGCCCGCTCCAAGAACAAGAAAAGCGGCTGCCGCCGCAGCGAAATCTTAAACTGTGGCTTGTTGTTGTTTGTTTTTGGATGGACTCACTGCAGCGGTACTCGTAATTTATTTTTATTTGTTTTTTTTTCTCCTACTTGTTTATGTTCGCAGTTGACAGCTACAAAAAATGTTGCACGCACATCTGACATTTAGCACAGAACATTTCATAAGTTGCGTTCGTAAACCGATATTTTTTTTAAGGCCATAGAGGTATTAAGGCTCTTCGAATAAATTATTGGTTTTTTTTTTTTTTTTGTGTGTCAGCTGCATATCCAATGGAACTGATGTTAATTTGTCTACCATGTATAAAATGATGTCAGCCGGCCAGCCGTTGGTTAGATAGGTACTTGTTTTCTTTATAAGCCTGTGTTTGTAAAGAGGGCAGTTGTTTTTTTGTTGATTAAGTTGTTTATTTGTCTTTATAATTTTACTATATATACCTAGTTACATACCTATATATTATAACCTATATATTATACCCCTATATTTTATTATATCATAAACCTATACAATGTCTGATAATATTCCTCTTGGTTACGACTTTTTCTCATGCTCTTCTTCCGATGGCTTTGAAAGCGCAGTCAGTGATGATGACTCTGTCCTGATCGATGACAGCCCGCTCCACTCTAGGCTTAAGTCTGTGTTCTCAACTAAATCCCCCAACCTCAATTTAGTACACATCAATGCTCAGAGCATTCATGCTCATTACACGGATTTCCTTACTGCGTTTAGCAATCAGGAGATAGATGGAATTCTTGTGTCAGAAACTTGGCTCTCTCCCTCGCTTCCCTCCACACTCTATCCACTTCATGGTTTCAGAGTATACCGCAACGATAGAACTGGTACGTCTGGTGGTGGGGTATGTCTCTATCTTCGCAGCAACATTCCCTGTGAGGTTGTTAGTCAGAGTGACAGCCCCGTACCTTATAAAAGCTCTTTCGAATACATTTTCTTTAAAATTACGTTGCATCACAACAAAATTCTTCTTGGCGTCAGCTACAGCCCCTCTTGCAATGTTAACTTTTTCCCTACTTTTGAATCCGAATTAAATAACCTCAGGCCAGATTACGACCACATTATTATAATGGGAGACTTTAATACGAATCTGTTAGCTGGTGACTCTCGGAGTAAGGCCTTTCAATCTCTTTTATTTTCCCTCGATCTTCACATTCTTCCTCTCTCGGCTACGCACCATCCTCCCAATAGTTCTCCTACTTTGTTAGATTTTATCATTGTCTCCAAGCCCCAGGCCGTCTGTTCTCATGGGCAACTCACAGCTCCTTTCTCGTACCATGATCTAGTTTACCTTGCCTACAAATGTCGTCCCCCTAAGCGACGGAGCAAAGTCATCCTGCAGCGAAACTTTAAGGATATGGACGTTGATCGCCTTAAGCAGGACCTAAAGGAACTGGACTGGTCTATTATTTTTGATTCTGAGACTGTTGATGAGAAGGTTGAGCTTTTTGTGGTTTCTCTTACTAACATATATGACATTCACGCTCCCTTCAGACAGATCAGAGTCAAACATTTTCCGGCTCCATGGCTTACTGCGCAGATTAGGAATCTTATGGCCAGGCGCGATCGGGCTAAGCTGAAACTTAAAAAGTATCGTACTTCTGACAACATGGTTTTGTACAAAACTCTTCGGAACCGCTGCAACAAACTTTGTAGAGATGCAAAGCGGCGGCATATACATTCGTCCATTGATCAACTCTCTCCCCCGCAGGTGTGGAAGTTTCTGCGATCGCTGGGTGTTGGGAAGTGTCCTGAACCTCTACAAAATACTCTCGACCTCAATGACTTGAACACTCACTTTTCCACTCCGCCAATCTTACTTGACTTCTTGACCAAGTCTTCCTCTCTCAACAAATTGGCACAAAAGGAACTTCCCGACTGTGACTCCTTTGTGTTCCACAACATCACTGAGGGTTGTGTTAAAAAAAGGATATTGTCCATTACTACAAAAGCCGTGGGTAGCGATGGTCTCAGCCGTGACATGCTTCTCCTAATTATTGATGAATTAGTACCGGTGATCACGCACATCTGTAACTTTTCTCTCAGCACCAATGTCTTTCCCTCTGCCTGGAAAAAGGCACAGGTTATACCCCTACCCAAAATCTCCAACCCCACATCTTTTTCTCAATTCCGTCCCATCTCGATCCTACCTATCCTTTCTAAAATTATTGAACATGAGGTGCAAACTCAATTATATTCCTTTCTTTTTAAAAACAATCTCCTTAGTCCATTTCAATCAGGTTTCCGGCCCTTTCACAGTACAGTTAGCGCTCTTCTTAAGGTCACCGACGACATCCGACTTGCTATGGACAAAAAAAAACTTACGTTAGCAGTCTTACTTGACTTTAGCAGTGCGTTTAACTCCGTTGACTTCGACATTCTCCTCGGCATCCTCCGATCTTGTAACATCTCCGCATCTGCGGTTGAGTGGTTCGCTTCATACCTCGGTGGACGTGTGCAGAGTGTGTGTGTCGATGAAGCGTCGTCGACCTGGTGTGAGTTAAAAGCGGGTGTTCCTCAAGGAGGAGTGCTTTCTCCTCTACTTTTCTCCATTTTTATAAATGAGATCACCCGTGCGCTTTCATCGAACTACCACCTCTATGCCGACGACCTTCAGATATACACACACTTTGATGCTGGCTCCGTCCCAAGCGATCAGTCTGCTAGGCTCACAAATGCAGCTGCAGCATTTGCCTCCATTAATGGAGACCTGCTGGCTATTCGAGGATGGGCACGTGAATTTGGTCTGCTCGTGAATCCCTTGAAATCGCAGGCTATTATTTTTGGGAGCAGACCTCTGAGAGATAGCCTGTCTCTTGAACACCTTCCGCCCATCTGTTACGACAATGTCCCCATTGCTTTTTCTGATAGGGTTAAGAACCTTGGCCTTATCATGGACTGCAACTTGTCGTGGCATGCTCATGTGAACGACGTCAGTAAGCGAATGCATTTTTCTTTTCAGTCACTCAGAAGACTTCAAAATTTTCTGCCATTCAAAACTAAGGTTCTCTTGGCACAGACACTGCTGTTGCCGCTCCTGGACTATGCTGACGTCTGCTTTATGGATGCGACTGAGGCTCTTGTAAATAAGCTTGAGCGCCTCCAAAATCTCGCGATTAGATTTATATACGGATTAAAAAAATATGATCATGTATCCGAATTCAGACGGCAGCTAAAGTGGCTCCCTATACGTATGCGGCGCAATGTTCACATGCTTTCCCTCTTATATAATTTACTGAGAAATCCCAGTGCCCCACAGTACTTGCGGGAAAGATTCTCGCTGCTGCCTCCACGTGCCAGGCCACAGAGGACTTGTGATGTTAGGACCTTACAAGTTCCTGCCTGCAACTCACAGTTTTACTTTAAGTCATTTTCTGTGCGTGCTGCTCGTATGTGGAACGGTCTACCAAAGTCTATCAGGGAGAGTCCATCTGTTGCTGTCTTCAAGGCCAAACTGAAAGAGCACTTCCTTTTCTCATTATCGCAATAGGTTTATTTAGTTTATTTATTTAGTTAATTTATTTACTTAGGTATTTATTTATTTATTTATTTACGTATTCTAGTTATTTATCATCTTATAAGTAAGTTTATGTAACTTTTAAATTTTATAGCCATATATATAAATAAATATATATTACATATGTATGATTGTACTGGGTTGTAATATAGTACATAATAATTTATTGTACACTTTCCTCCCTTATTTATAATGTTCGTATCACCACATCAAGGGTTGGCTGGAAGAGATTTCTGCTGAAATAAGCTCGCCATGTACACTTTTTAATTCTGTAAATGTTTTGTTTTATTCGTGTAATTTTATGTGTGCAATAAAGTATAAAGTAAGGATGAGGTCCTTTCGAGCTAAATACGAATAATAAAAACGACAGAATTATACTTAATTGTAACATTCTCTTTATTTACATTCCAGTCACACATTGTCGATAACTACGCGATCGACAGGCAGTCTTACATCTTAAGTCACTCTTACAAAATAAAATAAAACTATGATCAAGTCGACGCATCGGCTGCGTCAGAATAGATTTTTCACAAATCATTTGATTGGCGTTACTGAGCTAAAGTTTGAGGGGACTGCCTAATACGGCGCGTATCTCCTTGGTGGCGACGGGCCACGCATGCCAGGCCTGGAACCAAACAAAGAATAACATTAAGAAATAGACTGCGGAGGTAGGCAGCGGGCACAGAGGCTAAAACTAGCGCTCAGTCTCCTCTCCATAGATTATTACTATCTATATTACTGAAATAGATGGTTCACTCTTATTTTTTTATGAGGCATAGATAGTGCTGCTATCGGCGAGTGGCTAGCGTACTATTTTTAAAATATATTTATAATACAAAAGACATGTCCGAGTGAGGATTCGAACCCACGTCACCTCACACCAATCAAACTTCGCAATGAGATTGTACACGATAGAGCTACCATGAACTTATTAACAGTATGCAAATTTTGGCTTCCTATGACACCAATCATTTAGTAACCAAGCCGTCCGCTAGATGGACTTTTCTTAAATAAAATGTCGTTTGTTCTAAGTGACCACAGCATGCTCCTCTCCGTCGGACGACCAGACAGCAGGCTCATGCGCATGCATTTGTCGTGATTTGCTTATTCGTAATTCTACTTGTTCCTACGTTATTGACCTTTGGTTCTGTTGCAGGTCCTTAATTCACAATTTACTTAAGATTAGTAAGCCATTTTTAGCAAAAAAAAGATCTCAGATTTTTCTTTTCATTATGTCATTAACTTCGTTTTGGGAATAAGAGGGGCAGATCAAGTAAAATATAGGAAGATTTGGACTAAAAGTATAGACAGACCTTCAGAAGCACATCAAAATCTTACATGTGTAGGTATGTAATGAACTGATTTATAACCACTTAAGATTTGTTATAAATTTTATTTTGATACAATAAATCTCTAATGGTGAAAGAAAACATCGCGAGGAAACCTGGGCTATTCACATACCTCAACACTTGAAATCGCCAATCCGCGGTAGGCACGCGTGGTGATTAAGCCCATACTCTTTCTGAGAGAAGGCTTGTGTCCCACAGTGGGACTCATATAGGCTGCTTATGATTATGACAACACTAAATCTGTTTTTTTTTAAATAGGTTTAAGGGCTCTGGATACCAGTCCTTTTTAGCCTCTCCTAATCACAGACCTGGCATCTAGGTCTGTAAACTTTATTTTGACATTTATAAAGTTAGGGCAAGTTAATTCACCTTCTGTCATCAAAGGTGTCACGGCTGAAGTCTTCATACATCCTGTAATGAGAAAAAGTAATCATAAATATAAAATAGTATTTGATATTCAAGGGAAATTTTAGTGGAAAACCTTGGTCTCTTCCGTCCAGAATACCAGCATGTGAAAACCAAAGTTCTACCAACTTATATTCACACTCAACACAATGCATGCAGTTTAAAAGTGAATTTTTTTAGTAATCAATAAAATTTTGTGTTCACTTTGTGTTAATATTTACTGGACATTTAGTTTACTAGTTAGATTTAACTGCTAGACACTGGACAAGTGATGCTACCAAACTAGTTAAAGTTTAAAAAACATATTTGATCAGTTTCATATTTAGTAAAATATGCAATTTTGAACTAAAACTTTTGTATGCACCAAACACATTTTAATAAAAAATTAATCTGAACCAACACCATATTCACATTGACAAGCATTCCAACATTATTGACATAATGCTCCACGTTGTCTGTTCTGTGTGGGCTTCATCCCATCCCTTCAGTACATTTTGTATGAAAATGAATTGGATTAACGACGCGTCTTTCTCGCGCCCTCGCCCTACGTCCCTTCTGTGTGGCCGCTGGCTTACACATTACTCCTATACTGTATTATCATTAGTTTCAATGCTGACTGGAGTAAACATCAGCAAGAAATATAGAGAAGGAAACAATCTCACAGTAATGTTGGCATGTTAAGAATAGTTTATAATAATTAGCAAAGGAAACATACAAAAACACTATACATAAGAAGAGATTTCTTCCAGCAAACCTTCTAGGTTTGGAGATGTAGTAAAGAACTGGTCTACATGCTAGTTTATGTATGAAAGGGACTATTACAAGTTACTGTGCCACAGAGTGGCGAAGTGGCCAAGCTAAACTACAGTTAGGAGCAACACAAGACTGGGAATCTCAAAAAGTCCTCTCTCACCCCCGGGACATTTGCGGTCCTCTAGGGGGACTCCTGCGGCTGAACATCGCATCATACGACGACCTCATGGATCCCATGGCGGAGCGCATCGGCGGCAGGGCGGGCATCGGCGGCATGGGCTCGCGGCGCAGCGGCGGCGAGCCGAAGTCTCCGCGGCCGCCGCGCGCTGTGCCCATCTCCAGCCCACGCGAGCCGCCCGGGTAGCGCCGCTCGAACAGATCGCGCGGGGAGTCAAACCGCGCGCGGTCGTAGTAGCCATCGTAAGGGTCCTGCCGAGTGACACATGGTCAGTTGTTGGACTTGAAGGGTTGAAATGTTCATCCACATTGTAGGTTTCGAAAGCCAGGTACTCACTAGTAAACTGTAGCTGCTGCATATTACTGTTACTAAAAATCAGTGTGTATTTGGTTTGCAAGCCTGCCGCGACCGATTTACAAGCCATTACCAGCGTAAACAAGGTGTAAAAAAATCTCATACGCCGAAAATGCTGGGGATCTACTCGTCAAACAACTTTTACTTGGTTGAATCTTCAAAATCGCGAAATAATTGACGGCTCTTCCACTCTAAAGTCACCACTTGCATCATTCAAACTGATTTATTTTTCGCGATTTTAGTTTTCAGTTTTTTTTTTATTGACGAGTTGAACCCTCATTTTCGGATGTAGGTATATTTTATTTATATACGAAAGTAAACACAGGAATCTTGTTACTATATCATTTGGTTACAGTTATAGCTTGCTAGCAAGTGCCTAACCCAAAGAATTTCGAGGAGCAACATTCGATTTGCGGATTAGAAAAGCGAAAAAACGACCGCGTCACCGAGCTCGTGAGATGTTATCGGCCCGGACTGGATATCGCGTGCATAGGCCTACGGAGCGGTCAGCCCTACCAGCGGTTACGAATAAGGCAAATAGTGATGAGAGCGCGTTACCCCAAATCCTCCCATCATGCGATCGCGGAGGAACGGCGGCGGCGGCGGCGGAGGGTAGGGGTCGCGGCCGAACGCCCGATCGCGAAAACCGTTGCGGTCGGGGCCCATGGCCTTGGGGCACTCCTTGGACCAGTGGCCCCCGCGGCCGCAGCGGTAGCATTGCTCGGGGTCGCCCATACCGGGGCGCTGGCGCACGCGGGAGGTGGACAGCTGAACCTTCATGGGCTGCCCGTCCACCATCATGCCATTCAGCTCTTTGATTGCGTCGTTGATGTCGCCCGTCGCGTCCAGATGCACGAAACCATAGTTACGCACGATATCGCACTCGACCACGGAACCGTACTTCCCGAACAGCTCGCGGACTTCGGGCGCGCGCGTCTTGTCCGTGAGGTTACCGACGAATATTTTAGTGGTCGGCGTCGACGGCGCCTTGCGGCTCTTGGCGGCTTCGATTTTAATTGGTTGACCTTGAACTATCTCGCCGTTTAGGTTCTGAATGGCTTCGCGGCCGACTTGTTCATTTTCCATGTGCACGAAACCGTAATTTCGGACGATATCACATTCTACGACCGTACCGTATTTTTCGAACAACGGTCTGAGATCGGCGTCTGTAGTTTTATCGGAAAGATTCCCGACGAAGATTTTGAAAGTACCGGCGCCCGGCATTTTAATTTCTGAAACGCATAGGCACAAAATTTCACGACATGAGTCAGCGGCGGCCATGGACCATGGTGAGAAAATTTATGTTTGTAAATCGGACA
The DNA here is from genome assembly GCA_963969515.1 of Yponomeuta evonymella. Taxonomy (NCBI): domain Eukaryota; kingdom Metazoa; phylum Arthropoda; class Insecta; order Lepidoptera; family Yponomeutidae; genus Yponomeuta; species Yponomeuta evonymella. The sequence goes on along the minus strand of OZ018361.1, from coordinate 1,024,433 downwards.
CGGTTAGTTAACTCGGGAATATTAGATAAATTCACATTACTAACCTTTTTCAGTAGCGTGCGAGGCACAGAAGACAACACTTAGAATAATTAAAAACACCACAACTAACCACGTACAACTCGAAAGAATTCTTTGAAGAAAAGTAGCCCACAAAATGGCGTCCGTCCACACCACAAACAACAGCACAGGAAATCAAAAAGATGACAGATGAAGGAGAAATGGCGTCTCTTGATTCTTGTCATGTCAAACTACACGATACGAACAAAACCGTGCGAAAACCGCCCTGCACCAACCACACAGCACGAAAAAGTTTTACTTTCTTTTCTGTTTTCATGTAACGTTACAGTGAGACGGAGAAACAAATGAAGAAAATCGCACGAGATTGCATGTTTGACTAACGTAAATGTCATTTGAACTTTCTTTGTTTTCCCTAGTTTATTTAACATGTTTGTATAGAGTGACTGGTATCTATTCGAAAAAATAGATACCATTGTATAAAATGACTGGTATATTATATCATTTGAAAAAATTAACAAAACTATTAACTATGTAATTTATAACTTAATTAATATAAAGTATAATTTCTAATTAAGTGTACATATTACAGGTAAATAAAAAACAGGCCAAGTGCGAGTCGGACTTGCGCACGAAGGGTTCCGTACCATTATCTATAGAACATTAGACAAAGAACGAATTCGAGAACAGCGCCATCTATAGAAACCAACAAGAAGCGTTTAACATTGACATTTAACGACAAGATATCGGCGTTGTGTGAGGTTACATAGATGGCCGCTAGATGGCGAGCGCTGTCTTTAGACAACGTTTGTTGTATGGGAGCACCCCTTAAATATTTATTTTATTCTGTTTTTAGTATTTTTTGTTATAGCGGCAACATAAATACATAATCTGTGAAAATTTCCACTACCTATAGTTGTCGAAATGTAAGAAGCCCGTTTTGACAGCTAAACAAAAATGCATTTTACTTTGGATTTACTCGAACAAATACATAAAAAGACACATAATCTGGCATATTATTTAAAGCTCGAAACAAAAAACAAATTTTGTAGCCCGAAAGGTTACTCATAGTTTAGATTTTTAATGTTTTTGATCTCAAACTAGGTTAGATTCTATGGTTTTTGTAGCTGTCAAAACGGGCTTCTTATATTTTGACGACTTTAGCTATCACGGGTCATGAGATACAGCCTGGTGACAGACAGACAGGCAGACAGATAGACAGACAGTGAAGTCTTAGTAATAGGGTCCTGTTTGGCACCCTTCGGGTACGTAACCCTAAAAACTTGCCCCAGATCGGTGTCCCGCGGCAGAATGCTAGCAACATTCCTCTTTTGAATGTTAAACTCTAGCCGAGGTATACGCCAGCCCTCCGGTCTCCCGTGCAGTGGTGTTATACATGCCATAATTATGGTACACGCACCATAATTCACCTCTTCGTACAATGTACCACAATACATTATTATGGTACGCGAAGTACCATATTATTTGCATTATTATCATAACATACATACATACACGAGACGTAATGGTTTTGCAAAAGTTCCGTTTGCTTTTGCTGTTGATGGGCACTTTTTGTTTTTCCTGTTTTTCTTTTTAAAACCAGACATTGTTATAATCCTAGATATTTCACAATCTCAAACTCAAATATTTTTTTTAAAGTTAAATACTAAATAAGTTGAATTTTTTGGTCAGAATAATTAAAATTCTGTAATCTTCGCAAAAAATTTACGTTTACGAAAACAATCCAAACCCGCAGCCAGTCTCCGCTCGTGCGGACGCTCTCCTCACTAAATTCCCTCTATCGTCAGCACCAGAGTGTGATCTGTTTGCTGATAAGATTATGAATGTAGCTGAAGAATGCCTGAAATATTATGAACGGTACGGATGAAAGGATAGTATATTTCAATAATCGTGTCTTAATTTTTTTGTACGTTACTTATTATGTCTCATCTATTAAGTGATAGTGAGTTTTTATTGCAATTCAATCACAATCATAGTCGCTTATTGTAAAACGCATTAGTCGAGACTAATGTTTTGCAATTTAAACAAATAAATAATATTAATAACTAAATAAAAATTTATGAAAGTACCAATGACTTTATCTTCTAAGTTACGTACATTTGTGAAGTTATAGTAGCAATGCCACTCGCTAACGGTAAAGGAAAACATCGTGAGGAAACCTGAGTATCTGAGGTGTTCACATACCTCAGCGCTTGAAATTGCCAATCCGCGGTGGGCACACGTGGTAATTAAGCTACTCGTGCCCACCACGGATAATAACCGTTAGTTACTAATTCTCGCTCTCTCTGAGAGAATGCCTGTGCCCTGCAATAGAACGTATGTAGGATACAGAAAAAAAAATATATTTGGCTCCGTTTAGGCATTATTTAAGAAAAAAAAAATGTTTTTATTTTTTGTCGGAGAACGCAAGATAGACTGTGGAACATTGAAACATTCTTGAACCAGCGAATTCCGTCTTACTTGCTCAACTTTTGAAAGCGTACCAGGTTTTTGCCTAAAGTACCATAATCTTGTGTATCCGTTGCCATAAATAATTCCAGAGTTGACATATACTCTTATGCTGGAACAAGTCCAAAAGAGATTTCTTAGATTTCCTTACAAAAATAATCAGGGATATTTTCCATTCTTATGGAATTATTTCCATTCCTACAGGGGCACCTAGGCTATAATTCGCTTGAGCTTAGGAGATCAATGGCTTTGGCAAAATTCACTCTTAATATAGTCAGGAATAAAATCGATTGTGTCGATCTTGTAGAAAGGATGGTTAAACTCCATGTGCCTGACAGGTACCTCAGGGCACGGCAGCACTGGCTACTATGTGTGCCGCGCGCGCGCACCAACCTACTTCGGTTCTCGCCCGTTGCGCGTGCTCTGCAGCTGCTCAGCTCCCTGCTCGCGGCAGCCCCATACTGCGACTTGTTTGTGAATGGGATAAAAGATTTGATGTATGAATGTAAGATAATATTAGAGAGATCGTTGTGAGAGGTTGTCTCTAGTTCTGTAACGATTTGGTGTCCACTGTAAAGTTACAAGAACTTTGTAAATAAATAAATAAATATAACATTCCTGATCCCGTGGCGTCGATGAGGCGCATCGAACGCGCCTTGGGGCCCCACGGTCCCAGTGTGTCGGCAAGAATATGACAATACATTGTGTTGGTTACCCAATGTTGCATATTTTCGCCGTTTGGGGCTATTCGCTACGCTGGCCGCCGAGCCAGACGCCCTTCTACTCTGAGAAACATGGGAAGGCCCCAGCGTGTCAACGCAGGTTGAGCCCATACTAGCGGCCTCCCATGTTTCCAGGGTATTGACGTCATTCTGTCGGGCACATATCTTTATTTAGTCTGTGATAAGGCCTTTTTCCATTATCGCGGAGTATTCCCGGAGGTTCCACATGGCTGGAACTCCGGATGGGGCTCCTTCGGATGACGTAATTTAGGGTTGCGTGCCTCGGTAAGCGGCCACCACTTTGTTGACAGGATAGCCTGTGGTGACCCATATGGTCAACTTCAGCGCCGCAGAGGCATCGATTGGGCACAGTGACCACGCGCCTAAACGCAGTCCCACAGCAGTGCTGGAAGAGATGTCCATCAGTGTGCCTGTAACCAATAACCCGACTCGCGCTCTGAGACAGCAAGGAGGCGGGCTCGCTCTGCATCGCTGATGCTAGATTCTACTATATGTTTTTGCGTCAGCTCACAAAGCGGCCCGTCCCACTGTCCGGGTCCTTCGGTGGGTCAGTGGATGGGCAAGCCAGTCTCCAAGTCTCCATGCCTGCTTGGCTTCCACAGCATGAGACCTCAATCGTGCCCAGCGATGAGCAGATAATTTGCTTATACAAGGCCTCGATGCTGTGGACGGAAGACAAGAAGGCAGGCAGTGCCACGCTTGTCACTTTTTTGAGTCAGAGTCCTCCTAACCTAATTGGTAGGGAGGCGTGAAGCCAGGCGCGTTACGAACTGATTACGTAGGTAATACTTCAACGGCCCCGTAGCATATGTATCTTTGCCTTTGTCCAATGAAAAACCATTCATTCACGAACTGCAGCTTATCGGTGGATTCTTGCATGATCGTACGTGTAGAGTACTATTAAGGTTCTTCACCTGTCGTGTAGTGGCGACTTATACATAGCAAACACAGCTCTTCCGGTTTGTAGTGTTGCCAATTTTGCCACTGTAAACAAATAAAAATCAAACTGTCAAACTTATTCTATATAGTCTGTGAATATATTTCTCTCTGGTTTTTTCTATCTCCATCGCGTTTCGTGATTTGTCTTGACGTTTTTCATAATTTTGGTGTTTTCGCTGCATTTCCTCCGTGATGTCCTAGTCCGGTCAAGCAATCGTGTACAAAACTAGATAATTGTGCTATTAATTAACTCATCATTCATCAAGATAAGTGACCGACACTTCAGGTGAGTGCAATTTTTCATGTACATCAATCCTCGCGAGTTTCTAAAATAGAACAGACGGACTTCCAATTGAATTATTAGTGCGACGGGAAGGTTTTAGAGCGTTTTCAGTGTTAAAATACATTTTATATTTCAATTGTTAGTACCTATTTAAAATCTGAAAAAAAGTATTTCAAATCTGAAAAAAAAGTTATATTTTTTTTAATCTCCTAGGGCCGTTGTGTTGTGGTCAACTTTTTTATAATTTTTTTATCATCAAAAAAACATCGCAAATATGAGTCTAAATTATGACTAGTTATGGTTTTATTTCAGCTGTACTGATGAGTTTGGATAGTAACAATATATCAAAATGACTACCACTGAATGTGTTAGTGACGTCGGTCGTCAAAATCCTAGTACTAGGATTTGTATTTCTGTAATTTAAAAAAGGCCTACTTTTCCCCTAACTATTCACTCATGCAGCGCAATAAGTCCGATTCAAATTCGAGCGTTCAGAGAACCCAGCCTTAAGCCGTGATGTCCACCAGTTATTTAACGAATCTGGAATTTAGATCAAAGCAATCAATATCAATAGTACCCATTCAACCAATAGCTATTGAATAGTAGCGGTACTTGGGGTACATGTTTTGTCAACGTCTTGTAACCCTACTAAGGTCGGTGAGAAATGGTAATTGGCTAGATTTAGCCAGTTTCTTAATTGAGAATTTTGCTAAGAAAGTAATTCTAAAGTATCACTCGATTTCTTCAGATTTCTCAAGAAAGAATGTGACAAACAGATATTTCTGTATTTACTTAGTGAATTTCTTAGTTGAATGGCCACTGTCTGGCAAATAGCTAACAATGTTCCTTGTTAGATATTCCCACTTACATACTATGCTATGCAACTCTGTGGATGCAGATTGCACCGAAGGGACCGTGAGAGATAGCATTTGGCGGAATTATCCTGTAGGCTGATGATGATGAATATCTAGTGTAAGGGGATATCATCCTAGTTGTTTTCAGATGAACTGGAATTCAATGAACTGGACTGCACAAATCATGCAGCATAGATAGATACAGTCCAGTTGCAACACACACACACCTGCACACAATAGGTGAAGTGACAATATAGATGCTGGTAGTGCATGAGAATGTCAATTAAATAAAAAAAAAATTAAGGGGCATGTCCCAAAAGTACGTACTATGACCAAATAGGTGATGTGTTAGCAAATTTTTTCATCTTGCATAAAACTGCAGTGACTAATGAATGTTGATGAAGCAAATGAGGTTTGTTAGGATCGTGGCAAGCGGTAAACCCTGCTCTCCGCCATGAAGGGCATCATATTTTTAAACCCATAATATTTACTATGTCAAGTTTTAACCTTTATAATCGCTCTGGATTAGATAAACATAGGAAAGTGATAAATTTAATTATAACTAAAGTTACCACTTGTGGCATTAAAATGAATGTAACAGATAAGATAAGAACATTCTTTATCACACACAGGAAATCAAACACATAAAAGAAAACATTACAATGAAAAAGCTGATTTTGTCGCTTATTTGTAGTTTGTCCTAACAGCGTAGTCGGCCTAGCCCGCAGGAAAGACAAGTCAATACCGGAAAGACAAGTATATAAGTTTTCCTTCACCGTTACCATGTGGTATTGCTACTATAAATTCGCAGATGTACGCATATCTATACTACATATTACATAGATGCAAAGGCCAAAGTTTATTTTTGTAGTTTGTAACATAGTAAAAGCTGTGTGGCAATCAATCAAAAATTTTATTTAGTGAAAAACAGGATGTTTAAAACTTTAAACTCAACGAATTTTGTACAATTTATGATTTTCCATTAATGTTTTCTTTGACAAAGCTGTGTGGCAATCAATCAAAAATTTTATTTAGTGAAAAACAGGATTTTTAAAACTTTTAACTCAACGAATTTTGTACAATTTATGATTTTCCATTAATGTTTTCTTTGACAAAGCTGTGTGGCAATCAATCAAAAATTTTATTTAGTGAAGAACAGAATTTTTAAAGCTTTTAACTCAATTAATTTTGTACAATTTGTGATTTTCCGTTAATGTTTTCTTTGACAATTTAAATTTTGAGCTTCATAATGAATGTCTGTCAAATGAAAATAATTTCAGGGCTAATAAATTATACATGCATACATACATTTAATAAACTCACGCCTGTATCCCAGAGGGGTAGGCAGAGACCAGTTACTGCCACTTGCCACTTGGCACTAATAAATTACTTGGTGAAGAAACTGACAAATAAATTTCACTCTTATTTTTTTAACAGCTTACTTAAGAGTTTTTATATATTTTATTACCTGATGACTAAATATCAGGTGTGATCTGAGTAATCAAATACATTGCATTTGCTACATTGTAGCATATTCAATAGACAATAGATTAACAGATTTTTAGTGTACGAGAAATTGGGGGTAAGTTGTATACTTTTGTAGTTATCAAAATATCATCGCTAGCAGCGGAATCGCTCTTGTTTCCACCGTTCCATTCAGCCCGCATCTCCCTTGTCCGAGAACAACACGCCTGCAGTTGCCTGCCGTCGAATCAATGCTGGGCCATTGTACGCCCGCGCTACATTGACGCCTCGCGACGCGGCTCCGTTGTTCCGCCGGAGCCGAGGGAGCGATGAATGGGCGGCATTGATGGCAGCTCGCGTTGAGAGGGCAGACGGGCCCTGCCAGGCGTGCGAGCAGGAAGGACATCGCTCGATACGGCGGCGGGGGGACGCCGCTCAAGAGGTTTATGTAATTCAGCGATCTCACAGCCGCACGCTTCCCCCGTATGTAATTGGCTGCTAAATATTTCCAGTGACTTTTTAACCGCGTGTATCGACTGGATTGTACCGGGACTGTTTGATTGCTACTGTTGCTTTGCTCAGGGATATTATACGAAATAGGGGAATTAATTTAAAATTGGCGTATTAATTAATAACGCTTTATCGTTCTTCTATGTCTTTGTAGTAAGACAGACAACACCCTTATACCTGTAATGGCCTAAAAGGTAGATCTCAGTTTTTTGTTGAACTTCTGGAAAAATATAGGCTGGTTGGAGTACTATCACCACCGAGCTTTGCTACTTACAATTGTCGAAAAATAAGCGCGGAAATCCTATTTTTAACTAGCCAAGCGTAAATCTACACTAATTGTTCCTGGTTAGATCTTATTTGGTTTTGTCGTCGTCTCCAGCACCCCAATAAAAAATAATGGTCTGATTTTCAATTATCTACTGTCTAGTCACTCTCAGTTTCGTTAGCAATAATGGCGGCAATCAGAACTCGATGAGGGCCTCTCTTGCTTGCCACTGGCGTATTGCTTCGCGGTCGATTTGCAATAACATTTTAAGGCAGCCTCCCGGCCTGCCTTCCTTGGTAGGCCATCGAGTAATTGCGGGAGTCTCGGCAGACTCTTCTGGGGTCCCCTCGGCCTCGTTCGGCACAGGCAACTAGAACCTTAGAGAAAGCTCACAAGTTAAGTCAACGAGATGGCATAGAATAGATTATTGTCTTTACACATTACTATTACAAATTATAAAGACAGATGGAAGTTTATTTGTCCACTTGTCTCCATAATTGTCTAGATTTTGATATTGACACCTAATTTAACTTGTAACGTTCATGAATTCGTTGTTTCTGTGTTATGTTGAATAAAAACTAGTAAATAAATAAGTCAATGGAAAAATAAACGAGTAAATATCCGTTAAAAATTCAGTTTTATTATGTCTATTGCTCGTGTTAACCTCAGAAAATACTATAAATAAATATTTCTCCCTTCCTCCCGTTATCTCAGTTTAAACACCCTGTGCTAAGGTTGGCTGGAAGAGAGCTCTTAGAGATAAGTTCGGCTTTGTAACAATGCTATGTAATTAATTTTCTAATTTATGATTTGCAATAAAGAATATGCTAGAGTCCTTGTTTTGCTAATGCAATCATTTCATTCGCCTTCGTACTCTATTTTGTTCATTCTTTCTTTAATTTTCTTATTTCTTACGTTTCTTGTGACGTGTGTTTCATGTGCAGTAACGTATAATATAATAAATCACAACTATTATCTTTTATAAAAGGCCTTATTTCCACACTCTTTTAATGTTTTATTGCCTTCTTCAAGAATGTTTTATTGCCGACCAGGAGCTCTATTTTTGAATCACTCTTATGAAATTGTATCGTCGAATGCGACTTAAGTCACACTCGTCTTCTAAGTCGCATGATGTCGTTTTTCCGTATTTTTGAATCGTTCGCCTGAAGTGTTGCCAGTACAATTTGAAGTATTGTATTTTATCCATTCCACGCAGAAATTAAAAAACCGGAAACTACCGTAACAGAAACGGAACGTAAAACACTGTTTTATTGGCTGTTTAAATAAAAAATCTTTGTCTTTTGTTACAAACAAAACACTACATACTGTCAACTCTTTTTGATTGTTGACACTCAGAATGACAAACAGTACCAACACACATTTATCGTTTTTTGACAATTAATCTACCGATCGCCATGCGAGACGAGTGGTAAGGACCATTCGTTGCAGTCGAGTGATTAAAAAATACGGAATTTCAGATGTCGAACGAAAATCAGTAGAAATCGAGCGCTCGACGCGATACGAGTGATTCAAAAATAGAGCTCCAGGTAAACCTTAAAATAGAGTCGTGAATGAGATATTATTGCGAAGATTCTCCAAAATTATGAGCTGAACAAGTATTGCGGAGAGAGAGAGGTATTGTAGGGGTATCTTTTTATTCCGACCTAAGCCTTCCGTTTGGTGGTTTTACCTTACAGAATAGAACCAGAATATCTAAGGAACCCGTTTTCGGTCTGCCTCGCACTTGTCTGCTCAATTTTTTTACGAGAGCCTGGATCCTGCTACTTACAGTGATTACGTTTTCCGGTATTAAAATAAAATTGGAAAACATGACCTATTTCGTAGCGCTAGCGGGTCTTTCATGGGCGAGTTGTACATTTCCTGATTACTTTTGACACAATAGATTTGGAACACTTGGTGCCATTGAAGACTTTGTATAGCTAAGCACCTAGTGGTACATAAAATCTTTTCCCCGAGAATGAGGTGACTTCACAAGGAACACTCTTGGTGCGTTATCGGAATTTCCAGCCTGTTCGCTGGGTATAATTTGAGTTGAGAAATTCAAGCCTTTTTTAAATCACATCATCATCATCATAAGCAGCCCATAGTATACGTCCCACTGTAGGGAAGGCCTTCTCTTAGAGAGTATGGGCTTAATCACCACGCGTGCCCACCGCGGATTGGCGATTTCAAGCGCTGAGGCATGTGAATAGCTCAGACACCTAGGTTTCCTCACGATGTGTTCCTTCACCGTTAGCGAGTGGTATTGCTACTATAACTTCACAATGTACATAGAAAACAAAGTCATAGGTATATGCCCGCACATCACATACTTAAAATTAAACAGAATTAGAAGTAAAATTTGTAGTGACGAAACAAAAAGCACCTACAGTTGTAATTCAGAAAATATTCACGAAAGTGAGTTATTTTGAAGAACTTTACCTAAGTAAATCGTCGGCGAGCTAGACTTTCGGGGAATCGGTAAAGGATAATTACATTCCGTGCTGATGTGACGTGACACTTGAATTTACCTTGCTCCTTAGCGCTATTTTGGGAATTTGTGATTTATTAAATATTAGACGAATAGAAATCATTGTAAACTCTCTCATAAATCTTCAACATTAATGTATGCCTACTTTGTAAGAAAAGTAACTAAAGTTTAAGGTTGTTGACGGTACTCACGAAGTCTCATTATGTAGGTAGAAACTGTTGTATAATGTTTAGTATGATTTGATTCAGGTATTATGTTTAATATGATTCCAGAAAATATCCGGAATTAAGCCAATAATGTGTAGTGCTTACGAAAGTCTTAGTTCAAGATAAGATAAAATTACATTAAATGATATTTATTTCTTTCCTTTACATAACATGAGCCACCACCTAAATATTAAAATTAAATTAACTTAATAATTTTATTTAACTATTAATCCACCGGGCAAAGGTAAACAAGCTCGCTGAGCATGTAGCTGCTGGTATTCTGAATCGCCCTGAGCGACGCGACGCTCGACATGCAATTTGACAGTTAACAATTGTAATGTATTATATTCTTTTTGTTGCACTAATCCGTGTTGAGGACAATTTGAAGACAATTTTTTTTAGCCTCTAAATGGTTTTTAAAATTGTAATATAATGTAATTGTAAGATGGTCTGATTGGAGTTTTTTCGCTGCCTTTTCTCTATTAGATCGACCCGAAGGCAGCTTACTTCATATTGTAAATACATATCTAACAAACACAATGTAATGTCTTTTGTTGAGATACATTTCTAACGATTCATTTATTAATTTGGTAAGAATCCCGTCTCTTTCCCGTTTCCTTACAAATCATTTCTTATTCGCATTCTCCACCACACAAAAGTTCAGTTTATTAAGATACAATTACTTGGCATTTATTCGTGTTTTTGTAAAAACTTAGAAGATAATCTGTAAGAAGATGCTAAAATGCCAGGTCTACATCGGATCCAAGACGATGACGTAGAAAGGGCCTGCGAACTCAGCATTTCATAAAAATACGCGATTCCTAGGTCTCCGGGGACCAAGCGAGCTCCCTGCGAACTGCGAACTTTTCTCCGATATTGATAAATGAACTGCGGACTTATTTTGACGTGCGGAGAGACTGCAAGTCCTGCTAGATTCTGAGCCTCTCAGGGGCCTTAGCTTGATTTATCGGCGGACAAATGAAATGAGAATTGTTGCTCGCACGAGAATAGTGTTTTTTTTTGGTATCGTCGTACTGTATTGACGTAGTGGCGAATATTCTTACAAAATAGGTATTAGTGGACGTTGCTTCTAGACCTAAGTCAAATCCTGATTTCTGATGCGCGAATCAATTACGTACTTTATTATTCAAGCGTCACTTGCACCATCCCACTAACCCGGGGTTAAACCATTAACCGTCAAATTGTACTGATAACCATGGTAACTGATGTTGCAAGTGGCGCTAAGTCTTAGTAAAATTCCTAAAAACAATGCTGTTACGTAACAGCTAATTTATTGCTCTCAGACGAAGGACCATTGTTTTACTGATTAAGCTGAGTCGTACATTCTTAAAAGTAAATTCGCGAATAAAATAGATCTTTCCTACAAATCCGTTTATATTGAGAGCAAATAACAAAAATCGTAAGGACTAATTCCTAACTTACTTAACCTGTTGGGTTATGACCTTGAAAGTAACAATTAAAAACCATTGTTTGTATGGTGGTCCGATCGGGCCTTTAGAATTCTACAGATTGAGAAACTCGACTCATAGAAAGAAATGGAAAACTGGACAAGTGTGAGCAGGACTCGCGCACATTTTAATGCCGCAAGTGGTACCTAACTGGTGATAATTTTTTCGCGATTTCGAAGTTTCCCTAAAGTAAAAGTTGTTCGTTTCATTGTCGGATGTGTAAGGCAATTTTGTTATGCCCTGTACGCTGCCCAGCCTCCTAGCGTGTCCACAGTGTTGGGTTGGTTTGCATTTGAAGGTTTCCAAAGAGTCAAAATATGTCAGATGGAATATGGCTTTAAAAATCTAAAAATCGACGTCACGCAAACCAGTGGAGACTTACATAATAGAGGCGCTCAAGACGTGCGTCCCCCGTGCCGCCTCCAGCGGAGTGCGGGCGCCGACGTCAGCACAACACCCATTGATCGGTGACGTCAGGCGCCACTGCAGCCCCGCACTTCGCCCCACACGCCCCCACTTCGCCCCACTGGCGTGACGCCACAGCCCCCGGCGCTCACGTCGTTGCCACTTAAAAGAAACTGCTTTATTAGTTGAAGTGTGTCAAATCGTCGGTCGAGGTTGCTTTAGAAAGCGTTCATTTTTAACTGACTTCAAAAAGTAGAAGGTTATCAATGTATATTTTTTTCAATTCGACGCGTATTTTTTTAACCGACTTGAAAAACGGAGTAGGTTATTATTATTGTTTGCCTATGTTCTCGCATAACTCCATCAAATCTCAACAGATCTCGGCAATTCTTTTTTTGTTCGAATAGACATAACGGCCATTTTTTGTTAGTATTTTTTTATGTATTGTTTTTATTAATCCTTCGGGGAGGCCTATGTCCAGCAGTGGACGAGCACGGGCTGATTGATTGATTATTATTTACTTTTTATTAGGTACTAGCAGACTCGGCAAACGTTGTTTTGCCATATTAATTAGCCTCCGACCTACCAAATATACACAAAAAATCATAAAGATCGGTAAAGCCGTCTCGGAGGAGTTCGATAACGAACACTGCAACCCGAGATTTTTATATGTTACTCGTAGATTAATTACTAATAATACGGGAAACGTGCAGCTTACGTTTCAAGTGCATAACTACTTGTATATATCTAGAAGCTAATGTGTTCCTTATCTATCTATTAATAGCATTAAAATGTGAAAATTACTTTGCTAAATTTCGCAAAGTAATTTTCACATCTTAATGCTATTATGGATTTCCGCAAAGTAACGCCTGATTCCATACAATATCTATTAACTTATTAACTTAGTACTGCAGCGTATGCAAAAGTATTCGTAAACTAACTAAAGTTGGCGTCTCAACTGCCAGGCATATTTTAGTTACTTCCATAGTATTATCAAATCAATATATTTACTTCGGTACAAGTCCATAGTGTTAGTGATAATAATAATATTACAGAGATTTCTTAAAGTGGTTTTAGTTAGCGCATTATTATTTTATTTCGTATTATTTTTTTACATGAACTGAGATCCATCCAGTCCTCAGCATAGGGCTGTCAGTCCTATTTGCAATGACATTAAGGAGATTGTTGACGCTGCCGCGAACTATGTCCTATGGCATACTACTGTGAGGCCGGGCAGCAGACAATGAGATCATCTTCGTCTTACCGAAGACAGCGATCATAACCTAGGCAGTAGAGATTATTTAAAGAAAGCGACACCCTGACGTTGCTAGTCAATATATTTAAGGGAATATTATGTATGTCAGGAAAAAAAAGTCTAAAAAAAATTAAAAGAAAAAAATAAAAAAAAAGTAAAAGAAATTACTTCCTCTGCTTTGTGCAAAGCAGCGCGAAATCGATTAGTAGACCATCCAACATGGTCTAGCATAGATGTTAGTGTTAGTCGAATCGACGGGCAATTCCTGGGCCTCGATTCTGTTAGTGTAGTATAGTGGAAACACAGATGCACAGTCGGTTCTCGTGACATGTATATTCATGACATTGATTGACGCCTAGACGGTTTAATACGTGCGCAAACGTAGCGCGCGTAGATTTAAAGCGGCTATGGAATGGTTGTCATTGTACTGCATTGCGTGAACAGAATGGAGGCCCCGGTAGCAGTGACGTTGGTACGAGGTGGCTGCGATCACATACGATTGATTGAAACGGTCGCCTGCTCGATCAAGCGAGGTCAAGATCAAGGTCAGATTCCGTGAAAATAACCGGTCAAGTGCTAGTCGGAATCGCGTCGACTGTGCTATTCTTGATAATTTTTTTATATTTTCGTTTTTTTTTCTTATTAACTATGAGTGGTTAAATTTCAACCTTTTTCGTCCAGAAGATTCAGAGGAAATATGCTGTGACAAACAGACTGATAGTTAGCAGAGAGAGAGAGAAATATTATAAACTACAACGTGTTATTAATGTAAGGCAGAACCTTAAAACCATGAAGACTTATGTCCTTATTTATAAAAACACGATTCCTCTAAAGCACTCCTACGAGGCAGTTTATTTAGTCTGTGGTTACGAATTTTCCTTGAAAAATCTCCACCACAAACTACTTCAATCGGCGTTTTAAGGAATCGTTTCTTTTTATATAAATAAACCGTAAATTTGGAGTTTTTTTGGCCATTTTTTCTCCAAAATTATCTAGATTTTGAAATTGATACCTACTTTTACTTATAACGTTCAATAGTCACAGTTTCCGAGTAATTTTCAATAGAATAATTGTTATTCTTGGCACTCAAGTCTTTTCGTTAAGTATTATTCCATTGTACCTATTTGCAAAACTGTGACTGTCTGTTGCGAAAATAGAAATAAATAAAAAATTAAATAAAATATAAATCAGAATTTTGAATTTAATTTGTTCAATAACAATAAATTTATGTACTTGTAACTTTTCATATAATCTTTCGTAAAAGAAAACTGAGAATTTTTTACTTTTGTTATTTGGAAGAGATGCTGAAGAAAAAAAAATCAGCTTTTGCGTTATTTCAATAACATGTACGAGGGTTCCGTTTTTTAATCGCATTTATGGAACACTACATTTGCCTCAACGCTTTGATGTTGACTCCTGTGAAAATAAAAGAAAGGAACAATCGTCACTACCATGATGATAACATAACGAGGGGTGAAAGGCTAATTGCTTTAAGCGACATTTTGTGAACTTTAGAGGAGAGCGTTTTAAAGTTTTGAAAAAAGAAAAAAAAATCGTAGTAAATCAGGTTTTTGTTTAATTTAGATTCTAAGTATACAGTTCTTTTGGAAATTAAATTTTTCATCAGATATTGTAGTTTTCAATCAAATAGATCAACGGGTTACAGAAATAAATGTCGCTTGAGTCCAAAATGCTCGTATGCTTTCTTTTTTTAGGGTAAGGCAAAAAGACTTAAGTGACGGTTGCCCTTGTTTTTGGAGTAAGACCAAATGCTTTAAGATACAACAACTATCATGATTAGTGGAGGACTAAATAAGTCAAGGAGCTCGTAGTCGTGGTTTTCGAGTAGAGCTAATTGATTGAACTACCTAGCTATAGGTGAAATAGATTACATCTAATTAGTTGAAATACCAGTTCCATTCTTATTTAGAAACAGGAAAAATGACTTAAGCAATGATCACTATTCTAATCTCGTTGACTTAAATCATCATAATTTTGAACTTTGGTTGAATTTGGCGGTTGAATCCATAACCAAAATGTAACCGCATCAAAATTGGAGCAGCATTCATTATGAGATTTATGAGTTTTCGTTGATGTTTGGCGAGAATAAAACAAAAAGTTAAAGGAACAAAGTGTTTATTTATTAAATCACAGAAAACTATCAGGTCGATAAATGCTTTGCACAAATATCGTTTAACAATAAATTATGCTTAATGTTCATAAAGTCAGCCTCAAAAATTTAACATCTTAATTGAGGGTACTTAATTAAACAAAGCTAAGATAAGTAACATTCAACATAGTTTTTTTTACTTAGCGGTTTTACAAAATCAGTCTCATCTCAACAGAAAGTCTAATAATTATCTTTTTATTTATTATAGGGTGTAAGGGACAGCTTTCCACTAAGTGATAGGGGTTGCTCTGTCAACGAAACTTAACAACTTTCATGAAGATATTCTTACAGAAAACTTTAATGAAACTTGTTCTTAATGAAAATTTTCTTAATGAAACTTGTTCAGTTTCGTTGACAAAGAAACCCTTATCAATCAGTTTGTGGGAAGTTGTACCTTACCTATCCTTTATACCTATTCAAGTTACAAAGTAAAAAATAAATGATAATACATGAGTTACACAGGTTTAAAAGCTTACTTACCAATAATCTTCTTGCGCGTGACTCAAAAACAACGCGCGCGTCCGGCCTCCGTCACGGTTCGGCGATGACTGAAGCGCCCCCCGCGCGTGCGCCCCTTTATTCCCGAGAAGTTCTAAGCGCAACGCAAAGATTATACCTACGTCTTAAAGGACATCGTTCAACTAGTGTCATAGAAAAATGAATTTGCTGAACAGACGTTCGTTACTAATTGTAAAACAGGATAATTGATTCAAGTACAAACACTATTAATAATTTTTGAATTAAGCGACTGTTTATTGTAAAAAATGTAGGCCATAATTATCTCAAACGACCTGCTCTCTTGAATTTTCGAAGAGGGTAAATACTTTAAATGACTGCTCTTAACATAAAATAGAGCAAATCTAATTGATTCAAAGGCCATACTTTATTTATTTTTGGGGAGGGCTATTTGATTCAAACGACATTTCCCATATGTTTTTGTGGAGAGCTAATTGACTCAAGCAACAAGCTTATATTTTTTTTGTGGCGGGCTAATTGCTTTAAATAACAAGGGTTTGTGTATTCTGGGGCAAGCTAAATGATTCAACCTACTATCTTCTTTTAGTATAGAAACAGCAAAAAAGCGTTAACAACCATTTGAGTTTAAATACGAGAAAGGCAAAATGAGTTAACCAACTACCTACAGTATCTTAACATAGCTCAAGTCAACCATGTTTTAAAAAAAGGCACTTTTTGTGTCACTTGAGTCAGTAGCGGTGTAAAAATCAGCGTCAAATCTAATTGCCTCAAGCGCCAAAAAAGTGCTCAGATCGGCATGAAACCCGGCTCAAAAGACGTAGAAAAATTTGCTGATTCCGAATATATATATAACTCAATATCGCCCATGGTGTCGCTTAAAGCAATTAGCCTTTCACCCCTCGATAATAATTTCAAGTCCGTATTCAGTCCGGTCCGGATGATGATCACAGTCTACCCATTACATCATTGGCTGCGTTACCCAAAGGTTGAGATAGATAAATCAATCGCCATTTGACCAAATTGCAACATGTTTCAGCTCCTTACTTTCTTAGCTCTGGCTATGATATGTGTCACTTGAAACGCGTTGCAACAGTCTTATCACAACTTTATTGCCCGTGCAGATAGCGCCAAGCCGCTATAATGATTATCAAGCGCATCTGCGCACAAATAAACTAAAGATTACACCGAAGGACATTACTCAGACACGTTACACGTGGGTTCGGACGGCTCTATTTGTTACTACGGAGCGTAGGGCGCTCGCCAGCTCGCTGGACCGACGATCTGAGGCAGATTGCTGGCTGTGGATGGATGAGGATGGCCGAGGACAGAAGGACGTGGTGTGCCTTGGGGGAGACCTATATCCGGCAGTGGAAGGGTACGGGCTGATTGATTGATTGAAATCTTCGTAAACTGCATTCCTAAATCTACCTTTCGTTCCCAAAATTTAGGCTGGCAAAGGTTAATACATCCTTTATGGGGCATTGTATACGTTTCTACAATAATAAGCTTGCCAGAAACGCGGTTCAAAAAATGTGTAAAGCACACTTTGTGCCAAAAAAGCTACTATTATTTAAAGATTTATTTAGATCACAATGATGTCTGGAATTAAAGCCAGTTCAGTGCGTGAGTTCCAGGTTTTAGCTAAATAAATTCTAAAGAAGTTTATATAAATTCTGTAAATTAAGGACTTGAAAAGACTAAGTTGGGAGTTTTTTTGTCCATTTTTTCTCCAAAATGATCTAGATTTTAGAATGGACACCTAGTTTAACTTGTAACGTTCATTAAGTCGCAGTTTCTGTGCTATACTTTGAATAAAACAAATTGATCTGATTTGATTACCACTGTTGAAGACCAATCTCCCCACTAAGGTTATGAATTTGAAGTGAAGTGATAATAATGTTTGTGAGTTTTTCGCGCAGTCACGTACTACTAGTGAAAAAAAATGCCACTCAGAAAAATTACAGGTGCATCTTGACGGTGCTTACATTCTCGGGTTTTCTTCTAGCCTATGAAACTTTAGCATTACCGTCTCACTTAGAAATAGGTAAACGATAGTAGTCTACTCTTGCAACGTTACTAGGGCTACTAGTAGGGCTGGGTTAAAAGGATACTTTAGTTACAATCTGATGCGAAAGACGTCTTAGGCACAGTCGAAATTAAATTACTTAATTAATCAGTAATCAGTTTTAATTTATTGACTGCCTCGTTGATCGGTTAGCGCGCTTGACTACCAAAACAGGGGTCGTGGGTTCGATTCCCACTAGAGGCCGCCGTACGTGATTTGTACAAATGGCTTCAGTTTAGTTGCCTTTCCATATTCGTGATGGCTTTGCGTGGTTACAGTAGCACAGGGTATTCTAGTTTGGGAGCAGGACAATTATTTCTATTAATATTAATTTACGTAAAAACCTTCATCTATATTCCACTCAACCTCTGGATCAGTCGATGTTTAGGTAGGTAACCTTTAGCATCTACTGGTTTTTACAAAATAATCTTAAATGTGGGCCTAAGGGGAAGTTTTGTTATGTAACAATAGCTAAGACAATGTAAAATAGCTTTGACAGACTCTTTTGTGTAGCCCAATTAATTCCACAGCCTCAAGCGAGCAACCTGACACTCGGAGTAAGCTCAAGGTGACTTCCTTCATTAAATTTCCTTTTTAACGCCCCCGGATTTTTCGCGTAATCTTGATTGTCTCCAGGCAAGACTTTTCAGGTGGACTAGTGCCTTGACACGGCTTTTCCCGACCGCTACGTTCGTGTTGGAAAAAGTCGTCACAGTCCCTCAGGTAGATATCAAAGTAACCGAAAAAAAAGCAGAAGAAATTAATTGTATGTTTTGTCGAGGTTAAAGCAATCACATATCTATCTCGGCGCTTAAAATGGCCAATCCGTGGTGGGCACAGGTGGCGATTAAAGGGATCCAGTGGGCGGACAAGCGCCATCAATGAAAAAAAAATTGGAAAAAGTTCTTTTACAGATCGTATTTGCAAAAAGTGTGTGTACAATCTCTCAATCATGTTAACAGTGATTTTTAGGACCCACGACAAAGAACCTAGGATTACGAAACTGGGATTAGATAGCATTTATGTTAAAAGCCGCCGTTTTCGGCGTTAATCCTATCTAGTCACAGCCATGGGTCCTAAAAATTAACACGATTGTACAGACACTGTTTGCAAATTCGATCTGTAAAAAAACATATGATTTTTTTTCCTCGTTGGCGTTAGTGTTACTCCGTGGAGCCCCTTAAACTTAACAGTAGGCCTAGTCGGGTAACCTCTAAAATTAGCGGTTCCAATATTTTTTTCTTAGGTGTATTTTGGAAATATAAGATTAAATTCGCGCTATATTCGCTCTACCAATGTCTCAGCATCCGGTAAATCATTGACTTATATAGGTTTCCGTAATATAATTTTTAATACAGTTGCTCAAAAAGTGGTGTATTGCAGGGACGTATAGCGTTCGGGATGTGGGCTATTACATACTCGAGCTTTTTCTTTACCTTTTCCGAACTCGTGCGTTATCTTTCCCAACTGTCAAAATAATGTCTATTAAAAAGAAAAAACCAACCACGAAGTTTTTACTAAAAAAAATTCATAGAAGTTTCTATGATTCATGCAAATATTTCTAAAAAGAAGCTACTAATTTGTTTCAATATCAGATTTAATGATTTGATTCAATGAGTTAGGTTATGTTTCATTTAATTTCATGTCATTAAATTTAATTTTCATTTCATATCAATAAAAAAATTCTACCGAAGACTTGGCTGTATGGGCATAGTTCCCTTTGCCTACCCAGAATGGGTGAAGAAAAAAAAATCTCTGCTTAGATTCTTTTACGGTTGACGCCATTTTCCAAAAATTTTCGTTATAAAATTGCTTAATTTTTTCGCAACTGTATTAAAAATAGTTGTTCAGTACTCGTGTGGAACCGTCATTGCAACTTGTTCCGACTGTCAACCCTCACCTTCGGCTGCGCCTCGGCTCGGGTAGACATTTGTCGGAACTCTTTGCAATGACAGGCTTTCCACACTCGTAATGAAATATACTATTAATTAATATATTTGTTATTTCTTTTTAGTTATTTAGTATGGCTTTGGCTGGAATAAAAATAATTTATTAGTATTATTATGGAAGGTTGTCCGTTCTATTTAACACAAGCGGAACTCAGCATTTTTTTCCAATGTATATTTAATCAAAAAAAAGTTGTAAATGACAAACTATAATTAACGTGTTTCAGAAATTACGCATATTTAAGGTAACTCTGTATGAAAGGTTGCTTAATGCTGTGCTTCTAGTACCTAGTTCTTGTTAGACCTGATATTTCCGCACTTAGCCTCATAGTTGGGCCATTGTACGTAGCAAGCGCTAAGGTAAGTAAATGTGTGTCTCAGACACTAGGGTTTTCCCACGGTGTTTTCCTTCACAGTTAGCTATTCAACTAGTTGCTACTACAATTCCACAAATGTACTACGTAACTGAAAACAAAGTCATTGTTACACAACCTCCCGAATGAGAAGCCAGCGTTTTACCGCTCCGCTACTGCCGCTCATTAATGCTATGCTTATGATACGATGAGCGGTCAGGATGGAAAAGGCAAGCCTATTCCATCTAAAAAACATCGTCCCAGGCACTGCAGCGTCCGAGTGGTCCCTTCACCCACCCATCTAGTGTGAGTGGAGGTGCCACTGGACCCTGTATAAATCATCTTATTACGTAGATGCAAAGGTCAAGTTTTTATGATACGATGTTTATGTTGTGGGTACGTCTGCTTCGAACCCTTACCTACTCTGTCTAGCTGCAGTACGAATATCAGTGCTTTCCAAATTAGTACCGGGCGCAACACTAACTTGAAACAATCACTGTCTGTTCAGCGTTCTGACTGACTTGTTTTGAACAATAACTTCCCTACTTACGTTCTCAGTTCCGATTTCGACTGAAACATTACGCTCCAACTGTTATAACCCCGCGATCCTATTAAAGGGTTAATTTCGTTTCTACTGTTTCCACCCCGAGGACGACACTTTGTCGAAATAACTCCGCCGTCGGCCATATTGCTTTACGCCGCACCTTTGTTACAAGGTAGTTTTAAAGAGACAATAAAATTTAAATTGTTTTTTTTTCTTCAGAATATAAAAACACATATAGGCATTACAGTGGTCTCCTACTAGGCGAAACACCTGTACAGTGGTGACCTAAGGTAAGACAATCTGATAACATTGACATGGCGTATGAAAAACACTATAACAATATTTATTGCCTCTGTATCGATGAACGTAAAATTAGCATAACACTTTTAAAATTTAAAAGCTATAAGATTATTAAAATACCTATTCTACAGAATTTAATTTAAAATTTAATTTAATTTTGTTTAAAACCAGTACTAGTAGTGAGCATTTCTCTTAAAACTATGGGATTATAAATTATTATAATTATATTATTTGTTGTATCTCTTACCTTAAGGCAAGAGTGGCGATTGGTTGAGCAGGTGACATATGTGTGGTGTAGTGTAAATGTAGTGTGGAGTAAGTTAAGTTTGTGAGTTTGTGTGTAAGTTGTGCGTGAGTAAAATATGAGTCAGGTAATAATATCAAGGAGCGATTTGGTACAGGTTGTAATTTAAATTCAGTAGAAACTGTACTGTGTTGAAGACAAACAAACATTTTCTATTTCTATTTTATGTTTAGCTAACCCATTTTTTTTAATGTGAGAGAATTCATCATCAACCCATTATGTCCCCACCGAGGGGCACGGGTCTCTTCCCTGAGGAAGGTATAGGCCATACTCCACCACGGGGGCCAAGTCCGGATTGGTGGAGGCTTGTAGACTAGTGGCTCGTCTACTGTCAGAAGTTGTCAAGCCGCCCTAAGGCCTCTGACTTGGCTTAACGACTGCCATCTATCGACGGCAGCCGGCACCAACAGCTTAACGTGCCTTGCGAAGCACGGAACCGCTCGGAAAAATGCCACTAGCGTTAGG
Organism: Yponomeuta evonymella; assembly: GCA_963969515.1. Taxonomy (NCBI): domain Eukaryota; kingdom Metazoa; phylum Arthropoda; class Insecta; order Lepidoptera; family Yponomeutidae; genus Yponomeuta; species Yponomeuta evonymella. The sequence continues at coordinate 1,002,441 of OZ018361.1, read as the reverse complement.
CATAGACGGCGACCCATCCATGCACTGAACGCGCCCTGTGTTGCTTAACCTTCGTGATCGTTTAAGATCACTCAGGCAGCCGGGGCTACGAGCGATATGTGAGAGAATTGTTAGATTGAAACTGTTTGAAACCACCTCACAGCGATGAAGAGTTATGGCGGCCGTCTTATTAAATCAGTCGGAATATTTATGCTTCGCTTGCCGGGCCCGACAAAGAAAATATTTCTTGAAAATCGAATTGCAATGTCTTTTGCCACGGACGGACTCCAAAGCGGAGCGGTGCGCGTTCGACCTCGCGTACTTGGCATCGATTTATGAATTCACCAAATGCGTCTGTTGTAAATGTAAGTGCCTGTGAAAGTATCGCCAGCATCATCAGCTCACCTCTGCCCACTGCTGGGTATAGGCCTTTTCCCCATCACACCATCTTTTGCGGTCTCTCGCCATTTGCATCCACGGGCCCTCCTCCACGGGTCCTCTCAGGCCTGACCTACTTTAAGGGTCACAATTATCTGTTATTAAACAAAAATAAATCGGACTTTATTCGGCACTCAAGTTTAAATACAGAGGTTTTTAAATAAATAGGTACATAAGTACCCTGAATGTGTGATGAAAAGGACAGAGGCTCAGCATAATTGCTGTTTTACACACTGCCTATGTATTATAATAGACTACACAAGGCGCCCACAACCGAGAAATAAAATAATAGTTTTCAGATATCAGAAATGAATAATTTTATTTCAACGTAAAGAATTTACATTCTGTTTGCTGAATATCAATGTACAATGTTACTATGTTATGTGGCTATTGTTGCGTAACTGCTAAGTAATAATTTCTGGGTATGTGAGCACCCAAATTATCTTGTCTTATTTATTATCTTGTATTTAAAAAAAAGTTATTTTTGCAATGTACCCCAATTAATCTAACATATATTATGAAATGAGAACATGCTTTTAAATTTTAAATAAAGGAAAGCTTTTGCCTATGTACCTGAACCTTAACACGTTGCCTGTGTAAGTGAAAATAAGGCAATGACCCCTCACATGCAATACGTTTCTTTTTGGAAACGCATTCAAATATTAGGAGTTAAAGTATGAAATTGCCGTTTTATTGCAATAGGTTCTTTGAATTGACATAGAATCTTCATGGTTTGAGGTTTTCGAATGAAACTTTTTTCAAATGGTTTCTATGATGTTCTTTTTTTAAAAAATGTGAAACATTTGAATATCGACTTTCAATTGTTTTTGTTATTCAATTTAGACAAGAAAGATGGATACTGCGAAAATTCGAGTGATTTTTGAATACGAGTTCCGACGCGGAACTAACGCGGCAGAAACAGCCCGCAATATCAATGCTGCGTTTGCAATAAAACGGCAATTTAATACTTTAACCCCTATTATTGTATACGTTAATATCATAATCAGCCTATACACGTCCCACTGTAGGGCACAGGCCTAATCTCAGGGACAGAGTATGGGCTTAATCACCACGCGTGCCCCCCGCGAATTGGCGATTTCAAGCGCTGAGGTATGTGAATAGCTCAGACACCCAGGTTTCCTCACGATGTTTTCCTTCACAGTTAGCGAGTGGTATTGCTGCTATAACTTGACAAATGTACATAACTTAGAATAGGTAGGTACATGCCCCCACTAGGAATCGAACCTGGGTCTCCCGCTTCCGAGTCCAATGTTTTACTCACTAGGCTACCACCGCTAACTAACAAGTCTGTGTCTTATAATAGTCAGAAACATGCTTTTTGTCGTATACGCCGGTCGTGTAGTATTGATAACGTTTACCGAATACGAAAGTGGCCTCAGTTATCCGACTAAACAGTCATATCCCCGCCTCCCCAGAAATACTTAATTGTTGTAAGTTTACTTTCGTATAATCAGTATCACGTCACAGACAGTCACTGCACGCACTGTGTTAAATATAAATTACGCCTTGTAACGCTCTATGTATCTTTCAGTGCGAACATCTGTGTGCGATAGTGCAGTGTTTATTTTTCTCTGCCGTATACAGTGTGCCATTATAATTAATACCTGAAAAACGTTTCTTCAGTATCGATACATATATCACTTTCCATAAAGAAAGTTTAAAATTATCAATTTTGTATTTCAATAACATATTGTATACGACAAAGCGAAGTAAACATTCCATGTTTGCAGACAGATTGTATAAGATACAAGGCGCGGTCCATCCAAATGTTGTCTCGTCGAGATCACTGCACCTACTATTAGGCTGAGAAATATAAATTTTATGTTATAAATAGTATTGTTTTTTTTCTCGTCCACTACTGGACATAGGTCTTCCCCAAGGCACCCCGCTTCTTTTTTTTCTCGCCCATCTTCATTCAGCTTTAATCTCAGATTTTTCTGTTTGTCTATCAATAATCCGGCACAATTGACAACATTTATTTTTTTTAGCATACGTACTTTATTGTCTTGAAGGAAACTAGATACAAAATAAAACGACCCATATTTTTTTATTTTCAGAAATTCGATTATTTTCATTCATAATTTTCTGTTTGAATTTTGTCTTATTATTAAAGGAAGTAAACGCCAAATGACGTCACACATACGGCATAGTAAGAACCTTTGCCGACTTTTTAAAAACCATTGTTTATTGACGTTTAATGATATTTCTCTTGGCAGTCAACTATGACATCTGTCATAACAACTTTTTTTTAAATATTAGGCAACGGTAACTCCTCATTGTACCGTATGTGTGACGTCAACACACAATTTTTGGTTTTTATTTATTTTCTCTAAAATTAAGCAATAATGAAAACTGTAAATATTTATTTCGTAATCAGGATAGCAAAATTAAGAAACGGTATTTTTAGTTTTAGGCGTTGTAAAATATGAAATGTTGTCACCAAGCTGCGTCTCTGGCAACCCCGTTTCACCATAAAGGGAATGGGTGGACCACGGACGAAGAATCTAGCGACTGAAGCTGTTCCAATGTTTGTACTGTCCATTTGCACCATTCTCGCATTTATGCTGAAAGCAATAAGAGATGCCTGCGTGCGTGTTTGGAAATGGCAATCGGGGTCACGCGTTGCCTTCGGCCAACTTTGCGAATTTTGTATTATTGGTTTGTTCCAGCCGTCGGAACATTGAGCACAGTATTCAATCCATCTTGCTTAACTGCCTGGAACAGGACACATAGATTGATCTTGCTAATATAGGCTATCGTGCCATAATAAGGTTTGCAATTGGTGTCCTTAGTAATCATTGATCCATTGCTGGACATCCTCGTCCAGGCACTTCCAGCAATCTACCTCAATCTACCAGCGAGCTGGTGGGCCTCCTACGCCGCTTTTATTTTATTTAGAACACAAAACAGGTTACAGACACAATTTACATACATTACAGATCAGTCCTAGCCTACGACACTGAACTTGTGTACCTAGCATGCATTTAGACTACTTGTAATTTTAACCTTAACTTAATTAGACTAACACTTTTTTTTGACTTCTTTACTTATAAAATTATATAAATTTATTTTATTTTCTCAATGTGCTCTGAGGGCGCCACGGACAGCTTTTATAAAGACGTAAAAGCTCTGAAAAATGTATATGTCTACATCTTTGTTATCTGCCACCAGATCGTTGTAAGTAAGACGCATCCTAACAATGGGGTTGTAAAAAGAAGTATTTATTTGTAGGTTTCTAAAGGGGTTTACCAGTTCTTGTTCTCCAAACGAGAACCTTTGCCCCTTGTCGACCATCGGTTCTTTGGCATATGTGATCAGCCCACTGCCAAATCTATTTGCTAATCACAGGGCCAGTTTCTGAATTGAGAATTTCGCTAAGTAAATAGTTAACTGTAGTGCTGTCTCTTCGAAATTATTAGAAAAGCGCGTGACAGAACGTTACTTAAGTATTTAGTGATTTTTTCAATTCAGAAGCCGGCCCTTAAGGTGCGATTAAATGGCGCGCAAACACGCGCGTGATTCAGCGCGCCACGCGCCGTTTAAACAGCCTACGCTCGGCGCGGCTCGGCACGGCTCGGCAAAGCTCGCGCGGCACGGCTTGTGTTAATACGCGTCGTCTAAACAGAACAGATGGTAGTATCTCTCTTTCTCTTTCGTTGATCCATAAATTTAGAACTACGAGCGACGGCGCGTTTCAACAGCTCACATTGTTGTGACCCACGTGCGGCTCGCCGTATATACGAGTAGGCTTGCGTTCGGATTTAACCGATCCGCGTCTACACGGATGGAGCGGCTCACGTGGGATCTTGTTACCCCGCGCCGCCGTTTAAATGCACCTTATGGGCTATGTTAGTCACCTCTGTTCTTTGGCCAATTGTTTCATTTCTGATGTGGTCCATCAAAAATATCCACTCTTACCAAATATAAATGTAGGAACGCGCTACCCGAAGCCCACGTGTTCTCTGCATCATTACAAACATTTCTTTCCATAGGAACCATGCCGGGGAAATCAACGGCTTATGGGACGTTGAGGTTAAAAGTCACACTTTTTTCGAACTAAAACTTTCGTAAGCATTATGTACTTCTTACGTACGTTGTAGTGTTTAGAAGACAGAGTTAAATGTTTTTTTCGAAAAAAAATTATTCCCAAGGTACAATGTCGACATAGTTAAGCTTTCGTTTACAAAACTAATTTTAAATTTCAACACAGTGTATTTGAAACATCTTAAACTAGCGTAGCGCTAATACTACTCGAAATCTCCTAATAAAAATAATTACAGACTCTTTGTGAGGCTTAACTTAGCAGTCTTAACAACATTTGCTAAAGTAATTGGCAGACCCGACCCTAGATTAGGGTTACCAGATCTAAAAATAAGTTCTCCGCATAAGTTCAGATTTTTCAGCTAACTTCTGAACGTTTTGTAATGTTTCATGGCACTCATGGGTATCCGTCGGAGGAAGAAAAAAAAAAACGCTTATGTATATGATTAAAAAATGCCGGACAAATTGTTTTCATTCCCGATTTACTGCAAATTCCGTTCGTTATTTTTGTCTTCTGTTAACCCTATTCTAGACTCAGTTAGCTTTAGAGTGGTGCGTAGCCGTTAACTTTTACTAACTAGAGGCCCAAGTTTTAATTAAGTTATTAGCATAATCTTCTGAAGGGTTAGCCTTTTAGTAGGCGGCTTTAGCCACATCTGCTATTGACTTTTCATTGCTTGCCGGGCTTATACATGTTTCTCGTCGTAATTGCATGACTGTTTTGCAAGTGCCAATATTATTCAATCAATCAGTCAGCCCGTATTCGTTCACTGCTGGGCATATGCCAATGACGTTACAGTTTGCGCCCGCGCTTCGTTACCTGAAGAATCACCCTTAATTGATTAAAACAACTAAACTGGCAACTACGTCATCTTCTGTATTTGCCTACTTTTGTAATGCCTAAATACAGGAATGTCTATGGTATGCGTACTACAGACTGCCTACTGCCTGCGATCTTAAACCACCTAGTTTATTATGTGATTTGGAAGGTAAACGCGACAAGAGTAGATTTATATTGAAGTATTAAGTATTAAGTTTGTCCCGGAAGGCATAGCATAAGCAGCCTATATACGTCCCACTGTAGGGCACAGACCTTCTCTCAGAGAGTATGGGCTTTATCACCACGCGTGCTCACCGCGGATTGGCGATTTCAAGCGCTTGTCTTCGAGGGCGCTTGGTCAATATAAATCTACCAGATAAAAACTGTTGCGTATTATAGAGTGTGTGTACTCCGAAAATCACGCATAAACCTCTCAGGTTTTTGTGATTTTGGCTGTGTATATTTGTATTTTTATTCTCGTGCCATGAACAAATAGAATAAGTAAAAAAAATTATAGAATGAAAAATGGGAAATATTTAATTTCGGAGCACCCTTTGTGATTCATTTACGGTCCGGGTAAAACGAATTAAAAGTTCTTGATAGTGGGCAGTAGGGGAACCAAAAGTCTATCTAAAAGAAATGTATTGTATGTGTGACGATGTTACTATTGACGTCTTCCTCAGCTAAAAATAAGTTGGTCCATTTAATCTGTAGAACTCTAAAGCACCCGATCGGGACACCATAACAATGGTTTTTAATTGTTTCTTTCAAGGTCATAATTTAACATGACTAAAATAAAAATAAAAATTACAGTTGGCTTACTTTTTTTGATCAAAAGTGTTCTTCAATATTTTATGAAACGAAACCGGCGTGCTTGAATTTGTTTTCACTTTTTTTATCAAAAGTGTTCTTCAATATTTTATGAAACGAAACCGGCGTTTTTGAATTTGTGTTCCACTGCTGGAAAGGCCTCCTTCGGCCAACTCAAATTCTGTCATCGGAAAAAATACTAGCTACGTCGCTTAAAAATCACAAAATGTTTTTCTTCTTTTCGCGTCCAATGACATCACAGTTTATAGTTGCCCCGTGTGACGTGATTCCCAAGGGGGTAGGCAGACGCCAGCACTGCTACGACGCGTCAATAGCGTAAGATTAATGGGGCACAGGCCAGTGGTGTTCACGCCCTTCTCTGATGGAAAATTCATTTATTTTTGGATAAATCGTGCGATTCTGTGACCAAAACTCCTTATTCTAGGTGCTATTGTGCCCAAATATGCCTTTTAATTTAATTACGCCTTGAGAAGGCGCCAGAAGAAGGTTTGGTTTTAATACTTTTAATTTACAAACGACGTTACGTTTTTTTTTCATTCGCAATTCTAAACTCGATCAAACCTCTATTTGTGTCCTCGAAGGGTATTGGTAAAATTTCATTGCAATCCGGCATGTCGTTTGTAAGTTAAACGTTACTAAAACGCATTAGAAACTGAATCCACTGAATTTTATCATCGAATAGAATAGTCTTAAACAAGTTTACTGACTGACTGACTTTAGAACGCATTCGAAACTTAATTGTGAAGCTCAATCACTGTTGTTGATTGAGGGTCTGTTTTTTTTAAAGAACAATTGGTAATTTTGTCTGTACTCCGTACCCACCCTTGTAGCATTATAGACTTTGTGTCATTTAAAAGTTGTATATATTTGAAATATGGGTGGTAAAATCTTTTCTCCATTTTCTCCAGCAAGTTACAAAGATGCCGTAATATTAAAAAAAAGGCGAAGTGCGAGTCGGACTCGCGCACGAGGGGTTCCGTACCATTATCTATACAAGATTTGAATATTTCAAGCGTCTGCCTGTTGTCTTTATTAATATCGAGTTTGTTGTATGGGAGCCCCCCTTGAATATTTATTATATTCTGTTTTTAGTATTTGTTCTCAACTGTCTAACTATCACGGTTCATGAGATACAGCTTGGTGACAGACGTACGCACGGACGAACAGCGGAGTCTTAGTAATATGTATTTTCAAAGACCGTTCTAATGGTTTAGGTCTTAAGTTGCTTCAAGGGTGTGTATGTTATAACTCATAATTCTTTAAAAAATTTACGTTGTATATTGCTTGACTTTTGTTTTATTAAAATAAATAGTTTGTGCTCCACCACGGGAAATGTGTCTGGTACGCAGTGTAAACACTATCCGAGGAAAGAGGTAGTAAACATGGAGTTTCCTGTTTATCTTGCTTTTCTCGTAATTAATAGACTGCAATTTCGGGCGAACGATGAAGATGTAATGTTCTTGTTAGCTATATCCTGCTCGTACTATATCTCTAATTCTATGTTGGTATGTACTGCTTGACATATTTCAGTCTCCAAGTACAAATAAACTGTTTATTAATTTCAGGTGTAACAAAACTAGCGTTTTTGGGGGTTAAATATATAGATAGATAGAGAACACTATTGCACGGTAAATTGATAGAGAACACTTTACGGAACCCTTCGTGCGCGAGTTCGATTCGCACTTGGTTTTTTTGTATGTAAGTAATGGTATACAATTGGCGGTCTTATCGCATATCGTATAAATTAGTGTGTAGGTAATAAAGTATAATTAATTAATTTAATTAATTGATAACATTGTTACGCCTGAGCCGTTGTGAATTTTTCAACCGACATAAAATATTATATATACATACATACATAAACTCACGTCTGTATCCCAGAGGGGTAGGCAGAGACCAGGGACTGCCGCAAAGATACAGTACAATTGGCGGTCTTATTGCTATATAAAAATCTCGTGTCACAGTACTTGTTACCGAACTCCTTCGAAACGGCTCACCGATTTTTATGACCTTTTTTGTGTATATTTGATAGGTCTGATAATAAGTCGTAGGCTTATTAATATGTCAAAACAACGTTTGCAGAGTCTGCTACTTATATATATTATGTATGTTTAGCAATAACACCTTACCACGTTGTCTCATTGATTATTTTTTGTTAAGACAGGGGCCACCTCATAGGTGGTCCCATATAAATTTGGTCAAGATTATGTTGACGGGATCCGTGAGAAAATTATCAAAATTCAATTTGCAAAGGCATCTTCACGGCATCATGGTCACAACCTCAGAACACAAAAAGAAGGAGAAGTGCCTTATGGGCGTGGCACTGTCGATCAACGTTAGCCCGGTTGGGCTAACCTCGGCGAAACTTTTAAATATGGCCGTCAATCGCCTCGCGCCCGCTATCGCCGTAACATATGTGAAAAATGCCTGATTACCTACAGAAATCGCTGTGATACATGCTATTCAAATAACAGTGCAGTGTCTTTTCACCGGTAAGCCTATTTTACTCACTATATTCATCTTTAAACTACGAAAAATCATAATTATAATAATTTTCCTGTGCAATATGCACTCCAGTACTAAGAACATAAATAAGACGTATTTATATCGTCGGGTTTACTCCATTGCTGTTTTTATGTAGAATTTTCGTAAAGGTTTTCTAACTTGGAAAAGCAGGCCCGCAATGGACCGTCTCGCGAAACTGACTATTGTTGCATGCGATGTTTCGTGGTACGGCCGCATGTATTTGCCGTGAACTGTCAAAGTCACCAGTAGGTGTCAGCGGGAGTCATAGTGATGGGGTAGTTGCTTTCTTTGCAGACTGATTAACTATCGATACTTTCGTCGCATTTACACTCGTTCGTCCAGACTTCCAAAATTACTAGAACCAATTATAATGTACGACTAGGTAGCTATTGTCCGCGACTCCGTCCACGTGGACTTCAGTTGCTAAGGAAGCTTTTATTTTAGTTGCAGATTTTGTCTTAATATGAACAGGCTTAGTTTTGACCACGTATTTCAAAAAGTTTTTAATAAAGGTTTAATTTCAGGTTTCCCAAGGACCCTTGGCTGTTTCATTTGTGTTAACAGCGAATCGTGAGCCGGTTGTTTATGTTGTAATCAAATAGAGATTATGAGGAAACTGTAGCTGTGTGAGTAAGTGGCGACATCGGTTTTCTAGCAAACGGGCCATTATAACACTTCTCCTTATTTTTGTGTTCTGTGGTCACAACCATACCGAGATAAACAATACCGCCAGCGTCACCTAGTGCTAAAATTAGCGAACTATAGTTTCTGTTTTCTATTTTGAAGGCAGTTTTTTGTCTTTATCGAATTGTGGATTGGAAAAAAAAAACTGTCATGTAAGTTTGGTGTCTATATTTCCTAAGACTTTATACACAGTGCAAACTCACAGAAATCTGTCGATATCAGCCTGTTCTAGCGGAAGTTCCGTATTTTCACGTGAGTCGAGCTTTTATTAGGTTTCACGGAAGTTTCTAACTCTGTTTTAGATCCTATAAGTTGTTTAGCGAGCTACTTTTTGTACTCCGTCACTGTAGTATGCTTCTGTCAAGTTTGAATTCGCGTCGCGTTGCTGTCGGCAGTTAAAAAGTGTTGATATGTAATAATAATGCAGTCTATATACGTCCCACACTAGAGCACAGGCTTTCTCTCAAAGAGAGAGCATGGGCTTAATCAGCACGCCTGCCTACCGCGGATGGGCAATTTTAATTGCTGAGGTATGTAAACATTCTAGGCACTCAGGTTTACTCACGCTATTTTTTCACAGTTAGCGAGTGGTCTACTACTAAAAATTCACAAATGTACGTAACAAGGTAACATAGTCATTAATGGATGCCGGGGTTCGAACGCACGACCTCTTAAATTTAGGTAGAATATAAGTTTATAGATAATTGCTGTCAAATAATTCATAATTGATATATCCATTCTGCGTCAGTGCTTCAGATTCTTGTCTCTAATTCAGCTCAATTGGATATTACTTCCCAAAAAAGGTTCTTTTTAATCCATTACTCAGTCTGGGACTCTTGACTTATAAGTGTAGATTAAGTTTTGTGCAATTTATAACTAGAGTGCCAGGATTAGAGAATAATAATATTAGATATTTGTTATGTGTTATTTATTTATATATTAGTGTGCAACAGAGTTCTAATCTATAATAATAACTTTCACACAACACATTTACAAGTCTCCGTCCCAAAGTAAGATGCCCTGTGCTGTGGTAACCAGACAAGAATATTAAAAATTCTTAGTATAATTTGCGGCACTACTTACTTTTAAGTACCTCGATGCACATTGAGGTATAATAAATGATCTCTACCTTTTGTTTGCCTAAAGGTTTTGTTTCGGTCTAAAGGCAAGAAATACCTCGACTCCTGCAGGAACTCTGCTTTATGAAAATATTCCTCCTCCTACCTATTTAGGTCTATCATCGCGCCAAACGCCGCAAAGCCTAGACTTATTTCCGGCATAATTTCGCGTCATAACTTTTCCTTTCAAAGCGTCGTCCAATCTGTTTACCGACGATTCTTTGCCGGGAAAGTCGGGATAGGCGTAGGGTGGAAAGAAACAGAGGATCCATAGTTAGGAAACGTTCAGTGTTCAGATGCCGGTAAACATTAGTCCAGACAATAAACGCTGGATTTTTGTATAAATTTTAAGTACGTCATTACAAATGCTATGGGTATCGATCCTGCTTGTGCGTTGTTTTTTATGCGGGGTCAAAAGTCACAACGTTTTTTTTTGCGTATATCTGAAACGGTGAGAGCTGCCGGAAGAAAAGATGAACCAAGATTATACATCGTAAAATTTTCTACGAAAAGGTATCCTTTTACTTTACGTATACGTATACTATTTTTCCTATTTTTCTTTCTATTCTAACAAAAATTTGGGCTTTGAAGCTTAATAATTCGCAAACGGATTCCTGAATCAAAAAATGGTTTTTCTACACCAATATTTTTAAACGACCAAACGATACCAAATATATGGGATACACAAGAATAAAAAACATCCCTAATATAGGTGTAGAAGGAAGGTACCCCATTTTCTGTTTAGATTTTATATTACTATTTTGTCGGCGTAATGAATATGTACTAATACTAATAGTCTCTAGTTCTAGCACTAGTAGTCAGAGCTAGGCCGCGGAGGTTGTATCATCTTCTCCATTGTAGTAAAATAGTTCTCCAGAGGAGAGCCTTACAAGACCTTTACCTTGGCGTCTCACCTCTGAGAGCCCTACGACGTCCCAGGTGATATTCTCTAGCTCTTGGAGGAGCTCTTCAAATCGGGCGTTATCTATTAAAATCCTCGTGTTAAACGTAGCCAGGGTCTATTTGGTTTGGCAGTCGGATCTCTGCCGGAGATTTCAGATGGACGGACATGGCGAAACTATGAGGGTTCCTTGTTGACTATGGAACCATAAAAAGTGCCGAGTACACTACCTCAGAGGTGGTGCGGAGATGTGTACATATAATTGTAAATACGACTTTCCTACAGTCTGAAATCGTGATAACTCGAGAACGGTGCTTCGTAAGGAAAAAAGTGTTTATACTTTTTTGTAGAGAATTTTATGATCCACAAACTTTCATGAATATGTTTTTCCGGTACTCTCACCGATTTAGAGATATACGCAAAAAAAATAATTGTGACCTTTGACCTCGGATAAAAAATAACGCACAAGCGGGATCGATGGGGACTCTTGACATAGCATTTGTATTGACGTATCTAAGAACTATACAAAAATCCAGCTTGTCGGGAATTAATGCTAACTTAATGTCTATTTTGACTGGACTAATTACGGAAAAAAACTTAAAAAAAAATGTTCTTAATTAAACAAGGCTTAGATGAGTTAGATAAATCTTTTGAATTTTCATCACACCTCTCATTCGATTTTTTTTAGGCAAGTATATTTGGTACCGCCTGCTGAGGTTGAAAAAATGAGGTAATCCACTTTGAGCACCCGCCTAAATAGCACCTGCATAAATAGCACCTGGCCTAGTCCACATTCAGCATCTATTGATATTTTTGGCAGGTGCCGCTGCTGTATTGTAGGTGCTGTTCGTGGACAAAAATGTAAAAATACATTTGAATCCACTAATAGTACCTGCCAAAAATATCAATAAGTGCTGAATGTGGACTAGGCCAGGTGCTATTCGTGCAGGTGCTATTTAGTCGGGTGCTCAAAGTGGATTACCTCGAAAAAATTCAATAGACTCATGTATGCCTTGTTTAAGACTTTTTGCAATCGGGGTTTGTGTTCTTTAATTAGTATTTTTGTTCGATACCTTTTTGTGGCTTTTTACCAACAATATAACTGTGGGCGTCCGCCATTTTGTTCTTCGTGATACCATATGGACAATGAAAAACTTTTACTATGGAAACAACTTCATGATCGTGAAAAAAATATCTTAACCCTTCCATGTCCTCATAATGTTTTGCTTTCGTAAAACCCTCACAAGCAGCCCAAATAAATCCCACTGCATGGTCAAGCCTTCTCTCAGAGAGATGGTATGCCACGCGTGCCCACCTCTGATTAGAGATTTCATTCACTTCTTCCACATGTGGTTCCTCTCTGTGAACACCTCAGGCACTCAAGTTTCCCCACGAGCTCTCGTAAAACCCTCGCGCCCCTACAAAGGTACCATGCCTTCTGTGCCTCCTCGCCACTCGGCCGCCGCGCAGGCCGGGGGCGCAGTTGCCGGCAGTCCGCCCCGCAGCCCGGGCCTACGAAGTCGTGCCACGCGCCCCCGCGTACTCAGTGCTCCCTTTGCAGTTCTTGTGTCACGTTACGGGGCTTGAAGATACGCTTTCAGTGCGCCGAGCTCCTCTGATAAGGTTGGTTTTTATAGTTGTTCACATAATCTCACACATTTTACTTTCTCACAGAAAAGGGTTTGCGTCGCCCTGCGCTTCGTCTGAAATAGGTTAGGTCTTAAGTGATTTTTGATTATAGCGTGTATATTTAATGTTATAGGTTTGTATGTAGCTGTCTTACTCATATGGGTTTGCTTGTAGTATTTTAATAGGACAATAAGTCCGTGAATCCCATTTCTAAACATAAATTCGGGACCAAGTTTTGAAAGGACGCCGCGCCGGCTGCCGGCTTTCCAGGAAAGCGGGTTTCCTGACGCCTCGTTTTCAATTTAAAAGTTCGCTTACTAGAACCTAAAGCTAAGTTATTTTCACTTAACAAGTTAGTTTTAGTGGCCCTGGATAGTTTTGTATAAATAGTTTTATGGATAGGATCGTAGGATGGCTGTTGACGGCGTTTTGCGGATAGAGGGCGCTGCATTGCTGCTGCGGTTCTAATAGCCCATTGTATCAGTTCGCAGCGACCTCGATCAATGCTCATGCTATTCTGTGCTTCTACATTGTTATCGGTGCTTTTGGAAATAGTCGTAGTTAAGTTTGGCCTTGGGTTATGTTTTAGGGCCTTGGTGTTTGACGCAAAGCTTGGTGGTAAGATTCCTTGAGGCAAACAGATTCCTTTTAACGTTGTGGTCCACGCTTTGTGGCGATTTCTAAATTGAGAATATCTGAAGAGACAGGCTTAATTTAATTATTGAAATTCTCAGTTCAGAAACGGGGCGCACGGCATGCCAAGTTTGGTTAAACTTTTCGTCCTCCACACTAGTGATCACTCTCAAAGGCTGCTTGTTGACGCAGAACGCATTAACTTGGACCTAACTCGGACGTTGTCCCATTAAGTGTCAATAGAACGGAAATAACAGTTTTCTGGGCACTATTTCGCACTGCAATGCCATTCCAGTGGTATAACCCGTGCGAATTAAATCGTCCTCGCGCGAAGAAGAGAGCATCGCGCGAGGGGCCTATTAAAGTTGCACGGGTTATACTATTGGAATGCGATTGGTTAGCGGTCGACAGTGTCAATAAAACTTGTCATTGCTGTACTACACAAACACAACATACACGCTCACGCCTGTACTATCCCGCAGGGGTAGGCATAGACCAGGGTTTGCTACATGCCACGAACCCAACAAACCTGTTTCGCTTCATCAACATTCATTTGTTACATTTGCTGCGCTAATACAATTCTAAGCGATGGTAGCGGAGCGGTAGATCGCCGGCTTCTCATTCAGGGAGGACGCATGCACCAGTGACTTTGTTTGCTAAGTTACGTACATTTGTAAAGTTGTAGTTGCAATACTACTCGCTAACGGCGAAGGAAAACATCGTGAGAAATCCTGAGTGTCTGAGGTGTTCACATACCTCAGAGCTTGAAAATGCCAATCCGCGGTGGGCACGCGTGGTGATCAAGCCCGTACTCTCTCTCCGAGAGAAGGCCTGTGCCCTGCAGCGGGACGTAAATAGGCTACATTAAAAAAAAAAACTATTCCACTGAACAGCTGTTCTACTAATCGCAGACCCCCGCCCTTGGATTACGTAGATTAAAATGTCCCAGGTAACAGAGCTGTGGTAGCCTATCGGTAAAACGCTTGCCTCATGCGAGAGGCCATGGGTTCGAATACCGGCTTTGTTTTCTAAGGTACAAGTGCATTTACAAGTACACTTGTGAATTTTTAGTAGCAAAAACATCGTGATGAAACCCGAGTGCGGAGATGCCTCGGCGCTTGCTGCGTACAATGGCTCAACTATGAGGCTAAGTGCGGACATCTTCGGTATAACTAAGTTAACATGTCCCAGGTACTGGTGAAAGAGGAACAAATTCGCTGGTAGTTAGATACGTGTTTCTGTCGCTGCACGACCCTAGGCGCGGGGAGGACAGGGGAGCACTAAATGAGGTTAATGGCACAGTGTTAGCGAGGGGACGTCGACATCAGATACTTACAATCCGTTTAGATTTCCTACATGTCTGCTGGAGGGAAGAAAGTGAAAGGATTTTTGCTGTGTTTTTTGTCCGCTTTCTTCGTTATTAACATGCGTATGTCATCTCGTTTATAAGTGAATTCAAAAGGATTGTTTCTAAGAAGAATCAAGCCTTCTGAATTGTGGTGTCCATAAACCTTAAAGTCCGGAATCGCTTACTTGTAGAGGTAACTCTCTAGGAAGAGTGACCGGGCTAATAATGTGACCACGAACCTTTTAGTTCGCATAAACCTTTATAGTACTTTCGCTTTTGTCTTGTTGAATATCGTTATCTTAACTACAGTTTCCGGCTTACTTTAAACCGCTAGTCGAATGTGTCAAAGGGGTTTGAAGATTTTTGTAGGAAGACTGGAATACTGGCCAGCTGCCATTTTGTTTTTTTTTTGTCAAAATGGCGGCGCACCATAATACCTATGTACATAGACTGGGGACACTTACACAAACAAAAAAATACTAAGGTCACTATGTCCGGAAACCTCACGTTGTAGCGTTATGTATGTTATAATGATTCTGAAAGTAATTATTAGTTTTATTGTAAATAAATCAAGTTGAATAAGATTTTCTTTTTCTGCAATTAACTCTGCAACGTGACGTTTTCGGACATATTGACCTTAGTATTTTTATGTTTGTAGAAGTGTCCCCAGTCGATGTACATAGGTATTATTCTGCGCCGCCATTTTTAATAAAAAATAAAATGGAGCCTGACCAGTATGCCAAAATCTTCAAACCCATTTAGTATCAGTTTACTGCAATATTTGTGAACACCCAATGTACATAGAAATGAAAGAAGGTGGGTGTAATCACCAAGCGTGAACGGCTTAAAAACTACGGCACATAATATTACCTTCCTAGTCAGCGAATACTGTCCAGACTACACTAGTAGCTCTTATTACACGCGGCGTAAGTGTGGGTATTGCACAAAAAAAGGACTGCAAAACCAGTGTGAAGCCGTCGGTATGTGTCAAAGTACAGTACCTAACTATATGATAACGCTCCACAAAATAACGCCGCCAGTTGGGGTCGCAGAGCAAAGGCTGCCGCGGTCGCGAAGTTAGCGGTTTTTGTTTGAGCAGGGTCACCAAGCTCTACTGACCTCTGGATTTATAAAAAATGGTCTGACGGACAGGCCCCTGAATATGCTACCAAATAGTCGGGCACATGTTGGGGACGGTTTTTTTGTAAGGTTTAGTTTCAGTTTGTTTGCGCGGGCCCGCTGCGAAATTGCTTGCGGATTTATTGAATCCGGCTTAAGGCTAATTCTGGTCGACGTTGCTGAAACTGTGGCGGTTTTGTTAGTTGTCGGTAAGGCAAGTTCTCAATATTTTTATTTTGGAGGTGCCTTCTCCACAATTCCACGGCAGAAATAGTTTATTTCAAAGACAAAACGCACGACACTACTACAAAAATACATACATGGTTAATGCATACTTCTACCACAGAGCATATACAACTTGTACTCATAGAATGTTCCGCCTTGCTACCTGATCCTCTTATTTGTAGACAAAAAACAGGGGACAAAGCTCCAAAGGAGACTTCCACCCCTTTTTAGGGTTCAGTAGTCAACAAGGGACACTTACAGTTTCGCTATGTCCGTCCGTCCGTCCGTCTGTCGGTCTGTCTGTCTGCCTGCGGCTTAGCGCAAAGACTATAAGTACTTGAAAGCTGAAATTTGCCATAGATATACATATTTATTACGCCAACAAAACGGTAGAATAAAATCTCGAAACAATTTTTTTAGCGTGTCTACCCTACACCTTAATTAGGGATGCAATTTTTTTTTTCGCCCACGCCATATTGTGTGATTGGTCATTTAAAAATATTGTGGGTGTAAGAAGACCATTGTTCGATTCAGGGTTCCGTTTGCGAAATATTAAGCTTTAAGCCAATTTTTGTTCGAGTAGGGCGTAGGCCTGCCGGCCAAACGACTGATTGTAGAAACGTGAAACAGGGCAGTAGTGCATATAATGAACTTAAAAGGAAAACTATCACGGCTAACTAGGCTTTACAAGTTAACACTTTACAAGTTTACAAGCTACGGCAGAGAGTAAAAAAAGTCAATTTCTTTTGTGGGTTATTTTATATTTTTTATGTTGTCAAACGCTAGTTTGTACCTATTAGTAAACTATTCTTTTCATCGAAAAAACGTGAAGGATGATTAAAAGCAAAATCCTAAAAATAAAAGCGACGCGGTTTCAAATGCAGAGTAGTTTAGGGTCGGAGCCAGTGACTCGACTGTAAACGAAATCGCGGTTTCAGCTGAAGAAATGGCACGAATTCTACACTTAAAAAAAAACACTTTAAAATCTTTTGATTAAAGGTCGATTATTTTATATATTTTTTTATTAAATAATATTCTTAAAAAGATATTTCCATAAGTTTTAAAGATGAAAACGAAGACAATATCAGAGCTGCTGACTCTTAGAATGACAAACAGGAAATTCCCTTTTCTCAATGGAAAAAAGAAGAATCAATAACCCCTAAATTAATTCCCGAAACGTGTACGTTTATAATTAGCTTATTTATTGACGAATCCATTTTTGATGACTAATCTATATAAATTGATCTATTTATTTCGGAAGTTACGCAAGTTACTATTTTCATGTAACGCAAGTTACCACTGTTTTTTTTAGATATGGTTGTGATATTTACTGGTAATTTTTAGTTTATAAAAATAATTAGTAAGAAATTTTAATAGCTCAAAAAACACTGAGTGAATAGAATCCGAGTAATATTCACATATATTGAAGTCTTAAAATGTTTTGTCCATTCACAATGTGGTTTCAAATATAAGTATAAACAAGTTAATATAGTTACCTAATCATGATGCCAAAAAAAAATGTTTAAAATTCAAGCACTCCAATTGTAACGCAAGTTACCGTGGAATTACCCTAATGAGTAATAGGCGACCAACTTATAAAAGGAAAACTTCTTACAAGATCCATTGAAAATTACTTTGATGAAGTTGTTAGTTCTGTAAAGCAGACAAAAACCCCACTTTCTACGGAACTCTACACTTCGCGTGGCCCGACACGCGCTTGGCCGGTTTTTTAAATAGGATTTGAGTAAATCAGTCAATTTAAATGGTTTCTTGTATAGTAACATTTAAGAAGGTTGGCCTAAAGATTATCACAATTTTGACTTATCCTAACCGTGCTTATCACCTTTGAAGTCAGACTCACGATATTAAGCTTCCATCAATCAAATGGATAGTCTAACCTGCTAATGAAGCGGACACAAGCGATTATCTCAGACACACCTTTCCTGTCCACCCGACATCGCCGGCACTAAAGCGATTTTCGGCGTCGCTAACGAGCTCCCAACTAACGCGTGTCCCTGGGGACGCTTTCAGATTTCTCTCGGACAGGTGAGCGGGTAATCCGCTGACGCGCCTACGAAAATATACAGGACCAGCTTTTGCCCGCAACTTTTATCACCTTTAGTGGGTGTTTTTGTGTCGCAAATAAAGGGTTCTGTTGTACATTGGTTAGTTATAAGGGAGGCGTGCCCCGAAATCTTGCGCCGCTATTTTGCTTGGAATTTGAACAAAGATCAATGCATCTAATTTGCGGTGAAAAAGAAAACAAAAAACACTTATTAAATTCCATTATTGGGGCTGTGAATTCTCGAAAACATTTTCTTAAGTCTCATTTACCTTATGTAGGAATTTTTTGTAAAAAAATCACAAGGCTGAGTTAACGATACGTAAGTGGTAGATTTTCAATGTGAGATTGTTCAAATTGAATTGTGGTCACACTGGTTTTAAGGGTTCCGTACCTCAAAAGGAAAATATGGAACCCTTATAGGCTCACTTTGTTTCCGTCCGGCCGTCTGTCTGTCACAGTCCCTTTAAGCTGTAAAAAATCAAACTTCTAAGTTAACGTAAAACAGAGATACGCCGTTTATGCCGCGAAAAAAATAATTCTACACTCAAGGGAATCAAAATTTAAAGGGTTACTTTCCTACTTTCCGTTGACCTAGAACTAACATTTGGCATGTAATATCTTCTTATGCTACTACAGGGAAAAAATTAAACTATATATTTGTAATTAAATAAAAAAAAATGTCTGAAGTTCGGGAAAAGCTCAGAAAAACTGCAAGACTCGATTCCTGAACTATTTATATTATAATAATATGTAAGTACCTACAAATTTGTACGGAACCGTCGGTGTCGCACTTGTCCGGTTTGTTATCTATTCTTTCTCTCTGTTGTGTCTGTTGTGTTCGCTCTACTTAGCGAGTGGATGTTCTATGTATAAACTCCGTCCAGTTTATTGGCAAAGACCTCATTAGGGCCTGGAGGGCGGCAACGGACGCGGGCAGCTACTGCCATTAAATCGGGATTAGATTTATTTATTGCGCGCGTTTGTCTATGGTTCCTATACAACTATTCAGATAAGGGTGCTGCTGGCTTGTTGTGGTAATAAGCACTGCAGTGTTAACATTGATTGGGTATTAATGTTGTGACATAACAAAAGCGGCGGATATATGACCCATTCGGACAAAGTGAGATGATGAAATTATAAAACTTAAGAACAGTACCTACTACCATGGTAGTTTTGTTCTCAATAGTAGTACCACTCATGAGTGGTACTACTATTGAGATTAAAACTTATTTGCGTGGGTTAAAAGAGGTATCATTATGCAGCTCCTCACGTTTCGTTCGAGCTCAAGATACAAATCTTCCGATTGGCGTTAGTTTGTAAGACAGTGAATGAACTATTAGGGTGAAGTAGACACTCGGATATGTGTGCATATTCTTTCTATCTACACATACCTACGTGTCGCTAATTAAAATTTGCCGCAGGTACAAACGTTTGCTCCTTCCAGACATAAGCGGCAACGCTTGTATCTCACTCCCCGGTTAAGTAGTCAGTCCCTCGGAGTTGGCTGAAGTTTTACGCGTTGCTGTTGAAATTCCAAAGTGTTAGCCTCCGCATGCCCGACTGGGGAATACTCCCACCGCAGTGAGGAATTTAGGAAAGGTGCGGCGCGCCCTCTTTATACAGGGTTATTAATAAAATCAGCAATTCCTGAAACATGTCTGTTAGAGTTTGTCTTTATAAAAACTCTTGTTTTGAACTTGAAATTTTTATTTCTGTTTAACAAAACATGTATAAGTTTTTATTTTTGCGTTTTTCTGCTTTGGTGTTTAATACAATGGTCATTCTTCTACGTAGAACAACGATTTACTGAAGCCTTGACATAGGCAGCAGGCGTAAAGCGCGAATTTAATCTTCTAATGTATAAAAATCTCGTGCCATAGTGTTTGTTATTGAACTTCTCCGAAACGGCTTCACCGGCGAAGCAACGTTTGCCGAGTCAGCTCGTAATTATATAAGCCCAGTATGTACTTATTTAAAAAAAATATAAAACCTGTCAAAAACAAAGTGGTTGTCAAACACAAACTCTAATTGGAGCGTCTGAGTAATTACGAATTTATTATAAAAATACCCTGAAATAGGCCTCTGTCTCAATGGGTCTACATTCAAAATTCGAATAAGAAAAAAAATCATAATTAAACAATATGATTAAAAAAAAGAAAGAGTTTTAAAGCGTTTATGTTTACTTTGTGTTTCTGCGACAATTTAAAGAGTATTTATTTAAATTGTCGCAGAAACACAAAGTAAACATAAACGTACACAAACAAAAGACACGAACGTTTACAAAACAGAAATAAAACAAAACAATCGTGAAGAGTTTACTTAATGAACGCCAGTGTCATTAGTTTTAGAATAAACTAACGTATTAATTTATTATGTTAAGAAGAAGCTAACAAAGAAACTCCACATTTATTCAAAATTCAAATTCTTTTATTTAAAGTAACACAGAAACGGTGACGATTTCGATGTCGGAGTTTCACGCCGTGGTCCCAGGGATCGGGCTCTTAGACAAGTCAAGCTTTAATTTGCTGGGTGCCCCAATATTTCCAGAAGGCATCTGGGATGGGTGCTGCGTTCGAAGATTGAAATTTTGTCGGCAACTAGGCATCATCTAAAACAACTATTAGCACATGTTGCCCTGTCAATTTTGCGTAGTTGTTTATCAATTCCAAGGCTGACCTACACTATTCGTACGGCTCCATTATGGCTGAAGAAGGAGGCGTCAACGGAATATGACACCATCTTGAAGGAGTTGTTGGAGACTGTTCTTAACGTGCATATGACCTCATCTTAGTGGAGAGAGGCTTCGCTCCTTGTTAGACATGGGAGCCTGGGCGTGAGGCGTTTGCAGGATACGGAGCTCCCAGCTTTCTCGTCACTCGCATTTTAAATTTAAGTGGTGGCGGGTTTCGCATCCCTTTTGCGAAGGAGGCCTTGTAATTGTGGCAGGCCCGATGTCCCGGGATGAGGTCATATATATGCAAGTCCACTATTGATGGTCTCGTCGGTCAGATGTCCAGAGCTTGCACGTTTGCGCGCGGTTGCTGAACCGGAGTCAGGTTTGTGGCTGCAGGCGTTACCGTCGCCACAGCTGGAAACCTTGCTAGATAATGACTCCCTGCGTATATCAGTAGCGCTTCGTTTGGGTTGTAACGTGTGCAAGCCGCATCGGTGTGTGTGTGTGGCGTGGGTGGATGAGTTAGTTAGGTCGTCACGGGCTGCATTGTGTTAGGAGTGCGGGTAGGTTGTCCAGACACCATTCATTGAACGACATCGTCCGGAGAGCTCTCGTTTCTAACAAAATTCGCAGGGTGGTTTGTTGGGTTAGGTTAAGTTTTTGTAATTTTTATTTTCCGTATTTGTTCCGTGATGTGGACGAAGCTCTTGGTGGATATTGTATGGTGAAAAATACTTAAAAAAAAATCAAAAGAAAAAATAAATATACAAACACACTTTTCACATAAACCGACAGCGTATTGCGATTTCAATCCTCACGAGATCACTTGAATTCGTCTGCGCACAGCGCCAATGTATATCGAAGTTCTCGACGTCCGCAAAAGGGTCCTGAAGGATTTAATTGGCACTTGATCCGCTTGAGGGCTAGATTCTAGCCGCTGCTGGAGTCACTAAAGATGGCTTATCCTTATAAGCCTATCGAGGTCGATAGTGCGATCCTTTAGAATGCTTCTACTTGGTGAAATGGGGCTGTTGACTTTGTCGCTGTCCAAGTTAAAGGCATAGCTCTAGACGCATACTTGAAATAAATAGAATTTGATTCAATAAAAGAAGTAAATGCGCTGAATTTTCGGTAAAACTATTAGTTACATTCGGCTTCCGAATTCTACTCTTGTTTTCGATCGATACTAGGTACATTAAAAAGTAAATGTAAAGTAATTTAATGATCGATACATACACTCCGGTCATAACTTGATTGGTTTAAATATTAGAGGTTAAAGTATGAAATTGCCGTTTTATTTCAATAGGTTCTTTGAATTGACATAGAATCTTCATGGTTTGAGGTTTTCGAATGAAACTTTTTTCAAATGGTTTCTATGATGTTCTTTTTTTAAAAATGTGAAACATTTGAATATCGACTTTCAATTGTTTCTGTTATTCAATTTAGACAAGAAAGATGGATACTGCGAAAATTCGAGTGATTATGAGGCACCCATTTTTCGTATTTTTTTTATTTTATTGATTTGACGCAAGTGAGTCAATATTGTGGGTAAGGTAACGTTAAACCATGCCGCTAATTCCTGGGTAGTTTGACTAGGGTCGGCTTCCATTATCTCTCTTAATTCATCGTTATTCACCTGTGTGGGCGGTCTTCCTCGTGGCTCGTTCTTTAAGTCGAAATTTCCATCACGAAAGCGTTTAAACCAAAATCGCACGGTGCGTTCATTAGTAGACCCCTCTCCAAACGCAGCATTGATATTGCGGGCTGTTTCTGCCGCGTTAGTTCCGCGTCGGAACTCGTATTCAAAAATCACTCGAATTTTCGCAGTATCCATCTTTCTTGTCTAAATTGAATAACAAAAACAATTGAAAGTCGATATTCAAATGTTTCACATTTTTTAAAAAAAGAACATCATAGAAACCATTTGAAAAAAGTTTCATTCGAAAACCTCAAACCATGAAGATTCTATGTCATTTAAAAGAACCTATTGCAATAAAACGGCAATTTCATACTTTAACCCCTATTACTTCATTTTAATCGATAAGCTATTGACTTTATTTATAATGTCGTATTTTAGAAATTAGTTTGTTTTTAACACTTTTTCAAGTTATTTTTTTTTGTTATGTTTACAATTTACATTGTATATTACATAACAATTTAGTTACAACTAAACGAAATAAATATTCATTACGATATTTATATTATTAATCTTGTGTTGTGGGTTTTGTCAATAAAAAAAGGAAATCAGCCACATTGTCATTGTATTTTGTTTACCTATGTCCAATAAACATCGTAATAATAATTAAATAATAGTACCGTATACATAGATTTCATACATTAACGCATGCCTCCCGTGGTTAATTCTATCATTGGCAGCAATAAAAGTATTTTATTTACATCCAATCACAACTGGTCTAAATAAAATAAATAGTACATTGGATGTGCGTGACGTTGAAAACGGTTGCTAGACACCAAATCAAATAGGGCTTAAGTGACAGCCGCAAGATAGAACGCCGGAGGTGAAATGATTATATAAAAGTTCTAATCTTGAGAAGCCCCGAATAGACGTCACGAGCCGACCCGTTCAGATTTTAGGTAATAGGACTCCGAATAGGACTAGCAACGACCATAAAAGGCTTGGTTCAGTAGAGTGAACGAAAAAGCCGACTTCAAGAAAAATACCCACTAACAAGAAGATTTCGATGACTTTCACATGGTTCTGAAATTATCTGGATATGGTCACTGCCTCGTTGGACTAGCCGTTAAGGCGCTTAATTACCAGAGGTCGTGGGTCTCAGTAAATGGTCTTAGTCTGTGTGTATTTCCATGTTTGTGATGTCTTTACCTAGTTACCATAGCACAGGGTATCCTAGTTTGGGACCAGGTCAAGTGATTGTGTTGTGTGGAAGTTATTTACTTATCCCACTAACAGATCTTGACCATATTTATATGGTACCCACCCTTGAAGTACCCTCTTCGTAACATAAAAAGGATCAAGTAAATCGGACAACGTGCCAAAGAACGATCGCTGAACAAACATACAAAATATATACGGACAAGCTGAGAACCTCCTGCTTTTCTGGGTTTCGTAGTCGACAAGGAATCCTTATAGTTTCGCCATGTCCTTCCGTCTGTCTGTCCGCGGCTTAGCACAGATACAATGAGTACTAGAGAGCTGAAATTTAGTATAAATATACATATTCATCACGCCGACACAACGGTAGAATAAAATCTTCAAAAATACGTTTTTCAGGGTACCTACCCTACACCTAAATTATGGATGCTTTTTTTCTCGCCTACACCATAGTGTGGGATATCGTTGGATTGGTCGTTTAAATAAATTGTAGGTGTAGGAAGACCATTTTTCGATTTTGGTTTTCGTTTGTGAAATATTAAGCTTTAAAACGCGTCAATACACAAACTCACGCTTATATGCCGGAGGGGTAGGCAGAGACCGGGTCCTACCACTTGTCACGATCCTGACAAACCTCGATGGGTTTGTTAATCGAATGGAGCCAAATGAAACCTTCTGTTCCGCTGCTTAGTGACGGAAACTCACGCTTCAATGTAATTAATGAACCAACTTTGCTTTAGACTCGACCCGTTTTTGTTTGACTTGATTACTTGCTGATCGCTATTTTATTTGAAGCTGGAAAAGGCACTTGTAATAAGCTAATTTTGTTTCGATTTTCAGGTAAGCTGCCTTGATTGTTTGCTACGCTGTCAGTCGTAGTGGGTAAGTTTTAATAAAGGAAAAGGCTTATTATATAAGCCTTTCCAAAGAACAATATAATACCACAACAACAATGTGCTTCAGAAAAACAATATGAACTCTTACGTAAGACAGTTTATCTCACGGTATGATGGCGTATGTAAGATTATTTGTCTTACATGTGAGATGTAATGGATTTCAAGTTTGATCCGCTACTCGGTGCTAATGTGTCGAAACTTCGTAGCGCCGTAGCAATTGCTACGGATTTTCGTAGTAGCTCGTAGCACATGCGCTGCGTTGAACGAGTTTATGGTTATTATCTGCGTTCTGCAAAAAAACTAGGATTTTATTATTTAAATTATATTAAGAAAGAAAGAGAAACATTTATTGCATCAATAGTCATACACACAAAACGCTTAACAAATACGAAACAAAGTTAACGGAAGACTTAATTAATATAATTTATGAAGTTTTATCGCGGCGTGTTTCCGTTGTTGCAGAAAGCAACTGTGTGGGCCCTCAGCGCTGGTTATCAGTCAGTACCTATAATATCGCGCGCGCTATAAAATATTCGCGCGAAAAATAACCCTACTTTGCTTTCCCAAGTGAGCTAAAAGAAGAAACGCTTGGTTTTTTCCCTCATTAACTCTGTTTACTTCATTCTTCAAATTCCAATAGGAGTGCTAAGCCGATGCTCAATTAGGAGCACAGTACTGGCTCATTTCCATCCGTTTATTCCTTTAATTTATACGTCTCGGGTCCGCTCGGCCGTACTTCGCCATTCGGTATGTAGGTAAGTAGACAGACGGTAAAATTAGATTTCTTTTGGTAACAATTAATTTTATTTGCATACTAGTTTTACCGGCGACTTCGTTCACTCTCCAGCCCGTAAGCAATCCAAGTATGTTTGTTTAATTTGTATGTTTAATTTGTATCGCTCATTATGTCAGAGTTTCTGCGTTATAATGAATAAAATATATATTTTTTAGAATTCAGTTTCTTTAAACAGATATAACTATTAAAACGTGTGCTAATCGTGCATTTTCTCATTAGAATGGAAATAACAGTTTAATTCCGTTAGTTTACAAGGAAAGCCTTATCAGGCTCGGGACGCTGTTTACGGAGGCACGCCGGAGCTCCGGATAGCGTTTACGAGAGCCACTTTAAAGCTCATTAAGCTGATTTCTTGGGACGTCAGACTAGGCCATACTGCGCCGGAACATATACATATATAGATAAACTCAAGTCTGTATCCCAGAGGGGTAGTCAGAGACCAGGGACTGCCACTTGCCATGATCCTGACAGATCGTGCGCTAGAATACTTGATTCTTAATTATTATTCAGAATTACTTAAGTAGGTTGGGTTGTTATCATGGTTATGAGTTAGTGCATACTGTCATCAATCAATCAATCAATCAATCAATCAATCAAGCCTGTACTCGCCCACTGCTGGACAAGAGTTTCCTGCAAAGCACGCCACTTTATTTCTGTCCTCGGCCATCCTCACACTGCCTCTGCTAGTGATCGGCTACATTTACGCTTCAAATTGAACTTCGGATGGATGCGACTAGAGACGAATCCGAGTGACACCTGATAAACATTATGATTGTGAAGATATGTTTGCTCCACCAAGAACACAGTAAAAGTGATCCAGCTTGCGCTTCTCACCTTCCCGACTAATCGATGCACCCCGCCATACTTTGTCGCAGTGATGCCAACGTAACGACCGTTTACTTTTGAATAGTGACAACGACACTTCCGATTTTAAATATATCATGACACCATTTTATTGAATACTTTTAATATCGTGATGTTGGGGCCGAAAAGTTCTCGAATGAAGACTACGTATCGGCAAGCGCAGCGTAGGACGACCAGCCACAAGATGGACAGATGACTCATCCAAGTGGCAGGAAGGCGCTGGATGCAGGCCGCTTCCAACCGGTCTTTTTGGAAATCCATGGAGGAGGCCTATGTCCAGCAGTGGACTTCTTGTGGCTGAATGATGATGATGATGATGTTGAATATTGACCGGTAAAGCAATTAGGAAACAATATCATCTGTTTTCATTAAAATTGTTCCAAATCATGACATGAGCATACTTAAATTATTATTTCTATAATATTTCGTGGGTCTCATTAGAGCATTTGGTCTTACGTGTGTGATGTACTTTATCTCTTTTTAATAAAGACCAAAACAAACAGTACCAACAGCTGGTCTAAATAGTACAGTGATTATTGCCTGTTAGGCTTCTCGATAGTTTTCAGTTGTAGACATGCGGCATCCAAATTATATTACTTTAGTAAATGTTAGTGCGCTGAAGACGAATGCGAAGACGATTATTTCTAAACATGATTGTTCGATGTTCTTTATTTTATTTCAAGTTGAATAGACTTGGAATGAAAACGAGTGATTGTCGCTTTGTGTAAAAGAAAGCCTTTTTTCATTAGATGTGTAATGGATTTTGGACAATTTAGATTCTTCTTTAACGTTTTTTGCTACGTAGCATTTTTGGCAAGCTACGCTTGTCTAAATTATAGCTTTTGTAAAGTTAGTCCCCCTCCAAGATTTGCCGTTCTTTTGGTGCGACTCAAAATCGACCCGCCGCAGAATTTCGAGCGCATTGTTCGGTCTCCGCAGATTTGGACCCTGTGATCGCCTTAGGCCAGAAACTGGCTTAGAACAAAACTGTTTCTACACTGTATCTTCATACCTATGTATATAAAAGGGTGAAATGAGGTAGCAACTCAATTCAAGGTAGGTCCATAATTTTCATAAACTCACGTTTATATTTAGTCAGTCTAGTCAGCAAAGCGCTGATGTTTGAAAACACGTCGAGACATCTATCTTCTGTTTAATTTGGTAAATGTAGCTTCTCCGTGGGCATCCTCTACCTCTCCTTGTATCTTTTGTTATCTAATGTTCTTTAAAATTGCCGCGACGTAAGTGCCCTAGCATCTTTCCCTTCTTGTTTCGATCCCCATCGTCGATGTTTATCTTTGACTCTGTCTAGAACTTGCTCATCTGTCAACTGTTCTGTCCAGCTTATTAACTTATTTTCTCCAATGCTTCTAACCTGCCCGATCCCTTTGTGTCATTTAAATAGATAGATTAATTATTTATTTGCACTTACATACGCGCAATAAAAAATATTGAGCACAACATACAGTCGAATAGTAAGAAAAGGAAACAAAACATACAACACGTAATGAAGCAATATTACAACGAAACATATCCAGTGTGAGACTTTTTCTAATGTTCGTCGATATATTTATAAAGTTAGAATGGTACTCCTTTAAATAGAACAGTCTTTCTGAGGCTAGGCGCGCCGTTCTGCTCGTATTTAAAGCCTGCGCGCTTCCACTATCGCACGCCATCGCGAGAATGGCGCCAATTCCAAAGAAAATACCGAGTAGCCAAATATATTCGAGTACGCTGCGAGTCGATTCTTTGTCGGAATCGAGAGATATATTGTGTGCGTGTAAATCTTGGGTCCTATTTTCAGGAAAGCCTTCGATGTTCTTATGATAAAGATAAGAAGCTTGGTATGGCTCGAAACGTACCGATTGCTTCTTCAATGCCTTAATATTGTTAGTTTGGGGTACATCTTTTCATAGCGGCTGCTTTATGTGCTAAGATATTTTCGTAGGATCTACACGGGATTCTAAATATAGGACTAAATTTGCTGTGGTAGTTTGTAAACATGGCCACGTTATTGCGAGACACTTGCTACGAATTTTCGTAGTAGCTCTTAGCATTTGCTAGGTAAGTTACACACAAACGCCGTGAATCATAACTGACAATCAACTAATCAATATCAATAAAATAAAAATAACCAGGACTGCGTCGTTGGTCTAACGGTTAACACGCTAACTGCCAAAACAAAAGTTGTGGATTCGACTCCCACTGGCGTGGGCATCCTTGATTTGTACATATGGCCTAAGTCTGCGTGTATTTTAATGTTTGTGATGTACTTGTCTGGTTAACAGGATATCCTGGTTTGGTACCAGGACACTATATATACTAGATGACTCGGCAAACGTTGTTTTGCCATATTAATTAGCCTACGACCCATTTTCCAGACCTACCAAATATACAGAAAAAAAATCATAAAAATCGGTGAAGCCGTTTCGGAGGAGTTCGATAACAAACACTGTGACACGAGATATTTGTATACATGTTAGATTTATAGTAATTGTATAAAACCTGTAGGCTTTTTATTAGACTTTCTCCCCTATCTTACGGTGTGCCACAAAACTGGAATCTTCAATTACCTGTGCTCGCATAGGTAGTATACAGTTTTCATCTAGTTTTTTTCTGAATTTTAGTTTGGGTATAAGCTTCATGGGCTCTAGTAGAGCTGGCGCTCGACTCAGAGTGTTAATATACACAACGCAGAAGAAAAAAAATATAGAAGGAGAGGAAGAAAAAACATTTATTATAAAAACTGTGCACACGCCACAAAAACCAACCAAGAAAATATTACTACATAAACTTTGTAAAAGAGAAAGAGAAAACGAAAGGTGTCACTGTTGCTATATACGAGTATGCCAACTGACTTAGCAGTATGCTGAGGGTCAAGCCTTCAGCGCTCATTTTCTGTCATCATATGACAAAAAACTAAACGCACCACCGCCGCCGCCGCCGCCGCTCGGTCGGCTACCGGCACGCGCACTTGTAGGCCGGAGTGCCCACGTTCCTACATAAACTCAAGCTTTTATCCCGGAGGTGTAGGCAGATACCAGGGTTTGCCACTGCCCACACGTGAATAAAAATTATGCGTAGGATTAATGAAAACACTGGGAGGTCGTGGGTTCAAATCCCTCCATGTACAGAGCGGTGGTGGCGGAACGCCGGCATCTCATTCGGGAGGTCGTGGGTTCAAAACCCAGAATGTACCAATGACTTTGTTTTCTAAGTTACTTACATCTGTGAAGTTATAGTAGCGATACCACTCGCTAACTTTGAAGGAAAAAATCGCGAGGAAACCTGAGTGGCTGAGCTGTCCACTCACCTCAGCGGTTGAAATTGCCAATCCGCGGTTGGCACGTGTGGTTATTAACCCCGTACTCTCTCTAAGAGAAGGCCTGTGCCCTGCAGCGAGACGTACTCGTATATAGGCTACATAAAAAGAAAAATTCAAACACGTTTCTAGGAACAAGCACTACTTAGAACAAGCACCGCTCTTGAATCGGGCGTCTATTTACAACGACAGTCCGTACACATAGATAAATAAATACGCTCCACAAAATTCTTACATTCAGTTAAGTAAAATACCACTAACATGTGCCTTTTTTCCGGTGGAAACTCACGGAAGAGTGGAGTCACAAATCGTTTAAAACTGGACCGGTGTAGTAGTCTCACAGAGCGCTGGTCTAGACGCAATGAATCATCTCGGTAACGCCGCCTGACGTCTGTATCGCGGGCAACGGACGCGATTTACAGGATGGAAACGTTCGAGAACGTTCCATCATCGTTTTGCTTAGATTTATTGAGCGCATTAACGTCTTCACGGGATCCAATGTTTCTGGGTGTAATCCCAATACGAAATTACAGTTTTTTAATTGTTGCGTTCGTTTGGACATGTGGAAGGATGGAGGAAGAAAGATTGACGAAACAAATACATCGAGCGAATGTGGGTGGACGGGCTGGTAAGGGACGACCCAGACTGACATATTTTGACCAAATAGGGAATGTATTAGGAAAGGGCAAGATAAAAAGTACCCGAAACCGGCGTGCGTGCATGCAACGACTAATGAATGTTGAGGAAGCGGAAGTTATTTGTCAGGATCGTAGCCAGTTGCTGTCCCTGATTTCTGCCTACCCCTCTGATATACAGGCGTGAGTTTATGTATGTATGAAATAAAATAAATAAATTGTAACACTACCTACATGCGAAAGCGCTTTGGTTGGCTTATCCCTACACGCTGCTAATCGATTTGATTGATTGCATTCGTTTGTTTTGCGTAGAACACGTTTATGGTGAGTGATGTAGGCTTCTTTTTCTCTGAGTCTCTCGCGAATGAAGCCCGAGGAACAGCTTAAACATTTTTTTTAAATATTATTGAACATGGTACTGCTTGGTCGCTTTACTTTAAAGTCAATTGTTACACAGTGTTTTAGGAGCCTAGTAAGGACATCAAAATGTAGCCGAAACGCAATCACAATTAGGTATTTGACAAAATATCAAATGAGTTACTTTTAAAACGGAATTTTGTATAAAAATACTGCCTTATGACGTCACATTTCATTTAAAAATTGTAATAACTAGTAATTGACTTAAAGGGATACATTTTCCGAGATATTTTGTAATTTTTGTTTTAATCGAGATATGAAATAATTTATTGTTGATCGTGTCAAATACCGTATTAAGTCATGAAAGTACTTAATGTTTTGGGTCTCCTCCGCCATCATCTTTACGGAATTTTATGGTATGACTTTGTAGGTACATACTGCGTCATCGATTGATTGGTCTGTGATTGGCTAATTATTCTCGGATTTCTATTGGTGTTTATTTTGTAAATTACTTTATTTGTTTGTGATTGTGATTGGTTTCTGAGTTTCGTGTAAATAATTTTTTATCCATTCCATCTCTAACACTCGACGGGTCTTATTTTTAATTTAATTACTTGTGACTGAGCGAGGCTATCATATTATTTATTATCTCACTCTGTGCTCTGTGAATGGACGTGGCAGCACAGGATAAAGAAGGAAGCGGGCGGCGCACGTCTTCCGAGCCGGATCTCGCGCCTGAGAGGGACTTAGCTAGACTAACTTTTCGCGTTGGATAGTCAGACGTTTTGTTCACAACCGCAAAAACACGTAGATTTATTTTGAAGAAAAATAACTGAGCTAATTAAATTGAAGCGAATTGAATAATCCCAGGCAAATTTAGTTTCCCATTTGACCAGATCAAATTATTTGCTAAATAGCATATACATAGATAGATATATCTATGTATCTATGTTCTCACACTTTATTGCACAACCAGGAGAAAGAAATACAAAATAGTTTTTAGAACTGAGTAGTGGTACATAATTGACGGTCTTATCGCTTGGAGCGATCTCTTCCAGACAACCTTTGGATGTAGTATATTGTAAGAAGAATATAGTCGGTAGATGGATGTACATTAATGAGAGAATCTGAAATAGAATGGTATGTGAAGTAACAAACATGTATAGTGAAAGATTACAGGAATAAATACTACAAGTATTTACATATTGCATAACGTACATATACTGAAATAATAATATGCAAGAGTATCTACAAAATAAATATATATTTAAATACATACGTATATAAGCAACAGTTTACAGTTCAAACAGTGAGGTAGTGAGATTTCACCAATGCCTTTAAGACAAGGACTTTGCTTTTCTAACCTCCACGGGCAGGTTCTTCCATAAATGGACTGCCTGAACCGCGAAGGAGGTGCCATAGAAATTGTTACTGTGGGGTGAATTTTTAATATATTTTATTCATTGCGTTTACTTAAAGATTTGATCTCTCCGCTGCAGCGTCTTTGTCGAGGATTATGTCCCCCCGTAAGAGCATGTTAAGAACAGATCTTAATTAACGCGTTATACATCAGGTAGCTTATTTCCTAGCTGGAATAATTTGACTTGTGCGTGGGCAATTCTTTCTCGCTCAAATGTTATTTTATAAAGGTCGGACGTGGAACTGAACACTTTGATGTGGAAATCTAATTGTTGTGTTGTGCGGCTTTCTGCGACACGTTGTAATTGCTTCTGTTGTGCGCCCGCGGCGTGATATTGTATCGTTTGAACTAAAAATAGCATTTGGCACCTTTTGTTTTCGAACTAAAAGTTTCGTAAGATACTTTATTTTTAACTTATTGTTGTTTAAAAATAGTGTCTTAAGTGATTTTAAAAAACTGTTGTAAATTGTCTTAATTGACCATCTTTATTATTCCAATAACTGTAAAATTCTACAGGGTGTAACAAAATCTCTTTATATTCCCGAAAAGGCAGTTGACCTCCCCTTTTACAATGCAGACAATAAAGTTTACACATAAGCTTTAAATATAAGCTTTACATATAGTTTTATTTTAACAAAATAAAATTAGAGTAATTTATAATATTTAGCTCACGTATTATTTTGTTTATAACTAAATTTTAATCTGAACTTCTAATTTCTAGATATCATCTTAGAGTTAGCAGTAACATACCGACTGCCAAGATTTATGTCATTTTCTTCCCAGACAGAAATACGAAGGGCAAATTGAGCTGGGTGAAAAACCTCCCGTGCTGTCAGCGACAAATGTTCCAGATCACCTTGTCAGACAATATAATGTCATGTTATTATGCAAAGTAGGGTAACAAATACAAAATGCTTTTTGTGGCTCTAGAGAGTCTAGATAGATGAATAGGATATCTATTATACTGTGGAGCGACTCTTAACAATTTAGTGTTTCTTAAGCTTCTTCTTTTATAACTCCTTAACTAAAGTAACTGTGTGAGTAGGGCTACTGCACAAAATCTACTTTATTGTGATCAATGATAATTATCAACTTATTACACCGTTCTATCGCACCCTGGCTTAAACCGTAATTAGATACAATAAAAATTATACATCTATATTATCTATTCTTTACTACACGACTGAAAAATACTAATTGTGTGACAAAGTTCTGAGCCAGAGGATAAGGGCCGGTTTCTGAATTGAGAATTTCACTAAGTAAATACTTAAGTAACGTTCTGTCACGCTCTTTTCTGAGAAATTCTAAGAGACAGCACTAAAGTCACCATTTACTTAGCGAAATTCTCAATTCAGAAACTGGCCATAAGTCTCCGAGATGGCGCACAGAGACAGGTAATAAACTCGTGAAATCGATAATCTCTTTAGCGCTCGAGTTATCGGTTTTTTCTCGCAAGGGACTCTACGCTGAGAACGCTTCGTCATCGGGGACTATTGAATTCGCTCATCAATTTCAGCCCGATCGACCTGATCTCACCTACCTGATTGAACTGCCATCCACGCCCTACAGTCTAATACACACATAGTTTCTCAATAGATTGATATAAGCACGACTATAGCTGTTATTTGACTTAATTTGATTGTATACTGATATCATCATAATCATAAGCAGCCTATATACGTCCCACTGTAGGGCACAGGCCTTCTCTCAGAGAGAGAGTACGGGCTTAATCACCACGCGTGCCCACCGCAGATTGGCGATTTCGAGCGCTGAGGTATGTGAATAGCTCAGACACCCAGGTTTCCTCACGATGTTTTCGTTCACCGTTAGCGAGTGTTATTGCTGCTATAACTTCACAAATGCACATAACTTAGAAAACGAAGTCCCTAACTGGGAATCGAACCTGGGTCTCCCGCTTCCGAGTCCAAGGTTCTACCCACCACCGCCACCCGCTACCACCGCTTCTAATGATATAACCCGCGCTAATTAAAAAGGGCTCTCGCGCAAGAAATTCGAATCGCGCGATGCGTCGAGTTCAGTTGCACAGGTTATAGCATTGAAGAAGAAGAAGAAGAAAGGCATTTATTATACCAGCAAGATACATCACAGAAACAAAATAAGCAGATAAGTAACATAATATGCACAACCACAGAAAGAAAACTAAATACACAACAGACAATAAATAAAACAGGACCACAGATGTAGCCTGTGGTGTATCTAAGTTGGAATGCAGTTGGTTGCTAGACAAACAATAGTGTCAATGAAACAACCATTACACCATTACGACTCGCCTCCCTGGTCTGCTGATTTTTCGCTCCCACTTATATCATACCTATATCGTTCTTGATGGATCACATCAAAAATACATTGGCCTTGCTCTACGTAATGAGATGATTGATACAGCGTCCAGTGGCACCTTCACGCACACTAGACGGCTGAAGGAATCACTCGGACGCTGCAGTGCCAGCGACATTGTTTGCTTGCCTAGCACCTGTACCATCCTGACAGCTTATTCGGCCTAGCCCACAGGAAAGACAAGTCAATACGTCCGGAGCCAACCAAGCCGCGGGTTTTCTGACGACGTTTTCCTTCACGGTTAGCGTGTGGTATTGCTACTTCATATACGCATATACTCCGTGTGGCGCCGGGATAACTCCGTGTGGCGCCGGATTAAGAATAGCGTCACTCCATTTCCTTTCGTGGATGTCTTAGAAGGCGACTAAGGAAATCGATTATCGGGAGACGGGCAGCAGCGTCTTCCTGAGATTCCAACCGCATACTGCGATCGCCAACCCGCCTGCCAAGCGTGGCGATTATGGCAAACCCCTCAAGGTTATGAAAACCACGAAGGAGGGCTATGTCCTGCAGTGGACGTCAAATGGCTGATGATAGTGATACGCAAATAGGTAACTTGGAAAATAAACAAAGTCATAGAGGTACATGCCCGCACTGGGAATCGAACCTGGGTCTCTCACTTCAGAGTCCGTTATTCTACCCACTGGGCTACCACCTTAAAAATTAAAGTATCGCGCTGGCTACATCCTCCGAAGAACCGACAGCCGGTGGGGTACAATTATCGAGTGGAGACGACGTGCTGGCAGACGCAGGGTAGGACGCCCACCAGCTCGCTGGACCGACGATCTGAGTTAGATTGCTGGCTGGATGAGGATGGCCCAGGACAGAAAGAAATGGCGTGTCTTGGGGGAGGCCTTTGTCTACCACTGGATGGATATTCGATTCTTTCAATTTTTTATTTTTATTTTATTTTATTATTAATGAGTTCTGCACTAGGTTATCTTGTATATGATGCACGAGTACGCTGCACAGTATTACGTTCAATAGTTAAATCTCAGTAAGTACTCAAATTAAAAACAAATGAAGTACCTAGACACTGAGTGATACGACAAGGTTCTTCAGCAGCTCATTCACTGTAAGGGTCGTCCGGCTATGGAATGATCTGCCGGTCTCAATAAGGCGTTCTCCGTCTCCAGCAGTCTTTAAAAATAGGGTAAAAGAACTGTTTCTCTCTTAATTAAGTTTTTAATCAGTACATGATTACTTTTTCTATCTATGTATCTACAATTATTTAAGTAGGTAAGATTTATATAAGTTTATTATTAAGTTTAAGTATGTACTATTCGTATTCGCACCAACTACCCGTCTCACTTTCTCCTTCGGCAACCTTTCCGTCACAAGGTATTGATGTTAGCAATAAGGCCGCCCATTGTACTTTTTCATTGTAACTTTCATATTTTATGTCTCGCTTCTTGTGTGCAATAAAGAATATTCTTCTCTTATCTTATCTACGCAGTTTTTCTTGGAATCAGAACACGACATATTCTAACAAATAAAGGATTGATATCATACGTAGCGCATAAACTTATGATATCAATCCTTACGGCTGGCGTATAAGTACAGGCTGTTTATTATTTTATCCGCGTTTTTACGTTACTTGAGCTTCAAAGACATGTACTCGAACCTCCGTTTCATCGCCTCTAGGCACGCAGTTACTCGCTACCCCCAATATCGTACGCCGTATGCATACAATGCACGTCCCAACCACACTTAAGATCGCAAGCAATCAGCCTTGTATTTTTTTTCAACTGGAAGGCTGCGTAGTGGGTCACAGAAATGCTGCTCAAATGTAACTTGTTTCTATAGTCCAAATTGAGGTATTTTTTTACTACTAACATTTTTTTGTCCCCGACTGCGTATTTTGCGAACGTGTCAACCATGACCATTCAAAACATTAAGTTTTCACTCGTATTTCTTTTCAGTTTATTTATTAAGGAAGCTTGAAAACTTTGTTTACATATTTTCACGCAGTCGGGTTTTTTGTTTTTTCAAATTTATTTTTTTATTGTTTGTCTACTGTTTCTGTAGAGTATCGAGGTTTTTTGTCTATTTCTTCTCTATAATAAACCAGATCTTGCTTGACACTTGACACTTGTTTTGGAAAAAATACTAAGGCCGACTTGCACAAGTTTCTTAAATGTGGCGTAATCTGTAGAATTCTAAATAGCCTCATCGCAGCATTTAATTAAAATTCTCCATACAAAAGTGGATTTAAATGGCGACTTAAGTGATATTTAAGTAGTGCAAGTCGGCATTAGAGGTTTAACCTCGACTTCAAATTTTTTTAGAAGAAGAAGAAGAAAGACGTTATACCAACAAGATACATCACAGAAACAAAACAAGCACACAAGCAACATAATATGCACAACAACAGAAAGAAAACTTAATACACAACAGACAAAATGAATAAATAAAACAGGACCATAGATGTAGCCTGTGGTGTATTAGTGTTTTAGTGTTTTAATGACACCTATGATTGATTTGTAACGTTCATTAAGTCGCAACGCTAAAGAATAAAATGTTTGATTAAATTTTATTTTTTCTTCAATCAATAACAATAATATCCCGAAGTCGGACTGTCAGTTAGGCTTTCTGTTCCAAGCGATGCGTCTTGTGTTTCGCCACCACGAGGGGGCCGGCCAGCTAACTCGAGGGTGTTCCCCTTCGGTGTTGACGCAGAATTAGTGTAGTGGTGAACGCGAGCCGGTAGTTTACGTTTTTAGGTCCGAAAGACTAACCCTCGTTTTCTCGTACAATCTATTAATGTATAAAGAAATAGAAAAACCTTGACTGTAAACAAAAATTACTGTTACTAGTTAATCTACTGTTAACCCTGTTAGATGGCCAAGTGAATTAAAAAAAAAAGTTTAATAGTAAATTAATTCATTGTTACTGTACGAGAAACGCAAAGGAACTTGTGTGCAGTTTTTGGATTCCCGCTGGCCTGATGTATGTTGTATTTACAAACGTTCGTCATTACAACAAGCTTCACCCTTGCCTTTCCAGTTTATAGGGATTTTGACCTCGAATCGAAGAAATCAAGGTCTACAATAATATTTTATGTTCAAAACGATAGGAATTAGGAAAGGAGTTCATACAGCCGTCAATATTAAACTGAAAATAAGGGAACAATCATTAATCATTCACCAAGTTAAGAATGGAAGTTATCAGCAGTATATTTATAGACTCCTTACTCTGATAAGATCAATCAACCTGTCAACAACTTTGTGATCGGCCCTTAATTTATTCGACGACGGCTTCGGGCACTACAGAAAAACCGAACTTCCCGAGACTTCACCTTGTCTGGGACTTCTTGCTGCAAACTAAACAACTTTTACAAGTTATTATTTGTTACGCACCTACAACAATTAAAAAGTAGGAGAATCTTGCTAGATCAATTATTTCTGTTTAAGTTATGTCACAACTTAAACGGAAATCTGTGGGCTAGGCCGACTAAGCTGTCAGGATGGTATAGGTGCTAGGCAAGCCTTCTCCATCTAAAATCTAATGTCCCAGGCACTGCAGCGTCCGAGTGGTCCCTTCACCCATCTAGTGAGTGACGGTGCCACTGGACGCTGTATAAAATCATCTCATTACGTAGATGTAAAAGGCCCGAGTATATCACAACAATGTAATAGGTACTCTCTCCCTGAGAGAAGGCCTGTGCCCTACAGTGGGACGTATATAGGCTGCTTATGCTATGCTATGTCACAACAGACTCGATTGCACTGAACTAACTAATAGAATAAGTTATCGCATCCCCAGTCGCTCTCACAGAATTCGGGATGCTTATCCGTATTGTTTGTTTATGACTTCACCCTGCAGGACCGACGCTGGTGAGAGGGCACCGCTTAACAGAATTGTTAAAAGCTGCGAAAGCTACTTTTCACTATATATTTGCTCTCTCTGCGTGGTTGTTAAGGCAGGGTGTATTGTCCTTGCTGGGTATCGGGCCCTTATAGTAAGGCGCTCGATATTGAGTATGTAAATATAAATCCTTCTAAGAAGTATATAGTTCAGTATAATTCAGGTTTAATTTCTATGGTTTAATTTTGTTGTTGAAACTAATAAGATATCAATCTTGTTAGTTTTAATAACTTAGTACTAATAATCCGAAGTTACCTCTCTCTGAAGCCTTTATTTTCTTTTTCTCCAATTCGTGGTAAGCGTTGGTGGATGTACAATTACTTAAAATACTTCCTTGTTATCCGGCGTGCGTGCAGGCAACGGCTAATGAATGTTGAGGAAGCGAAAGTGATCTGTCAGGATCGTGGCAAGTGGCAGTCCCTGGTCTCTGCCTTCCCCTCTGGGATACAGGTGTGAGTTTATGTATGTATGTATGTATGTATGTATATACTTCCTTGTTAGTTAAGCTGCTGTTACCACTCATTGTGCAATTGTTTCTTTATCCTAATAAAATAAAACATTATTACAAAAATAACGGCCAAATAGTACGTGTTTTCTGGCAAACTAAAATATCCTCATATTGCCTGGAAGAAAGAAGTAGCAATAAGGCCGCCAATTGTACCTTTCTTTTTTAACTGCTGCTTCTGTAATAACTGTTCTCTGGTTTACAATAAAGAATATTCCTATCTTATATGATAAGGATCTCATTTATAAAATGTTGCTGAAATCGAATATTTTGATTTTATCATTTCGAATGTTTGTTAATATTAGGGGTTAAAGTATGAAATTGCCGTTTTATTGCGGCATGCAATAAAATGGCAATATTCATACTTTAACCCCTATTATTTGGTCAACTTATGACCGTCTGGGGTATTTTCTTACCAAGCTTTCTCAAGAACTCCATGTATATCTTTCGTCCTTCGTTTTCAGCTATAAGAAACAATACAATAGTCGGGATTTTACTTCTTCGATTAATACATATTATCTCTCTCTCTCTCTCTCTCTCTCTCTCTCTCTCTCTCTCTCTCTCTCATCTCTCTCGCGTCTAAACCAACTCAACACTCCTTTCGAAATTACGTTCACTAAATCCTCTTTCATTCTACAGCGTTCCATAATGGGAAACTTGCGTCAAACTTAAATTGGAGTGTCATTGGTTTTATACCGTAGTAGACATGGACGTGGACAGTGCGGGCGTGTACCTATGAATTTG
Organism: Yponomeuta evonymella; assembly: GCA_963969515.1. Classification (NCBI taxonomy): domain Eukaryota; kingdom Metazoa; phylum Arthropoda; class Insecta; order Lepidoptera; family Yponomeutidae; genus Yponomeuta; species Yponomeuta evonymella. Next base: position 962,774 of record OZ018361.1, on the reverse strand, counting down.
TTTATTTTCAAAGTTACGTACATCTGCGAAATTGTAGTAGCAGTACCGCATGATAATTGGCATGGCTTGGTTGGCTCCGCACGTATTGAATTTTCATTCCCGTGGGCTAGGCCGAATAAGCTCTCAGGATGGTGTAGGTGCTGGGCAAGCCTACTCCATTCAAAAAACTATGTCCCAGGCACTGTCCGAGTGGTCCCTTCACCCATCTAGTGTGAGTGAAGGTGCCACTGGACGCTGTATAAATCAACTCATTACGTAGATGCACATGTAATAAATACATTAAAAAAAAAACTTTGGCCTTTGCATCTACGTAATGAGATGATTTATGCAGCGTCCAGTGGCACCTTCACTAACACAAGGTTTTAAAGAATGCGAAAACTCAAGTTATACTATCATTATAATCGTTCTTTCATTGACTTGTAATAAGGGTGCACACTCATAAAATAATTATTTTATTAGATAACTCAAATACTGATAAATGCTTCATCCATTATATTTAGTTGATTTGCATTATGTGAACTTTGACGGGCTGTTGGTTGGCGTGGTACAGGTAAAGTTGTAAGATAAGATAAGTTACCACGTTACTAGGAACACTTTTCGACAGGTTATATTATAAAAAGTATGAGTCGTAGAGAAAATTCTTCATCACCTTTATCTTTTACCATGGGCTTTCCAATGAGATAACATTTTTTGTGCCAGTACTGCAGGAAATTATTTCGTATCCAGCCACCTACCGTATCAGCATTTGCTTGTCAAGACCTCATTTCTGCTATGTGCTAATTCTGTCTTGAAGTATCTCTTCTACATTCTCCTATCCTATGCCGCCATTTTATTATTTTCAACTAGCTGGGAACTTTGAAGAGGGTACTTGGAGTTTACGACGTAAGTTCCCCTTTATAGTTCTCGCGGATTGACGACGCCTGTTTATCAAAACGCTTTAGCTATTTCAATCTTTACGGGTCTCTTTATAGAGCTGAGATTACAATGTGTCGAATAGATTTTTGGCGTCTTGGATGTGATCTAGACCGATACGTAAAAGTCGCTAAACTATTCCATTAAAACAAACCGCACAAGTGCGAGTCGGACTCGCCTCCCGAGGGTTCTGTACAAATTTGTAGGTAGGTACTTACATATTATCGAGTCTCGCAGTTTTTCCGAGCTTTTACTGAACTTCAAAGACGATTTTTTATGATTTAATTACAAATGTAATTCAGATTTTTCTCTGTACTTGTAGTATATGACGATATCACTTGCCAACTTTCATAGTCCTAGGTCAACGGAAAGTACCCTATAAATTTTTAATTCCTTGAGAGTGTGGAAATATACGTTTTTTGCGGTATAAACGGCCTTAACCTTTTTTTTACTTTAACTTAGAAGTTTTATTTTCAAGCAGCTTCAACTTCAACCTGAGTACGTATATGGTTTTAGTTTGAACTCCATACCTCCACGCGTTCCCGAGATAAAGGGTCTTGACAGACAGACAAACAGACGGACGGACAGGCGGACGGGGGGACGGAAGGACACACGGACGGACGGACGGACGGACGGACGGACGGACGGACGGACGGACGGACGGCCGGCCGGCCAACAAAATGATCCTATAAGGAGAAATGTGGAGAAATATGGAAAGAATAAATGTGGAGTTTATTTGTTAGCTTCTTCTCCACATAATCTATTAATTGTGAAAATAACAACTTTGACGTTCATTAAGTAAACATTCTGTTTTTATTATGAATAAAAATATTTGAATTGAATTGAAACATAGTTTTGTATCGCCTTATTCCGGATGAATTTAGTTACCTAAATGTAATTTTGTGCAAGCAGCCTGACTAGGTTTCGCTCTGGGGCCTAATTATGCGCACCAAATCCTGAGCGATTCCAATCGTCTAACTGTCAAATTCCATACTAATTTGACAGATAGACGATTGGAATCGCTCAGGATTTGGTGCGCGTAATATAAGGGCTGAGCTCAGCCGAGCTGACTAAAGACGGAGCCCGCGGTTGCGGATCAGAGCGAAACTACTCCTACAAAATAACAAGTACGTCTATTAACAACACTATTAACTTTCTGACCAAGTTTCGCTCTGATTCGTAGAGTTTAATCATGCTACAATATTATTATAACACACATCTTCTGCCCGCGACTGTCGTCTGATTGGACATTAAAATGTGAAAATTACTTTGCTATATTCCGCCAAAATCCCACAAAAAATCCCACAAATTAATTGTCATATTTTAATGCTATTATGGATTTCCGCAAAGTAACGCCAGATTCCATACAATGTCTGATTGGACTTCAGAATTGGTTCCACAGAATGGTATTGCTTCTACAAATAATCATATTTACGTAACTTAGAAAACAAAGTTGAACCCACGACCTTTAGAATAAAAATGTGTTAATCCATCATCTATGTGTGTACCAAATTTAATACTAATCCGTTCAGTTGTTTTTGCGTGATTGAGCAAGGAGCGTAAGTTGCAACATCCAAACTTTCAAATTCATAATACTAAAACTTCAGTTGAATGTCTTGTAGTTGAATCGTCATCTACAAGACATTCAATTGAAGTCCTAGTGGAAGTTATTTGATATTTGAATAGCCCACAAAAATTTGAAATTTGGAGTACCATTTTATAGCCTTCCACGGGTATGTAGAAGAGTTATTTGAAAGGTACTTAATCTAAGCCTTTGTGGACCTTGTAGGGCACTAGTATACACATATGGCCACATTGAATTGTATTTTTTAACTTATGTGCAATAAACGTATTAAAAATAATAATAATAATATAGGAGGAGGGAATGTTGCGTTGGTTTGGACATGTGGAGAAGATGAAGGAAGAAAGATTGACAAAACAAATTTATCGAGCGAATGTGGGTGGAAGGCCGGTAACGGATGTCCCAGGCGGACAAACTTCGACCAAAAAGGGGATGTATTAGCAAAGGGCAAGATAGGCGTGCGTGCACGCAACGACTAATGAATGTTCAGGAAGCGAAAGTGATCTGTCAGGATCGTGGCGAGTGGCAGTCCATGGTCTCTGCCTACCCCTCTGGGATACAGGCGTGAGTTTATATATGTATGTATGTAATAGAGGAGGTTCCTTACTTTTCACCCCTGTGTTACCCAAAGCCATTATTGCATCTGCTTGATAAGCTAGGTGCAGTTAGATAACCCGACCGCCTTAGGCTGCACGCAGACATGCGAGTAACGAGACCAATCCACGGCGCCCCTTATCCGTTGCGGAGTACCTTACCTGCGGGCTTAGTCGGGGTGCAGGTTTAATTTAGAGCTTGGTTACCAGGCAACGACTTATTGTTTGATACAGAAAAATGTTTTTGTGCGAGTTAGCTACTTACATCTGTTAGTAGGTAGCCGTATTGCTGACATAGCGCTAAGCACTGCTCCGTTCACGCGGCGTGTTCATTGTAAAGTTTATCAACTCCAGCCCCTCACCCGTAACATACTAACACGAATAAACGTGATAGAAACATGCAGAAATAAACGTCTACAAGCTGAATCATCTTTCCATTACCGTTTGCATCTCTACTGTGCAGCTGAGCGGGAGGCGCACACGTTGTCCTCTTTGCTCGTACAGTTTTAAAAGTCTTTATAAATATGTAAAAATTTCAGTCATTAAAAATTATAGAACGTTCAAGCGAGAGTGAACGACGAGTTAGTGCAGTCGTTGCAGTTCATCATCATCATCATCATCATTCAGCCACAAGAAGTCCACTGCTGGACATAGGCCTCCTCCATGGATTTCCAAAAAGACCGGTTGGAAGCGGCCTGCATCCAGCGCCTTCCTGCCACTTAGATTAGGTCATCTGTCCATCTTGTGGCTGGTCGTCCTACGCTGCGCTTGCCGATATGTGGTCTCCATTCGAGAACTTTTCGGCCCCATCGGCCATCAGTTCTGCGTGCTATGTGCCCCGCCCACTGCCACTTCAACTTACTAATCTATCTTACTAATCGACAGCAGTTCAACCTTTATAATTTTTTGTTGTAAATTAGTAGTAATCCTAACTGTTAAAGTAACATCTAAAGTTTAAGCAACATTGTTATTATTTTTAAGCCGACTTAATCATTCGATGTATGGCTTATAAAATTAACAAAAAAACCCGTAATGTAACTGAGAAGAGTTTACACGTGTATAGGTTCGTGTGCTGCCGACCGTACACGCGGTAGTGCCAGTGGTGTTTCTGCAACTGGACGGACGTTGCACCCGAATTATAATAGGTTATACGCTATCGTAATAAGCAGCCTGTATGTATACGTGCCATCACCGTCACTAGCATTTACTTTAGGTAGTAAATATATTATCAGTGCAATTTTGCATTCAAGTGAATGTGTTTTTGAATAAACTTATTTTAACACGACTTCGTTCGTGTAGAAACTTAAATGTATTTTATACAAATGTATGTTTCTCGATAAAAAGTAGCCTATATGATATGTCCCACTTTAATCTGTCTCTGTGCCGAATTTCATCCAGATCAGTTCAGCCGTTCTGGCGTGATAGAGAAAAAAAATTATAAAACGTAAAAAAAACTAGCCTATATACGTGTCACTGCGGGGCACAGTCCTTCTCTCAGAGAGAGAGAGTACGGGCTTAATCACCACCCGTGCCCACCACGAATTGGTGATTTCAAACGCTGAGGTATGTGAATAGCTCGGACACAGGTTTCGTTACGATGTTTTCCTTCACCGTTAGCGAGTGGTCCTGCTACTATAACTTGAGAAATGTACGTAACTTAGAAAACAAAGTCATTGGTACACGGTAAAGCCGGGATACGAACACACACCTCCCGAACGAGGAGCCCGCGATCTACCGCTCCGCTACCACCGCCCTCTAAATAATTGCATTTAATTGTACCCCAAGGACGACGTCAACAGCCTCGCGTACACACAAAGGGAATTAATCTGCAGGTATGTGCCCTGCCATTAAAACACCAACTGTAACAACAAGACACCCTCGTCTAGACGGTCGGCAGTCAAGCGTCTGCCGCTCCACCTTATATATCGCGAATTCGTGTCCCGACGCGCCACGTGATTGTTTGTAATTGACGTGACATCGGTGCCAACGTGCGGCTGGGAATGCTACACTAAATAAATAAATATTTCACGATTTTTTGTGAATATCACTACGGCTTCGCCAAAAATGGTGTTTACCGAAAGCAAATGCACGAGTCACTATAGAAAACATGCAAATCACGTCAAGTGTAAAAATTTGAAGAGTTCCTTCGATTTCTCCCAGGATCCCATCATCAGATACTGACTTGATGACTATGGGGCCACCTGGGAAATCTACACATTCAAACAAAAAAAGAATTTTAGAAATCGGTCCGGGCGTCTTCGAGTAGTCGGAGAACATTGGTTTCGGATTCGATCAAGGTCCCAAACCAGGACACCCTGTGCTAAGGTAACCAGCCAACGACATCACAACTATAGAAAAAACATTTAGGTCAAATAAAAACTTCTGTAGATGTGTATTTACATCTACATATTTAAGTACTCACGTCAGAAAACCCTGGCTTCTTTTGGCTTTCGGACACTTAAATAAGGTCATGCCAGTTTTAGAGTGCATGAGTTACAATTTTTTTTAAAAGATTACTATCGCTGACTGACGGAATGGCTCCGGAGGCGAGTAAGACATATCTCCAGTTACGTCCCTAGAGATGACAGCTAAGCTCCATAATAAATACGTATCGCGGCGTTTCGCCAACACCGCGCGGTCCACAATAGCAGTTACGCTCACAGAAGCGTAAGCACAGAAGCTATGCTCTTCTACTGTACATCATGAGAACAACCCTTCGTATACAATTAACAAATCTTTCTCAAATTGTTAGAGCAAACGTGTCGAGACAAACACAAGTCGAGAATGCTATAACATAATGAGAAGTAAACACTTGACCATATACACAAACCTAAAGGCGCTTAGCTACCAAAACAGAGGTCGTGGGTTGGATTCCCACTGGGGACCGCCTTGCCTTGCCGACGTCCTTGCCTGGTACCATAGCACAGGGTATCCTAGTTTGGGACCGGGTCAAGTGATTGTACTGTGTGGAAGTTATTATTATTATATCTTTGTTCAATCTCCACTAACTACACACTTAGTTTCAGTCGAAACGATTTGGACACAGTCCTCTCAGGAAGGCGGATTTTTATGCAATCGCCTAGAATGACAGAGCTGCTGCCCGTAGTCGACCCAATAATTTAAATATATGCCCCAAGACAGAGTCTAATAAATGCATGTTTGTTCAATAGAATCGTATTAGCACGGCAGTAGTTATATTGACACTGTTGGTACTCTGCTAAGTAATTGTACTTTTTTAGTGTAACCCTTTTTTTTCGATTTCAATTCAAATATTTCTATTCATTTTAAAAACAAAATGTTTACTTAATGAACGTCAAAGTTGTTTCAAAATTAATAAATTATGTGGAGAAGAACCTAACAAGGAAACTCCACATTTATTCTTTTATAAACACGTTTTAACTTAATTAACAGAGTTTTCAACTTAAAAATTATTACTCATGAACGTGTAGAACACTAGACACAATCGTCCTATAAATACCCTTTAATATTACTGTACTGTTTAATACCAAACATCTTTGTCTTCTAAATAATCCTTGATGTTAGCTTTTTTGCACAGAGATCTCCTTCGCTATACCATTAGTGTTTCATTGCAGTGCGATTGTTTAGTTCACTACAAATTATTGTTAAGTTACAACCATTTCCATGCTAATACCATTACCTCTATTGAACTATGCGTCTAGTTGGCTAGGCCCCGACGTTAGTTTTAGTTAGGGTATCACTTAGACACAACCTACAGTCCTCGGATGTTCTGTTCGAGTTGGACTGTAAGTTGTGTTTCTTTCACTTTTATCGCGACGCACGGCCAACGGTGTTCGCCTCCCCGGGGAGCCCCGCCATCTTGGCCACTAATGATCGTTCATATATCACGGCGACAGTGTTTCTGTCACCTTATCGTGACGCGTAATGTGCGGGTTAGCCTGTGTATGACGACTTCGTTTACTGCGGCCTCTGGGCGCGCATTGTTGCTTATTTTATGGATACTGTGCTGGTTACTGGGCGTGAAATAGGACCGGTAGCCAATTGTCCATTTCACTGTAACAGCTGGCGCGTTGTATATAGACTTGGTTTTCACGTCGAACAGCTCGATTTGTACTTTTGGTTGCAAACGCAACTTAATAAAGTACTCGCTAAAGGCAGAGTTACTTTATTTATTGCTGCCTAATAAAAAATTTTGATTGTGAGTTGATTTTTAGTATTTTTTAATGACTTGCAATGCTCATAAGATATATTATTAGTGTGTATAAGATATATTTTACTTGCATTATTGATTGATTGTTTTATATGTGTTATTTTCCACAGAATAGAATCTTATACCTTACCGTACCTTTTGAGACAGCACCGGCTCCGCAGGTCATTAAAATGAAAATTTAATTACCTTAATTTGATTTGGTTTTAGACTTCGTGTAATCAGTTTCCTGAGGTCTTGTGGGTCGTGCGTGACAAAACACCGAGGCGCTTGAATCAAAGGCGGAGAAGTGGGGAATAGCTCTGTTTAAAACGCCGACGTTAACTTGGAGAAGCCTAGGCATCACATGTAGGGTTACCATTTCTCAAAACATCCAGGACATTATAGACGGCAAAATGAAATAAAAAATTGAAGGGGTACGGGGATGGCCCTCGTTTTCATTTAATGTTTTCGTCTAACTAAATAGGCGGACAAACTTCGGACGCTAGGTGAAAAGTCCGTACAAATCCGAACGGATGGTAACACCAATCCCACGTGAGTATCGACCGCGCGCACAATGCGATTCCCGTCACGGGCCGCACGGGGCGGCGCGTGACGTCATTATCGCGCAAGAGCGCTGTAAAACGCTCAGCGGGCGCCGCGCGCCGTGCGGCCGATTGTGACGGATCGCGCGCCATTTTGCGTAGGGGAAGAGTCCCTTAAATGCTTAATAGAGTGATATTTATTTATTTAATATTAGGAAGACTAACGGACATAACAAAGATTAACAAAAACTTTAAACAAACAAGGCCAGCTGTGCCCGCGAAGTTCGCGTTGGATTAGAATATGAAGTGCCCTTGCCCTTAATCAAGGCCATGGTCTATCTCCATTCTAAATTTCGTCCCTTGACACCTTTTCGCGGTTATATTAAATTTACTATTCTATTATCCTACCTCACCACGCCATCTTCCGTCGACGCAAACTCATTACAGCATAGGTAGTGCGAAAGTGTGGGTCACGCACTTTTGTGGCGCTAAAACGCCAGAATTTGACAATAAGTATACGGGAGAGGTGCGCTTTTAACACTTAAAACGTGCGCCCCGCGTCTTCTTACTACCCATCTTCTTATCGTGTCGGTGACCAAACCAGTTAGATTTCGTTGGCCCAGAACTCGGCAACGCGCATCCCAGCGTATTCTGTGGCCTCCAGCAAGTATTCTCGAGTGCGTTTGGACTGGCACAAGGGACTCACGAGGTGCTCCATAGTCTGAGGGAGGACTCCGCAACAGCAGTGGTTTCGCCCAAGCGACGTTACTGCCCATGCTGGCTGAATAGAATGCTCAATATAATACTGTGATTTGTTGTTTGGATTTATTTGCGAAATATTGCCAAACGCAGCGTAGGACGCCCACCAGCTCACTGGAGCGACGATGCAAGGCAGATTGCTGGTAGCGGTTGGATGGGGATGCAGAACAAAAATATGTGGTGTGCATTGGGCAAGCTTATGCCCTTTGGAATGATCGCGCTGAGTCGCGCTGGTATGATAGATAAGATTGGACTTAGCCAATCAAACATATTATTTAAAACATTCATTAATATGTCTAACCTTGTAATCTTCTTCTTCTTCTTCTCTTCTTCAATAGTATAACTCGTGCAACTTAACTTGGCGCCCCGCGTGATTTAACCTTTTTCGCGAGAAATGCTTATTTAATTTCCGCGGCTTATACTATTGGAATTTCATCGTACTGCTATTGCTTAGTGGACTACAAAATCGAGGTAAATAATAGCTATTGTCGTGGTAATGTAAGTTTATTGAACAACTATGTGTATATTAGACTCAAGGCCCTGTTTTTGTTCGCGAAATTGCCGGCTCCGCCTTGGTCGGCGGTTTACAGTTTCTCTGAATGTTTATACTCCGATTACATATATACCAGATGATTTTCGCAGTGATGGCAATGCAGGGTGTAATGTATGACTAAGAAACTTCGTATAACTAGTTTGGAAGCCAGGACACGTTATGTTACTAAATTGTATGAATTAAGTACAATTTTTCCTTCTTTTTTTATTGAAACTAAGAAGGAGCGCAACGTTTTTTTTGGATGCGCAATAACAAAAGCTAAGTGAAATCTTTTGAACGGACTCCTCATTATTTGAACGATCTCTATGATCGTCATTCCACTGCGCGCGGCTCTGGCGAATGGGCGGCCATTTTGTTACATTGTGAGGGGAACATTCGCTCGCTAATGTGAAGGGAAACGTCGTGGAGAAAGTGTCTCGAGGTGTTTGCATACTTCAGCACTTGGAATGGCAATTCGCAATGGGCACGACGCTTCAGTCTACCCGTAACCACGGCAACTGCAACGTTGTTGAAACGTCGGGGATGAAGGTAATTAAGTTAACCTAAATATTATCACATTCCGTGTGGCGCCGGATTAAGATAGCATCATAAATTACCAGGAAACGAGCAGCAGCGTCTTCCTCAGATTCTAACCGCGTACTGCGATCGCCAACGCCAAGCGTGGCGATTATGGCAAAACCCTTTATGGTTAGAAAACCATGAGGGAGGCCTATATCCTGCAGTGGGCGTCAAATAGCTGATGATGATGATGATGATGAAATAGTATCGCAATTAAACCCGTTAAATGTATAATTTTATAGGCATCACAAGCCATTAAAAATCTTAAGAATATTTTACTCCACTCCATGTCTTCATGGTGGTTTGTACTATGTATTAAAGCCACAGACCATATTTCTCAAAAATATATATTTTACAATAATTAAAAATGTTAACGTGTTAGCAAGACGCATGCCAGACGTATACAAAAACGTTACAGTTTTTAGAACAATCTTTTGACCTGTTTCATCATTATCATCATTAGCCATTTGACGCCCCCTGCAGGACACAGGCCTCCTTCGTGGTTTTCATAACGATGAGGGGTTTTTGCCATAATCGCCACGCTTGGCAGGCGGGTTGGCGATCGAAGTATGCGTTAGTTGACCGGTTTAGTTAGTACAAAAGATGGCTCGTAACCTGACTAATATAAAGATGGATATCTTGGAGCAAGTCCAACAAAACGTCTGCCGATACTTGAACACAAGGGGACAAGGGAATAGCACAAGTGTCCCTGTTTCCATGTTTTTCATCGGTACAACGCCTGCCTCACTTTCTGGAGGTCCTGGATTCGATTTCGTCATGCACCCAATCTTATTGTTATGTTTTACTTGGATTATCTAATAAAACACCGGAACACATTACACACGTTTTAATGCTCGGAAACAGACTGCCTACCCCCCATACATGTTTACGATATACCCACTTACAAACATTACACTTATAAATGTATGAATTTGTACACGGACTTTAAATTCGTTCACCGTATTATAAGGGGACATTCTAACCATGATTTAGAAATATGGTGCTAAATTTAGAAAAAATACGCATAAAAAGAATTGTTACCCTAAATAAACAAACAATATCATAACAAAAAGTAATAAAAATCCAAAGAAAACGATGTTTTTTAGCGTCTATAGGCCCCTTTTGTATCAGTAGTTCGGTTATTTAGTTGGGCCGACCTTACCTTATGTAAGGTATTTCAATACAAACGAATAGATAAGTTACCCACGATACGGGGTCTCCTAGTGTGGGTGCCGCTGGAAAATGTACCTAATTTTAAGTTATGAACAATAAACCATTTTTTACTTTACTTTATTTCCAGGCCGTTTAGTGTTAACTGGTAGGAAAAATTCAGTTTATGAATAAAGTATCTTACCTTTTACTTGAGCCCTTTTACTAACTAGGGTATTTTTAGAAGCTCTGGAGAGATGGGTTGGTTGCCCAATGTTTATTTCATATGCCTACTTAGTTTCCTTTAGGCATGAAAATAAAAGCAAATATTAGCTGACAGAGTTCTTTATTTCAATTAATTAAATTCTGCTCAAATCGTCGCGATCGTTTCCCAAGACGGAGTGTCTGCGACAAGCGAAAAATAAGCCCGTTCTTTTAGAACATAAATTATTATCTTTCGGTCAAAATCCTCGCATTTCAGAGGGGTAGAAAAAAGTAATTTTCTCGTTTTCTTTTCGAGTTCTTTTGTCAAGAGGCATAATGGGTTTTTCTTTGGTTTATCTTAGCTGAAATCGCAAATGGGTGCGACTCTTTCAAATGAGTAATTAATTGTAATAGACAAATCGTAGGGTATGTTGTAGTTGTCGCGTTATTAAGCCCGTCTCTAATCAACTTGACGGTGTGCCCGCAATGTGGCGGGAGTGCAGGACCTTTAAAAATAGCTTGGTTGTACTCAACAAAGCAATGTAGCACTTGGAACAGTTCTACAACGGAGCACCTGCGCTGAAATGCTTCACTGAAAAAAAGAGTGATTTAGTTAATTTCCTTCCAAGTTCAAAGTCACTATTTATTTTTAGTAGTTCATCGTTCAGTGGCGCATCCGTTCACGTTTCATTCCAGCTTTCGTATATTTCGACTCGGGTTAGTTACAAATGAATGAATGAGTTGTTAAATTAAACTGAAGGCAAACTACCCACGTCTAATCATCAGCATACCCATCAAAAGCATACTGAAGTTGAACATGAATATAATATCTTCTATTCAACGCTCTGAGATTATGCTCAAGTGAATCCAAACGGCGAACGACATCTATTTATACCTCTAGGTGCTCCCAAAAGAGGAGTACACGATAGCAGTTTGTTGTATTAATTTTGCGGTAAACAAAAGTTCAGTGCGGCATAACGGCGACATATCTTGGGAACTTCCCAGACTGAACTTGTATCGCACTGCAGCGAAGTTGCTTCATTAAATTTGTTTACCTGCGCCAACTGTTGCTGGCATACGTGTTCTCCATTGCATGTGCAATAGGCACTGGCAACTTGGCTACTTTGTTCAACACTTCCTTAATAGTTTGAAGTACTTAAGATGTAAGAGCTTTTACACCGGACGAAGGAACCTACCAATTGATTTGCAATTTTTACTCGTTAAACAACTTAAGACTTTTTAGGGTTCCGTACCCGACGGGTGCCAAACGGGACCCTATTACTAAGACTTCACTGTCCGTCTGTCCTTCTGTCTGTCTGTCACAAGGAAGTGTATCCTTGGTCTGTCACCAGGCTGTATCTCGTGAACCGTAATAGTTACTGACATTTTCACTGATGATGTATTGGGTGGTCGCTATAGTAACCATAGGCTCCCATACAAGAAACGTAATTTTTGGCCGTTTTTTGCTCGATGTTAATAACGGCTACAGGTAGACGCTTGAAATATTCACAGAATATTTAGTCCTATATTAGCTTAAACAATAAATAATTAAATCAAAATAAAATAAATATTTACGGGGCGTCCCATACAACAAACGTGTTTATTTGCCGTTTTTTCTCGATCTTTGTGTCTAATGTTGTATAGATAATGGTACGGAGCCCATCGTGCGCGAGTCCGACTCGCACTTGGCCGGTCTTTAAAGTGACCTGTTGGTTTTATTGTAAAATGAACGTGATATTACACCCTAGTCACTCACAAACTCGCGCCTGTATCCCGGATGGGTATGCAGAGACCAGAGCCATTTTTGTGATTGTAATAAAATGAGTATGTACGTACTTTTGATAAATGTGGTCTGAGGGTTTGATGAATAATTAAGTTGCGAATATTTAAGGCATATTTTTCTTATACTGTACTAAGTTTTTGATTGAAATAATTTGATTCCAAAATTAATAATTTCAATTGTGCGTGCAGATGCATGCGAGACAGCATGCTCCACGTAAGAGCACCCTTAATTTTCATTATAAGGAATCCTTTGTTGTATATGAAAGAGATTTTGAAGACGCCACGGAGAAGCTATTTAGATCGAGTTAAAGAGAAGGTGACGTACCAGGCGGTTAGGGAAATTGCCTGTAAACGTAGTACGTGATATGATGATACGAAAAAACAGAATTGTGCGAAAATTATTTAGCTGCATTCAATAAGTACCTAGCCTCATCGCCAGAGGGCGCTGTAGTTTCAAAAGAGTTTTACCACAGTGTAGCACATTCTTTTTTAATTCTTTTTTTCAAATTTTCATTCCAATCCCTTCATTTGTTTTAATTTGACAACTTATGGAAGCGAACGTATCGATCGGTTTTACAAAAATTGAAAACTAGCAATATCGTTCGGTGATTCGATTCCTATTTTTGGAAGGGAAAACGCGCATCGAAATCAAAGAGCGCTTGGATGCTGTGTACGGTGACTCTTCTCCATCGATGGCCACCGTCAAGAATTGGTTCAACGAGTTTGCACGTGGCCGTACTGTTACACCCTTACCTTCCATACACTATTGCTTACTCATCCCTTATTCGATACTCATGTTCTCATATCAGCATTCTCTCATGGTCAGGTCCTTCAGACACCTTTTGACTCAGTCTCAATCCATACTCCGTCGCGCAAACACTGGTCCTTAATTTTTCTGTATTAATTCTTGAATTCAATTAAATTCTATTTTCGTGTAATTCAAAATCCTTTTTTTTAAAACCCCAAATTCGGGACCCGTTGTAACATTGGTGGCAGCGATAAAGGATCTCGCACAGGTCCCCGGAAACGTCTCCCAATAAAAATCTAAAACTTCGAAGTGATATTTCTGTGACCTTTTTGTGAAGTGATCCAGTGCTATATTTTGGACGTGACAATCGTCCCTTCGACCTTCTACATCCACGGCGCAAAGAGTCATCGCCATCAGCGCGATCCCCACGGGAGCTCTTTGTCCGTCCAACACCGAGTCGTACCAGTTCCGCATCGTACCAGTTCCACTAAATCCACCGTTCCAGCACCATCGTGTACACCGTACCAGTTCTACATCATACCAGTACCACTGAATCCACCATTCCAACACCGTCGTGTTCATCGTGCTAGTTCCACATCGTACCAGTTCCACTGAATCCACCGTTCATCGTGCCAGTCCCACTGAGTCTACTGTTCCAGCTTAAGAGTTCCAGTTCCCGTCCGCAATGTTCCAGTTCGTGAAGTATCTACCAGTCCTGTGAGTTACTCTACATTACTACATAAAACTATCCAGTGAATATACTAAAGTGAAAAAACAATCATCGTTCTGTGCTAATTACTCATAGGTACTTTCTACTGATAACATTAATTTAATTCCATGCCTAAGATCAGAACGCAAACTGCTAGCTCATTATTCCAATGAAGTAGTTCTTATCTCGTGTTTATACAACGACGTTTCTCGGACGTGTTGTCGTCCCATTCAGCTAACAAATCATTTTTGTTGTTAATAAACAATCCAATTCGTCGTAATGTCGAAAGATAACAAAGACGCCAATGAAGGCGCAGGTACTAGTGGTACAACTGCAACACGCACTCCCCTAGTAACCACAGCAGTTGAGATGAATATTCTAATTAAATTCATAAATAAATTCGATGGCAGCAGGGACAGATTAAGCCCATTCCTGAATAACTGCCGCAATGCCATGAATCTCGCAAATGCGTCTCAACAGGACCTTCTCTTAAAATATATTTTGAGTCAACTCGAAGGCAAAGCCGAAACTGCCTGTTCTATAAAAGAATTTGAAAAGTGGTCCCAACTCGAAGATTTCTTAAAGTCCCAGTTCGGAGAAACCAAACTACACGCATTTGCTTTCTGATCTTCAAGATTGTAAACAAAGTGTCAACGAGACGGTCAACCAGTTCGCTCTCCGAGTTGAGTCTTGCTTGTCAAAATTACTCACCGAAATTAATATCTCGATTCCAACTAAACGCAAACTCGAACTGTCTGGCCGTGTCGCCGCAATGCAAGACTTAGCCTTGCATGTCTTCTTGACAGGCTTAAGTCAACGATTGTCAATGATTGTCAGATGTCGCAATCCAAATTCCTTAAATGAGGCAATAAATATTGCCGTTGAAGAAGAAAAAATGATGCAGCATATTTACAGGAGAAATGTCGTGCCGTCTTCATCCAATGCAAATTCCAGGCGCGATCAATTCAATCAGTCAGGGTCCAGAGATAACGCTTACCGACAACAATATTCTCGCGATCAACATGGGTCAGCAAGCATGAGAGCGCCTACTTATTACAGGTCAAATCAGGCACAAGCCGCTCCGCACTCTCAGCGCTCTGCCCAATGGAATTCAAACTCTAATGAAATCATCTGCCGTTACTGCAAAAATCCCGGGCACACCATTGAAAATTGCCGAAAGAGGGAATACAACCACAACAGAATGCGCAACTCCCCTAATTCTTATTCACGCGGGTTTTCCACATCCAACCAAAATCGTGAACGTCAAATCCATAACGTCGAATTCTATCCCGAAACTGAAGAGGGTGTCGATGAAGTAGACACCAATAATGAACCATCGAACACGGATTCCAATTTAAAGGAGTAGGCTTTCCCGGCCCGTACCGCCCGGGAAATGACCCTCCTAAATCTAAAGCCGGTACCACAAAACCCACTGAATCGCTAAGAGCAAGCGGACAGGGTAACCAGCCCCTAACTCATCGCTTTAGCAAATCTAAAAAATTCGCTGATCGCTCTAGCAAATCTACTAAATCCGCTGTATCTACTAAATCCACTGTATCCGCTGTATCCACTGAATCTACTAAATCAGATAACTCAACAATGCAAAATCCAAATCCAAAATCTCGTCCCTTACAAAATGACATTGAAATCTATGAAATAAACAGCAACACAGAAAAAAGGTACTTACCTCATATTAAAATTAAAACATCCGTCAATGCTCGTCCACTATCACTATTAGTCGACACTGGTTCCGCAGTCTGTATCCTAAAACAATCAAGTATTCAAAATCCCCTTGAAATTCAAACTGAAGATAAAATCAAAATAAAAGAAATCGATAACACCGATACCCCTTTGACGACCTTGGGATCCTCCCAATTAATAATGACAGTAAAAAATGAAAATCTCACTTATAAATACCATGTAATTGACACAATCCAATTAAACTATGACGGCATTATCGGAAACGATCTATTGAAAGACCTTAAGTCGAATATTAATTACAAAGAAAACACGTTAAAAATCGGAAATCACCGTATTAACATCGAATTCGCAAAACCAATATATACTCTGTCTCCTCGAAGTGAAACAATCATAGAGTGCTCTGTATCCAACCCGGAAATAAAAGAAGGTCTCATCTTAGATCAACACATTTCTGAACTCGTATTGGTGGCCAACTGTATGGTTACAGTCAAAAATAACGACCGAATCAATCTCTCTGTCGTAAATACATCCGATGAACCTTTCGTGCTTAATTCAGACTTAAGATCAAAAATTCAAGCATTAGATGACTCATCCGACTCCCAAATTAACTATGTCGATAATAACCAACAAGATTGCCTGCGACGCACGGATCATGTCCTTAAGCTATTAAGAACGTCCCACCTAAATGATGAAGAAAAATCCAATCTCTATGAAGCATGCGCTGATTTTTCTGACATTTTCCACCTACCTGGTGAACAACTATCTTCTACTTCAGCCATTAAACATGAAATTAAAACAACCACTGAACAACCAATCCATGCAAAATCATACAGATTCCCTGAAGTTCACAAAAAAGAGGTAGAGTCCCAAATTAATAAAATGTTAGAAGAAAACATAGTAAAATCTTCCACATCCCCATGGTCGGCTCCCATATGGGTTGTGCCTAAGAAGCTAGATGCTTCCGGACAGCGCAAGTGGAGAGTCGTCATCGACTATCGGAAATTAAATGATGTTACCATCGGCGACTCATATCCTATCCCAAACATATCAGAAATTCTAGATCAACTTGGTAAAAGCAAGTATTTTACAACACTTGATTTAGCTTCCGGATTCCATCAGATCGAAATGTCCCAAGACGACTCTCCAAAAACAGCCTTTTCCGTACCGCAAGGTCATTATGAATTTAACCGAATGCCTTTCGGCCTAAAAATGCCCCTTCGACCTTCCAACGTTTAATGAACTCTGCTTTATCCGGCCTCCAAGGTATCAAATTACCTTGATGACATTGTTATATACTCTTACGACTTACCATCTCACGTCAAAGACCTAATTGACGTATTCAAAAGACTCCGCCATTTCAACTTGAAGCTTCAGCCGGATAAATGTGAGTTTATGAGAAAGGAAGTTTCCTATTTAGGACACCTCATTACCGACAGAGGTGTCAAACCAAATCCTGACAAAATAAAATCTATCAAAGAATTTCTAACCCCAAAATCCCCAAAGGATATTAAGTCCTTCTTGGGCCTAGTCTCGTACTATCGTAGATTCATTCCAGATTTTTCTAAACTCGCCAAACCACTAACGGCCCTTTTGAAAAAAGATACCATTTTCTCATGGCAAAATGAACAGCAAACTGCCTTTGAAATCCTAAAATCGAAACTCATTTCAGCACCCTTATTGATTTACCCCGATTTTACGAAGCCATTCGTGCTCACAACCGATGCCTCGAACTACGCTATAAGCGCTATTCTTTCCCAGGGTGAAGTCGGCAAAGACAACCCAATAGCATATTCCTCCAGAACCTTGAATAAGTCCGAGTGCAATTATAGCACTACAGAAAAGGAGTTGCTGGCTATCATCTTTGGCTGCAAGACCTTTCGCCCCTACCTCTACGGGCGTAAATTCCAAATTATTACAGATCACCGTCCTCTAAAATGGTTGTTCAACCATTCTGATCCCAGCAGTAAACTCCAAAGGTGGAGACTAAAACTAGAAGATTAGGAATACGAAATCATCTACCGAAAGGGTAAACTAAATGCCGCAGCAGACGCACTTTCAAGGTACCCCTTACATCCAGTAGACATCAATGAACCAAACCCTTCTACTTCTCAACAAAATGATGAAGTACTAGTTGAATTACCAAGTCCGCCCAGGTCCAACGACCTTGATCTACCAACTCTAGATACACAAAGTGATGACTCTGAACTCCCCAACACTCCTTTTAACCCACAAGTGAACCCTCAAAGTCCACTTTTAGACCCATTGGCATCTCTTGAATCAATTGATCATTCTTATTCGCAATGTCTGAAGACAACAGGACAAAAGAACTTTGTCTCTAATGCCCAAATTAAAGAAAGTAACGACAGCGTGCTAAAAAGCACAAGCAAGGTCATAATTATCCCAACGTCCATTGACCTAGATGAATCGAACCTATATCTAGACGAAGTACTGACTGACTTAGAAAATAAAGAAGAAATCCTTTCCAAAGAGAGAATCCTACACTCTCATTTATCCTTTAATCGAAAAGGTCAAACCGTGTACCTACTCCTCACAAAGGTTCACTACTTTGACACAGCCAGCCACGAAGATATTTACAAATGTCTAAAGTCTCTGAGAAATGAATTGATTATAACACCCTATACACAAATCAGTATCTCCGATTTCAAAAATCCATTTGATAGCCATTTGTTTATCAAAGTGTACAACATGTTCCTATTTCTGTTTAACAACAGCAATTTGGCTATAACAATACACCATGACAACATTAAAATCCCTGAAATTCACGAATTTCCTAAGATCTTAAAAAGTAACCATGATATTCCCATCGCTGGTCATGTAGGCTCCACGCAAATGCTGAAAAGAATAAAAGAGAAATATTGTTGGAAGAATATGCGAAGCGACATAGAAGCCTACGTTAAAAAATGCCCCTTGTGCCAAACTAACAAGGCACTGCGACAAACTAATCGAGCACCCATGGAAATTACTACAACTTCGACACGCCCATTTGAACGCCTGTCCCTCGATGTAGTCGGACCTCTGCCTGAAGCTGAAAACTCCCAGCTTAAATATATACTTACCTTGCAAGACAATCTCACTAAATTTTCAGTAGCTTACCCCATTTCCAACTGGTCCGCTGAGGAGACCTGCTCCTGTCTTCTACACTTTATATCCATGTTTGGTATTCCCAAAATGATACTAACAGATCAAGGCAGCAACTTCACGTCTGACCTCTTCAAACAGACCTGCAATTTCCTGAAAATAAAAAAATTGTGGTCTTCGCTATATCATCCCCAAACGCAAGGTGCGTTAGAAAGGAGTCACTCGACATTAAAAGAATATTTAAAATCCTACGTAAATGATAATCAGAATGATTGGCCTCGCTATGTGTATACCGCCATGTTAGCCTATAATACTAACATCCATTGTACAACTAACTACACTCCGTATGAACTCTTATATGGCCATAAAGCATTCATTCCTGATAGCATATACGATATGAGCAAAGCTGCTACTTACCATGATTACGTCAAATTACTTCAACACTGTCTCAGATACTCGCGAGATGCAGCACTTGCTAATATACGAAAATCTAAAGAGATGTCCAAGGTGTACTACGATAGGAGAACACGCGGTATTTCATACAAATCAGGTGACTTTGTTTACCTCAAAAACCACTTGAGATTGAGGAAAGCTCTCTCTCCGGTGTGGAAAGGTCCTTACAAAATAGTGCAAGTTCATGGTAACAACACTCTCACTCTTTTAATTAACCGACGTCATGTAAAGCATCATTTCGATGAAGTTAAACCAGCTTAACGTAGCTCGCTTTAACGTTTCAGGATGATCCTGTTAACGACTCCAGCACTAAGCACACAAGACTTCATTCAACCAATAACAAATAGCCCTGGTATTTATTTTGACCCGATTGGCACCGCTAAACTAATCAGTGGCCAACTCCAGGTACTCATCCCTGTAGAAATAACATATATTAAACCCCACATTAAAAATATTAATAGCGTATTCGGAACTGTTAGATATTTATGTCAACAAAATGAAGCCATCGATGATGTTGAGTGCCACAACATGATTCAGCCATTAAAATCACTTTACGATGATATCATTAGAGATTTTAATTCTATATCCCATCTTATACCATCGAAATTCAAGCGATCTGCTTGGTTTTCTGGCGTCGGAACCGTTTTTAAACATATATTTGGCACAATGGATGAAAACGACGCAATGACATACAATAACATAATTCAAAACATGCAATCTAACGAAAAAGATTTGGCAAACCTGGTAAAACGAAATATTATTTTGTCCAATGCAGCAATTTCAAATTACAATGATACCTTCCAAATTATAAATAAACACGAAATACAACTGAATGACGCCGTTGAAAAATTATCACTTTCAGTGAAAAATGTTACAGTAACAATTAATAATGTAAATTTCAGAAATAAAATTCATAATGTTTTCAATATTTTACAGTCTGCGCTATTAACGTTTTCATTCAAATTAGAAGATTTGATAAACTCTATCCTGCTCGCAAAGAACAATATTTTGCACCCATCTATTATTACTCCAAAACAGCTTTTTGATGACATCAATGTAAACATTAGATATGTGCCTAGTTTTAATAATAATAATAATAATAATATATCATTTATTTCAGACAATTTAGGTCCATATAAAAACAAACAAAAACAAAAACAAAAGGGTGTTAGTAACAATTATAAACTTAACTATGTTAGTACTTAGTTAAGGAGTTTCCCGTAACGTTAGATATAAATAATATACACTTAATTATTAATATGTCTAGTTTAGTTTGCTATTTTATAGAAAATAGGATTATATTTGTCCTGAAAGTTCCATTAACACGTCACACCTTATTTAACGTTTACAAAAATGTACCCATTCCAGTACCACATGACAATAAAGCCCCAAAATCGTTTGCTATGATTATACCTGACAGTAAATTCATAGGATTGAGTGATGATAAAACCCTCTATTTTGGATTAAATGATTTGCAAAACTGTAAACATGTAACACAGCAATTGCTATTATGTGAACAAAATCGTCCACTCATCAGTTTCTAACCCCAGCTGTGAAACTGAGATTATGACTAAAGCTGTATCAAAATTGCCAGCACAATGTGTAACTAAATGTATCTACGGTGAAATCAGTATCTGGCAACCACTACAACAGAACATCTGGATATTCATTCAGTCCGAAACCACTAAACTTGTTATCAAATGTAACGAAGACACATACGACCTAAATATCCTAGGTGCAGGGCTACTTAGCCTGCAACCTCAATGTATTGCCTTCTGCAAAGAACTTACAATTATACCAAGGTCAAATGTAACTATCAAAGTAAATAAAGTTAACTCTGATTTCAATCTGATAAAAGACACATGTTGCGATGTAACCAAATTCAAAAAGTTAAATTTTGATAATATTGTACTGAAAAAACCCAACATTAATTTGGAAAACTTTGGTAAACTAGAAACTATGTCATCCGAACTAGAAAAGGACTTAGATAAGACTATTGATAATGTTAGTAGTAATTTAATAGGGAACCATATTAGTTTCCTATATTAACTATAGTTTTAACCATTTTATTTTTGTGCTCCTTGTCTTATTACTTTTATAAGCGATTAAATTTAAAAAAGTATATTGTTAAAACACCGCAGCTTCAGGACCAAGGTCAGTCAGCTGACCAAGAACTCAATGACATTAATGTAGAAGCTGCTCAACCACCGCGACTTAGGATGAATTGAACTCAGATAAACTTCACCCTTAAGGTGTAAGTTTACTCTTATGCGGGGGGTTGTTATACCCTTACCTTCCATACACTATTGCTTACTCATCCCTTATTCGATACTCATGTTCTCATATCAGCATTCTCTCATGGTCAGGTCCTTCAGACACCTTTTGACTCAGTCTCAATCCATACTCCGTCGCGCAAACACTGGTCCTTAATTTTTCTGTATTAATTCTTGAATTCAATTAAATTCTATTTTCGTGTAATTCAAAATCCTTTTTTTTTAAACCCCAAATTCGGGACCCGTTGTAACAGTACGTCGGTTTTTGATGAACCACGTCCAGGTGCATCGAAAACAGCTGCTACGGAGGAAAACATTAAAAAAATCCATGATCTCGTATTGGCAGATCGCCGATTGAAGGTTCGGGAGCTAGCTGAGACTGTAGGCATTTCAGAAGGAACAGTGCATCATATTCTTCACGAGGAACTCGGCATGAGAAAGCTGTCGGCGCGATGGGTGCCGCGTTTACTCACACCGGAAAACAAGTGCAACCGTGAGACCACATCGGAGACGTGTTTGGCGCTGTTTAAGCGGAATCCAGCGGAGTTTTTGCGTCGTTTTGTGACCGTCGATGAAACTTGGATCCACTGGTACACACCAGAGACCAAGGAGCAATCAAAACAATTGATCCAGACCGGGAAACATGCTCCAAAGAAGGCGAAAACTGTAAAATCGGCCGGAAAAGTTATGGCCACCGTTTTCTGGGATTCACAAGGTGTGATCTACATCGATTACCTCGAGAAGGGTAAAACAATTACAGGGCTTTATTATGCCGATTTATTGGGCCGATTCGACGCCGAAGTAAAGAAAAAACGACCCCATCTGGCGAAGAAAAAAGTGCTGTTTCACCACGACAACGCACCGGTTCAAACGTCTGCCGTTGCCATGGCCAAATTGGTCGAATTACGCTACGAATTGCTGCCCCATCCACCGTATTCTCCAGATTTCGCCCCTTGTGACTTCTTTCTGTTTCCTAATCTGAAAAAATCTCTCGCCGGAAATAGATATGGATCAAATGAGGAGTTCATCGCCGCCACGGAGGCCTAAAATAGGCAAAAACTATTTTTCGGACAGGTTAAAAAAGTTGGAGCATCGCTGGGCTAAGTGTATCGAACTAAAAGGAGACTATGTTGAAAAATAAATTGCCACTTTTCCAAAATTTTCGTTTACTTTTTGTAGGCTAAGTATTTATTGAATGACCCTCGTATGATGACACTCGCGTGGGCAGTATACTATTTGACACTTCCTTTGTCTAAATCGGTCCAGCCGTTTGCTCTGCGTGTCATACATAACGTAGTTTTGTGTATGACCGCATGCATACAATCGCGCGAAAAATATGACCCTTCCGCAGTTGGGATAAAAAGGTTTTTTTTTCAACAAATATATTAGTAAAGAACTCGGTAAGGTTGCCGTAACGTAAGTAACATTGCCGAGTATATCTAAAATTGGCCTGTCTCTCTCATACAAGGTACTTAAGTCGCCTCCATTTCCAAAATTACATCCTGGTTACATGACAAGTAATTCATTCCTTGAAGACAGACATATGTAAAGGTCTTCAAGCGCCACGGTAGGACGGAAATAACTCCCGGAGACGTATGCTAGGCCATTTGTTAGCAGAAGCGAGTTCAGTTAGGAGGGCTTACGCTACTGAAATTCTCTGTCTGAGTGATACCTACAAATTCGTAGTAGACAAGCTCTTTGTTGCTCACTCAAGTGACATTAATTAAGCTTCAGGTTTAACTCTACAGTATGGAAAGGGTAAAGTGGTACTAAGGGCGAAATGAATTGCTGTTTTATCCGATTTAAACAATAATATCCACTTAAAACAATCTAGGATACCGTTTCCCACGGTAAGAATATGTGAATTATTAGTGTAGCTTGACAATGCAGGCACATCTACTTCGGTACTTTCAGTTCGCGCTCTGCTGTTATCTCGTCTATATCCTTCCAGGACATAAAAGCACTTACAAAAAAATTTGAAATGAATTCATAAAAATATTAAGTCGTATCTTACAGGGTCCAAAATATGCGAAAAATCAAGTTACTCTTATAATAAAAAAAATGTCTCTAGCAACTTTTGATCGACCGTTTACGCCCAATTTTTATAGACTATTTTGTATCACATGACTAGAGATACTTTTCGACAAAAGTATTCTTAGTTGTAGAGAAAAATCTATATCACTGTTATAAATCCTTTAACAAGCCCTCTCCAGTGTCATTAAAATACTCGTATTTTTTGCAAGTTCTCCATACCGTCCACTCAGCGTGGCTATGAAACCGTACCAGCATCCAGGGAGGCGAATCTCTTAAATGCATAGTTGTTCAATAGAGTGATATTAGGACGGTAATGGTTGTTTCATTGACACTATTCTACTAACCAATTGCATTCCAATGGAAACCCGTGCAACTTAAGTCGGCGCTTCGCGCGATTCGATCTTCTTCGCGAGAGAATCCTATTTAATCTGCGCTCATTATACTATTGGAATGACTTGACTCCGATTGCTAAGTAGACTACGCAATAGACACAAATAACAGCTACTGCCGTGCTAATATCATTCTATTGACCAACTATCTGTGTATTATACACTCTAGTCCCAGTCGGCGATAAAACAAAAGTCCAATTAACGCGCGCCGATCCGCGTGATCGCGCCCTCGCGGTGCCTTGGCCAAAGGCCAAAGAATGCGCAAAGCGTGGCCTCCGACACCCGTCTGAAGGCCGAAAGCAGAGTTATGTACTGCGGGTGTAGGCTCAATTGGAACAGCGAGGAAGTATAGTGTTGGTGTCGACACGTCAAGCTCATTTGAAAGAGTGACGAAGTGAAGAATTGGTGTGGAAACGTCAATCCTGCCTGCGGGTTTGGGCTCAGTTGGAAGGGCGAGGACGTATAGAGTTAAAGTGGACATGTCAATCCTGCAGGTTTAGGCTGAGTTGAAAGTTCGAGGAAGTGAGACGATAAAGCCCCATAGCCTGTCTCACTTCTCTTCGAGAGTGAGACAGGCATGGGCTTCATCAACTAGCATACCCGCCGCAAATTGGCCATTCCAAGCGCAATATTTTTAAAGCTAAATAAGCATACAGATCACTTAACCTCGTCCAAAACGTAGATTCAATTTACTGCGATAACCAAACGCAAACACACTAAGGCCATTTGTACAAATCAATGTACAATGCAAGAGTTGAGCCCTACGACCTCCGAGGCAAATTATAATTTAACTCAACGGAAGGAAATAATGGCATACGAGCTGTTTTAGTGGATATCCACTACTATAAGAAAAGCAAATCTTCACGGCCTCGTGTACTTAGGGAACACCAAATATCCTCAGATGGTATAGGTGCTGGACAAGCCTCCTACGTGTAAAAATATGCTCCAAGAACTACGGCGTCTTATTGGTCACTTCAGCTATCTAGTGTGGGTAGGAGTTACGAGACCACTAGACGATGCATAAATCATCTAGCATGGATAAGATAACAATCATATTTACTGTACACCTAAGCACACGCCATAAATATTGGTGAAGATATATAGTGCAATTGGCGTAATTACTCCTAATAAAAATTTCTTCATGGATTTGAAAGGACCAAGTAAGGTTTTAAGTAAAACGCTTTTTTGTCGAGGCATTACATTTACAAGTAAATATAGAGTAAGTAAGTAAGTAATTTATTTGTGACATAAAAGTCTTATACTAGACTAAAACTAGGTGGTGACAAATTACATGTTTGGTTTATCATTTAAGTTATTTAGCATCCGCTGCTGTGCTAGGTTCATCACCTGTATTACAGCAGACAGCGCCTACTTCCTCCGTTTACAAAAACTACTACCAAAAATTCTTACATACCTAGTTGGTTTTAACAAAAACTGTAAATTACTGTTAAAACAAAAGTATTATAGGAAAAAAAAGAAAAAGGGTAGGTATAGTGTTAGTTGACCTCCCTCAATGTGTGTGAGTAAATGAGTGTGAGTGTGAGTGAGTGAGTGTGTGTAAGTGTGTGAGATCAGAGAGAGGGTGAGTACCGCAGCAAAATAAATACTTATATATTTTTGAAAAATAGTGGAATATGAAAAATAAGATATTAAGATGAGATTATTACTTACAGATCTCTAGGAGTTTCTCAGTTTCATCGTAAGATAGTGATTTGAGCCACATCGAAACATTTCGTTTACACATTACTTTGGTTAATTTAAAAATGTCGCAGGATTTATTGATTTTATTATACATAAATGGGCCTAAAAAGGGGAAAAACTTTTGGATAAAGGAGGTTTTATGCTTTATGAGCCGGAGACATACAGAGTAAGCTCTGCGCTTTTCAAGTTTAGATGGATAGAAAACACCGAATACCCTAATAAGCACTAAGTACATACTAAGTGGCAAACTGATTCACGTTTTAAGCATTATTTTAGTTACCTTTATTTTAAAGCTTTTTTGCGTATTTTTAATATGAACAGAAAAAACTTTCTATTTTTACTACCTACCCATTCTGCGTTCCTTTCTCTGCGAAACGTAAATTCCAACGTTTTCAAATAGGAAAGCGAAAGAATGCCCCTTTGAATGAAAACCACCTCCGACGATTCAACGCGCCATGAATAGTTTTAATGACCTATTGAGGAATGCACCGGTATGTTCGCGTGCCCATTTGCTTCTGCCATTAGGAGTATTGAAATACTGATTCATTAAACTAGGCTAACTGTATTTAGTGACCGCATCTTGGCTTCCACTGTGCGTTAAAACCTTCAGAGTTTCTGCCGGTTATCAGAAATCTGACATCAATGTTATGTAAGTAATGTTGCCAAAACATTGTTGAGAAGAACTCCAAAAAATTACAAAATCTTTGCGACCTTTAATCGTTTTTGACAATCCTCTGAGATCAGAGACCCAAGGGGAACTAAATATTTATGGCGTTTGCAATTGAATTCAGCCGGCTAGAGCTTTCAGCATGTGTAACTATTCAATAAATCATGCAAAATGTGTCGGCATTCGTATGCCAGTAAATAAAATATGGAACGAGCGGTTTGAGGCATCGATTTGTGACTATTGCCTTTTGGAATAGCCTTTGTCATAGAGTCAATAGTAAAAATCTGCTATTGTTACAAACATACATCATGTAACAGTTTTCTCATAGCGACGAAAAGTAAATATAAACTTGGAATAAATAGAACATTGAAATTGGACCGAGGGGGTGCAAGGCAAAAGGCGTATGCACCTTGGGGTTTTTTTTTAAGGCTAAAACATAAACATAACACCAACACACGCCTGTTTCCCGGAGGGGTAGATAGACACCTCTGCTACGCAATGTAGTTCGAATTGTCATAAAAAATTACGAATTGTAGTTTTATAAAACTCTGCCCAGGCCACTTGCCACTTGCCACGATCCTGAAAAGCCTGTTTCGCTTTATAAACATTAATAATTAGTCGTTTAATCGTTCTAAATTTTACTAAATTAGTTTCAATCTCAATATCAAAACTTTCTTTCTCTCCGTTGAAAATGAAAATAAAGGAATTTTGAACTTAGATTGAGAGATACTGGGACTAAATTGACCTCCTGTTTCTGGTACACTAACAATTTGTTGGTAATCTACTGTTGCCTTAAAAAACCATGGGGAACTTGCGGCTCACTTAGGTTGGAGTGACATTGCTTTTATGCCATAGAAGACATTTAAAAACATAACAAAAGTAAAACCATATAAATATTTTTTTCAGGGTTTTCGAGATCACAAAAAATGTGAAACATAAAGTGACTATAATAATAAAAAACTTTAGATATAGTTTTTTCGTTGAATTGTAAACGTTTTCTTGTAAGTGTGCAGATGCATAAAAACATTATTTTACGAGATAACTCAAATATTTATAAACGCTTCATACGTTATAAGGCATTACTTGAGGGTGTGACGTCGTAGTCTGAGGTCGATTTGCATGGCGCGTTTTGGTGCCACGTGACTTTTCGACTGATTATATTAAACGTATTAAAACTTTTAATATAATCAGTCGAAAAAAAAAATACCACGTTTTATTTATCTTTGAACATGTCCGCTCCTATTCTATTAAAACATTTTTAGTGCAAGTTCTCCATTGACTCCTGTTAAAAGTAGATAAACATACTGTAGTTTGGTTGCTTAAAAAGTACCAAAAGAATCATTTATCCTCACTTGACCAGTTGGCGCTTTCACAAGGGGAAGATACTGCGGTCAGATCAAATCACATTGTTTTTCTAGAGGGTGCTGCTTTTCCTACTAACCGGGGGGACTGTTTTCGTTTGACTTTCTCTTTACATTTTTTCGTTCGTTACATAAAGACAAGTTCAGACTGGTGATAATGGCAAACGAGCATAGCACACCCAGCTGGAAACTACCGGGTTGACATTTTAAAAAAGTGTTCGGTTTTGCTCTTATAAAGGTACTAAACTGCATGACGAAAAATGAATAAGACTAACCTCGGGCCTCATTCACGTGGGACGCGGGATGTGACTTAGAATTCTACGAATTTAGTCAAATTAACAAATAATAAAAAAAAACTACGTGATCATCCCAAACTGCGCGGATTTTTGTTGAAGTTATGAAAGAAAGAAAGATATATTTATTTGACGACACAATACTTAAAAACAAAAAAATAACAAAACAAAATACAACAGTCACCAGAAAACACAATATCAGCCGAAATGTGGGTAACGGCAAAAAAAAAATTATCAGGATTTAGAAAATAAAGTACCTAAACAATTCACTGCTTACGCACGTAACAGAGTAGATTGCAAATTATGTAACAAATTTTCTGTCTTTGTAGGTATTAATCTATAGAAAACGTCACTGGTTGTGCAATTACATAAAATATGTGCTGTGTATTATATTGTGGGACATTGTTTTTTAGATGGAGTAGGCTAGCCCAGCACCTATACCATCCTGACAGCTTAGTCGGCCTAGCCCACAAGAAAGACAACTCATTACGTGCGGACCCAACCGTGAGTGATGGTGCCACTGGATGCTGTATAAATCATCTCATTATACTAAGCTGAGGCAGGCAGGTTAAATATGGCAGGGGGACTCTGTTAGAAAGTTAATCAATCAATCAGTTCGTTCATCGCTGGACATAGGCCTCATCCAGCCATTACCAGCAAACTGCCTCAGATCGTCGGTCCAGCGAGCTGGTGGGTGGGAGGAAGTTCATACTGGAATTAAATATGAAATTCCGTCTTGTCGTCGCTGAATGGTTTAAAAGCTTTAGCTCAACGTCTGTAGGTGTGTCTGTCCCTTGTTCAACTCGAGGAATGATAATAAAACCGTCTGCGCCCACGGGCAGAGACAAGGTTCTATATTAAATTGTTTTCGCAGCCTTCACTACGAGTAACGAGATATAAATAACGCTGTGATTTTGCCAGCTGAGTTATATTATTCCTTCAAAGTGATAACTCCCTTGTTGCTGCTATATTTCTTTAGTTTTCTCGGGAATTTAGCAGCTGTTTCATGTAAAATTTTACTACTTATTAGTAGACACTTCGCTTTTCGAGCGATGGCAGTGCAGTGGATAGTGGTGGAGCTTCGCAGTCGTGAAGTCTCATACAGATAAACTATTTCGTTTCATTTAGCTTTGGTCATGCTTGGAAATTTGAGCATTATTTCGACAACCTTCTTCGAGATAAATCGAAATTGCTGTACTGGCCAATTACACGTGAGCAGCGGCCGGAAAAAGTTCTATGAAAATTCATAACTGTGGTGTTTTGCGGCCAAATAAATTACATACTAAACTCATATCTGTCGTGTTATTTAAAAATGGTACGATCTTTTACTCCGAACAATGACAACCAAGGAGGTAACTTATCAAAGGGTTTATTTAAATTTCGAACTGGCTTGCGATAGAAAGCTGGATATACTTATTGAAAAAAAAAAGAACACTAACGCGGCAAAAATTATTGTTGTTGTTTCGAGGTTTGTCTGATTTTAAAAGTTTATTGAATTTTTCAAATAAAAAGTTCTGCCTTAGTACTAATTGCCACAACTAAGCATCGATGGACTCACGTATGTGTTATTTCCACGTTCGTCCATCAATGCCTCTTTTGCTGGGCGCTGCAGTAATGTACTATTTTTAATCAAAGTCAAAAATTACAATAGTGGTTGATATTTCTTGAATTGATGAGATGAATGAATGACCTAGGACGAGCAAACAACTTGATAGACATTTTAGGATTAAGCTTAGGTGTAAGGTCAAGGGGCAGACACAAACTAACTGTCGGCCCCCGCACAACAGCTTTAAGATAAGATGCTTTATTTTAAAACACCCTCAGTAGCTGAGCTAAACTGCCTTTTGCCGGTACAGGAATAAAGTGGTGTGTGTAAGTGTGGTATTATATTTTCTTTTATAATTTTTTTAACGTTTAATTGTTCTGACTAAAAACCTATTTAGAGGCTAAAAATTCCACCCATGCCGGGACTTGAACCCGCGACCTCTGGCTAACCGTGCCAGCGCTCCCCCAACTGAGCTAATTGGCAAGTGCAGTCATCGGCGAAATTTTGAGCCTCTTTTTATTTTTTTGTCCTCAGGACGGGTTAGTGCAACAAGAAGAATATGTTCTGACTTTGTTAAAATTTTACAGTTTGTTGATTTTATATTTTTTTCTCTCTATCTCTCTGCGAGAAAGCCTGGGACATACTTAGGTTGCTTCTGTTATTAGTTTTTGTAATCCTCAGTAAGAAGTTCTTTGTTCTAAGCTAAAACTTTTCTGTATTTTAATGACAACAATATCTACATTGCGAGCAACAAAGAGCCTATTGCATGCGATTTAAAACGTCGTCTTAATAACACAGCATGTCTTCACACATACGTCTTTTAAATCTCCTCAACAGCATACCTGGAACGAAACCAAACCCGTGGCTAGAGAAATTTCATTACTACGCTTAATGGAATTAGATGGAGATCTCTTTATTGTTTACCCGTCCATAAGGGTCAAATTATAACTACATTCTTTACAAACGTCCCTCGTAGTACAATGCGTTAGGTGGATTTC
The DNA here is from genome assembly GCA_963969515.1 of Yponomeuta evonymella. Lineage (NCBI taxonomy): Eukaryota > Metazoa > Arthropoda > Insecta > Lepidoptera > Yponomeutidae > Yponomeuta > Yponomeuta evonymella. The sequence continues at coordinate 932,000 of OZ018361.1, read as the reverse complement.
GGCTAGAATAATTTGTAGGAAGCAATTATCCCGTTGAGCGGGTGTTTGCGCGCCTAAGGGGCAGGGATGAGGCGCGCGGGATAGAGGTCGACGACCCGGCGTACCTACCCCGTGTTGGGTCACCGAGCATTAATTGGGTATATGTCAATGATTACTTGATTATGAGCCCGTTCTATGCTAAGCCTGTTTCGTCTAAAAATATGTCCCAGGCTCTACAGCGTCTGTGATTAACTACTAACAGTGTAAGGAAACGTTACTATTATTTGTGTCTAAATTGTGTGTAGCCTCTGCCTAGGCAAACAGAATACATACTTACCGTCGGATTCTGAATTGAGAATTTCACCGTCAATATTAGAGCTTAGACATGAGCAATTTGTATCTTTAGAAAGATTAAATCGCTCACCTATCTTGTTGCTCACTGATATGTGTTTATATTCCTTATAATAATAATAACTTCCACACAATACAATCACTTGAGCCGGTCCCAAACTAGGATACCCTGTGCTATGGTGACCAGGCAAGTGTAATGTATAATAAAAATACGTCGCATGTTGGTGTGGCGAGCGCGGGTGGAGGGGTGCGGCGTGCGGGGGCTAGCCGAGCCACTCTGCGCCTGAGCGTGACACCGGCAGCGCGTGGTTGATTATTTCTTGTGTTCTATTGGCACCAAGCAACCTGTACATGTGGCGACCCTGCCAGGATTAAAAAGTGCCAGTGACTAAAACCACTGAGGTATGTACCAATGAATATAAAATCATAATAACAATTTGTGAAAAGAGGTAAATCAAACAACTTGACCGGTTTCAAATCATTTGCCGTTTCTTGGCTAGGCATATCGTAGTTAGATTACCACCTAATGGGCATGTGAACAAAGATCAAAGCCGCTTAATTGTAGTTCGACTCCACAAGAAATAATCTAAAAGAATTCTCGAGAAATTGTTTACCTACTTATCTCCCTAGCTACTTACAGTGCTAGGGATTCTAGACTGGTCCTGTTGTATTGATTGGTACCTAAAGGTGCGTTACAATCACAGACAGCTAAAATACCCCTTTTGTTGTGAGTTATAAGGTCGCGGTTAGGTACTTAGTTAAGATAACTTTGTAGCATTTTCCCTTTATTGCACGGGCTATACGTATATACCTACAAGTTTCGATTACAGAACCTTCGTTTTACTAGAATTTGGGAGTTACGAACTTTATTTCTGGCAACAATCGGGCTTATAGCTGAATTTTAAAGGTAGTTCGTATGATCGAACGGTACCTATAGATGATCTTTTGTGCCGAAGGAAACCTGCGGGGTTTTGTTGTACCTAAAGTTGACAAATGTCAAAAGCCAAAAAGATCAAGAGGTAGTTCGATGAAAATCAGAACGGTACCTACAAAAACAACTACTCCTCCACAGGTAGTCCCAAAATGGCACAAGTACCCCCATTGGAGTTCTTGGACTGCGAGGGTGAACCGGCTTCGGTCGGTTTACGCTGGGAAAAGTGGAAACGAGGTCTAGAACTGTACTTGGTAGCTACAAATGTCATAAGGCCAGAGGCAAAACGAGCTATGCTCTTGCATATGGGCGGGCTATCCCTACTAGAAATCTACTACAACATCCCTGGTGCACATGTAGAAGACGCCGTTGAAGGCATTGATATTTACTCAGTGGCGGTTTCCAAATTAGATGACTATTTTGCCCCAAAACAAAGCCGTGTCTACGAACGCCATTTGTTTAGGCTCATTAAACAGGAAAGCGGAGAAAAATTTGATAAATACCTTGTTAAACTCCGGCATCAATGCTCTAAATGTAAGTTCACTGCTCCTGATGAGCAGATGATTGGCCAAATTACCGAAAAATGTAATTCTGTAGACTTGCGAAAAAAAATCCTAACTCTCGGAGATGACATCACGCTTGACAAAATCATTTTGGACGCGAATGCTTTAGAAACTGTTCAACGACAATTAAATAACTTTGATACGCTGAGAGCTACAAAAGATTTGCTAGTGAACCAAGTAGAAACTACCAAGAGAAGGACCAATCTTATGCCATGTTCTCGGTGCCGGGGAGACCATCCTAGTGACAGCAAAGGTTGCCCGGCTCGTGATTAAAAAATGTCTCAAATGTGGGATCGTGGGCCATTTTCGCACTTGCTGTAGGACTAGAGCGAAGAAACGCAAAATCGATGATGTAGGGACCTCTAAGGTTTCGGTTGCCGCAAAGAAATTTAAAACTAAGCCTGCTGAAGAGGTTGATTACATATTTCATATTGACGGTGATGATTCCATAACATGCACTGTGCAGTATGAGGGGGTTTTCAGGGCTCCTTCAATAATTTATTTTATTCGTTTAAAATGTAAAGCCGTTTTATTTCAATAACCGTTAATAATCGAATGGTAACAGACAAGCGAGAAGTGTGTCGGTAAAACAATGTAGATCCCAGCGATAGAGGTGGGGGTAATTCTAGTTTCTAATTTCGATAATAGATGGCGATACGTGTTGCCTCGATCTAAATCTCCAACAGGTGGCGCTCGGTGTCAACCTTTAGAGAGTAGTTGCGTCGACATGCCCCCGGCCTTGGAAGCACCGCTTCCAATGGAGTCTTCGATGTTGTGGTCTTCCGGCTGCAGCGGCAGCGGGCAGATTTTAGAGAACGCTCTTCGTGTAGTTCCAGTTGCAGTACGGATGTCGGCGACTCGAGAAACTCCATCTGTGCCTGGGAACGTTTTTATTATCCGTCCCAATCGCCATTTCAGAGGCGGCAGGTGGTCATCTTTGATAAGTACCAAGCTGTCCACAGCGATGTCTTGTTTATTCGTCTTCCACTTCGTCCTTGTTTGTAATTCGGACACGTACTCCTTGGTCCATCGCTGCCAGAAGTGCTGGCGAAGTTGTTCGATGCGCTGATAACGGTCCAGTCGTGAAGTCGTCACAGCAGACAGGTCTTCGCTGGCAGGAGCAGTCAACGGCCGGCCAATGAGGAAGTGACCAGGAGTGAGTGGAGTGAAATCGCTTGGGTCTGTGGAAAGAGGGGACATAGGACGGGAATTGAGGACGGCTTCGATTTGTGTTAAAACCGTGCTAAATTCTTCGTACGTTAATCTCGCGTTGCCTACGATGCGTCTAAGGTGATGTTTACATGACCTTACCCCACTCTCCCACAGGCCCCCAAAATGAGCTGAATATGGTGGGATAAAATGAAATTTGATGCCGTCATTTGCGGCGAAATCGATTATTTGCTGAGAATTATCACGTAAAAATACAGGAAATTCCTTTTCAGCCCCTACGAAATTTTTTCCGTTATCGGAATAGATAGCATCAGGTTTACCCCTTCTGCTAATGAAACGTTTTAATGCTAAAATATAATCGTCAGTGGAGAGACTGGTTACTAGTTCTAAATGCATAGCTCTAGTTAGAAAACAAATAAATAAACAAACATACGATTTTGTGAGTTGAGCTCCTCTGCCCTTCCGATTGAGTATGTACATTGGCCCAGCATAGTCTACGCCTGTTCGTATAAATGGGAAACCAGCGTCTAAACGCTCGGCTGGCAAATTTCCCATAATAGGTGTCAACGTTTTGCCTTTGATTCGCGTACAAATCACACACTCATGCACTATTTTTCTCACAAGATGTCTTGCCCTCAATGGCCACCAACACTCGCGAATTGTTGACAAGAGTAGTTGTGGACCGGCATGGAGTAAGCGCCGATGTTCATGTCTCACTAATAGTCTCGTGAAATGGTTTTTACTACACAACAACATCGGATGTTTCTTATCGTAGCTGAAACTGGAGGAATTCGACAGTCTACCACCGACTCTAATCACTTTGTGTTCATCTAAGAACAGATTAAGACCGGATATATGACTCGTTTTCATTTTATTTGTTTTAATTGTCGAATCACTCGACAAATTCGCGTACACGTCCGGAAACGATTCAATCTGCGCGCATCTAACTAGCATGAACTGAGATGCGTTCAGCTCGTCCACTGATAGTGAACCGGTTTGTTGCTTCGCCTTGCGCTCCGATCGGCTGCGCCGCACATTAGTTATAAATCGTAGTACGTACGCACCTATGCGTTTAAGTTTATTAAATGACGAATACCGATCAAATTGAAAGAGGCTGCCGATCGGTGCGCAAACCAAACTACAAGTTTGCGATTTTAGTTCCGGTAAATCGTTTAAATCAACTGAGTTGTCGCGTTTTTCAGCTGAAAAATCAGAATGGTCTTGTAAATACGATGGCCCGCTCCACCACAAATTACAACTGATCAACGAGTCAAGGTTGAGACCTCTAGACAACAAGTCAGCTGGGTTATCCTTGCTAGTGACATGTAACCATTCTGCATCGCCTGTAAGCTCGTTTATTTGCGTAACACGATTTTGCACGAATGGTTTTAGCAGATGTGGTGACATGCGCACCCAGCTCATGACAATAGTCGAGTCCGTCCAGAAGTAAACGTTTGTAAAAGACAATCTTAACGAATTAATAATCTTTTTATATAGTTTTGCACCCACGTGTGCAGCGCAAAGTTCAAGTCTAGGTATGCTAATCGATTTGAGGGGGGCAACCTTGCTTTTTGCGCATAGTAACTTAACGGTGACCGTTGAATCATCGTCGTAGGTACGCAGGTAGGCACAAGCACCATATGCATTTTGTGACGCATCTGAGAAGATGTGAAGCTCAGTGTGTTGAACGTTATCACTAGTAGCACGACGTGGAATCTTCAATTCGTGTAAGCACTTCAGAGTGCTGATGAAGTAATTCCAGGTTACAGCAATTTCGTGAGACACAACAGAATCCCAGTCCAGTTTGCTGAGCCACAACTTCTGTAATAATATTTTCGCGATTATTAGGTACTGCGGGAGATAAAAGACCTAGCGGGTCGTATATTTGTGATATAATAGATAACATCATTCGTTTAGTTGGTGGAACGCTCTAGTTTACGTTCTAGAGACAAGAACCTATTTTTCGCCATTGAATAAGAATCGCCCAACGCTTCGGCCGATTCTTTTAGTGGAATACGCACAGAAAATCTACCGTCAGTCAGTCGTTTAGTCGTTTTAGTAAATAGCTCCTCACACAAACATTCGTCGTTGGTGAGGGGGCTACCTAACTGAGGTATCTCTTCTATCTCCCAAAAACGCTTAAGTTGCTCATCGAGAGCTTGAGTAAAGTGGCACTGGACTTGATTGATGCGCAAGTTCCGAGTGTTATCGTATATAGGACCGGAAATCAACCAACCTAACTTCGAATTTTGTAGATATGGCCCGTTTGCTAGCCGAATCCTGCCTTCTTCTAATAGATCCCAAAACAAATCTGCGCCAATCAGCAAATCGATTTCTGATTGGGCAAAAAATGTTGGGTCTGCTAGTTGAACATTGTTCGGAAGTCGAATAAGCTCAGCGTCAATACTTGTCGAGGGCAAACCGGTTGTTATGCGCTGCAAGACAATACATTGAGCAGTTGCTGAGTAATCGTTTAATTTAGATCGCATAGTTATTTCGCATGAATGATTTGAGTGCGTCACCGATTGTGCGACACCTGAAATCTGAAAAGTGGACTGTATAAGAGGCGCATTTAATCGTTTTCTTAACGTTTCCGAGATAAAACAGTGTTGACTGCCGTTATCTAATAGCGCTCGGGCTGTATGAAATCGCTTATGGTCGTCCATTACATCCACCAAAGCTGTGCATAGCAACACCGGTTGCAAAGAACCCGGCTGATAGCTGGCATCGCCGCCGCTGCTGGTTTTATTTGTAGGTAGATAGGTATCTACTGATAACGAGTGTAGCGCGGTGGACGGAGCAACGGGAGACGGATCAGCTGTGCGCTCGCTACGCACACATGCGTGATTGTTGCTAGCAAAACTAGTTGAGTGGAGTAAGCTATTGTGCTTGCCCTGACATTGCTTGCAGGGACCAAACGTGCAATCTGCTAGTGGATGACCGGAACGTAAACAATTGCGGCACAACTGTTTTTCGTCAACGAATTTTGACCTATCTAGGACGGACAAATTCAAAAAATTGTAACACGTATAAAGTGCATGATTACCGTTACATAGAGGACAGTTTTTATTATAAGATGGTTTGCTTTTCAAACCGGTATTGTTGGTCGAGACGTAGCTATGCACTGGCGCATTGTTTTTGTGTTGAATAACAGCCTTTTCGTTTATTATAGGTTTGTTTTGCAACTTATTATGATGACTCGCGTTTATCATCTCCAACATATCGGCTTTATTACGAAGAAATGAAAGCAAATCCTCCAGTTTCAACCTTTGACAAGAATCAGTGAGAATAGAACCTTTGTGATTTTCCCAATCGCGCTCAGTAGCTATATCGAGTTTCGAAACGATTAAATAAATAATCAACGTATCCCAAGACTCGGTGGGCTCGTCTAACGTTTTTAGAGCACGGAGATTTCGCAAAATTGTGTCTATCAGTTTTCTAAGTTGCATAGGTGATTCTTGTTTTAGGCTTGAAATGGAAAACAAAGATTTTATATGATTGTGAACAAGAAGTCGCGTATTATGAAATCTGTTTTCTAGTAACTCCCATGCGTGTAGGTAGTTATCGGCTGTGAACTCTAGTGCACTTATCACCTGCAATGCACTGCCACTGAGTGAAGAACGCAAATAATGGAACTTTTGTATCGCGTCTAAATCTGAACGTTTATGGATCATAGTGACATACGAATTCCTATACTCGAGCCAATGGTCATACAATCCATCGAACAATGGCAGTTTAATTTCGGGTAGTTTAACATGAACGCGCGGTGAACCGTTAAAACCAGTAGAACTAGATTTCGCATGGTTGGAACTGTCCTCAGTCTCCTCACTTTCGATTAAACTTTCAGCAGTTGCCAAAGCACTGAAGTACAATGACTCAAAAGATTCTACGTAATCAATATTAGACTCCATCTCTGACTCTAGAGAACAAAGCTCTATTTCGCTTTCGATTTTATTGAAATTTTGAAAAATGTCTTGCGCGGCCTGCATTCTAAACTTTATTTGTTTTATTTGTAGTTTAGATGGGCTGACATTTTCGAAAGAGTCTAGGTATTTTGTGAAATGAGTCAATCTACCTCTCAAATTACCGCGTTGCCTCCTGAGGTCAGAAAGGTAATTACGACGTTTTGAGGGCGAAACAGAACTTCCTGCTTGTGCTATAGGCACTTCTAACAATTCCTCACCACTATTCATCATTCTAAAGGCCCACGTGTAAGAATAGGGGAAGATACTCACGGTTACGTGGGACTGCAACGGCAATCACACGGCACAAAGACTCGAACTAGAATTTGCACAAAAGACACGGTTTTAACACGATTCGTATAGGGAAGGAAGGAGTAGACGGGAAGGAAAACCTGACCGTTGAGCTGCTGATGGTTCACGATGGCTGACGTGGAGGTATCACGACGTGAAGACGTGACGAATCTTCTCTCAAATGAAGAATCCTCTTCGCCGTGAATCTTCTCTCAAATGAAGTCCTCTTCGTCAGATCCGGCCGCAGGATCAACTTTTGTGCAGTATGAGGGGGTTTTCAGGGCTCCTTCAATAATTTATTTTATTCGTTTAAAATGTAAAGCCGTTTTATTTCAATAACCGTTAATAATCGAATGGTAACAGACAAGCGAGAAGTGTGTCGGTAAAACAATGTAGATCCCAGCGATAGAGGTGGGGGTAATTCTAGTTTCTAATTTCGATAATAGATGGCGATACGTGTTGCCTCGATCTAAATCTCCAACAGGTGGCGCTCGGTGTCAACCTTTAGAGAGTAGTTGCGTCGACATGCACTCTGGGTGACGTTCAAATTGATATGCTAGTAGACTCTGGTAGCAGGTGCAATATTATTAGTGACGTGACATGGGAAATTCTAAAGACAAGTGGTGTTCGTGTCGAGAACCAAGTTAAAAATCCTGATAAAAAATTTATGGCTTACGGTAGTCACGAACCTCTTACCGTACTAGGATCTTTTGATTCGACTATAACAGTCTGTAACGGACGCAAATTGGATAAAACAACGTTTTACGTCGTAAAAAATGGCAATAGGAATTTGCTCGGAAAAGATACTGCGACTAAACTCGGAGTCCTAAAAGTAGGATTGAGCGTAAACGCAGTTGATGGTACGTTTCCTAAATTTAGAGGTGTCCAAATTCATATTCCTATCGATACCTCCGTAAAACCAGTCGCTCAATCTTGTCGAAGAGTTCCCATTCCCCTTGAATGCAAAATAAATAAAAACGGCTACAATCATATAATTTCAAAATTATATACAGCCCGGGTAAGAAAAACATCGCTGATTCTCTCTCGAGATTGGCTTGTAGTAACTGTCCACCACACCCGTTTGATGACGACAATTATGTCAATTTAGTTGTTGATCAATCCCTTCCCACGGTTATTACACTAAGTGACTTGAAACGTGCTTGCGAGGGTGATCGGGAACTGGGATTGGTCAGAAATGGGCTTTACAATAACAGTTGGGACCAAGGTGTTCAAAATTACAAGATCTTCGAACATGAACTCTGCTTTCAGGATGACTTACTTCTACGAGGAAACAAAATCGTGATTCCTTCCACTTTGAGGGCAATGTTGCTAGCAGCCGCTCATGAAGGTCACCCTGGAATCGTAGCCATGAAAAATAGGCTACGTTCCAAAGTCTGGTGGCCAAAAATTTTTAAAGACGCGGAACATTATGTAAGATCTTGTAAAGGCTGCACCTTGGTCTCCGCTCCAAATCCTCCGAATCCTATGCGTAGGCGGGAACTTCCAGTGCAACCCTGGATTGACGTGGCTATAGACTATATGGGTCCATTACCTAGTGGCTACCATAAGTTTTCTTTCTGTTGTTGTGCATATTATGTTGCTTGTGTGCTTGTTTTGTTTCTGTGATGTATCTTGTTGGTATAATAAATGTCTTTCTTCTTCTTCTTCATCTTTTGGTTATTGTTGACTATTTTAGTCGGTACAAAGAAGTGAAAATTACTAAATCTATAGATACTACACACACGGTAGGAATACTCAAAGAGATATTTTCACGTCTAAGTGCACCAGTAAGCATCACCGCTGACAATGGTCCTCAATTTGCCAGCGCCGAATTCACAAATTTTTGCAAAGAGTTGGGTATTCGGCTTTTCCATAGTATCCCTTACTGGCCACAGCAAAACGGAGAGGTTGAGCGACAGAACCGCGACATATTAAAAAGACTTCGGATCAGCCAAAGCCAAAAGTCAAATTGGCAGGATGACCTGCTTAAGTACCTAACTATGTATAATAGCACCCCCCATTCTGTCACAGGAAAACCTCCAGCGGAGCTTTTTTATAGGCGTCAGTTTAGAGACAAGTTGCCCTCTGTCGTAGATATAGAATTTGCCGATGTCGATCTGGAAACGAAGGATAGAGACACACAACTAAAAGCGAAAGGAAAAGAATACGCGGACAAGAAGACACATGCTACAGAATCTGATATTGGAGTTGGTGAGAAAGTGTACGTAAAGAATATGACCAGAGACAACAAACTGACTGCAACGTTTAACGATGAAAGACACACGGTGATCAATAAGAACGGCGGTGATGTAGAATTGGAAAACGACGACAGTGAACAACGTCTGCGTAGAAATATAGTTCACCTGAAACGGGTTGAAGGACAGTGGAAGGTGTACCCGGATCAAAATTCAGACAATCCCGATAATGCAGTTAGCGAGAAAATTGTTGAATAGGTTGTGTAATTTTAAATGTAAAGTATAATAATGATGATTGCATAAGATAATTAACAATTACTTAAAGAATTTAAACCCTTAATTAATAGTGAGTGGAATAATAACAAAAGAGTTTTAATTTGGTTCAGTGAATAATTAAAAGTGAAATTTATCTTATTTTGTAAAAGGTAGATGTAATGTATAATAAAAATACGTCGCATGTTGGTGTGACGAGCGCGGGTGGAGGAGTGCGGCGTGCGGGGGCTAGCCGAGCCACTCTGGGCCTGAGCGTGACACCGGCAGCGCGTGGTTGATTATTTCTTGTGTTTTATTGGCACCAAGCAACCTGTACAGCAAGGACGTCGCAGACAAGAAAATACACACAGACTGAGGCCATTTGTACAAATGTACGGCGGCCCCCAGTGGGAATCGAACCCACTACCTCTGTTTTGGTTGCGTTGCGCCTTAACGGCTAGACCAACGAGGCAGTCAATCTTTAGCTCATCTCGCTCGCTTATTCACATAGTTAACACTAGTCAAAACTCGCTTGCGGTACAGCTCAGTTGCTCGTGATAAGTTTGATAAGCGAACATCGAGAAGAAAAGAGAAAAGAATAAAGTCATCTAAACTTTTCTTCATATCAAATTCCGAACTTGGATGGAACCTTGGATGTACGAGATAAAGACTATTTTACGTTGTGTTCGCCGCCGTAAATTATGCGAGCGAACATCACCGAAAACAATCAGGTCACCAACACATACCTACAGTGTAACCTTGATCCACAGCCTTGATCCCACGTAATAAAGTTCAATTTCGTTGCCTTCTGGCTGGACGATTGTATATGTGTCTCGCTCACTTTCATACTTCGACTCGATAGAACACGAAGTTAACCGAGCGACCGAGTTCACTCGCTTTCTACTTGACTGAACAGTGACCGTATGCGAGCTGTGTGAAGTGTGTTGAAGTTCGCGAGCGACACGAGTTACTGCGCAGTTGGTTTTGCTCGTGATAAGAAGATATATACAATGTTGGCTTGCGATGTAGTTAATTTTTATCAATCATTCGCGAGCTACCCATGTCTACTTGAGTTTAGTTCAGTGTTCTGAGTCTTATCAAACTAGACGAGACAAATTCCACTAAAATATATATGTGATAAAAAAGAACTCTTCCAAGTCCCTCAACTTCAATCAAGACAATAAATCATTCTGTATTTATCAAGTTCAACTCAATCTAATATATAAATGTCCCATTGGTCCCATTTTAATTTGGTGAAGATTTGATGAAGACTAATATTAATTTGAAGTATTTAATTAGCTCTTCGCTTTTATCATTATATCACCGGTTAACTGCTTTAGCAAAATTGTTGCCCAAGTCTGTTATGTTTTGTGTTAACAAACAAGGCTTATTTTAATAGAAAAGGTTTTTGCCCCTTCTTGGAGAACAAGATATTTCAAAAGAAAAGCAGATAGCAATTAGGATAATTGCCTAAAGAAATTGTGGGGTCTCCGTTCAATCCTTTTTTTGTTTTTATATCCCCTTTTTCTTGAGTGCGTCATACTGCTCGGCAAAAGTCATTCCCCTACCGAAGCTGAGGCTTAGGCCACATAATTTTTAAACTTAAGGCATTCATATGTGATCTATTGTTCTTTTATTGTTATTTAATGCTGTACCATCCACTGTCCGGGAAAGTGTTAAGGTTAACATAACATACTGTTAAGTTAACCTTAAGTTTCATAATTAACATTATCAATTTTGTTATGTTAAATTAACTTAAATAAAATATGATCATAATTAGAAAATCTATTCAGCATTATTGGGACGCCTTTGTAGAAAAAATATGTGCAGTAAGGAATTTCATTACCAATTACCCAGATTTGAAAAAATTACGAAGCAAACCTATCCATGTAAACAGCCCACTGTTGGGCATGGGTTTCTTCACCGTCACTCCGCCCTCCCCGCTCTCCTGCCTATCTCGTCCATTACCCGTCGTCCAGTATCTTATCTTACCCGCCTAATAATAACGAAGGTCATTTATTGTGACCCTGTTCTGTGCCTACCTTTCCGGGTTACGGGAGTGAGTTTATGTATGTATTCATATTGGAACTCTTTATCTACACATTAGAAAATTCATACGGCACAAACCTCTCATCCGTCGGGTTAAATAATTTTATAAATACCTACCTTTTAATCTGTTTAAAAAGTATTAATTCTTTAATATGTGCTCGTGGAAACTTCAGTCTATTTTAGAAGAAAACATCCAAGATTTATATTTTAAGGTCCAGTAAGTCTCGAGTAATTAGATAATAAAAGTAGCAGTTTGTTTAAGTGCAAAATTTTCTCCAGTATGTAAAACGAAAACCCTTTGCCCGCGGGTGTTATTCATTTAAACCCGCATCTAAATATTTAACTTTCGGAGAAAAATACTTGCCCCTTTGCGCCTAATGCTCATATTTAAAATATATAGAGTTTCGTTTCCAGCCTTGTCGTAACATTAATCAGGGAACGCATAAAAAGGCTCTTTAAAAATGACGGAACTAGCTATAAAACTAATTGGATTTAACATAAGTAATGCTACTTCGTACTACATGTGACTATGAATAGTTGGTGTCCACGTAAAGCTTCAATGTCTAATCGCGCTTTGTAAATTTCAACAAGAGAAGTAGGAACAGCGCATATTTTCTATGGCAGAGCGTTCCACAGCCATAAGCGAAGGGACCGTGAAAGAGTCACCTTAAGGTCCAGCTCATGAGATAGATGCTAAGTGTGAACAGTAACACCCTCTGTGCTTTCCTATCAGCGCAAACTTTGCAGCGACCTTTTTATTTTTTACCCGCGCCACCCGCCGCATGATGAGCGTCGTAAAATATGCAAATTGGCAGCGCACTGCCCCCGGCTGCCTGATACACGCTCCTAGTTGGCATCACTAACATGTGCTGTCGTCAAGCTCAGACCACTTGGCAAGCTTTGATTTAAATGCATGCTTTGACTGCCTTGGTCGTCACGTGATTACTACGACACTGGTCGCGGTTCGATTTCCAATGGGTGCTGCGGAACTTGTGTAGAAATGACTTCAGTTTGGATGTGTTTCTATGCTTTTGGTGTGCTTACCTGGTTACCACAGCAGAGGACTAGTTTGAGACCAGGTGAAATGATGGTGAAATGTGGATGTTGTTAAGACTGTTACGTTTGGCATACGTACTCGTATCATAATTTTGATAAACGTCGTCTGAGGCTATGCTAAATAAGTAAAATTACACAAATTTAACTTACTTAGGTTTCTCCACGACATTTTCCTTCACTGTTAGAGCGTTGCATTGATAAAAAGTCTGGTACTTGCCGGACTTCATTCGAACCCATGACCTCACAGCTGTAAATTAAATGATCTTAATACTATAGCTACCACTGTTTGAAATTACTAAGCTCATTGATATTAATGTTACTAAATCAGTAGTGATTGTAATAGGGTAAAAGAGTCAAAAAGTTTTGTTTTTCGCTGTCAGTTATTTATTTGTTATTAATAATTAGATAACCTTAAACTAAAAAAAATATACATCAATACTCATCAGTTATTTATAATCACGAACAGAACAAAAATAGATCACAGCAGATCTAACAAACAGATATACCTCAATGGACGTACCGTAGCTCTACTACGGCGTAGCAAATTTCGTAGCGCTTGCGAGATCACGTAGCGCCGTCTACGAGGCTACGAGCTACGAGCTCTTGTGAATCTTGTGAAGCGAAGAGTTCAAATATTTGCGCGTTTTGATATACTTTATGGCTACATCGTCTTAGGTTATTATTCTTAAGCTACTGAAATGTATAGGCATACGTCATAAAATATTAACAATAAAGGAGTCTACAGGCTCCTTTTAGTTGTGTTTTAGAAAAGGGTTGAATGTTTTATAAACTTGCAAAAAATAAAAAAAATCCTAAAGGAGCAGGCAGAGACCAGGGACTGCCACTTGCCACGATCCTGACAGATCACTTTCGCTTCCTCAACATTCATTAGTCGTTGCGTGCACGCACGTCGGTTTCGGGTACTTTTTATCTTGCCCTTTGCTAATACATCCCCTATTTGGTCGAAGTTTGTCCGCCTGGGACTTCCCTTACCGGCCCTTCCGCCCACATTCGCTCGATATATTTCTTTCGTCAATCTTTCTACCTTCATCCTCTCCAACGCAACATTCCTTATTATACAAAATATTATTATTTATACACTGTCTCATCTGACTGACTGTCCAGCGGATAACACGTTTGACCACCATGACAGACGTCGTGGGTTCTATTACTGCTGGGGGCCACCTTGCATTAATTTATACAAATAGCCTCAGTCTGGGTGTTTTTCCATGTTCGTGATGTCTTTTTCTGGTTAATATATTACAAATAATCCTAGTTTGAGATTAGGACAAATGATTATGTGATGCGTAGATGTGTTATATAATAACTGACTTGTCAATTGACAAGAAATTGATCATATAAGTTTGTATAATAATTTTCGCTAGATAATATAACAAAAATTATTGTTGTACTAGCTGACCCCGTAAACGTTGCTTTGCCATATTAATTAGCCTACGACCTGTTCTCAGACCGACCAAATATACACTAAAAAAAATCATAAAAATCGGTGAAGCGTAATATTATTTAATTAAATATTAGATTATAGATAGACGTATTTAATTACATTCAGAAAATTTAAAATTGTTTTTGTTTCAAACGAGTCACGTTTTAATAATATTCCGTAATTTTGTTTCAGGTAAATATTGGGCTGTTTGCAAATCCCCTCGAGCGATGTAAGACTTTATCTGTATAATAAGATAAGATAAGATTTATTCATAATAATCAGAGATAATATTATTGTTCATAATACGAGTACGTCTAGTGTGGGCCTACTTTACCGTAACGTGTGAAAGTTAACCAGGTACTTCTATTATACTCCGTTCCACGAGTCAAACTCCTAGGGAACGAAATACTTGCATCTCATTGATCAATGCGCGCGGCTCGAGATAATTCGCACAATAAGCGAATACGGTCCGCTTCATGGGGTAGGTTTGCTTAATGCACTGGCTATTGAAGGTCACGCGCATTAACCAATGGGCGCACATGGTCGATTTTCTTTGGGAGCTCGTTTCGTGGAATGGAGTAATATATTGTGTTTTTTGTTTAGATTCAGGCCTTGATTGAAACATTGATTTAAGCGTACGAAATAGAAGTTAATTACAAGCTAATTTAAATTAATGGTAATAACTTCCCTGCAACATTGTGTTCCACTTACACTTCTCCTGGCCACAAACTAGGATATACTGTGCTTTGTAACCAGCACAGGACAACACAAACGTGGAAGTACGCCCAGACTGAGGCCATTTGTACAAATGTACGGCGGCCCCCATCGGGAATAGAATCCACGACCTAGCATAGCGTGCATGAATATATACTCTCATATATATGTAAGGGTAGAAGGGCGGTGTCTGCTGCTACAGGTATTTGATTTACGTAGTCTAAAATATTGTGGGTTTTGTATTTTTTTTTTATCCCGGAGGGGTAGGCAGAGACCCGGTTTTACCACTTGTCGCGTTTTTGACGAAGCTATTCGGCTTCATCAACATTCGTTAATCGCTGCATGCTCGCACGCCGGTTTTGGGTGGTTTTAACTTGTCCTTCGCTAATATTTTCTCTGTTTAGCCGACAACACCAATTATCATAGTGCGCATACTATATTTTTAGTGTTCCGTACCCAATCGGTAGGGGACCCTACTACAAAGACTCCGCTGTCTGTCCGTTCGTTCGTCTGTCACCAGGCTGTATCTCGTGAATCGTAATAGTTACAGTTGAAATTTTCGCAGCTGATGTTTGTAACCGCTATAACAACAAATACTAAAAACAGAATAAAATAAATATTTAAGGGGGGCTCCCATACAACAAACGTGCCATTTCGTGCTCGATATTAACAACGGCAATAGGTAGACGCTTGAAATATTCAAATGTTTATATAGATAATCGGAAGCCTTCGGAGTCCGACTCGATGAGACCGACGTTGGCCACATGCTTAACATACCGCTTTCGCTCCATTGCTTAGACTTATAGTAATATTTCTAGACAACCTTCTAGCGTGTTTATTCAGCTCACTCGAAATTGATCCCCTTCAGTTATTTGTATGTAACAATACACCGAGAGTTATTATAAGAAAACAAAAGACGTCGGCCGATGTTGTTGTTACGCTGAAATAACAAAGAGAGTTCACCGCTCTGGTATAAAGAAACTGGATATAAAACGGGAGCAAAAAAGCTTTTAAAAAAATGTTAGGCACGAAATAGTTCAGAAGTTCTGTTTTTAGCGCTTTTGACAGTGTGAATATGTCTGGCACTCTTTGGATGTACTGCAGTATAATGCCCGATAAATGACTTGACCAAATGACTTTGATTTCTCACGGTTTCTGGTCTCATTGGCGGGGAACGCGGGGGATGTGACTTTGAATTCTTCGGACTTTAGATAAGTCAAATTGACAAACAGGTAAAAAAAAAACGCTCTTATGTGTCCATCGCAAACTCATGCCTGGCATTACACGATAACAATTTGAATGCAACGCGTTAATTTAATTTAAGAATAAGAATAATATAAGTTTATTGCCATTCACAATCTAGCTAAATTTAAAGGGCCAAACCACGTCTGACCGAATCTACGTCGCCGATCTTCCGTTGCGTAATTTACGTTAAAGTGTACCTGCTACACTTCAACGTAGGTACGAGTATGTTCAGTTCGTTCAATTCTTTAGTTGCTGAAGAATTGGACTGAGTTCAAACTAACTTCAGGAGCTGAAGTTGCGCGTGGTGTGGCCGGGCGTAAGATGCGTTGGCCGAAAATGAATAGATGCCAGCGTTTTTGCAATTCGGTTACCTGCTACTGCTACGCTAGACATACAAACGCATCTCCGGTTAAATGTGTACGATGTGCGATATTAATATGAAATTATGTGTTACGCAACGGATGATCGACGACGTAAATTCGGTTAGATGGGGCTTGACCCTTAATGCCGCTTCAAGTCTACTCGCGTTCACCTATCAAACCTTCTAGTCGAGAATGGAATGAAAACCGGCCAAGTGCGAGTCGGTCTCGCGCACCAAGGGTTCCGTACTATTATCTATACAACATTTGAATATTTCATGCGTCTACCTGTTGCCGTTATGAAAATCAAGCAAAAAAAAAACACGTTTTTTGTATGGAGCCCCCCATAAATATTTGTTTTGTTTTGTTTTTAGTATTTGTTGTTTGTTATAGCGACAACAAAAATACATCATCTGTGAAAATTTCAACTGCCTAGCTATCACGGTTCATGAGATTACAGCCTGGTGACAGACAGACAGACAGGCGGACAGTGAAGTCTTAGAAATAGGGTTTCGTTTGGCGCCCTTCGGGTACCGAACCCTAAAAAACATGTCACGTGACTCGACCCTGAATCTGTCATGGAATTAATGCACTAACAGAATCGAGGCCCGGCTATGTCACGTAGGTGTCATAAAATCCATCCAGAGTAACTGTAAAGGCCTATGTATCCCACAGTGAGCAACTATCTTTCATCGCGTAAGGAAAGTTCTTATCGAGTTAGCATTAATAGAATGTACGAGTTTTGTTTCTTAAAAAAAAAACTTACTGATTACTTACTTCCTGCGGCGCTAGAATCCGGTGTGAGTCTTGGCCTCTGTAACATTGTTTCCATTTCGTCCCGTCCATTGCATCTTTCTTTCACATTGATATATTCCCCATCTTTTAAAATCTCTCACTATGCAGTGAATTCAACACTTTTTCGGCCTGCCCCTCGGTCTCTTTTGTTGTGAAACTCATTTGGACATTACGTTCACCGCGCTGTTATCGGGCATGCGTTCTCGGTGGCCTGCCCATCTAAGCCGTTGAGTCTTGCAGTATCTCACTTTTGTCTTCGTATGTATCAGTTTATCCAGCGCATGGTTCATCCGAATACAATAAGAGCCGACGCTTTCCCTTATATTCAACCTCTTGCACCCGTTTCAAATAAAATCATAGGTCAGTCTCCTCAGAACCGCCCTTCTATTAGCCCCGTTGTACAGCCAAGAGCATAAGCAGTTTATTTTGCCAATCTCCACCTGAGGGGGAGCGGGTGGACGCATCATGCTTATAATGAATATTTATCCCTCAACCCTTGTGCCCCCTTTGAGCGTTCGAGAGAGACAGACACATTGTGCGTCTCACTGCGCGTTATCTTTACGAGTTTTGTTCTATTTTGCTTGACTCTGAACGGGTTTAGTGCTGGATCAAGCCCTGATCTACTGCATGTAGGGTAAATTGATTTCCCGGGGGTGAATCAGGCGTGGTGCTACGAGACCGACGAAGTAGTTCTATTTATTGTTTACTGAAAGGTGAAAGTGTGGTTTGTCATCGTGACAAGAGGACTCTAGATTGCGTATCATATTGATGAGTTTTAATTTTATTGCGGGTGTGGTAAATATCTACTTTTAGTTTCTAATTAAACCGCTGAGGTATGTGAACACCTCAGATGCTCAGGCACCCTCACGATATTTTCCTTCACAGTTAGTGAGTGGTATTGCTACTACAACTTCACAAATGTATGTAACCCATCCCACCCTCTCCAGACTTCTCGCCGCTTCTATGACTACGCCGTGACTACGCGATTTAGGCGCTATTCGTGAGCTAGGCCTGTTTGATTCTATAGCGATAAATGATACACTATACTAATATTGCACAACGTGCGCGCTCAGTCGCCACATGATCATTCTGACTTATAACGTGTAACTTTCGTGTGGCTGTTGTATATCCGGTATAAATTTACTATTATGAATTAATTCCATTTGTCTATTTATTTCATTTAGTTAATAATATTTTAATCTCTGTAATTCCGTGTGGCGCCGGATTAAGAATAGCGTCACTCCATTTTGTCCCGTGGATGTCGTAGAAGGCGACTAAGGAAATACATTACCAGGAGACGGGCAGCAGCGTCTTCCTGAGTATCCAACCGCATACTGCGATCGCCAACCCGCCTGCCAAGCGTGGCGATTAAGGCAAAACCCCTTTTGGTTATGACAACCATGAGGGAGGCCTGTGTCCTGAAGTGGGCGTCAAAGGGCTGATGATGATGAATCTCTCTAGTGTATGTATTTGTTTTTATTTATATATTTATCTAATTCAAACGCAATAGGACGGGCGCTGACTGAAAATCAGTCTTCAGGAGTAATACCCTCAGCAGTATGCTGAGTCAGCTGCCTATTGCAGCAGCAGAGACACACCGCGACCATTGCTTCAATGTATTAAGTTGTCAGTATGTCTAATGTTTTGTCTAACTTTTGCTGTAATATATGTGTCTTCTTCTTAACTTGGAAAACAAAGTCATGGCAGGACTCGAACCCATGATCTCCCGAATGTGAGGCCGGCGTTCTACTGCTGCGCTAACACCGCTACTTATTAAATAACACGACTTATTTAAATAATTAAGCTCTACGAACTTAACTCTTTAACTAACTAGGCCTAATAATAAGCAGTCTATAGTTCTCAGAGAGAGAGAGATAGAGAGAGTATGGTCTTGATCACCACGCGTGCCCACCGCAGGTCGGCGATGTCTAAGCGCTAAGGCATGTGAACACCTTCGACACTCAGGCTTCCTCAGGAGGTTTTCCTTTACAGTTGATTGATTGTAATCCGGAAGACCATTTTTAGGGTTCCTTAGTCAACAAGGAACCCTTATAGTTTCGCCATGTCCGTCCGTCCGTGTCCGTGTGGCGCTGGATTAAGAATAGCGTCACTCCATTTCCTTCCGTGGATGTCGTAGAAGGCGACTAAGGAAATACATTACCAGGAGACGGGCAGCAGCGTCTTCCTGAGATTCCAACCGTATTCTGCGATCGCCAACCCGCCTGCCAAGCGTGGCAATTATGGCAAAACCCTTCATGGTTAAAAACCATGAGGGAGGGCTATGTCCTGCAGTGGGCGTCAAATGGCTGATGATGTCCGTCCGTCCGTCCGTCCGTCCGTCCGTCCGTCCGTCCGTCCGTCCGTCCGTCTGTACGTCTGTCCGTCTGTCCTTCTGTCCGCCTGTCCGTCGGTCCGTCCGTGACGTGACCACTCGGACGCTACAGTGCCTGGTACATTGTTTTTTAGATGGAGTAGGCTTGCCCAGCACCTATACCACCCTGACAGCTTAGTCGGCCAAGCCCACAGGAAAGACAAGTCAGTATCTACGTGCGGAGCCAACCAAGCCGCGGGTTTCCTCATGACGTTTTCCTCCACCGTTAGCGTGTGGTATTGCGACTACAAATTCGCAGATGTACGTTACTTTGAAAATAAACAAAGTCATAGGTACATGCCCACATTACCAAGCAATCAATTAGCGTAGAAATGAAATCCTTTCTCTGATTAACGAAGCGGATTACTTTAAAATGTACATCATTATTGCGCATTCCAGTAAATGAATCCCCGAGCGGTGCAGCGATTTTACTCTATTATAGCCTTTCGTTTCACCCCGGCATCCCTTCTATCGATTAACTTCATCCTGTCATTTTTTTGTTTTCACAGAGTTTACGCAATTTTAAATTAATTGACCCTTTTTAGGGTTCCATACCCAAAGGGTATCCTTCAAGCGCTGTGGTATGTGAATAGCTAAGACACTCAAGGTTTCTATCACGATGTTTTCCTTAGTTATTTCCACAGTTAGCAAGTGGTATTGCTACTATAACTTCAAAAATGTACATAACTTAGAAAACAAAGTCACATGGGTACATGACCTTCAATCATGTCCAATGTTCTACCCACTAGGCTACCACCGCTATACAAGAGCAATATAAATAGTACAATCTGCTAACAAACTGTTATGCAGTTTGACAGAAATAAAACTGATGATTTTTTTTAGGGTTCCGTACCCAAAGGGGTACGGGTTTCTTATGTAATCGAAACCGGCGTGCGTGCAGTGACTGACGAATGTTGGTGAAGCGAAAGAGATTCTTTGCCGTTTTTTGCTCGACATTAATAACGGCAACAGGTAGACGACATGGTACGCAACCCTTCGTACGCGAGTCCGACTCGCACTTGGCCGGTTGTTTCAAATCTTACCGGTGTTATTTAAGAAAACCCGATTCCTTGAAACATTACATAAACACCGCATAAATTGTCTGAGGTAGAGACTACAAGGGAAAGACCACAGACTGTTTATACTGCCTAAAAGATAGTAACCTAAAGAAGTAAGTTAGAGAAGATAGCATTAGAACGAATGCAACGTTGTTGTGGAATTGTGGGGTATTAAGAATTATTAAGGTCTTAATTTTATTAAGGTCCAAGCCTTATGTTCCTGATTATGATGAGAGATAACAGGACCTGATGATGATAATGATGATGATCCCAATGTCCCTTTAAAATTTTGCTAGCTAATTCGATATCACCCTGTAGAATATACAGAACCCACACCTCTACATTACATTGCTTACGCTCTAACCTCTTAAACATTCTAACCTCACCCTGTCAACTGCGGTACCTAGACTTGGGGGTGTGTTAATAACGCGGGATTAGTCTCATGTGAATGTCAAATTTAAAATTAATTGCCGCAAAGTCAATACGTCTCATAGACGATCAATCATCCCCCAAACAGCTGGGGGAGAACCCTTTGCAACAGCCTACAAGCCCGAATGGAGTCTTATTGTTAAGACAATACAGTTGAGATTCGCAATTGAGAAATCTTGCATTATAGCGAAATTATATGGAGGCAGCGTAGTCTAGCTAACGTATACGTTGTGCAAATGTTTACACTCAGCTGAGCAAGGAAATGCCTCAGTGTCTGGCCGGTGTAGAGTTGTTTACGGGGTGCCGCTGGGAATATTCACCATTTACAGGTAAAATTTTTTGGGTTCCGTGCCCAAAGGGTAAAAACGGGACCCTATTACTAAAACTCCATTGTCCATGTGTCTGTCTGTCTGTCTATCAGTTCTGTCACCAGGCTGTATCACATGAACCGTGATAGGTAGGCAGTTGAAATTTTGACGGATGATGTATTTCTGTACCCGCTATAACAACACACACATACTGAAAACAGAATAAAATAAATATTAAAAAGAGGCTCTCATACAACAAACGTAATTTTTTTGCCGTTTTTTGCTCGATCTTTGTGTCTAATGTTGTATAGATGATGGTAAGGAACCCTTCGTGCGCGAGTCCGACGCGCACTGGAAGTTTTTCTTATGTAATCGAAATCGGCGTGCGTGCAGTGACTAACGAACGTTGTTGAAGCGAAAGAGGTTGTCAGAACCGTGGCAAGTGGCAGACCCTGGTCTCCGCCTACCGACCCGGGATACAGTCGGGAGTTTATTTATGTAGGTAATTTACAGGGAGGTCTGGTCATCGCGGATGTATGTGACTATAATGCTGTTACTGTTAGTGGATGTCCCAGGCGGATATACTTCGACCTAATAGGGGATGTATTAGCAAAGGGCATGATAAAAAGTAGCCGAAACCGGCCGGCGTGCGTGCATGCAAAGACTAATGAATGTTGATGAAGCGAAAGTGATCTTTCAGGGTCGTGGCAAGTGACAGTCCCTGGTCTCTGCCTACCCTTCTGGGATACAGGCGCGAGTTTATGTTATGTTTAAAATTCGAATAACGGATGCCATCTGAAGTATCAAATATAGTTTTGTCGGCGATCGACGACTTTTTAGATTTAAGTTCCTTAGCGATTAGGAAGATATTACATAGGTAGTTAGTAGATAGGTACCTTAGTTGTAAGAATACGTTTGTTTAGATGTAAGTCACATTTTTTATTAAATAATTTTATCACCTTGTGTCTTATTTCCTTAGGCTTAAGAGTCAGTTTCAATAATAATTTTACATTGTTTAGTTTTAGGATGATTTCACTTACCTTTCATTAGTTTTCATAGCCAGTACGATGCATACTATGTTATTTACTTTGTAAGCGATTGTAAACTAGATAGAATACCTCTTGCACCACAATTACTAGTGTATAAAATCTGCAGAACAGATTTTCTATGTAGAATTTTATCTCGTAAACCACATTAGAAGCACGTCACGGATTAGGATAAAACTGGTAAAACTACATAGATCAGCCTAAAATCTGTCGAAATACAATACATAGCACTCTATAGAATGGTGACATTGAGCCAAAATTAGCTAACAAAATCTTATGTTTCCGAAAGCGATAACTTTCGATTGGCTCAACCGATTTTGATGAAACTTGCACAGCAGATAGTTTTTACTGATATCTAACCATTTTTATTCTCACTAATAAGATTTATTAATATTCTTCAAAGTTATTTCGATAGAAAAGTTCAGTCTATTTTCCTCAGTAAATCTGTACAAAATCCTATAAGAAACTTATTAGAATGCTAGAAACTTATTAGAATGTCACTTATTCCAATGAGAAAACATTAATTTAATATAAATTAATGCGTAATTCTATGTAAATTCGCTAGGAAAGTAAATAAAGATAAGTAGGCTATCTATCTCGCTCGCTCACGCACCCCCCTCGCGCAGCCCACGCGCCGGAACTAGGGCAATTTGATATAAAAGGCGGCCGATCTCCGACGATCGGCATTCATTCATTCGGACTCATTCGACTCAAGAGGATTCCCGCGAACGGACGAGCGAGCTGGAAGCTGAAGATACTCTCGAGAACAAGGTGTTTTCTTTGCGGCAGTCTACCCCCGAACCGAAGCTGAACTTGCTGACTGTGCAGCTAGCCGCAGAACGAGCGGCGATAGGAATTCACCGGAGGAGAGGCAGCGTGAGCGACGAGGCGACGAGCGACGAGACTACTGCGGCGGATCGACGTGACATCGAACTGAACGGGCGCTCGACTGGCCCTATACCTATAATACAGTCCACGTTTCTAATTCTTGTTTCTAAAGACGTAAAGGAGAGGGATTGAGAACTGAACTGAAGACCGGACGGGCTCTCTCACTCTCTCTTTTTCATGGTCCTTCGAGAACCGGATCACTGAAAGCAGTTGGGCCACGTCGAGCAAGTCACGTCGAGCAAGCCACGTCAAGAGGCCACGTCGAGTACAGAAGCCAGCCAACCGAGGGAAAGACCATAGTACCATCTGGTACGAGCTACGCGGGTCGGGAATACGTATAACGGTGACAACAAGACCCAAAAGCGTAGCACGCCGGTCGGAAGCCAGCCGTGGCCAAGACTAGCGGTGTGGTATATTCGGACGTATATCACCTATCCCACAAGCGGGATAGAAACAGTCCGGCTGTCCCGAAGTGGAGCCGTATTGGCATTGCAGACACCACTTGCGGTCCAGTTCCCCCCTATTTCGCTCTTGGGTGGCGTACACCGGTAGGACGTCACCCCGTAGGAAGTAGGTAGGGCGTAGGGATAGGGCCCGGTAGGAACGTGACCGACCCACTGACTGGACGATTAGTAGGGACATCCGTGACGTACGCACGACCGACTCACTGACAGACGGCAGGCAGGAAGAAAGAAGACGTCCGAAGAAAGAAGCCACGATGAAGCCCACCGCTACGAGAGGGAGCCACGGCGGCGACAACGGAGGACTGAGGTTGCGATCGGGCAGGACCACAACGCCGACTGAGGGTGCGCTGAGGACCCACGAGGAAGAAGAAGAACAGGAAGTCTCTACGAGGGAAAGTTCGAGCGTTGCGACATCGAAAGCATCATCGGGCACGGAGACTAACACATGGTCGGCGGGCACAGGGTTATCCGCCACTGGCGGCACGAGCAGTGGCACGAATCGCACCGAGGATGAGGACACCACGCTAACTGAGGGCGAGCAACACAACGTTACGGTCATGGAAAACGTCACTAGGGGCGACTCCCGAGCGGGCACTGCGGACAGCGAGCAGAGAGCGAGGACACTCCAAGCGAAGATAAGATTCATGGAAGCCAAAAGACTTGAAGCCGAGAGGGAGCTACAGTTAGCTCAGACCGAGTACGAGTTGGCTATACAACATACTCGCTCAGAAACGACATTCAGCGTCGACGCGCGGTGCAGCGCTACGGCAGCGACCAACAGGGGCGGGCGCTGCGCGGGGAGGAGAGAGATAGAAGATATGCCATACGGGCATCGCCGTAACGAAGCTCAAGCGGATAGCAGCGTGAACGAACTTACTCACGCGTTATCGAACGCGCTGAAGTATTTGAAGATGGAAACGGAATCAGAAAGCAGAGCGCCGCCGCCTAAATACCTACTTGATCTGCCGATGTTTGATGGGGAAATAAGCGAGTGGATAGCATTCAAAACTGTCTTTGATGATACCCGGCGCCTATTCAGTGAGACGCAGAACGTAGCCCGACTACGAAAATCACTCAAAGGCGTCGCGCGCGAATCAGTTAAAGCATTGCTATACTCGGGTTCACATACGGCAGAAATAATGGAATCATTGGAACGAAGGTTTGGGCGGCCCGAGATATTAATTATGAACGAGATGGATATTATAAAGAAGATGCCGCGTTTGCAAGAGGATGGAAGAAATATCGCCTCGTTTGCAAATAAGGTTGCAAATTGCGTAGCTTCTATTAAGGCGCTGGGGAAACCGCAGTATTTGTACTCACCGGAGCTCACCAGCCGCATTGCCGAGAAGCTCAATCTCATATTGAAGTTCAAGTGGAGCGAGTATTCGAACAGAAATCCAGACGAACCAGAACTAGAAAAGATGAGCGAGTTTTTGAACGAAATGACGGAGCAATGCGGCGCGATGGCAGCCTACGAGACGCGGAAAGAAGAAAAGAAAGAGAAAAAAGATTTGCGCCTTGGAAGGAAACGACGACCTGTACATTCGACACGATTATATGAAAGCGAAGATTCGGAATCGTGCGAGTCGAGTGACGAAGATAGCGAACGAGAAGAGTCGACTAGAATGATTGCAGCGATAAACAAGCCGGCTAAGAAGTTCAAGAGGGAACCAGGACCGTCCACACCGCGGCAAGTTACGAAGACTACTTGCCCCTTATGCAGCAACACGCACGGCCTGCGAGATTGCGAAAAGTTCCGCGGGTTCTCATACGATGAAAAATGGAACAAAGCAAGAGAACTACGCGTGTGTTTTCGGTGTTTGAGCACGACGCACCGCCGTTTCAACTGCAGAGCTAAACCGTGCGGGAAAGGCGGGTGTAGAATGGGCCACCATGAACTTCTGCACAAAGAAGAGGAAACGAGGGCCACGGTCTCTTCAACAGTTAACGCTGTTGTCGGCGAACACACTACGTACCTGAAAATACTGCCGATCGAACTATACGGCTCGCGAGGCAAGGTGGAAACGTTCGCTCTGTTGGACGAGGGGTCCACCCTCACGCTGATAGAAGAAGAGACAGCATTAGCCGTGGCACCTAGAGGAAAAGCAGAGCCGCTCAGCATAGAGGGAATCGGCGGAAAGCGCACCGACTTCAAGCAATCATTCAAGTTAACATTAAAAGTAAAAGGTCGATTCGAAAGGAAGCTAGAAAGCATGACGGCCTACACCATAGGGCCATTGAACCTTACGACGCAGGCAGTGCCACGGGGACTAGTGGCAAAGTGCGCTCACCTGAAGGATATCGAGGAGCAGCTGACTTATGAACGCGTCCGCCCTACTGTACTAATAGGACAAGACAACTGGCATTTGATCACTACGCGCGAAATAAAGGAGGGAGACATCGATCAACCAGTCGCGTCGTACACTTCGTTGGGATGGGTGCTACATGGGCGCGAGAAGAACTGCGGAAGAGGACGCGCCATCATCAACCACCTAACGAGAGAGAAGGGCAGTGATCCACTGGACGCTATGATCAAGGAACACTTCAGCATAGAGAACCTTGGTGTAGAACCAAAGAAACCATCGAACGACATCAATCAGCGCGCACTCAACGTTCTGGAAAGCACAACGAAGCAGCTGTCTAATGGACGATATGAAACCGGTCTTATCTGGCGAACGGACGAAGAAATCATGCCAGAAAACAGACAACACGCAGAACGCAGACTGTACTCAATCGAACGGAAGCTAGAGAGAAATGACGATATGAAAGAAGAGTACAGTACACAGATAGAAAATCTGTTGATAAAGGAATACGCTGAGGAAGCTACGAACGCGCCTGTCTCGCAAAGAACATGGTATTTACCTCACTTCGCTGTCCACCATCCGCAAAAGGGAAAGATGCGACTGGTATTCGACGCTGCAGCAAGAGTAGGAGGCCGCAGCTTGAACGACGCATTACTGCCAGGACCCGACTTGTTGCAGAGCCTATTCGGGGTACTAGCGAGATTCAGAGAAGGAAAAGTGGCGGTTATTGCGGACATCAAGGAGATGTTTCTTCAAGTGAAGATAAGAGAGGAAGACCGAGACAGCCTGCGATTTCTATGGCGAGCTAACAAGAACGAACCCGTCAAGGAATACAGAATGACGTCCTTGATTTTCGGCGCAGCATCCTCACCGTGCACGGCGATCTATGTGAAGAATAAGAACGCCGAGAACTTCAGAGATGTGTATCCCGAGACAGCGGCCGCAGTAGAACGACAATTCTACATGGATGACTACTTGCAAGCGTTTGAAAATGCCGAAGCAGCAAGCAAAGCCGTAAATGAGATGATACGCATCCACGAGAACGCCAAATTCGAGCTTAGAGGATGGGCTAGCAACGATCCCCATGCACTGAAAGGCGTAGAAGAAACAAGCGCGTCGTCAAGTACAGCCATACTGGCCGACAAGGAAGAACGAACATTAGGTCTCATATGGAAGATAAAGGCCGACACGCTTAGCTTCGCGCTAAATCTACGTAACACACCAAAGGAGGTCTTAGAGGGACAACGACCTCCCACCAAGCGGGAGGTCACGAGCGCGGTCATGTCAGTCTTCGACCCGCTGGGGCTCGCATCACCTATCACGATACAAGGCAAGAAACTAATACAGAACATTTGGCGAAGCGGCATAGACTGGGACACACAAGTGACAGAAGAATTAAAGGAAGAATGGAACAAATGGCTGAAGGACCTAGGAAAACTGGAAGGCCTAGAGATACCAAGGAGCATCACCCCGAGCCCACACAGGGGGGAGGTGCATGTCTTCGTTGATGCAAGCGAACAAGCGTACGCGTGCGCCGCGTACTGGCTGGACGAGAAGACAAAAGAAGTATCGTTGATCGCAGCGAAGGCCAAGGTGACGCCATTGAAGCCCGTATCCATTCCTAGACTGGAATTGCAGGCGGCGGTCTTAGGCTGCAGATTAGCTGCTTCCGTCAAGAAGGAGTTGAACAGCGAAACGACGACCACTGTATATTGGACGGACAGCAAGACAGTACTGGCATGGATAAAGTCAGATCCGCGACAGTTCAAGCCATTCGTTGCGCACAGGCTGGCCGAAATTGAAGAAAGTTCAACACCCCTGCAGTGGAGATGGATTCCAACCAAATTGAACGTAGCAGACGACGCTACAAGAAGTTCGCCAGCAGAATTTTCGACAGCCCACAGATGGTTCACCGGACCGCCTTTCTTACAGTTGCCACCGAGTGAGTGGCCACAGGAAAAGCCCAAGGAAAAAGCCATCGTCGACGACTCAGAGCTGAGACGCCCGAGTGTTCACACAACGATCGCCACCGAACACAAACGCGATCCGTTGCCCGCGGTTGACAGGTTTAGCAATTGGGGTAGGTACGTTAGAGCCACTGCCCGTGTTATCCAGTGCGTGGAAATCCTACGCCGTAGATACCGACCCGACGAAACTGCTAAAAGCGGAGAATTGTATCCACTAACCGTAAATTACCTACAAGCCGCTGAAAACCTGATTATACAGAAAGCGCAAAGAGCAGACTTTGCAGACGAGATAGCCCGAATAAAATCGAAGCAACAACTACCGAAGTCTTCTCCACTACGAAAGCTATGCGTCGAACTAGATGAACATGGTCTATTGCGTGTGACTGGCCGTCTAGACCTCTACACAAATCTAGACGAGACTAAGAAGCGACCCGCCATCCTCAATGCGAGAAACGCAATCACAAGACTGTTGATTCAGCACACGCACGAGGCATTCATGCATGGGAATCACGACACCGTCATCAATGAGCTGCGACAGAAGTACTTCATACTCGGTCTACGAAGCGCCGTTAGAAAACTGATCTACAACTGTCAGTGGTGTAAGCTGCGCAAACTAAAACCTACAAAGCCACAAGAAGGCGCGCTACCACCAGAGAGAATGAACAGCGAATCTCCTCCTTTTAACTGCTCTGCTATCGACTACTTCGGCCCAATGACAGTCACAATCGGCCGACGTACGGAGAAGAGATGGGGAGCCTTGATAACTTGCCTTACCACCCGCGCCATACACATTGAACTCGCCGCTAGCTTGACGCCATCATCCGCTATTATGGCATTACGACGCTTCATGGCACGACGAGGAACACCGAGCGTAATCTACTCTGACAACGGAACCAACTTCGTAAAGGCGAACAAAGAACTAATGGCCGCAGCAGACGAAGTTAAAGATTACGCGACAGCGCGAGGAATCGTATGGAAGTTCATACCACCAGGAGCACCACACATGGGAGGTGCGTGGGAACGCATGATAAGGACTGTAAAAGCATCACTATCTGCAGTTCTAAAAGAGCGAGCGCCCAGAGAAGAAACTCTTCACACATTACTACTGGAAGTCGAACACATCGTTAACTCACGACCGTTAACACCAGTCCAGCCAGACCTGAATAAAGAAGCGTTAACGCCAAACCACTTTCTCATCGGACGTTCTTGTGGTGTTACACCAACAGGCCACTTTAACGCCCGAGACGCAGATGGTCATACATGGAAAGCGGCTCAACACTTAGCCGATCAATTCTGGCGAAGATGGACCAAAGAATACCTACCACTCTTACTACCAAGACGACCATCCGAGTCACAGCACCACCGTGAGCCAAAGATCGGGGATATAGTACTTATTTCCGATGGCACAACGCCCAGAGGACTGTGGCAACGAGGCGAAGTAATAAACGTCAACCCAGGTTCAGACTCGAAAATACGAGTGGTGGAAGTGCGGACTAGAACCGGCATCCTGCGAAGACCAACATCGCGCTTGATCATCCTGACCTGACCTGGCCCGATCGCAACCTCCTCTTCAGCAACACTACAAGATCGCCTTAGACTTTATGGTGTTGGCACACAGGGGGGAGACTGTCGGCGATCGACGACTTTTTAGATTTAAGTTCCTTAGCGATTAGGAAGATATTACATAGGTAGTTAGTAGATAGGTACCTTAGTTGTAAGAATACGTTTGTTTAGATGTAAGTCACATTTTTTATTAAATAATTTTATCACCTTGTGTCTTATTTCCTTAGGCTTAAGAGTCAGTTTCAATAATAATTTTACATTGTTTAGTTTTAGGATGATTTCACTTACCTTTCATTAGTTTTCATAGCCAGTACGATGCATACTATGTTATTTACTTTGTAAGCGATTGTAAACTAGATAGAATACCTCTTGCACCACAATTACTAGTGTATAAAATCTGCAGAACAGATTTTCTATGTAGAATTTTATCTCGTAAACCACATTAGAAGCACGTCACGGATTAGGATAAAACTGGTAAAACTACATAGATCAGCCTAAAATCTGTCGAAATACAATACATAGCACTCTATAGAATGGTGACATTGAGCCAAAATTAGCTAACAAAATCTTATGTTTCCGAAAGCGATAACTTTCGATTGGCTCAACCGATTTTGATGAAACTTGCACAGCAGATAGTTTTTACTGATATCTAACCATTTTTATTCTCACTAATAAGATTTATTAATATTCTTCAAAGTTATTTCGATAGAAAAGTTCAGTCTATTTTCCTCAGTAAATCTGTACAAAATCCTATAAGAAACTTATTAGAATGCTAGAAACTTATTAGAATGTCACTTATTCCAATGAGAAAACATTAATTTAATATAAATTAATGCGTAATTCTATGTAAATTCGCTAGGAAAGTAAATAAAGATAAGTAGGCTATCTATCTCGCTCGCTCACGCACCCCCCTCGCGCAGCCCACGCGCCGGAACTAGGGCAATTTGATATAAAAGGCGGCCGATCTCCGACGATCGGCATTCATTCATTCGGACTCATTCGACTCAAGAGGATTCCCGCGAACGGACGAGCGAGCTGGAAGCTGAAGATACTCTCGAGAACAAGGTGTTTTCTTTGCGGCAGTCTACCCCCGAACCGAAGCTGAACTTGCTGACTGTGCAGCTAGCCGCAGAACGAGCGGCGATAGGAATTCACCGGAGGAGAGGCAGCGTGAGCGACGAGGCGACGAGCGACGAGACTACTGCGGCGGATCGACGTGACATCGAACTGAACGGGCGCTCGACTGGCCCTATACCTATAATACAGTCCACGTTTCTAATTCTTGTTTCTAAAGACGTAAAGGAGAGGGATTGAGAACTGAACTGAAGACCGGACGGGCTCTCTCACTCTCTCTTTTTCAAGTTTAATTATGTTAATTTCGGCAATTGGAACTGCACATTAGCCCCCATATAACGCGCATCAAATCCTATCGGAATCCTAACATCTAGCTGTTAAATGTCATACTAACTTCTATCGCAAACGGCAGGATGCCGACAGGATTTGGTGCGCATAATTAGAAGCCAGTACATATCTTCTGCGCACAAAGAATAAAATGCAGTGGTCATGAAAGTCTAAAGTTGCTTAAAAACAATTGCATTTTAGGTTTCCTTACCATGTCCGTCCGTCTGTCTAGACCCGTTTTGTAAGGAATGGACAGTGCAATTGAGTTAATATTAAACATAATGCCCGGCAGATAACGGTTAATTTGATTAACTAAAGTCCTTGTAATTCTAAGTTACATCCGGCTTGCTAATTAGATCCGAAGTCTTTTGGTCAAGTTATTTGTCGGACATTATACTAAGCCCTACGGTCCCTTGAAGGACCGAAAAGTTGGTTTCAATGTCTCCTCTAGTGCGTTCATTGATTTTCAGTTAGCTTTTCCGATATTTTCCAATGTCATATACATAGTAATGAATGCTTTCTACTCCATTGAGTGCCTAAGTAGGTATTCGCTTTTTTATGTTCCTTTGTTCCCTCGGTTCCAAGCGTTCGAGTCTTTTTTTACGAGGCAAATTTTCTTCTCATTTTAATTTATTCATGTTTAGACAGGCTTCTTACCCTCGTCATGTCGGAAGGTACGATCACAATTACGGAGGAAAGAGTTGCTAATTTGTTTCCTCTGCTTCTTTGGGTTTGACTGACCTATTTTTGACAACTTTTTATTTAAGTTTCGGGCACTTACTTTTGCTAAAATGTGTTCTGTAGTTTACTAATTTGATTATGTAGTATACCTAGTGTGTATTTCTTTTTAATGTGGTCAAACAAAGTTTACTCTTCATATTTTTATACGTCGACTCGATAACGTTGTGACATTGAAAGACGTCAGTTGAGCACTCAAAACGTGTTAACGGTTACGTCTGGCATCCGTCACGGTCGCACATTGGGATATTTAATTATTGTAAAAAAATAAGTATACTTTTGAGAAATGTCTGAAGAGTCAGTAGATATAAGATAAGACGAGCCGCCTATATACGTCCCACTGTAGGGCACAGGCCTTCCCTCAGGAAGAGAGTATGGGCTATATCACCATGCGTGCCCACCGCCGATTGGCGATTTCAAGCGCTATATGGATATATAGTATGTGAATAGCTCCGACACTGAGGTTTCCTCACGATGTTTTCCATCACTTCAGCGAGTGGTGTTGCTACTATAACTTCACAAAGTACATAACTTAGAAAACAAAGCACATGCCCGCGCTTGGAATCGAACCTGGGTCTCTCGCTTCCGAGTCCAACGTTCTACCCACTAGGCTACCACCACTATACAAGACATAGTACAAAACTTTTTGTTTCTGCCAACAAACTGTTATGCAGTTTGACAGAAATAAAACTGATGAATTTTTTTAGGGTTCCGTACCCAAATGTGTAAGGGTAACCCTATTACTAAGTCTCCACTGTCCGTCTGTCTGTCTGGCTGTCTGTCAGCAGACTCTATAACATGAACCGTGATAGCTAGACCGTTGAAAATTTCACAGATGATGTATTTCGGTTGCCGTTATAACAAAAAATACTAAAAACAAAATATAATAAATATTTAAGGGGGGCTCCCATACAACAAACGTCTAAAGACAGCGCTCGCCATCTAGCGGCCATCTATGTAACCTTCACAGCGCCGATGTCATGTCGTTAAATGTTAATGTGAAACGCTTCTTGTTGGTTTCTATAGATGGCGCCATTCTTAATGTACCTAGTCGGTCTTGTCTCGATATGTTCAAGTAAATAAAATTGATTGATTGATCTTTGTCTAATGTTGTATAGATAATGGTACGGAACCCTTCGTGCGCGAGACCGAATCGCACTTGGCCAGTTTTTTTTATTAATATTAATCACAGAGTGGCGGCCGAGAACAGGGACACGGTCAGTGGGCAGACCAGCAGCCCGATTGTCGGATGATATAGTTGAGTCGGCGGAAAGTCCGTGGATGCGGATGGCAAGGGACCGTGAGAGATGGCATTTGGGGGAAAAGGCCTATGCTCAGCAGCAGCCTATGGGCAGAGGTGGGCTGATGATAATGGTGATCAATCTCAATAAAAATCTTCAAAAAAAAAAAGAAATGCTTACCGCCTGAGATGAGATATTCACTGAAGTATCAGTATGTAAGGCATCCCTTACGTATAGTCGCATATCCTTAAACCGGGACCCAAACGAGATTTCCCCCTTGTTCTACAACGATTATTTGCGTATTTTGAACCCGCATCGCTTTTGCAGTGCCTCACATGCCCGTACTAGAAGCTACGCTAACTCAATAAGTCTAGTTCAGTGACCCGAGTGCTCCTACGCCTTTGATGTTTTCTGCCACGCGCTCGTCCGTATTGTTCGACGTCAGATCGTCCTGGCTTTATTGAGTTTTAACCTACAAGACGTCCGGGAATAGTAGGTAACCCCACCTTGTCAAACGTTGACCTAGAATCGTAAAATTTGCTAAGAAAGTCAACAAGAATAAAATGGTAAATTTATTGTTAGTCGTAATAATGTTTTTGTTAACTATTGTGTGTTTTGGTTATAAATTATTTATATTCTATTCAATACTAGCTGGTCCGCCGAACTTTGTACCCCCAATATATTTTGTTAATAACATAACTTATATTTCCTGAATTTTTCTCATGTTTTTTCAAAGCGAAGACGAATCCGACAAATAAAATAGCATTAAAATAGGTACAACCGTTCTTAAGTTATAAGTCGTGTAACTAACCCAACTTCGCTTTATGTGTAGTATAGAGAAGATAGAAGTAGAATATAAAGGATTAGTGTCATTTGAACATTCAGTCAGCACCGGTAGAAAACTCAGTACGCCAAGTAAGTAGAGCTCCGTGACAACAAACACAGGTCTCAGCAGGACTATAGTGGTCTCAGCGCAGCGCCCGATGGGTGCATATTGGCCTGTCACGGGCAGGCGCGATCGCCTATCCTACGAACAATGCACGCCCTACTTTCGCGTACAATACGGGCGCGAATAAACTCTTGCTTTTTCCAGCTGCGGGCGCGGCGGGGAAAAGCGTCAGTGGTGACGCTGCTTATTGTGTGTATAGCGTAATATGCAGGCGGCGCGCGAGTTACCGTGGCATTCAAGCCGAGTAAAGACAAGTAAAATTTTCGATATGAAGGTTCTTTGGGATAAAATGTTCGTTATTCGATACTGAATGCAAAAACATAACATAAGATAAACTCCCGCTGTATCCCGGAGGGGTAGGCAGATACCAGGGTCTGCCACTTGCCACGACCCTGACAGGTCTGTTTCGTTGCATGTCTTTTTTCTTGTGATGTGTTAATTTGTCCCAATAAATGTCTTTCTTCTTCTTCTTAATTTTTGCAAAAAAAGCAATTAAAAGTGTGAAATGAAACCTCAATATCTTTTAAGCCGTTGGTGGCCACCTGAGACACTCAGGTTTTCTCACGATGATTTTCTTCACGGCTAGCGAGTGGTATTGCTACTTCTCACGATGATTTTCTTCACGGCTAGCGAGTGGTATTGCTACTACGAATGCGACTCACAAACGTCCGTAACTCAATAAATTGACGAAGTTGATCACGAATCGCTTTAAGAAACCTCGAAACAGGTTCTCGAATTATCTCAGCCCACCGTGCCGCGATGAAAATATCATAAACACTTAGCATTAATGCGGTTCTGCGCAAACCAAACATGAAAGGAACCAGTGTTCAGCACCGCCTTTTTTACTGGTGACCTCTGTATTCACACTTTAAGGCTCGACTAGTATCGACCAGGTGTATCAAACTGTGAGTAATGAATGATCAAGGGTTCCGGAACATTGACATGAATATTCAACAAGTGCTCCGTCTATTTGTACTTCATGCGTGTCGTTTTAGAGTGCTTGCACATTAGGCGTAACATCGTATCAAGCTGGGGATAAAAATAATTGAGCAACATTCGAGCTAAAGTGGTGGAATAAAAATTTATATTCGGGTGTAATTTAAACGCCCACTGAATTTTTTTTTGTCGAGACTAGTACGAAGAGCCAAACAATCTAGTAACTTATTTAGTCCCGAGACGGGGTTTGGTTCTTTGCCAATAGTTCGAGGGACTAAATAAGTCTTTAACCCGAGGTAAACACTGTGCTTTTCATTAGGATTATAAGGAAATTAAAATTAAAAACATGAATTAGCTAAAGAAAAAATGAGTGAATCGAAAAAACAAATGAAGATCGGATTGCCGCTT
Source organism: Yponomeuta evonymella (assembly GCA_963969515.1). NCBI lineage: Eukaryota > Metazoa > Arthropoda > Insecta > Lepidoptera > Yponomeutidae > Yponomeuta > Yponomeuta evonymella. Next base: position 896,574 of record OZ018361.1, on the reverse strand, counting down.
GAACGCCTATTTGTTTCTGTGGCCGGCCAGCTACTTAGCCATTATTTTTCAAGACGATTCTGCTGAAAAGTACTACTTTCAACCCGCTCCTCAGGCAACTTCAGACCTGCTTTCCGAGTATGAGTAATGAAAAATAATCAGAATTCATACTACGATAATTTTATCTGTGTACATGTACATTGTACAACCACGAAATGTTTAAAATGTATCAAAATCTACTTACACCAAAATACGTAAGGTTTCCCAAAATTTATTTATAAATGTGAACAAAAATCATTAATATTTCATAATATATTTGTGGGATAAAATATTTTTTCTGATACTTAAAAACAAATCCTTGTTTTGTTTAGATGATATCAGGATTATTTATTAGCTTCTTTAAGGATAACTTTGTATATTTCACATTCAACAAATAGAATATGAATTCTTAATAAACTTTTGATTTCTGGATTGATTTGGACATTTTCGTTGAACGCGTATCGCCGTAAACACGCGAAGCTGCAGCTCCGTATCCGCTCGAGACTCCTACGTCTCCCAGCCAGTGTATTGACAGCTTTATACGCGAGGCGAGCGAATCAATAACACCCGAGTCGCGCGTTCACTCCGCAAGATTCGTGAATAATTCGCTCCGTCACTGCGGCGGCCCCCGGAGGCGAGGCGCGGGGATTTCTCGCGATGTATTCTATTACTTGGCTGTCAAGTGCGGAGGCAGTGTTAGGATCGACCCTTGTTCGCTTTGATTTAGTTTGGCTCGTTCATTTCACTCGCTGATGTGCCTATGATAACTGCCAAGGACGAAGCTCCGACAACGGCGATTATTTACGCGCTGTCCTTCTTTGTTTATCCACGTAGCTCGCAGTGGCGTAACTATACCATCTGAGGCCCGTGGCAAATTCATTGGATGGGGCTCTCCCAGTAAAAATTAAAAAATATATGGTCTTAACTTGTAGTATATATGGACCAACTTTAATTGATTTGAAGTACTCATATATAAACATTATAATTGTTACAATTTTTTGTTAATAATGTTATTTCTGAGCTCGCGGCCTCATAGTTCGCGGCCCCCCTCAGTTCGGGGGCCCGTGGCAATTTGCCAGCCCTGCCACCCTATAGTTACGCCACTGGTAGCTCGGGTACACTCGAGCACATTATGTTGGGACCAAAACGGATGAATTTGCTTAGCTTGCCGCTTAGAGCAGCGGTGATCAGATCGCAGAGGTGTAAAATACCTCACTCCTTGTAATCCTCGCAAAGAACAAAACAAACCAATCGACTGCTTCGTTGGTCTAGCGGTATCACGTCTGATTACCATGCCCGAAGTCGTGGGTTCGATTCCCACTCAGGGCTGCCGTACATTTATACACATGACGTCAGTCTGAGTGTATTTCTATGTTTGTGATATCCTTGCCTGGTTAGCTTAGGTTACTTTACTTTACTTTATACTTTATTGCACACATAAAATTACACGAATAAAACAAAACATTTACAGCATTAAAAAGTGTACATGGCGAGCTAGGTTGAGACCAGGACAAGTGATCATGTTGTGTGGAAGTTATTTGTTTAATTGAAGTGATCCTTGGTCAACAAAAGGTCAGGAACCACTCGGTTGCTCGGAACCACTCAGGAAGCGTACTTATGCTTCTTTTAGTGAAGATGCATGAGATTTTTATTGTTGTTTGATTATTCCTCAAATTTGATACTTTATTTATTTATATTTATTCTTAATAAAACATCACAATCATCATTAAGTCCGCCGCATTGCCATTGCAATGTTTACTTATGTGCAAGGAATGTATTAATAATAATAATAAAAGTGATCTCTTCCAGATAACCTCTGGAGGCAAGCTAAAGTTTAAAACAGAGCTCTAAACTTAAGAGAAAGCTTGCTGAACGTGTCTTTGACAACTCGTTAACTATTTACTAAGTTAACGCCAGCGGCAGATGGGGAGGCAATGTCTTCTTTATATCTTTTTAACAGACTTAAAAGAGAGGTTCTCAATCGACGAGTATTTATTTCTATGTTTTTGTCTTAACTGAATCACAGCTTAAATTATTTGGATACTTATTTTTTGGTCGAATGGATAATAATGGTCCGCTCTTGTAAGTTTGGTCAAGATCTGTTAGTAAAATTCATAAAAATGTCACCGAACGTCGAAAAATCGTCTAACGTAATTGGACGCCCCATTTATAAACGGCAATTTTTTTACGCGTTATTATTATTATTATTTATTGCACAAAGACAGTGTACAACAGGTGGACTTAATGCAAATGGCATTTCTACCAGTCAACCTGCAGGAGGTGCAGGAGAGGCAAAAATTTAAACGCGTTCATTCACTCAATCGTTTAATTATGCCAAAACAGTAGTGCTGTTATTCATAACATGACATAAACTCACACCTTTATCCCAGAGGGGTAGGCAGAGACCAGGGACTGCCACTTGCTGATCCTGACAGATCACTTTCGCTTCCTCAACATTCATTAGTCGTTGCATGCACGCACGCCGATTTCGGGTACTTTTATCTTTCCCTTTGCTAATACATCCCCTATTTGGTTGAAGTATGTCCGTCTGGATCGTCCCTTACCGGCCCTTCCACCCACATCCGCTCGATATATTTGTTTCGTCAATCTTTCTTCCTTCATCTTCTTCATATTTATGAAACAAAAAAACTCTGTATTCATTGCGTTATTTTATGGCGTGCCCACCAACCAACCATCGCGTGTCAGATAAAACAAAAGGCAATCATGGTACTGTAATCAAATATCACATGTCGAGGGCGCATGGTCGGTCGCTTGCCCTTAAATATTTATTACGTCTAGCCCTTAAATATGATCGAGAGGTTCGGTCGTATCGAATATCACTAAGATTTTCCTGCTGTCTGATTCGAGGGTCGAGGTTGTACAGACGTCTTTTTCTTGGACAATCGCATTTGTTCCAAAGATCATAAGAGCTATAAAAGGTCGATTTTGTTTGTACTCTTAACTGACTGACTGACTGTACCCACGCCAAAAACTGTTCGTGAGCTGCTTAAGTGATCACAAGGGTGACTCCACACATATTCAGGCGATTGGCCAATAAACAATAACAACTTCCGTCCAGCACCATAAATTTGTCCTGGTCCTAAATTAGGATACTATGGTAACCAGGCAACGATTGATGTCATGGAATTACATCCAGACCATAGAAGCCATTTGTACAAATGTACAAATGAAGTACGGCGCCCTTTAGCGAGATTCGAACCCGCGACCTCTGCCTTAGTAGTGAAAATTACACATACATAAATGAATGAAATAGAGTCATTGGATGATTTTTTTCCACAGGCACTTACACGAGGACTCAGGGAACAGTATTTTTTTATATAAAAATATCGGTGTATAAATACAGCGTGATTCCCGGTCACTCCATTTCAAAGGCACACAAACAATTTCCCGAAAGAGTTTAAGGTCAACAGCGAGCAAACTTCATATTGCTTCTATTTTCAAATGGACATTGTTCTAAAAAAAATTAAGTCCTGATATTTTTTTTTTTGAGAAAATAGGTATATTTGGAAGCCTGGCCTGAATATTTCGATTTAAAGCAGAAAAAAAATAACCGGATTATACGAAACCGGACGTACGTCATGCATGGAAGTACGTTATCAACTGAGATTCTACGAGCTGTCAGTTTCTAGGGAAACCTTGACTCGACACAAGCATTCTTTAAATAAACCAAAATAATAAAAAACTCCTAATATGTGCAAAACTTATATTATATTTGTGTTTTTTACGGAGATAAGGAGATGTCAATATCTTGGCGGTTCTAAATTAAACCTACCTTGATTTACGTGTGACACGAATTTTGGATGGTCGAATTAGTCACACTCTTATTCACAAAAATACAAGAAATCTGTTAATATTATCCATTTATATTTACTGACCTTTCTACCTTTAACATTACTTGTAACTATTTTCAATATTTGGGACAATGCCCATTGGCTTCAACTAAGCTTCACAGTTCAATTGCAGAATCGCGCTAGGGTTGGCTTAAGATTTAGGTCAGGTCAGGATAAATATTTCCTAGGACGACTTTTTCAAAAGCCGGCAGTCGCTCAAATTGACGTTTCAGTGTTACGTCCAAGCTGCGTGCGATACGCTTGCTGTGGTGTTCAATAGACCTTGAAGTCGGTGCCCTTAAACGTTTGAAATGCTGATTCTTTAAAGGACTACCCACATTTAAAAACGCCGGCGACGTACGGGGCGCAGCGATAGAAACTAAAATGAACCTTAAATATTTGGGTTAGAGACGACGATACTAGCGCAAAAAAGGCTGGCGACGTGCGGCCTACGAGCGCTACACGAGAAAGGGCTTTTTTTCATTTGTATTGTAAGTCTCTAATTTCGTGAGCATTTAAGGGTTATTTTAGATTTAAATCGGGGATTTCGGGAGATTTAACGGGCGCCAGCCTGCACGTTGCCGGCAGGTTACGGCTCGTTCATTTTGTTATGGCTTTCAAACCATGTATTTTTGAACCTGGTAACCCTAATATCGCGTCTCAATTAGTTACGAGTAACTAGTAGCAAGCCCCAGCCCTATAGCTTTAAGCCTTGTCTTGTTGAGTCCTTACAATCCCGTTAGTGGTCTAACTACAGTAGTCTTATCCAGAATCAGCCGCCTGGTGGCCATCGGTTGGGTACTGTTAAGGTTGATGGGTAGGCCATCAGGATTGGTACAAGTATTGCTCGCAGAAGGCTTTGTTCGAAGATTTATCGACGATGTCACTTAATTGAGATGTTCAGACGTGCTGCAACAGAGAGCCTTAGGCTGGGTAGACTTTGCGTTTATGAGGATGAGAGAGATGTTAAAGGTTTTTAAAATAGTTTCAGAAGGGTATAACAGTCTATTGTTTCTGATATAAATTTATTTTTATTAGAAGCTTAGTTGAAGTGATTATATTAGAACTATTTATTAAAAACAAATTACAAAAATATGACATCGGGTACATTAGGTTAGCTTAGTCACCCGGCATGGCACACACATTCTAACAATACCACACGCTTCTTAATGGGTTCAACCGTTTAGAAGTTATGATGGCATCAAGAAACGGGCAAACATACATAATCCTTAAAAATACTACGCTTATTTGCTTTAGCCAAAACTATTAAGATAGTAAAATGTCTGCTGCAACAAAGTACGAGTACTAGCATTAAACCCACCTTGTGCGAAACCTGTTTTGGTTGTGCGACGAACGGCTTCCAAAGTATGACAAACTATTCGGTAATTCCCATCAGGGTAACAAGGAAGTAGAGCTCCTGCCTCACTGTGTCGGGTCCCGAGCAGACTTAAGCCCGGCTAAGCTCAGTACCTACACTAGGTACCTACTGTGTACTTTAGTGAGAGGCTAGTTAGTGCAGGGAAGATTGAGCTGAGGCAGCGATTATATTAGGTATGAGCGTTTTTATAAAGAGTCGCTTGTTTGTTAGCACTCATGGGACGAAGTCTCTGTTTCAGGCTCGGGGCTTGTTCTATGAAGTTATCTTTTCGCGCTATCGGCCTGACTTCGTCTCTTGTGTGTCAATCACTCGGTGACGAGTGTCACCTATCTTTCCGGATAAATGAGGTTGAATTGTCCTTTTATACCGGTGATTCACTTATGTGTTGACAATTGACAAATGACAGTGATATTTTTTTTTTGGCCCCCCTGCCGTTTTTCTTGTATAGATATTACTATTTGGGCAGAGTAGTTGTGAATACTTTACGTAAAAAGTGTGGTATCATAAGTAACAAAAGTATATACATCTCCTCCACCTGGCGCAGGTTTACTCATGTGGTTATGTTTTTTTTATCCGATGTGAGTGTAATTCGTCGCCAGTTGTTTCTGTCTGCCACCAAGTGCGGGAAAAATCTCACTAGACTATAAAAATTACCTTTTCTTTTTTAATACCTGTGTTAATTCCTTTTTTTTTCAAATACAAATACAAAATCGTTTATTTGTGGAATGTTGGTGGATATATAAGTTGGTAAATACATTTACTTACTCTACATTCTACTAAGAAAAGCATACAAATATTTTCATTTCCTCCAATCTAACATGCAACTAGGTCAAATTTATGTCCAATAAAGTGTTCTCTATCTATCTATCTAACTTACCGAAATTTCAGTGTACATCTGCATACCGCAGACCCGCCGTACTGATCGCATTAACCACTACCGCCCGTGCCTTAACTAATATTAGTACAATTTCCGCTCTTAAGGCCGCACTAAAACAGTTATTTAGTGCAAGGGTGCTCAATCAATATTCGTGCTGTGCCTCTATGTAGATTCCATGCCGAGTGGTTCACCTACGATGTTGCCAGGTTTTTGACCACAAAAAAAAAACAATCGCACGCCGCGTAGCGTCAAATATCTATTCTGCTGTGGGTGGGTAAATTCAAATAGTTTGACTGGCCACTTTGTGGCTATTGTACTCAGCACGGGTTAGTGCAACAAAAAGAATATAATAATACCGAGATGTCAACATCTTGGCGTTTTTTCAAGTGTGAAACGAACGTTAGAGGGTAGCATGACAGTCTTACGGTTATTCACAAAAATACAAGAAATCTGTGAATATCATTAATTTATGATTGTGGCATTATATTCACTGACCTTATACCTTATCATTTGTAACTATTGTCACTATTTTATTTAGTATATTGATTGGCTACTTCGACACAAAGCCCGCGTGCTGAAGGTTGGGCAGCCATGTATTAGTGCCTCTAAATGGTTAAAGACATCGGAAGCGAACTCGCGCAGTATTTCAGCGGCACGGACGTCGAAACTCTTAGTGGAGAAACTTGAGAGCCGTTAAACTTGGAGATTAGTTTCAACTTTTCCGCGAACCACTTGGTTGTATTGGAGTGGGTCAAGGCATCAAGTACGTATGTTACATTCAACGTTCACTCGAATCGTCCTCGTTAAACATATAGATATCTCTAAAAACCATGTATTATATGCGTTTGTATCAAATTTCCTGAAACTCACCTGCACGAGCCGTTTGGATACCATCGTAGTCAAGTTTCAATTAGTCCCTTTATAGTGTCAATTTACTGCCCTTAATGAAATAGCCTTAGACAAACAGACGGAGAACCCCGAGTTCCTAGTAGCGTTAGCGAGCATTCATCGCGTCCGGCGAGCGGGCGTGGCCCGAATTTAATGTAACTCGACGTTGCTGGTTATTTGCTGAATTAAAAGGATGGACTACTAAGTACTGCTGTGAACTTTGGGGTACAGTTGAAACAAGAATGGTTGGAATAATAATAATAACTTCCCACAACACAATCACAAGTGAAAACCTGGTCTCAAACTAGGATACCCTGTGCTATGGTAACCAGGCAAGAATATCATGTAACAAACATGGATATACAATTATACACCCAGACTGAGGCCATTTGTACAAAAGGATAAGATTTTACTGAAGCTGTCTGGTATGTATCCCATTTAACATAACATGTAAAAAGGCAGGCTTATTTCGACTTATATACATACAAACATAAACTCACGATTGTATCCTAGAGGGGTAGGCAGAGACCAGGGACTGCCACTTGCCACGATCCTGACAGATCACTTTCGCTTCCTCAACATTCATTAGTCGTTGCATGCACGCACGCCGGTTTCGGGTACTTTTTATCTTACCCTTTGCTAATACATCCCCTATTTGGTCGAAGTATGTCCGCCTGGGTACGTCCCTTACTGGCCCACCCACATTCACTCGATACATTTGTTTCGTCAATCTTTCTTCCTTCGTCCTCTCCACATGTCCAAACTTATTTCTACTTCTGTATACAAAAAGTTAATTGTTTTTTTGTTCATTTGTTACTTGTTTTTTTATTAAGAAATATACTACCATGTTGTTCTTTTTCTTCTATAGATAGAACAAAGCTTCAGTCTATTTTTTGTCGGCATAAAAAAAGTTTCAACTAAATCGCTGCTTAAAACTAGCCCTTAAAAGGAGACCATATAAATGTTAATACCCTGTAATAAAACAACAATTGCTCTATAAATACAAACGTCTCGAAACGTTCTTATTTCTCGGAAAGTGGGGAGCGCGCAGGAAAACGTGAAAAGAAGAAAATAATGTCGCTCGAAATAAATCACTGGGTAATTCATGAATTTTTCTTTTCACGAAAGCGAGTTTCGCTGTTGGCCGAATGTGTTTATGACATAAAATACCAGAACGTAGACGGAATAACTTGTATAATTACTATTACTGATATATTTCTAAGAATGAAAATCGTTTGACGATTCATCTCAACGTTGGAAAATGTATTTTTAATGTAGCCTATATAACTGAAAGCCTACTCGCTATACTAAAGTAACTCTTAAATTAAAATAACATAACTATTCTATTACTAAAAAATTATATGTATTAAACACATCCTCTCACACACACTCATTCACAACACTTACATACACTCACATACACTACACAAAAAGAGGAACTCACTCACCAAACACACTACACATACATAACTAGTTTCATACTACTTTATTTTGTTTTGTTTAATTGAAATAACTTAATCCTAGGATATATATATATATTTAAAAGTTTAGTAAATTCATTAAAACTATTATTGTCAAATAGAACTGAATATTATGTACAATTTCAAGGTCAATTTAAATAAATTGTCACTTCGGTGGGGAATTGGCACTGATTGCTGTAACACAGGTTTTTAACCTAGCACAGCGTCAGAAGCTAATCGTTAATCTTGTGTAAACCATTTGTAACATTCTGTTGTAAAAGCTCTGTACTAATGTTTTTGCCTAATAAATATTCTATTCTATTCTATTCTATTCTATTCTTTTCTATTCTATTCTATTCTATTCTATTCTATTCTATTCTATTCTATTCTATATACGTCCCACAGCAGGGCACAGGCCTTTTCTCAGAGGAAGAGTATGGCAGTGCCTTAATTATCACCGCGGATTTGCAATTTCAAGCGCTGAGGAATGTGAACACCTCAGATACTCAGGTTTCCTCATGATGTTTTCCTTCACAGTTAACGAGTGGTATTGCTACTTTAACTTCACAAAGGAGAAAGGCAGTGTTGTACGGGTGTTTCGTACCGCTTTTGTGGATTGCATGTTTTGTTACACAATGGTCACTATTGAACATAAAATAAATGTCATAAACGAGAAAAAATAACAAATACATTTTTAGAGTCGGAATTATTATGATCATTTTCACTATAAAATTAGAGGTTAGAATGACTTTTCAGAATCGATACCCTAACTTCAACTGACATTTACGTGATCGATTTTACTAAACTCACATAAGCACCTAGGTCTAGCGTTTAGTTCTCTCGCCACCTACCTAGTCTAGAAGCGTGAAGAAAAGTATAGGCACAATTTATCAGCTCCATGTGTAAATATCTATAGTAATAAGGTATTAAAAAAAAAACAACAAACCACCATCTAAATACCGAGGAGCGTGGCTCGACTAAGGCAATTATGGACAAGATTGGAATCAAATGCAAGACCAAGACTTACAATTAAAAACAAATCAAACCAATGAAACTCAAACAAAATCAAACAATTCGATCGGTTGATTCTCTAGTGACTCATCGCATAAAACTCGAAAATATCATTTTGTTTAGATTTTACAGACTATGCTATGTACATCTTGTTCCGACGTACTTATAATATCGAATGATTCAAGATTGTTGCGTAGTTATATGATTTTAGAATGGATTTATCGTATCTCGATCGTAACTCAACTTATAGCCTGGCAGCCCCATATTGGTTTAAGAATGATTGCGTTTAATGTCTCCATACTATTAGCGTTTCGTTTTTAATTTCAGTTGTTCTTTCCTCCAACTTAAAAAAATGTCTCAATACTGTATTTATACCGTCATGATGAACTTAATTAATTGTGTAAATATGAGTTCAAAACATTTTCTCAGTAGGCTGTACGCCAGCTGCCTTTCTCCTTTACGTGAATAGAAAACAAAGTAATTGGTACATGCCGGTATTCCAACCAACCACCTCCCGAATGAGAAGCCGGCGTTCTACGGCTCCGCTACGACCGCTTATTTATAAAAAATAAATTCACACACTAATATAGTCTTAAGGCGGAGTTAAAGCCTGTTTATAACAGGAATTCCCGCCATAAACCGGCCGGTCTTTTTATAAGTAAGACTGTAACTGTTTTGTACCAACGTTGGTTTTTGTTGCGGCATTGTTGCCGACAAGCGAGTTTTATTAATACTAAGACCGGATATTTCAATAGTCAGTCAAAACTTAACTAGGGAATAAAACTGATGTCGTCACTGTTTTGTCGTATAGTTGTCGTTTAGACAGTGATAGCATGCAATTTATTCTCCAGTTTAGTTCTATCTAACTGTTGTAAAATTGGTCCTAAAACGTATCAATAATAATAATATCTAGTATTTAGTGTTCAGTCGTGACTGTGCCTTCAAATGTTCTATCGCGCAGAAAGAGTTTACACATAGCGCAAATGACTGCGCATCGTCTGCAAGTGGCATAAGGCATTTCTACTGGACTGAGGACGTGAGGTCATTGTTGTCGATCACCTTTGACATTGGCTACTGAAACTTGCTGGTAGTTCTCGCCAAAGGCCTCATTACAGACCGAGAATTGGACTTCGCGTGGTAGGCAAGCTATGTATTAAAGTAAATCAGCTCGAAGGTTGTAGATTACGTATGAAAGAAGGTAAATTATATGGGGTTATTTTGAACATGTGCAATTCCTGAAACATTTCGGCTAGACTTTTATTCCGAAATATTATTCAATTCAATTCAATAATTTTTATCCAAAGTAGCACAGAAACTACGACTTAATGAACGTTACAAGTTAAACTAGGTGTCTCTTTCAAAATCTAGATCATTTTGGAGAAAATATAGGCAAAAATATCTCCAAACTTAGTCTTTCAAAGTCCTTATAAAACAGAGTTTGTGGTTTTTTGTTCAATTTCCCATTATAATAATAATAATAATAATAAAAACTTTATTCTTCAAAGAGGTTTACATGTACAGGCTTATTCTAACTCATATTCTTATGCGTTTTAACAATTAGTGAGCGACTGCTGCTGAACTAGACGGAAAGTCTGTGTTTCAGCATTCAGTTTCCCTTTCCTTGTGTCTAAAATCATGCATAATTTAGGTACATAGCCATAATATCAATAGTAACTGAGTTTTTTGTATTTGAAGAAAAACAAAAGGAGCATGCATTTTAATCTAAGAGATGACAAAAAAAATACTATATCACCAAAACATTTTTTTTTTAAGTGTGTGTGTGTGTGTGTGTGAGTGAGTGAGTGTGTATGTGTGCGTATGTGTGTGTGTGTACGTGTGTGTCTAAGTGAAGTGAATGTAGATATGTGTTTGAGAGAAAATGTGGTTTAACTTTACTTTTGATTTTCATAGGATTTCATTAACCAGTAATATTCATTAGCCATTCAGTTTCCTCGTATGATAATTTCATAAGCCAGCAACTAATTTGTTTTTTACATTGAAATTTGTTAAGAAGATATATTTTAGTTATTTTATTTATTTTATTATATAAATAGGGGCCCAGAAAGGGAAAGAATCTGCGGGCAAAGGAAGTTTTGATTTTCAAAGATTTGTCACATACTTCATAATTCCTGCGTTTGTCTTGGAGAGCTGGCTCGAACAATACCCTAGAGTGCTGCTTCATTATTATTTGTGAAATAAATAGCTGACGGACTGTTAATACTTCACATGTCTCATAAAGTGATATAGTTGGGAAGAAAAAGGGTTTGCGTGTGCATACTTTTAGTATCGCTCTTTGCGCAACTTCGACTTTCCTAATTGTAGTTTTCGGAGCACCACCCCAAGATGATATGCAATAGGTTAGTAACGATTGGCATATAGCATAGTATATTTGCTTAAGTAAATGTGGTTCAACTACATTTCGCAGCGTTTTAAAGAAATATATTAGTTTACGTAACCTATTACAAAGTATTTGTATATGTTCTTTAAAGCTAACTTGTTCATCTAGAAGGACACCTAAGTACTTTACAGTTTTAGCACGTTCTAAAACTTTGCATGCGCACTTATTTATATTAGTTTTATATGTACAGCTAGAATAGCAACTATGAGCAATCAAATGAAAATTTAAATTTGGAGTTTCACGAATCGAGTACGCCAAGAATTTGGTTTTTTCTGCATTTAAAGTGAGTATATTATCACGTAGCCACTTCCCTACTTCATCAAAACCGTTTTGAGCCAGTTGAAAAGTATCTTCCCAGGTTTTAGCCGAGAAAATAAGAGCCGTGTCATCGGCATACGACAGTATTTTACCGTGAAATGACTTTAAGGACAGCAAATCGTTGATATAAATAAGAAACAGGGTGGGTCCGAGGATGCTGCCTTGCGGTACGCCGAATGTTATTTGCATATCTTTACTAACATATGGGCCAAGTTTAACACACTGGTATCTGTCCGATAAGTAGTCAGTCATTAACTTTAACTGTACATCTCTAATACCAATGTGTTCCAGTTTGTGCAGGAGGATAGGGACAGAGACCGTGTCGAAGGCTTTGGCAAGGTCCAAAAAAACAGATACGCACTTATTTCCTTTATCTAAGTTGGAAGTCACGAAGTCAATAAGATTAGAGACAGCATCATCTGTTGATCTACCTCGGCGAAAGCCGTATTGATGATCCGATAGTAAATGATTATCTTCTAGATATCCAACTAATCTGTCATTTATAATTCTTTCCAAAACCTTCGACAGAGCTGGTAGAATGGATATCGGCCTGTAATTCGTGACCCGGTCTCTGTCCCCAGCCTTATGAACAGGGATTATTAGAGATCTCTTTAAGTATTTTGGAAAAGTACCCTGTAACAGACAACTATTGAAAATGTAAGTAAGAGGCGGCACCAAAGTATAAATATTCTCTTTAAGTACTCTATTTGAGATTTTGTCCCATCCTACTGAACACTCATTTTTCAGGCCTAGTATAAGGCGTTCAACTTCCTGTTCGTCTGTGTTCGTGAGTACAAAAGAGCCAATTCTGCTATTACCCTGAAGCATATTTTTGATGTTACAAGTACGATTTGAGCTAATGCCTGTAGATGTAATATTTTCCGCTAACGTTCTACCCACATTCACAAAATACTGATTTATTTTATTTACAGATTCCTCAGGGCTATCGTTATTAGATAATAATTCTTTAGGTAAATGGTTTTCTTTGGAAGTGTTTGTAATCTCTTTAATAGTTTTCCACAGTTTTTTACTATCTTTGCCCGCTTTATGAACCATCTCCTTATCGTAATCACATTTTACCTTTTTTAGTAACTTGCAACAATAATTTCTGTAACGGCTATAGGTTAACTTAAGTACTACATTATAAGGGGATCTTTTTGCCTTATTGTGGAGTTTGTCTCGATTGCGAATGCATCTCAGAAGCCCTGGAGTTATCCAGGGCTTAATAATTTTCTTTCGCCGTGGTAAAGAAACAGTCGTTGTATTTTTATCTATAGCTGATTTAACATTGTCGACCAAGAGATTCAAAGCTGAGTTTGGATCTGTAAAGGAAATAATGGCATCAAAGTTTATTTGGCTTATATCTGTCTTCAGATTATCGTAGTTAACTTTATTAAAACTCGAGAATGTGTAGTTTCGCTCTTGCTCTTTTTTCAGACACCAGATAACTGTTTTATGATCTGTGAGTGTAGAGTTTACAACGACTGTTAGAGATGATATTTTTGTTTTTACCAGTACGTGATCAATGCATGTTCCACTAGCATCACGAGTCACAAAATTGTGGGCTGGTAATAAACCGTGAGAAGCGGCAAGTGAAAGGTATTGATCAGTATTAGAACAATTATTGTTATCATTTGGTAAAATATCAATGTTGAGATCTCCTATCAGTGACACATTTTTAAAGTTTGAGAGTGTTTTCAGAGTCTCGTCCAGTGATATTAAAAAAGGATTGACATTAGAGTATGACGGAGACCTGTAAATGGCCAATATTGCAGTCTCATTTTTACCTAACTTAATCATAAGACAGTTGCAGTTAGCAATACCGGGTTCTTCAACAGTATAGGACAAGTCGTTTCTTATGTAAATAATAACCCCATCATTTTGAATAGGGTTAGAAGCAGTAGCAAAATAACTATAGCCATAAATATGGGGAAACGAGTTTACGTGAGACAACCAACATTCTGTGAGAATCAAAATGTCGCAGTGAATGTCTATATTTGATAACATAGCTTCGAAACCCAAGAAATTGCAGTTGAAACTTCGTATATTTTGTGATAGGACTGTCAGGTAAGTGCCGACCGGTATTATTTTTTTACAAATGTCTACTTCACATTCTTTAGAGTCCGAGACTGCATATTTATCAATATCATTTATTACTATATCCAAATTAGCCATATCTAATATTGTAGAATATTAGATGATACAGATCAAAATCCAAGGAGAGGTTGGTGTTGTTGCGGGCTGAAAGTATGGAAGTAAGACTGGTTTGGAATCCATGAGGTGTGTGTATTTGTAAGTAAGTAAAATCAAAAGTTTGTTTGAAGTGGTGTGGGTTGTTTAGTTTAGTGGATGTGAGTGTTTTTGGTGATGTTTTTGTGTTTATTTTATAGAAAACAATTATAAAACTACTAATTTTAAAGTAACATAAAAATAATAAGGTGACACAGGCAGAGATATCTAGTCATTTTTCCTCCTTCATTCTGAGTAGATGGGCTTCAGACTCAACCCGGATTGACGGAGAGCCCTCCTTTTTACGTAAGTAAACTTTCCCGTAAGCTGACCAGCAAAAGCTGAATTCATTTGCCTTGGCGAATTCTCGCGCAAGGAAGAACAATCTTCTCATATTTGGCGTTAAGTTTTCTGAGACATAGATTTGTTTTTTAGGACCATCAATATGCAAGATGCTCGAGTTTAGTCCATTTTCTTTATTTAGCTTATTAAACTGTTTTACTGAATCTATCAGTTTGTCCTTCAAGAGTACAGATGTGAAGTCTACAATAATAGGTTTGTTTGCTTCATTTTTAGTGCTTGTGCGGAAAACATCACGTATCTCGGAGCTTTGTATTTGTAAATCTAGCGCCTGGCCAATATTATTAACCAGTTTTAGTAAATCTTGCTTAGTTTCTCCCTTTGTTGGCGTAATGTTTCTGATTTCCACACTAGAAGATCTGCGATTTCTCTCCATGTTCTCTATTTTGTTTTCTAGAGTTTGTATATAAGCTATATTGTTCCTTCTCTCTATATCACATTCGTTCATTCTATTTTTCATATCTTCATACTGCTTAGACATGAACGTTATAGATTCCTTAAATTCCGCGTTTTGTCTCGATAGCTCCTCTAATGACGATTTCAGTTCTCTGTAGTTGTTATCCTGTTGTGTCTTAAAATCGCTGAAAAGCTTTCTCATTTCGGCCATAAAGGCAACAATGGAGTCAGTTTGGGTGAGTGGTGACTTTTCAGAGACATTAGAGCCATTGCTGCCTGCCTGGGCCTTCACTGGCGTATTGGTATTGTCCACTTTTGGCAGGTTATTTTTACAGTTTGGGCAATGCCAATCTCGAGAATTTTTGTGGTTGGCAGTTAGTCCTACACACAGAGGGTGGTAGAGCGATGAGCAGGAGACACAAGCAATTCTATCTGTTTTTTCTGTGTAGGCATTGCATGCATAGCAGTAGTCGGCCTTACAATTGGCACAGTACCAAGCAGCGGTTTGTTTTTTTGCCGATTCTAGGGTAAGACCCACACACTTGTAGTGAAACAAAGCACCACATGCTTTACGGACACAAATTATTTTTTCTCTACTCACCACCGTGAGATCGCATGCTGAGCATTTGCCCATTCTGTCTATGCTTTGTTGCTCTTTGAAAAAATAGAAAATAAAAAATTGTCACGGTGGCTGACAGCAAGGATCGAACTCGAGGTTTCCGTGCTCGAGTCAGAAGCTATCCCACCGAGCCATTTGGTCCTTACTATCGTAGTTGAAAATCAGCGTCATATGCAGGGACATCAACTTATCCACTCAAGCCGAACATTAGTACCTAATGCAGTCCAACCGGTTTTAGCACGGAGTCGCCGATAAGAGGTGAGACCACATCAATAAAACACTGATCGATTAGTCTGATTTAGCACATTTTTGTCACCGATTCCGCTGTTTTAGGGATTTATATGTTTTAATTGAGCACAATATTTATTAGGATATCACTATAGCATTGTTTTGGCTAAGTTTACGACACAGTTTACGACTTTAGACACACTTTAGACACGACTTTAGACACATTTATGAATTAAATAATAGGAGCACTACTTAGACACGTCTATTCGCCATGGCGATGCGACGCTACCCCCTAATAATATATTAAAAATATATTATTGTTTACGGTTTTTCGGCTTTGGAGTTGCGCTGTTTGTCTGAAGAATAAACATTATTTTATGTGGTACAATTCAATGCGCAAAGCGCAAATTACAGTAAGTCATTTAAGGCCTGATATTTGGAAAAATCTGTTGTTGCCAAACAGTTAATTGGAGTATCTCAGGAATTGATCATTTCACGAATATACCGGTATATGTGTATTTCTGGGAACTGTTCTATTTATCTCGTGTCACAGGTAAATTTTGCATGCCATCAATTCTCTGATCAATAATTGAAAATGTTTTTCTGTTTCAGATTTATTTGTTGCAGCTGAGATACGTTATTGGTGAGTTTAATATTAGTTTTCTCGCATAAAATTGAAACAAGTAAACAATTCAAACTCAACTAGCATACACAAGGCCTCAACCACAGATTTCCATTTCTGACGGTGGTTCGCGGCAGCTTCCAATTCAGGCCAGCTAGTGCTTATCGACTTGCCCTCTTGGGCTGTAGATCTTTTTCAGGTGATCCTTAATTGAAACTCAGAAGACATTATATTATTTTTGTTGCGCTAACCCGTGCTGAGGACAATTTTAAAACCTATTTAGAGGCTAAAAATTCCACCCACGCCGGGACTTAAACCAGCGACCTCTGGCACGGTTAGCCAGAGGTCGCGGGTTCAAGTCCCGGCATGGGTGGAATTTTTAGCCTCTAAATCCGTTCTTTCAGAAGAAGACATACTAATCAAAAAATTTCTCTTTAATAAACTGTACCTTTCTTCCATCGCCAACAGGGTCGAACCACAATACAAACTTTCCCAATATAAACGTCAAAAAGTCCTAAAAATAATAATAAATATCCCGACCAGTCAGGTTAATGCTTAGTAAAAGAACCGACTTTGTTGCCGAACTTTTGTTGTAGACATTCTGGGCCTTAATTCTAAGTGAATAACGTTGAGATTGCTTAATCGAAACCTCAGATTTAGGGATGTATAGTTGGGCAAAGTGAAATTGGACTTTTCACGCGTCACTAAGTTGAAAGCCCAGCCTGCAGAAAGGTATCGGATCGTGGTGACTCACGGGTGGATGTTTCTGACAATGCGTTGTTATGTTTACTAGGCAATAAATAAATAACTTCCACACAACACTTGTCCTGGTCCCAAACTAGGATACCTTGTGCTATGATAATCACAAACACGGAAATACTGGGTGTATTTCCATAACCGAGGCCATTTGTACAAACCAAGTACGGCGGGGTGGGTCTAACCCACTACTCTATTTTGGTAGTCAAACGTGTCAACAGCTAGACTAACGAGGCAGTCGAAGTAGGCGGTAGTTTTAACACTACTTCTGTGCTGTCTGCGTGGATAACGTGACCCTCTCTTAAGCTAGTGTATTTTGTGAAACGCTTGAATACTGCAAGCTAAGTTACAATGACCAAAACGCATAAACTAGGAAATAAAGTAAAGAATGTGGTGATCAATACTGAAATTGAATGCCGTAATAAAATATCAATTACGGCTTAACGAGAAGGTCGTTGAATTCTCTGACCACCGCCAGAAATTTGTCGAGACCGTCCGTCATCGTAATCTCGGTCGACTCCACTTTCCATGACCGCCTGGTCAGACGCATGCGCCCGTTACACCCAGCCCTGGGCGGTCATAGAAAGTCGGACTCGCGCTTGAAGGGTTCCGTACCATTACCCAACATTTGAATATTTCAAGTGTCTGCCTGTTGCTGTTATTAATATTGAGCAAAAAGCAGCAAAAAAACACCTTTGTTGTATGGGAGTCCCTCTTAACCTCTTCAGTCCTGACCTTGAAAATAACAATGGTTTTTAGTTGTTATTTTCAAGGTCAGGACTGAGGAGGTTAAATATTTATTTTATTCTGTTTTTAGTTTTTGTCATAGCGGCAACAGAAACACATCACCTGTGAAAATTTGGACTGTGTAACCATCACGGTTCTTGAGATACAGCCTGGTGACAGACAGACGGACGGACGGACGGACGGACAGCGGAGTCTTAGTAGTTGGGTCCCTTGCCCTTTGAGTACGGAACCCTAAAACCTAGGCGTATTAATAAGTAACATTTAATATAGTTTAGTCTTAATGAGTTAAGTGTGCTGAAGTGGCCCGGGAATAAAGTGGCGGAGACCTTTGTCCCGCAGTGGGACAATAACAAACATAGAGGCTACATAAAAAAAAAGTTAGTGCATGTCAAGTAGGTATTCGGTTTAGTTTGTCAACCACTAGTTACCCATAATGTGTTTGTACGCGTACGCGCGTGTAAAGATGCCTAACGGTGTGCCTTGACGGAGTTCTATGTCCAACACTAGACAAATATGGGCTGATGGATTATATTGCAAAAGTGTAACGGCCTTATTTATAAAAACACGATTCCTTTGAAGCTCTCTTAATAGACAGTATATTTATTATGTGGTTACGACTTTTCCTTGTAAAATTTTGACAACAGACTATTTCAATCGGCGTTTTAAGGAATCGTCTTTTTTATTAATAAGACCGTAAGGGTAAAACTAGCTCCCAATTTTTTAGGCTGTCGGTTAACCCTAACACCCATATAAGCAGATTCTCGGTAGAAGATAAGCGTAAATTAACTATTGCTTTTTGACCTTGTTATGTCAATCCACAGGACGGGCCACTTTGTTCAGCCGATAACATAATTCATAAACTCTCGCTGGTATCCCAGAGGGGTAGGCAGAGACCAGGGACTGCCACTTGCCACGATCCTGACAGATCACTTTCGCTTCCTCAACATTCATTATTCGTTGCATGCACGCACGCCGGTTTTGGGTACTTTTTCCGTAATTACAATTCATAATATCTTACTATCATAATTAGTCATTGAAACAAGAAATTTTATTTATTTATTTATTTATTTTGTTTTAAAGAAGACTAACAGCACAATATAACAGAATAACACCAACATAGGAAACAGAAGGCCAATTACAAGTCTCCACTTATAAATTCAGAATAGCGAGATAGACAGATAAACATAATCGTCAGCAACAGATTACAGATAACACAAACATCGGTCATAACAGAGATTTTACACAGTTTTATTTTACATTATATTGTACCTATGTATAATATGTATAGATATTAATCACTGAAAAAGAAATTCGCATTAAGTCTAGATTTCAGACTAGCCACTGAAGAATTAAACAAGTCTATGTCAATGCTCTTCGCCAATTCATTAAAGCTATTACAGACTCTCCACAAATATGAAATTTAGCGTCTAAATAGGTTTTTAAAGTAAGAAATTCATTAAATATTGTTATGAATTTATTAACCCGTGAGTCGCAGCAGCCACCAGTGCCATCAGTAGGGCAGGGGTCTTGATTTACCGCACCACCGAGACCCTGGGATCCAAGGGGGGCATGCAACGCGAATTATACGCTTTACATCCTCTAATTAAGCCTGGAGCATTTTCACATAATACGTAGTGATTTAAGCAGTTGGTTTTACCGTTGCATCCGCCTTTAGGGGTGTGGGTGCTGAGTAAATTATAAATTCTTTACTGTATTTTTTTGTAATTATTGTTACTATTTACTGTCTAGACTTACCTCCACTCTAATTTGTATGCTGATTGATATAAGTAGAATATGTGATAAACATAAACATAAACATTTACATACAGGCACATACATCCGAATTTACTTAATTTATTATCTAAAATGCATGCTTATGTATCTTGTTTGACACATTTTTCAGTTAATAAATAACAGTCTTATTTAAGACTCTTGAGATGGAGTTAATGTCGGTATATAAATGGAATTCCACTAAAGAAGACCGTTAATATTTATCTTTAAATCCGCGTTTAGCAGTTCGACGACTTTCTATGCTAGGAGGACTCCAGTAGCAATCACTCGTAGCGCGTAGCACTTGTAGTAGCGTAGCGTTTAATGTATGCTACGAGACGTAGCACGTAGCATGGGCTGCTACAATTCCGTAGTAAGTTTAATGCTATCGGATATTTCAGTGCCAATATGTCAAGTGAAGTTCTTGTTTGGCTTACTATGACTGGGGAATAAATAATATGGGCAATGCTCGTAACATTACCCATATTATATTTTATTCCCTGGTTACATGTATGGTCTTTGTAGAAAAATCATAAATCGCGTGATGTTAAGACCAACATAAAACTTCGACGGTCGTGAAGCTATGCTTCGTTTAACTGAACTCTTCTGTATGGATAGTCCCTTTTTCCCTTTTATATATTCCAGAAAATTTAAAGTTACATCTTGTCTATTAGTTTCCGCCCACCAGCACCCGGTGTATCGAGTTTTACCGCCAAATAGATTGTATAAAGTTTGTCACCGATACGCAGCGCCAATCCGTTTACTGGAGGCACTTTCGGAAATTGGAGCGCGCTACCTGGCGTTCGCGCTCCGTGTATTGCACTATGAACTGAACGTTGATTTTTATTTAGTGACTAGTGTTTCTAAAAAAAGTAGTGATATCTGAATGTGATATGAACTTTGGAATATGATCGAATTGAATTGAAAATGACAGTTGCAGCGAAATAGTGTTAGCAACAGATAACGCTTGCGTCGAATTCGAGATGTCTTCAGTTCGAATTCCGGCTAAACACGATAAAAACAGTCCATTCGAACAACACATCCGTCGTTTCGCGACCTCTGACGCCAGTTTTGCCGACGCAAAACCTAACAAAGTTTGATTTAGTGTGGCACAAAAAAATATTTATACATGTTTTTATAGAATAAAAAAAAACATCCTATATTTATACATCCTACTGTAAGGCATAGCCCTTCTCTCAGAGAGAGAGTATGGGCTTAATCACCTAGCGTGCCGACCGCAGATTGGCAATTTCAAGCGCGGAGGCTTGTGAACACCACAATTCAATTCAATTCAATTCAAATATTTTTATTCATTGTAAAAACAGAATATTTACTTAATGAACGTCAAAGTTGTTAGTTTCACAATTAATGGATTATGTGGAGAAGAAGCTAAGAAAGAAACTCCACATTTATTCTTTTCAAAACACGTTTTAACTTAATTAACTGAGTTTTCAACTTAAAATATTAGTCATGAATGTGTTGAACACCAGTCACAATCGTCCTTTAAGTAATATTAATCTACTGTTTAATGCCAAACATCTTTGTCTTCTAAATAATCCTTGATGTTATAGTAAGCCTTTTTGCACAGAACGTGCTTAACACATTTTTTAAATCGCGTTGGAGGTAACTCTAATATATCTTGAGGAATTTTGTTGCAGAACCTTCTACAGTGCCCCATAAAGGATGTGTTAACTTTTGCAAGTCTAAATAGTGGAAATGACAATTTATGTTTATTTCTAGTATTAACATTATGGTGGCCACCAACATTTTCGAAGTCTTTGATATTTTTTCTAACGTACATAATATTTTCATAAATGTATTGACATGCAACTGTTAAGATGTTGGTTTCTTTGAAGAAATCTCTTAGCGAATCCCTACTACCTAACTTGTAAATAAATCGGATGGCTCTCTTCTGTCACAAACATTGGACATTCACGTTTCCGCACGATGTTTTCCTTCACAGAAAATAAACACACACATTATAGAAAAAACACATTATTTTTTTAACATGATACGTCTTACGTAATAAATTAATGGACACATGCCAATTTGAACAAGCGGGTCTTCAAGAACTCGACGCCCAACGCCAGTTTCGGTAAACTCGTCCTAAGCCCTCCTACCTACTCGTATATATTTTTTTATTTATTTACTTACGTTTGTATGGCAGAGTTTTAAATTTTATAAATTATTCGCTAAACTGCGTGGCAGTTTGTTGGCGAATTAATCGCATCCTTTAAACATTTTTAAAAGTAGTACTAGGTAACAGTAAAATTAATTATATTCTTTTTATTGCACTAACCCGCTGTCGATTGTACATTAAAACTTTACAATTAATTTTATTTTAAAAACCTATTGTCTCGGCATGTGTGGAATTTTTAGCCTCTAAATAGGTTTTTCAAATAAAATTAATGGTAAAGTTTTAATGTACAGTCGACAGCGGATCCCCTCTGTATTCGGTCATATTACAAGTGACTATGCGACACAATGCAGAGGCCGATTCGCCGTCCACTGTACCTCACTTAATTTTTTTATCTTAAACATATTAGCAGCTACACACCGCTTATATCGGTCATCAGTAGAACCCTACCCTGTCTTTGCTATACTTTCCATTGTTTAAATTTAGAGACCGACACGTCGACTGTTGCGATTCACGTCCAGGGTCATTACCCGGGGACACGCGTCTATCGCAAGTCTGCTATGTCCGTATAATGATCCTTCACAGTCTGCTTGTACAGTCGACAGCACCTTTACATGAGCAGGTGTGTTCTCTTTGTATAGAGGGTAAGGTTAGGTTAGGTTAGGTTTAGAGGGTTTTAGAATGCGCGAGTCAGTTAGAGTTTGTCATTTACGACAACTTTCGTTCTACGACTTTAGATTTTGTTTGTTTTGTCCAACAATGCAATACATAAACTCGCGCCTGTATCCCAGAGAGGTAGGCAGAGACTAGGGTTTACTATTTGCTACGAATCTGACAGACCTCTTTCGCTTCATTAACATATATTTTTTCATGGTTTACGGTTTTCTAATGTCACTGTTTATTAAATAATATTTGTGTTAAATATAATAGTAATTCTTTTATAATTTATCGGAGGCTGCAATATTGATAGAGCAAAATTATGTTAGGAAACCTTTTTATTTTGAACATTAAACAAAAGTGGTTGTAAAACACAAACTCTAGTTGCGGTGTTTAAGGAATGGTGCTATTCGAGCTAACGTCAAAGTTTGTTCACCCGGTGACTGTACTGGTTCCATGTGCAACAGAGAATTCAGCAGAGAGTCTATTCAACCCGACTACAGACGTCATTGCGAGTCCCGATTCTATCCGCTAGTTACATTTCAGTTTCTCTTTGACACCATTCCTTTTACTTGCGTATAAACATGTGTGTACAATGTAGGTTTATGTTTATTTTTTGCTTAACATGGCTTGACAGCTTATAGACGTTTTTTCTACTTGTGAATGAGAATGCGAACAAGATTTGTTCCGTTTATTCTAAATACTGAAATGTATTGTTGCTTGGTACGCTTACACCTAGGACGCGAAGGACGCCCATCAACTCGTTGAACTGACAATCTGAAAAGTGACTGACCCTGACAGAAAAATGTGGCGGCCCTTGCGGGAAGGCCTATATCCAGAAGTATACTAATATAATGTGATGGATTGAAATGGGACACCTGTTTCTGAACACCCATCTGAGTGGCCGGCGTTTTTATCTTCTCTTATATATAAAAATGAATTGCTGTTCGTTAGTCTCACTTAGTGAGACTGGGCCGATTTGGCTAATTGTTGTTTTTATATATTTGTGGAAGTCCAGGGAAGGTTTAAACGGTGAGAAGAAAAAAAACGGTTGACGTCGGTGATACGATGTTCACGGGGTCATCTAGTACTTATTAAAATATTTCATGAGAGCGGAGAAACCCAATACAATCCAATTATGCCCTTTCACATCCCTAAGTTGGTAGACGCTTCTGCAGATAAAATGAGACAAGTGAGCTGTCGCACGGTCTAGAAGATCTTTCTTTGTCTCATTCGCCGCCTTTGTATAGCTTTGTCGAGTCTGTTTACCAGCCACCGTGTAATTAGTTAAGTTTTGCCTGTCTCATTACGTGAAAAATCAGTGGCTGCGTCTGCAAGCGTGTAATGAACAATATTCACGTGCTCTGGCTTTTGTCTGTGCATTGTTCAACGCGTAGTCAGCGAACTAGCGTAGCTCATATGATACCCGAATAAAAAATCTCGTGTTGCAGCTTCATATATTTTTATTCCATTCTGCTGCTCGCTCAACGTAAATGGATACGAGGATTCGATACAGTGATGCATGTTTCATTTCATTCAGCTTTTGAATGGTTCTAGACAAATATTTGTTTGAAATACTACAAAGTCAAACACATATAAAAAATAAATAATAATAATCGTTTATTTACTTTACAAAATGTTAACAGTAACGTAAATCGGGCAAGAACTTCCTTTTAATTATGGAAATACCTGTTTCAGGAAGGTTCCCTCTTCCACACTTGGATGTCATAATGGTAATCTTAAACAGAAACCGGCGTGCGCGCATCTTCTTCTGCTTATTTTGGTGCTATCTCGAATCGGAGGTCAGTTATCATTGAGGCCACTGTGACCAGTGATTTGGCGGCTCGGAACAAATCGATGGTACCTATATGAATCCATTCAGTCTAGTTGTGTAGCCAGTGAGTTCTTCTACGGCCAGGTCTTCTGCGGCCTTGTATTTTTCCCTGCAGGTAGTTGGAGGAGATCGTATTTATTACTTTTCATTTTTTTTTATTAATAAGTTTAACATAATATAGGTACAGGTTAAGTGGAATGTGTGATGCATAATGTGATCCAAGCGTTGCATTTTTTTTCTCTTTCTCATTCTCTGCAGAACCGTTTCGTTTGAAGGGTTCCATACCCAAAAGGTAAGGGACCCTATTACTAAGACTCCGCTGTCCGTCTGTCCGTCAGTCCGTCCGTCCGTCCGTCCGTCCGTCCGTCCGTCCGTCCGTCCGTCTGTCTGTCTGTCTGTCTGTCTGTCTGTTGTATTTCTGTTGTCGATGTAAAAACAGAATAAAATAAACATTTAAAGGGGGCTCCCATACAACAAACGTGATTTGTTTGCTGTGTTTTGCTCGATATTAATAACGGCAACAGCTAGATGCTTAAAATATTCAAATATTGTATATTTAATGGCACGGAACCCTTCGTGCGCGAGTATGACTCGCACTTGGCCGGTTTTTTTACTCTATCTGTCCAAGATTTCAAACCAATAAAAGATACCAAGCGTGCATGCATGCAGCAACTAATGAATATTGATGAATCGAAAGAATTCAGGATCGAACTTTTTTTTTTTTGCCAACATCACAAACTAATGTATGTGTACCTCCAATATTCATACGTGAGTTTATGTATGTAATTACGTAGAAGTTAAATGGCTTCTGTAACCAGCCACTTAGAACAGTCGCGTGTGAGCACTACATGACGATATCTGCGTTGCATGAGCCATAAGTAAATAAATATACCCAACACGTAGAACTTGGGTTGACTCGTTTGACTCGGTTAGCAGTGCCACCGAAATGCAACAAACTTAATATGCATTAAAGTGCACATGCAAATTGGATCATTTTCAGCCGCTGGGCTTATTTGCCCGCCGCCGTTCCGACGCGGGGTCAGCGCACATGATTGAATTGTCAGCGTGATGCGGTGAAGTCACACAATACATTGATGATTTGGAGACGCAAATTAGTTTGAAATTAAACAGCACATTAACCTTTACATACATGCACTTTACTCGGTTACGTTACGAGCGACTTTGAGAACTCAAATGTAAAGGTTGATCAACTGCCGACTATAAATGTACAGCGTTTTCTGTGTAATGTAATTTTTAATGTAAAATAAAGTGTTCCCTAGCTAAATAGATAAAAGATTTAGAATTTCCGCACTGAAATTCTTGACAGCAGTTGATTGCTTGTTCCAGGATGTTATGTTTATACGAATATTATTGCTTTATTTTCCTATTTAGTTGAATTAAGTCTATGAATATGATGTTCGCTTGACATTTTCCAAAGCGTTGGGAATACTCCATCTCCAAAGTTATTTTAAAATTTAACGACTCAAATCCGCCTTAACTTGTTCTCCCAATTTCACGATCGGCTGATGAAGATAAACTTTGTTTGAGCGTTACGTCGAATAAAATACTCCCCCTGTTACGAACTCGTTTTATTTTTTAACGAGCTAAAGGAAATAACTACCTTTAAAGTTTTGTGACTCATGAATTCTTAGAGAAGTTATCATCAGGAAATTTTCAAAAATAGTATTTTATCTAGTGACCCGGTTAGATACACTAATTTTTATTTAGAGAATGGTGGTTTTCAGACTATCTTACTCCTAGTAATACATTTTCATTGTATCGGCGTTTATAGAATTAAATAAATTATATAAATAGTCGTTGATATATTTTACCTATGTCCTAAACTTAGGTTATAATGCACTCAAGCATTAAGCCTGTAGACAAAACTCCGTTTTAATGCAGTGAATAGTGTTATTTAATTATTTCCATCATCCATCATCATTGCCATCATCCTCATTCACCCACTGGCAGTAATCTGGCTCAGATCGTCGATCCAGCGACGTCTTGGCCGTCGGTCCGGTCTTGGTGGGCGTCTTACGCTGAGTTTTTGGTTTCCACTCGAGAATCTTTTCACCCCATCAATCATCGATTCTTCGGCATAAGGACAGAAGGATGTGACGTGCCTTGGGGGAGTATGCGCTGATTTTATTTCTTTATTTCGCCATCGTATTGAAAGAATTTCGCAATCAGGTCGCTCATTGTTGCCAAAGGTGAGACAGACAGAGACTTGTAATGAAAACCACTCGATATTTGATACAAACTTGAACCTGAAGTACAGCCAACTTATCTGGTGTAAGAGTGATGTTTAAGCTGATTGAGGATTAGGAGATTCCCGTTTTTAAAAGGAATTACGCACTCGTGACCAGATGGACAGATGACCTCATCCAAGTGGCAGGAAGACGCTGGATGCAAGCCACTTCGAACCGGTCTTTTGTAAATCCATGGAGGAGGCTTATGTCCAGCAGTAGACTTCTTGTGTCTGAATGATGATAATAATGATGACGCACTCGTGTTGAATTATGTTAGAGACGAAGGCTAATTTACTTTACGTAAATGATGAGTATTAATAATTGCTACACATCAATAAACATGACTGTATCAGACGGTAGAGATTGTTTTTCGTAATACCAAATTAGATACACACTGGTGATATGCGGTAAATTGAGAACGGAGCTGTAATCATGAGTTGTGAAGTTCACGCCTCAATGCGCGTAACATGAAACTACATTTGCGTATAATATCTGCTACACAAGCGTTGTTAGTAACAGCTGGAGACTTAAATGCGATAAGAGTTACAACCGAGACGTACTCTTTTGTCGTAATTATGAACTTACTATTGACTAGAGCTTTTAAATATTATGTCTATCGAAATAAATAAAACTTCTGATGTTGAGGAATGGACTGTATAATGAAAGCAAACTGATGAAAACGGGTAAAACGAAGTATAATAGGAAAATATCAAAATAAATGGACAATGAGATGGTGACAGCAAGAATATTACAAAAAATGAGTTACATGAGAGAGAAAAGTCAATTAAAGGAAAAATATAAAAATATCATAAAATATGATTCCAAGGAGTCTTCAACATCACTGCTCTTCAAAAATACGACACATTTATAATGATCCGACACGTTTTAATATTGCTCTTTTTATGTACCCTTTATACGTCCCACTGCATCACCTCTACATCTCTCAGAGAGAGAGTATGGGCTCAGTTACCACGAGTGCCCACCGCGAATTGGCAAAGTCATTGGTACATGCCAGTATTCGAGCCTACTCTATTAAACCATTATTAATTTGATAGACTCGTCGTCATAGTTGCTTTCGTAATGAGTAGGGCTGCCTCCTTTAAAAAAATCAGGCCCAGAGTTTTTGGGAAAGTAGCTTTTATGTTAGAAGGAAAGAAAATAGAAATAGAAAGCATTTATTGACATATTAAGACAAATGGTCGAGGCTCAGCATTATGCAACCAAGTCAATGCAGTGATCTTGGCAGCGCTCATTTTCAGCCACTACCAAAAAAAAAACAAAAAATTAAAGTTACATGTAGGAGAAAGGTAACAAACTTACAATATAAATTTTTACCTACAATAAACTATATTGACTGCGTACCGCACATTCCTTTTTTTACGTAGCCTCTGCAGGCCAAAGGCCTCCCCTTTTGGACAAAGATTTTCGATCATTCAAGTCCGGCAAGAACTTGTCGAGATCATCCCGCCATCGTTTTCTCGGCCGCCCGGTCCCTGTTCAGTCAAACTGATGTGGAACTGGACTGACCACGAAAGCCGCATGGACCCGAATAGGTAGGCGAGGCTTGCCACCGAGTAGGTGTCGCTCGCGGGGCGACCGAGATGACAACGGCGAGATCATCTCCGCAGGTTCTTGCCGGGGTGCTCAGAGGTGGCAAATGACCGAAAATCTTAGTCCAAAAGAGGGGAGACCTTTGCCTTGCAGTGGGAATGGGACACCCATGTCATGGAGGCTACATAATAAACACAAATACCATGTAAGAGCCGTAAGCATTTTGAAATGTGCAATGTGCATTGGAGTGTAAATTTGTATATTTTTATTTACCTATGCTGGTAAATAAAAATATTCTCCAGAGAGTAATAAAAGGTTAAATGTGGAGAGGTGGCAGCCCTAGTTGGTGTTTATACTTTATTCAAACGCAACAACTCTCGCCGGCCCATCATGTGGCCTGTCCAATTACTGCGCCCCGCCCCGCGCCCCCTTTTGCGAAATGTGTTTTCACTAATGTTTCCCCGGGATGGAAGTATATACGTGGTTCTTATGCGGAATACTGACGGATATACGGTTGCCAGGAAATGCGGGATTATTTCACTAACGATAAAAGATTTTGTTACTTAAAGGTTTGATGGTTTGGGTGTACGGTTTTAGGATGGAATGAAATAAGACACTTGGCGCTGTTCTAGGACACTATTGCATATACGGAATTTACACGGTTTGGAGAAGCGTTTCGTCTTATTTTTCGAACTCTTCGGTTGGGAATTTGGAGCCCAAAATTTCAGGTTAAGATGTCACTGGTTTTATCTACTTCATAGTTATGTCCATCTTATATGGACCTTTACTAGTTTGTTGTTTTGATGTTTCCTAGTGTGTATTTGCTCCTTTACAACACATTACTTTACAATGCACAGTTTGCTCTAGTTTGTTTATTATAGATAGAGAACACTTTATTGCACAACCAGGTGAAAGAATACCATGGATACCTTTAAAATCTTCATTAGAGCTTCAGTAATGTAACTCGCAAATGAAACGAGCTTATCGCCAGATAAATAATTGTTTGTTTATAAGCTTTGTTACTTGCAGGAGTTTATCTTTGTCAACATTAATAACGGGCAGTGGTCGTGCGACCACGCGAGCAGACTGCCGGAAGAGAGAAATTGCCCTTTGGTACAGTGACACAAACAAGTCCTTAGACATGTTAATATGTATGTTTTATATTATTTTTATTCTAAATCGTCTATATTAAACCAATCAAACTTTTCACAAACATTATTTTACCTGTGATTTTATTTTTCACTCGATCTCTGCCTAGCCCTTCGGGATCCAGGCATGAGTTTATGTTATGTAGTCAAAAAAATGTAATCAAAATAAGTAGTTTCTTTTGTCATGTGATATTTATAAAACATACAGATGTTATTTCCATACCTGTTCGTTTCCATTTTATTTACAGATCCAATAACGGAGATCGTCTACCTTGCAACCTTACTTTTAACAAACTAAATATTTGTGGCATATTTCTTCCGTCAAATAGAGTTACCTAAAACCCTAAAAGCCTAGACCTGGCTTTCAGGGTTTTAGGCAGACCGCCTACCCCTCCGGGCTATAACCGTGAACTCACCCTCGTATCCCGGAGGTATTTATGTTTGTATGAAAAATAAGTCTGATTTCCAATTTCTTTGTCCATTCTTCTCGGTCTGATGCCAAATCAAAACACTTGTCCGTTTTATGCGATTATTCAAAACATAAATCTAATATATAAAGATCTCATGTCACAGTGTTTGTTATCAAACTACTCGGAAACGGCTTCACCGATTTTTATGATTTTTTTTTTATTTTGCTAGGCCTGAGAATAGGTCGTAGGCTAATTAATATGGCAAAACAACGTTTGCCGAGTCAGCTAGTATAAATATAATATTTTTCACTGATATAATATTTTTCATACATACTATACAAATATGTCCCACTTCCGAGTCTATTGTGTTCTACCCCTGGGCTACCACCGCTTGCCAGGTTCGATTCCCAGTGCGGGCGTGTAGCTATGACTGTTTATTTTCAAAGTTAGGTACATCTGCGAATTTGTAGCAATACCACACGCTAACCGTGAAGGAAAACATCGTGGGGAAACCCGCGGCTTGGTTGGCTCCGCACGTATTGACTTGGTTTTCCTGTGGGGTAGGCCGACTAAGCTGTCAGGATGGCATAGGTGCTGGGCAAGCTTACTCCTTCTAAAAAACAATGTCCCAGGCACCGCTGCGTCCGAGTGGACCTTTTACCCATCTAGTGTGAGTGAAGGTGCCACTGGACGATGTATAAATCATCTCATTACGTAGATGCAAAGGCCAAAGTTTATACAAATATTTATTTCTCGCATAGACTTTACGAGTTTCTGTACCTACTAAAACGTAAGATTTATTTACGAGGCGTTTGCCACTATTCCACCGACCTTGTGTTTTGACATGAGTATTTGGATCTTACAATACAAGAAAATTTTAATTGCTTATGTTGAAAAAAAAAAATACAATTCCTGTACAGATCTGTGTATAATATGTATATGTAATACAATGACAATCGCATAAACGCGTCGATTTAATTTAATTGCCGCTTCAAGTTTAATCTAAACCTTCTTTATTGAGGGAATTAAAAAAAATATGTTATGTGACCGGACTGTGAAACTGTCCTTGTGCATCATAATAAGGTTTCCTCGGTGTGGCGGTGAGGTAAAAGTGACCCATTTCAAGGCCCATTGCCAATCCTTCTACGCCTGCAGCCTGTGGGCTAGCTGCACCCAGCGGGCTCTCAGCGCTCTCCGCGTACAATATAACAACATCTTCAGGATGCTGCTGGGGCTGCC
Source organism: Yponomeuta evonymella (assembly GCA_963969515.1). NCBI lineage: Eukaryota > Metazoa > Arthropoda > Insecta > Lepidoptera > Yponomeutidae > Yponomeuta > Yponomeuta evonymella. The sequence goes on along the minus strand of OZ018361.1, from coordinate 865,423 downwards.
GCGACACTGCAGTGCCTCAGGCATGCCCGTACGGACGGCTTCCATGCTATAATGCGCAAACGAGTAGCGTCCTTAATTGACCGCGTCCGCGGCAGCGCCGGCGGTATCCTACGGGTATTGGCTGACAGGCCAGATTGGCCTTTGTGGCATCATTTTGAGAAGATGCATATTAATCATGCTTAGCATTAGTTAAGTTATAGTTTTATCTATATTTTAAGGTTAGGTTAAGTTATATGGATTTTATGGCCCGAAATAAAAGATTTAATAATAATAATAAACTGGCATAATCCAGGCCCAGGCCTCTGGGTCTCGAGTTATGTGCACCAAATCCTGTTGGAATCCAAACATTTAGCTGTCAAATTCCATACTAATTGCTATCGCAAACGTCAGGATTCCGATAGGTTTTAGTGCGCGTAATATGCGGGATCATCTGTCGGATCCTCAGGTCGGATCAGTTGGATCGGTTAAAGCCCACCCCTAGTTTACTGTCACAAGGCATATAATGCGGCAGAATCAAGGCTCTGAAATATCGTGTAGACGGCGAAAGTCTCACAGTGTGTACAACCATTTCTGTACGGTTAGGAATGATTTACGCATTGCTAGTATTGATCCAACAATTGCCTTTGTTCTTTTCTATGCTTGAGTTACAGTGACGAAAAATTCGATGTAGCGAAAAAAGCCAAACGTGTGCCGTGGACGTAGTGCACGTTACAAACTAAACATATTAGGTCGGTGTCCATTTCGTTTTGGAGAAAAAAAAACATGAAAATGCATACGCAGTTGTTTCGGATAGATTTCGAACAACTAAAGGGTTAAAAAAAAAGCAGTTGGGTTGGGAAATGATTTACCGGCGACTGTGTGTTTCAAGGACAAATATTTGAAGCAACTCGAAATTTTAGTACGGTACGGTATTTTTATAAATAAAATAACTAGGATGATTTTTTGGAAGTGTTTAGTATTTGCTATTGCACATTTTGTCATTGAAAAGTTCTGTCTATGACGCGTTTTGACTTTTCGTTGCCTTTACATTTTTCTCATTGCACATTTTGACGCTAGAAGATTTGTGCGATTTCAAGTTTTGACAATAGTCCCAACTGAAAGTTTTGACGGTTGCACGTTTTGTCGTTTGTTCCTTTGGACCGTCAGTGCATTTTGGCATAGTATCTTTAAGGACCTGGCGGATGAAATTGAATGAACCGTTAGAGATTTTTTTACTATTTTACAGTAAGCTTTTATTGTTTCCCTAAGGCTAGGCAAAGGTTTTCCACCTCCATCAGTGTATTCGTATTCAGATCGTCGCTCCGTTTCCACTTTGGACGTAACTTTTACTACGTTAATTTATCTGACGGAATGATCTCGCATATTTCGCTGCTTTACGTCATAATTATATTTAAGAGTTGGTCTCTCTTGCCGGTGCAACTTTCGCGATGTAGGTACTCGGCTCGCAGCTATTTTGACCAAAATAAAGAGGTGACAGACTATAACGAGGATAACGTTGAAATGTGAGTAACGTTAATCATTTTATGATTCTCGTCTCTGACTGCGGGCGGGCGCCGGCATCTAAGTAAGTGAATCAAGAATTAAGTTAACAATACAAGCAAAATCACCAGTCTCTTACGACAAGAAGTGACACTAGTGAACAACAAAACCAATGAATATTTAAAAGTAACAAATAGTTAACTTTAGAAACCAATATTTACTGTAGTGTAACTGATGTTCGATATTGTTTGGCCTCGGATTTTTTAATGAAAAATATGTCGTCCGATGGTAATAAGTAGTAGTAGCTTATAGCTCGCAGCAGAAAATATTTCTCCTCCGAGGATCTGCCCATAACTTTACATTCGCCTCCTTATGATAATTTTATTTCACTTTATGCGCCACCAGCTAGCTAGACGTTTGAAATGGAAATTGTTCTTATTATACGAGTAGTTCAGGACAGTCAACAGCATCTCGATTTATAATTTTTCTTGCAAAGTCGCCTTCAACGTAACAAAGTCTAAGTAGAGTGCACGCTTGTGAGGGTTGATGTGCTGTTGACTGTAGCTCTGTAAGTTTTTAGTAAATCCGTTATTTTCCAGAAATAGTGGCGCGCCCAGTATTTAGTACCGGCAGTAATGACTGAGCTTATGATGTGTCAGCCTCTCAAGAAGAGCCTTAAAACGCTTCGAGATGCAAATAAATGAAACGTCATCGTCATCTCAAGTACGTTCGGAAAATAGTAGGTGACTTGTGCCAAATCAGTGAATAAATACGTATAAGTAAATAGATGAACTGGTATCTAGGGATAAACGAATAAATAGCTGATTGACAAGGTTGTCAGTCATATAATTATCTAGGGATAGCTCTGCAAATGTCATGGTGCAAGTCGTTTTTGGACTTATTCACTGGTTAGAGCGTACTCCTGGATAAGTAGATAGATAGTACTGTCAGATAGGGTTTGGTGCAAGCTGGCCTTAAAAGGGTAACGCTACCCCCCCCTTGGATTACCGATCCAGGCTATTCCCTGCGTAGGCATACTTCAAAAGATTATCCGCTCGAGCTAAAGTCGATCGCACAAAGCTCATTAGGCCCGGCGCTTGCCGAAACCGGACCTGGGAACCCCCGACTCTGCGTGATTGCCCCGATAGAGGGTTAGTAAAGGGAACCTGCAAAGGCCTCCTCTGATCAATGATGGTGCCAGGACGTGTTCTCGGCCGGTCCGCACTTTACGAACACACGAACCCACTGAGGCACTTTGACCCCCTCTATCATCGAAGACAGTTATGTTACGGGACAAAAAATTTATAAAACTTCCTGAGTTTGGTCGGCAAATTAAAAAGTCACACATTTTTTTCTGTGTTTACCAAATACGCTATATCCGCGAAGATAAGAAACTAGGCCAGTACTTACATATCGTGTATTTTTTAGAGAGGAAAAGGTGGCCAGTTTCTTTACATTAATGTTTTAATGGGATATTGATTTACAATAAAGTGTGCCCAAAATATGAAGTGCCTAAAATATGTCTGCTATTATTTAATAATCATTTGATGTAGGCTGTAGTAACAATGTAGTAAGTCATTGTATCGAAAGGCCGAGGTGCCTTTTAATTAACTTTGTTTCAAGAGATTATTAAAATGGATGATGTTGAAAATAACATTGGAATGAACTCTCGAGTCGACGAGGCGTCAAAATAGACCTTTATTATTCGGCAGCTAAGTTAAAAGTTACTTGGCTGCCAAAGAATGAAGAAAAAAATTATGAATTAACAGTTGTCATCTTGTTGGTGATTTATAAAAAATATATACAACACATTAACTGTTCAACAAGTAACATACTTGTTGAACTGTTAACTGTTAGTAACCTGTGTTAACCTAGTAATTTATGAAAGTGTCACTTGACCTTTTCACGATAATTCCTCGGAGTTTCGGCAATCTCCACCTTCTCAGGTGGTAATAGATTGTTACTCGTAGTGTACGAGAAAAGGGGCTTCAACAAAGTCATAGATATATGAAGGGGTCAGTTGCCCCGTGGTTAACCTGGCCTAAGTTGGCAAACCATTTCAGATGAACCCTACCAGGTGTATGCTCTAGATACCTGATTCGAAACAATATGCCGGGGTTCAAACCCACGACCTCACCAAAGGGCTAAGCTAAACTAAGCTTTAATGTAAGATAGGTCCCACAATAACGATTATTCAGAAACTCTCCTTCTCTTCCTTTGCAGGTGGTGTGCCTAGTAGTAACAAATTTTCATAACTCAAAATGACTGGGACGTTCTTATGGTAAGTGAACTTTACCAAGTACCTAAAGTACCTTACTTCCTTATTATACATTATTGTTTTCAGCCTACGCGGCACGACACAGCAACAAACATGTTTATCACGCTGTAGCGTAACGTCATCTTACTGAAATGTGAAATATCAATCGCTATAGCGACAAAACTTTATTTAATGTAACCTCACTCGAGCATCGTCGGAAACAATAGGTACTATTTATTATTTTACAATTTCACACAAAATAGTTCTCTCAAAAATCAATTCTCCTGTTTATTGTAATAAGTTTAGCTGAATGGACTAGATCATCATCATCATCATCATCATCATCAGCCATTTGACGCCCACTGCAGGCCATCGTGGTTTTCATAACCATGAGGATTTTTTGCCATAATCGCCACGCTTGGCAGGCGGGTTGGCGATCGCAGTATGCGGTTGGAATCTCGGGAAGATGCTGCTGCCCGTCTCCTGGTAATTGATGTCCTTAGTCTGTACTAGATTACAGTAAGCTAATTCTTTGTTTAGTATAGTCTGTCACCATTTTTGTGTGCCAAGTATATAAAATATAATAAAATAAAATACCCTTCATGGTTATGAAAACCACAAAGGAGGCCTATGTCCTGCAGTGGCCACAAATGGCTGATGATAAAAACAAAGCAAGAGTGTACTTATCGACAGCACGATGAAAATGTTCGTCGCGGTGAACAGGCGCAGTTCTATCTTACTCAGCTCCTGCAGCACGGCCCAATAGCGAGCGATATCATAGCGCCATCTTGCTTTATGTGGCGAGTAAGAGCGAGATGGCGCTACGTTTTGTCGCATTATCACATTCAATACGTTCAACGGTCGTGTCCCCCGAGGCCGCATAACAATAAATCCTTAACAAACTCCCAATAACGATAGTAGAAAAACTCGAAACAAGGTCCACGAATTGAAGTCATTGCATAAAAATATATTTAAAAAAATATTTCCTAAATGATAAGCATGAGGGGGAGGGCGACTTACTGCTTACCTCTAATGTGAGGGGAAGATAGTGCGTTCCACTTCCCATATTAATATTTTTATATATGTACAATAATCACTTGCATGTACACAGTGTTCTTCTGCATGCCTGTACTGTTACTTATAATATAAGACGTATGAGTACGGGTATCTAGTTTATTTATATCATTCATCGTTAATATAGAGCAAGCTCTAGAAGCACTATAATCTCATATGGAAGATTCAGCTTTCAGAGCTAGATCAATTTGTATGAATTTTTTTTCTGACATAAACAGTTTAAATTTAAAAAAAATTGTTTAATGTTTATAAATCGTCGTCCTAGGCAACCCTACTATAAATGCGAAAGTGTTTGCTGTGTTGACCTTCTCCAGTTATATAACATTACCGTCGAGCGAGATGCAAGTAGAAGTGCCGCCATGTTCAATTCAATTCTTTAATCGACCGACTTATATACCCTGTCCGTTAGTCGAAGGTTTAGGTCGACTTGCACCAGTTCTTAAATGTCACGTAAGTCGCCATTTAAATCGACTTTTGTATGAAGAATCTTAGTTAAATGAGGTTTAAGCCACATTTAAGAAAGTGGTACGAGTCGGCCTCAGTGTCAGACTTGGTAACCGAGAACCGACTTCAGTTAGGAGTTGTTTGTTTGGCAAACGTGGGCGTATTTGGGGAGTCGCTGTAACTCGGGACCAACAATGTTTGTGTTTTCCGCCACCGTTGGGAAGACGAGCGCTTGAGTTCGCTGGAGATTTCTGACAATACGGCTGTGCGGTGGGAAATGAAGAAGCTTGGCGAATGGGGATTATCTATCAGACAGAGAGGAAAAAAATCTTTATTACCATTTCATTCATTTATGACGGTCGGACGTTTTAAACAACTCAGCGCAGTAATCTTGGCGGCATTGATTTTTTACATTCAACATTTTACAAAATAGGTAGATAACAAACGTACAAACTAATTGAATAAACTTTTTTCAATTTCAATTTCAATTTCAATTACACGTCGTCGAATGGCCCATAGTATTCGTATGAATAATTTTGAAGAAAATTATTAGAACAAATTTTATCAAAACTACGCCTTCAGTTACAATATCGATGTAATCTGAGTGGCGTCATCCTCCTTTAAGTAGTAGAAAAAAAGGGTAGGTAACTCGTATTCGGAATTCGAGATATTAAGCTCTTGAACCCACGACCTCCGTGTTGGTAACCAAACAACATACCGCGTGACCATGGAGGCAGTTATTAAATTTGACCTGTTTCAAAAATAATCTGGCAGACACCTAGCGCTGCCCAATTATTCTAGCGGTGAACACCATAAATAAACGTTATTTATTTACGATACAATCGATAATTCTATTTGTGGACCCCGTCGATGAAGGCTTTTAGCGGCAGCAGTCGTCACTTTTTACCGGGACCCGGCTCAGATGTCGAACCGGTCGCTTAATTCAAATCGATCTGGTACCTGCAGCTCTTCACATTGGAGCTTACAGCTGTAAAATATAGCTCTTGTATTTACAAAACAGTAGATTAATATTAATTACAGGACAATGAGCCGTTTTCAGCACAAATTTACAAAGTATTTCATAGATGGCGCTTATAGGCGTGCACATACAAGAACAAGGACACGTCTGTCAAATGGTTGCTTAGCGCAGATTAATTTTGACAGCCGCATTTCGGTTCTTCTATAAATTGCTTGATTGTAAGCGCCATCTATAAATTGCTTTGTGAATTTGTGCTGAAAACGGCTCATTGTGACTAGTGTTCAACACATTAATGACTAATATTTAAGGTTGAAAACTCGTCACACCAAACATTTTTGTCTTCTAAAGTCTTGATGTTATAGTAAGCCTTTTTGCACAGAATGTGCTTAACACATTTTTTAAACCGCGTTGGAGGTAACTCTCTTTAATATCTCTTGAGGAATTTTGTTGTAGAACCTTATACAGTGCCCCATAAAGGATGTATTAACTTTTGCAAGTCTAAATCGTGGAAATGTCAATTTATGTTTATTTCTAGTATTGACATTATGGTGGCCACCAACATTTTCAAAATATTTGACATTTTTTCTAACGTACATAATATTTTCATAAACCGACTTGCGACACTTTCTTGAATGTGGCTTAAACCGCATAAAATCGATTTGAATATTGACTTTAACATTAAAGAAGTGGTTCAAGTCGGCCTTAGAATTTAAATCACTAAGCGCCACTTACACCACCCCACTAACCCGGGGTTAACCGGTTAAACCTGGTAGTTACCATGGTTACCAGTACAATTTGACACTGGGTTAACCCGTTATAACGGGCTAACCCTGGGTTAGTGGGATGGTGCAACTGGCGCTAAGAAGTCTTCAGAACTTTGAACGGTGGTAGCGGAGCGGTAGAACGCTGGCCTCACATTCGGGAGGTCGTGGGTTCGAATCCCGGCATGTGCCAATGACTTTATTTTCTAAGTTACGTACATTTGTAAAGTTGTAGTAGCAATACCACTCGCTAACTGTGAAGGAAAACATCGTGAGGAAACCTGAGTGTCTGTGTTCACATACCTCAGCGCCTAAAATTGCCAATCCGCGGGGGGCACGCGTGGTAATTAAGCCTATTCTCTTTTTCCGAGGCTGATAATATTGTATCCTATTAACATGATATCACCGAGGTAGGCTTTGGAATAACCGTGCGTATGTACCCTGAATAATTACAGTTTATACAGCATGTAAAATTGTAGGCACACTTAATTCATAATTTTAAAGATACCTGCCAGCAGCTCTACACCCACTCTGTACCCACTTCACAGCGTGATTTATTTTAAGCCCCAGTTCATATTCTGAAAGGTCGCACATGTGATCCCGTTTATAATTTGATACGGACTATACCGAGTGAAATTTTGGTTGATTGTCTTATGGGGCCGATAAATAACACTGATAGCTGTTAACAGTAGATTAACAGCTTGTTAGTATACGAGAAACCGGAGGTTAGTCATTTACAACAATTTTTGTTCTGCGACTGCTGATTATTATTTTTTTTAATTTTATTTGGCATTTGCAAAAAAAATTTCTTTGTAAATTTGTACGGTTTTTCTACCTTGTGGTGGTGCTGTTTGACGGATAATGCTTAAAACTATACGTGTTGAATAGAATGGACAGTCTCATATGTAGGACAATGCCTTACTGAAGACTGCGACATTAGTAGTACTACAAATAAAAGTCTGAAAAAAACTCATAGAACAAAATTTGTAGCCAAACACAAACTCTAAAATGGGGTGTTTCAGGAATTGCCCAATTTTAAAGTAACCCTGTATACGCAGCCTACAAACGTTCCACTGCATGGTACAAGTATTTTCTTATGTCTAGATTATACGTTATACATCAGTTTAAAAAGATAAACCTGTTATTTGGCCTTACTTAGACATAACTTTAAGTTATAAAACTCTGTCACGCTGTTGGTTTTTTGAATAAAACAAAATTAAATATAAAATATATAGTACGCGACTAATACGCGTTTAAATTCCACGCAACTGTGCACCGAATTATTTATTGTATTTAATGCCAGATTGATGATATAGCGCTAGGTGTCAGCTTTAATAGCGCAAGAGCCGTGATAGACACTTAGCCGGATCGATTTGGCAGTGATCATAATAAAAGCTACTTATTTACCTATGAATTTGTTGTAGCAATACCTCTCGCTAAGCGTGGGTAGCTACGTAATTTTCGAAAAACGTAAAGTAACTGGTTTCTCGTGAGGCGTCACAGGTTATAAAACATGTGATTTTAGTAACAGTTTTATTTCGAACTCTCTTATGGGGTCGCCGTTACAGAACAACTGATATCCTAGTGGTTATTTCGTTTCGCGACGTCACTTATCACAGGCTACGTTTTTCTAGCTACAGAGTTACATCAATAAGGTAATTGTATATTATAACTGTAACTGACACTCATCTCTCTTTTTTCTTTATTTAATATACTTTCCCTTGTATTTTTTCATTCAGGCTTTGGACTGACTGCGTTAAATGTACTCATTTGTTTGTTTAACTAAGATAACCACTAAACTATCAATGATAATGCCGGCCGTATTTAGAAGTAATTTGACTGTATACGCAATGATTGGAAATATTTACCGTTATCCAATTTTTTCTTTTGTTTTTTAGTTTTCTTTTTGTCTACATTTTTTTAAAAAAATTCTACTTAATCTATGGAATTTTAAATAATCCGATCGGATCACCATAACGATAGCGTTTAATTGTTCTTTTCAAGGTCATAATTTTTATACTTTTTTTAATAAAAACATGATTTTCCTAAAACACTTCTCAAATCCGGCTTAAATAGTTTGTCTGTTAAATAGTCTGTGTAAAAACTAGATATTTAAACCGCATTTAAGGAGTGTTTTAAAGAAAACTGTGTTTGAAAACAAAACTATTGGCGACGCTTGGAATTCCCGAGCCGTGCAAATCCAAACGACCATAACCATTAAAAACAAAGACCAGTCTCTAGACTCTACGTGTACAGTAACACGTGTCAAAATAATACGCATTGAATAACTCTTACTCTGTTTTGTTTTTGGTAGACGCGTGTTCGGTTCGGACTCGGGAACTCTCGGCTCGCTCGCCCGCCCGGCCGGCTTGTAAACAGTGACGCGACGCGTCGCGGTGACCCATGCGAAACAGTGATAAGCATAGCATCGATACAAAAAAAACCATTTATTTATTTATTATTGCAAGAAAAATAATTCAATGCAATTTAATTCAAATATTTTTATTCATTATAAAAACAGAATGTTTACTTAATGAACGTCAAAGTTGTTAGTTTCACAATTAATGGATTCAAAGAATTACATTACAGATTCAAAACCTTAATATAATATACAATTTCGCCAAACTGCGTAGCAGTTTGTTGGCGGTGCGCTCTATCTCTATATATTATTTACTTATATTATTAAAACTATTGCGTAATTAATTGCATTAAACATTATTTACATTATACATATTATAAAAATTTACTTATATTATTAAAATTATACAAATTAAAACGTTAAAATTATATACATATGTACAATTTACTTTAGATTTAATTTCAAATTAAAATTAATTAAAAAATAACATTTTAACTACGATTCATGAAATGAGAAATGTCACTTATTCATAAAATTTAATAAAAACATGTACACAAACGTAACTGGATTGAAAACACTAGATTATCGTGTGACTCAATACTGTGAAACCGTTACATGTTACGTAACTAGTTATTGTAAATAGTTACGTGAAATAACGACCACGCCTGCCGCTCGCTAACAGAAACGCTCGCTCGGAAAACATCGTGAGGAAACCTGAGTGTCTGAAGTGTTCACATAGCCGCCAATACGCGGTGGGAGCGCATGGTGATTAAGCCCATACCCTCTCTCTGGGAGAAGGCCTGTGCCCTTCAGTGGTCTCGTATGTAAGCTGCTCATGCTCTTATTATACTGTTTCCCATTGTGAAAAGGCCCGGTTTTCCACTAAGCTCGTGCAAGCCCGGTCGAGCTGTTCCTGCATTACTCGTATTATAAAACTCTTAGACAGGATTTATGGGACATTCCGCTGAGTGTATTTCTGCACAAGCGCGCAGGGAGAACGGTGCGCGCCCGTGCGGGACGTAACGGTGTCGGATATCTGTGGGCTTTTAATAGTTTTTTTTTATTTACCTCGCGGTTTTATAACAGCAGCATAACATAAACTTTATCCAGGAGGATCCTGGTAGGCAGAGACCAGTGTTTGCCACTTACCACGATCCTCATTAACCTCTTTTGCTTCAGCAGAATTCATTAGTCGTTGCAAGCATGCACGCCGGTTTCGGGTACTTTTCTCTTGCCCTTCAGCAATATAATATCGCGGGTTGTACAATAACAATTTCTTCCAGGCAACCGACCATGGAGAGTTAAGCTGCTCAATTAAAATATTTTTATTCGAAGCAGCCACATCTGGCCGAAGCGATTTACATCACTTGCAGCCCCGAGCGTGGGTGGAATTTTTAGCCTCTAAATAGGTTTTTAGAAAACAATCTTCTTAATATTTGTTTTAGCAATACCACTCGCGAAATGTGGAGGAAAACATCGTGACTGTGTTCTGTATACTTCGACGCTTGAAACATGAATCCGCTGTGAGCAGGCGTGGTGTGGTGATTAAACCCGTATTCTCTTTCCGAGAAAAGGCCTGTGCCCACTGTAGGGCACTTACCTATATACTTACTTACTTACTTAGTTTATACTTTATTGTACACAAGAAAGAAATATGAAAAAAAAAAAAATAAATATACATCGTGTACAGGCTGCATCATCATTAATACTTGTTAAAAATCACTGGAATTGTTGTTTTTTTATAATTTTTATATTGATTTTGCAACCACAATCAGACGACGACCAAAGACGACCAGCCACAAGATGGACAGATGGCAGGAAGACGGTAGATGCAAGCCGCTTCCAACCGGTCTTTTTGGAAATCCATCGAGGAGGCATATGTCCAGCAGTGGGCTTCTTGTGGCTGAATGATGATGAACCACAACACGTTGTATGCACAAATTAACCACTGTAAAGTTATTCTGTCATTATCCAGGTTAAAAGTTCGATAGTTTTTTTTTTAAACATTCAACTTGTTCCTATTTCGCGTAGTTATTCAGTTATTCACCGTTCACTGATCCAATAAAAGACATTTGGCTGCGTTAAAATTTCATCAATTCCACCGGGCGGCGCGAGCGGGGCCGGCTCAGAAAAAAATACTCATTTAGGCGGCGACTGGCCACGGACGCCGCCGCTTTCGTGCCCAGTAAATAAATGGATATAATTCTACTCGCTGTTTTTGAAACAGTCGTTAATTTTAGTTTATGGTTTGAATAATAAAGCATCATCATCATCAGCCCACCTCTGCCCCCTGCTGGGTATTTTTCCTATTACGCCATCTTTCGCGGTCTCTCGCCACTCGCATCTAGGGGCCCTTTCACGACTTAGTCACATCGTCCGGTCATCAGGCTGTCGGTCTACCTTATGTCTACCTTAGTAGCTTATTCAAATCTGTCTACTTATCCACTTCATGAATAGAGCCCACTGCTGGGCATAATATATCAGACTTGTTATTGTTACGCCAGCTTTCACCGTTCCCGGCCAATCTGGATCATTGCTTTCCGACGGCTTTAGTAATGTCAGTTCCCTACTTTGCCTACCGTTCGTTTACCCAACCTCGGCCATCACACTGTGACCGCGTTAGTCCACCGACCGTGCTGCCGTCTGGCGTACCAGCGTCTTCGACTTTGGTCTTTTGTCGAACGATGACGTTGTACACACAATCGATGAGTGAAATGTTGGCATGGCCCTCTCTGCGCAACTTGGATCGTTGTCATATTGGAGTTGGTAACGGACTGTGAGAATGGGCAATATGGGTCAAAGGACCACTAAGTAAACGAAATACTAGCATTTTTTTTTACTTCTAAGGAATCTGATGATTTGATTAATCTGGGACAGAATGCCAGCAGTCTCTGGATGAGGATGGTCGAGGACACGAGTGGTGTGCCTTGGGGGAGGCCTATGTCCAGCCGTGGACGAGTAAGGACTGATTGATTGAATATATCTAGTTATAGATAGATAAATACAGAACAATTTATTGTACACAAGAAAGTAAACTTACACTATAATATTATTATTATTACTTCTTAACCTAAGAGTACAACATGAGTATTGAAGACTCGCATTCCTCTGCATTTATTTTCTAAACCAGTTGGTACATTCGACATCAGCTTGACCTTACATTTTTGTTGTACAGCAGCCCGTAACGTAACTATGTATGTGCCCGCACATACAATCGACTGAACGTAGGTACGTTCAAACCCTGCCCTTTGACAAATCGCACCGGGCTGCCGGGGAAAAATGTCCGCGGACATTACTCAAGCAGCCCTTTAGGCCCCGTCGAGGCAATCTGATAAATCTCGGGACCGCGCGGAATAAGCCACGCTCTGGCATTTTATGCTTATAAAAGGTCCGAAGAATGTTTGTAGGACAGCGGCAGGTTAGGCCGATGATTGGATGTGGAATGTATGTTTGTAAAATGAAAAAAAGACGGTAAAGGTCTTCCTAGTGGCGTTAGTAAAACTACTCGTCGTCCTATAAATACTCTAATCTCGGCTTAAACTCGGTTTTTGAGACTTGGACCGGCGCAACGGTAAATACGACCGAGCGCTGGCCAAATAAATTTAATATTGTACACATTCGTTTATTAGAAGTTTTTAAATTGTCAATACTGAAGAAAAGGTTTTCAGATTATCCATTCTTTATGCCACATTCTGTATTTTAGCTTACTAGACGACATTCTCGTTTAAATGTACACTGACTCAACAATACCTTTTAAGCTCGTTTGAATAATTTCGAGCGTTTCCTCTATTCTACGTAGAGTTTAAATTTTCTTGCGCTTCTCCTTACAGCCGGACTGAGACGACAAACGTAAACTTTGCTTTTATGTGCATTTGCAGTTTTGTCTCTACCTACAGTCCTACACATACTGTACCAATTGGTTTTATCGTCTTAACAGTTTCTCACCGACAAGATGAAGAAGATGGTCTCAATACGGGCAGCAGCGTCTTTCTGAGAATCCAACCACATACTGCGATTGCCAACCCGCCTGCCAAGCGTGGTGATTATGACAAAACCCCTCATGGTTATGAAAACCACGAGGGAGGCCTCTGCCCTGCATTGGGCGTCAAATGGCTAATGATGAATGTTTATGGCATTAAGTCCGCCGTATTGTGCATTAGGCTAAGTGCAATCATCATCATTCAGCCACAAGAAGTCCACTGCTGGACATAGGCCTCCTCCATGGATTTCCAAAAAGACCGGTTGGAAGCGGCTTGCATCCAGCGTCTTCCTGCCACTTGGATGAGGTCATCTGTCCATCTTGTGGCTGGTCGTCCTACGCTACGCTTGCCGATATGTGGTCTCCATTCGAAAACTTTTCGGCCCCATCGGCCATCAGTTCTGCGTGCTATGTGCCCCGCCCACTGCCACTGCATTCGGGAAACTTAGAAATGTCTTTTCGTCTAACATACCTCAATCGCTCAAGACAAAATTATACAACCAGTGTGTGTTACCAGTGATGACTTCTGGCACTGAAACGCGGTCTCTCACTATGGGCCTCATAAGAAAGCTCAAGGCCACGCAACGAACTATGGAAAGGGCTATGCTCGGAATTTATCTACGAGATCGAATCAGAAATGATGAGATCCGTAGACGAACGAAAGTCGTCGACATAGCCCAGCGGATTAGTAAGTGCAATAAAAGTATTAAATAATAATAATGAATGTTTCGAAGCAAAAGAGATTTGTCGGATGGTGGGAAGTGGCAAACCCTAGTCTCAGCGTACCCCTTCGGGTTACAGGCGTGAGTTTACGTGTCTATGCTTTTTATTACCGTTTTTTTCTCTTTCTATACTACGAAACTTTAGTATTAAAGTTTTAGTTTTTGTCTAAGTTTGTGGAGCAAGGGCCAGTGTCTACGCCTGCCATGTTAAATGGTCTGAACTCTGGACTGTCAAATAACTCTACACAAGTCGTTAGGCGACTGCCGTTTTCTATACAAACGTGGAAACCTTATATAAATCTCAAATGAGAAAGTACTTCAATCAAATTTAGTTACGATGTGCGTTGAATTTTGCCCGGTTTTTTTCCATAAACTTCACGTAACTTTTTTCCAACAAAAATCCACATTTTCCACGAGTCGACCCAGCTGCGACGGTCTCCCACGCAGTACATAACGTAGGCACGCCTTACGTAAGACTCGCTTATGTTCTTGGGAAATGGGATAAAATACTGTCTTTCGCATAATCTTCGCTGTACAGTGTTCGTGTTATATAAGCTGACAGTTGCGCAAGATATGAGTAGTTCTGCGCTCGTACAGTTGATAGCACATCAACCTTTACAACGGGCGACCTTGCAATTAAAATATAAAGGTGGTTGCGCTGTCGACTGTACCTTGACAACGCCTGGTACGCATTTTCTGGGTTGCATCTGTCGAAATGAGTGACATGCCATAATGGCATATTAATAAAATGTGATGAGATAAGAATATTTTACAGTATTATTTTTTATTATTAATTCTTTATAGCATAAAAGAAAGTAAAAGCGGTGGTTGCCCAGTGGGTAGAACAATGGACTTGGAAGCGGAAGACCCAGGTTCGATTTCCAGTGCGAGCATGTACTTATGACTTTGTTTATTTTCAAAGTTACGTACATCTGCGACTTTGTAGTAGCAATACCACATGCTAACAGTGAAGGAAAACATCGTGAGGAAACCCGCAGCTTGGTTGGCTCCGCACGTATTTACTTGTCTTTCCTGTGGACTAGGCTGACTAAGCTGTCAGGATGGTATAGATGCTGGGCAAGCGTAATCCATCTAAAAAAACAATGTTCCAGGCACTGCAGCGTCCGAGTGGTCCCTTCACCCATATAGTGTGAGTGATGGTGCCACTGGACGCTGTTTAAATCATCTCATTACATAGATGCAAAGGCCAAAGTTTAAAAAAAGTGTACACAAGATGAACCTAATACTAATGGCTGACAAAATAATGAAGAGACAAAAATTGAAGAAAGTTATCATTTTATGTGAAATCGGCTTTGTACCAAAGAAGAAAGTGATAAAAGCACTTATACCTAAATATGTTATAGAGAGGAGACACATGTCATATTATTTGTAAATGAATTCTTCAGCAGTTTCATATTTCATCATTGGTGGCAGCGCATCAGTATGTTGGTCACACATTAAAAAGGTATTAAATTCGATACCGGCATGCATTGGCCGATTTCACATAAAACGAAAACTGTTCCCTTGGTAGCACATCTGTAGACAGTCTTTTTTACTGTAGAACAACGTGTCTAGCTCGCTACTTATATTTATATCAACCTCCATTGGAAGATGCATACCAATCATCCATGACACTACAACACATCTGCTTATGGTTGATGATGAAGACTGATCGCAGATTAAAAATAATGGAAAAAAAAAGAAATTAACTGCACGACATCGTTGGACTAGTAGTTTCATACATTTAGTAAGGTTGTTGTGCGAACGTTGAATGAGTACTAGTCCAACGATGTCGTGTTGTTACGGTTACCGTCCAATGTGAAACTGGCTTGCCTTGGGATGAGGGTTAACATGGGGGTAAGGACATCGCTTTATATAGTAGTCACTTTCATAGACAATAATCCTAACTACGGCAATGCCGGCATGGCGTGTACCATTGCCTCTGTTTTCAGTTAAGTGCGTTGGTGAATTTTTGGTAGCTATACCATTCGCTAAACTTGAGGGAAAACGTCGTAAGGAAACATGTGCGTCTGAGGAGTTCACGTAACTCGGCGCCAATCTGCAACGGTGAGCCTATACTCTCTCCCTGAAAAAAATCCTGAGAAGCGTATACGTATATAGGCTGTTTATATTATGTTCTGACACCAACGAGTGTCATTCTCATGCAGTTGCGGCAAAAAGAACGTTCGACAATTTTATGTATAGTGCATTTTTGCCCTTAGTCGTTCGTAGACAGTAGACACCTCTCATCTTTCTCAACCTCTATCTTTATCCTGACGTTCGTATCCCTAACCTAACATCACTACCGGCGACATCCATTAGAAGTCATTAGGAAGGCAGCGGAGTGGCTCGTCGGCCATGCTCGCCACTGTACGAGAGCATTTTGCATTCATTTCCCACGGGCCCGCCACTGCAGTGAGTTTGGCCTGTGTAGTACCGTTCTGCATGCAGAACTTTGTGTTTGAAACTCAATTTGTAATTTTATAACAGTCTGTCATGTGGGACAGATTTATGTTGTTCAAGCATTAATTGTTATCAACTTGCTGTTATGTACTACTGCCTCGTTGGTCAAGCGGTAACAGACTGGGCAAATGGGTTTGGGTGTGTTTCCATGTCTGTGAGGTTCTTGCGTGGTTACCATAGCACATGGCATTCTAGTTTAGGACCAGTGCCTCTATCATGTAACTACTGGGTGGAGTGTCGCCGACTTTTGCTTTTTTTAAGCCATTAAACAGCTGTCATTTACATACTCGTAGATATTTTGACACTTCGGAAACGTTAAGATGGAATAACCCAACACAGTGGACAGTAACATAATAGGGGGCAGGACAAGTGATTGCGATGTGTGGAAGCTGTCACACGTATTCATTGCCTGATAAAATATTGTATGAAGTGAGTGAAACGTCATGTCTGGTCCGTGGCAATTTTTTATTGCGTGTCAACCTATGGCCATCCCATACTAAGAGTAGGTCTCTTTCAATGCACGCTATTCGCTTCAGTCTTGGGCTTTTCGCATCTTACCTACCTATACTTACAAGCTTATCTTCATCAAGGTTAATTCCAAGAAGCTACAATATTTCTATCCTAGCTTAATTCACAGGCTGGGCAAACACTTTTAATGTTTTAAAACGTACAGACGACACTTTTAGTTCAACACGACAATAATTAATCTATCCGCAGATCTTCTCCATTTTTCGGACCTTCGTGCGTGTAATATTTTATTCTCCATTAATTCGTCTATGCTAACCTGAACCTTGAAAAACTATTGAATATGTATATGCTTCAGTCATTTCAGCCCCACATGTGTCCAATTGAAAGCTTTTTCGTGCTTCAATTAGGGGTTTTAACAAATAGAAGGTTGGATTTAGGATCCCGTGACCTTTGACCCTCCATTTTTACCTGTGCGATAAAATTATGAGACACAGAAGTACTGTCAGAACCTTAATTTTTTTGTTGCGAAGTCGCTCGTAACGCCTGTAAATATTGGTGTGCTATCGACTGTTCTTCGTTCGACCAGTTGGACACTTCATTATTTTTTCTCTGCTACAGGATGCCTTCGGATCCGTTCGACGTTTTCTATGGTGCAGAGCCCACTGATCTGGCGTCTGGCTCGGGCATGACGCGGACATCATTCTGTTTCATTCAAATACCGTACCAAACACACTATCATAAGGTCATTATTTGAACACACTCAACGGCCTTTCGTCGGACGTCGGACGCCATTTCGGCGCAGGTCGCTTCGCAGTCAGTTCCTTCCCTCCACGCCTTTTAAAATCATGCCCGCGCCATGCCAGATCAGTAAGCTCCGCGCCTATGGGGACATGCAAACATGATTCAGAAACACATGGCCCTAGATTTGAAAAAAAAAACGCAAATGTCATATCAAATTTTTTTCTTACCCAAAATATTAAATTTGCATCTATTACGAGTATATGCGGCCAACTCAATTATTCTTTCTCATGCACATCGTCAAAAAATACAAAAAGCCGGACATTTTAACCAGAAAGCCAGACTAGAAAATACTTTGCTTGACATGTCCCCTGTTTTGACTTCCCCAAGACTAAGTTTGGAGGTTTCGTCCATTTTTTCTACAAAATTATCTAGATTTTGAAATGGAGACCTAGTTTAACTTGGAACGTTCAAGCAGTAGCAGTTTCTGTGTTGCTTTTAATAAAATCCCTTTGATTTTAATTTTAGTCTAAGCATATCTGCCTAGTAGTCCGTGTGATGCCGGATTAAGAATAGCGTCACTCCATTTCATTCCGTGGATATTGTAGAAGGCGACTAAGGAAAAAAAGTACCAGGAGACGGGCAGCAGCGTCTTCCTGAGAATCCAACCACATACTGCGATCGCCAATCCGCCTGCCAAGCGTGGCGATTATGGCAAAACCCTTTATGGTTAGGGAAAACCATGAGGGAGGCCTATGTCCTGCAGTGGGGGTAAAAATGGTTGATGATGATGATGATATCTACTTGGGACGTCCCTCACCTTCCAGCCACATTCGCTCAAAACTTCGTCGATCTTTCGGCTTTCATCCTCTCCGTGTGACCAAACCTTCGCAACATTCCTTTCTCAATTCTAGTCGTTTCGTCGTCATTCAGTCCACAGCGTACTGATGAGAAAGCGCGCCACTTCTCAAATCATTTGTACACTGGAAGGAAAGGTCCCTTCCACCTTGGTTCATTATAACAAGTGGCGTTTCAATTCCAGCTGCTCTGCCGACGGAATGAATCGCCCCCGCCTGCCTCTTTTCAACAGACTTTTTAATTATCTCTACATTTTTAACTTCGCGTTTAGGGCTTTCAGTAGTTCTGTGTAGTTATTCCTTTTATACTCGCGTATTTAGGCATCAGTGATAGTAATATTTCTGACACTAGCTTCAGAATTAAGTATTTCACTAGGTAAATAAGTCTTAATATTTCTCAGAACAAGACAGAACGATGCAGGTATTGAGTTCGGGAAATGCACGACCTCTCGAATGTGAAGCCAGCGTGGATCTAAGTTAAGTAGGTACATTTGTGTATTGGTAGTAGCCGTAAAGGAAAACATCGTGAGGAAATATGAGTGCCTCAGCGTTTACATACACATGAAATTTCCAATCCGCGATGGGCACGCGTGGTGATAGAACCCATACTCTCTCTATCTGAGTAAAGGTCTGTGCCCTACAGTGGAATGTATATTTTGTTTCATTCAGCTTCATCCTGGGTATAAACAAAAAAACATTGATAGTGTTCACCTACAAACATGTGAACACTATCAAAGTCAAGAAATAATAATTTGGTTTAATATTTCTTGAATTAATGAGATGAACAAAAAAATTAACAGACCTTACTGCTTCCCGTATTTTTATGATTTCTATCAACGGTTTCTTTACATGTAGCCAAAATACCGAAATGAAATATTTATATAGGCTGTGTTATTATCATTAAATACAAGCCCCATCGCATAGGTCCATAACTGTTCACATTTGGCGATCGACCCGCGGCCGGCGCGCTTGGCTCGCTGCCCGTTCGCCTGTTATCTAACACTATGTGTCGACGCACCGGCTATACGAAGCCGATATGGGGTTACGGGTTCAGTAACTGTTCATCGGCCTAATAAGTGGAAGTAATTGAATGATCGATAACATAAATATTTTATCAGCAGCGAAATACAAAATACATTACCAAATATTACCGTTACATTTACATGAGCGATACACAGCGGGCCCCGCGCTAGGTAAAACCTGTATCGCGGACGCCCAAAACAGTTTCTTCAAAGTTTTCTTATACGAGCAACACATTTCAAAATTTAAAGACAAACATGCAATTGTCGTTATGACATTTTAAAAACAAAAACAGGAATTTTGCCACAAAACAGCAGCTGGGGTAGTAAAATATACTTGAACATGTGTGATGTTTACATGTATACCTATCATAGATTATACAATTATTATAACTATAACGATACAACGATGTATAATTATAACGAAAATAAGTTAATGGTTATTTTAGAAACTAATCTAAATAAATATATCCGTAAAATGGTCCGCCTCTTTGGTCTAGCGGTATCACGTCTGATTACTATGCCGGAGGTCGTGGGTTTGATTCCCACCAAGAGCCACGCCGTACATTTGTACACATAACCTCAGTCTGGTTGTATTTCTAGGTTTGTAATGTCCTAGCTTAGTTACCCATAGCACAGGGTATCCTAATTTGGGACAAGTGATCGTGTGGTGTGGATGTTACTATTATTATTCTTAGGTAATTTAACTTAATTCCGGAATTACTTACTTGATTTCTTTGTAGGGAGAGTCTGACCAGGTTTTGCTCTGATTCGCAGAGACCTTAATCATGGTTAGCAGAGACGGAGCCCGCGTCGTCGTTAGCTGGGCCTCGATTCTGTTAGTGCATTGTAGTATAATGACAGATACACTGTCGGGTCACGTGACGTGTTTTTTCGTACCATTGACGCCTAGAAGGTTTGATGGGTATGCCCGCGTAGACTTAAAGCAGCCATGAAATGAAAACCGCCATGTTCATGCAGTTGTCATGTTACTACAATGCATTAACAGAATCTAGGCCCTGGTCTCTGACTGGAAATCCGGAATTAAATTAATAATGGGTAGTGCTTACGAAAGTGTTAGTTCTAAAATTATCTCTCTAATAACTCTCTCCTTTTCTCAATAAACAAAATTAAAATAGGATACACAAACCAATCACTTAATGTGCTGGTGAATTTGGAAGTTTCTACTGACAAATTTGGAAGTTGCTGCAGCTCAGTTTCATTATTTCGCTGCTAAGAAAATAATATTCATATTTCATGTTTGTATAAAGTTCTTGTTGGTAGTCTAGTTACAATCTATCGGAATCTTTGGCGCCAACTCTTATAAAAACGTCCACCCGTAGTTCACTGTCACAAAGTAAATATATACAGGAGCCAACCGCGACAGTTTCCAAGAACTCCGTTGTGAGCCCTAGTGATTGTTCCGAGCGGGTCAACTCGAATGAACTATCAGAGCCGAGCCAAATAGCGAAAACTGCCGCCAGCAGGCTCGAGCTTCCGCCCCTGCATTCACCGCCCACACTTCGCTTGTCTTCTTACACGGCTGAGAAAGCTATAGCTGTGGAAAATTTGTGAAGTGAAAAAACGGACACCGGTACTCACAAAGACTTGGGTAATATCAGCTAGGTTCAGTCGACTGCACTCCAACCCTTTGATTGACTCGGGTCTACGAATTATGTTACCCGTGGGTCCACTAGCCCCAGCCGGACTGTTGGTGTGGATACGAAAAAGAAGAAAGTAATTGGACACTTCGGACACTTTATGGTTAACCTTAAAGAATAACCTAACACACTTTAAGGATAACCTAACACAGTGGAAAGCAGAATGGGCCAAACCTAGGATACTCTGTGCTTTGTTAACCTGGAAAGGATATCACAGACGTGGAAACACTCTCAGACTGAGGCTATTTATACAAATCGAATACGGCTGCTCTTTACGGGAATCGAACCCGCGATCCCTATGTTGTGTGTGCGATCCCTATGTTGTGTGTAACCATCCGTGATTAATTCGATCTCAGGGGAATTCGCGGGAAAAAGTGACAATTTCGCGTCACAATGGAGTTTTGTTTTGTGCAAATTAATGGAACGGAAAGCGCTGGCGGCGATGCCGTGTCGAGACTCACTTTTAATTTGAATTCCCTGATGCGATTTCAGCTGCAATACCTGCTCTTCGAATTTTTCGACATTGCATAACCTGATTCGTTTACCATTTAATTGTTTTATTTTAGTTATTTTTGAACTTATGATTAGATTTTCCTGCTCATCGTTCACAGAACTTCGAAACGTTGTATCATCATGTCAGCTCACAGCTATCAGTAGAAAATGAGCGGTTCGTTCTCTTTAGACTCCATTTCTTCGCTAAGATATAGTACATAATTGCAGCGGCCAGCAAAAGAGGCATTGATGGACGAACGTGGAAATGTGGTTATCAAAATAATGCTCAAATTTCCAAGGATGTTTGAGAAAAGAATATTTTGTTTATTGTTTACCAGAAAACAAATGAAGGATATCTACTAAAGTTATGCGTTAAAGCCAATGATTCCATACTTCAAAATTTTTGCAGAACCGTTTTAACTCTCAATTTGGCGATATGATGAGCAGACGCTGTAGTGTTTAACACGCCCTTTTAGATGGAATATATCTTATACTTCACTTATTTACTGGAAAACTCCCCACACGTTCCACATAGGCGGTTCGACATTTGGCTCAAGTCAGCATCGCGGCGCCAATTACTGGCGCGCACTTGACACAGTGCCACCACTCGGCCGCCATCTTGTCGAGCCTCCATTTTGTGACTTCCGGCGGAGAGAGCGGAAAATGTTGCGCGGCCCGTGAACAGGAACCTAGGAATACAGCGAGGCTTTTCTTGAGGACGAACAACAAACAACTTTTTGGTGCATAACTATCTTGTTAACTATTTAGTGGAGTTTTCTAAGCTTATCGGAATGTATGAACCATTCGAATCCATTCGAAAGTTGTTCGAGAAAAAAAAACCACATCGTTTAAAAAGTTCGAAAACTATCGATCCATATTAGATTAGAAGTCTTTATTTTAAGAACATTCATATTTGTATGGTATGTAGAATTCTAAATGACCCGATCGGGCCACCATAACAATGGTTTTTAAGATACCCATTGTTCTTTTCAAGGTCATAATCTAACAGGTTAATAGTTATCTTAAGTGTATAAAAATTTTACAAATGGTCTAGGTTTTTTGTGAAGTTCAAAATTTACGGATATTAGGTTCTGCTGCCCCCCCTGCTATTTTGTAACTTTCCAATGAGTGAATTTTCATTAAATCGAATTTAAGATAAATTGAATGAATTCATCCAGTGGATAAGTTAGATAAAAGAGCCCCAGAGTACTGTTACAGCTCTAATACGACGTTGGAATACACCCACAAGGAATTAATAATGTAAGTTCCTTCCGGCATGGTAATCAGTCGCGATACCGCTAGGCCAACGAGGCAGTCGTAATTGTCTATTATATCTTAAAATGGCCGTGTTTTATGTTCTTGTGAAGCCATAAGCCACATTTAATAATGTCATATTAGTAAAGAGGGATAGCAGAAGTAAAAGCATACACACAATATGTGGCACACACAACACTTTCAATAGAGTTCCAGCATTCGAGTAGCAGGGCAAAAACTCTATGTGGAAGATCAATATCCTCCGACCTTTTCTCTTAGTTGAAGAACTTCAGGGATCGGGAACCTTTGGCGCAATAATCTTGATTAATGCTTATCGATTTGGCACAGTCCTTCCAGGGGCGCTGAACTAATAGTTTTACTGGCAGTATCACGTGGCCTGAATATTAATTGTCGTCGTAATCACCTTTACGTTGCGATCTTCTCAATTACTGTCGCTAATTACTACGGATTGCCCATCGTCATAGTGATATTGAGGACGCCTACCACAATAGCTTAGCTATAGAACGGAAGAAGAAAAAAAAATACAAAGTAAAAAAATTACAATAAAAATAGATTTGGTATTTGAATACTGTGTGTTTGTTACGTAAATAGGGTTATTGTTATAATACGCAATTCCAGAAAAACGTCAACTAATTTTTGTTTCGTTTCGATCTAATTAGTCATTAGATCGTGAGAAAAAACTCAAGGAACCAAAGTATCCTTGACTTTTTCTCAGAATTATATTTTTGAAAACATTGGTACTAATGTCAATACCAATGTCCAAAACCATCTCTAAAATCGTGTCTTAAATATAATAATGTGTCTGAGAAATTGAATTAAGATCGTTGAAAGTTTCAATTCTTGTCGGGGCTGTCAATCTGTCTGGCTATGGTCCGTGTTTGTGACATATTGGTTGTTTATCACAGCATAAGATCTGGGGTATCTTAAAAATCCGAATATTACTACCACTATAATATGTTATTTTCTATTACCCCTGTCTGCTACACCTCCTCTAACTCAACGTGACCGCTGCTAAACGCCGACGTCACAGAGTAGCCTAGGAGCATTTCTCTGTAGTTTTATTTTAAAGTCCCCCCTCCCGCCCGTCCACTCCGGGGCTCCCGGCGGTCGCCGGGCATGATTTATTAAGGGGCTGCTGGCCCGCCCTCGTCAAAGGCTGAACTTTGCACACCGTGTGTTGATTTGGCAAGAAGAACAGTGTGGCGTAGCTCCGTTTAAAATATGACATCAGATAGCGTAGACCGTAGCACGTACCCTGTAGCTCGTAGCCAGTTTCGTGACCCTAATGCTACGCGTCTTGCTGTATCGGATTGAAAGGTAGTTTGTACATGCTATTTTTTATGAAATGTCCTGTTCAATGTTTCGTGTGCCATAAAGTATATATGATATAGTTTCGCTTGTCATTGTTTTTCTCATTTTGTCAGTAATATTAATTGAATGCGGAAAATTGTCACATTGATCTTGTGCGTAATAATAAAATTTTACATACTTTTACTTTGTAAAAACTTCAAGATCGCGAAAAGTATATCAGCAAAAGTTTCCACTTGCGATTTAATAGTTTTCCCCATGCTAAAAGTGGTTTGTATTGACGAGTGAAACCTCCCACCTTAGGATGTATATGGGGATTTTTATACCCTGTATAAAGCGATTTTTTGGTAGCAGAGACCTAATGTTGGCCTATAGATCGAAAGGAATCTGGAATCCATCTGTCCTTCGGTATTATTCATCAGAGCAGCGGAACTTTGCCGGCTCTCCCGCGCTGGTTTGCTGAGCGAGCCCACTCGACTCCGCGACACTTGCGTCTCTATTTGTGTTTTTGACTGAAGCGTGCCAGCGCTACGTTTGTCGAGCGTTTTTTAGGGTTCCGTACGCAAAGGGTGACCCTATTAATAAGCCAATGCTAACTTTCTCTCTTACCTGTAACTTGAAGAACGGCCAGTGTGTCGCCGGCCGATTCTGTTGTAGTGTTTTTGAATGGCTGCAGTGCTCATACAGTTATACATCATCGCGATTTGATCCGTTAAAGGTAAAGGACGGCGACTCCATGTAATATATGATTCTGATTTTTCCTATTGTTCTAAAAATAGTATAACTCACAGTATAGGCAGGGTGTATTGTCCTTGCTGGGTATCGGGCCTTTATAGTAGGGACTCGATATTGAGTATGTAAATATAAATCCTTCTAAAAAGTATATAATTTAGCACATTTTAGGTTTAATTTATATAGTTTAATTTCGTTGTTGAAACTAATATTATACTAATCTTGTTAGTTTTAATAACTTAGTTCTAACAATTCGGTAGTTACCTAGAGAGCTGAAGCCTTTATCTTCTTTTTCTCCAATTGGTAGTTGTACAATTACTTAAAATACTTCCTTGTTACTTAAGCTGCTGTTACCACTCACTGTAAAATTGTTTGTTGAACCTAATAAATAAAATAAAATAACTATTTTTAGAACGCTATGTTTTTTCCTCTAATAGATAAATAGTTGAAATGTTCGTGGAATGTGTGTATGGCTGATATCCTATCAATTAATAAAATAAAACATTGTGTGGTGGCACGAAACCCTTGATTGACATAGCCTATAAGTAAGTTAAAGTGGCGGTGGGCTGGACACATATACCGATGAACCTATAGTCGATGTGGTACAAAGATTCTCGAGTAGAGATCACGATTTGGCAAACGCAGCGTGGGACGTCCACAAGCCCGCTGGCCTGACGACCTGACGACCTGAGGCGGATTGCTGGCAGCAGCTGGATGAGCACGGCAGAAGACAGAAAGAAGTGGAGGGCCTTGGGGGAGGCCTACGCCCAGCAGTGGGCGAGTAAGGGCTGACGGATTGTTATGATGAAGGAACCCTCAGTGCATATTTCCAACACGCTCTCGGCCTGTTTTTTTATGAACTTTTGTGTTTTCAATTGCGACGCTGAAGGCCGCGGTAGGATTATTTGGGAGGAGAACAATATTTCGGTATCCTCAACTTGGTCGTCGCGTGTGCAAAGGGCCGCGCTTGCCCCCTATTACGAGTGCTAATGTACGTCAACCTGCAGGAGGTACAGGATAGGCAAAAGTTGAGGTAGGCGTGCAAAAAAGAAAAAGATAAAAGTACTTAAAGTACTTAAATGTGTTACAAAGGGGGGGCACATATAAAAATGGATATTTCAGCAATGATATAATACAATACACACTAATAGTCTCTATTAATTACATATATACAAACAAATAATTACGGTAATATATACCATACACCGATTCTGGCGACTTTGCAACTAAAATGTAAAGGTTGACCTGCCAACCTGCTGGCGGTTACGATGTCGATGCAATGATGAAATACTCGACGATCACGATTGGCCTTCGGTTTCCTAAAGGATTTTTTAAGAACATCATGAATACAGGTTCCTGTAATCTATACAGAGCTACATCTAATATGTGCAATTTCTAAAACAAGTCAATGAAAGTTTGTGTTTACAACAACTTCTGTTAAGTATATGAGATTTTTCTCATGTTGCTATTTTCGGATGTATGTGACAATTTTGTTACACCCTGTACCCGCACCCTGTTACACTGTATAGTTGACCACACTGACCTAAATGTTTACATGTGCATGTGTACCCTGTTGGCGCTCCTTAATTAATAAAATGGAGGGTTTTGCTGGATTTTTTTTTGCTATGTGTATGATTACATCGAATAAATTAGTAACGTAATACTCTATACAAGATAAACTTATTTCCATTATCTTCGCCCACATTAAGTTCCTCACGTACTTGGAACCAAACAGTAATACGAAGCAAACCGGAGTGTGCAATCCCGACACAGCTGACCCTTTGTCGATTTAAAGACCTCTTTTATAGATTAGTTGTAAGCAGAGACCACCAGGGCCGCGTTTCATAAAACTGCAATTCGTAGTTTATTATGTCAATTTAACGTACATTGCGTAACCAAGTCTTTCTACTTGAAAATCTGAGGGTTAATCGACTTGGCGATGTACGTCGAATTCTCATTGTAAACCATGATTTTAGTTCTAATAGGAACCAGAAGTACGTTTCGGACACTTATTTGAAACAAAAATTTTCAGAGTTAATGAATTTTTTCTCAACAACACACAATCTCGTTCAAATATCGATCACGAGGTTAAAAGAATATAAGGTTCCGCGATTTAAACTTCTATGTTACGGAACTCCCAAGTGGTTAGGAACCACTGGTATAGTCTAATGATTTGCAAGTCGAAAGCGCACTGCGGATTTCCATTCGACACCAACTTTCACGCCGCGGTGCCTTCATTGAATAGAATCGCTCAGAATGGTGTGGCCCTGATTGCTATTTAGACGCGAGAATCCGGCAAATCATCTTATAGTGAGGCCATTGCACGTGGCAAGGATGAGAGACTCCAACCAGTCTATCTCTCCAGAAAGCACAGCATTGCTTTCATATTACTGCAGGCCTTCTGAAGATCCCAGTTGCAACGAAGAGCAAACTATATTTTTTGTAGTTGAACCAAAAATACTTAACTGAATTATAAGTCATTTGACCCTTGCCTGGTGACCATAGCGTAGGGTATCTGAACTCGGATACCTAGAAACTTGTTAACTAACTAACGCATGAGTGGATCCATAGCCTAACTAGCGCTTCAATCAATCAATCAGCCCGTACTAAGTGTCTAGTCTAGTGTTTTGCCTTGTCTGTTTTTCCTTGTTTCCTATTAATTGTATAATGTCTGTGTGGCGATAAATAAATTTATTTCTTCTTCTTGTACTCGTCCACTGCTGGGCTTAGGTCTGCCCCAAAACACGGCACTTGTTTCTGTCCACGGTCATCCTCATCTAGCCGCTACCAGCAATCTGCCTCAAAAGGACGGTCGTACGCTGCGTCTTCGTTTACCTATTATTTACTTATATATATGGAATCAGAGACGAAGGAGACCGTCTGTCTGTCTCTATTGTGTAGCGGTTGTGCCATGAATATGCAGGACGCGTAACAATTGGTCCGCGCTCCGAGACTCGAGAATGCGCAGAGACGCTGCTGGGCGAAATTATCGGTGACTTGTTTCAATTATTGAGCCGAACACGTAGTGCTGCTTAACGTTCGTCCGATTTTTTATTGTATTAAAGACTAATGAATGTTGATGAAGCGAAAGACGTAAGTGCCCTGGTCTCTGCCTACCCCACCGGGATACAGGCGTGAGCCTAACATAAATATTAGTTTCGCTATGTCCATCCGTCTGTCTGTCTGCGGGCTACCTCAGAGAAGATTAAACATAAACATATTTTAATGCTCATTTTATCATTTTTCACATTTTAAAATATGTCATGACATATTTTGGTTTATAATTAAAGTTTTTTAGCATCCGCTGCTGTGCTATGTTCTTGTTCATCACCTGTATTACAGCAGACAGCGCCTACTTCCTCCGTTTACAAAAACTACTACCAAAAGGCCAACATAGTTGGTGTTAACCCTTTAACTGCCAAAATTCTGAGGGTAGTTTGGTTGAAATGCCACAGTACAAAATTGTATGCACGAGAAAACTCGGGCTTGGCAATAGAATGGAAAAACAGTTGTATCTGCCAACTACGAGTATTCTCGGGTAAGCCACAGTAAGCGAAATGGGTGTTTATGCGTTACACACATCAAAAAAAGTTTGTGATCAATAGCATAAGCTCCTATAATTCTTTAAATTTAACTTTATCAAGAAAAAATCTATGTTGTATGCTTTCTTTAAATAGGAATACCCTGTTTGAAATTAAAATATAAAACTATTTTTTATTATTTATTTAAAAAAAATTGAGCCATTAATCATAATGTAATTGTGATAGAAATTTCATAGAAAGAAAAATACTGTTTGATTAAACTTAAACAACAATTTATTATTAAAAGGTTAAATTCAATATAAAATAACTCCTCCCCTAACTCGAACACATGCGGAGATCCTCCTGGGCATGCTGAGGATCAAGTTATCCAGCATTTCCTGGGGTTACCTATCCCATTCTTCAATAGCGGCTTCCCTGAGCTCTGGAACTGTCTGGGGACGTGGCTCACGGTTCCATACAGCTCGTTTAAGAGCATCCCACGCGTGCTCTATTGGGTTTAAGTAGGTCGAGCCGGCAGACCAGTCTAAACGTGTGATATCGTATATTCTTGAAGAGCAGCATTGACTCGTTGAGCTCGATGTGCGGGCGCATTATCATCGACCAGTACAAATTAGTGCCCATGGTTTACTCGGAATGGTCTGACGATATCATCAATAACAACTGCTTTGTACATGTCTGCTGTCATGTAGCCCCGATACGGGATCAAAGGCGTTCTAGCTCCAATCATAATGCCACCCCAAAAGGACACCGATTTTCCGCCTTGCTGAACTGTTCCAGTGGCAGTTCTTTGTCTTTCACGGTCGCCTGGTCTTCTCCAGACACGGACACGTCGGTTATCTGGATGAGTGCTGATTCGGGATTCGTCAACGAAGAGACAGTTTTGCCAAATGTTTTCTTCCTCACCTTCTTCATTTTGCCGAAGTCTAGCCCACTGCAATCTTCGTTGTTGACGTTGCCGGGAATTGAGCGGAGCTCGCCAAGACCTCCGTGCTCGTAATCCAGCGTGGTGCAAGCAATTGCGAACGGTCTGCGTGCTAACTTCAAGCCCAGAGGCGGCCCTGACTTCTGCTTTTATTTTAGTGGCGTTGATTGTTGGATCACGGGCTGCCAGCAATCTAATAAAGCGCTTATGGGCAGCTGTCAAAACAGTTGGGCGACCGCTGCGGGGTCGGTCAGCTAAATTCCCCATTCCGTGGTACCTCTGCAACGTAGCCACGACACAGGATTGGGATATAGCAAGTCTGCGTGCTAGTACTCTCGTGGTGTATCCTTCTTCCCTCAAAGTTACTATTCTTGCTCGTAAAACCTCTGATAATCCTCTTGGCATTTTTTCAATCACAACTTTCCGCAAAAAATATCTTGAATCGGTTATAATTGACTAAATCAGATTTCTGAATGAGCGTAAGCTAGGACTGAAAGCCTTTTAATATGAAAAAACAACTGAGCGGTGTCATTGTTTTGTGTTCTAATTCTTTATTTTTAAATATAGAATCTAAAAAGAAGAAAAAATCATAATATAATCTATAGTAACAAAAAAGATTTCAGTTTTTTAAAGTGATCGCAAACTTTTTTTGATGTGTGTATGTTAATGGTTATTTTTTGATAAATAATCTTGATAATGTAAACAAGGGACTACTGTGCAACTCTTTCATTCTGGCCGGTCAGTCAGTACTGGCGAAAGAGCATTAGCGCTAAGTGATTAGTGAGGTTTCGTGCATATTTTTTTTTGCTAAAAAAAGTGAAAATGTCAAAACGATTGCATAATAAGGCGATTGATACTCTTATAAACCAAGACGATGCCAGCGACGAGACTTCCGGAGATTTTCAATCAACATATTACAGTGATTGGTACCAGCCAGACTCAGCAGAATCGACAACAGGCTTATCTTTTGAGACGAGCTCCACAATAGCTCCCTTTGGTCCCTCAACATCTCACCAAGAAGAATATATGTTGGTACCGTCCCATGCTGATCGCTGATTTCTGATACTGAAGGAGCAGCTAGTACACATATAAACTCGCCTTCCATGGCCCTGATTGATCCTGATTTATTTTTTATTTTTGGGAGGTAATTAGACATTTTTCAGATACACGTTTTATTCAATTGCCATCCTACGGACTTCGGCAGGCCTACTTAGGCCTGTTAGTTTTAGTCAAGGTTAAACACTTTTCATATAAATCTTTACAAAGTGGCGCGAGAAATCTCGTGTTTGGCAAATATCTGTATTTTTATCTTTCAATTCTTATTTTTTTTTATGAAAAACAATGAAATGTGTAAATTATTTACTGGCTGGTCCACAAATTTAAAGTCGCTCAGCGTGCAATGGAAAGGGCTATACTCGGGGTTTCTCTGAAAGAACGAATTCGAAACGAGGTGATCCGACAGAGAACCAAAGTCACCGACATAGCCCACGGAATTAGCATGCTGAAGTGGCAGTGGGCAGGCCATGTCATCCGAAGAACTGATAACCGATGGGGTAGACGAGTTCTCGGGTGGAGACCGCGGATCGGTAAACGTAGTGTAGGACGTCCTCAGACTCGGTGGAAGGATAATCTTCACAGGGCGGCTGGCAAGAGCTGGATGAGAGTAGCCGAGGACCGTGCTCAGTGGCGTGCAATAGGAGAGGCGTGTGTCCAGCAGTGGACAAGTATAGGCTGACGATAATGATGATGTAAATTATCTGATATTAAAATAAAATAATTACTTACAAATCTCTAGGAGTTTTTCAGTTTCATCGTAAGAAAGTGATTTAAGCCACATTGAAACATTTAGTTTACCATTACTTTGGTCAAATGGGCCTAGAAAGCGGAAAAGCTTTTTTATAAAGGAGGTTTTATGCTTAGTGCATATCGTTAATTCTTTTTAATCTGAGGGTTACCCCCAGTTTCTCGTACACTAACAAGCTGTTGGTCTACTGTTAACGGCTGTCAGTGGTTTTTTTTGCATGTACTTTGGTCAATTGACAGCTGTTAATAGTAGATTAACAGCGTGTACGAGAAACTGAGGGTTAGTCAGCTATTCAATTTACATCCAGTTGTCACATAGGGAACCATGAATTGTCATTAACTACGAAATGAGGGCTTGATGGTGTTAAAAACTTGTGATCTTTCGACAGTATATTGCATAAAATTTCTAACTGAACGCAAATGAGCTTAGGGTCACGTGAAAATTGCCACTTAAAAAATGTACTAGGGGACTAATTTTGTCGTCGCCTCTTAAAATTAACTTTTCCCGGCGAATTTACGGACGCCATATTTTTTTGCGCCATTGAAGCAAGATGGCGACTTGGCGCCGTATTGAGTTTAGCGTCACTACTTTTTTAAACTTTGATATTGCATCGTAGAGCACTGTAAGTACTTTCTATCTAAGAGTAAATTAACTCTGTAGAAGTTAAACCGTCTATAACAGTAACTTTTGAAAGTCCTTCCCGAAATGAAACTCGATGTTACTTTAACACGTAACAAAACCCTCGTAACATATTCTGGTCGATATGAAAAAAAAATTGTAAGGGAGAAACTTCGAAATCTTTATTTTAATGCCGCAGATTGTAACTTTAGTATGGAACAGCTGACAAACAGAACGGATTTAAAGTTTTACCCTAAGTAATTCATATTGACCAGTAGAATCCCCCATTTTCGGTTGTATGTGGGGACTTTGTCTCACCCTGTATCCGAAGGGGGGGTTCTGACTCCCAAGTGTAATTAAGTATAAGTGTAAGACAATAAAAGTATCACAAATCTTCTATTTAAAAAAGTTTAATATACTAAAAAGTACCTGTGATCATAGTGCCGGAATATGAACACAAACATGTAAATACATCCAGACTGAGGCCCTTTGTACAAATCAAGTACGTCGGCCTCCAGTGGGAATCGAACCCACGACCTCTTTTTTGATAGTCAAGAATGGTCAACCTCTATCGGTTAGAAAATCACACGAATTGCATCGTGTTTACAAGCTTTCTCTGGTGTTTATCTCCAAAATAAACTTAACCTCTTCAGTTAGTCAGACGTCTGCTCATCACAACTGAATGGTCCACTTTACCTCCCATTTCTATCTTTTTCTCCCTCTTTCGGCAACACGTGTGAGAAGGATAGAGGCACTGGTTGGAGGAGACAGTTCAACGAATGACCTCTTCAGACACCAGTCTCGAATCGCAAAAGTTTTCAGTTGGCATCGATTTTATCAACATTCCATTGGTTCGCCGCCAGCCTCGTCTTAGTGGATATTTCAGGTAGATTATTTTTGTTGTGTCTGCTAAATAAAATCAGTTCTGGGCCTATTTCGTAGAAGTACAATTTATGGTTTACTGTGACAATTCGCTTAACCCACAGATTAACGAGTAGGGGCACTCGGATACGCATTTACATCGAACTGTCATAATAAACTATGAAAAAGAGAAATAAAGAAGATATTTATTTAAATTGTCACAGAAACACAAAGTAAATACGAAGGTACACAAACAAAATACACGAACGTCGACAGACAAAAAAAAACATAATCGTGAATAAATTGTAGTTATATGAAATGCGGCCTAGATGTACAATTTTTTTTTTTCACGTTCTCCTTTAATGTACATCTCGCTCTATTAGCCACACAAAGTCCAGTAATACAAATGTCATTAGTATTAAGAACCTGTATGTTAAACACTCCAGCGTCTCTAACCGCATTCATCTCCATTGTCTACTATTGTAACTGCAAATGTCTCCATTGTCCACTATTCTAATCACAATGTCCTGCTCCTGCATTGTCCGCAGACGGTGCTTAGTACAGCGTAGACGAGTCTTCCACCCACAAGACTGAAACTGTGATAGTGAGCCGCCCAGTGCGTCGTACGACCGCGTGACGTCACCAGCTGCGACGGACTGCACGGTGCCCGTATATGGACACGGTTAAGCGAACTCTAAGGAAATACTTGTGAGGTGAGTTGGATCGACCTAAAACTTAGACTAAACACATGTGAAGTATAGAATCATCATCAACCCATTATGTCCCCACCGAGGGGCACGGGTCTCTTCCCTGAGGAAGGTATAGGCCATACTCCACCACGGGGGCCAAGTCCGGATTGGTGGAAGCTTGTAGACTAGGGGCTCGTCTACAGTCAGAAGTTGTCAAGCCGCCCTAAGGCCTCTGACTTGGCTTAACGACTGCCATCTATCGACGGCAGCCGACACCAACAGCTTAACGTGCCTTGCGAAGCACGGAACCGCTCGGAAAAATGCCACTAGCGTTAGGCATAGACGGCGACCCATCCATGCACTGAACGCACCCAGTGTTGCTTAACCTTCGTGATCGTTTTTAAGATCACTCAGGCATTCGGGGCTACGAGCAATTATATAGAATATAGTATAGAATACAGAACTATAATTGTGTTGTGTTTAGTTAATTAAAAAAAAAAAAACTTTTTCTATACTATTCTAGCTGTCTTGCCAACATGTATGATTTATAGTTAAATGTGTAGATTGAACGATAGGAGACAGACAGCACATAAAGAAGGAGACGGTTCTATTTTATATATCTAATGATAACTAATGATAAATTTATCATTCTCACATCTGAAGATTTTGGCCTCTGCAACCAAAAGCAAATAGACCAATTCAGCTACCTTGCTTTTCAAGGCTGCCAATAAAATCAAGTAACTCATACTTCGTACTCTAAAGTAGAAGTAGCCAGAGTAAACGAATGTGATCTCTTACTTTAAAATAGTATAAAAAAACGGTCTAAAAACACTGAGCTTTCCAAAACCGAGCTTCGTTCGCTTGTGATTGGCTATAGGCTTGTCTAATACGTGACATTGGCGAAATTGTACTGGACAATCAGTGCAGTGAGTCCATAAAGCAGAATTAAATTGAATTAAAATAGTGTCTGTTCCCCGGTCCGCAGCGCGGGGTGGCCGCATGCCCCACGTGGAGAGCGCCATGTCGGCCGCGCCGCGCCACCCTCACTTCTACACGGTCGAGGTGGGCGACACGCGCTTCACCATACTCAAGCGCTACCAGAACCTCAAGCCCATCGGTTCCGGCGCTCAGGGCATCGTCTGGTGAGTCTCTTGTACCCTCTAGCCACGTCGTATCCAGTGCACAATCTTCATGCGCTACCAAAACCTCAAGGCCATCGGCTCCGGCGCTCTGGTGAATCTACCCTTACCCTCTGTCGTATCCAGTACACCATCACCGTGATTTGAAATCCCGATCGATTTGAAGTTCTCTTTGTTCCAGCGCTCAGGGCATCGTCTAGTGATTTTCTTGTACCCTCTAGCCACGTCGTATCCAGTGCACAATCTTCATGCGCTACCAAAACCTCAAGGCCATCGGCTCCGGCGCTCTGGTGAATCTATTTTCCCCTTTAGCCACGTCGTATCCAGTACGCCATCACCATTTGAAGTTTTCATAGCTCCAGCGCTCAGGGAATCGTCTGGTGATTCTCTTGTACCCTCTAGCCGCGCTGTATCTACTGTATCTAGGTCATGCGTTACCCGAACCTCAAGCCCATCGGCTCCGGCGCTCAGGTCATCGACTGGTGAGTTTCTTGAACTTTCAACAATGATGTTGATGACTATAATGTCCTCTTCATCTTAGTCCGACGACGGTGACCTCAAGAGGTGCTAGGACTTCTGCGGCGATTGGGTCGGTTGTCTGTTTGTTCAGTTACTTTTGTTTTGTTTTTAGTTACGTTCTACCTACGTCGTATTCAGTACACCATCACCATGATTTATCCGAACTTCAAAGCCGTCGGCTCCAGGGCGTCGTCTGATGAGTGCTTTGTGTACGCCATGCATTGGATAGCACCGTAGGAGGTGCCCCTTGGGGGTGGTTTACCATCCGCAAGGGATACTAAAACATCGAAACCTCAAGATGAATAATACCTGTGATCAAATTATGTCAATCTTTAGCTAAGGTAAATAATCGTGATCATTACTTGAGTTGTTGCTGCCGCTATCAAGTTTGCAAATTCTTCTTTCACAGATAAAAAAACTAGGGTGACCATCTACATGTCTGCGACCAATATTAATTTATAACATCTAAGTTAGATATTGGACGACATTTTACTTGATTATTTATTGTATGATTTTCTATTGATGTGTGTTTTTTATTTCTATTTTGTGTCGTTACAATCTCCTACCCGACTGCTTCAAATACCGACAGTAATATTATTTTTAAGTATGTTTTATCTATGTTTTATGCAAACGATAAGCATGCAAATAATGCGGTGCTTCTTGGCGTACCGACCGTATTTTTTTGCAGAAAGTATGAAGTTAATTTTTCATTCTCATTTCTATTATTATTGGCAGTACATTATGCTTCCGCACTTGTTTCTTTGCATGTCTGTCTCGCCCGCACATCACCTGTCCTTGTTGCACACACTCGGTTGCCTCTTTCCATCTCACTCGCTCATCATCACGTGTACTCATGATTTCAGACTAAGCAGGCACGGTTGAGGAATTCTCACAAATCTGTCGAAATTACTAATGTTGTAGTAACTGTTCACCGTCTCTCTTTACTTAGCTCTTTCATGAATCTTCAATATGGCTGACATCAAGATGGTAATGTCAGCTCAGTATTGTTTAAATTTTGTATAAAAATGGCATTGAGTTAACTTCCTGGTGTTATTTTTGCATGTCTGTTATTGCAAAAAACCTAAAATAAAGGTGGTACCTGAAAACCAGCGCTGTTTCGTACAGAAACAGCTAACGCTGAGATAGCACCACTGCCGCAGGCACATTTTCTAACGTACAAGTACAATTTTATCTATTGCATGTTTTGTTGGTCGCAATAAATATATTCAATTCACGCGACCACAACGTGAGTAAGTCTGAGAAGGTAGGATCTTACATTACACCTGACTACACAATACAAATATTCATGTTGGTTACAAGCAGCCTCTTTTACCGTATCTACTATCAAAGAAACATTATCTATCTAGAATCCTTCGACACTCGGGTAAGGGTACCCCGTTGCCTATACTCACTCTGCCTGAAAGAAGGTATCTCCCAGCAGTGAACATATATTATGAATCCACGCACACACACCAACACCATCCTCCCGGCGGGCCGACCGAGAAAACGTACGCACGCAAAATCGCCTTTTCTTTTTTTTTTCTGTTCGTAGTTGATAGCACAGTACGGCACGTATCTCTAGCCATGGTTCAGTTTTACTCGGTGTCGTTCGGAGACAGCACGTTCTGCGTGCCCGCTCGCTACACCGAGCTGGCGCCCCATGGCATCGGCGCACAGGGCCTCGTCTGGTAAGCTGACACACCACCCACTAACATCTGCGGGGCGGATGGGGCTGTCAGTTGAGTTTCTGCCTCTCGTGTCGGTGAAAACCTTGCGGTTTTGCGCCGAACCGAATTGCCGCGAACCGCGAATTGGGGCTCGGACGAGTAACCTTTGAGTTTTGCTTTCGCAAAACTAGCAGTGTTATCGAAATAACGTAAAGCATGAAAAGAGTTCTGTATTAAACCGCTTCCAAGAAGCAAAGTTAAAATTGTCGATTTTATTTTTCGTACAAATTGACTGCGTCGACTTGATGACGTGTGAAAGATAAAAATTGAGGAATGTTACATAAACATTTTTTATTAGTTAAATTGAGCGTTTTTAGTAAAAAATTCTTTATTTTATTGAATGATTGAATGAAAAATAAAACTTGATGAATTTTTTACTTTTTTTTTATTGGAAATAGTTTAATTATCGATACTGAAGAAACGCATTTTCAATATCTCAATGACACGATGTATGTGTCCAGATTATGGATTATTGTATGTAATTCACTAGAAAATTGCGTAAAGATACGAGTTAAAAACAGATGTAACTGATTTCTTTCTCTCTGGAGCTTGAATTAGTGGAAAAATGGTATGGTGAAATAAAAAATGCTATTAGTCAATCTTGTGGCCATCTCAACTGGCAGCTCCAAATTCAGCTGAATTAGTTTTCACGCGTGGGTATCTTAAAATGGCTGCTAATAATGTGAAGCAGAGCCGAATCATTTTTTTTCACACTGCAGCCATGATTAGCTCCTTCCATAAAAATTACGTGATCTCTGACTAGCAGCCATTTTACCTATGAGCTACGTGCAAACGAGGCTTATGCGAGCCGTGTGCGAGAAAGAGACGACTGTATCTCTCGCGCGGCCGCGTTTATGTGTCACCTAACCGGCGCCATTTTGTTTTCATTTCTCACAAGAAATAAGAAACTCCAAAATAAAGATAGAAAGTGCCGCTCATTGAAGGGAAATGAAGTTCCCTCTAAAAGGCTACCTACTTGTATTATTACATTGTTTCAGTTATATGCAGTTACTGTCCTGGATGGTCAATGATTTTCCATATTTCTTGTAGAAGTTATTTTACTAATACTATACATTAATACGGTGATCATTTCTGGTGCCATTTGTAGGTAAATAATTTTCACATTACCCGCTTGACTTTGTTCTGCCGGGAAAACGAAGTACTATTACTTTGTTGGTATTGTAACATCTGTTTTAACTAACATTTTTGGCTCGACACAGACGAGTTGATGCGTAGTTTATGTGCATGATTTTTTTGTTGTCTGTCTGATCGTTGCGTGTTAAGTCTGTTATTTTTATTTTATTTACTAGGCTTATTTTTTTTAATAATACCATCTATTTTACATATATTATCTACCAAATCGACGGTCACGCTGAAATGTCAGTATTTAACAATTACTCGATTTATGTTTACTAAACAATGTTTTAACATTGAATATCTACTCAAAAAGCAAATTCACTTTTAACTGAACCTGTCTTTTTTTCCATAACTTGCGTCATACTATAAAAGAACAGTCTAAAACACGTTTCTGTTTATAAAACAAAATTGCCATTGAGATATTTCCCTCGACGAGTAGAGGTCTGCCCTAGTAACATGGTCGGTGTAGACTCGGCTTTCGTACTAAGCGAGACAATAATGCTAAACTTTCGTGGGCCAGAAAGAGACCTAAGACTGTAAGCATAGACAAAGGTGAGTCTACGTCTGTCCTCTTAGCCCAGCTAGTCTACAAGGGGTAGTATTCGATTGTGTACTCAGTCACATGGTTTAATGTTTACTATTAGTGTGACGTAATTTATGATGCATTAACATTTCTGCCGCTAAGCTATGAAACAGTGGCATCTATTCGGTACGCAACCACTGACTACTTGCGCCGTCTACTAGCTCTATACACTTCTAAGCATTGCAAACTCCCACCGTGCCTTTAGTTCTATATGTAAAGGGTCTAATCGCTAGAGCCTGAGCCCAATAGAATCCGTGGGACTTACCGCCGGTTTCTGATTTGACTATTTAACTAACCTCCTGATTCTCGTACATTACACAATATGTTCATCTACTGTTAACAGACGTCAGACGTTTGCGTCAGGCTGTTAACAGTAGATTATCAGATTGTTGGTGAATGAGAAACCCGAAGTAATATCATTCTGTTCTCTTCGAATTAAAAAAAGGACAAGACAGGCAACTTAAATATTTGGGTACTTATTTAATTCAGAAAACGTAAAAAGATTAGGACAGGATCGCTATGCTATAAGGCATACAAGGGACATGTATTATTGATTAGAGGAGTCTATAAATGTACAAGAAAAATCGTGGTCCAATCGCGATTAGACCCGTTAAATTTAGAACTATACTCCGTACCAGACACATTTACTCTAAAAGTAAACAAACAGTGAGTTATTAAGGTGCTGCGTTGTTTCAATCAAACTTTATACATCTAATTAAAGTGTATCTGGTACTGAGTACACGTATGAGCATGGGGAACCATTGAAAGTGTGTGACGCGCCTCTCCGCCCGCAGCGCTGCGTACGACACGGTGACGCAGCAGAATGTGGCCATCAAGAAGCTGTCGCGCCCCTTCCAGAACGTCACGCACGCCAAGCGCGCCTACCGCGAGTTCAAGCTCATGAAACTCGTCAACCATAAGAACGTGAGTACGATCAGAACCCTGTGTGGTCTGGACTGATTGTGGAGGGCTTGGAGCACGGAAACGCTAGATTTTCACATTCTAACAATTTATTGTAAACTAGCTGTCACGGCGAACTTCGTACCGCCACAGAATCACTTTATACGATCCATGCACAACGCCATCTATTTTTAAAACACAACTTTCGCACGGATAACGCCATCTATTTTAAACTTAAAATAAATATTATCCCGCGGGAACGCATTACCGGGACATCAAGTATGCTATGTCTCAATTCAGGTCTTTGTCTATCTGTACGCCAAGTTTCATGTAAATCCGTTCAGCCGTTATTGCGTGATTGAGTAACAAACATCCAACCATCCAAACATCTTCACAAACTTTCACATCTATAATATTAGTAGGATTAACACATCCAGCTCAACGGCAGCACAAAGAAGGGACAAAGTTACACTGTTGCTACAGCTACCAAAAACAAAAATAACTAGGCTTTGTTGGGTTGCCAACACCCTGTACGCTAACTGAATCGAACATATTAGGGAAATCTATTTAAAACTTTAAGTGATAGTTTAGACATTGATCGATTTAATTCAAACATAGCCACAGTAAGGCAAGAGATCGTCAAACATCATTTCGGTTCCCTTTCTGATGCGTGAACAAGAAGTATTCTCTCTGGAGATAGGTACCTAGTTATTTAATTTGGTCTAATGGCAGTGGTCAACTTTCTTTTTCTTTTTCCAATTTGTAAACATTCAACGACGCGCCCTCGCTGTTGTAGTGTGGTGTAAACTTACTTTAAATTTTTCATTCACTTGCACATGTTTGCCACTTAGTGCGGAAAGTTATTCTTAGCTTATGTGTAGTTATTCTAAGTCTCTGTCCATTTATTATGTAAGCTGCAAGTTTTCCAAATAAATAATAATAATAATAAAAATAGATAACACTTTTATTTATATCGGCATAAATGCCTTTATTCAAACAAAAACATGCACGTACAGGACATTTCAGAAGCCTTTTACATAAGTAAGTGCGTAAATAAGTACCTATATTATATATTAAGTGTAGTTTAAAATAAACAGTAAAAGCTGTAAAATAATTAATGGAAAATTTATAAGACCGCAATGCCAACAAACTGCATTTGTAAAAAAAAAATGTAAAGGTTTTTTAGTAAAAAAAAAGACAAACAATTGAAAATTAAACACAAGCAAATCAACAAAGTTTACAGGAGAACAGTTTGCGGGTGTGGCAAGTGCAGAGGGGCTCTGACTCGGCATCTGCTGGAGAGGCAGACCACTCTAGCGCTGCTCTTGAAAAAAATAAAATTCGTCTTAGCCTAGTTTAGGTCCAGGGAATTTCGTCGTCTGTATCGCTTCCCTGTTTCGACGGAAAACAATCCCCTCTGTCCACAGGTCCGGACTCATAAAGACCCTCGCATCAGTCGCATCTGAAGCTAGCCCTTGGAGTCTGTACGATTTAAAGTTTATTGGACGAGTTCCCGTTTATTTCAAAACTACATTAAAATCTCAACCCTTCCAGATCATCGGCCTCCTGAACGCGTTCACACCACAGATGAGCCTCGAGGAATTCCAGGACGTGTACCTGGTAATGGAACTGATGGACGCCAACCTGTGTCAGGTCATACAGATGGACCTGGACCACGAGCGGATGAGCTATCTGCTCTACCAGATGCTGTGCGGCATCAAGCATCTTCATCTCGCCGGGATCATACACAGGGTGAGTGTGCAAATGCCCATACCTCGTCATAGACCTGTACCAGGTCATACAGTCGCACCTGGACTAGATCATTAGTTGAGCCTGGACCACTAGAGAATGAGCTCTAACATATGTTCTGTGGCATTAAGCATTTGCATCTCGCCGGAATCATGAACAGGGTGAGTGTCCAATTTTCCATATCAGGTGATAGACCTGTGCCAGGTCATATAGATAGACCATTACCACGTGAGAATGAGCTACCTGCTCCACCAGAAGTTGTACGGAATCAAGCGTCTTCATCTCGCCAGAATCATTCAGAGGGCGAATGACAATACCTGGTGATGGAGCTTAAAGAAGGCAGGCATACTGATGCACCTGGACCACGTTTCTGCATCTCGCTGGCATAATGCACTTTTACCCTGCCACTACTCTTTTAAATCTGGTTAATAGAAGTACCACTGAATGCCTCTCACACTGAAATTACAAAAACAAAGTATATAAAATTCACTCTAATGAAGTGTTCTAAAGCTGAGAAAACGTATGAAACCTCTGGATCTATAAGGCTTTCAGGGAAACTTATTGTCTTATGTTCTCACATTCGATGGGAAATTAGGTAAGAAGACTCCAAAGGGTCAAGATAGTTACGAAGTTAGCGCAACAAATCACGTACATAACACTCCAAAAAGTAAAGTTAGAAAAAAGTGAAAGTAAAAAATGTTATTCACTATAAAAACAAAATGTTTGCTTAATAAACGTCAAACCTGTTAGTTTCACAATTAATAGATCTCTTATCTATTAAAAGACTACAGTACTGCGGATAGATTAGAGTATCTCTTGGACACTCTAAGGTAGTATGTGTCGGTTTAAGTAACCGTAATCTGACGTGAAACCCGCCCTCTCCCCAGGA
Organism: Yponomeuta evonymella; assembly: GCA_963969515.1. Taxonomy (NCBI): domain Eukaryota; kingdom Metazoa; phylum Arthropoda; class Insecta; order Lepidoptera; family Yponomeutidae; genus Yponomeuta; species Yponomeuta evonymella. The sequence continues at coordinate 823,277 of OZ018361.1, read as the reverse complement.
CTTGAAGCCGTCCAACATCGTGGTGAAGAGCGACTGCACGCTGAAGATCCTGGACTTCGGTCTAGCGCGCACGGCCGGCACCACCTTCATGATGACGCCCTACGTCGTCACGCGCTACTACCGCGCGCCTGAGGTCAGCCTACGTACATAAGCAGCTAATATACGTCCCACTATAGGGCCAGGTCTTCTCTCAGGAAGAGAGTATAGAAAGACAGAAAGAAAGAAAGAAAGAAACCATGGGCTCCGGGATACAGATGTATGTATTAAATAGCCTACAATCAGTAAATCTAAAGCCAGCCTAGAATGGATACTATAAATTGTTTGACTGTCAAGCCACTTTTTTGGCTTCATCTTTAAACACATCATTCATGTTGAATGTATTATTCCAACGGCCAGGCGGTTGGTGCTGCACACTCTTTGTCGTATATATCCGTCGAAGGCACGGCTGTCACACGCTTGTCCCCCGCAGGTGATCCTGGGGATGGGCTACACGGAGAACGTGGACATCTGGTCGGTGGGCTGCATCATGGGCGAGATGATCCGCGGCGGGGTGCTGTTCCCCGGGACTGACCACATCGACCAGTGGAACAAGATTATCGGTACGTACGTCTATGTCACGACAGCGTCGTTACTAGCCGTCGGCTCGTCAAGTAACCGTCCCCGAATTGAGGATTTCATTAAGTATTTGTCTGACTTTTCTGTTTACAAAAGCGGTCCATCCTCTTCTTGGTCGGTACGCTCTTGACAGAGCGGTCGTGGTCCTCATGAAGAGGCTTTATTGTGTGCTGATGTTCCGTGCCTCACGATGTCTCGCCATTCCTCTCGGTTAGATGCGGTCCAGCTAGCCGTTCACAAATTAAACAGCATTTTATTTAAACAAACATAAACGTAAAACATTTACATACAGGAACATACATTGCTTCTGGCCCCACACTAGGATACCTGGTCGTGGGAACCAGAAACAGCGACATCACAAACATGTAAACATCCAAGACCTGGGTTCTTTTTGTCCCCAGCCGGGATTCGAGTCCGAGTCCTCTCGCATGGTAGGCAGATGCGCTACTGCTACGCCACAGAGGTCGTCATATAAATAGTCACTGAACGATGGCGGTGCTATCGTGTATACCTTAATATGTTTATCCACTGTCGCGTTAACGTCCGCAGAGCAATTGGGCACGCCGTCGGCGGCGTTCATGGCGCGGCTGCAGCCCACCGTCCGCAACTACGTCGAGAACCGGCCGCGCTACGCCGGCTACAGCTTCGACCGCCTCTTCCCCGACATACTGTTCCCCACCGACAGCAACGAACACAACCGGCTCAAGGTAGATAGCAGGCGTGAACGCCCTGCTACAGGTTCGAACGGCATGAGGCGGTACGTAGAGAACAGAAGGTCGGCGAAGACCCCGACATCTGTTCTCCACGGAACGAGCACAACCGGCCTCATGTAGTTTAATTCTGTCGGCGAGAGCTAAAGATGAGCGACCGAGTGGTATTGCTACTGTAACTTCACAAATGTATGTAACTTAGAAAACAAAGTCATAGGTACCTACATGCCCGCGCTGGGAATCGAACCCGGGTCTCTCGCTTCCGAGTCCAATGTTCTACCCACTAGGCTACCAACGCTTGTAATACAATAACTTTAATTGCTTCCGTGCGCGAATCCCATCTCAATATTTTTTAATTACGACTTAGCAAATTAGACAACATAAAATTATATTCATAAATATATTTAGACGCCACATATTACGCTCTCTAATTTGTTATAAAGTAACTTTTCGCTTGAATGCATCGTTAAAAGGGAGAAACCAAAAAAAGGTTAAAAATTTTAAGGTTCAGTAGCTGCTAAAAGTTGTCCCGACATATCTCGTGTTACCATTTATGATATTTAATGAGTTGCACACGAGAAAAAAATATACATAAACTACTGCACCACCTTTAGTAACGACAGTCCTTAGGATGATTAATCTAACGACAGGCTAATAATATTGTGTGTGTGCGTGTCAGGCGTCGCAGGCGCGCGACCTGCTGTCGCACATGCTGGTGATCGACCCCGAGCGTCGCATCTCCGTCGACGACGCGCTGCTGCACCCCTACATCAACGTCTGGTACGACGAGGGGGAGGTCAACGCGGTGAGTACCGCCCACTGCATCGGCTGCCGACACTGCATCTGCTACCGACACTGCATCTGCTACAGACACTACATCCACTACAGACACTACATCTGCTACAGACACTACATCTGCTACAGACACTACATCTGCTATAGACACTACATCTGCTACAGACACTACATCTGCTACAGACACTACATCTGCTACAGACACTACATCTGCTACATCCGCTACATCTGCTACAGACACTACATCTGCTACAGACACTACATCTGCTATAGACACTACATCTGCTACAGACACTACATCTGCTACAGACACTACATCTGCTACAGACACTACATCTGCTACATCCGCTACATCTGCTACAGACACTACATCCGCTACAGACACTACATCCGCTACAGACACTACATCTGCTACAGACACTACATCTGCTACAGACACTACATCTGCTACAGACACTACATCTGCTACCGACACTACATCTGCTACAGACACTACATCCACTACAGACACTACATCTGCTACAGACACTACATCTGCTACAGACACTACATCTGCTATAGACACTACATCTGCTACAGACACTACATCTGCTACAGACACTACATCTGCTACAGACACTACATCTGCTACATCCGCTACATCTGCTACAGACACTACATCCGCTACAGACACTACATCCGCTACAGACACTACATCTGCTACAGACACTACATCTGCTACAGACACTACATCTGCTACAGACACTACATCTGCTACCGACACTACATCTGCTACAGACACTACATCCACTACAGACACTACATCTGCTACAGACACTACATCTGCTACAGACACTACATCTGCTACAGACACTACATCTGCTACAGACACTACATCTGCTACAGACACTACATCTGCTACATCCGCTACATCTGCTACAGACACTACATCTGCTACAGACACTACATCTGCTACAGACACTACATCTGCTACAGATACTACATCTGCTACAGACACTACATCTGCTATAGACACTACATCTGCTACAGACACTACATCTGCTACAGACACTACATCTGCTACAGACACTACATCTGCTACATCCGCTACATCTGCTACAGACACTACATCCGCTACAGACACTACATCCGCTACAGACACTACATCTGCTACAGACACTACATCTGCTACAGACACTACATCTGCTATAGACACTACATCTGCTACAGACACTACATCTGCTACAGACACTACATCTGCTACAGACACTACATCTGCTACATCCGCTACATCTGCTACAGACACTACATCCGCTACAGACACTACATCTGCTACAGACACTACATCTGCTACAGACACTACATCTGCTACAGACACTACATCTGCTACAGACACTACATCTGCTACAGACACTACATCTGCTACATCCGCTACATCTGCTACATCCGCTACATCTGCTACAGACACTACATCCGCTACAGACACTACATCCGCTACAGACACTACATCTGCTACAGACACTACATCTGCTACAGACACTACATCTGCTACAGACACTACATCTGCTACAGACACTACATCTGCTACATCCGCTACATCTGCTACATCCGCTACATCTGCTACAGACACTACATCCGCTACAGACACTACATCCGCTACAGACACTACATCTGCTACAGACACTACATCTGCTACAGACACTACATCTGCTACAGACACTACATCTGCTACCGACACTACATCTGCTACAGACACTACATCCACTACAGACACTACATCTGCTACAGACACTACATCTGCTACAGACACTACATCTGCTATAGACACTACATCTGCTACAGACACTACATCTGCTACAGACACTACATCTGCTACAGACACTACATCTGCTACATCCGCTACATCTGCTACAGACACTACATCCGCTACAGACACTACATCCGCTACAGACACTACATCTGCTACAGACACTACATCTGCTACAGACACTACATCTGCTACAGACACTACATCTGCTACCGACACTACATCTGCTACAGACACTACATCCACTACAGACACTACATCTGCTACAGACACTACATCTGCTACAGACACTACATCTGCTACAGACACTACATCTGCTACAGACACTACATCTGCTACAGACACTACATCTGCTACATCCGCTACATCTGCTACAGACACTACATCCGCTACAGACACTACATCTGCTACAGACACTACATCTGCTACAGACACTACATCTGCTACAGATACTACATCTGCTACAGACACTACATCTGCTACAGACACTACATCTGCTACAGACACTACATCTGCTACAGACACTACATCTGCTACAGACACTACATCTGCTACAGACACTACATCTGCTACAGACACTACATCTGCTACAGACACTACATCTGCTACAGACACTACATCTGCTAACAGACACTACATCCGCTACAGACACTACATCTGCTACAGACACTACATCTGCTACAGACACTACATCTGCTACAGACACTACATCTGCTACAGACACTACATCTGCTACAGACACTACATCTGCTACATCCGCTACATCTGCTACAGACACTACATCCGCTACAGACACTACATCCGCTACAGACACTACATCTGCTACAGACACTACATCTGCTACAGACACTACATCTGCTACAGACACTACATCTGCTACAGACACTACATCTGCTACAGACACTACATCTGCTACAGACACTACATCTGCTACAGACACTACATCTGCTACAGACACTACATCTGCTACAGACACTACATCTGCTACAGACACTACATCTGCTATAAACACTACATCTACCATCACCATCTCGGTGAACGACGTTTTATTTACTTAACACAATCAGTAGCTAGTACACTGATACAACATAACTATACAACATTAATGGTTTTAAAGTAAGTGCATAGCCTATTAAGGTTGCCACAGCATGCATCTTAAGTTAACAAAGCATAAAATTAAAATAAAAAATAAAAACAGAAATGTTATTTAAAAAAAGTTGCCAACAATTGTGCCGCCTCAGAACAATCTCACGCACCGCTCTGGCTGGCTACTAATGGTTCGCATAGATTCGAATTCGTGTCGAGATATTATTGATGAGTGTCTTTTTAAAAAAAACAAACTAGCGTATTCATGGTGTATAGAGGCCTGAATAAAGTCGTGGGGCTTTATTACAGCCTGCGCCAGCGCCGTACGACCACTCGGTGGACGAGCGCGAGCACACGGTGGAGCAGTGGAAGTCGCTCATCTACCAGGAGGTGGTCGAGTACGCCGCGCCGCCGCCCCCGCCCGCGCCGCAGCCGCCGCCCGCGCCGCAACCCACGCTCACCACATAGGTAACCACCCACCGAGCGACCGACCGACCGACCGACCGACCGACCGACCGACCGACCGACCACACTACTCACCGGATAGGTGACACACGAAGCACCACTTGTTGCAAGTATGTGACACACACTCAACCAAATCTGCCTTGATTATGTGACACACACTGAAGTATGATTTGCTTTGATTGATTCGTTGATCTAGCGGTATCACGTCTGATTACCATGCCGGAGGTCTTGGGTTCGATTCCCACTTGGGGCCGCCATACATTTGTACACGTGGCCTCAGTCTGGTTGTATTTCCATGTTTGTGATGTCCTTCACTGATTACTATAGCACAGGGTATCCTAGTTTGGGACCAGGATAAGGGATTTTATTGTATAGAAGTTATATTATTATTAATCTGCTCGACGTAAAATGTACATTCACTAGAGTTTAAGTGAATCCTTGGTGATGAAATCGTTAATCATTTTTATGAAACATATCACCTGAAGCGCTCCCTGTCGTACAGCGCCCCAGGGTTACGTTTCATTAAATTATTATAAAAGTTGTTATACATTGCATACAATTACTAGTCTTCCTACTTGTTAATCTATGAGTTTTTCCAATGAACGTCAAATTTTCATAGTAATATATGAATCGTAGTATGTACTATGACATGGGATCCTGGCCGGTCTCCCCTTCCGCAGCTTCTGATTATAATAATAGAATAGAATATTTCTTTTTAAAGAAGTTACACATAATATCATCATTCAGCCACAAGTCTACTGCTGGTCCTAAATCCATGGAGGAGGCCCATGCCTCCTGCATGGATTTCCAAAAAGACCGGTTGGAAGCGACTCGTATCCAGCGTCTTCCTGCCATTTGGATGAGGTCATCTGTCCATCTTGTGGACACAATATAGTTATACTAGATTTAACTTTATAAAAATAATGAGTAACAATTGTAACCTACACGACCTCAGCTGGGATCCCGTCGGGAGGCCGGCAGTAACATCGGTGCACTGCAGGCTGGATAGAGATTAGCTGGCCGGTGTGATCTCGCAGCCCTGCTACGTACAATGGCCCAATTATGAGGCCGGGTTCTGCATTGAAAATTTCACTAAGCGAATACTTAAGTAACGTTCTGTCACGCTCTTTTCTGAGAAATTCGAAGAGACAGCACTACAGTTAACTATTTCCTTAGCGAAATTCTCAATTCAGAAATAGGCTTAAGTGCGGAGACCACAGGACAAACTAACTGACTAACCCACGTCGATGTATCCCCAGGTCGGGCGCTAGGCGGGCGCTGCTGTGCCGCGATGCCGCCCGCCGACACTCTGCTTGCACTCTGAAGCTCACCGGCCCGACGAACGTTGGCAGACGCATCCCTCATTCTATACCTAAGTAGATTTGTGTACAACTACAAGTGGACACGGCGCATCATAAAAAGGCTCCTCGCGTAAACTTACAAGTTGGACAGAAAATCTCTTCATGTAGGACTATTTTTTTATAACTGACGCGACATTTGAGAGGCACTCGCGGTAAAATTTGAATATGTAAAAGGAAGCGACGTGATATGGTACGTAGTCCTTTACCGATGTTAATGGGCTGAGAAATGGTTGTAAGGAAAGGCAAGAAGTTGTGTGGTTCCTTAGCCAATCGGAAGTGTAGTTAGTGAAAACAAAATGGAGGTTCAAATAAACGAATCAAGTCTGGGCTTTTCGGTACAGTAGCTGACACCATCTGTGATTATATTATCATTGTCTATTCCCGTTCTTCACTGATGCTTCAGAGTAACATCCTGTTATTATGAGTTTTAATTCCGGACGACCTCTTTTTTCTAGTACATTGTAGTATTTTCCTATAATAGTCTTATGAGACGTAGGCTAAGTTGTTTATACGGTAATAACAACCGCGATCCAGACATAGAGTACCCTTCGATTCTTACTTCGAACCATCGCTATAACAGGGCCTCGATTCTGTTGGGGCAATGTAGTACAATACACGGCCAGGTCACGTGACATATGTGCGCGCGAAAACTTGGAACGCCGGTAGGTACTTGAAGTTGTTATTGTTCTGCAATGCATGAACAAAATCTGGGTCCGGATATATCTCATCAAATAGAACTATTTACGGATAAGTGATTGGGATGTTATCCAAGTGTGAATCGAGGGGTGTGTAGTGTAGAACAGCTTTCACCCCTATCCAAATGTTTGGCCCAAGATTTGGAGTGCCTTTGGGACGCGCCGACGACGTGACTCCAGCGGACTGTGGAATACGGACGATGGATTACCAAGAACAATAATGAACTTTATAATAAATGACATGTTTTTACTGTCAGTCATGTATCTAATGGACTCTTTCTAATACTTGATTTGGTTTGAATCGTAAACGTAAATCTATTTTATTCTTATATTAATTAATAGTAAGATCATGAAAATAAAATGTTGAGCTTATTTATATTGTTATTAATTGAAAACTCTTCTTAATAATTGTGCAATCATTCTTTTAATTTAATTTTGATGTAGGTGATAATGATATTGTATTTTATACTCGTGAATAGTAGCACTATCCAAATGCGGAATTGTCAATAAGATGATACCGAGCAGTTGCAATAGTGTGAAGGGCAAAGATGGAACCGATATATTTCTGCTCGCCTAATATCATTGATATTGAATGGATTCATGTATTAGTAATCCGACGGATTCTAATATCCTAATACAAAGGTATTAACTTCAACGTACGCTGGCCATTCTTTATTGGTCGTATATGTACTATCATCACTCGGCTCAGATCGTCGTAACTTATATAGTCCGCACAGATCTTTTCGGCGGTAACGTGAACATTGTCACAGATCGTTTGTACTTCGCTTACTGTGTTTACAGTGTATGTGTGAGTAATTGTGATGTAGTGTGATGCGTAGTAAATTACTATTAGTCAATTACTAAAGTAGTCAATTACTCACACATACACTGTAAAGACAGTAAGCGCAAACGATCTGTGACTATGTTCACGTTACCGCCAATAAGATTTGTGCGGACTATACCTAATCTACGCGATACGGACGATGTTCACACTAATCTCTATTCATATGTACACTCTACGTATTCTGTCATGAATACATTTGATACGGGTTTGGTACATGGATCACATCGATATCTAGTATTGATTAGATTACGTGGCTTGATGTGCGAGATCAGTTATACTGGAAAATATCGGTATGAAAGATAGCTGGAAATATGCTCGCCCGCCATTGTTGCCCGCGACCGGTAACTTGCCGGGCTTAAGAGCCATCATTATTGAATGCACGCCATGTTTATTTCGTCGATATTCATACGCATTGTAATATCTAATAGTCGTACTTGGGATTTTGTGATGTTTATAGTTTTTCGTAACGTAAGCTATCGATTACGTTGTTGATATAAAAATAATATTGTAATGATTGTATGGGAGTAGTCGTGTAAGCATATTTCTACGTATAAGTAGTCTCTTTGACGTGCCCGCGCGAGTTGCAACGGACCCACAGGCTAAACCGGCAAATATATGAAAATGTATGTAATAAGTTTGATGGGTCGTATGTCCCACTGCCGAAATACAATATTAAGTAAGTAGTTTCTCTTGTCAAGGTCCGGTGCAGCACGCTGGGGCGCACTAGGTTATCGTTTGAACCTCACTTCATAGTGATATATTAATAGGGGTTGATGATAGTCGCATCGCGCTGTTTCGTAAAATAGCACAATTTTAATAAGTTAATTGTAAAAATCGCTGAGCAGTGGAAGTAACGTTGTACATTTTGTATCATCGTAAAGTTAAAGTCGAATACGAAAGCAATAATAAAACTATTGAGGTTTCTTCGCGAATTATCAGAACTGTACGTCAACATTTTTTTGCTGAAACATATAACTGTTGAACTCCACAATAAAGTTACACCAAATAATGAAACGAGCGCTCCCTTCCATGTTACTTTTCTTTTGTTCCATTACGACGTAAATTCACGTTATATTTTGCTTCACCGTAAAATTACTTTTTAGAGATAAAGCTATATAAATAAATGACATGGCGTGTAATAGGAATAAGGTGTAGGTAATAAGTAATAGAAAAATGAGAAAATCTGTAAATATGCCAGGAAAAAAATATTAAAAAGAAAACATGGAACAAAAGATAAGTGTAACATCCTTTTCATTTGTGATCGAAGCACTCTCTACTGCTCAGTTCACGAATGAGACTTATCCATTTGCTAATGTCTAAAACTAAATAAATTCACAACTGTTCGTCCAAATTGTCCATTGTAATATGTTAATGTACCTAATACAAATTACAATAATGTAATCTTAGAGTGTATAATACGATATGTTAGCGCCCGCGGGACGTAGCGCGAGTCCCCTCGCGAGTACCACTAGTGATCTACCGTGGAGAACACTTCAATGACTATCTAAAAACTTATTTTTACTGTACACCTAAGTTATTTCATATTTTAACTGAATAAAATCAAAATGGTTATTATAAAATCACGTCTTTTCTTTTGGCACTCTTTTTTTATACTGTCAAGTGTTTTTCTTCACGCCCTTGGCGCTCAAATATAAAACGCAGCAGCAACGTATAGTCCGCACAAATCTTTTTGGCGGTAACGTGAACATAGTCACAGATCGTTTGCACATCGCTTACTGTGTGTGTGAGTAATTGACGTAGTGTGATGCGTAGTAAGTTCATCATGCCCACTGCAGGGCATAGGCCTCCTTCGTGGTTTTCATAACTATGAGGGGTTTTGCCATAATCGCCACGCTTAGCAGGCGGGTTGGCGATCGCAGTATGCGGTTGGAATCTCAGGAAGACGCTGCTGCCCGTCTCATGGTAATATTTCCTTACTCGCCTTCTACGATGTAGGTATCTACCTAAAGGCGAACTGAGTAGCTATAAAGTCTGCAGCTTACTACCTACTACTAGACTCTCAGATAAGGTTGCACTTCGGATAGCAAAGGTTTGAATAGACTTGAATTCAGTTGATGAATTTAATTCAGTTCTTACACAACGAGGACAATTTATATGAGATAGAGTTTATTGACAAGAGTGAAGGACAGAGACAATATGTGTGTCACCGGTAACTACTGGTGGTCGGGTCAACGCGCGGGGAACGACTGGCGTCGTTCGCGCACGCTAGCTAAAACGCTGACAAGCACATTGTGTCCCTACAACGACATCCACGGAAGGAAACGGAGTGATCTCGGATCCACAGACCACACGTAGTAAATTACTATTAGACTATTACTAAAGTAGTCAATTAATCACACTGTAAAAACAGTAAGCGATGTGCAAACGATCTGTGACTATGTTCACGTTACCGCCAAAAAGATTTGTGCGGACTATACGTTGCTGCTGCCTTCGTGTTAAAACGGCGACAGATCACGATCTTATTGTATCAATGTTCGGCTTGAAGGACCATGATGCTCTAATAACGGGTGATTCTGTTTCGAAGATATACGTATTGTAGTTACTTACTGTTGATGATAATGAAGGATGGCCTGTTTTTCCTGCAAACAAAAAAACTTTCTTGCAACCGGTAGAACTGTACAATGCTTGCCTTACATTTGTGAAGTCGTGGGTTCGAATCCGAACCCTGCATGTGGCTTCGTTTTGTAAGTTACATACATTTTTTATTTGTTGTAGCACTGCCGCTGCAAACTCGAGCTAATAACATACAATAGCCCAAGTGTGAGGCTAAATGTAGAAATCAATAAAATATAGTAAACAGTCGTAAGTCGTGACCGAGTGTAGGAGCCGTTTTGGGCTTTTGAGCGTCACGCGTCATCGAGAAACGGCAGGGCCACAGTAGGCTTTACATACGTTTACTCAATTGCGTTACTGGTGATCCGGCAACAAAAATGTTAAGGTCTATCTTCTGTGGATTTTGTGTTTTAGAAACTTCGATGTTTTATTTTATCTGTCTATCTAAAAAATTTTAACTAGGTAGTACCTATAGGGAAGAGCGGGTGATCGTGCTTTTCCACTATAAAGAGAAATTTCCCGTCAGGCAGATCGTATGCCTGGGGACGGCCGGTTCGACTGATGTTCGTCGGACGTTATATTTATGGTAATGTCATGTGAAACATTTTGCTTGCGCGATGCAGGAATGTTGGAGTTTATAGTACGTGCTCTATTTAGTGACATCCAAGGCTGCAAGGTAGTGCACGGTTCCTACTTTTTAATATCACTAGAGGAGCTACTCTTTCCTAGCTACTATGCCCGGCAGATATCTAACTTGTACAATAATCCGTGCAGTTGGGAGCCCCGCAAGAACATTTTTTTTACTTAATTTGACTAAAGTCAAGTCACATCTCGCATCCCACGCAAATGAGACCCAAAATATGAACATCCGAAGTGAAAATCGTTTGGTTAAGTTATTTGTCGGGCATTATACCTTGGAAATCTTGGAATATATGGAAGTCAGTGCACAGAACACAGTCAGTAGTAGCTTCAAGTAGCTTGAAGAAAGGTAGACCTATAACTAATTTTATAACTGGCAACATTACATACTTTTCCGTTCAGAACATGAACTTCGTAGACTTCCTGTTATTTTAAGCGAAAGACATTCTTAAAGACATTCATTACGCATGCTTTCAGAATTAAATTAAAATTAATAGAGCACTAATTCAAACCATATTTTAGCATAATAATATCTTTATCAAAAATTCAAACCGAAATATTTAAAAAATAGCGTTGAAACTAACTTTGGTTGGATAAATTATAAAACAATGTCTAGAACGCTTTCTCTCCAACAATGCAGTGTTGCCAGATGGGGGGTTTACCCTCCAAATTTGGAGGTTTTTTTTTTTGCTTAGGGGAGAATTTTGGAGGAAGTTCTTTGGGGGGAATTTTGAAGGGGAAAATTGGAGGTTGGGAAATTTCGGGGGTTAATCTGTTCAACATGAAAAATACAATTAGCGCCACTTGCACCATCCCACTAACCCGGGATTCAATGCCCAGTGTCAATTTGTACTGGTCACCATGGTAACTCCAGGTTTAGCCGGTTAACCCCGGGTTAATGGTATGGTGCAAGTGGCTCTTAGTGAGAGAACTTATAAACATGTTGCTAACCTTGCTATTGGGATTTCAAATTCAGTTTTCGAGAGAGGCTTCTCTCAAGTGAATATAATCAAAGATAAAATGCGCAATAGGTTATCTATTGAAACTGCAGAAGGAATTTTTAAGGAACTGAGAATACGTTATTCTATGCCCAAAGGATGCGTATATTTTATTCCGTCTCCGCAAATGCTTGAAATCTTTAGTTCCGAAAAATTGTATGACAAAAAGTGTTGGAAGTTATGGCGGAAATATATTTTTTCTAAATAAAGTTTGTGCATTATTTGAATAAAACTTACCTTCTAAGGGAATTTCTATTCATATTCTCAAAAATAAAAAAAATACTATTTGGGTTTTTTTTTAATTACTATTTTTGGGGCGATTTTTTCTAGATTCTGGGGGAAATTCAAAAGACCATCTGGCAACACTGCAACAATGTTTTTTAATCCATATGTTCTGTGTTCACTCGTCGCAAAATATAGATCGCAGATGTTGTTATTTTTTGTGTGAATGTTAACCGACTGTAAATTCGTGGAGTAGAAACTCTTCAAGGATTACATTACTTCAGTACCCGCGGGCGTAACCATCGCCAATATGACCGAAAAGGCGGACAAATCGAAAGCGACTACCCAAACGAAATACATTCCGAAAGACGCCCAAGTGATCATGTCGATTATGAAGGAAGTGGGCATCACGGAATACGAGCCCCGCGTCGTGAACCAGCTGCTAGAGTTCACCTACCGATACGTGACGTCAGTCCTCGACGACGCGCGCATCTTCGCCGGTCACGCCAAGAAGAAGGCTATAGACCTGGACGACGTGAGATTGGCTGTGCAGATGCAGCTGGATAAATCGTTCACGAGTCCCCCGCCGCGTGAGGTGTTACTCGAGATCGCGCGCGTGAAAAATGTGAACCCTCTACCTTTGATCAAGCCTCACTGTGGCCTGCGCTTGCCTCCAGATAGGTAAGGCACCTTTCAGTCATACTGAAATAGTGCTAGCGTATAAGTAGGATATAAGAGGATGTGGGTTCGAATCCCAACATGTACTTGTGACTTGGCATTTTTTTTATTTTATCTTAAACATTAAAAATTTATCTCATTCAGATATTGCCTCTCGGGCTGCAACTACAAGCTCAAGGCGGCAGTGACTAAGAAAGTGGCACCCAAGCCAGTGCCAACCGCTCCGGTTATGAAGGCCATGCCGTCCAAGCCCAGCGGTGCCCCCAATGTGGTGGTGAAGCGGCCCCCAGGGGCCATCGTCAATGTGGCTAAGCAGGGAGTGCCCAAACCAGTTCTTAAGTTTACATCGGGGAGTAAGGTGAGTATTGAGGAGAGGACTATCTATATAACTTAGGAAAACTCATAGAAAACTGATGAAATGAAGTATAATTGTGAAAATAGCAGAACAAATAGGTGATGAGGCAGTGACAGCATGAATATTATAAAATGAGTGAGGGAGAGAGAGATGAAAATAAAAGAAAAAATATAAAACAGTGAGAATCCTGCCTTATATTGCAAATTGCCTTGGTTGTAGCCCATCTGAAAAAAACATATATGCACTTACCAAAGTGATGTTATAGCAAAATTTTTGACACTGAGACCTTCATCAAGTTTTCTGTCGACATTGGCCTCTGCCAGGTTTGAAATGGAATTCTCAAATCCCTACTCAGAACCCAGTGGTCATTATAAAATATATTTTTTTAATCAAATCATTTTGTATTTGTTTGTTGTCTCTATTAATGTCTCCTGCTGCGGAGCAAAGGCCTCCCTTTTCAATACCGGACGTTTTGGTCGTGAGCCACTTTAACCCCCATAACTGTCAAATTGTCTTTCCTCTACTTGGTTGGTAAAAAAACATTAACTCAAAATTTATTTTCTTTGCCATCCAAGAAGATGGAAGATATAAAAGTTTCCATTTTTTCCTTTTCCAGGTGGTGGCGAAGCCCGCTGTGCGCGTGACTTCAGGCCCCGCGCCTGTCAAGATGGAGGTGGATGACGTGGGCCCGCACAAACGCAAGCGTGAGGATGATGAATATGACCTGGTGTAGTAGACCCTGGCTCAATAGCTGTAAGGTAGCTTTTAAGTTGTTACTAGTTATAAGGTAGGTAATAATATAATAAAGTTTATTCTAAATCAAGTTGTTTTTTTTTCTAAAAAATGGCTAAGTGGTAGACTAACGAAGGATATTTAGCTTTGTTTATCATTTTAATAAAAAAAAATTGCGATACTTCTTCAGTATTGAAACCACTTCCAATAAAGTTGACAATTCTCAATTTTAATTTACAAAATGACTTCATCAAGTTAACAAATTGTGTGAAAAATTTAATTGAGTGTTATTGACAGTAATTTAATTACCGAAACTGTAGAAATTCTGGTAAGAGAATGAGCAAATTAGCTTGGAATCGGATTAGCGATTCAGTGGAAATATCAAACTACTCAGCTTTCCCAACCATCATATTACGTCTATGAAGACCTATTATAACTATCTATCTTACCTAATCTAAGCTTTGGTGTACTTGTGGTCCCATTATTTTTTTACTATTTCTTGTAGTCCTATTTGTAGTAACATCTAGCACTAATGGTGAACGAAAATATCATGTAAGTAATAAAAGTTGGACTGTAGGGAAAATACATATATTTAAATCTCACATGATCAAGTACTCTCTATACACAAATTGGCTTACACAATAAGAAATATAAATATCGAAATGATTCAACGACTTCTCTTATCTATGTCTAAAAGGCGCGGCTGGACATAATTTTTTTCATTCACTATCCTGCACACCTCTTTCAATGCATTTTTCGTAAATAGCTTCTTGGGGTCGTAACAGACTGGTACTATAGTATGGCGCGAAACAGCACAGGGCCTTGAAATGAAGTTCTAGATAAAGAATAGCACCCGTTCGCTAGAGTATAACCCTTTTACACACTAACAATTATATAGATAGTGCTGTGCTCGTCTTGGCCCTTTGTGCTGCAGGGATAGTGAAGGCCTCTCCGCCCCTTTTTACTTCTTCTCATACTTGTAAAAGCCCTCGCCAGACTTGACACCGAGCTTTCCCTCTGAGACCAGCTTGTTGAGCAGCGGGATAGGCTTGAACAGCTGCTCGCCGGGGAACTTGGCGTGCCAGCCGTCCAGGATGAACTTGTTGGTGTCCAATCCGACGTAGTCAGCCAACTCGAGCGGGCCCATCGGGTAGCCGGCGCCCAGCTTCATCGCGATGTCGATGTCGCGGGCCGACGCGTCGCCTGAGAATCGGAGTTAGAAAAATTCAAAGTGATTTGCATCTCTGCATTTAAAACTCCTGCCAACTCCGGTGAGTTTATAAGATAAGAATATTTTTTATTGCACACAAGAAACAAAACACATAAATAAAAGTCACAATGAAAAAAAGTACAATGGGCGGCCTAATTGCTAAAAGCAATTTCTTCCAGATAACCTTGTTTAACTCCTGAACTGCCCTCGCGGAATGGAACGTATATAACGTATCGAGTTTATGTAATGTTAAAGTACAATGCATTATGCATTGTGAAGTTATAGTAGCAATACCACTCGCTAACGGTGAAGGAAAACTTCGTGAGGAACCCTAGTGTCTGAGGTATTTACATACCTTAGCGCTTGCTATGTACACTGGCCCAAATATGAGGTTAAGTGCGGAAATCTCTGGTCTAACTAGAACTAGAACAATGCATTATGCGAGCTACATTCGGTTTCTGTGGCGGAGATGAAGGTAGCAAGGACGAGAAGATAACCTATAAAAACTAAAGGGGGCGACCATTAGTTACGTGAGGCGATTTTGGCGATTTATCGACCCCTCCCCTCTTAACCTCCTCAGTCCTGGCCTTGTAAATGACAATGGTTTTCAATTGTTATTTTCAAGGTCAGGACTGAGGAGGTTAAAGAGATATCGTGGGATTTGTCTTGACAGAAAGTATATAATATTATCGTTAAAAATTGACGACCAATACTGACTGGCAAGATGAGCTATTAATTCACTTAATTTATTATAAGTTCATTTTAGTGACTCAATTATCATCATCAGCCATTTGACGCCCACTGCAGGACATAGGCCTCCTTCGTGGTTTTCATAACCATGAGGGGTTTTGCCATAATCGCCACGCTTGGCAGGCGGGTTGGCGATCGCAGTATGCGGTTGGAATCTCAGGAAGACGCTGCTGCCCATCTCCTGGTAATTGTTTTCCTTAGTCGCTTATTTTCCTCTACGACATACACGGAAGGAAATGGAGTGACGCTATTCTTAATCCGGCACCACACGGAAGGTGATTCAATACAAAATTTCAATTATTTAAAAGTCCCAATAAGACAGAATGTAACCAACCTCTCTCATACAGACGTATCGCTTCGCAGATGTAGGGCACCAGCAGCCGGTTGACTACGAAGCCGGGCGTGTCTTTGCAGGTGATGCAGGTCTTGCCGACCGCCTTGCCCCAGGCCATCATGGTGATGTAGGTCGGGTCTGAAGTCTCCGCCCCGCGGACCACCTCCAGGAGTCGCATCACTGGCACCGGGTTGAAGAAGTGGAGGCCGCCGAATCTGGATAAGTAGTTTGTTAGACATGTTATATCTGCACTTGTCCTCATAATAGACGGGCCATTGTATGTGTAATTTGCAAGAGCTGAGGAATGTGAACACCTCAGTCCATTTGATTTCTTCATGATGTTTTTACTGTTAGCGAGTGGTATGGCTCCAACGATATGTAAGTATCTAAATGAATAGTTTGCACCCTTAAGGAAGCGACCTGCAAGAAGCTGGAGGCATTTGAGATGTGGTGCTACCGAAGGATGATGAGAATAAGTTTGGTCCGTAGAGTTACTAATTTGGAAGTCCTAAAACGCGCCAATAGAGTCCCGAGAACCAACCGAGAACTACTGTTGACCATAAAATGGCGGACAAGTGCGAGTCGGACTCGCCCACCGAGGGTTTCGTACAAACGAAACCTACATATTATAAATAGTTCAGGAATCGAGTCTCGCAGTTTTTCAGAGCTTTTCATGAACGTCAACGACAATTTTTTTATGATTTCATAGTTATTTATGATAAATTTCATAGTTCTAGGCCAACGGAAAGTGCCCTATAAATTTTGACTCCCTTGAGAGTGTTCGACACTGATATACGTTTTTTGCGGCATAAACGGCCGTCATTTTTTTTTTACCTTTCCCAATTTTTTTTCAAGGTACTGTAGACCTGAGTATATAGTTTTAATTTTAACCCGAATGCGGCGACTGTTAATAACAGATTTATTCACGCCTGGTCGATGTGTCTGGTGAGTCGAGGTGCGTTTATCAGGCAGCGGCGGAGCCTCGGTATTCAGTAGGGTAACGCTGCCAGCCTTCTAGGCTCCTTGACGGCCGACGGGAGCGAATTGGCCTGACTGTCTTGTTAGTCAAGCGGTATCACATCTGATAACTATGCCGGAGGTCGTGGGTTCGATTCCCACTGGGGGGCGTCGCACATTTGTACAAATGACCTCGTTCTGGTTGTATTTCCATGTTTGTGATGTCCCTGCCTGGTTACCATCATCATCATCATCATCAGCCATTTGACGCCCAGTGCAGGACATAGGTCTCCCTCATGGTTTTCCAAGCTTCCCGGTCTCTGCCTGGTTATTATAGCACAAGGTATCCTAGTTTGGGACCATAGCAAGTGATTGTGTTGTGTCGAAGTTATTTTTTAATTTATTTACTTTTTATTTTCTACTTAAATTCCTAGTTTTATGCTTTCAGTACCTGATTATTTAAGAGTTACATTGCAACATTGTGTAAGTAGTTATTTAATCATAATTTTATGTAGCCTATAGACGTCCCACTGCAGGGCACAGGCCTTCTCTCAGAGAGTATGGGCTTAATTACCTATGTGTGCCCACTGCAGATTGGCAAACTCAAGCACTGCTCAATGATAATTAAATATTGTTTAATTATTTACTCAAGCAGTTGTTTGTTTTATCTCTGTGTTATGTATGGTCACCACAGTACAGTTGAAAACACAACACTGACTGAACAGCTTTAGTTCCTCATGTAACATAATACTGACGGCGCATGTTGTGGCTGCCTGTAAGTGAGATAACACTTGGCTTATTTTTGGTTTTGTTGTCTGTTGTGAATGTATTGGTGTGTATCTTGTTGGTGGTCCTAATTTAATAAATAAATAAATAAATAAATAACAGTGACTGTAAATGAAAATGAAAAATGCTTTATTTACCATCAGTTTTGTCAGAAATACAGAACAGTGAGCACTGCACTAGAAAACTCTGTATTGCATGAGGAGTGTACTATTATTTCTGTTAGCAGATATTTATTTATTTTACAAACTTACTTGTCCTTTCTCTTGACTGAAGTGGCAATCTCATTGATTGATAAAGATGAGGTGTTGGAAGCAAAAATTGTGTGGTTGGGTGCCGCCTGGAAAACCAACATTAATCATCATCAATCATCAATCAAATCTCGGAAGCGAGAGACCCAGGTTCGATTCCCAGTGCAGGCATGTACCTCTCTCTCTCTCTCTGAGAGAAGGCCTGTCAGTGGAAGGTTAATTTTTTATTCATAAGGCTGCTGCTTATGAATCAAAAAATGTATCTGTGGTGACTGAGCACATTCTGCATTGTCAGTAGGTTTGTTCCGCGCAGCCAGTCACTCTGCTCCTGGAGTATAACTGCTGACAACATTGTGTAACCAAAATCTGTATTTTCAGAATTTCTGTGCTCGTTTGTTTTCGTGTTTTAGTAATGTATCTCTTTCTCTGTATCCAAAAGACTCAAACAGGCCTAGATCTCGTGTAGCAAGTTCATGTTAAACAAGATTGTTATATAATGAAATGGCAACAAGCCGATGTCGACAAATTCTGCCAAAGTCACGTCTTGACACGAAATAGGATTTTTTTTTTTCTTATTTACTTCAATTTTGATTTCTTTGTGAAGACTTTGAACTAGTATGAACTAAATGGAGTTTCTATCTACAGCAATTCTGAAACATTATACAAACAACAATCATAATTAATTAACAGTACATAAACTGAAACAATTAGATTTTTATAATATAATGAATGTTAAAAACCAGTAATAAATTAATAATAGCAGTTGTCAGGTAGATTATGTAGTGAAGAAACAGTCAAATAAATACGACATTATTCTTTTAAAAAATTCAACATAGTAACAGAGTACCTATTTAGCTTATACATTTTAGAGCCCCCTCTAGAGCCTCCTCTAGAGCCCCCTCTAGAGCCCCCCATATCCGGTTACACAGGAATTCTACGTAGGTGCAAGATAGGTAGGGTTAGGTTAGGTTGAAGAATCATATTGTTAATTATCATCTAAATACATTATTGTAATATTTAATAATTTGTATTCAATAACAATGTCTAAACATCTTCAATAACAGCTGATGAGTAGGGCTCGGATAAATATGTGCTAAATAATCAAAAAAATGTACATATAATATGGACCTAAAAAACGGAAATATGGAAGAATATGGGCTAAAAAAGACAACTAATACCAAACACAAAACACTTTTTCTAATATAATTGTTTGAAAAATTAAAATGAACGAAATTAAATTATTTAGTTACAATTTAGTCTACCTCTTTATTCGAGTTCTTGCAGTATACAACAATATGTATCTTCAAATTTTCAAAATTGAAGCTCCTATTTGGTCGGAAAAATGCTTTATATTGGCTGAACGACCTTTCTACGTCACAGGAAGTAACTGGCGCAAACTTAAATTTGCACAACTCTGTAAGTGAATATGCTTCCTCTGGATTGGCACTCGATGTTCCACTAAGAATATCGTTGATTTTTTGTAGTGTTTCTTTGTGCGACAAACAAAATAATGAGAGGTGTAGGAAAATGTGTAAATTACAACAACGAAACACAATGATTTTTAGCGTACGCTCATGCTACACAAACACAATATATGCAACGGCGATACGACGGCTAACAAGTTGTGAGTGGCGGCCGCTGCGCCAGAGAGGGTATCCATAAAAAATATTGCACAACTGACGAGTCTACCTACATACATTTTTGCTGAGCAACAACTGTATTCTCGCGGCACTATGAAAGAAAACATTCTGCAGTTTTTTCAGTTGAAGTAAGTACTAAAGACAGGAAATATGGAATAATGTAATTAAATTAAAAAAATATGGTCTTAACCCTGAAATATGGAAAAATATGGATTTTAAAAACCTAATTTTCCAGTTCAAATCATATGTTTGATGTAAAACACTAAATAACTAATGCAAATGATTCAAATAAAAAATATGTCCTTACATATTTATCCGAGCCCTACTGATGAGTATGCAAAGATTCATACCAGGCTGCCACATTATTAAAGCTACAAGGTAGAGAAATATTTAAGTATTCATTGAATTACTCTAATATCATCATCATCAGCCATTTGACGCCCACTGCAGGACATACCTCCTCCTTCGTGGTTTTCATAACCATGAGGGGTTTTACCATAATTGCCACCCTTGGCAGCAGGGTTGGCGATCACAGTATGCAGTTGGAATCTCAGGAAGACTCTGCTGCCCGTCTCCTGGTACTTCGCTTGCTAGTCACCTTCTACGACTGTAATATAATGGAATCAAATTCTTTAATTGTCTTCATAATAGAAATTATGAGGGCCATGAAGTGGAGTTGAAGTACTGGACATAACAGTTAAAAGTTTGTACTTACAAATTGTCTTCATCCTATGACTACATTATATCAATGTAATAGAGGTAAAGGTGGTACAAACCGCATCCAACTGACTGAATAGTTTATGCTTCACAGCCAAGTTCTCAACAATGGCTTCCACCACCAGATCAGTGTTCTTGACTGCCTCAATAGGGTCAGTGACAGTCTTAAGCCTGCCCAGAGCATCAGCCACAAACTTCTCGCCAGCCTTGGGGTCGTCCTTGTACAGTTTCTTGGCGACGCGTCCGAGGTTCCCGGCGATGGATTTTTGGGACTTAGCCAGTACATCGGAGCTCACGTCGACTAGAGAGACGGTCTGACCGGCTTGCGCAGCAACCTACATTGTAAAGGAGGTACTGTATTGAAACTGTTTCAGAAATTCAAGGCAAAAATATTATCATTGTACAATGGTGGGTAAGATAGGTCCTCACCTGGGCGATTCCGGAGCCCATCAAGCCGCCGCCGATTACGGTAACATTTTTGATGGCATTTTGGACAGCTGCCGAGCTCGAAAAGTTCCTGGTGATTACCCCGAACTGCATAATTTCGTTAGTATATTATAAAATTACAAAACTAGACTTTCTGTGCCATAAAATCACAGAAATATGAGTATATAAAAGTTTCACAAAATTAATTCCAAAGTTCACTTCACCTCAGTTACGTTCAAATACCTTTTGTGCTTACAACACAAACTGTGTAGAGATTTACACGGTCTCGATTGCAAGCCTTTCAGACTAATCAGCCCTAGTTAATTTACTCTGCATATTATTTCTTTTTCGCTAAAAATCTCTTGACATCCCGATTTATCCGAAAAATAATGGGGGATATCAAAAATTTATTTTGGTTTCAAGTAACATTAGTTTTAGAACAGCTGGGCATGACTTTAGGAACGTCACGCGCGACGTTTCATATTTTACGTTCCATTCGATGCAATTCAACTGATTTTGTTTATCAAGGGCCAAGTGACAACATTCGATTAATTTTACAGCTAATAGTGTAAAACGTATGAGGGTAAGTTTAAAAGCTAAATTAAAATAATACGTTGGGTGAGATGACTTACTTTCTTATAACTTTTGCAACTTTTTATCTTGAATTTTTTTTTCGAGAATGTAAATTGATGGAACGGAACGCAGTACTATAATAACGTAATTTATCCAAAAAATACGCATTTTTTGTGCAAGCTGTAATTACAAAAAAAAAAAAAAACCTCAATAATAAGTAGGTAATAAACCAATAGGTATCTCTATCTCTTGAGTTAAAGTAGGTATTTTAAGTTAAGTACCTCTGTGGCAAAGTGATAAAATGGATAACGAATCAGCACCGAAATCATCGCGCGGCAGGTAAACTAAACTACCTACTTTTATCATTTGTTCATATCAAACTTCAAACAAAGTTTAATACGCTAGATTATTGCTACTATCTTTACTATCAGTGTGAACTTTGGACGCCGGTCCAGTGACTTTCGCTTTCGACGATCGAGCCAGCCGCCGCACACACAGCACATTTGTTGTTCAATGACCTACGCTACAATACAAGTCTACTGTATGTAGTGATATAGGTACTTTATTTTATAGCGTGTGTTTACACGTCACTGCACTTTAATTTCGCCCCGGTCGCGTAAACATCTTAAAACATGAAGATGCTCAAGTTGATCAGTTTGACTAGGAATTTTTCCAGTTCCACCTCAAGAAATGCTATCAAAACTGTGACAGTGGTTGGAGGTGGCCTCATGGGATCGGGTATCGCACAGGTAGATATAAAAACAGATTATAATTCACTTTTATGCTGGATGTAACAAAATCTATCTGAAAATGGGGGATTCTACTTATCAACAACTTAAGGAAAACTTATGTAGCAACTATTTTTGCTTTTTCAATATTGTTACTACAGCAAAAGTTGTTTCAGATATATATAGAATTTTTTTGCACACTTTGTATGACTTTTTTCAACTTTAGTTTACTTTTAGTAATTCATGCCATGATAAAAAAAGAGGACTTAGTCCTCAAGGTTGACTTGCTAATTAAATATCCAAATTTGTGCAAACCTATTTAAAACACTCTTTAAATAACTTTAAAAAATGTATCCAGATAGCAGCCCAGGCCGGTCAGACCGTCAACCTAGTTGATGTCAAGCCAGAATTCCTTGAGAAGGCCCAGAAGTCCATCCAAGGCAATCTGACCCGAGTGGCCAAGAAGATTCACAAGGATGATGCTCAGAAGGTTGAGAGCTTTGTCAAGGATTCCTTGGGCAGAATCAAAGTGACCACCAATGTAGAAGAGGCTGTGGATGTGGACCTGATTGTTGAAGCTATTGTGGAGAAGCTTGATGCAAAACAGCAGCTGTTCAACAAGTTGGATGGAGTGAGTATGATTGTTTGAAATTGTTTATGCTGAGTGCATTCAACTTTTATATCACTAGTAAGTTGTCACAGACATACTTCAATAAATTCTATTCTGAAGAGCACTTACTGTGAACAAAGCTCTATTGCAATGATTTTAAAGTATCAAATCACTTGAATACTAAAAAGAACCATTCAACAGGCTAAAATGGCACAGACAAGTCTCAAAAAGCTGCACTTCATTCACTCACACATAATAAAACATATACACACAGACTCAAACCTCTATCCGGAAGGGTAGGCAGAACCCAGGGTTTGACACTTGCTACAATCCTGCATAATAAGCAGCCTATACATGGCAAGCTCAATTATTGTTAATAATATAAAGCAAGCTCAATTAATTTTTTTTCCAGCTGTCTCCTGAGCATACAATCTTTGCCAGCAACACATCTTCAATCTCCATTAATGAAATTTGTGCTGGAATCAAACGCAAAGACAAGTAAGTGGGTATTACAGTTATTTTTAAATAGAATCATTTAAGTAATGGAATGAATAGCTTTGTGCTCAAATGCGTTGTCAACTTATTTTCATACATATTCTATCTGTCTGAGAAGATAAAATGTGTGGATTTATGTATCTTTCGACACTCAAGGGAATCAAAATTTATCGGGTACTTTCTGTTTACCTAGAACTATGAAATTTGGCAAGTAAATATCGTCCTATACTACAAATACAGGGAAAAATCTGAGAACTATACATTTAAAAAATTGTCTTTGAAGTTGGCGAAAAACTGCGACACTCGATTTCTGACCTACGTATATTTATAATATGTAAGTACATACAAATTTCTACGGAACCCTCGGTCCGCGGGTCCGCCTTGCACTTGGCCGGTTTTTTTAAAACACAATCACTTGTCTTGACCCCAGACTAGGATTGTAGTCCATTAAAATTGGGTTTTTGTTTCTTAAATACGTCATTACAAATGCTATGTCAAAAATCACCTTCGATCCCGCTTGTGCGTTGTTTTTTTGCGTACAAAAAACATTTTATCTCTGAAACGGTGAGAGCTACCGGAAATTGTGACCTTTGATCTCGGATAAAAAACAACGCACAAGCGAGATCGATGGGGACTTTTGACATAGCATTTGTAATGAATGACGTATCTAAGACCCCTACAAAAATCCAGCTTGTCGGGAATTAATGCAAACTCAATATCTATTTTAACTGGATTATTATTTATTATTTAGTTTGCCATTGTTATTTTGTGGTGTATAATTAGGAATATTTTTTTTTTTACCAAGAAGCGATAAGTTGCAACAGCGTCGCCTAGTGAAAAAATCGATTGGCTCGTAATTTCGTTTCAGCAATATCTCAATTAAACGTCGTGTTTTAATTTAACTCACAGATTCGGGGGCCTCCACTTCTTCAACCCGGTGCCGGTGATGAGGCTCTTAGAGGTGATCAAGGGCGACCACATCTCGGAGGAGACCTACCAGGCCATGATGGCCTGGGGCAAGGCCATCGGGAAGACCTGCATCACCTGCAAGGACACTCCCGGCTTCGTGGTCAACCGACTGCTTGGCCCGTACAGTGCTGAGGCCCTAAGAATGTATGAGAGAGGTGGGTACTGCTGGTTTACATGCTGCTGCTGGTAGTGGGATTGATAGTGTGCCTTTATAAGCGTCGTCCCCGCTTATATACCGTTTGAGATGTTCTCGAAAACTCTATCAAGTCGTGGAAGGTTCTGCCGTCTCGCTCGATCGTGATGTCTCTGTCACACCTTTCCGGAATGTTCGGACTATAGCTATGCCTCTCTAACAGGGCTATCTCTTTCACTCCTATTGAAAATTTCGTCATTTACTGAAATGAACTTCAAGGGCCCATAAGGGGTCCTGAAAATGCCTGAAAACGGGTTTTCAGGTTATGGCGTCATCGGATAGAAGGTGGCCTGAAACGGACTGAAAACATGTTTCAGGCGCCTGAAAACCATGGTAAATTGGGTGAAATTTTGATAAACTATTATGTGACAGAGCACCCTCTGAAACGGCCTGAAACGGTATTTCAGCCTGCTGAAAACGCCTCCAAGGCACGGAAAAACGCGTTCAAAGTTTTACCTGCTATCCACCGTCGTAACAGTATATTTACTTTAATGCACTTTAGTGAACAACTGGTATTTTATTTGCTATTGGTTAAGTGGTCACCACAGAAATGTTACACACAGTGTTTATTAAATATGGCTTTGCTTGGGTTTCTATCTATCATGAAAATAAAGAAGGCTATGTTTTAGTGCGTTGTTTTATTTTGAACCTATTCCTGAGAGATTTATTTATCTATCTTTTCACTGGTTGCATGTGGTGTAAGTAAACTTATGTATTAAATTTTTGTGCTGTTGCTATGTGCTTTTGATTACCTCCTTCGCTGACGTCAGTCGCATACCATCGGTTTTAATCTAACTTTAACTTAAGACGTCGGTCGCGAATTAACGCGAACTTAAACAGCGTCGCTGACGTCAGCGACTTGGGGTAGTTTTTTATAGATAAGATAAAGATAAAAAAGATAAAAGATAATTTATTCAAGGAACATTTTACAGTGACCTTAAACTTCAACATCATGTTTATTCTTACGCTCAACCGACGTAAGCTACCATTGTCAAGTAAAGGCAAGCCCAAAGAATAATGCTTTTGTATTACGTATACAGCGAAAACATGCTAAATATCTTATCACCCCTAATCTCCAATATCAGTGAACTCATCACATTCCGTCAATGTCACGAGCAAAAATAAATTCCAATATCTGATAACGCAAACTTGTTTTTCAGGAGACGCGTCGAAAGAAGATATTGATATTGGGATGAAGCTTGGAGCTGGCTATCCCATGGGTCCGTTTGAGTTGGCGGACTACACTGGGCTCGATACAAACAAGTTCGCTTTACAAGTGATGTATGAGAAGACTGGCGACCCCGTCTTCAAACCAATTCCTTTGTTAGATAAGATGGTCGCGGAAGGAAAGCTGGGAATCAAGACTGGAGAGGGATTCTACAAATATGCACCTAAAAATAAGTTGTGAACGAATGTGGACTGCGTGGTGTTGGACTGAGGGCACTTAGATTAATTCTATAGTCTTAGGCACTGGCAATATTTTTTAAGATACAGCCTACTAGTATATATGACAATATTTTTGTCTCTCTAATAAATTACAAAATTAATTACAAATTAAGTCTTTATTTATTTGACTTTATTTTACAATTGGTTTGGTATTGAATGATAAAACATCTACGACGGATTACGGTACAGCGTTATAGCAATTGATTTATTGATTACTTTGCATAGTTGGGCATTAACTCGTTAATCCGTTACTCGTAATTGTTAATTAACTAAGTTAACAGTGGCAGTTTTCAAAAACCCTTTGTATCACAGACGTCGAAGTCGAAGCCACCAGTATAGGACTTAATTAAGTATATACTTACTTTCGGACAACTCAACATTTTAAAGAGAAGCACGTGTTGGACGTGTGCCACTTTATAAGTCCTCTACAGCAAGTCCTCGCTCTGCGGCTGTTGTAGTCCAGGAAGCCCCTGTAGTAGCCGTGATGTCATCAGACCATCGTGCGTGTGCATCGTGACTATACTTCGAGGCATACTGTCTAGAAGAACCATACTCTCTAAGAAATCGCGTGCGGAATAGTCGCAGTCTGCTTCCACCTATGGGCATAGACTAGCGGAAACTACGAATCGGTAGACGCGTAAAAATGGAAGAGTAGAAAAACAGCGTTAGAGACGTTTTATTAGCAGTCGAGTGAGTAGACGTCAACTATAACTCAAAACACCCTTCCGCAGAGGACGCCTCGGCTCGCGACATAGACACAGCCATGCGACTGGGCGCCGGCTACCCGATGGGCCCACTCGAACTGGCCGACTACACCGGCCTTGATACCAAGCAGTTCGTGCTGGCAACCCTGCTGCAGAAGACTGGCAACCCCGTCTTTAGACGCATAGGCGTACTGGACCGATTGGTGGGGCAGGGACGGTTGGGTAGGAAGACTGGAAAAGGGGTGTATGATTATGAGAGCAAGTGAGTCTGGTCTGAGATCCTATCCGTTAACGCCATTGGAGACAGTGGTCTATGAGTAACTAAGCAAGTTGCAGCCAAGTTAGTCCTTTGAGGGGCTACCCGGGTGCAACTAGCGCTACCAGTGAAAGAAAATCTGTTAATATGTTTTTGCGAAAATCGCTTACCGCTAAATAAGGCCGTTTTTGGCAAAAATGGTTTAAAGTCCTATGTTTTTAGCCCTAGGTCCTAGGCTGTAGTTTCTAAAGATATCTATCACCATTATAGAAATTTATGATGTTAAATTTTTGCAAAAACGTATTAAGTATAAAAGATATGATTTTTTTAGATAGATAGATTTATTTACACTTGCACACACACACACACACACACTTAAATGTACAAAAGCGAAACAGCGTAAAAAGAGTACAACGGGTAGGAGAAACACAACAGAGAGACAAATATAACAAATCCGACATAATACAACGTTTTTTTCCACTAATGGCGGTGGTTAGCACCAGCCCTCCTATTACGTAACTGTCCACTCTATGGGTTGACTATTTTGTCGATTCCAAAGTGTCAAAATATGTATCTATTTGACAGTTCGGATTTGGTTAAATCGAGCAACTATATAGTGGAGAACTTACGTAGCAGCGTACAAACACTTTTTACAAATTTGATCTGTAAAAATAAGATATGACTTTTTTTCATTGGTGGTGCAGTTAGCCTACTGGATCCCCTTAAGGCTGGGCTTAAGGGCGTGGAGGTTGCCTATACACCACTGTGGTCGATTTCGTGATCTAAAGGGTAGGTGCGGTTGGTGAGCCCTATGTAGTGGTTAAGAGACGTTAAGTTACATAAGCGTTAATGGATTATAAAGTAAAAACTACAAAGACAAAGAACGTTTATTTGTTACATGAGTAGTGCAGCTGTTACAAAAAATATAATACGGCCCTAAGACACTGGCCCCAAGACTTGTGGGACACCGTGAATGACTCTACGTTCATGTGAGATAAAAATATCTTCTCGTTTAGTCCTAGGATTGATTTTTGAAATTTGTGTACACTGGATCCTGTTTTGTAGTATACCTTACGCTTCAAGCTTTCGCAACAAAACTACTGTTACTATTTGTCTGTCATGTTATTGTTTATTGTGGTGACAGAATAAAATGTTGTTGATATTATAGTTTATTTTATTTGAACTGTAGCTCTCATATCTACCTACAAAGAAATGGAATATTTCGGCAATAACATACAAAATGTTGATAAATGCAAACACAATAAAGAGTTATCTGTATCGATAAACCATGTCATTTTGATTTAAAGCCGAGATTAGATACCTACTCCGTCTGTTTCTCGGCTTGGATCGATCAGTTTCTTGTAAGTCAGGGGCATAATTTTGCAACTAAAATTTAGCTCTGAAATCACAGGCAAATGAGTCAAATAAGTGATTAGTAAAGTGAGCGTAAGTCATAAGGTAATTATCATTGTTAAGTGACGTCAGTAGACTTGTTGGTGTCTATAGTGAGCATACTCTTATTTATCAGGTGAGTTTAAGTAATAATAGAATTGATATTTTAATTTTATTTAGCTAGGTATGAAGACTTTTAATATTTTGCACTATGATACTGAATGTGTTAACAAATTATAAAAGCAACAAATAACAAATAGTGGGCATCATGCTATCAAACCCCGTGTCAAAAACAAAAACATTTTTTATTGTTAGGTTTGGAGAACAATAGTAGATTGTACACCACGGGCTTAAAGCGATCCATTTTTATCCGGGACAATTTATTGATCCGAGGACCAATATAGTCGAGGATAAAATTGACATTTAGGCCTGAGTTATACACTCTGCTTTTCACTTCGATTGCGAGGAATATATTTTGACTCTGTTTCTGTTGAGCCTCATTATGTTAGTTTTAGAAGAAAATATTACTTTATGCACTACCTTTAGTGCACTTTCATAACTAAGTTTTCTTAACTGGTTAAGAAAAACCCTTTTTTATTATTATTAGAGCTTAAAATGTCGACTACGCACGACTTAAAGTCGAACTTTACGAGCATGAGAAGTGAAAACTTTACTTTGTTATTATTTGTCGAGCACTCGACACGTTATGTGAAGGTTTCCACTGGCTGCCCATTACAGTTCAAGAGATAAAATCCCTTTAGAAGGCATAGTAATTTGGCACCCTACGGGTACGAAATCCTAAAAATTAGAGCTATAGCGTGCTCGAGGCGCGGGTTCGAGTCCCGCATTGGTACGACAAAAGTAATTTTTCCGTGTGTAGTTTGTGTGAGATGAGAAAACTTTAGTCGTCGCCGAAAACGTTAGGATAGAGTTTTTTTAAAATGCTCTTAAAATCAATCAAAAACACGCTCAGTTTCCATTTCTGGAAACTCCTCCTAGCTTAACTTACAATAGTACAGAATTAATTCTTTGCGGACGAAGGCATTCGCATTGTTTCTAAAAAAGCGTATTAGGTGCATAACATACGGCTTGATACGACTCGAGCGCGGATCGGACGCGTTGTGGGCAGGATGGGCATGCCCACAACTCTAATAGAAGACTACCGACTTTCCTGGCACAGGTATTTCTTACTTAAAAGGAATCTCCCAACAAATTGTAACCTACATTAAGTTTGAAACTGAAAATAAACATATTTTGATTTTGATTTTTGATTTTGACCGAAACGAATAAGATTTAGTTGAAAAAAAATGCATCAAAATCGGTTGTGTAGTTAAGACTAACCCCAGTTTCTCGTACACTAACACGCTGTTAATCTACTGTTAACAGCTGTCAATTGACCAAAGTGCATACAAAAAAAAAACCTGACAGCTGTAGATTACCAGCTTGTTAGTGTACGAGAAACCGGGGGTAAATGTGACATTGTAAACACACATTTTCTTTCGTAATTTTCGTGAGCGAGCTAACATTGTACAGGTTTGTCAACTTACTGGTGTTTGCCCCACGTTTTGCCCACGTGGAACAAAACTTGGTCAGGGTGTCAATTATATTTTTTAAACATTTCCTTTGTATAAAACATAAACATAAACATAAACATTTATATACAGGCACATACATTGCTTCTGGCCCCACACTAGGATACCCAGTATGCAGTATACCTATCAATCATGAGCGAGTTCATACTCCGACTCGCACTTCGCCGATTTTTGGGTGGCCATGACCACAGCCTTTTTTGAGGGCTGGATCCGGACTGGTGTGCTGGATCACGTGATGATGATGATGATGAGTACTGATGTGCTGACCCCAGAGACAGGAACGATTGTACGAACGGTACAGAGTTATATGATTGCAACAATTTGGCTTTGAACAAGTTTGAGATAACGGTGGAGAAGGGGCTCCCTCCATGTCTGACCAAATCTCACCAACGGGCAATGGGGTCCACATTCAAGAAACCATACCTTGCTTAGTTTGTTTTATGACGAATATTTTTTTCTTAGTTACGCGGTGGTAGTCGAGCGCTAGAACGCCGGCTTCTCATTCGGGAGGTTGTGGGTTCGAATCCCGGCCCGTACTAATAACTAATAAATAATAACATTTGTGAAGTTATAGTAGAAATATCACTCGCTAACATGAAGGAGAACATCGTGAGGAAACCTGAGTGTCTGAAGTGTTCACATACATCAGCGCATGAAATTGCCTATCCGCGGTGGGCAAACGTGGTAATTAAGCCCGTACTCTCTCTCTCTCTCTCTGAGAGAAGGCCTGTGCCCTGCAGTAGGACGTATATAGACTACATAAAAAAAACCGGCCAAGTGCGAGTCGGACTCGCGCACGAAGGGTTCCGTAAATATTTCAAGCGTCTACCTGTTGCCGTTATTGATATCGAGCAAAAAACTGCAAAAAAATCACGTTTGTTGTATGGGAGCCCCCCTTAAATATTAATTTTATTCCGTTTTTAGTGTTTGTTGTTATAGCGGCAACAGAAATAAGTACATCATCTGTGAAAATTTCAACTGTGTAACTATCACGGTTCATAAGATACAGCCTGGTGACAGACGGACGGACGGACAACTGTGTCTTAGTAGAAGGGTCCCTTACCCTTTGGCTACGGAACCCTAAAGAGTTATAATTAGATTGATCAAACTCCCCAGCGCGCTAGATGAGTGATGCGGTGAGCCCGGCGGCGGGCGCGGCGCGCGTGCGTCGCCAGCGCTCCATCTACCAGGTCCACTACGCGCTGCCGCGGCGCGCCGAGCACATGGCTACGCCGTGGCCGCCGCAGCAGGTCGCGGCTTACGGCGCGCAGGTCGCGGGCCACGGCGGAGAGCGTGACGACAAGTATCTGGGTGAGTCGACTCTCTGACTGACGCGCAGGATACCTACCGAAATATTGAAGTGGGTTATTCGGGGCTGCAAGTGATGTACCTAAATTACTTCTGCCAGATGTCGCTGCCTGTACGTAATACAGAGAAGTTTGTAAAGAGGCTCGAAATTTCGCCGATGCCTGCACTTGCCCATTAGCTCAGTTGGGAGAGCGCTGGCACGGTTAGCCAGAGGTCGCGGGTTCAAGTCCCGGCATGGGTGGGTGGAATTTTTAGCCTCTAACATCAGTTGTAGGTATACAGTCAATATGTTACAATTTGGTGATTTCGGTGCACAGTTCATAAGCAGCCTATATACGTCCCACTGTAGGGCCACAGGCCTTCTCTCAGAGAGAGAGTATGGGCTTAATCACCATGCGTGCCCACCGCGGATTGGCGATTTCAAGCGCTGAGATATGTAAATAGCTCAGACACTCGGGTTTCCTCACGATGTTTTCCTTCACCGTTAGCGAGTGGTATTGCTACTATGACTTCACAAATGTACATAACTTAGAAAACAAAGTCATAGGTACATGCCCACACTGGGAATCGAACCTGGGTCTCCCGATTCCGAGTCCAATGTTCTACCCACTAAGCTACCACCGCTTGGTGGTATCCACCACCGATGCACAGTACGTTTGCATTACAAAGTCGCCGGAAAAGAGTGCACTCGTGTATCTAAAGGTCGAATTGAGCAATAAGCTGTTTGTCGGATAAATTTTATTTTTTCCGGGAGATCATAAAAATGTCAGGGGAATCCAGATAAATTATTGGCGGCGCCAGCGGCGCCCCATCTACCATCTACACTACGCGCTGCCACGGTATGTTGAGCACATGGAAGCCCCAAGCCCTGGCTTCCGCAGCAGGTCGCAGGTCACGGTGAGCCTGACGCGAAGCTGGCGTAGGGTCGCCGAAATATCTAGGGGAATTTCCAAAAGATCTTTGGATTTGCAAGTGGACAGTTGCCACTCGCAAATCCAAAGATCTAGTTAACATTACGAGAAACTAGGGAATACCGACTAGCCCCTAATTCTGAAGGATTCCTAACGTCTAAACGGAGGATTTGGTGTGCATAATTAACCCTCAGGTTCGTTTTGATCAGCAGAGCTTAATCGCGGAGGCTGGAGGCCAAGGATGTTTTAGCCATAGCTACACTCCTACTTGCCTCTCACTCGGCGGCAATATTGTGTGGGCGAGAGGCAAAGATGGAGTCGTCAAACGGCCCGTTGACGCGAGTGGCAAGAAACCGCAAAAGATTCCGGAATGGGGAATAGGCCTATATCCAGCAGTGGGCAGAGGTGAGCTGATAATGAGAGCCAAAGAGGATCGCCGCCACTTTCAATACCTTTATACTCTGTTATAGCAGGCGTTTTTTAATGAATACTCTGTGAATTCCTCACCAGGCCTCCTCCAATGCAACGACGGCACCATCCTGAAGCCCATCTTGAAAGATGCGCAGAAGCGTGAGATCGCCTTCTACACGCGGTTGGACGCCACCCAGGATCCTGACCTCTTGGAGTTGAAGAAACTAGTTCCGAAGTACTTCGGCTGTCGCCAGTACACGCACAACGGCCATGAGAATGAATACTTGGTTCTGGAGGACTTGACGAAGAGGATGTTGGAGCCGTGCATTATTGATGTTAAGATTGGTGAGAATCTCGTAACTATTGTAAAAGATTCAATGCGTAGTTTAATCGGTAATAAGGTTAGGGCCCACTGCAGAGCATAGGCCTTCTGTTCCCGGCGTCACAAGCAAGCCTCCGCCGCGCTGTTGGCGACAACGTTACTCGCTTATACCTTCTTGTCGCGATCGCACGCATATTGGTATAAATTTATTGTAGTACATCAGTTACCAAACATCCTACATCCCATAGTATCGAAGAAAGAAGCTTTTATTAAGTCTTAACAGTCAGCCATCATCATCATCAGCCATTTGACGCCCACTGCAGGACATAGTTCGCCACGCTTGGCAGGCGGGTTGGCGATCGCAGAATGCGGTTAGAATGACAGTCAGCCACCGCCTTAGAAATGGAGTGGTTTTCCGATTTCCAGCTGTTGGCTGTTATCAAGCCGTAATAAGTCCACTAACATCTCGCCTGCAGGCAAAAGGACGTGGGACCCGCTAGCTTCAGAAGCGAAGATCGCGTCAGAGCAAGCCAAGTACCGCGCGTGTCGCCAGCAGTTATGCTTCTGCATCCCCGGCTTCCAGGTCTACCGGCTCGCTAGCGGAAAGCTCTGCAAGTACGGGAAGGACTACGGGAAAAGGTTGCAAGGGCATATGGTAAAGGAAGGTGAGTGGTGAATGAGGTCTGCAAGGTTTCCAGCTCTATCGGCAAGCCAGCGAGAAGCTCTGCACGTATGGAAAGGACTACGGGAAGAGATTGCACGGGGGCATATGGTCTAGGAGGTGAGTGGTGAATTAGGGCTGGCTCTGGAAGGTTTCCAGGTCTACCGGTTCTCCAGCGGGAAGCTCTCAAGTATGGAAAGGACTATAAGAAGAAAATGCGAGGGCATATGGGAAGGGGAGTGACTGACGAATCAGGCTCAGTACGTCGCCTTTCAGGCCCTGCAATAGGATTCTACAGCCTGTTTCATTTAGTCCACCCCTTAGTTATTTTTGCACGGCCGTCTGCCGAGTCCCGCCTAATTCGACTGCTTGCCGGCATTGGCGTGCTTGGGGCCCCCACTTATTTTCTTATAATAATAACTTCCACAGCAATAAAGACGTTCCTGAACGGCACCGGCGCGGTGGGCCCGTGCCGCGCGCTGCTGCTGCAGTTCCTCGCCGAGCTGTGGAAGATCCAGCGCTGGGCCGCGCGCCCGCGCCGCCTGCGCCTCTACTCCGCCTCCATACTGCTGGCGTACGACGCGAGCAAGCTCAGAGACTGCTGCGGGAAAGACGAGCTCATGTAAGTGACGAGATGAAGCTCTGAGCTGCCCGCCCGCGTCCATGCTGCTAGAGTGTGACGCTCGCGGCCGAAACACTGCTCCGGGAGAGACGAGCTGATGTAAGGGACGAGAACCAGGGCTCGGCTACCCGTCCGCATCGCCTGCGCGACTGCTCCGCGTCTATACTGCCGGCGTACAACGATGCAGTGAGAAAAATGAAGTGATGTAAGAGACAAGATCGAAGGTTGTGCTGCACGTTTGCGGCTTCTATACCGTATGCTGGCGTATGATGCGTGCAGCCTGAGAGACTGTTGCGGAAAAGACGAGCTCATGTAGGTGACAAAATTCAGTAGAAGAGTGCATACTAGTTCCGACAGTGTACGAGCTAATGTTTGACTATTCACATTACAACGGCGGCCGCAGCCAGCGACTTGCGGGCGCAAGGATACAAGCGGGCGGCCTACGAGCACGACGGGAACGGGCTCTTTTTTGCACTTCTATGATAGAACAATAGACGTTCTATTGTAGTCTCGCGAATGCCTCAGAGCGACAGTCCAAGCCGCCTTAACTTTTAAAACTCCCTAGTAAAGGCCTTGCTCTGAGCTCCCAAAAAACCCCACATGCAGTAGTCTATTGAGGTTACTGTTTGTGGGATACAAACAGTAGTCTCAATAGTAATTTGCTAGTAGCAAGATTGGCAAAAGTATTTTTTAATTTTAATTTCGCGATGCTGCTACATAATTATAAGCATATTAAATGGGTCTAATCGCGATTATTTATTAGGTGAAATTTAATTACTTTAACTTCCCGACGTTTCGGCAACGTTGCAGTTGCCGTGGTTACCGGTAGACTGAAGAAAATATAATTAATAAATAATGGCGGTTAGACCCGTTTAATATGTTAGTAGATTGAGAAAAGTCAGTAATAGCTAAAGGCGGTTTTTAGGGTTCCGTATCTCAAAACGAAAAACGGCACTCTTATAGGATCACTTTGTTGTCTGTCCGTCTGTCTGTCAAGACCCTTTATCTCGGGAACGCGTGGTATCGAGTTGAAATTAAAACCAGATATACTCAGCTCTACAGTCCCTTAAAGCATAGCTTGAGGCTGTGAAAAAAATAAACTTCTAAGTTAACGTAAAAAAAGATACGGCTGTTTATGCCGCAAGAAAACGTATTTTTCGTCACCTAAGGGAATCAACATTTAACTATAGGGTACTTTCTGTTGACCTAGATCTGTGATATTTGGCAAGGAATATAGTCTTGTACTACAAATATAGGGAAAAATCTGAAAACCATACATTTGTAGTTAAATGATAAAAAAAAAATTGTCTTTGAAGTTCGGGAAAAGCTCGGAAAAACCTGCCAGATTCCTGAACTATTTATAGCATTTACCTACCTACAAATCTGTACGGAACCCTCGGTGCGCGACTCCGACTCGCACGTAGCCGGTTCTTTTTATCAAAGTGGAAAAGTGAAGGAATGATATTCACTTGAACATTTCCCCCGCAGCGGCAGCCCGCGGTGCGTGCCGGCGGCCAACGTGCGGCGCCGGTCCATCCACTCGCTGCACAGCGAGCCGGCCGACGGCTCCTTCAGCGGACAGATCGGCGCGCGCGGCCCGCTCTACCGGAAGGTAAGGCCCCACGCCACGCCCCAAGCCCCGGCTTCCGGGAGCTAGTGCCCAAACACGGTCCCGGCTTCCGGAAGATAGTACCCAAACACAGTCCCGGCTTCCGGAAGATAGTACCCAAACACAGTCCCGGCTTCCGGGAGGTAGTGCCCAAACACGGTCCCGGCTTCCGGAAGATAGTAAGTACCCAAACACAGTCCCGGCTTCCGGGAGGTAGTACCCAAACACAGACCCGGCTTCTGGGAGGTAGTACCCACACACAGGCCCGGCTTCCGGGAGTTAATATCCCAACACGATCCTGTCTTCAGAAAGGTATACGGCCACCTTTATCCGGTCCCCCCGATACAGACTTATCTAGTGTGGGGGCCAAACCAAATACAGACAAGCCAAGGAGGCTCTACCGACGATCTCGAAACGTCTTTCACGTAGCCTGCTGCGTCTGAGAAGGGACAATCTGCGCAAAGCTGTGGCAATCCGAACAGGCCACTGCTCACTAAATAGACATTTCCACAACATGGGAATAACCGACAGCCCGCTTTGCCGGGGATGCCTCAAAGAGGAAACACCCGCCCACGTGACCATTCACTGTGAAGGCGTGGAAAAGCAACGGACCGCCATCATTGGGAAGCTGGGATCCCTTCAGGAGGCCTGTAGTGACATTAGAGCACTGCTGGCCTTCTGGAAAGAGATAGGCTGGGTGGAGTGAGCTCACAGCTTTGCTACGTACAATGGCCCAACCATGAGGTGTGGAAATCTCAGGTTTAAAACTGTTGTTAATTTTAGTTCGTGATTGTAATTTGTTTGTTTATGTTTATTTATTTATGTATTTCTGTTGGGGAGATTATCAGCCGCATAACAGTTGTATATAAAATACATAAATAGCTAGTCCAATTATAAATCTCCACTTCTAAAACAATGACAAAAAAAAGAAAGAAAGTTCTGCAACTTTAATATAGGTAGGTACATAACAATATTGGGGTCTTTTACATTAATAATATGATTTATTTATATACGGCCCCGTCTTCTGTAAAGTAGCACTTCCATCCACTCGCGCATAGCGAGCCGGCCGGGCCACCTATGTCTGCCATACATATATTGACACTTTGGAGTCTTCAAAATGGTTAACCCAGTAGAGTGGACGTGATAGAAGGGCTGGTCGCAAATCGTTTTACCGCAGACTTAGTAAATATTTGCGTCGAGTGATAGAAATCCCCATTTTGGAGGTTATCTATAGATCGTCCAACGCCTGCTCGGAGCCTAGAGAGTCCATGTAGAAAATTTGTTTATGATATTAACAAAACCCCCTTTCCACACCTCCAGGTGAACTCGGTCCCGCTGACCTCGCTAGCGCTGGCGCAGCAAAGCTTCTCGCCGCCGGCGCCAAGTGCCGGCTCGGCCTGGAGCGACGCTCTGGAGTCAATGAACAAAGTTCACTCCTTCCACAACAACTATGAGGACAAACTCTCCAAGATCAAGATGAACTACAGAGCTTTACTCGACCAATTGGCCAACGATGACGTCGGCAATAATCTTTGGGGGACGGTCAAGATAATAGACTTTGCGCACGCGTTCTTCGACGACGAGGAATCGGAGGCTGTCGATGATAATTTTAGGGAAGGTGTGGACAATTTCGTTGCAATATTCGAGGAGTTGCTTAAGGAGACTGACGATCAAGTGTTTTAACTTCATATTTATTTTAATTTAAGGTTGTATTGTAAATAAAAGAGGCGGATCGCTTTCGCATTATAAATATTTATTTTTTTTAGAAATCAGCCAAAATTATTTCCCAAATAAAAAATATCTATAAACTTAAATATACCATCTAATTAGAAAACCAAGGTCGCACTCGGTCGGCGACTTACATAAGCAGTAATCTAACGTTTACAGAGCAATATACAACAATCAATACAGAAAACAAGTGACAACTCTTAGCACGAAATAAAGCACCTCCGTGTTAAAAAAGGGGGCGATATTTAGAGCATTTTTTTTGCTACATTTTTTCAAAACTATTTCTTTATAAAAACACACGTGGCATAAGTAATTTTAACATTTTTTTCTTATGTCAAAATATTATCACAATTTGTTTAATGACTCCACGCGCCCGCGGTGTGTCACACGTCACTCCACACGACACATACCAGCGGTGTGTCATACGTCACCCGACTCGACACACCCGCGGTGTCACGGTGTGTCACAAGTCACCCGACACGACATCGCCCGCGGTGTCACACGTCACCCGACTCGACACACGGCCGGCGCCGAGTTAGTATCAAGCATTACTACAAACGCTACCGCACCAGCACGGTCATGCAAGTGCAACGATTATGTCAATTTATTAGATCCGTCGCCCGGCAAAACAAAACTAAATAATTACATTACTAAAAATCCAATAATAATTATAATAATCGATATAATAAATGACAGATATTCGTTATAGAACGTATCGGTAATATACCGTGCCCGCTAGCCTAAGTGACCAATAAGACACTACAATAATATCATCTTCTGTGTACTTTCAACAACATTTAACCGTCCACAGTACAAGGCAATTAATTATCCATATTTTTTACATTTCAAGGACTCTGCTGGCGAGGCTGACTCGTTCTAGCAACCGCGGTGGTCAAACGTACACAGATTTATTAGTTGGGGTGCCAGTAAGATAATTTATTAGTAAGTCAGCATCACCAGCAGTGTCTGTCTATTACGCACACCCTATAGTTAATGGAAACCGTCTTAGAATCGTGGCCTTATTCATATACATCACATGACGGATTTTAAGGCGGTTCCGAATCCCGGTGTGGCGGCTATACCCTTGGGCTCTCGGTATAGACGTTGGAGAAGCATTACGTTAGATACGCTTTTGCCGACGTCCGTAGATCAAGAGCCTACGGCGCGTATTACTACTTTATCTCGTGGACACCGGATCCGACATCGAATCTCAAAAAGTAACAAAAATCTAGGGCGTCCTACATCGAACCACTTCCAAACTATTGTCTTAAACGAAACTGGGTCCACAAATCCGAGGCTACAAAAGAGGTTCTATGTACGACAGCTTGCTGAATCGCATCTTCAAGTTATCGTCTCAGCCGCATCTACTGCGATGCAACCGCGGCGCGTATCCGTTGACAAAGTAGCAATTCATTTTCTACCATCACAACTAGACAACCGTCAACGACTCGCCATTTAACAATGTCCTTGTCGCGTGTACGAGGTGTAAATAGCATAGCGGGAGAGAGGCTCTAGAACAGCTGTTTGACTAGTTGGAATGGTTAGCTTTGGCTCGGACACGGTTGGTCTTCTCACACTCGCTCTAAGGGAAGTGGGGATAGTCGGGGGTGGAGGATTTAGGTAATCTCCCAACCGGGTTATTTGAAAAGTCGTGGATGTTGGGGGATTTGAAAGGGTCGGCTATTTCGAAAAGTCGGGATGCGAGTTATCCCCGGTTTCTAATCTGAGATTTTCGCTAAGTAAATACTGTTTGTTTTGTCCTTTTTAGGATATTTGTAGACTTATTGATACTTTTGAAGTTTGGGAAAGACGGGGGGCATGAGATAAGGAGAAGGGCACGGCATCACACACGTGCAGCGTGGATAGCTTTAAAGAAGCTGTAGAAAACAGAACAGTGTCAGGTGAGCTCCAACACGTTGGAAAGAGCCCGAAGAGAAGTGTGAACAGCCTCTTAACTAAATTGACCACGGTGATTCTGTGGCTACCGAGCTTTGCCTTTACCTCTGCTCTGAAGTAGCGAGTTGCCTGCACTCGTATAGTGTAACAACATTCGATCTAAATTTGTATGGTCTAATAACACATCATGGTTTGCAGATCAGCTGACGATCACACAAATAAAACAGTGTCACGCCACGTGCGGCCGACGACGTAACGGGATTTATATACACTCGTATTGTATTCTCTAACTTTCTAAGTATTTAAGGATTATTTTAGACAGAATTCGTGCCGTCCGCGTGTCGTCGGTCCGTCGTAGACTACCCTCGTTTAGTAAGTGCAGTGAGGCAACTCCAGCAGGCAGTGGTCAGGGGCGCTGCTTCGTAATTTCTTCACTGTACGGACTCGTCCGATTATACCTGCACCGGATTGTCAAATACACATTATGACACTTCGGAAACGTCTAAACGGATAGCGCAATAGAGTGGACAGTTACGGAATAGTAGCATAGGTAGGACGACGGCGCGAGTCACGCGTTTTGTGGCGCTAAGATGTAAGAATTTTACAATTAAAGGGATCACTCGCGTTCTCGGTCGTGGGTCCTAAAAATCACCATTAAGGGGCTCCAGGTAACACTCCGCCAGCGAGAAAAAAAAGCGAGCTAGTGAGCCCACCGGATCCCCTTAACGTTCTGAGAACGGTTAGACATTTTTTTGTAACAACCGATAAGATGTTTTCCACCGGTGCGTGGCGCTAGTGTAGAGAGGCCCTCGGCTGTCCCAAAAATAAACACAGTGAGGGACATTTTTTTTTAAACCGAGCTATTTTCACTATTGGTTACTAGTCGATTCCAGCAATCGACAGGTAATATCTCGGTTTTGAAAAAAATATCCCTCAATGTGTTTATATTTGGGACAGCCGCCCTTATTGTATGTAAATGCGAGCGGCGGCTCGTGACGCGGGGACGCTGACTCGCGCCGGCGGCGGCGCCTAGAGCTACATGTCGGGCGGCGCCGGCTACATGTCGGGAGGCGCCGGCTACATGTCGGGAGGCGCCGGCTACATGTCGGGAGGCGCCGGCTACATGTCGGGAGGCGCCGGCTACATGTCGGGAGGCGCCGGCTACATGTCGGGCAGCTTGCGCGCGCGCAGTGCGGGCGGCGCCGGTGTGCGCGCTTCGGCCTTGTAGTCGTGCGCGCAGCCGTGCGCCTCCGCGTAGCGGTGCGGGGCGCAGAACCTGCGGGGGGAGGGGAGGGGGGAGTGGTGGCGGCTCAGTACGCGGCCGACGCGCGAGCGAGTCGCTGGGCTCGGCCCAAGGTCTTTCGCTTCGTGCGACGCTCGTAATGTAAAGTTAGTTACGTACAAAGTTTTAGTAGTACGAGTACGTTATGCAAATAGTGAATAAGGGACGGATTTAAAGCGAGGGCCGTAAATGAATTATTTACGAGCGAGCTAAGGAAGCTGACGACCGTAGCGAGTGATTTATGATGATTCAAATGTTAGAGTCCTTCATTTGCGAGTGATTCGCGGCCCTCGATATAAATTCATTTTATTCAAAAGTAGCATGCTACATTTTATATACCATGACTACGAGAAAGAGAAAGATTTAAGCGACAACCGATATTTTTAATGAAGATAATGGAAGATTAAATTAATTAAAATACCCATTAAAATTGGAGCAATTACTAAAATTAAAAGTATATAATTTTTTATTATTATTATTAGAATGGTCAACTTGTCTACTAATGACCGCAAAAAACACAAAATAGTTTTTATTCTTAATTCTAGCGAAAATGTCAACCAATCCAATATTGAGGAGTTATTTGCACAAGGAGTCTGTATGTCGAGTATTTATGCGCAAGGAGGTTGTATAACATTGAAATTGAGGTCGAATATATTGGTGTGTTCTAAATTCAAACACCAAAGTAAGTGCTTTTTATCACTGTTATCAGTGAATAAAATAAGCTTTATCTACACTCATATCATAATCTTCAAATTAAGAATTCAAAGGTAAACACATTTTGACAGACTTTAAACAATACATAACTTTAAACAAAATAAAAAAAAAGTGTAATATAAAGCTACATTAAAGGTCAGATTTTTCACTTTATGTTTTTTTTAAAGTGTTGTTGTGATCACGGAACAAAACTTAAGTTTTTTTTTTTATGTCAAAAGTTGACTATAAAAAACCTAATTTCATTTTCGTGGTACCAAAAGTGCAACTAAAAATACCTAAAATTGCGCGCGCAAAACTGAGTGCAGACGATTGAATGTCAAGATACTTTTGTCGAAATTGCGCCATTTTGTTTCAAAAATTTCATTATGAGTGTAGATAAAGTAGTGTATGAGACTGCACATAACTTGGTATTAAAACACTCGCCAATGCTATTAAAAAACTCGCCAAGGCTCGTTTTTTAAAATCTCGCTCGTGTTTTAATAACCCTCATTATGTGACAGTCACATAAACTACTATTTTAGAGGGGAAATGTAACATTAAAAACATTTGCGAAGAAAATATTCTCTGTACGATGTCAATGACATCCACTTTCCAAATTAACCGTGTATTAGCAAATTTGCCGCGCAGCACTTTTGCTGACACGATCTATAAGCCAGCGTCATAAGATTTTTACAAAAACGCACCCATATTGTAGAATCACTAATAAACTGACGTTAAATTAACTACTGCGTTTTAAACCTTATATTATGACCTTTGTTTTCTAAGTTACAGTAGCAATACCACTCGCT
This sequence comes from Yponomeuta evonymella, assembly GCA_963969515.1. Lineage (NCBI taxonomy): Eukaryota > Metazoa > Arthropoda > Insecta > Lepidoptera > Yponomeutidae > Yponomeuta > Yponomeuta evonymella. The sequence goes on along the minus strand of OZ018361.1, from coordinate 780,444 downwards.
AACTGTGAAAGAAAACATCGTCAGGAAACCTGAGTGTCTGAGATCTTCACATACCTCTGCGCTCGAAATTACCAATCCGCGGTGGGCACGCGCGGGGATTAAGCATACTCTCCCTGAGCGAAGGCCTGTGCTCTATAGTGAGACGTATGGAGGCTAATTTATACTGATTAAAGTTATCTGTCGGGATCGTGGCAGTGGCTGTTCCTAGTCTCTGCCTACTCCTCTGGGATATAGGCGTGAGTTTACGTATACACTATACTGACCGTCCGCCGCAGCGGCACGTGTGCTGCGTGGCGATGTTTATGTATGTATGTATGTATGTATACACTATACTGACCGTCCGCCGCAGCGGCACGTGTGCTGCGTGGCGATGTTTATGTATGTATGTATGTATGTATGTATACACTATACTGACCGTCCGCCGCAGCGGCACGTGTGCTGCGTGGCGATGTTTATGTATGTATGTATGTATGTATGTATGTATACACTATACTGACCGTCCGCCGCAGCGGCACGTGTGCTGCGTGGCGATGTTTATGTATGTATGTATGTATGTATGTATGTATACACTATACTGACCGTCCGCCGCAGCGGCACGTGTGCTGCGTGGCGATGTTTATGTATGTATGTATGTATACACTATACTGACCGTCCGCCGCAGCGGCACGTGTGCTGCGTGGCGATGTTTATGTATGTATGTATGTATGTATGTATACACTATACTGACCGTCCGCCGCAGCGGCACGTGTGCTGCGTGGCGATGTTTATGTATGTATGTATGTATGTATGTATACACTATACTGACCGTCCGCCGCAGCGGCACGTGTGCTGCGTGGCGATGTTTATGTATGTATGTATGTATGTATGTATACACTATACTGACCGTCCGCCGCAGCGGCACGTGTGCTGCGTGGCGATGTTTATGTATGTATGTATGTATGTATGTATACACTATACTGACCGTCCGCCGCAGCGGCACGTGTGCTGCGTGGCGATGTTTATGTATGTATGTATGTATGTATGTATACACTATACTGACCGTCCGCCGCAGCGGCACGTGTGCTGCGTGGCGATGTTTATGTATGTATGTATGTATGTATGTATACACTATACTGACCGTCCGCCGCAGCGGCACGTGTGCTGCGTGGCGATGTTTATGTATGTATGTATGTATGTATGTATACACTATACTGACCGTCCGCCGCAGCGGCACGTGTGCTGCGTGGCGATGTTTATGTATGTATGTATGTATGTATGTATACACTATACTGACCGTCCGCCGCAGCGGCACGTGTGCTGCGTGGCGATGTTTATGTATGTATGTATGTATGTATGTATACACTATACTGACCGTCCGCCGCAGCGGCACGTGTGCTGCGTGGCGATGTTTATGTATGTATGTATGTATGTATGTATACACTATACTGACCGTCCGCCGCAGCGGCACGTGTGCTGCGTGGCGATGTTTATGTATGTATGTATGTATGTATGTATACACTATACTGACCGTCCGCCGCAGCGGCACGTGTGCTGCGTGGCGATGTTTATGTATGTATGTATGTATGTATGTATACACTATACTGACCGTCCGCCGCAGCGGCACGTGTGCTGCGTGGCGATGTTTATGTATGTATGTATGTATGTATGTATACACTATACTGACCGTCCGCCGCAGCGGCACGTGTGCTGCGTGGCGATGTTTATGTATGTATGTATGTATGTATGTATACACTATACTGACCGTCCGCCGCAGCGGCACGTGTGCTGCGTGGCGATGTTTATGTATGTATGTATGTATGTATGTATACACTATACTGACCGTCCGCCGCAGCGGCACGTGTGCTGCGTGGCGATGTTTATGTATGTATGTATGTATGTATGTATACACTATACTGACCGTCCGCCGCAGCGGCACGTGTGCTGCGTGGCGATGTTTATGTATGTATGTATGTATGTATGTATACACTATACTGACCGTCCGCCGCAGCGGCACGTGTGCTGCGTGGCGATGTTTATGTATGTATGTATGTATGTATGTATACACTATACTGACCGTCCGCCGCAGCGGCACGTGTGCTGCGTGGCGATGTTTATGTATGTATGTATGTATGTATGTATACACTATACTGACCGTCCGCCGCAGCGGCACGTGTGCTGCGTGGCGATGTTTATGTATGTATGTATGTATGTATGTATACACTATACTGACCGTCCGCCGCAGCGGCACGTGTGCTGCGTGGCGATGTTTATGTATGTATGTATGTATGTATGTATACACTATACTGACCGTCCGCCGCAGCGGCACGTGTGCTGCGTGGCGATGTTTATGTATGTATGTATGTATGTATGTATACACTATACTGACCGTCCGCCGCAGCGGCACGTGTGCTGCGTGGCGATGCTGAGCCGCTTGCGACACTGCGCGCAGCGCGGCCGCCGCGCCCCGCCCCCCGCCCCTCCCGCCGCCTCTCCCTCCCCCTCCCCCTCCGCCTCCCCCCCCGCCTCCGCCGCAGCCGCAGGCGGGGGGGCGGGCGCGGGGGTGGGGGACGGACACAGGGCTTCCTCGAACAAGCTGCGGGTGCTGCGGGGAGGACGAGACGGCTAGGTTAGGTTAAAACAAAGTCACAAAAAGAACCAAAACGATTTGAAATTTGGAAGGGACCAATTTAACTTGTAACATTCATCGAGGCAGTGCTAATCACTTAAGTCCTAATTCTTCTGTATCTATTATATATTTATGACAGTTTACGTTTATGGCCAACTTCACGTCGCCTCAGATTCGATAGTATTTTTCTTATTTCAACGAAATGAACGAATCAAAGGTTAGAACGGTCCAACCGCAGCCACCTCGAGCCGGCCGGTGGTACCTGAGCGCGTGCAGCTCGGCGATCCGGTCGACGCGCTGGTGCCGGTGCCGGCGCTCGCAGCCGGCGGGCGGGCCGCGGCGGTCCAGGCCCTCGTCGCTCAGGTGCAGCTGCGACCGGTTCCTGCGGGCCGCCGCGACCGAACTACAGTTCGTACAGTTCGTGCAGTTTATACTGCGACCTATACTCCGCATAGATCTGTTTGACGGCGACGTGAACGTAGGCGCGGACCGCTCGCACGTCGTCGACCGTCTTTACAGTGTGCTAGGAGTGATCGACCTAGTGAGATGCGTAATGAATTACTATTCATCGATTACTCACACGTTCATTGTAAAGACGGTATGCGATATGCGAACGATCTGTGACTATGTCCACGTTACCGACAAAAAAAAAATATGCGGACTATACGTACTAAATAAAGTCAGTGTTTCGTAAACCGTGCTGATATAATTTGTGAACTTTATTTTTCATGCTGTCCATAATATACATCTCAATGTTAAAATTTTTAACAAGTTATAGATCTGAACCTGAGCTTTCAACCGCATACTGCGATCGCCGACCCGCCTACCGAGCGTGACGATTACGGCAAAACCCTTCACGGTTAGGAAAACCATGAGGGAGACTTATGCTTTGCAGTGGGCGTTAAATGACCGATGATGATGATGGATCTCAAGGTTTAGAAAAAATAATAATGTTTTTCTGTACTTTAAATAACCAACTGTTAGTATGTTAAATAAAATCCAAAAAAAAAATGTGTGGAAAAAAGACGATAAAACAACGCATATCCTTAATGAAGTAAAAGTAAGGAATCCAGATTGAGAAGACTGGCCAAAATTTCATTGTGTACTATTTAGACTACATAATTCATTAGCGGAGGCACCGGGCAGCAGGCGGGCGGCGGTACGATACCTGTGCCGCGAGAGGGCGGGCAGCAGGCGGGCGGCGGTACGGTACCTGTGCCGCGAGAGGGCGGGCAGCAGGCGGGCGGCGGTACGGTACCTGTGCCGCGAGAGGGCGGGCAGCAGGCGGGCGGCGGTACGGTACCTGTGCCGCGAGAGGGCGGGCAGCAGCCGGGCGGCGGTACGGTACCTGTGCCGCGAGAGGGCGGGCAGCAGGCGGGCGGCGGTACGGTACCTGTGCCGCGAGAGGGCGGGCAGCAGGCGGGCGGCGGTACGGTACCTGTGCCGCGAGAGGGCGGGCAGCAGGCGGGCGGCGGTACGGTACCTGTGCCGCGAGAGGGCGGGCAGCAGGCGGGCGGCGGTACGGTACCTGTGCCGCGAGAGGGCGGGCAGCAGGCGGGCGGCGGTACGGTACCTGTGCCGCGAGAGGGCGGGCAGCAGGCGGGCGGCGGTACGGTACCTGTGCCGCGAGAGGGCGGGCAGCAGGCGGGCGGCGGTACGGTACCTGTGCCGCGAGAGGGCGGGCAGCAGGCGGGCGGCGGTACGGTACCTGTGCCGCGAGAGGGCGGGCAGCAGGCGGGCGGCGGTACGGTACCTGTGCCGCGAGAGGGCGGGCAGCAGGCGGGCGGCGGTACGGTACCTGTGCCGCGAGAGGGCGGGCAGCAGGCGGGCGGCGGTACGGTACCTGTGCCGCGAGAGGGCGGGCAGCAGGCGGGCGGCGGGCGGGCGCGCGAGCCGCTCGAGGTCGGAGGTGGAGGCGGAGAGCAGCGTGTCGGCGAGGGGCGGCAGCGGGGGCAGCGGGGGCAGCGGGGCGAGGCGGCGCGCGGCGGGCGGCGGGGGAGGGGGCGGCGCCAGCTGCGAGGCCGAGCCGAAGCCGCGCACGCGCCAGCCGCCGCGGACCACCAGCGGACCTGTCGGACGAACGATTAATTTATTAACGCACAAGATAAGCTTCCTCAAAAAATTAACCTTAAGAATTAACATTCTGTTGGTTGTATGCCGGTGTACTATGTTAAGATAAAATTTATTCATAAAATCGTAGGTATAAAGTGTACATATGAATAAAATGAAATTTAACATAGTAAGAGTAAAAACGCAGTCTAAACTATGAAAAAATCTATATTTCAGTTTCTTTTTATGTTATCCGCAATCTTAAGGTCGATTTGTAGTCGAGGAAGAGACAGGCAAAATAACTCCATTCTGACATTTTTTCACAAATCATCATCTTTCTCACAAGACTTGTTCGTAAACAAGTCGAATTTTCATTATGTACTTCTTAAATATATACATACTTGGCATTCGGCAATATTATGTTTCAAATGATAGTGTGTGTGTGTGTGTGTGTGTGTGTGTGTGTGTGTGTGTGTGTGTGTGTATGTGTACACGTACCGCAGTCGTGGTGCGGCAGCGACGCGAGCTGCGCGTCGGGCTGCACACACAGCTCGTCGTCATCGGCCAGCAGCGCCGCCAGCGGCCGCGCCAGCGCCAGCCTGCGACAACACAGACATTCGTTACACACATACATAAATTCACGCCTGTATCCCACAGAAGTAGGTAGAGACCACGGTCTGCCACTTGCCATAATCCAGACCGATCTCTTTCGATTTATCAACATTCATTACATTCATTAGTCGTTGCATGCACGCACGCCAGTTTCGGGTATTTTTATCTTGCCCTTTGGTAATACTATCCCATTACATTTGGTCTGAGTATGTCCATCTGGGACGTCTTTCTTTCTTACTCACGATACGTAGGTATATCGTGAAACAAATATTAAGATCATAGTAAGAGCGTATAAGAGCGATGATAGTGGAGCGGTAGAACACCAGCTTCTCATTCGAGGGGTCGTGTGTTCGGCTTTGTTTTTTAAGTTACGTATGTCATCACTAGTTAAGCCTTACTTTGTTTTAAGTTTTTTTTCTGATGAGGCAATAATTTATTTTTTTCTCTTATCTTATCTCTTTTTTTACATTTGTGAAGTTATAGGTTAACTGTGAAGAAAAACATCGTGAGGGAACTCTACTTTCTGAGGTATTTACAAACCTTAGCGCTTGCTACGTACAAGGGCCAAACTATGAGGCTCGGAGATCTCAGGTCTAACTAGAACTAGGGTATGCTACACAGATATAAATACATAGATAACGCAAATGCATGTACTCCGCGTAACCGAACCCCGACGAGGTGTCGCGGTCGAGCGCCTTACAGTCCGCGCGCGTCTGTTGCTGAAGCCGAGCGACCTCGAAAACTAAATATGCGTCGTTGCGTGATAATCAACTGCAATTAACGACGAACATTTGGAGCCCCCAAAGGCAAAGACAAATTTCCTATCATAGGTAAGTTATTTTAAAATTATATTATGCGTAAATTCATTTTAAAACATTTTTTTAAGTATTCCAAAGCTGTGGAACCAGGAACATACCTGTAACTATAGATTAACCTTAAGTAAAACACGGCGTAATACTGTAAAAACGGCATTAAGTTGCCGCGTTTGCTTCAAGCGTTTGATCGGACCTTGTCTGTTAAGAGACGATGAATATCGGAACAAGCGATACTGTCGCGCATCGCTTCGACTTCGTGGAGTCATTCCTCTGTCAAACCTAACCTAACGACTAGTGTTGTTCGTTCTACAACATTCTCAATAATCGATGTTAATCGATTAGCATACTCGAATTAGTATTTGACTCGGAGAAAAATATAAGTAGCAATTTTAGGGGGAGGGGGGGGTTTCACCGGCTTTCTAAGTTTTGTTTTGCGTGGTACTCGACCCATTGCGTCATCCGGCATCTTGATTTTAAGGGTAAATTTTTGTTTGATTAACAACTCCTTTATTTTCAATTTTACATGAAAAATTGTTCTAAACAAAGTTGTTTAAAATTATTTTTTTTTAAATTTGGTTCTTATCTTTTCGTCGGATCGATCTTTTTCGATTTCGAAAATCTTATAGTTGCATTATCACGTTTATTTACAATTTTACACGAAAAATTGTTACAAATAAATTTATTTAAAATTAAATTTCCTACAATTTTGGTACTTGTAATTTTTTGGTAGGATCGATATTTTTCAATTTAGGTGCAACTTATTGTGTTAGTGATAAGCTGTTAGTCTCCTAAAATAAAATAAATAAATTCGACTACGCTAGAGATCGGACATTCGGACGAAAGATGGTCAGACAACATAGTTCCCTGTGGCGTCGGATTTAGAATAGCGTCACTCCATTTCCTCCCGTGTATGTCGTAAAAGGCGACTAAGGAAATAAATTACCAGCAGACGGGCAGCAGCGTCTTCCTGAGACTCCAACCGCGTACCTGTCTGTCCTGCGGTGGGCGCAGCTATGTTGTCTCATCATCAGCGATGAGACAACATAGCGGTCGTCACAGGTAGAGCATGGGAGAGCGCGGCCAGAGACAGGGACCGCTGGGCTTATCTGGAGGAGGCCTTCATTCGTAGAGGTTTAAATTTATAGTTTAACTTTCTACTATTAGTTGTAACAAGAAAATTTGTCCAAATTCATCTTTTTACAATATTAGAGCTTTCGTACGTGCCTGTAAGTGGTAATAAACGCTTTTTTATTTTATTTATTATAGATGGGTCGATGACATTAAGAAGGCGGCAGGAGGGCAACGCACAAGATTAACGGGGGAGCCGGCGAGGTCGGCGTGACGGTGAAGAGGCCTATGCCCAACAGCGGGCGTCTTTCATGGGTTGTATAGATAGATAGAGTGTAGTAAACAATGTATGAGCACGTACCCCCATCTATCCTCGCCGGTGTCGGTGCGGTCGGGGCGGTCGGTGCGGTCGGGGCGGTCGGGGCGGTCGGTGCGGGGCGGGGCGGCGCGGCGCGGCGGGTCGGGCGCGCGTGCAAGCCGCGACGCCGCGCCGGTGTGGACGGCCAGCGTCTCCTCGCTGCGCGTCTTCTGGATCGGGGACACCGGGTGCCCTGCGAGGTCGGTTACCAAACTATGAGTGCCCTGACCATCTTTTTAAAACCCAAAACGGGACGTCTTCAAAACTACGAGAAGATCGACTCAAAAAAATTGGTCTAAGAAACCGTTTTCTATCTTCGAAATTACTACCACATTGGGCGACGTGGTACAAAAAGGTAAAATTCGTGTAGTTTTGTAGAATATACCGATAAAAATTTACTCCCTCGGCATTTTTTTTGTGTATCCTACAGTATCTTCATCACATGAGAAGGTATGGTAAGGTTGCTAAACTTTGCTCAACGAAGAGAAAACACCCGTTCCGAAAATGTATTACTTTGCTTTGACAGATGTGGCCAAACTGCTATCGACTGGAGTGCCAGCACTGACCGGGCGAGGACTAGTACAGCTCCAGACGCCAGTACTGACTAGAGCACTACTGACAGACGGACGACCGGCCGGGGGCTGGCGAGATAAGAAAAGAATATTCTTTATTGCACAGTAGAGCACATGACATAAAAATTTTAAAAATATAAAGTACAATTGGACTAGTACTGACCGAAAGGAAGCCAGCGTCTCTATGCGCTGAACTATATTTTGAACAAGCAATGAGCTATATTTTGTAAAATGCAATATATAGGTCATAGCTTGTAGGTTGCAGGAAAACCTATAAGAATTCTATCAATTGAAAATAAAGTGGTAAACTCAATACAATACGTTCACTTACGAAAAATAGTTCACTAAAACACGCTAAAGAACTATTTTTGCTACAAAGCTCTAACAGTAGTTAACTTGCGTCTTACTGTGAGGATTTCAAATGTGATATCACAATTTGATAAAAACATTTTATTTATTACACATAAAAACAACGGAACTCTCTGTACGCGAGTTCAACTCAACTCGGCCGGTTTTTTTTTTTAATGACTAATTTTATTGCCTGTTTGACATTTCTAAAATATTTTTATTGGTAAAATGAAATTACTATTTATATTATTCAATTTTCTTTCAAAGATTTTAATTGCAATTTTGACATATTAAGAATTGATATTAATTATAAACGGACTGCATGCAATGCATGTTTTTAACCCTGAAGTATTTGTATGCCCTGTGGGCAAAACATAGAGATACAATGTATACTCAAGACCTGTCATCAACACCCACGTTTATGACCTATAAATGTTTTGATTTGATGCGCCGCCTGGCTCCAGCAATTTGCACACGGTGAGCGCGCCCTCCTATACCGACAGACCGAGGGCCGGGCGGGGGCTAGTACTGCTAGGACGGGGCCGAATACCGCACAGACTGGGACGCTACCGACACACCCAACACCGGGCTAGTACCACAGTATGATGAACACCAGTAGGCAATGTCGTCAAAATGACTCACCTTCTTTGTAACCGGAATCTCAACCTCTCTACCAGATGCCGTTTGGTGTGGTGTTACATATTTTCAGTGCTCCTATATGGAGTAGAAGCTTGGACTCTAACCCAGACTCTAAGAAAACGGTTAGAAGCGTTCGAAATGTGGGTATATAGAAGAATGCTGAAAATATCATGGACAGATAGAGTAACTAATGACACCGTTTTGCAAAGAATGAACAAGGAATTAGAGCTCTTAAAGACCATAAAACAGAGAAAACTACAATACTTTGGTCATATCATACGCAGTAACAAGTATACTCCGTTGCAACTCATTCTGCAAGGCAAAATCCAGGGACGACGGAGACCTGGCCGCAGAAAAACATCGTGGCTCCAAAATCTTGCAGAGTGGTATAACACTTCAAAGATAGAACTCTTCCGAGCCGCAACATCACGGGCCAAAATAGCCACAATGATAGCCGACCTCCTATAGGAGATGGCGCCAAAAGAAGAAGGGAATGTCGGCCGTCCGCTGGATTTAAGTACCTAAGCTCGCTCGCTAGTTCGGAGTAGACGCGACAGGGTTGACGCGCTTATGTTTCGAATTCGATACTGCCACATTTAAATATTGTCGTCTCATTTACCGGGTCTTCCGAGAGTTGTAGGTTTATATTATGTGCTTGTTTAGTATGAAGTCTAATAAGTTGATACGAAATAATATGTCTAGTTTCTACTCACAATGTAACACAAAGATGAATTTGTAATATATTCTCACGGAAAAATGAGTAGGGAATTTAAAAAATGTTAACTCTGGTGTTGATACTGTCGAGTTTAGACATCCGTACGCCGAGATTTCGACATTTTCATCTAGCTAGCCGATCCGACGCGTCGCCCGTCTGCACTCACGCGCAGTGAACATCGGACTGCGGTGGGACCGAGACTCACCGAGATGTCGCGTTTCATATTTATGTATACTGTATAGGCGCATTTCGGACGTTAGTAGGAAGATTGGTAACTGATTCTTATTTAAACTGTGCTAGTACTGACCGGACGGAAGCCGGCGGCGCTGCAAGGCCATCGACTCCATGCGCTGCCTCAGCTCCAGCATCTTGCCCATGGTGAGCGCGTTCTCTTGCACCGAGCCCGACAACCCGTCGTCGCTCGCCTCTAGAGACCGCCACGACGATGACTCCGCTGGGGGGGTGGGAGAGGAAAGTTATGTATTGTAGGTATTACAGTGTTCTTTCACCGTAACTGGGGCTACGGCCAGGCCGACTAAACTGTCGGGATAGTATAGTGCTGGGCAAGCCTTCTCCATCTAAAAAACAATGTCCCAGGCACTGCCAGCGTCCGAGTGGTCCCTTCACTCACCTAGTGTGAGCGAAGGTGCCACCGGACGCTGCATAAATCATCTCATTACGTAAATGCGGAAGCCAAAATATACAGTGTTCGAGCAAAAATCTCGTAAGCACTAATTATTTTTAATATTATTCCGAGTTATAATAATACGGTTTGAACACCAATTAAAGTTTGTTTTGTCCTGTGACTTTTTTCTCAGATTTATATTTTTGGAAAAAATCAGGATACATTTATTAATATAATTAGTTATTTAATTCACTTTGTATTGTGATTTTTGTATTTTTTTTTTGTTATAAATAAACCGTATTTCAATTTGGAATCTTCACTTGATTATGCTCTGCGAATGTCGCAGTCTTCAACAAATTATTTTCCTACATAGAAGAATGTTCTATTCGTTGTCCTTTTTAAATAATTTGAGTTTTTATGTACAATCAAGTGTTCTCTATCTATCTATCTGACTCATTGACAATAATAAAAAAAAAGGTAAACTGAACAAAACAAAAATACCCGAAAGTATTAATTAGAAATGCCTATCTCTTAGCTATATGGACGTAATCTGGTGAATAAATTTCTAAATTATTGCCGTTGCGATCAGATAATCTGTCCATACGGACATTGTAAAAGGAGAGTGTTAACACGCCGTTTGCTAAAAACATAATAAGATCCGTTTTCCATGCGCAAAACATTGTTTTTATTGTAAGAATGTACGACAGAGTCAGCATGCTAGATAAAACAGCAGCCGATAACTCAATATTTCAATAAACAAAAACTGATAATGATCTGGACATTGACGCTGAAAACCTTCCGAAAATCGAAGATACGTTCAACGATATTTTTTCGGCTTTCGCCCGATGTTTCTCAGTTTTTGGTATGTGGGTTTCGATGGTTCTCGGTTTGAGGGGTATGTGGGTTACTTATATACTTTGAGGGGTATGTGGGTTACTTATATACTTTGAGGGGTATGTGGGTTACTTACATACTCTGAGGGGAAAGGGGGGTAATTATATACTTTGAAGGTTATGTGGGTTACTCGTATAGTTTGAGGGGTATGTGGTTGAGGTACACTCACACTTGGCCTGGTCGATGGGCGAGTAGGAGCCGTCGTCGTTCTCGCGCACGCGCAGCATGTTGTACCGCTCGCCGTCGCGGAACACCAGCACCGTCACCTTGCACCCCGCGCCCCCGCCGCCGCCCCCGCCCGCCGCGCCGCCCCACGCCCCCTCCTCGCTGCGTCACGAACGGGGAAGACACGTTATTTATTTGGAGGACCAAACAGTACAGTGATTATGATAAACTTCCGCACAACACAATCACTCGACCAGGGGCGGTATTACGTAACTTCTCCACTGTATGAACGCGTCAGATTCAACCCAAATCAACGTCAAAATGGATTATTCAATGGACCGTTACGCAATAGAAGGGCTCGTCACAAGCTTTGTATTGTGGTGCTCAGTCCAGGACGTCACGAACATGTAAACCCAGACTGAGAACATCTGTACAAATTAAGTAAGATGGCCTCTAGTGGGAATCGAACCGACAACCTCTGTTTTTGGTCAAGGTCGGTAGCCGCTAAACCAATGCATACTTTTGATAAATGTCGTGTCTGGCTTTGCTACAGAATAAAATTACGGGTATTTTGTTTTCCTGAATGTTAAGAGTGCTAGGGAGACAGCATGCCAGACATAACAGCAGCCTTAAAAATAATAAAAGTAACGATATATATACACATATATAGTTCGCAACCGGTTGCGAATTAAGAATTTTTATTTTTTGTTTGCAACCAGTTGCGAATCGAGGGAACTTTTTTCTTAACCGCAACTTCCTCGCAAACAAAGAATAAGACATTCCGAAACTTACATAATTGCTATGGGAGAAAAGCGTGTCTTGATACGCAACCATAGTAACTAAGATAATAAATAAAAAAATATGCAAGCAAAACAAAAAAATGCAATTTCTGTCGATCCACGTATTTTAATTAAGAAAAACATAAAAAGTCAACAACAAGAAACTAATAAAACAAATTTAAAAAAATTGAATTATATTCTATTTTTTTAGTTTTATTTTTCTAATGAGGGCAAAGAAGGGTGGAAAAGCCCCACGAAAAATGACATATTGAAGTTTATTTAATTTTTTAGGTAAGGGAAAAAAACTTTATTTTATTTGTTTCTTGTTGTTGACTTTTTCTGTTTTTTAAAGTAAAATGCGTGGATTGACATCGCGTTTTTTATTTTAATTGCGTTTTAATTATTCAGTATCTTAGCTATTGTAGTTGCGAATTGAGAAACCCCTTTTCCCATCCCAACTATTTAAGTTTGGGAAGTTTTTATCCTTTATTCGCTCGAAGTTGCGGTTAAGGAAAAAAGTTCCCTTGATTCGCAACTGGTTGCGAACAAAGAATAACAACTCAGTAACGAAAAACGGCCAGAGGGAGGTGGTCAGCGTGAGACCGACGTGGGTTTTACGCCCTCCAACGGCGCTGATTATCAGCACTACAGGTTTACTTAGAAATTTGTAAAACCAATAAAAGAATAGTTTTTTAACATTGATACATAATTTATTTAGAAAACACCGCTGCAATAAAATATAGCTGAAGGCCTTTGGGCGTCTAACAGGATTAAAGTTTAATACGCTGTAGTGACACTCGCGGCGCGAGAGGCCTAGGTCAGGTCGCATATTTATTCTAATCCTTTCAGCAGTTTATGCGTAATTTGTTACGTCATTAAGTAACAAATTACAGCGGTGGTAGCCTAGTGGGTGCAACATTGGACTCGGAAGCGGGAGACCCAGGTTCGATTCCCAGTGCGAGCATGTACCTATGATTTTGTTTTCTAAGTTATGTACATTTGTGAAGTTATAGTAGCAATACTAATCGTTAACCGTGAAGGAAAACATCGTGACGAAACTTGAGGGTCTGAGCTATTCACATACCTCAGCGCTTGAAATCGCCAATCCGCGATGGGCACGCGTGGTGATTAAGCCCAACTCTCTCCCTGAGAAAAGGCCTGTGCCCTACAATGGGACGTATATAGGCTGCTTATAAGTAACAAATTATGTCTTGTCGCGGGGTAACAGGGTCTGAGGGTCAGGGGGGTCTACGTAACTTTTCTACTGTATGGACTCGTCCGAGCCCCGCACCAAACTGTCGAATGCCTACATTACTTCGCAAACGTCAAAATGGATAACCCAGTATAGTGGACAGTTACGGAATAGGATGGCTGGGTTGTAACGGCGGTAGCGCAGCGGTATATAGAGCGTGAAGGAAAACATTGTGAGAAAACCCTAGTGTCTGAGGTGTTTACATTCCTCAGCGCTTGCTACATACAATGGTCCAATGAGGCTAAGTGCGGAAATCAGATCTAACTAGAACTAGACCTAAGATAGCTGGGCACTACCGTTTGCTACAGCTGGCACTAAACTTGTATCTTTCTGGTTTTTCGAAAAGGGTGTAAACCCACAAACGTCAAATTTGATTGCAATAACGGGCGATCGTTCTCACCGGCTACTGTCGAGCAGTCTCTCAATGTCCCTCCAGGGGGCGTCAGCGGCGGGCGGCGGCGGCAGGCGGCGCGTCGAGATGGGTCCTCCGCGGAGCCCTAGCACCAGCTTGAGGCGGGCCCCGTCCGCGATCGCCAGCTCGCGGAGGCTGCTCGCGTCCTCCAACTCCTTCAAGTTGTAGAGGAGGTGTTGCTGGGATACCGGGATGCCTGGAAGACGTCATAATAATGATGAGCAGGGCTAAAACAAGGCGTCAAAATAATGATGAGCAGGACAAGAACAAGACGTCAAATAATGATGAGCAGGACAAGAACAAGACGTCAAATAATGATGAGCAGGACGAAAACAAGACGTCAAAAAAATGATGAACAGGACGGAAACAAGGAGCAGGGTTTGGCGTGGTCGTCGTTCTATACGTAGGCTGGCTGACCGATGGAAACGAGATTGGTAGCGAACGCGTTGGCGTGACGGGGAAGAGTCCTGCAGCCTCGTTTATCAGCTGGATAGATATGATTTGAGCGTTGACCGAAGAACAGTAGTCCAGAGTCAAGGGTTGCCAATTAGCGATTGAGGGAAGCATGTTGGTTGAATGAATATGAAGAACCAACGAAAGAGTACGAAATACTGAAAATGTCGTTAAAAATTACTGTACGACATTAACAGGTACCAAAAAAAAGTGATTTAGAAAATAATAGGTTATATGCCTTTATTTTTAGTGCAGATTTTATACAGCCAAGAAAGTTTTATGCGAAATATTTTTTAGGTAAAATAGTTTTACAACCCATCCGGCCGGCTTAGCCTAAACCGCAGTTTTTTAGAAAATATAATTAAACATATAAAGTGTAATCAGTTTAAAATTCACGTAAATAGAGCTCTGTTTTAGCGAAAATTCAGATAGTTCACTGTCTTTATTCAAACACAATATTATTTTAATGAAATGGTTTATGCGTTTTTATTTTATACGTATATTTTGAAGTTTGTTTTTTGTAAGTAAAGTAAGTAAACAAAGACAAAAAGTGTTAACAAAAACGTAACGTTAAATTCTACTATTTTTGTCACGCTGTAATCAATCAAAATAAATTCGTGTAAAAAGGGGCCTGTTCAAACGCCCCTTTCGCTTCGTCTACATTAATAAGTGAGAGCACGCATACACGCAAGTTACAGGCACCCAGATATGTTTATTGGAAAATAATTGCAGCCTATATTGTGTAGCTATTAAATTGTCGATCGAACAGTTTGATAGAATTTCATAGAAAGTAAGATTGATACTTTGATGTATAAACCAATAATGAACACGACTGCATACTCGATGGCTTCACCTTGATCAGTTTATACTTCAACCATCAAACTACGTGGACTTATAAACATCGGATATCATTTGGTGGTGTCCACGAAGAAACTTCCGTTTATGACACAACTTGGGTGTATGATTCATACAGACAGCAGCAACTTCTACCTACATTAGATAGGTAAAATGACCACTCAAAATGATGCAGCACAACCAGAAATGTCACCTTGAACCTGCAGTAGTTTTAGTACGAACTCATAAGGTTGATTTGACAGCGGCCAAAAAAAGTAATCAGTAGTTGACTGACCCGAAGTTTATTTTATTAGAAGGTAAAGAAACATATACAAGTACAGTTAAACATTTGTAAACAAACAGATATAAAAAAAAATTGAGTAGGTACTGCATCCTTACATTCATATTTCATACAGTCATATTTGTTTAGAATTACAGACGGAGTTTACACGTTCAGTCTGGCGTCAGTCAATTCTATCAGTCTGGTTAGACTGTCTATTCAATGAATTGATGGACTGATGGACCAGACTGACGGATATTCGAATATTTTGATAACTTTCGTCAGTCACGGTTAGACTGACGGCAGACTGATCGTCTGAATGTGTTATCAGTCTCGCATCAGTCAATGCCAGTCAACGCTAGGTCAACACTCAGGCACTTTAGGCAGCATACTATAATCTTGAGGCAGCATGGAGGAGGATTCACTTTTTAACAACCATTATGTTTACACCACTTCCTCTTTTGGCGTTTTTTCATCGCCTTAGCTATTATTACTGCAACGCAGTTTTTTTTTAATCTATCATCATCAGCCATTTGACGCCCACTGCAGGACATAGGCCTCCTTCGTGGTTTTCATAACCATGAGGAGTTTTGCCGTAATCGCCACGCTTGGCAGGCGGGTTGGCGATCGCAGTATGCGGTTGGAATCTCAGGAAGACGCTGCTGCCCGTCTCCTGGTAATCGATTTCCTTAGTCGCTATTCTTATTCCGGCGCCACACGGAACGCGGTGGTAGCCTAGTGGGGAGAACATTGGACTCGGAAGCGGGAGACCAGGGTTCGATTCCCAGTGCGGGCATGTACCTATGACTTAGTTATAGTAGCAATACCACTCGCTAACGGTAAAGGAAAACATCGTGAGGAAACGTGAGTGTCTGAGCTATTACATACAGCGCTTGAAATCGCGAATCCGCGGTGGGCACGCGTGGTGATTAAGCCCATACTCTCTCTCTGAGAGAAGGCCTGTGCCCTACAGTGGGACGTATAAAGGCTGCTTATTTTTAATCTATAATCACAGATCTGTGCTTGGTGCTGTCGTATTGGTGTTTTCGTTCGGACTGATGCAAAATCCATCAGTCTTGAGTGACCTCGCCTAGCTACATTCAGTCTGGCGTCAATCCGAGCTTGATCAAGGTCAATGACTGAACTAACGCCAGACTGAACGTGTAAACTCCGTCTATGGTATGCAATTAAGGTTGCCAGATGTCATTCATCATTGAGTGCACGCAACCCCACTTTGACTATGTATGGATAGTTAAGCATGCATGACGACGCGAGTCGCGCGTTTTTACACGCTCAGATGTCAAAAGTCGTAAGTTTCCAATTCTGTGATTTTAGCGCCACATAAAACGAGACCGGCGGCGGCGCCGGCGCATGCCACCAAGGCTGACTTATCGCTAGACTTATCTGTCTCATGCAGTTGATTTCACTTGTAGCGTTTAATATTGCTTGCTTATGTTGGATATTTCAGATGAGTAAACCCGTTTTTCATACACTTGCTTACTGCTAATAGCGGTCAGTGGTTTTTTAGGGTTCCATACCGGAAGGGTGCCAAACGGGACCCTATTACTAAGACTTCACTGTCCGTCTGTCTGTCTGTCACCAGGCTGCATCTCATGAACCGTGATAGCTGGGCAGTCGAAATTTTCACAAGGGATGTAGTCCATTAAGTACGACTTCGCATTTAACAACCAACCGTTTTTAGCGACGATAGTAGGTATAGGCATATGTTTGGTTTTAATATGAGCCACCATGAAAGTACATCCGTTTATTACGACTCTGCTTACAACGACCGACCGCTTTCAACGACGGAATTTCAAACTAATTGTCCGGTTAAAACGACGAGAGTTGACGTGTTTACAAATAAATCGTAGGTAAAAAGCTATCTCCGCCCCGCGCACCCCCCTTGACTGCACTAGATGTTTCGTTGTTAGTTAGGTACATATATAGACCGGTACATTATGTACGTAGTATGTATGTATGTTGATTATTGGAATTAAAATTACAGTTTTTTTTATTCTTAGTTACGTACATACATACGTATGTCAAATAAATAAATATTTTAATTTAAATATTTTTCTTATTTGCTAGTCACCTAAATATGAATAAATATGTGATTAATAAAAAACAAAAATGTCTGTTCGCTTAGTACGGCGTCCGGTTAGTACGACGTTATACTACACCAGTCCCTTGGCCGTCGCTATAACCGGATTCTACTGTACTTCTGTTGCCGCTATAACAACAAATACTAAAAACAGAATAAAATAAATATTTAAGGGGGGCTCCCATACAACAAACGTTGTCAAAAGACAGCGCTCGCCATCTAGCGGCCATCTATGTAACCTTCACAGCGCCGATGTCATGTCGTTGAATGTCATACGCTTCTAGTTGTTTTCTGTAGATGGCGCTGCGCTTAAATTCGGCCTTTGTCTAATGTTACGGAACCCTTTGTGCGCGAGTCCGACTCGCACTTGATTTTTTTATGCACTTTGGCCAACTGACAGCTGTTAACGGTAGATAAACAAATTGTTAGTGTATGTAACACCCGGGATTACTCATCTGAAATATCCAGCATAAGCAAGCAATATTAAATACAATCTTAAGTACAATCGACTGCATGAGACAAGCCCCTGAGAGAGTTTGGGTTTAATAACCATACCTATACTGTTTAATTTCTGAAAAAATGTGTCGATTTTTTTTGTTTATATTTGGTCGGTCTGAGAATAGGTCGTAGGCTAATTAATATGGCAAAACAACGTTTGCCAATTCAGCTAATAGTCTTGTCATAGACAGATTTTAATTATTCATTACGCAGTTACATCTGTTTCAACCCGTTTTGTGATATAGACGACAATCGGCTCCGGTCTGGCTCTACAATTACATAAGCTAAGCAAGCAAACATGCAACAAGGCTGTTACAGTTTTGGCAATGGGTCTTTTAAGCGACACACACATCGCATCGCTTATGCAAGAGGTCTCGATTGTTCACGTGATTCTCCGCATCCTGCTCCTACATATCTGGTCGATGACTCAGACAAATAGCTGGCTAGGACAAGGAGCTTGATTTCTACTATGTAAATTTTAAACGAAGCTTAAGGGGGATCCGTGTTTAAATAACATTCCCAATTATCTATATTTATAAAAGAGTAACGTGAGGGCTGAGGAAATGGGTGGTCTTTTGCGTCTACGAAGTTGCAGGCAATTATTTTTAAAATTAGCCGAAGCGTACTGTTGGCCAAAGACCCAGACAGTGGCAAGTTTTGCCCCTCTGTCTGGGCTCATACTACAAATACACAAAAACAGACTAGGTTGGGATATGGCGTACATCTTGGATTAGCACGGATAGTACATCTGAATCTCACGCCAACTAGCATTTAAGAAGCTCGTCTTGTTTATAGCCACTTTTGTATTTTTTATCCATTTCTAAAAATAGCCGATATCGTACACAGGTGAGCGATCAAGATAGGCGAGATACAGAATACAGATCTATTGGGACTAGTTTTCCTCATGTTTTTGTCTATTTTTTTTTTTTTATTATTTATTATTTATTTAACGAGTGATTTCATAGACTCTTACAGTAGATTGGGTAACAGCACTTCAAAAACTTGCCAGGGTAATTTTTTGTTTATCTCTGAGCTATGAAAGCCATTTCTCGGGCCGCTTACAAGAAAACACAATTCATAGTTTACTAGCTGAACAGGCAAACGTTGATCTACCAAGAAAAAAATATCTCAGTAGATCCTTAATGGATCTGGTCAATGGTCTGAGATTGAACGGTTTTGTTAATTAATGGCCTAACCCACAATTTTTCATATTCGTACTTATCAGGGCATATTCGCATACGGGGCTCTCCGCATTCAGTATAACAATGCGCTGATGGGGCTGCCCCGACACTGTAGCGCCTCTGGCATGTTCGCCGACGCGCGAGTAGACTGTTTTACGCGATCATGCGTAAGCGTGGCGCGTCACTGGTGATCGCGGCGCGGGTCGACTCCGCATACAACTTATTTGTTGAGCATTATGGATGGGTGACATTTCAAAAGTAATGATTCACTCTTAGACAACAACATATTGCTGTTATTATTGAAAGAACTTTATCATTCATAGTCAATGGAGGTAGGGGCTATAAATAGGCAATGTACTAAAATACATTTTATTGGAAACAACATAAATAAATTTTATTTACATTATATATTGGTTTCTACATTTACGCACTTCTACATTACAGAGGTCGTGCGTTCGGATCCCAGCATGTACCAATGACTTTGTTTTCTAATTTTCATTTGTGAAGTTGTACCGTGATGGAAAACTTTGTGCGGAAACCTGAGTGTATAAGCTGTTCATATACCTCAGTGCTTGAAATTGTCAATCCGCGGTGGGCACGCATGGTAATTAAACCCATCTCTCTCTGAGAGAATGCCTGTGCCCTGCAGGTGGGCGTGTATATAGGCTACATAAAAAAAACTTCTAAAAATTACAACTAATAGGTACCTACTACTTTATTTAAAAAAAACGGACAAGTGCGAGTCGGACTCACCCACCAAGGGATGTTATGAATAGTTCAGGAATCGAGTCTCACCGTATTTCTGAGCTTTCCCTAACAACAGACTATTTTTTTTTATGATTTAATAACAAATGTCTAGTTTTCCGAATTTTTCCTGTACCTGTAGTGTACGACGATATTACTTGCCAAATTTTATAGTTCTAGGTCAACGGAAAGTGCCATGGCCTATAAATTTTGATTCCTTTGCGGCATAAGCCACTGTAACTTTTTTTACATTAACTTAGAAGTTTGATTTCTTCACAGCTTCAAGGGACTGTAGACCTGAGTATATGGTTTTAATTTCAACTCGATACCCCCCACGCGTTCCCGAGATAAAGGGTCTTGACAGACAGATGGACAACGAAGTGATCCTATAAGGGTTCCGTTTATCCTTTTCTAAGCACTTGAGCAGTTCTGTGGGAAATATATATATTTTTTAATACTCTTACATAATTTTCACTAAATGCCCTAGTGCAAAAATTACAGATACCAGCAAACATCTTGAAAAATGCACAGTAGATGATGAAAGGTCGTGGGTTTAAGTCCCGGCATGGGTGGAGTTTTTAGCCTCTAAATGGGTTCTTATCTGACTATACAGCCAGTCTAGGGAAGTCACACTGACAGTGAACAGTGCCACCAATCTTTGTTGACCTTGTAGATATTTCCTGTTGCTAATCTAATTTCATTTAAAAACATGCCCTACACACACAGAAAGCTCGTAATGATTGGTCAATTTTAGTAAACTCATACAAATACCAATTCTTTATTTAGTAAATCAGTTTTTATACTTTAGCTAATGAGGGTACACTAAGAATTTATATAACACGAGCAATCCATCTAGTTGGTGCTTCATACTAATGCTAGGTAGGTAGAAGTAAGTTTACATATCTCTGTACCCAGATGGCAGGTGTGCCAATTTAAGAAGTGAGCAATGTTGATGTTTTTAGAAACACAACAAAAATGCCAGTCAGGTGTTGTAAAAATGCCAAAGTCTAGGCCAATCTGATTCCTGAAATACACATATCACCATGTTATGTGTTTGGCAACGCTTCAAGCTTGCTCTAGATCTCAACGACCTGGAGATAGCTAAAGAAAATACTATTGTGTGTTTTTATAAATATATGAGTGTTTATTTGGGATTTTCAGGCTTATTTGTTCTGCATATCTGTGAACTGGTAGTGGAGCAATAGAAGCTTTGATGCTAATGAACTTTATTCAACCATAGAGTGAAGTGTAAACATGTTTTGCTATTTTAAACTTGTTGATTAAGTGCAGTTAATTACTATTAGCAGGTCGGAAAGGTGGAAAGATATCTTCAGAGTTGTAGTCCAAACTGGAGAAAGCAAGCCAGAGACAGGGAAAAATGAAGGAAAAAGGGGAAGGCCTGCGGCGAACAGAATAAATAATAAATGCATGCTGAATGTGAATTTAATGAAATAATAATAATATTTAACTGATCTATTTATGGTTTGAATAAAGGCGTTTTTATTTTATTTATAGTTACTATTAACCACTAAATCCAAAAATTTGTAATAACAATAATTCAATATTGATACCTCCTGGGATTTGGAAGCAATTAAACTAATTTGGATACCTAAATAAAAAGTTAAACTTACAAGACTTTGACTTTGAATGTGAATGTAAGAAGTCGAGCTCCACCTGTTTGAGCTAACTGGAATAATCATTCAATGTATCATAACATACAGGTAGATTAGATGAGTATATTGTTTACTAAGCCACTTTCAGCATATTCAGAATCTAATGGAATCTGTTTATTAAATTAGGTCACTCTAAAAATGTAGATAGGGATTGTATATTGTTTTGGGACTGGAGTTGTTATCAGTGATGTTGAAGCATCACACGTGTCAAGACCGTGCTACGGCGCACATTCCTTTGTTGGCTAAAATGACGCACGGCGACGTTGGGCAGTTGTGCAACACTCACCCTCCACGCGGAAGATCTTGGACTTGATGGCGAAGATGGTATCCGAGGGCGAGACCGTCATCTCGAACGCCGTACCCGTCAAAGTCTCCACCAACACTTCCATCGTGGCCTGGCTCAGCCCATCCTCGAAGCCCTTCGGACGGTTCGAGAGTCTTTCGGGACAACCATGATGTGACATTTCACACGAGATATATTATTAACAATTCACTACCTACACAGCATCGCTATTCACTAAATTATTGTGAAATAGGCAAATGGATTGTTCAGAACGCAGGGATCACTTCTCGGGTGCACCCAGTGACCAAGTTATTTCGTCTAACGGAGGCATGGATTGTTCATGTTAGCTACGTCATTCAGTAGCCAACATTGCGTGAGCTCGAAACAATGTTAAATTTATTAGGAATCCTACAAATTAGCAACAAAACTACACCAAATCACACCTGAGCCAAAAAATTCTATTTTGCTGTGACAGAAAGTATTTTTTTCTGACATGTGAACGAATGAATGAAAGTGTGATCTATCTTGTCAGGACATTGAAAACAAAGATCATACCTACCGAATATTTCTTTGTGGCAACAATTTTATACAATCGGAAGTTGTCTTGTCTTTGGTCTCTTTTCCGTCTTTCATTTGGGTTGTTGGAGGTTAGAAAATGGTTCGTATTTATTTTTATGAAATAAACTGTAACATAGTGAATTGTGGACTTTATTATTAATAATTTTAAAAGAAAGTGATCCACGCAGTTTGTTTTCGGATCGCACTCGTAAATCTAGTGATTTCAGTAATCGAGCAACGCCTTTGTGGAGTGTAGTGAACATGTGGCCTCAATGCTTTCGGAAATCTTGTTTCAGACTCGTAAACGCCGTAACGGAGGGCGGGCCAAGCACGGCCGCGGGCACGTGAAGGCTGTCCGCTGCACCAACTGCGCCCGTTGCGTCCCGAAAGACAAGGCTATCAAGAAATTTGTGATCAGGAACATTGTCGAAGCTGCCGCCGTGAGAGATATCAACGACGCTTCAGTGTACTCCTGTGAGTTGGGTGAAACAATGAAAATAATCGTAGTTCATTCATATAGTGCAGTCGAGAGCACATCAACCTTTACAAGCGTGCACTCTACTCGTCACGTTACGGGCGTAAAGATTGACCTGCTGTCGATTCTACTTCGGGACGGTGGATCGGTTCATTTATTTACTTGAAAGCCCGAACACACTAATTATCATAATATTAAAATGACTGAGATTTCGGTTGGTGGGTAAAGTAGGGGGGAGAGATTTCCTGTCCTTTATATCCCACCACCACCCCCTTGCATTGGTTTTCTCATTACCAAGGATTGTGGTCATGTTTGTGGTAGTAGTATTTTATACCGATATCAATACCTGGTTCCTGTCTGCTGTGGAGTGAAGGGCATCATGTACTTTATATACCACCTGACTCACTATTCATCTGTAAAACAGACAACATGCTGACATGTAACATTTTTCTTTCCAGCATTCCAGCTCCCCAAGCTCTATGCTAAGCTTCACTACTGCGTGTCATGCGCAATCCACAGCAAGGTGGTGCGCAACAGGTCCAAGAAGGACCGCCGTATCCGCACACCGCCCCAGCGGACCTTCCCCCGTGACATGCAGCGTCCCCAGAATGTGCAGCGGAAGTAAATAAGTCAATAAAATTGTCTAAAAAATCCTATCTGAACTTGTATCATTTTGATTCTTTGGTAAACTCTTGTAATGAAAGAGTATAGACTAGCTGAACCTTATAACACTTTGTTTCCACATTGCAGACATAACATTTTAATTCTAATCAACTCCATACATAACACTTCCATTTTCTCTGTTCTGTCCTTCCAACTTCTGGGAGTTCCCTTTCTTTCTTTCACTCTTTGGTTGAAGCACCAATCTCGAGCCTTTCGTTTGATTGTTCTGAAAGCTTAACCCTTAAAAACCTGATTTTTTGTTTTAAATCAGAAAAAATGTTTTTGTATACTGCTAAATATGTGCATTACAGGAAAAATAATTAAAAAAATCGCAAATGTTTTTTTACGGCATTTTTTACAAAAAAACTAGTGGTATCAATTTAGATACTTCAGGCATTTAGACACGACTTTTTTTATCCTTTATTATAATTATAAAGCTAAATCTAAATCTACATTATTTGTGGAAAAAGGCAAAACATTGGTTTTTTCTATTGCCACATATTGAAACCTTATATTTTATACAAATCCACGATGTCAGCTTTCTCCAGTTTTGATATTGACACTTGTTTCGCGAGTTTGTGGAAATTTTTTCATGTCCTACACCATCACTCCTTACATTTGTGGAGGGCACCACTTTTACACCAGCTCGCGGTCTTTTTGGGTTTGCCTCTGTTGTATCTTCATTTCGACTTGTACTAGGCCGTCCTTTTTTACCTTCTAATCTGCTTTGTTATCGACAAAGGGTGTCTGCAAGCTCAGTTCTAAACTCCGCTAACTTCATCAAATTTTTCTGTGATTTTCCTTTCGAAATGCTCACTTTTTTGTACAAAATCCAAGAATTTATAACTGTCATGTCCAGCAGGTGGTAAACCAGCCTCATGGTCCACTTTCTAGACTTCATACGTATGCGATACCATCCTATATAACTGTCCATCAAATCAACACCGCCCATTGTGAGCAATATAATCTTTGATGTTTTTGGGGCATGGAACTTGGATATTTTTCTTCAATTTCTTGTCAAAGCGTGTGATAGCATTGACATAAGGCTCTTCCAGTACTTCCTCTTCGCCATCCAGATCTACCTCGAGTTCTCTTCGACTTTGATAATAATCTATTTCAGCTTCTTCTTCACTGTAATCGTCTTCCGAAATTTCATCATTTTCAAGTTGTTGCAAGAGCGATTCGACTTCTGCAGGCTTCATTTTGATATTATATCTGTAAAACTAACATAAAAAGCATTCAACCCCACACCTAAACAAGCAAAACAAGCGAAAAACAAGTAAAAGAGTAATTAAATATGCATCCTGCAATTTGAGCATAAAACAGACTTTACGAAACCGGGAATGCCTGAAGTATCAAAAAAGTTACCCACAAATATTGCAACATTTTCTTTAGGCAACGCGTATTTTTGCTGTAAATAGACATAGAAAAGAGTAAATGAGACACTAACCTACTGCAAACTTATTTTTATCACAAGAAATTCGTCAAAATTATATTTATTTTCATCGAATAACTTTTCACTCGGTGGTTCGGACTCTTTGATTTCCGCGCCTAAAACGAAGTGTCAAATTTCATAAAGTTTTCACATGACGTTTTGTTTTTTTTTAATCGCAAGTTGTTTGATATTAGGCAATGGAACTATCAAAACAGCCAAACCGAAAAAAAATAAAATTCATACGGTACATACACTTTGAAAAGTCTGGTTTCAAAAATGAAACTCTGGGTATTTAAGGGTTAAATTGATCTAAGCTGAGCATATCCTTATTATCGCGTACTGTTGTATGGAGACCCCCTTATTTTTTATTATTTAGGTACCTAACCTAATCTGCCGTAATAACAAATCTGAAAATTTCAACTGGCTGTCTATTACGGTTTCGAAGATAGAGTCCTTAAAGGTGGGATAGACAGACAGCAGAGGCAGTAATAGGGTCCTGTTTGGCCCTAAAAAGTACTCGACCAGCGTGCGCGCATGTGCATGACTAATGAATGTATATGAAGCAAATGTGATTGCTCTAAAAGGATTGTGGCAAGTCGGTCTACCACTCCGGGTACAGACATTAGTCTACCAGTATAACTGAAGTTAAGCTACTGAAATTTAAGGTAATCAACATACAGTGCAACATCGGCTTGAAAAGGAAACTGCAAATTGAGCTATACATATATTTATTAATTTAAAATACAGCTACATAATATTACACACCTCTATACACTTTAAAATGGATAAAACAAGCAATTCATTGTAGGAAACTGAAATTCTTCACCAATTTAATTAACAAACATTGTATGATCCTTTCAGGTTATCAACAATATCCCAACTACACATTAACCACAACGTTTGCAACTTTTGCATCCCAATTTGTGACTGGTACTTCTATGGTCCCTTGATTCTGTAGATGGTCTGAGGAAATTTGGGCATCACAGGCTTCTGATCTGGATCGAGGGCTTGCTTAAGGTTCTTTTCAAAGACTTTCTTGGCGTCACAAAAGCCCTGCTTGGTCTTTCCAAATGAATTTGGTCCTGCTGATGTTGGAGTTTCTCTGAAATGGATATATTTGCATAAATCATCAGACAGATTCTTACATTAAAACAATGTAATAGTTTTGGAATGAAATTGCTAAATTGGAATAACTTCCTCACCTGCCAATGTTCCTCATCCTCATTCTAGCCTCTGCCGGCATCTCCTCAGGCTCATCTTCATCATCATCGACATTGCTAAAGACTGAAGCAACTGTGGGCTTTGGCACTATAGTGCTGGTCTTTGCTGCTCCCCCGATGTTCATTTTTATTGGTGCCACCTGGTAACAGAGAAATTGCAATGAACAAAATTTTACAATATTATTATCACATGTGTAAACAGCATGACTTTTTTAGGGTTTTTTGTAAAGAGCATGATGTTTTAACCAATCAACTGTAAGGCTATTTCACTCTGATATTTGTAAGCAATTATTAATTTATGAAACAAGGTGCAGGTGGGGCTGGTCCTGAAAAGTTATAGCCTGTCACACTGAAATCCAATGCCTGTTTTGCAGTAACCCAACATCCTCCTGGGGTGGGCAATAATAGACTATCCTATGGTGGACAACGCCCCTCCCCTATATGCTCCAATGGTAAAAAGGTTGAACCTTAGGTTTGGAGAATCCTATGGAGACCTTAGTGATGCGAGGTGGTGGCGGTGGAGCTGGCACTTCCTCATCAGAATTATCTCTCATGGGTCGAGATCTATGTGTTTCATCTGCAAGAAAAGTTGGTCATTAAGGCAGGCACATATATGTATGTATATATATTAATAGTCAAGTTCTTTTATCTACGGAGGGAGGGCAATACTTTGGTTTCAGGTCTAACTTACGCACGTGCATATTAAAATCAACCCACCCTCGTAAGACGAAAGAACTGTACAAACATTATTGTATATTAACGTTTTGCAAGACTCACCATGGTCATCTAAGTCCCTTCGCCTACCAGGAGACTGCTGGCTACTTCTACATTCTGGAGAGTACCGTCTTCTGGGTGAACGGGACCTCGACTTGGTACATTGTCTGCCACTGCCCTCGCCATGTCTGTGTCTGTGGTCGCGTTCCGCCATCCTCCTAGAATCATCACGCGCGGATCGAGACGACCCTGCCAATACGAAAACACTGGCAAAGATAAATAAAGTATAGATTTAATCCTACTAAATCTACAAAGGGAACTTCTTTGCCGTTGTTATTCTGATGCTGAAAATAATTACTAAGGGAAACAAGCGCCTAGTTTTCAATCCGAATACCTTTATCGTAGTTGTAGTTTCTGTTGCTCATTGTTACAGTTGGTCTCTATAGTTCTTGATTGTAAATATCGACAATTTCCAATACAAAATCGTTTTGTTGTGAACTGGTCAGTCAGACATTTTTTGTTGCGTTTTGCTTTTTAAGAAAATTTTTAATCGTATAATTTCTTTTGCAAATTAAGATAGGTATAATGTGTATAAAGTTTTGACCAAAATATAGGTACATGAAAAAAGCCAAAACAACAAGGGGAGAAACCAGAAAAACAATAGATTCTGATGATTCAGTAGTACAAGCGTTTTGTTTCTGCAACTATAACAAAATGCAACCAGTGTTATGTTAACCAACCAACGCAAAATGTGTCGTTGAACAGCTGCTATCTCTCTTCAACTTAATTGTAACGGGTACATGCTTTTAAATCAGTTGATTTGACAGCCTCTTTTTAATTTCTCCAGGCAAGTTTCTTTAACAGAAGCTTTTGTTTTTAGGTTATGTGATTCTGTAATAGATTTAAAATGTTTATTTGTTAAAGTCCGTTTATTTGTGACTTATAAAATACACATAATGTCTTGGTTTCAACGCGCGCAACGTCTCTTGAAATTGCTAAACCATTGTTCCTACAAAAAATGCAATTGTTCCACCGATACCACTCGCTTGGTGAATTTGAAGAATAAAGTGCAGAAGGGACCTGGGTTGAAGGAATTTATTAAGGGGTCATCTTCTCCATTATCTATAGACCCTCCTAGCATACCATACTTACCGAGTAGCGTTCCGAATGTGAGAAAACAGAAAGTTTACTTCGATGTTTATGGATGTCAAATGAACTTGAATGATACAGAAATTGTGTGGTCTATACTAAAGAAAGAAGGTTTTGAGAAGACTGAAGTTGAAGATGAGGCTGATATCTTTTTAGTTATGACGTGTGCTATAAGGGAAGGAGCAGAGAGCAAGATTTGGCATCGCTTAGACCATTTACGAGGGTTCAAAAGACGGAGAGCTGTTTCGAAGTTCAAAGATAGACCATTGAAGATTGGCGTTTTGGGCTGCATGGCTGAGAGACTCAAAGAAAAGCTAATAGAAAAAGAAAAGTCTGTAGACATTGGTAGGCTACCTAAAATATTAATATTAAGTTTTTTTACAAAGCTACACAAGCTATCTAACTCGGTGGTTATAAATTTCCAGTAGCAGGACCAGATAGCTACAGGGACCTGCCTCGCTTGCTGGCTCTGACAGAGAGTGGCCAAACTGCAGTCAATGTGTTGCTATCTCTTGATGAAACCTATGCAGATGTGGTGCCTGTCAGACTGAACCAAGACAATGTGACTGCTTTCATGTGAGTAGAATGACAATTTATTTGGGCCTACAGATGAGTTTGTTATACATAAAGTTAATGAAAAGTTTATTTTCAAGTAATTATTTCTATGTTTTTGCTTATAAAGCATTGTATTTCAGTTCCATAATGCGCGGCTGTGACAACATGTGCACATACTGCATAGTACCATTCACGCGCGGCCGCGAGCGCTCGCGCCCCGTCACCTCCATTGTGGACGAGGTGCGCCACCTTGCTGAACAGGTTAGTCATTATAGTAGTCATCCTAAGTCTTTTATTTATTTTTTCAGTAATAATGTTTATTTTTAAAGTTAACAAATGTTTACGTTTAAAGCAGCAAATTTAAAGATCACTTGCTTATTGTTACTGTCTGTAAAATTATAGAGCAAACCATTTATTTCAAAGATTGTTGGAGCCTTATAGTTTCATGCCTCTATTTTAAAGTACATTTAAATATGCCTTAATCTACTTGCATCATTGACAGTTCTTGTTTCATGCAAAACATATGGTTTCATGCAAATGTAATCAAATATTTAGAAATTCATATTGTATTTCCTTTCCTGAAATATTTAAAGATAAAATATAAAATGTATAGTACACATATGTATGTGTCCCTAAGCTAACAAACTATCTATCGAACCAGACCATAAACAGATCAGCTAGGGTGCCTCGCCCTAGTCTCTAAAATACGTTATCATATTTTATCATTAGTGCTGTCTCAGTGAACTGTTTTAAAAATAGACTGGACAATAATATTAAAAAACCGGCCAAGTCCGAGTCGGACTCGCGCACAAAGGGTCCCGTACCACATTATTTATACAACATTAGACACAAATATCAAGAAAAAATGGCAAAAAATCGCGTTTGTTGCATGGGAGTCCCCCTTAAATATTTATTTTATTTTAATTTAATTATTTATTTTTGAAGCGAATATAAAACTAAATATTCTGTGAATATTTCAAGCGTCTACCTGTTGCCGTTATTAATATCGAGCAAGAAAGGGTAAAAAAAATACTTTTGTTGTATGGGAGACCCCTTAAATATTTATTTTATTCTGTTTTTAGTATTTGTTGTTATAGAGGCAACAGAAATACACCATCTGTGAAAATTTCAACTGCCTGGCTATCACGGTTCATGAGATACAGCCTGATGACAGACAGACAGACAGACAGACGGACAGACAGTCAGACAGACAGACAGACAGACAGACGGACAGTGAATTCTTAGTAATAGGGTCCCGTTTGGCACCCTTCGGGTACAGAACCCTAAAAACAATCAAGTGCTCTAATCTGCACTAATCTGTATCAATAATAATAATAATACCCTCTTACTGAACCCTTCACGAATGGAATCAGAGGCCCATTGTTAATGCAGAGATCCTGGCTAGAAAGTTAGGGTGGCTCAGGCACCCGATCCGTAAGTCAGACCAACATCCAACCAGGCAGAGCCTCTTGTGGCAACCTCCGGAAAGGAAAAAGAGGGGGCGTCCAAAAACCACCTGACGCCGATCGGTTACGTTACAGGCGAAAACACTTGGGTTGGGATAGGAAGTCCTCACAGTCGCCGCTCAAGACCGCAACAAGTAGAGATCTTTTATAAAGGCCCTATGTCCCTGATGAGGTACACAGGACATAAGTAAGTAAGTGCTGGACCCTTCAACCTCCCCAGGGCGTGAAAGAGGTGACTCTCCTCGGGCAAAACGTGAATAGCTACCGCGACACCAGCCAGCCCGCAGCGGCGACGGGCACCCGGCTAGCCCGCGGTTTCCGCACCGTCTACCGCAGCAAGGCGGGCGGGCTGCGGTTCGCCGACCTGCTGGCCCAAGTTGCGGAAGTTGACCCCGAGATGCGGATCCGGTTCACCGCCGCGCACCCGAAGGATTTTCCTGATGAGGTAACTTCACTGGGTGTTTTTCCCTAACAAAAAAGTTAATTTATAAAAATTTAAATGTAGGTATTTAACAAAACGCTCATACATAATCTGAAAGTCGGAGGTTTTACTCGTCAGTACAAACAACTTTTACTTATCGAAATGTCGATATCGAACTCCTCCGAAACGGCTTCACCGATTTTTATGATTTTTTTTGTGTATATTTGGTAGGTCTGAGAGTAGGTAGGTATTCTACGAATAATTAATATGGCAAAACAACTTTTGCCGAGTCAGCTAGTAGGTATACGTATAACTTTAGTATGGAACAACTGATATTATATCGCAATTTCAAAGTTAGTAAGAGTGGTTCGCATTGAAAAGTATTACCGCCTATTTTCGGACGTATCGTTCGGTTACTATATATTAATTCGGTTAATATATCGCACCCTTAATCCAATACTGACACTAAGCGAAAAATGTAAATTGTGCAGGAGAAGCTATTGAAGATTTTCAATGTGTAGAAATGTATATAGTTCTGTATTATGCTTCGTTTTCCATCTACAGTTTTAAATAGGAATTTAAGTGAACTAGTCAGCGCTTAGTGTTACTTTGTAATATTTGCAATAGATGGCATTAAAACCAGAAATTTAGAAATTTTTGTTTAGTGACGGTATTGGATTAAGGGTGCGATATGTTTCTTAAAAAAATCCCACTTCATTTCTCATACTGTGCTTTCTTTACAGCGGCTTTCTTGGCCGATTCCTTCTCCGCTGCCTATTCTATCTAGTCCTTCCGACAATGTTGGCAGAGCCCAACATACCGTTAGGTTCTCGAGAGCTGTCTTATGTGGGCTTTATCTACCTAGGTCCTCGAGGTGATATCAGAGCGGGCCAACATCTGCAAGCTGCTGCATCTGCCGGCGCAGTCGGGCTGCAGCGCGGTGCTGGAGCGCATGCGCCGCGGGTACTCGCGGGACGCCTATCTGCAGCTCGTGGGACACGTGCGCAGGACCATACCGGGAGGTGAGGCATTTTACTCAGATAGACCATATAAGGAGGTGAGGTGAGGAGATCCTAGGCATGTAGATCGTACAAGGAGATGAGGCTTCTTAGGCATAAAGGTCATGAACGGCTCCATACAGCGCCGCAGGGTGTCGGTACACGTAATTCAGACGAGCCATAGAACTGGCTGGTACTGAGCGTTATAATTCAGCCGTGCATGGCAAAGCTGTGAATATCATACCAAAAGTTACCATGGCAGAAATCTATGCCATACATACATACGGGGAGATGAGGCTTTCTATATATACAAATATATCATATTGGAGCTTGTGGCTTCCTAGGCAGATATACCATACAGGGATGGTAGGCTTCTTAGGGAGATATACTACAATCGGGTAGTTATACCATACCGGGACGTGAGGTTTCCTAGATAGATTTTCCTCACAGCTCAGCCAAGGAGCAAGGCTGAGAGACTACTCCAGCCAGCTTACCTCTTTTCAGAAAGCCAGCAGCGGTAATATGTCGCTGCTGGCCTCCTAAAGCTCTCCTCCCAGCTTTCCAATGACAGTGTTCCATTGCTTCTCTCCGCTCTCACAGTATAGACCATACCAGGGGCGCTGCTACTTAAGTCCTCCACTGTATGGAGTTGTCTGTTTTTTTTTTTTTTTTTTTTTTTTTTTTTTTTTTTTTTTTTTTTTTTTTTTTTTTTTTTTTTTTTTTTTGTGATGGCTTTCCTAAGGATTCTGCCAACGTCAGAGTTTGAGAGAAAGTACTACCTTTGTTAATGATAATGTAAGCTTCTTTATATATATAAATATATATACACACACATATATATATCTCTATATATA
This sequence comes from Yponomeuta evonymella, assembly GCA_963969515.1. Classification (NCBI taxonomy): domain Eukaryota; kingdom Metazoa; phylum Arthropoda; class Insecta; order Lepidoptera; family Yponomeutidae; genus Yponomeuta; species Yponomeuta evonymella. The sequence goes on along the minus strand of OZ018361.1, from coordinate 747,981 downwards.
TATATATATACGTACATAAAATAAATACATACATACACATATATATAAACTCTGTCACAATATATACTTTTTGATAGGTGTTACTCGGTACAATAACATTTACCCTACTCGGAACTGTCAAATACATACATATTTTGACACTTTGGAGTCGTCAATCCGATAACTCGGTTAACTCGATAGAGTGGATAGTTACGTGATAGAAGGGCTGGGCTTCTGAGGAAGATAACCACATCTTGTTATAAATATTTTTTCCGCAGTTGGACTGTCAACGGACATGATCTGCGGGTTCTGTGGCGAGACGGACGCGGAGTTTGAGGAGACACTCACTCTAATGGAACAAGTGGACTACCACATTGCGTTCCTCTTCCCTTACAGCATGCGAGAGGTATCTAACTACGTTTTTTATGTAGCTTTTATACGTCCCACTCTCTGAGAGAGGTAGAGAGTACGGGCTTAATCACCACGCATGCCCACCGCGGATTGGCAATTTCAAGAGCTGAGGTGTGTGAGCACCTCAGACACTCAGGTTTCCTCACGTTGTTTTCCTTCACAGTTTTAGCGAGTGGTATTGCTACTATAACTTCACAAATGTACGTAGCTTAGAAAACGAAGTCATTGGCACATGCCGTTCTACCGCTCCGCTACCACCGCACTCTTCTCCAAGTACTATCCGCATAAAACAGTATTAATGAGTTTCGTTACTCTTATCTCTTAGTAATTCAGCATTTAGCGGGTCTAATCGCTGTCAATGAAAGCTGTCGCCAAGCAAATAATGGAACGAAAATGGCGTCGGCCGGCATGCGGTGCTCAGGGAAATTGTATCACTTGCTACGTTGAACCATCTGAATAAACAAAAAACCGGCCAAGTGCGAGTCGGACTGGCGCACGAAGGGTTCCGTACCGTTATTTAAACAACAATAGACAAAGATCGAATTTGAGAACAGCGCCATCTATAGAAACCAACAAGAAGCGTTTAGCATTGACATTTAACGACACGACATCTGCGCCGTGAATGTTACATAGATGGCCGCTAGATGGCGAGCGCTGTCTTTAGACAACGTTTGTTGAATGGTAGCACCCACTAAATATTTATTTTATTCTATTTTTAGTATTTGTTGTTATAGCGGCAACAGAAATATATTATCTGTGAAAATGTCAACTGCCTAGCTATTACGCTTCATGAGATACAGCCTGGTGACAGACAGACGGACAGTGAAGTCTTAGTAATAGGGTCCCGTTGGGCACCCTTCGGGTACGGAACCCTAAAAACCATAAATGTAACAAAAACATACGCCCGTATCCCGGTGCATGCAGCGACGAATTAATGTTGGTGAAGCGGAACAGGTTTGTCAGCGCCGCGGCAGTTCGCCAACAAGTCTCGGTTCTATGAGTTTCCAGTACCAGCAGGCTGACTAGCCTTGCTCCGGTTCCAAGCTGACGTTATTTTCACCACAAACTGTATGCACATTTCTCACGATTTTCTTTCCCTTGTCACCAGAAAACCACCGCCCACCGTCGCTATAAAGACGATGTTCCCGACGTGGTGAAGAAACACCGTCACAACCTCATGATCGAGCTGTACCGGCGGAAGTGCCAAGCGCTGAACGAGGTAGAGATCGGCAATACACACTTAGTCCTCGTCGAAGGCACGGCAAAGCGCACAGGACAGATTGTAGGCCGTAACGAGCTGTACCTAAAGGTGGTTTTTGACCAAACCGAGCTGCCGACCGAGGACGGGGGAAGACGGCTGGTGAAGCCCGGCGATTACGTTGCCGTGAACATTGTCGGAGCGAAGAGTTCTGTGCTGAGTGGTGTGCCGCTGTTCCATACTAGTGTTAGGGAGTTTTACAGAGAGAGGAGGTGGGGTGACCATGCTGTGAAGTTATGAGGAAAGATTTGTGAGTAAATTATTAGGTACGTACATGAATGTGGAGAATATACTAGTGGACAGGCAACAGCGAGGTTTATATACGTGCACTCTTTTTAGCTACGTTACGATCGAACTTCAAAAAGTTGAATTGGTCGTCGCGTAAAAGGACGTAAGTATATATATTTCATTTCGCTTTGTTCTAAGAAAGAAAGAAATACATTTATTGGGACAAATCTACATATAAACAAACCGTTTATAGAAATGGTTAAAATATGGGAAACAATGCAAATCAATTTGATTGCTCGTCCTAGGTCCTTCATTCATTCTTCTTATTAATTCAAGAAATATCAACCCATATTATTTATTTCTTGACTTTGATAGTATTAGAAAAAATGTTTACACCCAGACCAAAGTTGGATGAAACGAAATATACGTATATTCGTTATTAAAATGTTGTTCAATAATTGTTAAATTTTATTTACAATTGTTGGAGAATAAAATCAAACAATGGAACTAGTCGGTGACACGTGATGTGCAGTTTTTTTTTAATTAAAAAATACAAAAATATTCATTTTAATCCACATTTTCATACAAAAATCAATCAATAAATTATTAAATCATTTTACATTTTCATTAAGTGACATAAAACTAGTACCTAACTTTCGTTGGGCCACCAGGGAAACCAACTCTTGACGTAGGTTCTCAGTTTTGTTGTGATAATTTTATGCAAGGTTAACGAAGGTCCGTATTCATCCGAAAAGGAGGGTTTCTACAAGTCGGTACAAACCATTACGATGATAAAAACTTCAAAATAGCAAAAGAGTGATAAGCTGTTCCGTTCCAAAGTTAGCACCTGAGGCACTAGAATATGTGGAACAACAGATATTTTTTCGCGATTTCGAAGTTTTCCTCACAGCAAAAGTTTTTTGTATTGACAAGTAAAACCTTCCGCTTTTGGCTAAATATATGAGGATTGCCAGTCCTTTATAGCTAATCTCATGTTTCAGAGTCGGGTTATCTGGTGACCCCGTGTATAAAATATACAAAATAAACCAAATCTTACGCACGCAAACAAGTTATTTCTATTTGTGAACACTAATAAAAGCCGTACATGGCATACTTTCTTATTTTGTACTTTTAATTAAATTTTGCGTTAGAAAAGTTATTTTCCTTCCGTGCTTTTTTCGTGCATTTACCGCCCGATCTAAATTAATTTTAAAGTTAAGTTACTTCTGTGTTTTGTACCATAAAATATATCAAGTGGTGGTATGGTTTACTTCGTCAAAATCCCTACTCCTAATATCCACACAGGACAGCCCTGCAGACTGCTCCTAGATTACGCCCCCCAATACTGGACGATTCCAATCATGTAACTAACTGTCAAATTCCATGCTAATTGCCATCGCAAACGTCAGGAATCCGACAGGATTTGGTGCGCATAAGCTCGAAGATAGCATCTGAGCCTGTTAAGTACATATAGCAGATGGGACTTTTGCACTAAGGATGGCAAAGTACGTAAAGTGACAGCATGATTGTGACGACTGATCTCTCGATACTACACACATGAATTGCCACATTCACATGAAATACCGACGCGGCTCAATTATAACTGCAGTCAACACTATGTCTTTAATATGACTTAGATCTGCATTCCCACATCATTTCCACTGAGTATTACAAATACAACTATACTAAACTGGAGGCCCCCACATGGGCCCCTATAGGCTTCCCGTTGGGCAAAATATGGACCCGTTGTCCTGAAAGGTTGTCATCCACGTGGCCTGAAAGACTCGGTGAAGGGCCCTGCGAACTCCCGTAGACTTTTGTGCTGTATCCAGAGTCATTGTGCGACTCCCTGTCCGCTTGACTCTGCATATCGGTCAGATGAGTATTGATAGCCAAAGATTGGAGTCGACTGTGCAGTAGATTATGATCCGGAACAGGCTTCCTCACTCCTCCTCCGTAGTTTGGGAACACTGGTTGATGGTTATCGTAGAAATTGTCACGAAAGTGATCGTTTTGGTTTGAGATTTCCACCTCAGTGTTCTGGTCTAGATGTTCGCTGTAACAGTGCGGTATGCGCTCCATTTCTCTCATGATGTGGTCTTGCATCATAGCGTCGAAGACACCCGTTTGGTTGTGGTAGGCGGGCAGGGGGTTTCGGTTCCTGCCTCCTTGAGGCAGGCCGGGCTCCGCGGGATACTGCTGGGAATACTGAGGCGTTGGTAACCCATTCTCGATCATGTTATACGGCAGCTGATGATGCACCTGCCTGTTTGGGATCTCATGGAAATAGGCGTCTTTCGGGATCAGAGATCGTAAGTCGTGCGGGTAAGGTAGATTTTGGTTCGGAGGCACTTGCGGCGCCGGCGAAGGGGAATTAATGGACATGGCTTCGTAGTTTGGCAGAGGTAGTGTTTGGAGTAAATTTGTGTTTCTCATCGGGCCTGGTTCATTGGAGGTGCGAATAGGCTGGTCTTCTTCGTCGCTGCTTTCGGAATTGTTACCGTTGTCTTTAGCTGGTGCTTGGAAGGTTTTCCTCGTTGGGAACGGTATCAGGTTATGCAGGCTGAAGCGTTTGCTCTTCGGTGGTTTATCTTTCAATACTGGCGCAGGTCTTTGAGGCTGCTGAGGCATCTTTAAAATGCTAGTAGTCGGCTGTATGTTAGCCGGTACTATAGGTGTTTCGTAATCTTCGGTGGGTACGGGTTTTCTTGGCAACGGCAATGGTTCGGGTGACGTACAACGCTGTTGCTCCTCCACCTGCGCTACTAATTCTTGCACAGACTTTCTTGCTTCTCCGTGGCTTTGGTGATAATTACCCTGTTTTTGGAACTTCACGTATCCATCCTGTGAGATGTCTAGGGATTTGTTACTTCGTGATATGGCTTCTGTCATTTCTTTCTCTAGGACTCTTTTTCGAATATCATCCGCAGTTTTTTGTAACACCTGACTTTTCCATAAAGGGATGGTACCGCTTGTGTTTTTTGGGCTATTTCTGATGTCACTTTTAGGTCTATCTCCTTCGGAATCGCTGGCCTTATACTCCCTATTGCTACTGCTAGGTGACTTAGTGTTAGACCTCCGACTAGTACAACCTAGTCTCTCAGTACACTCTTGAAATTCCGCCGGAACCGGTGATTGAGACATCGATATCCTGTTTGACTTGACGTGGATTTCGGCTGTGACATTCTGCAGGTGACTTTCTTCTCGACATCTATGTACTGATTGGTGAGGAGAGTGGTTACTAAGGCCGGAGTCCAGCTGGTCACTGCTTCTGGAGTTTTTTAACAGGTACTGTCTTCTTGGGCTCGGCGATCTGATTCTGTCCAGAATCTCCGAGCTTTTGGACGTTGGTTTAGTTTCTTGTAGTTCTTTGGAGTTTGTCTCGTAATGCTCGGAATTTTTGTTAAAACTCTGTATAATTTTATTTACTTTATTCCATTCATCTGTATGGGCGTCCAGAATCTCAAGACTCTTGCTGCGTTTTATCGGCGGGATGTCTAGAGAGCCTTTGGGACTGAAGTCAAGCTTTTTCACCCGTTCCGAAGCCCTATACAGCATGCCTCTTGTCAGCCATTGCTCCAGATGCTGATGCCGTTCCTTGCACATAGCTCTCTCGGCTGCTACAAATCTAGTCAGCTCTGATATCTGCCCTTGGGTCTTCATTTCCAAATCCGTTACTTTTTGATCCAGTCTATCGTGAGTTCGATCAATTTGACGTTTAGTGTCCTTCTTGCCTTCATTAATTTTATCCTCCATGTGTTTGAAGAAAGGCGCACAGTAACACGTATATCCAGCTCCTATGGGACCTTTCTTGATGTTCCCGGCCAAGTCTAGGTAGTACTGCTCGCCTTTTTGTAAAGGTTCGGTGGGGAGCGAGCTGAGTTTAGGCTTGGGGAAATACTTCGGGTCAGGATAGTAATGGCACCCATACGGAGACCACTGCACTGGTGGCGGTGTATCAAACGTTACGTTCTTCTTCTTCTTGCCTTTGTCTTTGGGCTTTTTTGCCGCATCTGGTTCGTCTATTGGCTTTTCTTTACTTTTGTCCCGTTTTTCCTTCTTTTTGGGCTGTTTGGCGACTGGAGTGTTGAGGATGCTGATGATTTCGTTTAGGTTTTTTCTCGTGGCTATGTCTCGAGCTGTTTCGCCCTGGTGGTTCTTGAGTGCCTTATCGCAGCCAGCTTCGAGGAGGATGCGAGTGAGCTTGCGGCGGCCCATGGCCGCGGCGATGTGCAGGGCGGTGTCCCCGTTCTTGTTCTGCTCGGAGACTCGGCACTGCGCGGAGATGAGGATCCGGGTGACGCCGGCGTGCCCGTAGCGTGCAGCCGTGTGCAGGGACGTGTCGCCATACTTGAAAAAAGACAACATTTACGATGAGAACCTCATATTTTTGTGTAATTCTTTCTGTAGCAGGCGTAGACTTATATCTCGTCTTGCGTCCAACCAGCCGGCCTAACATGGCAAGCGTTTGGCCTGCGTTTGCCGTAGAGATATAATTTTCTTCTACGTCTACGTCTGTCTCGTTAGGGGTCTCAAGTTTGAAAGTCACTTACATTGTTCTGCAAATCCGGAGGTGCACCGTTGAGGAGTAGCTCTCTGCAGGATTGGTTGTGTCCGTTCTGGCAGGCCAGGTGCAGGGGGGCGAAGCCGCCGGCGTTGCGCGCCCGCAGCTCGGCGCCCGCCGCCGCCAGCAGCGCGCAGCAGCGCGAGTAGCCCTTCCATGCCGCCTCGTGTGCAGCCGTGTTGCCGTGCTGGGGAGGAGAGAAAGACTTTGTGTAATGTTTGTGGAATTTGTTCAATGTCAGGTTAGCAAAGTCGACACCACCAAATCGATGTGGTAAGCTGGGAAAATGTAGAACCCGACTGGTGACCAATGTAAGGAATACAAGTAGCGATGGTAGTTCATACATCCATACTGCGATCGATAATCCGCCTGCCAAGCGTGGCGATTATGGCAAAACCCCTCATGGTCATGAAAACCACCAGGGAGGCCTATGTCCTACAGTGGGCGTCAAGTGGCTGATGATGATGATGGTAGTTCAGTGAATAGACCCGTTGCTTCAGATTCGTGCCGTCCCCGGGTCAAATTATGACTTTGTTTTCGACGTTAGGTACATTTGTGAATTTGTAGAAGCGTCCCACTATCTCTGAAGAGCCCACTCTCTGAAACCAGGCCTAGTCCCTAAGATTGATTATTTTGTAGTTTACGATAACCATTTTAAGTGGACTCTGCGCGATGTACACCAGCCCCATCTTAGTACTGACCAGCAGGTCCTGCTTGTTGGGATCAGCTCCCTGCTGTAGCAGCAGCTCCACCGCCGGCACGTGTCCGTCTGCCGCCGCCCGCTGCAGCGCGCTGCACCCATTCTGGAACAGAGATTAATGGTAAAGTATCATAAATACAAGCTGCCTACTGCAGGCCACAGGCCTTCTGTCAGAGAGTTATTAATTACCCTCCTGGTTTAAGATGTAGACTAACATTGAATGTTCACATACCTCTGCGCTTGACATCGCGGTGGGCACGCATGGTGATTAGCCCATAAAGAGTAAGTATGAGTATGGTATAGGTGTGAGTATGTGAACACCTCGAGGCAAGTAAGTACAGTAGGTACGTATTTCAGACAGGCACCGTTGAAAGCTTTCAATTTATCAGTCTTTAAATTTTCATTGCAAACGCTATCTGAATACAATGTAAAGGCAACGATTTCATAGGTAGAAGCTTGTGATCTCACAATCAATGATGATGAATGAACAAAACCGACCGTAATTCCTTCAGCCGAAACTCGCATTTGGTTCCCAGTTACCATGCAGTAGATGGATAGAACATCTTAGTTATGCCGTTATGTAACATTGGCGCGATCTGCATAGTCGAATCCATTCTCATCGCTGCAAAAACTGCCAGGTGTCGACAGCGCATGCTTAGCGGGTAACCGTACACACGACAGAGCTCGTCAATTTTAAAGAGACCAACAGAGTAGAAAGTTTGAGAAGGGTCAATCGACGATAAGAGATTTTCAGACGAAAGTTTATACTTAACGGGCTGTGCCGGTGAATTGGAATTCGAATAAAAACTAGTGTATGTCACACACCGTTAGGACATAGAAAAGATTTATTTTCAGATTTTAATACTAACCGTCGGGTACAGTCGGCGAACCCAGCCTTAATAATTCTAAGAAAAATCGCGTCGATTCGTTGCTCCACTACTGCCCTTACTTATTTGAATAAGAGACGAATAAGTGCTTTCAACCTACACCGTGGTCCCTCTGCGTTAGCCTATGCCCCGCCGGAGCGTCATCAAATTTATAGCTCCATGTAGAGTGATTTGCAATCGCACCATAATTGGATGGTAAATCGATCGCAGCTAGACAGTTTGAGTATTAAATTTAACAGCTACGGCTTAATCCACTTTGGTTTTGTATAAATAACCTGCGTTGATTATGAAACAGTAAGTTTGTCCGTCTCATAGGTTCTTGGCCACGGTCTGAATTAGGTACCCATACTTTACTTAAATGTGTGACATCTTTAGTTCTGGAGTATGACTAAGATGTTATCCAGTCGAGATTTATTTTAGGTAGGTAATCAAGCTAAAAATGACCACGAAAATATATTTGGCATGGGAGATTAAAAAAAGAAACGAGAATACGATTCGCCAAAGCTAACCACAAACTGCTAAACAGACATTACGTAAACGATACTAACTTGGTTACTGGAAATAGCTCTAACAAATTACCTACACGATTTAATTTTTCAAAAAACACATCATTAGAAAACTCTAAAATTCGATGTCATTTGTGGCAATTCATATAAAAAGCCTGTCCCTCTACCTACTCGCTTAGCAGTACTTATGAGTTAACTTCCATTTTATAAATGGTGAGCCTCGTTACTTAACTAAAACTACCTCCAACGTACAGCTTAGCGCAAAACTCGCGTAATTACGTGTGCGGAGATCTTTATGGCGTCGTAAATACCAAATAACGAACATAAGTTTTAACCGCGGACATGGCGTAAAAATGCCAATGAGGAAAACTGCGAGTAAGTACTATTAATTATTATCAGTTATCGCACGCACTCTGCAAAAATATATCAACTCATGGGTCAAGGTAGTATAGACTAAAAGGACAATCCACAATATATTCATTTAAAACTAATAACTAATAAGACAACATTTAAACTTTATTGTATATTGAATTCATTTTAATTTATTTAATACGCACCACGTAGCGCACTCTGTAGTACAATTATGAGTTACGCTGTGCTGAGGGCTCACTCCCTCAGCACAAGGCTGAGTCAGCTACCTTTTGTGGCAACTTAGACACGCCACAGGCTGGGCCGGTATCTGAATTGAGAATTCCACTAAAGAATTAGTTAAGTAACGTTCTGTCACGCTCGTTTCTGCTGATAAATTCAAAGAGACAACACTACGGTTAACTATATACTTAGCGAAATTCTCAATTCAGAAACTGGCCAATAATCTATGTTTTTATTAATTTTATGTGTTGTGTTTGTTGTTCATAATATTATAGCGCTAATCTGTTTATTTGTTTGTTACACTTTATTGCACAAAATACAAAATTTAGCACTTCAAAAAACATGAATGACTTAGACTAGGGATTCTGTGATGTGTCTTGTTGTTATAATAAATGCCTTTTCTTTCGCGGGCCGGTAGCGTACGGGCCCAACGATGCAAAATAAAATAAACCTTAAATACATAGGGTTACAGACTACAAATAATAGAGCAAAAAAAATCCCGGCCACTTGTGACGACACGGGACGGCCTATTTTGTTTTATTATTATTATTATTAATACGTTTATTGCACCGAAGTAAAAAATACAATAGCAATGTGGCGGACTTAATGCTATAAGCATTATTTACAGTCTCTAACTTCGTAAGTAAGTATTGAAGGATTATTTAACCCTAGACACCTAACGTTCGTCGTTTTGACGAATACGCGACAGAATAAAGGTTGTATCTTTTTGGTGCGTGTGCGGATAACCGTGGTGACTCTTGTCAACTCGGTGTTCGTCACGGCTTGGCGAGAGGCGACGAATTCCGACAACCAAGTACGAGTTTTTTCGAAATTTTACATAAATATGTATACTATATAGCAATTTATGGTGAACATAATTGAATTTTGTACTGAGTGGGCGTAAAAAAAGTATGTTTTTTTCTTTAATGTCTACAGTTTAAGTTTTCCCTTAAAATGAACAACTACATTTAAATTTCTGTTGTCGAATGTCGAAGAATGTCGGTTTTGATCTGTAGAAACGCGTGCCATTTTAAACAGAAAGAAAAATAAAATATAAGAGCCTGTGATAAATAACAACAATAAAAGTACCAAAATAAAAAAAAACTTTTATTTAAAACGCTTAGGTATTATGGGGTATGTGAGAAGGTTAGGTGTCTACGGTTAAGATTGAAATCATGGCACCCGCCCGTTGCCGGTACTTTGTAACGCAGATAAATCTTTTCTTAGGGCATTGCTTAGGGGTACAGCATCTTTATTCTCGAATTTTCTCAAGACACGATTGAACAAGATCGTGTTTTGGCAACTCTTTCGGGGATACGTGTGTGATTCAATGTACATGGACTAGACTCAAAAGACAAGCCAGAGCGGCAGGACTTAAGTCAAGATACAAGCGGGGTAGCTAGAGCGATTTTACGACTAGAAATAAATAACGCAGAGCAGGTATTAGCTAAATCTCGCTCCATATACGGTGATCCGTGGCTTTGTACGGAATTATGGCTGCGATAAATAATGTTCTTGCTAAGTTGATTGCGCGCTATCTGGCCATGTTTTACTATCACCTGTGAACACAGTAGCTAGGATCAAATCAAACTTTATAAAGTTTGTGAAAGCTGCAAGAGCGTGTCCGCGCTAGTACAGTCAAGGTGGTAATGTTTGTACCGTAGGGGTGGGGCACATGGGGAAGATGTGGGACGCGAGCTCTAGAGCTCTGTCCCACTCCCATAGCTTCAGTACAATTTGTATGAAAGTGAATTGAAAGGACGTGCGGCGACGTATCCGCACCCTCGTCCCACGTCCTACGTCCATGCGCCCCACGCCGTAGTGTCCGCGGTTTCGCTCAAGGCTCAAGTGGACAAGTTTCCAGGGGAATACCCGCATGAACTGAAAATGGAATTTTTGTGACATTTGTTATGATCGCGGTATGCACATGAGGAAAAAGGGAACTCTATATTTCAACATGTAGATATTAATGGGATAGAAGCGTGAGTTTATTTACTATAATAAAATCGGCCAAGTGCGACTCGGACTCGCGCACGAAGGGTTCTGTACCATACAACATTAGACACAAAGATCGAGAAAAAACCGCAAAAAATCATATTTGTTGTATGGGAGCCCCCTTAAATATTTATCTTATTTTAGCTATTTATTCTCGCTATCGGTGAAGGAAAACATCGTGAGGAAACCTGAGTGTCTGAGATGTTCGCACACCTCAGCGCTTGAAATTACCAATCTGCGGTGGGCACTCGTGGTTATTAAGCCCATACTCTCTCTCTGAGAGAAGGCCTGTGCCCTGCAGTGAGACGTATGTAGGTTGAATAAGATAAGATTTATTTTTGAAGTTAATACAGAACCAAATATTCTGTGAATATTTGAAGCATCTACCTGTTGCCGTTGTTAATATCGAGCAAAAAACGGCAAAAAAATTACGTTTGCTGTATGGGAGCCCCCCTTAAATACTTATCTTATTCTTTTTTTTAGTATTTGTTGTTATAGCGGCAACAGAAATAAATCATCTGTAAAATTTCAACTACATCACGGTTCTTGAGATACAGACAGCCTAGTGACAGACAGACAGACGGACAGTGAAGTCTTAGTAATAGGGTCCCGTTTGGCCCCCTTCGGGTACGGAACCCTAAAATTATCTTTACTTCTCTAGTACAACGTGCGAACCTGCGAACCAGCATGTTCCCCCGAACGGCCAGCGCCCTCCGCTCCCTCTCAACATCGAGGTCATCAGATAGATCATCGGAGACCCAATGGCCGAGGTATTTGAAATTCTGAGCCCTTTTCAGTGTGGTCCCATTTAGTGATACAGGAGGCACTATGGCCACCTTATATTTACGTGGTTGGAAAACCAGCGTCTCACTCTTTTTAGAGTTGTACCTCAGCCCATGTGACTCTGCATACTCCTCACACAGTTTCAAGAGCCTCCTAAGGCCACTGATTGATGGGCTCAGCAGCACCATATCATCTGCGTAGCTGATGTTATTAATCATTTTTTCATCAATAGAGCAGCCAGCTACAGTGCCGCTGAGCCCCTCAATCAGCTTGTTCACATGTATATTAAAAAGGCGAGGAGAGGCTATGCTATAGTTATTTTTTGTTTTTCTTTCAAGGACTAACCCCCGGTTGCTCGTACATTAACAATCTGTTAATCTACTGTTAACAGCTCTCAGTTGCTTTTTTATGCACTATGGCGAACTGACAGCAGTTAATGTACGAGAAACTGGGGCTAAGTAAATGTAGACAATAGTTGAAGAGCATCAAAGTAAGCAGGTAATAGAGTTGAAATACTCGTAGAAAGTTTATTTGATTCTATTTATTTTTCAAATCTGTGCTGTTTATCCTTACGAATATTATAAACGCTAAAGTTTGTATGTATGGATGGATGTTTGTTACTCTTTCACGCAAAAACGGCTAAACGGATCCTGATGAAATTTTGCACAGAGGTAGATTATGGATTCTGGATTACCACATAGGCTATTTTTTATCCCGGAAAAATACACATCAAAATTACCACGCGAACGAAGTCGGTGTTAACAGCTAGTTAACAATATACTACGTTTAGCTACAAACACTGGCCTGCAGTACCCAGATAGAATTGCACCCGAGTAATGCTAACATTTCTTACTTCTTTATTTCTGAATCGCCGGCTGGTAACTTAATTTAAACAGGTAGCAAGTATTAATTGACTTACGAGCGCTTTAAACAAATTATCCTTGTCTCGATGCAAAATCTCAATGATCGTCTTTCCGCGGTCTGCGTGGAGGCCCTTTTTTAATTGGGTTGGGGTCGAGCGAACGTGCGGGCCGGGGGCAAAAACACTGGTCAGGAACGAGCTACACAACACGCTACGGGTTTCGAACTAGCTATTTTGTTTCGAATATATTCTAATGTTGGCCCAACACATTGGTCCCATGTATACAGCGAGCTGAAAAACTCGGCGCTAGAAATCGTAAATCTTCGGTGGGCACGTGTAGTTTCTCTCTGAGAGAGAGTCTGTGTATTGCGGTGAGACGTTCTTAGGCTGGTTACGCTATGTTATTCGAAAACTGATTACATTTGGTTTTCAAATTAACTTTCATCAAAATTTACTTATTTTTAGGGTTCCGTAGTCAACAAGGAACCCTTATAGTTCCGCCATGTCCGTCCGTCTGTCTGTCTGTCTGTCTGTCCGTCTGTCTGTATGTCCGTTGTTTGGCACAGGAACGATAAGTACCTACTAGAGAGCCTAAATTTGGCCTATAAGTATATACATATTTATTACGCCGACAAAACGGTAGGTAGGTTTTTTAGGGTACGTCCTCTACAAAATAATTTAGTTATGCATTTTTTTTCTTGCCGTTACGATAATGTGAGGTATTGTTGGATTCATCCAAGTGGCAGGAAGGCGCTGGATGCAGGCCGCTTCCAACCGGTCTTTTTGGAAATCCATGGAGGAGACCTATGTCCAGCAGTGGACTTCTTGTGGCTGAATGATGATGATGATGATGATTGTTGGATTGGTCGTTTAAAAATATTGTGGGTGTACGAAGACCATTTTTTGATGTAGCGCAAATTTTTGTCTGAGTCGGGCGTCCGTCCTCCACCTCTCCCGGCTAAACGGTTGATTGTAGAAACGTGAAAAATTTCAGGGCAGTAGCACATATAACGTTGCCAAAACATCGGGAATTTAAGGTAATTAAATTTTACCTAATTAATATTCGCGACTAGACCCGTATAACGTAACTACATCGTACCTGGATGACCGAGCTTTGCTCGGTATTTTTTTTTGGTTAATCGTGTTTTAGGAAATTATGTGTAGGTACATAGACATGTGGGCTCGAACCGGGGTCTTCTGGTTTCGGGACCGCCCAATTTCCCACCTGAGCTATTGCAACCTTGTAGATGGTGGCGAAATTAACCTTCCTTTTCCAATGATATTGTAGTTTTTTCATTGCCTGAAAACATGGATAAAACGAAGGTTTTCTAAAAATTAAACCTAGCTAGATCAATTTATCGCCCCGGAAACCCCCTGCATACTAAATTTCATGAAAATCGTTGGAGCCGTTTCCGAGATTCTTGTATATACATATATACATATTTAAACAAGCAATTCTTGTGTATAAACTATCACAGCTAAGAAGGCTTTACAAGTTAACGAGTAATAGGCGACCAACTTATAACAGGAAAACTTCGTACGAAATCCATTGAAAATCACTTTGATGAAATTGTTACGTCTGTAAAGCAGATAAAAAATTCCTCTCTCTCTACGGACCCTACACTGCGCGGGGCCCGACACGCACTCGGCCGGTTTTTATTTTTCAGCACGACTTGTTGAGTTCGAAATAGAACCTTCCCGAGCCGGTGTTGTTTACCATCATTGGAAATTTGAAGCATCGACCATCGGTGTCTGCCTGTGTAGATATTTTATGTCTAGGCGTAATTTAAACATGCAATGCTTAATGCTCTAACACACGGTCAGTGTGACACGTTTTTCTTCAACACTCAAATCAGACGCCTTATTAAGTTGCCATTATACGAGTACCTCGGTCATAATACTGCTGAATGTACTTTTGAATATGGAAAATTTCTTCGTTCCCGTGAGTTTGACTGAACAGTTCAACTAGCAGACTTGTGAGATTTTTTGCTCTCTACCAGGGTTATTATTCATTTTCCGCAGAGTGCGGCTCCGTCGGCGAGCGATTTTTAATTAAATTTACCATAAAGGCTATAATAAAAGAAGCCATAATAAAAGTGTCGTCCGGCCATCCCATCGGTTAAGTATATTATTACGGTGCAGTTTTTCTCTTCGAGCGAAGGTTTATTAGAACGACTCATAATTCGCTCTAGAAAGAATAACATCGTTAAAGCACAATTGCCCCTCTTTAGCTCTGCCTTTTTGTTTCGAAGAAAATCGGTCGCACGACGCGTCGCCCGAAATAGCGAGAACAGAAATACAGGCACATTGTTTCAAAAAGGTCGACATGCACCACTTTCTTAAATGTGTCTTAAACAGCATTTCACTAAAAGTCTCTGTACAAAAATCAATTTAAATGGCGGTGACATTTAAGAAGTGGTGCAAGTCGGCCTATAATATATATATTTAAATAGAACAGTTATTTTATTTATTATATATTATTTTTGTTGCACTAACCCGTGCTGAGGACAATTTTAAAAACCTATTTAGAGGCTAAAAATTCCACCCATGCCGGGACTTGAACCCGCGAACTCTGGCTCACCGTGCCAGCGCTCTCCCAACTGAGCTAATGGGCAAGTGCAAGCATCGATGAAATTTCGATCCTCTTTACAAACTTCTCTGTAAAGAATATATAATCATGTAGGTACAGCGATATCATTCCGATGTAAAAACCTAACTGCAAAGTAGGTTACTCGGGGCTGCAAGTGATGTAGTTCACTTCGGCCAGAGGTCGCTGCCTGTACGTAATACAGAGAAGTTTGTAAAGAGGCTCGAAATTTCATCGATGCTTGTACTTGCCCATTAGCTCAGTTGGGAGAGCGCTGGCACGGTGAGCCAGAGGTCACGCGTTCAAGTTTAGCCTCTAAATAGGTTTTTAAAGTTATTTTATTTATAAAATCATTGTAAATAAAATAACTGTCCTATTATAAAAAGGTTTTATTCTTAGGAGTCCTTTAGTGTCTCGCTCTCTTTGTGGAGATCTACAACCAATAATTCCTAATGAACCCCTGAAACTTATTTAAATTACGAACATTGATTAATTTAAAAGTAAAAAATTCTGGAATTGGACCGGTCCGGCCTCCTTGCGAATGTATAGATTGTTTATTTTTATAATTGACTTCAGAACACTACAGCACTAAAAATACAGAAATAATTAAAATGAATATGACTTTTAAATTCGAAGTCGGTATGTTCAGTATAACTTATTTTGTTGTTTCTGTGTTTTTAGTGCTGTAGTGTATTTAAGTCGGTTTTTATTTTTTATTCAAAAATTCTTATTTTTTGTTAATATCGCTATGACCAAAGCACCAAATTGTGTTTTCCGAGAGCAAATGCACGAATCACTGTAAAATCACCCAAATCGCGTCAAGTACGCCTTTCAAATTTGAAGAGTTCCCTCGATTTCTTCAGGATTCCATCATCAGGTCCTAACTTGTTGACCAGACCCAAAAGAATTTTCGAGTAATCGGGGAACAACATAAAAAAACCGGCCAAGTGCGAGTCGGACTCGCGCACCGAGGGTTCCGTACATAGCTCTACGCGTTCATGAGGAAAAAAGTAATAAGTTTATATTTATTAAAAAATATATATTTTGTAATGTAACTAAAAATTTAAGGTTTTCGGAATTTTTCCTTTATGTGTGCTATAAAACGTTGCTTCATGCCAAATTTCAAGATTCTAGGTCGACTGGAAGTACCCTTTAGGTTTTGATTCCCTTGCGAGTACTTGCGAGTTTCAAAATATGCAGCTTAAATTGCTGTTTCTTTTGATTGCGTTGACATAGAAGTTAGATTTTGTTACCGCTTAAAGGTATTATAGACCTGAGTATTTGGTATGAATTTCAATTTAATACCTCTACGCGTTTATGAGGAAATGGGTAGTAAGTTTAAAATTAATAAAAAAAAATATATTATGTGATGTAACTAAAAATTTATGGTTTTCGTATTTTTTCCTTTATCTATGCTATAAGACGTTGCTTCGTACCAAATTTCAAGATTCTGAGTTCACGGGAAGCACCCTGTAGGTTTTGATTCCCTTGCAAGTGTCGAAAATTTGCGGCATAAACGGCTGTATCTTTTGATTGCGTTGGCTTAGAAGTTTGATTTTTTCACAGCTTCAAGGGACAATAGACCTGAGTAATTGATATAAATTTCAGCTTCATACCTCCACGCGTTCCTGAGAAAAAGGGTCTTGACAGACGGACGGACGGACGGACAGACGGACAACAAAGTGATCCTATAAGGGTTCCGTTTTTTCCTTTTGAGGTACGGAACCCTAAAAAGGATTAGAGTCCTCTTTTTTTGATGTCGGTCAAAACTGTCTTGCAAGACAGACAACGACCTAGCTTGCGTAGAAGCGGTACCTCTGTCACACATGTCCTGCTGTAGACAGGTAGAATGTCGCGCTCCCTTCATTCAATTTTATAAAGAAGTAGAATGCAATCCCTCGGTCACTACTTCGAACGAAACTACAAACGCCTTTAAAAAACCGGTGACGGCTAGACGGCTGCCAATTTCAGCTGCGTAATTTGTGGAATTAAACGTTGCTGTACATGGCCTCGAGTGAATTGTGCGTTGCGTAAGCAAAAAATTGTTATGGCAGCGCTGCACACGCATTGTTAATGGAAGTGCCAAGTGGAATACCTCCGTTCGAAAGTTACGTGGCTTTTACTGCCTTTATGGTTGTTGTTCTGCAGTAAAACTATGCAATGCTGAATGATGCAATGTTACTTTAATAACAAGGAACAGACTATAGACAAAATAATTACGACAGTCCTAATGTCCCAACTCTACAACTCTACAGTGGACTGTATTTTGATTTCTTGTCGCAATAATTATTTTTTCACCTCACTAGCTCGTAAAAGCTCTGTTTATCATTCGAAATCTGCGTGGAAAATCGCACTTTATCCGCTAGCGTGGAAAGTGTTTTTAAAATTCGAATATTTTTATTCAATAAAGGTTTCGTACAATAAATTACATATATATAGAACCTCATTGGTTTCGTAATAGTTTATATTCTCTGCAGCCAGTCCATTGATGATTGAAATGCAAATACTTATTTCATGTCATGCGCCAGCCTCATTTAAAGAATCGCACTGGCCGGCAAGAAAATTTGATTTAAAAAAAAAACTTTAAAATTTTCTTCTCTTTATTTATTCACTTTACTTCCATTATTTTGGTTTGTTTTTTGATAAAATCGAAAGAAATCATAAAATATGAGCGAAGCTAGCAGCGACGAAGATATAAATTAACAGTAATTTAATAACAGGGGTCAAAGTATGAAATTGCCGTTTTATTGCAATAGGTTCTTTGAATTGACATAGAATCTTCATGGTTTGAGGTTTTCGAATGAAACTTTTTTCAAATGGTTTCTATGATGTTCTTTTTTTAAAAAATGTGAAACATTTGAATATCGACTTTCAATTGTTTTTGTTATTCAATTTAGACAAGAAAGATGGATACTGCGAAAATTCGAGTGATTTTTGAATACTGTTGTGGCATTTGACCTGGGGTTAGCCATTGCATTTTTCTTTTCCGGTTATCATAAAGAATCCACTTTTCATCACATGTTACAATTCGATCCAATATTCCTTCATTTCTGTAACGGTTCAACAAGGCAACACAAGTTTCAACACGCGTTTCTTTCTGCAGATCAGTCAAATCATTAGCCACCCATTTTTCGTATTTTTTTATTTTATTGATTTGACGCAAGTGAGTCAATATTGTGGGTAAGGTAACGTTAAACCATGCCGCTAATTCCTGGGTAGTTTGACTAGGGTCGGCTTCCACTATCTCTTAATTCATCGTTATTCACCTGTGTGGGCGGTCTTCCTCGTGGCTCGTTCTTTAAGTCGAAATTTCCATCACGAAAGCGTTTAAACCAAAATCGCACGGTGCGTTCATTAGTAGACCCCTCTCCAAACGCAGCATTGATATTGCGGGCTGTTCCTGCCGCGTTAGTTCCGCGTCGGAACTCGTATTCAAAAATCACTCGAATTTTCGCAGTATCCATCTTTCTTGTCTAAATTGAATAACAAAAACAATTGAAAGTCGATATTCAAATGTTTCACATTTTTTAAAAAAAGAACACCATAGAAACCATTTGAAAAAAGTTTCATTCGAAAACCTCAAACCATGAAGATTCTATGTCAATTCAAAGAACCTATTGCAATAAAACGGCAATTTCATACTTTAACCCCTAATATTTATTAAAACTGTTTTTCTTGCACCTAACATTTTCCTCGCTTTAGTGAAGTGAAAAGTTGTGTGTTGCGCTCGGCAGCAAAGTTATTTAGCGTCTCGTACCTTTGAAACCCTCGCTACGCTCAGGATTCTATATTTGAACCACTCGCTTCGCTCGTGGCTCAATCCTAGAATCCTTCGCTTGCTCAGGTTTCAATACAAGGTACTCGCGCCAAAAATAAACTTTGCAGCCTTGCATAACAAATAACTATTATCTTCTTGAAATAGATTTAAAAGGAAACGCGATCATGGCTGTATACAACCACGAAAATTTCGAGTTCTTGGCATAGGCAGGTAATTCAACCTTAATTCAACGATTCATCACTATAGTTAAAGTGAAGCTCCTAATTTGGAATAGCTTATGCCTAATTTTGAACTCCAGTTCGTGATTTCTGTGTCTTTAATGCCGATGAGGACTAAAGCGAAGTACCGGACAGGTTGGTGCGAAAGAGAAGAGGTCTATGCCCAACAGTGGGCTCTGTTTGTTTATGGGTTGATTACATAGATAGATAAGACTGACGAGTTTGAGGTATCTTTCTGCCGTTTATTTGCCTTGCGCTGGCCAGCACAAAGTTGCCCAGGGTAATCAGGAACCGTTACAAACTGACGATGTTCCGATGGAACAATCGCACCATCTACGTGCAATCATAATCTGAAATAGCGCGTCTTAGGTACAAAACACCGTACACTAATAGCTTCGGCGTGTTTTATTAGGTAGCGCTTCTCAATGTAAGTTATAATTATAGTCATAAGGCTCAGAAGACGCGGCGTTTCTATACCTATTATCCTTTTATCCATTCGGTACCTATATACCAAGAACGTTTTACCTAACATCCTTGGTATATACGAGTACCTGCCATTGATGGGATTAGTGAAGGAGTGCACCTAAAAGTCGCAAGATTGGCAATGTTTGTTCTAGTAAAGTCGACAGCACATCAACCTTTACACGCGTGCACTCTATTAGGTTACATTACGGGCGACTTTGCAACGTACATACAAAGGTAAATCTGCTGTCGACGTACCTTCCCATGTCTTTGGAGTAGTTTTATGTGTCAAATACAGAGTTGTTATTCTGACAAGAACGTAGGCACCCTTGTATTCTGTACAACCCTACAACCATAGACATTCATGGTAATAATAGGTAATCCCACAAACCTTTATTCCAATTGTCGTAAAGTCATATCTTTTAATTTTCACGAGAATCGTGTATTGTAGCGCGAACCTACACGTTTCGTAACGCCCGGAGTCGTGCCTCAAGGAATGTCATGTTCAAAGGACCTATTCTCGAATTTACGAGGACATTGATACCGATTTAAGATCAACGTAAGTGCCTGGCCGCACTGCGGTAAAAAATCGCAAGGATATTTCACCGCAATTATGTAAACAATACCCATAGCACAGGGAATCCTAGTTTGGGAGCCAGTAACCACTCTTTTAACCCTTTTCTAAATAAAGTTTTTTTCATTTCAATGAAAACCTAAACGTACTGGCACTCTGTGGTTTGAGACTTTGACGCGGTCAAAGTTTTTGCGGTGCGGTTTTGATCCGGGTTAATATTTTGTGCGCTGTAGAGTTGTACCTATATCACACACCGCGTTGCAAAATGAAATCCATGATTTATCTTGGCGGGTTATACGAGTAGCAGGACCATCTAAATGAGTAAATTTATCGAATGATCCTTAGTCATGCTGTAATATGCGAAAAAGGTTTAACTGTATTTTCGCATATCTTTATATTTTATGTAAAATACATCAGATTTAGATAAGTTTTTTACACCGGAGTAATAAGTGTACATTTTGTACATTTTAGACAAGCGTTTCAGCTGAGATTTACGTGAAAATTACAAAAATTCCATAATCTTACTGAATAAAACCGCGAGAGTAAAAAACCCGCGCCGTTAGATTTCGCCGTCGCGGTCAGGCCCTAATACCACAGCTAATACTGTGTTAATATTGACCGATTGCGAGAATAGGTGCCGATTACCATCAAAAAGATTTAATGTGATATCGGGACGCATGCTCGGTGTAATGAATTCGTGCCCTTACAGTACGACGCTGGACACAGAAAGTTCTCTCAACAGAGTGAAATATGTTATTGGAAAAACTACTTCGTACTTCAGATGACTTGTACTCGGAAAACGCGTATCTGTTGAAAAGGCGTTTTGCATTTGCACTTGCCGGAGAGATGTAATTTTCTTCATAATGTACATTGTTCTCTTCTACTACTTCTTCTTCCTATCTACTTCTCTTCTACCTATCCATAAATAGCTGATTATTGTTTGGTAACTTATCCATTTAACGCAAGGCACGACCTGTTTCAAAACCATGTGCCTACTCATTTATTCATACTTGATACTCGACCATGGACCATCGACATTCAGTCTATCAAGCAGCTGATGCAGAAATGCCGTGAGCACAACCTGCCCTTGCTTTCGACAGTGTCGAGCATTTGATGGTTTTCCATTTTCTCGCTGCAATACTGGCCATTCTCACGCACGGAGCCGAAACAGTTCACAAAGCAGAATATACACCGTATTAATGTAGAACAAAGATGTAGCGAGTCATGCTCAGTATTATACTCTTAGATCGTTGGGTAGCCAATATCGCCTTCCGTCGCCGGACCAAGGTCGACGACATTGGCTCGAAATCTCGAGATTGAAGTAGACATGGTCATGGTCTTCTGGCGAATGAGGAAAATGGTAGGTGGCGCAGGTTAATAACAAGGTGGTGGTCGAGAACTGGATGACGGTCAGTGGGTAGACCAGCAGCTCGATGGTCGGACAACATCGATGAGTCGGCGAAAGGTCCGTGGATGCGGATGGCAAAGGACCGCGAGTTAGTATTTGGGGTAGAAGGTCTATAACCAGAAGTGGGCACCGGTGACCTGATGATGATGATGACTTCATAGTTGTGTACGTCGACGTTTTGTCAATAAACAAATAAAAAATTGAAGTACTCGAATATGAATACTTTTACCTGCCTCCGAACACCGTGACTTTGAAGGTGATTAGTGAATTTATAAGGATTTATGGAAAATGCCTTAGTCTAAAAGTTCAAGGCAACAAGTAAGGGTTTACGCAGGTACCAACTGCTAAGGTGTATCAGAATACAGTAGACCGCAGATCTTATAGCGCCAGGTATAAGTACAATTATCGCTCAAAAAGTGGTACCCACATAGTGAGGTCCAGCGTACTTAGCCAAGTGACATTTCACGTTTTTGTCCAGCCAGTTAATTAGTGCCACACGGCCGTTGCCTGCGCAGTCTTTGTCGTGGAAAAACTGACGCGAAACTGCGCCATCTTGGATGGACATATCGCACCTTTAATCCAATACTGGCACTAAGCGAAAAATGTATATTGTGCAGGAGAAGCTATTGAAGATTTTCAATGTGCAGAAATGTATATAGTTCTGTACTATGCTTCGTTTTCCATCTAAAGTTTTAAATAGGAATTTAAGTGAACTAGTCAGCGCTTAGCAGTCAGCGTTACTTTGTAATATTTGCAATAGATGGCATTAAAACCAGAAATTCAGAGATTTTTGTTTAGTGACGGTATGGGATTAAGGGTGCGATATCTACGTGGTAGACAGAGACCACAACCAGAGTCTAAAGAGCTGGAAGGCGAGTCTTTAAAATACAATGTTTGTTTCATTGACACTATTGGTAGTCCAGTAACCAATCGCATTCCAATGGTATAATGGTATGGTATAACCCGTGCAACTTAATTCAGCGCCTCTTGCGATTCAATCTTCTTCGTGAGAGTTGCCTTTTTAATTTGCGCGGTTGATACCGTTGGAATAACATTGTACTGCTGTTGCTAAGTAGATTACAACTACAGGCAAGTAAACGCTATTGTCGTGCTCATATCATTCTATTGAAAAAGATATGTGTGTATTGGGCTCTAGGGCCTAGTATTAATTACCGAGGCAGGTACCCTTGACGGGTTTTTGAAAGCATTTCTTTGTTATTTCTTCATTCGGAGGCCGTGGAATCAAATAAATATACAATATGAGGGTTCGCAAAGGTGAGTATTGAGTATTGAGTATTTATTTGCTAAAGCATGGTAATTACAAATTATGTAGAGATAAATAACGATTGTTTTGCCGTTCTTTTATTCCATAGATCTCCTGCCTCTTACACCATATTACGCGCACCAAATCCTCAAGCATTCCTAATATCCAGCTTTTAATATTCCATACTAATTGCTATCGCAAACGCCAGACGTGTTGCGCATAATTAGGCCTCTGACCTGTTTTTTTTTTGTATTTTCTTGTACTAAGTAGAGCTTCTGCGTGACATACTATATGTGTCGGTAAAGCTGTAAATTCAATTAGAAGTGACTAAATAAGTCATAAAGACGACCGGTTCGTTCGACGCTAATTATTAATTTTATAACGCATCGTTAAAGTAAAGAGGATGGGTTTTTACGATGAAGATGTCTGTTTCGGACTTGAGGCAAATGAAAATAATTAAGTGGTCTTACTGCAGGGTTGAAGTAGTTTGCTTTTTCATTGTATATTATCTCAGTAGGATTCATGCAGTAGAAATGATGTCCTTGAGAAGTATGTGCGTTGTTACTGTTTGGGCAAGAATATCTAGCTCTATTTGCCCTCTAATTGTATTTAAATTATAATATTGCAATAAAAAGCTCGTGTGGTTTGTTTGACACTTTTGACACTGACTTTATTTTCTGAAGAGACAAGATTATGAAGGAAATAGGTACAGCAACTAAAAAGGTGTATATCTAACCGAACATGCCGCCCACCAAAAGGACTTTGAGGCCTTTTCATTTACAATCAGACCCTCACTAAATATCTACTTCTATATTTACATTCTTATACCTACTATGAATATCTTATCTATCTATCCGAATTTCTATATAAAACCAACCTACCTTTTACTTGACATTTATGAAAACTTAACACAAGTATTGAGTATACCCACTAAATTACTAACAGGATTACCCAAACAATGTATAAAAGAAATACCTATTTAAGTAAGTTAAAGCAACACAAATGAACCGTACTAAGACCATATAAACAAATAAAGTTAAATCAATCAATCTAAACTTTAAGTACACAGATTAAATAAACTTGACTCCAATGAAATAAACTTATTCTCTTGTAGAAATGGGTAAAGCACATAACTTAGAAACAGATCTTCGAGTAGATTTCCCGTTGTAACGTACGTTATATACCCGTGTAATACTATCTAAGCCAGAGTGTTTTTCCATGATGCGTGCTAATGCCCACTTGCTGGGGGGCAGATGCTCATCCTTTAATAATACTATGTCGCCAATTTCAAACTCTGGTGATTTTCTTTGCCACTTAGGACGTTGATTCAGCCGTGACAAGTATTCCGATTGCCAGCGCCTCCAGAACTCCTGTACCAGTCTTTGGGTATATTGCCATCGGGTTAACACATTTATCTTGGCTGTAGTATGATCACGGTCTGGAACAGTTACGAGTGCTTCTCCAACAATGAAATGTCCAGGCGTAAGTACTTCAAGATCATCCATTAGATCTACATCTGTAGATACCGGCGTCAATGGACGTGAATTTAAACATGCCTCTATTTGGGTAAGAACTGTCGTGAACTCTTCAAACGTTAAGTTTGTGGTCAAGATTCTTCGTAAATGTTGCTTTACTGACTTGACACCGGCTTCCCAGTCCTCCAAAATTTGGGCTATACGGTGGTGCAAAATGCCATTGCGTGCCGTCATTTGCTAACTGATCAATCACATCACCGGGAACGTCAAATCCACTTTCTCTCCACATATCACATAATTCTATATTTGCAGCTACAAAATTAGAGCCATTATCACTCCACATTTCCTTGCTTCTTCCTCTACTAGCGACAAAACGTTTAAATGCGGCGATAAACGCCTTTGATATCAAATCGCTCACCAATTCCAAATGGATAGCTTTTACAGCCATGCATATGAAAATGCAAATGTAAGCTTTGCTGGTCTTGGCTCCTCTTCCTTTGGAATTTAGCACATATACTGGCCCAGCAAAGTCAACTTCACTTCGAGAGAAGGGGCGTGAAGGCGTTACGCGAGGTACAGGTAAATCACCCATAATTTGCTGTCTACTAGCTGCTCGCTGTCTTGCGCAGTTCAGGCATTTATGTATGTATTGTTTTACCAAACTCTTGCAGCCTCCGATCCAGTATTTACTCATCAGGTAAGTTATCATCATATTAATTCCTCCATGCATTGTTTGCAGGTGTGCATCGGCTAATATAAGAGAGATGAGATCATTTTTCTTGCCTAGGATGATAGGATGTTTTACATTCTCAGAAACTTCAGCGTTTCTCAATCTACCGCCCACTCTGAGAATGTGTTTTTTGTCAAGAAATGGATGAAGCGTCTTTAAAGTGCTTGTCGTCCTCACATCTTTGTTATCTTTCAGTCTTCTGATCTCATCTGTGAATTCTTCTTCTTGTACTTGTCTTATACCTCTACATATTTCCAACGCTCCTTGAATTTCATCGGTAGTTATTGACTTTTCTATCTTTCTCGGATCCCTTTTCAGATTTAAAAATCTTTTGCAGTGTACTACAACTCTTAGCAATTCTGTAAGTGTATCATACTTGTCTAATCTTAAACTCCTTTCTTCGTATTCTGTTACGTTAGCGTAGGACTGTATGCTCTTCTTTTCTAACTCTTTGGTGGTAATAGTTAACGGTTTAGTGGACTCTATAGTATCATTAGCAAGCCGAATAGGTCCAACTGTCAATTCGTCGTTCAATGAAACGCTGTTGGTGTTTTTGCTTGAAGTGTCAATTACATCTCTCACTTTGGTTGCTTTTTTATCTCCCTGTACTGCAACATGATGTGGTAAATGGACAGAATGATAACCTTTTTCTTCGTGAGGAAATTCTTCCATGTCATTGGTTATGAATTCTTCCAATATCTGGTCGTACTCTTTTCTCTGTTCAGGAAACATTTCTAATTTATTTTCTTGTGTTTCAGGGGTTTTAATAGTTATTTCTCTTGAATTATCATCTGTTAAGCTCTGATCTTTGGAGTGAAATGAAAGTCTCTCATATCTGCCGTCATCGTTTCTTGTATACTTTTCATGGTATATCTTTTCGCATTGTTGTTCTTCTTTTGTATATTTTCTCTTTGTATCTTGTTCTAATTCCCAGAGCGTTTTCAAAAAATCTTCGTTGATTATTTGATGATGCATAACGACGACAGACTCTGGTTGTTGTGTATCTTGCACCTCGCCAAACAAAATCCAACCCAGGTTTGTTTTATGAGCACATGGGGAACCTGGTGGACCTTTAATCAGTTGATTTTGTACTATTTGGGCATACACGTCGACACCCAGAAGTAGATCGATGGTCCCTGGGTTATGATAGGTTGGATCTGCCAGAACTAGCCCTTCTAAGTGAGGCCAGTCTCTTTCGTTAATCGTGTGGGTTGGTATTTTGGTAGTCAGTTGTTTGGACATAACATATGTTTTGACTTCCATTGTGAAGGATTCACACTGGGATTCTAACTTAATCTGAACTACTTGTTTGATGTCTTCTCTTGTGGAGCCCACACCGACGACTGTGCCTTTGATTGGGTACCTCTTGGCCTTAATAAGTTGCGCAGCTCGTTCACTTATGAAGCTTGCCTGGGAGCCTTGGTCGACTAAAGCTCTCAAAGTAGCAGTGTTATTGCCTTCACTGACAACTTGTACGAGGGCGGTTGCTAATAACGCTGTGCTTTTACCAGTGTAAACATGAGACGCCAACATTGTTATGTCTTCTTCCTCTTCATCCTCCTCCACGCTTGTATGTAGTGCCACACCGGGTTGTTTATTTTGCTCGAGGTCGCCCGTTGTGTTACTTGTGTTTTCCTTAGTCTTATTTTCGTGAAGAAGAGTATGATGACGCCTTCTACATATCTGGCAGCTCGTTGGAACTCGACATTGCCTTACAGAGTGTCCTGGTGCAAGGCAATTGTAGCACATTTTGTTTGTCTTGCTGTATTCGCTACGTTGCTTCGGTGTATATTTCCCAAAAGCTTTACAATGGCTTATTGTATGATCCTCATTGCACATAAGGCATTTCTTCGTGTTTTCAACATTGGTAGCGATGTGAAATGACTTTTCTCTTACAGAAGTTGGAGTTGCCTTTTGTCTGGTTGGTTCTATGAGCTCCAGTGTACGGAAACGACTCTCCAGGAACTTGCGGAGCATTTCAAGTGAAGGAAGATTCTCAGGATCCTGAATGCTGCTGCTGACATACTCCTCCCAATCCTTGTGTGTATCGGAGTCAAGTTTCTGCACAATCACAAATATAATCAGTGGATCCCAACCTTCAGTACTGACCTTCAAATTGCTTAGATGATGTAAACATTCCGATGTTGTGTCGAGTAAATGTTTAATTTGACTCGATGTATTTACCGTCATCTTCTTTTGAGCAAAGAACCTCTTCATAATAGCGTTAATTGTCATTCTTTTATTGCCATACCGTGTTCTAAGGAGATCCCAAGCCTGTGTGTAGTTCGAATCTGTCACTTGTATGTGTTTTAAGATTGAGGCTGCTTCTCCCGCGAGACTTGTCTTTAAATAATGCAATCGTTGCACATTATCTAGCGACGTGTTGTTGTGAACCAATGATGTAAACAGATCGTGGAACGATATCCAATCTTCATATGCTCCACTGAATACTGGGATCTGTATTTTCGGTAAAACCACATGAACTTGATGTTGAGAACCACTGGATGTTGGTACTGGAGATTGTTGTTGAGATGATAACAAATCTTGCAAATCAATTTTCAGTGAAACGTACCGTTCTTCGTGTTCGTAAAACTTCTCCTCTGCAATATAAGGTACTTTATCTCTTTGGTCTCGTGCAATTAGCCGTATTATTACGCCGTAGGCTTCTTTATATTCGATCCAGAAATCTTCTACGCATTTTAGGCGTGCTTCGACGTAATTCCTTGTTAATCTAGCTTTCGGACACTTTTTCAAGTTCACATGCGTTTTATGTAGGTTCGCAGCAATGTTCTCCACGACATTTAACGCTTTATCCAATTCCGTAATCAAAATAGGATCGTTGACTTCCGTGGCCATTGTAACTTATAGCTTCAACGAAACAACGTGATGAAATTTCGATTCCCACAAACGTCTTCAATTGCAATAATTGTTTCTGGGCTACTTCTATCCGTCTCGAATTTGGACCAAAATGTTTGGGCAAGAATATCTAGCTCTATTTGCCCTCTAATTGTATTTAAATTATAATATTGCAATAAAAAGCTCGTGTGGTTTGTTTGACACTTTTGACACTGACTTTATTTTCTGAAGAGACAAGATTATGAAGGAAATAGGTACAGCAACTAAAAAGGTGTATATCTAACCGAACAGTTACTTTGAATGACAGGACACGCAATAGCTTGATTAGAGAAGAGATGTTTTAGCATAGGGATGTTTGCTAATATTGACTTATGAATGTTGATGAAGCGAAAGAGGTCTGTCAGGATCGTGGCAAACCTTGGTCTCTGCCTACCCCTCCGCGTTATAGACGTGGGTTTATGTAAAGTAACGTATTATCTCACCAAACTTAGGTATTATGTTTAAAATTCATAAAAATTACTACAAGCCTAAAAAGTCAAAAATGTTTTTCAGAAAGTTCGCTGTAAATCATAAGGTAGTGTGCGGATGTGTTTTTACTAAAACAGTTTTTAATTGCGGTATAACATTTTTCACATTGCAAAGTAGCATTATTTATGTCAGAGCCGATTCTTTTAAAGTGGTTTCCATTATTTCAATAGACTTTAGCCTTCCGTGTGGCGTCGGATTAGAAATAGCGTCACTCCATTTCATTCCGTGGATGTCGTAGAAGGCGTCTAAGGAAATAAATTACCAGGAAACGGGCAGCAGCGTCTTCCTGAGATTCCAACCGCATACTGCGATCGCCAACCCGCCTGCCAAGCGTGGCGATTATGGCAAAACCCTTCGTGGTCATGAAAACCACGAAGATGGCCCATGCCTTGCAGTGGCTGTCAAATGGCTGATGATGATGACGATGATGTTGGATAGCCTTTAAACGGGTCTTTTAACTTGTTAATTTGATGTCTTACTAAGCCCCGCAATCAATCAGCCCTTACTTGTCCTTTGCTGGACATAGGCCTCCCCCAAGGCACGCTGCTTGATCCTGTCCTCGACCATCCTCACCCAGCCGCTGCCGGCAATCCGCCTCAGATCGTCGGTCCAGCGAGCTGGTGGGAGTCCTATGCTGCGTTGGCCAGTTCGTGGTTGCACCCAAACGACCACCGGTTCTTCGGCATATGTGACCAGCCCACTGCCACTTTAGCAGCAAGGTTTCTTGTGATTTAAATCTATGCAGTGCTCCTTGCTCATGAATACCTATTGTAAACCTATTTTGAGACTTCTTGCGATAATATTATTGATGAGTGGAATAACTCCCGGTACTTTTCCCAAGCACGTTATTTTCACTTAGCTGGCTTAAAGAAGAGGTTTCTTAATGAATCTTCTATTTTAAAGTTCCTTGGGTAGTGCATTATTGTCATTATTATTTGTCCTATTAATTTTTACAGTGGGTAACAAAATCCCTGAATTTCCTACCGTGGATGTCGTCGTAGAAGGCGACTAAGGAAAATACATTACCAGGGACGGGCAGCAGCGTTTTCCTGAGATTCCAACTACATACTAAGTACAATCGCCAACCCGTCTGTCGAGCGTGGCGATTATGGCAAAACCCCAAAACCATAAGGGAGGCCTAAGTCCCGCAGTGGCCGTCAAATGGCTGATGATGATGACGATGAACAAAACTCCCATGTACATCCACATACACCCTGTATATAAATTTTTTGGTTACCCCGGTGGTCTCTCCATAATTCAAGTAAAGATTACTCTTCCAAGAAACAGATCATGTAGTTTAATAAATCGTTTGTATGTTAATGATACCAAATATCTTCACAAATTCTGACCATTTCCGGATATTACATTCAACGGAACTTCAAATATTTTGAACGAAACGGACTAACGACAGTCGGAAGTTGTTGAACAAACTAAAAAGGCATAAAATGCTCCGATTGGTATCGGTTTTTAATATATGGGATCCATTTATATGGTAAATTTACGGTTACGGAAAGCTTGGTATCATACATAGATAGAGAACCTTTATTACACAACCAGAAAAAAAGAATTACAAGTGATATTTAATTTAAGTAATGGTATTTTATTGCGTTCCATCAGTGGAACTGTTGTTTGTTATCTTATTTTCTGTGCACCGTGTAGGGAACTACAAATACTTACAGTTGGCTTTTTTTATAAAATAGTACTCCTATTTAATTTTATTATGTTGTGATTGAATTTTAGCGAATGTGATCTGTCAGGATCGTGGCAAGACCCCTCTGGGATACAAGCGTGAGTTTATGTATGTATGAATTTTATTTTATTTAAGTATTCATAAAAATTACTTTTAGCTTTTTACCTATTATTAGTTTGTGTATAGGGTACCGAATAAATCACTTTCGGCGAGAAGGTTCAGCTACATAAAAATCTGTCTTAAGATTGAGAAAAAAATCAACAACAACTTTACTATGGTGTCCACCCAATTGTACTTACGCCTAACTGAATCTAATCATCTAATGTATCTTCATTATCTTAGGCCTTTGCGTCTGTTACGGACGTTATAAGCATTAAGCCTAAGAGTAGCACTTTTTGAAATGACTAAGAAGTCCGATTCGAGAGCGGCAGGCCCTACTGCATGTAGGACATACAATAAATGAATCCGGAGTCAGGTCGCTACGGATTTGGTGTTTTTTCCTTGCTTTTTTGCCTACTGTTCTCAGCAGTGGCACCGTACAATTACGGTAACCAAGTAACCAATGTTGCAGGTCAGAAATCATAAATCAAAAAATTATTTCAACGTAAAGAATTTACTTTCTACATTCTTGAATCCGTTCCGTGTGGCGCCGGATTAAGAATAGCGTCACTCCATTTCCTTCCGAGGATGTCGTAGAAGGCGACTAAGGAAATCAATTACCAGGAGACGGACAGCAGCGTCTTCCTGAGATTCCAACCGCATACTGCGATCGCCAACCCGCCTGCCAAGCGTGGCGATTATGGCAAAACCCCTCATGGTTATGAAAACTACGAAGGAGGCCTATGTCCTGCAGTGAGCGTCAAATGGCTGATGATAATGATGATGATTCTTGAATGTCCCCGCGACCCGCGACCTCTGGCTAACCGTGGCAGAGGTCGCGGATTCAAGTCCCGGCATGGGTGGAATTTTTAATCTCTAAATAGGTTTTTAAAATTGTCCTCAGCACGGGTTAGTGCAACAAAAAAAATTAAGAATGTCAACATACAATATCAGCCGCTCTCTTTGGGTCGAGTTGTAGTGGAGAACAACTCCACTCTGACCATGTTCATCTGTCCTACCGAACTTCTTCTCGATTAATTGCTAACGTATCCTTAGTACTTCGCAAAAGTGGGCTTTCCGTTGTATCTTAAGCTAACAACGGTCGTTCCACAGCCCGACGCTAATCATTGTCCAATAAAAAACACAAGCTTACATGCGCATTAAAACAAACGAGTAATCAACTACGGGTAGAGATTAGAGCATATAAAAATTAATTTGAAATACGTCGCGCATATCTATGGCCTCATTTTGAGCTAATCCTGGCGAGTTTCGAACTTGATATACTTATAAAGTAGATGAAAGAGACATGACACTCAATAGATGGTGAAGAATTTGTTTCCGATGAGCACCTTACCACCGATTATAGTCTTACGGCTGTTGTATGTATATAATTCAGTTTCGCTCTTTTTTAATTATTAAAAGCCTATTCAGAGGTTAAAAATTCCACCCATGCCAGGTGATGTAAATTACTTCGGCAATATGTCGCTGCCTGTATTACGCTACGGAGAAGTTTGTCAAGAGTCCCGAAATTTCGCCGATGCCTGCACTTGCCCATAGCTCAGTTGGGAGAGCGCTGGCACGGTTAACCAGAGGTCGCGGGTTCAAGTCCCGGCATGGGTGGAATTTTTAGCCTCTAAATAGGGTTTTAAAATGGTCCTTAGCACGGGTTAGTGCAACAAAAAGAATATAATTTTTAATTATTGTAAATAAATTGTATATTTTGAATACATACCTGTAGTCTGAGGCTTTGATAGCTAATAAAATTACGGATATTTTATATTTATTTTGTTATCATATCATGTATACTTAGTTATTGACTGAGAAAGTTTAATACCAAAATGTTACTTAGTATAATTTTAGTATCAACTTTTTTCCGTCTATGATTTGTTCATCGAATTAAGTAAAACTCGAATTAAGTAAAACTTGAATTAAGTAAAAGTTGAACCTTCTGTGTCCTGCTTGCCTATTGTTTGTCTTGAGCTTGATAGATAGCACACGTCCATAAGATGATTGAAAAGAAAATTTATAGAGCCCTCTACACAGTAACTTGCTACACAGGCCCGAGGACTTTATTCCCAAGATATAAGAGTTACTGTGATATGCGCACAATAGTGCTACAGTTTCTGATGTGAAACAAATTCGGAATTCTCATTAAGAGGTCGTTAGACGCGGAGGCAGGGTTGTCATCTATGCGCTATTCCTGAATCACATCAATTTTAGTTTGTATTTTAGTACAACATTTCTTCGTGTTTTAGCACATTTACATTTTTGATGATGATGTCACAGCCTTTGGTAAAACATAGAAGTTTCTATTAGGGCGCTTATAAACGGGTATAAGCGCCCTAATAGAATCGTTTCAGAAGTAGTAGAACAAAAGTTGTTGTATATGACAAACTCTAACCGACATATTTCAGGAAATGCGCATTTTAGTTAAACCCTGAATATTGTTTGTAACTTTGAATCATATACTTACCTTAGCACACAGCAGGAAACAAAATTTTAATTAACAGTATAAAAGCGTCAAAGCTCTCAAAACCAAAAAAGTACTAACGAAAATATGGTGAACAAACAAGTGTAACTACGAGGTTTAAAAATAAAAGTGGTGATTAACCCATACTCTCTTTCTCTCTTACTTTATACAATAAGGCCTCTGCCTTCTTACTCGCTTGTGCTTATTTCAAACAATACTACTAAACCAAGAATCGAACCATACCTACGTGCATTCAAATTAAACTTGAGTTTTGCGTGGCAGCCCTAGTCAGTGCATTATCTATCTATTCACTTAATGCCGTAGACAAGCCGATCGCTCCACACGGGCCCAATAAAGAGAAAAGGGAAAAAAACTCGCGAGAGACATTCTGAAACCCGTTCGCGTAACCGAACTAGTTTTATAATGACCGCGTGGACATGTTGGCGTGGCCAAAGAACAATATCACCAGAAGTTTACGAAAGTTCTTTGCCAGTCTCTTGTTTTATCTCAAATAAATGGTATATAGATAATGATTTCCTTTGGCGATTTCAGAGTTGGTCTCATACTAAGAGTTTATTTAGTACCGAGTAGAATGACGCTTGAAATCGCCAATCCGCGGTGGGCACGCGTGGTGTTCAAGCCTATACTCTCTCCCTGAGAGAAGGCCTGTGCACTACAGTGGGACGTATATAGAAGCTACTTATGTATGTATGTATTAGTCCAAACTAATTGGAAAAATGTCAAAACAAATAGATTTTTTTTGCGTAACACGAAAATAGTAAAGAAAAATACCCGAAAAAAATCGTTTTGTTGGTTTTATACGTACCCCACGCGGATGAAGTCCTGGGCAAGTCGTGGTGGGGAGGTTTCGAACAAATTTAAATTTTTTGGGTTAAAATTGTCTTACGAAATAAGTTGAAAGAGCATTGGTTTGGAAGCGTAACTCAACGTTTCGCTAGCCCTTTTGTGCTATTTGTTCAGTGGCTGTTGGCAGGGCAAGTCTGTTTTTATAGTCGTCATTTACTTTGTTATTTGATAAAATTATGTTTTTTATTTATCATAAAATTCATAGCATTTTCAACGGTACCATAAACTATGAGAGTGAACCTATAAAAACTTATGTAGCCCACGGTAATAAACTATACTTAGGTAGGATTAATATGATTACTTTATGATAACGCTAGATACACATATTAGGACCGCCTTTAATGCCCTACTTTTTACTGCATGTCATCTTTTTTTATATAATAATGTTTCAAATATATTATAAAGTACGAATGCTGAAAATACATATTTAATACCAGCGTCGCGTCTTGTCATATCGTTGTCCCGATAACAGGGGACTATACAAATACTTGAGACACAGCGATAGGGCTCCGTGTCACAGATGACAGCTAGCTGATAAAATATCTGACGCTCGGCTCAGCGTAATTAATTTTACACTTTGTGTCTATGACAGATTTAACATTATTTATCTTTCCAAGAGCCGAGAATTTCCACGAACCATAGTTAATTATATAACAGACAGTTGTCATTAATTAACTATTAATTCACCCATTTATCTATTTTTTCATCCGGAAATTCAAAATGCGAAAGGAAGGACTAATCTACTCAGTTTATTCAATCGGCTTCGTGAATTTTAGTTGGTGGTGATTTAATTTCATCGCAAAGTATTTGAGTAAATCATGTAATAGGTAGAGTTACTTTATAACACGTTAGGCAATTACTGTTCAAAGTGTAAATAACTACTTTTCCTAAGTGAAGTTACAAATAGAATTTCGATTCTACTGGCTCATATAAAGGGCATAGCTTTACTAATAAAGTAATAAACTGTTTGTCTGCGTCGATATGGTTATTCGATGAATGTTATTGCTTAATGCTACAGTTGTTTATGGTGATTAAGTAGCATTCCCTGCAGTACCTACAAATTACAAATATGTAGGTAGTAGATATAGTTGGCTACAGCTGCATCAATTATTTTGTTCGGTTCTCAAATTGCGCAAAATACTATTTGAAATACTGGTAATATGAGCGTATAAACTTTTTATTAATGCTGTGATTATTTATTTATTTAATTTGGAGTTGGTATACATTTTAATGATTTAGGATTCACAAAACAAGACGCAAGGAGTCATTCTCTCTTTAAAAAAATCCTACCGGGCCCAGACCTACTTAAATAAAATAATGTTAATTTATACTTAATGTAATCTAGCACAGTAACTGGCTCAGAGAGCGTTTCCCAGCAACAAATTAAGTCGGCGTACGCTGCTGGTAACTAAACTAACGTACTTGTATCGATCATTTTAATGAGCTCTCATTTAGATTCCGATAGTTTTCTCGACCAAAGTACTGGGTGGTGTCAACAAATTGCTTAAAAGCTTGCTACTGAATTTAACGACCGATTTAGTCATTAAAAGGCATTAAGGCTTTATCAACTGCGAAGATCTACGAAATATTTATTTATTTGCCCGAAAAGGAATTCGTATCGGATGATAAGATCTTTTTGTTGGTCTGACGTAAGCACCAGAAAATATTCTAGATTTAAATAAGGGCTGTGAATTTTTTAATCTGTTAAATTAAACCAAATAAAAATGTATATCTAGAAATCTAGAGGTCATAATGTATTCAACAAAAGACGATTCTTACGTCGTTAGGAAACAATTTGTTCAGTTGTATGGCGTGACGTGTTTGGCAGTTAGCCTCGCCGGCGCCGCGCCGGCGCGCCGCAAAAAATACTTTTGAGCAAATAAATTATTGGTAAGGCTCGACTTTTTATATTTTATGCTCAGACAACTAACTCCATCACTTAAGTCAATATTCCCGAAGGGGTAGACAGAGGCATCAAGTTACTAACAGTGGCCGGGGCCTCCTGTTATTTGAATAGGTCTTGGCTTATGACGGTGGCGAGACAAGCGCGGACTGCCAAGTAGTCACGTTCTTCAGTCGTGACTCGTGAGGCTACAACCACTAAGAAGATGATACTCATACTACCAGTACTCTAAAATAAGATAAGATAAGAGAATATTCTTTCTTGTACACTAGAGCACATGACTTAAAAAATTGAAAAATACAGTGCAATTGGCGGCCTTATATATAACATGTAGACAACTTTGACAATTTAAAGTAACATTATAGACAACTTTACGACAAATTTTGTACCGTTCCAGTGCCTACTCTCTCTCTTTTTTTAACGTATATATAATATATATAAGCAGCCTATATACGTCCCACTGTAGGGCACAGGCCTTCTCACAGAGAGAGAGTATGGGCTTAATCACCAATCGTGCCCACCGCGGATTGGCGATTTCAAGCGCTGAGGTATGTGAATAGCTCAGACACCCAGGTTTCCTCACGATGTTTTCCTTCACCGTTAGCGAGTGGTATTGCTACTATAACTTCACAAATGTACATAACTTAGAAAGAAAAGTCATAGGTACATGCCCGCACTGGGAATCGAACCTGGGTCTCCCGCTTCCGAGTCCAATGTTTTACTCGTGGGTAGAACATTATAACGTATACTATTAAATAAATATTGCTACGTGTTCCGTAAGTATCATAAAGTTTAACCGAAGTTTAGTCCCTACTGGATAAATATTATAAAATTCGTTGTCTAAGTGAAGTTCATCAGTTCGCGAGAACAATGCAATAGTTTTCCTCACATCAAGCAGTTGACTTGCTAATTACAGTGAGTGATGTATTGCGGGCTCCGTGGGGCATACCTAACTAGTTACTGAAGTCCCTAAGAACAAACATTTTCTGGTGAACTGCGGACGTACTATTTTCTTGAAGAGCAGGCGGACCAGAAGGCAAATCTTTTACTGACTATACCTAATTCGTTCCAGATACATTTTTAACATTTTGTAAACATTTTTTTATAAAGTTCAGATTTAAAAAAAGAGGGTATTCTTTGAATCAATTAGTTGAACTAATAATAACTAGACGGATATAAAAAAGAAATCGATTGCTAACTATTTTTAGGTTTCCGTACCCAAAGGGTTAAGACACCCTATTACTAACACCCCACTGTCCCTGTAGGGACATCACTGTAGGGCACAGGCCTTCTCTCTTTCTCTCTCTCGGCCTGTGCCCTACAGTGGGACGCATATAGGCTGCTTATGACTGTCCCTCCGTCCGTCCGTCCATCTGTCACCAGGCTATATCTCATGAACCGTGATAGTTAAACAGTTAAAATTTTCACAGATGATGTATTTTGTTTTTTTTTTTTAATTTATTGACTTACTTTGGTATCAACAGCCAAATAACAATAAATTCTAAAAAAAGAATGAAATAAATATTTAAGGGGGTGCTCCCATATAACAAACGTGATTTTTTTTGCAGTTCTTTGCTCGAGGTTAATAACGGCAACAGGTAGACGCTTGAAATATTCAAATTTTGTGTAATGTTACGGAACCCTTCGTGCGCGAGTTGGACTCGCACTGTGCCGGTTTTTTATAAACTATTTGTGTACATCCAGGGAAAGCAAATCTAGCACGAAGTATATAATAAAACTTATTGCCATTAGATTTAACTGCTACTTTACCGCGTTTAACCTTCTGTAGTAATTAGAATCAGAAAATTAATAGGTGGTTTCGCTTCTCGTTTCCAATTGGAACTACCGAGACCGATTGAGATTTTCATTATAAACGGCTACCGTATAAGATAACTGCGCGGAGTAAAATTAACATGTTTTTGAATCGGCCCATTTGGTTAAACGCTGCGATATCATAGTTTCTTGTATATAGGTTTTAGAGGAAAACATAAGTAAAACTTTTGTAAGCACTACACGGATTCATCCGACAAAAGTTCTAACTTAGTAAGTAATCCTGAATTCATTTAATAATCAAAATATAAGTATTACTTAGTAAGTTGAAGTGGCAGAGAGCGGAGCACATAGCACGCAGAACTGATGGCCGATGGGGCCGAAAAGTTCTCGAATCGAGACCACATATCGGCAAGCGCAGCGTAGGACGACCAGCCACAAGATGGGCAGATAACCTCATCCAAGTGGCAGGAAAACGCTGGATGCAAGCCGCTTCCAACCGGTCTTTTTGGAAATCCATGGAGGAGGCCTATGTAAAGCAGTGGATTTCTTGTGGCTGAATGATGATGATGAAGTATTACTTATTATAAAGTTTTTGGGATGAGGAGTCAGATAAAGTATCTCTGAACGATATTTAGTCTCTATCTTCTAACATTATTCTACAATGCACATAAAATCACGCTTTTATCCCGGAGGGGTAGGGAGTGATCAGGGTTTGCTATTCTATTCAAATAAACATTTTTATTTCGGAAATGCACATTTGCACTAGTTGATCTGTTCTCCTTTCACGTACTCGTAGCATCGAATCGACATATTTTTATAGAAATTTAGGAATAGGTAGAAGAATTGCTTGAAACTTGCTGTGCCCTAAGTGGGTATCATGTATGAGACAAACCCTAAATGTAACAACTAAACAACTACATGGTCGCGATAAAGTTATGAATTATGAATGACACAATACTTTTATCAGAATTTCACACCAACATATATAGCTACGAAATGAACACTAGTTACGAAGATTGCTTCTCTGAAAGAGCCTCAAGGTACACGATAACATATTGCAGTATTCGGCCCGGGCTCTGGCGAAGCTAATATTACATCAGGGAGGCTCCACGGGTACGCATTTTAATTGAATTATTTATTATTTATCGTTGAACCTCCGCCGCGCGTGATATAAGAGATCGCTGCGGTGGGAACGATTATTGTACCCGTGCATAAAGAGTACCTGAAGAAACCATCAGTTATCATATCAACTGACTTAAACTACAGTTCACAAAGCCTTAATTTTCACTGGCTTTAAGGTCGCTATCTCTCTGTTGGGGCAGCAATTGAGAGTTGGTGCTATATCAATTAGTTTTCACACCGGGGTGTCCGTCCCTTAAATGGAAGGCTTCTTGCGTCTATTCTACTTACGAGCAGGCGCATGAAGAATGTTTTCATATGCTCGCATTTTATCGCATTATCGGGAGAACGACGCATCTAAAAACGACTGCCCGTGTCGCTTCAGACGTGGCTTCCAGCCGAGTATAACGATAGCTGATTTATAGGTTCGATAGAACAAAGGTCTGCTTTCGTTATTAGAGCATTAAAACGTCGTAACTGTTGGATAACTGTAACTTATGAACGCGCAAATAACTTTGGGGATAGGGAAGTTCTTAGTGACGCATTGATGTCTTTTCTATCGAAAAATTAATTTATCGTACCATTGCAGCTATTGCGATTGCGATAAAAGACTGTACGTAGGTTTTTATGCCGATATCTCTTAAAAAAGAGTATAATCTCAATAATAATAAAAAAAACTTTATTCATATATTTGCTTTTTACTAAGTAAGTTACAGAGTAAGCCTAAAAATAATAGGTGATATAAAAGAATGCTCTTTGATTTTAAAAATAGTGGCATGCATACACTGAGTATAAGAACTGCAAATCTTTGTGTAATGATGTAACTATGTAAGAAAATGCTCTATTGTGTAAATTGCGTTCATCTGGCTGTCGACTTTATACTCTGAGAGCTCTCGTGGATCAAATGAAAAAATCGTACCGCAGGTGCTCGACGTTCAGAACAATACGTTCTATAAATGCGGACATTTGACCATATGCTTGTTAGTTAGTTAGTTTATTAGTTATTGCCGAAATTAGCCTCATAGTTGGGCCATTGTACATAGCAAGCTAGGTACCTCAGACACTAGGGTTTCTTCACGATGTTTTCCTTCATGGTTAGCGAGTGATATTCCTACTATATATTAAAAAATGTAGATAACTTAGAAAACAAAGTCATTTGTACAGTCCGATATTCGAACCTGCGACCTCCCGAATGTGAGTCGTAATCCGTCGCCAATACGCGTAAAAAAATGCGCCGGACTTGCGGTCGCGATGTATTGCCGCGCGATACTGCGATTCGCGGCGAATTCGTCCCTTCTGAACAAGGTCTAAGTAACCGCTTGTGCGTTTCCCCCTGAGGGGTGAAGGTACCTCGTCGGTGACGTCACGAAGGTGCGGGTGCGCGCGCAGCAGCGCGGCCAGCCGCGGCGCGTCGCCCCGTGCAGCCGCCTCCAGCAGCGCCGCGCGCGCCGCCATGCGCCTTACCGCATCACTGCAACCGGGACGAGAGACGTTTTACTAATTATTTGCGAAGTCCAATACATAATGTAAAAAAAAATATTATAGAATCATTAGATGGTTAAATTACAATAAGACAGAAAAACTAAGAGAATAAGTAAAATAATATTTACACACACTGATCAACACTTCTCTCTCTCTCTTACACAACGAACACACACAATTATATATTTGGCTAAGTTTATTATTATTATTTATTTATTATAATAAATATCATATATGATAAAAAAGTATTATTTATAACGACTGTTGTTGTTGCTATGAAAGAGCTGTGTCACCTAGTAGACCTAAGACCGTATAATAAGGAAACTAATAAAAATAAAGATTTTCAAACTAACGTTAAAGTATTAATACTGTG
The DNA here is from genome assembly GCA_963969515.1 of Yponomeuta evonymella. Taxonomy (NCBI): domain Eukaryota; kingdom Metazoa; phylum Arthropoda; class Insecta; order Lepidoptera; family Yponomeutidae; genus Yponomeuta; species Yponomeuta evonymella. The sequence goes on along the minus strand of OZ018361.1, from coordinate 707,561 downwards.
TTATTTATTAAAACACATTTCTTAAAGCACTCCTCATATGTAGTTTAAACAGTCTGTAATAAAGGGAAAGAACCACAGACTATTACAACTGCATCCCCCAACAGATAACTTGAAAAATAATCCTCGTAGTCGCGATGAGCTCGCGATGGACACGTAAGAGCATATTTTATTATTAATTGTTAATTTGAATGATCCCGCATCCCTGGCAATGGCACGCAAAATACGCATGTGCGAAGTCAAAGCTATTGGTTCAAGTTATTTGTCGAGTATACCAGAGTAATACTTATGACAGGTAATATTTTTACGGACACGACGAAACAGCAATACGTTTCAGTGATTACAAAAGTTTTCAATGTTTCGGTTTTTGTATATAAATGTTTATTGTAGTAATGTACTACAAAAAGCCAAGAAAATCCTAATAAATTTTATGGCTCTTTATTTACCGTATTTTCGACGCGAACGTCACAAAAATAATAACTCTTTTTTACGAGGTAGTAAATGTCACAATTGAAAGTGTTATTCACGGAACAACTCTCGCGTCCCACGGCCGATCCAAAGCCGCAAACCTCTGAGACCTCTGAGCTGTTATGAACTTTCGATCACAGCCGTAGGCGACGCTTTCGATTCCAATCCTTCTCTGTATTCGAACAACTTGGTTTCTAGGATCTATCAAAAATATTATTGCGTCTTTCCAATAATAATGGAGGCCTTTAGATTTATTGCAGATGATTTATGGAGCATTTGCCTCACCTATGCTAGGCGGACGCTCGAGGGAAGGAATCGTGAGGTTCGACTTTAATTCCCCATAATAAACGCGTTAACTTATTTTTATAAAAATATACCATGACAGGATATTCCGATTCTTATTAGTGTAAACAAAGTATGAGCTTCACGAAATGTAACCTTCAAATCAATTAGTTAAATAATCTACTTACACAGAATAGTGATTATAAACACTTACAGTTTACTGTGTAAGCTCTACCTAACATAGTAACTAAGTGAATTTGCGCATTGTGAAGTATTGTGAGAGGATGCGTGCATGATTTTATAGCGTTTTTTATATCACGCTAGCTTTACCAATATACAGGAATAAACAAAAGAAATAGAAGAATAGAGCGGTGGTACCCTAGTGCGTAGAACATTGGACTCGGAAGCCAGAGACCACCTACGACTACCAATGAAACCTACGACTTTGTTTTCTAAGTTATGTACATTTGCGAAGTTATAGTAGCAATACCACTCGCTAACGGTGATGGAAAACATCACGAGGGAACTTGAGTGTCTGAGCTATTCACATACCTCAGCGCTTGAAATCGCCAATCCGCGGTGGACACGCGTGGTGATTAAGCTCATACTCTCTCTCTGAGAGAAGCCTGTGCTCTACAATGGGACGTATATAGGCTGCTTATGAAACAGAAGAGAAGCCCGGGCTGCGAGGATCACCGTTTCGCTTATCATCGCATTTCCTACTTATTTAGGGTACTAAATATGAAATGCGATGTTCTGTCCTTTTTTCCGTTATTTTGACCGTTGGCCCACCTCACGAAGTTAATAGACGAAGCACGATTATGTCCTAATTTTTTATAAAATTAAATGTGTAAAAAAGGTTATTGTCATGTCAACCCAAAAAGTAAACTAATTTCACATCAGAAAATTAAAGTCAAAAAGTGGCAAATTGTGTTAATAAATTAATGAAAGCATTATGTTAATCCATAGAGAGGAATGTAAGAATTTTTGCATAGAAATACGAACGCGAATATCAAATTCTTATTCGAGCTGATAGCCAAAGTATTGAGGTGAAAGTGATATTCGTGCGATTAAAGATTAATATCCACGTGCCAAACAGTAATTTATATTTATTTTATTATACGTACGCGCCTAATGGGGTTTTAACGGTCACCGGTGGTAACCAAATCAGTCAATGAATTAGCACTGGCCAGAAAAGTGTCTGGCCTTCACGGCGTAAAAAAAATTTTGAAAGAAAACACCGTTACACACACGCAGCTCTGCTTGAACTAAAGGTTTTGAACAATGCTTGCTTACTGAACCACTCCACGATAGACCTTGCCTTGTTTTAAGCAGGGATAGTAACTTGTTGATAAGCGTAACGATAAAAAGTTATTTCGTGCTATCCTCATTTCTATTGTATTTTTCAGAATCATAGCAAAGCTTTTTCCGTTTATTAATTAGGTATAGCTCATTAAAATCCAGAAAGCACTTTCAGAAGTAAAATTGTGTTTCAATTGTTTATTTTGGGTTTTGATTAATAAAACATCAATTTAAAACTTCATATTTTAAGTGAACTTCTCTAGCCAATAATTTCCATTCCCATAGTTTGACCTTAGATCATTACAAAATGGTGCCAAGAGGCGTTGCTAGAAAGTCATCTTTGGACTATAAAGGCCACCGTTGATGATGATTATGACTTAACAGTCAGTGGCTTTAATTACAACCCACATTTAATTGCGACCTTGGTGTTAGTTTAAAACGGAGTTATGGTTTCTGAACAGATTATAGACTATACAATGCTTCAGGGGCATTTTTTATTTTGTGTGTAATAAAGAAACGCTTTATTCATCACAATGCTATATTCTTTAGTCAATTTAACTATAATTCTGTTGTTAAATCGAGTATTGGGACTTAAACATACTACTGTTTATGAATTGGCTTGGAATCAAGGACCGTCAGTTTCGTTGGATCCAGTTTCTGCACTACAAGATTAGGTCAGAACTAGCACTATTTAGGTCCACGGTTATATGTGATTGGATTTTGTCAGATGGAATAAGGACCATTATTCGGAATGCTTTCAAAGCCCTTGTCCGCAAACACTTTCTCGACATGTGTTACCCCGAGCCCCCCTGAGCCCTCGCGAGGAGGATCTCGGCTGTGTCATTGCAATCTCACTACTATCTTTCTTCCTTATATATTTATATCTACGTATGTTGCTACATTTTATATGTGTATATATATAATGTATTATAAGTTTATAGTATAAATATTTACTTATTTATTGTTGAGTATTCGTCTTCTTATGTTATTTTAGTAAAAGTAATTCGTTTCATCCGTTTATTTCGTATGCCTACCAGTTAATTTCTTGCACCACCTGTGGTTGACTGGTAGAAAATGCTTATAGCATTAAGTCCGCCACATTGCCATTGTATTTTTTACTTATGTGAAATAAACGTATTAATTATTATTATTATTATTATTCTGTGACATGGAAGATGAACGGTCTGGTGCTTAGTTGACGGCACTTCCACCAGTCACTTGACGAGATGAGTTATGTTGAAAACGCACTGCACCGTGAGTTGCGCAGTATTTACGGTATGCGCACCCGCTAAAGATCGTCCCTGCAAAAGTGCTGATAAGCATATAAGAATACATAGTTCTGGACAAAAATACGTTATTGACATCATAAAAAACAAAAGATAAAGGTCATGAGAGACCCGCGTTCTCGCTCGCTTACGCCTATCACTGAATTCAAAGGGTAATTTTTTGTCAATGGGTAATTCTTGTCAATAAGATACAGAACTCTACGCTCGAGTGATGCCGCTCCCTTCTAAAGGGAGACGGATCCGCAGTCAGTGATGGGATAAACGTTTTTTAAACTACACGTCGAAGGTTTCCACACACAAACAATGGAAAGCCAAACATCCGTTGATGCATATCTATGAAGTCGCATTGAATTAAGCCAAATTAAGGGTTAAGCAACACAGGGCGCGTTCAGTGCATGGATGGGTCGCCGTCTATGCCTAACGCTAGCGGCATTTTTCCGAGCGGTTCCGTGCTTCGCAAGGCACGTTAAGCTGTTGGTGCCGGCTGCCGTCGATAGATGGCAGTCGTTAAGCCAAGTCAGAGGCCTTAGGGCGGCTTGACAACTTCTGACAGTAGACGAGCCACTAGTCTACAAGCCTCCACCAATCTGGACTTGGCCCCCGTGGTGGAGTATGGCCTATACCTTCCTCAGGGAAGAGACCCGTGCCCCTCGGTGGGGACATAATGGGTTGATGATGATGAATGAAGTACGAAATTGCCACATCAATTCTAGGGTCTGCGGACTAAAGAACATGAAGTCCAAAACATAAAATTTAGCCGCAGTGAAAAAAACCTATTAAAAATCACTCCATAACATTTTTATTATCTTTATTACATTAACGGAGAGCTGTCATGAAACAATTAATTGAATATACATGTTTGTTTACAAAAAATATGCAAACTGCTATTTTAATTACTAACGTTTTATAGAACAATCATTTTGTGTCAAATTGACTTTGCTCTGCCGGCCCGAGAAGCAAATAGCTATTTCTACTGTGTAGTAGGTTTTATGGTTTAATTTCTAATCCTCACACGCAGCGAATATGTGGTCTGGCTGGCCGTAAACCAGGCTTTAATGGTGAAATTCAGAACGGGTTATTCACTCATTAGACCATTCTATTCAATATCTCGGTCCAAGCGGATCGAGATTATTATCTAGACGAGACAGACAAGTCTAGATCACTTTGTAGGAAGGTGCAGAAGGCACTGCGATCCGATAAAGATCTTTTGAGATCTACCAATTAGTTTACCTGTTTTGGGAATGCTGTAGAACAAAAAAGAGCAAAATGCAGAGATGCCGGACCGCTACTCACCTAGGGTTATATTTTTGGCCTTTTTATCTACTATTTAAAACCCTTGTGATCTCTTGTTCATTCAGCTAGTCGGTCGATGACTTCCAATAATTTTCTGGTTCGTGCTAAGAAACCATTGTGATTTTTTTATTCTATTAACGCACTGTTCGCATGAGTCTTTAAGGCACCTATGTAATATAAGCAGGTAATAGCCAGTAGTTTTTCGCGGGTTTAATACACGTTTATTTAGCCCCCTGATGTATGGATTCACAACCGACTCGCTTTGACTCTCTCAACCTTCTATAAAAGTCAAGATGGGATTTCATATAAGATCAAACAATAATTGCAACGGTATGACGCCCCACGATCTCGTGGCGCCGCTGCTCCTTATCTATCCTGCGATCTAGACAAGATCAAAGCCGCGTCCCATGCTCGTCAAGTGATCGAGGAATGCGTAATTAATATTGAAATTAAGGCGGCCTCTCTCACACATCACGGCCGTTGGGTGCATTTGCATCTTGAAAGGTGTAAACTATTAAATACATTTTAACGCTTGATTTGTAGGGGCTGTGGCCGGAATAACCTTTTCTTGTGAACAACTCGATTGAAGTTAAACACTTTCACACTGCAGCCAGTTAGGATGTTCACGCTTATTCTACAGTACATTTTCCAGTTAATTTTGCCTGTTTGTCAAGCACGCCAAATTAAGCGAAATTTTGCGCATGTAATCAGTTACTCTGTCTACATTTGGTTTAATTTTGATTTTATCTATGGTGTGGACTGGCGTGCAGATATCAATGTTGATTTCGTGCTTTTCGGTCTGTATATTTAAAACTGTAAAACTTTCATGAAAAACCGGCAAAGTGCGCGTTGGGCCACGCCCAGTATAAGGTTCCGTAAAAAACGGGTTTTATCTGCTTTACAAAACTAACAACTTCATTAAAGTAATTTTTAATGGTTTTTGTACGAAGTTTTTCTTTTATAAATCAAAAAATGTTCGTTCTACACCTACAATATTTTTGAACGACCAATCCAACGTTACCCCACACTATAGTGTAGCCGAGAAAAAAAAATGTAGACCTAATTTAGGTGTTGAGAGTAAATAAAAAAAGTATTTTTCTTAAGATTTTATCCAAGCATGTTGGTTTGTAAATAATATGTATGTCTACGCCAAATTTCAGCTTTTTAGTACTGATCGTCTTTGAGCTAGGCCGCGGACAGACAGACAGACAGACAGACGGACGGACATGGAGAAACTATAAGGGTTCCTTGTCGACTACAGAACCCTAAAAAGGGACGAGGCTTGAATTTCGGGCAGCTTTGGGCTCATTAGAGGATATCAATCACATAATCTTCATTGATGAATACTTCCCCTATTTCACTAATACCTACAACCCCAATTTGATTGACGTATGTCCATCTCGGACGTCTCTTAGCAACTTCTCCACACATTCGTTCGATATATTATATCAAAGTCTAGCGATGGAATCGTGTTTCACCACTACAAGAAAGAGAGGACGTCATAAACCCTCGATAGTCCAGCATAGAGATATGAAGTCCAGCATTGAGGATTCAGCCTTGCGTTAAAACTGGACGAGCTCGATTGATGCAAAATCAGCAATATTGCAAATCTAAATTGCAACATCTATATTACAGGATTAGAAGATGATGACGCTCAACTACGCTATATATGGTGTTGAACGGCGCAGAACTGTAAACGGGTAGCGAAAGGAATACGTTACACATCTCCGTAATCATGTGGTTGCCTCTCGCAGGTTTGAAGCGATGTTTTCTAAAAACAATGTCGGCTAAAAAACTCATTAAAATTCTACTGGCCGCAGAATGCGGAAGGCTCAGCATACCGAGTGAGTCGACTGACAGAACAAAAAAGGTGTATTATGTAAAGCGAGCTGAAATGATGGATGGATCAGATGACATAGCAATTTTTGTTTACATTATTATTACGATGGCATTGCCCACTCTATTACTTCACAACGCACGGCACGTGAGGTAAGTACATTCTTTGTCTCTTCTCCTTGTCTTAGAGAAAAAATGTGACAAATCTTACACAGGTACTTGAACTCATGTCTGTAACCCGGAGGGATTGGCAGAAACCGGGGTTTGTTACTCGCCGCTATCCTGATCAACCTCGTTCGCTTCAGCAACATTCTTGAATCACTGCACGCACGCACGCTGGTTTCGGGTACTTTTATTTAAAAAAAAAAAAACAAAAAACTGTACTTTCAGTCTATAAAAATGGTTATAATTCTAGCGTAGTAACACACGAGCATAACAGTCGAGCAATTTAGATTGAAAACGCATTTACAAACGTCTAGAATGTTTGCATGTTATTAGTGCACAAGTCATCGGTGGATTTCGGCAAAATATTTACCGTTCGGGACCGGTCTGGCCGTGCAAAATTGGTGGTTGATTAATTTAAAAAGAAACTTTTATTAAATTAGAGGATATCAATCGCACCTAAACGCGGTTATGAAATTCCAAACGTTATGATAGCTCTCAGTTAAATAGGTTCATCGTTAATAGTAGCTTGGTAGTAGTAGGAACAGTTATTTGTACTGATCTTCTTCAGTACGCAGCATTATTACTCGACCGATAACTACGCTACTGGGATTCCAAATTCAAATATTTTTTTCATTATAAAAATCAAATGTTTTCTGGATGTTTACTTAAAGAACGTTAAATTCGTTAGTTTCGGAATTAATACATTATGTGGAGAAGAAGACAAGAAACTCTAGTAACAGTATTCTACAATTATCTGTTTTCAACTCAATGTTGAAAGTGTTCTTTGCCTTTCTTATTTTTCAAGATTCTCCTTTGAGCTTCACGAAGTATCAGAGTAGTACATCAAATAAGTATCAACTCTTATGTTCGCGATGATAAATAAGTGTTACTGAGATTTGTAACTGAACGGAAACAAAAAAATTAAGCCGGCTGGAGGTGCTGGTCATCTATCTGACAAACTAATTGTATAGAGCTAGAGGTAAAATTCAATGCTAGAGGTTACTATTCCGTGTCTTGACGAGATACCAGCCTCTCGCATAGGACATTTGAAGACATAGCTCCAAATCACGCAAACACCCACTTACTGATACTTATTGATAAATGTAGTGTAGTCAACATGCCGCTTTAAATATGTTTCTTCCTCGTCTCCGTCTCTGCTAGCTAAGCGAGTCTCATAAGCAGCCTATATAAGTCCCACTGTAGGGCACAGGCCTCCTCTCAGGGAGAGAGTAGAGAGAAGCCGAGTCTAGCTATAGCAGAGTGACTTGCCAAATAGGCGTTGAGTGGTGACCAAGGCTTGGTGGTGACCAAAGCTATTTAAGTCAGTAATTTTAGTATCGTTTGACAGTTTATCTGGTCCTAAATCACCTAGAGCAATTTTTCGATGGCTTTATGATATAAACTATTTCTTTTTCAAAACCGTAAACGAAGCGCCCTTCTAACAACAGCGCGAATAAAATGCAAGTTATAGTACTTGATAAAAATAGATTCAAGACACAACATAGCACATAACATAAAATAATGTCTGTATCGCGGAGGGGTAGGCAGAGACTAGGGTCTGCCACTTGCCACGATCCTGACAGATTTCTTTCGCTTCATCAACATCCATCAAATTCAAGACGTAGACGGTTAATGCCTCTTCATGATAAATAAATTCAACTACAATTCAACGATTTGCGCCTTATCGCAATGTTCACAATAAGACTAGCATTTACTGCGTACGTTTTGTTAGCGAAACCTTTTGAAACATAATTATAACGTAGATGCAATACTTTGCGATTTATTTGCGTCGTCGCGAAAAAGGCCGCGGAGGTCGAGGTTTTGAAGAAAAAAAATTGTTACCTTTTTTAACCGACTTCAAAAAAGGAGGAGGTTCTCAATTCCTCAGGTAGATATGTATTTTTTGCTATGTTCTCGTACAACACCGTCAGGTCCTAACCGTTTACGAGGATTCTTTTTTTGTTACGTCCGATTGTTGTCTTTATTTATCGACGATCCCAAAATTTCTCTAGACGACTTAGGACAAGATAACCTGTCAAACGGTACTAAAATGACTGGCTTATAATAAAATAAATAAATAACTTCCACACAACACAATCACTGGACCAATGGCTTATAACATCATATTTATCAGGCTCAGTAGCTGGCGTTATGAGTAGAGTTTGGCGTGTGTACGGCACTATTATTTGTGGCGTTAGCACATGTGTACAGTCAAAAGCGTGACGACGACATCAATTATTTTTTATTTTATTTTTATTTTATTTTATTTAGGACACAAACAGTCAAACAGGAAAAAATAAAAAGTATATGTAAACAATACGACAGAGAGGTCACAAAAAACTCGCGCTCTAGGTCAGTGTTATAATAACTGGCCAAGAGTGATCCGTGTATGTTCACTCAAGCGCTAGTGTGTACGGTGTTCCCCAAATCTAATATATAAGAATTTCGTGTCACAGTGTTTGTTATTTGTATCGAACTCCACCGAAATGGCTTCATCGATTTTATGAAATGTTTTTTGTATACTTAGTGGGTTAGGTTAGGTTAGGTTTTTTTTTGCTTTGTGGGAATGTAGACTTTCTTTTGTGCAATAAAGAATTAATAATATTAATATTTAATATTTTTACTTAAGTACAGAAAAAAATACTTAAGAATAGTAACTCACACACAACACAATCACTTGTCCAGCTCCTAAATCAGGATACCCTGTGCTATGGTAACCAGGCAAGGACATTACATCACAAACATGGGAATACACCGAGACTGAGACCATTTTGTACGAATGTAGGGCGGCCCCCAGTGGGAATCGAACTCCGGCCCACGACCTCCAGTATGGTAATCAGACGTAATACCGCTAGACCAAAGAGGCAGTCAAATACCACGAAACTAAAAAATGACAGCAGTTTTATAGAGAGTTGTAAATCGCACAGCCAACCGTCCGAATGTGGGTGAGGTGAGAGTCAGGCAGCGTGACATTATACTTTGGGGCTCTACCCAACGCATAGGAGTTTAGCGCTTGTTGTAAGTGTAGCAGGAGCTAAAATAGGAAGGTATACTTGAGTACAATGACGATGACGGATACATAAAATATATAGTGTGCAATCTAACTTGATCTTACTAGTATGACGAAGCTGTTCATCACGAACATTTATTGCTTGCATGTTTTCCCACCCAGTTTTGTCGGCAAGAGGCGAATTGAGGTCTGTCATGATTTGAAGTATAGCCGATCCCTCTAATAGTAAGTTTACTAATATTGTAAAATGCTGAAGTGTGTTTCTCAGCTTCTCTTTTTTACGCAGCAATGTTTCGGCCGTGTTTATGGCCGAAGAGTGACGTGACTATTTTTTATCTGTATCCCACATGAACGAAGTCGTCGGCACACACAGTGTACAGTCCGAAAGTCGACAGAACGTCTACCATTAAACGCGTGCATTCTACTCAGTTACGCTACGGGTGACTTTGCAATATAAATGTAAAGTTTCGGCTGGGATCGATTGTACTTATAATTTGACAATAATTAAAGTGGAATACATGGGCTGCCTATATGAGTCCCACTGCAGGGTAGGTACAGTCCTAAATTGGTGTTGATACCTTTTTAAGTTGCTGCACTTTGTATTTTCATCCACAAAAGTTGACTTTCATAAGTCAACAGCAGACAATTTGCCAAGCTCATTTTACCTTAAGAAAAGAGAGAGCTAATGTAAGTATCTCAAATTAAGCCCGAAGTCTTCTTTGGGCACACAGAGGCTTGTTTTTTGTCTTCAGAAGCTGTACGCTAACAAACCACTTTTGGTTTCCTATTACTAAACTAAAACTATGGAGTTTAAGCTCACCAAATAACCAAAGCTGCATATTGAAGAACATTGCTGGACATTGTTTGATCAAAACATCAGCCGCGCAACTGGTGGTCTGCCAGTTCAACTATGGCGCACTAAGGTGTAGATCTCCAGGTTTGAGAATCCTACTCTATGCTGTTGGAGTGTTTGCTCTCAAATTAACCTTCAGCTAGCGTTGCCTCGAGGCTTAGAGTTGTGCAATCAGCGGATTGAGTACACAGTAATACTGGTCATCCTGTGATAACGCTTATTGTTCAAAACTGATACTTATGGCGTAGGTAGTAAAAACCACCGTGTAAAAGCGACGGCTGGCTGTCGCGGATCGGTGCGTGGGTACACGGGACGTGACCACAGTGCGTATGCGCTGCGGTAATATTATCTTCAGTGCAGAATTAAAAACAGCTCAGCGAGAATCCACTGTGTAAATAAATCTCCCTACAGTAGAAATAAAGCAAAATAAATTAAGAGGTATCGCTCTTAAATGTGAAATATTGTAAGTCCGTGACACAATTGAATATACCCTCACATTAAATGGCTGCCTAGATTCGGATACAATTTGACTTACGCTCATACCATACCAAGTGTAGTTGGGGTTTTTGTATCATATTTATTGTGTGTGTTATTGATATAGCAAATAAACTTTTTATCTATCTGTCTAAAGTAGGATACTAGGATAATGCTAGTTACGCTAATAATGGAAATGCTACAAACAGATTCCGACCGCTTGTGCTCCAGGATCCCCAGATCTGAGACCTGTAGGTACTTCAATTCTTAGTCAGAAAAATCGTTTAACACTTGCAACGTTGCAATAAAGACCAACGATAATAAAAAAAAAATTCCAACGTTGAAACGAATAATCTGTGGAACCATTTTTCTAGTATTAAAAATAAAGGCATATAGGATTGAAACGCAGTTAGCTAGTGCAGATTAGTGCTCTGTTCTGTGCTCTGGATCATAGATATAAATTCAGACTGAGATCAGTGCCTCTAAGCGAGGCACCTCTTGGTCCCCCTGACATTTCACTGCCTTTTTGCAACGGAATAAACTGTAGAATTAAATTAATTACACATCGGCGTCGATCAAAGCTGACGAGGAGCACGCTCCAGCACCGCTCTACATAAATCACAACAAAGAAACGTGTTATTAATAATAACCTGTCAGAAGCCATTCCATCGTCGACTGGCTGCATCGATGAATGAGTTGACTTGTAACGGTCGTTCTGATACAAATAAGCGGTTCGTTATCGGAAGATTCATCGGATTGATTCGATCTTATAAATATGCGTTCCTGATTTATTGTATCACCGTCTAATTAACATTTAATAATCAACTTTTCTTGAATGTTATAATGACTAGTAGTAAATAGAGCTTGTTAAAAACTAAAGGATGGTTACCTATTTAACAATTTGTAGTTAAGTAGTACTTTACTTTTTGGTGAAGCATCATAGCAACAAGAAGGGACACTAGTACTTGTATGCAAATGCCCACTTATTTCGGATTTGATCTGATTGCACTGGAGGCTCCAGAGATGGCACCACCGGTTTTCTTTGCAGCCAATTTTTTCGTTTTATCTCGGCTCTGATTGGTCGAGCTGACCGCAGTTTTTTGTTTTACCTTGGCCTTGGCAACAATTTTTCTGTGTGATGGACGTTTATATTATATATAATAAAATACGTGAAAAATAAGGAAATGGATTGAGACTTTTCCGCATCAATTTGTGCCCCCTGTGCTAGCTACCACCCAATATTTGCGGTGTATTGTTGGCCGGCCGGTCTAGGGACAGTTTTTGATCCATCAAACACGAGTCTGGATGACCGTCGCCCTCCTGCTGCAGGGTGGAGCTGAAGGTGTACTCTCCTTTGATGAAGAGGTAAGTGGGTTTTATTGCTACGCAGTGTTACGAGGTGTCACTTCTTGTTCCTCTTACCGTGTTTGCCATTACTGTTAGGCCCAAATAAACATATAAATAATAAATTAATAAATAAGGCTCAATTAACTAAAAATTTAATATACGTACGCAAGTACATCTGGTCGTGGCTATTTACATGCCACACCACTTTTTTACTTTTGAAAATCCTAAACCAGTATTAACCTAAAGCAAAAGTAAAAAATGTAAAGGACCGAGTTTACAGAATATTCTCTACGAAGTTTTGTCAAAAAATATTTCCTAAGAAATTTTGTACATACAAGTTCAAAGGCTGATGTTGGTATTTTTCTCTACTGTTTTAGAGTAATCATGTTCTTATAATACAACACTGTTAATTTCGATGAGCTAGGTACCTAAGTTAAGTTTATTAAGTTAGCCAACCATGAAGTTAAACTGTCAATTCAGAAAGTAACATAAACGTAACAACTTCTGTTGGCAACTTAATTTTCAGAGGCGCACACAAACATTGAAAAAAATCTATATGTAACATTTTTGTGACAGTTGGGAACCTGATGCCCACAATGCCAACATCAATTCGCAGTTCACCTTGGGTCTGAATTTATATTTCATTGACAATACAAACTGGCATTGGCGTAAATAGAGGGGGAGGGCGCCGGAGGAGCCGGATGGGCCATGCCCAGTTGCCCACCCCAGTAGGTTCGGTTTCGGTTCAAATACAAGAATTTGATTTCGGTGTGGAAATCCATCGCTTTTTGTGGTCAGACCCCTTTAAAAATTAACCGTTTAACAAACAGGCAAACGGCCAGGTCGTAAATGGCCTTATCAGCTTTATTGACAATTATTTTAATTTAGAACAACCTATAAAGCTTAATTGTGCCAATAAATATTGGGCGTGACACTTCAGGGTCCCTTATCCAACCTGCTGGCTAAACTGACTAAACTGGGAAGATGTTTAATATTATAGGTGCTAGGTAAGCCATCTTTATTTAAAATATGTCTAGGTAAGTCTCAGAATCTGGAGCGCTCTTTCAGTTATCTAGTTTAGGTAAATGTATCCTCTAGTCGCTATAGAAATAGTCTAGCCTATACTGGACAGCTTTCTAACTAACCCCCGGTTTCTCGTACAACACGACTGCCTCGTTGGTCTAGCCATTAAGGCGCTTAGCTACCAAACAGAGGTCATGGGTTCGATTCCCGCTGGGTGCCGCCGTATATTTGTACAAATGGCCTCAGTCTGGGTTTATTTTCATGTTTGTGATTTTCTTGCCTGGTTACCATAGCACAGGGTATCCTAGTTTCGGAGCAGGTCAAGTGATTGTATCGTGTGGAAGGTATTATTATAATTACTAATAACAATAATAATTCTACTGGTAAAAGCTGTCAGTTGGCCAAATTCGATAAAAAAAACAACTGACACCTATTAATAATAGATTAACAGGTTGTTAGTGTACCAGAAATCGGGGGTAAGGTCACTATCTCGTCTCTTAAGCTACTGACTCACTTGATACAGGAATTGATCCATCTCACACGATTTCTTTCGAAAATCAGCTTCGACGATATGTCGTTTATTGGTCGCTGAAGGCCTCACTTTCACAGCACAGCAAACGTATTTTAAGTCGAAGGTCAATTCCGGGTATATTATTATGCGGAACCATTATTATATTTAATATTTACGTGTCCATAATCTTTGTTTTGGCTGTTGCTTCAACCGACAACTAATTACTGTTTCCAATCGGCTGGAAATCCGAAGATTTATCGCTCATGTCACTACACGACCGTTTCAAAGAGCGATTCGTTTTAAGTGTATTTTTTGTTGGGAACGCTTAGAGAATTTAGAGTGACTTTTTATGTAAGCAAGTGTTAGGTCTCGTATTCCTATAAAATATCTGACAGCGCATTATACAAAAAGAAGCCTACAAATGAGACAACAAAACACAAACGCTCTACGACGCACAACTTAAAACCTTTTGTTGTCTTTATTCGTAACTGTTGCCATGGTTACCGTGGCTCTATTCTGTAATCTTATGACGGTTTCAAACCAAACGAAATGCTCTACGATGCGGAGTGTTTTCCCACGCTAAGGCTTTGTTGCGTTTTGAACCGTTCCACTCTGTCAGAGTAGCGAAGGTCAAACAGTTAATTGGACCCGCAATATCTAGTCGATCGGGACGGGACATAGTGGATGGCTTATAATAACATTATAGTTTATTACTATGCAATTAAAGTAAGGTTAGGTTATTGGCAGTTTTTTTGTATTATTCCTTAAAAATAGTAAGAAGCTAGCTAATCTATACAGTTGAAACACCATAAATAGGTCTTTCTAAATAGATCTGACATTCTCTAACAAACTTTGGTAAGTTCAACACGCTATAAATTATTACTATAAATCAATGTTTTGAATTTCTAGTTAAGAAGTGTTATGATTATTCTTTATTGAAAAAACAAAAACCAAAAATAAAACATTTACAAAGGCACAAGGTAGAGCATAGACTAAGCTTTGAACTCGAAGGTAAATAGGGTAATTTAAGGTAAATTTATACGTACCTAATTAATTTTTGAATGGTACATTTTGAAAGGGCGATTCTATTAAAGCAGCTTAACAACGTAAAACAAAAACACTACATGTTAGTAAAAGCTCTCACGTTTCCGAGGGTTCAAAGCAGAACAACGCTGCATTTAAATATTCACCAAAACAATACAATAGGCCGGAACTTTGTCCCGCGGCGCATACGCACGATATTGTTCTGAGTTGGGTTTTTAATTAAACATTACATGATCGTTATACTGTGGACGTGTCAAATACTTCAGTCTCCATTCATTAAGGGCCAGTGTCATAACATGTTTGTTTTAGCTTATAGGTAAATTGTTTTACATAGACAGATAGATGAATAATTCATTTACATAACACACCCACACGTATACAAAATATAAACAGCAAATTACAAGTAACAGCACAGAACAGAACAGAAGCGTGCATAAATAGTATAAGCACAGTAATTTGCCATACACGGGTACGGTAAGTTGGTAAAAATCGTAACACCGTCGATGTGGCAAATGTAAATAGACTTTGACTCAGCATGAAATGAAAAAAAAAAAATGAAAAAATGTTTATTTAACCGCCACATAAAATCTGACTTTGCTTAGGATATACCATAGTAGCTACAAGCAAAACGAGATATAAAGTAAACAAGAATAAAAAGAATTAAAAAAAGTAATAACTAACATATGATTCTTTGATTACAAAAGATGTGTTGACAGCAATAGTTTGTACCGAAACTTCAGAAATTATTCAGCGCTGTGATTCTGCAGATATAATTAAGTTTAGCCAGGTTCCCTGTTTATTCATTAGACTAAGCACCGGTGTGCGTGCTAGCCGCCGCCGCCGGCGCGGGCGCACGGTATCCTCCGATCAACTAACGAGCTGTCAAACCGCGCGGGGCATCGCGGGACCACCATTCATTATTAATATGCAAATTTTCCCTTATTGGAGATAAATTTAGTAAGCCTCCATCTTAGTTAGATGAACTGTCTTCTGAGACTACTTTATCAATCTAGTGTCGCCGGCTTACCAAAAAATTATCGACATGCACAACGTGTCGTGAAAATTGTTTCTTCAGTATAGATATTTAAACTACTTTCAATAAGCAAAATCACAAAATTTCAATTAAATTGTTCATGCAAATTGCCAGTGACAAGTTTCAAAATAGTATGAAAAATAAAAATTACACTGCGAATATTAAATATTGAAAAGTTCAAACTTTTGCTTTAGAATAGTTGCTTAAACGTTTTGCGTTATTTTAAGATCAAGTTGTAAAACGCAGTATATGTATGAAGTCTACTGAGTCTACTGAGTAAACTATGGATAAGAAAAGATAACATAAATTTATTAATCAAAGAGGAAAAATCTTGGCTATGTTGCATGTTTTTTATGGCCAAAAACTTAAATTACGGACGACCTTGCATCAAAAATGTAAAGGTCAGATACCTACATTATTTTTTATCAAGCTCGTTTTATAGTTAACAGTCGCTAGCAGTTAAATCGTAACTTTATTGATAGGAGTACTCATATATTAGGTGCGTATTGTCCAGTGTTATAGCATATAAGGATTGGACCTAATTAAGGATTTTACTAGAACTTTCACTGAATTTGGCAGACCCTGGTCTCTGCCTACAATGCCATTAACCCACTGCGTTGGATGTGTTACTTTTCTAATAACACCCATCTCCACCATACGGTTAAGCTCCGCCCGCAACTGATCCCTGACCCCTACAGGTATTTTCCTGACCGGGCAAATGCAAGGGCTCGAATTACTTTCAAGTGGTATCCTATAATACCCCGTTAACTTACCGAGACCCTTAAATAGGTCCTCATAACTCTGCACATCTACAGTGTATACTCTTTTAATCATAGCGTGAAACTCACGCCTGTATCCTGGAGGGGTAGGCATAACTTACGGTCTAACGTTACCGATGGTTAATGAATACTACATTCCCACGTGGGTGGGGTTACCCAATAGCGGAACACAATAGTTAAATTGTTTTCTATCGCTCGCTCGTGTGAAGATATCGTGTTGTAAACTGTGTTTACTAACAGCCACGGTTTTATATTAGTGACTTCAGACTTGAACCGCCAGTCTGTGAAACATTTTCGCGCGACCTTTATTTGATAGTAGCTGTTGGTTCGTCGTTTGTTTCAAATGTCTAAAGTTAATAAGTTTGACAATGGAAATGAAAATGACTACTTGGCCGTTTGAAATGTTAAGACAACTTCGTCCAAGTTTGGTTTTACTATTCGTGTCTTGGCAAGGTAAGCAATCTCAAGTTATCCTTTAGAAGTATATGTATACGACGTAAAGTTGACTCAGCATCACGTGAAGGTTGGCTCACTACTTGGCTAGAAATTAATTAATTCACCGAACAAAGCAAGCTTAAGTAGCACACATTTCTGCTGACGATAAAATTTACGCTCGTATAAAAGATGTCGTGTCTATATTGACTAATGTAGATTAGTTAAAAAGATTTTAAATGGAGCAGTCGACAGTCGGAAAGTTACAAGAAACCTATTTAGAGGCTAAAAGTTGCACCCATGAACCGCGACCTCTGGCTAACCGTGCCAGCGCTCTCCCAACTGAGCTAATGTGCAAGTGCAGGCATCGGCGAAATTTCGAACCTCTTTACTAACTTCTCTGTATTACTCTTCTTCAGCACGGATTAGTGCAACAAAAAGAATATAGGTTACAAGAATTTGAACATTGCCGGTGGCACTACTTGAGATCGGCGAGGAGTCTATTGCTGTCGCAAATACTCAATAATAAAAAAATAATAGATCCATAATGCTCAGCATCAAATTTGTGAGGTAGACCTTCACCAATACTTATAAAGGTAGTTTTTTCAAAACCATAAGCCGTGGTTCACCCAGGTGGTCTCAAGAGGTGAACCTTGGGTCAAAAGTGTCTTGTATGTTGGCCGAACGATTCGATAAAATGACCGATCCCAGTAGTAGTAAGAGCCTGTAAACCGCACACGACAAAATGACAATTAATCGCCCAATCCCGCGCTCACGTAATGGATAGACGATATTTTCGCGCGCACGAGCTCATGCAACCGGTCCTGCTTGACATAAGTTCGGAAAATCATCAGTTTGAACTTATATTAAAACAATGTAAATTCCATTGCACTTTGTCTAGATCTCTTATCTCTGCACAGGTCCTGGCCTGCTGGTGGAAGGCAAGTGGAGCGATCTTCGCTGCGACTCTGATATAGACCCTCACGTGCCTGAGGGTATCCAGGATGACGTTGGCCGCTTCCCCTGGCTTGGAATCATACAGCACAACTTCCGTAAGTAGCTATGTCCCGATGTGAATTTGGACAGTGCAGACAGTTTTGTTAAGCTGATCCGTCAGAGAATCAGGAAAATAGTTCTGTAGTATCAGGTCATTTTGGGTAAAGCCAATCGCTCATATAATGCCATCATCTCATCGCGAGGCCATCTCAATAAAACGTTTATCATTGAATCCATTTTAATATACATATTATATAGATACGAAGGCGACTGAGGAAAACAATTACCAGGAGACGGGCGGCAGCGTCTTCCTGAGATTCCAACCGCATACTGCGATCGCCAACCCGCCTGGCGATTATGGCAAAACCCTTCATGATTAGAAATCCATGAGGGAGGCCTATGTCTTGCAGTGGGCGTCAAATGGCTGATGATGATGATAGATACTATATAGAATATATATAGAGAAATATACAAAGAGATGCCCCATTCTGCGCTCAGGCATTGGATGAGAGCGAGACGGCGCGAGTCTTTGTATGTTTCTCGCGTGCGACTAATTAATCTATGGCCAAAGTGGCTTAATGGATTTAAAATTTGCGAATTACGGGTCATTAAAATAACGGAAAAACTGATTACCGTTTCTTCAGTATCTATGTATAATTTGAACCACATCCAAGAAACAAAAGTTCAAAATTCTCAATTTTTTTATGTTTCATACAAACAAGAAACCCGACGCGATCATTTTGTATTTAAAAACAAAGAAATCTTATATTGAGATCTTTTCATCCAGTGTAAAGTACGAGTACTTATAAAAAGTATTTGTGTGTACAGATGTGGGCACCAAGGAGCACTTCGCGGTGACGACGGGCGTGCTGATCCACCCCTCGTACGCAATCGCGTCCGCTGACGACATGGCGCGAATACCCACACAGGACCTGCTGTGAGACCCTAAAATTACGTCACTTGGAAGATGAAGAAGAGACCTACATTCACTACTGGGTATAGGTTGAAGATCATAAATAAAAACAACTGAATTGAAGACAAAAGAAAAGGCTTGCAGGCTAGTGGTAGTCAAAACAAACATTTCATGCAACATTTGTACCTAATTGGATTAGATTTAATGATAAAATTAAGGTTCATAACCAATAAGCTCGTTCAAAATAACGGACTACAGACGGAATAGTGTAACCAGATACTCAGAGGTATGTACAACTCAGAGATTCTACCAGGCGGTCTACGCAGCCAGATGGATAGCGCTCTGTGCTAACTCCAGTCATAGAAGACATGACCTCAAGCATTGAGGCAATAATTCCCGGCTTCTCATACACTAATAATATGTTATTCTACTGTTAACCACTGTCAAATGTTTTTTTTTTCGTACGCACATGACAACTGACCGCTGGAAGGGAGAATCAGGAATTTAGTTGGTTATTGGTGTACTCGTAATTTTAACCGATAACCCCTGTCCCCAGGAACAACACGAAGATGGTGCTGTATCACAGTCGCAACACTAGCTACGCCGTAGAAGTGCGTGACTACATCCTGCACCCGGACTACTACGAGGCGCTGACCTTCGCCACACTGGCGCTCGTCGAGCTGATGGCCCACGGTGCCATGGGCATCGGCGCCTTCAACTGTGAGGAAGCCTGCGTTTACACTTAAAATAAAATCCACGTAACTGCTGATGTACTTTGCAGAACTTGATAATACTGCCAATACTGCTAATAATCTCAATATGCCCGGGCACAAAATGTAAAAAAATAATTATAAGAGTACGCGTAAGGTGTCTGCTCAGCACGTCGAATATTCCCGCCCGAATGTGCTGTCTTCAATACACAGGCAGTTGGTCTTTTAAACTAGGATAGTCTTATCCTATGCTACGACAACTAGACAATGACATCAGTATATGTAAAAACGGAAAGTCGAAATAAATTTCTGAATTCCAGCAAAAAGGTGGCTTTCGCCTTATGTTATTGCAACAAGCGCAGTATTTTTTTGATTTGAAGAAAATATTAACAAAAAGAATAGACGTAAAAATCAGTAATATATTTGCATTTGCAACATGCGAAGTGTGATTTTTCGCGTTGAAAAAAATATTAACAAAAAGAATAGGTGTAAAAATCAGTAATATATTTTGAGTTACAACATGAGAGTGCGATTTTTCGCGTTGAAAAATATATTAACAAAAAAAATAGGTGTAAAAATAAGTAAAAATACTTATTGTTTGTTACAGCAATGGTGTACCCGGTCTGCTTGCCCTTCTCGGGCGTGGGGACTTTTGATGATCTTTACGCCCTGAAAGTGACTGATGGTAAGCGTAATAATACTGCATTACAGTAAATAAACTTACATTCAGTGTTATATAGATTACAATATTAGGCTTTCAGGTAGTAAAAATTAATGAAGTTAACTTAACGGGTCTAATCGCGATTATTTATTAGGCTAATACCTTCCCGATGTATATTATGGATTAATTTGCAACAAAAATATAAGGGTTGAGCATGAAATATGGTCATGAGGTATAGTCCACCGCATTGTCTATATTATTTTTGTGCAATAAAAGTTGTAATCACAATAATATTCTCTGGCGACTGGCCTCTGTCGTCGCCGACACGCCTTCTTACCTTATCGTTAAAGGTACTCTCTGCCTGTGTGTGTATGGTAGGGTAAATCGTGAATACCGTTGAGTATTTTTTCAGAGCTCGGCACCATCGATAAAGCGGCGTACAAAATGAAGTTCGTCGATAGCAAGTCTTGTGACGCATATTACAAACAAGCACAGGTAAGACTGCCCATCAACTTGCAAAAGATCGCTTTACATTTCGACAAGTTTAGAGCTTTCATGAATATAGTCTAGGTATTTGTGGTCTCCGTAGAGGTACGTGGAGTTTTGGTCAGCATCTTCTCCACAAATTAACGGTCGTATTTAGAAATACGCGGTTCCTAAAAACACGCCTCAGATGCAGTAAAATAGTCTGTAGTAAAGGGAAATACGTAACCTCAGACTATTTAAACTGCCTCTGAGGAGTGTTTTAGAGGAATCGCGTCTTTATAAATGAGACCGTAAATCTTTAGCGAACCTGGCAAAAGAAACAAATAGATGTGTGTAAATTACGTTCAATGACTGATCATTATGATTTATTATGAGATGAACCGTTTTGTAATGGTGCATCTCTACTCGTACGTTGAATAACAACATTACAATTTGGACGTGTCGCCTTCAGCTGTCAATGGCGTCCATGCTGCCGGTGTACAGCATCTGTGCATCCGCGCAGGCGCAGACACAACCTTGTGTCTGGGAGAACGGCGTTGTGCTTGTTAAGCGGATGGGCGGCTTCTGGAAGCTGGTTAGTGACATAGTACCTAGTCAACATTGAAAAGCATTTTTGGCAATTTATGGGAATCCATATTTTTGGTTTTTTTTTGTTCCTAGAAAGCCACATGTCAAGAATAAATTGATTGAATTCTCGGCATCTGTACTGAGCTCGATATAATTCCTTTTTGTTTCCCCGAGAAATAACTTCTCTACCCGGCAGATCGGTTTCGCGCTGCGCGGGCCGGGCTGCGCTGCGCCGGCGCGCTTCCTGTTCGTGCAGCGCTACCTGCGCTGGCTGGACGAGTTCATTACGCATGAGGCGACGAGCCCGCTGGACGGCCGGCGCGCATTCTACCTGCGCCAACAGACGCCAAGCAAAATCGTCTTCTACGCAGGTACTGCAAAATGTTTTTGAAACAGCCCATTTACGTCCTACTACAGGTCTGAAGCTCTGAGGCCTTCCGAGTGAGCTTGATCTCAATGCATGCCGTGGATTGCCGATTCCAGGCGCTGAAGTATGTGAAAAGAAGGCGCACTTTCTAATTTCAAGGAAAAAAGAGATGTTATGGCTCTCCACGCAAATTCACCATAGCATAGCGATTAAAAAGCGTCGAAAAATGCTAAGTAAAATACTAAGGTTTTTTCACAGTGTTCTCAATTAACATTTAGCTATGTTTGTGCATCGCTACTGCGCTGGCTGCAGCTACCAAGTTGCTATTTTGTTGAACAGCATTCTGGACTCAAGAGTGAAAATTAGTGTTATTTACTTAGAAAATAAGTTAGGCAAAACCCTTCATGGTTAAAAACCATGATGGAGGCCTATGTCCTGCAGTGGGCATCAAATGGCTGATGATGACTTAACTTAGAACATACTACAATCCGTGTATTGCCGACAATGCATTCCATTTAATTTCACTGTAGCAAACTGTATACAATCATCGCAAACTGTTTATGTTTGCCAGGAGACCTACTGCTGCCGAAGGAGTGGGGCTATTGCGAGCGCGGCAAGCGAGGCACGGTGGCTTATAAGGAGCGAACCGAGCTTTACTCCACCCGACCCTTCGCGCAAGGCTTCTACTGGGTCAGTCTGCCTACTTTGATAAAAATAAGATAAGATTTTTTTGTTTGTAAAACATTGGTATAAGGTATAATATTACAATATAAATTTTTACAGTCTCGGGCGGGAGAGAATGTTCTTAGAGAATGTCGCTTATTATTCTTTTTTTTTTAAAGCTACACACAAAAGAAGAATAAATTAAACAATACACATTACTTACTGCACTTTACTTTTAAAACAAAATAAAAAGAGTAGAGTTTGTGAACTCATTCAGAGAAGAACAGAAGATGTCGTGAGCTACAGTTATAGCTGAGAGGAATTAATTGACCTTCGGTCATTAAGCTATATGTAACGAAAACGGCAGGTCAACCTCTAAGTTGGTCTGCTTAACTATGTTTTTTTTTTTGCACCGCGACGTTTGAGTTAAGCATTTTTGAACCAATATTAATTAAACTTGCACATGCAGCTGGAGTTGACCGAACAGAATAGCTTCGGCTGCCTGCAAGTGGAGATCGTCTCACTGGCGCGCACCAGGGCGGCTGTCTGGATCGACCACCACTGCTTCCGCGACTTCAGCGGCACCAGCTCCATTCTGGGCACTTACGACGATTCCAAGTACTGCTCCTACATTACGCGCACCAATTTGTGAATGATTCCAATCGTCTACCTGTCAAATTTCGTACTAGTTGCCATTGCAAAGGTCAGGATTCCGATAGGCTTTGTTGCTAATTCGCCTTATTATAGGCCTCTCAAATTCAATCCTGTAATGGGCCGCTGATAATATTTGTATTATGATGACTTGTACGTCAGTTGTACCTCGGAGCGATTTACTGAATTTTCTTGTTTGATTTTTATTTTTAGACTAAAGTAAAAATGCCTTTAATAGGTCCCGACTGAAAACCAGCGCTGCAGGCTATTGCTTCGCAATACCTGAAGCATATGCTGAGTTCGGGTACCTTTTATATTGCCATTATATTGCCATATTGCCATAATTTATGGCCACCTGTGGCGTAACTATGGGGTGGCAGGGCTAGCAAAATGCCACGGGCCCCGACCTGAGGGGGCCTCCAAACTATGAGGCCACGAGCTCAGAAGTAACTTAATATTTTTACCAAAGATTTGTAACAATTGTGATGGTTATGATTCATCCAATAAATTTGCCACGGGTCTCTGATGTTATAGTTACGCCACTGGTTGCCACCAACAAATCACAGTAAATTTGACAAAGAACATAATACAATCTAAATAATTAAGGCCCTTTTTATTTTTATACAGTTTTTTGGCAAAACAGATTTGTTTAACTTGCTATCAGGGACTTTTTACAGAATGTCTCCGTTCAGTAACAACGGATTTAGTACATCCCGGGCAGTCCCTTATGGTGCGGAGTATAAAAGCCTTAAGTTTATTTGTATTCAAACTCAGGATGGAGTGCTTCATGTACTTCAAGAGCACGGCGTACGTGGAGTTCCGGTTCCTGTTTTCGTACTCGGCCATGTTCACGATAGTGGTGTGGGGCAAGCTGGACCAGTTCGTGCCCGACATTACCAAGACCATAATGCCCACCTACGCCTGGTACCCCACCGACCGGCTCATCAAGTAAGTATTTTTGTTGTGTAATCGTCATCCTCACCGCCATCATTGTAGCGTGCCTGCGAATTTGTTTTTATGTGATGGCGAGTCATGTCTGGTGGTAACGTGACAGTTTGGCGAGTTTTATATAGTAAGGTATATGGCCGAAAAATAACTTGAAAATATTACTTTGACTTCGCATGGACGTATATCTGCACAGTACAGACCACCTGCATGGTTATTTAAAAAAAAATACTTGGTACGCGTTTTGATTAAATTTGACACACAATTTTCTTGTACACATACATTTCCCTTTTTCTCTACAATAAAGAGTTGTCTACCTAGTTTATCCATACATCTCGTAACTCTTTATAAAACAGGGTGCTTTGTAATCTCTTTATTTGCCCGCAAGTCACCATTACAATTTTTTTTTGTAAAGTTTGAACGAGCAAAAAAATTAGGTTTTTGGTATCCTAAATGTTAATTTTAGTACAGATAGATGGATCGGTTGAATTATTTAGCTTTTCAAATATATTATCAATTTTCTTCGAAGAATTAAGACAGTGAATACACTCTGTATATTATATCACAGATAGTGCAGCGTGGTTGCCAGATGTAAAGGGCTAAACGTTCTTCTTCGTTCGCAGGCCATTCGAGTTCTTCCCGTACTACAAGTGGGCCTATCTGCTATAAAGCCCGACCAGCCTTTCTCGGAGGCTCTACTTTTTACCTACACTATATACATCGGACTGGGTTTGTCGGCTATTTTGGTTATATTCCAGTCATTACATACATTTGGAAATGTATGTGAACCGAACATATTATAAAGATTATTAGTTGTAGAGAAAATACTTTATCACGAGTATTAATTTTTTTACATAGCCTCTCCGATGCATCCTTCTGAGAAGAGGACACCTACCTAATGTACTACCACATTATTTAAGTTCCTACCTAGTTTAGGTACCCATTCAATATAGGTAGAAGTTACGTTTTTACTGTGTAATTTAAAAAAAAAACAGGATTTCTCTAAAATACTCCTCAAACGCATTTGAAATAGTCTTTCATAAAGAGAATCACCAATTTAAACTGCGATTGAAGTATGTGTTAAGAAGCAATGTTTTCATAAATAAAAGTATTAGACGACCGCATCATAGTTGGAAAACGCCTGGCGCACGAGTTGGTGTAAAACGCCTAGGAGTAAAAATGTCAGTGCTATTGGACTGTGTTTCAGGTAGGACAGTGTAAATAATTTATTATTTCTTAATCTATGTAAGTGAAAAGCACATCATCAAGCCACTCGTAGTTACTCGACAGGCTCGATACAGAAATAAACCGACTTGTTCCATTAGCCTTTTTTATTGTCACTTTGCGGCTGCGGCCGTATGAAGCCATGAAAATGTCGCCGACGACCGAACGAATAACCGCATGTCCCTATGTATGTATGATATACCTATGTCACCTATGCATGAATATATGCATACAATATATGCCTACCTAAAGCTACTAAAACGTAGTGTCGTCTTGTTACGTTACATTACGGTTGTCAGGATGATATTGCTATTAGCAATAAGGTCGCCAATTGTACTGTATCTTTATAAATATTTTATGTTGTTTTTCCTGGTACAATAAAGAATATTCTTATCTTATCTTATCTATCTTAATAACATTTTTACGCGCGCACTCCACTATCTGTGCGTCTACTAATATGATTTATTTGCTTTAGGTTGTACATTTAGAAACTAGTTTTTATACTAACGAAGTTATTTCATTTGAATTAATAAAACGCTTATCAAAGGTATCTTTAACTTTATCTCAGAGATGCTAATGAAACCACTCACCTCAGATAAGAAAGTTCTAAGCAGCGCGTTGATGTCTTATGTATCGGATAAGTCTTCTTTGAATCTTGTAAGTGTTTTATAGCATTTTATTTCAAGTGCTTTATTATGTTGACTTTAATGGTTTATATCAAATTTTAACAATTAACTTATAACAAGTGTTATTATAAGAAGTCTTATTAAAATGTTTTATTGAAAAAACTGACCTTCAAAAACTCCAACAACTCCCATCGGTCATCGCGTTCACACAACACTTTCAACGAGGAATTTTCCAAAAAAACGATCCCACAATCACTACACGCTTAATAATTTATTTTTCAATGCACTCCATCCTTAGGGGCTCGGTAAAAGACCCACACACTTTTAATTCAATTTCACTTCACTAGTCCGATTCCAAAAACACTATAGGACGCCGGTTTTCATAAACACTGCAGTTTTCTTTAAATCACTTGGTTTTTAAGGAAAATACTAGAGTTTTCTACGAACAGAGTCGGCGGAGAGGCGACAGGTGTGCGCGGGAGTATCCGCGAGACTGTCATGGCGCCACCATCGCACTTATTGCTGTCTCACTCCCCCTCATTAGTTTCCAGCACACGCCTTCTCAGTCGCACGTGCAGGCTTCGCCCGCGACCTGCCGTGGAGGGAGTACATGATTAATTAATGCAGCTTCGATGATGCGAGCGAAAGCTTTTGTGAGGCTTCGAAATGGATCGTTTTATTCACGGCGAGTTGTATCTTGGTTTGACGATAAAATTTGGTGTACAAATCAACGCACTGAATTATATTCGTTGAAATATTTGAGAAAACAATGGTGTAATTATATATTTAAAACTAATTGTGATGTAATTATGTAATTATAATTTAAGAAATCCTTACAAATTTTGATTGATAGGTTGATTGTCAGTTAAGAAGGTTTTAATCAAGAGATCATTATTATAAGTTTAAAAAAGAAAAAAAACAGACTGGTTCCGATTGTGGAACCGTCTAATATTATAATAACTGAAACGTAATACATAAAGAAGATAAATTAATCATCAAATTTATTATATAATAAAATATCTCAATAAATAAACCTAAGATTTAGCAGACAAAAAGCTTTACCAACAACAGTTATCTAGCTAACGTGTCGTCCATCTCATGGAATAGAATGTTTCCGACAAATTACAAGGGACACGAAACAAAATTAATATAAAACTGCATCAGAATTATAAAGATAATGACTGTTTCAAGTAACTATTCTAAACACGCATCGTGTCAAAAGAACGCCCGAGCTTATCTGTATAGGTTTAGGAACGACTTCTCTAACTGTTTATGCGTAGGCTTCATAAAACAGCTAAATATGGTAACATAAACACTATTAAACTGTCAATCCAGTCAGAAGTGCAATAAAGTTGAATTTAAAACGAATGAACTTTTGTACATTTTATCAAATGAGCTAAAGCCTTCTTAGGTCTCCTTATTGCTGTACAATATCAATGAACGTAACTTATTATTTTCATGTGTCAAAATTCAATGAACAAACGAGTTTCTCACTTGATGACAAATGAAAACGAGGCCTAAGATGGCACCTTAGGTGCGGAGTCACCAGATAAATTATGCTGAAACGTGAGTCTTAGTCTGGTTCATGTTTCTTCGGCCTTTGCATCTACGCAATGAGATGATTTATACAGCGTCCAGTGACACCATCACTCACACTAGAAGGGACCACTCGGGCGCTGCAGTGCCTGGGACATCTTTTTATATGGGGTAGGCTTGCCCAGCACCTATACCATCCTGTCAGCTTAGCCGGCCCAATCCACAAGTCAATACGTGCGGACCCAACTAAGCCGCGGGTTTCCTCACGATGTTTTCCTTCACCGTTAGCGTGTGGTATGTAACTTTAAAAATAAACAAAGTCATATGTGCATGCCCGCACTTGTAATCGAACTTGCGTCTCCCGCTTCCAAGTCCATTGTTCTACCTACTGGGCTACCACCGCAGAAATGTAAGGTGTTTGGCACCACTCCTGCTTTTTCTCTGAAGCCTGAGTCCTATGAGCAGTGGTACTTATAGACTGCTTCTTATGAGCACCATCCGAGGACCACGTAGATATTTAAATCTAAAGACGTGAGTAGCTTCAGGCTATTGGTAAAAATAATGTTTCTATCAGTCAGAGTTCAAAAGCAGAATGCTAGTCTAAATGCACCTTAACTAATTCCAGACAGTTTATTTATAATCAACCCCGCGTGGGAATTATTAATTGGAAGAGGAAAAAAATGTTCGTTAGCGGAGGGAGGCGTAATTAAACTGTACTTGGATCGTAAATAGTTCTCTAGATTGAACTTATGTGACAGTTTTTTTCCCTAATAGAGTAGTTATGAGGTAAACCTACCTAAACATTTAAATATCATAATAATAGCAGCGTATTTAGGCTGACTTATGGGTTCCACTACCTCTTATACGTTACCCCGGCGCATGCATTTGCCAATCCGCGCGTGAACGCGGCGGGACGCGTTGCCAGTGGGAGAATCTTAAAACAAGAATAAAATAAGCAGAAACAAAATAAGCAGTTAAGCAACACAATATGCACAACAACAGAAAGAACACTAATAACACAATAGACAAAACGAATAAATAAAACAGGGCCATAGATGTAGCCTGTGGTGTATCTAAGTTGCTGACTCAGCGTTGTGCTGAGGAAGTGATCCTTGAGCGCTGATTTTCAGTCAATGCCTGCGGTAACCCATAATTGTACTACGGAGCGGGCAGGGCTCTTTTATACTTTTATACTTTTATACTTTCCTTGCGGAGAATGAATAATTTCGTTTCGGGGACCCATGTTCATTGCTCTCGAGTCTAGTTTATCTACATGAGGGGGCTTACAATAATCACAGGAGACTCTATCTTTCAAGGTGAACACGCATCCGTCTCTTAGCAATTAATAGCATCTAAATCTAACTTAATGATAACATTAAACTCACCGCGGGGCGCAAATGACGACTTTATTGGCGTCACACAAATCAAAACTTATTGTGATCAGATGTACTATCTGTCTATCTAATGTTATCTAATATATAAAAGGCGAGCGTCCGTGATCCGACACACACCGAATTCGAACCCTACAGAGTTCAACCCCTAAAGGGGTGAAAGGGGTGTCCAAATTTTGTTTACGGTCAGATTTATATAAAGCTTGGTACAAAAAAATGTACTTCTACATAACTATTGAAATGCAAAATAAATTTTAAATTTTTTTTAAATAGTTAACTATTTCTCTAAATTCTATCCCTAAAAGGGTGAAAAGGGGTGCCAAAGTTTTTACTGGGATTAAAAATTTTTTGGTGTGATTTTCTTCAAACTTTAAAAAATGTACTTCAATGAAATGTATTTCATAGTTTTTGAAAGATCATCCCCTATGAAGGTGTAATAGAGACATCAGAAAAAAATCTGTGGCCTTATTTTAGGTCCCTACCCTCTTCTATGTGAACCGAGATGGTCTCCTAAGTATTCAAACAGCAGGAATTGATCTTATGGGAGACTGATTTTCGCACGGCAAGTTTTACATTGCCTGTTCTAGAGTGCGTTCTCCTATAATAAGCCTGGTCATGTTAGCACCTAAGGGAAGAACGTGTAACGTAATATGTACTATAAATATAACCGAAGAATAAATGTTCTAAGCATAAAGTGATTGCAAAACACGTAGTTATGGCCCTGGGGCTACAGTATTTTCGGATGTTATAGCCTGCTATAAGTCGTTTCAAAAAAGTTAAATCTCGACGAAAGCTAGGCAGAATAAAGATGAATAAAGTAAATGAACACAATTTTTTTGTAATATTTATTTCCCCTAAAAGTATCCGTAACTTATTTAGAACTACTCTTATCAACTAAAGTCCACGCGGACGAAGTCGCGGGCAATAGCTAGTTACTAATGAATGCTAAAGTATATTTTGTTAGTTTTTCTTTTTTTTCGACGCAGCAACGGAGCACCAGATTCACGTGATTTTTACCCGACTAAGGCGATTCCCAAAAGGCGGGTAATGTAATTATTTGGTTCCTATGTATGTATGAACGTATGTCCGATTCTATGTTAGCTCGTAAGTCTTTAACTGACAGATTTAGACAACACTCATTTTCAGAATTCACTCTTTTCAGGCAATCTATAAACAGACCGGTGGACGGCTGTCCGGTTTTTATGCCGAATTACCAACTAACAACTGTTTATGTACAAGAAATCGGGGGTCCGTATCCATTCCATTGAAGTATTTCGTACTCTTACGAAAGAAACAAGCAATTAAGTCGCCGCAGTGACCTTTTGTGGTGTTTGACAGTTAGTCAGTTCAGTTATTTAATTATCTATTACAACGTTGTAACTATAAGCACCTGCGTTACTAACCATGCATCAGTCAATAGGTACGGTACAGTCGACAACTTATCCACCTATAGATTTTAGTTACAAAGTCACCCGTAAAGCAACCGAATGGAGTACACGGGTGTAAAGGTTGATGTGTTCGCGATTGTACAGTCGACAATAAATCAACTTATAATTACGTTCAAAGTAACGGAGCAGTCTTTCCACAAATTATTTCCATTGTGCCATGTTGTACCTCTGTGGTACCTAATTTGTGGATGGAGAAATAAAGTTTATTTGTATTGTATTGTGCGTTACATGCGATTTTGCAATGAAAATTCATAAGTTTATTAGCTGCAGACTGTATGTGGTGCTAATTACAAGAGGCAATCTTATTTTCAGCATTGCAAAAAATACAAGGTAGGGGTTGGAAAATGATATAGTTCATATTGAATATGTGCATAAATAAGCCTATCGGAAAATATATTGAAAATATAAATTGTGTAATATTTTCGAGCCACAACGTCTCCGGTAATTACACGAATTATGCAAGTTACAAACACAACCGCCAACTGCGAACAGAACACAAATTACACGATGCTACATTCCACATTTACATCAATAGCACTGTATACACTGCTTGACTGAATAGATGGATTAATTGTACTGTGAGACATACATACATAAACATTTGTTTGTATCCCGAAGGGCTAGGCAGAGGGTTTGCCACTGTGCCGAAAAACTAAAATCAATCAAATCAAAAAGCATTAAATACTAAGCAGGAACGATCAATATTCGATTTTTAAGGTAGTCAATAGTCATAATTAGTCCCCACTCTTTAATAGTTAATGTTTAGTCGGGTTTTTCTGTTATTTTTATTATTAACAGTTTTTTATTTTAAGTAGGTTAGAATCGTAGCAAAAGGCATACCCCAAATCTCTGTCTACTAATTTGGGATAGAGGCGTCCGTTTTGGAGTCGAGATGTCGTAGAATCGTGGGTTTATTTATTTATGTTTTTTTATCTGTTTAGTTCCAAACTTTTTTTATTTCGTTAATTGTTTGTACGAGAAACTTTTATATGATTGACATTTTTAGGAAATTGCCTGCAAATGCGACGTAACGTAATTTACACAATGACTGTACCGTAACATTTTAGTTGAGGCTGTGGTCGAGGTAACGTTGGTCGCGGGGTGTCGCGGATATCAGAGTGAATGTAAACGCGGCAACAGATAATTGCGGACCGGTGGGGGCGCGCGTCGATCTGTCAATGCTAATACTGGGCTAACTAAACCGCAGATTAAGTATGGCTTCTGTGTTAGAATAGGGTACGAAAGTGCTTATTTAGTTAGGTTTTTTAACAAACTGAAACCCTGAGGTATCTTGAATTTAAATAATACCAAATTATAGAGCTTTCTTAGGCGTATAAAAACGTGAAATACATATTGATGGAAAAAACCAAAGTAGCTCACACGCACGCAGTACTTATAATTTGCATAAATACTACAACTCTTAATAAAAAGTAAAAAAATTAAAAGAGCTTTACCTTCACATATAAAATCCTGCTGTGATCAGCTTATCACATTATAATTAAAACAAAAAGTTGCACCAAAAAGGATTCAAAGTCAAAATCACTATAAATTAAAGTGCTAACCATATGAATCCGCACCGGGCGGGGGAGCTGTCACGCCACTGTCACGCGCGTGACAGCTCCCGGTTGTCAGCTGCCAGGATCATAATCATCCCCACCCGCCCGCGACAAAGGATCGGAAAGATCAGCCATGCGCGCGCGTTGTGCGAACCCTTTGCGGGAAATTAAGGCCGAGTACTTTGAGTTGAGTGAATTCGTGGGAACGATATGTTTTGGAGCTCGAGCAAACAGATTATTCTTTTTTAACCCTTCGAAACCCAGGATTTGAGACCTCAAAACTTCTAAAGCCCAGAGGTATTTTGCAAAATTTTGTGCGTCAACTCGAGTGGACGCTGGGCGTTCACGTAGATTTCGCAAAACTGTCAAACGGTAACTAGAGTTGACGCTGGGCCCCTTGATACTCACACTACAGGATGTTCAAATAAGTGAAAATATCAATGAATTTTATATGCTAGCTTTTGCCCGCAACTTCGTACGCGTGATTACCAATAAAATTCAACGGTTAGATAAACAGCGTTTATTCATGTACAAAATGAAAAGAAAAGCAAGATAATTGAAAATGGTAAATAAATCGTTATTGTTTACTGTTATTGGTAGGTTCTTGTCGAATAAATAAAATAAAATGCTACAATTTTCTAGAATATATTTGTCCTTTATTTATTTTCTATAGACAATCAATCAAAATACAGTGAAAGGATTGAAATAAAATAGTTTTTTTCGGCTACTATTTCAATTATTGAAGTAAAGTGGTGTAGGAAAACCAGAAATATAATTCCCATCGGCAATATTCGTTTGCGCAGAAAAGCGCCACCCGTCGCCGAATGAAAACGAGTTTAATACCAATAGAATACAGACTTTATTTAACCAGGCAAGGTAAATAAATAAACATGCTATGCATACCGACGGCGCTATCTCCACCTCTTGCACCCTCGTGGCGTATTTATGATCATCTCCTATGTATTCGATCTAGCAACAAGCATAATAATTATTACAACCCACAAAATATGCGAACTGCACTAAAGGTAAATTATTCTTCTTTTCATTACTCATATTATTATACTATTTACAAATCATACCATACCTCATACTCGCCAATGGTCCTTTTCTCTTCATCTGACATATATTCGCTCCATATTGGTCAAAGGTAGTCTAAAAAAAATTGGTAAATATATAAGTCAGCTAAGCAAGAGAAAAAAAAAACTTTATCGACTTTCAGATTTTTTGTCAAACTATAAGTTTTCGCAGGCTGAAATATATATAAAACTACAGTTGACAGTTGATTTGCAAGCTAAATGTGCTAATAATGAAACTTATTTTGAAAAACTTATTACACCAATAGATTCCTGATGAAATTTTCTATAAACAGAAGCGAAAATAATAACAAGTATTGTTTCATGATTCTAGAAATAAAACACTAAACCTGTATAGCTAACCTCATTGTCGTACTGACCCCTTTTTCGATTCAAGTTTCTGACTTATGGACTACTATAAACTTACCCTTTTATACACTAACACTAAATATTTAGAATTGAAATAATACTTACAACACATTTTCCAACAATAAACACAATTAATATATTGCAAGAAAAGCACGAGCGTCGTTCATGCGTGGTTCCGCCAACTTCAAACTAAAATAACGTCGAAATATGTCAAGTGTACCATAGAGTATCATACGTCATTTGATTGGTTATTAAATTTTCCTTCATTCATTCACACATTCTACAAGTCAAAATATACCTTAAAACAAGCAACGATGGTTTAAAGTAGGGTGATAAAGTGCCGTCCACCCGAGTTGACGCTGGGCGCCTGTGCAAAAACGCGCTGTCAAACGGAGTTGACGCTGGGGTTCGAAAAGTTAATATATTTACAGGAGTGTGAGCTTGGAGATTGGTGCTGATATTGGAGTTTAAAGATCTCTTTATTCACGGCAAGTAAGGGTACTTATTTCCCAGGGGCTAATTCCTCTTTAGAGTCAGGGTATTTCTTTTTTCTTTCTTTGCTATGATTAGTAACTTCGACGTTATGAATGGCACACACTGAGCCATAATAATCTAGCTTCTGATTATTATGGTGATGAGATGATGTATCATCATGCAGGACATAGGCCTCCCGCGTGGTTCTTTGGTTAGATTCTTACGCTGACTGGCAGATCTTTTTCACTCAGATTGTGAATAATGTTTGCCATCGATATTCGAATAATAAAAAAAATAAAGTTTTGAGATTATGTGGTGTAGAAACTAACAAAGAAACTCCACCTTTATTCTTTTCAAAAAACTTTTTAACTTAATAAACAGAGTTAACGACTTACAGTTCTTGCTCATGAAAATGTTAAATAAGAAGTAAGTTGTGCTTAGTAAAGCTATCCAATATAATCTCTAAGCATTGAGACATAAATTCAATGCTCTAGGTCATTTATCAAGTCAAATTAAAAGTGAACTCGTAGCACTAGCATGGCAACTAACTCTCGGTGCTTATCCAGTCAAAATTTAAGACTTGACAAATCACCTTCACCTTAACAAGCGTGCGCGGGCGCAGCCGCGTCGCCGTATCGAGTAGCCGCGTGCGTGTGGTCCGATCTGTCAAACTAATGACGCCACAGATACAGTAGACGCCTCCAGAGTTAATCGATCGCTTTCCGGACTTTCGGTTATTTATCGTAAGAGGAGCCGTGGGAAGGTGGTAGTGCCTTTTAGGCTACACAAAAAGGAGTCGGACAAACATAGTGAGAAAATATTACAAAATGTTGTAGTAGAACTGAGAAAATTCTATATTCTCTCAACTACAAAGTTGTCGTGAGATTTTTGTTTAGCTTTCCACTGCCTAAATAAAATTTTATGAGATTTTGTTGAAACCCTCATCACATCACTTCTTTTAAGTATCCTAATTGATGGATATAAATAACAGATAGACGTTTCTTGGTATCAAAATATTTATGATAAGTTTATAACTATGGCCTGTACCAACTTATCATAAACATAGGTATATGATAAGTTGGTACAGGCCATATTTCAACACATATTTACATTTATGCATCAGTATGCACACTACTCAGTTACATCACGGACGACTTTGCAAAATAAGTGCAAAGTTTGAATTATAACCATTTATTACTAAAAACACACAAAAGTGAATCAGATTGAATGGGGTAGGTACAGACTGTACTGTTTCAATTAATCTGTAAAATTCTAAATGGCCCGATCGGACCACCATAACAATGGTTTTTAATTGTTCTTTTCAAAGTCATAATCTAACAGGTAAAAGCATTTGAAGCTATGACTTTAACAAAATAAACGGAAGTTGCTCATCACTATTTTATTTCAACCCCGAGACCATTTAAAAATTATAATAATTATTTCTATGAAGACCGGTTGTCGGTAAATCTATAATAGCTATCTTATAGTCGATAATAGCCGAAAGTGATTCGAATGTGTAATTAAATAATTAAACCCCGATTCGTTCATTAGCGACGGCGTTTACCTTTAATTCATTCGATCTGTGTCCATGGACACAAAAATGAAACGAACACCGAACAATGACTTAAAAGCGTTTGTTAAAATAGGAATCAAGAACTTTCTGCCTCATCGGTCGAGCGGTTAACATGCTTGACTACCTAAGCAAAGGTTGTGGGTTCGATTCCCACCGGAGGCCGCTAAACTGGATTTGTACATATGGCCTCAGTCTGGGTGTTTCTTTCGAAACCAAGACTAGTAGTTGTGTAGTGTGGAAGTTATTACCATAACAAATGACAGAGATAGGTCTTACTACATTGCAAGCACAAATAAACGCATCAATGTTAGTATATAAACTGCTTATTATTTACCTCTAAAAGCACAGCCAACAGCACATCGACTCATTCAACAGAATGTTACAGTAATGCCCAGTGGAACTTAAGGGGGGCCAACTCTGAAATCGGCGAACAAATATCAGCTTAGTTCATCATCAACCCATTATGTCCCCACCGAGGGGCACGGGTCTCTTCCCTAAGGAAGGTATAGGCCATACTCCACCACGGGGGCCAAGTCCGGATTGGTGGAGGCTTGTAGACTAGTGGCTCGTCTACTGTCAGAAGTTGTCAAGCCGCCCTAAGGCCGCTGACTTGGCTTAACGACTGCCATCTATCGACGGCAGCCGGCACCAACAGCTTAACGTGCCTTGCGAAGCACGGAATCGCTCGGAAAAATGCCACTAGCGTTAGGCATAGACGGCGACCCATCCATGCACTGAACGCGCCCTGTGTTGCTTAACCTTCGTGATCGTTTTTAAGATCACTCAGGCAGCCGGGGCTACGAGCGATCAGCTTAGTAAACAGGGTTATTTCTAAAATACGCAAATCCTAAGACTGGCCAATTTGGGCTCGTGTTTTATAACAACTTTTGATTTGTGATTTCTTTATCAGATTTATATCTTATTTCATATCTGAGTTTACATAATTTCATCAACTTCGCGCTTTACTCGCTCTACCAATGTTGCAGTCAGTATTAATTGCCCTGTACAGTATATATGTAGCACACATGGTGTAAATAACAACGTCACTACAAAGCAAAAAAACCGTGAAATTGTTTTTTCAAAAAATTCTGAAATTAATTTAAATAAATTCAAAAATGTTAAACCAAAAGTTGTTATAAATAACAAACTCTAATCGATATGTTTCAACAATGAAATGAAAATAATTGATCTGCATTATTTAGTTACATAAGTGCGTTCTGGATCCCAAACTAGGATACCCTGTGCTATGGGTAGCCAGATATTGTGCCGATCGCCCATCATATTTTTCGTGATTTCACAAGCGATTACATTCAGACTTAATAAGAGATGTTAAGTGTTCCTCAGCACGGGTTAGTGCAACAAAAAAAGAATATAACTAATAAAAGATGTTTTTGTGTTGACAAGTAGAACCCACTAACGTTCTAACATGCTGTAGATTTTGAAAGTGTATTCTTAACAAGTGGAACTACTGGTTCTTCTTGTTTTGTTCGTGTCACGTTATCTCTATGAAACAAAGCCGTCGGTCAAGCGTGAAGATGGGCCGAATGAACGTGGAAAAGTTTACAAAGAAAATCTATTCTTAGGGCAATCCTAAGATTCAAATGAATTTTTGCACACAGATACCAAACCCTAGTCTCTGCCTACCCATCCGTAATACGGCCGTGAGTTTATGTATATGATACGAATTGAAATAACTGTGATCCTGTGGACCGATTCACTTTTCACGTCACGAATGAAAGACTAACGCTACGTGTGACACTTCATCCTACAGCCCGCACACAAGTATCAATTCATGCATACTCACACCCAACATTGCCTATAGTGTACATTTCGCAAAGCAAGTATTACTAATTAATTTCCTATCGCAATAATCGTAGAGATAAACATGTGCGGCTTATAAAACGGGCCTTATCGGTATTTCTACTTAAACCGGCTCAAGATAACGCGTTGACACTTGCAGTTACCATGTTTCTTGGGTAAACCATGTATTACTTTTGAAGTAACAGCTTAATCGTATTCTGTTTGAAATTTCTAACCATTGTAAACTTTCATTGGTTACCTAGATGACCAGTCGACAGTAACCTTATATACGTATTGAATAGGTACAGATCTTGAGCAATGCGCGGTATTCGATTTTTGGGATTCCTTGGCAGACTAAAGGTGACACGAAACGGGAGAGAAACTTTTCAAAATCACCGCTGAAAAATCATTCCCTGCATCTCGCGCTTCAGTTTCTTTCCCCCTTCGCGCAGCTTTTCGATCGAGATGTTTGCCGGCATCTGTCATCACAAATCTGCAGTTTGCACGCGTGGTGATAAGCCCTTACACCTCTCTAAGAGTAGGCCTGTGCACTATAGATAGGTCTGTTACCGTATTGGCCACTTTCCAGCAAAAACATCAGCTTAAAATATTAAAAATAATTTGACTAAATATTTTATTTTTCTGATGTAGTATGTCTCTTATGATACTGGCCACGTGCAAAAAAGCAAGTTTAAAATAAAAAATAATTGAGGTATGTAAGTAAGTACTTTGTTTCTTTTACTAAGACTCTGGCTCTGACTCTGTATGAAAACACCAAAATTCATAAGCCATTAAAATAATGTTGAGAAAGAGGAATATATACTTACTAAGCACATCCTATTTTGCAAGCTAAGGTCTCACTTTACCTCGACCCATAAAGACAAACGAGATAAAAAATCGCTTAAAGACAAAACAACAATATAGCGTTTTCACCGATAAAGTTGTTAAAACGCGGATTACATGGCCGTAAATTAAAGTTTATATCGCCGGGGTCAGGTTACACTGGTCACTGGTGGTGTGTGGTTGCGCTGTCCCGTTCACCTGATACGTGGGTGAATTAATGGTCTTATTTTATTAGCACCTACAGTCCTGCGGTAAATTGTAAAAGCACGAAAGGCTCTCCGCTCTACCGATTCTTCCTAGCGAACATTATTTATTTATTTGGTTTATTGACAAAATGTTATAATATTGGGGTTAAAGTATGAAATTGCCGTTTTATTGCAATAGGTTCTTTGAATTGACATAGAATCTTCATGGTTTGAGGTTTTCGAATGAAACTTTTTTCAAATGGTTTCTATGATGTTCTTTTTTTAAAAAATGTGAAACATTTGAATATCGACTTTCAATTGTTTTTGTTATTCAATTTAGACAAGAAAGACGGATACTGTTGTCGCTATAGCAACAAATACTAACAATCATCATTATCATCAGCCATTTGACGCCCACTGCAGGACATAGGCCTCCCTCATGGTTTTCTAACCATGAAGGGTTTTGCCATAATCGCCACGCTTGGCAGGCGGGTAACAATAGAATAAAATAAATATTTAAGGGGGCCTCCCATACAACAAACGTATTTTTTTTCCGTTTTCTGCTCGATATTAATAACGGCAACAGGTAGACGCTTGAAATATTCACAGAATATTTAGTCCTATATTCGCTTCAAAAATAAATAATTGAATTGAATTAAAATAAAATATTTAAGCGCACCTACGTGCGCAAGTCCACCGGGTTTTTAATTTTTCTTTTCAAGGTCATAATCTAACAGGTTGAGTAAAGTAAAGTAAAAAATCTTGGTAATCTTAAACGATCCCGACAATTTTTTTTTGTATTGTAATAGATACGTATAACGTCCCATTTTAATTTGGTGAAGATTTGATGGAGACTTCAAGGATGTTGATGGAGAACGGAACTCTCCAATGGACAGCAGTAAATAAGGCTTAATGGGGATCATCCTTTAGTAATATGCATGTTTCGTAAAATATAGCCGTAATTTGGTGATGTTCTGGTGAAGACTTTCGGAGTTGGAAATTGAGAACTTCAAATTTTAAAGCTTAGAATAAGGTAGGGTAAATTATGGTTATAAGGGACTTTATTTTTTTCTCCCACTCCCCTACTTAAATATTTTTAAATAAAAAATAAAAACCGACTTCAAAACACTACAGCACTAAAAAGTTACAAAGTTAGTGCTGTAGTGTTTTGAAGTCAGTGTTTATTTTATATGTGAATTTTTGTTGGAGCAGACTTTCTGCGTATTTCTGTCCTGCAGTTTCACCTTCGACTAAGTTTGTTGACACTCTGTTGCATTATTGAACATGTCTTTGCATAATACGAGTAAGTATCATGAACACGACGAGAAACCTTTTGCAATAATATTGCTTTATTTTGATCGACTTATTCAGCCCTAGAAGATTATCAATATCTTCTAGCGCTGACTGGAGCAAAATATAGTAACTAAGCGGCAACTGTAAGTGATGTGATGAATCATCAGAAATTGTGTCCTCCTACTACAAAATAAAATGCTTTGAATACAAAAATGTTTACTGTTTGATTAACTCATACGATGATTAACAATAAGTTCGACTTATAGTCCATAAGGCTTTGCTGCCAACTATACCTTTAGATATTGTTGTTGAAGTTAGTGTGGAACTGAAGTTCGTTGGTGTGGAAAAAATAAACCCTAATTTATATTTTACGGTTATGAGTTTATGACCAAATAGGAACCGCAAAGACAGAATAGCCCATTAAAATCAATCAGTGACCTTCAAATCAGACTTCTCTAAGTAGTTATCAAGTTATGTACCAAAAATTTGGAAAACGCCTTCCTTTTCCACAGGACACCTCTGCCTTTTTTGTAACCATCAGTGATCCTTGTTATGAATAGAATTCCTTATGCAAATCCTGACGATGACATGTATGGACCCACACAGTTGTCAAGGTTTGAGGTCAAACGGGTCAAGCTATCTCATATCTTAAGCCTACCAGCTTTACCTAACATTACAATTTAGACTTTATAGAGTAGTTATTAGAGTAACTCTTAGCATTATAAAGTTTGCAAGCCATACAAAGCGGAACAATAGATGCATATGGGAGGTTGGAAATATGCTTATGCTTAGCCCGATCAAGCTCTGGCTTTCTAAAACCATCTTTAAATCATGGTGATGAAGTGCACAATAGAATGGCGACGTTGTATTTTGTGGTGAATGAACTTGGAAACATCTTTGCTGCAAAGTTTACAAATCATGCTGTTTATTTTTCAAAGACGACAGATTATGATGCAAGAAGCTATTTTTATGACGTGTTGCAGAAAGGACGGGTGAACTTAAGTGGGTTATCAAATAACTTTGATAACGAGACGATCTTATGTTTGTGTTTTTCCTGGTACAATAAAGAATATTCTTATCTTCATCATCATCATCAGCCATTTGACACCCACTGCAGGACGTAGGCCTTGTTCATGGTTTTCATAAAAATGAGGTTTTTTGCCATAATCACCACGCTTGGCAGGCGGGTTGGCGATCGTAATATGCGGTTGGAATCTCAGGAAGACGCTGCTGCCCGTCTCCTGGTAATTGATTTCCTTAGTCGCCTTCTACGACATCCACGGAAGGAAATGGAGTGACGCTAAAACGCTTTTGCAACACGCTGGCAAAGCCATCGATAGATAAGCTTACTGACAATGGGGAATTTGCGTATAACTTAGATTGGAGTGACATTTCTTTTATACCAAAGAAATCATATAAAATCTGAGGGAATGTTATAAAATAAAACAATAAAGAAAAATTTTTCGGTGTTTTCGGGGTCACAAAAATGCAAAAAATAAAGTTAGTCTAATAGAAAAACCTTATTCAATTTAATTTTTTCATTGAACTTTGAACGTTTTCTTATAAGGGTGTACATGCATAAAAAAACATTATTTTACGAGATAACTAAATATTGATAAACGCTTCATACATTAAAAGGCGTTCCGTGCATGTTGTGACGTCATAGCTCGAGCCCGATTTGTATGGTGCGTTTTTGTACTACGTGACTATATTGTCTTTTCGACAGGTTATATTACGAAAAGGAAAAAAATACCACATTTATTTATCTCTTAACATGGTCTTTCCGATTATATTAAGCCATTTTATAATGCAGGTTCTCCATTATTTCACAAAAATTATGTTGATATCAGCGTTGGCTGGTCTATAGACGAAATAACTCAACTAATAAAGAGGTATTAATGGTTTCTATTTCTGCATAGAAAAATTGGGAAGTATGTCTCTACAATTTTATTGTAATTTTTGTGGTCTTAACAGGTAAACGTAGAGACCCCTCAAAAGCGTAAATTACCTTACTTCTCACTGCCATGACAGATCATTATCTCGACCATAGACCCCAAAGTTGTGGGCGAGAAGTTAAAAAGACACGATTTTAATTGGAAGCCTCCCCAGTTAACAAACACATTCTTAGAATTTTTTGAGTAAAGTTTCGATGGTAACATTAGTCTCTACATCCTATTTTTAATTGGCTAATAAGTTTATGGAGATCAGTACTTCATCAAAAAGATTATCACTTCCCTGAGAAGTAAACATAATAATAATACCTACGCCATTCTGACGACCGCCTCTTTATTTAGCGTTATTACTTTAGTTACACCATGACAGAGTCTTGGGTTCGATTCCCGTTGGTGGCCACCGTTTTTTAATTGGTAAGTACAAATTGACTCATTCTGGAAGTTTTCCATATACTTACCTAATGTCCTTGCAGTGTATCCGAGTTTGTGATCGGGACATGTAATGATTGTTTTGTGTGTATTTTGTATACTCACAAACTGAATTAATATGACGTTATACTCTGCGACGAACGGTCTAAAGTACAAAGTTTAAAGATTGATTACCCGTTCTGCGTATTTTGTAAGTTACATACATAGTCTAAGACACGTAACGTATGTGCAGATCTCAGTCAACACTGACAGCTACGCTGAACAGTCGACTGCACATCCACCTATACATTTTAGTTTCAAAATAGCCCGTAACGTTTCTGAGTAGATAGCACGTGTATAAAGATTGATGTTGACGCAAGAGTTCAACCTTTTAGTTGCAAATTTGCTAGTAATGTATCTAAGTAAAATATACGCCTGTGAAGAAAAAATGTGCTTGCTGTCTCAATTAAATTCAATTCAAATATTTTTATTCATTATAAAAACATAATGTTTACTTAATGAACTTCAAAGTTGTTAGTTTCACAATTAATACATTATGTGGAGAAGAAGCCAACAAAGAACTTCCACATTTGTTCTTTTCAAAACACGTTTTAACTTAATTAACTTAAAATATTAGTCATGTATGTGTTGAACACTAGTCACAATCGTCCTGTAATTAATATTAATCTACTGTTTAATGCCAAACATCTTTGTCTTCTAAGTAATCCTTGATGTTATAGTAAGCTTTTTTGCACAGAATGTGCTTAACACATTTTTTAAGCCGCGTTGGAGGAATTTTGTCTACGGTGAAGTATGAATCTGGAACCAGTTTGTAATATAATTCAAAATGCGCATGGTTTTTCCCGTGCCACATTGCTCATGGCCCATGATAAAGGTCCAGTTACAATTAAATAAAAGACACATGCCTCGAGGCCGCTATATTGGGGAACCTCTCTAAAATTGAGAGAGTAACGGTCGCTGAATGTTGAAACGTTCGATTGATTGATTCATTCATTATACGCTTTTTCTGTATAATGTAAGACACCATTGTAAGTTTATCGACATACTTAGCGGCAGTTCCCAAACTGAGAATGTTGCTAAGTAATTACCTATTCAAGTATCGTTAAAACGTCCGAAGAGACAGTGGCGGCAGAGTGGTCACATCTGCCGAAAAACTTTTCGTCAATGGGTTAAAAGGTTCTCGGACTTTCAAACCCCAAAGTTCGCCCCAAAAAAGTCTAGTTTATATTTTGGGAACCTTCGGAATCTGTCTGATATGGGTGTACCATTAGACGCGGTAGACCCAACCGTAAGTAAGTCCGTAAAAATGAACTTCGTTCAAGAGCCGAAGTGAAAACAATTTAACAAGTCCATACACATTTTTGTCGAAACACGTTACAGTTGTTCCTTCAAACAAAAAGCTGTGGAAAGACCGGCACACGCTGATAGCCGTTCGAAATTCGAAAGTCACTACGGAGTCGCTCGGGAACTTTCGGCGTTCATAATGTAATACAGAAAGACTGCATCCTCACCACAAAGGATCGACATCACGTTGTGGAGAGGATTTGCGTTTTCTACAAAACGTTGAGATGGGATTTCCCTGAATCCCATCGCTGTATAGCGATGCTTAACCTTTGGCCAAAGTAGGTACGAGCCCTCGGATCTCCTGATGCGTCAACTAGGTGCGACGAGATCTCCTTAAAGAGTAGTCGCGCCTCCGGACCCCATGGCCCCAGAGTCTCTACCCCGAAAGGCACAAATATGTGGCCCTGACCTAGGACTGCATATTTACGCCTCTTATTGGACTCTGCATTTGATGCCGCCGCATCCGCGTGGCAGACGGTCGCTTGCATATGGTACCGTGCAAGGGTGTCCACGCACGTTGCGTTCCAGATCAGCGACCGCCCATTTTCCATGGTAAGAGCGTCATTCCGTCATATCTTAATTATAATATAATACTTACACAATAACTATTAAACTAACCAACATACTTTAACGTAATATATACATTTGTCACTAATTACTAACTTAAATACGGATTCACGAGTAAGTGAATCCAGACCAAAGTGAATAATGAAATAAGCATTTTTACAAGTGCCCCACATAGCACAATACAAACACAAATATTGTGTTCTTTTGTATAGTTTTGTGCCGAGAGATATCAACCATCTGAAACCTATGTTAATTTGGATAAAGATCTATTGGAGAGTAAATAATCGGGCTGCAGTTTTCACTACGATTCAAACGGAGAACGCTAAGAAGAATCCGAAATTGTTATGGAAGTCGAGGGGTTAGTATGACTGAGAAAGGCCTACGTACCAAAGTGGTTTCAATCATAGGTTAGATATATAGAAAGATGTACTCGATGGAACTTCGGTTTTTCTGATAACCGTGTCGTCTCGGCATCGGCAACATTGGCGCGATCTCTTACACCGAGTTTTGCGACCAGTTTCCAAGCTTCGGCTCTTAGCACATCTAGCCGAATTATCTTTGCCAATAATGGAAGCGATTGAAACGACGCGTGATCAATAAAAGCTCTGCTGTTGACGCGCCTCTATAGTATGAGTACCTCAGAACACAAAAAGAAGGAGAAGTGCCATATGGGCGTGGCACTGTCGCTCAACGTTAGCCCGGTTGGGCTAACCTCGGCGAAACTTTTAAATATGGCCGTCAATCGCCTCGCGCCCGCTATCGCCGTAACATATGTGAAAAATGCCTGATTACCTACAGAAATCGCAGTGATACATGCTATTCAAATAACAGTGCAGTGTGTTTTCACCGGTAAGCCTATTTTACTCACTATATCCATCTTTAAACTACGAAAAATCATAATTATAATAATTTTCCTGTGCAATATGCATTCCAGTACTAAGAACATAAATGAGACGTATTTATATCGTCGGGTTTACTCCACTGCTGTTTTTATGTAGAATTTTCGTGGAGGTTTTCTAACATG
Organism: Yponomeuta evonymella; assembly: GCA_963969515.1. Taxonomy (NCBI): domain Eukaryota; kingdom Metazoa; phylum Arthropoda; class Insecta; order Lepidoptera; family Yponomeutidae; genus Yponomeuta; species Yponomeuta evonymella. The sequence goes on along the minus strand of OZ018361.1, from coordinate 662,760 downwards.
GAAAAGCAAGCCCGCAATGGACCGTCTCGCGAAACTACCTATTGTTCCATGCGATGAATTGCGATGTTTCGTGGTACGGCCGCATGTATTTGCCGTGAACTGTCAAAGTCACAGTAGGTGTCAGCGGGAGTCATAGTGATGGGGTAGTTGCTTTCTTTCCAGACTGATTAAGTATCGATACTTCGTCGCATTTACACTCGTTCGTCCAGACTTCCAAAATTACGACTAGGTAGCTATTGTCCGCGACTCCGTCCGCGTGGACTTCAGTTGCTAAGGAAGCTTCTACTTTAGTGGCAGATTTTGTCGTAATATAAACAGGCTTAGTTTTCACCACGTATTTCAAAGAGTTTTTAACAAAGATTTAATTTCAGGTTTCCCAAAGACCCTAATAGAAAGGATAAATGGATTGAAACTAAAGGGAGATTGCTTAACTGGCTTCCTCTCAAATCAAATACCTGTTGCTCCATCCATTTTACGGAGAAATGTTTCCAGATGCTAAAGAGTGGAAAAAATATTAACGTGAGCAGGTCCTGCTTTGAAAATACCAGTAATAAGGAGTTCCATAAATGTTGAGGTACCAATATACCTAAAATCACGGCATAATTATATTTTACATGGTGTGGAATATTCGATTGTTACTTTATTCTGATTCTCTATTTGAGGTGACAATGGACGCAACGACGCATAACTCTGCAAAAGAAAGTGTTTCTAAAGAAACAAGTCAGGTGATGTGGTTATGGTACTAAATAATATTCTTATACTCTTTTATGAGTCTAAAATTCGATTAATTTAAAATAAAGTAAATGAAGTGTTTTCAATAATTTAATAATTTATTTACTACTTTAGATCCGTATTAGAAAGTTTCGGATATTATTACTGTTGAAACATGCGTTCCTGAAGAAATAACAGGTGACCAGGTAATGTTTTTAATGATTTCATAATTTATTTACTATTTTAGATCCCCTTGGAAGTAACGGATATTTTTTTGTCGAAAAATGCTGCGAATGTCAAAGACCCCTGTAAATAATTGTCAGACATAGAGGAATGTCCATTCGATTGAACACATAATTTATCGGTCATATAGAAACTAGAAAATCGAAAAATCATATGAAAAAAGTTGAAAATATAACATCGAGTTTTCAAAAGTCGTAAACCAAAGTTGTTGTAAAAGACTTACTTTAATTGACGTGTTTCAGGAATTGTGGTAACTTAAAAATGGCCCTGTATAAATAAAAAAATATTAGATTTTTTACAAATGCATACTTTTTGTATTTTAGATACAGCAACGAGTTGCCGAAGGCCCAGAAACTGGTAGATTTATGTCGATTGAAGAAAAACCTCGAAAAAAGAAATCACGCAAAACATTGAACAATGTCAACAAGTGACAAGTTCTAAATAAATATTTACCTTTTAAGGGAACAGTAAAATATTCTTTGCAGGATCTCAGTCGGATGATGATGTTATCTTTTTAATGTAAATGTGTTTCGAAAGTTTCTTTAAGTTTATGTTTCACAAGTTTCTTTTGGCCAGTTTCTGAATTGAGAATTTCGCTAAGTAAATGGTTAACTGTAGTGCTGTCTCTTCGAATTTTTCACAAAAGAGCGTGACAGAACGTTACTTATGTTTTAACTTAGTGAAATTCTCAATTCAGAAACCGGCCCTTTGAGTTCTTACTACCTAATGTAATAAAAATATTATTTATGTGATATTATTGAGAATGTTTTTTATGTACCCATCACAGTTGTCACCCACCAAGGCAATGAAAATTTTAATCCAAACTCAGAAACATCTACCTGTCACTGCTCATTAATTCACGAGTTAAAATAAGTAGTTCTAAATTTTTTAAGGTGTGCGCTATACAAAAACGCGCATAAGGTGAAGGCAAGGCGCAGGCATCTTGCCGCTTCAAACAAAAATTACGCAGGCGATATGTTTTGAATTATATTCAAGCGGCGCGGCACAGCCAACGTCGTTTCGTCGCCTATGTAGGTTTTGCATACCTATATTTTGTAGGTAACTCAGCAAATGTTCTCTAAACTTTGTCATTTACAATAATTGTATGATTAGAATTTACGATGAAACGGAATTCACGAATTATACGATAGGTAGGTATGAACAAAACTGACATATTTAGGAATTAACACATTGGTAGGCAAAGCCTGTAAAAATAAAAGCTTAGGCAGCCTTTTGCAAAGGATTACTACAACGAAATAAAGTAGTTACAGACTACGCGACATAGAGAAATAATTAGTTACTATTTAGGTATAGATGGCAAGAAAAAAATCGACATAATGTACAAAAAAGTTTTTGTACGATGTACGATTTTTTTAAGTATAATCGATAATGTACTTTTTCGTCCCCATCACTAATGTTGTGCTGCTCTTCTCATTGGCTGTTTCATTTGTGTAAACAGCGAATAGTGAGCCGGTTGTTTATGTTGTAATCAAATAGAGATTATGAGGACAATGTAGCTGTGTGAGTAAGTGGCGACATCGGTTTTCTAGCAAACGGGCCATTATAACACTTCTCCTTATTTTTGTGTTCTGAGATGAGTACCTATTCACTATACAAATAGGGGTTTGGCTAGAACTAAACCTAAATTTTATAGTTGGGTATTAAAGAAAGCTACCCATTTAAGAAAGTATAACAAAGAAGGTCTTAGTTAGTTAATATATGTTATTAAATATAGGTTTAAAAGAATAAAACATTTCTATCACACAAAGAACATAAATTTGCTATGATTCAAGTAAAGCCATCCAAAGTCACACCGATTTCTTTTGCTTAGTCTGTTGCTTGCATACAATGAAATTTTTATAAGTCTATAAAAGAGATTTTATATTTTTCCCGTTTTTCATTAAAATTGGGTCTGATTTCACCCAAGTAAATACGTGCACTATATGAAGACACACGTATAAAAGCACATAAAGAGCAGAGGACTTTGGACGTAGAGCGTAGAGTAAACGCAATTTCAAATGACACGAGTATTTCGTGTCCAGTCGTGACTGTCGGTCATGATGACCGATGTGTCCTATCCAACGCCAAACGTGATGAGCAAACACATCTGTATGTAAAGTTAAACTAGATCAACTGACACGATCATCACATTTACATTTTCGGAGCAAAGTCATTCACAAGGTAACTGGGTAGATTGTTAGTACAGTCGACAGCAGATCGAAGTTTACGTTGTTGATGCAAAGTCGCCCATAACTGCATAGAGTGCACGTATCTATGTAAAGCTCGATGTGATGTCGACTGTACGCATTCAAAACCGACGTACTGACGACGTACAGTATTACAGAGATAGAGAACACTTTATTGAACATTTTTCGAAATTAATAATAGGGGTTAAAGTATGAAATTGCCGTTTTATTGCAATAGGTTGTTTGAATTGACATAGAATCTTCATGGTTTGAGGTTTTCGAATGAAACTTTTTTCAAATGGTTTCTATGATGTTCTTTTTTTTTAAAAATGTGAAACATTTGAATATCGACTTTCAATTGTTTTTGTTATTCAATTTACACAAGAAAGATGGATACTGCGAAAATTCGAGTGATTATGAGGCACCCATTTTTCGTATTTTTTTATTTTATTGATTTGACGCAAGTGAGTCAATATTGTGGGTAAGGTAACGTTAAACCATGCCGCTAATTCCTGGGTAGTTTGACTAGGGTCGGCTTCCACTATCTCTCTTAATTCATCGTTATTCACCTATGTGGGCGGTCTTCCTCGTGGCTCGTTCTTTAAGTCGAAATTTCCATCACGAAAGCGTTTAAACCAAAATCGCACGGTGCGTTCATTAGTAGACCCCTCTCCAAACGCAGCATTGATATTGCGGGCTGTTTCTGCCGCGTTAGTTCCGCGTCGGAACTCGTATTCAAAAATCACTCGAATTTTCGCAGTATCCATCTTTCTTGTCTAAATTGAATAACAAAAACAATTGAAAGTCGATATTCAAATGTTTCACATTTTTTTAAAAAAGAACATCATAGAAACCATTTGAAAAAAGTTTCATTCGAAAACCTCAAACCATGAAGATTCTATGTCAATTCAAAGGACCTATTGCAATAAAACGGCAATTTCATACTTTAACCCCTAATATTATTAATCTATTTGTAAAAATATTTTGTACTAAATTATAATGCCCGACGAATAACTCGAACCAATGACTTGGACTTCGCATGGACTTTGTCTTGTGTCTCATTGGCTGGGGGCGCGGGATGTGACTAAATTCTTGGGGCTTTAGAATAGTTGTAAATTTAAATATTAATAAAAATTTAATATAATTAAATAGTAATAAACCGCGGTGGTAGCGGGGCGGTGTTCTGGCTTCTCATTAGGGAGGTCGTGGGTTCGAATCCCGGCATGTGATGACTTAACTTTCTAAGTTACGTACATTTTTGAAAGTATAGTAGCAATACCACTTGTTAGTGGTGAAGGAAAAACATCGCGAGGAAACCTGAGTGTCTGAGGTGTTCACGTACCTCAGCGCTTGAAATTGCCAATCCGCGCTGGGCACGCGTGGTGATTTGGCCCATACCGTCTCTGAGCGAAGGCCTGTGCCCTACAGTGCGACGTAAATAGGCTACATTATTATACACATTATTATTAGAGTATGTAGTGAAATTAACAAATACATAGTTAAAATAATTGCTGGTATGTGTCCATCGCAAACTTACCCCGACTGCGCGGGTGTTTTTTTCAACTTATCTGACGGGAATTATACTTAGGCTTTTATTATGATCATCCTATTGTAACATTATGACAAAAAGCCTTTGCAACAATGTCCGTATGAAGAGCGATAAAATCGGGTACGTGTTGTGGTCGACTGCGGTTTCACAGTAAAAGCCTGCAACGGTACGGTTATAAGTACCCCGTGCAGCTTAGAATGTATCTTTTAACTTGATAAACTAAGAACATTCTGTGTCTGAGATGGTATCATGTTTTAGGTAAAAGTAAAAAAAAAATTTACATACTGCCGTCCAAAAGCTAAAACACCCTTATATCCAAAAATCTACTTTCGAGTTATGTGCAAAAAACGAGTTAGCATAAGCAGCCTATATACGTCCCACTGTAGGGCACACGCCTTCTCTCAGGGAGAGAGTAAAAATAAAAATAATAAAAATATATGCTACCTAATAACTATACAAAGAACCTCCTACATAAAGAACCTCCTAAGTATCCTCAAATGAAGAGCGAAGCTGTCATTATAATCATCATCATTAAGTTTACATAATTTTGTTTTTCTATGTTATTCGTGCATGCTAGTTTTATTGCAAATTTTATCATTATTTCCTTTTCATAACTTACAATCATGCTGTGCGCATAAGTTTAGGGTTAGATCAAGGTAAATTGGTTCTTTGTTTTTCTTGTGTAATATTGTCTGTAACCTGTTTTGTGTGCCAAATAAACAAAATAAAATATACATAATTTGACTACACTTGAGGTATCAGAAGATAGACCCATCATCATTTTGAGTTACTTCGAAGTAGCTTTACCTTTAATTAGTGACAATAAATTCAGCATAACAAAAATATTTTTTTTTGCGTTAATAATCAAACTACATACTACATAACTCTGAAAGTATAAAAGCTAAGAAAAATTGGGTTGGAGGGAGCGATAGAGATTTTATTTCTGATTAAGATGTCATCATAAAGTCAAAATCGACTGGATGGTCGATAACGGCATTTTAGCTTGTGGGCGGCAGCGTAGCAGTCTATACAGGGCTCCCGGCATATAACTGAAAAGGGAGATTTTAATAATATGGTAATTAATTTGAAATATCAATAAACTTTTAAAAACCTATTTAGAGTCTTAAAATTCCACCCGCGCCGGGACTTGAACCCGCGACCTCTCTGGCTAACTCGGGGCTGCAAGTGATGTAAATTGCTTCGGCCAGATGTCGCTGCCTGTACGTATTACAGAGAAGTTTGTAAAGAGGCTCGAAATTTCGCTGATCTCTACACTAGCCCATTAGCTCAGTTGGGAGAGCGCTGCCACGGCTAGCCAGAGATCGCGGGTTCAAGTCCCGGCATGGGTGGAATTTTTAGCCTCTAAATATTTTTTTAAAATTGTCCTCAGCACGGGTTAGTGCAACAAAAAGAATATAATCATATCAATAAACACCAGGTCACATAGAGAGAGAGAGAGAGAGTTATCACGCGTGCCTACCAAGGTTTGGGGCGGAGGTATGTAAACACCCTGGATATTTAACTACCCCGTTGATCTAGCGGTAAACACGCTTGACTTCCAAAACAGAGGGCGTGGGCTCGATTCTCACTGGAGGCCTTACTTGGCCGTACTTGATTTGTAAAAATGGCCTCACCATGGGTGTATTTCCATGTTTGTGATGTTCTAATCTGTTCAAAGGCGAGTTTAATACTAGATAGTATTTTCTTCCAGCTAGTCCACGTTAATGTGGAGAGTGGAAGGCGTAGTGCCAAAAATGCCACATGTATGGAAGCAAAATAAAATAACGCTTCTAACCTACCTACTTACAAAGCACAGTCCCTTTTCCCGGCGAGTAAAAGTGGGTGTCTCGCGTCAACTTGTCCATCCGAGCATGCCGCCCGATCCATTTAGCACGAGAACAGATTATAAGCACCCTGAAAGTGTTCGAGACTTCATTAGTAGCTAATCCGAACACGGCATACACCGGGCAAGTGTATCTGTCAACACTGAATTAATCAGTTATCCGGACACATCTGGAGCACTGAGCTGTAACATGATATTAAACACATAGCAATTGTATGACAATCTGAGAGACATATCCTCTAAGATTAGCTAGTTGAGGTAGCGTGGGTTAGTTACTACCTAGATAGTAATCTGTTTTCAAGCGGTAACTTGGAATATTAAATGAAATTAAATTTAATGAAACGAAACGAAACTAAACGAAGTGAAATGAAATTAAATAAATTAGTTTATTTGCTTACAAATCTTACATTAAGCTTGTTTTATACTTTAGCAACTGTTACTGCTAAATGAGTAACCCTAAGCGTGTAAGCTCACAATTATATATGTATTATATAACCAACTTTCGTTAAGGATTTTATTGGCCGTATAGAACAGTGGCATGAACACCGATAAATGACATCTCAAAAGTTCTATTGAGTGACGAGACTCGGGTGATACCGGCTTCCAATCCACTCTCCTAAGTGAAATTAATAAGAAAAACATTTTGTTACCTCTATCAAGATTAATATCAGCGTTGAGAGCGAATTATGAATACTAACCTGAGATATGAACTTGTATCTTTAAAGGTTGACTGTCTTATTTATGGTGTTAAAGTATGAAATTGCCGTTTTATTGCAATAGGTTCTTTGAATTGACATAGTATCTTCATGGTTTGAGGTTTTCGAATGAAACTTTTTTCAAATGGTTTCTATGATGTTCTTTTTTTAAAAAATGTGAAACATTTGAATATCGACTTTCAATTGTTTTTGTTATTCAATTTAGACAAGAAAGATGGATACTGCGATATTTTTCGTATTTTTTTTATTTTATTGATTTGACGCAAGTGAGTCAATATTGTGGGTAAGGTAACGTTAAACCATGCCGCTAATTCCTGGGTAGTTTGACTAGGGTCGGCTTCCACTATCTCTCTTAATTCATCGTTATTCACCTGTGTGGGCGGTCTTCCTCGTGGCTCGTTCTTTAAGTCGAAATTTCCATCACGAAAGCGTTTAAACCAAAATCGCACGGTGCGTTCATTAGTAGACCCCTCCCCGAACGCAGCATTGATATTGCGGCCTGTTTCTGCCGCGTTAGTTCCGCGTCGGAACTCGTATTCAAAAATCACTCGAATTTTCGCAGTATCCATCTTTCTTGTCTAAATTGAATAACAAAAACAATTGAAAGTCGATATTCAAATGTTTCACATTTTTAAAAAAAAGAACATCATAGAAACCATTTGAAAAAAGTTTTATTCGAAAACCTCAAACCATGAAGATTCTATGTCAATTCGAAGAACCTATTGCAATAAAACGGCAATTTCATACTTTAACCCCTATTATTTATAAAGGGCACTAAAACACTCTTCAGTCGGAGGTTAAGCCGGTAAAACAGGATTTAATATAATTATGCTTTCTGCTGGACTTCTCATGGCGTCGTATATTTGAGAAAGGTGGAGAACTCCTCACAAATAAGAATTAACGCTGCTGATGACTTGGAAGCTCTAAGGAAAACGGAATGACTAAGAAATAAGGAACGAAACTTCATAATTTTACTATTTAATTTTAAGCCAAATGGTACAACTGTACAACACAAACTTTTACAATACAATCTAATAATACTCACAATACAAATTACACAACACATAAATATCTCACAAATAACCACACATACTTCTCCACAAAAAAACTATTTGAAATACATATCCAACCGTACTCCAGCCATTACTTACCTCTCTAAATTTTTAAATGTTCCAAGACTTTTATCTTTGCTAAATTCCATACAATTATTGTATATTATCGATCCCTTCCTTTTTTACAACCATAACAAACCTATCACTTCGACACAAACAAAGATCTACGATTGCGCCGGCTCATTTCATGATGATACTAGTGGCTCATTTATCTTCCAACCTTTTTTATATGGCTAATGCAGACGTTTTGTCCAAGGAGTTGGACAATTTTAATATATTCCATGCAGTTGAATGCGAAGTGGATCAATACGAGTCCTTGTTTCGCACAAAAAAAGATAGCGTAACTATTCTCACACAAAATATCCGAAGTATTAATCGTAACATGTCAGACTTTGAAGTGCTTCTCAACAGATTGGGTGTGGAACATGATCTGTTGATTCTAACAGAATGTTGGCTTTCTCATGTTACCTCAATCCCCCCTTTGGACAGTTATAGTTCTTTTTCTACAACCAAAAATCCCATTCAAAATGACGGAGTTGTTGTCTATATTAAAAACAATCTTACTTACCTGATTGAAGAACCGGACTTTACGGATTGCAATGCACTTGTAATTAAGCTCGGTAACAATGATACAGCAATCATTGCTGTCTACCGCTCACCTTCATATCAAAACATAGACCCTTTTTTATCATCTTTGGATAAAATAGTATCTAGTCTTGCCAGTTTTAAAAATGTTATACTAACGGGTGACATAAATATTGATATACGTAAGACCCAAAGTTCCACTAAAGATTGTTACTTAACATTGGCAGCTTATCATGGTTTAATACCTACTCATACCTTTGTCACCAGAGATGCTAGTGACTCTTGTATCGATCATGTCCTTCTAAAAACCAAACTCCCCTCGTTAACTACAGTCATACAGAGCTCAACTACTGACCACAAAACTACAACTCTCTGCCTTAGCAAGAAACTTCCTCGCACTCACGATTTTACAACATTAAACAATGTTAACCACGAAGCGTTGCGGGATGAAATCAAGAACATTAACTTCGACCCTATTTATGACTCAAATGACCCCAACGATATGACTTCATACCTAATAAATCAAATAACAGACGCTATTGACAAACACACTACTTTAATTAAGCTATCGTCTCGTAAAAAAATCATTAAGCCTTGGATCACACCCGGACTCGTTCGCTGCATAAAACATAGAGACAAGCTACACAAAAAAACAAAAGCTGATCCAAATAATAATACAATAAAAAATATTTATACACGCTATAGAAATTTTTGCACTTCACTTTTAAAAAAACTTAAACGTAACTATGAAAAAAATCTAATACAAGATGCTGGTAAAAACAATAAAAAAATCTGGGATGCAATAAAAAACATAACAAACACATATAAAGCTAAGAACTACCCTAAAGAATTACTTACAGTATCTAATTCCCCCGAGGAATCACTTAATAACGTAAACACATATTTCAGTAATGTGGGTAAACTATTAGCGGAGGACCTACTTAAACAACAACCTAACTCGAATAAGGATACGGATGAACATTATGCCCCCCTTCAATCCTTTGTTCTGGATAGTACTGATGAGGATGAAGTGGATGGAATTATACTTAGTCTCAAGAATAAGTGTTCTGTAGGATGGGATGGTATAGCAAACTCATTGATAAAACAAAATAGGAACGAACTTGTGACTCCACTTACTTATATATGTAACAAGTGCCTAGAGCTAGGTATATTTCCGAATGACTTAAAAAGATCCCAAGTAATTCCTATCCACAAAGGAGGAGACAGAAATCTAATAAATAACTATAGGCCTATCTCAATCCTCCCAGCTATATCAAAAATATTAGAAAAAGTTATTAACCACAGATTAGTATCCTACCTCGAAGACAACAAGATTCTATCCGAGCAACAATTTGGTTTCCGCTGCGGTAAATCTACAGATGATGCTGTTAATGAACTAGTCGAACATGTAGGCATAAACCTGGATAAGGGAAACAAATGTCTTTCGATTTTTCTTGACCTGGCCAAGGCGTTTGATTCGATCTCTGTCCCCATTCTTATAAAAAAATTAGAGAACATTGGCATTAGAGGTACTCCACTTAACCTATTTGTAGACTATCTTACAAACAGAAAACAGTCCGTTAAGTTAGGTACTCAGGTAAGTGCTGAACTGCCTGTTTGTTATGGTGTCCCACAGGGCAGTATTTTGGGGCCTACCCTCTTTCTTGTGTACCTTAATGACCTCTTGTTGCACAAATCCTTCCCCGGAAAATTTATCTCGTATGCCGATGACACGGCGCTAGTTTTTACAGCCAAAACATGGAAAGATACCCTCGAACATAGCCAACGTGGATTCAACCAAGTATGCAAGTGGCTAAGGGACAATGTGCTTACGCTAAATGCTGTTAAAACCAAATACTTAACCTTTTCCCTTAGAGGTACCAATTTAATTGCTGAAAACCTCAGAGCCCATACATGCTCCCTGTCGGACACGGCAAACTGCTCATGTAGTTCCTTGGAACATGTTAGTGCAATAAAGTACTTGGGCGTTATAATTGACGAAAATCTCTCATTTAAAGACCAAATTGAGATGCTGTGTGGCTGAGTTCGGAAACTTATTTACGTTTTTAAAGTACTCCGCCATATTCTTGAACCTCACTTATTAAAACAAACTTACTATAGTCTTTGTCAATCGATAATTTCGTACTGCATTTTGTCGTGGGGAGGAGCGGCCAAAACCACTATTAAAAAGCTTGAGGTTGCACAAAGAGCAGTCTTGAAAGTGTGTACATTCAAACCTTTACGCTTTCCTACTAAGGCTCTCTATGAATTTTGTGGGGTACTGTCGGTTCGTCAACTCTTCCTTCTCAGCATTGTTCTAAAGCAACATTCAAAATTACCTTTCGATCCATCTAAACTTGAAAAGCGCAGAGCTTACTCTGTATGTCCCCGGCTCATAAAGCATAAAACCTCCTTTATCCAAAAGTTTTTCCCCTTTTTAGGCCCATTTATTTATAATAAAATCAATAAATCCTGCGAAATCTTTAAATTAACCAAAGTAATGTGTAAACGAAATGTTTCGATGTGGCTCAAATCACTATCTTACGATGAAACTGAGAAACTCCTAGAGATCTGTAAGTAATAATCTCATCTTATCTCATTTTGCATATTCCACTATTTTTCAAAAATATATAAGTATTTATTTTGCTGCGGTACTCACCCTCTCTCTGATCTCACACACTTACACACACTCACTCACTCACACTCACATTCATTTACACACACATTGAGGGAGGTCAACTAACACTATACCTACCCTTTTTCTTATTTTTTCTTATAATACTTTTGTTTTAACAGTAATTTACAGTTTTTGTTAAAACCAACTAGGTATGTAAGAATTTTGGTAGTAGTTTTTGTTAACGGAGGAAGTAGGCGCTGTCTGCTGTAATACAGGTGATGAACCTAGCACAGCAGCGGATGCTAAATAACTTAAATGATAAACCAAACATGTAATTTGTCACCACCTAGTTTTAGTCTAGTATAAGACTATTATGTCATAAATAAATTACTTACTTACTTACTAATCATGATTTATAAATCCAAGTCGCTCAAAGGGCTATGGAGCGGGCCATGCTAGGCATCTCACTTATTGATCGTGTGCGAAACGTCGATATTCGGCAAAAAAACCAAAGTCAAAGATCATAGAGCTAAAATGGAGATGGCCGGGGCATTTGGTTAGGTGGGAAGACGGCCGGTGGACTAAGGTAGCCACTGCGTCTGTGACTGCGTGGTTACCACAGAACAGGTGGTTACCAAGAACGGGTCAACAAGATTTCGTCACAGAAAAAAAAGACACACGGTCACACAAAAAGAGAGGAACAAATAACTTTTTTTTATATTCTAAACTTGGTTTTTGTTTTGATAAATTTATTTTCTAAGCAATAAAGTAATGCAATGATCTCATCTGTAACAAGGAAGCTAATGTAATAATATTGAATCATCAACTAGTTTTAGTATTAGATTGTATCAACACGGTAAGATATCTGGAAATAAAGTCTTATTCTTATATTATAATTGATCGACTTGATCGTCTCGTAGTTGCAGCAACAAAATATTTTTTTGAAATATTCACAGATAAATCAATGAATTTTAATTTAGCTACAACTAGTCTTTAAAAATATACAACGTTTTACTTAAAGTGCTTCTGAGGAGGCACTACTTTTTTATAGATAGGTCTGTGATTGTGCAAAGGTTTTGTATTTAGTCTTCAACCACAGTTTAGCTTAAGTTAAACGGAGTTGGTTATTGAAACCTTTAACAACCAACTCGCAATATTAGCCTTTATTGATCGCAGGCTCAAGCTTCAACACTTGTAGCCACAGGTGGCCGCCGTAAAACAAATAGACTAACGGGCCACCTTTAACAGCCTACAGTGAAACTTGACACTCAGGAAAATCAACCTTAGGCAATCGTGGACTGGGTCTACTCGGGCGGTCAGTCAATAGTATTGTTATGTACAATACCGTTTGGCTGAGCATAGAACACACCCCTTTAGAAGTGTTTTTGGTTTAATCACCCCTCACCGAGACTACTCAGTTTCATAAAACAAAAGAAATACCGGATTGTAAAATACACAGTCGTCTCATAACCTCAATCTGACCATTAGACTATGACTTTAAATCCGGACTCAGTAAAGGTACCTAATTATTATGTAAAGCCCACTGGGCCTTTGAGTCGTGAAAGGTCAGGAGGTTTGGAAACCTGGTAGAAGTATAGAGTGTCCCTAAACATCGCCCTAAGTTTGCGATCTTTTAAGACCCCTACTCGAGGCCCTATCTTTGATAAATACCATGCGTTCCTGAAGGCCTTACATATAATGATGTTTGAATAACTAAGCAGAACAAGATGGGAGCATACTAACATCTTATCGCGGTAATAAATACGATATGTTCATGCTGAGCCTGCTAAGAGCGGTTTTTTTTATATAAGTCTTGACCTGGTCTGGTCATGGTGGCGGGGAGTCGCTGGATGCCGGCGGCACAAGACCAGGAAGCTAGGAAAACCATGAGGTAGGCTTATCAAATGGCTGATGATTGTGGTATAAGCGATTATTGTGCCTAACTATGTTTGAAGAGAAATAAACGTTTTCTATTTCTATTTCTAAAGTTCTATCCACGCTACAGTGGGCTGGCGACGGGCGGGCAGTAATAATCCAAAATAATCCTTAAATGCTCGCGAAGATAGAAACTTTAATACAAAGCTAAAAAGTCCACTCCCGTTACGTGCCCGAGAGCCGCCCATCTGCCGCACGTGGCCGGGCTTTTTTTGCGCGAATATTTTAGTATATGAAATAAAAGTATTTTAGACTAATCTGTATCATTGCATCGGTAATTTAAATAGTTCTTAAAACATGTTTTCGTGTTGCCTGTTACGTAAGATATCACACCGGAACACGCTGAATCACTGAGCGGCGTGTCTTTGTGTGGAAGACTCAAGTATCTACGTTAAACAATGTGTAAATGTAGCACATGCTGAGTCTGGTACCCATTTGTTGCCACGACGACACACAGTTTTCACATCCGGCTGTATATGTAAACTTAGTTTAACTATATATGTATTTCTTTGGTTGACTCTGTGTTAAAATTCTTCTGTGTGTTTTGTGTGCAACAAATAAACTGTTTCTATTCTTTTCTATTCTATTCTAAATTTAAAATAGTTTAATGTGTCTGTTACAGCGTATTACAGCTATCAAGGCCCCTCACAGTAACCGATGCCGAGCCTGTGATCGTAAACCAAATTACATAATTATGCCACTTTCGGTCTACGGACAAAAAACGCCCCATCTTGTTCAATATCGGCCAGTCACTTCTGCTAATAATGAGAACGGGAGCTTAGTGGTCGGAAATACTCGGAAATGATACGATAGAATTCCAAACTAATGTAACGTTACATTGCAGATATATAACAGTGATTCTTAAGGTTTGCTCTGTACAGTCAACAACACTTCAGTCGGTCAACCTCTAAGTACTATGAAAGTCAAGAAATTGACAACCGGCGTTGATATCTCTCGAATTAATGAGATGAGTGAATGCCCTAGGACGAGCAGACCAATTGATTGGCATTATTGCTTCCCGTATTTTTGCGATTTCTATCAACTGTTTGTTTGCTGAATAAAATTAATTTTACATATCTCAGCGCTCGAAATTAACAATCTCGGATAGGCTTATGATTATGACCAAACTCTCTCAGAAAAGGTCTATACCCTACAGTAGGGCGTATATATTATAAGGTGTATTAGAATAATTATTCCTAATTGGAATACCTACAGTCGTTGTGAAACTCGCTGCCAATAGACTAAAAGGAACTATATTGAAGAGATTAAAGATTAATAAACTGCCTCTAAAAATCTTTCTGTGTATAACTGGTTAATTTTTCTGAAACAGTTTGTGGCTGGGTACTCACAAAGTACCTAACGAGCGATAGAAAGTGGATAAATAGAACTCGAAAACGGTAACTTGGAATGTTATATTATATCGTAATCGGCACACAATGGAAGAATGGGGCTTTCTCACAAAGGCGAATGCGTTTATATGCAAATTGCACGCAGACTAAAATTCGATGAGAGAGAGAGAGAGAAATCTAATTATTGCCTCTGTTTTTAACTGGAATAATTATGTGTTTTTAAATTGGGCACTTTTTTATTCTTTTCATCAGACAACCTCAGTGGGAGTCACAATATGTTGTAGTATGTGCCGGGTTTTCCATCTGTCACTACGAAAGGTGAAGGTTAAACTGTACAGCGTCAGTGAAATATTATACTGCCAGCTATACGTTAATAAAGCACGATCACATATTAAATAATTATTTCAGGTTATTATAATTATTTTCGGGTTGCGTACTTCACACAATAAACTCATTTATATACTTGATTTTATTCCGGTTCATTCAGTAACGGGCATTGTCCTAAATATTGGCAAAAGTTACAAATTATACTCCACTTTAAAGGTCATATATAAGGTCAGTGAATATAATGGTAAAATAATGAATTAATAATATTCACTGAAGAGCCTTAGATCGAGCTCAGTGGCGTGTCTTGGGAGAGGCCTATGTCCAGCAGTGGACTGACACCGGCTGTTTATGATGATGATGATGACTGATTTCGTGTATTTTGTGACTAATTAGACCTTACATGTCTTTCTTAATAAATGCCTCTCCTTCTTTCTTTCTTTCTTTCTTCTAACGTTCGCTACACACGTGAATGAAAGTACCTTTAATATTTTTTAATAAAAATGCCAAGATATTGACATCTTGGTATTCCGTAAAAAAACAAATCATTATCATCATCAGCCATTTAACGCTCACTGCAGGACATAGGCCTCCCTCGTGGCTTTCACAACTATGAGGGGTTTTGCCATAATCGCCACGCTTGGCAGGCGGGTTGGCGATCGCAGTATGCAGTTGGAAAAAACAAATATAATATGTTTTTTATGTTTTCACAAATTAAAAGTCTTTTTAGTTTTGTTTATTTTAAGACTTCTTGTATCGAACCATGGTACCACTAGAGACTGACAGCTCATAGGATCTCAGTTCATGACGTAGGCACTTCCATGCATGATGTACTTCCGGTTTCGTAGAATCTGGTTCTTTTTTTCGCTTTATAAATTAAATTATTTTCTCGAAAAAATAAATAAAAACAAATCTATTTCTTTTTCAGGACAATGCCCATTGAGGCAAATGCTGCGTGTAAACAATATATTTTTTTAAATCCTATCAAAGTCAAGAAATAGATAGATGTTAAAGGTTATTAAATAAATTATATGCCAATGAATGACCTACCATAGGATTCATAGCTGTCCGCATTTAACGATTTCTATTATCGGTTTGATTACATCTAGCTAACTGCTAAATGAAATGAAATAAACTATAGATAACAATCAGAACTTCAAAATTGATGTCTAGTAAATATCTTCTTTATCTATTTTATTTATAAGTAGGTATCTATTATCTAACAGCTTCTGTAAACAAGTGTGGCGAGCACATGTCAACTCTGCGCACGCGCTACAAACTCTACATTCCTACATAGCGCATACAGAAACATGCCAGCAGTTAGATAAAGACCGGTCGTCTCTATTTCCTTTTGGAAGAACACGATCACCCGCTCTTTTCTATGCAAAGTGAAAGTTTAATTTTAATAATTTGTATTGTTATATTAGTTCATACATAACCTACCTCGGATAATATAAATATTAAATATTAATAGCATTCAGCAGAGGCTACAAATAGTTACTTATAACTAGTTAGTATTTTCTTGCATAAGTGAACGCTACAATTATGCAACAAAAGGGATATTCCTCAGGGTCGCTGATTGCATAAATAATACAAGAATTTCACTGGTTGTTAAACGTAAACAAAAATTAAATGAACAAGCTTACTCCCAGTCTGTAAATTCTAATTTATGGCAGTCCCCTCTGGTCGTTAAAGCCATAAGTTATGTCTTTATTTTGTTGGACCTTGTATGTAGTTAAAAGCTGTTGAAGATTAGGTTCACGACATTTTCATTTTTAAGCTTCTGATAATAAAGGCGTATGAAGATAAATGCATAAAAGTGTCAAAGAAAACTTTAAAGTAGCGTTAGCAAACAAGAGTAGTTAGGTAACTAGGCATTGCTTTTTCTTCTCTATATTTCATCATCATCCTCATCAGACCCTTGACGTCCACTGCAGGACATAGGCCTCCCCCATGGTTTTCATAACCATGAGGGGTCTTGCCATAATCGCCACGCTTGGCAGGCGGGTTGACGATTTAATTACATTTTATTTATTTATTTGGAAAAAATACAGACCAGATAATAAATATTTTACGTTTTACAATATTGGGTATAAACTTATCTGCCCTATGGAACATTTCTCACTCATAGCCTCATAGTCAAAGCAGGTAGTGTAAAACCGTCTAACATGCAAAAAAAACAACTTATTATATCTATCTATAATACTCTATACTAATATTATAAATAGGAAAATTTTACGAGTTTGTATGTAGGGGGTAATCTATAAAAAGTACTTACACTACTTCAAAGATTATTTCACAAATATTTAAAATGGACCTTCAGGGTGGATATAGGCTATATCTATGTGAAAAAGCTTGTTACTCTATTGATGAATATCTGGATGAACGACCGAATAATACACTAATTTATTCGAGTATCTTTGATGCAAATAAATTTTTGGTGGGTTATTACCGATTTAAATTTATTTGTCATGAGATTGTAATTATATTTTAATATTATTAAATTAATTAAGCTGAGCTTCTGCTTAGGTATTGTATTTTAAACTATTTGACGATGTTGTTACCTAAACTGTATAAATGAATATGAATATGAATATAGGCTAAGCCGTTTACCACGTGAACGTAGTCGCGGGCACTGCTAGTAGGATATTAATACCACTGCACTGCAGGACAATGAACGTTTTCTCTTAGAGAGAGAGAGAGAGAGAGAGAGTAAGCGTATGAGCTTAATTTTGAATTTGTAGTAGCAATCATCATCATCAGCCTTTCGGCGCCCACTGCAGGACATAGGCCACCTTCGTGGTTTTCATAACCATGAGGGGTTTTGCCATAATCGCCACGCTTGGCAGGCGGATTGGCGATCGCAGTATGCGGTTGGAATCTGAGGAAGACGCTGCTGCCCGTCTCCTGGATATTGATTTCCTTAGTCGCCTTCTACGACATCCACGGAAGGAAATAGAGTGACGCTATTCTTAATCCGGCGCCACACGGAATGTAGTAGCAATACCTCTCGCTAACTGTGAAGGAAAAAATCGTAAGGAAACCCGAAAATCTGACATGTTCAAGGGCCCGTCTATGAGTGTACCTTTACAATACACACATCATCATTTGCCTAATTGATTATTTCTATAGTTTCAGTTATTGTGCATATTTTAAGGTTTGAGTATATTTTTAGACTAACAAATAAGGCTATATATCCCAGGGCTGACTGAGATATATAGCTTTATTTGTTACTTTACAGCTATAATGTAAAGGTCAATCCGCTGTCGACTCTACTAGTTTTATTAGACTCTCCTGTGAACGGTATGAAGTTACGGTTGCTCTTAGTTTATTATAAAGAATTTATTTTTGGAATTTAACAGAAACAATTGTGTTCGAACAGTTTATTCAGTGGAATGTTCTTAATAAGGACGTGGCATCGGCTTTCATTGTAAAAACGAGTAAACGCACCCTCGGGGCATCTCTGAACGGGCTTCTACCTCTAGAGCCTTCCCGGCCTCTACCTCGGTGCAGACATCGCATTGAACGTTATACATTGACGCTTTTATTGTGAAATGAAACTCCTTACCAAATCGGTTAAACACTTATGTTTTCTTTTTATCACACTGCAACTTTCTTTATAACAATTATTATTTTATCACTATTTGTCACTTGACGCTAGCACGGTTAACCACCGACTGCCCGAGGCACAACGGTTGCCCTCCTTTTGTACCTCCCCGCCATCATCCTGCCTTTTTTTAAAACTACCCACAAACTTTTTATAAATGACGTGATGGCGGTGAAGGTATATTTCAATATTTACGATACAATATCAGTTCAAAAATAATAAAAAAATAAAAATCATAACACTCGACCATCCGACTGCGTGCTATCTCCGGAGTACGCAAAAATCATAACACTCGGCAGCTTATGACACAATGACCTGTTTTACATAATCATACTTCGGTATTAAGTAATTGAGACACAATACACATAAGAATAGTTAATAGTTATCTTACTCTGAATGCCTAAATACATTAATAAAAAAAACAGCAATCAGTTAAATATACAATCCTAATGCTTACTCTGTACCTGTACTGTCATCGCAGTCAGAATCAGTTGACTCGGAACCAGACGATCTGTGTAGTTGTAATGCCTGGACATTTATCCAAGGCCGCAACCTGTCAGATGCCACAACTGTCTCGTACTTTCTAGCATTGAACCCAGGTATATTAGCTATTTTATAACGATAATTTCCTAAACAACACATTATTTTGTATGGACCGATGAACTTAGGTAAGAGTTTCTTGCTT
This sequence comes from Yponomeuta evonymella, assembly GCA_963969515.1. Lineage (NCBI taxonomy): Eukaryota > Metazoa > Arthropoda > Insecta > Lepidoptera > Yponomeutidae > Yponomeuta > Yponomeuta evonymella. The sequence continues at coordinate 643,298 of OZ018361.1, read as the reverse complement.
TTGTCATCATTATAAAAATTACTCTTTTTAAGTTTAACTAAATCGCCAACTGAATATGAAACGGCTGGGGCTCTTTTTGAATCGTACAACTCTTTTTGTTTTACTTCACTACGTTTTCCCTTATTTGGTGATGCGGATGCATCCACATCATCTGAAACATGAACGCTCGACGGTGAAATGTTCGTAACATCCCCTATAGAAACCGTGCTGGACAATGTGTGAGGGAGTGATGTTTCGCTTTCAGTCTGATTAGTCGCAAAAGCTGGCCTTTCAAGGCTGTTTGACGCTTGTCCATGATCAGTTAGCAATTTATTATCTATGGGACAGTTCAATTCGACTCCAAAAAGTTATCCAGCCGGACTTTTCTTGGTTGTTGTGTTTAGGGTATTATTAATACCCCATTGCACTCGACCCAGTTGCTTGTCCCAATCTCGTTCATTATTTTCTGAATTTTGCGTGGATAAGGCGGTAAGAATAGTTTGATTGTATCTCTCCACCTGTCCATTCGCCCTAGGACAAGCAACAGCGTTGAGGACATGTTTGATACCTATACTATGGCAGAAATCTTTAAACGGGCCTGAGGTAAATGCAGTCCCACGGTCCGTTATAATCCTACGTGGTATTATAAAATCATAGAATAGACTATCCAGGACTTTAACTACGTTCTTTGTCTTCGTATCTTTCACTGGCCTTGCAAACACATATTTTGTAAAGGCATCTACTATTGTTAGAATGTAACTATTCCCGGCCTTACTTTTTACAAATGGCCCTAAATGATCCAAGTGTAAGGTATGGAACGGTTGTTCCACTTTTTCTTTTTCACAAAAGCCTGTGCCGATTCGAGCTGCATTACTTATTATTGCATTCTTTATTATACGCACAAGGAATACAAGAGGCCACATATTTCTTAATGAAACGTCTTAGCTTAGGGAACCAGTAACGGCTTTGAACGCGTTCTAAGGTTTTAGCAAACCCGAAGTGGCCCACGTCATCGTGGTTGGCTTTACAAATTTGCCACCTCGCATCCTTAGGAACCACTAACCGCAGACCGCCCTCTACCTTCCTGTGTAAGGTGTGATTCTTAATCACGTAGTTATTTTTAATGTCGGTGGCTTCTGGATCTTGGCCCGGTTTTAAAATACGAAATATTCGTTCTAAATTAGAGTCGGCCATTTGTAATGTAAGGATCCAGTTGTCAGTATTTATATTCAACACGCTAACTGACGGCATTGGCCTGTCTACTTGAGGGTTGCGACTTAGAGCGTCTACGTGATTCATGCGCGATCCCGGACGGTATTCGATTTTGAAGTTATATTCGCTTATCGTCAGCCACCAACGGGCGATTCGCGGGATCAAGTCACGTTTCGTAAGAGTAGTCCGGAGTGCATTACAGTCTGTATATACAGTGAAATCAATCCCCAAGAGGTAAGGTCGGAACTTCTTCAGCGAGCAGACCACCGCTAAAGTCTCCAATTCGTAAGAATGGTAGTGCCGTTCATCTGGTGTGGTCTGTCGACTGAAGTATGCCACAGGCTTTAATACCCTGGGACTCGCTTGCCACTGCATAAGGATGCCACCCAAACCTAGTGAGCTAGCATCGGTATGCACTTCCGTTTCCAGCTCTGGATTATACAGTGCTAAAAGAGGACGTCTAATCAGACATTCTTTCAGGGTGGTAAAACACCTTTCTTCTTCGTTACGCCACTGCCACTGTACGTCTTTTTTAAGCAACATAGTTAGAGGCCTAGCAATCTCTCCAAACCCCTTCACGAAGCGTCGAAAATAACTCGCCAGGCCCAAAAACTGTCGAACTTCATGGACATTGCGAGGCACGGGAAATTCTTGTACCGCGGATATTTTCCGCTGGCTTGGCTTTATGCCTTCAGAAGAGATTTCGTACACTAAGTACCCTATACTCATATTGAAAAAACTACATTTCGATAGTTTAAGCGTGAGCCCAGCCTCCTGGATAAGTTTTAGTACATCCTCTAATCTGTCAAAACCTTCGTTAATCGTTGCCGATGGGATAAGGAGGTCGTCCATGTACGCTAGCGTACTCTTAAACCTCCGCGCGCCTAACAAACTATTCATCATTTTTTTTTTTTATACGGCTGGCGCGTTTGCCAACCCGAACAGCATACGTTTAAACTCGTAATGGCCGTCCGGGGTGACAAACGCTGTTAGGTGTCGACTGCCTTCTTCCATCGGTATTTGATAATAGCCGGAAGCTAAGTCCAGCGTAATAAAATATTTATTCCCACTCAGGTTCGACAGCTGGTCTTCAATGAGAGGTACGGGATATTTATCTTTAGTCGTCTTATTGTTAAGAGCCCTGTAATCAACGCATAGTCGAGACTCTCCGCTCTTCTTCTTTACCAGCAATATTGGGTTGGCATAACTAGAATTCGATTCCTGTACTATATCGTTCTCTACTAACTCGTCAACGATATCCCTCACTTTCTGACGTTCATGATACGATAACCGGTATGGCCTACATACTACCGGCGTTTTATCATGCACCTCAATATTCATTACAGCGTCCTTAGCACATCCTAACTCACCAAGATTCGTAGCGAAACAAGTTCTGTACTTTTGGAGAAGTTGACGAAGTCTCTCCCTTGTTTCCTCATTAGCCCCCCCTCACCTACTCCAATATCTTGGTCATCCAGTGGCATTAGTTCCGCATTTCACAATCGGCTTGCTACAATTCTGATAAATATGCCCGCGTTCATTGCAATTAAAGCAGACGCCATCTAATCCCCTACTGACATTCCTATTGGGAGTATAACCTCGAAAATCTCGTTTTCTTGAAAAGTTTGCTGAATTCTGTCCTCGGGAGAGGTCTTTAGATAAGGAAGGCTGTTGAGATGCTAAATAATTCAACAGATCCTCCGGTTCCTCACATTTAAGAGCCTGTGCGCCATTTCTGATGGATGAGTCTGAAATCCCGTAGATTATGCAATCGACTGCTTTACGACCGACAATCTCGCACCTGCTTAACAACGATAACTTCTCGTAAAAATAATCTCTTAATGTTTCGTCAGTGCGAGATTTTCGGTTTAACATTTCGTCTAGCAATTTACCATAGTTTACATCATTCGGGAAAGCTTTCTTTAATTTACTCTGCCATATATCCCACGAATAACTGAGCGAAGGTAAAGATTCGTACCAGCCTTTCGCTAACCGACGTAACTTCTGGAGTGCATAGTGGATCGTCTATTTTCTCGTCCCAAGCGTATATTTCGGCACACTCGTTTACCTTCCTCAGCCATCGTTCGACATCTTGGGCCTTGTCATTAGGGTCGAATTCGGGAACAACGTTATTAGTTGAAGTACTCTTACTTGATACATTCTGGAGTGTAGACAATATCTTCACCAGTTCTTCAGCTGTCATACCCGTTCGGCTTCTTTTGGAAGTATTTTCTTCAGCTTCATCAGACGACAACGATCTTTTGCGGCTCCGCTTCGGCCGCCTCGGGGTCTCAGTTTCGTCAGACGAAACGGACCTCCGGCGACTCCGCTTCGGCCGTTTCGGAGTGTAACTCTCATTATCATCTGAAATGTCAAACGCACTTTATGTTCTTTCCCAGAACCGCAATTGAACTTGAATGAACTTCGACTGAACTTTGACTTAGAGCTTTGACTTGTTGATTTGAAATTATATAACTTGGAAATAGGTCTTAGAGTTAGGAGTGGAGCTATGACTTGCAACTATGACTTGCAACTATGACTTGCAACTATGACTTGCAACTATGACTTGCAACTATGACTTGCAACTATGACTTGCAACTGCCTTGCAGCTATGACTTGCAGCTATGACTTATAGCTATGACTTGCAACTATGACTTGGAGCTATGACTTGGAGCTATGACTTGGAGCTATGACTTGGAGCTATGACTTGGAGCTATGACTTGGAGCTATGACTTGGAGCTATGACTTGGAGCTATGACTTGGAGCTTTGACTTGGGGCTATGACTTGGAGCTATGACTTGCAACTTAAGACTTGCAACTTAAGACTTGCAACTTAAGACTTGCAACTTAAGACTTGCAACTTGGACTTGCAACTTAAGACTTGCAACTTGGACTTGCAACTTGGACTTGCAACTTGGACTTGCAACTTGGACTTGCAACTTGGATTTGCAACTTGGACTTGCAACTTGGACTTGGCACTTCGACTTTCAACTACCCAATAGCACACCTACATGGCTATTCACCCACTCTAGAGCAGCATACGTACATGGCCGCACTCTCATAAACAGCACACCTGCATGGCTGTTCACCTACTCTAAAGTAGCACACCTACATGGCCACGCTCTCATAAACAGCACACCTACATGGCTGTTCACGTACTCTAAAGCAGCACACCTACATGGCCGCACTCTCAAAACAACGCACCTACATGGCTGTTCACGTACTCTAAAGCAGCACACCTACATGGCCGCACTCTCAAAACAGCGCACCTACATGGCTGTTCAACTACTCATAAACAGCACACCTACATGGCTGTTCACGTACTCTAAAGCAGCACACCTACATGGCCGCACTCTCAAAACAGCGCACCTACATGGCTGTTCACGTACTCTAAAGCAGCACACCTACATGGCCGCACTCTCAAAACAGCGCACCTACATGGCCGTTCACGTACTCTAAAGCAGCACACCTACATGGCCGCACTCTCAAAACAGCGCACCTACATGGCTGTTCACCTACTCATAAACAGCACACCTACATGGCTGTTCACGTACTCTAAAGCAGCACACCTACATGGCCGCACTCTCAAAACAGCGCACCTACATGGCTGTTCACGTACTCTAAAGCAGCACACCTACATGGCCGCACTCTCAAAACAGCGCACCTACATGGCTGTTCACCTACTCTAAAGCAGCACACCTACATGGCCGCGCTCTCATAAACAGCACACCTACATGGCTGTTCACGTACTCTAAAGCAGCACACCTACATGGCCGCACTCTCAAAACAGCGCACCTACATGGCTGTTCACCTACTCTAAAGCAGCACACCTACATGGCCGCACTCTCAAAACAGCGCACCTACATGGCTGTTCACATACTCTACAGCAGTTCAGCTGATGAATGTACACACTTTTAGCGTATGCTAACGAATGACTTCTCATTAAGTTTCTTAAAATAAAATAATCATTACTTTAACCAACAACGGTTCACCAAGCGACTCAACATTAACGTTTACCGTTACTATTCAAATACTATACTGCATAAGGTGAATACATCATAGCAATTTCATCAAAAGTAATCATGGGATGGCTGAGAGCCGCTTCAATAATGTAATTTTTAGTATTGGTGTGTACCTTCACCACGCAACTAAGTATTTTAAAATTAATCGAAATTACTTACCGTTTCCGCTCAGCATGGCACGCAAGCACACGCCCACTTCTGAATTGAAATGAAACTCCTTACCAAATCGGTTAAACACTTATGTTTTCTTTTTATCACACTGCAACTTTCTTTATAACAATTATTATTTTATCACTATTTGTCACTTGACGCTAGCACGGTTAACCACCGACTGCCCGAGGCACAACGGTTGCCCTCCTTTTGTACCTCCCCGCCATCATCCTGCCTTTTTTTAAAACTACCCACAAACTTTTTATAAATGACGTGATGGCGGTGAAGGTATATTTCAATATTTACGATACAATATCAGTTCAAAAATAATAAAAAAATAAAAATCATAACAATTGTTATAGTCTTCATTGAGTTACTGGGAAAACTGACAGTTCATTGATTAGTAAAAAAATATTGTTATCTCTCGACATCGAAGTAGTGGCGGCGGGCGGAACGAACAATGGGAGGCTTCAAACTGGTTCGGTTCTGTCTTATTTTTAATGCTCTAAAGTCTTAAAGAACTTGAGGTGGATATGAAGTAAAAGGCAAATATTCGGATTAACTTAACCGGGTCTACCATAGAAAATCGAGCTTATTCTGTTATTTGGAAATGAATTTGAGACTTGAAACTATTGACTGGGACTTTAACAAGCTTTTGTATTTAGCTACAAGGTATTCTGTACAGTCGACAGCATATTAACCTTTACTTGCATGAACACTATTAATTTGTGCGTTATGGGCGATGTTGCAAAGAAAATCCATGCATGTATCAATGTGTTTAATTTATAAGTTACGAACGGACGCGCAATTGTCATTGAAATAACTATTAAATACTATAAATATTCGATAACTGCGAAGAAAAACATCGAGAGAAAACCCGACTGTCTGATGTGTTCACATATATTAGCATTTGAAATCTCCAATCAGCGGCACGCGTGGTGATTAAGCCAATACTGTATCTCTCTGAGAGAAAACCTGTGGGATCTATGCTGCTTACACCACATTCAAATATTAAAGCGTGATTTGCTCGCTTATGCACTAATGATTTTATTCTCAGGGGGTTTGAATAAAAAGTATTCTTGTTTTGAAATAATGAAATGAAATAAAATTTATTGTCAAACAGATTTATAATGTTCTTAGTTACTAAGAAATTAGCTGTAGCCACCACACAAGGTCGAGCCTGAATCGTGGTGGCCTACGTTTGGAAATATTGTATTGAATTGAAATAATTTATTCACTTAAAACGCAGTACAATGACAGAAGCCTGAATCGTGGTGGCCTACGTTTGGAAATATTGTATTGAATTGAAATAATTTATTCACTTAAAACGTAAAATTTATTTACTCATATAAAGTAGGTATACAATTTAAAATTTTAAATTAAAAAGAAATATGCAAGGAATGCCAGTGCACTGCGTTTGTAAAAGGACCCGACTCAGCATTTGTCACGAAAGGGGTACCTTCTGGTATTCTGTCGGCACCTAATAAGTAAAACAAATAAAAGTAAATTTTAGTTTAGACCATGTTATATATGTGTGACAAACTGCATTTAAGTCCGTTCTCAAATTAGAAGGAAATTAAGTGACAAACCTCGAAACATACAAACGGTATGTTTGAAGCTTCTTCATACAGATGACTTCACAGACCAACGCAGCAATGTTTTGTAGGTAACTTCCTCGAACCCGGCGGAGAGCAAAGCACATAATTGCCCCGTAATGGCCCACGTTTTGCCACAATGGGTCAATTAGTGAGCTGAGCGTTTTGTTCCCACTTGCTGGCAATGACACACTGTTAGTGGGCAGCAAAACGGTTAGAAATAGCGATAGAACTGACGCCAATCGACGACGACGGTGCCAGGGCTTTCACTTGGCAACAATTTCACTGCTCAATGTTTTTTCGTGCAATTCAGTACATTCGAAAGCGACAACCTTTACACATTCATCTAAATAGCCGAATAAAATATTTCACGTATCTGAAATTGAAAGAATTAAGGCATGCAATATTGATAGACACGACTGTGGATTGTCTTCCAAATATGAGGTTATGAATAGCGCCATAATACTCTACTAGGTTCTACGTAAATAGGTGTCAAGCCAATGAATTTGAATTGAGCCTTTGTAGAATGTCTCCAAGGTTAGGCAGAGACGTCGGATTGTAAATGTTTGTATTTTTTTGACGCTTTATTTCGTACCGGATTGTTCCCAATTCTACAGATTTCCATTACAGATTGCCAATTCTATAGATTCCCAATTCTACAGTTTACCAACTCTACAGATTCCCAATTCTACAGTTTACCAACTCTACAGATTCCCAATTCTACAGTTTACCAACTCTACAGATTCCCACTTCTATTGATTTCCATTTTAACAGATTCCCAACATTACGGATTCCCAATTCTACAGACATACATTACAATCAAATTGATTCACAGTTTAACCACTTTTGAAAGGAACAAATCATAAACTTGATTATGGTTTGGTAAAAAAAAAAAAACTATCTTTTTCAATCATTTTTATTCCAGCTCAATTTTCTTATTCTATATTAATACTTATTAATTTGTATACCAATGAAGTACCAGGACGGCCGGATTTTTGATGTGTCTTAATAATTCCTAAAGATGAACTCTCTGCCAACTTTCTCAGTTTGCCTACCTACCTTTTGATTAACTAGTGCAAGTCTTCCCAATTTGACTACTTTTTCATTTATTCATACTAATTAACCATACCTAGCGCGTGGCCCGACACGCACTTGGCCGGTTTTTACCCTTTGGTACGGAATCCTAAAATTGTAATTATGTACCTTTACATGCAAATCTGTAGAAATGTTATTCTGTTGAATTGAAAATGAATAGAAATGGGATTCTGTAGAAATAAAAATCAGTAGAAATGAGATTCTGTAGAAATAAAAATCTGTAGAAATGGGATTCTGTAGAAATAAAAATCTGTAGAAATGAGATTCTGTAGAAATAAAAATCTGTAGAAATGAGATTCTGTAGACAACCTACTCACAAAGCTATCAGTGGAAATCTGAATGAATGAATCCAAATGTCATTGAGACGGGTTCATCCGTCAACCCCTACATTTTTTGCAAAGGCGCTTGTAAAGTTAGTGGAGAACAAGCGCCTGGTTAATGTGCTCTTGACTAATACTTTGCGTGGCGTTCACGTACCTGAATTTTAAATGGATCTAATAAACGAGAAACTTTAATTGACGTGTATGAGAAATTGCGCATTTTGTTGCAGCTAAAATGCTGACTAACCTATCTTACCTTGAAGCTTCCTCTATTTGCAATTAAACGTACAATTACTCAAACTTAAGATAAAGATATTTATTGAGAAACAAACATCGGTATACATTTAAAGTTATGACTAATTAACAAGTACACTACGTAATTTATTTATCACGTTAGAAACCAAACTAGGTAGAGTACTATGGTTTCAAGAATTTCACTTTAATCCATCTCTGCGGCAGTGGTGAGAATACGTCTATTCTCAAGCTATGGTGTGTAGCACGGAGTGGAGTGATTGAAATCAAGCGCAAGCGCACGTGTGTGATTTGTCGAAGACATGTGACCGAGGTCGTGGACTTAAGAATGAGACGTGGCCTTTCATTTACTGCTATTTTGATGCGACAGCTGGGGAAACAGTGCCTACGAATAAGTTTGTGTTTGAATTTCATTATTTGTATTTCAAGTATGCTATAAAGTGTAAAAATACCTCTTTGTACATTGGTAGCCGTCTAGTTTGACATGGATAGATGGGAAATTGTTACATCGGTTTGAGTAGTAACTAGCTGGTAGATTCCGTGTGGTGTCGGATTAAAAATAGCGTCACTCCATTTCCTTCCGTGGATGTCGTTGAAGGCGACTAAGGAAATAAATTATCAGGAGACTGGCAGCAGCGTCTTCCTGAGATTCCAACCGCATACTGCGATCGCCAACCCGCCTGCCAAGCGTGGCGATTATGGCAAAACCCTTCATGGTTAGAAAACCATGAGGGTGGCCTATGTCCTGCAGTGGGCGTCAAATGGCTGGTGATGATGATGATGATGATGAGCTGCTAGGTTAGCCACACTTTGTCTTTTAAAATTTCATGCAATTATTCTATAATTCCAAAATCCTAGAACTCATGCATATCTAAATTATCTCTTTATATGTAAGTAAATAGGTACCAACTTTCCCAACTTCATAGCATTCAAAGTACTTCAGTAGATAAAAATACTTTTACATATGAAATGAATGAAATGCAACGGGTGTTGCAGAAAGTTTCGGACCTTCCTGTCTTCAGTATAGTTTGGTATAAGTTAGCAAATACAACGTAAATACTATTATTTCTTTGTTTTCTGCCGACTCCGACTTTGAACAGTCTAGAATGTAGACTCCACATTCATAGATAGCGAAACATAATCCCATTAAATAATTATGGTAATTTATCATCAGTAATTCACTTAATTTATGTTAAGTTATATTTGTATTTTGTGATAATTAAACCGTTTTTAGGGTTCCGTACTTGAAGACTTATGACTTATGAGAATGACTAAGACTTCACTGTCCGTCTGTCTGTCTGTCTGTCTGTCACCAGGCTGTATCTCATGAGCCATGATAGCTAGTTAGTTGAAATTTCCATAGATCATGTATTTCTGTTGCCGTTATAACAACAAATACTGAAACCAGAATAAAATAAATGTTTAAGGGGGGCTCCCATACAACAAACGTGATTATTGCCATTTTTCTCGATCTTTGTGTCTAATGTTGCATGGATAATGGTACGGAACCCTTCGTGCGCGAGTCCGACTCGCACTTGAGCGGTTCTTACTCAATTTCAATCAGTGACTACCCGAGTATCACCTTAAGCAACGTTTGTAAGAGTAAGTCAGTACAGTGTGCAATAATCCAAGCAAGTAATCCGATACGGAGCTGAAGCCACTGGCCTTCTACATCTTGTTATGACATAAAACCGCAACCTGTTTCTTCAAAGCTTTGCATCGAATAAAGCTGCTTACCAAAGTGCTATTCAACTATTACGTAAGCAGAGTTTTAGTAATTTTTAACCCTTCTTCCTTCTAGTCAGCAAAGATAAGGAAGATAATTGGCCCCCGTATGCTTGCGTAAACATTGGTACTCATATTTTTTTATCTGTTTACGTTTCTTGGAATTTTCTATTATTTCGAGCATAAAACGTAGGGTTGCTACGTGATCAATTCAAAATTACCCTCTAGTCATATTCAACCCTAAAACTTACAATCATATGAGCCTTCGTGATTCTAGCTCGTTTTTTAAACGAACGTAGTATTTAACCTACTATTTATTCGGATTCATTGGATCACAGATACGATTTAATACTATCTTTATCAATAAATGTATGTTGAAATTGCTCAATCAGAGTCCAGTAAACATATTTACGGTCTGTAATTACAAGTTATCCATCGTCGATATCCAAAACCGCAGCCAAACTATCGTTTTACGGTGTATACTATTCAAACTGCAGATGGTTATCAGATTACCGCCATAATAGTATGTTTTAATGGTGGCTGTGCTTTATCACATATGGCTGTCAACCAGTCCTTCAATTCTTTTGTAAAGATTCGCTACCACACCATAAAACAATTTAATCGAATCACTGTATGATGACTAGACAATTGCGCACTACATAATGGTTCTGAGTTTAGTGAATAAGGGAGGCATTTTCGTGTTTCATGTCTTCAAAAGTAATATTAACACCGATACGATAAGTTGGGTCTCCTCCTCGTGTTTAACGCGCAACTTTTGATATAACAATCAACAAATAAGACAAAAAAAGGTTCCTACAAAGCAAGCTATCTGTGCACCAAAAGATCCCTGCGCCGCCGCGCACCGCCTGCCTGCTAAAAGTTATGATATACAAAACATAATAGCGGATATGCGCCGCTACACACGACAGCAGAGCTAGTCAAGCTTTGAGATTTTTTAACCTTTGACTATCCAATGTGGTTCCACATAATCTTCCTCATAATTCCAGAGCATCTCCCTTGCAGTGCAGCGAGGTAACGCTGCCAGCGTAGTGGTTTTTAGTGTAATTTGTATTAAGTTACCTATGTTATCGTGGACGAAGTTTTTTTGTGAATTTATTTAATTTTAATGTTTCGATTTTTAGTGTAAGATTAATGATTATGTAATAACTTTTATCTACACTCATATCATAATCTTCAAATTAAGAATTTAAAGGTAAACACATATTGACAGGCTTTAAACAATACATAACTTTAAAGAAAATTAAAAAAAAGAAGTGTAATATAAAGTTACATTAAAGGTCAGATTTTTCACTTTATGTTACAGTTATTTTTTTTAAAGTGTTGCTGTGATCACGGAACAAAACTTAAGTTTTTTTTTTTAATGTCATAGTTGACTCTATAAAAAACCTAATTTCATTTTCGTGGTACCAAAAGTGCAACTAAAAATACCTAAAATTGCGCGCGCAAAACTGAGTGCAGACGATTGAATGTAAAGATACTTTTGTCGAAATTGCGCCATTTTGTTTCAAAAATTATATATAAAGTTATAATAAAGTAGTGTATGAGACTGCACATAACTTGGTATTAAAACACTCGCAAATGCTATTAAAAAACTCGCCAAGGCTCGTTTTTTAAAATCTCGCTCGTGTTTTAATAACCCTCATTATGTGACAGTCACATAAACTACTATTTTGTAACGCGATTGAATAAGGCACACATATACTTTAAGGACTAAAATCAATTTATTTGACATTGCGGACCTCAGTTCTGAACGGTTCGCCAGTAATAAAAACGCGTATATAAAATAGTTACATCGGTAAGCGGTTCTTCTGCATCATGAAGGTATTTAGTGCTTTAAGTTCAGGAAGATGACGGTGATTTCCTCAAACCAATGATTGCGGGGCGCAGAGCCTGCTATTGGTTTTTCGACCGCAACCACGGCTATCGGCCTCACTAACGGCCCCTAATTGTAAAAAAACCAAGTTGGAAACCCGCAATCAATGCGACTGTGTCTATTGGGCACGGACGCTCAGATAAGAATTGAATCGAGTTTTTGGACAAGATTGCTTGATTGAAAAATTCTTTATTGCACTAAAAAACTAATTTTGTACAAAGGCGAGCTTAATACTAGGTAGTATTTTCTTCCAGATAACCTACGTTGATGTCACAGAATATGTTCTCTGTTCTGTGGTTGATGTGGAGAGTCGATGGGGTAGTGCCAGAAGAAAATTATGGGAGTAATACAAAAATAAGTACATAGTGTAGTAGATAAACTTATATAAGATGATTGAGGATCGAATGGTGTGGGCTCACTTTCTACAATTTAGTAGAGTATATAATACTTCCTAGTAGAGCATTTATTGTGTTCTCTACTCTAGGAACTTTAACCGCGGAATAAAGTTATGTATAGGGAACAATTTTCTTTTAAACTCGATGTAACTTTATGCTACTCTTAACGATGATTGTGTATGCTCGTTGATTGTTAGTTTAAGATTTTTCAATGTATGTCAAGTGATTGTGATATGTATACCTACAACACAATCTAATGTACGGTCGACAGCAGGTCAACCTTTACATTTTTGTTGCAAAATCGCCGTAACTGATGAGAGTGCATGTTATGTAAAGGTTGATGTGCTACGTAAACAAAGCCTTCAGAGACTGCCTACTGGCTCCATATTTGTGATCATTATTCAGCCTTCAGCACTACAGGCGAACATTAACTTAGTAACCACCTACAATACGATCCAACATTCGTGAAAGTATCATCGCAGAAGTCCCAGACGTGAAAGAGGATCCTTGTTACGAAGTGAACATGGAGATAGTTATGTTAGACCTGATATTTTCGCACTACACTTTTTTCACACGATTTTCCCAGTTTTTCAAACACTAACAATGAGTTGATCTACTATTATCAGCTAAAATTCGCCAAAGTGTTTACAAAACACAACTTACAGATATTAACAGTAGATTGACAGCTTATTAGTGTAAGAGAAATCGGAGCTACGCCTCATGTGCTGATTTATGTTATCACCTCAAGAGACTCGGGTTTCCCTAAATATGTTTTCCTACATAGTTATTGATTGGTATTACTACAAATTCAAGTCATTGGTACATGCCGGAATAGAACCCGGTCTTCTCGAAAGTAAGGCAAGCAATGTATCGGTGCGCTATCACCACACGGTGGGTTTTAATATTTTAAATGACCGCGAATAAGATCATATGAAATACGAAAGTTAATCGATGGATTAAGAAAGTTAATCAATGGATTAAGCTGCACTTAAAGTACCTTGACCATAACACAGACAGACAAGAATCTATGCCGTTCTGTCTATCGTCAAACGATACTGCGTCCCTGGGGCGACGCGCACGCATCAATCTCGACGCAACGTAATATTGCCACTTTGACGCGAGGGCAACTTGCTAAGCTTCCTGGGAGAGGATTCTGGTAAACGAGGAAGATTGGGCTCCATATCGCATTCGTTGCGAACCATCACAAACATTTGCCTCTGGTGCGAGTTTCTTCCTAAACACTTTAATGTTTGTTTCTTTAAATTTTTAGTTGTATTTTAGTAGTTACTGAAAATGATGTAAGTTGTAAGTTTAGATAAGATCTCAGTTTAGTTAAGATTAATAAGAAGGCAAATGTTGTAAGCGCCGTCTCAATGGGGTGCACATAAAACCTATAAATTGTAATTCTCATTGCAAAAGCTGTCTAAGCATTCTGTTAGTGAAAAAAAAAACAGACACCTGTCAGGCTGTTTTCTTCCTGAACACAAAAAAAATTCTGTGAATTATATAGCAAATGTGATAGCACAAATCTGTTGCAAAGGAGGTACCGGAATCAGCCCCGTCACTGATCATCGCGCCGGCAATCGGCGGGGTAGCCAGAGGCGCCGCGCAGGGCCGTGAAATTAAACTGCTTTCTACAATTGACGAGCGGAAGATTTGTAGCCGAGGCTGGTTACTGCGCAGTAGGGTGTGTACTTAACTCTACTATATTATATGCCGTATTCTGCGGTCTCATTACGGTAATTATACAAATAAGAGAAACAAGTATGGAATTATCAAAATTAGAATAGAATAGAAAACGTTTATTTGGTACCAACCAACATCCTTGGTACCAACACGTTCAAAATAAAAACAAACATGGTTTAGCATGTAAATTAGGTTCTACATAATTTAGCTTACTTGCTGCCATAAAAAAGGATGAAATGGCACCAAACCGGCCGCCGCTCAGCATTTTGCCAAAAATCGACGTGTGTAAGCAATTATCTTTGTACTGCAATTCTTTAATATAGTCTAGTAAGACGTTAAGTAGGTAGGCTGCTTATGCTATGTGATTTTAATCGTATTCTAGTGGCGACAATCAATGAAACTGTAGGTTTCCCCGAGCCGGATTCCAAGAGATTCCACACGGAGCGATAACATTTTCCTTTCTACACATAATGGAGTCGTACACTATTGTCGTGACCCGTCTGCGCCCGCGCGTGACAGCGCAAAAGGCTGCATCGTTTTTAATGGCCTGCGCCTGCGTCCTCCGAGTCCTTACTCCGACCATACTTGGATTAAAGGCCCCGGTAAAACCTTTTGTTTGTGTATATTTAACTATTGTGGTGGCTTTCGAGTTAAGCAAGGACAGGAGATCCCAGTTTTATGACTTGTAATTTCCGGCATTTTGGCACTCCGAAGCTTGCCAAAATGTACAAAAATCTCAAAGTACAAAACAAAACTGATCAACATTTTATTGTTGAAAATTCGCCCGTAAAGGCCCGCCCGCCTTCTGCCAGAACATTTAATAAAAAACCATGTGTCTCAATGTGCCAAACATGTTCGTGGCTCGGGGAGAACGGATTGTACCTACGGTGTAAAGTTTTGTGAAGAACATGAGCAGGAGACCCGGATTTAGCTTTCATAAAACACGATTTTAAAAGGCGAGAAAAGAAATGCTTGGCAAAATAAAAAGAAAACCTCACCTACAAAAGGCTACAAAGGCCAAAACTTTTCCCGCGTATCAAAAGTTTGACAAGAAACGACGCACTTTACAAAAAAAAAAAAAACACACACAATTTTAATTACAAACACACAGGTTGCCGAGCGTTTTTGTCACTGGTACAAAAGAAAAAGTTGACGCTCAATAGAAAAAACGACGTTTAAAAAAAATCGTTCAATAATTTTGAAGATCGAAGGCACTCGTGCGTCGCGCGAGGGACAGACTGACTAGCCCGCGCTCCACGCCGGAAAAATAAATGGAGCTGAGGACAGAAAGTTTTCTTTGGAGACCGCTTTGTAGGCTGTGGACTAAAACGGCTAAGTTTGTAGGAACTACTTTGTTGGTCTTGAATGCGGCAAGCTGCGCGCTTAGGTTCCAAACTTTTAATATCCTTCGAGTAAATATGTATCAAAATTCTGAACTAATTTTCTTCTTTTAAGGGCCTATTAGACTATATTTTTACAGGACGTTTTTGTCGTAGACACTTGCTACTGACTTGGCGCACACGCTTATGCTACTTAGTTCGGGAGCCAGGGCTTCAAAAATTCGCTGTATCAAAATTATTTTATTATTTACGTATTGAGCAGACAAGACTAGCAAGAGTGGTGATATTTGCTGAGGCTGCTTATGGGCGGCTGAACCCACTCGGCGGTACTAAAGGTTCATAAGCAGCCTATATACGTCCCACTGTAGGGCACAGGCCTTCTGTCAGAGAGAGAGTATGGGCTTAATCACCACGCGTGCCCAAGCGCTTTCAAGCGCTGTATGCGAATAGCTCAGACACTCAGGTTTCCTCACGATGTTTTCTTAAAGGTACTAAATATTAGTCCTGTGAAATCATCATCATCATCGTCATCATCGGCCATTTGACGCCCACTGCAGGACATAGGCCTCCCTCACTCATGGTTTTCCAAGTCCTGTGAAATCCGCAGTATAAAATAAACTCTCAGGCTCTCCGTCGAGAAGGCTCACAATGTAAATAGAAGTACAAAAAAATTACCGCCACGTGTAGGTGTTCCAAATTACTATTGCTAAGTGCCTCTCCTATTACGCTATATCAAATAGATGTAAATAAGAAGTTAGTACGATACCGTATATCGTATGTAAATACGATACCTCTGGCGCTACAAACAAGGAAATAACGCTAGCTTTTCATTTCTCTCAGCTTTTGTCTAGATGTAAACAAACCGTTGATAGAAATTGTTAAAACATGGAAAGCAACATATTTTTTTTGTTTCTTTGTTCTAGATTATTTAGATTATTGAAGAACTATCACCACCAATTTAACATGGTTTTTATTCTGACACAATAAAAAAAGTGGATTTTTGTGGTATAATTTGATTCTAGATTTGGACCATCAGTCCTAGGACCATGAGCAGATGGTGACATGCAGAGTACGATCTTCCAGCGAAGACCCCTCGTCAGTATTAGTAACATTAACGGCTAGTTAACAATAAATAATAAATCGTGTAAGAGTGAGCCAAAACTCAATCTGTTATGCTATGAATGCGATATTGAAAATAACGTTTATAAAGATTTACGAAAGAATATTTTTATTTTTTCGTTTATACGGTGGACTCTCTGTGCATCTTCTTATTTTGTTGGCGCGCTATCACTTCTCTCTCTCACTCCCACTAATTGCATAGCAACGGAAGAGGACAGGGACACAAGGCCTCGAATAGGCTCGCAAAAACAAGCCTTTCTTAGAGGTCTGAGAAAGCCCTATCGCGATATGATAGGAGAACCAGCCTCGGCGAATCATAAAATTGTATGGAGTTACCTCGCAAAATGCGCAATACGATATTTGACACGATCAACAATAAATTATTTCATATGCTCAATTAAAACAAAAATTACAAACTATCTCTGAAAATGTATCTCTTTTAATCAATTACCAGTTATTACAGTTTTTAAAGAGATTAAACATAAAAAGAGTGCTCTGAAATGCGACGTCATATGCCAATATTTTCATACAAAATTCCGTTTTAAAAGTAACTGATTTGATATTTTGTCAAATATCCAATTCTTGAAACAAGTCGATTCACAATCATTTTTGTTCTACGACCTTTGATATTTTAGGGTTCCGTACCTCAAAAAAAAAACCCTAATAGGATCACTTTGTTGTCCGTCCGTCCGTATTATCCCAATATTTTGCTCTTATCTTTTTCTGTTTTTCGGCATTGTAGTGGCGCTGTTCGATAATGCTTAAAACTATTATGTTTAACATATAATACAATGGACGTTCTTCTAGGTATAATGTACGTACTACAAGAATTTTTGACGTACGACCATGATTTCACGGAGGCTGCGATATCGGTAGAGCGTGGAATCAGTAAAGCACGAATTTAATATAATTATATACGCATACATACATATGTAGCGGTGGTAGCCTAGTGGGTAGAACATTGGACTCGGAAGCGGGAGACCCAAGTTCGACTCCCAGTGCCGATGCCGGCATGTATCTACTTATGACTTTGTTTCCTAAGTTATGTACATTTGTGAAGTAGCAATACCACTCGCTAACCGTGATGGAAAACATCGTGAGGAAACCTGAGTGTCTGAGCTATTCACATACCTCAGCAGGTGAAATCGCCAATCCGCGGTGGGCACGCGTGGTGATTAAGCCCATACTCTCTCTCTGAGAGAAGGCAGAGGTACGTATATAGGCTGCTTATGATACATACATAAACTCACGCCTTTATCCCAGAGGTGTAGGCAGAGACCAGGGACTGCCACTTGCCACGATCCTGACAGATTACTTTAGCTTCCTCAACATTCATTAGTCGTTGCATGCACGCACGCCGGTTTTGGGTACTTTTTCTCTCGCCCTTTGCTAATAGATCCTCTATTTGGTCGAAATATAATATAATAATATAATTATGTACTTACCTAAAAAACAACCTTTGGCCTTTGCATCTACGTAATGAGATGATTTATACAGCGTCCAGTGGCACCTTCACCTTTCACTTCATACAATGAGAGTTCTCTACTAAAGCTGTTTCAGGAATTGCGCATTTTTGAGGTAACACCCGTAACAATTAAATAACGTAAGTTGAGTAACTTGCAATACCTGTTAATGTTTTCTTCATAACTTAGGTTAGCTGGTAGATAATGCTCAGAAGCATTAAGCTCGCCTATGTGCAAAACTGTCTGTCTAAATGCAATAGAGGATTTAATAATAATAACGAATAATCGACTACGCACCCACCCAACGGGATCCGTGGTGTTGGAGATCATTCAGTTCCATTTAGAGCTCGGCTCTTATCGAAGTAGTATTTTCGCTTCGGTCATCATCGGTACTCTACTGGAAAACCAATAATTTTATACATTTTTGTCAATAGTTTTCTGATATGCCCTCACCTTCTAGAGAAAATGTGACGCCTCGGACTAGACAAGGAACTTACTCGTCATTTGCTGCGGGTACTGTTAGCTGATAGTTTTATTGCTATTCAGTCGTTTAAACCTGGCATAGGGACTGTCAACGACACTCGCAAGTATAGATTATACATTCGATCTCTACCTTTTCGACTACCCTACACACGACAAGACATAAAATTGAACCCCACAGACGTTTGCTATCTGGGACTCTCTCCAATAAGATAATAATGGTCTGAAGTCTATAGAGATTGGTTCCCATTGTCTTATTGGTTCAGTTGCTTACTCCGATGACTGTACCTGTCCTGTACCTCCTGGAGGTTGACTGGTAGAAAATGCCATTAGCATTAAGTCCACCTTTTGTACACTGTCTTTGTGCAATTAAGAATTAATAATAATGGTAATAATAATGACCGAACTGTCAGGCTCGTTGTCCGGTGATGCCGAACAATCGGACAACTGAGCCTGAAAGTTCGGTACCTACTTTTTCAACGTATCTAAAATTCTATGCCACGTTCTCTGCCTAAGTAGTTAA
Organism: Yponomeuta evonymella; assembly: GCA_963969515.1. Taxonomy (NCBI): domain Eukaryota; kingdom Metazoa; phylum Arthropoda; class Insecta; order Lepidoptera; family Yponomeutidae; genus Yponomeuta; species Yponomeuta evonymella. The sequence continues at coordinate 624,048 of OZ018361.1, read as the reverse complement.
GTACCTCCTAATTAACTAATTATTTCAGCGAATAGGGCTGTCTCTACCAAAGTTATTTACCTCTTGAGTACGCAAATATCAGAAAACAGATCTCCATCTCCAAGATATGTGCGTCGACACTCGACAGTAACACGGGTACAGCCATGTCCACGACGTACGGATTCTCGCAAGGTATAAAAGACCGGATTCAGTTGGTTGCTTTGCAAACAATTAACAAGTATTTGGCAGGATACAGCAATAAGTATCATCCTGCTCTTTTGTTCATGTAGAGCAAGATGCCATAATGGTTTGATAATAGTTAAACGATAATGGTTAAAAGAATCAGAAATTATCAATTTAGCAAAGGATAGCTGTAACTGGATGCAGCTTGCCGTTGCATATGGCGTACAGGGTTACGGTCTTTTACAAAACTGACTGGTAGAGTTGGGCCGATAATGTTTTTATAACCAACTTCTACACTGCAAACTCATATTCTAAGTAACAAATGATCAGTTTCGGCACATTTCAGGACCTTCTGTGCCCTTATTCTTGAGGAGGCGGCGAAATAAAACGAGTCCTCCATTTTGAAATATGCCTGCGCGTCCGTCCCGCTCGGCACAAAAGAATTAATGAGGACTCCGCGAATCCTGCGCAGCGTATGCGTGCACATGTCCCGCTCCGGTATTCCACTGGGGCCACGCGTTGCCTTTTGCCGGTCACGATCATCATAGTGGATAGATAGAGAACACTTTGTTGTACAACCGATGAAAAAAATTAAAATCTTGTAATATCTAAGCCCTCGTTTTGGGTGTGATTCGTAGTAATAGGTACGTAGGTAATTACGCCCACATAGTGAAACTGCAAAGTAGGTTAAATTATGCTATATGATATGACATCTCAAACATTGAGATACAACCAGACCCTTTGGTGGACAAATCTGGATAAGATTGTTACAAAAATTACCCATCGAGAATTTTCAAAAATACGTCCACTTCCAACATCGCTACACCATACTGACTGACATCAACAGGTACGCATGAGACTTCGATTCCGAGACGTATAAACGTCCTATAAAGGCTGAGCTGGTTTTTATTGTTTGTAAAATAGAGATAATTTTACAAACAACAAAAAATTCAACAATTGTGAAAACATGGTCACCCCACCCATACTCCACAATAAAGATCTCCCGCTTTGCATATACTCAGACGCTTACGCCGCGCTGCGCTGCCGAGGTCCTCAGTCTCTTTTGCTCAATTAAGCCTCTTTGCACAACTTACGAGTCGACGACACGACGCACAGATTTGTGTACGACGTTCGGCTGCGAATTCTTCGAATGATAAGGGAACTCTGCTTGAATAACTCGAACCTCTAGATTATTCAAGTAAGTACTAAGCCTTACGACCTTACGTCCTAATTGCAAAGACCAGTTAGTGCATTCTCAAGGGGTAGTTCTAAAACAAACTAAGTCAAATACAAATTTGGTAAAACCTACAATAATTAGTTACTTATAACAACGTAGTTCGTTAGACACACATGGCGTTCACAGTGTTCCAGAAAGGTAGGGTAGAACAGGAAGGGATTACTCTAGGTACCTTATTTTCTTTGTTCTGTGCTAGGTAATCATCAATAAAAAGAACTATGGTAGAAAGATTCTGCTACGCAAGGTACCTCGAATTGTCATAATAAACTACGAATTGTAGTTTTATGAGAATCAAACTCATGTTTGATTTACCTAATTCGTGAAAGTTCGCGACAAATTATTCTTCATGGTGGAGGTGTAAAACTCGATGGAAGCCTCTTAAATCTGCCATAAAAACATGTCTGTGACGCAAACACCATCCGAACTAACTAGCTAACCTTTAGACTTTTAGAGTAATTAGTATGGGATTTCACAGTTAGACGAATCGAATCGATTTGGTGCGCCTGAGCATAATTAGGCCCCAGATCTTTTAATCAATTTTAGGCTGCAGTGTATAATTTATTCAATGTTGTTTTATACACGAATCTAATTTGTGGACAGAAAATAAACAAATATTATTTGCCTTATATTATTATTATCTTTGTTGCAAAGTCGCTCTTAACGAAAGTAGAGTGATTGCGTATTACTTACGACTGTACTAGAAATCACTAGGAAGATACAGCCGACAGAGCATTTCAACCTTTACAATTTTTCTTGCAATTGTTAAGTAAAGTACACGTACCTACGTAAAGGTCGATGTGCTGTCGACTGTTTTAGTGACAGTAGAGTAGACACGAACAGACTAAACGCTGTTTAGCTTCGCTTCTTCCATGGATGGTGAAAACGGACCATTATTCCAAATTGTGAACAGCAGCTCTAGGCACCCTTGGCTTACACAAAGGCTGTATAGGAACCTGCCTATAGTGTGGCAATAACGCGGACACAAAACCACCGGTATTTAGCAGCGTGGGAACGCGCTGCCATTGAATATGGCCCTGCTCTCACGGGACACTCGAAGAATGATCGAATTAAACGCCAATAGAGCACAACGTAGTATAAATAATAGTTCGAATGAAGGTAAGTAATGCCCGTTGCAGACGATGCGCAGTAGCTTGCGCAAGTACCTACTGCTACAGTGCATATAATTTCGTCCATATAATTTCCATTTTTCGATTTAGGGTTCCGTTTGCGAAATATTAAGCTTTATACCGAGTTGTATTTTGGTACCTACTTTTACAGTAGTTTATACTCCGTTCCATGAGTCGAACTCCTAGGGAACAAAATACTCGCATCTCATTGGCCAATGCGCGCGGCGATAAGCCGCTAAGAGATAAGCGAAACTATAAATGGTACAAAATAGGTCCGAACATAAATAATGGTCCTCAACATAGTTTCCTAAGTTTGTTTCAACGTACTCGTAGGTACGAACGTTGTACGTAGGTCCTTGTAGTTATTTCATGACACCTCGGTCATTGTTAGCCAACCGATCGTAAATAAACTCTACTCAGGCGTGACGTGCAGTCACATCGGGGCCAGTCGCGATCAAGCAGCTGACAATATCGAAATAGAGAGAGAGAGAGAGAAACAATTTAACGGCACAATACTCTAAACATAAACAAAATGATAGCAAAAAAAACATAAAAAAGACAAATTTAACAAAAACATAAAATAAAAATTGAATACATTAGCACAAAAAATTTTAAAATTATAATTCGAACATAAATAATATTATTAGTTTAAAGTATTGAGCCCCTAAAATGGTTCCCGACTCAGCATATGTTGTAGCTGCCACCGAGGTCCTTTATCTCAGATTAATAGTCCAGCCTTTATAGTCAAAGGCAGACAAGGCTAGAACGGCTTAGGTACATAGGCAAATTTGGGACTGATATTTTCCATGTGAAAGGCAATGTGCTGTAGAGTTCCATAGTAGGCTTCGATATGGTATTCCTACTAGGATTCTATGAAATTTTGGAACGAAATATGTATTCTTCCTGTGCGGAGATTGAATTCAGATATAGGTACCTGTGTACAATCGACAGCACACGAACCTTGACACGCGAGGACTCTCCTCGGTTACGTTACAGGTGACTTTGCAACTAAAATGTAAAGGTTGGTTTGCAGTCGACTGTTTGGTCGAGGCTCATATAAGCACACCGTGAGGTTGTTTACTGTGATTGAATCACCGTAAAGCTGTCCGCGGTAGTAATTGATTTTGTTAAAACAAGTTTACATTGCCTTTCTTTATTATTATTATGTATTTATTACTTCAAAGTAGTTTTGACAACGGAGCTAGGGCGAAGAGGTTATTTCTGCGTTATTTATGATTATTTGTATCGTCCTGTGTGGTTGTGTGATCTAGCAAGATCTAGGTACTAAACCTGCCTACTCACTCAAAGTGTTAACGCAAAATCTAGAAACCATTTCTTTAGTGTCAATAATTAAGGCACTTCTAAAAGGGAAAAGTATAAAAGCATTTTTTCTAATTTTTTTTTTTGGTTGTATCTGATGTACCTATTTATCGATACAGACGAAACGGTTTTCAGGTTTTGTGTTTTGCAAAAACCCGTTTCAGCTCTTTCTAGCATTATAATATGTTATACGTAGTTGGTATGATACGGCAGCCCTCGCAGCAGATAGAGATCGTAGGTTTCCGTGACGTCAAGCCTTCGCCGACATTATTAAACATCTTACTTCCAAATAATGTATCAACGGGCACGACGTTTCGGAGAACAAATATTGGCACAAAACTTGTTTTTATTTCCATTTTACGAGCGTTAAATCACTCACCGTGGCTGTAAATTAAAAGAGATTAATAATGAACTGGATGGATTTTGCAGATTTTGGGTTTTAATTTATGGCAGAAGAGACTGAATGCCACTCCTACTCGGGTGTGACAGAACAGGTATTCTAATCCGACAGTGACAAATATTTCATGGACCCTATTTCATAAAACTACTATTCATGGTTTACTATGAAAATTCGATGTACATTGCATAGCCGATTAGCAAGTGAGGCGGTGGTAGCGCGGTGGGTCGAACGCGTGCCTCACTTTCAGGAGGTCGTAGGTTCGAACCACGGCGTGTCAGCCTGTTTGAAATCGCCAATCCGCGGTGGGCACACTCTCTCTGAGAGAAGGCCTGTTCCCTAATGGGACGTATAGTATAGGCTTCATTATACGAGTACTTAAAATAAGTAAGTCATCAAATTTATTGTCATTATAAACTATTAATTGTAGTTTTATGAAAGGCGGCCCAGGGCCAGTCAATTTTAGCGTGTTTTCTGTAATCCAGAAAATTACATTCTATAAAAAACTCTTCTAACTTCTGTTTGATCACATTAATTAACCTGATGAATAAAAATATAATGGTACATTAAAACAGCATTTTAATCTTAATATAAAAATAACAAATTGCAATGGCAATTTATAACATGTAGTTAGTTACAATACATTTTAGCTCCTGAATCAGATTTGAATATTCATTCGCGGATAAAGATTTACATTTCAAAATATCAGCGTTGTTTGAAGTGATAGCTTTCGTCAATAACAATAAATGGTCGTTTTCTTTAGTTAACACTTTACACTGGCTAACCAAACACAATATCTGTTTCTTAGAGAGTAGTTTAACAGTTCTCTTGGAGAGTAAATTATACGTCTTCACAAACAAAATCGCATCCTCGACTTCTAAATACTCGACAAAACTTATCATGTCACCGAGGATTACTACAACATCGTGTTCCAGGTCCTTATTGAGTTTCAGCTCAGGCAAATCTACGATGGATTTGTCTTGCTTTTGCACTACACTGAGAGACTTTGCCAGCGCACTGATGGAGACGCTGTAGAGCATGTTTTGTACTAATTTGAGTAGCCGCTTGAAGAGGACTCTGTCATCGGGAGTCAGTCTGCGCGCCACGCCATGCAGCCACGCCAGTAGGCCATAGCCCTCTAGCAAAATATCACAGGCGCGCGGCACCGCTGCCACGGCCCCCACGACGCTCAGAATACGCTCCTTACACCGCCGATCGCTCAGCACCGACGAGTAATAATCCATAATCATCTTCAGGCACATGGTTTTAAAGATGGCGTTCACGTCCGCCATAGTGCGGGTGCCGTCTGTGATAGTTTCGAGCAGCCAGTTCTTGCGGTCCGCGGACTCGACGTCGCTGTCGTGGAAGAGGGTCAGGAAGTCGGGTAATACGGTGAGGTCGAGGCGGTGCTTGGCGATGAGGAAGTTGTTGACGGGCTTATAGAGGGCGCTGGCGGGGGCGGCGGCGGCGGCGAGGGCGCGGGCGAGGTACAGGGCGCTGACAGCGGGCAGCCGCGGGACGGCGGGCGGCGCGGGGGCGGCGGGGGCGGCGGGGTTCGGCACGCTGCGCTGCAACAACGCGATGAACTCGCTCAAGAGGAGCTTGTCGCTCTTCTGACGTCTGTAAGGAAAAATTGAAAAAAGTTGTTATAGTACTTTTTACGTCAGTACATCGTTGTACCCGATGGGTTGATGACATTAAGAAGGCGGCAGGAAGGCAATTGACAAGATTAACGGGGGACCGCGAGGTTGATGTGACGGTGAAGAGGCCTATGCCCAACAGTGGGCGTCTTTCATGGGCTGTATAGATAGACAGATAGATAAGATAAGAATATTCCTTATTGTACCAGGAAAAACACAAACATGAAATATTTACAAAAATGGAGTACCTTCGGCGGCCTTATTGCCGTTAGACATCGTTGTTATCTCTAATACCTCACGTAATCCTGCCTACCCCCAGGGGCCTGTTTCATAAAACTGCAATTCATGGTTTACTATGATAATGCAATATACATTGCAATCATCATCAGACATCAAATTGTCATAGTAAACCATTTATAGTAGTTCTATGAAATAGGGCCCCATGTCAATCAATCAGCCCGTACCCGTCCACTGCTGGATATAGGCCTCCCCCAAGGCACGCCACTTCCTTCTGTTATCGGTCATGCTTATCCAGCCACTGCCAGATGCCCTAGATGTAATATTAAAAAACTAAATTGTTTTTAAATTAGATTATTGTAAAATTAATGATTACACTCACGTCTCAGTCTGCAGCAGCATACAGAAGCGATGCAGGACGTGCGCGGCGGCGGCGCGGGCGGCGGGCGGCGCGGACGACAGCGCGCTCACTGCCAGCGCTAACGCTCCGCCGCGCAGCAGCTTGCCGCTCGCCGCCGCCGACCCCGGGGCCAGTATATGACTCAGTAGCGGCAGGAAAAATGCAGGATCGTACACTACCGACACCGCACGCCCCGCGCCCTGAGATACCAACTCATCCCCGTCCCATCCCGCACCGCATTTAGCGTACTTCGCCATCAGACACAGTCTCCGCGCTGATGCCTCGTTGTCTGCCTCCGGTGACTGATCGAGGATACCGTCCTTCGACAGGTGAAGGAGCAACGACTTGCCCGAATCGTCTAGAGGCTCCTCGTCGAAATCCGCGGGCAGCTCGTAGTTATACTCCATCGCTTGCGCCACCGGATAGTTCCTTACGGTTTTCTCGACCATGTCTCTGTCAAATAGGTTCAGAACTTGATTTGGGGTCGGATGCGCCCACAGGGACGAAGCTTTTTTCTTCCGAACTGCGTAGTAGTTGGCTGCAGACTCGCCCCACAAGTACGGTTTGTATTCGTTCATAGGCAGGTCGTTCGTCTCATAGAAATGTAAGATTTTCAACAAGATTCTGTCGCAGGGGCTGGTAGTTGCATGGTAGGCGCTCAGGTAGACCGGAATTTGGGGTGTTTTCATCACGGATTTGTTCTTAGAGATCAAGACGTAAAGAAACTCCACCAGCACCGTTTTTATCTTCTGGTGTCCGTGACTGAGGATGACTTTTAGGAATTCTGAATGCGAGGTGACCATTTCAAATAAAGAGATGACATCGGTGTGGTCAGTTGGGTAGAAAAGTCTCGATAGATTGGTTAACAGATGTAGAAGTCGCGGCCCGCAGGCTAACGCCTCCTCGTCCCCTTTTACTCGCAATGAGTCCTTCAGGACAGCTTTACAAAAGTTCTGCCAAATGGAGTTTTCTGTTAGTTTACTAAACGATTCACCACCATATTCTGGGCTGCTCGCGCAAATCTCGACGATTTTTTGCATACTCATTACTATTTCGTTTAGTACGCTCGGATCTTTCGCCTCTTTCAAAGCCATTGTTGTGATGTTCAGCATGGAGAGGAAATAGTTTAAGAGAAACTCAGCATTAGGGCGAGGGTGAAGACACAGTCTCAGGCAAACTGCTTGCATCCAGTGAATGTGGCTCGGCTCTACAACTTCAAACTTGTGACTCTTATTGAAGAACTTCTGGCAGTCCGCCACATCGATACACTCGAGCAGCAGTTTCCGAATGAAGGCCCAAGAAGTGATGTACACCTGGCCAGCTTTGTGGGGTTTTTCTAGCACTTTCAAGATGTTGTTTTTATATTCATCGAATATTAGACCCAGGAACTGCTTATTACTGGCAAGAAACTTATTGTGGTGCAGCACAGCACTGCCTAGGGGCAAAGTCAACTCTCTTTGACTCAATATCTCCTTCCTTTCGACTTGTTCTTTGAAGATGTTACAGAATTGGATGTTAAACCTCAACAGTGTCGCAGCTAGTTGTGACGTTGATTTCCGCATTGCGTTTGCGTAGAAGAACTGTTTGAAATTCTCTGCTGATATTAACCTGACATGCTGAGGTTTATTTTCAAAGTAGTCCACTAACACAGTCTCCAGATTAGTAAGATTTGGGGTCACATTTTTATCGCCGAGTAATGTAGTATAAAGATTGAACATTTTTTGGAGCAAATCTTGTGGAAGATCAGTCTTGATGGATCGCGAATACTTCATCACCAGAGATCTCAATATCTCTAGAGCTGCACTGGGCTCCTTATCTTCCCGCACGCACACGGCTGCATCCAATTCAATTATTAGGTTTAGAATTTTTAAATCATCATCATTACTCATACCTACAATCTCTATTACTTTTACTGTATGCTCAGTATTAATTGTTTTACGTTTTTTTAGTTTTAGGAGAGTTTTAACAACTTCGTTATAATTCTTCTGCTTGAAAGACTTCAGTACATCGCGCCTCTTGTTCAGGTAGTCTATCGTTTCCCGATCTTCATTTATTACGTGCAGCAGGAAGTCAGTAGCCAAAATTCTGGGTTGATCTTTGTTCAGGTCGATAGGGCTGTAAATTTTAAGCACATGCGGACATTTCAGCAGGCTCAGCATGATAGTTCGACAGATGTCTTGTTTGTGTTGATATTTTGCTAAGCTAGTAACCAAATCAAACAGATGTGTAATCTTTGCCTGTTGCGTTTCTTGCAGCTGCCCCATGTTCGCCAGCCTCACTGTGCAGAAAACAATGTATTTGGCCCAGACAAATAGTTCTGAATTGTCAATGTTTCTGTTGACCCTGTAAGATGTGTTCAAAGCAATCAAGGCATTTTCTTCTCCAGATGACTCTTCTAGGAATGGAAAAATATCCTGTATAACTATGTCATTCCCTAAAATGACTGCTTCGGATATGCCTTTGAGTATGGTGTCTTGAGCCGCAGTGGAGTCGTCAAGCGCAGCTGGGTGATCCCGCCAGCTGGCCACGTATTCCCGCACCGCTAACTTACAGTCTCCCATCAACATCTCTGTAAGTTCTGGAGTATGGTTACAGTGCAGCAAGTTAGCTATGTATAGGGACAAGAACTTTTTCAAATCCTTGCTTACATGTTTATGACCCCGGCAGTATTGCAAGCACCCGACAATGAATGGTGATGGAACTTTGCTTTCGAGGAAGCAAGTGTTTTCTGTATTGATACCCATCATTAGATCATTAAAGAGCTTTTCAAGATTAGCTTCATTATTCTCATCTGTCATTTCAAAGTTTACCATCTGACTTCTAACATATTCTGTAAGTTCTTTTCTGTTTTCTAGAATGTATTGGATAATATCGACTATATATGCAGTATTGATTTTGCTGTGGCGCAGTGTGTATAGTATGATGTGTATTTCATCCTCATCTGTTTCGAATATTGATGTTGTCTTAAAGAACTTGATTATTGTTTCCTTAGCCTCAGTCCAAATGTTGGTGTCTTCACTGGTGTAAACTTGCAGCATGATTTGAAACAGCTCTTTGAACAGTGGGTTGCTCACAGATACAGCTGTGTGGTCTAAAGTCAGCCATAGTGAGACAATCTTAAACTGCAATATTGAAATATGCCCCTCAGACAATGTGCTAGAATAATCAAGGATTTGTTTCATATTGAGGTTTTCTTCAAGGGATTCAAAATGTGCTGGATGAACATCACTGTACAGCAACAATAAATCTATGAGCAATATTAAGGAGTCTGCTTCATTGATATTTGGTAGAGAATAATCCTCTGATGGCTCATTACCAGTTGCCTGGTTCTTTATAATCTGATTTATGAGTGAGACAATAACAGCAGGAGTGGGTAAGTGTTTTGGCAAGAAGAATTCCAGTTTATTCTTCAAGTCCACAACAATGTTATCATCCAACACCTGCATGTACCGTTTTAATGTGCTCAACATTTTCACTAGCACTTTGATGCAATAAAGAGCTACGATCCGATCAGCTTTCCCCATGCTTGTTTGGATTACTTTCAGCAGCGGTACAGGCAGTGATGTGAAGCGCACAAAGTTAGTCACCTGTGCAGAGTTCAAGTTCACCAACCTTGGCACCATCTCTTCAGTTTTCATTATAGTGAGCAATTTTATGACAAAGTCAACTGTTCTCTCCCAAATTGGTGAGTGTTGTGGCTCGAAACTCTGTTCCACCAAGTGTATGATGGCTCGGTGCAGGTCAGGACAACGCCGCATGATCTCTAGCACCATGGCACACTGGCCCTGGTGCTCCCATGGCCTTTTCAAGGAAAGCAGAGCCTTGTACAAGTTTTGGTTCTTGTTGGCTTCAGAGGTTCCCAGACTGCTGTCAACAAAGTAAAGACCCAGCTTGTGGGATGTGAAAAGTGTCAGTATGATTTCATCAAGCAATTTGATAATGTCAGGTCGGCATTCCTTTATGGCTTCATGGCTGGTCTCAGGTGGTCCTTTCCAGAAGTAAATTTTAAATAGCTGATGCAGAACATTGTGGTTGAAAGTTTTCATTTTCAAGCTTTTTGATATGAGAAGATTGTCCACAACATTTTTCTTCAGAATATTGAGGAACATCAGCACAGCCTCAGGCTCATCCTGCACTAATCCAGGCAGTACAAGTGGCAGTAGGCCCTGTTTTTCCAGCAAAGCTTTGATGAGTGGCAGGTGGCCCTCTACCAGAAACGAGGTCATAAAGTGAACAAATGTGGTTCGGACATTGTCTTTTTCCTTGTAGTTTGGCTTTTCCAGGATGTGGTGCAGGCTCTTGGGGGACAGTGCGGCTAGCCCCAGAACCTCCACACCAAGCTCCGGGTTAAGCGTTACTATAGAAGTGAGAAGTTTCATGATTATTTTCCTGTGTCGCGGGCCAGAGTTTTCGCTGATCATGATCTCTGTTGTGGAAGCGAAGTTGTTGAGGAAGTAGCGGGCTGCCTCTTCGGTTATGGGGAGTAGGTGCGGCGCTGTGTCTTGGACCTTGAGAATGATGAGGTGGAAGAGATGGAAAGCGGGGGTGGCGAGGGGCAGATTCCGCACGCCATCGCCGCCGAGCTGTCGCAGGATCTCGTGAGCGTTGCCGCCGCTCTGCAGGTACTGCAGCAGACAGTCGGTCTCCGCGTCTGGTCGCTGGCATGCTGCTAGGAACTGCGTCAAGGCTGTAAGAGACCACTGAGTTACCTATGGCTTCTTTATTGTGATTTGGTTAAATTTGGGGGCGCGTTCTTTCATAGTTCTTTCATTGTTTATCATTAATGGTTTATCCACTATTAGAGTTCATAATAATATTGCTTCAATTGCAAAGAAACATCCCTTGCAAGATGCAACGCCTGTGCATAAATTTATAGGTTAGGTTCTGCGAAAACATAACCTATTAATCCATATCACATAAAATTAGACTTACCGATGGTCTGTCCTTGCTTTGCAGCCAATTCCTTTCTGAAGTGTTTGATATCGAAATCATTATTCCTGACCTCTTTACGAATGGAAACATCAGTCTTATCGTCGGATTCCGATTGCTCTGTTTCGGGAACCTTGGTCGCATCTAATTTACGTTTTTTAGCAATATCCTCTTTACCGCTAAACTTTCTTTTGACCATTTTGAATTTATTGTTAATGATCAACCAGAAGCAAAAGAAGAACGTGGAAAAACTTTTGTAAATAAAACCATATTTTTGGGTCACTATATTGTACGACCCAATAACGTACAGCCAATAATGCACACCTCGATAATGCGTGCCCAAGGGACACCAATTATTGGGGTGTGCATTATTGCCCGTAATCGGGTCGCGCAATATCGGTACGGACCGATAATGCACGCACGATTTTGTACGACCAATAATTGGCGTCCATGTCGGTGCCCCGTTCACATATGTTTAGCGCATTTTACTTGACATGAAATCCGCTGTTGCGCTTAGGATTCGTTTAGAAATTTATTCCATAATCTAGCTTGTTTTTGACATTTATTCATTCAATTAAAAAAACCGAATGTAATTTCTGAATTTCGAAAAGGGTGACGCACAAACTAATAAATAACAAATCCCTATTAATGGGTACCTATTCTTCTTTAAAGTGATTGACGGCTTTAGCTCAGCTGGTACTCTAAACGAAAGACGCGTTTTTCAGTATGAGAAACAGATTACTTGTGGGTGCCGGCGTGTCAGCCATTACAACTGATCGCAATCATCATCATCATTATCATTAGCCATTTGATGCCCACTGCAGGACATAGGCCTCCTTCGTGGTTTTCAAAACCATGAGGGATTTTGCTATAATCGCCACGCTTGGCAGGCGGGTTGGCGATCGCAGTATATGCCTGGAATCTCATGAAGACGCTGCTGCCCGTCTCCTGGTAATTTATTTCCTTAGTCGCCTTCTACGACATCCACGGACGGAAATGGAGTGACGCTATTCTTAATCCGGCGCCACACTGAGCGCAATGCCTAAATTAAAATGCCCGAAACCAAGTTTCGTTGCCTACGCCTTCATCCCGGCGTTGCCATCCTTCCTGTAGCCGGTTCCCGTGCCAAATCTATCAATGGAGAGATGAGCTAGTTTCATGAACCTACATGTAGCAGCTGCTGAGTTGTCTGTGAAGTTTCAAACGTGAACAATATAAGGATAGTTTCTCGTGCCGCAATTATCTTCACCAGTCTATCACGAGCGCTCTGGTTGATGCCTGTCATACTTTCTTATTCATTAACTCTGCTAATAAACTCGTCCATATCCTTACATACGAGCCAGATAACAATAATTCGCTTGAGTAGCTATTGTATTAATTTGCTCATAAGCTACTCTTCTGATGTTGACGGAAATCAGAAACTTATCTGAAAATAATCATTTAGATTCCCTTTGTTAAATGTCCAGGTACAATGTGAGCCACTGCCCTATGGTTGAGTTGTGGAGAATAAGGCAGAAAAAGAACGCCAATCTTTTCTCAAATCATACCTATTACATCTAAAACATAACTTGGCATGAGTACAAGAACCCATCATGAGTGCAATCAACAACTTGCAATGCCAAAACCTTAGTTACCTACTATTACTACTACATTTGTAAAGAAACCATGGTAATAGTATTTTATATCCTAAGAAAGAAACTAGACTATTTAATAAAGAACAGTGTAATTTAACTACCCTAGAATAGGTGCCAACGGACTATCCTTACTTATAATTTCACAGAGTTTTGCTTTCAACCATTTAGGTACTGATCCATGGAGGTGAGAGCTTTCTGGTCAGGCATGAAGCCGAGTAAAGACTAGCTTAGATTTCATCTGAAATTTTGTAAGTTTATAAGATATTTTAACCTAAACATAAAACTAGTGTACGGTCAGAACAACTTTATCCTCATCGCCTTTTAACTTGTAAAGCCTACTTAGCCGTGATAGTTTTCCTTTTAAGTTTATTATTGTGTGCCACTATTTTACATTTTTTCACGTTTCTAACCCTGTATTCGGGAGATGGGGCGCACAACTCGAACCAAAATATGAGCTTCAAAGCTAAATATTTAATTTTCGAAAACGAATCCCTAAATCGAAAAAATGTTTTCCCACATTTCCATTGTATGTAAGTGTGTAAGGGCAAAATATTATATACATACCTAATTTAGGTGCAATGAAGTACGCAAAAAAGAAAATTAAGATTAATTACATCGGCCATTTTTTACGATAGCTTTTATGCATGTAAATGTATTTAAAGTTTTTTTTTGAGTCTGTACCGTTGTGCCAGCACGTCACCGGCACCGCATTGTAATCACAGATTGTAATATGGATAATCCTTTACGGAACGCTCTCGTTCAAGATGGACCACCACGATCCTTAGCAGTCACACGAAGGTTAGTCTGAGAACTTGTCTCCAACCATAATGCGGTTGATATTGTTTGTCTTGCGCTTATTTATCTCTCAGCTTACGTATAAAAATACTAACTTTAAAATACCTAGTTAATCTGATGCGTAAACAGAAACATGTCTGACAATTATTTTATATTTACTATGAACGCAGCTTTGAAAATAAGTAAATCAAAATAGCTTCTGTAAACGAGGCACCACTCTTTCAAGTGATTTTCTTGTCTATGGTTGGACACGGATTATTGCCCCGTACCGATTTTGTACAGCCCGATAATGCACACCCCGATAGTGTACAGCCAATAATCCGCGTACATGTGCACGGATTATTGGCTGTACATTATCGGGGTGTGCGTTATCGGGGTGTGCGTTATCGGGGTGTGCGTTATTGGGACGTGCGTTATTGCCTCCCATATTTTTTACCCAATTATCACAGACTAAAAAGATAATTATGCATGCACAGACCATAGAGAATATGACATTATCTCAGATTATTAAATAACCACACCACAGAGTAGAAAAAATGCATACCGGCATTATGATTAGTAGCTACGTCCAGACGCAAACGATTATTCGCCTTGCCACTCTCCCACTCAGCCCTAAGGGGGTATAAAGCTCATGTTTTTATACCCCCACCAAAAAAAACCCCATCAATGTTGGCGAAATATAGGAAACAATTTTAGGTTTCGTGTCACATCCTTATCTTGCAAAGCTGCAAGCGGCTGCGTATGACTTATTTTTTTATATGTTCACATTAGCTTAGAGTGTAAGATAATCTAAGCTAAAACTTGACCAATTTAAAACATTGCGAGAAAAAAAATAAAATGTAATTTTCTCCATACAAAAAAGATAGAGTATTTTTTTTTCTCGAAAGCAATGCGTTTCAAGGAAAAATACAAAAGAGTAAAAGATGTTTGTATTAATGTTAGCTGGCTTAGAAAAAAAAACCAGATCGCTACCTTAACTTTCGGTCCTATGTTCACCGATTTTTAATATGGAACCACTGTGCGTCGTCGCGCTGCTGCACGACTACATCGGTCGTGTTTATACAGGGCGTCCCAAAGTTATGGGACATGAAGGGAAAGTACCTTAAATATCGTAGATAGGGTATTTTGCTGAAAGAAGACTACGTTATTTTTAAAAGTTAGTAATTCTACATTCAAAGATTTTCTAAAAAATACTTGCTTCGTCTGGGAATCGAACCGACTTAAATTTAAAAAAAAACACCCCTACTTTTATGATGCCAATCGAAATAATGGCCAAAAACTAATAACTCTTCTTAAGTAACATAGTAATAGGGATTAAAGTATGAAATTGCCGTTTTATTGCAATAGGTTCTTTGAATTGACATAGAATCTTCATGGTTTGAGGTTTTCGAATGAAACTTTTTTCAAATGGTTTCTATGATGTTCTTTTTGTAAAAAAATGTGAAACATTTGAATATCGACTTTCAATTGTTTTTGTTATTCAATTTAGACAAGAAAGATGGATACTGCGAAAATTCGAGTGATTTTTGAATACGAGTTCCGACGCGGAACTAACGCGGCAGAAACAGCCCGCAATATCAATGCTGCGTTTGGAGAGGGGTCTACTAATGAACGCACCGTGCGATTTTGGTTTAAACGCTTTTGTGATGGAAATTTCGACTTAAAGAACGAGCCACGAGGAAGACCGCCCACACAGGTGAATAACGATGAATTAAGAGAGATAGTGGAAGCCGACCCTAGTCAAACTACCCAGGAATTAGCGGCATGTTTAACGTTACCTTACCTACAATATTGACTCACTTGCGTCAAATCGTTAAATAAAAAAATACGAAAAATGGATGCCTCATGATTTGACTGATCTGCAGAAAGAAACGCGTGTTGAAACTTGTGTTGCCTTGTTGATATTCAATATTCGATATTCAAATGTTTCACATTTTTTAAAAAAAGAACATCATAGAAACCATTTGAAAAAAGTTTCATTCGAAAACCTCAAACCATGAAGATTCTATGTCAATTCAAAGAACCTATTGCAATAAAACGGCAATTTCATACTTTAACCCCTAATATTTTAAAAGAAAGGAACAGCGTGAAATTAATAATTTTAATCAAATTAAAAACATACAGGAAACTGCCGTAGTCAATGCCGTAGGTATTATTTTGTAAATTAATTAATTAAATGCTCAAAATGTGATCCCTCTTGTCTTACGCAAATCACCAATATTTTAATGAGTCCGCTGCCAGTTCATTTTCTTATCTTTTTATGGTGAATACTCGATATGATATGGCACAATTCTGTTTGTAAGTCGCCCAGGTTCTCGTATCGCTTTTTGTATAGCATATCTTTCACATATCTCTAAAAGAAGAAATCTAATGGTGTAAGGTCCGAAGAATCTGGCCGGCCATCGAATCGGTCCATTCGTACCAATCCAAGTAGGAAAACATTCATTTAGAAAATCTTAAGAAGAGTTATTAGTTTTTGGCCATTCTTTCGATTGGCATCATAAAAATAGGGGTGTTTTTTTACATCTAAGTCGGTTCGATTCCCAGACGAGGCAAGTAACTTTTAGAAAATCTTTGAATGCAGAATTACTAACTTTTAAAAATAACATAAAGTCTTTTTTCAGCAAAATACCCTATCTACGATATTTGAGGTACTTTCCCTTCATGTCCCATAACTTTGGGACGCCTGTATATTATTTTATCGATGCCATTGATCCCATCGTTATATCAACGGCAAGAGCATTCATTGAAATGTACAGGGAAAATCATTTTTTGTGAAAAAATCAATGAGGACTACCATAATGAATCTGAGGCAAATGCCGCTGAGGCTACAATTAGAGTAAGTGCGCCAATTATGGACCACCATAAAGATTTTGTGTAATAAAACTCAGAATTATAAAGATTAATCAGCCTTATATATTTTGAACGGTTCGATAATTATTTGGTATCAAAAACGATTGTTAGAATTCTTAAGGAACATGAACATCTAAAAAATAATGAACATTTTCTAAAATATGTCATTATTGTGCATTAGCAAAAAGTGTACAAAATATGGACCACATGGTTTTAAATATGAACCATAGTCAATTTGGTTCAAAATTATTGAGAAAAAGGACGTGTGGGCTAAAATTAAATCAGTCAATTATTAAGATGAAACTAATTGCTGGTACACAATTCACATACAAAAAAATCAAGTGATTGGTGATCTGATTGGAAAAATCATGATTGGATAAGCGTAGTTTTGCATTAGCCATTGCATCTTTGAATATCCCATGTTTGTCTGGTCTTTTCTTTGGTTGTAGAATTTGTGGATGCCATCCTAAAACAATCAAATGAAAATATAAGTGACTGTTTGTAATATGGACCAGTAGTCCATATTCAAAACATGCCGGTGGTCCATATTATAATACACATACATTTCTAGGTTAATATTGTTGCTAAGAAAATTATTAAAACTATTGGATATATCAACTTATTATGAAAAATTGTAAAGTAACTAACCTTTCCCCTAGTTTTATCCACTTTCCCAAACAGTAATATTTGCTGAAATTATGATCTTACGAAGTTAAGTAAAAAATTACATCGCACGATGATAAAAACGAAAAATGCCTGCCGTGAATGCGTGAGCATTCTCTGCCGACCGGCAAGCGATTAACGAACCGCGGGAGGGGTGGAACTTAGTGTGCGGAGACCGATAGCTAAATACGACCGATGGATTTTGAGAAATGAAGGTAGTCCATATTACGGAACTAGTCCATAATTGGCGCACTTACTCTAATTTTTAAGGACGAAAACGCAAATGCTGATGCCGTCAAAAAGAAGATTGCGCCATTGATCAATCTTCATTTTGAAGAACGGCCGGGACGCACCGTCAGTGGGCTTGAAATTCATCATGCATCAATTTGGATTAGGTAATCCATTTGGAATTTTGGATGCCGCCATTTGGTCGTATCGTGAATGGAGAGCTTTACGTGACAGAAGGGCTGGGCCGCGTTTCATAAAACTACAATAATTCATAGTTTATGACAATTCGATGTACATTGCGTAGCAATCTTCCTACGTATTAATCGGCTATGCAATGTACATCGAACTGTCATAATAAACCATGAATTTGAATTATAGTTCTATGAAATAGCCCCCAAGTGGGTTGTTTTACTCATCAAGAAAAACAATTTTTATTAAGAAACTAACTCTATAATCGCGATAAAAATATCAACTGTTTGACACACACGCTAAAGAAAGTATCAAAATCTAAGGAACATCGATTGGTACCTACAAAAAAACAATATAAACGCTTCTTTCCACTTCAAACTGACACTTATCGCCTTGAAATAAATTCCAACAGCAATGAAAAATTTATACTACTACCCATGACCTAGGAGGGCTTAACAAAAGAATGTTTGTATTGACGAGTACAGTTTCACGGGTTTTTCTACAACATTATATAGGTTACTAATAAAAATAAAACATAATATTTAATTATTTTTTAAAAGCCATTTATTTGTTAATAACATTAATCATAGTACAAAAATAGTAGTAGGTAGGTCATACCTGCAATACCTATAAGTTTTATTAACAACTAGCGTATCACAGAACAATCGACAGAACATCAACCTTCACATGGGAGCCTCATCAAGCTTTACATTACTTCAAGTTACAGGCGACTTTGCAACGAAACGGTGTTATTTATAAAATTGTCCGTGATAAAGAGCCTTTACTACATTTGAGGATTGTTTTAAGCAATCGCGTTGTTAATTAAAAAAAAAGTAGAGGTTTATCGACCGTCGACTGCCCTACCACATTAGAATGACGGTAAATTAATAAAATAAAACATTTTTATCTACACTCATATCATAATCTTCAAATTAAGAATTCAAAGGTAAACACATATTGACAGGCTTTAAACAATACATAACTTTAAAGAAAATAAAAAAAAAGTGTAATATAAAGTTACATTAAAGGTCAGATTTTTCACTTTATGTTACAGTTATTTTTTTAAAGTGTTGCTGTGAGTGATCGATCACGGAACAAAACTTAAGTTTTTTTTTTAATGTCAAAAGTTGTCTCTATAAAAAACCTAATTTCATTTTCGTGGTACCAAAGGTGCAATTAAAAATACCTAAAATTGCGCGCGCAAAACTGAGTGCAGACGATTGAATGTCAAGATACTTTTGTCGAAATTGCGCCATTTTGTTTCAAAAATTTCATTATGAGTGATAAAGTAGTGTATGAGACTGCACATAACTTGGTATTAAAACACTCGCGAATGCTATTAAAAACTCGCCAAGGCTCGTTTTTTAAAATCTCGCTCGTGTTTTAATAACCCTCATTATGTGACAGTCACATAAACTACTATTAAACGCTAAGGCCGCACACGAAGGGGACTACTTTTGGAACTGAGGAAAAAAATTGCCAATCGACATGTATACCTACTCCATTGCACGAAACGAGCTCCCAAAGAACATCCTCCATGTCCGCCCATGGTTAATGCGCGTGACCTTCAGTAGCCGCGCCAGCATGTAAGCTTACCCTATGAAGCGGACTGACTTCGCTTATTGTTTCGCTATCCTATTCCTACCTATGGGCCTTATAAGAAAGCTGAAGGTCGCCCAACGAGCCCGAGTTACTGATATAGTTCGAAGAATTGCTCAGTCGAAGTGGCAGTGGGCGGGGCACATAGCTCGGAGAACTGATGGCCGTTGGGGCGAAAAAGTTCTGACCTGGTGACCGTGGAGCGGACGATGTAGCGTGGGCAGGCCCCCCACTAGATGGTCTAACGACCTGGTTACGGTGGCGAGGAGTCGCTGGATGCGGACGGCACAACACCGGGAAGCTTGGAAAACCATGAGGGGGGCCTATGTCCTACAGTGGGCGTCAAATAGCTGAGGATGATGATTCCTATCTAAGCTATCGCTTCCTATCTCTAGCCGCTCGCATTGACCATTGAGATGCGAGTATTTATTCCCTAGGAGTTCGACTCGGAACGGAGAATAGACATCGGTAAAGTAAGGACCAATTCGGTAGCAGAGGTATCGGAATCTGTCCGTTCGTTTGCCGAGCTGTAGCCCTTATCGTATCTGCCACAGGAGCGAGCGTCGATAGATTATCCCAGAAGGCCCTTGTGTTCGTGTGCGCCCGACACAACATACTATTACCCTGTTTCACAATGAATTATTATATGCTACTAGGACTTATCTACTAAAAAACTTTAAAGCAAAATCTGAAACAGTTTAATTTGTCACTGTCATAAAGATTTAAAATGTCATGTAAAATCAATTTGTCATTAAATATCCGAAAAATTATTATTATTATTTACCTTCATAAGGTTAAAATAAATGAAAAGACACTGAAGTTAAATCAATGCACTGCATTGCATATCTTAACAAACTTAACCAAAAACAAATATAACATAAAAAAAACAGGTTTTGCGATACAGTCACAGAAATAAAATAGGTACATCAACTTAGGTCTGTAGAGACTGGACTGGTGTAAAAGAGAGTAAGTCGGTATCTTTTTAAGTGTTTTGAACATTAAAAATGTCTAGGTTTCCCAGATATGCAATTATTGGATCAGGATGTGATTGTTTTAGTAGTGTAACACGCTACTTTATTAATACGCGGATTACGGGCAATATATATATTTATTAGTCTTTTTTATCGATGCCCTAGCCTAGCTGGGGATCGACTGACATCTAAAACAAAACGTAACGATTCCCTTCAAAATATTCAAAATAAGACGAGAAGGCTTTGCCAGCCAGCTTCTATAAAGGAGAATCGTTACATTTCCCCCCCGGTTATCATAAAATTTTAATTACAATTACAATTAAAATTTACCCTAG
The DNA here is from genome assembly GCA_963969515.1 of Yponomeuta evonymella. Classification (NCBI taxonomy): domain Eukaryota; kingdom Metazoa; phylum Arthropoda; class Insecta; order Lepidoptera; family Yponomeutidae; genus Yponomeuta; species Yponomeuta evonymella. The sequence continues at coordinate 603,332 of OZ018361.1, read as the reverse complement.
CTAACACACTTCGGTAACCTAACGTCAGTCATCTGTCCTACAGTGTCGGGGAAATTGTACAATCCCGGCGAACGCATGATGCTCCGTTGCTAATTCGGTCAGTGTGCCAGAACAATTCAAAGACCATCAAGACAATCTAGTCAATATTCATAAAACCTCCAAGTTATTTACAATTAAAACGCAAGAGAAAATTGGTCTATGACTGTACGGACAGACCCCCTCTCGGCAAAACCCAACAAAAAACCGAGAAGACACCATCGAACGCCGCTTCAAGTTTCACAATTATAAGTCCTACCTACCCCATGAACTTAAATAAACTAGCTAGACATTCTACAATCTTAAAAACTTAAATAAACTATCGCACTTCACTTTAACCGAACAACACTCTACCTACCTACTCCTGTTAAAGTTGTGAGGATTCCACCTTTGAAATAGTGAAATGGCAAAGCTTCTGTGGTCCGGACTTCCTTTTCAAGAACCCGCATCAAATAAGCAAGACCAATATCTCTAATCAAATGCACAATGCAACACTCTCTTCTAAATTCTGGACTACCAGCAGTCGACAAATAATCGCATATCAAAACCTGTCTACTTCCTGTTGAACAATGGTCCAAGCCCATGTTGAACTCGCCAAAAGCCAACAAAGCTTCCTCACCAAGCTATGCTTGTTGTGTGAAGGGAGAGTCAACTTATAGACTTGTACCCTGGAATCAACAACCCTAACCGCTACCTATTCTTTAGCTTCTCGTTATTTTTTTTTTACGGTCTTGCAACCATTGGGTTCTGGAACGTTTATACAAATGGCCCGGCCTCGCTGCCTCTCTCTACTTTGCCATCTCCATAGCTCCTCACAGCTTTAAGCTCGTTCTCTCGTACAACATGTAAGACAAACACAACATTAGATCATAATATTTACAATTTTTACAGTCACAACTACACTAATATCCTATTAAAGAATTTTTTCATACGGGTTACATGTACTACACTCTCTCTCTGGCTATTAATCCCTACAACCACATAATTTACCGGAGAAGTGCGTCTAATAACTCTATATGGCCCTTTGTACATCCTACATAACTTCTTACTTCTTCCAGTTATTCTCCTAGGGGAAAATAACATTATTAGATCTCCCTCTTGATATATAATATTTTTCGCCTTTCTATCGTGTACCCTTTTTTGCCTTGATTGTGCTCTATGAATGTTCTCCGTGGCCCTGCGCGTTATCCCTTCAAGTGCAGTAACTCTACCCCGAATATCGTCATGCAAGACCGGATTATTAATATTCAACTCAGCATCAGACACTCGATAAGGTGGCTTGTGGATTGGAACCTCATCAGACAATCGTATCTTCACCTCCTCTATATTACATTTACCTAAATCCTCCCTTCTAAACGCAAATTGTTCACGATATTTCTCTAGCAGTTCCATCAACCTCTTTTTTTGAAAATTGTCTAACTCTTTTCCTAAATTAAATTGACCTTTTTCCTGTGCCAACTCTATTGAATAAAGCCTATCCTCATTTTGTTCCATAAAGGTCGCATAATAAAAATATTCTTCTTTCTTCATTTGACAATGATGTTGCGACTTTTTACTTGACAATGTCAGAGATTTTTCAAATCTGACATGATAATTTCTCATGAATGTCACTCGATTATTTACCAAGTCAATCATGGCCTCATTATATTTTAAAAAATCGAGCCCCAAAATTATATCGCAACCTAACCCTTCCACTACATAAAAAATGCCCGTGAACACTCTCCCCCCTATAACAAAATTCATAACTACTCTTCCTATAACCTTTAAAAGTGTTCCGCAGACTGCTTTCAATCTAATCTCGGGTGCAGGTTCGATTCTTTTACCCGCTGCATCAGTAACACTTTTGGTAACACACGAGATTGATGCTCCAGTGTCTACTAATGCTAACCGATCTTGTCCACTGGGACACTTGCACAAAATAAATGGATTTAACACACCAGACTCGTCCGTTGTTGACTGCGCTGTGTGACTCGATGCGGGTGTTGTATGCCTCGCTGCGGGGCCTCCCTTCTCGCTGGACGACAGTGTTTGGCCCATCTCGTTCATTACAGTGTTTGGGTGCATCGGCTGTACATAGCCTTCTCCAGGATTTGACTGCTGTCTCTGAAACTGGTTACGAAGGTTGTATCGGTGCCCAAAGGGAGGTCTGCGTAACCCACCATCTCTCTGTGTAGGCGGAGAGTAAAATACATCCCCTGTCGGCAAGTTAACTTGAGCCGGCGCCCGACTAGGACTCGGACTAGCTTGGTATCCAGATTGGATTTCCCCTCGTGCTTGCGGTGAACCTCTGGGTGATGATGTCGATGCCACCTTCACAGAATCTACAGTTGTTGGCAAATTTATCTCTCTTTGTCTTGCCTGGGAACCATAGATTATATTTAATTGGAGCAAAGTCGCCTTTAGATCTGCTTTGTCCGTGTAAACCTTTGTGGCCAACATCGTTTTATAATCATCTCGTATGGATCGCAAGAATTGTTCTATGAACGACCTTTCATCCAATTTGCCCTTCTTGCCTATATCGCTCAGCTTATAAAAATAATCTAATAACCCTTCGTCCTTTTGTTTCATGGCGAAAAATAATGACAAATAGTTCACTGTTGACGGGAACTCTGATTTTAACCTATCAACTAAATCGACATACTTCATCCTTTCTTCATAAATTTCTTTGTAAAAATAAAGTGCCGGTCCTGACAGATATGCGGCAATCACAATCTTTTTCTCCTCTTCCGTCCATCTTTTCAGAGTTGCAATGACTTCAAATTGACGAATAAATTCGTCAACATCGGTTGTCAAGCCATCAAACGTGGTAGCCTCCATTACGTATAATATAATAATAGACCACTTAACTTATTTTTTTCTTTCTTAAGGCTTGGTAGCCCGGGGTGGCGTGGTCCACGCAAACCTTCGCCTTTTGCGCGTACGCCTTAGTGCTCTACACACTGGGTGAGCACTATCCTGATGGTGCTCTTCTTTGGGCGACTTCTCTTCGGGTGACTCGCCTGGCTGCAAGAAATCTCGGGTATCTTCTTCCCTATGCGATCGCGATGTACCAACTCGTGCACACTTCGGGCGCGAACTAAATTTTTTAATGGGGACTTTAGGCGCCTCCACCAATATGTAACACGCTACTTTATTAATACGCGGATTACGGGCAATATATATATTTATTAGTCTTTTTTATCGATGCCCTAGCCTAGCTGGGGATCGACTGACATCTAAAACAAAACGTAACGATTCCCTTCAAAATATTCAAAATAAGACGAGAAGGCTTTGCCAGCCAGCTTCTATAAAGGAGAATCGTTACAGTAGTAAACACAATTTAAAAGAAAGGTCAAAATGTCACAGTCATAACATCTTTTTCTTAGTAATATTTTAAACGGGTCTAGCCGCGATTATTTATTAGGTAGAATTTTATTACCTTTGATTCCGGACGTTCAGTCTACCCATGACTACGCAGCTGCAACGTTGCCGAAACGTCGGGAATCAAAGGTAATAAAATTCTAACTAATAAATAATCGCGGTTAGACCCGTTTAATATATTACTATGTATGAGCATCGCGAGTCATTGAAAAATACATATTTTTGTTCTTTTACATATGCTCTTTGGGCGTCACGATTTATAACACATAAAATTACACTTATTACAAAACAGTTTACCATAAGCAGTGGTGGGATATGACACTGACTGCCTTTTTGGTTCAACTGAGATCACTTAGAAAAATTTTAAAATTATTATTTTTTTTTTATTTAATTTTTCGCACTTTTGGAGACCTGTAATTATAAAATAAAAAAATTGTATTTTATACTTTTATATTCTGCACTGTACTTTAAAAAATGTGTAAAAATATTTTTGTGGTTTTTTATCTTCCAATGTTTTCTGAGTCTTTTTAAGTTGTGTTTGCTACAAAAACTATGTCACTTCAATCTACGTTCGAGGCAAGTTTCCCAACGACAAACGATTTTTATTCATTGAAATTGAGGCACACCTATTACCACAAAGTAACATCCTAGTTTTCTCGGTGCTGCACGTCCAGTATGAGTTCCTCGAAGTTGGGCTCCAGCTCCCGGATCCGCTGCAGCACGATGTCGGCCAGGTTTTGCTCGGGGTCCGTGTCTGCAAGCGCGGGGGACGGTCAAACTGAGGCCCACCGCTGGGGCATGGGAACGGTAACACAAAGCGGAGAGCTAGCGCTGCCGTGTGGCGCCGGATTAAGAAAAGCGTCACTCCTTTTCCTTCCGTGGATGTCGTAGAAGGCGACTAAGGAAATCAATTACCAGGAGACGGGCAGCAGCGTATTCCTGATATTCCAACCGCATACTGCGATCGCCAACCCGTCTGCCGAGCGTGGCGATTATGGCAAAACCCCTCATGGTTATGAAAACCACGAAGGAGGCCTATGTCCTGCAGTGGGCGTCAAATGGCTGATGGTGATGATGAGACAACATGTTTTAAATTTAATTCCAATCAATGAGTTAGTTAAGTGTCCGCATAGTTAAGATTGGCTAATTAATTACGGCGACCAAAATTGTGCTTTTTAAACTGGAGACTGAATTTGTGTATATGTATGTTCACTTGTCCAGGGATAATCCCTTACCACGTAGACCGATTTCATTAATTATTTTTGTCTGAAAGGGGATACGTTAGACTAACAATCTAAATGAGGCAGATTGCTGACAGCGGCTGGGTGAGGATGAGCGAGGACAGAAGAAAGTGGCGTGTCGTGGGGGAGGCCTGTGTCAGCAGAGGAAGAGGACGGGCTGGTTGATTTATGGATTGATTGATTGATTGATTGACATGACATACCGTCGTAGTAGACGAGCTGGCACTTCCCGCGGCAATCGGGACTCTTGTTCAGGATCTTCTCGAGCATGTCGCAGAAGTCCGTGCGGATCTCGTCCGGGTCGGCGTGCAGCAACTCTGGAGCAGTAGGTTTAGCTTTTATACTGCCTCGCTGTTGGTCTGGCAGATAACGTGCGGGACTATTATATCAAAACAGAGGTCGTGAGTTCGATTCCCACTGGAGGCCGCAGAAATAGATTTGTAGAAAAGGGCTCCGAACCTTTTATTTTGATACACTCGATAGCTTGTGAAACAAAGAAATTTTTGAAGACGGCGCCAGATAGCGGCCATTTTATAATGTTTACAATTTTCTCACCAGGGTCACTCTCACAATTGCGACGAATCAAACGATACCCCTCGAGCTAAAATCCATCAAGCTCTTTAGGTTACAAAGCGTGCCAGAGAAATTTTTGTATTTTTTTTTTATATTTAAATGTAAATAAAAAATTAGGTAGGTACATTGTATGCGTTAATACTGAAATTTAACTATATTTAACACAAACAGTTACATTGTGTGTATTTTTAAGCGCAAAAATTATACAAAATTATGCACAAATCTACACTCGAAAAACACATAACCCTTCTTCAAGCGCAGCCGGGTGAAAACAGAACACGACACTATATTTTATTTTTTATAACCATATTATGGTCTTTGCCCAGCAGTGGACACAAACACAGAGGCTACTTAAAAAAACATAATTATTATTATACTCGCAGAAAATTTTCACATGTGCAAACAAAATAATATTTGTAGCTGCTTATAAATCCGAGTTTCATAAGTCAACGCCGTCGTAGAGCACCTTGTTGGTGACGACCCTGTGCAGAGAGCTTCTTATCGTCGTAGAGCACCTTGTTGGTGACGACCCTGTGCAGAGAGCCTCTTACCGTCGTAGAGCGCCTTCTTGGTGACGACCCTGTGCAGAGAGCCTCTTACCGTCGTAGAGCGCCTTGTTGGTGACGACCCTGTGCAGAGAGCCTCTTACCGTCGTAGAGCATCTTGTTGGTGACGACCCTGTGCAGAGAGCCTCTTACCGTCGTAGAGCACCTTGTTGGTGACGACCCTGTGCAGAGAGCCTCTTACCGTCGTAGAGCACCTTGTTGGTGACGACCCTGTGCAGAGAGCCTCTTACCGTCGTAGAGCGCCTTCTTGGTGACGACCCTGTGCAGAGAGCCTCTTACCGTCGTAGAGCATCTTGTTGGTGACGACCCTGTGCAGAGAGCCTCTTACCGTCGTAGAGCACCTTGTTGGTGACGACCCTGTGCAGAGAGCCTCTTACCGTCGTAGAGCACCTTGTTGGTGACGACCTTGTGCAGCGTGTGCAGCGGGGTGGCGCACTCCATGGCGACGTAGAGGGGCGGCGCGGCGGCGGGGCGGCGCAGCTGGTAGGCCGAGTTGCGGTACACGCGCCGCTGTACGCCCGCCACGTTGCGGGTCACGTCCTCCAGCGACTGCAAAGTTAACTGCAATGGAGAACTTGCAAAATCAAATCAATCAAATCAAAAACGTCGTCGACATAGCCCAGCGGATTAGTAAGTTGAAGTGGCACTGGGCGGGGCACATAGCACGCAGAACTGATGGCCGATGGGGCCGAAAAGTTCTCGAATGGAGACCACATATCGGCAAGCGCAGCGTAGGACGACCAGCCACAAGATGGACAGATGACCTCATCCAAGTGGCAGGAAGGCGCTGGATGCAGGCCGCTTCCAACCGGTCTTTTTGGAAATCCATGGAGGAGGCCTATGTCCAGCAGTGGACTTCTTGTGGCTGAATGATGATGATGAAATCAAAATGCCTTTATTCAAAATGGCACACAAACTGTGACTTAATAAACGTTACAAGTAAAACTGGGTTTTGTTTAACAATTTTTTTTAATATAAGTAATCGGAGAGGCCATTTTAAAAGCTGTGGTTAATTTTTTTCTCCTAACGAAGGTTTTCTAACTTAACAGGAGAGTCCCAACCCCTGTCAAATGCATCCTGTTCATGAAATGAAGAAATTTTGTACTTGTCTTTTTGTCTGCGACTAATACTTTTCATGTGACCAGTCGATACGTCATTCTAGTCACGTGGTACTAAAGCGCGCCATACAAATCGGACTCAAACGCATTTTTTGAGACGCCGAAAACCCCGAAAAATTTTTATTTATAAAAAAATATATAAAATATTTACTTATTTGATGGTATTATTTTTAAATTTTTTTCTTGGGTTTTTCTATGTCTTCAATCTAAGTTGGTCGCGAATTCCCCATTTATGACAGTGGTAGCGCGGCGGTAGAACGCCGGCCTCACATTCGGAAGGTCGTGGGGTCGAATCCCGGCATGTATTATTTTCTATGTTCCGTACATTCGGGAAGTTGTAGTAGCAATACCACTCGCTAACCGTACGAAAACACCGTGAGGAAACCCTAGTGTCTGAGGTATTTACATACCGCAGTGCTTGCTATGTACAATGGCCCAGCTTTGACGCTATGTGCGGAAATCTCCGGTGTAACTAGAACTAGACCTCTCAACCATAGTTAATAATAGGGGTTAAAGTATGAAATTGCCGTTTTATTGCAATAGGTTCTTTGAATTGACATAGAATCTTCATGGTTTGAGGTTTTCGAATGAAACTTTTTTCAAATGGTTTCTATGATGTTCTTTTTTTAAAAAATGTGAAACATTTAAATATCGACTTCAATTGTTTTTGTTATTCAATTTAGACAAGAAAGATGGATACTGCGAAAATTCGAGTGATTATGAGGCACCCATTTTTCGTATTTTTTTATTTTATTGATTTGACGCAAGTGAGTGTAACGTTAAACCATAGCAAGCACATGGTTTAACGTTACCTTACCCACAATATTGACTCACTTGCGTCAAATCAATAAAATAAAAAAATACGAAAAATGGGTGCCTCATAATCACTCGAATTTTCGCAGTATCCATCTTTCTTGTCTAAATTGAATAACAAAAACAATTGAAAGTCGATATTCAAATGTTTCACATTTTTTAAAAAAGAACATCATAGAAACCATTTGAAAAAAGTTTCATTCGAAAACCTCAAACCATGAAGATTCTATGTCAATTCAAAGAACCTATTGCAATAAAACGGCAATTTCATACTTTAACCCCTAATATTATAAATTTTTTTTATTACATAAATACAAAGTATTGCACGTAAGCGAGCTTAATGCTACTTAGCATTATTCTCGAGCTAAACTAAGTTTTGAAGACAACATTAGCAGGTAGGTAGTATAGTGCAACATCTAGGGGCACGGTAGTGCCCCCGCCAAGTCGAGCAAAAAAGCGGGACGGCCGTACCATCCTTTTCTCGAAGCAGTTCAGGCCATTTTCGACCCCCTATAACTTCATTGTGGATAAAACTAGAAGCCTGAATTTTCAGTAACCAAGCAGGCATTGTATAAACACGGTATATTTCAAATTGCATTCAATTTGAACCAGTAGTTTAAGAATTATAACTAGTCAAAGTTTCTTAATTTTGTCACTCACTCACTGACCGACCGATCATCAAAACTCTAAGGCACTTCTAGCAGACATAGAAGCTTCAAATTTAGAACAAAATTAGTGTTTAGTGTATAAATGAAGGAAAAACAAATATTTTGAAGTAGTAGAAGAAGAAGAAAGACATTTATTATACCAACAAGATACATCACAGAAACAAAACAAGCACACAAGCAACATAATATGCACAACAACAGAAACAAAACTTGCAATTTCGGTCCACTTTTCTAGATACACCAACTGCATGAATAACTTGAAACACATCACTGACGCAGTTTAATAAGTCGGTAGTAAAGGGAAAGATGTAATTACGGACAATTTTATTTAAACTGCATCTGGGGAGCGTTTTAGATGAATCGAGTTTTTATAAATAATACTGTGAATGTTTTGCATGTTGACTACTGTAATGGACACACAGATCCTCTTCCTTATTATATTAATTTATCTACAGCAATAACAAAAAAAAAAATTAAAAATGTGGTGGTGACAGACACAGAGACAGACAGACAGATAGACAGACAGACGCACGCACGGACGGACGGACGGACAGACAGACAAACAGAATTATTCCACTTTGCCCCACTAAGCCGCCCCACTGGTGGGGCAAACGCCAAATTCAAACCATGTCTTTCAGGAATTGACAATTATTTAAGAAAATAAATGCCAATACGAACTTTGCCGGTCTAACTAGTATACTATAATTATAATATAGGAGTATGTTTGATTATTACGTAAAACATTTATTGTTAAGTAATGTGTGAATCGTTCCAAACAATTATTAATAAATCTCCTAAAGGGCCAACCCTGGTGGGGCGAAAGCCACCGAGACTTAAGACTAGTGGAATCTGCCCCACTACATCGAGTTTCAGTGGGGCAGATTCCACTGTCAGATTTTAAATTTCCACTTTGCCCCACAAGTGGGGCGGCTTAGTCGGGCAAAGTGAAATAATTCGTTAAACAGACAGACAGATGGACAGTGGAGTCTTAGTAATAGGGTCCCTGTGTACAATAAAGAATATTCTATCTATCTATCCCGTGCCCCTTTGGGTACGGAATCCTAAAAAGGTTGTTTCTCCAAGCCATATGCGAGCACACAAAAGAAGCGCCACCAACTCAGGAGTTGAAGTCGATCACCAACATCTTACATTGCAGGCTTCGAAGCTTGGTAGGTCGGGACGATGCTCCTTGTTGAAGTAGGCGAGGTTGGGCGGACAGTGCAGGCTCTTTGTGATCACCAGGAACAGTTGCCGCACCGGGAACCGAACCCCCTCCCGACTTTCGTAATTGCGGATGCTCCCTTGGAAACTGGGGATGGTAAAGAATTGCATTCCAATATTTTCGTCCAGTTGAAGGAAAACTTCAACAGGAAACCTGGGTGTCTGAGGTGTCAGCGTCAGCGCTTGCAATTGCCAATCCGCGGTGAGCACGCGTGGTGATTAAACCCATACTCCCTCTCTGAGAGGCGTGTGCCCTGCAGTGGGACGTATGACGAGTGTCAATTAACTCCCGAAACCCACGCATTCTGTGCATCATTACTAACATTTTTTTTCAAAAGGGACTTAAGCTTAACCACTCAACACAACTGCTCAACGATCTTAAGGTTCAGTCTCGCTTGTTTTTTATCTATCATATACAAAATGTTTTTTCCCAAGGAACCTAAAAAAAAATTTGAAAAGATTTTGTAGCACTGGTTTACCTATACTTACCTGATTTACTATGTTTTAACCAAATTCTTGGCTTCATGCTATAAGAACACTTATGCGTAAGTAAGAACTCTTACACGGCTTTTGCGCGATAACATATTTTGGTAACCGAACATATAGTAATTGGCAAGCCCTAGTCTCTGCCTACCCCTCCGGGATACAGGCGTGAGTTTATCTATGTATGTAGGTAACGAAAAAAATATTCCTAGCAGATTTTTTTTTAATTACGGTCCTTTTTTCACGTCTAGTATATTATCCTATACCAAGGAGTATTTAATACTAATAGTATTTAATACTCCTTGCTTATACAAAATGAATACGAAAACTCTCCATAAGAGGGCACTTGCTGAAGGCCAAGCAATCACCGACAAGCAATCCCAGAAAACCTTTCTTGCCGAAACGTGCAGTGAGTGAATGAGTACTCGTAGAATGTTGATTCTACGAATGTTTAGTAGTTTTACTAGAAAGTAATTGGTGCTCCCTCAGTACCTTGATAACATTTTACAAGATAACATTTTGCATTAAAGTAACATACCTACACGCATCGGCTCAAAGCTACTATTGTATTAATAAATAATAATAATAATAACTTCAACACAACACAATCACTTTTCCTGGGTCTCGATTCCCATAGTGAATGTGGGTACAATGACACATACACAGTTGAGTCACGAGGCATGTCTTATCACATATTGACGCCTAGAAGGTTTGATACGTGTCCGCGCGTAGACCTAAAGCAGCAATAAAATGAAACCGCCACGTTGTGCTACAATGCATGAACAAAATATAGGCACTGGTTCCAAACAAGGATGCCCTATATCAATATGCTTTTGAGTCGAGCTTGAGTATTCGAACAGCCGAGAAGTCAAGAGTTACCCGGTAAAGTCGTTCTCGTCGGGCGGGACGACTATGCGGAGATAGCCCTCGAAGAAGCTGCAAGCCATCCCGCTGCCGTAGCTGATGGCGGGCGACGCGCAACTCCCTTGCTCCTGCAGGCAAAACAAACGTTGACTCCTATTGTGCCAGTGTGCAACTTTGAAATAAATAAATTTATTATTATCATTATTATTAACTCAATTCTATCAACGAAAACGCTGCTATTAGACCAGAGTTTTAATGTGAGTTTTATTCTCCGGATTGATTGACACTCCGTAGCACCCTCTCGTTCGCAACTATATGACCCAACTTATGGAAGTATCCTACGGTACCACATTTCGAATGCGTCCAGTTTTTGCAGGTTGTCTCTGTCAGATATAATGCCAGCAAAAAAATAACTTGTAAAGCAAAACAAGTCTCCCAATTCAGTTCTTCTACCTTAAAAAGTTGTGAGGTCCATGTAATACCAAGTCGGATAATTTATTCAGTCCCTACTTAAGAGTCCTTCTGTCTTAAGTTATTACGTAATTAGCTAACCTAACAACGTCTCATAATGATCATATCAGTATTAAACATCTTTAATGTGTTAAATAAATATACATGGATCTCACAACTTTTTACGGTAGAAGAATTGAGTTGCAAGACTTGTTTTTTTTTACAAGTTTTGTTTTTGATGGTAGTCTGTGTACCGGGTGGGCGCGGCGCGACCGGGCGCCGGCGCTGCGGGCCATTCTTCGGACGGAGAGGTACCACGGCGATGTTCAGGGTGCGGATTAAAAGGTCATGACGTGAACAAGTGTAGATTTAGGACCGGGCGATTATTCAGTTACGCTTAATAAAGATTTTCATATCATTGACAAATATCCCATGCCTCGCATTGAGGAGGTATTCGCCAAGCTCGGAGGCGCGGTGAGAGTTACACGAAAATCGACGCCTGCCTATACGACCCACTGTATGGCACAGGCCTTCTCTCAGAGAGAGTATGGGCTTAATCACCACGCGTGCCCACCGCGGATTAGCGATTTCAAGCGCTGAGGTATGTGAATTGTGAATAGCTCACGACACTCAAGTTTCCTCACGTGTTTTCCTTCACCGTTAGCGTGTGGTATTGCTACTATAAATTCACAATAATGTACAAAACTTAGAAAACAGTCATAGGTACATGCACGCACTGGGAATCGAACCTGGGTCTCTCGCTTCCGAGTCCAATGTTCTAACCACTAGGCTACCACCGCTTTCGTATTAATGGTCACACCCGACACACGCGACGGATTAAGGGTCACACCCAAACTGAAAAAAATAAAACTCAATTTTTCCTACACCTAACACAAAATTGAGTGTTCCGAAACCCTCGGCCCGACAGTTCGGCTCGCACTTAGGGAACGTACCTACCCATTACTACGTGACCCGTTTTATACAATTTTTACAACTTACGATAGTCTTCTCTGGGTACTTCACAAGGAGACTTGCAATAGTCACAAAGAGATAATCTTCGTCAAAAATTCGCTTGTTCGAGAGCACCAACACTGCTGCAGACCCAGTGAGGAGTACCAGCCTTGTAATCCACTGCTTCAAGATCGGCGCAGCGTCCAGAGATCCCGTCTGTAGCGCGCGGTATGACCACTTCAAGATTTCCTCGCTTATATTGATAGTCACAAGATAGATTATAAAACGGGCTGGAAACAATAATACCTAGATAAGTTGCGAGAAAATGTTAACACATATTATGGTACGGTATATTTTATTTCAGTCAAGTTTTGACTGGGGTTAAACAATTTTTTGAAATACCATCAATATCAACAGAAACTCGATAGATATTATTACTTTCCGTGTTTCATAAATTTCTATTAATGGTTTGTTACATAAACTGAATGAAAAGAGATTTAATAACATATATCATCATCATCATCAGCCTATGCTTGTCCACTGCTAAACATAGGCCTCTCCTATTGCACGCCACTGAGCACGGTCCTTGGCTACTCTCATCCAGCTCTTGCCAGCCGCCCTGCGAAGATCTGTTCTGCGAACATGTTTCCAATGTTGCACTAATTGTTGTAATTGCAAGGATAGATCACCATTTAAGAGCAAAATAGGTAACAAAAACCGGCCAAGTGCGAGTAGAACTCGCGCACGAAGGGTTCCGTACCATTATCTATACAACATTATACACAAAGATCGAGAAAAACGTTTGTTGTATGGGAACTCCCCTTAAATATTTATTTTATTCTGTTTTTAGTATTTGTTGTTATAGCGGCAACAGAAATACATCATCTGTGAAAATTTCAACTGCCTAGCTATCACGGTTCATGAGATACAGCCTGGTGTCAGACCGGACCGACGGACAGATGGACAGACAGACAGAGGGACAGTGAAGTCTTAGTAATAGGGTCCCGTTTGGCACCCTTCGGGTACAGAACCCTAATAAAAAGTATGTACTACCCTCCATGGCATTTAAAAAAGTACTTCTCTTGGCCACAGTTTAAATAAGAATCAGTTAGCAATCTTCCTACAAACGTCCGAAACCCGCCTATACAATATACATAACTACGAAACGTGAGATCTCGGTGAGCTTCAGGCACACCGCAATCTGATGTGGTGGCCTGATCGGGTCATTTAGAATTCTACAGATTAAAATTGTACGCTGCCATGCTATACCACACTATATAGTACAGAGTCCGCCTGTAAGGGCATTGAAAAGCTGGACAATATGTTGTGAGTTAGTTGTCTCTTACCAGCTCTGTCAGCACTCCAGTTAAGAAGATTGAGGCTTGTATCGTGGGAACCTGAAATCAAAAAGAACTATTGCTTAACAGAGCAAACAGGGCTAAATCCTCTTTAATATACTAGTCAGTCCAAATGGCAAATTCAAAGTGGAGTGCATTTGATTAATAAAGGAACTAGCTGTTGCCCGCGACTTCGTTCGCGTGGTAATTTTGATGTGTATTTTTCCGGGATAAAAATAGCCTATGTGCTAATCCAGACTATAATCTATCTCCGTGCAAAATTTCTTGCGTGAAAGAGTAACAAACATCTATTCATATATACAAACTTTCGCGTTTATAATATTAGTAAGGATTCTTTGATGTTTGTACAATATTTGCCTGGTGTAGTAAGAATTTCAACAATATTATCAATATTTAAGCCTGTAATTGAATATCTTTTTATTGTAATAATTTGTTTAATTGAATATTTTTTTAAAGTTACTACAAGCATTATTGACAGTATTTCTACTAACTATGATATATAAATATGATATTATGTTTATTTATTGTAATAGTTCAGCAGTTAGTGAACGAAAGTTGCCTACATCAATATGATTTTTATTAACATACAGTTGATATCATAGATTTTACATCCAAAATTCAACCGTGATGAACATTGTTATGACAATTTTTTGACGTACAGTTTGACAGGTGTGACAAATACTGATTTACATCAGAATATCCAGTCACACACACCTATCATTGTTGAATTTTGGATGTAAAATCTATAATATCAACTGTATGTTAATAACAAGTGATGTATGCAACTTTTGTTCACTAACTGCTGAACTATTACTATAAATAAACATACCTAACCTATATATCATAATTAGCAGAAATAGGTACTGTCAATCATGCTTGTAGTAACTAATTTAGTTTCCTTACATGTCACACCCATCACAATGATTAAAATTGTTAACAAATAAAAAAAAGAGTTTTTAGTTAATATTTTAATAGATATAATAGAGTCCTATCAGATTGTGATAAAATTGTAAGACATTTTCCAAATTAATAAATTAAAGTAGAAAATTTAAGTTGCAATGTCACCCTGGTCACCATGGAATGAGCCTACTGTTCATACAGTTGAATGTTGGTCCTATATTATATCAAGAAGTACAAACCCATATTTTCTATTTCTACAATTTTGTGGGTTTTCATCATATTTCAAAATAATATGTAGGTAGGTAATTACATAAGGAAAAGTCATCTAAAGCTCTGAAACAACCCAAATTACCAGATCATCAAATTAAGAGATAATTAAATTATTGACAAAAATTATTTATCCAAGAGCTCCAGTCGTTTATGCATCAGGTAGGACCATGAAGCTACATTTCTCTTTGAACCACTCACCTATGTAAACCCACGAAGCAAATGCCACTTGCAAGAAGTAGATGTATTCTTTCTTCAGTTCATTTGTCTTCACCATGGTGAAGATGTATCCACTGAATTATTATGATTATATGACACTGGGCCGGGATCACTTAAATGCAACAATGTTAATCTAAAATAATCCTTACATACCTACTCCATTCTTGTAAGTTTAGAGAGCAAATTGAGACCCGTTGATAAAAGTCCTATCGAGCGCGCGACGGAGGATCCGCTCAGACATCCTGACCCGGGACGTGCCGACATACAGGCTAGGCTTTTGTCAACGGGCTTTATCAATATTTTATCTAGATTTTAACCTTAGAGTATAAAGTACAGTACTACAAATGTTAACATTGTTGTAACGGAGCCGATCGCCCGAGCTCGGCAGCAGCACGGCCCGTCGTTGTGGATCTTTCTAGGACGATCGTACCGATAAGATTTTGTAAGAAATTGCAAGTATATACTTGCATAGGATAAGAAAGCTAATAAAGTAAAAGAAACAAGGAAAACCTTAAATAATCACCAATCGAATCGAAAACATAAACATAAATAAAATAACATAGAAACACAGAGTAAGTAGAGTACCGTACCGACTATCCACAGACTATACTTTTATAAAAAATGGGTTCCATTAAAACACTCTTTAGACGGAGTTTAAGCTGGTGTAATTAATTTAAGTAAATCATGATTAATAGTCTCATTCCTGCTGGACCTACCTATACCATGACCTATACCTAACCCTTCCACCACAGAACATGTGTTCTGTGCCTTCTACAATGTAATTACAACACAGATTAGACGGTCAAACAAAACTCTCGTTATTAATTATTACCAGAGGTTGTCTTGCAGTTGCAGTAATGAAGCAATGAAAGCATTTTAGGGTTCCGTAGTCAACAAGGAACCCTTACAGTTTCGCCATGTTCGTCCGTCAGTCTGTCTGTCAGTCCGCGGCTTAGCACAAAGACAAGTACTATAAAACTGAAATCCCACCAAAACATAAATGTAAAAAAAAACCGGTCAACTTTTCGTCCCAAAAAAAAAAACTTGATGTATAAGAACTTGCCAAGTTCCTTGTCTTCGCGGAATTAGCAGTGTTAAAATAAATAAGGAAAAATCGTACTTATAACTTTTACAGACCAAACTAGGCGAGTTTGTATATTTTTCATGATTTCCGTTACTTAACCTCAGCTATGACTCCAACATGTTCTCACAAAGGACGGGATTTATCAACAAAACTGGCATGTTGGCGATATTCAGAGACCTAAAGTCTCTTATTCATGACATAAAAAAGTTTAACGACCATAACTGCACAAACGTACCTCAAAATGAACAAAATACACCAACAAAAGTAAATGCTTTAGATAAAGAGGAGAATTCTTTGCTTTTTCGCAAATAAGTGGCTTTGTGTGGTACATCAAAATATCGCAGGGCTTTTAAATAAAACTGACCCCCTAGTAGTCGAGCTGAACCAGTTATCAGATAACGATAGAAATGTTGACGTTATTTGTGTTACTGAACATTTTGTGATGTCGGGTCATGAAAAATTAATCAATGTACCTAACTATAATGTGGGCCTTTTTTCAGTAGGAAGGACAGCAAAAGAGGAGGAACGTGCATTTTAGTTAAAACTGGACATATGTACAAATAATTGCCCGAAGTTGCAAAACTATCAATAAGTTGTTTGATTGAATGTTGCGCTGTCGAACTTCCAAAGTACAACATAATAATCTTATGCATATATAGAATACCTAAACCCAGCAACGTTAACCTTTTCTTCGAACGGCTGGAAAAAATATTGAAAATCGTATCAAAAAACAGCAAAAAACATCTTATCGTGGCCGGTGACTTCAACATTGACATGAAGAAACAAAATAATATCACCTTGGAATTAGAGTGTCTATTACTGAATTACAATCTGAAGTTTGAAATAAAACAACCAACTAGATTAGCAAGTAACACCTGCCTTGATAATATTGCACATAATATGAGTAAAAAATGTAAAACTGAAGTTTTGGAACTAGCATTATCTGACCATACAGCTCAATTTATAAAATTACCTACAAAAAATATTTGCCTGATCCCCTTTTGGCGAGTCACGGCGAGAGACTACAGTCCAGAAAATATGTCAAAATTCAGAGAAATAATGGTAAGTTTTAAATTCTCCGAAATATATGCTACAAATGACCCTAACGAAGCGTACAATAGTTTTTTGGACAATTTTAAATTTTTCTACAACCTATGTTTTCCTATGAAAACTATCACCATTAAGACGAATAAAAGCCAAAAGTGGCTATCACGCGGAGTAAAAGCATGCAGCCGCAAAAAAAGGCAGTTACTTTGGTTGTACCGCTGTAAATCTTGTCCCACAAATAAAATTAACTTTATGAAATATAATAAAACATACAAAAAAATTATTCAACTCACAAAACGAGCACAAAACATTTACAAAATTAAGACATCCTATAATAAATGCAAAACATCTTGGCAAATTATTAATGACGCTAAACAACATGTACCTAGAGAATCGATTAACAAAATTAAAATTGACGACAAAGAGACAAATGACCCTAAAATTATTTGTAATATATTCAACGATTTTTTCATTGAAAGATTAAGCCAACAACATCAGCTATGCTGATGATATGGTGCTGCTGAGTCCATCGATCGGTGCGCTGGAGAGACTGATCAGAATTTGCGAGGAATATGCGGAGGTCCATGGGCTCAGATACAATGCTATGAAAAGCGAAGTGATGGTGTTTAAATCTGGATCTAAAACTTATAAAATCCCAGCTCCTTTGACACTATCTGGTATTCCTTTGAAACAGGTGACGCACTTTAGGTATCTGGGCCACTGGGTCACCGATGACCTCTGTGACAATTTAGATATAGAGAGGGAGCGCAGGGCGCTGTCTGTTCTCTGTAACATGCTGGCCCGCAGGTTCGCACGCTGTACACAAGAGGTAAAGGTGACGCTCTTCAAAGCTTTCTGCCAATCATTTTACACGTGCAGCCTGTGGACCAAGTACACGCAGCGAGCGTACAGCGCCTTGCGCGTCCAGTACAATAACGCGTTCAGGGTGCTGTTTGGGCTGCCGCGAAGGTGCAGCGCGTCAGGCATGTTTGCCGAGCGCCGCACTGACGGCTTTCACGCCATTATTTGAAAGCGGTGCGCATCGCTACTTGCTCGCCTCCGCGGCACCACCAACACCATCCTGAGCACATTTGTTGCTAAATGGGACTCCCCGATGATGGGGCATTGGATGCAACTACACACAGTTGTAGTAGACCCTTATAATCTTTTATAATAATTATGTAACTATGGAAACATTATTTTCTGAAATAAATTTTATTATTATTATTATTATTATTATTATTAATAAAGGATGCTAAAGAACATAGCAATGAACGCCTTACGAAATGCGATAATTCTATGTTTATTATAATTCTATGGGTCATTATAAATAGGCTAAAAAACACTAAAAGCGTTGGTGACGACGGCATTGCCACTAAAATCATAAAATCAGTTGCTATTGAAATTTGTGGACACCTGAGTCATATCATTAATCTTTCTATTGAAGGAGGAATCTATCCGCAGTCACTAAAAAATGCAATAATAAAGCCCCTGTTTAAAAAAGAGAATCGTGAACGTCTAAAGTTCTACAGACCAATTGCAATAATCACAATTTTTGCAAAAATCTTTGAAAAATATATTTATAAGCAACTTAACAACTATTTTGAGACAAATAAAATTTTGACACCCGAACAAAAAGGATTTAGACAAAATAAGACAATAAATATGGCTATTTTTGACTTTTTGGATACTGTTATGAACTGTGTCGATACGAGAAAACATGTGTGTACTATATACATGGATATGACACAGGCCTTTGATTATGTTGACCATAGCATTTTACTTAGTAAATTAGAAATGTACGGTATCCGGGGAAACGCGTGGAAGTTAATGGAATCTTCTACAAAACAGAATCCAATACACCGAAATAACTAGGATTAATCTAAAATCTAAAACTGAGGAAATATATAAATCTCAACTGCGTGAGGTCACATATGGAGTGCCGCAGAGCAGTGTGTTGGGCCCATTACTATTTATTGTGTATATTAACGATTTACCGAAATCCACACTACATCCCGTATCATTATTTGCTGATGACAGCACAGTCACAATTCAAAGTAATGGTGAAAACGATTTTCAAATCGACATCAACAACGCACTAAACTCTATTGTGAAGTGGTTAAATAGCAATAACTTAAAAGTATTTTTTTCTAAAACAGTACGCATGCACTTTAGTCAAAGAATAGTGGATAAGGGCAAGTTAAACATACAATACGAAAACCAGGCTATTGAAGAGGTAGAAACAACTAAATTCTTGGGGTTGATAATAGATAGGCAATTAAATTGGAAATCACAAATTAAACAACTTGTTACTAAAATTAGCTCATCGGCATATCTACTCTACAAACTTGTGCCGATAATTAATACAGAAGCAGCTGTTATAGCGTATCATGGTTTAGTCACTTCTGTACTAAGATACGGGCTAATCTTTTGGGGTAATTCAACAGACAGAGAAATAGCTTTTAAAGCACAAAAAAGATGTATCAGGTCGATGTTTGGAAAGTCTTTTCGTCTAATATACCTCAATCGCTCAAGACAAAATTATACAACCAGTGTGTGTTACCAGTGATGACTTATGGCACTGAAATGTGGTCTCTCACTATGGGCCTCATAAGAAGGCTCAAGGTCACACAACGAGCTATGGAAAGGGCTATGCTCGGAATTTCTCTACGAGATCGAATCAGAAATGATGAGATCCGTAGACGAACGAAAGCCGACATACGAGGTGCATTCAATAAGTACCTAGTCTCATCGACAGAGGGCGCTGTAGTTTCAAAAGAGTTTTACCACAGTGTAGCACATTCTTTTTTAATTCTTTTTTCAAATTTTCATTCCAATCCCTTCATTTGTTTTAATTTGACAACTTATGGAAGCGAACGTATCGATCGGTTTTACAAAAATGGAAAAAGAGCAATATCGTTCGGTGATTCAATTCCTATTTTTGGAAGGGAAAACGCGCATCGAAATCAAAGAGCGCTTGGATGCTGTGTACGGTGACTCTTCTCCATCGATGGCCACCGTCAAGAATTGGTTCAACGAGTTTGCACGTACGGCCAGTACGTCGGTTTTTGATAAACCACG
Source organism: Yponomeuta evonymella (assembly GCA_963969515.1). Taxonomy (NCBI): domain Eukaryota; kingdom Metazoa; phylum Arthropoda; class Insecta; order Lepidoptera; family Yponomeutidae; genus Yponomeuta; species Yponomeuta evonymella. The sequence goes on along the minus strand of OZ018361.1, from coordinate 583,032 downwards.
TCCAGGTGCACCGAAAACAGCTGCTACGTAGGAAAACATTAAAAAAATCTATGATCTCGTATTGGCAGATCGCCGATTGAAGGTTCGGGAGCTAGCTGAGACTGTAGGAAAAAATAAATTGCCAAAGTTTTCGTTTACTTTTTGTAGGCTAAGTATTTATTGAATGACCTTCGTAGCCCAGCGGATTAGGAAGTTGAAGTGGCAGTGGGCGGGGCATATAGCACGCAGAACTGATGGCCGATGGGGCCGAAAAGTTCTCGAATGGAGACCACATATCGGCAAGCGTAGCGTGGGACGAACAGCCACAAGATGGACAGATGACCTCAACCAAGTGGCAGGAGCAGGATGCAGGCCGCTTCCATCCGGTCTTTTTGGAAATCCATGGAGGAGGCCTATGTCCAGCAGTGGACCTCTTGTGGCTGAATGATGATGATGAATGAAACAGATATTTGTGTTTGAAACAAATATTTCTAGAGACTAAACAAGCGACAAAGTTTATTGCGCGTCGCGCCGCGGTGCGGGAAATACTGCGCACGCTTGTGCTGCGCTGGTGCGTCACGCATGTGCTGCGCTGGTGCGTCACGCATGTGCCACATAAATATTTTCAACATCAATATGAATGTACCGTTTTGGTGACAAATGAACGAACTCAAATCAAATTAATTAATTGAGGGAGGCCTATGTCCTGCAGTGGGCGTCAAATGGCTAATAATGATGATGATGAAATAAAATTCCATTGAAAATGTAGTTGTTAATTCTGTAAAGTAGGTAAAAAAACCTCTTTCTACAGAACCCCACACTGCGTTTGGCCTGACGCACTTGGCCGGTTTTTATTGACAATACATTATACAATACGTATCTTATTATCTCTATATAGTCTGTGTACAATTGTACACAGATATAATACATACCTATATAAAATAAACAAAGTCAAAACTCTAACCCCAAATGAAATAATCGGCTGGCTAATCAATCATTTAATTATTTACTGTCGCCGCTCAAAGAGTTCCGCTCTGCTGTCTGCTACAGTTGACGATGGTCGTTTGCAAATTCTTCCAGCAAGGCTACTGCCGGTTTGGCCAAAGCTGCCGCTTCGAACATGTTTACGGTTCCAAGTACACTTATCATGGTGAGTCTCATGTAAACAAAACATTATAAATCCTATTTATAATTCACATAAGTTACACTAATCCACCCATCAAGATGTAAGTAAAGGGTTTGGCATGAGCAAAAGCACCAAGAGTTAACATACTTTATAAAAATGTGTTTATGGATTACCACAACTGAAGAATGCAATTATTTGCTTCTCGCTTTTCTACTAAAGCCGTCCATATTTTGTGAAAGATTAGCAAATTCAATAAATAAAGCAGAATTAAATTTAAAAAAGAAAAAAATCAATAATAATAATTACCTTACAGCACCTTATAAATAATCGCGATTACACCTTTTAAATGTATAACTAAAATTATCCAGATCCAGTCCCTATCTTATAGTGCAAAACCAAATGCATGTTCTATGCCTGCTGTTGGGCATAAGCCAATGCAGTTTGGTGTGAGAGTAAAGTATTTTACCGCTATTATTTCAGCGAACGCGCACGCGACAGCTGCACCCAGCGAGGTGACTGATGACCAGTTGAGGCAGCAAGTCCAGGCAGATGTGCAGTGCGCACTGCAGGGCCACCAGTGGCCGCTATCTGCCTACGCACCCTTTAAGGGCAAGCCCAACTTCCCCGGGCTCTCTGACCTGTCACCTGATGAGGCGCGCCTTTTCATATATGAGGCCAAGGCTAATAACTCCCTGGATCAGGCTGTGAGACCTTTATTTGTTTTTCTTCTTGACTGCTTATCTGCTATGTCCAAGTTTGTATAGACCACCTTTACATCCCATTAGCGAGGGCAGGTGTTAGGTTAAACTACTTCTCCGTCATTAGAGATTAGCAGTCACTTTCTGTGTGAAGTTTAGTTTTTATATTTGGGATCTTAATGCTTAGAAAATAAAAGTGAAATAAAAAAATTAAACTAACTACTTTCACATAGTAATCTCAGTCATAACAAGCTAATGACCTTTCTACCTGGATTGCAAAAGGCAAAGGGCCACCCCCTTGGCTCTGGCTCAGCCGTGAGATAGAATTGATGCTACATAAAAAAATTACCTTTTGACTTACATGTCTATTTATAAGCATGCTAAGTTTGAGAACATCTATATTGCCTTTGATAACTTTGGCACAATGCATAAAAATGCTTTTACTTTTTGAGCCTTGGCATAATCACCCAATTGAGAATTTAATGCACCAGTGGTTACTTCATCATTATCAGCCATTTGACACCCACTGCAGGACATAGGCCCCCCCTCATGTGTTCCCAAGCTTAACCGCCACCGTAACCAGGTCACCACACAATCTGGTGGGGCCTTCCCACACTGCGTCCTCCAGTCCGCAGTCGCCAGGTCAGAACTCTTTCGCCCGAACGGCCTAGTTCTCCAAGCTATGTGCCCCGCCCACTGCCACTTCAACAGAGCAATTCTTTGAGCTATATCAGTAACTCGGGTTCTTCTGCGGATCTCCTCATTCCTGATTCGATCATGCAGTGACACTCCTAACATAGCTGTCTCCATTGCTCGGTGGGCGACCTTGAGCCTTCTTATAAGGCCCATACTCAGCGACCAGGTCTCACACCATAAGCGGTTACTTACTGGTCAAATTTCACAGTTAAAGAAAGTGTGAACATGTAATGAAGCTTGCACACTTCCAGTATATATTTTATTCATCCGCGCAAGGTTACAAGGAATATCCTGCAATTGCATTTAGTCACTAAATAGTTATAATTCCCTTGATTTCAGGTAGCATACATGAACAATCTCCAGCAAGAGGCTACAGCTAAATACAGTCAGTTGCTTCAACCGACCCCCAGTCTCATCAAGGTGTTTAGAACTTTGTATAATGGAGAGACACCACTATCACCATTTTCTGGCTCTCAACAAACTACCTCACCCTTTGGGAGTTCCACAAATGATGCAGCTACCTCAGTCTTTAGAAGTGCAGTGCAGACCAACTCTGTGTTTGGACAGAACACAGCTGCCCCATCAATATTTGGGACGCAAGCTGCTAGTAGCAATGCATTTAGTTCACATAGTGCTGGCAGTACACCGGCCCAATCAATATTTGCTCAAGCAAACCAGTCTGTCTTTGGAAACAATCAAGCACAAGTTAATCCAACCAGCATATTTGCCAGTGCATCACAGAAAATATTTGGATCACCAACAAGCACACCATTTGTTCAGTCGCAAGCTACGTCTCCGTTTGCCCAGACCAGTGCCCAGTCACCGAATAATATCTTTCAGAAACAGGATTCACAAGGACAGAGTGTGTTTCAGCCCCTCAAACTTGCAGGGGGTGCTAGTAACAGTGCATTTGGGCAGAGTCCAGCCAGTGTTTTTGCGCAGGCCAATCCGGACAACTTCTTTGGACAGAAACCTCCCACCAGCGCCAATGTCTTTGGCCAATCTGCTCCAGCTCCAAGTAGTGTATTTGGGCAGTCTTCTAGTACCATATTTGGTCAAAGCAAAGGCAATGTGTTTGAGCAGAAAGCAAGCAGCAATGACAGTGGAGTGTACAGCCAAGTTGAGGAGCTCTCTGCAGAGGATATGGAGGCATTCAAGAGTGACAGCTTCACCCTAGGCTGCATACCCGAGCTCCCGCCTCCACACTCACTTTGTGTATGATTTGGTTTTTGGTCATATAAGGAATAAGTTAATGCCACTGTGATATTATTAAGTTTGTAAAGTGTTGTAGATCTTAATAAAAAAGGAGTAGTTGTGTCGAAAATTTCTATGATTCATACATACAAATGTACGCATGCAAAGTAATTCAGTATAGGATTACCTGTTCAGGAGTTATTTATTTATTGCCTACGAATAAAGTTAAATAAAAAGAAAACAGTAAAAATTTTTAGTTTTTTTGCGAACATCATCATTAGCCATTTGACGTCCACTGCAGGACAAAGGCGTCCCTCATGTTTTCTAAGCTTCCTGGTCTTGCGCGGTCCGCATCCAGCGACTCCCCGCCACCGTGACCAAGTGTAATAGCAGCAACACCTACCTACACTAGTCAGGCTCTAGATTTTGCTAATGCATTGTGTTTCATTTAATTGCAGCTTCAACCTATCTTTTTCTCAAAATAGAACCAACCTTTTTCTCAAAATAGAACAAACCTTTTTCTCAAAATGGTGTGAAAAAATAAAACGTCACGTGTGCTGACCGTGTGTCTGTCCCGCCCTAACAGAATCTAGAGCCTAGACATATCTTAAAGAATTCGTCCACCGCTGGCTGGACATAGGTGTCCTGCAAGACACGCAACTTCTTCGTCCCCGGCCATCCCCATCCAGTCGCTGCCAGCGACCTGCCTTAGATCGTCTCTCCGACGAGCCGGTGTGCGTCCTGCGTAGCGTTTGCCAGTTCGCTGTCTCCTCTCGAGAACCTTTGCATCTCAAAGAATGAAACCCACTAGAGTTCAATAAAATTACCGTAGTTTATTCCTAACCTAAAAGCTAAGCTAATGATCGATCTCGCCCAAGTAGAGCGTTTTGTCGCTAGAGGCTGTGAGCAGGATGGGCTCGGCGCGGTGGAAGTCGACGTCGTTGACGGCGCCGCGGTGGCCCGGCAACTTGTACAGCACGCGGCGCGACGTCGTGTCCCACACCAGCACGTGGCCGCACGACGAGCCCGCCGCCACCTGCGACCGACCACAGAGTACGTTACGCTCCTGCGAGTTGCGACAGATGCACGTCTGCATACAGATCTGTCCGAGTTACAACGGCACGATTTCAGTCTAAAATAATAATACCTAGATAGATAGAGAACACTTTATTTTACATGAATAATAATAATAATCTTCCTACGGTGTTATTTCTACAGCCACGATTCTTCTAAAACTCTTCAGAGGCAGTTAGTTTTTACTGTGTTATTATTATACAAACACGATTCCTCTAAGACACTCCTCAGAGGCAGTTTAAAAGAAAAGAAAGAATGACCTTGAAAAGAACAATTAAAAACTGTTATGGTGGCCCGATCGGGCCATTTAGAATTCTACAGATTCAATCATCTGTGGCTATATCTTTCCCTTTACAGACTTAAACTTCATCTGAGGAGTGCTTTAAAGAATCGTGGGTTGGTAGGTAAAATTGAGGGCGGGTGAATAGTCCGTAACTATTGAGAACACGCGCAGCGGGCGAACGTCCAGTGCGCTATCGACGACGCACCCTGTTCATAAAGCGACAATGAGTAATAAATGGCAATTTATTACTTTGTAAGACCATACCTTGGAGCCGTCCCTGGCCCAGGCGCATCTCAGCAGATTCTTCTCGAAGCCGTGCTGGTGGCCGGTGAGAAGCTTGACGCATCGCTCGCTGGGAGCGAAGGGGCGCACGTCCCATATGCGTAGCGTCGCGTCCATGGCGTTCGAAAGCAGATAGGATCCGTCATATGATAGTGATAGCCCTGCAAGTTCACCAAGTTATATTTGGTTACTACCCCAGATACACCCAGGGTCGGACTGGCCATAGAGTCAGGGTGGCATTTGCCACCCGGGCCCCAGCCTGTGCGGGCCACCACCACGAAGCGATTTTTGCCGTATCGAAATATGGACCTGTGAGTATGTTTTAGTCCATATTTAAATACAATTGTAGTGTTATCACGTGGTTCTATCCAGCGGGCCCCGAAAGTTAAAACCATGATGTCGATGGGAATGCTTAGCTGGCTTAGATGTTGAGATAGTTTATGCCTTTCAAAATAAAATCAAACAAAATCAAGTTTTTTTTATTCAAAGTAGCACAGCAACTGCGACTTAGTAAACGTTACAAGTTAAACTTTGTGTCCATTTCAAAATCTAGATCATTTTGGAGAAACCCCAAACTTAGTTTTTTCAAGTCCTTAATTAACAGAGTTTATATGTGGAGAGGATGAAGGAAGAAAGATTGACAAAACAAATATATCGAGCTAATGTGGATGGAAGGGCCGGTAAGGGACGACCCAGACGGACATACTTCGACCAAATAGGGGATGTATTAACAAAGGGCAAGATAAAAAGTACCCGAAACCGGCGTGCGTGCATGCAACGACTAATGAATGTTGAGCGAAAGTGATCTGTCAGGATCGTAGCAAGTGGGAGTCCCTGGTCTCTGCCTACCCCTCTAGGATACAAGCGTGAGTTTATGTTATGTTTATATAAATATTTTAAAACCTGGAACTCATGCATTGAACTGGCTTTAATTCCAGACATCATTGTTATTTAAATAATCTTTCATGTTATAGTAGCTTTTTTGGCACAGTGTGCTTTACACCTTTTTCTCCGTTCAATCCGTTCAGTCATTTGTTTAAGTGTGACACACATTAAATTTTCACATTTATAATGTTGGTGGAATACTAGTACAGTTGTGACCACATCAATCCTTACTGTCCACTCTTCTCAGATAAATTATGGATTTTACAACAAAAAATCAGCGTTCGCGTATGCAACAAATTTTATGTTTATCTTTTACTGTGTGCAATATATTTATATATTTCTTTGGAAAATTCGCGGCAAGCAGCGTCATTATATCTGAAACAAAAAAATAACTAAGGCAATATACCAACCTGTAATAGTATCTGTGTGTCCCTTCACTTTGTAGGAGATGTCCATATTTCGTATGTCCCAGACCTTGATGACGTTGTCGAGGCCGCCTGAGATGATTTTCTCCGCAGTGTCGTTGAACAGTACCGCCGTGGCAGGATACTCATTGTTGAGCGAGCCAATCGGGTTGCGCTTGCGAGCATCCCACAGTTTGATTGTGCCGTCATCCGACGCCGAGACCACTAGTTCGGGCCCGCGCCGCGCACCTGTGTTGAACATCGCAATTTATAGACAAGAGAGACAATTTTTTTACGTCGTTCAGTTCAGTAGTAGGGGGTCACTTGCTAAAACTGCATGCAACGTAAGCATGTCGCCTAGGCGAGGGCGTGTACGTGTCATGTGCAATCATTAATAGTAAATCGTATATCGTTGAGTAGAGCAAAGTTACCATTAGTCAGATCCTCTTGACTCGTGCCGTTAGATGGCGCCAGTGCCGCGTAACACATTGCGCAATTAGAGCTAAAAATTAACGCTTACTTATAGACGTTAAACGTTAAACTAACCAACCCAACACAGCCCCACCCGCTTTTAGGTTTCCGAGAAGTTTAACATAAACATTTACATACAGGCATCATACATTGCTTCTGGCCCCACACTAGGATACCCTGTGTCGTGGGAACCAGAAACAACGACATCACAAACATGTAAACATCCAAGACCTGGGGTTTTTTTTTGTCCCCAGCCGGGATTCGAACCCGGGACCTCTCGCATGGTATGCAAATGCACTACCGCTGCGCCACGAGGTCGACAAGTTGCAGTGATTTTACCCAGCATAATCTCTCTGCAGAAGGCCAGCAGTGCTCTGATGTCACTGCTGGCTTCCTGAAGGGATCCCAGCTTCCCAATGATGGTGGTCTGTTGCTTTTCCACCCTCTCACAGTGAATCATCACATGGGAGGGTGTTTCTTCTTCCTTGTTGTGAAATTAAAGGAAGTGGTGTGAAAGTGACTATTCAGTGAGCAGTGGCCTGTCAACATTTTTGCATCTTGCATAGTCATCACCATCAGCATCTCAGCATCATCTTTAGCATCATGCAGCAACAAATGTTTGCAAATGAATGTTGATTTGTTTGTCAAAATCATGGAGTGGCAAAACCCTGCCTACCCCTTTAGATAAGATAAGATAAGCTCCGATACGATAAGATAAGATAAGATAAGGTAAGATAAAATAATGTTTTATTTATACACCAAAACACACATTTACACACTTGGGCGAAGTTAACGCATAAAACGACGAAAAAGTAAAAATATAAAAATAAAAAGACACTAAACACTAACGGTCCCGTTTATAAAAACATAGGATAAACATAAGATACGTAGGATAAACTGGATGCGGGCAATTATCAGTTGTTCCAACTGCCTGCCCGTCTACAAATAATAATAATAATAAGGTGTGGATGTATGTGGAGACTAGACAGGCCAAGTTTGTCTCTTATTAGTCTTATTATGTGCGAGTAGTGTCAGAAAGATGCAGAAATAGGATGAAAAAATATGTAATCATGAAAGTTTAGCAATATTCACAATAGTTTCAAGGAATATCAAGGATTTCTTTGAATGTTTCCAGAGGCCCACATTAATATATTAAATGCCATGTGGGTCACAGGTGACCACACCCTGCCTATGTATTTTTACCTTGGCGTTTAAGGCGTTGAATCATAATTTACAAGGACTTATTGCCCGATAAAATTAATCCTATTTTACCTATAAAGGCATGACAATATCATAATACTCAAATTGAGATAAGTACAAGGTCATTAGTCATTAGGAAGGTTAATGTGCTGGAACCAGAAGAAAAAAAGAAGTGTTTAAAGGTAATTGAATCGTGTGATTTTAAAACGACACATGTCCTTTCATTACAACTTTGCAGGAAATAGAAAAAACTGTTTTATTCAAATACTAATATCTACAACAGCAATATTTTAGCATATTATATTGATTTCTGTATGAATAAACTACAATTTTTTTTTCTAATGTAAATCAATAGGTAGGTGTAAATAATTTAATAAAAAAAAATGGGCAAGTGTTATTTTAAAAACGCATGTGACTTGTGTTGTTTTAAAATCACACGATTCAATTATAATAATATTTTAATAATATTGTATGTAGGTTTATTTTATTATTTGAAATAAAAGACTTGAGCCATATTATAGTTTGGTGTATGCATGTTTAACATTGATTTTATTACTGTGCAAACACTATGTTGTGATATATTTAAGTTCACCCTGAATGGACCACTGTGCCTCAAGATACAATTTAATTTAGTTTGGGGCTCAGAGTTACTTTATATGTTGTTAATTTTTGTTCAGCTCATGAAACATTTGTTCAATTAAGTAAAGGTTAAAATTACAAGTAGTCTAAATGCATGCTAGGTACATAAGTTTAGGGTCATAGGCTAGGTAGGTCTGATCTTTAACATAACATAAACTCACGCCTGTATCCCAGAGGGGTAGGCAGAGACCAGGGACTGCCACTTGCTACGATCCTGACAGATCACTTTCGCTTCCTCAACATTAATTAGTCGTTGCATGCACTTACTTTTTATCTTGCCCTTTGTAATGTATGTAAAATTTGGTAATTGTGTCTGTAATCTGTTTTGTGTTCTAAATGAAATAAAAAAAATAAAATATTAATAATAAATATCCTGGTTCCAACACATTTTAGTGGTAAGTCTAGTCCTAAAGAAATTGTGCACACGTTTCACAAACCTGACACCGAATTGACGAAGCTGGTGTGTCCCTTGAGTTTCTTGACTCGTGTGCCGGTGGGAACATCCCAGACGGCAACAGAGTTGTCTGTGGAGCCTGAGTACAGGTGGCTGCCGTCGGGTGAGAAGCACAGCTCCATCACGGCGCCCGTGTGCCCCTTCATCACCATCACATTCTCGCATTGTCCGTACACATTCCATATTACTGAAAAGTATAACAAAGATAATGTGAGAAAAAGTGCCAATTGTTCCATTGAGACTGAATAATTTTTTACTTACTACTATTAGTCCACTCAAAATAGACGAAAAAAATCGTTAAGTTTGCATTAATCCCCGACAAGCTGGATCTTTGTATAGGTCTTAAATACGTCATTACAAATACTATGTCAAAAGTCCCCATCGATCCCGCTGGTGCGTTGTTTTTTATCCGGGTTCAAAGGACTTCTCGTTTCTTGCGTATAGATAGATACATAGAATATTCTTTATAGTATTATTAGTCTGGGAAATAGTGGCAGAACCCTGCTTTTTTGATCAAAGGAAGCCGCTTGGCACAGTTGTTCTTTGAGTGTTTTAGACTTAGAGTCGATTTAGACCGGGAGCCATCCGGAACCACCTTGCGGGGAGGGGGCGAAGTTTTTTTTTTTTTTTTTTTATTTATTTTTTTATTTTATTTGTTTGCTTCTGCCGCGCTCCTTATGAAGCGCTCTACCTCCCTACTTAAAGCTACTATAGTAAGTTTGATACCATTTTTAAATAAAGGACGAAGAATTCATTTCTGAAACACAAAAGTACCAATTTCATAATAAAAAACCAAAATATTTGATGAAAACCAAAAATCTCAAATTATTTTTTTGCAAAGAAACCTCGTTTATTATTGTACTATTGCGTATATCGAAATAAAATATATTAAACGTTCACTAATTTCAGATAACCTATGAATGAAAGATTCGCTACTGTGAGGTGGAGATGAACACAGATTGGAAGATGAATTTATTAGAGTGGCAACTCAAACGAAATTAAATTAATATAGGACAAGAGCTGGATGAGAGTAGCCGAGGACCGTGCTCAGTGGCGTGCTATAGGAGAGGCCTATGTCCAGCAGTGGACAAGCGTAGGCCGATGATGATGATGATGAATATAGGACTAAATATAGGCACAAATAAGCGCGTATATCGACCATTATCCACGCTATCCAGGACGTCGTATGATGACATCGCCAAGGCGACCTGTATTTGTAACAGGAAGTGACTAAACCACATAAAACCTTGAAAAGTCAGCCTATATAAAATGTTGATACGTAATCGTTGTGTGGAGATTTTCCTTCTAGTCGAAAATATTCAGTGTTGGTTTGATTCCACTTGATTTAAAACATGTTAAAATCGAGTATATGTATCTTTGCCCTGGGATCTTTTAGGTCCAGTGTAGTTTGATTTATTTAGATTGATAATTGGTTAAAGCCGGCTCGATATCTGGTTAGCTTTGTTCTTAAGTCTGTTGAGTTCAGTGTAAGCTTGATTTTACTTGTTCGTAAAGAGACTTTAAAACCTTATAAGCAGTAAAACGATTGGCGTGATAAATAATAACAAAAAAAAAAGTTTGCTTTTTTGCTGACCGTACTATTATTTTAAAAATAGTTGAATACAGTTCATAGTTGCTCAAAAATTTGAGATAGATCCCAATAATATTTCCCAGTAGCTACAATGGTTCAGCTAGTTCCCCTTAAATTACCACCGTGTATATTGCGTGGATAGGCAATAAAGAGAATCTTATATCTTTTGAAATTAAGCGGAAATATAAATCAACAAATTAGATATGAAATATTGCTTTATAGTTTTATAGTATCCAAATGAAACGTTTACTCGAGAAATCGTACTATAATTCTGCGTAGGCCTCTGCGTCGCTCAGTGGATTTTTTTTTCATCTCGTTTTTAACATAAAATCCCATTAAAATATGTATTTCTATAATCTGGGTAAGTGTGGCTTTTCTTTATTTCGATATAAGCTACATAAAAATAGTTTTTTGTAATGAAATTGACTTCCCTACAGTCTGAATTTGTGAAATTCGAGGCTTCGTAAGGAAAAAGAATTAGTACCTTTTTTGTAGAGAATTTTATGATCTAAAAACTTTCATACATCCATTTTTCCGGTACTCGCACCGTATCAGAGATATATGGAAAAACAAAAAATTTGACCTTTTACTGTAGATAAAAAACAACGCACAAGCGGGATCAATGGGGACTTTTGACATAACATTTGTAATGATGTACTTAGAAAAAAACCAGCTTGTCAGGAATTAATGCAAACTCAATATCTATTTTGACTGGACTACATAGGGTTGCAGCTACTTAAAAATGGCAACTCTACATATTGCAGAGAGTTCTAAACAGATTTTACGGGCTAGCAGTGTTCAGTTTGAATTGTTTACACTAGGCTTAAGTCCCATCCACTATGCGCTTACGCCTGAACATAGTCATAAGCAGCCCATATACGTCCCACTGTAGGGCACAGGCCTTCTCTCAGAGAGAGAGTATGGGCTTAATCACCACGCGTGCCCACCGCGGATTGGTGGTTTCAAGCGCTGAGGTATGTGAATAGCTCAGACACCCAGGTTTCCTCACGATGTTTTCCTTCACCGTTAGTGAGTGGTATTGCTACTATAACTTCACAAATGTACATAACTTAGAAAACAAAGTCATAGGTACATGCCCGCACTGGGAATCGAACCTGGGTCTCCCGCTTCAGAGTCCAATGTTCTACCCACTAGGCTACCACCGCTTCGAATTCAGAACATAGTATTTGTTAACTATTTTAAATTACTAATAAAATTAAAAAAACTTATTTAGGGCTAAAAATTCCACCCATGACCACGGTTAGCCAGAGGTCGCAGGTTCAAGTCCCGGCATGGTTGGAATTTTTAGCCTCTAAATAGGTTTTTAAAATTTTCCTCAGCACGGGTTAGTGCAACAAAAAGAATATAATAATAAAATTGTACTTACATATTTGTCTATCGAAACCTGCTGATGCTAAATGTTTGCCTTCAGGGTGAAATTTTGATGTGAATATTTCTCCCTGATGTCCTTCTAAGAGCATGATCGGCGCATAAAGATTAGACGTGCGGGGCACCTGAAAAACATTATAAAAGTTATAAAGGTAAGAACTTGTGTTTGAGTGTTAGCAACAAAAATATAACCTTACCGCTGATGTTACCACCGCCTTTTCTCTTGTTCCAACGACTGTAATTTCATGCCGAGTTTTCTTTGTGGGTACGACGGAATAGTCGTCTGCTTTTCTCTTTATCTCCATGTCTTGGAGAATTTAGTAGGTAAATTAATACTAATTCTATTTGAAAACACAGCAAACACCGCTTGTTTTAATTTCGCTCAATGACATTTTTTTTATCTGAGTATTGTGACATGAATCATAGATTAACAATGTTCCAAGTTTATAACACGCTCAATCAAACCAAGTGTATGGTGGGTGCTGTAGTAGTGTACGTGAAATCTGACGTTTGAAACAATCTCGTTCCCGGTACGGTAGGTAAGAAAAAAGTGAAAAGCTGTAAATACCAACCAATGAAGTTACGAAAAAGTTAAATAATTTAAATTCATAGCTGCAATAATGCAAAAATTACAATTAACACTGGCTATCATAAAACCTCACGCTGTGAAGAATCCTGTGGCCCTTTCATATATCAGAAACTGCATCAAAAGCAAGTTCGTAGTTGTAAAAACAAAAAGGGTCTCGCTAGACAAGCAGTGTGCTTGTAATTTTTACAATGAACACGTTGGGAAGTTCTTTTACAATCGCCTGGTTACATTCATGACAAGGTCGGTCTTTTCGCGGAGTCCTTGTAGGTACATACTAGTTTACATAACCTCTGTGTAATGAATTCCTTCGTTTTGCAGTGGTTGTGTCGACTTGCACATACTAGGGCACGCCGACGCGATAGCGATGTGGCGACGGATGCTGGGCCCCACCAGTGTCTACAAAGGGCAGTTCCAGGAGCCCTACTCGTTGAGAAGTCTATTTGGAATTTCTGACACTAGGAATGTTGCTCATGGTTCAGGTTTGTGCATTTATATTATTATTAATATTTTTATTGCACATAAGTAAAAAATACAATGGCAATGTGGCGGACTAAATGCTACGAGCATTATATCCCTAATCTTAACTCTTTATATCTAGATTCACAGCAGAATTTTAGACAGGCAGTCTGCCAACTGTCAAAAAACAGAATAGCTTACCTATAAAGCAATATTTTAAATACCTAGGTACTTAACATAACACCAACATTGCTACATTAATTATAATTTTAATTGAAAATCCTTTATTGCACAATAAAAAACATTTGAACACAGGTGAGCTAAGAAGTATTTTCTTCCATCTAACCTTTGGTGATGGGGATAATGGATGGGGTAGTGGGGTAATTTTAATTTAATTCAATACTTTTTAAGACTACTATTATATTTATTATTTATGGATACTTTTGTTGCACTTAAAAAAATATATTCATAGTCAGGTAAATGTTTTATAAAATTTCAGACTCTCCTGATTCAGCTGAGAGGGAAATCAAGTTTTTCTTCCCAGACTTTTCCTTCTACCAGTGGCATGAAGCGGATGAAGCCAGATATAGAAAAGGGCCAATTATATTCAATGAATTCTTGTTCCAGCATGTTAGAAGACTATGACATAAGTAGGTAGTAAACATAAATAGACAATGGTAAAAACTAGAGTACCTATGTAATTAGTCAAAAACAATGCTGACTAATAGATTTTTAAAATCTAATATTTCTCCTACAAATTCATAGCTTATGAAAAAAAGACAGAAGGTGATCTCTTTAGATATTTAAATTTTCCATTGTTAAAGTATATGTAGTAGAAGTTAATTTATTTGCAAATTCATAAGTACTAGTCAATTTAGAATTTATGTTTATATCAGATTTTATTGATTACTTGAGACTTGGTGAACAAGATATTAAAGTTTGAACATTTGATTCTGCCTCTAATTAAAATAGCATAGAGTCAAGTAAGTCCCAGTATAATGTATTTAGATCAAAATAGTTATAGAAACACTGTAAATCATACAAACATCTCATTTATATTAATTACAACAACCATGAAACATTAATTAATACTAACATAATAAATGAACATTAACTTACTTGTCATGAGGTCACGAGAATTTCAATTTCATTTCCACTCTATGTAAACATTCAATATATATGAACATTGAATTTCGGCAAGTAGTGTGGACGGGTCCGTTCAAAGTAGCAAATGCGGTACAGGCCTACCGCTACACTCTCCATAGCTTCATGCAGAAGGGCTCCTGCTATTCTCCTATCTTTACAAACACTTTGGGCCGAGAAAACACTTTGATACCTTCCTCCAACTTTGCCAACTGCTTTTCGAGCTCCATTTTTCTGTTACGCATCCGTAATGTGTCAGTTTTTACTGGCATTTTGTTTAGTTCACTTACTAACTCTGCAAAACCTGTAAAGACGAAAATATATTACTCATGGAAGTGTCTGAATCTGCAGTTAACCTCATCTAAAGGCTGAGTTTAGACATTCTTACAAGAAATCTAATTAAAGTGAAGTTGTGATGGTAGATACAATGTAAAGAACTTAAATTAAATCCCAGTTCTCTGTCCTACACCTTTTTAGACCTTCAGTAGATCCATCTATTCTGAGAAATAGTTGTCCTTTGTGGACCCATTAATGGGACAGAATAAAGGAACCATTAGAAAACAATGAGTATAAACTGCACTGAGTTAACCCAGGCTTAATAAATGGACTTATTGTAGTACATTTTATAAGATAAAAGTTCTTAGTCTATTATCTGTAGATAAATAAAAGCAAAAGGGAAAAAACTACCGTACAGTTACCGTACATTGTTAACTTTCAAATTCAAACATACATTTATACTATGATAACATAAAATATTTAAGAACGTTTAAACCTGTACAAAGGCACAGATGGAATTTGCAATCAAGCAACTCGTGTGACCCATTTACAACATTTCGAAATAAATGACGTCGCCTGCGCGCTTTACGTATGCGATGGAAAAAGCCAGTTGCGATTGCGCGCTCACATCTCCCTAACATGTCCCAAAATTTATAACATTTTTTATTAGAATATAACAGTTTTCTTATATTAACATTAAACATATTATTTTCCCATTCCCCAACCAAGTATGGCATTCGTGGTTAACGGAAACGCGACGCGAACTACGGGTGTAAAACCATAGGGGCTACTTGTCCAAACGCCTATAAACTTACTATTTCTAAGCATGCGAAGAGTTTCCTTCCTTTCAGTGTCAGGCAGTGTGACATGTCCAGGTGGGCACATGGCGCCAGCTTCGTCTGCCTTTGCTCCCTCTGCCTCCTTAGGGCCCAGGTCCTTGCGTTCACGGATGTACTTTGGCACCACTCCTTTCTGATATCCTAGATAAGTATAAGGTGCAAAATTTATTTGATAGTTTTTATTTTAGTTAATGATAACAAGTATGCCACTCACTCATCACACTGGGACTCAATACTCTGCTAACCATAAACCTTATTAAATGAGGAGTTGGTGCCCTCATATCATTTCAGAGATAATAATATAGGAGTGAGGGTATGTTGTGTTGCTCATTCATTATCATTACCTGAAGGAAGATAAGGATCCTTGTTGTCTTTTCGTTCCAAAATAGAATTTAATCGGTTTCTCTTATCAGCTTCGAACAGGTCCGTATCCCCGGATCGCTGGGGAAGTGCTGGCGGCACAGAGGGGCTTTTGTGTCGGAAGTTGTCTCCACTCGCCTTCAGTTTAGATTCAGCATCTTCATCTTTCTTAGGATACAAAATGGTTAATTTGGCATTCTCTGTTTGTTTCTGGGTTAGATTCGACTCAATAGTTTGGCAGCCTATATCTCGCAGGCGGCCTGATGATTCTGTGGACTTCGCGTCTTCCTCCGCTGATTCGTCAACTACTTTGACATTCCTCATTTCTTTCCGCTTGAGGAATTCTGCCATGTCCCCTTTCTTAATATGCACTTCGGGCAGCTTCTTCGAGCGCGGGACGGTGCCGAACTTATTGACGTTGAGCGAGACTTTGCCGCTGCGGCTGGACGGCGAGGACTTCACCTGGCCCAGCGTGTTAAGCGAGCCCAGAGCGATAGGGTTGGTGAGCCGCGGCGGCTGCACATTCTTCAATGTAAATTTTGGTTCAGTGTGTACTCTTGACTGTACAAACTTGAGCTGTTTCATGTTTTCCCTTATGAAATTCTTTTTTTGATCTTTTTCTGGAAATTTTTTCATAATTTAACATAATTTCGAAGTGAAGTAAATATCTCTAAAGGACGCGTAGGCAGCAGCTAGCAGGCGTGAATTTAAAATTGTTTTTGTTATTATTAGTGAGTCGGCGTTCTAAGAAGCCTCATTGATTTGCAATGTAACGATAGTGACGTAACCACAACAAATAAAGGCAATGGTGATAAGAATTTCCAAAAGCAAGGGGCAAAGGGTACTTACTTGGTTCGGGAAATATGCCCTTCAAAGTATACATTTTTCAGACTACAACAAACGAAAACCACAGAAAATATACACTCATTATTTAGTTACAAACTGAATAGTTACACTTTTTAGTGGCAATAAATGTTCATCTTTATCACTCTGCTAAAATTACAAAAAAATATTTCTCGTCGATTTTTGAAAAGTACGTTCGGTTTTTAGTGTCACCTTTGTTTTTAAAGTCTATCTGTCACCTGTCCTGTCACGGTGTCTATGGTCAACTTCCTTCTGGCCGTTATTTGTTTTCATTTACCAAAAAAAATATTATAAAACCGCACGAAAACTGTGCCCAAGAGTCAGCTCGTTTTGATAACAACAAAGCTCTCCCAAAGTCCCAACTGATTGGAATAAATGCTAATCCCTAAAACAGATATTATCAGTGGAATCGGCGCTTATCTATTATTGGTTCTTGTACGATTGACGTCATTGCTCTACATAATCAAATAATCAATGAACAATACCTAGTTACATACCCCGCAGATTATAGAAAAGTCTCGAAAAAGGCCCTTAATTTGAGTTGTGAGTTACCTATTTGAACAAACTTTTTAAACTTGGAGTAACCGTGTTAAAAGCAAACGCACTTTTGTACAAATGAAATATAATTTTTAATACTTTTAGACAAGTGCATAGTTTTTTTTTTTTGACTTCGGGCATTTTGTAAAAATATTTTTAATAGATTTTAATTTCTGATATTTGGATACTTTAATTCTTATAATTAGCCATTTCTTGCCTAACACGTGACATTGGCGAAATTGTACTGGATAATCAGTGCAGTGAGTCCATAAAGTAGAATTGAATTGAATTGACAAGTGCATATTTTCTCTGTGGACAAGTGGTCTACAACACTACTTACCGGTTATTTTGAGAAGTTCTTACGATGGCGGTTGCGAGCAACGGAGCGCTGAATAAGTTCAAACTCATGCGACGCGGACGCAAGCTGCAGAGCGTGGACCCTCAGGGAGTGCTAGCCGTGCTGCCCAAAGACGTGCCAGAGAGGACTTGGTGAGCCTCGACCTGGCCTCGACTGTTTAATGCAATCTTTGTAGTATCCGCCACTCATTTCCCTTCATAGAGAAAATAGAGGAGGCGGAAGAACTTCATGATTTCAGAAAGGCTGCGTTTGATACAGTGATAAGAGACTGATGAACTTTGAAATGATGGGGTGTGCAGTTCGATGGTATGCAAAAGCGGTCTATCATAAATAATGAGGATTACTGCCGTTTTGGCAAGAATACGATAACATCCTTTCCTGGTTATTGAAATTAGCGGGCTGCCGCAGGGCAGACTTACAGCAGCGCGAGGAGACGGACCTGTTCGTGTTCGAGCTGCGCGAGGAACTGTTCGACGCAGCGATGGAGGAATGCTACGCGCACTACATGGATCGCCAGACCGTATCCTTCGCCGCGCAGTGCGCCGCCAAGGCGTGGCTACGACTAATTGACTGGTACTGGCTTTGTTAACGACTAGGCCACGCGCCCATTAGCGTAGTTAGTAGGGAGCGGGTGTGCCGTACCCCTCCCCCCAGAATTATCTAATGCCCGCCCCAGGTGCTGGATTACTGCTTACATTCAGTGGGATTCGATGTGATCGACCATCGCTTTAAGCTCCCCTGGACAAATTACCTTATATTATGTCAATGTACGCGCCATGTGCCAAGCTACTGGTAGGCCTGTACATATATATATAATTCGCTAAATTAGAGCCAGCTTTATTCGCGTATCGACCAGTTTAAGATAATTAATCATGCATATAATGCTCAACACCTTGATACACATCGACCTCACTTTAATAGTCTTCAAACACCTACCAGATAAGCAAGTAATCTAACAAAATCCATAACAAACCTTCATCATAACCTCAGAACACAATTCTGAGATCATAACAAACACGCCCTAACTGAATACTCATTTTCAGATTTTACAATAAGTTCATAAGTTTACAATAAGTTTCTAGGACTTGGCGCGAGACACACAGAGAGAACTTGGGGCGAGGGTATGGAAAAGACGCGATGCGTTGTATACACCTCGCGCCCTCGCCCCCGTCTCCTCGGTGTGGGCATCGTCCCGTCCCTTCAGTACATTTTGTATGAAAGTGAATTGGAAAGAAGTCGCGTCTTTTCCCTGCCCTCGCCCCAAGTCCCTTCTGTGTGTCCAACGCCTAAAGGCTCCCTTTCACCGGCTTACGCAGTTCTATCAACCTACAGGTATTTCTACCGGCATGACCCTGGCGAGGAGCCGTCGGCGTATCCACCGTGCTACATCCCGAAGCGGTTGGAGTCGTGGACGCCGGACCCCATGCCGGAGCCGTCGCCCAAGGACCCGTGGTGCCGCGCCGCGCTGCCCACGGGCGAGGTGCTGGACCAGCGCGCCTCGCTCGAGCGCTGGCCCAGCAACTCCTCGCTCGTGTTACCCAAGCTGCCGGATATTCCACGCTCGTGCTGGTGAGTGCACTTTAAACTTTGGATAATTTCGCCTGATAAGCTGTAAATGTCACCGTCACAATCGAAGGTTTAAATCAGTTTGGTGATATAACGCTCTTTTTGACTAGCCAGGCTTTTCTTGCCAGGGTCTCATCAAACTCCGGAACGCCACTGATCTTCTTATGCAATATCCCTTATGCTTATTTTTTAGCAGATTTATTTACTTACAAGCTTCTGTAAAACATAAATCGTACTGTAACTAACAATATGTTTAGGTTCCCCGGGAAGGTACAACTGCCATCAGAAGTGGTCGCCGATGACGAAGAGGCAACCGAGAGCTATGTAAGTGATTTACCTCGACTGCAAATAACATGATATTCAAGTCCGGACGTTTCGGACGCGGACGTCCAAAGCGTATCTGGAGGGTTCTTCTTTTTCTTCAGTACACATTTGGTAGGTCGATTGTCTTCATGAAGACGTGTTAGGTATCAGAGGCAGACTAGCAGCATTGGCCGAGTTGCCTCCTCTGTTTACCGAGCTAAGATATTCTATATATTTTTGTAAATTCATCCACATTATAATCTTATTCCTTCTTCAATTTCAATACATAAATAGGTTTTTGCCGCGATTGGCCGCTTTTAATATCCGACTGGCCTAGTCTTAAGGAAAGTCCGCCTTAGCGTGATGTTAGATTACATTAGAATATCCTTTACTGCACACAATAAATCATATGAACAAAAATTAGCGTTGGTGTTCAGAGAGCTTGTGGTAGAGCACTAATGTAATGGACTGAAAAAATTAAGTCCCCCACTGGGTAGGCCACTGTATCACTGCACCCGATCCAGAATAGCATCTGAGCATCTGAGTCAGATGCTTCTGACCCCTCTGGACTCGTGGTCCCCCTAAGATGTGCCCCTGGGGAGACGACGAGGAATTTGCATTTACTCGTAGTAGTCCCCCTTGATTCACACTTTACCGCGGGATACAATGAGGCATGTAATTGGCTTAATACTTATCGGTTCAATACTTCAGTATAGAACTACTTATCTGTGCATATGGCCATAATTTAAGCAAATAAATAAATTCTGGAGTACTTATTTATGATTTTTTATTGCCGTTATGTTTATGTAGATAAACGGGTACGTTCCGCAACCTGTAACTGGCATTCCTCAAGTTTAGACTAAATAAGTTACCGTACCATATACATAACACATTGCATCCCACGGTTAAGTGTCAATCAAGGGGGACTGCGAGTAAATGTAAATTCCTCGTCCCCCCAGGGGAACATCTTAGGGGGACCACGAGTCTGGAGGGCTGACAGGAAAAGCGTGGGATCTGGAGGCTAGATGTTCATAACCTATAATAAGTTACGAGTCGTATTCGGCCGTGTTATGACTTTCGGTCACATCCCCAATGTCTCCGTATGTCCCCAGCTGAACGAGAATTGTGTGCTTACAGGACTATAGCGACACATCGCCGCCGATGGCCGAGAGCGAAGTCCTGCAGCGCGTCACCGACTACTCCAACGAGGAACTCACGCACTCCTACCAGGTAAATCACTACACTTGACCACCGCCAGGCAACTACGACGTTTCAATTCCATCCTAGGCAGCGTTTCACAGAATTACAATAACAGTTAATGTCAATTCGATGCACATTGCGTTGGCGAGTCTTTCTACTTGTTAATCTGTGGATTAATCGACTTTGCAATGTACATCCAATTGTCATAGTAAACCATGATTGTAGTTCTATAGAATAGGCCTCAGGATACTTATTAGGCACCGCAAAAAATCATGGCTCTTACTGCGCGCGGTTTTATGTTATTCATCAGCTTTACAAAATCGTGCGGAGCTCGAGACACATAACTCTTCATCATCATCATCATCAGCCATATGGCGCCCACTGCAGGACATAGGCCTCCCTCATGGTTTTCATAACCATGAGGGGTTTTGCCGTAATCGCCACGCTTGGCAGGCGGGTTGGCGATCGCAGTATGCGGTTGGAATCTCAGAAAGACCCTGCTGCCCGTCTCCTGGTAACATAACTCTTATATACTATTAAAGTGGGAAAAAGCGTCCTCTCTATTAAGCATAATAATATTTTGCAATAGCATAGATGCTGCAGCATAAAGTTGCGTCCTTGCGTCAGAACGCCTGCAAAAATCACACGAGCAAAGTTTCTTAAAACCGCCCCGTTGCCGCACCGCAGCCGGAGGAGTCGAGTGTACACGATATGCAGGACACGAACATTGACTCGTCGCTGCATGGCGCCGGCGACTCACTGCATACCGGGGCGGCCTTCGGTCGCCGCCGTGGAAGCAAGTTCCGCAGCCACGTCTACAGCCGCAACGCGTAAGCGCAACATTGTCGATCATTAGTTATTATTATTTCGCCAAATGCTATCTGTCACGGTATCTTGCCGTCCGCATCCACCATCACCACGATATCGTCACGGCTGCTATGTCCTGTTCTCAACCGCCACCCTGTGAGATTTCTCGTAAACTAACAGAGATAAGATTTAACATCTTTTTTCTTCATCAAAATCAGAGATACACAGATTACACAGTTATGGTAGGTACAATAACATTGTAGAGTACATTTTTGACATAGAGTTACATACAGGGTTTATACTTAACTCCTGAACTGC
The DNA here is from genome assembly GCA_963969515.1 of Yponomeuta evonymella. NCBI lineage: Eukaryota > Metazoa > Arthropoda > Insecta > Lepidoptera > Yponomeutidae > Yponomeuta > Yponomeuta evonymella. The sequence continues at coordinate 561,051 of OZ018361.1, read as the reverse complement.
CCTCGCGGAACGCAACGTATAGGTGGCCCATACTAAGTTGGACACAGATCTGTGTCGCGGCAGACGACTGGTTAACCTACTGATAACAGCTGTCAGTTGTTTTTTTTTTGTAGGCACTTTGACCAACTGACAGCAATATGATTAAAGTAATATCCATAATTGTATTGTCCGGTCTCCTTTAGACGACTTAACGTACGAGAAATCGGGAGCGAAAATGCCCTTTGACTAGGCCGTAAATGCTTTCCAGGATCCGGCAGTCGCGGACGGCTGCCGGCAGCGGCGTGTCGGACTCCCAGCAGACCGTGGTGTCGGACTGCCGGCTGCGCAGCCTCAGGTATGCAACCCTATATGTACATAACGGCGGGAGTCGCGTGTTTTGTCGCGTGTTTTAATGTAAAATTAATGTTCTGGAAAGTCGCCAGGGTTAACTAGATGTATTCTGTGTTAACTATCCTCCCTAGCTTCTCTAGTGCCCTTAAGCCTCAGTCACACGAAGCGAGTAAGTATTCGCGAGCGAAATCGCTGCTGGTGACAATCTACGGTGCGGTGTATAAAAATAATTCTTAAATTACTTACGAGGTCAGGGACTAAAGTACAAGTGCAAAAAGTCAGCCGCACATGGCCGGGCTTTTTTGGGCTCGTATTGTACCTAGTCTGTAACTTTAAAAGTATTAAAGTTTTATTTTAGTTTGTAACGTTTCGCCCGCACGACGCTGGCCCATTCGCTGCGAGCTTTGCAGCGAATAACTCGCGACGACTCAATTCACTTTGTCTGACTGAGGCTAATTGCGTACTAAGCTGCCTCCCGTACCACAGAATGTTCTGTGTCCCGTACGCTTGAGGCGCGAGAAGAAATGCAATGCAATAGTTGGGCTTGAAACCAGATAGAGAGTATTGAATTGAATCGGGCGTACAAGCACGATTTTAGGTTTAGTTCAATTTGATGCAAAGACAAGAGGTGACGTAAGAAAATTATTAATATATTTATATTCTTGTTTGTCGAGAGTAGGTAAAGTCTGTAAGTACACTTTCATACAGTAAGTTTCCTGTGAAATTTGTCTCCACATCAATATAAAAGTTGTTTATATTGATGAGTAGAATAACGCTCTTCTCATTAATATCAACAACTTTTATATTCTTTTAAAAACCTATTTAGAGGCTGGCACGGTTAGCCAGAGCTAGTGGGTTCAAGTCCCGGCATGGGTGGAATTTTTAGCCTCTAAATAGGTTTTTAAAAGAATGTCCTCAGCACGGATTAGTGCAACGAAAAGAATATAACTTTATATTGATGTGGAGACAAATAAACTTTTTGTTATTTCTGGTTTTATACATTCGCGTTTTAGAGTTCCGTACGCAAGAGGTAGGGGACCTTATTACTAAAACTCCGCTGTCCGTCAGTCCGTCCGTCCTACAGTCACCAGGCTGTATCTCATGAACCGTGATAGTTAGACAGTTAAAAATTTTCCAGATGATGTATTTCTGTTGCCGCTATAACAACGAATACTAAAAACAGAATAAAATAAATATTTAAGGGGAGCTCCCATAGAACAAACGTGATTTTTTGCCGTTTTTTTGCTCGATATTAATAACGGCAACAGGTAGACGTTTGAAATATTCAAATATTGTATGGTCGAGCGCGAGTGTCGGTTTTTTTAGTATTGTGGCGAGCATATGTCAACTCTGCGCGCGCACTATAAACTCCGACATTCCTGCATCGCGCAAGCAAAATGTTTCACATGACATACCATAAATATAACGTCTGACGAACAGCAGTTGGACCGGCCGTCCCAAGGCATACGATCTGCCTGGCGGGAAATTTCCCTTGATAGTGGAAGAGCACGATCACCCGCTCTTCCCTATAGTGGTGACCCTCGACAGAACAATGTCAACCTTCCTTCGCTCTCGCAGCACCCCACATACAATCAGTCTCAAAGCAAGGCCAGCATCCTCTTCCCTCTCACCTCATCAGTTTCACCACAGTCAACGCACCGACTACTGGTACTGATGGTGATCTCCCCCAACCCCTCGGCACGGCAGCCACACAGCAACAGGCACGTTGCCAGTGGTACAGCAGCCTTCACCGGTTCCTACCACATGCGCGGTCCCCATGGTACTGTCGCCGGTGAAGTGACTGTTAGCCGCCGAACACCCTCAACCGCTAGTCGACTCACTGACTCAGCGCCTCCTGGCACTTGCAGGCTTTAGAGCACAGACTTCGATTCCTATCAGACCTAGCTATGCGTAGCTACGGTCTTGAAGGGGAGTGATGTGGCGAGCATATGTCAACTCTGCGCGCGCACTATAAACTCCGACATTCCTGCATCGCGCAAGCAAAATGTTTCACATGACATACCATAAATATAACGTCCGACGAACAGCAGTTGGACCGGCCGTCCCAAGGCATACGATCTGCCTGGCGGGAAATTTCCCTTGATAGTGGAAGAGCACGATCACCCGCTCTTCCCTATAGTATATAACAATATTTTTTTTAATATTATGTACCAAATCCATGGTAAACAAAACTATTTGTTTACCAACACATTGACGTTGAATGCTCCACTATGGCAACCTGCAACACACATATCTAGGTACATAGTATAAAAGGTAACTAGCAAAGGCAATTATTTACACGCACGAACCATTTTAATCCCCCTAAACTGGTATTAGACGTAGCGATGATTTATGAAAATTTACACGTTAGGTACATTCTATATTTTCAGTTTTTTTTTAATGAATAAATGATACACAGCAAAAGAATGTACTATCGTTTAAATCGCTACACAAGCGCAATACGACTGTAACTAAGGTTTGCTCCAGAATAAGTATTTATTTTACTAGTGATTTCGAAATAACGGCACTCAGGTACTCAGGTTTCCTCATGATATTTTCCTTCATAGTTAGCGAGTGGTATTGCTACTACGTATTCACTAAAGACGTAACTTAAAAGTCATTGTTACATTCTGGGGCTCGAACGCACGACCTCTTGAATGTGAGGCGATCGTTCTTCAGATCGTGCTACCACAAATTTAATACCGGAGAAGGGTTAATTAATTAAATCACAAAAAACATTAAGCACGAGCCAATAAGTGCGTAGCTTTCAGCACTATTATGTTCTGTGACTATTATGACACGGAGCCTAAGTGGAATAAACTCAGGTTGCGCCAAGCAGCGCCACGTTTGTATAAGATCCTGACGTTTTGAATACATTCTTCAGCATCGTCATCATCTTCATCGTCATCAGCCCACCTCTACCCACTGCTGGCTATAGGCCTTTTCCCCATTACGCCAATTATTGCGGTCTCTCGCCTTTCGCATGGGTCCTTCGACGACTTGCAAAAATATTGCGCGTTGACAAATTCGTTTTCTGATCTGGGATGGGAAGCTTACCATCAATGGGACACAAACACAGGAGCACGTAAAAGGAATAATGCAAAGAATACGTGGATTTGGGAAGGGCGTTATTCGGCGTTTCACAAAAGGGGCCTTCTTCGACAATCGGAGGCATTCAATTTCTATGATTTTGGAAACCCTCCGCGTCGCGCCGGATTAAGAATAGCGTCACTCCATTACCCTCCGTGTATGTCGTAGAAGTCGACTAAGGACATAAATTACCAGAAGACGGGCAGCAGCGTCTTCCTGAGATTCCAACCGCATACTGCGATCGCCAACCCGCCTGCCGAGTGTGGCGATTATGGCAAAACCCCTCATGGTTATGAAAACCACGAAGGTGGCCTGTGTCCTGCAGTGGGCGTCAAATGGCTGATGATGATCCTGGAAATATGTATGAGAACCGAACATCGACCGTTTTGATTCTAAGGGCATCGGACTTTGCCCGCATCGAGCCCCGCCAATAAGCGAATGCAGGGTTTCTGATCTCCACGATACCATGTTTTATTCGTACGACGTTTCCATAGTGATGCGGACGCTGCGCCGGCGCAGGGCGACGAACTCGCTGACCTGCCCAGGGTTGCCACTCTACTCTTTGTATTTTTTTATTATGTTACCACCATCCAGGTTGCTGTACGTATAGGCTGTAAGAACTCCAGGCGGATGAATCGCGGTGCAAGACAGAGATGGTGAGAAATATGACTATTAGAAAAGATGATCAGAGTGAAGTTCTTTTCGCTGAATATTGCTCCACTACTAAGTAGACTCCAATATAGACATATTTAATCCGCGGCTATGATTTTGAAGTTAGAATTTAGTAAAATTTTAACTGGCCCGGAAAAAAAATTAAAAAGTAATCTCCTCTTCCTTCTTCTTATTTTCTTCTAATAATTATTTTGCTTGCATGCTTGCTGCAAGGAAACCCTGATTTAATGTTATAATAAAATGTACGGTGTTGTTAATGGGAACACGATTCTCTGATGCGCTCCATAGGCGCGGTGTGGATGGTCTGTCATCATCATCATCAGCCATTTGACGCCCACTGCAGGACGTAGGCCTCCCTCATGGTTTTCCAAGCTTCCCGGTGTTGTGCCGCCCGCATCCAGCAACTCCCCGCCACCGTAACCAGGTCGTCAGACCATCTGGTGGGGGCCTGCCCACGCTGCGTCGTCCGGTCCGCGGTCGCCAGGTCAGAACTTTTGATGGATGGTATGTAGTAAAGGGAAATAGTTTACCATAGACTGTGCTGCGTTTGTGGAGTGTTTTGATATGTGACCACATATCGGCAAGCGCAGCGTAGGACGACCAGCCACAAGATGGACAGATGACCTTATCCAAGTGGCAGGAAGGCGCTGGATGCAGGCCGCTTCCAACTGGTCTTTTTGGAAATCCATGGAGGAGGCCTATGTCCAGCAGTGGAATTCTTGTGGCTGAATGATGATGATGATTAGTTGTCTCGCTGGCAAGGATGTTTTAGAGAAGATGTGGTGTCCTGGTTTAATTTCTTCAGAACAATTTTGAAAGCATCCAGTTTTAGTAACATGTTGCTTTTCTGTAGCTACGTACGACGCGTTGATAGCAGGTACTTACTCTGATGCTTCTACGTTCAGCGATGAGTTTGATTCACTAGTTTCTTAATTGGACAACCGGGCATTACTAGGAGAAAGAATATCCATAGCTCAAGAGGCTAACCCCCAGTGTCTCGTACACTAACACGCTGTTAATCTACTGTTAACAGCTGTCAAAGCTGTCAACAAAATAACCACTGACAGCTGTTAACAGTAGATTAACAGCTTGTTAGTGTACGAGAAACCGGGGGTATGTCTATCAACATTAGCTGAACTGGAGTAAAAGCTGTTGAGAACCACCGTCTGAAGTGTTCTCACTTGTTGAGTATCATACTTAAAAAAAAAACGGTTTTGTTTCACTTAAACCTGGCGGCAACCCTTATGTTCGTCGGGTCGGCCAACATCGACGGACCACGTGCATAATAGTAGCTTTGCACCGTATTGATAAACGATGAGTTTTTTTTACAACAAGCCATCCCCTCGCGTGTAGAATCAAGAGCATTCGAGACAAAGGACCGTGTAGGGTTCAACGACTCTACTATTAAATCATACCGTACAAAAGTTTCGCTTTGGCTCTACTTCAATCTATGCTAGGTACTTTTATGGGAATAAAATCGAGTACTTCCTCTCATAGTAGGAAGCCTCACAGTTTACTAGGCGTAATAGTAACAGAGGACTGCAGGTGATAACCAATAACCGTTAGGGTAAAAGGTTGTGACGCCCGCCAGACCGATGGACCGACGATCTGAGGCAGATTGGATGAATTATTAGCATTTCTTAAACTTTCGCAAAAGTTACACTGTTGTAACTGGATAGGGATAGCCGAGTACAGGAAGAATTAGTTTGCCTTGCTTAAGCACTCCAAATAGGTAACATCCGACGTGAGGTGACGGATTATATTGAATGGGACTGACGGCCGAGGATATGGCGCAGCTTAGCATGAAATTAATCGACCTTAATCATCATCATCATCATCAACCCATTATGTCCCCACCGAGGGGCACGGGTCTCTTCCCTGAGGAAGGTATAGGCCATACTCCACCACGGGGGCCAAGTCCGGATTGGTGGAGGCTTGTAGACTAGTGGCTCATCTACTGTCAGAAGTTGTCAAGCCGCCCTAAGGCCTCAGCTTAACGTGCCTTGCGAAGCACGGAACCGCTCGGAAAAATGCCACTAGCGTTAGGCATAGACGGCGACCCATCCATGCACTGAACGCGCCATGTGTTGCTTAACCTTCATGATCGTTTAAGATCGACCTTAATACAGCGAAGTAAATTGGCTCTACATTAAAATGGAAGCGAAATGGTGTCACTGGAACAATACATACGCTTTACAGCGCTCTATTTCAGCTTAAAGGCGATGTGGAGGCTGCTGCAATTTATTAATCTTTTGTAGAGGCTTACAATATGTGGGATGACTTAATAAGTTATCAACGCTGCCACACTTGAAGGTTCGACTACGTGGGCCAACTCGATGGCTATCATTCATCTTTGTCAGTCAGGTCTCTACTGACAAACACGCACTGGATAACGGCCATCAATTTGGACAGCGAGGAGCCTTTAGATAGATAGATAGACAGATAGAATATTCTTTATTGTATGTGCACCAGGAATTACATATGAGAATTTAAAGCTAAAGCAGAAGATGAGACATAACTTTAAAGTGACCTTCTGTATTGCTGTAGTCAATGGCCTATTTAAGGGGCCCTTTATATTGCATCGATCAACTCGAATAGAACACGAACTGGTTGCTTTACAGGCGCATTATTTGTTTACTTCTATTCAATTTGCACGTGCGCGCTTGTCGTGATGAAATTTTCCCATCACTCGAATAATTATGATTCAATTGAATGACCCATTCATGGCTTAGTGTATTGTTAGAAATGTGGTTCAACCCTTTTATATATACCTAAGTATAAAAAATCGGCCAAGTGCGAGTCGGACTCGTGCACGACCATACCATTATCTTACAACATTTGAATATTTTAAGCGTCTACCTGTTGCCGTTATTAATATCGAGCAAAAAACGGCGAAATGGTTCATTAAATGCAGCCTAAACTTAGTTTTATTGTTTTATTTATCACTTAAGTAAACAGAAATCAAGATAAATTAGCAAGCTACCATCTGTGAGCTCTGCACTTATCTGTGAAGGTCTCGATGGACATAGCTTTTTGCCGTATGCAGTCCGCTTGAGCCAGCTCCTTCAACACCGTCGTTATCGATGCTGATATCACTCACATCACTAATGTTGTAGATTTGCAAAATTATATCTGCTCTAACTAAGGTTCATTAATTCCGGGGCTCTTATGGCACCGATCGACATCACAAATATCTCTGCAACTAAATACATAATTTCTCCAATGTACCAAAGATGTTACAGCCAAGTAAGAGCAAGAGTAAGAGCAAGAAATGTTTTAAACAATGTTAAATGACAACATAAGTATTAGCCTAATGTTAAAAATACACTTTTAGGTTCAAAAGTTTACTTACGAACTAACATGCAAACACCTTAGATTATTATACTCGTAATTATAATGATATTAAATAGGTTGATAGTAATGTGTGTTATGGTCATAAAAAGGCTGCTGTCTCAGCATATTGTCACGGGTTATAAACCCGAAACTACCGGTTTTCAGACAGATCCTGCGCGTGACGGCACGAGTAATCACGACGGACACAAAAAACATTTAAATATAATGGCCTTATGATCTACATGAATTTAGTAGCTTTTAAAACTAAATAAAATTATGTAAACGGATAAATTCAATTTTCGGAAAAATGCTTGGGAAAAATGCAAGGGCAACACGTAACATAAATAAACAATAATAGCTAAGTATACGCGTTTAAATGTCAAAATGCAGTAGTCGACCCCAGTATAACAACCTAAATTTAATTATAGTAATGGGCAAACAGAGCAAAATCCCTCGGCACAATAACGGTTACACAAACACACATAAACTGAATATCAATTATATAATTTGGTTGGTACCGATTTACCGGGAAGTGTGTAAGGATTTACACAGACGGACAAAGGAGGACATGTGTGTGAGTATTCCTGAAGTACATCCGTATATCCAAATATTCACTATTAAGGCTCACGCTAATCCGTGTTTAAAAAAGGAGGAGGTTATCAATTCGACGCGTATATATATATATTTGGTTGGCTATGTTTTCGCATAACTCCGTGAAATCTTAACCGATGTTCGAATAGATATATCGTTCCATTGGTCCTATTTTAATTTGGTGAAAATCTGATGAAGGCTTTCAGAGATGGAGAACGGAACTCTTCAATGGACAGCAGTAAATAATATTGTAAAATAACTGTGGAGGCCTATATTATAAGCCTACTAGCAGAGTGTGGCTCATAATAAAACGCTAGAGATGTTGCTCGGTTGATATATTTACTCCAAGCGTCACACATCAAAACAGACAAACATTGGACACCGATTTAAATATCGCTGTCAGACATGTATCGGGATATGATTATAACCGGCCAATACATGTGCATATACCACCTCCAATACCCCCTCTTAATCTATCACGTACATGCGTGGACACTTTTGTACTCCTCTGTACATAGTACATGAAATAAATATTGGCTCAACACTTTTGTGCATAACTGTACCAACTGTCCTCACATGTATAACACTGATTAAAATAGTTGAACAAAATCGAATATGCATAACAAAAGACAATCTAGAAAATTATTCTATTAACCTATACAAAGCACATAAAAATCTATCTATACTAATAATAAATCTGTAAGGGTCGGTCATGGAGTAAGTTAGTTTGTTTTCAGAGATATTGTGTTTATAGGCTCAATATATGATACTGAAACTAATTTCACGATTTTTAGAATTTTTTTCTGTATGTGTGTATGTATGTATGTATGTTCCTCCATAACTCTTAAACCAATTATCCGAATTTGATGAAATTTGGTATAAAAACATATAGACATCTGGGACACAGGATAGGCTATTTAAATTCTAGCTCCAGTTATGATAAGACGTGGCCCCCATACAAATGCTTCGTAAAAATCGAAATGTACGCGAACGGAGTCGCGGGCACAGCTAGTATACAATATAATATCAAAGACATCTATCTAAACGTCAACAGTACCTAACGCGTCACACATCAAAACAGACATAACATTGGTAACTTAGCGATATTTAAATCAGTGCCAGTCATGTATCAGGATATGATTATAACCGGCCAATACATGTGCATATACCACCTCCAATAAATAAGGCCTAACGGGGCCTTCCCTATCCTTTAGTAATATCCGTATATTTCGTAAAATAGCGTAAAAATAGTCCCAAGTTAATTTAGTGACGTGCTGGTGAAGACTTTCGAACGAGAGACGAAAATTGAGAACATTAAATTTTAAAGCAACGAATTAAGTAGGTTAAATGATGGTTATAAGGGACTTGTTTATTTTTCTCTCGCTCCCCCGCTAAAAATTTAAAAATATTTTTTTTTAAATAAAAAATAAAAACCGACTTCTAAACACTACAGCACTAAAAAGTTAGAAATAATTTAAATAATTAGAAGTATGTATACATGTAGGCATTGTAGAAGTATAATTTGTAGTCGGTGCCCAGTTTCATGACCAGCACATATATTTTGGGCGCCGACTCCAAATTATACTTCGTCGCCCTCATAGCCCTAAAATACCGCTTGCTGGATTCAACAAGGAAAAAACTCCGCAGAATGGGGTTGTGTCAACATGACACTTGCAGGGTATGAGCTTTTGATATGGAGTCGATGGTACACGTACGTCTTCTTACCCCGAAACCGGAAGAGGTCAGGCACCTTTACCTAAAGGGCGTGACCGACCGCGTAGAGTACATCTTCGACGAAGCATGGGTGTAAGATCAAGGGGCAGACACAACGGATCGCAATGGGTCGAAGTGTCACCGTAACTGTCGTCCCCCGTACGAAAACTAATAAGATAAGATAGCAAAGTAGTTTCAGTCCACTGGTTACAGTTAGAGGTTTAGCGATGCGCAATAGTTTATTGCTTGAGGAGTCCTTGGTCTAAGTGGTCTATTTAGATATTGGTCGTAGTCGTTGTAAGCTTATCTACTTCGCTTTCCTTCCCTCTCCCCTCCACCATTTCGTCACTCGTCATATGCGGAAAAGCTCTTAGCGGGACAAAACTACTACAATCGCGTGACAACTGATAACTCCACGGGGCTACGCTCACGGTATCTTTCGCTAGAATGTTTTTATGTAGCCTATACAGGTCCTACTGAAGGGCACAGGCCTTTTTGCAGAGAGACAGCATGGGCTTAATTACCACGCGTCCCCACCACTGATTGGCAATTTTCAGCGCTGAGGTATTGGAACACCTCAGACTTCAGGTTTCCTCACGATGTTTTCCTTCACAGTTAGCGAGTGGTATTGCTACTACAACTTTACAAATGTACGTAACTTTAAAGTCATTCAATTCCGGGGCTACGTGGATACGCTTTCCCTAATTGTACAGTGTTCTTTGAAATACGATAAGATCGAAATTAAGAAGCAGATAGGCATTGATATTTTACTCTTTTGAAATCATAAGTTTTGTGTTTTAGTTAATGGGAACAGGGACGGGCTGAAAATCAGCGCTGTGATGATGCATTCACTGCACTAAGCAGAGCCCTATCCTTTTTATGACATGTCTGTCCCTAATTTTGTTATATTATGTACATAATTTACATGCTTTCGAATCTATAAGTGCGATAATTAAACAGTTTTCAATTTCAATATTTTTTTTTTTATTTAATGACACCATGTAGCGCCTAAGAGCGGCGAAAGACAAGTTTATGCTTCCTCTTTATTCGGAAAATTTTCTATCAAACGTTCTACTAAACTAACTCATTTTTACGACCCAATTCATTAGCCCAACAGTCACAAAGACCGAGCTCCCAATTGCAATGAATTAGTACAGCCTGCCTATCCCGTGGAGATTAACACGCGAAGTTAAACAGAAACCCCGGCAGGTAACCCTTTCCTCATTAAGAGGCCACGCCACGCACACACCAGCTGCATTTGAGCACCGCCGCGAACTAGTACAACAGAAGTGCCCGACTGCTGGGTAAAGCCACTTCAAAATATAGACTTTTTTGAAGGAGCGAGGTAGCTGGCAAAGAGTGGACCGAATGGATTGGCGAGAGAAGCGACTTATGGCTAATTTGTGTCTAATGTTGTATAGATAATGGTACGGAACCGACTCAATCCGACTCGAACCGAGTGAGTCCGACTCGCACTTGACCGGTTTTTAATTATATCAATTTATTATTGTCCATACTACTCGGGATAGTCTGCTCATTTCCCTGTGAGAAATATAGAGACTCGTAATTTTTTTTATCTAATATATAAAAATATCGAATTCGAAACGAGGTGATCCGACAGAGAACCAAAGTCACCGACATAGCCCCCCGAACATGCTGAAGTGGCAGTGGGCCGGCCGGCCATATCATCCGAAGAACTGATAACCGATGAGGTAGACGGGTTCTTGAGTGGAGACCGCGGATCGGTAAACGTAGTGTAGGACGTCCTCAGACTCGGTGGAGCGATGATCTCCGCAGGGCGGCTGGCAAGAGCTGGATGAGAGTAGCCGAGGACCGTGCTCAGTGACGTGCAATACATAAGCAGCCTATATACGTCACATTGTAGGGCGCAGGCCTTCTCTCAGGGAGAGAGTGTGGACTTAATCACCACGCGTGCCCTTCGCGGATTGGCGATTTCAAGCACTGAGGTATGTGAATAGCTCAGACACTTAAATTTCCTCACGATGTTTTCCTTCACCGTTAGCGAGTGGTATTACTACTGGCGTGCAATAGGAGAGGCCTATGTCCAGCAGTGGACAAGCGTAGGCTGATGATGAACAAAACATTAAACGCACGCACTAAAAAAAATTTAAATAAAAAATATAAGCCAATTTAAAAACACTACAGCACTAAAAACTTAGAAATAATTTAAAAGAATACCTTTAAATTAGAAGTATGTATACATGTAGGTATTGTAGAAGTATAATTTGTAGTCGGTGCCCAGTTTCATGACCAGCACATATATTTTGGGCACGGACTTCAAATTATAATTCTACAATATCTAATTGAAAGATATTCTTTGAAATGATTTCTAGCATTTTAGTCCTGTAGTTTTTTTAAGTCAATTTTTTTAAAATTTTTAGTGGTCCTCCACGCTCCCGCGGAAAAAACAATGAAACTGAATATTTGAGTTAAAGAATGTATATTTGTATCTATAATAGAAGCTTAGAACCTCTCAAGAATGACGTTCGAGCTGATGATCTTCAAAACGAATGTATCAATGTCCACCAGACGCCAGAGAATGCTAACATCAAAACTAAACTTAATTCTTTGCTTTAAAATTTGAAGTTCTCAGTGTCCATCTCCGAAAGTCTTCACCACAACATCACCAAATTACCCTGGTACTACTTTTTCGCTATATTTTATGAAACATATGCATATTACTAAAGGATGGGCCCCAATAGGCCTTATTTACTGCTGCCCATTGAAGAGTTCCGTTCTCCATCTCTGAAAGTCTTCATCAGATCTTCACTAAATTAAAATGGGACCAATGGGACATTATGTCTATTCGAACAAAAAAAGAGTTGTCGAAATCGGTTAAGATTTTATGAAGTTATGGAGGAACATAGCCAAATAAAATAAAAATAAAATATACGCGTCGAATTGATAACCTCCTCCTTTTTTGAGTTTCCCAACGTGTGGGCCTTAAAATGAACATGGACAAAACGAAGGTCATGTCGAACGCCCGTGTTGTGCCCACCCCAATAACATTGGGGAACACGACTCTCGAAGTTGTAGACGAATACGTCTACTTAGGACAAACAGTCCAACTAGGCCGGTCCAACTTCGTGAAAAAGGTCAATCGTCGAATCCAACTCGGCTGGGTAGCATTCGGGAAACTTAGAAAAGTCCAGTCTTCTCCAGTGATGACTTATGGCACTAAAACGTGGTCTCTCACTATGGGACTCATAAGAAGGCTCAAGGTCACGCAACGAGCTATGGAAAGGGCTATGCTCGGAATTTCTCTACGAGGTCGAATCAGAAATGATGAGATCCGTAAACGAACGAAAGTCGTCGACATAGCCCAGCGGATTAGTAAGTTGAAGTGGCAGTTGGCGGGGCACATAGCACGCAGAACTGGTGGCCGATGGGGCCAAAAAGTTCTCGAATGGAGACCACATATCGGCAAGCGCAGCGTAGGACGACCAGCCACAAGATGGACAGGTGACCTCATCAAAGTGGCAGGAAGGCGCTGGATGCAGGCCGCTTCCAACCGGTCTTTTTGGAAATCCATGGAGGAGGCCTATGTCCAGCAGTGGACTTCTTGTGGCTGAATGATGATGATGATGATGATGATGTCTATTCGAACAAAAAAAGATTTGTCGAAATCGATTGAGATTTGATGGAGAACAAAGCGACAAAAACGCGTCGCATTGAGAACCTCCTAGTTTTGATGTCGGTTAAAAAGAAGAAAATAATCTAGGTACCTAATTCAATTCATTAAAAAAAAAAAATTTAAAAAATTTTTTCTAATGTTCAGTGGCTCAGCCAAAAAGAGCGAGGACCTTTTTGGTATCATTAACTCTATTTTCAATACCTAGTATATACAGCTATCAGCTTAGATGTTTTGCTATTGTCTGAGGGTATAGTCCGCACAAATCTTTTTGGCGGTAACGTGAACATAGTCACAGATCGTTTGCATATCACTTACTGTCTTCATAGTGTATGTGTGAGTAATTGACTACGTTAGTAATTGACTAATAGTAATTTACTACGCATCACACTACCTCAATTACTTACACTTACACTGTAAAGACCGTAAGCGATGTGCAAACGATCTGTGACTATGTTCACGTTACCGCCAAAAAGATCTGTGCGGACTAAAAGCACACTAGAACCTAGAGAAATAACTTATTTCAGTTTTTTTCTCTAAGCCGATCGTACCAGTAAACAAAACCAATCTGCACCTGCTCTGTTAGGGGATCCAAATTGCTATTGACCATAGTAGGGACTATTACATCATCTGTCCAGTTCAGGCCATTTCACCTAACCAGAGGGAATCGCTTCAGCCACCGGACGAAGGCCTATTTTTCGGTTCCAGTCGAGTTCTTCTGTCGCGTTACGCGGACCTCGCTCTCCGCACCGTGTGTGAAGGGCTGTTGTGTGCCGGAGGTAATAGGGTTGGCTGTTTAATCTAGTGCGAGAGCCACCATTGTCCCCGGAAATAGTTTGCAGGATAAGCTCTGCTGGGTAGATGATGAGCAGAACGCTCAGGAGTGCGTATGGGACACTGAGCCATCAGGTACAAGACGATGCTGTTCAGCAGAGTAACCCCCTGTTTTTATTACCCTAAACAATAAAAAGAGCATCAAACTTTGTTTTTATTTTATTATGTCGACAAACAAGTGGGCTATGCATGCCAGTATTTTGTTTTTCTCTATCCAAGGAGTTTGTACCTCATTCTCACTACTTATTGAACCTGGTGTAATTACTGAAACTCCCTAGTTTGTTCGTGTTTTCAAACGAGTATTGTTCTATGAGATTTTCTCTAAGATTGATATTTATAACCGACTTTAAAAAAGGAGGAGGCAGTTCTCAATTCGTCCGTATATTTTGAATGTAAGTACGTGCAGGGATAATTATTTACCACGTTGTCCGATTTTGTTTTTTTTATTAGAAAGGAGGTACTTCATGGGTGGTCCCTTATAAGGTCTGTCGATGAGGTCCTGGAGAAAATAATAGATCTCTTCTTTTTAAGTCTCTTACGAGTATACTTCCACGCGTGGTGATTAAGCCCATACTCTCTCTCTGAGAGAAGACCTGTGCCCTACAGTGGATTGTATATAGACTGCATTATAACTGCCATATTTAATTGTTGCGTTTTATCAACGCACATGAAATAATTTGCCAAGTTCATAGGTCGTAATGGAGTGGATCCTTTGTGTTTAGTTATTTGGCAACTCTGCACCAGTTAGAGAAATGTTAATCACCCCGGAAATCTCGCCAGTTTGTTTGTTTGATGCCATTCAGAGCAGAGAGTCCTGTGCAGTATTAATTTACTTTACCACACACTTTCACAAGAAGGATTTATCGCCAGGAAGCTTGGAGTTCATTCCCTTTCATGTAAGTGGGAAAGCGAAGCTGCAGAATTCTTTGGTGCCAATAAAGCGTTAAGTATCTATAAAACTATACAAGTTCATCTTAGAACTTGGGTCATGTATTACATCATCCAATAAAATTCTTCCTATGAAAGGGTTGAAGCTCTATTTCTGTTTAGCGGAAGGTCCCTGAATGCGGGTGGCAATTATCGTTAGAGATGGCGTTTGATGGAAAAAGCCTATAGGTACCAAGCAGTGGGCGGTTGTCTGGTAATGATGATATAGTATCTAATATATAAAAATCTCGTGTCACAGTGTTTGTTATCGAACTCCTCCGAAACGGCTTTCCCGTTTTTTATGATTTTTTTTGGGTATATTTGGTAGGTCTGAGAATAGGTCGTAGGCTTATTTAATATAGCAAAACAACGTTTACCGAGTCAGAACATAATGTTCTCCTCTAAGTCCCAACTGCAAATATAACTTTTGAACCGAGAAATAACATCATGGCCAATGAGGGATTCTCTTTTTATTATTTTTTATTATTCCCTAGTCTCTGCATAGATTGTGCTGAACTTGGTAAGTTACTGCAGGGAACGGATCGTCACATTATTTTTTGATTATGTAATTTTTAGATCATAAATCGAAACTTACATCACAAATGTCATTGTACATCACACATAAATTAATATGGTTGCGAAGTGATCCATTCACGTTATCGCAATATCCATTGAAGTCGATTTCGGAACGGCTATCATAGACGCGAATACGTGTGAGCAATCTGTAGTGCGTTCCGATTTGCCCAAGATCGCTCGCGGTCGCAAATCGGAACGCACGGCTAGTAACGTAGTCAGTTCAGCGCCATCTACAGAGTTCTTGGGAACTACTTTTTTTCTTAATAGTAAAAAAGAAAACCTCCCATTACGATACGTTGCGCTTTGCTAAATTTCATGATTCGTAAACTTAACGAAGTGCCCTGTAGGTTTTGATAGTATAAAAATAGTAGTTTATGTGACTGTCACATAATGAGGGTTATTAAAACACGAGCGAGATTTTAAAAAACGAGCCTTGGCGAGTTTTTTAATAGCATTCGCGAGTGTTTTAATACCAAGTTATGTGCAGTCTCATACACTACTTTATCTACACTCATAATGAAATTTTTGAAACAAAATGGCGCAATTTCGACAAAAGTATCTTGACATTCAATCGTCTGCACTCAGTTTTGCGCGCGCAATTTTAGGTATTTTTAGTTGCACTTTTGGTACCACGAAAATGAAATTAGGTTTTTTATAAAGTCAACTTTTGACATTAAAAAAAAAAAACTTAAGTTTTGTTCCGTGATCACAGCAACACTTTAAAAAAAATAACTGTAACATAAAGTGAAAAATCTGACCTTTAATGTAACTTTATGTTACACTTTTTTTTTAATTTTCTTTAAAGTTATGTATTGTTTAAAGCCTGTCAATATGTTTACTTTTGAATTCTTAATTTGAAGATTATGATATGAGTGTAGATAAACGTATTTTATGATTGCAATGACTTAATCCTAAAAGCTGAGTTTTTGCCTTGAAGGGACCGTGAGCATTTGACATTATTATATAAAATATATGAGATCAGTTTAACTTGATAGCTTTATCCGTTCCTGAGAAAAAAAGGTTTTACGTCTTGATAGACGGACAAACGGATGGACAGACGGACGAACAGATGGACAAACGGGCGATAGACAACAAAGTAATCCTTTACGGGTTCCAATTTTTCCTTTTGAGATACAAAAATGTATGGAATCCAAAAAAAAAATCTGAGATCATCGTCAGTCAGTAACAGGATTATTATAATTCGTTCTGGAACGATCGAAGGTGAGTGCCCTCTCACCTTGCAGCCACGGGTTCGATTCCCGGAGTGATCGGCATAATGTGGGATCGTTTATACATCCGTAACCCTGCGGCATACATGAATAGATTCCCTATCGCGTCATGGTGCCGATGATAAATGTCGTTGTTCTTGTTGCTAGCTTTTCACCGCGGCTTCACTTCCTTTAAAATTCATCGATATTGATACATTTCGATAACAGGATAGGTCTTTGTAATGATTAATCGACATTTTATAATACTATGAACCTATTCCGAAATTTATTAAATATTTATTGTATTGAATTGAAAAACGTGTTCCAAAAATCTAATTGCTTCACTTTCTTCCGCTAAAAAGTAATAAGACACCTAAATCGTGATGTTCTTTTTTGTATTTACCTTGTTGCTAGAGCTGGGGCCATAATCACAGTCAAGAGTACAGTCGCGAGCAGAATCTTAACATTTTTTTTCTTATGTCACCAATAACATAATTGAGTCCGTAGATTACATTCATAAATATAACACCCACAAAACATAAATATAAAAAAAAACTGGCTAACTTCTCGTCCCAAAAAATACTTAATATATAATAACTTGCCAAGTTCCTGTCTTCTCGGAATTAGCAGTTATAATAAGTTTGGAAAAATTGTTTAACTTTTAAATGTACATTGACATGATTTTTTCCCGTTACTTACTCAATAAACACTGCTTACGACTTTATTCCAAATTTCAAATCTCTAGTTCAATTAGAAATACCCTAAACATTTGATGATCCATCAGTGATGAGTCAGTGAGTGCCGAAAATTGTATTTTTCGGACCCCCACATCTTCTAAACTACTTTAGCCGGAAGCATGAAAGAATAATCTTTCAATTTGGTAACTTTAACCCCTCTGTAAATTTTTAGTCATGTGACATGACTGGATTCAAAGATCGAGGAGGGACGAAATGTGCTGGAATCGCTTCGTGTAAATATGTGCACAGCGCGGGCCGGCCGACAACTTGGCCTGGCGCTCTCTGTGCGCCTTGATGTGCTTTCGACTGTACAACATTTGTCGTCGGCAGTATCTATCCGTTCAGGCTGTCACGCGGAAGAGTTCCGCCCTCGCGACTCGTCTTTTTAATTTCCTCCTCGAAACGTTCTAGCAGAAATCAATTTCTATAATGGCTTTGCTTTAGGTAAAAAATGCCTTTGTCATTCTTTATGGAATATTGGCGGCGGCGCGGGAGGCATTTCCTCCGGCGGTAAATCGTCGCATTTTCCGAGTGACAGCGCTCGCCCCTACTCTAGAACGGGCGGTTTAAGGATCCTAGGATGTCTACTCTGCATATAGGGGGGTTACTCTGTTACTTTTTTTCCACAAAATCGATGGTATCATCTTATTGGCCTACCGCACGGCAGCGATCTGGCTCTTATTTTTTTAATTAACATAACATAAACTCACGCCTGTATCCCAGAAGGGTAAGCAGAGACCAGGGACTGCTACTTGCTACGATCCTGACAGATCACTTTCGCTTCTTCAACATTCATTAGTCGTTGCATGCACGCACGTCGGTTTCGGGTAATAAAATAAATAAATTTTTATTGCATACATTGCCTAGTTTCATTTACTACTTTGATTAGTTTTATTTTAAGTTATTAGTAATGTAAATAAATTATATGCGAACTCATTGTTCAAAAATATACCAACTATTTATTTGTCCGATAGGTATTCTATGCTTGTATTTTTAAAGATTAGATCAGACCAGATCACCAGGGAAACAAAACTCAAGTTTCACCAGGCAGTCCTCACGGCTAATAATAGGTCCAGATGGAGAGCACTCTACACTCATCCTCGTCATAGCGGCCACGATCCTCAGCATTGAGGGACTGACAGATTGGATTGGAACAAGACAATGTTTAATTATTAACTAAAATTTCTCGTAGGAGGCACGGCCCTGCTGCCATTAATGCAGCCTACTTGGTAACCTAGCTATAGCAGCATATACCTACCAGTTTCGTTAACGTTTTTCTATTTGTATTTAAACAGTGAATGTACATCACCGTGTAACTATCAATAAAGTTTTTATTATTATTATGTGTGTGTCTGAGTTTAGAATGGAGAGCATTCTATCGCGTTGACTCGTATGGCGCTTTGTAAAATCGCCATACGCCTTCACTCAGGTAAAATAAGCAATGTCTGGTAAGTAAGAGTCGGAGATATGAGACAATCCTTTGACTCGTGGGTTGGAGATAGATTTAGTGTTTCTAGTTGATTTGTATCCGATCTCCGTGATCGAGGTCTACATGAGTAGACCATTTACCGAAAAAAAGGAATTAATAGTTGTTGGTATTGGTGACTAGAACGTGTGACGCATCTCAAATAAAAAGGTTCTGAATACTTTTAAATTACACGATTTATTCAAACAATCACAAGTTCCTTTACAAAACAATCTATCGCCGGAAGGACTTGCATCATCCCCGGCTCCGCGCGTTTTTCAACTTCCTTCTGTCAGAGTGACATTAACATAAGTCCTGTCACTCTGACAGATGTCGTATCGCTATCGTATGTCATATTGCTGGATATTATCACATTCTAAATGCATAGTTATAAAATTGTGTAACAAACGTGGAAGATAAAGTATTTATTACACACTGTATACAACCAAATTATTGTTTAAAACGGTAAATAAGAGCCGCAGGCCGTGGTCCGGGCCTTTTAAGCGGTGGGGCTTTGCGGCTGTCGAAAAAGGCATCTCCTTGCCCGCGGGAATCTCGTCATCTGTAATACAAATGGCCTCCCCAAATGCCTGCATATTTACATGCGCCAATTGATTCGAGAGTAGACGGACTGCTTGTAGAGTCGATAAGGTACCGCTTTACATTGTATATTTTATCTTGTTTTTGGAAGCAGACGAGATGAATTGTAATTTACAAGTGATTCTCCACAAACTGCATATTTTAATAACTTTTAACCTTATTTTAGCCTGAACGACTAGCCAATTGAAGTAGCAGTGGCCCGCACAGGCAGCATGACAACGCGAGTCGCGCGTTTTAACGCCTTCACACGTAAAAAGTTGTGACTTTGCAAAACATTGTGAAATTCTAACAATTTAGCTCCACAAAATGCGCGATAATTGCCTTCATGCTACATACCTGCCGAAGAACTCATAACCGATAGGGTAAATAAATGGACATACGCATTTTGTGTCACCTGCCAGGTCGCTGGACCGAAAATCTAAAACAGATGGCCGGTGGCGGCTGGATCAGGATGACCGAGGACAGAAATGATCGCATAACTTGGGGGAGACTTATTGCCAGCAGTGGACGCATGTGGCTATTGGGTTGTATTAATTGTTTCGTATTTGTATTCAGACTGGACACACAGTACGAGATTTCGGCAGAGCAAGTGGACTCGCCGCCCGCGCGCTCCGGCAGCGTGCGACGGAAGACCTGAGGTCTGTAAGTACTCTTGCTTCCAAGCTATTAAAGCTTGGATTTGAAGTTTGCATCGAACAGTTAGCTAGTGCTGTTCTGTAATATGGAGTTGCACCATCTCCCTATATAAAGATAGCTACAGATCAGTTTCCAGACGAAATGTATGTTGGTATGGGCTTAACTATGGGCTTTTGTCCAAGGAATCGTAAAGTCTAGTCACCCAAAGTGCTGTGGTGAAATTATTACACGTACTCTAAAATTCATTAAATAAAATATTTCTGCCAAAATTCGCATTGCCTGTTTAATTTTGGTTGGCAAAACAGTAATCAACATTTCTTTGTTTGCTTTCAGCCGTCTTATAAGTTGCGGTACGCTACATTAATGCAATGGCGTTTTTCGACCATATTTTAGATTGTTTTAATAAAAAGTTTGTTTTTACGCCTCTCTGTGTCGTATATTTATGCGTTTAATTTACTCGGCTATCCCGTTTTGCGATCGCTATCTCTTCGTTCGCCTGATGAGATTTTGTTTTGTTTTTAAAAGCTATTGCAGCTGGGGTGGAAATGGGATCTAAATACGCATCTAACACGCCCCCCTCCCCCTACAGCCGGAAATTCAGCAATTTTCAGATGCCAAGGACGGAGCGACGTCAAAAAGTAAAAATGTCGGCGGTACCTACAATTATTTGCTCGTTTCTGCACGCGGAACGCGAGGGCTATCCCTTCCGTGCAGGAAATAAAGGCGATCCCTTTGTGTGCCGCTTTTGGGTCGCGTAGCTCTACTAGAGCGTAATTAAACGTTTGGGGTTATGAATGTGAAGCTTCGGCTTCTTCGGAAACGCCCTACTCTCTGTTTTGACCACACGGTCAGAGTGGAATTCACTGTGGTGGAAAAATTGGATTATTCAGACTAAAAAGATACCACTTGCAAAAAATTTTCACACGATCTGATGCCAATTAGAAGTACTGGCGCAAGCTGTTACGCTTTGTGTTATTGGGTTACTAGGTGTCCATTCCAAAATCTATATCATTTTGGAGAAAGAATGGACAAAAAAAACTCTAAACTTAGTCTTATCAAATATATTCCTTAATTAAGAAAGTTTTCATATTAACCTCGAAATAATGCATTGAACTGGCTTTAATTTCAAATATCTTTATCATCTAAATAATCTTTGATGTTGTAATAGCCCTTGTGGCACAAAGAGTGCTTTACACATTTTTGAAACGCGTGTCTGGCAAGCTTATTATATCTCCAGGGATCTTATTACAGAAACGTAAACAATGCCCCATAAAGGATGTATTAACCTTTGCCAGTCTAAATCTTGGGACCGAAAGTTTTATGTTTATTTAAAGTCACTGATATTTTTCCTGACGTACATAATATTCTCATAAATATACTGACTAGCAAATGCCAGGATGTTAGTTTTAAAAAAAATTAACTAGTCCCTACTGCCTAGTTTATAAATGAATCTGATTGTTCTCTTTTCAAGACGAAGATGATCTCAATGTCTGCTGCCCAACCTACAGTAGTATGAAAAAAAGAAGTTTATTTATAAGAAAGGATTACAATAATTATGGTCGATGGCGACTCCCACACTAGGCGCAGCCTGTGTCGTGGGTGACGGGTAGAACACGCACTTCATAGTTAGCACCGGTTGACAGATCGAGACTAGCGAGTCACAAGTAAGCGTGAGCAAAACAGTGCCATAGGATGTACTACTATGGAAGTAACTAAAGTAAACAAGCCTAGCAGTTGCGACGTCAGTTTGTTCCCGGATTCATAAGAAAAACCGGCCGAGTGCGAGTCGGACTCGCGCACTGAGGGTACCTACATATTATAAAAAGTTCAGGAATCGAGTTTTGCAGTTTTTTCCGAGCTTTTCCCGAAATTCAAAGACAATTTCCACGAGCTTTTCCCGATCTTAAACTCTATCGCCTGCCCACAACTTCTCAGTCAAGTTAAGCTCAAGGTCCCTAGTTCACATCCTCTCCTCGATTCATCGTCGAATCCAACTCGGCTGGGCAGCATTCGGGAAACTTAGAAAAGTCTTTTCGTCTAATATACCTCAATCGTTTAAGACAAAATTATACAATCAGTGTGTGTTACCAGTGATGACTTATGGCACTGAAACGTGGTTTCTCACTATGGGCCTCATAAGAAGGCTCAAGGTCACGCAACGAGCTATGGAAAGGGCTATGCTCGGAATTTCTCTACGAGATCTAATCAGAAATGATGAGATCCGTAGACGAACGAAGTCGTCGACATAGCCCAGCGGATTAGTAAGTTGAAGTGGCAGTGGACGGGGCACATAGCACGCAGAACTGATGGCCGATGGGGCCGAAAAGTTCTCAAATGGAGACCACATATCGGCAAGCGCAGCGTAGGAACCAGCCACAAGATGGACAGATGACCTCATCTAAGTGGCAGGAAGGTGCTGGATGCAGGCTGCTTCCAACCGGTCTTTTTGGAAATCCATGGAGGAGGCCTATGTCCACCAGTGGACCCTTGTGGCTGAATGATGATTTAAGTAACATTATCCGTGTGGCGCCGGATTAAGAATAGCGTCACTCCATTTCCTCCCGTGGATGTCGTAGAAGGCGACTAAGGAAATAAATTATATTACCGGAGACGGGCAGCAGCGTCATCCTGAGATTTCAACCGCATACTGCGATCGCCAACCCGCCTGCAAGCGTGGCGATTATGGCAAAACCCCTCATGGTTTTCATAAACATGAGGGAGGCCTATGTCCTGCACTGGGCGTCAGAGGGCTGATGATGATGATGACTTAAGTAACATTATTAGACTGTAATAACTTATTATTAAGATCTAGCTGTAGGTACTTAACTACTTTTGTCATGCATGCCGAGTTTATCTATAATTAGTTATAAATTTACTTAAACATAACCTCATATATGCTGTTAGCACGTAGGGATGTATATACTGTTGATAAATCTAATTAAATATATATATATTTTATGATATCATTACAAATAACTATATAGTTTCCAGATTTTTCTCCGTATTTGTAGTATAAGATAATTTTACATGCCAAATTTCATAGTTCTAGGTTAACGGAAAGTACCCTATGAACTATGATTTCCTTGAGTGTCGAAATATGCGTTTTTTGCGGCATAAACGGCCGTATCTTTTTTCCACATTAACTTACCTATAAGTTTGATTTTTTACAGCTTCAAAGGACTTAGACCTGATTATACGGTTTTAATTTCAACTTGATGCCTCCACGCAGACAGACCGATGGACGGACGGACGGACAACAAAGTGATCCTATAAGGGTTCCTTTTGAGGTATGGAACCCAAAAAATAACTGCCGCCTGGTAACAACTGCAATAGATTAACAGATTGTTAGTGTACAAGAAATCGGAGGTAAAAGGGCTTAATATGCGTGACCTCATATTTTTAAACTTTTATGGCTCGCTGTCAGCACTTTGTGGCGCTTCTCTCCAGATACAAACATCAGAGATATGTATTGTTGGCGTGAACCCTTCATCGCTCACACTTTGGCACACACATCCATCACTATCCGTCTCCGCTGGAGGCGCTGAAAGTCTTGTGTTTACATCGAGAGCCGCTGCGTCGGCAAACGGAGATGTGAATCGATTGGTCGCACGCAATATGAACCACTCGGGCGGATCGCTAAAGCTAGGCATTCACAACCTCATCGCGCCTGTATCCCGGAGGGGTACGCAAAGACCAGGGTTTGCCATTTGCCACAATTTAAATCCACCGGCCAACATTCATAACTTTTATAATATTTACATATACGAGTATAAGTGTCATTGAGGTAACTCACTCCGCGCTGCAAATGAATAGGATTCGTATTCTGATCCTGTAGTCGGACTGAGATTGTGGCGTTTTTATATAAACACTTCTGCACTTCGATGTAGCGATAGTCGATTTAGCGCCGCTGGAGAGATTCAAGTACCGCCCATATCTCGATCGAATCGAAGGCTTTTTTGTAGTCCACAAACGCTAAGCGTAGTGGTAGATGAAGAAGCCTCATAAGAAGGCTTAAGGTCGCCCAACGAGCAATGGAGAGAGCTATGTTAGGAGTTTCACTGCGTGATCGAATCGGGAACGAGGAGATCCGCAGAAGAACCCGAGTTCCTAATATAGCTTGAAGAATTGTTCAGTTGAAGTGGCAGTAGGCGGGGCACATAGCTCGGAGAATTGATGGCCGTTGGGGCGAAAAAGTTCTGACCTGGCGACCGTGGAGCGGACGATGCAGCGGGGGCAGGCCCCCCACTAGATGGTCTGACGATCTGGTTACGGTGGCGGGGAGTCGCTGGATGCGGACGGCACAACACCGGGAAGCTTGGAAAACCATGAGGGGGGCCTATGTCCTACAGTGGGCTTCAAATGGCTGAGAATGATGATGATGAGGTAACAGAAAACCATTTCTTTAATATCGCCAATTAAACCACTTCCAATAAGCAAAAGCTTATAATTAACAATTTATTTTTTCAGTCTTAAAACTTAATGAGGTAAATTTATATGAACGATTTAAAAATTAAAAGTGATAAAGAGCTGCCAGGATCGTGGCAAGTGGTAGACCCTGGTCTCTACCTACCCCTCTGCGATAAAGGCGTGAGTTTATATCCATATTATGTTTATAAAAAATATATATATATTACGTTTGCTTATTGTCGTTGGTTTAATTTATCATACTGAAGAAATTTAGTCAAAGAAATCAGGTTTTGTGTTACTTATATCAATAATACGTTGTCATTGCAAATAGTCCACTAGTCTACAAGCCTCCACCAATCCGGACTTGGCCTCCGTGGTGGAGTATGGCCTATACCTTCCTCAGGGAAGAGACCCGTGCCCCTCGGTGGGGACATAATGGGTTGATGATGATGATGATTGCAAATAGGACTGACAGCCCTATGCTGACGACTGGATCTCTGTTCATGTAAAACAATAATATGAAATAAAATAATAATGTGCTAACTAATAATTTTAAGAAATCTCTGTAATATTAATATTATTACTAACACTATGGACTTGTTCCGAAATAAATATATTGATTGATAGTCTTTTTGTCCGTCCCTCTGTCTTATTTTTAAGGGTGGTATTGTCACAGAACAGAGAAAATATTGTATATCTCGTGAACCGTAATATATAGCCAGTGGAAATCTCAGAATATGTGTTGTTACGGGAGGATGCAAGCGATTTTATTGAAAAAAATGCCTTATCGTAAAACGGGAATACGCACAATTATTAACCTTGATATGATTATAGTAATATAACAACAAATAACAAAAACCGGCCAAGTATAAGTCGGACTCTCGCTAAGGACCTACAGCGAAGCTAAATACGTAATACGAATAAACAATTTTTTATTGAAATAATGCAAAACCTGACAACTTTTTTCTCGGTATATATACTAAACGACTCTCACTAGGCAACATTTTTATTTCTTAATTTAATTTTTTATCTAAACTTGAACATGTATGAAGAAAAAAAAAAACATAATTCTAAACTGTTACTTATTGGAGGTGGTTTAATTATGAATACTAAAGGAACTGTTTTCTACTTTAGCGTTTTTTCAAGACGATGTATTATAGCGGTAAGGAACCCTCGGCGCGTCAGTCCGCCTCGCACTTGGCCGTTTTTTAGTTAATTTGTACCGGCTATAGACAACATGGGTGCTGATTCTATTTATAAATGACTTATCATTACTCGTCGACGGTAGGGTTAGCTGTATTACTATTTCAGTTTTCATCAGGGATCCTTTGTAATATGTATGGCGCAATTAAACATTCGGGTTTGGGGCCCGTCGTAATGAATATCTGACGGTTAATTAGTCTTCGGGGCCAACGCAACAGAATCTGCTTTTGTGTGTACCCTCTCAGAGTGCCATAAGATGACAATGGACCTTGATATATATGAAAGGAATGACTGTGTGACAGTATCATGCTTGCATGAAAAAGACACAATAACGATTAGGAATTAATGAATACAATATGACACATTATGTGGATATGATAGAGGCCCGGTTTGGAATACCACTTCGGCCCGGAAATTTTTGTTCTATGTGAAATTATTTTTCGTAAAAAAGGGAAACTGCAATTTTAATTACTTATGTGGTGTAGAACAATAATTTAATGACAATCTGACTTATGTGCACTGACCACAGACCCTAGAAATAAGAATTGAAATAGAAAGAATTACAAACAACGGTTGACCGCTCACTTTTAACGTAAAAGTAGGCATCTAAAAGTTCTAAAGGCCACAACCATGTATTTTCTATCCTATATAAATCAAGGAAAAGTAACAGAAGCAAGTAGCATATATAAAACGGAACTGTTCGCGTTTACTTAACCAAACCGAGACGAAGACCGTCACAGGCGAGGCACGTAATTAGGCAAACATGGGACGCAAAATATGGGGAAACATCTTATCTCCGCGACTTGCATGAAAATTGACAATTTTAAAGGCACATTCCCTTATCTGGCGTCATTACGGAGTGCACCGGAAGTCCTGGTCCATACGCGCCTCGTGGGGACCCTACTGGGCTACAGCTCCCGCGCCACAGTGGACACGGAAAGACAGCTCAGTAAGACAAGGATTTGGGTACTGTCTGGGGCGCTTCTACATAAGTCCTCCGCTGTATGGAGTTGTCCGATTTGACCTACTCCGAACTGTCAAATACGTACATACTTTGACACTCCGGAGTCGTCAAAAGGGTTAACCCAATAGAGTGGAAAGTTACGTGATAGAAAGGGTGGGCCTAGAGTTTAATACACACACAGTTGGCCAATAGAATGTTATTAGCACGACTTATTTGCATCAATTTTCTACTCTACTAAACAAAAGCAGTACGATGTCAACTCGCGCAAATTACATAGGCATCTCTTGCGAAGAAGATCGAAAGTTGCACGGGTTTAACAGTATCAATGAAACAACCATTGAGGTAATAATATCACCCTACGAACAACTATACCCCGATGCATAAGAAGATAAATATTCTTTGTTGTACACACCAGAAAACAACTACAAAGACAACCAACACAAAAGAAGAGGTACAGTTATAAATAAAATAAATAAAAATAAAATAAAATAAAAAAATAAAAATTCTTTATTTCAGGCATTACCCATATATTGTTAGTAACAATGGTGACTTAAGAACTATGTTAGTAACAGTAATAAAATAAAAATTTTTGCGGTGCTACTTTTTACGGCCTTATGCCTGATAGCATTTTCTTCCAGATGACCTTATATTGGGAAGATTGCCGAAGGAGAAATTGAAATTGCATAGTGACATTGGTAAATGAGATGGTAGCGCGGTCGTTAGCACACCTTGCATCAGATTCCAAAGGTCGTGGGCTCGAATGCCGGCGTGTACCAACATTTTTAAATTTGTGGTAGCTGTACCAATCGCTGACGATGAAGGGAAAAATCGTGAGTGTCTGAGGTGTTCACATTGGTACCCCAATTCACACATCTTAAGATGCTTGTGTTTAGCACTGGAGCCAAGTAAAAGTTGGACCCAAGTCAGTACAGCATCTTCTACGCACTCAGCTACTCGCTAACTCTTCAGGCCTGGCTGTCGGCACCGGTGATAATTATTAATGTTTGTGGGTTGTTGAGCTGAAATTACGTTCTGTACCTTCCTTTGTTTACCCCGAGTGCATAATAACCTCGCAGCTTAATCTTCGGCCTCAGCCGACGCAATTTAAGAGCAGCATTACCGGCTAATAAGCTGATATTGTTTGTATTTTGGCACAAATACCGCGTGAAATCTCGCCGCTTGTCGAGATTCCTGGCGTCGTGACAGACGGGATCTTTTGGTGTGTTTGCGGGAATGATGGTAGAGGGAGTTAATTTATTTTAGACTGGTTTGTTAGCTTCGGCTCGGTCAGGGTTCAATGATTTGTATCGTTTCTGTACATTCAGACTACAAGGCCAGCCCTATTTTCGTACCTATTTTCTCGGGCAGTTTTTTCTGATTATAAAAAAGCGTTTTGGGAGGTTCGTGAAAGTTACCTAAACACGATTTTGGTCTTTTATTTGAAGTGTTATGCCCGAAAGCAGCGTACGTGCATGCAACGACTAATGAATGTTGATGAAGCGAAAGTGATGTCAGGATCGTAGGCAGTGGTAGTTCCTGGTCTCTCTGCCTACCCCTCTGGGATATAGGCGTGAGTTTATGTTATGCTATGCCCTCGATAGTGTTTTATTTTACGACGATTTTATGGTTTCACGAAAAGCTGATCTCGAACAAAGAATCGATGATGGCGTCGGCCATCCTATTGGCAGTTTTGCGAGATTCTGGAGAATTCAGAAGGATAGCTTACTCGTCATCTTAGACTTTGTTTCAAATAAATCTTATATCCAAGCCGACTAAACCAACATAAAATTAAAAATATATTAAGAATTATTTTCTTATCATCTGCAGTAACTGTCAGTTCTTATGGGCACAAAATCTTTTATATAGAAAACGAATCTATGCAAAGATATGCGTTCTTACGCATAACGGTCTTGGCGTTGATATATTTTCTAGTGTTTCTGATCAATTTTAAGCTCAGTTTCAAAGCCTAAATTTGTAAGCTTCCTTAAGCCTTGTCGTGGGTTCGATTCCCGCTGGAGGCTGCTGGAATTGATCTGTACAAATGAACTCGATCTGTATGTGGTGTGATATCCTTGCCTGGCTACCCTCAGGGATCCTAGTTTGTGATCAGAACATGTGATTGTCCTTGTGTAGAAAATATTATTAGGAATTGATTGGTTGAGTGCTATACCAGAATTAAAAGCAGCCTTATGCTCTTAGACTCAAACTTGAATTTTCTTAAGCGTATTATTCTAGTTGGCCTATTACTGGTGTGCAAAAGAGCTATCTATCTATCTATCTATCTTAGAAGTGTCTGTTTATATGCGTTGTACAGCAGGCAATCCTGCTGTATAAATTAGTATTTTGTAAGGAAAAATGTCTTCAAAGTACGTGGCCTGGGGCGCTACTACTTCTCTACTGCGTGGACTCGCCCGATTTGACCTACTCAGAACTGTCAAATACATATATTTGACACTTTGGAAACTCCAAAATGCAGGATCCAAGTTACGTAATAGAGTGTGGCAAACGAAAGCGTGAACTCGAATTTTCTTTAAAGTTTTTACATGGCACCACTAAATGACTGTCAGTGCCATGGATGTCAGTGCTCTCATGGTGCTGTCGTACAACTGTTACCATCATTGTGACTTTATAATTTTGATACTTGTTGGCTGAATATTTATTGTGTAGATAATATTGTACCGCTAAAGAGTGTAAGAATTAAAATTTTGTTAACACTAGAAGAATACTGGTTGCCGATAAATGGTTTGAATGTAAATACAGTTTTTTTACTTTTCCCTGCACAAATCTGTCTCCTGGAGAGTATTAAAGACTACAATATGCCTAAGCAGCAACAAATATTTTTTTCATTCTGTACGACGCAGTATAAAATATGCCAGTTGCTCCAGAGGGTTTCTTTCCTAGTATAGCTAATGATAACATGATAATCACAATCCATTTGACGCCCACTGCACGGCCTCCTTCATGGTTTTCCAAGCTTCCCGGTCTTGTGCCGCCTGCATCCAGTGATTTTCCGCCACGGTAACCAGGTCGTCAGACTATCGGGCATTCCCACGCTGCGTCGTCCGGGCCGCGGTCGCCAGGTAAGAACATTTTCGCCCCAACGGCCATCAGTTCTCCGAGCTATGTGCCCCGCCCACTGTCACTTCGACTGAGCAATTCTTCGAGCTATATCAGTAACTCGGCTTCTTCTGCGGATCTCCTCATTCCTGACTCGATCACGCAGTGAAACTCCTAACGTAGCTCAGCTGATATGAGGCCCATAGTCAGCGACCAGGTCTCATATCCATAAGTCATCACTGGCAACACATGATGCTATATGATTTCCCGGCAATTACTCAGGTTACGCTTTTGTTTGTTAGACTTTAGGAGGGCAGGGACTCGTTTTATTAAACTACTCATACTCAAGGTTTTGTATGACACTTTTATGTAGATTGTATAGTCAATTATCCCACAGATTGACAAATAGCCTATAAGATTAGCAAGTTGAAGTGGCAGTAGGCTAGTCACATCTACCAAAGAACCGTCGTCGGGGTACAAAGGTTATCAAGTGGAGACTACGAACTGGCAAACACAGCGTAGGACACCAGCTCGCTGGACCGACGAGCTGAGGCAGATTGCTGGCAGCTGCTGGATGAGGATGGCTGATGACAAAAGGAAATGGAGTGCCTTGTGGAAGGCCTATGACCAGCAGTGGACGAGTGCGGACCGATTGATTCATTGACTGATAACAAGTAGGAAGACTCAGTGTACGAATTGCCTCCGCAATGTCCATTGAATTGTCATAATAAACTAAGTATTTCGTGAAATGCGACCCAGTTTTCCCCGTGTGCTTCTGGTGAGTTTTCACCGAGAGCGGTGGCACCAACTTCCTCGCCGCATGCTTTCAGTTTCCCTCCGGTTTTATGGCGATTTTATGTGGAAATTATTATAATCCACTTTGGCGAGGCGGGTGTATGCGCATAATCATGCTAATGCCGCGTCACGCGCGGTGAGCCGGTGACACGAGTTTGGGAGGCAGACGATTGGATTTGGCTCGCTCTATCGGCCTGCAATCTTATTAAACCCTGAGCCTGCGGTGTAGAACATTCGTACGTGTTGCCACAGAGAGCCAGTCGCGGCAGATGAAAAGTTCCTTAGCCGGCGGGCGTAGAAACATTTAGCGACTAATTTGTATTTTAATGTATTTTTTCTGGTGGGTACAATAAAGAGTGCTCCTCTAATCTAATAATAATCATGTAAATTACGTAAAGTCTAATCGGTTACGTTAAGAGCGACTTTGCTACAAAAATATACAGGTTGACCTGCTGTCGACTAGTTGTACTTGTTTACTGTCCAACGAGAGTATTTTTTACAATTTAAATATTTTGCACCAAGGGCTATATTACATTGTGCGATAAATATTTAATAGAATGTTGTAAAAATATGAAATAGTTCTACAAAAGGTTACATTTTAATTGAATAGAGAGATTTTCTACATAGAATAGAAGAATAGAATAGAAGTTATATTAGTGACAAACGAAGAACAGGATGGCGCGAGTTTTTGTCTATTTTCGCAGGTCATGATACCAGGGTAGGAGTAGAGTCCTGCAGTCTTATTTATACTTCTCCTCTAAAACACTCCTTCAATGCAGTTTAAATAGTCTGTGGTTAAGTTCAGGGTCACACTCGATTTCTTTCTTTACTTCGAGATCTTTCGAGCTGATCCTCTGTGTGGCTCTTGTCGCAATGCTTGTATCATTACGCCGTCGCCTGTGGGGGACAGACAGGTGGCGGTGGATAACGGTGCACGGAAATAGATCACATGATAGATAATATATAATTATTTGTAATATCTTTCACCTGGTTGTGCAATAAAGTGTTCTCTATCTATCTATCTATAATTGGAATATGTAGATACGAAGCAAAAAAAATCTTCTGTCGTTTAAAAGAATAATAAATCATGATAAAGATTATTTTCTGTAATTAATACATACACATACATCC
The DNA here is from genome assembly GCA_963969515.1 of Yponomeuta evonymella. Lineage (NCBI taxonomy): Eukaryota > Metazoa > Arthropoda > Insecta > Lepidoptera > Yponomeutidae > Yponomeuta > Yponomeuta evonymella. Next base: position 529,130 of record OZ018361.1, on the reverse strand, counting down.
ATAAACTCAAGCCTGTATCCCAGACGGGTAAGCAGAGACCAGGGACTGCGACTTGCCTCGATCCTGACAGATCATTTTCGCTTCCTCAACATTCATTAGTCGTTGCATGCACGCACGCCGGTTTCGGGTACTTTTTATCTTGCGCTTTGCTAATACATTCCCTAGATACACCACAGGCTACATCTATGGTCCTGTTTTATTTATTCGTTTTGTCTGTTGTGTATTTAGTTTTCTTTCTGTTGTTGTGCATATTATGTTACTTATGTGCTTATTTTGTTTCTGTGATGTATCTTGTTGGTATAATAAATGTCTTTCTTCTTCTTCTTCTTCTTCTTCTATTTAATCGAAGTTAATATAACCTGTAGAAAAATATGTCTAGTCAAGTGGTACAAAAAACGCTGCATATAAGTAGTAAGTGGTAGCTAGGTATCTCGTAAAATAATGTTTTTATCTATATTTATTCTATTTGCCTCTCGCTCACTATAATATGTATGAGCGAGAAGCAAGTATTTGTCAGCCTATATCTTTAATTAACAGTGTTAGATTTGTCTACATCCTTATGCAGAAAAAATTCAGAATTCAATGGAAAAACTACATCTAATAACTACATTTTGTAGGATTCCGTACCCAAAGGGTAAGGGACCCTATTACTATGACTCCGCTGTCCGTCCGTCTGTCCGTCCGTCCGTCTGTTACTAGGCTGTATCTCATGAACCGTAATACTTAGACAGTTGAAATTTTCACAGATGATGTATTTCTGTTGCCGCTACAACAACAAATACTAAAAACAGAATAAATAAATATTTAAGGGGGGCTCCCATACAACAAACGTGATTTATTTACGGTTTTTTTGCTCGATATCGATAACGGCAACTGGTAGACGCTTGAAACGTTCAAATGTTGTGTAGATAATGGTACGGAACCCTTCGTGCGCAAGTCCGTCTCGCACTTGGCCGGTTTTTTATTATTACACGTTATCGGCTCATTGTTCGCATATTCGGAGACTTGTCAAACCCCGAAATCACTTTTGTCATTTATTTTTGAGTCCTTCTATGTCCGTTATGGTATAAATATAATGTCACTGCAATCTAATTTTGAGCCATTTTCCTTTGATCCTCACACGACGCAAGGAAACACACGATCTGCTTTCGAGGTCTGTTCACCGATGCCGTGCAAATAATTTCCTGTTATTTTTCATGCTCCGAAATACTTCACGAAGTTTCAGTGGGTTCGCGATAACCTTATTTTCACCGAGGCAATGTGTAGAGTCGTTTTTATTAAATGAAGTTGTTTTTCAAAAGTTAGGCGCCGGATCATAAAGATGTCACTTCGAAGGTAACTGTACAATGTCAAGGCAATTGGCCAACAAACAAGCGTACTATTTTGTATAAATACAGCTTCATATTTGCCGTCATTACGGTCCACAGTGCTATGTAAATACGAGCCAATTTCGAAAAGCGATGGGCTTTTGTAAGTTGGCTTGTGTGACGTGGCCTTACTGGTGAATAGAAGGCAAGTATTTTATTTAGCTAGGCACATAAACCACTCAACTCAAATGAACGTAAAAAGTTTAATGTATAGGTAGGTACTTAGTTGAAATAGAGCTCAGATCGATCGGTCCCATTAATCGATCTTAGGTACTTACTCCCGGTTTCTCCTATAATAATAATCTGTTAATGTAACAACTTTTAGTTGTTTTTTTCATATGCTCTTTGGGCAACTGACTAACAGATTGTTAGTGTTCGAGGAACAGCTCTTGCTTGTGATCCTACTTGGCATTCTTAGGTCTCTAGTTGCCATAAAAGGGTTGTGGCACTTGCATGTTTTTATGATACAACAAAAATGACAAGACTAAATAATGAAAACCCGGCCAAGTGCGAGTCGGATTCGTGCACGAAGGGTTCCGTACCATTATCTATACAACATTAGACACAAAGATCGAGAAAAAAATGGGAAAAAAATCACATTTGTTGTATGGGAGCCCCCTTAACTACTTATTTTATTTTGTTTTTAGTATTTGTTGTTATAGCGACAACAGAAATACATCATCTGTGAAAGCTTCAACTGCCTATCTATCACGGTTCATGAGAAACAGCCTGGTGGCAGACAGACAGAAAGACAGACAGACAGACAGACGGATAGACAGACAGACAGACAGACAGACGGACAGTGAAGTCTTAGTATCATTTTTTTTACACTGAAATCTTAGTATCAATTAACAATTTTGTAATATATCAATTAATAATATGCATTTTTCCATGTAAATATTGTAATGTATTGTAATATATAACATATAATCTTAGTTAATTAATTTATAAGTTATATTTCAAACACAGTATGTGAATAAAAAAATTTAATGAAAAATTAAATGAACTGATCGTCGGTCCAGTGAACTGCAGCGTTATATACAAATTCTGTGACAATTACAAGTACCCTACGGTTCAACACGATTGCAATGGCACCCGATCGTACTAGGAGATGTATTAACAAAGGGCGAGATAAGAAGTAACCGAAACCGGCGTGCGTGCACGCAACGAGTAATGAATGTTGATGAAGCGAATGAGGTCTGTCATGATCGTGGCAAGTGGTAGACCCTGGTCTCTGCCCACCCCTCCGAGATAGAGGCGTGAGTTTATATTATGTTACTTTGGTAGTTTTGCAGCTGTGGCATGATAAATACACATTGCCGATGGAAAAGTGAACGGAAATGCGCCCAAACTCGTCGGTAGCAATGAAACATAATTTAACTCTGTGATAGATAACCATCGCAGCTATGCAATTACAGATTATGCACGGCTTTCCTCACAGTGCGAAGCCGCAGTTAGGTGCCGTTAATTTGGGTCACGCTCGACGCACAGATTTCACTATTTGATGATTCTAACAGTTTGTTCGTATGACGGCCAGTCGTTTGCGGTTGTTTCACAAATTATTCATCAAGATTTAATTAGCGTATTAGCACGGATTATGGTATTAGTCGCTATGGGTATTCATACAGGGTTACCTAAAAATGAACGATACCTAAAACACCCCAATTGGAGCTTGTGTTTTACAACTTGTGTCCCAATTATACATTGAACGGGTCTTATCGCGATTGACTTTACTTAAAATATAAACAATTTATAAATGAGATCCTAACACAATTTGGCACCCGAAAATGACGTTATCAACGTATTTGTGGCCATTTTATTTAACACATCGGTTTTAAGCACGCCATGATATGTTCAAATTTTAAATTGTCCATTTTTGAGGTAACCACGAGAGTAGATTTGCACAAATTCAAAATCAAATTCAAAATTATTAATAATTATAAAAACAAAATATTTCCCTAATGAACGTCAAAGCTGTTACTGTAGTTGACGAATTTGGAGTTGTTAGTGTCACAGTACATAATACATCTTCTACATAAGTCATCTGAGGGCACACCAGTGAAACCCTCCAACCACCACCAACCGAGAGCCAAAAAGCAGTCGCCGTAGCCGAGTACGGCTAGGAGGATATATATACATTATACACATGTATAAAGACTTGTGCCCTGCAGTGGTAACTTGATAAAAACTTTTTATCGGAATCCCATACAACAAAGTTGGGGCACAGCTAGTTTCTACTACAAGTAGGTAGCTCTAAGAATTACATTACGGGAAATATAGGTAACTCTGAGATGTAACTTCACCTCTCCTCACGCCTGCCAGAACACGTTGCATAAGAAATAGAGGAGGAAAACGTTTCCTGCCTCCAAATCAATAGCTTACCCACGTCCGGGACGCAGTAACGCCAAACAAGTAGTTTGACTACATTAGATAACATAAACTCACGCCTGCATCCCGGAGAGGTAGGCAAAGACCAGAGCTTGCCACTTGCCACGATCTTGACAAACTTGTTTCGCTTCATCAACATCCATTAATCGTTGCATGCGTCGCGTACGCCAGTTTCTGGTACGAGTTCGACTAGTTGTGGTATTTTTTTTGCTTATGTCAGCCCGGGAACTAATTAGAGGTGCGAAAATTGTATCTTTGGCCAGCTATGCTCGCGGCTTCGCCCGCGTAGAATTCAATAATAATAGGTATTATTTCACGTCACGCTCACGACAATAATCAGAAATTTGCGAAAATCTCCCTAATATATTTCATTTTAAATCTTCTAAATGATCTAGATTTTGAAATAGACACCTAGTTTTACTTTTAACGTTCATAAAGTCTCAGTTTCTATGTTATTTTGAATAAAATATTTTGATTTGATTTTTTGTATTATTAAATTAAAGCTATTATTAACATTTGATTAAAAACATCAGCTGCTACATACCATTTAATGCCGCAGGTTGTATAGAACAACTGATATTTTTGGTATTGACGAGCAAACCCTGGTCTCTGCCTATCTCTCCGGGATACAGGCGTGAATTTACGTATGTTTATATGTATTAATAACTGTTCCGTTAAAAGCCCTCACCTCTAGTACAAAATTTTATCGTGACCATCCGATACGAATCTAAGTTCGTCGATGTTAGCCGTAGTATTATTGTAGAACTTTAATGCAAGCAGAGCTACAAACCACCATCTTTTTGCTTCTCGATGACTTACTCAGATCCTTTTACGACGTCCGTGAGAAGCGGAATGGCTCGCTTTGTGACGATGTATAGGCGGAGAAATAGTCCGAATTGCGGCGGCGCCGGAGAGAAATGAACGCTATTTCGGACATTTCTCTTCCAGCAGACAAAGGAGGCACCGTAGAAACATGTCACTGGTAGCCTTCGTGAGAAGGTACAGCCTCCTTGTGAAGTGGTCACAAGCAAGTTCTCTTTAGTCAGTAAAGTAATGGTGTAGGTAATGCTCGGACAATAACTTGACCTTGACTTCGCATGAACGTGTTTCGGGTGTCATCATTGACGGGGAAGCAGGCTGTGACTTTGAAGTGTTCGTCTTTCATCTACCTCTATTTACTTATAAGATGTTTGTTGTAAAATTTTCGGGACGTAAAGAGTCCAGCATTTTCCTCTTTATCGTCCCCGTCAGTATCTTATGCTACAGCTTCTGAATATATCATGTTATCTATCTATTGCAGGTAGATGTTCCCTCTAGACACTGTATAAATCGCTGTAATATCTGTGTAATTTCTTTTTTTTATGTACAATAAAGTGTTCTCTGTCTGTCTAAATAATTCATCTAGAAAAGGGCCTAAAATAGAAAGTATGCAACATGCATCCTATGATCGAACTGCCAAACGCCTTCACGGGTTATAATGAATGCGCTGTTACTTTGTGTCGTGACTCGGGGAGCTATAATAGTTTAACTGAAGCGGAACTTCTACTGTCATACCTTTTCCTATTTAGTGTAACGGCCGGGCGGGCTCCTCTGTTACTCTGTTACCCTTCGCGATTATGTGGTTATATTGTCATCACGCCTTGGCTTTGTTGCTTATTTGCCACCAACAATATCCGCTTGTTTATTTGTCTATTTTATTTTATTTGAAGTACAAAACAGATCACAACCATTACGCTTGTGACACAATAACCTCTCTAAGGGCGACTAGCGCCGAGTCACTGGATAAGTAAGTAAGTAATAGATTATTATTTATCCAAGGATAAACCAATAGATAGCTTATTGACGCGGTTGTCAGTCACACAATGGGTATTGTCTTAAATATTGACGATAGTTACAAATTATACTTCATTTTGAAGGTATAAGAAGGGTGAATACATGCTGCAATTTTAAATTAATAATATTCAATGATTTCTTGTATTTTTGTGTGTGAGTGTGTGACTAATCTAATTCGAGCCTCTAACGTTCGTTGCACCCGTGAATGAAAGTATATAATATTTATAAATACCAAGATATTGACATCTCCGCATTCCGCAAAAAACAAATACAGTATGTCTTTTACGTTTGCGCAGATTCAGAGTCTTTTTACTTTTATTTATTTATAAAGAGTTCTTGTATCGTGTCATGGTATCACTAGAAACTGAAAGCTCTTTAGTTGATGACGTACGTCCATGCATAACGTACTTCCGGTTTCGTACTGGTTCTTTTTTTCGTTTTAAAAATTTATTAAAGCAGCGCAAATCTAAATATTTCTTGAAAAAAAAAAACAGAACTTATTTTTTTTAGGACAATGCCCGTTTATCTATGGATATCCCTGCAAATGTCATGACAGTTTTGGAATTATCCTTTGGATATAGCCTACCCATGGATAAACAGATAGATAGACATTGGCGCAAGCTAGCCTAAATTACATGTGAACCAGCCTTCGAACGTTACCACCGGTCGTCAAGAAAATGGTTAGGTACTGCTTGAATTTGTGAAAGAAAGATTGCCGATTTTACTTATTATTGTTCGCAGCACATCGACCTTTACATAGGTAGATACGTGCACTCTACTCCGTTACGTCAGAGGCTAATTTGCATACTCTCCAGTGTTCACTCTAAATACCAAACAGCAAATCCTACAAAAATCCTGACGTTTGCCATATTTGAATCTGAAGGCTGAGCTGGTACTTTTGTAAAATTTTACTCAGAGGCGGTTCCTGGATAGCTGCATATATGGCGACCACCTCAATAACCGGTTATTGTTGTTTCCTCGCAAGATAATTTATGTAGGTCGCTATATTGTTTTGAAGGGACTATTTATGGCTTGCTACCCTTAATAGAGGTCAGGTAGGCGCTTAAATGCTGCCTCGAAGGTCACAGGCCGTAAAGTAGAACATTTGTAGCGGCTTTAAAGAGCGATGTTCAACATTCACTTGGGCGGTCTCAATTACTTACGAGTACATTCTGACAAAATTTATTGCATTCTACGAAACCAATTGAAATTGTCAAGACGCTTGCACAATTCGGTATTTGACACATAAGCAGCCTATATACGTCCCACTGTAGGGCACAGGCCTTCTCTCAGAGAGAGAGAGGATGGGCTTAATCACCACGCGGGCCCACCGCGGATTGGTGATTTCAAGCGCTGAGGTATGTCAATAGCTCAGACACTCAGGTTTCCTCACGATGTTTTCCTTCACCGTTACCGAGTGGTATTGCTACTTTGACTTCACAAATGTACATAACTTAGAAAACAAAGTCATAGGTACATGCCCGCACTGGGAATCGAACCTGGGTCTCCCGCTTACGAGTCCAATGTTCTATCCACTAGGCCACCACCGCTATTTGACACGATCAACAATAAATTATTTCATATGCTCGATTAAAACAAAAATTACAAAATATCTCAGAAAATGTATCTCTTATAGTCAATTAATAGTTACCTATTACAAGTTTTAAATAGATTAAACATAAAAAGAGTGCTCTGAAATGTGACGTCATAAGCAAGTATTTTCATACAAAATTCCGTTTTAAAAGTAACTCATTTGATATTTTGTCAAATACCCAATTGACAGCGATCATTGATGGACCATGAAAATGGATGAAAAAACAATACTTGGTTCCTTTACATTATTCGCGGATCCCACACATTGTTCTGCACAGTCACAGAGCTGCAACGCTCCCAAAACGGTGGGAATTAACTTTACTTAATAAATACTATTCTGTTTAGACTCGATAAATGTATAACTATTATTTAATCGAAATATTTGGTTGCTAACAACGTCTATCGACAAGAACCCCAACGAGGTATTTTTGTTACTAACGTAAATACAGGGTGACGATGAATAATGTGGAGTTTCCTTGACAGTTTCTTCTCCGCATAATTTATTATCATTAATAAATAACAAATCCCTAACACAGATAGACAATGAAACTGACAACTGCTGTTTAGGTAATTATAACAAAAACTAATTTTGAAGTTCAATATGTCATAAGTTTTTGTGATGAGCACAATTTTTAAATAGAGCAAACACAAAAATTGTGGTCATTAGTGTAAGGAGGATATTTCGGCGTTGGATCCCGTAATTTTCCCGTAAAAAAATTGCGCTTTAAAGCTAAGGTCTATCCTGGTTGTATCCTCCCGACCACATTCAATCATTGCTTATAACATAATTTTTAACGACAAATCTATAATTATGTATATCAATCTACTTATTTTTTTGTTAGTAATACAATTTAATTTCTTAATACATATTTATTTTATTCGCTTTTGACATTTATTGTTTGGATATCGTACGCCTGGGCCTCTCTGGCCTCAGTACAAATTAACTAAATAAAAACATGTTGACATTTTATATTTATATTTAATTATTCAATCATCTGTATTAGTAATTATTTGATAATTTGCGACTTGGAATACGCAAAGATTATACAGATTGAATGAATCTTTTTTTCTTACCCATATGAATTTAAACGAATATAATACAATCTGTTTCTATTACTTTTACCTATGTATATAAAAATATAGTTTATATCAATTATTATTATTATTTAATACTTTTATTGCACTTAACCTAATGTACAATACGGCGGACTTAATGCCATAAGCATTAATATAATCAACCGGACATTGCATCATTGTTTATACCGTCCCCAAACAGTTTGACCAACTCAGTTCTCCTGGCGCTGCATGCCGCTCACACCGGGTACCGGCAGAATATCAGCGCTGAAGTTTGTCCCAAACTTTCAGCACATGCTGAGTCGGAGCCCATTTACATTTGCCACATCTAGGTTGTTACTTTTGCTTTCCATGCATGCACTGTTTTGTTCTATGCTTTCTTTTGATTTCTATGTATCGAGTTTTGTTCTTATGTTTTGTTCGTGCTGTTTCTTGTGATAAGATTTGTCTACGTATGTGTGTCTTATGTAAATAAATGTTTTATCTATCTATCTATCGTTTCTGTAACGTCAATAAGATTTTGTCACCTACAACTAACGCAGAACAACTGCGACTTAAATTTGCCATTTTTTTAAATATATTTTTAGTGGCACTGAATTTACCGAGTGACATTGGTAGAGCGCGTAATGTGCAAATAAAAAATATATATGTATAAACCCTGATATTACGAAAAATGTCCTCAGCACGGGTTAGTGCAACAAAAAGAATATAATCAATTCGTTTATTCATTAAACACATCAATTACATAAATTATGTCGAAGCCCTGTGCTAAGCCGAGGCCTGTGTTATAATGTGTTATGTTTTTCGGAGGAGCACTGCTTATCCGAAACCACAGGTTTTAACCTTTTTCAGGGAGCAGGGTACCACTGCCTTAGTGATAAGGCGACTGTAAAATGTTCCTTGAATAAATTATCTTATCTTATCTTATCTATCTATCTTAAAACAAAAGTTGTTTTAAAACAAAACACATCCTTGAGAAATTTCAGGTTTCAGGAATTTCTCGGGTTCAGGTAATTTCAGATGTAACCCTGTACTTACGCAAAACTTTCCTATTACTTCACTGGAGCAAAACGGCTTGAGGAAAACCTTCCGCTCAGGCCTAAAATTGCACCCGTTATTCAAATAGCGGCTAGCCTACGTGCGGTCCATTATTCCGTCGCCTCTGGCAACTCCGGCTGATGACGTCACGTCGGGGCTGCCATGAAGGCGGCACGTGTGTGCGGATACAATCTGATTTGCTTCTAAAAATCAAAGCGAAACTCGAATTTTTAGTTGGTTTTCATTTTGTAGGATATCGGATATAGGGCCGATTTTACCAACCTTAGATAAAAGTTATCAATGGAATTAAGTATTACACATCAAAAATAAAAAAATGTCATTGCCTTTCGTTTGGTATGACAGATGACATTTTAGATTGACATTTTATTTTTGTTGTGTAATACTTTGTTCGATGGATAAGTTATATCTGAGGTTGGTAAAATCGGCCCTTAATGTTTTATATAAACTCAAAAATATTGATTACTAGTAAAATGGAAAAGTAAACGAGTAAATATCCGTTCAAATTCAGTTTCTATTATGCGACACTTACTAAGAATAAAAACCCCAACTCTTAGATTTGCTGGACTATCATCATTAATGAAAACCCAGTCTTAAATTTATTCGACTAGAAATATAAATAAAAATAATTAAATAAAAGAAAGAACGAAATACATTTATTTAAATCCAAAAGTCTTAGATTTATTAGAATTGAATTGCAGGAGAAAGAAAAAAAAAAGGAAACTGACACGTCTTTTTAACATAAAGGAAATAGGGCACGGACTTCTCAAAGATTAATAAGGCCCCGCCTAAAGGGTCACCCAGGGCGGAGGGCGGGTGCCCTGTTTTCGTCCAGTCGACTTCCTAGTTCCTGTCGCCATAGAGTTTTCGCTTCAAATATTCATACGCGAGATGTGCTCGCCATCAAATCAGAACGTGCTTTCAACTCGATTTCCTGAATAATTCAGCCCTGTGCTTACCTATTACTTTTTATTGGACAGTTAAGAGTTCTTTCTATGTAGATATATGCTTTTTCACTACTATAAACGTCCCGTTGGGCATCTTCTGAAGCCTGAAAGTAAGGTAAAATGTTTTAGTCCTCCAGAAAAGTCCTTCGATGTAGCGTTTTTGTACATCATAAAAACCGGCCAAATGCGAGTAGGACTCGCGCATCGAGGGTTCCGTACATAGCATAATATATTTGTGTTACTTAGCACAAATATATTTTGTTTTAAGCCTGGACAGTTTTAATTATTTGTTGTTCTATTGTAGGAAATGCATTATAATTACCAATTTTGATAATTCTATCTATTACAGGTTTTACAACAGATAAAAAAAAACGTTTGATGTATTTTACTCTTATAATTTTTCTATTGTTGTGCAATCATAAGCAGCCTATATACGTCCCACTGTAGGGCACAGGCCTTCTCCCAGACAGAGAGAGTTAAGAGGCTTTATCACCACGCGTGCCCACCGCGGATTGGCAATTTCAAGCGCTGAGGTATGCGAATAGCTCAGACACTCAGGTTTCCTCACGATGTTTTCCTTCACAGTTAGCGAGTGGTATTGCTACTAATCCTTCACAAATGTACATAACTTAGAAAACAAAGTCATAGGTACATGCCCGCACTAGGAATCGAACCTGGGTCTCTCGCTTCCGAGTCCAATGTCCTACACTAGGCTACCACCGCGTTGTGCAATCCTCCATAATAATTTGCGTAAATTTCATATTTCAGTTATAAGCTGAACTGTCAGACCGACAAACGTCATAGGCATATTAATAGGGTCCCGTTGGGTACCCTTCAGATATGAACCCTTAAAAGTGATCTTGAAATCTAATCATAGTTATCAGGAGCTATGTAGAGCACATGGAATAGAAACTCACAAGTAAACTTCACATAATAGTCACAGAATAATAAAAAGAGTATTTTCACTTCTCGTGCTCGTAAAGTTCGACTTTAAGTCGTGCGTAGACGACATAAAATCGCTTTTTAAGCTCTAGTGCAAAAAGTAAATGTTTCTTCTAAAACTAAGATAATGAGGCTCAACAGCCAAACAGAGTCAAAATATATTGCACAATTGAATTGAGCAGTAAAATTTCGTAGAATACTGAAACTTGTTGTTTACATTTACATACAATTATTTGAATTCCGTACGTTTTCTATAATGAAATTAATGAAATCATTATTGTTTAAAAATGCGCCGAAATGTTTTTATGACTTGGCAGAAAACAAGAATCTAAGTCTAAATTCACAAAAAAACTTGATTATTTTTATTTTTTATTTAATTGGTTATTTTTATGTTCTTCCACTGTACGACGATTTTGTTACCCGAAATTTTCCTCGCAATCGAAGTGAAAAGCAGAGTGTATAACTCAGGCCTAAATGTACATTTTTATCCGAGGCAATTTATTGGTCGGATATTAGCTTGCAAAGTCTCTCTCTCTTCTATGTTCTAGGTGACATATTGGTATAAATATAATTCACTTAATTGAATGCCAGCCGAGAAAGTAAATAATTTACCGCAACCTTTGTACGCTCGGACCTCGGAGCAATAATTTCAGCTGTCAGCGAATTATTCGGTATTTCATTCAACAAAAACACTCGCCGGGAGGGCGGAGGACGGCACAGAGTGAACACAAAACGTGATACACGTAGAACGATGATTTGTTCACATTCTTTGCGTTAAACTGACCTTTCAAACTCTTACGGTTTTATTTATGAAAACACGATTCCTCTAAAATACTTCTCATGCCTATGAGTTTAAATACATCTGTGGTTACGTCTTTCCTTATACTATTTGAACTACCTCTGAGGAGTGCTTCAAGGAATCATGTTTTTATAACACTGCTATAGTTCATTGTAATAGCTAACAACTCTAAAAGCCAAGACATTAGTTAACTTTCTTACAAAAGAAGGAAAAACATTAATGTTGCGGCCAGACACACGAACAGCCCGTTCACGAGCATAATGCAGGGGTCAGCCATCACCAGTCTCAAACATTTTAGAGGGAGATAGGTGGCCCGGCCACCACGCCAACATTCGAACGACCTTCAGCAAACCTGCAGATTGAGTTCTTTATCAACTATAAAATGTATAATAGGTTTAGTTATTAATATGCAATCACGGCGTCTGTACATTAAAAAAAAAACAAAATTTTAATAGTAATAAATAAATAACAATAAATAAATAACAATGAAATCGCAGTGGAATTGGTTTACTGCCAAGGGCTTACATCGGTAATAGAGTCGTCTATTCCATAGTACGCTTTTTTACATGGCGACTTTTTAAGGAATGTTTTAAATTTTTCAATTTTTTTTCAGACAGGATCTCTTAGATGGTGCTTTGATACTTTTCGGGACGTACTTATGTGTCTTTATTGTGCAACCTACTTTTTAAATACACTTATGGATGCATGCTCTCGAAATGAGGAGTAGTCTACTTGTATACAAACAACTTCAAAATAGGGAAAAAAATCAATAAAAAATCGAAAATTGTGGCAACATTTTCGAAGTTGTTGTTACAATGATTGCCCTTATTGATACACCTATATCTTTCGCATGCTATTAAGCTAAATAACAATGTAGCACTTTGGTCGTTCATGTAAGTATTTTTTATCACACCTGCTCTAAAAATACATACTAATTATACCAATTAGAGGGAAGAAACGCCTTTATCCCGCCCTTCAAATCGTTTCATCCCAAGGTATGGAAGTTTGTATGAAAATCCTTCCGACCCAAGGGTGGGAAGTATGTATGAAATTCCATTACATACCCGGTTTTTTTTTTTAATTTGTCAGCAGTCATACTGCAAAGAGACTTTAACTGTCTACTAATTAAATTTCAAGTAAATTGTTACTGGCCACATACATTTTTTTTTACCAGTTACCAACCTCCTTGGTGCATACAGAAAATTAAAAACGAAATTATTTTTGTATATAAAACGCGCGGAATCACGGAAGAAGTGGCTGCATGACCTTATGATCTTAGCCTACTCCAGAAACGGGCGAATAAAAAAAGGAAAAGCCCGCGCATTTTCGCAAAAACTTCGATTGATTTAGCATTTATCTTTGTGTTTTTTGTAAACATACATACCTCAGGATAAAGTACAGTTCCATACCTCAAATGGTTTGCGCCCCTCGCAAGCTCGTGGCGCAAATGCCATAATCTCGGTATGGAACTGTCACTTTCTTCCCTCTGAAGTAATGTACTATTACGCAGAAATCACGTCGATCGGATCCTTATTACTGCCTTGCTTACATCCTTGCTTGCGTCCCCTTTTGAACCTCTCCTTATAAATAAAATATATTTTTTTTTTTTTGAACAACCAAGTACTCAGTCTTTACAATATAAATACTTAGTGTCAGGGTTACTTTGTTAGATAGATAGATAGATAGAATATTTTTTATTGTACACAAAGAAAACAACAACGACGAAAACATAACAAAGACATCTGCGGTTTTAGGCCTGTATTTCAAACTCAGTGCTCTTCCGTACAACATATAAGATAAGATAAGAAAAGAATATTCTTTATTGTATACCGGAAAAAATGTTACAGAAACAGCAATGACAAAAGAAAAGATACAGTTGGCGGCCTTATTGATAATAGCAATTTCTTCCAGGCAACCTCATATCGGAGAATTTGCCGAAGGAGAAATACACGGGTAGTCGGTGCAAATACGGATATTAATAGACATACATATACATGATAATTATAATAAACTTACATATATCATCATCATCATCGTCATCAGCCATTTGACGCCCACTGCATAGGCCTCCTTCGTGGTTTTCATAATCACGAGGGGTTTTGCCATAATCGCCACGCTTGGCAGGCGGGTTGGCGATCCCAGGAAATTACTAGAAGACGGGCAGCAGCGTCTTCCTGAGATTCCAACCGCATACATATATCTTATACTTGAATACTATACATAGCTACACATATTTGGGGGTGTGTTAAGCCTAGGCAGATTTATAAACCAGATATTTTATAACGCAATTATGTTAAAGTTAGGTTAGTTGCCATCTCTTTGTGTGTGTGATATGAGTGAGTGAGTGTATGTGAGAGGGTGTATAAACGAAAACTGCAATATATTCGTTGTGACCCACTATGCATGTTGCAATTGACAATACCAACTAGTATTAAAATCGGGTCTACTTACCCTGGACTTCTGTTCAGCAGAAAAGCAGACATTCGAGGGCGCAGGGCTGCGATGAACGATGGGGTCCGAGGGACATCATAATTGCCGGGCGACCCCGCGAAAGATGTGTAACCAGCGTAGCTAGTGTGCCGTGCAACGCCAAATTGCGTCTAATAAGAGACCCGATCCACGAAGCCAGACAGTTCAACAGCGGATTATTTGAGATATTTTGCCTAATCACAAAGGCTACTCGTAACGCTGTTAAACTCAATAAAGGGGAATTGGGACACGTCACGAAATTGTGACTGGCAGAAGTGATTCCTTTCTGTAAACAGTTTTGGCAATCCAATTTAAATCTGGGCGGTATACTTCATACTGCTTTTAACTAAAGCTAACCAGGGGCGCTACTGCGTAACTTATGCACTGTATGGACTCGTGCGATTTAACTTACTCCAAACTGTCAAATATATGCATATTTTGACACTTTGGGGAAGTCCTAAGACAGTGGAGAGTTACGGAACAGGAGGGCTTAAGGTGGGACGATTCCCATACAAATGATTTTTTCCAAATTTGTTAAAAAAATTACATAATTATACACTGAAGTTATGTATATCTGCATTCATTTTGACCTTTATTTGCGCTAATTTATATGTTCTTGAAAAAAACAGTAGTTTATAAGCTTAAATGAGATCGACAATTTAGTCCATACGAACAATATCAATTTCATTGTAGTATTAAACTAGGTACTGTTTTTTTTTCAAGGCAATGTAAATTGGCGCATTTTAAAATCTTAATTAAGGCAATTCTGAATTTTTTTTAACAAATTTGGAAAAAATCATTTGTATTAGAATCGTCCTTAAGTGACCGAAATTGTGGAGTTTGTTTGCTCTTGTGCACATCGTCAGGTCCTGAAACTTACAATTATGTAACATTTTGAGGTTCATGAAGTCTTAAATGTTTGAGACGAAATCGAGTTTGAGATTGAATGCTGTCAAGAGCTGGCTTGGATTCTACATAATTAGATTAGATTAATACTCTTTATTGCATACCATACATTATAAATATACATGAATAATCTTAAATATCTAAGTTACATAGTATACAAGTGGCGGTGTTATCGCTAAAAGCGGTCGCTTTCAAACAACTATAGGATGGATAGGACTGTAAGATGAAGAGAGTAGGCAGGTGTACATAAATTTTAAAGGAATATAGGTTTATAGACAAGATGATTCACATTAATAAAAAAAGGCAATAAAGGATAGCTTCACCGTAGTATAATAAAATATTCATAGAATAACCTCCGAATGAGGAAAATACGGACAGATGAAAGTGCTATCCATCCTACAAGTTAATGTAATTCTGCACCACGTTTATTTGTAAGAGCCACCTTGCATCCAACAAATACTATAAATGGTGATAATTTTTTGTTTGATTTTTTTATGGAGCCTATTCGTCCCACTGCAGGGCACAGGCCTTCTCAAAGAAAGAGAGAGAGAGAGAAAGAGAGTATGGGCTTAATTACGCGTGCCCACCGCAGATTGGCAATTTCACAATTTCAAGCGCTGAGTAACAGGATTGTGATGAAATATAGGATATCTGTCTTAAGAATCCGACACAAGTGGATAAGTAGTATCTATAGGGCATAACAAAATCTCCAAATCTACCCTAAATGGGGGATGTTGCCCTCGTCATAAACACCTTTTTTTATATACAATAATGATACTTAATGAATCTAAGATAAGATAAGAATAAGATAAGAATATTCTTTATTGTACCAGGAAAAACACAAACATGAAATGTTTACAAAAATGCAGTACAATTGGCGGCCTTATTGCTTATAGCAATTTCTTCCAGGCAACCGACGATGGAGAGTTGTTGAAGGAAAAGTGAGACGGGTAGTAGGTGAAAATATGAATATTCATTTACATACTTATACATAATAATAATATACTTACTTATACCCTTACATACTATAGGTATAACAATTATAAACATACATAAAGTTACATAAATTACAATAAAGTTCTACCAGAGGATAAAAGAAAAGACATACCTACATGCAGGAAAACAATAATAATTGAACTATTTAATAAATTATAGTGATAGATATAGAGCGTGAACCCTGCTTTTAAAGATAGCTGGGGAAGAAGAGCGCCTTATTGAAACCTGCAGATCGTTCCACAGCCGTGCGGCCCTAACAGCAAATGAGTTGCTTAAGAACCTCGTCGAATGACTTGGAATCTTTAGCATCAGATTCTGGTCAGACCGAAGGGCCCGACTGTGGGAGTCACTGAGGTAGTTAAAGCGCTCTTTAAGATATAGAGGGGTGACTGGATCTATTACATTGCATTACATAAACGCCTGTATCCCGGAGAGGTAGGTAAACCTCATTTGCTTCATTAACATTTAATAGTCGCTGCGTGCACGGCCGCCTCCTTCGGGTACTTTTTATCTTTGATTTTTATATTTGATTGTTCGGAGTATGTCCGCCTGGAAGGGTCCGCTGAGTCTATTCCGACATGAATCCAACAGACTGAATTTTGAATTAATAATAACACAATCACTTATCCTGCTTCCAAACTAGGATTCCCTGTGCTATGGTAATCAGGCAGGGACATCACAAACGTGGAAATACACCTAGACTGATTTGAGACAATTTTTGTTCGATAATTTGTGTCACTTCTGTCTTCTGGTGATACCGTGCACTTAATTATTTTCTGACGAAAGCTTACCCTCTCGTGACGCGATAACGAGAAAATAGAACAAAGTGCAGTTTCGAAGGATCGTCATAAATTGAATCGCGGGACCAATCCGAAATGCCTCGGACTTAATGAAAGCGCTAGACAAAGGGACCCCGAGGAACAGAGGGTCCGTTTCTGTTTTGTTGTTTGCAGACCAACTCGCCAACTGTAAAGGAAAACATCGTGAGGAAACCTCAGTGTCTGTGGTTTCATAAAATCTAACGGTACCTGGATGACCGAGCTTTGCTCGGTATTTTTTTTGGTTAATCGTGTTTTGTTGGAAAAAATAAAAATAATCGGACTGCAGACATCTGGTCTGGACTTAAACCGGGGTCTTCTGGTTTCGGGACTGCCCGATTTCCCACCTGAGCTATCGCAACCTTGTGGATGGTTGCAAAATTGACCTTCGTGTTCTAATTGTATTGTAGCAGTTTTTCATTGCCTGAAAACGCGGACAAGACGAAGTTTTCTAAAAATGAAATCAATTTATCACCCCCGAAACCTCCTGCATACTATGTTTCATGAAAATCGTTGGTGCCGTTTCCAAGATTCAGATTATATATATATAATACACTAGAATTGCTCGTTTAAAGGTATTACATTTATAATTTTTGAATAAAAACCGACTTCAATACTATTTATCCTTGCAAACAAAAAAAGAATTTTCCAACCAGTAAAAATAAATATAAAAGATTCCGACGAAATGAGAACTTCCTCCTTTTTTTGAAGCCGATAAAATTAAAATTCCCACGTACATCTGAAAATGGCGGGTTCCACTCGTCAATACGGACAACTTTTGCTCTGGGGAAAGCATTGAAATTGCGAAAAAAATATTAGCTCTTCCATACATTTGATTGCCGCAGGTGGCAACTTTAGTATAAAACAGCTAATACTTTTACGCGATTTCGAAGTTACAACAAAGTAAAAATTGGTAATTTTTGGATGTTGTATATAAGTGAGTTTGGTATAGTAGTAACATATTTTTAGGTGGAGTAGACTGGCTCAGCCTCTGTAAAATCCTCACAGCTATTTCACTGGACGTGGGTAACGAGCTGTAGTCTGTAGTGAAAAAATCTGATTAAATACCCCACTAATAACGTGAGCAAAAATCTGCGCAGTTGGGGTGAGTTTAGGCACGTAAGAACAACACTTTTTATTATTTGTCCAATTGACCAAACTAAACTAACGTCCCAAGAATGGAGAACTTGCACTAAAAAATGTTTTAATAGAATAGGAGAGAACACGTTAAAAGACAAATAAACCAGTCGAAAAGTCAATATAGTCACGTGGTACTAAAACGCCCAATACAAATCGACCTTAGACTATGACGTCACTCCCTAACGTAACGCTTATAACGTATGAACCTTTTATCAATATTTGAGGTATCTCGTAAAATAATGTTTTTATGCTATGTACTGTAAAAGAAACCTTTGAAAGAAAACGTTCAGAATTCAATGACAAAACGAAATCTTATAAGTTTTATGTTATTAGAGTAACTTTATTTTGTGACGCCGGAAAGCCCGAAAAAAAAAATTCATTGCTTTATTTTTAAATTTTTCCTAGGTTTTTGTATGATTGCTATGGTATAAAAGCAAAGTCACTCCAATCTAAGTTAGACGCAAGTTCCCCATTGTAAGTCACGTCCCGCGACGACCCCCGCTAATGAGAACCGAAATACGTCCATGCGATGTCAAAGCCATTTTTTCAAGTTATTTGTCGGCCTGACAGATGATGAATTGAAACGACCGAAAAAGTTTTTGTTACAAAATTGTGCCCAATCGAAATTGAGTCTGAGGAAAGTAGCTAGTGGCGGACAAGGAATACCTTCTCTCAAGGAAATCAATGCTGACTGATACTTGCGCTAGGTACATTGGTACCCTAGTGCTTGAGTGAGTGAACATGAGCAGGTTAGGGCCTCTCAACGTGGAGTACGTTATACTCAACGTTGTGAGGTTCTTGCCGAACAATGTTCTAAATTGAACAAAGTAATACATTTCCTATGTATTCTGTGTTGTATGTAACGAGGTACTTACCTATCTTTAGCGGAAATACCCTCAGGGGGAACAAGGGAAACATTAAAAAGCGGTGTTTTCTTTGGCATCTTATCCTCAAGCTTCCGTTGCATTTATTTTGTAGGTCGACACAAAGGTCCGTCGCAGGAATTCAATTTGGCTCGGAGGGCCGGTTTAATTAATTGGTCCTCGCCGGGCGCCGCCGGTTTGTCAATCGCATGCTCATTCCGATAACACCTCCAGCAATGCGGATCGCTATACTGCGAGTGCCAGATGCGTTTGCCCAGACATATAACCGTTGCCGTTGGTTTTTCGTTCACTTCCTGTTAATCGACCTTGGACTTAAAAGCTTTCGGTTTTTAGGGTTCCGTAGTCAACAAGGAACCCTTATAGTTTCACCATGTCCGTTCGTCTGTCGGTCTATCTGTGTGTCCGCGGACTAGCTCAGAGAAGATTAGTACGAGAAGGCTGAAATTTGGCATAGACATACATGTCATATTAAACCCGCTGACAAAACGGTAAAACAAAACGTTAAAAAAATATATTTTTAAGGGTGCTCCCTCTATATCTATGGATACATTTTTTTCTCGCTTACACCACCGATAGTTTGGCGTATCATTGGATTGGTCGTTTAAAAATATTGTGGGTATAAGATTATATTTTTTTGATTTAGGGTTCCGTTTGTGAAATATTAAACTATAAAGCGCAAATTTTTGTCCGAGTAGGGCGTCCGTCCCTCTCCTAATTAAACGGTTGATTTTAGAAACGTGAAAAAGAAATCGGGGTAGTAACACATATAATGAACTTATGGCAAGAGCTGGATGAGAGTAGCCGAGGACCGTGCTCAGTGGCGTGCTATAGGAGAGGCCTATGTCCAGCAGTGGACAAGCATAGGCTGATGATGATGATGATGAACTTAAAAGGAAAACTATCATAGATAAGTAGACTTCAGAAGTTATCGAGTAATAGTCGACCAACTTATAAAAGGAAAACTTCGTACTAAATCCGTTCATCCGTATCAAGTATCAAAGTTAGTTCTGTAAAGCAGATAAAACCCCCTCTTTCTACGGAACCCCACACTGTGCGTGGCCCAACACGCACTTGGCCGGTTTTTTAAAATGCATTTTGGCCAACTGACAGCTGTTAATAGGAGATTGTTAGTGTTCGAGAAACCGTTTTTTCCTTGCCGTGGCAACGGAGAATAATCCGACATGGACAAGGTAGTCCTTTACTTGTCAGAGATAGACAGAACTGAACGCCTGTGTTATCGGCCTCAGGGCCTCAGACTCCGCGGAGGAGTAAAGCTATACAGTAACTATAGTGGGTATAAAGGAATAAAAGAAGAGAAACAAACCGTTGATAGAAATCGTTACAATACGGGAAAATTTAAATCTGCCAGACGTTACAGCGGCCTTGAGGGTAGGTAAATATAATCTAACGCTCACTAAAATAAAATGTTTGACACTAGTGCTACACTACACAAAATAAAATGACCATCAATATTTTTTTACCAAAAGGGTTTCATACATCAAATCAAAAAACCCAAATTGCTCACCTTATATAACATTTGGGAATTTTCGTACAATTTCGTACAGTTGGTTTATATCTGACAAAAAATTACGATTTAAAGCTTAATATTTCGCAAACGGATCCCTACATCAAAAATGGTTTTACTACACTTATAATATTTTTAAACGAGCAATCCAACGATACCCCGCAGTATAGTGTAGGCGAGAGAAAAATGCATCCCCATTTTTTTTAGGATTAAACCCAACCGTTTTGTAAGTAGGCGTAATTAATATATATTGTCTGTACCAATTTCAGCTTTGTAGTACTTGTCTCTATGCTAAGCCGCGGATAGACAGACGGACACACAGACAGACAGACATAAAGACATGGCGAAACTCTAAGGGTTCTTTGTTGACTACGAAACCCTAAAAACGGACCCTTCACAAAGACGGCCTCCAATTTGGTTACCGAGATCCGCAACCTACTTCTTCTGTCGGTTGAATTGCTTGAGACGCATTTCTCAATCTCCGCGTCCCTTGTCACTTCCAAACAAACAGTAGGACCTTCCTTCAGCAACACAAGTTCTAGTTACAGTCAGCACAATGTCCGTCTCACTGAGACATCTGTCAACAACGCTCGAACGCCATTTGTATAGCGGAATCCAATTTGCGCGCCCGCCGCCCGCCCCGCGATAATTGCGCTACGTACGTGGGACTTCCGGAAGGTTCAGCCGCATCTTTAATTTGGTTACGTACAGAAATAGCAAAGCCAGTGATAGAATCCTTGCTTCACAAGCTAGAGTTCCTGGGTTCGAGACTCGGCATGTAAAATGGTTGTCAACTCACCCGTAACGTACACCTATGACTTGCATTTTCTACTTAAGTTACGTCGCGTCGTGTGAATTTTTAGTAAGAATATAACGTCAAAAGACCAATGTTGATGATGTTGACCCGAATTTCTACAAATAGTGGTGATGGGTAATGCATGAAGTTAGGCGGTGAATAAAGGTGGTCACAGAGTGGTGGCCAAGATTGAGAAAACGATGGCTAGGCAAACCAGTGAGTCGATGGCATTACTGAACTCATGGGAAAGCAATGGACCACATTGACATGCGTCCGAGAGAGTTGACGTGAGAGGAAAGAGGCCTGTGCTCAACCTTGCTCTCTTTTCCAGCATAAGATGCTATTCCTTCTGTGTCAGTAGGTATTGTATTGCATTGCATTCCATTGCATTGTATTGTATCGCATTAGTACGCTTTGTCCGGCTCGATGCGATGTTCCGTGAGTCACTAGACCAGGCCCTCGCTGAAAATCAGTGCTGTGGGCAATAATACCGCAGTAATTACTGGGTCTGAGGCCATTTTGCCGCCGAATGGACATAGCTCATGTCCTCTACTTGTTGTTGTGTTCTTTTGTGTTTTAAAAACCTATTTAGAAGCTAAAATTAACACCCATGCCGGGACTTGAACCCGCGACCTCTGGCTCACCGTGCCAACGCTCTTCCCAACTGTGCTAACGGGCAAGTGCAGGCAACGGCGAAATTTCGAGGCTATTTACAAACTTCTCTGTATTACGTACAGGCAACGACATCTGGCCCAAGCAATTTACATCACTTGCAGCCCCGAGTAACCTACTTAGCAGTTAGCTAATAGGTTTTTAAAATTGTCCTCAGCACGGGTTAGTGTAACAAAAAAAAAGAATATATTCTTTTGTGTTTGTTATTTTTTTTTTTTTGCTCTCCATTTTACGTCTTCTATGTGTCTATGTGGCGATAACTAAATGTACTTCATGGACTGAATAGCTCAATAGCAAACGCAAAGCTGTAAAGCAAATCCGGCTCTGGTCTTCTGCATGTAGTTGTTTCTACAATAATTGTCCAGCAAGGGTGTCTTGAGAGCCGGCGGGAATCAATCAATGGCTATAATTTGCATGCAGTACCTCGGCTCCCGGAAAATAATTTGATGGATCGATACACGAGCCCCGCGACCCTTCTACGTTTACAAATTACATTCGGTGCACATGATTTATTGAGCTTCTGTGATTGTCTAAGCGAAGTTGAGCAGCGATCGTTGCGACCGGTTTACGGATCACCTAACTTTAACACTAGTATAAGTAGTTTACGTGAGATTTCTGCTCTTGGCCTCTCAGTTGGGCCATTGCACGTCTCAGGTACGCTGAATACCTCAGACACTTGTGTTTCATTACATTTTCCTTCACGGTTAGCTGCTCCTTGTAAATTCACAAAATATGTTACAAACATTTATGAAATAGAAAAAAATTCGTTGACATATGAAGACAATTGGCCGCGTCTTAGTTATCAGAGAGTGGTATTGCTATTACAAATTCACAAATTACCTGCATTTGCAAGTGAGAAAACAAAATCATTGATTGGTATATGCCGTAGTAAAACCGTAGAACGCTCCTGAAGAACAAACGAACGAAGGTCTGGCCTGGGCCTCCCGATTCCGAGTCCAACGTTCTACCCACTAGGCTACCACCGCATGTATGCATTTATGATGTATGCTTTCGCGCAATCCGAAAAGTCACGGAATTAGAAAAGTTTCCGCAGAAATCTAATAAGTATTTGATGCACACAGTCATCAGTCCTTATTGCTCGCGAATTACATCTCCAATCTAAATGAAATGATCGCAGCCCGCCCCGCCCTGCCCCACCTGCGCTATCTCGTGCCAACTCTCACCCTTGCTTGTGCGATTGTGCGTCGCTCTATCTCCCTTCCTCGTGCTGGGTGTCCCTGTCTACCCTCCAAGGCGCGACTGTCGCTCCATCAGTGTGCCGCCTGCAGTAAATCACCCGACATTGCGGCCCGGGGTCAGACTGACTCGACATCATTTTAAATCCAAGTATAGTCAGTTTTTCCCTTAGACTCAGGCGCAAAGTGCGCCTGTACTGTGCGTACTTTTTACTTAAAAGATGTCAAGGACGATGACTTGATTATCTTGTTGCAATTAGTGCAGTTACGGAATTCAGGACCAAATAGGAAAAAGGCATAATATGGTGGTTTCATGAAATTACCACAAAACAATCACAATGATGAGGACGTTATGTCTGATGAACAGTAAAGGTTTTGACACGACTGAAGAAAAAGTTGGAAGAAATAGTCACTGTGTCGATGTGAATTTGTGTAGAGTTGAGAGTGCGCCGGAGTTTATCTCTAACGCTTTTGATTTAATAACGAAGAAAACGCCGAGTTATTTTATGAGATGAAAGGAAAGTTATCCTGTTTCTGAAACATGTTCAGATGGGAATCGCTGACGAACATAAAACGTAATACGTTTTGACTTTAGGCGAGCAAATTGTTCGCCACGTGACGGTAAATAGGAGACAAGGGAATGAGGCGATACGTGTGAAGTCTTTTACAACACTTTCACCTCTAGTATGGTACCCACGATACAGGCTTGCCTAGTGTGGGGCCGCAGTGAAAAATTGTATCGCTGAATATTGTTAACTTTAAGATTGTTTACATACATATAGATACTTTCATGTCTCACCTATAGTGAATAAAGATTAATTTGTGTACCACACTGATTTACATCTGTATACCATCTTGTATATCTAGAAATCAATGCCACATTCATGAAGGAGTATCACTTGAAAACGGCACGACCGATGCAACTGTTTTTGTTTTAAATGTGTTCGCAATAGTCCGGATGAGGTTAGTATGAAAGAAAGTTTTTTTTATATCCTTTTGTATCTTGACAGGGTAGCGACAGACATTGTGGTAAAAATAAACTATAAATGACGTGTTTCCGAAATTGCGCATTTTGATCCTGTAAAGTGATGATAACGCCTCATATAGGTATCACTAATATTATAGATGTAAAAGTTTGTGAAGACGTTTGGATGTTTGTTACTCAATCACGCAATAACGGCTGGACGGATTTGCATGAAGCTTACTTAAACTCGTACAGATAGACGAAGACCTGAATTGAGACATAGCATACTTGATATCCCGAGAATGCTTTCCCGTGGGATAATATTTATTTTAAGTTTAAAATAGATGGCGATGTGCCAGCGAACGTTGTGTTTTAAAAATAGATGGCGCTGTGCAAGAATCGTATAAACGGATTCTATAGCGGTACGAAGTTCGCCGGGACAGCTAGTTAAAAATAAAAAGAAATTAAATGAGTGAAGGCTACCACTCGTATAATATTACTGATGAGCTGTTTTATTATGACAGCAAGCTAGTGCTTGAGCAACACTTCTGTGCTTGTGTTGAAGGTGCAATATTGACACACACACGCACATTGTCAATATTTCCACAGTCTCGTTCACGCTGTTTTGTTCACAGCGCGTGCACAAGGCTTGTCCCGAACTTTTAACAAGGCCAATCCCTGTCGCGCGAGTATGCAAATGAGCCCGAGCGCTGCCTAGCTGCTCTCGTAACGAATACCCACTCGAGGGCGCTCGTGTTTCAAACTTCAGGAGCTTAATTGATGGAAATGTTTTGTGAAAGAGGGTATAATAATAAATTCGTTCATTTCAGACAAAGGTTTACTAGGTTGGAAATATCGGCTTAAACAAGTATATTATAATGTAGTCTGTAACAAGCGGGACTTTGCCCTATTATATTTGAAGTGCTCAGTGGATATGGATCGGTGGACTACAATTCCCAAGCCAGAGGTCGCGGGTTCAAGTCCCGGCATGGGTGGAATTTTTAGCCTCTAAATAGGTTTTTTGTTAGAGGATTGCCAACATGAAGGGCCGTTAACCAGGGCGAGGTTTACAGGATTAACTATCTCTACCAGATTATTGGCAATTAACGGTGGAACGCGCCTGATCAAAGAGAATCGATAAATTGATAAAAAGTTAGTTTGTAGACTTCCTGGATATTAATGAAATTTGTTTATTTACCAAGAGCCAGAATTTAATTAAATTGTAGGCTTCGCAGATATAAAAAACTTACACTCACACCTGTTTTCCGGAGTGGTAATCAGAGACTGAAGACTTGCCAATTTCCTCGATCATCATCATCGTCATTCAGCCACAAGAAGTCCACTGCTGGACATTTCCTCGATACTGTCTTACAAATCTATTACTTCATTAAACAGAATTTTAGTCACGCCGCCGCCGGTTAGAATTCGACATTTCATTTTTGAGTGGTTAATTTAGTTTCTTCGCAATTTATTATTTAGTTAGCGAAATACATGTAAGCCTTGCTTTTGGAACAGTAGGCTTTTCAAACGTTTCCTGCGAGGTAGTGTAAGTAATATAGTTTGATTTCGCTTTACGCGACAAAATAAACATATTCATAACGGCGCCGGGAATACGTCAAGTTTACGGCCCCGACAATATTGCGTAGAGAATAATAAAAGAAAAAAAAAGAGAGCACATCTCTCGTACTACGCACATTAACTAAGTACAAAAGAACTCCGGCGTTATATAGATATACGCACCGTGAGATTTAGTTGACTTGTAACGAGCTGCAATTAATTTCATTTCTGGAACAATTATTGCAACTACTGGCTCAGGTTGCGTAGATTATCGGTGGACAGACGCGACCCGATGGTGATCAGCGAAAGAGGGAAAGCAATGGACGAGATGGGGTTGGGATAAGAGAAAAGAGGCGTATGGCCACAAGGTGGCTCTATTTAAAGAGCCCACGCTGAATAGCCCATGCGCATATATAGAAACAGTGTTCTGATGTACGCATATGTTGTAGAATACCTGCTAAACTAAACAGCTTAACTGGCATACAGTTCTCAAATGGAAGCCAGTGCAACCGCACGTTCACAGCCAAGATACGCTACATAGGTCACACACGGATACATGACCCACATTTTATTCGTAAAGAAGTTACGAAGCCAGTTTTTAGACATTTCTATTTTATTTGTTGCTATGGCAGTTTCGCTGAGCCAACCCTCCGTGGTACGCTACGGGCCTCGCACGCCAAGCGTTCATGGTGTAATGTTATGAGATGCTACGCGCGCCCCGTATTCCTCATACAAACGTGCAGACTCTTCGACGATTCGCCATCCCTTTCAATTTCGGCCTCTATGCCAAGCGTAGTAAAGTCTAAGTTGTTAGTTGAGAGCCTATTGCGTCATGGGGCGGTCGAAATTGACTTTTCTAGGGTTCCGTTCCCCGCTGGGAGGAACCCTTTCGGTTGAGAGGCGCGCTCGTTTTTCAACAAAAATCAGGGCTCCGTTCATTTCTCAAAAGATTGCGCTGCGTAGGCTTGCGTAGATGAAGTCTCTACGTGGAATATTATAAAGGAGAGGGCTCGGGAGATTTGTTGGGGAATGATTAAGGCTCGGTTGTACGGTTGGAATCTACGTACATACATAGTATACACAGTTTCTGTTTATAGACCTCATTTTGTGGTTCTATCTTCTGTTATATACTTTAAAGTTGTCTTGACTATATGGAGAAATGAAGAAGAAGTAAACTATTTAATACAACCGTTAAACTATAACAACCTTACAACATTACTCATATAAAATCTTGAAACAGAAACTATACAAAGCAAGAACACAAAAAACCCTTTTTCCATAGTTAGTTGTGGTGCATGCCTCTGTTGCTGCGAAAGGCAGCCGGCTCAGAATTATGCTAGGAGTATTTGGACAAAGTGCCGATTTTCAGACATTGCCTGTTGGTAAGTGCCTACGTGCAAATGCGTGCTGAGTTTCGAAGCCCTATGCCACTATGTTTGACATTGTGAAGGAGAGTGGGACACGTTACACGATACTAGCAAAGGACCGGATGGCTTAGCGTGAAAGAGAAGAGACCTATGCCCAACAGAGGGCTCTGTTTATCTGCTGATTAGATAGATAGATATATTTACTATATGGAATGACAATGGACGAGATTTTTCAGCGGATCAGCAGGGTTTGCGTGACGGTGAAAAGGCCTAGGCCCGACTGGTGTCTTTCGTGAGCTGTATAGACAGATCGATAGATGTTCTTCAGAAGGTTATCACCAAATAGTCTAAGGTTGCCTATGTTAGGGCGCAAGAGACCGTTTCTAAATGTCGCCCTCCATCTAGAGGCGCCAGGCCCCTGAGCTAGCGGACAATTTCACACTTGGTTAGTTTTTATGCGCCTTACGTCTCGCTAGGCACCGGGAGCGGCCCTTTACTGTATATTGTTTGCGCAATGTAAATATAGCGGCGCCTCACAGCGACGATGGACAGAAAGTCTGAGCCCCTATTCGCTAATTGAACTGGCAAAACACACACATACACACACACACACACACACACACACACACACACACACACACACACACACACACACACACACACACACACACAAACACACACAAACACACACACACACACACACACGTGCAACACACTGGGTGTATATCTGTCTGGTTGCTGTCTTTGGCTAACTTTCGCACAGGGTCGAACTAACACTCGTTAAGTTTACTAAGTAAAATCAAAGTGTTTTCATTCAGAATTTGGAATATAATAATAATAAGAATTTGGAATATAATAAATAAGGAAACCGGTAAATCCAAATCAGCGGACCGCGAATTTTCGCTTAAGATAGATAATAAATTAATAACGTCAAATGAAGACGTTGCCGCGGCTTTTGAACAATTCTTCACAAATGTTCCAATTATAACTACGGCTCCTTTAGATTCATCTCCTGATCTTGCAGAAAGTATTTTGAAAGATAATGTCCCTCCCTGCGATCACGATTTTTCGTTTGATTATATTGAAGCTCATACCGTGAATAAAGCGTTTAAAAAGCTAAATCTTAAAAAAACTGAAGACCTGTGGGGTATGTCAGTAATAATAGTTAGCTCAGTAATCGATGTCCTAGCACCCCATTTGGCCAGAATCTTTAACAAATGTTTAGATGAGGGTACATTCCCTGACCTAATGAAATATAGTAGGCTCGTCCCTTTATTTAAAAGTGGCGACAGGCAAGATCCCACAAATTTCAGACCAGTCTCGGTTCTACCCGTTTTGAGTAAAATATTCGAGAAAATAGTTCTAGGTCAGCTACTTACACACTTTAATAATTATCAACTTTTTCATAGTGAACAATTTGGTTTCACGCAAGGGCGGTCTACGACGGATGCTGGTGTCACATTAGTTAAACATATATTTAGTGCATGGGAGGATCGGAAGGATGCTATAGGTGTTTTCTGTGACTTGTCGAAGGCATTTGACTGCGTAGACCATAAAACACTTCTCTTAAAATTAAAACACTACGGAGTGAATGGGAGGAGCTTAAAACTTATGAGATCATATTTAGAAGGGAGGGTTCAAAAAGCTGATATAAATAGGACTAAATCATCAGGGTCGGAGGTTAAGATGGGAGTACCACAGGGATCTATTTTGGGGCCGTTTCTTTTCCTCGTATATGTAAATGATTTGCCGTTCATGGTTCAAAACATGTCAGAGATAGTATTGTTTGCAGATGACACGTCACTTATTTTTAAGATTAAGAGACAAGAAAATGACCTTGCGGATACAAATAATGCTCTCTCTAAGGTACTATATTGGTTTACTTCTAATAACTTAGTATTAAATTAAAAAAAGACAAAATGTATAAAATTCACACTACCAAATGTCAAAATGGTTGACAGCAATGTTATATTGGGGAATGATAAACTAGACCTTGTAGAAGAAACTGTATTTCTGGGTATCACAATTGATGCAAAGCTTCAATGGGGTCCTCATATAGGAAAATTGGCAAATAGGCTCAGTTCTGCAGCATACGCAGTTAAAAGAATCCGGGAACTAACTGATGTCGCAACTGCTAGGCTTGTTTATTTTAGTTACTTCCATAGTATTATGTCCTATGGTATACTACTGTGGGGTCGGGCAGCAGACATTGAGACAATCTTTGTCCTGCAGAAGAGAGCGATCAGATTCATATATAAGCTAGGCAATAGAGATTCGTTAAGAGATTTCTTTAAAGAAACTAACATCCTAACAGTTGCTAGTCAGTATATCTATGAAAATATTATGTACGTTAGGAAAAATATCAGTGACTTTAAAACTGTAGGTAGCCAACACAATGTAAATACTAGAAATAGACATAAACTTTCGTTCCCAAAATTTAGGCTGGCAAAGGTTAATACATCCTTTATGGGGCATTGTATACGTTTCTACAATAAGATCCCTGAGGATATAATAAGCTTGCCAGAAGCGCGATTCAAAAAATGTGTGAAGCACACTTTGTGCCAAAAAAGCTACTATAACATTAAAGATTATTTAGATGACAAAGATGTCTGGAATTAAAGCCAGTTCAATGCATGAGTTTTAGTACATTTATATAAATCCTGTAAATTAAGGACTTGAAAAGACTAAGTTTGGAGTTTTTTTGTCCATTTTTTCTCCAAAATGATCTAGATTTTGAAATGGACACCTAGTTTAACTTGTAACGTTCATTAAGTCGCAGTTTCTGTGCTACTTTGAATAAAAAATTTTGATTTTGATTTTGATTTTTGATTTTCAGAACAACACAAACTATGGACTAGATCAAGGTAAATTGTTCCTTTGTTTTGCTTCTTTCATATTGTCTGTAACCTGTTTTGTGTGCAAAATAAATAGCATAAAAGGAACTGTAACCTAATGCACGTTACACGTAAAACTAGGTGTCCATTTCAACCACAGACCGGACAGATTACGATTGCCAATTTTATGCAGCATGCCACCTTCCTCTGTCCTCGACCATCCTCATCCAGCCTCAGATCGCTTGATCTAATACAATGAGATTTCATTCACCTCTAGTATCTTGTACACTAACAATCAGTTAATCGACCAGTGCGGGGAGTTGTTTTTTTACCCACTTTAGCCAACTGACAGGTTTTAAAAGTCGGTTAACAATTGTTAGGCCTACTTGCACCACTTCTTAAATGTCACTATTTAAATCGACTTTTGCATGAAGAATTTTAGTTAACTTCTGTTTAAGCCACATTTAAGAAAGTGGCGCAAGTCGGCCGTAGTGTAAAAAGAACCGGGGGCTCATATTGTATTTGACTGATTTCGTTCAAGGGTTCCGTACCCAAAGGGTAAGGGACCCTATTACTAAGACTCCGCTGTCCGTCCGTCCTTCTGTCACCATGCTGTATCTTATGAACCGTGACAGTTAGACGGTTGAAATTTTCACAGATAATGTATTTCTGTTGCTGCTTTAACAAACAATACATAATAAAATTAATATTTAAGTGGGGCTCCCATACAAGAGACGTGATTTTTTCGCCATATTTTGCTCGATATTAATAACGGCAACAGGTAGACGCTTCAAATGTTGTGTAGATAATGGTACGGAACCCTTCGTGCGTGAGTCCGACTCGTACTTGGCCGGTTTTTCATGTTATTCGTTTACAAGGTGGTGAACTTCTGTCACCTCGTATATCCCGGAAGTAATAAGGAGAGGCGCGCGGCCTGTGCGTCGCTGATACCATGCACGCCGCGCGCCGCGCCGGTGTTAGTGGCGTTGCGGCATGATGAGATCGCACGCGATGTCGGCTGACTGAATATTATGTTTTAGAGTCGATTGTTTTAGCATGATACACCACGGTAGTTGACTTTGCTGCTGTCACATATACTATATTCTATTCACCGAGACCGACGAGTTATATCTACAAGTTCTGTTGTTAGCCTCAATAGTTGAGCTTTATTTTGAACAACACCAATCTGACCAAACGAAGTATAGAAAGCTATAAATCCAGCCCACCAGCGCTTAGTTCAAAAGCGATTTTTAACAAAAGACTTGAAGCTTGCTATTTCATTTTGGAACGACACCCCTTAACGTGAGCTGGTAATGAACCCAGGCGCTTCTGTGTGAAAGTCACTGATAGAGTTGTTAACCTAGATGGACAGCCTTAGCTCATTGATAAGTGGGGCGTATAAAATCAAACCAAGAAAGCACGATAAATTTTATCGTATCTTATGTTATGTACTGTAATTATGTTAAAATGTGATGTCGATAGAGCGAAAGAGATCTGTCAGGATCGTGGCAAGTGGCAGACACTGGTCTCTGCCTACCCCTGCGGGATACAGGCGTAAGTTTATGTTATGTTTTCTAAGAATGTTGCAAACCCTGATCTCTGCCTACCCCTCTGGGATACAGGCATGAGTTTATGTTATGTTGGTGGAAATTGTATTAAGTTTAACTTTATAATTGTAACATAACATAAACTCACGCCTGTATCCCAGAGGGGTAGGCAGAGACCAGGGACTGCCACTTGCTACGATCCTGACAGATCACTTTCGCTTCCTCAACATTCTTGCAACATTCTTGCAACATTCATTATAATTGTCTCGTCAATATACGCTATTCGTGAGATCTACAATGTTAAGATTACACTCACAATTAATATTTGAACCAAAAAAGGCTCCAACTCGTAGATCCCATAGAGTCTGTTCATCATTTATTTATTTTAATTTATTTTATTCTATTAAGTTGAAGTCGCAGTGGGCGGGGCACAAAGCACGCAGAACTGATGGCCGATGGAGTTGAAAAGTTCTTGAATGGAGCCCACATATCGGCAAGCGCAGCGTAGGACGACCAGCCACAAGATGGACAGATGACCTCATGCCGCTTCCAACCGGTCGTTTTGAAAATCCATGGAGGAGGCCTATGTCCAGCAGTGGACTTCTTGTGGTGAAGTGGTGATGATGATGATGTTGATGATGATTCTATTAATTTTATACTAAATTTCTTTGGCTGACGTATTATTCCCACTGACATTTTATTAAACTTTTAATCCATTTTAATGACATATATTTAATGGCATTTAATTTAATGTGTGTGTGTATATGTATATATATTTATATAATGAAATAATCAATTTATTTGCTCATCCTACCTCATTTACTTGAAGTATGATAGTTATTCTTATCTCCTACTAGGTATACCTTTTTGACATTTAATTTTATCACACTAACCATTGAAATCCAATCTACTCGTTTTAATCTGATGAATACACGATAATTTATTATATTATGTTAATCACAAAAAGAAGACAAAGATGTTTGGCATTAAACAGAAGATTAATATTATTTAAAGGACGATTGTGACTAGTGTTCAACACATTCATGACTAATATTTTAAGTTGAAAACTCTGTTAATTAAGTTAAAACGTGTTTTGAAAAGAATAAATGTGGAGTTTCTTTGTTAGCTTCTTCTCCACATAATCCATTAATTGTGAAACTAACAACTTTGACGTTCATTAAGTAAACATTCTGTTTTTACAATGAATAAAAATATTTGAATTGAATTGAATTGAATTCACTTATTTACAAGCACTGTGCGGCTCCGTACTGCCGGACACTAGCGGATGATCAGCGCTGGAGTGTACTACTCTCCAGCACATGCCGAGTTAGAGACCTTTTGCACCTGCCACGACCATTCTAATCTGTGCATTGAATATTATAATATTGTTATTTGTTAATATTAGTGCGTGCCCAATTGTGTTGTGCTTTCTGGCCGAGTTTCGTGGAGGTACGATTCGTGGTTTGTTGTGTCAGTTCGGAGTTCATTGCGTAGGCAGTCTTCCTACTTTTTATTTAAGAGTTAACCGAGTTGGCTATGTACGTCGAATGGTTACACACACACACACACACAATTGTGTAAACCGTTACTATTTTCTTTCTTTTTTCTTCTTTTATTTTTAACACTGTTACATCATGTAAATTAAAACGATCATGATCATGTAAGAAGTAATTATATCAGAAACACTATTTTGTAAACATTATTGTAAATTTTTCGCTTAAATAAATTATCTTACCTTATCTTATCTTACCTAATATGTCTATGAGAACATTATACATATATTTCAGGGACTTTGAATCTGTAGTTAGCCAACACAATTTAAATGCTAGAAATAAACATAAACATTCGTTCCCAAGATTTAGGCTGGCAAAGGGTAACACATCCTTTATGGGGCATTGTGTACGCTTTAACAATAAGACCCCAGGAGATATATTGAGCTTACCAGAGACGCGGTTAAAAATATGTGTAAAGCACACTGTGCAAAAAAGGCTACTACACGTTTTGAGAAAAAAACCAACTTAAAGAAGATCAGCTAATAACAAATTTTGTGAAAATTTTAAGTTCATTAAATCTGCGTGATCGCATCAGGAATGAGGAGATCCGCAGAAGAACACGAGTTACTGATATAGCTGGAAGAATTGCTCAGTTGAAGTGGCAGTGGGCGGGGCATACTCTGACAGAAAATTGCGCTTTAAAGCTTCATATTTTGTAAACGGAACCCTAAATAAAAAAAAAAATTTAGTACACCCACAATATTTTTAAACGACCAATATGCAAAATTTCAGCTCTCTGGTATTTATCGTCTCTGTGGTAAGCCGCGTATAGACAGACAGACGGACATGGCGAAACTATAAGGGTTTCTTGTCAACTACGGAACCCTAAAAACGAGTTAATGTAATCGGGCAACGTGCAAAACATGTATTTATTGGTTGATGCTTTTATTGCACTTACATTAAAAATCGTATAATGCGGCGGACTTAATGCCATAAGCATTTTCTACCAGTCGCTTAACTATCGCTTTAATTATCGCTTAGTAAACATACTATTGAGCCCACTGCAGGGCACAGGCCTTCTCTCAGAGAGAGAATATGGGCTTAATCACCACGCGTGCCTATCAGACACTTAGGTTTACTCACGATGTTTTCCTTCACCATTAGCGAGTGGTATTGCTACTATAACTTCACAAGTGTACGTAACTTAGAAAACAAGGTCATAGGTACTAGCCCGCACTGGGAATCGAACCTAGGTCTCTCGCTTCCGAGTTCAACGTTCTACCCACTAGGCTACCACCGCTCCTTCCGTAAAATAAACCAGCTTTAAGTGTTTCATAGCCTGAAAAGCTTAGGAACCGCTGCCCTACGCAGTGCCGAGTCGCTCGCGTGCGCACCGCCGTTCTTTGTCATGTCCTTTAAAATAACAATGTTTCAAACGTCTCCCGAGCACGCGACTATATGCGCGGCACCTCACAGAGGGCGAGCTAAGTACATCCTTGCCACTCTGAAAATACCAGTTTTTGTCATCTGAGGCCCTCCTCAAACGTGTTTTTAAAGGCTGCTGGCTTCAACGAAAAGGTGATAAAACAACTAAGTATATTTTCTTTTTCTTGGCGTATCTATAAAAACCTTCAATATCAATAGAGACTACACTCGAGCCGGTTCTAGGGTAGAACTAGGTTTACCATCGTATTGAAAGGATTAGCCGATCACCGTCAGGAGCTGATTGTCCACCAAGTCTGGCGCATCCTGCCGGACGTGGTGGTCTCAGTACCAATTACATTGTTGAGGCACAGGGCAGGCGAGAAGAGATGGTTTTGTGTATTCGAGTCGAGAACTTGAGACACCCATGGTGAACCGTCACAAATGCTAACATTGTTCGACGCTACATTCATTTCTGTAGGCAGATTCGTCACTAGGCATCCTTGGCGCAACAACACAGAAGCCAAAACGATATTTTTCAAACCTGTACTCTACACCGCTCTCCCTGTTTGGTGCAGGCTGCGTAACAATGTACGGAGCCAGTA
Organism: Yponomeuta evonymella; assembly: GCA_963969515.1. Taxonomy (NCBI): domain Eukaryota; kingdom Metazoa; phylum Arthropoda; class Insecta; order Lepidoptera; family Yponomeutidae; genus Yponomeuta; species Yponomeuta evonymella. Next base: position 493,940 of record OZ018361.1, on the reverse strand, counting down.
GTGTACGGATCCTGGCAAGGCGTGTCTGCAGCCATATCGTCTCCATCATTAGCGGGTCGCGGTGGCTCGTAAAAGTTTATGGGCCATTAGGCTTACCGCTTCCGCTTCCGCCCCTGCTCCTAGCGCGTGCGCGGGAACTTTTTTAATTATAGCGTGCAGCCTGAACACTGCAGCGGGGTGGACTGAGGCCCTCCCCAGCTGGGAGCGAAAATATGCCTGCAACAAATAAATTTGCGCAGTGCTCCGTACCTACAAGATCAGAGGAAACTTCAGAGTCACCATAATGATTTTTTTTTCATTATACCTAGTTCTCCATCAGTCTAAATGTACATGGTACAAAAGTACGGTGGTTCTTGACAAAAACCAACTCATGACCACGGTAAACCAGTGCGCCGCCGCAGCACACAATTTGCTTTGAATTAGTGGATAGCTCGCGGACGGGCTCATTGTTCTAGCAGTACCTGACTGCCGTGCCAGTGATTGCGGGTTCGCTGACGGACCGACGTACTTTGGCTTGTATGGTCGGTCCGTCTTGTACGTCTTTACCTCAGTCTTTCCATGTTTGAGATGACCTCGTCTAGTTACCATATCATAGGGTATCCTAGCTTGGGACCAGGACAAGTAATTATTATTATTAATACTTTTATTACTAGTGTACAATACGGTGGACTTAATGCCATAAGCGTTTTCCACAAGTGATTCTGATGTGTGGATGTTATTATCGTTAGAAGAGATCTGTACCTACAATCTGAATCAGCGGACCTTACTATGGGCTTCCTATACTATTTATCATGTGCTGTATCGTTTATTTCTTTAAACGATTGTTTATTTAGCTCAAGACATGCACAGTAAGCATAGACAGAGAAATTGAATCACCTTAAGGAACAATTTACGTTAAAAGACTAGATTTATTTTGGCACTGCACAGTTAAGGTCGACGTAATAGCTCCCAGGGCTTCACATTGTAAGGCCAATAAGGCCAAGTGTAGGGTGCCCCGCACGACATATGTCAGGGGTCTGGCAAGTTTTACATTGGACGATAAACGTAATACACCAAGCTGAGAGGACATTTAAAAGCTTTTCATTTGCTAAAAGTCGATAATGAACGTGTTTATTGTAGCTTGGACAATGGAAAGGTATGGGACCGCAAGAAAACAACTCAAGCTTCCATCTTTTGCACAGAAAAGACACCTACAGACTGTACTATAACGACGCGACATCGTTGGGCTAATATACATACGCAGCGTTCGGCCTTATTTATAACCAATACAATATTACAGAGCCGACATAAAAACAGACAGTCATGAAAAGTTCCCACAGATACCTATAACGAACAATGTTACATAATAGGTATAGTGTACCGTACTAATAATTTCAATAGTTTATTGCTTCATGTGGTACATATGTGGTCTTAATATAAATAGTATAGTCCTCAACATGGGCCCTGTAATAATAGTAAGAGCGTTTTCGGCAACTGTAAGTTCTTATAATACATAAATCAAATCAAATAACCAAATCGATTATTTTACAACCAATTCGTTATCAGGATTGAAAAATTCCCAGATTTCGTGCCTCACACGACTATCGAACACATTGGAAATGAATCGAGTCATAAATGTCATGTGAAAAATGTCTTTTTGACTTTTTTCAAAAAAAGGTTAGGCTACAGGGCAAACCCTTAACCCGATCGTCTTTGTTTTAGGCTCAAATTATAGTTGACCGGTCTTTTTGGAAATCTATGGAGGAGGCCTATGTTCAGCAGTGGACCTCTTGTGGCTGAATGATGGTGATGATAGTTGACTTAAGCTTTTCAGAGCAATTTTTCTCAAATATTTGATGTCATTCTTCGTTTCCAAAATATCGAGCACCAAAATAATTTGGAAATAAAATTAATTATTTTTTCTCTATTTCGTCATAACTTTCTTTCGTTTTTGACTTTCTCGAATAAGTCTTTTTGTACCTTATAGCAGAGCTCTCGTAAATACGCATCTTTTGAGCCTTTTTTGAATATTATATCTTCACAACTCTTCGAGATATAAGGGGATCGCACTTTTTCGTCGAGCCTACACTGGAGCGAACGAAAAGACATTTCCAATGTCAAAACAATTTTGATAGAAGACACCTCAACGCAGTTATTCCATCATAGAATAAGTTAATATCGGCTTCCCTTGCCAAAGAAATAAACAGATTGTAAGTTTGCCATAGAAAGGAATTCTGCCTATAATTAGTTCCGACCACTGGTAAATGAAAAGTTGGGTTGATCTTAACGTGCGAGTCCGTATTATATTCTTTTTTGTTGCACTAACCCGTGCTGAGGTTAATTTTAAAAAGTCCCGGCATGGGTGGAATTTTTAACCTCTAAATAGGTTTTTAATACGAGTCCGTGTTAAAAACTTTGATCAAAATAGTAAATCTGGACAGTCAACTATGCCACGTGCCATCCTTAATAGTAATATAATATCAGCTATCTCCCGACGCTTATTAAGTGAAAGAAAGTTGTGCATTTTGCGACATGTTTGCTCGTAATCACGAATAGGTGATTTAATACGGTAAATTAAGTACTTCAATTTTTTTTTCTGTGTTCACTCGATACGATTAGTGTAAACAGCATATTGCGGATTACAATAATCGTCCAGTGTAAAACCGGTCACTAGGTGTAACTGCCGATAAATCGCCGGCCCATGGACACTGCAAGGCGGAAAGGTTGTAAACTTTATATGGGCAAGTAAAAACTGTAATTAAACTTACTTTGTTTACTAATGTTGTAGGTGATAGCTTGACACCCTGTTATGCTGTAGATGCGTTTAGTTAACCACGTAAATAACTACATTTAAAAAAAATAAAATGACTTAAAGAAGAAACAGGCATTCAAATGAAGATTATGATTACTTTCTCATGGACGTCATCAACAGATCTTGACCAAAATGTAGGACCACCCTGGATGTGCCATTTCTATGTAGTACCACTGCATTGCAGAGCTGTTTGGCCGAATGTTTGTTTATTTTATACTGTTTGGACAGAAAAAAACATTTATCAGGACAGGTGTTTAAAATCAGTGCTGCATGTGGGTCTCCAGCATAATATTTCATCCCCCACATTCGCGAGTAGGTCGCTATCGTGTCAAATAAAGCGAATTTGCGATTGCAACCTAAATAATTATGAGATTTTCTTTATAAATCATACATATATATTAATCTAAAAGAAAACGTTTTCACGGTTCGGTACAGGCCTTTTTTTATGCTCAAATATCAGATATATTTTCTACTAGCTGTGCCTGCGACTACGTTCTCGTTGGATTAAAATATGAAGTGCCCTTGCCCCTTAATCAAGGCTAAATCAAAATTTTGTCCCATGAGACATTTTCGTGGTTGTTTTAAATTACTATTCTAATATCCTACATCAACACGCCGTCTCCCGTCGGTGCAGCTCGCCGCCCGCTCGAACTCATTACAGCATAGGTAGTAGGAAAGAGTGGGTCAAGCGTTTTGTGCGCTAAAACTTCAGAATTTGACAATAAATAAACAGAAAAGATGTGCTTTTAACATTTAAAACGCGCATTCCAGCGTCTTCTCCAGCAAGTCTTCTCGTGTGCATTTGAACTGGCACAAGGGACACACAAAGTGGTGCTCCACAGTCTGAGGGAAGACTCCGCAACAGCAGTGGTTTCGCCCACGCGATGTTACTACCCATGCTGGTGGAAGAGAATGCTCAATATAATACAGTGATTTGTCATTTGCATCTGTTTGCAAAATATTGCCAAACGCAGCGTAGGACGCCCACCAGCTCACTGGACCGACGATGTAAGGCAGGTTGCTGGTAGCGGCTGGATGGGGGTGGTCGTGCATTGGGCGTGGTCGTGCATTGGGCAAGCTTATGTCCAACACAAATAATAATAATAGTATTTTTATTTCAAGTAGACTTAAAACTATATGTTAGTACTTATAGCTAATGACACAACATATTATATTATAAATTACATTTAACAGTACACATTAGGGGTCATACAGGCTGGCACAGTGGCGCATGTAGGGCGAATCTAGGCGGCCTGTTATCATGCTCAGGATGCTATTGGAGCTGGCTCGCACCCTGCTAAGCATCGATGTGCACCGCTTACGCATAGTAGCGTAGAAGCAGTCTACCCGGGCCTCTGCAAACATGCCAGATGCACTCCAGAAGCGAGCAGCCCCATCACCACCCTGAAGGCATCATTGTACTGTACCCGTAAAAAATTGTAATGTTTGTAAATAATTGTTTTATTTTTCTGTACCTCCCTTAACATGAAAAGTGGGGATGATTTTTTTTTCTCGTCTGCCCCATCATGTGGCGCATCGTTAGATTGGTCGTTGAAAAATATTGTGGGTGTAGGAAGGCCAGTTTTTGATTTAGGATTCCGTTTGCGAAATATTAAGCTTTAAACCGCAAACTTAGGGCGTCCTCCCCCCTCTCCTAGCTGAAAAATTTAAGGTAGTAGCACATATTATGAACTTAAAAGAAAAAGTATCACGGCTAAGTAGGCTTTACTAGTTAACGAGAAATAGGCAAATAACTTATAAAAGTAAAATTTCGTACAAAATCCATTGACTTCGATGAAGTTGTTAGTTCTGTAAAGCCGATAAAAAAACCCTCTTTCTACGGAACCCTACATTACGCGTGGCCCGACACGCACTTGGCCGGTTTTTTTCTCGATCTTTGTGTCTAATGCTGTATAGATAATGGTACGGAACCCTTCGTGCGCGAGTCCGACTCGCACTTGGCCGGTTTTTTATGAAGTGGTCGATTGGTCGTGACACTCGAGACGTAACTAGAGGCCCCGATATCTTTCCTCTTCTGCATTCCATCATCTTCAACATCGCTTTTCTCTACTTTGATTGTTATGAAACTCCATATACCTTTTTTACCCAGCTTATTCTCTCAATTCTTCTCCAACACAACGTCTCAAATGCTTTCCCGTCTCTAAGCTAAATTACCTTCTTGATACTTCGCTTTAAACGTGTAACAACGTTGTGGGCGGAAAGATATTCTATTAAAACAGAGATTTGAGCGAACTTCGCAAAGTCCTTTAGATTGATTAAATACTTCGGACAAGTCGACGTGAGTTTAAATAAGGATACAGAAGGTTCATTACAGGGAAAACTTTTTTGATCGGCCTTTCATCACATACATACTTAAACTCACGCCTGTATCACAGAAGGGTGGGCCTATTTGGTCCAAGTAAATCGAAGTAAAGGAAACAAACTTCCGTAAATTGAAAAATTCCGGACCGAAGTGGTGTTTGAACCTGCGACTTTAGCATACCGTGCCCATAATATTTGTTTTTATCTTAAGTTGTGTCTGTCCTGCGCTGTGACGTCCCTACCGTGAGATCGATAAAAGAAGGTTGGTAGTCAACAAAAAACTAATTAATAGAAAATCGCTCAGCGAGAAAAAAAGACAATAGTTTTGATCTACGGTGAACGTGGGTAGTCGGAAGCCTATCTGCCTTCACTAACGTAGCACGAAACCTTCCCTGTATCGGTGGCTGAAGATGGTGGGTGGCCGCGTAGGGTCGAAGGGGTTGCTTGAGCAGTGACTTCACGTAAAATCAGGAGTTGCCCGCGGCAGGAAAGCGAAGCGTAAGCAACTCTCAAGCCAGCAATCTTTAGCGGGAGTCGATTCTCGAAAGCCCCGGATTTGAACCCCGATCTTGATCAGGGATTAGAAGATACAGGGATCGATTGAAATTGAAACTGTAATATAAACAGTGTGACAAAAGAAACCATACAGAACTTTAAAGATACTCGACAGGCGCAGACGTTGGTAAAAGAAACTGTTGGAGATCGCTAGGGCTGCAAGCTCAAAGATACGCTGGTCAAGATACTTTAACATGAATAAGGCTTAACAAAGTTGTGTAACAATTATGTAGATAAGGCGTACCGTTTAATTTAATTTGGTTATTTAGATCTTAATCAGTTATAGTACAATTAATTATTTATAGTGATTTATAGACGGCAGGTGGACCAGGGCGGTAACGGAGTGGTGGCTGAGAACCGGGCCGCGGTGGGTCGGTAGACCAGCAGCCCGATGGTCGGACGAGGTGGCCAGGTCGGCAGGGGCCCGTGGGTGAGAATGGCGAGAGACCACGAAAGATTGCGTGATGGGGAAAATGACTATACCCAGCAGTGGGCAGAGGTGGGCTGATGATGACAATCATGATGATGAGTGATTTAATTAGCTATAGTAGTTTTAATATTTAAATCTTTAATGAGATAACGTACAACGTTACAGCGCGTCTGCTGCCAGACGCCTGCTGGAGCTCGTGCAAGTCCTTAGCTCCTCCTTTCAGCGATATCTGGGGCGGCCACAGGTCACCCCCATCTCTGTCTTAGTGGTGATCTGCGGGGGCGGCCAACCGGCGACTTCTTGCATCGGAGGCCAAGATCCATTTCGGGCCGCTGAGCCAGCAGGGTAAGTAATGTATCAGCCCTTACATCGGACTCATGTTGAAAATTAATTAAAAACATTGAGTTGCGAAGTATTTTAAATAATCTGAAGAATTAAGACTCATTCTTGCTCGACAGACACTTTCATAAAGGAATAAAAATATTTGCTTAGTGAGGGAATTTTATTTTAAAAAAGTTGAGTTGGTTTAATATTTCTGAGCGTAAGGTAGTAGAATCTTCGGTCCGCTGGGTATTTTGTTGGCGCAAAATTGATAAGTTATTTATTCAGTGCATAAACTTTTCCTTTATTAATTTTATCTGTTTCACGTTAAACTTCATATTTCGGGGTATTTTCCCCCGTAGGCAACGTGAGCTCCGAGGATGTAACTTTCTAACTGGCACGGAGTTTCATCAATAATTCATTTTGACATGTCAGATTACATGATACGCTAGAGATATGGCGGGTGGTGGGCCAATTTACTCCATCGGAGAGTATGAGACGAGTGAAGGGTGCTGCCGGGTTCTGAATTGTGAATTTCACGAAGTAAATACTTAAGTAACTTTCTGTCTCATTATTTTCGGGGAAATTACTGAAATGCTCAGTTTAATAACTGGCGTTTAAAATACCTTGCAAAATAACTCGTACCGATATACAAAGTATTGCATATACAGAATATGTAATTATACACAGTGGGTGTATAACCTATAAGTGGAGCTGAACAACATAACTGAAACCAACAATTGAATTAACAATCCGAGCACGGCTTTCTATCGAAGTTGCGAATTAAATGGAACAGATAGGATTTCCGCCGCCCGCCCCGCGCCCCGCGCCCCGCGTCCTCCACGCCCCGCTGCTAACCTAGCGAGTGTGTTATTCATGGCTAAAGTTCGCCCTCTGAGCAGCTAGTGCCAGCCAGTAGCGATGAACAGAAGACTTATAAAAAAAGCCGTCCAAGTGCGTGTAGGGCCATACACAGTGAAGGGTTCCGAAGTTGGCCATTAAAATATGCTGACTTAGGAGGAGAGGTTTTTTCATTGATATTATAAACATATCTTCATCAAGGTAATTGAATCGTTCCGTGTGGCGCCGGATTTAGAATAGCGTCACTCCATTTCCTTCCGTGGATGTCGTAGATGGCGACTAAGGAAATACATTACCAGGAGACGGGCAGCAGCGTCTTCCTGAGATTCCAACCGCATACTGCGATCGCCAACCCGTCTGCTGAGCTTGGCGATTATGGCAAAACCCTTCATGGTTAGGAAAACCATGAGGGAGGCCTATGTCCTGCAGTGGGCGTGAAATGGCTGATGATGAATTGAATTGAATTTAATTTGTACGAAGTTTTCATTTTATAGGTTGGTTATTACTCGTTACTTATTACTGGTAATTACTCGTTCATTTGTAAAGCCTCTTAGTTGTGATATTTTTTCTTTATATTTCGTTGTATTTGCTACTGCCCTGATTTTTTTCACGATTCGACAGGTACAAACAACCGTTTAGCCGGGAGAGGGATGGGGACTCATTCCACTATAACAAAAAACGCATCCCTGAATCCAAAATTTTGTTTTTCTACACCTACAATATGTTAAGTGACTCACTCAACCATTCCACACCATGGGGTAGACGAGAAAAAAAATAATTCCAATTTTGGTTTAGAGAGGGTATGAGGACGACGAGGGATGGAAAGTGTGAAGGTGATATAGAAAGAAGAGTAAAAGCAGGAAATTGTGTAAACGGTGCCTTGCACTCCTTAGTGAGTGGCCAAAACATCTCTAAAAGAGCTAGATTGGCTATCTATAATGGAGTGCTGGTCCCAACACTTATGTATGGTAGCGAGACTTAAGTAGAGAAGCAAGAAAATAGGATTAATGCAGTAGAAATGAGGTCCTTGAGAAGTATGTCTGAACATCCTTGGTCTGGTGTTACTTTGAATGACAGGATACGCAATAGTTTGATTAAAGAACTTTGTGGAGTGGAAGAGGATGTAGTGACTAGAATTGAGAAAGGAACGTTGCGTTGGTTTGGACATGTGGGGAGGATTAAGGAAAAAAGATTGACGAAACCAATATATCGAGATGGGTGGAAGGGCCGGTAAGAGACGTCCCAGGCGGACATACTTTGACCAAATAGGGGATGTATTAGCAAAAGAAAAGATAAAAAGTACCCGAAACCGGCGTGCGTGCATGCAACGACTAATGAATGTTGAGGAAGCGAAAAAGATCTGTCAGGATCGTGGCAAGTCGCAGTCCCTGGTCTCTGCCTGCCCCTCTGGGATGCAGGCGTGAGTTTATGTACTTATGTAGGAGGTACATGTTAATGAATGTCGACGAAGCGAAAGAGATCAGGGTTTGCCACTTGTCAGGATCGTGGCGAGTGGCAAACCATGGGGTCTTCCAGTCCGACTAGGATACAGGGATGTAATGTGATGGCACTGGTGTTGGTACAAGACATGAGCCTTCTGCGCCTGCAGTCCTTCCTACCTGCTGCGGTGCTCAACTCTCCACATTTACATTTACACTTAATCGCCCGAATTATAATAAATGGCTCAAGTTAGCAAAGTGATTTCTTGAATTAATTACTTTTTGTACTAAAGGGTCTCGCTAAGTTTGTTCTGTGTGCGGTCTATTTCGGTTTCCCTCTATTCTTGTCTAGCATAGAAGATACGATACGAATTTTAGCGTGACTTTGTAATAAAGTGCTGTATATGTGTTATTCTTACTATTTTGGTAGTGGTTGACGGTCAGGCTATATATATTACATTACATACTCATGCTTGTGTGCTGGAGGCGTAGACAGAGACCAGAGTTTGCCATTTGCCATGACAACAATAACCAGTCTACACGATGTATTGAAGGAAATAAAATAACAAGCCGGTTTTTTTTTCTCCTAAATTTGAATGGAATCAGGCGTCACTTTGCGGAAATCCATAATAGCATTAAAATGTGAAAGTTACTTTGCTAAATTCCGCCAAAATCCCGCAAGCACCATGCGGTTAGTTAATGCACCGCCCTCTTCCCACTTTTTCAAGCAGAAGCAAGAAACAAACACACCACCACCGACACCAATACTTGTGTGAAAAACTCAGGGAATATTAGCCTCTAAATAGGTTATTAAAATTGTCCTCAGCACGGGTTAGTGCAACAAAAAGAATTTAATCATGTAGGTATAGCGATATCATTCCGATGTAAAAACCTAACTGCAAAGTGGGTTACTCGGGGCTGCAAGTGATGTAAATCCTTCGGTCAGATGTCGCTGCCTGTACGTAATACAGAGAAGTTTGTAAAGAGGCTCGAAATTTCATCGATGCTTGCACTTGCCCATTAGCTCAGTTGGGAGAGCGCTGGCACGGTAAGCCAGAGGTCGCGGGTTCAAGTCCCGGCATGGGTGGAATTTTTAGCCTCTAAATAGATTTTTAAAATTGTCCTCAGCACGGATTAGTGCAACAAAAAAAATTTCATCAGGGAATCCTCCTAATTTTTTTTCGTCGACCGAGAAACAAAATCAAAATGAAACACACCATTCACTCTACACTGCACCAATATAATAAAATGTTCTCAAGAATGGCACAAGGGCCTGTAACAGCCAACTCCACTAATGGCCTGAAAGGAGCCTTGTACCGGCGAGCCGCGGGCGGACGCCGAGCCCCGCCCGCGCCCGCTCCAGCCATTAAATAAGGAATAACACAAACTTCCCCGAGAAATTTCAACTTTTCCGAGCAAGCGAATTGGAAATCGGTAAAATAAACCTAAGAGTAGGACGACGTAGGGTCGGTCTCGAAAAAAAGTCTACGTTTTGTGCGATTGTCGCTTTTATGTTCAGCGCTGTGAAGGTCGTTTGGATCGTGTTGCTATGTGGAGCGCGGTAGGGCTGTAGCAAAATATTTTTATTTCTCTTATGTTGTCTTAGAATTATGCGGGTTCCTTTTCATCATATTAATTTGTGACCCTCCCCGTATACCATTATTCGTTTTGTTTCATGTTTCCTGGACTCTTTTAATGGTGTGTTTTTTTTGTCGAACAAACTCAGCATGTCTGATTGCCACTTGATACCTCTAGAGCAATCCCGCGCGTTATTACCTATTTTTAATTGTATCTATACAGGCAGGCAGTGGGCGGGGCACATAGCACGCAGAACTGATGGCCGATGGGGCCGAAAAGTTCTCGAATGGAGACCACATATCGGAAAGCGCAGCGTAGGACGACCAGCCACAAGATGGACAGATGACCTCATCCAAGTGGCAGGAAGACGCTGGATGCAAGCCGCTTCCAACCGGTCTTTTTGGAAATCCATGGAGGAGGCCTATGTTCAGCAGTGGACTTCTTGTGGCTGAATGATGATGATGATACAGGCACTTAAGGTGTAAAGAACATCTTGTGGTTAATGGAGTGAATGTGGCAAGGTTGTGTTGATGTGACATTGTTGCGCTCTCTGTAATTTAGTAACCATTAGCTACACACGTCTGCATACGATTGAAATAAAATGTATTCACGCACATATACCTTCTGCTTAGTGGCAGGTAGCCGTTGGCTACCCACCCGCTCCCAAGATCACGGTCGTAGGGCTGAGCAGAGCACACACTATCACACACACAAATACATACACGCACGCACGCACGCACGCACGCAAACACGCACGCAGGGACGCACGCACGCACGCACGCACGCACGAACGCACGCTCGCTCGCACGCTCGCACGCTCGCACGCACGCACGCACGCTCGCACGCACGCTCGCACGCACTCACGCACAACTTCATGTTAAATATAAATTTAAAGTAACCAACTAAAAACTGTACCTTGTCATTGCTTGTCAGGCATCGAGATGTCTACATTTATTTTGTTCTCCAGTTTTTACGATTTTATATTTGTTCCTTGTGCTAATAAGAAACTTGTTACTTATCTCCTCATCTCTAGTAACTCCGCGGAAATCTATAATTGGCCTTACTATAAGTACTTTTGTATGTAATATTTTGTCTAGTTTCGCTGTTGATTTCCCTATCAATAAATAAATAGTAGAGCAAAAAATCGGCGCAGAGAAAAACGTGTGTGGAAAAGTGGAAAAATTGTTTTATTAATTTTACAGTACCGACTAGCGGCCGACATTTTACGAATGACCGATTGAATGATTGAAAGTAAAAAGAATGAATCTGAACGAATGAATGGAAGAGTGGACTGGGATTTTTGATTATTCCAATAAAAAAAAACATTCTGCGATGCTATCAAGACATAGATGCCAAATTACATGCCAAACATTAAATTCCAATCGCTGTCTAAAAGTGACTGGGTGTTTAACGGCCAAATATCTAAACATATCTTTCACATTTATAATATTACTAGCTGTCCCAGCAAACTTCGTACCGCCACAGAATCCGTTTATACGATTCTTGCACGACGCCATTTATTTTTAAAACACAACGTTTGCTCGCACAACGCTATCTATTTCAAACTTAAAATAAATATTATCCCACGGGAACGCATTACCTGAATTCAATTCAGGTATTTGTCTATCTGTACGCCGAGTTTCATGTAAATCCATTCAGCCGTTTTTACGTGATTGAGTAACAAACATCCAAACATCTTCACAAAGCAGGATTAATGTGATCTACTGCGATAAGATTATTTTACCTACTTGCATACTTGTAATATTCACAGAATCCCTACTAAGCAGGGTTATTAAAGGGCACACTAAATCATACAAATAAGGGCAAGTACCCCAGATTTGTGCAGCTGAAGGGCTCAATCCAAACCACTTCGTTCATTAACGTGAATAGTTGCTTCATTCATCATTATTAATTCAAAATAACTCCTCCCTCAGCCATTTCAACGGGAGAGATTACTTACTTTCGTATTGAGACGCTCCGTGCACCCGGTGTCGTAACTATAGCATCTGAAGCCCGTGGTAAATTCATTTGATGGGGCCCTCCCAGTTATATATATATACATGGTCTTTAGTTGTAGTATATATGTCCCAACTTTAATTGATTTGAAGTAAAGTAAAGATTTATTCAATTACCAAAATGAGGATAATACATTTGTTACAGTTATTGAATAACACCAAAAAGACTTAGAATAGGTAACTGAATAGGAACCTAACTCAACCGTCGCTGATTTTCAGTTAGGGCCTGTTGATTCAAACAGTTATATACTTATTCTATGCCGTATTATAGATAGCTTAAATAAATAAACAAAAAGAGTGTGCTTAGACAAATAACATAAAGTTTTACTTAACTTACACAGAAATAATTTAAAAATGGTTTTTTTAATAAAAGTTCTAATTACATGCAATGAAAGAAGATACACATGCAATGAAAGAATTACTCATATATAAACATTATAGTCATTACAAAATTAAGTTACTTCTGAGCTCGCGGCCTCATAGGTCGGGGGCCCGTGGCATTGCCAGCCCAGCCACCCTATAGTTACGCCACTGCGTGCACCGCAACTCGGCTTCTGTAAGCAATTACAGCCTTTACATGTGCTCACAAAGACGGTGCCGATGCCGGTTACAGAAGTTGGGCGTTCAGTCTACGTTCTCCAGTGGTACATGTTATCCCTTTGTATATGTTATTTCTTATGTAATGACGCATTATATATTTCGTGTCCAATTAAGTGTAATATTATTAATGATATTGATGAAAGAAATGTTTCAAGCTAATGTGGGTGGAAGGGCCGGTAAGGGACATCCCAGGCGGACATACTTTGACCAAATAGGGGATACTGGCAAAGGGCAAGATACAAAGTACGCGAAACCGGCGTGCGTGCACGCGACGACTAATAGATGATGATGAAGCGAAAGACTGGCAGACCCTGGTCTCTGAATATCCCCTCCGGGATACAGGCGTGAGTTTATGTTATGTTTTTGTTCTGTGTTTTGTGGTAATATTACCTTAACCCTAACATTACCTTAACTGCCCTCGCGGAATGTAACTTATAGGTGGCCCATACTAAGTTGGGCACAGATCTGTGTCGCGGCAGACGAGTCCAAAAGAATCGCATTTTTGCATGTCATTATCACAAAGCCACCGAAACATCGCTTTAGGTCTAGATAATCTGTCAACGGAATGTCTGGCTTACGATGGCTTACGAGTGCCTTCACGAACGTTCTGTGATGCTCTGGGCCCTATTTCATAAGCTAAAATTCAAGGTTTACTATGACAGTGCGTTGCCAAGTCGATTAACCCACAGGTTAACAAGTAGGAAGACACGGGTACGAAATGTAAGTACATCACAATAGTCATAATAAACTACGAATTGTAGTTTTATGAAACGTGGCCCTGTTCATGTTCAAAGTTCAACATGTTGTTGCATTTATTTATTAAGAAGATGTAAAAACATTATTAGGATATTGATGCAACGTGAAAAATTAAAATAAGCTAAAAAAGAATGATAAATACTGATGAAGAGTTTGTCAGGGTCGTGACAAGTGGCAGACCCTGGTCTCTGCCTACCTCGCTGGCGTGAGTTTACGTAATGTGTAATAACAATGAATTATATTGTCCATAATAACATTGCCGGTTTCCAAAAATGTAGGTACATACAATTGAGAAACAATGCATCATAAGTTTAGTGAGGGCTTGGAGATCTGTCACACAGGATCTTTCCTAGTAAGGACTCCAGCCTCTCACATAGGAATAAGTACTGATTACTCAAATTGTAATCACAATCGGTGTTAGCCTAGTGGGTAGAACATTTGACTCGGAAGCGGGAGACCCAGGTTCGATCCCCAGTGCGGGCATGAAATATGACTTTTCTTTCTAAGTTATGTACATTTGTAAAGTTATAGTAGCAATACCACTCGCTAACGGTAAAGGAAAACATCGTGAGAAAACCTGGGTGTCTGAGCTATTCACATACCTCAGCGCTTGAAATCCTGCAATGGGCGTCAGGTGGCTGATGATGATGATGATTGTCATTTCATTACATTTTCTAGTTGGCAGAACCCGAATATTGAGTTTTTTATTTTACGCTCGGCTTAGACCAGTAAACAGGACATAATAAAATATACAGTCCACTTAAATACCATCTCTAGACGGCCTAACCTTATAGTATCCCGTTTTCTCCTTCCGGATACGGAACCCAACAAAAACTAACAATCGTTAAAAGTTAGCTAACAAATCGTTAACGTCGAACCAGCCTGTAAACGCGATACCCTTTACGATCCAAAAGTTTAACGAAATCGAAACCAACATTTTCCGTTTTATTCTGTGATGTATTGTGTGCCTGACATATAGAGTGGGTACACATTACACACACGTTCGATATTTGCACGCAGTAATTGTGTTTATATCTGTTTCCGCCCTCCCCCCGCCCCCCGGCTTCCAGCCTGAACTGACATGTGTACACGGGACACCCTGTAGCAGCATGTAGCTACGTGGCGCTGAGTCACATCACATACCTTTCAGGAAACAATTTATCTACCAGTGTCAAGCCACTACTCTTCTAACTAAATAATAAATAGACACCTATGTTTTATTTCAGTCAGTGTGGGTGTAAAAAACAATTTCTTGATATACACGAAATTAATAATAGGTTGATATTTCTCGGATTATTGAGACGAATAAATGACATAGGACAAGTAAACAATTTAGTAGACATTATAGATCACGTACTTTAACGATTTGTATCAACGGTTTTCTTAGACGTAGACAACAGCTGAATAAAATTAATTATATAAGAAAAAGGTACTAATAAGTGTAAATATAAGCCATAAAAACATAAGTTAACATAAAACCAAGTCTCGCAACTCAGTTCTTCAACCGTAAAATGTTGTGAGTTCCATGTAATGCCCAAAATATTAGGGGTTAAAGTATGAAATTGCCGTTTTATTGCAATAGGTTCTTTGAATTGGCATGGCACGGCATGGTTTAACATTACCTTACCCACAATATTGACTCACTTGCGTCAAATCAATAAAATAAAAAAATACGAAAAATGGGTGCCTCATAATCACTCGAATTTTCGCAGTATCCATCTTTCTTGTCTAAATTGAATAACAAAAACAATTGAAAGTCGATATTCAAATGTTTCACATTTTTTAAAAAAAGAACATCATAGAAACCATTTGAAAAAAATTTCATTCGAAAACCTCAAACCATGAAGATTCTATGTCAATTCAAAGAACCTATTGCAATAAAACGGCAATTTCATACTTTAACCCCTATTATATGTGCTGGTCTTGAAACTGGGCACCGACTACAAATTATACTTCTACAATACCTACATGTATAAATACTTCTAATTATTTAAATTATTTCTAACTTTTTAGTGCTGTAGTGTTTCGGAGTCGGTTTTTGTTTTTTATTTAAAAATGTTTATTTTTTAATTTTTAGTGGGGGAGCGGGAGAAAAATAAAAAAGTCCCTCATAGCCATAATGTACCCTAATTAATTCGTTGCTTTAAAATTTGATGTTCTAAATTCCATCTCCGAAAGTCTTCACCAGAATATCACCAAATTAATTTGGGACTACTTTTACGCTATTCTATGAAACATACGGATATTACTAAAGGGCTTATTTACTGCTGTCCATTGAAGAGTTTCGTTCTCCATCTCTGAAAGTCTCCATCAGATCTTCATCAAAGTGAAATGAGACTAATGGGACATTATAGCTGTTCAAACAAAAAAAAAATTTGTCGAAATCGGTTAAGATTTGATGGAGTTATGGACGAACATAGTAAAAATATATATATACGCGTCGAATTGACAATCTCCTCCTTTTTTGAAGTCGGTTAAAATCTGGACCGAAATTGCAAAATATTTTAGTTTTTCCTTGATTTATATCATAAGTTCATAACACTAATGGTATTCTTGAAGCTTCTATGTCTGCTAGAAGTGAGTGACAAAATTAAGAAACTTTGACTAGTTGTAATCGAATGAAATCTGAAATATACCGAGTTTATTTGTATAAATGAATTGGTGCTTGGTTACTGAAGATTCAGGCTTCTTGTTTTGTCCATGACGAAGTTACAGGGGGTCAAAAATGGCCTGAACTGCTTCGAGAAAAGGACGGTACGGCCGCCCCGATTTTTTACTCGACTTGGCGGGGGCACTGCTGTGCCCCCAGATTCGAGCTCGGCTTATCACCGCTAGTCTCAGTAGGTACTAGTGTTTGAGTAGTGTCTGTCCCTATTTTAAGACGTTATCGTAGAGCGTTATCACTGTTATCAGTCAGGTTGTGTAATGTTGTTATTAATATTATGGTCTGTCTACTAAAAGGCAATAATTCTTTTTCGATTGTCTGGCACACTGCGCAACTAATTGCATGTTGCTATGGTAATCTTATTTACTGTAGTCGTCGCAAGTCGATGAGATTATACAATTTTTTTTTATGAAAAAAAAACTATATACAATTTTTTTTATGAAAAAAAAAAAACTGATAGCAGGTGTGTGGCTACTTTTAGATAAATATTGAATAGTTCTGTAGTTATTGTAGATAATAACCTCTAATGGACACGGGTACATTATGTTATACCTGCAATTAATTATCAAAGTATCACTTCACAAGCAACATTTGTCAATGTTTCGTTTTGCAAAACTATTGCTTAACAATGTCATATAATTCTAACTTTGAAAAAGCATAATGTATTGTAAGTTCCTCAGGGAAGAGACCCGTGCCCCTCGGCGGGGACATAATGGGTTGATGATGATGATGATGATGATGATTGTAAGTTTAAAAGACAAACTTACATGTCAACGTTTCACAATAAATAATATATTTTGCAATACCAATTGAATTCGCTTTTTAAAGTAACCTATAAGAAACTTATATGGTTTTGTCAGAAGCACTTATTAGTAAGAAATCGCTCGCTTCGGTCGCTCTGCGTAGCGAGATCACAAGCCTAACCTAACCTACTGTTCCCGGGGGAACATAGTTTATTTTTAATTGAGCTGACGTCGCACATCCAGCGAACCCCCGTCACTAAGAGCAAATATTAAATGAAACGTTACCGGCATTCTTAAGATGGCCGGAATGTATTTACTTCAATATCATCAGTCTAACTCTACCTACTGTTGAGCCAAGAAATTTTCGCATTACGTCATCTTTCGCGGTCTCTCGCCATTCGCATCCAAAGGCCCACTGACGACGTGGTCGCGTCGTCCGACCGTATCGGCACAGAAATCGGGCTGTCGGTCTACCCACTGACCGCGCCGCGCGGTGCTCGGCCGCCCGCCCCACTCCGCTTCTACTGGGTAATACGAGACTCGCAGAAAAGGTAAACATTTCATAGGATCGTGCCTATAAACAAAACTTCCTAACTTTCCATACAAAAACAGCTATACCTAATTGTTCGAAAACTTATTTTAGCGTACAATAGCCAGTAAACATGAGTCATTTGGAATAACAGTAGCTCTTTTGTTTGATTTCAAGTAAGTAGGTTTGAGGAGGTTGCGTAACAATACCTACTTGCTTATTAAATGGAACGCAATACCAGAAAGGAAAATGTATTATATTAAATTACATAATCAGTTTAAAGCGCGATCCGCTTTGGCAAACAAGGAGGCTATTCTACGCACCCATTAAGTCAATTATTGTGTTTTTTCCTAAAAATATAATTCTTTATTAGGCGCATTACTGCCCCCACGCTAAGAGCCTATATTAAAAACTCCCTTTTCAAGGCCCAAGAAGGAGGGCGGGGGGGGGGAGGGGACAAAATGAGAAACTAAATTATTACGAAAGGTTCACTCGTCTGAAGTTTAACTAATTGTCCTAAAATGTTACGTCATCAACGTCATAGATTTGTAATCATTCGCAATTCATCTCAAGTATAATCGTCAGCTTGTTAAAGCTTACATTTTGGTTGAGAGGTCGCTCGTGACATACTACTTAGTTCAGATTTGACGAATGCACATTTTCTTATTTTTGGAGGTTCATATTATCTGAGTTTTTAATTCTTATTAAAAAATCTAAAAATCGTGCACTGTACTCACAAGTTGTAATGCCAGGCATCTTCGTCATCTAAGTAGGTAATCTTTAAGTAGTCCGACAGTAGCCCTTTTTGCGAGTAGTATGCTTTACACGATTTTCTTAAACAACGTCTCTCGTAAACTCTATAGGTCTTTAGGGAAATCTTATTAAAAATGCGCACATTATTACCTATGGGTAATGTGATAAATAATAATGTAATAATGTGAACTTTTATCAGCCTAAATATCGTGACGAAAGTTTATGTTTATTACGTTGTAGTATTACATTGTGTGGTAAGTATTCATATTATTTGTAAATTTGTCCACTCTAATCAAGCTTATCTTTTACGGGTAAGAAAAGATAAGATAAGATGGGTACTTATTATTATAGTAGTAGAGCTCGACGGAACTGAACCTGCTGTATTATCCTATCCTGTGGGGTCTTAGTTCAGAGCCCCTGGGATATTAAACTTTAACTTTTTCACTTTATTGTACTTTTTAGGACGTGTCTCAGGGTTTGTTCCCAGCTTTCATTAAAAAGAATGGCTCGGATGTGAGGCGGCGAAAAATATCCCGAGATTAGCTTTCACCACGATGGCGGCTCTTCAGAGCATTAAAAATATCTCCTTGGCTAACAATATGCAGACTTCACTCATTCCGAACGTACTAGCATTGTGAAATAACGGCCTGAGTGCAAGCCGGGTTTTCACGATCTTTGTGCATTCGGACCGAGGAGCTAAAATGGCGGATGGTTTTAGAACAAAAAAAGAATTGTCGAAATCGGTTAAGATTTGACGGAGTTATGAAGGAATATAGCCAAAAAAAAATATACGCGTCGAATTGATAACCGATGAGGTTATCAATTCGACGCTTTTTTGAAGTCTGTTAAAAAGCGGTTTCGAGAAAAACGTAAAAACTTTTTGACCCTGTTTTCTTAAATTTTTGATTTTGTGTTGTGGGTATTTTTATTGCTACGAGTACTTACTAACAACAAAGATTGAATTTGTGAAAAAATCTCGTTTTCTTTTCGAACTCCTCCAAAACGGCTTCACCGATTTGCATGTTTTTTTTTGTATATATGTGGTAGGTCTGAGAATAGGTCGTTGACTAATTAATATGGCAAAAACATTTGCCGAGTCAGCTAGTCTATATATTATTTATATTAGATTCAAAATGAAAAGGATTTTTTTAAGATCATGTCAATTACTGCACGCAAAGAGGTACTCATAAACATACTTGTTACTGCATTTTTATTATTTGCTACTTTGAAGTAGTTTGCAAAGTAATGCAGTAAAATACGTTCTTTACTGCATTTTGATTGGCTTCTTGAACTAATTTTTTGTGCAGTACGTGACATTTTGCTGCACTTTAGTTGGTTTTCACTTGACGGGTCGTTTTAGGAGTTATAGTGCTATTATATACGCATTTTAGTTAGTAATACCAGTAATACAATGTATTTGGACGTGCGATGTTGAGTTACTGATTCTCAAAAAGTTTTTTTTCCAGTCTAATCGTCCAATCAAAAAATCGGCCAAGTGCGTGTCGGGCCACGCGCAGTGTAGGGTTCCGTAGAAGGAGGGGTTCTTTACCTGCTTTACCGAAGTAACAACTTCATCAAAGTAGTTTTCAATGGAATTTTTACGAAGTTTTCTTTCATAAGTGGATCGCCTATTACTTGCTAACTTGTAAAGCCTACTTAGCCGTACTAGTTTTCCTTTTAAGTTCATTGTATGTGCTACTGCCCTGACATTTTCCACGTTCCTGCAATCAACAATTTAGCCGGGAGAGGGGCACGTCTTGCACTATGATATTTGCACAGCTTACCATAGGTAAATTGTATCACTGTATAAATTATATGAACCGTGTCAATCAGCTAGTCATTTGTTTATCCATCATCATCAGCCATTAGATGCCCACTGTAGGACATATGCCTCCTTCTTAGTTTTCATGATCATGAAGGGTTTTGGTTTTTCCATAATCGCCACGCTTGGCAGGCGGGTTGGCGATCGCAGTATGCGGTTGGAATCTCAGGAAGACGCTGCTGGCCGTCTCCTGGTAATTAATTTCCTTAGTCGCCTTCTACGACATCCACGGAAGGAAATGGAGTGACGCTATTCTGAATCCTGGCGCCACACGGACAACTTATTTCACTTATGTCTCAGTGACTTGGCGCAAGTCGACATAAGACAAGTAGATTGCTCATTAGCTCTGCGTAGCATTACATTGTTGTTCGGCCAGCAACAGCACGCTGCCGTGTGCAGTCGCTTTGTGCTGCGATATAAATTGCCGGTTCGTGCGGCCCTTTCTAATGACCCCCGGCCAAAGAAAGTGCGGCCCTAGCGCGTGCACTCGCGCGTCTCGGGTTCGCCTGGAACCGGTTCACAATAAAAAGGATTAAAATTTAACACATGCATTCAAATCCCGAGTATCTTAATTTATGTTTTAGTTTTATCTTAAATTTGTTGTTATAAATAAGAAGTTATACTTATGAAATATATGAAAAATGTAAAGATATTTTTTGAAAAATATAAAGGCTTTGTATAAGATGTTTTAACAGTCGGGTTTTTTATTTAAATGCAAAGCATTACATTCACAATATGACAGCTGACGAAATCGCATCGTAGCAGTTCGTGTCAAAGTATTCTGCGTTGCGAATTCTCATCACGCCCATTCGCAGCTTTGTGTACGGAGCCTTTATGTTATGTTATTTATGAAAAACACTCTCACCCCTGGTTTCTCGTACGGTACCCGTCTGTTAATATTATTTTTGTTTCTTTAGGCACTTTGCCCATCTGACAACTATTGACACTGGACTGATTGTACGAGACACCGAGAAAACATCGAGTTTTCCAACCGTCGCGGTCCATTAAATCCGGGGTCGTATTGATAGCGTACACTAAATACTAGCAATGCGGGCCAGCGAGGAGTTGAGCGACGCGTGCGCAGCTTCGTGCTGCGGGCGTGACCTTACGAGCGGCGCCAGCGACCGGTTGCATTGGCAGCGTCGATCGCAGAGTCGCTTTAACACACCAATATACTCTATTCATTCATTCATTCTTAGATCCCTGAAGGTATATCAAATAGATACAGAGACGCGCTCCTGGTGTGGTTAAAAAAATTTGTAAAGCAACACTTGTGCAAAGAGGTTCCATCAAAAAGACAAATTGCACATCAAACTATCCAAAAGAAATGATAGGTTAATTTAATATGCAACTAGTACCTATTTTTTATACGAAACTGGTTTTTTATATGCAACTAGTATTTTTGATGTGCAACTAGTATGTTTGCTGTGAACTTGGTAAGTTACAACGGTTGGTGTTGGCGGGTGTTTTTCATTTCTTGAATGTTGTACAATATTGGCTAGAGTTTGTGCAACAATGCGTTTATTTGTAGCGTGAAATTATGTTAGACTAGTAAAAATTATGCGAGTCACTGCGTATTTTTTTAAGTAGGTACATTTACAATTTATTCAATTTGTTAAAACCTTAGGTATACATTCGTAAGTGTTTGGTATTGCAGTACAAGTTCATTATTACGTAATGTGCCTGTAAAGAATACATAACATAATACGTAATGCATTATTATCTATTCTGTGCTTGTACTAAAATACCAGATACTTACGAATACGTATAACGAGGGTCTTAACACATTCAATAAATTATAGGAATGCGGGTTCAACCACGATAAAGACTATCCGAGGTCTTATGGACTAACATGTCTTGTGATTAATAGTGCTCATGGTTCGATTTTACAATATTCTAATAGGCGATATCCACCCAGATTACAATTACAACACGAATTGTGTATGAAATTATGTTAAAACATAACGCACTGTCGGTCGCCAGCAGGGCGACCCCCTTGGACCAGCAGTTTTCAGTTTAGCAATACAACCGACCATAAAGTAAGTTAAATTCAAAATTCAACGTTTGGTTTTAGACGACGGTACCATTGGAGGTGAAGCCGACACCGTTCTCTCAGAATTATAACAACTTTCGGAAAATCTGGCGAAAATAGGTCTAGAACTAAATCACTTGAAATGTGAACTATACATACCCGATACGATAGACGTAAATACAAGAAACCAAATCACATTAGTCCTATTTTGCCTTTTCGTCCCTAAATTTACTTATGTATTACGCTGTTCTCCATTTTGGAAACACAAAGGAACACACTTCTGGAGCCCCTTGACAAACGTCTACAACAGTCCCTCACTGAAATTCTAAATTGTCAGTTAGACGAAAAGAGTTGGGAGCAGGCATCGCTGCCGATCCACCACGGAGGACTCGGCATAAGAAAAATTTCCAGTGTGGCCCTCCCGGCATTCTTGCCCTCAGCTGACAGCGTGCAAGACGTCTTCATTAAGATCACTAACCGATCACTCGGTAACGTGGTGGTCGAGGGCATGACCGCCTGGGTACAGGCATATCTGAAAAAAGATCTACCGACCGTGCTTCACTCACAAAGCCTGTGGGACGAGCCGCTATGCAAAGCGGTTAAAAATAAACTGCTACATAATGCAGAGAGCCCTACAGAGCGTGCTCGCCTCGCAGTAATGAGTGAGCCGAAATCCTTAATTTGGCTACATGGATTGCCATGGCGTAGCGTTGGAACGGTGCTGAGTTGACGGTAGGCACGAGTTTGATGGTAGCCGGTCTGCGACTGGGCGCACAACTGACTATGCCACATCGGTGCCTCTGCGGAGAACACGTTGACCGTCTGGGTCAACACGGTCTGTCATGCCTGCGGAGTGCCAGCAGACTTCCGCACCATGCGTCGATCAAGGACATCATCCGGAGGGCTCTGGCCACAATCAACGTTCCGGCCATTCTAGAGCCAAACGGTATAGCCCGGGACGATGGCAAGAGACCAGATGGGATGTCGTTCATCCCATGGAAAAATGGGAAAACCCTGGTGTGGGACGCAACATGCGCGGACACTTTAGCGCCGTCCCACATCCACAAGAGCCGGCGCTGCGGTATCAAGTGCAAAAGGCATCAAGCGGCGCAAGTGCGGGACTCTAGCACAGAGTCACGTATTTGTGCCGTTTGGTGTCAAGACACTCGGACCGTGGGGGCCCGAGGCGCGTCTGTTCTTCAAAGAACTATCGTCACGTCTCATCAACACAACCAAGGACCCCAGGGCTGGCTATTACCTCGGGCAGAGGATAAGTCTCGCCATCCAACGAGGCAACGTAGCCAGCATACTGGGGTCCCTTCCCGGAAGCAGCGATCTGGGCATAGTTTTCTATATTTAGTTATATTTGATCATAGGTTAAAAAAAACAGTGAATATTATTAATTTACAATTGTAGCATTATATACTGTTTATGTTAATTGTCGAGTGTCGAATTTGCCCGACAAAAATTAGTCATACAGTTTAATTAAGTAGAACTTATGCAGAGATTGTTAAACTCTGAACTATATTACATTACATAAACTTATCATTCCGTGTGGCGCCGGATTAAGAATAGCGTCACTCCATTTCCTTCCGTGGATGTCGTAGAAGGCGACTAAGGAAATCAATTACCAGGAGACGGGCAGCAGCGTCTTCCTGAGATTTCCCTCATGGTTATGAAAACCACGAAGGAGGCCTGTGTCCGGCAGTGGGCGTCAGGTGGCTGATGATGATGATCATAAACTACTATAATAATGGCAAGTAGGCAGTTTATGATGTACGAGTAACATATAGTGTGTAGTCTATGTATTAGAAGTTTATGCATTATATCGGTATATTACTGGTAATTTGTAAGTAATTTATTTCTCAAAAAACTTTACTAGCACTACACCTTCCTCTATCCACATCACCCATGGTTAGCTGGAAGAAAATAATTTTAAGTATTAAGCTCGCCTTTGTGCAGATTTATCTCTTGTGCAATAAAGCATTTTCAAATCAGATCAAATCTATCAAGAAACATCGTAAGTAAAAGTAAGAAACGTAGCATGACGCAAGTTAGTTATCATTGCAAATAGTAGCGGTATAAGCGAGTATTTCCGCGTTTTCACCATTAAGATGAAACATGCCTAACATGCCTCGTGGTTGAAAAAACAAAGTAAGATCTTCTCTAGCCAGAAGGAATAAACGGGCCGTAGGTAAGACAAACACCGGCGGCATCTGGTTCCAGTAAACACGCCATATCAAAGGGATCTCTCGCCGTTCGTACAAACAAACTGCCGAATACATTATATTGCTCTTTATTTTTAAAAGCGACCGATTGATCTAGCGGCGTACGATTCGTGTAGGCTTGGCACGATAGGGATTTTTTTGTTCCGACTGTGAATATTATTTGTACTACCATGTAAAGATAGTCCAAGAACTTTGGAGACATGGCAGGCGTAGTCTCGGCTAAAATGGCATATATTATATCTCGTCCCAGGGCCGGCGGCGTAGGTTCTTCATCGTGGGTCCTAGAAGACCCTATTAACATGATTGAAAGATTTGTAAGCCAATTTTTGCAAAGAAGATCTGTAAAAAATATGCGTTTTCATTGGTGGCGTTAGTGATTCCCATTTTATGATATAAACTATGTCCCAGGCAGTAGCCACTAGACGCGAAGCGACGCGGAAGATGTTTGTCAGGATCGTGGCAGGTAGCAAAGTCTAGTTTTTGCCTACCACTCCTTTTGTACACTGTCTTTGTGCAATAAAGAATTTATAATAACAATAATACAGGCGTCAGTTAATGTAATGTAGTCACTTAAGTACAGGCATAGACTCAACTTTGGGCTACTTCTTACGATTTGTTGACTACGTGACACAAGACTAAGCGTCGATAAAAGCTAGGTGGCGCCAGTGTGTGGCCCGTCTACCCATAAAATAGAGAAAATAGAGCCAATGGGACTCAGTAAACTTCACCCCTTCCGGGATACAGGCGTGACTTTTATGTTTCATTTCAGACAATAACAGAATTGATTGAAATGAACGTGTCGATATCATAGTAAACTTAAAACCGGAAAGTTAAACAACAGTCTTCCAAACTGTTCGGGACCGGTTACTTTTGGGATAGCGGCAGTTTTTTGGCTGTTTTATATTTATTACAAAGACGCCATAAAAGAGTTCACCTCATAGTATCTTGGACAGTCCGGTGAAGTGTGTTTGCGTACAAAAGCGATAGAAGAACAGGAATAATAATAAGAACATTAATAATAACATTTAATAATAACATTTCAATATCACCATTTGCTATTTTAGTATGTAAATATCGCACCCTCGCGCCGTAACCGAGTTAAGGGGCAGGCAGGGTGCCAAGCGCCCCAATTTGGGATATGAAATCTTGCCATATATTGCTAGCGTGTCTAGTTGAAATTGGCGCTCCCCTCTGGTAGACAGGGAATTATGTTATGACGTCATGTTCAATTTGACAAACCTTTTATCTCCTTATTTTATGAAATATTGATTTATAAAGCCTAAATTACATAAGTATTATTTTTTATTTTTAACATGCTTGACTCGCAAAGGAAGTCAATACTTGATTTGTACAAATGGCCTCAGTCTGGGTGAATAGCCATGTTTGTGATGTCCTGGCCTGGTTACCATAGCACAGGGTATCCTAGTTTGGGACCAGGATAGGTGTGGAAGTAATAACCTTTTAAGTCAATTCGTCAAAATGTGGGATTGAGTATCTCCTACGTTTAACAGAGAAGTGTGAGCCTAATTTATTTAGTATCTTACGTCTAAACAGTTGGGCTTGCTGTACAGAAAACAGTCATTCCTTTTGTGTTGGATACTAGTGTTGAGTAAAACTTGTGATATATACTTATACTACCCTAGTACGTTTTATATATGAAAAGCACACTGTGTGCAAAAAGGGATCATTAAAGGCGACAAATGTCTTGAATTAAAACTTATATTAAATATTATATTAAATAAAACAAATACTTAACTTTTAAGTAACACCTTTGTATAGTAACACCTTTGTATAATGGATTCGACATAAATATATATTCAATGTGGATGGATGGATGGATGTCGTAGAAGGCGACTAAGGAAATACATTACCAGGAGACGGGCAGCAGCGTCTTCCTGAGATTCCAACCGCATACTGCGATCGCCAACCCGCCTGCCAAGCGTGGCGATTATAGCAAAACCCTTCATGGTTATGAAAACCACGGAGGAGGCCTGTGTCCTGCCGTAGGCGTCAAATGGCTGAAGATGATGATGATGATATATTCAATATAAACTGATACAATATTTCTTTCAGCATGCCTCTGATAGTTAATGCCAGCTTAGATGATACATCCTTCGGAGTTTGGACGAGAAACAACAACATAACCGATCTACCTACCTGACCTAGAACGATCGGTTCTTGTTTTCCGGTGGAATATTACAGACGCATGACAAATAGGAGATTACAAAGATTTTTGTTAGCGAGCCTCCGCCGCGTGGGCTCAAAACTTTTGTCCATAACTGAACCTGACGACACATCGCCTGCCCACGCTGCGTCGATACTCAACGGCAGGCATGGAAGTGCTCAAGCAATAACAAACCAACACCTAGCTAGTTTTAAGGCTCATATGTAAGTTTGCTTTTTACATTAGGCCCGTTTTATCATCCATTAGAGTTGTGGCTTTACATCTATGTTAATTGTGAGTGATAACATTGTGTGGAAACCTCCACTTGCAGGCTCAGCAAGGCAGTAAAAGACTCGGCTATTGTCTACGCTGGTGTTAGAGATATTGCGCGGACAATACATTAGTTGGTACGAGTAACTATCTAACAAGATCCTATGGGTGCAATCAAGAACTTGCCACGCTGAAACATTAGTCACTATTCTTACAAATATAGGTAAACACTAATGGCGGGGCCAAACATGTAGACAGCACCCGTTCGCGAGCGCGAACTAATATTGGTTGTTCTGCTTGAAAGGTACTATCATGTATAGTTTTTAAGTCTACTAACTTACTTGTATATAAATAAATATAATAATATGGAATTTTA
Organism: Yponomeuta evonymella; assembly: GCA_963969515.1. Lineage (NCBI taxonomy): Eukaryota > Metazoa > Arthropoda > Insecta > Lepidoptera > Yponomeutidae > Yponomeuta > Yponomeuta evonymella. The sequence continues at coordinate 466,690 of OZ018361.1, read as the reverse complement.
GCTTTTATTGATGGTGTTAGGTTTTAAGCATTAGCAGGTAGAACTTGCAACTTATCTAAATGGAGATACCAAAGAAAAGTTTTGGGAAGCTCTGGGCTTTGATTAAAAACTTTGGCCTTTGCATCTACGACCAGTGTGTCTGGACCAGCGTCCAGTGGCACCTTCACTCACACTAAATGGGTGAAAGGACCACTGGGACGCTGCAGTGCCTGGGACATTGTTTTAGATGGAGTAGGCTTGCCTAGCACCTGTACAATCCTGATAGCTTAGTCGGCCTAGCTCACAGGAATGAGAAGTCAATACGTGCGGAGCCAACTAAGCCGCGGGTTCCCTTACGATGTTTTCCTTCACGGTTAGCGTGTGGTATTGCTACTAGAAATTCACAGATGCACGTAACTTTAAAAATAAACAACGTTATATGCAGGTACATGCCCTCACTGGGAATCGAACCTGGGTCTCTCGTATCTGAGTCCAAAGTTCTAGCCACTGGGCTACCAGCGCTTGACTTTGATTAATAAGATAATATTTATTCATTTATAAAACATACGTATACAACCGAATCTTTTCACTTGCACGCCCCTACGCATTCTATCCACTGCACAACGAAGTTATAAACTAGCACGCAGTCTATTTGCTTTGCCACCGAAAGCTCGTGGTGTTTGTTGAGTGATGCGCATCATTACTGTCGATTACATACAGCAATGGTGTCTTTAGCTCATCGCACTAAATACGTAAATACCCGAACAAAACTCTGCCACACACGGGACGCATGGTTCGCTTCGGATTAAAACCAGAATAAAGCATATTTCAGAAATATTTTGGTGCTAGAGTCAAAGCCTAAATATTTTTATTAAAAAATAGCGCGGAAACTACGACACAAGTGAAAAATTGCGATGGCCAAGTCAATCTGTTTATTTAAAACATAAAAGATTTTTAATATTGATATGGTCACTATAAGATGTTGTTAGGTTAGCTAATTACGTAATAACTTAAGACAGAAGGACCCTTTAGTGGGGACTGAATATATTAACCGACTTAAGGAACGGAACTCAAAACTTTTTACGGTAGAAGAACGGTTTTTTTTTTAAGTTATGTTTTTGATGGCATATCATTTCTTTTTGTAGATATTCCTACTTTTTTCCTTGACCATTTTACAAGTTACCTTTGAACATAATTATATCTAGGTACCTATCTACACCTATTGTTCCGTTATATTTTACATATACAGGTGCACTGATTCGTTCACTGTTAATGTAACTTATTAATCCTATATATTTATGTGGTATTTTATGCAGTTGGTGTATCTAGAAAACTGGACCGAAATTGCAAAATATTTTAGTTTTATTTAATTTTTTTTATATTTAGGAAATCTAGTGACTAAAAAAATATGATATTACAAAGCCGAGATAAACAGACAGTCATTAAAAGTTTACTACAGATAACTACAACAAACAATACTTTATACTTTATTGCACACATAAATTTGCATGAATAAAACAATGTTACATTGGTATAAATAAATCAGTTATTTTACAGACAATTTATTTTAAGGATTGAAAAACAAACTCATTATTTATACACTATATAATTGTATTCTAAATTTGAATCTTAAAAGCTTCAAGCATACTTCATGTCTGCTAGAAGTGCCTTAGAGTTTTGATGATCGGTCAGTCGGTCAGTCGGTCAGTCGGTCAGTGAGTGAGTGACAAAATTAAAAAAAAGTGACTTTGAAAATTTGAAATATACTGTGTCTATAAGATGCCTGCTTGGTTACTAAAAATCAGACTTCCAGTTTTATCCACAAGGAAGTTATACTGGGGTCGAAAATGGCCTAAACTGCTTCCAGAAAAACATGGTACGGCCGTGCCGCTTTTTTGCTCGACTTGACGGGGGCACTGCCGTGCCCCCAGATTAATCTAATGTAATCTAATCTATTACCTTTTTTTTGGTAATAACCTACACATAAAAGAAATTAATGAAATGACCGTAGTAAAATTAAATTAAATAAAGAGTCATGCTCAGGCTCCCCGTTAACATTGATTAAGAATTCTTTATTGCGGAATAATAACATTCGTGCATAGACGAGCTTAACACTAATAAGATTACATGACAGTTTCGAAGTTTCAAATAAAGGACACTTTCTGGCCATTCGCTTAGATAGAGATGTTTCTGGCCCTCCGGACGACTTTGACATTTTCTTAAACTCGACTCTTTCCAAACTAGTCTCTTTTTTAACTTGCCGTTTTCTTACTTGTCCTCTCTTTTAAACTTGTCTCTTTCCTAACTTGACTCCTTCCGAATTCGTTTCAAGTAAAACTTGGTGTTTTGCTTAGTCGCTGTTTTAACCTTAACCTTAAGCTTGGTAGTTGAGATTCGATTAAAACCTACTTGAATGATAAGCCTTGTTGAGGTTTGTAGTTTTTGTTTCATTGCTAGTTACTTGCTCCAAAAAACGGCGAGTTAAAAAAGAGATGAGTTGGGAAAGCGTCACGGTAAAAACACGTCGAAGTCGTCCAGAGTGGACATGACTCAGGAAAAAGTCAATTTTAAAGAGACAAAATAAAGAGATGGTGAGTTAAAAAAAGAGTAGAGTTTAAGAAAATGTCAAAGTTTTCCGGAGGGGTCAAAGTCGTCCGGAGGGATTTGAATGAATGAAAAATTATTTCTTGCACTAAAACAAATTTGTACAGAGGCGAGCTCAATACTAGATAGATTTATGAGACGAGATGGCACCCAGTGAACATTCTACGTTTTCCACCTCTGTTTCCGGATCACGTAACAGTTCAAGGTTCCACGTGGAGCTATTAGGACACATGTAAACTTTAGGTACACTCGAAAGCAGATTATTACCGGTACACCCACGCCTGCACTCCGAACTAACTGTGACTGCTTCTTTGGTCTAGTGGATAACACGTTTCAATACCAAAACAATAGTCGTGGGTTCCATTCACTGTTTGAGTCCGCCGTACTTGATTTGTATAAAAGGTCTCAGTGCGGGTATTTTTCCGTATGATGTCCTTGCCTGGTTACCATAGCACAGGGTATCCTAGTTTGGGACCAGGACCAGTGATTGTGTTGTGTGGAAGTTATTATTATTTGGCTACTGTTAGTGCTCACGCGGCTCCGGTAGATGGATCGAATTGGCGATGGCGTTCCGGTTGCTATACTATAATACACATATTATGTGTTACTTGACAAGGAAGCTATTAACAGGGTACGTACGGTAGCATAACGTTCATATAATATAATACGCTTTCATATAAGACGCGTGTACTCTACTCGGCTGACTTATGCTATTATTATTATGCTATTGTATCCCATTGAAATACCTTCGTTATCAAGTAACACATATTCTTTTTAGGGTTTATGGAACCCTATTACTAAGACTCCACTGTCCGTCCGTCTGTATGTCTGTCACCAGACTGTATCTCATGAACCGTAATAGCTCAACAGTTGAAATTTTTACAGATGATGTATTTCTGTTGCCGCTATAACAACAAATACTAAAAACAGAACAAAATAAATATTTAAGGGGGCTCCCATACAAAAAACGTGATTTTTTTGCTCGATATTAATAACGGCAACAGGTAGACGCTTGAAATATTCAAAGGTATGTACCGTTACAGTACGGAAACCTTCGTGTGCGAGTCCGACTCGCACTTGGCCAGTTTTTAAACACAATGCATTGGTTAAGCTAGCTTACCTGAGCTAAGCTAGCTTAACCAATGTAACCACAACGTAGCCAACGTTCCGAATGACATTCAGACAAAATTGTAAGGTTGACTTGTTGGTTAAATACTCCTGTTTGGTTGTTTATGTATGTATGTATGGCACAAGAAACAGGTTTGTCGGGATTGCGGTGTGTGACAAACTCTGGTCTGTGCCTACCCCTCCGGGATACCATGTGTGAATTTATGTGATGTTGTGCATGTGATAGAGCATGAATAGATCAAGTCGAAAGGTTGCCTGTAAGAAATCGCTGTTAGCAATAAGGCTGCCAATTGCACATCTTGTTTTGTAACTGTTGTCTTAGTAATTGTTCTATGGCGTGTACGATAAAGAATATACTTATCCTATCTTATTAAAAAAGAAACGTCCAAAAAAATATGGTCCGAAATACAAAGTGGCATGCCTTGGGGAAGGCTTCGAATGTCGTCCCGCAAGTGTCCGAACGTGATCAAAGTGGATGTTTGGATAGATAACAAATAAGCAATTAAATTTTTATTTTTAATTGCTTTTTTGTTATCAGATGAAGCGCCGCCTCTTTTACCTCTTTAGGTAACCCAGGCAACTTTCAGCCACCATTATACTCGCGTAGTGTTTGATTTTTTGCTTAGGCAGCGCTTCATCTGTTGATAACAAATAAGCAATTGACTATCTTTTCATCAAAGCATAAGCAATCGGGAATGTGGACTTTTTGTACTGTACCAATCAGAGTTGTTGCTAGGCAACGCCGGGCAATGCCTACGCCGGGATAAGCAAGACAAGCCCTCACGTACAGTCGGCAATCGAAAGAGGGGCCGGCCAAGGATCACCTGAAAAAGATCCATAGTCCAAGAGGCCGAGTCGTTCAGCTCTAGCTGGCCTGAATTTGAAGCTGCCCGAATCCACGTCAGAAGTAAAACTCTGTGGTTGAAACCCTATCTATAAACTTCTCTGGAAGGTTAAAGAACGAAGAACAAGATCGCTTGCCACTGACATAAATGTAGTGTTAAAAACCTATTTAGAGGCTAAAAAGTCCACCCATGCCGGGACTTGAACCCACCACCTCTGGCACCTCTGTGCCAGCGCTCTCCCAACTGAGCTAAGGGTTCAAGGGTTCAAGCTCAAGTGGAATTTTTAGCCTCTAAATAGGTTTTTTAAAATTGTCCTCAGCACGGGTTAGTGCAACAAAAAGAATTTAGAAATGTAGTATATTAGAATTCTGTTGTTTGAACGTCAGTGAACGTCCATGGTAACGCCCCAGTAACACAGACAGATAAAGTGTGTAAACACAAGCTGCGCAATGAAACTTTCAGGGCCATTTAGCGGCGCGATGTAGTGTGCTAACATCAGTTTGTGTACAATGCAGGCGCACACGTGTAGGGTTGCGATTGCGATTGTATTTAATTATCATTTTCCCGAAGGTCACACGTGGCGACGGATCCTACGACGCTTATGTCTACGGGTAATCTCTATCTATGGACTTGTCAGGAACTTATCTATCACCTCTGATAGTATAAACTGTAGATGTCTAACTGGTGCTAACAACTGACCCGATGCGCAATGGTAAGTATCTAGGTGATTGTCCCGGTCAGACTGTCATCACTGAAGCTGAAGTTAATCAGTGAAATATTTTATGTGCAATTTCCATTTCCAAAATACAACAATATGTCTCATTGTGCAGTGAAACGGTGCAAAAACAACAGCACCACCTACATAAAAGCCGTTGGCATAAGTTTCCTCTCATGAGTATCATTGGAGTAATTTTATGATAAAATATTTCTCTGTAATATTATATCACTCAATCAAAGTCCACGTCGATGTTCACATTCACAGAATGAACCAACCACAGTGATTAACTCTGCCATTCCTCTGGACCTCATATTATTGATAAAACGCGTTTAATAAAACTACATAGTTTATTCTTAGCTTATTATGACAATTCGATACATAGCGTAGCTGATTCTTCCTGCTTGTTAATCTGTCGGTTAATTGACTGTAATGTACCGCGTAGTTGGTGGTCCCAGGAATGGTGCCATTTTTGAGCATGAATTTGTAGGAAGCAATTCTTCTAGGGATTTTTATTCGTAGTCTGTCACTAGTTAATGCTCAAGATACGGCTATCTGGTGTTATGTCATGCCCACGATCGGTCCTTGAGTGGTCCTCGACTTGTCTGGCAGAGATAACGTTGAGCTGGCCTCCGCTTACATGTAAATCATGGAATAGGGACTTTGAGCTGAGTCAACAAAAGTTTTGGTCACGCAATGTTGCTAAAAGTTACATAATACGCAAATGTTGGTTAATCCCACTTTGTTGACAAGGTGATAAATGGGTTCATTAGGTAAGTACATGTATGTTTCTGGCACACAATAAAACAGAATTATAATATTAACTTCTCTGATGCAAAATGTTTGCATAATAATAATAACCTGCACAGAACACAATCTTTGTGCTGGTCCAAACTAGGACTCCTTGTACGATGGTAATCAGGCAAGTTAATCGCAAACATGGAAAGACACACTTAAATCGTGTGTACGGTGGTCTCCAGTGGGAAATGAACTCACAGCCACTGTGTTGATCGTCGTGTTACCAGAAGACTAACGGGGCAGTTAACACAGATCAGTTCTATACAATCGCTAGCGATTTCATCTGTTACTAATAGAACTTCCCAAGATTTTTGATAATGTTAATAACAAACTACATAAGTAGGTTAAATCTAGAGAGGTCCATAGGATTCGTAATGTGCAATTGTGCACCCACAGCCGGATAACGACAGACTATTTACACGGATCCAGTAGACAATAACCTAAACAAATATTAAATATTGATCCAGTGGCGATCCAATGCCGCGCCTTTCCAGTGACACTAGATCAAACTTCTGGAGCTATGTGCTATGGAGCTACTCTCGTCCCATTTCCCTATGATTACCGGACTAAAGAGAAGCTGAGGTGGTGATGACATCTTGTGTACACGCAGGAAATCTATGTACGCTAATTTATGCAATAAACTATATTTAACCGATTTCAAAACGTGGAGAAGGCTCTCAATTCATCCGTATTTTTGGGGTTCCGTACCCAAAGAGTAAGGGACCCTATTGTTCCATACTCAAAGAGTAAGGGACCCTATTACTAAGACACCACTGTCCGTCTGTCTGTAACCAGGCTGTATGTCATGAACCGTGACAGCTAGACAGTTGAAATTTTCATACATGATGTATTTCTGTCGCCGCCATAATAACAAATAAAAAATACAGAATAAAATAAATATTTAAGGGGGGCTACCATACAACAAACGTTATTTTGTATGGAATCAGGTGTTACTTTGCGGAAATCCATAATAGCATTCATAATCCTCATAAGCAGCCTATATACGTCCCACTGTAGGGCACAGGCCTTCTCTCAGAGAGAGTATGGGCTTAATCACCACGCATGCCCACCGCGGATTGGCGATTTCAAGCGCTGGGGTATGTGAATAGCTCAGACGCTCAGGTTTCCTCACGATGTTTTCCTTCACCGTTAGCGAGTGGTATTGCTACTATAAGTTCAGAAATGTACATAACTTAGACAACAAAGTCATAGGTACATGCCCGCACTGGGGATCGAACCTGGGTCTCTCGCTTCCGAGTCCAATGTTCTACCCACTAGGCTACCACCGCTTCATTACAGCATTAAAATGTAAAAATTACTTTGTTATTTTTTGCCGTTTTGATATTTTTCGATATTAATAACTGCACAAGTAGACGCTTGAAATATTCAAATGTATAGATAATGGCACGGTACTCTTCGTGCGCGAGTCCGACTCCCACTTGGCCGGTTTTTTATATATCACTACGCTACATTAGGATTATAAATCGATCCCGACCGTATTCCGCCACAGCATCTGGGATCTGACTATCATGTTCATGTGCTCTCAGGTGACTGATATAGCCAATTTTGGCAGAAAATGTGCGTCCACATTCGCTGCACGTTAGCACCGCTCCGACGTAGTTGTAGTGTATGGCCGCAGGTGGTCGGGCCTTGAGCTCGTCTCACTTAGCAACGTTTATGAACGATATAAGCCCTTGGTAGTAAGCAAATTCCACTGCGATTTCATTGTTATTTAATTATTAATATTATAATTTATTTAATTTTAAAAACGTGTACTGACGACGTGATTGCACATTAATAACTATAGTACACATTTTATAGCTGACAAGAACTCAATCTGCAGGTTTGCTAAAGGTCATTCGAATGGTGGCGTGGTGGCCGGGTCACCTATCTCCCTCTAAAATGGTTGAGACTGGTGATGGCTGACCCCTGCGTTATGCTCGTGAACGGGTGCTGTTCGTGTGTCTGGCCGCAGCATTACTGTTTTTCCTACTTTTGTAAGAAGTGTTATTTTGGCTTTTAAAGTTATTAGTGGCTATCACGGAATCATATCATATAGGCTTTGATGTATAAGTTTAAGATGATTTTAAGAAAAGATGGTCAGAGTGGAGTTTTTTTCCCGCTGCCTTTTTCTCCACTACAAATACGGCCCGAAGGCAGCGGCTAACATAGTAACATAGTACATTGACATTCAGCAAACAGAATGTAAATTCTTTACGTTGAAATAAATTATTGATTTCTGATTTGATTTCTGATTGATTAGCTTCAAAATTGTGCACCTTAGTGCTCACGGTATGCCTCCACACTGCCCTGTCGGCTGCCAATGTCTCCCACTGTGCCGGATCCAGGTCACATCGCTTCATGTGACGCTTGAGCACATCTTTGTACCGCAAGAGTTGACCGCCTTGATTCCGCTTGTCTACCTACAGCTCTGAGTAAAAGATGCGCTTTGCTACTCCGTCATCCGGCATACGGGAGACATGGCCGCACCAGCGTAGCTGCTGCCGCATTAGTAGATAGGCCTCTATGCCGCTGACCTACGTTCGTCGCAGAACTTCCGTGTTTCGAACACGGTCCGACCAATGGATGTTCATAATGTCGCGTAGGCATTTCAGGTGGAATCTATCTAATGTGCGGATATGCTTGCGGTACAGGCACCATGTCTCGGAAGCGTATAGAAAATTGGACAAAACGATTGCCGTTTTGTCACAGCTACCTTTGTAGAGAGCTTAGGATTACGGACGTGGTAAAGCATAAGCGTTAAAACGTTTTATGTGATTTTGTTAGAAAAGGGATATCTCCAGGGTGGTCCCGTGTAAATTTGGTCAACATCTGTTGATGAGATTCTTGAGAAAGACTTGAAACTTTTCTTTTTAGTGTGTCTTTTTCTTGAAAAAGATTTTTTTTTTGTTAAAAATATTTTTATTAAAATTAGTGTGGTGGTATATAGACAATGAGATAATTATAAGATACACAATAACTGTAGAAAGAGATCTCGTTTCTTCTACAATTACATAATTATGTCTTACTTTTGCAATTCATCAATGCTCGGGTTATGTAACGTTGCAAGCAGACTGCGCGGCGCGCGGGCACGTGTGTCTAACCGCGCCGAGGTCAAGTTCGGAGGAAACAATACACCGATAGCACTATCAGGTTTACCTATCAGCAGTCATATCAAGCTGGGGCACAAAAGACCATCTCAACATCTTTATTGAGCAGAATGGTTTGGAAAATTCCGAATGGGATATGCCAACACAACTTGAAGTGGGCTGAGTATGATTCACGCCGGAAATTAATTCGATTCAGGGAGGTTTTTTTGTCCAATTTTTCGTCTTAGTAGTCTCGATCTTGTTTAGATTGGAAAACTACGTTTAACATTTAATGTTTATTAAGTCAAACTTGCTGGGCTGCAACGTTTAATTTACGAAATTTACACTAGACTAGAGTTGAAACAATGGGACAAGTTACTTATGCAAAGGTATATTAATTTGGTTTTTTTTGTAGTAATCCAAGGAATCGTACGCGCTTGTTGTTATAATATCGCTACTAAAAAATCTCAATCAACTAGAAACAGCTGAGATTCGAAAGAAAGAAAGACAAATATTATTATTTTATTGGGACAAATTGACACATCACAAGAAAAAAAAGGAAAAACAAGTATGTAACATAAATATAAAGGAAAAACATAAATACAAGATAGGACAAGGCAAAGTCAGAGCGTCAGAATGCATCGTGTGGTGTGTCAAAGTTGCCACAAAGGGCATCTGACTAAGCATTGTGCTGAGGGTGTGATTGGATCTAGACAGCAATTTAGTTTCTAGACTTAGGGTTGTAGAGCATATGACAAGTGTTCAGTCCGTAAGACTATTTAATGCCGTACCTACCTACCGAGTTAAAAAAATTGGCATATCATAAAAGCTTTAAAATTAAACTAAAGTTTTGGCTTCAGATACGTCTACTGCAGCAATAATGTACCTATTATGTTAAGGAATTATCTACAATAATAATTCAAATAGTATTTTTTGTGTAGTTGCGTTTATTGTGTTATAGTGTGTACTTTATATGTATTTGGTATGTATCTTGTTATAATAACTATGTAATTTTATTGTAATATAGTTTATATAATAATTATTATTTATTAATTTTTTTTATCTTTGTTCTTGCAATAAATCTTTCTTGGCACTACCCCTTGCACTATCCACATAACCCAAGGTTAGCTGGAAGAAAATACTTACTAGTATTAAGCTCGCCTTTGTACAAACACCTCTTGTGCAATAAAGTATTTTTGAATTGAATTGAAATAGTCAATTTGTATAAATTGACTAAACAATTATGTAAATAATTTTAATAATTATTTTTATGACTATTATTTAAATTTTATTATACGTACAGTTAATTAAGTTAGTTTAATATTTTATATTTCAAATACGATTTATATTATTTTTCAATAAATGAGATGAAGTCATAATCGGTGGGTAGGCCTCCATCCCGATGTGTTGATGACATAAAGAAGGCGGCAGGAGGTTGTCTCCTATAAACTATAAACTGTAGCAACATAAGTAGATATAAATATATAAGGAAGAAAGATAGTAGTGAAATTGCAATTACACAGCCGAGATCCTCCTCGCGAGGGGCTCAGGGGGGCTCGGGGTAACACATGTCGAGAAAGTGTTTGCGGACAAGGACTTTGAAAGCATTCCGAGATGGGGCTTTACGAATGCTTTCAGGAAGGGCGTTCCAGAGTCGCACAGCTGTGACAGAAAATGAATTACATGTCATTGAAATGAAATACATGTCATTGTATCATCATCATCAGCCATTTGACGCCCACTGCAGGCCTCCTTCGTGGTTTTCATAACCATGAGGGGTTTTGCCATAATTGCCACGCTTGGCAGGCGGGTTGGCGATCGCAGTATGCGGTTGGAATCTCAGGAAGACGCTGCTGCCCGTCTCCTGGTGATTGATTTCCTTAGTCGCCTTCTACGACATCCACGGAAGGAAATGGCGTGCCGCTATTCTTAATTCGGCGTCACACGGAGCATTCATTGTATAATTACTTGTATTACACTAGTCGGGGTTTTTCTCTTCATATTTTTGTCTCCCTCAAGACTTTGAAGAAGAAGAAGAATGATATTTATTATACAACAAGATACATCACAGAAACAAAATAAGCAGATAAGTAACATAATATGCACAACAACAGAAAGAAAACTAAATACACAACAGACAAAACGAACTGGACTCTACACACTGATGGACTCGCGAGTTAGCTCTTGTTTTCTGCTGCAACATTGCACTTGTACTTCTGTGAATCCTCAGGTATATCGCGGTTATGGCTAATGATCTAAGTATGTTCAAGTAGTAAGTCTATTATTTTCTTTATACTTATAAAACAGTACCACGTCTGACTGACAGTCCCGCACAACCTAACCTTATGGATCTAGAAGCATAATAGTATACACAGAGTTTATTTTTGTACCCAACCTACGTTAGCACAAAGAAAGCATTCGGTTTTCATTTTAAAATTTTAAATTCTTTCACGGGTACCGTTAAAGTTACAAACATGGAAAATATGAAATTGCTTAGACTTCTGTTAATACACCCAAATCCAATTTAAAAAAAGTTACGTGGCTATAAAGCTAGGTCTTATAATACATCTAAAACGGTTTATTAGCATTATAACAGATGGTGAACAGTATCTCTTGAAACGGAAGAGAACACCAATTATCTCTCGATGCCTTATCCAGATTAAGATAAATCAATCAACCACGAATATTGGTTGTTTTGACTTGATATTTAAAACAAAACAAAACGAGTAGTGTCGGTTCGTCGGCCCCAGCAGGGTATTTTTACTGAAACACGTTTGTAGAAATGTGTTTGTTTATTATGATAAAACCGCGGCGGCGTGAGAATATTCCCGTTTTGTTTAATATCGGGGGTCACCAACACCAAATTAACGTAACAGATTCAAGCACAAGAGAGAGAAAAGTATTGAGCGGGTGTTTCTGGGAAGTTTCTGTTTCCTGTAGAACTGGAAAGGGTTATTCTTTTCATAAATTGCAAAGAACTTTTCTTATCGGACCAACACTGAAATAGAAGAAAAATATCCGCCTTCTCTTGAAAATATATGAATTTGTTAGAGAAGGTATGAAAGTTAATATTTTTTTGCATCCATAGCAAAACGTTGTTTATAATCTCATTAAAAGTAGTTGAGAATAACCCTCTTAAGTTCAATTGGATCTGGTTCATGGTGTGTTGCAGAAAGATCCTTTTGAAATTATGAAGACATAAAAGTAGCGTAGATACAATCTCGACATATTGGTACATATTTATTTTATTATTCGTATCAATTTACTGTGGCATTGAGCTGACATAAAGTTGTAAAGAAAATAAAATTATTCATTGTACAATGATCAATAATTCAACTAATTATTTGCAGCTGTTAGTATTTATTATTCAGAGCTCGAATCTGTTGTTAGAATAATGACGCAACATTTATGCTTCTTTGGTCTACACAATAGTACAATATGCATTACCTAAAAAAAAATTTAAATAAAAAATAAAAGCAGACTTCGAAACACTACAGCACTAAAAAGTTAGAAATAATTTAAATAATTAGAAGTATGTGTACATGTAGGTATTGTAGAAGTATAATTTGGAGCCGGTGCCCAAAATATATGTACTGGTCATGAAACTGGGCACCGATTACAAATTATACCTCTACAATACAATATGTTACATACTTCTAATTATTTAAATTATTTCTAACTTTTTAGTGCTGTATTGTTTCGAAGTCGGTTTTTATTTTATATTTAATTTGTTTTATTTTTCAATTTTTAGTGGAAGAGCGCGCGAAAAATATCATCATCATCATCATCATCATTTATTTATTGCATGTCATGGTTATAAAACATGGTTATACGAGTCCCTTATAACAATAATTTACCCTACTTAATTCGTTACTTTAACATTTAAAATTTCCATTTCCAAAAGTCTTCACCAGAACATCACCAAATTACCTTGGGACTACTTCTACGCTATTTTAGGAAACATACGAATATTACTAAAGGATGGGCCCCATTAAGCCTTATTTAAAGTTGAAGTTGAAACCTGAAAGTCTTTATGAGATGTTCATCATTCGAACAAAAAAATTATCGTCAACAGCCTTTGAAGAGTTCGGTTCTCCATCTCTGACGATAATCTTCTTGTTTTATATATATGTATATATAAAACAAGAAAATTATCGTCATATATATATAATGATGATGATGATGATGAATAATGATGTCGTCCTTTTTTGAAGTCGGTTAATTAATCATAATCTGTGGTTTTTTATCTTAATTTTTCGATCGTAACGTGTTTTTAACAATATCTATCTGTCTACAAAACACGATAAGAATATTCGCGTACAAATACATTGAAGAAAAGCCGAGTAAATATATTAGGGACGTAATGGGACATTTACGTCGTTATCATGCGAAACGATATGTTGATCAGAAAGGAAAATGTTTAATGCATGCACTTCCAAATCCCATCCTTGGCCGTGCCCTAACGACACGGCGTGATTATACAAATTACTGGGCATACAATTTTACGACATATCCGCAATGGCTTCATAAAGAGACTCGAGCCCGATTGGATGGCTCAGATATACAAAAAAAGAAGAGCGCAGAATACTAAATAGTGTAAGATAATCAAGAATAAATTATACGGAAAACCTGCTTCACAGAAGAACTGGCAACTATACGAGTATAACCTGTGCGTGGAAAAAATAAAGGCAACTTTTGACGCATGCACATTGCATAATCCAGTCATTTTAATATCGTTTGATAGATTATCTGGGTTATTCACTAACTCGACACACAAGTCGAGACACATTGTGTCCAGTTGGTGAAACTCAAAATTATTATCACTTATTATTTCGTAATCTGGACACGCCAAGATTTTTAGACGTGTCCAGATAGTAAAACTTAAATTAAATAATTTTTATGTTTTCGCAAACTGGACACACTCAGGTTGTTTTTGTAAAAACGGTACAGACAGCTTAATAACCGCCTCGCTCATTGAATTAACGAACAAGGCGATTGATTATGGATTATCTTATCCTATGTCGCCTATAGCCATTTTTGGTCGCTCTATGATAGATAGAGACAAAAAGGCAAATTTTGTTTTACGACAACGCGAATAAATCGCAAGTTATTGTATCCGCAATTAGTTATCTACCTTATAAGTTTCAAAACGATTCATCATCATCATCATCATCAGCCATGTGACGCCCACTGCAGGACATAGGCCTCCCTCATGGTTTTCCAACCTTCCCGGTGTTGTGCCGCCCGCATCCAGCGACTCACCGCCACCGTAACCAGGTCGTCAGACCATCTGATGGGGGGCCTGCCCCCGCTGCGTCGTCCGGTCCGCGGTCGTCAGGTCAGAACTTTTTCGCCTCACCGGCCATCAGTTCTCCGAGCTATGTGCCCCGCCCACTGCCACTTCAACTGAGCAATTCTTCGAGCTATATCAGTAACTTGGGTTCTTCTGTGGATCTCCTCATTTCTGATTCGATCACGCAGTGAAACACCTAACATAGCTCTCTCCATTGCTCGTTAAGCGACCTTGAGCCTTCTTATGTGGCCCGTAGTCAGGCACCAGGTCTCACATCCATAAGTCATCACTGGTCACACACATTGGTTATACACATTTGTATTTGACACTGAGATATTTTGGATGTGTTTTAGATTCGACGAGTGACATCTTTCTCGAAGTTGGACTTACCTAACTGGGCTGTTCGTCCCAAGTATACATAGTGGTCGACAAATTCGAGGTCAGAACCGCCTCTTATCTTATCCACGCGGATAGGAGTGGGTGCTATATGGGAGTTCATTTTAAGACCCACTCTGTTAGAAGCTCTGTTCAGGTCATTGAGCATTGAACTCAAAAGGATTCGTTAACAATTACCTAAGATATACCAAAAAATAATCTTCGTCACTTTCTCAGTCCTACGTGGCCCATGTTACACTATTGCTCAATCTGCAGTTAAAATGCAGCATATATACGTCCCACTGTAGGGCAAAGGCCTCACCACGCGTGTCCACTGCGGATTGGCAATTTCAAGCGCTGAGGTATGTGAACACCTCACACATTCAGGGTTCCTCACCTTTAGCGAGTGATATTGCTGCGACAAATAATAATAATAAATCATTATTTATTAGCTGCTCCAACAGTATTTTCACATTTCATTTAGAAACTACTTGTCCTAATGTATAATCTGTGTGAAACACCTTTACAGGAGTATACAACTTCCAAAATTTTGTGTTCAGTAAAAATTAAATTAGATCAACATAGTTCTAATGAAATGAATTATTTAAGAATTTTGATTAAGATAAATTAATATTTTAGTAAATTACAATTTACAATAAAATTAATCACATTATCTAAAATTACATTACATTGCTGATTTTTTTAACCTAAATTTAATTTGGTTAGAAATAGATTAAAGTAACAATTCAATTAGAATAATAATTTAAATTCACAAATGTACGTAACTTACAAAACAAAGGGTTCGATCCCACGACCTCCTGAATGTGAGGCCGGCGTACGTCCGCTGCACTACCACTGCTCGCTTTCTTAGTTAGTTGCTAACGAATCCTTTTGAACAAAGTACATTGCAAAGGTATCTCTCTTCGTGATGTAAATGTAACAACTAAGCAACTATATGGTCGCAATAAAGTTATGAATTATGATATCATACTAGCGTTTCATTTTTAGGGTTCCGTACCTAAAAAGGAAATACGGAACACTGATAGGATCACGTTGTTGTCCGTCCGTCTGTCTGTCAAGACCCTTTATCTCGGGAGCGCGTGGAGATATCGAGTTAAAATTAAAACCATACTCAAGTCTATAGTCCCTAGAAGCTGTAAAAAAATCAAACTACATACTAAGTCAACGTAAAAAAAAAAAAAACGTATATTTCGACACTCTCAAGGGAATATAAATTTATAGGGTACTTTCCGTTGACCTGGAACTATAAATTTTGGCAAGTGATATATCATCGTATACTACAAGTACATGAAAACTATACATTTGTAATTAAATTATAAACAAAATTAATCTTTGAAGTTCGGAAAATCTCGGAGAAACTGCAAGACTTGATCACGAAACTGTTTATAATATTTAAGTACCTATAAATTTGTAGGGAACCCTCGGTGGGCGAGTCCGACTCGCACTTGTCCGGTTTTTATCATACAAAACCAGATCAGTAAGCCATACAAAAACGGATCAGTACGTTTGACATAGTCATGTATGTATACATACTTAACATAAAATTTTAGCTGTATAACAAGTGTTTTGCACCTCTATTTGGACGCGGTAAAATTGGGGTTAATAAACAAACTCATTGCACGTGTAGCTCTTCAGGTAAAGGTCCTTGAAACCTTTTGGTTAGCAAACCGTCCCAGTTACTTTGTTCTCGCCGGGCGGATCAAATTCACAGCCTCATCTCAAAAGTTGAGTAAACATATTTGAACTTAGATAAACACCATACATAATTCAGAAGCAAATTCGATGCAAGGAAGTGAGAATATGATATACAAGGGAGGAATTATGAATTTTATCGCTCAATCCCGGGACTTCCTTTGAAAACAACGTGCGGATCGAAAATCTTACTTATTATTATCATCCCACTTGCAATATACACGTAAATCTTTATAAGTATGGAGGAAATGTTTCAGAACTTTATATTTGTAAAAGATTAACAAAGAAACCATCTTAGTAGAAAAAAAAGAGGTTATAACGCGAGCACTGACTGAAAACCAGCGCTGAGGGCTCACACCGTCAACACAATGCTGAGTCAAATGCCCTTTGTGGCAACTTTGACCGGGGCCGGATTTGGAGATCTGGAGGTCCTGGGACAATGAAGGAACGGAGACCCCTAATTACTTTCTGTATAAATAACAGTATTACACTATTTGTTATAATATTTAAGAACAATATTTGTATGGTTTGCCGGAACATCTAGTATTAAAATAAATGCCATTGCCGTTTGAACAAGAAGATTTCATTATTATTGAATCTAGACTTGATTGTGTGTTTCTGTAAATTCTTAATGTCACGACAAAATTGTTCTACAATAAAATTCAAGATACATTGGAAACAATCGTTTACATCAGAAGTTTCCGTTGTAAAGGGAGTTTTTGGAAACGCCTTTGATTTTGCGTGCATCCGGACAGTGGTTTTCACTCCCAGGGTAAAGCCGGGGCGGAGTGCTAGTTAGATGCGTTCCTTACAATTATGAAAAACAAAATACTACTATCTGACTCGGCAAACGTTCTTAATCCATATTAATTAGCCTTCGACCTAATTCCCAGATCTACAAAATATACACAAAAAAATCATAAAAATCGGTGAAAACGTTTCGGAGGAGTTCGATAACAAACACTGTGACTAGTGATTTTTGTATATTACATTTATCGTTACGTAATCTACACAAGGAGGACCGAACGCTAAACAATAATCACTATCGCAGTTTCTACCAATGTACAACGAGGCTTTAATCACTCAATGTTATTACAGTCTTCTAGTCTTACGCCGGCTACGGTTTTTGCTACGCACCCTCTACGAAGTGGGCGACGCCATTCTAATGCACCCTCTACGAAAAGCTTTACGTAACTTTCGACGCACCATCTACGAAAATTTCTCTATGCCACCTGTACAAAATACTCTAAGCTAGCGGTTCCTAACCTTTTTCAGCCGCGGACCCCCAAGGAAATCAAGCATAACGCCAAGGACCCCTGAGTGAAAAAAAGGTGCAATTTTCAGACAATATTATATTTTAGTATTCCTTCATTAAATTGAAAAACAAAAACCAAACTTTTTCGTAGAAAAACATTAATGAGAAGGTTGGTGCTGCTTTTTTGCAACTAAGTCAGAAATGTTCGGGTTGATATTATTACTCAATTGCAATATCAAATCAGATGCAATACAAATTTTGATGTATACAAGAGTAGAGAATGCCTTTTCACATAGGTACGTGGTGGAGAAAAGCAGCAAATGTTTCATTCCTTCTTCTGAGACTTCCTTTTATTTTTTTTAATATTCACCAGAAACTACACAAGGAACGTTCTTTGAAATTACGTTTCAAGGCTTTACGAGATGTTAATGCTCTAAAACTTAGAGTCTAAGTAAGATAGATGCGTATGGGACCGCGGACCCCCAAACATATGCTCGCGGACCCCCAGGGATCCGCGGACCACAGGTTAGTAAACAATGCTCTAAGCCAATCTTCATGAAATGCGCTACACCATTCTCTATGCACCCTCTACGAATTGTGCAACGCAATTGTCTACCCTCTACGAAAGGCGCATCGTCTACAAAATGCGCTATGCCGCTGTCTACGAAATCATTATCTCTTGGGCTAGATCGCAGAATTACTGAATTGTTTAATACCTTGATAGTGTCAAACGAAGGCACAATATAAACGACACGTTACATAAGGCCTGTGCGACTACCAACTTATTAGAATCTGTAACTCTGTATATTTGTTTCAGAAGCGTGAATCAATCGGTGGAGAATCTTTGAAATTTTAATGATATTGCAATATTTAGCGTGATGTTACCATGTGACGACTGAACAGTATTATGCAAGCGACTGTAATTACATTTCATATAGTCAATTGTAGATGTTCTATGGCGAAACCGCATTCCAATTAGTAATGAGAATCCGCCTAGTGACGTGAGTCAATAATAGACGCATACGAGTTAGTACAATCTATACAATACTTGTTTAACACAACATCTGCTATCGTTGAGTTTACAGCTTACCTCTTACATGAAGGGAACATCGATCTACGAAGTTAACAATTTCATTTTCGAATAACTTTGGTTTCAAACCAAGTCATTCAGAAAATAAAAAAAAAAAAAAACGATAAAGCTGAGTCATTCAGCATAATTCAGCAGAAAGGCATTTGAATGTGTAGCAGTAACACGCGATTGTTAAACAAATTTGAATTCAGAGATCGCACGGGTGTGTTATGATTACTTTTCACGTTCTACGGACACAGTAAACAGAACTGGGTGGTGACACTGTACTACATTAGAATCGTCTTGACGCATGCTACTAATATTATTATTATTAATACATTTATTGCATATGAGTAAGGCAATGCGGTGGACTTCATGGTCTGCCAGTCAGCCACAGGAGGTGTATGAAAATAACTATAAATAATAATGACGTGTCTTAAACTTGCATTATTTTTCCTAATCTATTTTTGTGCAGAGGATTTGCATGAGTATAATAATAATGCCTTCTCTCAGAGAGAGAGTATGGGCTTAATCACCGCGCATGCCCACGGCGGGTTGGCAATTTCAACCGCTGAGGCACAGTACAAAGCTAAGGTATGTGAAAAAGAAGTGCCACGTATGTGCGTAGTTTCTTATCAGCATATGATGACAGAGTGCCGTATCAAAGTGGCGTTGTTTTGGATTCGCAGCTCGGCCGCTCCGAAGTATGTGGGTCACGCAGTTTCAGCGGGTATTTCGGTAAATGCCACATTTAATATCAACACGACTGCCGAGTGAGGAGTGGCGTCGGAACGGAGGTAATGGAAGGTACGCTTCGATAGATCTGTGGAGAATTTAGGAAGCATAATCATCAGCTCTTTGACGCCCACTGCAGGACATAGGCCTCCCTCGTAATTTTCATAACCAAGAGGGGTTTTGCCATAATCGCCACGCTTGGCAGGCGGGTTGGCGATCGCGGTATGAGGTTAGAATCTCAGGAAGACGCTGCTGCCCGTCTCCTGGTAATTTATTTCCTTAGTCGCCTTCTACGACATTCACGGGAGGAAATGGAGTGACGCTATTCTTGATCCGGCGCCACAAGGATGGAAGCATAGCACGGATCGAAGATAGGAAGCATAGCCAACATATCGTCCCTCTGTAGGGCACAGGCCTTCTCTCAGAGAGAAAATAGCTAGTTGTGCTATTTGAGCCGCAAGTTTTAGCGGAATCTGGTAAGTACACAATCTTCTTATATATAAAAATGAATTGCTGTTCGTTAGTCTCACTAAAACTCGAGAACGGCTGGGCCGATTTGGCTAATTGTTGTTTTTATATATTTGTGGAAGTCCAGGGAAGGTTTATACGGTGAGAAGAAAAAAATCGGTTGACGTCGGTGATACGAAGTTCACGGGGTCATCTAGTAGTGAATACGTTACTTCTGCGTGTGTTTCAGAAAGCGCCTTAGTCTCCGAAACCTAATATTATAACTGAAATACCTCAATTAATATATGTCGATGTTACTCCTTAGTGATATCTAAGTTATTTACTAAAATTCATTGATAAAATAAAGGAAATAACAAAGTACTTGTTTTATATTTCTTAATGTACTAGCTTCTTAGTAAATATTTTTTTCCTAATTTTTCACTTCTTGTCTTTTTTATCTTTCACTTATATCCCCACCTCAGGAGATCCCCACCGACAGGGATAGTTGAGACTAGTGTGTCAGCTTCTTAATCACTGGTGGTGCATCGGCCGAACACTCGCACATTCCAGAAGTCCTGGGATCGAGTGATCTTAGCAGCTTTTTCGAACTAAAACTTTCGTATGCACACATTATTAGCTGAGTTCTGGATTCACTTACTGATTTTTTGTCGGAAGAGTCCGACCAGGTTCCGCTCTGATTCGCAGAGCGTGATTAATCATGGTGAGTGAGGCGGAACTCGCGTCGTCGGTTGCTCGTGAGTCTCTGCGAATCAGAGTGAAACCTGGTCGGACTCTTCTGACAAAAACTCATGTAAGTGAATCCGGAATCAAGTTAATAATGATCTTAGCAGCGCCTACTTTTAGAAACAACCCATAAATACCTATAAAGAGCTCTAAGTAGCGTCGGTAGCGCGGCGGTAGAACGCTTGCCTCACGCTCCAGAGGTTGTGGGTTCGAACTCCGGTGTGTCCACATGTACCAATCGCTTTGTTTTGTAAGTGACGTACATTTGTGAATTCGTAGTAGCAATACCACTCGTTAACCTTGAAATCCGCGGTGAGTGGTAAGTCTCTCTCCCAGAGAAGGTCTGTGCCTTATAGTGGGACGTATATAGGCCGCATTATAAACTCTAAGTGCGTTATCGAGCCTACAATTGCTTCTTGTTTCACTAATGTTAATCAGTAGGAACAATCGCTCTTCGTGAAAGAACAATAACTGGCAGTGGCGGGCCCGGCGAGAATACGGAATGACGTCGTTAATATCTGAGCCGCGCCATACGCTGTGAATAGCGTATTCGCGATTTCATGTGGAATAATGAGCCATTGCGTATTCAGGGACGGGCGGTGCATTATCGCTGCGAAATTTCAATTAATATTTGCCGCCGGCGTTTAGTTTCTAATGATCCCTTTGGTGGGAGTTTGGGAACGGTAGCGGCATTACCCAAACACACACATAGACACATCACTTTCAGAAGTTTAGTAAAATCACTGAGCCGACTTGATTAGCTGAATGCTGACCGTTTGTCATGTATTTTAATCGAGGATTAGATTATGCAATAAAGAGTTCTAACCTAATGTCGTGGAACTGTTTATTGCACACCATACATAATAAAAAACGTCTATATGAAATTTCTTAAGTATCTTAGTTACATCTAATATATAAAAATCTCGTGTCTCAGTGTTTGTTACAAAACTGCTCCGAAACGGCTTCACATTTTTTTTGTGTATATTAGAATAGGTCGTAGGCTAATTAATATGGCAAAACAACTTTTGCCAAGTCAGCTAGTAATCAATAATATTCCCTTTCTCTTTTATTTACCCTGCGTTTTTTAAAAATTAAATACAATGCACAAACGATGCGGTAGAACGCACTTAAGATGCGATAAAAGAGCAATAATTGCGTTTTAAGATGTCTGAGCATATAAAATGTGTCGTCCGATTCGTGCGTATGCATAAATCTGCGTTTTAACGATCTCAGTGCACTCGGACCGAGTGACCTATTTTTGCTACTCTGATGCTTTTCGTGTATCGGCGATGGTTGGACCTACACTGATGAAAACGGCCAATTTTAGTGTACTCGGACCGTGTTCTACTCGACTGAGGTGAGTAAGATGTAGTCACATAAACAAATTGGCGCCAATAGTATGAACTCGTGCGTCTCGGAAAAAAAGTGAAGTGGCAGTGAAATGAAGATGTTTGTCGAGTTTCATGAAGCAGTCGAGGTATTATGAAATGTATGGTTTCCATTTCCGTGACAAATTTTTTCTTCACTTTTTCTTTTTGTACTTCTCCTGTTGAAGTTCGACGACAAACATATTTGATACCGCTCCTATCCATGGTAGCAGTAAATTTGTGGTTATTGTGAGTGGTGTTAACGCCAAAAAACGGCCGTTTTTGGCATCTATAGTATCAGTAGTATCTATCTATAAATACTATCCAGTCCCAGGTCAAGGGTCACGCCACACGCGTGCTGCCTGGCGGGATGCTCTCCCCGCCGCGCACCACAGGTTTATCAGTTGCTCGGTTTTGCGATTACAATTTTCCTTGGGTCAATCAGTCAACCAATCAGCTCGGCCTCGTCCACTGCTATGTCCAGCCTCCCTAAGGAACGCCGCTTCCTTCTGCACTCGGTCACCCTCGTCCAGCCTCTGCTAGCAATATGCCTTATATTCCTTGGGTGCCTAAATCCTTAAAGATAATTTAATCTTAGGTTAAATAGCTTCTGATCGTGGTATTGTTGAGGATACAAATAACTCGCACACTCTATGCAAATGGCCTTAATCCTCTACTTAACACTGTCATGGTTTAATTGCACCGGTTTCCGTTGTCCACCCACGAAGAGGGTACAATATGGTTGATATTTTATGTCAGTCATAGCAAGTCGTAAATAAAGAGAAAGGTGCTGCGGCCATGTTAATTCGGTAAACCACAACTTCTTAAACTGTAAGCTGCGATTGATATAGACAAACAAAATTATTCTATTACTTCGTATTTCATATCTCTTTCCAATTTCCGGGACTATAATGTAAATATAAATGCATGCATACATTTTATAATGGTAAACGTTGCTTGGATTCAACATCAAACTTTGTTCTGTCGCTGTAGGTACCTACTCGTAAAACAACGTATTTCATAAACGCTCTGGCCGTTCACTTTTATTTGATTATAATATGAACATCGTAATTCACTAATTTCGCATTCATATCCTTCGCCAGCCGACGTTGTCTGGTAGAAATCGCTTGCAATAAGTCCGACGCACCGACTCTACTCCATTAACTTAATATTTTTGACAATCCGCCACTCCTCGTTGGGCACGCGTTGTAGTTAAACCTATACTCTCTCTCTCTCTCCCTCAGTGAGAGAAGGCGTTTCCAGTAGCTGTATGCTGTGTAGGCCGTATAAAGGATACATTAAAAAAATGATGGCCGCAACACAGTGGACGAGAGTAACAAAGGACCGGATTTACACGAAAAAAAAAGATAAACATCCAGCTCAGACCTCAAAACTGAGGATAGCCGACGGGTTTTGCGGCGTGAAAGAGAAAATGACCATGCTCTGGCCGTGTTTCATTTGTATATTTTGTACTTTTTTGCATAAAAAAATGTTAACTCTATTTCTCGTCTAATCAAAGTATAGGCTTTCCACACAATTTTGAAAAGCTGTGCGTGCCGCCTGTTCTGCAGTCGGGCTGGGCTCGGTACTAAACAGTTTATAGCTCGTAAAGTCTCTTTGTTAGTGTGGTCGCTGCACGCACACATGCGCTGCTGGTGTTTCGGCAGTCGATGAGGCTATTCGATCAATTACGTGTCGACTGGATGGCGTTTTATAGAGCTTCATTAAGACGCTGAGGCACATAAATCTGCGGCGGATCGTTTAAACAAGGCTCTCGAGGGCTGTTCTACTCAGAAGGGTGAAGCTTTAACGGCTGCAATGAAACATGGGTCATTGCTTGTGTAGATCACATATCAGTCAATCATGCATATATTGTCAGCTCTTCTACGAACAGATAAACTTACTGAGTGTTGCAGACAGGTCCGGTGAAACTTAGGCGAAACCAACTCCGAAATGTAGAAAACATAGCTATTTTTTACATTCCCTATGGCAACTATAAAAAAATTGCCTGGAACAGCTGTTTTTTTTCTTAGAACTTAGTTTATATCTCATCTATCTTTACTTTGACTGCACCTTTTCGCATCACCCTATTGAATATCTTTAGAGGTTTTACCTCCATTTTTTCTTTGGAGTTTCTTTTGTCCATTTTTTCTCCAAAATGATCAAGATTTTGAAATGGCCCTCGTTTAACCTGTAACGTTCATAAGTCACAGTTTCTGCGCTACTTTGAATGAAACATTTTGAATTTGTCTTTGATAATTCTGTTTCCATATGGTTCTATACGAAGAGTTATCTGTCTATCTATTCGCTGGTTGAACTTACGCACCATTTATTCCGACCTAAATATTATATAAGACTGTCATTGTTATCGACCCGGGTAGTTATTTTTATAGGAAAGCATCCGCCTTGCCCACTAAGCAGTCTGCTATACACAATCGACAGATCAATTATCGAATGCATTGCGAGTTTTACTCAAGCAGTAACAAGCTTCGTCCTGTTAAACCCGAAATTGACATGATCTAATAATAAAATACACAAACACTTATGCTATTCCCGAACTAGGATACACTGTACTATGCTGACAAGACAAGGCTATCACAAACATGGAAAAACATCCAGACTGAGGTCATTGAGGACTTGAGGTCTAAACCCACGACCTCTGTCTTGTTAGTCAAACGTTTCACCGCCAGGCCAACGAGTCAGATAGAGCTTTGATAGTAATACAAGCCTAGGGCCAGTATCTGAATTGAGAATTTCGGTAAGTAAATAGTTAACTGTAGTGCTGTCTCTTCGAATGTCTCAGAAAAGAGCATGACAGAACGTTACTTAAGTATTTACTTAGTGAAATTCTCAATTCATGAACCAGCCTTAAGTATAATCACGGTGGCCATAATCCGAGGACTTCCCCGCAGCCGGCAATATTTCCCGAAGCCGTAATCGCTGGGGCGGAACGGGATATGGTTACTGGCTGAGTTATCTGATATTGGGGCACGGAGCGTGTAGCACATTACTGTTGAGGAAAACGTACGTGGGTAAGCTTCAGTGAGTAGGTTCTGTACCACGTCCGTCAACTGGTTCAATTATTTATTTTATATTAGGAAAGGCGTGTGGTACATAGAAGGACATGGGACGAGGGCGCGGGTGTAATTTCATGCAAAATGTACTCTGAAGCGATGGGACATAGCTTACACATATAAGACGGGACAACAATACAACGCGTCGCGTCTTTACCGCGCCCTCGTCCCGCGTCCTTCCTTCCGTGGGGCATCCACGCCTAACAGCATATAACAAAGAGTAACAAAAACTAAAAAAAAAAACAGAAGGCCAATTATAAGTTTTTTATGATGGTACTTTTCCCAATATAAGCTTTCATTCAATCCAATCCCTGAGCCCGTATTCGGCCATAGCTCGGAGAACTGATGGCCGTTGGGACGATAAAGTTCTGACCTGGCGACCGCGGAACGGACGACGCAACATGGGCAGGCCCCCCACCAGATGCGGGCGGCACAACACCGGGAAGCTTGGAAAACCACGAGGGAGGCCTATGTCCTGCAGTGGGGGTCAAATGTCTGGTTATGGTGATGATGATGATGATGATGCGCCACTTCTTTCTGTTCACGGTCATCCTCATCCAGTCCCAACAAGCAATCTATGTGCCTCAATGCCTCAGATCGTCGATCTAGCGAGTTGTAATGGAACAATTTTTACTATGATAATAGTATATTTCATTACGAGTGCGGAAAAGTTCCGACAAATGTCTACCCGAGCCGAGGCGCAGCCGAAGGTGAGGGTTGACAGTCGGAACAAGTTGCAATGACGATTCCGCACGTGTACTGAACAAATATTTTTAATACAGTTGCGAAAAAATGAATCAATTTAATAAAGAAAATTTTTGGAAAATGGCGCCAACCGTAAAAGAATCTAAGCAGAGATTTTTTTTCATTACTCATACTCTGAAAGGGGGTCATTGTTCATCTAGGCACCGTGCTGAAAGTGGTAGGTACATGCCAGCTCTAAAGCAGAAAAGTATTAAAAAAAATATATATTTAAGACAGATAAAACCACCAAATACGCAAATTCAAAATGGCCGTCTTTCGCGGTCGCGCGCCATCTTGCGAATTGTGATGTACGGCTAGCACAAGTTGGCGCGCGAGCTATCTCGCCGCGAGCTAGACCATCCGTCTGTTTCGGCGTGATTTCCTTAAGTTTTATATTTTAAACTTGTTTTTATCTTTTAGTGATTAACATTAATAATTAATTTATATTATTTAATTTTTTTAATACTAATTAAAAAATTAAATTTTTGAGCAGTCGTTTAATAGGGCGGATAGTTTATCTCTCGGCGAGTTAGCTCACGCGCCGACTTGTGCTAGCCGTGCAGGGTGTGCGTTGGTATTAAAAAAGTAAACTGGCGGGAAACGTTAAATAAAAAAGTGCAATTTTTTCTATGGAAGTTCCATTAGACTGTGTTTGTGATATTCGAAATTGAGTTTAATATAACAAAATGAGTACTAGCGGTTCTGAAATTGAATTAACACCTGATTTTATAAGAGAAGAGGCTCAAACTGTCGTAGAAAACCTTTTGCCAACGATATCTAAGGAACGATATATGAAATCGTATAATGATTTCATAAAGTGGCGGGCCAAGAAAAGGGTGAAATCTCTATCGGAAAAAATATTTCTCTAACGCTCAATAACTGTACAAACGTTAATATTAATTTCAAGTGACTTTGTTTTGTAATAAAATATTTTTTTATTTTAACTGGCTTGTGTTTACTTTCCTCGTATTCGTAATGAAAAGTAGAGTGTTTTACTCGGGTGATAGCACCCATTTCTGCCTCGAACTATTGGCGAAAACATCTCGTCAGGAATGATTGAAACACCTTTCAGCCCTTGGTTAACAATCTACTATTTCTTCACCCATTCTGGGTAGTGAAAGGGAACTATGCCCATACAGCCAAGTCTTCAGTAGAATTTTTTTATTGATATGAAATGGAAATGAAATTTAATGAGATGAAATTAAATGAAACCTAACCTCATTGAAGCAAATCCATAAATCTGATATTGAAACAAATTAGTAGCTTCTTTTTAGAAATATTTGCATGAATCATAAAAACTTCTATAATTTTTTTTAGTAAAAACTTCGAGGTTGGTTTTTTTCTTTTTAATAGACATTATTTTGACAGTTGGGAAAGAGAACGCACGAGTTCGGAAAAGGTAAAGAAAAATCTCGAGTATGTAATAGCCCACATCCCGAACGCTATACGTCCCTGCAATACGCCACTTTTTGAGCAACTGTATTAAAAAGAAATATAACAATTAGTTTATTGATATTTTTGTTGCACTTACATTTAAAAAAATCATATAATGCGGCGCACTTAATGCCATAAGCAATTTCTACCAGTCAACCAGTATTAGATAGATAGAATGTTCTTTATTGTACACCAGGAATTACATTTGAGACCTAAACAATAATAAAGCCTTATTAGTAGGAGCAATTTCTTCCAGAAACCATTGATGAAAAAAATTTGTGTGGAGTCGCTGTGAACTCACAAATGAAACTTCTGCTGCCTACCCACCTTTTGTAATCAGACAATCATATTTTGTTAGTTGCTACTGCATTTTTGTCTTGTTTAGTTTAGGTATATCTCGTTTTGTTATATCGTAAGCAAAGTATGATTTTATGTGGCGGTTAAATAAAGATTTTTAATTTTAATTTCAAATATCAATAACTTTAACCTGAGGCGCTGTCTTCTACTACGCAAAAGGCAGATGTGACTCTTCGTATAGTGAGTCGTGCTGGATATCGTCGAGCAACAAGAGCACGGCTCATTTGTAGCACACAGCCTCAATATTGAAAATAGTCTCGAAAGAAGCGGTCAATTTTGAACGGAGCATCTGGGAATATTATGCCCCCTTCTGCAACTAAGAGGGAACAATGCTGAAGGGGGCATCTGGGAATAAAGGGTTTTTTCAAACTTGTATTTCTTTTCAGTAGATCATAAACAAAACTGAACTCTCTCTGTTTGATCTCCGTTCAGAGCTGTTACGGGAACGCTTTTTTTCTATTCTACAGTCAGTACAAAGAAGCCAATCCATTTATCTTAATCCAATTAAGTGATGGCATCCTTCTTCTCTTCCTCACAGGCATTCTTTACGTTGAAATAACTTTTTGATTTCTGATTTTTGAGTGCTGGGTTTCGCTCTGGTTTTCGTAGTTATCGCGCGCTATTGGTCGATTTCACATAATCATAACTGCACAATATCGTTACACCAGCATTCATACAAGGCTTACGCAACGTTTTGACAACGTCCGTAGTAAATGTATAAAACTACCAAAGCCGCGTTTCATAAAACTACAATTCGTACTTTACTATGATAATTCGAAGTACTCGTAAATTGCGTAGCCGGTTAGTACAATTAATCTATCTACTCGTTAATAATAGGGGTTAAAGTATGAAATTGCCGTTTTATTGCAACAGGTTCTTTGAATTGACATAGAATCTTCATGGTTTGAGGTTTTCGAATGAAACTTTTTTCAAATGGTTTCTATGATGTTCTTTTTTTAAAAAATTTAAAACATTTAAATATCGACTTTCAATTGTATTTGTTATTCAATTTAGACAAGAAAGATGGATACTGCGAAAATTCAGTCAAATCATGAGGCATCCATTTTTCGTATTTTTTTATTTTATTGATTTGACGCAAGTGAGTCAATATTGTGGGCAAGGTAACGTTAAACCATGCCGCTAATTCCTGGGTAGTTTGACTAGGGTCGGCTTCCACTATCTCTCTTGATTCATCGTTATTCACCTGTGTGGGCGGTCTTCCTCGTGGCTCGTTCTTTAAGTCGAAATTTCCATCACGAAAGCGTTTAAACCAAAATCGCACGGTGCGTTCATTAGTAGACCCCTCTCCAAACGCAGCATTGATATTACGGGCTGTTTCTGCCGCGTTAGTCGCCGCGGAACTCGTATTCAAAAATCACTCGAATTTTCGCAGTATCCATCTTTCTTGTCTAAATTGAATTACAAAAACAATTGAAAGTCGATATTCAAATATTTCACATTTTTTTAAAAAAAGAACATCATAGAAACCATTTGAAAAAAGTTTCATTCGAAAACCTCAAACCATGAAGATTCTATGTCAATTCAAAGAACCTATTGCAATAAAACGGCAATTTCATACTTTAACCCCTAATATGTAGGTTAACCGGATATGCAATGTACATCGAATTGTCATAGTAAACCAGGGGTAAACCTGTAAATAATGAGTATGAAATTGGGCCCAGTTGCGTCGTGTCGTTACCGTAAACGTCTAATGTGAAACCGGCCATTGACAGCATCGACTCGTTTGTAAGCATCCGTACTCTCAACGTTAAGAAGTTACTCGATAAAGTCTCACTCTCTCGCTGAAAACCTGTAATGCTGTTGCTATGATTCTCTATATATAGTAACCATAGTAAGTCTTGTCTGTTGTCTGTTTATATGTGAAATTTATGTATTAGCATATTATAATCATGTTTGTATTTTTTAAGTATTTTATTAAATATGTACACCTACCTACCTACTCTCTTCATCTTTCACTTCTATCCATCCTGAGGTTGTCTGGAAGAGATCACTTTTAGCGATAATACCGCCAATTGTATACGGCAAAACTTAGTCATGTAAGCCTTTTAATGTATTTTGTTATCTGGTGTGTACAATAAAGTGTTCTAATCTAATCTAATCTTATCTTAGTTCCTGTACTGCTATACTGTACTTGTGCAATACTTCATAGCATGATCTAGATAACTGTAGTGTATTCATTATAGCCTATAATCTGTGACTTAATGAACGTTACAAATTTGTTCGCAGGTTTCCATCTCAACCTGTTAGATGTATGACCTTGAAAAGAACAATTAAAAACCATTGTTATGGTGGCCCGATCGGGTCCTTTAGAATTCTACAGATTAAAGAGAAGTGGAAAAAACACTGCATACGTAGGATTTGGTTCTTTATAAATTAACAGAGTCAAAATTCTTATTCTAAAACCTACAACTAATCATCATCATCAACCCATTATGTCCCCACCGAGGGGCACGGGTCTCTTCCCTGAGGAAGGTATAGGCCATACTCCGCCACGGAGGCCAAGTCCGGATTGGTGGAGGCTTGTAGACTAGTGGCTCGTCTACTGTCAGAAGTTGTCAAGCCGCCCTAAGGCCTCTGACTTGGCTTAACGACTGCCATCTATCGACGGCAGCCGGCACCAACAGCTTAACTCGAGCAGCATCTTTATCTATTTTTTTGTATGTAGCCTATATACGTTCCACTGCAGGGCACAGGCCTTCTCTCAGAGAGAGAGAGAGAGAGTATGGGCTTAATTACCACGCGTGCCACGCATTTCAAGCTAATCCACTCAGATTTTTCTTTATCTTACTAATAAATTATTATAAGACAATTAAAAAGATAAAAAAAAAAAATTCTAGCATGTCGAGAGTAGAGGCGCTGAGCGCTACAGCGTGTAACAGTGTTTGTGCTAGTAACACTGTAAAAAGCTACTGCAATCTTTGGATTGACGACTCTGCCCTCGTCAACACTAATCCATCTTCAAAAAACAGGAAGTTGCTAGGCCGTTCCAGACTATTTTATGCCACTGCCAGGTCACAATTGGTTAGAATCTCAAAACGGCTTGCTTGTTTGCAAGACGACACGAACTTTATTCCTATGCTGTAAGGTCTTGTTCACCTTGTAGGGCTTGCTACATTGTTAGCGAACCTTATTTGCATTGACAGTATAACATCAATTGGTAATATTGGTATGGATTGTATGGTTTCCTTTGACTGAGGATGGAGGTGAAGCAAGCAAGTCGAGCGACGGTACCGAGACAAAGAAGCAATAACATTTTGAGCCAGTGAGCGCGCCGAGTGCCGAGTGCCGAGCGGCGCCCACGCACTCTCGCGCAATGTTTAACGGCTGGTAGGAGCAATCGCAGACCTTTGTGTACCTTTCTAGGTCAAGAATTAAATCACGGCCGCCTAGACTTTTGAATAATCATTATTTCTGTTTCAGTACACCGTGTAATTGCATAAGCAACGTCCTGCTGTAGGCCACAGGCCTTCTCTCGCAGAGAGAGAGATAGAGAAAGAGAGAGAGAGAGAGAGAGAGAGAGAGTATGGGCCTAATCACCACGCGTGCCCACCGCGCATTGGCGATTTAAAGCCTTGAGGTATGTGAATAGCTCAGACACTCAGGTTTTATCACGATGTTTTCCTTCACGGTTACGGAGTGGTATTGTTACTATCACTTCACAAATGTACATAACTTAGAAAACAAAGTCAAAGAGTACTTACATGCCCGCACTGGGAATCGAACCTGGATCTCTCGCTTCCAAGTCCACTGTTCTATCCACTAGGCCACCACCGCCGTGTAATTGAATTAATGTTAAAGCTGAAAAACGTTTCCTTAGTATCGATATAATTAAACCACTCTCTATGAGTAGTTTCGTATTCACAATTTTTATTTTTATACAGTCATGAAACTTGACTAATAATAAAATTCTCATTTCTTAAATTAAACTATAAGAATTAAAGAAATGAGAATTTTATCATTTAGGTATAGATTCTAAAACGGATTTCATGTTTGCCCACTAGCTGTTGACTGAAAGAAAGAAGGAAAACAAGCCATTTGTTGTAACAATTTAACACATCACAAGAAAGAAAAGGCATACTCACCACTCATTGATACAAATAAGGAAAAGAAAAATAATTTACATAAATACAAGATATGACAGGGCACAGTCAGAGAACTTCCTGTGGTGTGTCAAAGTTGCCACAAAGGGCATCTGACTCAGCATTGTGCTGAGGGTGTGAGCTCTCAGCACTGGTTTCCAGTCAGTACTCGCGGTTATTGACGCGATCTAATAACCTTATTTTCTACTGATGGTTTCTTTGTTAATCTTTTACAAATATAATGTTCTGAAACCTTTCCTTCATACTTATAAAGATTTTGTGATGCGTGCGTGAGTTAACTCCACGTCGAGGTCAGTGATAAACATAATATTTTGTTTTCGGAAAGAGTTGGTATGTACTTAACAAAATCACTGATGTCTTGTAGGTATTCGCAGATTCTACCAAAAAATTGCTAACGAACGTAAATTGATAGTCACCCTTAGCGTTCCGCTGGCATTGACATCTGCTTGAGCCGGCAACACGCGCTCGCGCTGATATGATAAACAACAGCCTTGACGAAAATACTACCACAATACCAACTTACTGCATTAACTAGTGGAGCACCTTATTACAAAGCCATAGAGTCAACATTGGCTAGGTTATGAGCTCTATCAATGTTGTGAGGCCAAAAAAACACGTGGCCTGAAACGAGAAAAACATCGACCAATGAAAATTTAAATTCGACTCTAATGTAGGGCCAGTTAAGGCTGTTGTTCAATAAGTAGAGTCATATTTGTATGCCCAATTTGTATTGGTGCTCTATTAATACTGTGTTATGGACGTTATTCCTCTGTTTGCTCGATGTAAACACTGACCACTCTTCCGGGTCTGTTCGATAACAGCAATATTTTATGTGTAATAATTTTTTTAACGGGATTTAATTGCAAAAAAACAAGTCAAGATTAAATATTATCGCTTTACTCGTACAGGAGGATGCAGGTTACAACTTTCGTTCGTTAGTGAAATAATAAGGTGATGTAACCAACTATTGTAGTTTTCAAGTGGGTTTTTCAGTTAATACAGGTATTTGCCTAGAGCAATTTTCAGTGGTTTCCGGATACATACATTTAAAAACTCACGCCTGTATCCCTGAGGGGTATGCCGAGACCAGGCTTTGCCACCAGGGTTTGGATTTTCAAATAGTTGAAGATAAAAAAGTATTTTTAGGGTTCCGTACGAAAAACGGAACCCTTATAGGATCACTTTGTTGTCCGTCCGTCCGTCCGTCCGTCCATCTGTCTGTCAAGACCCTTTATCTCGGGAACGCGTGAAGGTATCAAGTTGAAATTAAAACCATATACTCAAGTCTACAGTCGATTAAAGCTGTGAAATCAAACTTCTAAATTAACGTGAAAAAAAGATACGGCGGTTTGTGCCGCAAAAAATAAAAAATAAAAACCGACTTCGAAACACTACAGCACTAAAAAGTTAGAAATAATTTAAATAATTAGAAGTATTTGTACATGTAGGTATTGTAGAAGTATAATTTGGAGCCGGTGCCCAAAATATAAGTGCTGGTCTTGAAACTGGGCACCGACTACAAATTATACTTCTACAATACCTACACGTATAAATACTTCTGATTATTTAAATTATTTCTAACTTTTTAGTGCTAAAGTGTTTCGAAAATCGGTTTTTATTTTTTATTTAAAATTTTTAATTTTTTATTTTTAGTGGGGGAGTGGGAGAAAAATAAATAAGTCCCTTATAACCATAATTTACCCTACTTAATTCGTTGCTTTAAAATTTGATGTTCTTAATTTCCATCTCCGAAAGTCTTCAAATCACCAAATAAACTTGGGGCTACTTTTACACTATTTTATGAAACATACAGATATTACCAAAGGATGGGCCTCATTAGGGCTTATTTACTGCTGTCCATTGAACAGTTCCGTTCTCCATCTCTGAAAGTCTCCATCAGATCTTCACCAAATTAAAATAGGACCAATGGGATGTGATACCTACCTGTTCGAACAAAAAAAAATTGTCGAAATCGGTTAAGATTTGACGGAGGAACATAGACAAAAAAAATATATATATACGCGTCGAATTGATAACTTCCTCCTTTTTGAAGTCGGTTTTTAACTTCCGTTATTCCGATACTCAAGGGAATCAAAAATTTATAGGGTACTTTTCGTTGACCTAGAACTATTAAATTGGGCAAGTAATATTGTGTCATATACAAATATAGGAAAAAAAATCTGAAAACTTTAAATTTGTAATTAAATCATAAAAAAATGTCTTTAAAGTTCGGGAAAAGCTCAGAAAAAACTGCGAGACTCGATTCCTGAACTATTTATAATATGTAGTACAAATTTATACGGAACCCTCGGAGTGGGAGTCCGACTCGCACTTGGGTGGTTTTTTTTCTTAAAAACGTGCGAACAAATCGTTTTTTTATCATAGTAAAATTTACTTAGTGTATCACGAAGAGAAAAATATGTGTTATTTAGGTACGTAATAAGTTTAAAAAAGATCGTTAACAATTAACTGAGAAACATCAAAAATTTAATACGTAATTTTTACAGCACTGTGTCCTTTTTTACAATAAAAAAAATTTGGTTCATTATTAAGGAATCGTTTTGAAACTCTTAAATAGGATAGTAAATTCCTTTCCCTTTGCGATATAGGCTACAACCAGATGTATTACCATTCAGTAATTGAGTATTTGACAATATATCAAATGAGTTACTTTTAAAACCGAATTTTGTATGAAAATACTGGCTTATGACGTCACATTTCAGAGCACTCTTTTTATGTTTAATCTATTAAAAAATTGTAATACCTAATAATTGACTAAAAGAGATAAATTTTCCGAGATATTTTGTAATTTTTGTTTTAATCGAGCATATGAAATAATTTATTGTTGATCGTGTCAAATACCGAATTGTTCAAAGTGTACCACTAGCAATGAATATTTGTTTTCGCAAAAAACACGCCAAAGTGAACCATTCTTTTAGCAATCCAATTATCTTACTTCTACTTACCGAGACACTTATGTCTGTTATTTACCGTCACACAGGAAACTGGCGTAAAAGTGGGAAAAATGGCCGCTTGGTGAGTGAATTGTCTCGCGTCGCCGATGTTACGGCGATGTGAGTGCAGTTTGACGACGGTGCAGGTGTGCTCACACACAAGCACTTAAGAGTGGCAACTTGCTACGACACAGAAGATCACTTTGTCTGTAAATAAAATATATATGACGTCCACTTAACAGAACCACACACACACACACACACACACACACACACACACACACACACACACACACACACACACACACACACACACACACACACACATAGACACATAATGAATCATCAATAATTATATATCTTTTATAATTATTTCTTTGATTTTTCTCGACATTATTGTTTTAGGTTTTCTTTGCATGCGAGTGATATCGAATGAATATCGTCCACTTAATATATTTTATGTCATACACGACAAAAGCTGCTCGGTTGTCTTCTAAAGAAAGCACAGAACAGTTAAGAGTCCTAAACCGGAGATCCGAGGCTCGATTCCACTTGGAGGCCGCCGTATTTGATTTGTAAAAATGGCCTCAGTCTGGGTGTACTTCCATGTTTGTGATGTCCTTGCCTGGTTACCATAGCACAGGGCATCCTAGTTTAGGGTCAGGACAAGTGATTGTATTGTGTGGAAATTATTTTTGTCTTGCACTCAAGGGCCCATGCCCGCTGTGGGTTCTATTCATAGGCTGGTCGAAAAAAAAAGGTAGAAAGAAGCATATTTTTCTATTTAGTAGATAAATCTAATAAGGGGCCCTAGCATAAGGACAAGCGGCCATACATCATCATCAGCCATTTGACGCCCACTGCAGGACATATGCCTCCTTCGTGGTTTTCATAACCATGAGGGGTTTTGCCATAATCGCCACGCTCGGCAGGCGGGTTGGAGATCGCAGTATGCGGTTGGAATTTCAGGAAGACGCTGCTGCCCGTCTCCTGGTAATTGATTTCCTTAGTCGCCTTCTACGATATCCACGGAAAGAAATGGAGTGACGCTATTCTTAATCCGGCGCCACACGGCCGCCATACATCTGGTGCATAATCGGTCTAGATGGAGAGCTTTGGTGGCAAAAGCAGCCTCATAATCACGTCCCTCGGTCATGCATGAGGCCAGAACCAAAAATTATACCGACCATTTACTGAAATAAATGTATAGACATATTTGTAAATTACTTTATGCAGCACTTGTGTGTGCTCTTGGTCTATAAAGCAGCTTCATATCTACAAGAGGGTGAACAAAGTGTTCATCTGGCAGCGGCGTATCGCGGTGCACTCTATTGATTTATATTTTATTCGCATTTCGTCGGTCTTTTGCGGTACGATCGAAGCTCTTCTTTTCTGCTTTATAGCCAGAGACGTGTTAGCGGAGGAATCTGGGGTACCTACTTTAATCATAGTGGGGTACCTTTAAGGATGTGTTCAATCAATCAATCAACCCTTATTCATCTACTGCTGGATATCCTCCTCCAATCCACACCACTTCTTCTGTCCTCGGCCGTTCTCATCTAGCTGCCGTCGATCTGCTTCAGATTGTGCTGGGGATGTGTGAAGGCACCTAAATCAATTGTTTAGTAATTATAAAAAACCTTTCTTAACTGTGGCTTAAACAGCATTTACCTAAAATTATTCATGCAAAAGTCGATTTAAATTGCGACATTTGCCACTTTCTTGTGTAGCCATGATATCTTTGGTCTCCCAGGTCTCCTTCTTTCTGGAACTGAATCGTAACTCATTCGTTAGTAAGTAAAATGTAAAATAAACAAAACTGGCACAACGGGAACTTTATTCATCTAAAAACCACTTTACGACATACACAAGATTGGAAACTCAAGGAACGAAAAAAAAAGTAAGTACCTAGTTCAAATTTGGCTTGTTTGGAAATTACCTCTATAAATGTAATAAAGTTTCGTAAGAACTTTGTTTCTTAATTTCAGTGCCCCGCTCAGAAATAGCTGGAAAATTGAGTAAGAAATGGAAAACAATAACTACCCTTTCCTAAGGGTGGCTTTGTGAAATGTGGAACTTTATAATTCCGCGACAGTTAAATTGGGAACATTTTCTGGTTGCATAATGTTGATGGTGTTCTCGGGTGTTAGTTAAAGATTCATGGTGTCGGCGCAGCAGCTCGCCCTAAGCCTCCTTATCTCCCAGCGAGAGAGTTGCCCAACTTTCCACTCAGCGGATGATCGCTTGAATTCATTACTGAGCTGAAATTTCAGCACCGAGGAGCGCACAGCGAGACACGGCAGGTCAACTCGGCCAAGAGAGTTTACTTGGTTGGAATTATTATTATTAAAAATCTTAGTTGCATCAATAAAAAAAATACAAAGGCGAACTTAAAGCTAACAGATTCCAGTTAACCTTGGAGTTGTGGAAGTTGTTACAACACTAGGTGGGGTGAATTTGTCGCTGAACCCCAGATTTTCTTATGTTGACGAAATGTTGACAGTTTTCAGTTGTTTTTATGTAAGGTAAAGTACCAAATGGTGTTAACAAATAGCATACTTTTTGAAAAATTCATGGTTATGACAAGACGAATATGTTCGTGAATAATGACAGACATTATTGCCTGAATACCGGTTTGTTTTACAATAATTTAAGTAACAGGTTATTATTGTAAAGTCTGCAGCACAGGAACCTTAAAAAACTGTTTGTACACAAATGTAAATGTCGAGCTGCTGTCGGCTCTACTCGCCTACCCAAAGATTACCAAGCTGACTTTCTGTGTACACCGAGTCTCTCGCTGTAATTTTTGTGCATAAATTAGCGATGTTTACGCGATGGAGTTCTCTTGTACGCCATTTTGTTACAAGACTGCTAAAGAGGTAAAGTTTTAAGAGATGAAGGCACCGAATCACCGTCCCAACTTCGCGAATGCTCTCAATCTTGTTCCGGCGGGAACTTAATTTCTGACAGAATATCGTAATTACTTATGGAGATCGAGGACCCAGTTTCAAGTTTGTTTATGTTTCAGGAATGGGCAGTCGTTGGGTTGTTTTAAGGTACTTAAAGCTAAAGTTGCGAAAGTGCCCTTGACGGGTCATGTAAATTTTGATTGGAAATCAAAAAGCTCGCCTAGCGAGTGGCGGCGCCAGCGCCCGCGCCGCCATTACCATACAAACGAGCGATCAATTACACATACACATGACTTGTGAAATACAGTAAGACATAGAAGGCGAGATCGTTATCTAGAGCATCCGAAATGGACCATAAAACGGCCCTTGTCAAGGGAATCAAGCGAGAGTACATATTTTCATGGGAACAGGGCCCTTATTATGAAGCAGCGATATATTCGGAAGGGACGTCAACAACGCGCTTGTGCCCGCCAATTCACTCGAATCTAGCGACAAATACGGTTCTTTTTTGAATAGTTTCATATTTAATACACTGACTTTTAATACCGAACGTATTAAAGAGACTATAGAGCGGAACAAGGGCTCCAAAGTGTTCGCAAAAGACTTGTCTATTGGGCAAAGCCAGCTGACGAAGCTGAAGAGAGAGGACGGCAGTATAGCGTCGACCAAATCAGAGGTGCTGAGGGAGATTGAGAGTTTCTACGGACAGCTATACACCTCAGTCGCAAAACCTGTTAGCAGTTTGAACAAAGATCCGAGAGCCAAACTGACCCGACATTATACCGAAGACATCCCGGACATCAGCCTGTACGAGATTAGGATGGCCCTGAAACAGCTCAAGAATAACAAGGCACCAGGAGAGGACGGAATCACATCAGAGCTCCTGAAAGCGGGTGGAACACCAGTACTTAAAGTCCTTCAGAAGCTCTTCAATTCCGTCGTGCTCGAAGGAAAAACGCCAGAAGCATGGAACAGAAGCGTGGTGACGCTGTTCTTCAAGAAAGGGGATAACTCTCTATTGAAGAACTACCGACCCATCTCGCTTCTGAGCCATGTTTATAAGCTGTTTTCGAGGGTCCTCACGAATCGTCTCGAACGCAGGTTTGATGACTTCCAGCCTCCCGAACAAGCCGGTTTCCGAAAGGGCTTTAGTACCATAGACCACATCCACACGCTGCGGCAAATTATACAGAAGACTGAGGAGTATAATTTGCCATTCTGCTTAGCGTTTGTGGACTATGAGAAAGCCTTCGATTCGATCGAGACATGGGCAGTGCTCGAGTCTCTCCAGCGTTGCCGTATTGACTATCGGTATATCGAGGTGCTGAAGTGCTTGTACAACAGCGCCACCATGTCGGTCCGAGTACAGGAGCAGAATTCGGAGGCAATTCCATTGAGAAGAGGCGTGAGACAGGGAGACGTTATCTCTCCGAAACTGTTCACGAACGCACTGGAAGATGCCTTCAAGCTTCTGGAATGGCAGGGACGCGGCATCAATATCAATGGCGAGTACATCACGCACCTTCGATTTGCCGACGATATAGTAGTCATGGCAGAAACGATGGAAGACCTCGGCATAATGCTCGACGACCTCAGTCGAGTTTCCCAACGTGTGGGCCTTAAAATGAACATGGACAAAACGAAGGTCATGTCGAACGCTCGTGTTGTGCCCACCCCAATAACATTGGGGAACACGACTCTCGAAGTTGTAGACGAATACGTCTACTTAGGACAAACAATCCAACTAGGCCGGTCCAACTTCGTGAAAGAGGTCAATCGTCGAATCCAACTCGGCTGGGCAGCTTTCGGGAAACTTAGAAAAGTCTTTTCGTCTAATATACCTCAATCGCTCAAGACAAAATTATACAACCAGTGTGTGTTACCAGTGATGACTTATGGCACTGAAACGTGGTCTCTCACTATGGGCCTCATAAGAAGGCTCAAGGTCACGCAACGAGCTATGGAAAGGGCTATGCTCGGAATTTCTCTACGAGATCGAATCAGAAATGATGAGATCCGTAGACGAACGAAAGTCGTCGACATAGCCCAGCGGATTAGTAAGTTGAAGTGGCAGTGGGCGGGGCACATAGCACGCAGAACTGATGGCCGATGGGGCCGAAAAGTTCTCGAATGGAGACCACATATCGGCAAGCGCAGCGTGGGACGACCAGCCACAAGATGGACAGATGACGTCATTCAAGTGGCAGGAAGACGCTGGATGCAGGCCGCTTCCAACCGGTCTTTTTGGAAATCCATGGAGGAGGCCTATGTCCAGCAGTGGACTTCTTGTGGCTGAATGATGATGATGACACTGACAAGCGAGTTCAGTCGAATCTAGCGACTAGCGATTAGTACGATAGTTTCATGTTTAATAATACACTGACACGCGGCTGAAAAGTGGTAATAATTTTATCAAAACAAAAATCTTGTCTGTTAAATTGTCTTAAACAAGTCCATTGAATTTTAAGCCTCAGCAGGGGGGCTTGTCGCTAAATTTCTTGCAGGTAAGTTCGGTCCCGGCTGCTGTGCTGTAAAATTTAATTTAATTTAAAAAATTTTGCCTCGTTTAAGATGTGGCATCAGTCGAGTTTCATGTTTTTTAAATTGGTTTTCATTTGACTCTTTTTTTTGTTACTTGTACTAACAATGGCGAGGCTGAACAGCTGACGTCCGCCATTTTGTTTTTTTTTTCGTCATCATCATCATCATTCAGCCACAAGAAGTCCACTGCTGAACATAGGCCTCCTCCATGGATTTCCAAAAAGACCGGTTGGAAGCGGTTTGCATCCAGCGTCTTCCTGCCACTTGGATGAGGTCATCTGTCCATCTTGTGGCTGGTCGTCCTACGCTGCGCTTGCCGATATGTGGTCTCCATTCGAGAACTTTTCGGCCCCATCGGCCATCAGTTCTGCGTGCTATGTGTCTCGCCTACTGCCACTTCAACTTACTAATCCGCTGGGCTAAGTCGACGACTTTCGTTCGTCTACGGATCTCATCATTTCTGATTCGATCTCGTAGAGAAATTCCGAGCATAGCCCTTTCCATAGCTCGTTGCGTGACCTTGAGCCTTCTTATGAGGCCCATAGTGAGAGACCACGTTTCAGTGCCATAAATCATCACTGGTAACACACACTGGTTGTATAATTTTGTCTTGAGCGATTGAGGTATATTAGACGAAAAGACTTTTCTAAGTTTCCCGAATGCTGCCCAGCCGAGTTGGATTCGACGATTGACCTCTTTCACGAAGTTGGACCGGCCTATTTGGACTGTGTGTCCTAAGTAGACGTATTCGTCTACAACTTCAAGAGTCGAGTTCCCCAATGTTATTGGGGTG
Source organism: Yponomeuta evonymella (assembly GCA_963969515.1). Lineage (NCBI taxonomy): Eukaryota > Metazoa > Arthropoda > Insecta > Lepidoptera > Yponomeutidae > Yponomeuta > Yponomeuta evonymella. The sequence continues at coordinate 425,607 of OZ018361.1, read as the reverse complement.
GGCACAACACGGGCGTTCGACATGACCTTCGTTTTGTCCATGTTCATCTTAAGGCCCACCCTTTGGGAAACTCAACTGAGGTCCTCGAGCATTATGCTGAGGTCTTCCATCGTTTCTGCCATGACTACTATATCGTCGGCAAATCGAAGGTGAGTGATGTACTCGCCATTGATATTGATACCGCGTCCCTGCCATTCCAGAAGCTTGAAGGCATCTTCCAGTCCGTTCGTGAACAGTTTCGGAGAGATAACGTCTCCCTGTCTCACGCCTCTTCTCAATGGAATTGCCTCCAAATTCTGCTCCTGTACTCGGACCGACATAGTGGCGTTGTTGTACAAACACTTCAGCACCTCGATATACCGATAGTCAATACAGCAACGCTGGAGAGACTCGAGCACTGCCCATGTCTCGATCGAATCGAAGGCTTTCTCATAGTCCACAAACGCTAAGCATAATGGCAAATTATACTCCTCAGTCTTCTGTATAATTTGCCGCAGCGTGTAGATGTGGTCTATGTAAGAATTGGGTCTATGTTACTATAGCCCTTTCGGAACCCGACTTGTTCGGGAGGCTGGAAGTGAGGACCCTCGAAAACAGCTTATAAACATGGCTCAGAAGCGAGATAGGTCGGTGGTTCCTCAACAAAGTGTTATCGCCTTTCTTGAAGAACAGCGTCACCACGCCTCTGTTCCATGCTTCTGGCGTTTTTCCTTCGAACAGGACGGAATTGAAGAGGAGAGAATTTTTTTTCGTGTCGCCATATTATTGTAGACAGTGATGCTCATATCATCAATACCTATAATATCTAGCTATCTATAACTTCCGCACAACACAAAAACTTTTAACAATAAAATTCATTCGTAGGTACGTACGCACGATTGAAATCACCTTCAAAGGAAGGCATTCCATTGGATAAAAAATTAAAATTCAGATAATCATAGTAACTCATAACCTTACCCATCGACTGTACCACCCATGTCGGTAGCAAAAGTTTCCAATAACGTAATTACGTAACTATGGAAGCCGTGAAACTGTAACAGTACATACCCGGCTGTTACAGTACAGTTACAGTTTTCTATAACAATTATTAACTGGAAAACCATCTTAGAAATGTGTTCTGGGAACATGTGACCGCTCTTCATGAGTAGTTCTATACTCCTGTATACCGAACATTACTGTATTAATGTGCCCCAACAGACTTATTTTAAAAATTGAAGACTACAAATGAAATCTATTTCAATATACAAAAAAAAGCTAATAACTCGTAATCCTGGATGACTTAACTTACCTTAAGTTTGTATAGATATTTACGTGATGCCACAGACAATCGCCAAAACACTTCTAAATTGCAACTATTTTTTTAGTTTGCTGCACTAAAAACACGTTCTTTCATGTCAAATGCCAACGGTTAACAGGTCGGGCGCGCGGTCTCGGCTGTTGCACTCACACATGTATAAACACTTTTTAGTGATAGGGCCACTCGGATACATTTAGTCTATTATGATATACCCTTGGTCCATCAATGTGCCCCTTGTATCATTGTGCCCCGCCTCCCCCTATAGTTTTCGAGTTTCATTCCCCTAATTCTAGACACCAGTATGCTTTATGGTCGCGTTGTTTTAGAGTTTGATCCATCATATTCCACAATCCTGTATTAGGTATTCTTTTTTTTGGTTTTCTGGTTTATATGTTTATAGTAATTAGATATGATAAGACAAGATAAGAATATTCTTTATTGTACCAGGAAAAACACAACATAAAATATAAAAAAATACAGTACAATTGGCCTATTTTATATAGATTTCTATACTCTGATTTCCCTCGTTGGAGACTTCTGTTTGCTCTATGTACATACTATATTTCGTGTTGTTTTCGAATTTTGCTTATACCAGTATACGGTGACCAGTAGTCCGATACTCTTAGTTTGATAGCCAGTCCACTAAAAGAGCGGTCGATTGGCCATAAAGAACATACTGTAATAACGCTAGCCCGTTTTGGAAAACCTGTTAGGAGTGTTTTGGCGGCTTCATACCTAGTTAGAACGGTTATTTTTATAGTTGTTGGGCAAAATATCGTGAAATCATCGAAGACCTAACAACAACATAAAAACCTATTGTTTGAAGCTGTTGGCGTAGGCAAGCTTACTTATGTGGACTTGTCAGGCATGGACAACTGTTAGGCCAGTCATTAGAACGTTTCTACGATACAAAAGGTGGTGCAGTAGTTTTTTCGTAAATAAACATATTATCTATCATATCTTATCTATCTATCAGTAGTTTTTAGGGTTCCGTACCCAAAGGGTAAAAACGGGACCCTATTACTAAGACTTCGCTGTCTGTCTGTAACCAGGCTGTATCTCAAGAACCGTGACAGCTAGAGAATTTAAATTTTCACAGATTAGATATTTCTGTTGCCGCTATAACAAAAACTACTAAAAACTAAATAAAATAATTATTTAAGGGGGCCTCCCATACATTAAACGTGATTTTTTTGGTGTTTTTTTATCTTAGTGTCTAATGTTGTATAGATAATGGTACGGAACCCTTCGTGCGCGAGATCGACTCGCACTTGGCCGGTTTTTTATGTTCTTATCTCATACATATGGGTGCAACTAAGTAAATACAAGAAATAGTAATAGTAGACATATCTCGGGACAACTTTTGACACCCACTAAATTAAACTTTACTTAGTTGCACTCATGTGTACGAGATAAGAACATAAAAACTGATGTAACACCTTTTGCATCGTACACCCCTGTTTTGACCGTCTAATGACTGGCCTATGTATGAAATTGTTTAAATAATAGTATTAAGTTAGTAAACAAAAGAAAGAGATGCCTACTAAATAAGCAATCTGTATACATCCTACTGAAGGGTAGGTTCCTCTCAGAGGAAGAGAGGGAGACTATGACTTGATCACCCTGGATGCTCCCAGGGCTTCCCTAGACAGTCGGCGAGTGGTGTAAATAAATACTGTTAATCTACCGATGTACCTACATATTATGAAAATAAAGTTATCAAATTAAAAGAGTAGAAATTCTACCTGAGGTTTCAATTGTGTCGGCAACTTTCGAATCTATTGTTACTTCCACACGTTAGGGTTACATAAATAATAATATTTAAAGCTCTTCTTGTGTAAGGAATTAGGTGCTGAATTAAGGATACTTACTTTAAATTTTTTTCATCAGTATTGAAAAACAATTGATCAAAATGTAAACAGAAAACTTTAAAATTTCCGACACGAATTGTGAACGTGACCTTACGAAACGCTGCAGTCGCGTTCGGAATAAAATTATATTAACTATGACGATCATATTATTCATTCTAATCCAGTGGTGTTTGCATTAGAGGCATTGCTATTCTTGGCACACAAAGCCATAATACATACTGAGTTATAGGCAGGGAGGCTCCATCGTACTACACCAGCATCGGATCCAAACTGTTTGCTGCGGTTTCCACGCCTACAATTGTGTAAGCGCGATTAATTTTTAATTGGATTGCCGTAGGATCACACAACTGAGTTTACCTAATGTAGCAGTGGCGAAGGGTGGAATTATGACGAAGGGAAGCCGGTGAAAAATTAAACTCATCAAGTGGATGCAAGCGCCAATTCTATGAATTCTTGACGTATTCTTCAGAAGATAAGGCCCTATTTTCACGCCACAATAAAGAAACACGCGCAAAACGATCGTTAAAACGTATTTGAAAGTATTTGAAAAAAAATGTAGCTTTTTTTTATCCGTTGAGTAACAAGCAGTTGCAATTATGTGCTTTTCTGTTTTTTGGACTAATTAGTTATTTATTAACATCCGTAAAATCCGAGCTGCTCCAATCTGAGTTTGAGTCGGGAAACGAAACATTTTGTTCAATATGCAACTGCCCGTCATCCATGAATATTTGTCTTTAAAAGATTTATGGAAATGTTTAAAAAAAACACCTTTCCTCTTGCAATAATACCTAGCCATGGCTGGAACAGCACGGCCTAACTAAATGACATGCATTTTCTTTTCCAAACTAAGATTGGAAAACGAAGTTTAACCGACCAAATAGTCAGTTGAACAGCACTCTATGTGAATTAATACCATATTGACTGCAAATATGAAAGATAAACACAGATAATAAAGAATAAACAAGTGACAATATCAATTATCCCATAACAACGAAAACGACATAAAAAAAAACTAATTTTTTCACGCAAACAATAATCCATCACAGCACGTACTATTTGTTCACTTCCGAATTGATTCCCGACAAAACAATACATTTCTATAAAAAAACAGTATAATTTGTGACGCATTTTCTTATTGCAATGCTGAAATTTGATTTTGCAACCTTATAACATCCATCGCACCTGAGTGATAAAACTGATCGCGCCCGCCTCGCTTTCTCATACGGCAATAAAAAGAGAAAGAATAGGAAGCCGGGACTGTGTAGCCTACCTCGGCCGCTTTCGGGCGCGATGAAGGCGAGCGAGACAAAGCATTATTTGTGGGATTGGGAGCGAGACAAAGCGTTATTATTGTATACCTAAAGCGGCTACTATGGCATTCTGGGTTGTTTCGATAAACTGTATGGAGATTTCGGAGTGCCCTACATTATAAGTGTAGCAAATTTGGTTTTCGTGGGGGTCAGATTTCTAAAAGGAAGCCGGTGGAAATCGCCTTATAAATAGATCCCTAAATATATAGATTTCATCACTACTATCTAGTAAGCTGAGCATGTTTACAGATTAAAATAATTCTGCTATTGAAGTTTAAATTGGAATCACCACTGCTATCTAGTAAGCAGAGCATATCATGTTTACAGATTAAAATGATTCTGCTATTGATGTTTAAACTGAAATCACGCTGTACACATATAGGATAGCACAAACGTAAACAGATTGGTAATGGTAAAGCTAGCAAATATGAGACTGATTTCACTAATTCGTGACATTTATGATTCCTTCTACGCTGGTTTTTCCGAAAGATCCTCAAATTTATAATAGGAATAATATAGTTAGGACTGAGAACTGACTAAATTCATGGCACACTTGAGAACTGAATGTTGAGCATACTGGGAGCTTCGTTTTAGGCGCTTACCTATTTTTGCACGAGTATGTTTTTCCCTTCTTCATTCCTTTATTTTATAGGAACCTTCGTAGCATATTCCCGAGCATTATTCGCCCCCGACGACGTTCATTTGCGTTTGTACGCGCCTCCCATTTCCCGTGGGAGCCGCGTTCATTTGGCACCGGATATTGAATGGAATACCTCTAGGGCCTTTTTGTTTGTAAACTTATTAGTGCCTTTTTCGTGACTATTTTCATCCGTCTGGTTTCGTTTTCGTTTACAGACGCTTCGAAAAAATCTCTAATCTCGGGGCTGTACTTTGTTCAGCTGGACCCATTGTTTTTTGCCCGTGATGACAGACCACGACCACACGTAAGAATTTTGACAACAAGTGGCAGTTATGTGTTTTGTATAGGTATAATATATATAATTTATTTTTGTTGAATATTATCAATACCGGTGATCGTTCGTACAGGCTAGTGAATGTTGACGAAGCGAATAACGTTTATCAGGATCGTGGCGAGTGACAAACCTTGGATTCTACCTGCCCCTGCCCCTCCGGGGTACAAACGTGGCTCTGTGTGTTTTGTGGTTTCTTTATATCAAAGTACTTGTCACCTGGTACAATAGTAGATTGTTAACCGAGGGCTGAAAGGCACCCATTCCTGACGAGATGTTTTGGCGCTCGAACGAAGTGAGAGCGCCAATAGTTCGAGGCAGAAATGGGTGCTATCACCCGAGTAAAACACTCTACTTTTCATTACGAATACGAGGAAAGTAAACACAAGCCAGTTAAAATCAAAAAATATAAAACTTAAGGAAATCACGCCGAAACAGACGGATGGTCTAGCTCGCGGCGAGATAGCTCGCGCGCCAACTTGTGCTAGCCGTACATCACAATTCGCAAGATGGCGCGCGACCGCGAAAGACGGCCATTTTGAATTTGCGTATTCGGTGGTTTTATCTGTGTCTTAAACAATATTTTAATTTATTTCGCAAATCACATCTCGCCTTGAAAGTGACTAATAAATACATAAAGTAAATTATATTAATTATAAACATCAACATAAACAATGAAGAATTAATCGTTTTATGGCTGTATAGGTTACTACCATTGCGTTGTTCAATATAAACTACGATTCATATATATATTTTTTAATACTTTTCTGCTTTAAAGCAGGCATCTACCACTTTCAGCACGTGCCTGGATGAACAATGACCCCCTTTTAGAGTGTGAGTAGTGAAAACAATATTGTGTTCCTCTTCAACTGTTGCAAACTATCTTGAGTTCCAAGAGACTGCTGGTGTATGATGGGTGTTTTAGTTGCTTGGCGGCTCGAAGCCTGCGCGTTAACCACTGTGGTTACACGTATTTCCAATAGGGCGGAGTGATCGCCGATTATCGCATATGTGTATTCACGGCAGCGCGCGCTCCGTGTAAACACAGCCTTACTTATTTATTCAGCGACTCTTGTCATACAACAATCACCCTTAGGCGCCAAAAAATAGGAGTCAAGTCGAGTGAACAAGTAAGATGGTGTGTGTAAATTTGTATGCGTGGCGATATCCAGTGCGCTTTTGCCAATATATGCGTATGTGTGAGGCGGGTGACAACGGCCTCGAAATAGGATGATCCAAAAGGCCCATCAAGGCTATTCACTTTGTCCAAGTTTTACAGATGATTTACATAATATAGATGATTTGCCTGAATGAACTGTCATTTACAGATCAGAAAACTTTCTTCAGTTAAACCTCCGGTTGACCGCTGAATTCGCAATGTAAAGTCATCGGACGCCTCTTATAGGGACCTCATAATATATATGCTATCTCTTAGCATAGATAAGTGAGTGGAAGGACTAATAAGGGGTGCCCCAGGGGAACTTATATTTATGAAATGGCAAAATAAAAGGTACCCGAAACCGGCGAACGTGCATGCAGCGACAAATGAATGTCCACGAAGCGGAGAGGTTTGCCAGGATGTAGGCAAGTGGCAAGCCCTAGTTTTATGCCCCTCCGGGATACAAGCGTAAGTTTAAGCCCAATCTATCAGTCCATAATCAGCCACTGCTGGACATAGGCCAACCCTAAGGCACACCACTTTATTTACATCACTGCTACCAGCAATCTGTCTAAGATGGTCGGTCCAGCGCCCTGATGGTAATCCTTCACTGCATTTGCCGACAGCCGCAAATGCGCCCTGGGCTGCTCGAGAGACTGATATAATGCAGAGATGCGGATTATTTTTATTAGCACCTCAACAAGGAGTTTGTCTTCAGTGTGCTCTAAACCGTAGACTAATTCTAAGTTTGGCCGAGTTGCCGATAGCCGCATTCTTGTACTCGGCTGCTGGGAAGACGGACTGCGGACTTATTAGTAAGAAGTATGTTTTCTGTTTTATGCCCACGCGGACTCAGCGGCTCGGAAGCCCGTTAGAGTGCAAAGAGTTTGCGGATTTAGGAATGCTTTCTGCGTGCTCCTCCTTATAAGTTTGACGGAATTGCTGATAGCCGCACACGCATGCTCGGTGGCTCGTGAGAACGTTAGAGTCCAAATAGTTGCGGATTTAATAGTAAAACACACTAACACATACTTGTGTGCTCCTGCTAGTAAGTTTGACGGAGACCGTCGAAGTGCAGAGAGCTCCGGATTTCGGAGTATGTTCTTGTTCAGATACAAATAATTGCGGATTTAATAGTAAAACACACTAACACACACTTGTGTGCTCCTGCTAGTAAGTTTGACGGAGACCGTCGAAGTGCAGAGAGCTCCGGATTTCGGAGTATGTTCTTGTTCAGATACAAATAATTGCGGATTTAATAGTAAAACACACTAACACACACTTGTGTGCTCCTGCTAGTAAGTTTGACGGAGACCGTCGAAGTGCAGAGAGCTCCGGATTTCGGAGTATGTTCTTGTTCAGATACAAATAATTGCGGATTTAATAGTAAAACACACTAACACACACTTGTGTGCTCCTGCTAGTAAGTTTGACGGAGACCGTCGAAGTGCAGAGAGCTCCGGATTTCGGAGTATGTTCTTGTTCAGATACAATTCCTCGTTGTTTAGATACAATTGCTGACACATGCGGGTTCAACTGCTCGGGAGGTCGTTGTAGGACGGTGACCTGCGGATTATGTTTATTAGTAGCGCTCTTGCTTGAGTGGGCCTTCGGCGTGCTCTAAGCTGTGGCCTTCTCGTAAGTTTGACCGAGTTGCCGACGTCTGCCCCAGCTCGGGAGAGTAGCAGCGTGCGGAGAGATGCGGATTATGTTTATTAGTACCGAGTTATCGCCACGATGGGGAACTTGCGGAGTGGACCTCACCCCGGAAAGATAATCCCGGACATTTGTTAGGAGGAAATTACGTTCTTTGTTTTGAATTGGAGGTTTCTCCTTTCTGCGTGGTTCTTTTTTGTTTTCTAATATGCTCGGGTTACTCAACTAAAACTGCTAACAAGTTCACCCTTTTTAGGGTTCCGTACCAAAGGGTAAAAACGGGACCCTATTACTAAGACTTCGCTGTCCGTCTGTCCGTCCGTCCGTCCGTCCGTCTGTCTGTCACCAGGCTTTATCTCAAGAACCGTGATAGCTATAGAGTTGAAATTTTCACAGATTATGTATTTCTGTTGCCGCTATAACAACAAATACTAAAAACAAAATAAAATAATTGTTTAAGGGGGGTCCCATACAACAAACGTGATTTTTTTTGGTGTTTTTCTATCTTTGTGTCTTATGTTGTGTAGATAATGATACGGAACCCTTCGTGCGCGAGTCCGACTCGCACTTGGCAGGTTTTTTTCAGACTAAACGTGTTTATTGCAAATGGAGAATCTCCGTGTTAATTTAAAGTGATTTTACTTTAAAGCTACGAACGTAATTAATTACATGGAATAAAGGCATACACATAAAATATGTTGTTTTCACGATAGAAGTTCGAATACACACTATACCTACCTACCCTTGGTACTTACCTTACGATGCTTCACTTCTAAAGTAATTTCGTATCTATACGAAACTACGACGACAGCCCAAAAGTCTAGTCTGGTTGCGTAATAAGAATGAAAAACCTTTCGTCACAACTATAGATAGTAGGTACAAATGAAAATAATCAACATATTCGTAATATTTCATTGTATAAAGAATTGACATTCGTCTTTGGCAACTGGTTGAGTGACAAGAATATCCAATACTTTTTAGCAACTGGTTGGCAAACTCAGTTGTCATCGCGGCCGGAGGGAGTATTTGTATTTAAAAGCGATGGTGTAACTAGCTTTTTGTACAAGAGCTATTGAGCCATCCGCATTTACATATTTCGACCTTGAAGACTCTAATGGCTCCAATAATAGCAAGAAAATACATAAATATCGCCGCGGTCGCGCCTCCACAGGCTTACAGAAAGCCTCAAGCAAACTGAGCTGACGACCACAACGAAACAACCGATGCAGAATGAAATCTTAAGTAGACTTAAGCAGGCTATTCTTGTCCAATAGATTGAAGCTCGCTCTGTTGTTTTAGGACTAGTGATGTATGTCAGTTCTAAGAAAACCAGTTATACCCGCTTCAAAAACTAACCGAAAATTGTAAAATTGTTTCTGTGATTAAATAAATTTGATTACTTGTTGTAGAGTACGGTCAGTAGCTAAAAGAAAAATGAGATGTGTTTTGAAGTGAAACCCTTATTTTTGAACAAAAACACTCGTTAGTAAAAAGTTAATTCTTTTCAATTAATTTTTTGGTGACGTGCGATAGCCGGTATTTTTATTTTGTCAACCTGAGGCGACATAATTGCTATTTTCAGCCTGAGCAAGCTCCTGGATGATGCCGTTAACCTGTTTTTTGCATAATATGTTTTTATTCACATGAAAGAAAGTTCTTTATTTTAACAACGTTTTCTTTAATTTTCATGACATAAAAATACCTGCAAAAAAGAAACGTTTTTTCTTCTCAAAGTATTGGAAAGTACCGGTGCTGAGTGTGGTGATCGGTTCACATCACTATCTCGGACGCGCCCACGCGCGCTGTAAGGGCACGGGTCTCGCTGCACGCGCGCCGCTTTGTTTATCACGAGAGGTTTATTTCTACAGCTTTCAAATTTCAAGGCCCCAGTGTCATTTGAAAAGTCAAACTTTCAATGCGGCTATAAAGGTCGTGTCTTCGTTTTCTATTCTTCTCGGTTTTCATTAATGTCGTCTATTAAGGATGCCGTACTCGGAGAGTGATTTGATGTTAAAAGTACGAGTAGTGACTGATGTACTAGTAGTAAGCCAGTAATTTACCACTGTTTGACAGATTGTCTCGTCCTAAATCGCCTAGAGAAATTTTTTAGTGACTGTATGATACAGAGAAAAAAGAAAGGTTAATTTTTTTTTATTTATTTAAACCTGGAATGACGCGACCCTTTTTAAGATAACTGTTTTTAATCAAGTAAATAACAAAAGATTATCAGGCCCCTCTTTCCCAGTGGGCACACTGGGCATGTGACCAGGGCCCCGCAATTCATAGGGGGCCCCTTGATCCTGCCAAATCACCAAACGATAACTGATATTTATTGAGAAGGTACATACAAAAATTATACAAAATATATTTTACGTTATGTTGCTTATCTACTTTCTTGGTCTAATCTAACAAAATAGTCTGCCGAGGTTGTAGGGCCCCCATTATCGTAATGTGCCCAGGGCCTCCAAAAGGTTAAAGACGACCCTGATTATTATATCATAGGTATTGGTAAAAAATGTTAAGTAGTTTTTTTTTGTATTCGTTATTAGTTTCAAAAGGATAAGTTAACAATTAAATGAGAAATATAAAAAAAAATACAATATATTACATCACCTATAAATTCTTCTAAATTATCAACAAATCCTTTTGAAACTCGAAATGTATAAAGTGCATGCCTCTCCTTACATGATACCACATAATTACAATTCTTCAATAATGTTTTTGCCCAATAAAAATATTCTATTCTATTCTATTCTATATATTCTATTCTATTCAACGATTTGCGATTTATCGCAATATTCACAAAAATACATTTCTATGTTCAGTTATAATAAAAAAATACGAAAGTCTATCGAATAGAATCTCTATGCGATTTAGGCTCAGTCGGATTGGTTCCATGACCGGGTGATGGTAGAAATATGTAGATAGAAAGGCTGAAATTGGGTGGATGTTATTTTTTGGTTACACTAGACTCTTCAGTCAAATTCCATGGAACTAATGCGGCATGGTTCAGTGTTCCAATCAGGATTACTATACCTACAGTCGTGTTCAATGTGCCCATAGATATCTCGTGCTCTGAGGTGCGCTTTGTTGATTTTCACACTGGACCTTTCGTTTGGAATCGTTCGTTTGCTGCGGTTTTTACCCACTATTACCCACACGACGTCGAAACTCGTTACTTATGTGATGCAAATGATAAGGCAGTCAGCATTGCAAAGTTTTAGAACAAAATAATTTTAGTACAGTCTGCATCGTTTACGTCGAATTCTGAAGAGAGAATTTTGAAGAGCCTATAGCTTTTTGTTGTTAATTTCTGGGACTGCCTTGTTGGTTTGGTGGTAGCACGCTTGACTATCACGGGTTAGATTCCCTTTGGAGGTAGCATTGTCCACAGGAAATTTTCTTAAATGTTTTATATCATTCTTCGTTTCCAAATTATCGAGCGCCAAAATAAAAAATTGGGAAAATTTAATTTTTTTTTCACTATTTTGGGCATAAGTTTTTTCGTTTTTCACTTTCTCGAATAATAATTCTCTCGGGAATACGCGTCTTTTGAGCCTTTTTTGAATATCATATCTTTGCAACTCTCTGAGATATAAGGGGATCGCACTTTTTCGTGAAATCGGAGCCTACACTGGACCGAACGAAAAGACATTGTGTTAGCGCAGCAGCGAAACGGTCCACTGTTGGCGCCCCACTTCACCTCCCCCGCGGACACCGAGCAGCGGGGTTCACTTTCTTACTTGTAACGTCGAGACAACACGCAATTTTGCCCTTTCCTTTATCACATTGTTAATAACAGTTTATTCATTAAAACTACAGTCCACAATCGAATCTTTCATTTACAACGAAACACATTGCCAATGTGAAATGTTTCAGTCAGTAATAGCGGTGGTTGCGGAGCGGTAGAACGCCGGCCTCACATTCGGGAGGTCGTGGGTTCGAATCCTGGCATGTACCAATATGTTTGTTTTATAAGTTACACACATTTGTGAAGTTGTAGTAGTAATCTTGATTATTCTGCCTTTGCCCGAGAGATTTATCTTCTTGCAGAGTGGTTTAGCGCGAGAAATGTAGAACTCTACAGAGGCGCAAGATCACGGGACGAAGTAGCCACAATGATAGCCGACCTCCGATAGGATATGGCGCCAAAATAAGAAGAAAATAAAATCAAAAACATGTAAACATCGAAGACCTAACACATACTCTGTACAAAAAATTAACTGCCTACCTATTACGGTTCCAAAGATATAGCCCTTTAAAGGTCGGACGGACGGACAGACAGACAGACAGACAGCGGAGGCAGAGTAACAGGATCCTGTTTGGCACCCTCGGTCGGATACGGAACCCTGAAAACTCAGAAACAGTCCTACTATGAATCAACCTTCGGAAGTCAAACAAAAACTAGTGAATTTCGTAACAGTCATTCCCATATAGTGTTCTAAAGCCTTACCATCAATCACTGAGGAACATAAACGTGTGTTAGAAGCAACGTGACGCCACGCAGCGCACCATAACCGGAGAACCAGTCCGGAGTAAAAATAACATCATTCATTACGCATGCTAACTGCTTTGTTTGTCTTGCTGGCCTGGCTCGGCCGAGCGACGGAGGCATGGCTTAGCCTGGGTTTGTTTCTACTAAATACCTATTTAAATACAAATATTATTAAAAAAAAACAAATATTCAAAGTAGCACAGAAACTGCGACTTGATGAACGTCACGAGTTAAACTAGGTGTCCATTTCAAAACCTAGATCATTTTGGAGAAAAAATGAACAAAAAAAACTCCAAGGTTAGTCTTCTCAAGTCCTTAATTAACAGAGTTTATATGAATATTCTAAAACCTGGAACTCATGCATTGAACTGGCTTTCATTCCAGACATCATTATCATCTAAATAATCATTAATGTTATAGTAGCTTTTTTCCTAAGCAGGCATACGCTTTAAACTTATTAATTTTATTTTCTTCTTATTTTAGCGCCATATCCTATCGGAGGTCGGCTATTATTGTGGCTACTTCGTCCCGTGATCTTGCGCCTCGGAAGAAACTCTACAATTCTCGCGCTAAACCACTCTGCAAGGAGATAAATCTCTCGGGCAAAGCCAGAATGATTATGATCGAACATCACTTCGGTAAGTTCGTTTGATCATTAAATTTTATACGAGTACTAAATACATTAAGAAGGCGTAGAACGGGTGAGAGTTACTTAAAGCGCCTTAAGGTGAACAAACAGGCTTTGATACCGCGAAGCTTGTACAGCGGAGCATGTAGTATTTATCATTTGATATTCATATGTCTAAGGCTGGCATGACAGTGCAGCATTAACAAAATATATATACGCGTCGAATTGATAACCTCCTCCTTTTTTGAAGTCGGTTAAAAACTGGTTAGGCTAGTGTTATTGTTGGAGAATTGTTCAGGTTTCTACTGAATAGGGAATGAAGCAAACAGGTGACAGCCAATCTCCAATAAACTCACTCTGTTTAGCTATAATATTATGTAAATAGTTTGAATAAGTGAAATAATAAGCCCGGCGGGCCGACGCCATTGTGAAAGCGGCTGGGAGACCTTGGACGAGACTGGCAAGGGACCGGATGGGTTGGCGTGAAAGAGAAGAGGCCTATGCCCAGCAGTGGACTCTGTTTATGAGCTGATTATAATGAGTATAGTAGTAAGTGAAATGACGAAAAAAAAACATACAAAACCACACTAAATAATTGAATCGTGTGATTTTAAAACAACACAAGTCACATGTGTTTTTAAAATAACACTTGTTCATTTTTTTTTAATTAAATTATTTACACCTACCTATTGATTTACATTATAAAAAAAAATTGTAGTTTATTCATACAGAAATTAACATAATATGCTAAAATATTGCTGTTGTAGATATTAGTATTTGAATAAAACAGTTTTTTCTATTTCCTGACAAGTTGTAATGAAAGGACATGTGTTGTTTTAAAATCACACGATTCAATTATAGGAGATGTATTAGCGAAAGGAAAGGTAAAAAATGGTAAAAAACCGGCCAAGCGCGAGTCGGAGGGTTCCGTACTATTTTCTATACAACATTAGACACAAAGATCGGGAAAAAACCGCAATAAATCACGTTTGTTGTATGGGAAACTAAATATTTATTTTATATTAATTCAATTGTTTATTTCTTGAAGCGAATATAGAACTAAATAATCTGTGAATATTTCAAGTGTCAACCTGTTGCCGTTATTAATATCGAGCAAAAAACGGCAAAAACGTTTGTTGTGTGGGAGCCCCCTTAAATATTTTATTCTGTTTTTAGTATTTGTTGTTATAGTGGCAACAGAAATACATCATTTTTGAAAATTTCAATTGCCTAGCTGTCACGGTTCATGAGATTCAGCCTGGTGACAGACATACAGACAGACGGACAGTGAAATCTTAGTAATAGGGTCCCGTATGGCACCCTTTGGCTACGGAACCCTAAAAAGTACCAAAAACCGGCACGCGTGAATGCAGCGGCTAATGAATGTTGATGAAGCGAAATAGGATTGTCAGGGTCGTGGCAAGTGGCAGACCCTGTTCTCTGCCTACCCCTCCGGGATACCGGCGTAAGTTTATGGATGAAAATAAAGAAACTGACTGTATCGTAGGTACTGGCATAGTCGAACGGTAGCTGATGGATTCCGTCAAGCTCGGTAGGTATTTCAATCGTGAGGACTCCGGTTCTATCCTCGGTTACTAGCTATGACTTTAATCGGGCACGGCTAGTATGGGCTTTTCATAGGTTTTTGAATTTTTACGTCATGTACGTCAAGCTGATAAATGTCAACTTAATGTGGAAACTAACCTTTAGCGTTATTAAGAGCTAATTTCCTGTAGATTATGTTGGAAAGCTTAGAGATGGAATCTGTTGACGGCATAAACTAAGGTTTAGTTAAGTATTGCTAAAACTGAGCTATCCTTTTACATAGTTTGTTCTGTGCCTCGCGTGATTCGGTGCGGTGTGGTCTGTTTACATGGTCCGATATTTACCGCCGCAGCCGGCATGCTTATCACACGGCAGTCGTCAAACAACTGTCGGTAACAGTACTGTAAGCAATTTATGGAAAAGTATACACGGACCGTACAGTTAGCAAAACACAGAAATACAGTAAAACTTCAAATAAAACCCAGTTTTGTTCGATTAATATAGTTATAATAATAATAACCCACACAATCACCAGTCCTGGACCCAAACTAGGAGACCCTGTGCTGTAGTAACTAGACAAGGACATCACAAACTTGGTAAATACACCCAGACTGAGGCAATTTGTACAACTGCACGGCGGCCATTAGTACAGTTGAAATAAGTGCTTTATTTCGATGCTATTTACGAACTTATTCGCAGTTCTTTCAATGGATACTTTGTAGCAACAATTTTTATGGTGGCCCCGATTTTTTTGGTTTCCGCTGGTTCAAAAAGTCAAAGGCCATCTATAGCTTCATCTTTACAGCAATTTGACTGAGTGAAGTCTAGTAAAAGAATTTGTTTCTATGCGTAGCTGCTTCAGCTTTGACATTTGATTCGATTTTACAAGATAAGTTGTGGTTCCGAGTCGTACCGTGTGTGGATGTCGTAGAAGGCGACTAAGGAGATACATTACCAGGAAACGGGCGGCAGCGTCTTCCTGAGATTCCAACCGCGTACTGCGATCGCCAACCCGCCTGCCAAGCGTGGCGATTATAGCAAAACCCTTCATGGTTAAAAACCATGAGGGAGGCCTATGTCCTGCAGTGGGCGTCGAATGGCTGATGATGATGAATGATGATGAAGGTAAGTTGTACCTTGTTGCCAAATAAAGTTTATTCTTATACGTCTAGGTTAAAATCGTCTCATGTAAAGGCCCCTCTCGAGTTTGCCGTTTATTGCCTGGATACTGCATATCGCTTACCTCATCGTTTATTTACAGAACGCTCGCAGTTTACGTGCGAGTATAATACAAGAGTACCTGGATGACCCAGCTTTGCTCGGTATTTTTTTCTTGTTAATCGTGTTTTTTGGTAATTATATTTAGATACGACGAAAAAAAAGGGAGTAGAATCGGCGTCTTCTGGTTTCGGGACCACCCGATTTTCCACCCGAGCTATTACAACCTTGCAGATGGTGGCGAAATGATATTCTAATGATATTTAAGCAATTTTTCATTGCATAAAAACACGGATAGAACGATGTTTTCAAAAAGTGAAACCTAGCTAGATCTATTTATCGCCCCCCAATATCTCTGCATACTAAATTTCATGAAAATATCTGGAGCCAATTCAATTCAATTCAATTCAAATATTTTTATTCATTGTAAAAACAGAATGTTTACTTAATGAACGTCAAAGTTGTTAGTTTCACAATTAATGGATTATGTGGAGAAGAAGCTAACAAAGAAACTCCACATTTATTCTTTTCAAAACACGTTTTAACTTAATTAACAGAGTTTTCAACTTAAAATATTAGTCATGAATGTGTTGAACACTAGTCACAATCGTCCTTTAAATAATATTAATCTACTGTTTAATGCCAAACATCTTTGTCTTCTAAATAATCCTTGATGTTATAGTAAGCCTTTTTGCACAGAATGTGCTTAACACATTTTTTAAATCGCGTTGGAGGTAACTCTAATATATCTTGAGGAATTTTGTTGTAGAACCTTGTTCGCGCCCCTACTACGAGGCTACAACGCCGTACGGGCGAGCGAGGGGCGCCCCACCACCGCCGGCCGCGAGCAGCGGCTCTTTCTATTCGCCTCGGGATCGCGCATCGCACACACGCGTCCCACACATATAATTTCACCATACAAACTTGTAAAACGTATTAAATAGTTATAATAGAACAGTTACTTCATCTTCTTTATTAACCTTATGTACGCCCGTATAGAGCATGGATACCGGTTTTCGGTAATACCGAAAAACCGGAATACCGGACAGAATATTCGAATTTGAAAAACCGGTTTTGTATAATCCTAATACCGGTATTTCGATAGTTTCGGTATTACTATACCCAGCTTCTAGACGCGCTGTTCGATTCTACATCCATATAATAACTTCATAACATAAAACATTGGGACAAACATTCTAGATTTCCAATCTGGTTTTACGATTTTTCTGCAATTTTTGAGAGCTTGAGACTGTCTGAATACAGAACTCATGCTTTCTAGGGTTTTGAAATTTCGGTATCAATACAGTCAAATGTTTAACGCTCACCTTAAAGATAGTTTTGAATTAACTGATGGGTACTATTTAAAATCACAGTTCGTTCCTATGAATTGCGGTGTCCCACAAGAAACTAGTGTTGGTCTCCTGCTCTATGTGGTGTACCTACGCTACAGTAGTGACATAATACAGTATTGTAACTAACTGTAAGTATCTTCAACAGCCACTAAGTTAAAGATATTAGCGACAATGGGTATTGTCCTAAATATGGTTTTTTAATTTAGAACGCAAGGTTAGCCGCCGCGGGAGGATATATGACAATTTGTTTTAAAGGTATAAGTTCATATAATATTCCGTAAAAAACAAATATAATATATTTTTTCTTACGTTTGCATAGATAAGGAGTATTTTAAGTTTTGTTTATTTAAAGAGAGATTTTGTATCGAGTCATGGTATCACTAGAAACTGAGAGCTCGTAGGATATCAGTACTTCCGTGCATGACGTACTTCCGGTTACGTAGACTCAAGATTCTTTTTTTTTCGTTTTAAAAATTTATTAAAGCAGCCCCAATCGAAATTTTCAGCCTAGGCTCTCAAAATTAGTTATATTCTCGAAAAATATATAAATACAAAACTTATTTTTTGAAGGACAATGGCCATTCTTTCGGTTTGCTTTAGCAATAGTGCAAAGAGTCCGAGCAAGAGAAATATAATCATAAATACAAAATAAATTTGTTTCTTTTAAATATTCTAATACTTGAGAGGTCTCGTCTCATGAAGTCCACGCTCCGACCTACTCGTGCCCATATCCAGAACCCCGAGAACTTTCAACTCGAATTGTCAAATCGCTTTGAGTGCCTGGAGAGCGCCGCATCGGTGGACGAGATCAATAACAGGTTTGTAGAAACTGTTCGTACAGTGGGCTCGAGGTTCTATACACCCAACCGTACGAGTAGACTACAAAAGCTCTCAAACTATACTCTCGACCTCATAGCTAGACGTCGCGCGTTGCAACTGCAGTCTTCCGAGGATACTGAGTCATATCCTCCTCAGTCCTGACCTTGAAAATAACAATAGGTTTCAATTGTTATTTTCAAGGCTAGGACTGAAGAGGATATAGGCAGCTCAATAGACGCATCTCAAAATCTATGCGGCACGATATTCGGTCCTTTAAAACCGAACGTATTAAAGAGACTATAGAGCGGAACAAGGGCTCCAAAGTGTTCGCAAAAGACTTGTCTATTGGACAAAGCCAGCTGACGAAGCTGAAGAGAGAGAACAGCAGTATAGCGTCGACCAAATCAGAGGTGCTGAGGGAGATTGAGAGCTTCTACGGACAGCTATACACCTCAGTCGCAAAACCTGTTAGCAGTTTGAACAAAGATCCGAGAGCCAAACTGACCCGACATTATACCAACGATATCCCGGACATCAACCTGTATGAGATTAGGATGGCGCAGAAACAGCTCAAGAATAACAAGGCACCAGGAGAGGACGGAATCACATCAGAGCTCCTGAAAGCGGGTGGAACACCAGTACTTAAAGTCCTTCTGAAGCTCTTCGATTCCGTCGTGCTCGAAGAAAAAACGCCAGAAGCATGGAACAGAAGCGTGGTGACGCTGTTCTTCAAGAAAGGGGATCACTCTCTATTGAAGAACTACCGACCCATCTCGCTTCTAAGCCATGTTTATAAGCTGTTTTCGAGGGTTCTCACGAATCGTCTCGAACGCAGGTTTGATGACTTCCAGCCTCCCGAACAAGCCGGTTTCCGAAAGGGCTTTAGTACCATAGACCACATCCACACGCTGCGGCAAATTATACAGAAGACAGGAGTATAATTTGCCATTCTGCTTAGCGTTTGTGGACTATGAGAAAGCCTTCGATTCGATCGAGACATGGGCAGTGCTCGAGTCTCTCCAGCGTTGCCGTATTGACTATAGGTATATCGAGGTGCTGAAGTGCTTGTACAACAGCGCCACCATGTTGGTCCGAGTACAGGAGCAGAATTCGGAGGCAATTCCATTGAGAAGAGGCGTGAGACAGGGAGACGTTTTCTCTCCGAAACTGTTCACGAACGCACTGGAAGATGCCTTCAAGCTTCTGGAATGGCAGGGACGCGGCATCAATATCAATGGCGAGTACATCACGCACCTTCGTATTGCCGACGATATAGTAGTCATGGCAGAAACGATGGAAGACCTCGGCATAATGCTCGAAGACCTCAGTCGAGTTTCCCAACGTGTGGGCCTTAAAATCAACATGGACAAAACGAAGGTCATGTCTAACGCCCGTGTTGTGCCCACCCCAATAACATTGGGGAACTCGACTCTCGAAGTTGTAGACGAATACGTCTACTTAGGATAAACAGTCCAACTAGGCCGGTCCAACTTCATGAAAGAGGTCAATCGTCGAGTCCAACTCGTTACCAGTGATGACTTATGGCACTGAAACGTGGTCTCTCACTATGGGCCTCATAAGAAGGCTCAAGGTCAAGCAACGAGCTATGGAAAGGGCTGCTCGGAATTTCTCTACGAGATTGAATCAAAAATTATGAGATCCGTAGACGAACGAAAGTCGTCGACATAGCCCAGCGGATTAGTAAGTTGAAGTGGCACGCAGAACTGATGGCCGATGGGGCCGAAAAGTTCTCGAATGGAGACCATATATCGGCAAGCGCAGCGTAGGTCGACCAGCCACAAGATGGACAGATGACCTCATCCAAGTGGCAGGACGGCGCTGGATGCAGGCTGCTTCCAACCGGTCTTTTTGGAAATCCATGGAGGAGGCCTATGTCCAGCAGTGGACTTTTTGTGGCTGAATGATGATGATGAATACTATCAGGTTGAGTTCAGTTTTCTCTCTGACTTATTGTATTTGCTCAAAAAAATGTTGCTTACTTTATATTTCATTGAGTTAATTTGACAACTTGAACTGATGATGTGGGGAAGCTCAGTGGGACATACATAACGTAGAGGCCACGTAAATCAACTGTTTTACAATCATATATGTTATTTTAACAAAAAAATCATCAATACCGAAAAAATACCGAAATACCGGAATTCCGGTATTTGAAATATTGATATCGAAAAAATACCGGTTTTAGAAAAAGGATCCGGTATTCCATGCTCTACGCCCGTACATAATTTGGCGCCCCCGGGTGGGCGCGAATCATCTCCAAGCCGAAAAAGTGAAGCAATTTACGCCGCGCCACGCCCTGCCACGTCTCCGCGCCGCCGACACTTTGGTCTTCAGTCAAGCAGCTTCATCCCTTACTGCGCTGGAGCGCAGTCACCATTGCCCTGATCACGATTCCGACGGGAATCATTGAAGAATTTGCGACGAGATTCGCTGGCAGCATCAAGGTGCAAAGGTCATCGCCGGCCGGACAAAGGACACTGCGCCGCACACTTCGGACATCATAACAAGGAGAGTGCCGTGAGCTAACCCACCAATTTCCTTCTTATATCCCCCCCAGTTTGATCATATAGAGGCGATAGCGCTTCATTTTACCGTGTGTGACCCTTTCATCATATCTTTCTTTTTATTGATTGCATCATCATTTCTATCTAAGATCCTTCTGAGATACATCATTTTAATATATATAATTGCTACCTTGCTTCTTAAGCTATTTGCGCCGTAACGTGTGCTTAATGGCCGCTCATCTTTGAAAGGTAGCTACATCCTAATCAATCTGTGTTTTCTTACAGCATCTTAACATTTAATGACCATTTAATTGCATCTTACATCGTTTTTGGCCTGATAATTAATTTATTTTTTGCAAATACGTCAACACGTGTTCATTTCAAGCACGTCATACATTCTTCTGCTGCCTGCCAAGTTCTACGCCGTCCTCTAGCATATTCTTCTCATTTCTTAAATATAAAACATAATACGAGATACATTTTTCTCGCCTTTGCATTAAATTTTATTTGCACAAGGCCCAGCTTCGCACCCCAATTCTTGCTTACGTTCGCACTGTCAGCTTTTTTCTCATACATATTTCAGTGACAATTGCCCGGAGTCGAACCGGTACCTACCAAGCCCGCCGCGCAGTGCAGCCGTTTCGGCGCAGTGCTCCAGCTCCCGGCGGCCGGCCCGTAGCAACTACCCGCATTCCTCAGCGATAAGGAGCGTAAGCCGTTTGCAATTTAGTATTTACATTATACTTTTAACTTCATTTATCATTACGGTAATTTATTCAACTTGCTTGTTTACGTTTATGTGTTGTGCTAATAAATTAGTTCATTGATTTTATATACGTAATCTAGCCTTCTCAGTTTGCATTTTAATCATGTCGACAACAAAGTCCGAATCGGGGCTTAAACTTCCCACCTTGTCATTTCCCGCTGCATCGGTAGCGGAAAATGAATCATGTTCCGATCTCAAGGTCAAGCGGAGTTCTATTAAAGGACAGATAACAAGGTTTAGTAATTATTTAAAGGGATTCCACGGTGCGGACTCGTTGACATCGATTCAAATCAATGAATTAACTTTAAAGTTGAATAAATTCCTTGAACTCAGCAGTAAATTTGAGATCATGCAAACTCGCATAGAGGTCTTGAATGAAGGAAACCTCGTGAATGAGCTCGCCGAAAGGGACATTATAGAGGAAAGTCTTCATTTGGCGATTGCCACAGCCCAGTCTATTTTAGAAGCATGTAGATCTAAAGAGGCCTCTCATGACGCCGCCCAGGCTTCATCTGCCCACTCTTGTTCTGGTAATCAACGATGCCATGATGACATAGGCTTTAAATTGCCTTTAATTCAAATTCATAAATTTGACGGAACCTTCTTTAAATGGCTTGAATTTCGTGATACCTACGAGTCGCTTATTCATAGAAATACTAGAATCCAACCGATACACAAGTTTCATTATCTCTGTTCATATCTTGAGGGTGAAGCCGCGCGCGTAATTTCAAATTTAGAAGTTTCGGCGCACAACTATTCTGAAGCGTGGGACCTTCTATGCGAGCGATATAATAATAATCGTCAACTTATAACTAATCATCTTAACTCCCTATTTAGCATTGAACCATTGCAACGCGAATCAGACAAGGCACTGAGGTACCTCAGTGATCACGTGACTAAAAACTTGCGGGCGTTGAAGACGCTCGGCCAGCCCACCGACCAGTGGGACACGATCATCATACATATGGTCACATCAAAGTTAGACCAAGCTACTCGTACAAAATGGGAAGAACATCGTAATAATTTAACCGAACTACCTACATTAGATGAATTTAAAAAATTCTTACAATCTCGTGCAGATGTTTTGGAGGCATTATTTAGAGCTAAAAGGGACAAACCTAATATATGTTCCAAGCCTCAATTTAAATTTGAAACGCCTCAAACCAAATCCTTTGTAATTTCAGCGAATGAAAAGACTCAGCGGCCGTGCGTCGTGTGCCAAGGAAAGCATCGTATATTCGATTGCAAGGTTTTCAACAACCTGTCAACTGAAGAGAAATGGGCTCAGGCTGCGAAGCTCAAGCTCTGCTTCAACTGCTTGCGCCCGGACCACGACAGTACGCGCTGCCGATTGGGAGGATGTCGCGTATGTAAGAGGCGTCACAACACAGTCTTGCACAAACACAACACTAACACACCCACACCTCCTGCTTCTTTTGCCCCCTCTGGCAGTAATAATGGGGGGGAAGGGGAGGCTTCTTCTTCAATCGTCATGTCGGCAGTATCTACTTCTGAAGTTCTATTGTCTACAGCCTTAATTGACATTGTTAATGCACATAATAATAAAGTAGAAACTGTCAGGGCTCTTTTAGACAGTGGCAGTCAGTCTTCTATCATGACTACCGACTTAAGGCAACGTCTTCATCTGAATTCTCGGCATCCCAGTGCCACACGCATCCTGGGCATAGGTGATACGCCTCTTAACATCATTCCAGAACGCTGCTCTGCTCTCGTGAAGTCTAGGCAGAGTACATTCGTTCGCGACCATGAATTTCTCGTACTTCCTCGTATAACTGAATCACTTCCTAAGAATTACATCTCTGTGAATCATCTTAACATACCACCATCTATTAAATTAGCAGATCCTACGTTCAATCAGCCATCCCAAATTGATATTCTCTTGGGAGCTGACATATTCTGGGACCTCATTGGGTCAGAGCAGCGCCCTCTAGGAAACAGGTTGCCCATTTTGCATAGCTCCGAACTTGGCTGGCTAATAGCTGGACCCATCTCTGTCGGGGACAAACCTGTTAATGTAACATCGTGTAACTTTGTGACTAGCCAGAACGACTTAGAATCGCAGCTTGTTAAATTTTGGGAATATGAAGACTTTCCCACGCATCATACAACCAAACCAGTCATAACTGAAAGTGAATCACACTTCGTTCAAAACACTACTCGCTTAGAGAACGGCCAATTTTGTGTTAGATTGCCTCTTATTAACTCCCCAGACTGCCTGGGCGACTCATACTATTTAGCAAAAAAGCGTTTTCTAGCGTTAGAAAAACGCCTGAATCGAAAACCCGACTTAAAACAAAAGTATTCTGACTTCTTGCAAGAATATCGCGATCTTGGTCACTTATCTGATGCTACAGTTGAGCACCCTCTTATCTCATTCTTCCCGCCCCACCACTCAGTGGAAAAAGAGACCAGTGAATCCACACGGACTAGAGTTGTGTTCGACGGGTCTTCCCGTACGAAATCTGGCTTCTCCATCAATGACCTCCAAATAGATGATAAAAATCGTCGATAGATGGCAGTCGTTAAGCCAAGTCAGAGGCCTTAGGGCGGCTTGACAACTTCTGACAGTAGACGAGCCACTAGTCTACAAGCCTCCACCAATCCGGACTTGGCCCCCGTGGTGGAGTATGGCCTATACCTTCCTCAGGGAAGAGACCCGTGCCCCTCGGTGGGGACATAATGGGTTGATGATGATGATGATGACCTCCAAATGGTAGGACCGAATATGCAGGATTCACTGTTCAACATCTTATTAAGATTTCGTTGTCATAGGTACGTCCTGTCTGGCGACATAGAAAAACAATACAGACAGGTCGTTATGAATGAGTTGGATCGCGATTTACAATTAATACTGTGGCGTGAAAATGAATCGCTTCCTATTCGAACGCTCAGACTCAACACCGTAACATACGGTTATTCTAGTGCCAGTTTTTTGGCGGCAAGATGCTTGTGGCAGCTCGGTGAGGAGTCAGCTGACTCATTGACTAAGACTATTATTCAAACTGACTTCTATTGTGATGACCTTCTTACCGGGGCTGACACGGAAACTGACCTTCTTAACATCAAACTGGCCGTGTCAAAGTCACTTTCATTAGGATGTTTCAAGTTAAGGAAATATCGGTCTAACTCACAACTTCTAATTGATTCCGAAGCAGGCAACGTCAAAAATGAAAGTTTAGCGCTGAGTCAGTCTCAACACACGCTAGGATTGCTTTGGAATCCTGCTCAAGACACGCTACATTTTAATATTCATGACGACAGCAATACATCTGACATCGTTACTAAGCGTTCCATTTTATCCACAACTTTCAAGGTCTTTGACCCTTTAGGCCTCTTAACGTTGTGTACGGTCAAACCTAAAATACTATTGCAAAAACTTTGGTCTCTCAAGCTGGGTTGGGATGAGGCAGTTCCTGCCCAAATCCATCGAACCTGGGCATCCTTCATTGATAACATAAAATACCTAAAGCTTCTTACTGTGCCTAGAAACATATTTAATGACGACTTAGCTTCAATAATTGAGCTTCATGCTTTCTGCGATGCGTCACAGGCCGCGTATGGCGCATGTATATACATTAAACACACTTCAATGTCAGGCAAACAAGCCGTAAGCCTTCTGTGCGCGAAGTCTCGGGTCGCACCTACGAAAACAACGACGATACCTCGCTTGGAGCTTTCATCAGCGCTTCTTGCTAGTCGGCTTGCTTCAACTGTTAATAACGCATTTCGCAAGCCTATAGCACGCTGCATATACTGGACCGACTCCAGCGTGGCACTGGCCTGGATAAACGCTTGTCCATCTAAATTAAAAACGTACGTCGCGAACCGTGTCGCGGCCATTCAAGAGCTTACCGAAAGCTCATCGTGGCGTCATGTTCCCACAGCTCTCAATCCCGCTGACCTTGCTTCTCGCGGAATTGACCCTCAGCATGCTCAGTCTCAGCAGCTATGGTGGCATGGACCTCCATTTCTTTTAGAGCCTGAAGAAAGGTGGCCGGCTCTAAACACTAATTCTATGACACGTGACTTACCTGAATGTAAACCAATCACATCCTTAATGACAAACATAGATAACAGATTAGATACTGCCAACATTGTCATAGACTTTCAAAAGTACTCACAACTCAACAAACTTAAGCGCATAGTTGCATATGTATCTCGCTTCATTAACATCAAATGCAAAAAACAGGACCTAAAGGGTCCCTTAACTGTAAGTGAGCTTGAAAATGCCTTAAAGGTTTTAGTAAAGTTGTCACAACAACAATTTTTTTCTGCGGAGTTAGATTTATTAAAAGGAAATAAACAACTAAACCCTAAATCACACATCACTTCATTAGCACCCTTTATTGACTCTCAGGGGATCCTGAGAGTGGGGGGCAGGCTAGGTAAGTCTAAGTACGACTTTTCAGCAAAACATCCTATGCTACTCTCCTCCAAACACACACTTACAAAACTAATTTTTACTCACGAACACATACGCCTCTTGCATGCGGGACCTCAGCTCATGCTGGCATCCGTGCGCGAGCAGTTCTGGCCTATTGGGGGTAGGGACTTGGCACGACGCACGGCCCAACAGTGTGTTATCTGCACTCGCTATTATGGCAAAACAATGTCTAACATCATGGGTAATTTGCCATCACAGCGCATCACGCCTGACTTCCCATTTTCTACTATAGCTGTGGATTTTGCAGGACCGTTTTTGATCACTGATCGACGTGGGCGTGGTTGCAGGATAACAAAATGCTACCTTTGTCTTTTTATATGTCTTAGATTTAAGTGTGTTCATCTAGAGGCAGTGAGTGAACTTTCTAAAGACGCCTTCATATTGTCCCTGCGTCGGTTCATTTCACGCAGGGGTAAGCCGAGAGAGATCTTTTGTGACAATGGCAAAAACTTTGTCGCCGGTGCCAAAGAAGTTAATGATTTTTTTAAGCAATATTCGGGACCAATATTAGACTTTGCATCTGATCATGATATTATATTTAAATTTTCACCGGCTTACGCTCCTAATTTTAACGGCTACGCAGAGGCAGGCATTAAATCGGCTAAATTTCATATCAAGCGCATATTGGGCAACACACACCTCACATTTGAGGAGCTATCGTCTTTGTTTGCTCAAATTGAGGCCATCCTCAACAGCCGACCTCTCTGCCCCCTCTCCTCCTCTCCTAAAGATTACGCAGCGCTCACACCGGGGCACTTTCTCCTTGGTAGGCTACTGATGTCGCTCCCAGCCCCGGACCTGACGGATGTCAACACCAACAAGCTGAATCGCTTCCATATCCTCGAGCAAATGAGACAGCATTTCTGGAGGCGCTGGCAGTCCGAGTACGTCATGGAGCTGCAGCAACGAACAAAATGGAAAACGCGCGCCAGAGACCTACAGCAAGGAGATCTCGTCATCATAAAGGAAGAGAATCAACCTCCATTGTCATGGCGCCTGGGGAGAGTACGAAAACTTCATCCTGGCTCAGACGGAATACCACGGGTCGCCGACATAGACACCGTGAGAGGAGTCATCAGACGAGCACTGAACCGCATGTGCCTTCTTCATGATTCTTGAAAGCAGGGCTTTCAAGGGCCCCCAGCATGTTCGCGCCCCTACTACGAGGCTACAACGCCGTACGGGCGAGCGAGGGGCGCCCCACCACCGCCGGCCGCGAGCAGCGGCTCTTTCTATTCGCCTCGGGATCGCGCATCGCACACACGCGTCCCACACATATAATTTCACCATACAAACTTGTAAAACGTATTAAATAGTTATAATAGAACAGTTACTTCATCTTCTTTATTAACCTTATGTACGCCCGTACAAACCTTATACAGTGCCCCATAAAGGATGTGTTAACTTTTGCAAGTCTAAATAGTGGAAATGACAATTTATGTTTATTTCTAGTATTAACATTATGGTGGCCACCAACATTTTCGAAGTCTTTGAAATTTTTTCTAACGTACATAATATTTTCATAAATGTATTGACATGCAACTGTTAAGATGTTGGTTTCTTTGAAGAAATCTCTTAGTGAATCCCTACTACCTAACTTGTAAATAAATCGGATGGCTCTCTTCTGTAAGATGAAGATCGTCTCAATGTCTGCTGCCTGACCCCACAGTAGTATGCCGTAGGACATAATACTATGGAAGTAACTAAAATAAACAAGCCTAGCAGTTGCAACGTCAGTGAGCTCTCTAATTCTTTTGACTGCATATGCTGCAGAACTAAGCCTGTGTGCTAGTTTTACAATATGAGGACCCCATTGCAATTTTGAATCGAGCCGTTTTTGAGATTCAGATTATATATATATATATATATATATATATCTATATTGCTCGTTTAAAGGTACGGACAGATAGTATGCTAGTCCGGCTCTCAGCCAACGAGCTCGCGGGGAGCAGCTAACTCCTACCTCATTAGCCCCTTCCTATTGTAACTATTCAATATTAGTTTATCTTTATTAACATCTCCGATTGTCTTATTTTCTCGTGTACAGGAGGCCACATGTGAATGTTCCGCAGATCTTGAATCGTGATCTATTGTTTAACATAGATCATTATTAAAAGCTCATATCGCATCCGGCGTAAGGTCGAGTATCGCACAAGTATAGATAACTTATTTATTAAGTAAGTCCAACAGGGCAACCTTTTGAGTTTTCTACGTAATTTGTTTAAAACAGCTCACGTCTAATTGCGGCCGTGCGTACCGAGCGATGTAGTAGTACAGTCGACAGCTGGTCAACCTTTAATTTTTTTTTGTAAAATCACTCTTAACATATGTGATTAGAGTGCATGTCCGCGAAGGATGATGTGTTGTCAATTGTACGCATTGTCGCGGTGTTATTTATCCATCTAGCCGATACAATTTATCGCAGCGAGCGCGCCGCATCTAGGGCACGGC
Organism: Yponomeuta evonymella; assembly: GCA_963969515.1. NCBI lineage: Eukaryota > Metazoa > Arthropoda > Insecta > Lepidoptera > Yponomeutidae > Yponomeuta > Yponomeuta evonymella. The sequence continues at coordinate 397,079 of OZ018361.1, read as the reverse complement.
CATTTTAATATATTTCATTAAACGTGCCAAGCATAAACTATCCTATTATAGTCCAACCGGTTTTTTAATCAGATGCGCAACGGGTTCCGCGGACAGCAATAAGAAGACTAAAGTTGCTTTGCTTTCGTGTAGGGCTTTTTTCATATTAACAGGAGCGAAAGGGTACATTTCTGGATTTCTTGCCCTAATTTACTGCTATATTTGTTACCCGTGCGCTCCTAAAACAGGGCGCCTTAAATAAAACCGGCAATGAATGTCAACGCGTCGGTAAAGCGATGTCCTCTCGATAACTGTCGCCAAAAAAGAAATAAACTAGCGACTAACGAGCGTTTTTGGAAAGCTGCTTAAAATTAGAATTCGAGACGGGTGCTCGGGGCAGCGGCTCACAGAAGGTGACTTTCTTTCGAAGCTGGCGAGCCGCTGCAATAATACCTACTATGCACTATGTAGGGTTATGTCTGAAATGCGCGTCAATTGGAGTTGGTTTTTTCAAGAACTTTTGGTCTATGATATATTTCTCAGTTTGATATTTTTTCAAAATATCCGGATATATGTAGAAGATTGGTAGGACAAAGGCAGTCGGACCATGTGGCCAGATGGAATAATTTTACGGAATTTTCGCTTTGCGCACTTTACTAATGCAGCCTCCGGTACGAGTAAATGCATAAAAATAGTTTTATATAAAATGATGTCTTTTCAATTCAAAAAACCCGTCAAGTAGAGTTTATTATTTACAGATCGTTTGTTTGAATTTGGATGCGATTTTCCTTTGTTTTCATACTATGAGTTTTCAAGGATCTGCTTTTTAGTGGCTCTGCTTGATAGATAGTGCTCATTGACATCATCAGCCATTTCACGCCCACGCCCACACCCCGGATGGATGTAAGTATGTATCTATTTCTTCGAGCGAGTGTGGGTGGAAGGACCGGCAAGGACCGACCCAGGCGGACATACTTCGACCAAATAGGGGATGTATTAGCAAAGGGCAAGATAAAAAGTACCCGAAATCAGAGTGCGTACATGCAACGACTAATGAATGTTGAAGAAGCGAAAGTAATCTGTCAGGATCGTGGCAAGGGGCAGTCCCTGTTCTCTGCCTACCCCTCTGGAATGCAGGCGTGAGTTTATATATGTATGTATGTATCTATTTATAAATATAAAAAAACGTCCTACAAACTTACTTTTTGTTAAAACCATGACTGTGTTAGATAGAATAGATTTACTTTTATATAGGACAATGACAACTAACTAACTAACTAGGACAATGATTTACCGGACGCTGTGACATTAATATTGTGGGTACTCTGATACTTCGTAAAATATTAACCAGAGAAAAAAATCCGAAAACAATACTTTAATTGACGTGTTTCAAAACTTGCTCATTTTGGAGTTAACTCTGAATTTTTCGTGCTTTTTAAAGATAAAGATAAAAAAGGTATTTATTGCCTCATCAGAAAAAAAATCTTAAAACAAAGTAAGGCTTAACTAGTGATGACATAAAATAAGGCAAAAGGTAGTAGCTGGTGCTGACCGGACCTCAGACGCGGGCAGCGCTGGTTAGTACTGAACCTTCTGACCATGTTGCTTGGTGAGTGAGTGAGCAGCATTATGTAGTCTTGGAGTGTATTTTAAGGGCTTACTTAAATAAGTCTGTCTGGTGTTACTTTGACGGGATACGCAATAGTTTGATTAGACAACGTTGTCAACTGAAAGAGGATGTAGTGACTAGAATTGAGAAAAGAATGTTGCGTTGGTTTGGACATGTGAAGAGGATGAAGGAAGAAAGATTGACGAAACAAATATATCCAGTGAATGTGGGTGGAAGGGCCGGTAAGGGACGTCGCAGGAGGACATACTTCGACGAAATCGGGTATACTAGAATTAAGTTTGAGAACCGTTGATATTCAATCAGGGTACTACGCTGAATAAGTTTATCCGCGTATCAAAAATAGCAAATAAAATACAATAATACATCAGGAAATGATTGCGGTACTCATTGAACAGCAACTTTCGTGTAAACTAAATCTAACAATTTCATCTTGTAAAGCCAAGTGATAGTATTTTTAGTGTAACAGGTATTAATTTAAGTTGTATTATAACGTCGACCAAATAACCAAATGAATAGCCAACCATTACTGAAGTGACTTGATGTATTGCTACAGCGATAAATAATTTGGCCAATTGCAAACCTGCCGCAAGTGTTACAAAAATAAAACCACATTGTACTCGCAAACAATAGAGGAAGAAACAAAACATATCCTAAAATACATAAATAATTCAACAAGAGCTGTGGTTATGGAATTATACAGAAGGTAGACATGTGTAATATTCACATTCTTCCATTGAATTTTCTCCGAGAATATTCTCAAATGACTAGAACTTAAAATATAAAACCAGCCAAGTGTGAGTCGGACTCGCGCACGAAGGGTTCCGTACTATTATCTATACATCAGTTGAATATGTTGCCGTTATTAATATCGAGTAAAATACGGTTAAAAAATTACGTTTGCTGTATGGAAGCTCCCCTTAAATATTAATTTTATTCTGTTTTTAGTATCTGTTGTTATAGCGGCAAGAGAAACACATCATCTGTGAAAATTTCAACTGTCTATCACGATTAATGAGATATAGCCTGGTGATAGACGGTTGGATGGACGGACGGACGGACAGCGGAGTCTTAGTAATAGGGTCCTTTACACTTTGGGTACGGAACCCTAAAAAGAGTAAACTATTTTATTGAAATAGTAAATTCAATATCGGGAAGATGGCAGGTGGACCAGGGCAGTAACGGAGTTAGCGGCCGAGGACCGGCCGGCCGGCGGTCAGTCGGTAGACCAACAGCCCGATGGTCGGACGATGTGGTCAGGTCGGCAGGGGCAAGTGGATGCGAATGGCGAGAGACCGCGAAAGATGGCGTGATGGGCAAAAAGCCTATACTCAGCAGTGGGCAGAGGTGGGCTGGTGATGATGATGATGATGACGAAATTCAATATATTTGTGAATTACAGAGAATAACTAGCCGGACTTACTGGACCGAGGACATAATTTTTCAATTTGTAAGGTCTCGTGATGTAAGAACATTCTCGGAGAACTCTCTCCTGGGTCCATCTCTATATGTATTAAATGACATCTAAAATTGTAATCCTCTGGTAGACCAAGACGGAAAAGAGCCATCGTAGTAAAAGGATCTGTCAACCAGCATGGCGAGCTCACTGATTGATGTCCAGAGTGTTGTTCAGTATTGTTATTTATGAAACGCAGCCCCGGGCGTCAGGCGTACGTTGAAAGCTTTTGGAGGGAATACTTCCTTGGCTGTTATGGTAAACCTTCTGTATTTTCGTATTTTACGTTCACGCTGTGGCTAACAAGGTGGCACAAACAATACAATTTGAATATATTACCGCGTTTAATTGCCGATTGTCGGGCGACAAATTGTCTTCAGCTCTTGGCGGCGGCTTTTGGCTGACCCTTTGTCCGGACACTCGCCTTAAACAATCACTCAAAATACCTTTATGTTGATTGCGTCCCGCGTTTGGTACTTACCTTACGTAACGCATTACCGATTTCATTAGCTCGGAAAGAAGCTATTTGTTGATCGCTCCCAGTTTTTAGTAAGATGAGGTTTGTATAGCTTCAGCTATATTACTGCAACCGATACAGCTAATTAGCTAAGCGCGCATTTTGTAAATTTACGTAAACCTTGATATTTCAACAAAGTCACGGAATAGAAGTTGTTGTAAAACACAAACTCTAATTTATTTATTAGTGTATTTTAGGAATTGCGTATGTTTGAGGCAACCTGTATACTTAAAACTTACTGCAGCTTTGAGTAAGACTATGCGGTAGTTCGATATTTTTATAGTACTTGTTTGATGAATAAACTTTTCAAAAAGTGTACTGTTGATTCTTGTGCAAAGTACTAACAGAACCTGAAAAGTTTTGCTTATTGAGAGTGCTTAATTATATATGCTGAAGAAATTATACAAACATACATAAACTCATGCCTATATCCCAGAGGGGTAGGCACAGACCAGGGACTGCCACTTGCCATGATCCTGACAGATCACTTTCGCTCCCTCAACATTCATTGAACAAATGATTTTCAGGTTTTGCGTTGTTTCCGTAAACTTTGAAAATAAGCCAACTTTAATAGTGTTTCTGTCGTAAGCGTCTAAATATACTCAGTACCTAGACCACCTAGTAACAAAGCCAGAGATCTGTACAACATTGTCGCCTACGCCCCACGCGGCTTGGCAACGTGCAATTAAAGGAAATGACAGGTCAATGTCACAAGCCAGATTGTGGGTTTTCTCATGACGTTTTCCTTCACAGCGACGAGGGGCTTGACTGAAAGCACGGCCAACTCTCCGTTGGCAATCGCCGGTTGTTAATTATACACATTACATCAGCTTAAACCTTTCAGTCTGTCTATCACTGCGACAGTGTCTCTCAGAAGGTGAGTTCCAGATAGCTCTATGACTTTACACATACATGCGTATACCCACAACTGTGTTCCGGGGGGGTAGGTAGAGAACAAGGTTAGCCACTTTTGAAACCTCTTTTGCTTCGTCAACTTTATCACTGATTTTTTTTATTGTAATAAACACTAAGAAAGGTAGGTTTAGTTTCTCCCAACCTTTTCGGGAATCTGACATGTCTGAATGTAGTTATTACGTAATAAATACTTAAAACCATAGTTCACACACAGACGAGCTCGCTAAGCTCGCTTCAAATACCTCATGCTTGAAGTTGGCAATCCGCTGGGGGCACACGTGGTAAGTAAGCCCATACTCTCTCTCTGAGAGAAGGCCTGTTCCCCTGCAGTGAGACGTATATAGGCTACAAAAGAAAACAAAGCTCTGTTGCGTATTATCGTTCAAGTGCGCTAAATACGTGCTGTGAAAGCCTGCCTCAGTCTAAGCCTCAAAGAGTAATCTATACACCAGGCTATAGTCGTAATTATAATTATACACTACTAGCGAATAATTCATATTAGATACAGTTATTTTGATTGGTAGTGATAAAATGTACTGTAAATATTTGTAATTTTACGCATTCACAAACGTTTGCAGAATATTTGAATGCCAAATGATTAATTGAAATGTAGGCTTTATCTGAAAGATTGATGTGTTTAGAGACAGAATTAATTTTAAGACAGAAGATGTAAAACATTTGTTTAACATCACAAAGACGTACACATAACAGGTGATTAGATCCTACAAACCTTTTCGGTTTCAGCGACATGCATTAGTCGTTGCATGCCCGCGTGGCCATTAAGCCCATACTCTCTCTCTCTCTCTCTCTCTCTCAGAGAAGACCTGTGCCCTGCAGAGGGACGTATATAACATAAGCAGTCTATACTATACGTCCCACTGTGGAGCACGAGCCTTCTCTCAGGGAGAGAGAGGGCTTATTCGCCACGCGTGCCCACCGCGGATAGACGTATACAGGCTACGTAAAAAAAAGTATGCTTTGTCCTTCTATCACCCTCTGGGGTGTGCGACGTGTTGGCACCGGCCTGTCTGGAGCGGGCGGCGCGCGCGCACCGCGCCACTGACAGCGTCAATTACGCGCGCAGATTACATTACAACCGGCTGAAATAGCCGGCCTTTGCCAACGTAATACGTGATTTTATGTTCTATAGGACAGCCGCTTTTCCTACACAACAGTCGAAAATATGGTGAAATTAATTAATTTTACGTTTTAGCCGTTGTTATAATTGAAAGAAAGAATATTTGACGACACAATACTCAAAAACACAGAATCACACAACAAAATACATCAGTCAACAGAAAACACAATATCAGCCGAAATGTGGGTAACGGTAAAAAGATATAAAAAAACACGAAAACCTATCACAAAAAAATATCGGCAAGTTTTACAATATATTAAATTGTTGTGTCGTTATGTTGTGTCTTCAATATTGCACATCTAATGTACTTCCTGTGAAAAATCTACATGAAAGCTACGCGAACAATACTTACCTATTTTTCATAAGTTTTTTCGTAGAACAATGGAAATCATAGTTATTTTTTGAACATGTCAGCTAACGAAATTACGGGGAGACGTCAAAATTTACATTAATAACAAATTGAAAAGAGTTTCTTCCGTGTTTTTATATCAAATAATAAAAATAAAAGGACTTAAAAAAGATACACACGAAACAAAAGATTTCGATGAATTTCTCATGGATCTCATGAATAGATCTTGACTCTTATACGGGCCCAAGCTGCATGGAGCTACCTCTCTTTCTAAAAAAAAAAATTAGACGATGACGTGTCAAAAAATTATCGCTAAGCATACATAAAAAAACGACGAATTGAAAACCTCCTTCTTTTTTTTTGAAAGCCGTTGAAAGACCCTATGGATAAAAGATTACAATAGATGTCTGTAAACAGTTAAGTGTCAGATATCTGCAATCACAGTCTTAGTTAAACGGTACGCAAATTACAAACGGTGTTATTAATTTAAAAAAAAAAACACAATTCCTAAAAACGCCGATTAAAATAATCATTTTACAAGGAAATGTCGTTAGCAAATTAAATAAACTGCTTCTTACGAGTGCTTTAGAGTGTGGTGATACAATAGGGCAACGTCAGCTATTTGACAAACAAACAAACAAACAACCTTTTACAACAAAGAGACTAATCAGTGCTAAAAGAGGAATCGTATCTGTATAAATAAGGCCGTAAGGCTATTGAAGGGGTGAAGCATGCGAGTGAACCCTCTAGCAGCTCGGCGCGCAGTGCATTGGCTAAGTAGTTGGACCGACTCGGCGCACCTCGGAGGGGCGCATTCTCATAAGAAACAAGACTTCTTGATGCAATACCTTACCCCCGGTTACTTATATACTGATAATCTGTTAACCTACTGTTAACAGCTGTCAGTTGGCCAAAGTGCACACAAAAAAAACCAACTGACGGCTCTTACCAGTAGAGGTGTATGAGAAACTGGGGCTTAGTGTACCGTATCATTGCAACACCACTGCGTATGAAAGATGTTTTTCATCATCATCATCATCATCAGCCTATGCTTGTCCACTGCTGGACATAGGCCTCTCCTATAGCACGCCACTGAGCACGGTCCTCGGCTACTCTCATCCAGCTCTTGCCAGCCGCCGAATTAGCATGCTGAAGTGGCAGTGGGCTGGCCATATTATCCGAAGAACTGATAACCGATGGGGTAGACGAGTTCTCGAATGGAGACCGCGGATCGGTAAACGTAGTGTGGGACGTCCTTAGACTCGGTGGAGCGATGATCTTCGAAATATGTTTTTACTACACTAAAAAAGATATTCGTTATTTTGATTGAATTAAGTTTAAAAAATATTTTATGTAGCTTCGATTGCGTCCCACTGCTGGGCAAAGGCCTCCTCCTTAGATCTCCACTCCTCCCTGTTCGCCGCCACCTCCTGCCAACCCGGTAGAACGGTCGTGAGGTCTTCCCGCAATCTCCGCTTGAGTCGACCACTGCGATAGTAGTACAATTATGGGTTACCGTAGGCACTGTCTGAAAATCAGCGCTGAGGGATCACTTCCTCAGCACAACGCTGAGTCAGCTGCCTTTTGTGGCAATGTAGATACACCACAGGCTACATCTATGGTCCTGTTTTATTTATTCGTTTCGTCTGTTGTGTATTTAGTTTTCTTTCTGTTGTTGTGCATATTATGTTACTTATCTGCTTATTTTGTTTCTGTGATGTATCTTGTTGGTATAATAAATGTCTTTCTTCTTCTTCTTCTTCTTCATATCCGTCGCATGGAACCCGGTGGCGATTTTTATCCACCTGTCTGGGCCCATATCGCTTACGGGGCTTGCAATTTTTTACAAAGGCGAGCTTTGTTATTTGGAGGCAAACACGTTACATTTTATAATAGGTACAATAATTCGGGCATACAAACGTTTTCAATGAAAATAAACTTACCTGTAAAAATCTGTAAGTTAACTTACCTTTATATGTATAATGTATGTAAGTATAGTAATATTTGTCTCGTCCGTCTCACTTTTCTTTCAGCAACTTTCCCTCATAAACCATCGTCTGGAAGAAATTGCTTTTCCGCCGCCATAAGGCCGTCAATCAAAAACAAATTTTTATATCATGTGTTCAAGAGTAATTAATATTAATTTATGTAGCTATGATAACAAAATTAAAATTAGTTATAAAATTGAATTTCAATGACAACTAAACAACAACAACTAAAGCGTTAAAAGTTAGCCTCTCCTTTCTGTCCTCGGCTATCCTCATCCAGCCGCCGCCAGCTATCTGCCTCAGTTCGTCAGTTCGTCGGTCCAGCGAGCTGGCGTTCTAAACAGCATTTTGCCAGTTCGTAGACGAATAGCAGCGGACGGAAACGGGCTGATTGATTGATATCATTAGCAAGTTGTAGTGGCGGTAGGCTGGCTACATCGTATTAACACTTTACATTAGCAGAATTGAGAGCCAAACGCGCCGCGCGGAAGTCACGGAGCGGCTTAAAAGTGACGTTAAAGTAAAATGGAGTTTTGTAGCGACATTGCGCGCCCCGCCGCCAATTAATCACGCGCGATTATCGCGTGACACGCAATGTACAGTCGACAGCAAGTCGATCTTTCGTGCATTCAGCTATTGAGTTGTGAGTGGCTAACTGCCGTCTCTGCTTGTTGGAGCAGGGTTTCAGATATATCTCAGGGTGGAAAAAAAATTCACGGGCAGTTATTCAGAAAATTAGAATATAATATTAGGGCCTGAGTTTCTAAATCATAATGGATCCGTAGGTGAAGAAATAAATGAGTTGCACTTCCTTAAATGAGTAGAATTAAAGAAATTTTGAAATGAAAATTAAATAAATAGTGTTTCTATTCTCCTTTATGTGGAATAACTATTGCGGTTTTGTTTACAAAGCAACATCCTCCTAAACTTGGAATCATATTTTGTGTTCTGTATCGAACCCTCTAAATTCTAATTTCTAATTTGATATTTTTAATAAAATGTCAATTATAGGAGTGACAAATTTGTTTAATAAAGACTACAATGTAGCAACAACAACACCCAACAGCTACCTTTATTAATTGGATTTCACTCGTAAAATAGAAACAAAACATTTCAAGCGTTCAAGGCAAGATGAAAGGAAATAACCAGTGCCAACTTGTGCATTGTACTCGTAAAGGGGCACTGAGACGGTATATTGCTTGGTGACTCAATTTTGAACTCTATTTGTATTCGGAACTGTGCAGCAGAGACGAAACGCGTCGCTCTGGAGTGGGCCCAATCCAGCAAGTCACTCTAATGGCTTATGGTAATTAGCTCAAGTGGAGTGCGGTCATTAATCATCCGGTTCATTATTGCGTTGCGTAAGCCTGGATCACAATTAACACGTTTATCTTATCTTTTAATGCAACTACACATATTACTTACCTTCAAAATGGTTGTGAACAAGTGCCGGATGATAATATACGAGTACCTCGTGGGTGCCGTTTTCTCTCTGAGTACATGAAACTAGAATTTGTATGGCCATATTGGGATTTAAGTAGGGATTTAGTTACACACTCTGTTGGAGTGACAGGAAGACACTGGACGAGATTTGCAACGGACTTGGGGATCAGCAATGGACTTTGTTCGCAGGCTAGGAGTATGACTTGTGAAATGAATTCTGTCTCCAATAACAAATCAAGATTTCAGACAACGTCTACATTTTAATTATTCATGAGATATTCAAATATTCATGCAAGCGTTAGTAAATGCATAAAATCTGGAAGATTTACAGTACATTTTACGATGTAAATTAGAGTTTGTGTTTCGTAACAACTTTTGTTCTACAAGTGACATAACATAACATAATTCACGCCTGTATCCCGGAAGAATAGGCAGAGACCAGGGTCTGCCACTTGTCACGATCCTGACAGATCTTTTTCGCTTCATTAACATTTATTAGTTCTGAACTATAGTTAGTGTCGCAAATTGATATTTTTCAAAACATGATAATATTCGTAGACTATCTGAAAGTTTTCAGTCTTATTTATAAAAAGTCGTTCCCATTAAAACACTTTTTAGACGGTGTTAAAACCGGCTTATGAAAAAAAAAACTTCTTATAAGCCTCCGTATGAAGAGTATTTCAGAAGGATCGACTTTTTATAAAAAAGGCTTAAGTATTATTTTTGTGCTTCCTTTCATGGACAAAACTGCACAAAGAATCTATTAAACGCATATTTGGTCCATTTCATGTGGCCCAGTTTCGTGACCAACACATATATTTTGAGCACCGACTCCAAATTATTCTTCTACAATACCTACATGTATACGTACTTCTAATTTAAAATTATTCTTTTAATTTTTTTTTAACTTTTTTGTGCTGTAATGTTTTGAAGTCGGTATTTTTTATTTTAAATTTTTGTAGTACCTACACTAAATAATTAAATTGAAATTTCATCCATATATGTATAATCCGCGCGAGATCGTATCGCGCTAAATACCGAGTTAATTTTCATACTATTGGAATGCCATTTGTTAGGAGACTACAAACAGTGTCAATGAAACGATCATTGCCGTGCTAATATAAGTCTATTGAACAACTAGGTATTAGGAATTTAGTGGGCCTGTCCCACTGTAAAATAGTGAGAAGAAAACCATTTCTTTCAATAACAATGCAGCCTATATACAACCAACTATTGGACACAGGCCTTCACTCAGAAAAATAGGGTGTTAATTAGAGAGGTTTAACTACCACGCGTGCCGACAGCGGATAGGCAACTTCAAACGAGACGCTGCGAGGCGTACGGACGCCTAACGCACTCAGGTTTCCTCACGACGTTTTTCTTCACAGTTCGCGAGTGGTATTGCTACTAAAATTCATAAATGCACGTAACGAAAACCATGTCATTAGTACATGTCGAGGTTGAAACCCAAAACCTCTCGACTGTGAGGCAAGCATTCTACCGGGCGCACTACCATCGAATCACTGCCCCTGTACTCGCATACAAAAAATAGACGAGCTTCTTTTATGCAGCGGTAAGATATCATAACAACCATCTCTGGGGACGATAACTCCTATCTTTCTAACTACACATCGTGAACGAAATAGTGTCAATAGCTTTTGTGTGCATAGAACAACCTACAGGTAGGTGGGTACGTGCCTGCAGCGTGTTTTATAGAGGAACGCAGAAACAGAACGCTCGTATGGGCAATATGGGCATTGACGAATTAAATTATACGTAGCAAGTACGAAAGGGAGGGGCAGGGGAGACAGTTCTCGAGTGACGGGAAATTAAAGTTGTAAGAAATACAGTAAGTTCAGTCGTCATCGTCATCAGCCATTTGACCCCCACTGCAGGACATAGGCCTCCTTCATGGTTTTCTTTAACCATGAGGGGTTTCGCCATAATCTCCACGCTTGGCAGGCTGGTTGGCGCTCGCAGTATCCGGTTGTGATCTCAGGAAGACGCTGCTGCACGTCTCCTGGTATTTGATTTCCTTAGTCGCCTTCTACGACATCCACGGAAGGAAACGGAGTGACGCTATTCTTAATCCGGCGCCACACGGACAATGCTAAGTATTTTTATTAAATTGAATAAGTGAGCGGAATCAATTGAACGAAGACATCATTATTCAGAAGGCATAATTTCAAACAATATATGTTATAGTAACCAAGCGTGCAAGTTTTTTCCGGTAAAGCTAGAAAATCGTAGCCTGCTTTTAGGGCAAAGCAATGTTCGGAAATAAAGAAATGAAAATAAAAACTTTGGGGCCAGTCCTTTTTGTTCATTCCCGACATTCGGACAGTTGCTAGTCAATATATTTTTATGAGAATATTCAGGAAAAAATTAAGGCATATGCTTCTATAATAAATACCTAGACATATAATAATATAGCGGTTCAAAACTGTGTAAAGAACACCAAAACCATTTAAGGATTATTCAGGCGAAAAATATAGATAGACAAATAGAATATTCTTTTCACTTCTCATGCTCTAAAAGTTCGTCTTTATGTCGTGCGTAGGCGACATAAAGTCGCTTTTTATGCTCTAGAGCATAAAGTAAAATCTTCGTCGAAGACCAAGGCAATCGCTGCAACAGCCACACGAACATCTTTAACTTCATACAACAACCTCTTTATTTTATTTCGTTTCGTTCGTATTCTAAGACCAAGGCAAAGATACCAACAGCCAAAGTACACAATAAAACTTCATGAAATAAACTTATAATTTGTATTTCGTCTCATTTATTATTTTTTATATTTGTTTATTTTTCAATTTAGTAGATCAGTATAGTATTTAAGCCATAACAACAACTTATCATAGTTATAAAAAGAAAATGTTTTTATAACTGCGCAGTATGTAACGACCTTAAGTCAGGTGTCACGTCCCTACAGAAAAAAAAAGAAAAAAAAGTTAATTGGCGGGAACCATAATTATTTTTTCATTGTAATATTTGTGTTACAACTTAAAATTGTTTTTTGATTAACGATAAATAATGTCGTCAATCGAAGTGAAAAGTAGAGTGTACAACTCGTCCATAAAACCCATTTTACACTCGACTTTATATCTATCCTCGCTCGCAAGCTCGCTCGGATGGATAAACGTCTCGAGTAAAATGGTGCGTTTTATGCACTTGTTGTACAATCTACTATTATTGTACACAAAGATTACATTAACAAAATCGCAGTACAATTGGCGGCCTTATTACTGCAAGCAATATATAAAATTTATCCTGACGTTTGGTGAGCGATACATTGTATTTATACATTAAATATTTATGTTTAAGTTTGAAAGTGCAGCAAACGATAGTAATTAGTACTTGTTAGTACTACTCGTCCTTCCATTTCCCTTATCAATCAAAGGTATAAATGGTTTGGTGTTTCTTCTGCGCCTCTCTACCCTATGATGCTATAGCTTAGGTAGATAGAGATAGCGAGAGGTACCGGTGTTGTTGTGCAGCTCAGCTGTTTGTTGTTCAGTATGCTATACATCGCGAGGCCGCGGGGTCGGCGACCGCCACAGATGAACCGTACAGACGCGACACTACCTATACATCTAACCCTACTTTCACTAAATCATGAGGGATAATTGGGTACAAAAAATAGATGAGAACGAGTTCCTTAACGAGTAATTTAATCATCATCACTAATGTTTATTAGGATGTAAAACAGGTAGCAAGCAGTTAATAACATGCGGATCTGAAGCGTTTCTGAAGATGCAGAAATCTCGTGACGATGTGGAGCTGCACAAACAACATCGCATCATCAGTTCATGTCTGCCCTGAAGCTCCACGGTGCAGCTTGCATGATCTCGTGGAGGCATCATCCAGTGCAATCGCCGTGGCGCGGTTTTGGGAGCGAGATGTCTGAGGAGGAGTCGGCGCTTTCGAATAATTTCCATACGAAAGAAGAAGAAGATTAACCTAAGAATAGGCTTAACAGTATAGATCTAAGACGACACTCAAAGCATACACACACGTAAGATCAAAATATGTAAACAAGCTTACTCTTCAAACTCTTTCCTTTTCCGAGCTTGCTCAGCATTCAACAGTTTAATTGATGGTCCGGACACTGACTTTAACATCAGCCACGACACCGTTGCTTTAGTTAGGCTAAGGTTGGCTGCAAACTTCTTCGGTAGCGAGTTGCCTACTACTGGGTGATGGGCATGGTTCTTTTACATTGTTTGTTTATTATATAGGTGATGGTTAGATTTGACTGTTTTGCTAAACTTAATTAAGTATGGATATGTTTTCGATATTGTAAATTTTAGTGTGTTCTGTGTCGCTATAAGTGAAAACCTTTTAATGACTCTCAGTTACTATAATGTACAATTTACTTTTCATCATGTTACTTTTAGTCTATGGTTTTCCTAAAAGCCAATAACTAAAAAAAAAAAAAAAATAATACATAAGATCACTTAAATTGAGCTAGTATAACTGAACTAGTAGTATCTTTATACATACTTAAACTCACGCCTGTATCCCGGAGAGGTAGGCAGAGACCTGGGTTTTCCGCTTGCCACGATCCTGACAAATCTTCAAAGGGTTTCAAAAGTTCTTTTCAATTAACCAAACATTTAGTAGTTCCTCAGTTTTTAGTATCGTGGCTCTGTCATATTCTGTGAGTGACTCTACTAATTGATGCGAACAGCTTTTTACTCGTGAGTCTATCCCTGAGAGTGAGAAACAAAGATCAGAGTTTCGAGCTCCAATTTTATTATTCCCTTATTAATATGTTCAGTCCCCGACGGGCGTAGATTTGGCTTTTATTGGCGCTTCTCTACGACACAAGTGATTTCTCTGAATTGCCCCAGAGAAATAACTTCTGTTCACGTACAAAATACCCGCCATGTTAGCTATATACACACTAAACATGCCTACAATGCACTATACCTACTAGACTTCACACTACACACCTAGCATAGTATATCATTATTATTGTGATATCCAATAATAATGATAACTTCCACACAACACAATCACTTGACTAGGATACCCTGTGATTTGGTAACCAATGCAGGTTTTTCAGGAAATATTTTGGTTTTATACCTATAGGTTGTAGCTTTATATAATAGTAGTAAATATATTATAAGATAAAACGTGCCAATGCCGGTTTTATAAGTCGAATCGGGGTAATGATTGAATAACACCCGCAAAGGATGTCAGACCGTTAAATCAATCAAGTGAAACACAAAGTTTCTCATATAGCATATGCAATCAGAATGTAATATGTTTGAACACTATGGTACGGACGTACTATTACCTGTAATGTTTTTTTTATTCAAATAACAGGCATAAAAAGACATGACGTGATGCCATCGGTCGTTGTCATCGGCGGTGGCACTCGGCCCAGTTGGGAACGTCAATGACAAACGGCTGGTTGGACGCGGGCCCAAATGATTTGTGAGCCGATGACACCCGAATGGAGCGCTGCCAACTAGTCGGTTACTAAGTAATTGTAGTGATCGTGTAGAAGTATTTTAAGGGCATAGATAAATGATAAGGCTTGCAGGTGTAGGAAATACTCGCACCTACCACGCGTGTCACGAAAAAAAAATTCTCTGAATAACAATTTTGGACAAATGAGTCTCATTGAGAACATCTGGAAGAAACCTGGGTGTTCGTGGTGTCTAGAAACTTCAGCTCTTGAACTCGCCAATCCTTTGTGGGCTCCCATACCCCATACTCTCTCTCTATCTGAGAGAAGGCCGGTGTCCTGCAATGGGACATTATAAAGACTCCGAACGAGGTCTCATTAATGTAGTGTAATTCCATAAGATATTTCATCATCATCATCATCATCATTCAGCCACAAGAAGTCCACTGCTGGACATAGGCCTCCTCCATGGATTTCCAAAAAGACCAGTTGGAAGCGGAACCGTGATGCCAAGTAATGAACTGCTAAGAGCAACAGATTTTGTGTTACCTTGATTGTGTCTCTCAGAGACGGGATTTGCGGATTTACGAAGCGTCTAGTCTGCTCCGGCGTTGTTCTAAGGTCGCCTAGTAACAGTAATAGGTGTAGTTCGGTAGTTGGCCGGGCGGTTGCGCAAGTGCAGGTTCGATCCCGCCAAGGCCCGGCCGGGTACGTACGCCGCTGTTGTTTACGATATGACCGTTGACCATTCTTGGTGTATTATAATTGGGGAAATCATAATTTTACGATAAACTTCAACACATTATCGTTGTTATCTACGCATGGAAATATGGTTTGAATAATAATTATGTTTTTCTCTAGTTGAGTTATTATGGATTTGTGGAGGTCGCCCGAATGGTTGCGTGCCTCGTGAACAAAGATTATGCTTTGGGTACGCCTTACCGTCTATTGTGGGTGATTTTTACGACGGTCTGAGGCCCCTTTCACCCACATTGTGTAGAAAGGGAACGAATATAATGACATAAAATTTTAAAGTAGATTCTGAAGTTGGGCAATATGGATTAGTTAAAGCACGGCTGATCGTAGCTTTTATGATAACACAGTGGTCTCGAGTGGCCTCGGAGGCCATGCATCAACGGATATCGCGTCTTGTAATAATAAGTGCTCGTAATAACAATAAAATGGACCCTTTTATAGCGGCTACATCCCTAAATAGCCATTAACTATACCTTCATAAGCAATAACGGTCGGGCCGAGGTTTTTATTCAGCTTCTAACTGCCGTTTCGATTATTTCCGCGCACGTCCGATTTGTTTCAGAAATAAAGGGACTGAAAACTGTCGCGAGGGTCTTACCTAGAGTTTCGGTCAGTTGCAATTGAATATGATAATAAGGAATGTTTTATTTATGATTCATAGAGATCCGTATGCTGCGGTAGCTTAGCCGGTTCAGCAGTTGCTTTAAGTGCCCGAGGTTTTGGGTTGGAATCCGGGAATGTATCTAAGTTACCTACATATTTTGTTATATTGTGGTACCAATACTACTAGCAAGCTGTGGAGGATAATATTTTGAGGAAACCTGCGGCTTAGTTGGCTCCGCACTTCGATTGAGTCAGCTAGAGGTACTTGAGATATCGTGTAGTTGCTAGGCAAGCCTTCTCCATCTCAAAGACAAGTCCCAGGTACTGTAGTACCTGTACTGTATCTGTTTTTTTTTAGATGACAATGTAACGCTGTAATGTTTGATTGGTTACCTCACCTATCTAGCGTAGCTTGGAATTGCCACTAGACTAGATCATCACAAAACAAATCATAATTTAGACCTAGCTCGTTAGTGTTGGTACACGGTTAGGTTGATTTAATTAGTTGTAAACATGCAACAAATCATAAAGTGTACGTTAACACCTTCAACTGTCTCAAAGCAGTTGAGTAATTGCCAATTCATTAGACGAAGTGAGTGTCAACTTTGTTTTCGTTTACGAAGGCTAAATTGGCTGAAAATAGTTAAATAATTAATTAACAATCAATTATTTTAATTTTATTTCAAGAATAACAATGACTTACTGCTTTTGACTCGGGAGTTTGTTATTGTCTCCCCTGTTCCTAATTAGTGTTCAACGTGTTACTTCGTCAGTAATGAGTCACTGAAATAACGTAAAACCTGAATACCGACTAAAAAAACAAATGAAAAAGTTGGGTTGTAAAGGCCATTAATTTACCCGTATTCGTCCACTGCTGGTGAAAGGCCTGCTACGTCCAAGGGGCGCAACTTCTTTCTGTCCTCCGCCATCCTCGTCCAGCTTCTGCCAGTAATCTGCCTCAGATCATCTAACTCAATTGGAGACCATGTCAAGGAGCAAATCTTGGTCCCCCGATAACATTCTAGAAGTTCATGGTCTCTGCCTGTCAATGACGACATGCTACTTCACAAATCGGCTGTCCCATTTTAAAACCTAGTAAGGGACAATTAAAAAAAAATTGGGTTTTTGATTTATGGCTCATTTAAGGCGGTTGTCCACGAAATTGCATTGTCAGAATCTCAAAAAATGGCTTAGAAACAAAAATTAAAGTTAAAAAATACCTAGCAACTCCACCACGATGAAAAAACAGGCCCGAAAAACCATTTCTAAACCTAGTAAGAGACATCGACCACTTTAAAACCTAGCAAAGGAAATTCCCTTGCTAGGTTTTAAAATGGTCGGCGTCCCTTACTAGGTTTACAAATGGCTAGCAAACGTCAAAATTCGCGCGTAAATTTTAGTGTGACAATAATGACCGCCGCGTGCGCCTCGTATTTCGTGTTTTGATGAAGAAAATTAGTTATGTCATGCCTAAACAGTTATATAGATCATCCAAGATGATCGATGCAGTGAAAAAACGTGATGGAGACTGTGGACACCAGTAAGTACAACCACAATTAAAGATTTCAAACATTTTGACACTCCATAACCTCAAAACTATCAGCGTGAGAATAATAAACATTTCGCCTGACAGTCCCTATTAGTTAACACCACACAGAGGCCTTCCTGCACTATTGACTATTGGCTATCCAATGACTTACAGGACACTCCTGATGACTTATAGCCAAACAGCTGGACGCGGTTACTCATTGATATGAACTATATGGTACCTTATAGGAAACTTCTACAATAATTGATTTATACGTGCCCTCAGTGTGCACGGAGTTTCGCCGTGAAGATAGGCTACATAAGCCATCTTCGAGCGCACCAACCAGCGCCTCATCACTGATTAGGGGTCAAAGTGGTCGCCATGGCCGAAACCGGTCGGAACAATCATCATCATCACATTAAAAGCCTATTAATTGATTGCAATGTTATAAGTGTTAAATATAAAGATAAAAGATATAGGATGTAAACAGGGTATATAATATGGTGTATTAAAAAAATATATACAGGGTGAAACAAAAAGGTCCTGGTTTGTCGGTATCGGTGAGTGAAACTATGTTTCATTTAATAAAATATAGCTTTATGCCTTGTCCATTACTAACTATGGTAAATTGCCCTATTGTGCTACAGAAAGGTCCTATAGAACTGAAAGGGGTTTTTCTAGACACCAATACAAATAACTTATTGAATATGAGGTCAAAATAGAAATCTCGAAAAAAAATTGTACGAACAACAATTTTTTTCGAGATTTCTGAATTGGCAACATAATTAAAGTTGTTTGCATTGGTCCAGAAGAATCCCTTTAAATTCTACAAGAAATTTCTCAAGCACCCTGTATAAAAGTATTAAGTATTGAAAATCTGCTTTGGGTAGTTACTAGGTTTATGAAAATGTGATTGCAAATGTTTATGGCTTAATGAAACCAAATTTAAACCTAGTAACAGCCCTTACTAGGCAATGAAATGGTCAATGACAGTCGTTTCAGTATCAGACAACCATTTCTAACCAAGTACGCGCTTTCATTTGTGCATTAGCTACAATATTGGCCATAGAGAAATGAAATTGTACTGTATGGCAAGCCAAGTTTCTATCGCTTCTTTTGAGCTCTCTCTCGTTCAGCTATTTATCACAGTTTTTCCAGGGCATTGAAATGAAGTGACCAAACCGTTTTTTGGCTCTCCTGTAAAATTTTTCTGATGTCCCTTACTAGGTTTTAAAATGGGACAGCCGAAATGTACGTAACTTAGTAAACAAAGTCAATGGTACATTCTGCGCTTTGAACCCAGGACCGCCGGAATGCGAGGCCTCTGCGCTGTCACGGCTTTTAAATAAATAAGGGGCAAAAGTAAAATTCTGCGTTGAAGCCTCAGTTGGAACTACTTTCCTTTCGAATCATCACAATAACGCCTGTCATCCGTCACATATCATATGTCGAAACTCTTAACAGTCATGACATGTGCTTTTGATTATTATACTTATGTTTTCCGACGAAAGTTCCATCAGACCTTTCGACAGAGACACTCCACAAAGCGTGCCTTGTACCATCGACATAGGGCACAGAGGTTAAATCAACTCGTACATAAATAGAAAGTGTTGGATCAGCTTGGCGATAGCTCCGAGGCGCCCTACAGACTATCGCTAGTTGTCTACGTCATTACTCAAACTGAATCTGATTTTAAAGGTTTGGTTCTGAAACTAGACTAGGTAGTGTACCCACGACCATGATGCCTTTTGTCCGCTGAAATACTGGGTACTGATATACAGTATTTATAATGCAGTAATACGTCTCACTCTAGGGTACAGGCCTTCTCTCAAAGAGAGAGTATGGGCTTAATCACCACGCTTGCCCACCGCAAATTGGCGATTTAAACCGCTGAGGTATGTGAACACCTCAGGCACGCATGGCTATCAAAAGTTCACAAATGTACGTAACTTACAAAACCAAGCCATTGGTACACGCGGACACGCCTGGGGTTGAACCTCCCAACTTCTACCGGCCAGCAAATATGTAAGTCGTGGCAATCAAATGTCCTTTAAAATAACGTATTTAGACAGGCGAACTGACGATAGGTGGATGAAGGCGACTCCTTCGCGACTCCGGGAGTGGCCTTCACACCAAATAAGCGATGTCAGATGCCTGGCACAAACACCATAATCGCAGAGCACACTAATGTCACCTAATAGGTATTTAAAAATATGTTTTTGAATGACGTACCTGTATTCTCTTGATTTTTTTTGCTGTTCTTAATTGTTAATGTAGGTACTTGCACTGCTTCGTGTATTGTTTCATTGTTTATTGTAACAAAGTAAGTAGATGAAACCCTGGTAAAAAAACCGGCCAAGTGCGAGTCGGACTCTCGCACGAAGGGTACCATTGTTCATACAACATTAGACAAAGATCGAGACAAGATAGATGAGGTACATTGAGAACAGCACCATTTATGGAAACCAACAAGAAGCGTTTAACATCGACATTTAAAGAAATGACATCCGCGCTGTGAAGGTTACATAGATGGCCGCTAGATGGCGAGCGCTGTCTTTAGACAACGTTTGTTGCATGGGAGCCCCCCCTAAAATATTAATTTCGTTCTGTTTTTAGTAGGGGAAACCAGACTATCATTGCCCACTGCCAATGATTGCCCACTATTAGAAAAAAAACGTTTTGTTACCTATGTACACTACGTACTTCCATAATTTTAAACAAGATGGCACTATGAACATTTTGCACCTTGAAAAAAGTTTTATCCTGGCAACCCTGTGAAAAAAAAATTAGTAGTGGCGGATTTTGTCTTGTGAGGTGTACTCGTTGCTCAAAAAGGTAAGAATATTAATAATTTTCTTAAGGATAACGTTACAATTTTGTTGTGGTATTGTGGAACTTTAATTAAATTAGTGTTTTATACGTGTTTGGTGTAATAATGGACAACTTATAAACACAATTAGCGTATAAAATCTTTGAATCTACCTTTTTTAACGGGTTTTTGAGGGGTGGGCAATTACTGATCGGTTTTTTTACGTTTTTCAGTAAAAGCCCACCTATTTTTCAGTTATTGCCATGAGCAATAGTTATAGCTATTGCCCGGGCAATACTTACTTTTACAGTGCTTTGCTTTCTCAATTTTCAGAATGCCAAAGAAACCTAAAACAAATTATTCCAAGGAACGGCTGGATGATGCCATTAAAGAGATACAAAATAACGTCCATAAATTATCTGTTCACCAAATATCAGAAAAGTATGGAGTACCGAGGACAAGTTTAAACTTTAAAATGGCATTAGAAACAACAAGAAAAAGAAGATGCAATAAAACAAAAAGAGGAAAAGAAATTGAAAAGAGAGAAGAAAAAGAGTGAACAAAACAATAAAACGAAGACCAAGGAAGAGGGAATTAAAAAAAGAGCTGACAACACGAAAACGGAGGTGCCCGAGTCTAAAAAAATAAATATTTTAAGTGAAGATGTCCTGAAAAGAGCTGTGGATAGTTGTAGTGTGTGTCGAGCAATTATCAAAAAAAAATACAATCAGCTGCAATAGTTGTGATAGAAAATATAATTTGCGTTGTATTCCAAAAAGACATAAGGATCATATCCCCGATGACTGTGATATGGGTTTGTTTTTATGTCACATTTGTTATCAAATCGATTCATGTTCGGGTGGTTCAGATACTTGCGAGTCAGATGGTTCTGCCTCACAATTATACAATTACAACGATAAAGCTAAAAGGAATCTAGACTACTAATAATAATAAACGGACTGTTGGCTATATCTACGAGATAAATTTATTAATGTAAGCAGAGTAAATACGTTTTTTTGCCATTATAAAATAATTTGTAATAATGGGCAATGACTGTCATTTATAATGGCAATAACTGCAATAACTGGGCAATAACTGAGTTATTTTAGGTACTTTTGTTTAATTTTTTTAATAGATGTTAATGTTGATTTTATCCAGAAAAAGTTTCATAAAAATAAGAAGAATTTAACCTAGTTTCAGTTTAATAACATTTTTCGTTGATTAAAAAATATTATTTTGTTTTTATGTAAGAATATGTGTTTCAATCCGTTAACCGGGCAATAACTGTATAGATTCCCCTATTTGTTGTTATAGCGGCAACAGAAATACATCATCTGTAAAAATTTCAACTGTCTAGCTATGACGGTTCATGAGATACAGACAGACAGACAGATGGACAGTGGAGTCTTAGTAATAGGGTCCCTTGCCCCTTTAGGTACGGAACCCTAGTTCTAGTTCTAGTTCGACTGGAGATTTCCGCACTTAGCCTCATAGTTGGGCCATTATACGTAGGTACGGAACCCTAAAAAGGTATCAAGGACTTCGACCCCTCCGCGATACAACTCTTCCTAGTGCAGGGGTCAAGGAACATCGAACGGTAACAGGACACATAAATAGGTTTGCTTGATTTAGGTTAAGTTAGTATGGTTAGTTAAGTTAGTTAAGATAACCACGTGTGTGTGAAAATAATACACTTACGAATCTTTTTTTGAATCTTTGAATCCTTGTGGGTGTTAAAACTGCGAAATTTTTATTCAAAATTGCACTGAACAGATAACGTCGTAAAGAGCTGACTGCCAACCTCCAACGATGACGAGGCACTTTAAGAAAGAAAAAAAGTAAGTAAATAGATTAAAATTTACTCGTAAGTGTAAAACACAGGCCAACTCAACTTCTCGTCAGTACGTAAAACAAACAACCGTTATTTATTTATTTATTTACTAATACTTACTTAATAACTTCTAAACATTTCTAACATTTATAAGGCTGTGGTTATCGACTCGTTATAGTAGAGTAGAGTTGAGAACACTCTATTAAAAACCTATTTAGATTTTTATTCATGAATGATAGTATTGATTATCTTGCATTATAATTAAAACTTAGTTAAAATTAAAATGAAATTCAATTAAAATTAAAACTTTTTTTACCAACTATTGCAATTGATAAGTGTAAAAATATTTCTTAATTGGCACAAGTGTATCTATTTATTAATTGTTAATTAGTAGTTTTAAGTTTTTTTTAGCGGTAAGCCCTACCTGTAGACACGTTTTCTTCGTTTGGTGTGAAGGTGATATTTGAAAACCAGCGCTGTTTCAAATAGAAACAGCAAACGCTGAAATAGTATCATTTTCACACGCTCAGTCCTTTATTTTTTTAATTATTGTATGTAAGCATGTTTGTTTGTTTAAAAACCGTGGCCGTGTCCTCAGCACGGGTTAGTGCAACTAAAAGAATGTAAACACTCTATTGTACGCCAAAAAACGTACCGGTTTGCGAGTTGAGAATTTCACTTATAAGAGATTACTAAAATGTCGCACTGTGTTTCAAATTTCTCTAAAGAGAACGAAAAAGCTGGATACAGTTACAATTTTTATTCAAAGTGCCCGAAACCAGAAGCTTGCGTGGAGCGACAAATTAATGTTGATTATGAATGGTGGCAAAACCTGGTCTCTGCCTACCCCTCCGGAATACAGGCGTGAGTTCATTTATGTGTGGACTTTATTATTTACTCACTTTATCTCACTAAGAGATAATCAATTCAGAAGCCGGCGGATAGAAACTAGTCGTACAGCTCAGGTAGGTATTGAAATCGGCACTAAGCAATAGCATGTCCGGACGAGGCATGCTGTACCTTCCCGCCGCGACCCCAGGGCCGGGCACAGATAACCCTCAGCTCACAGATAAGGAGGCACTCGTAGCTTATCGGTGACTCTTTTAAACTTAGACCATTGGAGATTAAGTCATTTATAGAAGTAGATTGATGGATGACGATTATTTACTATAAAAATAGATTGATAGATAATAAAACAGAAGAAATCAAACTATATAGGTAGAAAAAAAAGCCCTTTTTTGTCCGTTCCAGACCGAATATATAGAAAAGGGCACGATAAAAAGTACCCGAAATAGTGCGTGAATGCAGCGTCTAATGAATGTTGATGAAGCGAAACAGGGTTGTCTGAATCGTGGAAAGTGGTAAACCCTGGTCTCTCCCTACCTCTCCGGGATCTATATCCCGGGTTTACCACGTGAGTTTATGTATGTACTTAACTAGGAAAATAAAAAAAGTCATAGGTATATGTCTGCACTGGGAATCGAATCTGGGTCTCTCGCTTCCGAGTCGTTCTGTAGTTCATTGTACTGCGAATTTGTAGTAGCAATACCACACGCTCACGGTGAAGGAAAACATCGTGAGGAAACCCGCGGCTTGGTTGGCACTGCACCTATTGACTTGTTTTTCCTGTGGGATAGGCCGACTAAGCTGTCAGGATGGTATAGGCGCTAACCAAGCCTACTCCATCTAAAAAACAATGTCCCAGGCTCTGCAGCGTCCGAATGGTCCTCTCATCCGTCTAGTGTGAGTGAAGGTGACACTGGACGCTGTATAAATCATTTCATTACGCAGATGAAAGGCCAAAGTTGTTTATGTATGTATTTATACGAGTAAAACCATTAACATTGTATTTTTGCTGAAATGCAAATGATGATTGTACAACGTGTTACTGGAGTAAAGCAAAACATGAAAACTGTTTTAAAACCACTTCTATTGGAAGTGCAAGCAGTTTAAAATGCTTTATTTTATTTTTTTTATACTTTAGCGCCCACATATTTAATATTGTATAAAAACTAAATGTAATTAAGGGATTTGAACCCACGACCTTTCGAATTTAAGGCCAGCGTTCAGCGCTCACCGACGCGCTCCACCGCTCAAATCAGCATTCTCTGTTATTTGAATTTCAGAGAGAAAACAACACAGAAAGTAGGTCGATCTTTCTATCCAACCAATTAGCATTGATTTATCCACGAAGTTTGTGATCGGACCGGGAGCAGCGGGCAGCGGGCAGCGGGCAGGAGGCAGCGGGCAGCGGGCAGCGGGCAGCGGGCAGCGGGCAGCGGGCAGCGGGCAGCGGGCAGCGGGCAGCGGGCAGGGGGCAGCGGGCAGCGGGCAGCGGGCAGCGGGCAGCGGGCAGCGGGCAGCCGGCGAGTAAATAAAAATTTCATTAGTTGCATAAAAAAGCTATCAAATGTCGTCGATGAGTTGAAGGCTAGCCGTTGGGCTCCGTTCACCGACAAACATGACTTAGGTAAACTTGAGGAATGTTTCATAAAGCTACAATTCATGCTTTACTATGACAATTCGATGTACATTGCAAAGTCGATTAACCCGCAGATTAACAAAAAGACTCTGCTACGTAATGTACCTCGAATTGTCAAAATAAACTACGAATTGTAGTTTTATGAAACTTGCCCCTGCCAGCCTATTCCGTAACTATCCATTATATTAAGTTATCTGTCCATTTCGTCGTTTCCAAAGTGTCAAAACATGTACGTGTGTAACAGTTCGGAGTATGTTAAATAGGACGATTCCAAACAGTGGAGAAGTTACGTAATAGCTTTTCGTTTTCGTTTACAGTAGAACACTGTATTGAAAATATATTGCGCGTGAAAAACGGATTGTTTTCTGTTACGTTTTTAGGAGGCGTGCCATTGGACTAACGGTAAGTCAACAAATAATGTACAATTTTGTACACATACATTGGCATGTTTCGGGTCCGTTATTTTAAGTTAGTAAAACCACCGCAAAAATTGCTATTGTTCCTACTTACTCGTGTGATCAATATATCATCGGACTCAATACCTAATTCTAATAAAGAACACGCTATACGTGCGTGCCCTCTAAGTGGATCAATAAATTCATCGTCCTTATTAATTCCAACCGTGCACACTCGTATGAGCGCGTCTCTCGCCGGTGTCCGCGACCGCGAGCGCTCCCCTGTGCGCAGGGAAACGAGGTTAGCCCAGACAGAGTTGCTATAAAATCGGATGATAAAGTGAAACGATAAAAAAGGTGAGTCTAAGGGAGCTGGCACACGCTCGGCCTACCGCTTTCCGTTTCTGTTATGCAATGGAAATCAAGATTGTTACGAAAAAGTAGAGTCGTATAAAGTAAGGCTTTCGTTGCCACTGCTCCTCCACAAATATTGGAGTGGCATTGTGATCGCAACGTAAGAGGCGAGGCAACACTGAGAACAAATGAAAAATAAAATCGTGACAATATATTTTGAGGTTTTACAGAACTCATAAAATGCGACAAAAGCAATACTTTGTTACCACAAGAAAGTATTGCTTTTAAGAAAAGTGTTTTAGAGAAAAGCAGCAATACGAGTAACGCGAGATTCGCGACGTGGCACCAGAGCTTGTAGGTAGTTAAGACTTAAGATAGAATGAGACGAGTCCATGGATCCATGAATTCAGCATTCGTCTTCCGCCTCAGGCGGTATGCGAGGAAGCTACTAGCAATAAGAGCGAGGTCGGTAGCGCTGTCAGCGTGCCAACCTGCAGCGCGGGGCGTGATAGCACTTGTTTATTGGACAGGAGCGTGCCGATTAGAACTACTCCTATATTACCTACCCACCCACTCTCATCTTCTTTCAGTCCTGTCCATCCTAAGGTTATCTGGAAGAGATCGCTTTTAGCGATGAGACCGCCAATCGTATACTATTAAGAACTAGATAGACCAGGGAGTAACACTAGCGCCACCGAGAATAGAGAAAACAAAATCTTTTTTTGTGATTTTTAGGACCCACGACAAAGAACCTAGGATCACAAACCTGGGACCAGATAGCATTTATGCCAAAAACGGCCGTTTCTGGCGTCAATGCTATCCAGTCTTAGGTATTTTGCCTTAGGTTCAGGCCCATGGGTCCTAAGAATCACTATTAATGTGATTGAGACATTGTACTGACACTTTTTGCAAATTTGATCTGTAAAGAAAGATATGATTTTTTTTTCCTCGGTGGTGCTAGTGTTACCCCCTGGACCCACTTAAGTACCTTATATCTCTGTAAATCACTGGTGTGCAATAAAGTGTTACCTATCTACGTATCTATATTGCCTTGTTGGACTAGCCGTTAAGGCGCTTACTACCGAGATAGAGGTCGTGGGTTCGATTCTGGGTGTATTTCCATGTTTGTGATGCAGCCTATATAAGTACCACTGTAGGGCACAGGCCTTCTCTCAGAGAGAGAGAGAGTATGGGCTTAATCACCACGCATGCCCACCGCGGATTGGCAATTGTAAGTTCAATAATCGAAAATATATTTTGGCGAGCAAGCGTTAGTAAATTTTACACGTAGATAGCCTTCATTGGGCTAGGTATCACGAAAGACTTCATTAAAAATTCAAAACAAAAGATTGCGGGGAAATGTGAATCATTCGAATTTCAGTGAAGCACGGAATTCGTTCCAGAGTATATTTTATGGCAGAACTTTACAGAAAGAATTCATGTTAACATATTTTACAAATCGTTTAGCTGAGGTGAGATAAACAGTCCTAAAGATAGCTGTTTAGAAATAATAATCACGAGGAAGGGCGCTGTCATACAACCGAGGTCAGTTCAGTTTAAAGCATACCGCTAACCGGTTATCGTTTATGAAGGTATAGGTATAAGAGATATTAAAGGCATCGTTAGTACCATTATTTGAAAATCATTATGTATTTATTTAAGGCAGACTATTAGGATCCTACAGCATGTCACATGGCCTCTCTCAGACAGAGAGATAGAGTGTGGGCTTAATCACCAGGCGTGCCCACAGCGCATTGGCGATTTCAAGCGCTGAGGTTTGTAAACACCTCACTACGTAACTTAAAAGGGAAGTCATTGGTACGAGTATATACAGGGATTAGAACCGACGACATCATGAAGAACATTTTTTTAAACATTTACAACATTTACATTTACATACAGGCACATACATTGCTTCTGGTCCCACACTAGGATACCCTGTGTCGTGGGGATCAGAAACAGCAACATCACAAACATGTAAACATCCAAGACCTGGGTTTTTTTTTGTCCCCAGCCGCGATTTGAACCCGGGACCTCTCGCATGGTAGGCAGATGCGCTGCCGCTGCGCCACAGAGGTCGTGCCACAGAGGAATATGAATGCTGCTAGCGTTCTAGACTTGTGTTAGCTACCACCGCTCCCTCTATGCTGTCGTCCTTTTGTTTGGTTGGTATATCTGTCCGACCGATTACAGGGTCGAACTTTTTCTTATTCCGTGGTGGAAACAAAAAGGTTGTCTCCAAAAAGGAAGGAAGGTCGCAGTTCCACGAGTTTTCCGTCCGACTGGAAAATGGAAATTGATATTTGCATGTTTTGTTTTTGTTTGTTCAGCCCTAAAGTTGTGCGCAACTGCGTCAACTCAGCCGTGATATCTGCCTACTACACACATACATTGTATTATAAAGTGATTATGCAACAATACCATAGGTTGTTAACTTCATTCCGGAATCACTCGATAGTGATACTTAGCTTCAATAATGTGTAGTGCTTACGAAAGTTTTAGTTCACAAATACCATGGATACTGATTTATATTACTTTGTTGGTACCAATCCGTGAATATCGGGGCAAATAACTAAATTGATGTGAAAACTGCAGCTCTTTTCTGTCTTATTTTTGTGAAGAAATTTGAGAAGATTGAAAAATACGTGAAATTCTCAATTTTGAAAGCAGAATTGCCGTTAATGTCGACAACGCTGATTTCGTCAAACTGTATTTATTTACAAAAAAAGATTACAAGTTTTATACTAATCTAATGAGCGATAGTGTAGTTGATTACTAGATTTAGACAAATGGCCGGCAGTTACGATTATTATAGTTAGTTATTCTCGGAAAGCAATTTATGGGACAAACTCCAAGACCAAATTTAAAACGCATTTTTAAAACGCTTCAGAGATCTTCTGAAGCTCAATGTGGCGCAATATTTGATATTTATTAGATAATAAATATTTATGTGCGTATTTTGTGTGGACGACCAGCCACAAGATGGACAGATTACGTCATCCAAGCGGCAGGAAGGCGCTGGATGCAGGCCGCTTCCAACAGGTCTTTTTGGAAATCCATGGCGGAGGCCTACGTCCAGCAGTGGACTTCTTGTGGCTGAATGATGATGATGGTGTGGCCCTACTACATACATTTTGTGTCGCAAAGTAATGCATTCGAAGAACCACTTCTGTGTAGCCGTATGCTATTCAGAACCCCTTGAACACTTGTTCATTACCAATAATAATAAATTAGAACATTCTTCCTACGCTTGCGCCATCCTGGGTCTCCCGTTTATTCCGGCAGAGCAAGGCTAAGTCTTCAGCAGACCTTATCACCTTACGGGGACAGTGGCGACGGTATGTATCGGAGGACGAGACCCAAGTCATTGAAATTTTCACAGAAATATTTATTTTATTTTAATTTAATTATTTGGTTTTAAAGCAAATATAGAACTAAATTATTAACATCGAGCAAAAAACGGCAAAAAAATTACGTTTGTTGTATGGGAGCTCCCCTGAAATATTTATTTTATATTATTTTTACTATTTATTGTTATAGCAGCAACAGAAATACATCATCTGTGTAAATTCTTCCAAGGCTTCCACGATTTACTTTTATAAACGACTGACTTCGGTGGAAATTTTCCAAGCAGACAGGGTATGTCCTGAACAGTAGAATACTTTTTTATCTAAAGTGAATGGAGCCGCAAGCATAGCCAGTGTTTCACGCTTAGTGTTTTACGACGCTGGCTTGCTTTGGCCAATAATTTACTTAGCTTTATCTCGTCGTATTATGATATGGAAGCCCTCGAGAGGGCCTCCCTCCGCCGGCGATCTGAACAAACAGAATAATTGTTATGCGTAATCTAATAACTGCACGCGAGGCCGCGGGACCAGTGTCGAAGCGCCCATGCTGCCCCAGAAGGTTCACTGATGTAGACGCCAAACTCAAAGTCGAATTCACAAGAGTGCTGAAACAGTGACTTAATGAACGTTACTAGTTCAATATAGGTGACCATGGGTGACCATTTAAAGATCTAGATGGTATTCTTTATCAGGTAGGTACGTATCAGGAAGAGTAGATTACCAATTCTCAATTTTTTTTTAAATATCAAGAAGAAGAAGAACAAGAAGAAAGGCTGATTTTCAGTCAGTCCTATTATTACTTACTCCGCTGGCTTCGCGACATGAAGTGGGTCTTGGCCTCCGACGGTCTTGACCTTCGACACATGAAGTCGCCACTTGTCTCTGCGCGGCGCAGTCTCTTGCCAGTCGCCCGCCTGGAGCTCACGTAGGTCCTTGGCCACTTCATCCTTCCAGGACGGCTTGGCCGTCCCAGGTATGCTCCTTTATTTCGAGCACCAAATCCTGAACGATTCCAATCGTCTAACTGTCAAATTCCACACTATTTTCTATCTCAAACGTAAGGATTCCGACAGGATTTAATGCGTATAATTAGAACTTAAAGTGAAGTTCTTTGTCGCTTCCTTTTTCTCTGCTGCAAATCGACCGCCTAACATTAACATTCAATAAACAGAATGTAAATTCTTTACCTTGAAATAAATGTTTGATTTCTTTTGGAGAAAATTGCTCTCTTTCCCTCTTATAGACGAAACATGATAACAGGAAATGGTACCATCACTACACAAAAGTATATCCTCGTGATGTACTGTATTTTTATTCCGGCATTCCTTTCACTTGCACATTCTACTATTTTTAATTATTGTAAAAATAGGTGCACTAAGGTAGGCATAAAATAGACTACAGTATTTATTAATTTGATCCTTGAGTAAAAGGGTTTAAATTCTTATTCTAAAACCTAGATCTCATGGGTTACACTCTGTTTTTTTTTGCTTCCAATATTTGTCACATAAATAATCGTTAGTGTTGTTGTCGGCCTTGTGTCTTCCATTTTCACAACCGCGTCTCACAGAGATCTTACTGTAAAAGTAGAACTGCACAAACAGTGCACTTAGATATAAAAGTCTACGTTTTGTGCTCGAGGAATATAAAGATCATTCTGTCGACTGTAGTAGAAGAACACTTATTTCTTCTTCCAAATATTAATCCAGATTAAATTACTCAATACATTCGCACCCACATTTAGCTTTAAAACCATCGTTCTGTTTTATCCAGTTTGGGCATTGACCTTGTGTAGGTGCGTCTCGTTTGTATGTACCACGATCAGAAAGCTTCCGTACTCGAACCTTGGCCCTCCATTCGGTATTCAATAAATATTTGGTCAATTAGTTCCTTGGTCACTGCTGAGAAGCAAATAATAATACCTCTATTACCTGTTTGTGTCATTTAAATCAGGGTTCGTAGTGATAATTTTTATTTTCATTTATTTTTTTTTTAATACTAGCTGTTGCCTGCGACTTCGTTCGAATGGTAATTTTAAGAAAAAGTCTTCATATGACAATTTTAGGTTTTTTTTTCTTGTAACTACACTTTCGGTCCCAAGCATAGCCAAGCATCTGCTAGTTCCGTGCTTAAGCGCCGGACGTGGGGAGCGGGCGGAAGTGACCTTTACTCAGTTATACGCCTCAGTTAACTAAAACACTAAATATAATAAGTCAAAAATACATATTTTATACAGATAAGATGGATATACTCTTTTAATATGGAGCTACGTTTGACGTCGATTTTGGCAACTTTGACACACCACAGGATACACTCTGACGCTCTGACTTTGCCTTCTCCTTGTTGTATTTATGTGAATTGTTTTCCCTTTGTACTTGTTTATTTTATTTGTTATGCCTTTTTTTCTTATGGTGTGTTAATTTGTCCCAATAAATGACATCTTCTTCTTTCTTTCTTTCTTTCTTTATATTAATTACTAATTTTCCCAAATCAAACCTTTTTCAGATTAGTCACATTCCCACATTACCTCCCGTAACTGCCACATACGATTTTCGAAATTGAAATATCTAATAAACAAGGCAATACTTATAAAATATATTTATGGTGTCAAAAAACCCCAAATATTATAATAACCCACAAAAATTTATAATTGTGCGTCTAAAATTAATGGAGTTATGACCATTTTGGTGCGAAAAAAAACTTTAAACGGCTCTCCTGTAAAATTTGTGTTTTCAATATCCGAGCTTATACTTAGGGACCGTCGAGCAGTCTTCATAGTTATATATTCTTCTGATTTGCTTACACGGATAGCCTAATTAATAAAATGTACTAATGACTTTGTTTTCTAAGTTACGTAATTATATGCTTAATTCAATTTTAAAATGATTCCTTTTATTAAAATGAATATCTTTATGACTCTTCTTTACTCTCTCTCTGAGAGAAGGCCTGTGCCTTACAGTGGGACGTATATAGGCTGCTTATGATCTTTATGACAAACCAGATAGCATGAAGTTGGACGGCCCAAAACGAAGTCAGCGAATTAGAATCAAACTTGCTGCAAGTTAGCTATCTAGGAAGTGAGGCGATGAGTCCAAAGTGAGGTGATGACTCCCATCCTAGTCACTTCCCTAGACTCTTTTTAAGGGGATACACAGTTTCCCTTGCAAACGGATAATTATGAAACGCTCCACCAGGCCGCAAATATGACGGACCATCTTGAGAGGGTCCTGTGTTAATGACATGGAGAACAATTTGAATGAAAGAATGGCAGTAATTAAGCGGGTATAATTTAAGCGGCCGCGATCCCCGGTAATCGCTTCCTTTGTCCGCCGGCTGGTGTTAAAAACAAGTGGACTCGTAAATTAAAAGAATCAGAAACAAAGACTTCGAAAAAACGCATAAATTCGCGTTGTTTCCGACTTAAAGAATTGTAGACAAGCGGCTCGGCGGTGTTTTGCATATTTTACTAATTAAAGTACGGAAGCAGAAGGTACAAGAGGGGCGGGGGCACAGGGGGCAAGTGTTGACGGCGCTAATCTTATCAGGGTTGGGCTTTTTTTTATTAAACGATTTGTTTGTTTAATTTGTTTGTTTTTTTCTTTCCAGGGGAAATTGGAGCGAAGAGGTAAGCCGGCGAGCTCGATCTAATTCGGTATCTTCGCACTCAAATATTGACTCAGGAAAATATTACTGTGTGCATAATGCAAAAGAAAAAAATCTGCCAAGTGCGAATCACACTCACGTGTGCACCCGAGGGTTCCGTAAATTATGAATTCAGTTCAGGGCTCTTACGAGTCCGGCTCAAACATAACGATTTTTAGGATTTGTTGTTATACTATAGAGGCTGGAATTTAGTCACGCCAAGTTTGACATTTATGTGTACTCGTATTCATTGAATTTAAATTTAAATACGGCTTAAGTATCACAGAAAAATACAATATTGTTGTGACTGTTAGGTATTTAAACACTGACGGTTTTATTTATAAATAGCTTGAACAAAAATCCGGGTCCGCCGCGCGCCGTCGGGATCAGTTTGTGAAATTATTTGTTCATTGTTTGTTAATTTGACAAAACAAAAGTGCAAAGAATTCTAAGTCACATCCCGCGTGGGGGACTAATGAGACTCAAAATACGTTCATGCGAAGTCTGTAATTTTTTTTCATGTATGTTATATACGTCCCACTGCAGGGCACAGGCCTTCTCTCAGAGAGAGAGAGAGAGAGAGAGAGAGAGAGAGAGAGAGAGAGAGAGAAAGTATGGGCTTAATTACCACGCGTGCTCACCGCAGATGGGCAATTTCAAGCGCTGAGGTATGTGAACACCTCAGACACTCGGGTTTCCTCAAGATATTTTCCTTCACCGTTAGCGAGTGGTATTGCTACAATAACTTCACAAATGAACGTAACTTAGAAAATAAAGTCATTGGTACATGCCAGGATTCGAACCCACGACCCCCCGAATGAGAAGGCAGCGTTTCACCGCTCCGCTACCATCACTCAAACTCATTTATTATTGGTCTGGCATTATAATATGGTCCCGTTGACACCTTTCTGGCGCGGATCCCTAAAAAGTGGCTACTGTGAAGTTTTTCCATGCGGGCGCGCTACGCGTCTTCGCAAATCATCGTAGGAAGGTCGTGCCTGAAGTTGGCCAACGGGGGAGGGGGGGCGGGGGGATTGCCGAAGGGCGTGCGCCGCGGAGTGCACATTTCCGCTTCCGCCCGCCCCCCGCGCACGCCCTCCGTTTAATTTGAATTTTCTACTTTTTTTTCGGGTCGAGCATTCGCTGTTTGCCCGGGAATAAATTAGGCGGGATTTTTTCGGATCACGTGGGCGTTAAAGGGGTTTTCCAAGGGATAATTCATTATGACATTAAAGCATTTGCATTTTGTTATTATGAGTGTGTTTTGATTTGGCGCTCCGCCTCGCTGGCTCGGAAATAAACAAATTATACCACTTTGCCCTATTTTACAGATCAGTTGGCGCGATTTATCTTCCTTGCCAATAAATAGTATAACAAATTTCTTTTGCTTTTAGGCCTAAGAGACAGTTGCCAACTTTTTTCTAGTTGTCCTCGAATTTGCCCAGAAAATACATACAGGCTGGCGTCATGAAGTATTTACTGACGTGAATTGGAATAGTGAAAAGAAGCTGAAATGTGCTTTATAAACAAGCTCATAAAGATGGTTCTTTCTCGAGGAAGTTAATGTTATTTGTGTACGTATTTCATGTAAGTGAAGATAAATGAACGTTTCTAAAAGATTGCGGTAAGTAATCCGAGAAAAAATGTAATAAAATTATTTACATCCGTTTTGCCGTCATACACAAAATGTTACTTAACATAACATGACACCAATACACTTAGCCCCAAATTATGTTACCCTGTGACATGGTAACCAGCATAAACATGGAAAAACACCAGATTTAGGCTATTTGTACAAACTAAAGTATATCTGCCTCCTGCGGGAATCGAACCCACGTCCTTTGGCGTCCTAGTCCTGCGTGTTCCTGCTAGACCAACCATACACCCAGCTTAGAATTGGGGTTTTGCAAGTAAACGACAGTATCTGGTCCGAAGAGACGAGTCAGCAGTCTACGCTCCGACAGATACTCACTGAGCAATTATTGTAACCTAAGGCTGTTTGCCTTCACTTTTCTTATTTATGATAAGTTTTGTCCCTTAAAATGAACATGCTCTAGTCCCACACCGGCTAAAATGACCGCATGTGAGACCCCGCGATGTGGGCTTCAGATAGAACGGCCTCTCGGCACTATTGTGTTCCAAATTGTACCACAATTGAATGTAATATGTCTGAACGACCGAATACACATTTTAGTCATAAGAAATGCGATTATAACTTATTAACACTTGATTCGTATGTATATTTTATTTTTATTACTTTGGACGAAACAATTGTGGATGTATTATTTTTTTTTACTTAAATTTTAAATTAATAATGAAAGTTAGAATTAAGTTACTAAATTTTATATTTTATTATTACAATCTCTCAATATATTCAAAAACTTACAAAACATTTAACAGAACATAAAAACATAAATTAATAATTATAAGTAAAAAAAAAATAATAATACATCCACAATTGTTTCGTCCAAAGTAATAAATCAAGATGTCGAGAACGGGAAATATATATAAGTATACATATACACACACAAGAATACAAAAGATAAATTAACTGTCAAACAAACCGCCCCGACACATACTCGAGCCAAAGGTTCCTATAACGCCGGCAACGTTACCCCGCTGCACAGCGAGAGAGATCCTCTGCATCAAGTATGCCCCAGAGCGGTAGTCCATGCCGCGGTTCCTCAAGCGACGCCCTAACTCCTTTATAAAGGCCTGACTTAATAAGTAAATAACGCATAGTTACGAAAGTTTTACTTAAAAACAAGCATTAATTCTTATTGAAATTTTAGAGCGTATCGGATACTAAAGGCATTTGGCAAAATTATTAAGTAAAGGCATTCAATTGCCAATTTAGCGTCGAGAGTGCGGGAGCTGACATCTAGAACATATGAATGAATCTAATCTTTTAATTTTAAAGTGTATCAAGCCATTGTCGCAATAGTTTCGAACTGGTATCTTCTTAATTTTGGTTCAATTTTGGAGTCCACAGCACGTCGAACTCCACATGCGTTGGTTGCTATACTCAGTTACGTTATATGCGACTTTGTAAGGAAAATGTAAAGTTTAACGTAAGTATTAACTGTCGACTGGATCTATTTATCACAACGGAGACATGGAAGTGTAAACAAAGCCACGCCGAATTATGCCAACGTTTTAGTTCGGATTTTCTTCATGTTTAAATTTTGTGAATAGGTCTGTTTTAACCGACTTCAAAAAAGCAAGAGAGAACATCTTACAATATTGGGTATGGACTTCTCTGCCCTATGGACCATTTCTTACTTATAGTTTAAGCAGGTAGTGTGAAAGCGGGAGGCGCTTACTATTTGGCTATATTCTCGCGAGTTTACCGATTTCGACAATATTTTTTTTGTTCGAATAGATATAACGTCCCATTAGTCCTATTTTAATTTGGTGAAGATCTGATGAAGACTTACAGAGATGGACAATGGAACTCTTCAATGGATCTGGATAATGGGGCCCATCGTTTAGTATTATGCATATGTTTCATAAAATATAGCGTAAAAGTAGTCCCAGGGTAATTTGGTGATTTTCTGGTGAAGACTTTCGGGGATGGAGAAAGACAATTTTTTAACAAAACGACTTGATTTTTTCTCTCGCTCCCCCAATAAAAAGTTTAACAGCACTAAATAATTTGTAGTCGGTGCCCATCCAGTTTCATGACCAGCAAATATATTTTGGGCACCGACTTCAAATTAGAATTATACAATACCTACATGTATACGTACTTATATACGTATTCAAAAGTATTATTTTAAATTATTTCTAACTTTTTAATGCTGTAGTGTTTTATTTGTATTTAAAATGTTTGTGTTAATTTACTCTACAAACGGTGATAGCGTATCGGTAAAACCTTTGACCCGTTGCAAGAGGTCGTGGGTTCGAAAACCGGCAAATTTTTGTATTATATTCTTTTTGTTGCACTAACCCGTGCTGAGGACAATTTTAAAAACCTATTTAGAGGCCAAAAATCCACCCATGCTTGGACTTGAACCCGCGACCTCTGGCGAACCGTGCCAGCGCTCTCCCAACTGAGCTAATGGGCCAGTGCAGGCATCAGTGAAATTTCAGGCCTCTTTACAAACTTCTCTGTATCTGTACAGCGACATCTGGCCGAAGAAATTTACATAACTTGCAGCCGCAAACGCTGTATAAATTATCTAACATAGATGTAAAAGGCCTGTTATTATTATCTACTCTAAATATAAAACTAGAGATGCGCCGCGCCGGGGAGAAAATTTCTAAAAATATTCTCGCACTATGAGACCTCATAAATTGAACAACTATATCTTCCTTCAATTAATTTCGCTCAGTGGTTCACTGCAATCTACAAATAAATTGCGTTTACCGTGAATTATTTCACTAATTCACACTTTCTTCCAATTTAAAGTTTTTGTCATGACCATTCTCCCCGGCCATCACTGTATATATTATTTCAGCAGAGTATCGAGATGTTTTCCGATTCTTGTTACGACAACGCGATTTAATTTATTCCATCAATCGCCAGCGACGTGTGCTCGAGTCTCGGTACTAAAAAAAAGATTAGATTGTGAGGCCGCGAGCGCGAGCAGACAGTTGTTCTCATTGATCGGTGCAATAAACAGCGCTCATGCCGGAGTGGGTCAGCCGGCGCCCACGCGCTCCTCGCCCGTTCATAATGTCTTAGTCTAAAATCTTAAGTCGTTAAAATCTTCTTATAGTTTCAAACACAAATTTTCTTACGAAGATTTTTTATTTTTTATTACCTTGAGTATCCTTAGTAAAATGCATAATACAATCGACATCACATGATACATACATGCATGCATAAACTCACGTCCGTATCCCAGAGGGGTAGGCTGAGACCGGGGACTGCCACTTGCCACGATCCTGGCATTGACTAGAATTGAGAACCTCCGTTCGCAATACGCAATAGTTTTGCAATAGTTTGATTAGAGAAAGTTGTGGACTGAAAGAGAATGTAGTGACTAGAATTGAGAAAGGAATGTTGCGTTGGTTTGGACATGTGGAGAGGATGAAGGAAGAAGGATTGACGAAACAAATATATCGAGCGAATGTGGATGGAAGGGCCGGTAAGGGACGACCCAGGCGGACATACTTCAACCAAATAGGAGATGTATTAGCGAAGGGCAAGATAAAAAGTACATCACATCAACCTTAATACATTTTAGAAGTATTCGCAGTCACCAGTAATGTAACTGAGTACAATGCACACAATAAAGGTTCATGTTCTGAATGTACAGCATATTAAGGTAATTACCTGAATTTACACTTTTTAGCCGACCTTAATAACCTCCTCCTCCTCCTTGGTTATCAATTCGATGGGTATACATAAATCTCAACGGATTTTGACAATTCTTTTTTTGTTCGAATAGATATAACGTCCCATTGGTCCCATTTTCATTTGGTGAAGATTTGATAAAGACTTTCAGAAATTAAGAACGGAACTCTTCAATAGACAGCAGTAAATAAGGCCTAATGGGGCCTATCCTTTAGTAATGTCCGTATGTTTAATTAAATAGCGTAAGAGTAGTCCCAAGGTAATTTGTTGATGTTCCGGTGAAGACTTTCGGAGATGGAAATTGAGAACTTCAAATTTTAAAGCAACGAATTAAGTAGGGAAATTATGTTAACAAGGGACTTGTTTAATCTTCTCACGCTCCCCCATTAAAAACTGAAACATGAAAATTTTTAAATAAAAATTAAAACCGACTTCAAAACGTAACAGCACTAAAAAGTTAGAAATAATTTAAAAGAATACCTTTAAATTACAAGTACGTATACCTGTAGGTATTATAGAAGTACAATTCGTAGTCGGTGCCCAGTTTCATGATCAGGACATATATTTTGGGCATCGACTACAAATTATACTTCTACAATACCTACATGTATATATACTTCTAATTTAAAGGTTTTCTCTTAAATGATTTCTAACTCATTAATACTGTTGTGCTTTGAAGTAACTTTTTGTTTTTTATTTGATTGATGATAGGAATGTCTACTTAGCCGTTAAGGTTTTATAAAAGTAACTAGGGGGCGGGCCCCCTGCGCGCTTACACGCGCCAACCCCCAGCCGCTCCGAGCTTCGCTCTCCGCGGCGCTCGACCTAGGGCCTCGCTAGACACTTATGATTGGGACTGGTTGCATGGGAACATGCATGGTCTCGGCCTAAACGGAGCTCGGCCTTCGGCCTCGCCGCGGCGCGGTTCCTCGTGCCCGCTTCCCATCTGACTTTTGCGTTGTTACTCGTTCGCCGGAAAATGTATGGTCTCGGCCTTCGGCCTCGACCTGAACGGAGCTCGGCCTTCGGCCTTGCCACGGCGAGGTTCCTCATCCCCACTTCCGAACAACCAAAAATATATTTCAAAATGGGATCACGAAAAGACTGTTCATTTGACTGAAAATTTGATCCAAAGGGGCTGGTAAACAAAAGAGTTGACCCATTCCTCTAAGAGAAGGCGTTCGAAATTCAAAAATCGGCTTCATAGGATGGCTGTATATTGCACATTTCCTACAACTTTCTCATACATAATTTTCACGTAGCTCTTACCATTTCCGAGGAAACTCATAGATGATCAATCAGTCAGTGAGTATAACGGATTGTCGCTATATATATTAGTAATTAAATTAAATTTGGATACCGAAACCGGCTTAGTAATAATAATAATAATAAGTAATTTATTGGCTATAAGTTACAGAGACATATCACATTTTTTTAAAATTAATATAATTAATTTCAATACACACCAAATTTCCACGCGAACGAAGTTGCAGGCTATATAATAGCTATATGTTATATGTGTAGAGCTAGTATGGATTTACTAGCATGGATGTACACCAGATTATTACATTTTATTATTATTATTACATATTACAAACATTAAACACTACATTAAACACTACTAAACATCACATTTTAAAAGTTACATATTAAGTTACACTCTAACGTAAGTCCCTGACTCCTAAACTAGGGCAACCTATATCTCAGGAGTCAGTTCCTTCCTTTTTAGATTTAGCACTTTTTATTTTACGTTGTTTTACTTTATCTCTCTGCTAAAGAAAATGTAATGAAGAATTTAAAAAGGAAACAAAATAAAGGAATAAAAATAATAAATTAACTAACTGCCTGCAGAAAGTTTGTGCGCGTGTGCGGGTGCGTGTGTGTGTGTGTGTGCGTGTGTGTGTGTGCGTGTGTGTGTGTACGGCTTGCGTGCATGGAGCTCATATACCAATTAATGTTGATTAAACGATAGAGGGTTGTCAGGACGGTGGCAAGTGGCTAACCCTGGTCTCTGCACACCCCGCCGGAACACAGGCGTGAGTTTATGTTAAGTCTAGCATCCCCTTGCTTTGAAATAGCTTAGTTCGTGGAATATCTGGGTACTTGAATTATGGGAAGTAATTATCAGACGTTGGCTAGTAACAGTCAATTAATCATAATGTTTATTTATAGAGACTCATACAGATATCAGATTAATCCGCTTAATGTTTACTCACATTCGTACCTACTGTACAATCTTATTCGTGGAGTAAGTATTTTGTTATCTATTCTCGAACTTACTTAGACCTTTATAAAAACTACCTTTTTGTTATTAGTTATGTGAGATTGTGCTCGAGTGTGTGTGACAGAGTGTGGGAACAGAAGCTGAACGTTATTAAGCGCCAGTTTCTGAATTGAGAATTTGACTAAAGAAGTAGTTAACTAGCTCTACAGTTAACTATTTATTTAGTCAACTTCTCAATTCAGAAACTGGGCCTTAGTAACGTTCAGCTTCGTTCGCAAATGCTCTTTGAATTTCTAAGAAAAGAGCGGGACAGAGCGTTTCCTTCAGCAACTCTCCATCGTCGGTTGCCTGGAAGAAATGGCTATAAGCAATAAGGCCGCCAATTGTACTGCATTTTTGCTAATATTTCATGTTTGTGTTTTTCCTGGTACAATAAAGAATATTCTTATCTTATCTTATCTTACTTGAGTATTTACTTAGTGAATTTCTCAATTCAGAAACCGACCCTAAGAAGTGTAACGAGCGGATTCATATTCAAATTCCATCGTTTGTGGCGAACCGTTAATTTATGCGCAATTTTCCGGATTGCTGGCCAACTTTCTTATAGCAAAATAGGGCTTAGAACTGCCTATTATATTTTTTGAGGTATAAATTATCACTCTCTTTGTTCTCGCGAGTTACGTAGATTTTTATAAGTCTGTGCAATTAGTAGGAAATGTTCATTGATGTTACGCGGCCCCTCGGACACGTTTGTGGCCGCCCAATTTACACACTGATGATAAAGAATAATTGATTCATCATTGTCCATTTTATTGAACGTACCTGTCTAAGGAAAATAATGTATTAATGTTAATGGGGAAATAATGAACATGTTTCAAAATTACGTTGCCGTTACATAGTATTTATACCATACAAGACAGAAAAACTCACAAAAAAAAAACCGGCCAAGTGCGTGTCGGGCCCCGCGCATTGTAGGGTTCCGTAGAACTACCTGCTTCACACAATTAACAACTTCATCAAAGTAATTTTCAATCAACTTTATAATAATATTATGTTAAGATAAGATAAGTAAAAAACTTGCCCCAGGTCGGTGTCCTGTATGTATGTATGTGAAATTGTATGTAGTTTTCCTTTTATAAGTTGGTCGCCTATTACTCGTTAACTTGTAAAGTTTACTTAGCCGTGACAGTTTTTCTTTAAAGTTCATTATATGTGCTACTGTTCCGAATTTTTTTCACGCTTCTATAATTTCTACAATCAACCGTTTAGCTGGAAGAAGGGGGGGGAGGGTTTTCATGCACATCATATTTTTAAAAGCCCAATCTAACGATACCCCACACTGTAAAGCAGTCGTGAAAAAAATTGTATCTCTAATTAAAGTTTAGGGAACACATCAAAATTTTTTTTTAAACATTTTATGGTAACGATTGATCGGCGTGATTAATAAGTATATTTATGCCTGATTTCAGCTTGCTAGTGGTTATCGTCTCTGTGCTAAGCCGCGGACAGACGGACAGCAGACGGACGGACGGACATGGCGAAACTATAAGGGTTCCTAGTTTACTACGGAACCCTAAACCATAAAAATATTTTATCATTTTATAGATAAGTCTCAAGCATTAGATTTTTTATACAAGGTAGGCTCGCACTTGGCCAATATCTGATTTGGGTCAAATTCCACAAAACTACAATTCGTAGTTTATTATGACAATTCGATGTACATTGCGTAGCAGTTTTCCTGCTTGCTGATTTGTGGGATAATCAACCTTGCAATGGACATCGAATTGTCATAGTGAACTATGAATTGTAGTTCTATGAAACAGGCCCCTGTTAGTAAGAATACGATAAATCTTCTTGTGTAACTAAATTGAATTAAATTAAAAATACCAAAAAAAATTCTTCATTTTTAAGCTAATAAAATAGTGAGTTAATAAGAAACACGTTTTTAATATTAATCTATCGTAGTAAGTAGTAGTAGTAGTAGTATGTCTTCTTACAGATAGATAGACCAAGAACACTTTATTGCACAACCAGGTGAAAGAATTACACATAGTTTCTTATATCTAAGTAGTGGTTATAGTATTTTTTTTAATCCTTCTTTGCTTCCCAGCCGGGTGAACGGTTTCAGCGACGTCTCTGCCGATCTCTAATCAGACCACAAGTAGTTGCTCTTCAACTGTTTTTGTACCAATAATTAACGGGCACATAAAAAACTCGCTTCTATAAATAATATCCGGTAGCAAATAAACAGTTGAACGTTTTTATAGCGAGCGCGGCCATTTCTCCTCGGTTTCCTGTTGATTTGGTACAAACGCATTATGTGCGTGCGACGGATCTTTATGATTGGGGTCTCTGCGACAAACAGGATAAAAGTGTGGGCTTTCACTTGTATTCATGATAGGGAAGTACATGTATGTTACCGAAAACACTTACTTTGATTTGTCTTTGTTGACTCGCGTTGCTAATACAAACTTAATTATAGGTTAAATTTACCCCTTGAATATGTAACTATGTCTTCATAATACTCTATGGTTTTCCTGCCTACATATACAGATTCACAGTCTTATTTATAAAAAATCGTCGGAGTTCGAACGACAATTCTGCCACAGTCAGGTTACGTTAGCGATATCGCTTAAATGTCGATATCTCTACTAGGATTTCAAATGCAAAATTATTGTTGGTCTGTCATTTTATTGCAGCAACGAGACTTTTTTTCATAGAATTTCTGGGGCAGAGCCCACCCGGCCGTGTATCTGGGAGATATAAGCTACTTTTTATTCAAATTCCACGCAAAAATGTCACTTGCACGACTAGCATCAAATTAGTCCAGTGCAGGAACAAACCCCACTCCCCAAATCTTCAAGAGGTTATTTTCGATAGATCGACGTAAGCTGAACTCAGTAAAGAAAATAAATGTTACTTGTGGCGATGTTGCGTGTGCATGCTTTAGACCATAACTTAGTACTTATATCAATTACTTTTATGTCGCGTAATGGTTGTGATCTGTTTTGTACACCAAATAAAATAAAATGAACCGGCAATTAATGTGAATAATGCAATAAATCACCAATCTTTGAATTGTAATTAAATCTAGTTAGACATTTACGGTGTTTTTGAGTTTAAAAGGTCGAACACCTTTACAATTAACTGACAGTTTTGTAAAATTGTTAAAATGGCAGCATAGTACCTACTAGTATAATGAGGAATTGTTTACAAATGCCTTTGAATCTCATAAGTAGATGACGAATGCCTCTGTCTCCATGATTCAGTAAGTAAAAACTGCTTGTGATACAATAACTTGCAATTTATTCGCGTTTTCACAAACAGGGTCGGTTGGTCACGGTTACCGAGAAAAAGACAAATAATTGCCATTTTGTCTCTATATAATATATAACAATATCTTAATACAGTGTTTGCTATCGGACTCCTCCAGAACGGATTCACTGGTTTTTATGATTTTTTTTGTGTATATTTGGTACGTCTGAGAGTAGGTCGTAGGTCGATTAATATG
This sequence comes from Yponomeuta evonymella, assembly GCA_963969515.1. Taxonomy (NCBI): domain Eukaryota; kingdom Metazoa; phylum Arthropoda; class Insecta; order Lepidoptera; family Yponomeutidae; genus Yponomeuta; species Yponomeuta evonymella. The sequence continues at coordinate 353,470 of OZ018361.1, read as the reverse complement.
GCAAAACAATGTTTGCGGAGTCAGCTAGCAATAACATAAAAAAGTCACCGAACAAATTACCTAGGGGATTTAGGACAAGGTAATCTGCCAATCATCATTCAGAGAAGTCCACTGTTGGACATAGGCCTCCTCCATTGATTTCCAAATACACCGGTTGGAAGCGGCTTACAGCGATCTGCCAAGCAACACTAAAATTACTGGCTTAAATAATGAAAACAATTTTAGGGGAAGTCTAACGTTAATTCTGTTATTAACAGTGTCAATAAAATTATGAACATTTTCTGTAACAGCGTCGGGGCCGAAATCATACAGCGTCGTCGGACAGATATTTTTGTAGCGTAGAACAGGGAAAACTCGAGAAGCTCCGAGACAAGTAAATAGAGCAATAAAGATGATGAGACATTTCCTAGAGACTAGAGCCAGAGTGCCCAACCCCCGGCCCGCGAGCCTCAATGTGGCCCGCTAGCGAGGCTCGACTGCCTCGTTGGTGTAGCGGTATCACTGCGGAGGTCATGGTTTCGATTCCCACTGGAGGCCACCGTACATTTGTACAAATGGCCTCAGTCTGGGTGTATTTCCACGTTTGTGATATCCTTGCCTGGTTACCATACCGACAAGAGATTGTGTTGTAAGTTATTTATTTATCTAACAACGGCTAGCTAACGATATGTCGCCCCCACCCACGCGATTCATTTTACTATTTGATGCAACAATTTTGATTCGATGGATAGATAGATAGAATATTCTTTCGATGTTTATTTTAAACAATAAAATAGGTAGTTGACGTATTTCGTCGGTCACAGAGTGTAAACAAACCGGACAAGTGCAAGCAGCGCGTGAGGGGAATTTTACCATTCCGCGCTCTTCCTCTGGAGTGACTTCTGTGGCGTCCCGAGTTTAGCAGCGGCGATAATAGCGCGGATGTTTAGCCCCCGCGGCTCTCGGCGTGAACATAAAGAGGTCGTCGACCCCTCGACTACGCACTGAGCCACTCATCCGACTAATTACGCCAGACACATGTTTGCACTACTTCACTGCCGGGAGTGGTGGGTGGTGGGTGCCCACAGACCGGTCTGGGGACAAACAAATTATAAGTTCAAAGTTTGAATTACATTTCAGCTTCTACTACATTGGGTGGTACAGTATACTGCAGATGTTTTGGTTGAAAAGTCATCCATAACGGAATTAAATAGTCATTATCGTCATCATCATCAGTCATTTGACGCCCATTGCAGGACATAGGCCTCCTTCGTGGTGAAAGTGAAAGTCAAAGTCAAAAATTTTATTCACTTAAAAATACAATGTTTACTTAATGAACGTCAAAGCTGTTAGTTTTACAATTAATAGATAATGCGGAGAAGAAGCTAACAAAGAAACTCCACATTTATTCTTTTCAAAACAGGTTTGCTTAATTAAGAGAGTTTTCAACTTAAAGTTACACTACACTAGATACAATCCTATAGTTCCTGTTAACATTATTTAAATACCAGACATCCTTGTCTTCTAAATAATCCTTAATGTTATAGGCTTTTTTGCACAGAGTATGCTTAATACATTTTTTCAAACCGCGTCGGTGGTAACTCTAATATATCTTGGGGAATCTTATTGTAGAACCGTATACAGTGCCCCATAAAGGATGTATTAACGTTTAATAACTGTTAAATAGAGTGCATTTAATGGACGTGTTCTCGATTTTACAAGCCGCAGTATTTAAACTTTTCAATATTCCACTCAATTCAGCGACCTATATCACGGACGACTTTGTAAGAAAATACGTAGATAGATGGACAGATATTCTTTATCCCACTAAAATATAAATGTAAAAAAACTGTCTCTAAGAATATACGTGTTAGGGAGGAACTTGCCAAATACTTGCTTTCGTGGTATTAACAGTGTTTTCATAAATATTGCGCGACTTTTATTAAATTTACAGACCAAACTCGGCAAGCAAGGTCTTACATAAAAAATTTAGAAATTTGCCGCATCAACTTTTAAGATTGTATGAAAATTGAGGAATAAAATTGAGAATTTGAAAGTGGTCAATTCATCGATATTGCTATTTTCCAATAAAACAATTTTCAGTGTTTGCGTTAACACTTAACTGGTGGCCCCCCACCAGATGGTCTGACGACCTGGTTACGGTGGCGGGGAGTCGCTGGATGCGGGCGGCACAAGACTGGGAAGCTTGGAAAACTATGAGGGAGGCCTATGTCCTGCGGTGGGCGTCAAATGGCTGATGATGATGATGATGATGATAACGCAAAACCACTGGCAGGATATTAGTTTTAATTTGAAGTTCCTCTTGTGGAGAATTTGAACTACGAACAGCTCGTTGGATGGACCGACGATGAGCATCTATATCACGGGCATCAAATCCTGTCGAAATCGTGAGGCTCGCGATAGCAATTGGTATGGAATTTAACACCTAGACGTTAAGAATCTCTCAGGATGTGGTGCGCATAATTAGGCCTCTGAAACGGATTGTCGGTGATGACGGCTGGACGAGAATGGCCGGGGACAAAAGGAAGTGGTGTGCCTATGTCCAGTAGTGGATGACCATGGGTGATGGATAAAATTCGATTGGAATTTTATTTTGGTGTCCATTAAGCGTCCTCTGTGTTGAAGCTTTCGATTTCGGCTTCCCGTCTCTTAGCGCACTTGATTCATGGCGTGTTTTGGATTCTCCTCCTCTTCTTCACGGTATATTTTATTGCGGAGCCGGGGCGCGACATGTTTACGATTATTAGCTGCGTCTAATAATACGGTGTGTCCGTTCTTTAACCGAATTAAAAATTGGTGGGCTTTAACAACTGCATCTATTTTAATATTATTCGGTGTTACTTCCTTTTTCTCCGTTACAAAACCGACGAAGACATCCACATGTTTTTTTAGGTTAAAATAAATTTAGGATTTTTTATATCTTCTATCATAGATTGTTAGTGTACGAGAAACGGGGGGTTAGTCGGTAAGAGCTCTAACTGGTACGGTATGTTAGAGACGCGGGCTTAAAGTAGTACAATAGACAGTAGGTCAACCTTTACATTTTTGTTGCAAACTCTGCCACAACGTAACTACGAGCAGAGTGCATCCATGTAAAGGTTGATGTGCTGTCGACTGTTTATAAGTAACAAATTATACACCGATGCAAGATCGCGCAAAAATCTTTACCTTAAATAATATTCAAAGCTTCTGCTGCAAAAACAAAATTATCAGGGAGCTTAGCGACCGAGGGTCGGCGCTTCGAGTTATCTACGTTGTGTCGGCTAAAGCCCGCAGCGGCTTGAAAAACGACGTGACATAATGGCAGAAACATAACCGAATAAATCAAGTATCCACAACAGAAGGGGTGATCCTTATTTATCGCTCGATTTGGGCACGAAATTGGCACGATGCTGCGCGCGGGCACAGAAAGCTCGCTTATCAAAAGTTCATTAAAATATAGTGCATCTTGGTAGAGTCATTAATAACTCCCATAGATGCTAAAAATAATTTTATGCCACACCTGGCCAAAAAGCTACGCGTACGGGAAACCCCACTTTGAGGCCAAGTGACGACGTGAAATTGTGTACACAACACGGACTGTAAAATAAAAAGCCCTCTATCGCATATTGATGACCCTCGCCTGCGGCTCGGGCCTTAAACTTCTGCGATATCGGCTCTTCTTTATTTTACGGTTATGTAATTGTTCTCTCTCTTTTTAACCCATTGATACCCGATGCCGATCGTAATTATTACATTGTTACCCTAGGGGTGAAGGCAACTTATTAAGTCCTGGGACGGGGTTTGGCGCCAATAGTTCGAGGGATTAACTAAGTCTTTAACGCGAGGTAAAAACTGTGCTTTTTATTACGAATATAAGGAAAAAAAAAAAAAAAAAACATGAATTACTTAAAAAAGAAAGGAGTAAATTTTATTTTCTTTAATGAATACTTAACTTTATGTGATTTAAATTTTACATCGCACTGTAATTGAGTGGATTTATAGAAAGTTGGAACATGGTTCAACAGAAATGTGAAAACAGAACTAGTATTTTTTTATAACTTTTCAGCTGCCAGTTGCAAATTATTCTCTTTAGGGCTGAAAAGTATTACTTCCAACCCGCTCCTCAGGTAACTTCAGACCTACTTTCCGAGTATGAGTAATGAAAATAATATTACACTCGGCGTCGGGTATCAATAGGTTAAAATATTCACGGTATTTGCTTCAGTCTCAGGCTATATGCACCCATCTCAAATAGTAGGTACTCAATATGCATAATAAATAATATATATCATCATCAACCCATTATGTCCCCACCGAGGGGCACGGGTCTCTTCCCTGAGGAAGGTATAGGCCATACTCCACCACGGGGGCCAAGTCCGGATTGGTGGAGGCTTGTAGACTAGTGGCTCGTCTACTGTCAGAAGTTGTCAAGCCGCCCTAAGGCCTGTATACAACATAATATACGTAGCATAATCTCGCTGCGTATAAGCATCCCGCTGTAGGGTACAGGAGGCAGATCCTCACGGAGGTGTCTTCTTTGTTCGTAACATAATTAGCCTATTAACGTCCCACACCGGATTTTCATAAAAATAGTATGGGTATTAATCAGTAGTACATATTTTCCCGGTGTTTGAGCTAAAATTGAAAGATAACATTGATAAGCAGCATATGTACGGTACATCCCACTGCAGAACTTTTCTCAGAGAAAGAGAGAGTGTGTGGGTGTGTTTTTTATTAAAGGGTTGGCACAATTTATTTGAATATTTAATAACCGGCGCGCGGCGTGGTAGTTTATGGAAAAATGATAGCGCACTGCTTATTTTATCTTATTCTAAAGCTGAGCATTTTAAGTAGCACTTAACTTAAATTCTTCATACAAAATTCGATTCAAATTCCTACTACTTAAATGACACCTAAGAGGTAGCACAAATCGGCTTAAATCTTAAGTTCTAATATTCACCACCCTCCTGACCGCCCTACGCCCGCGGCTTAGGGTTGGAACAGTGCCACTGTCAAGGGGAAGTCTCAGAAACATCACGATGTTTTCCTTCACGAAGAAATAATACAGTGAAAATTAAAAATTTCTCACCACACGACTATCGATTCACCTTGATCACTACTCATGCCCACGGCGGACTGAATATTGCCGGGTGTTTCTAACCTGCTGAAATGGACTTTCTACATTACGGTAGTCGGCGGACGAGGTGGCAAAAATGCAAATATAAAAGCTCGCTGGCACAACACAAGCGCAGTCCCATTTGCATGCTTAATTGCGCTATTTAATATTCCATTTAGGGGCCGACGGGCTTCGGAGAGGAGGGCACGTCACTGCCTAGTGGCACACAGATGTTTTGCGACGCGCGGCTCCCAGATTTGACAGAAATCATCAAATTCATTGTTCAAATTGAGAACAACACTGTACTGAGATGAATTTGTTCACTGATTAGCATGTGTCTGTAAGGTGTGTCGCACCAAATCAGAAATTATCTCGTTGGATGATGTAGAAGTCGTACAATGAAAACTTGGCAAGTATGATCTCGGAATTTCAAATGCACACATTTTTTCCTTATTTATCAAAACGTTTTTAATTTCGCGTAGACAAGAAACTTGGGAAGTTCTTACATATCATGTATTTTTCTAAGACGAGAAATTGGTCAGTCTTTTTTTACATTTTTGTTTGGGTGCTGATACGGTATGTGGCGAGCACATGTCAACTCTGCGCGCGCACTATAAACTCCAACATTCCTGCATCGCGCAAGCAAAATGTTTCACATGACATACCATAAATATAACGTCCGACGAACATCAGTCGGACCGGCCGTCCCCAGGCATACGATCTGCCTGGCGGGAAATTTCCCTTTATAGTGGAAGAGCACGATCACCCGCTCTTCCCTTTAGGTACTTGGACCTTCCACCGACTCAAAGATATCGTCCGACCATCGGGCTGCTGGTCTGCCCACTGACCGTCGTCCTGTACTCGACCGCCGGTCTGCGATTGCCCTCGTCCACCTGCCGGCTTCACGTCCGTCCATGGATGCGGATGGCAAGGGACAATAAGAGATAGCATTTGGGGGAAGAGGTGGGCAGCGATGGACTGATATGACGATGATGATGATGACGTAGTAGATACATTATACCTCAAAGAATGACCTATCTATTTGTATTCTTATTTATTGTATTGACCACCTACACGTGTCTGAACGAGAGCCGCTACCTCAAGCCCGGTCCACTGCGTCACCCAGTTTGTGCGCTTGGACACGCGCCCCGAGCGGTTGATGTTAATAAGGAATTATGAAAGCAGCGACACGCGAGAGTGGACGGTAATTACACTCACCCTGTATACAGCAAAGTCACCTCGGCTGGATCACGTCATTTGATGCCACCGCGTTGTTGTTGAAAGCTTTTGTTGTTGCAGGTTGCCGGATTAAGAGTGAAACATGTTCTCTGATGGGGAAATTGTAATTTAAATACTTTTTTAAATGATTTTTTTAAAGTGCGTTGTGGGCACATAGATTTCGTTTATCAGAAGTAAATATTAAGAAATATTGGATTATCAGGGTGATTCGGTAAACTGTTACGAATTAGTTGTTTAGGCTATGATGTCCACTTTTCGAACGTGAGTGGTTGGACACAGAGGATAATAAAAACCGGCCAAGTGCGAGTCGGACTCGCGCACGAAGGGCTTCGTACATAGCTATACAACATTAGACACGTAGATCGAGAATAAACGGCAAAAAATCACGTTTGTTGTATGGGAGCCTTAAATATTTATTTTATTTTAATTTAATTATTTATTTTTGAAACGAATATAGAACCAAATATTCTGTGAATATTTCGAGCGCCTACCTGTTTCCGTTATTAATATCGAGAAAAACGGCAAAAAAATACGTTTGTTGTATGGGAGCCCCCTTAGATATTTATTTTATACTATTTTTAGTCTTTGTAGTTATAGCGGCAATAGAAATACAACATTTGTAAAAATTTCAACTGCCTAGCTATCACGGTCCATGAGATACAGCCTGGTGACAGACAGACAGACGGACAGTGAAGTCTTAGTAATAGGGTTCCGTTTGGCATCCTTCGGGTACGGAACCCTAAAAAACATTAATAGACACTAGTTAACCGATTGTCATAGTACGAGAAACCGGGGTAAAGTGTTTTATTTTGATTTTATTTGCTGCGGTTACAACAGGATGAGTTACAGTGAAAAATTATCTTATAATAAAATACACAAATGAATAAGGTAAATCTGCGAACACAACGGTTTTACTCGTATCTAGCTAAATTCTCAATTCATAAGCCGGCCGTTGGAGAGTTACAGATTCGGCCCTTTTGAAATGCGGGAGACAAGACAATAGTACCAGCTCTATGTCATTTTCTCTCTGCAATTATGTTTTTCCGCACAATGAGAGGCGGGCGGTGTCGCGGGCCGCAGCTAGTCGTTCTGCTCGGCCAGATAATGGCGGCAATACACTGACGCAGAAATTAGTGCTTTAAAGCTTAATATTTCCCAAACGGAACCCTAAAGTAAAGAATGGTCGTCCTACACCCACAATATTTTGTAAGATGAGGTATCTTTATTTTTTTTGTTGTTTTACCGTCCTACACCTAAATTAGGGTTTTTTTTGTTTTCCCAATGTGTGGAGTCGAAAAACATTGTTGGTGTAGGAAAACTATTTTTAGCGTTTTTCCTGCTAAACGGCAAAAAATTGAAACTAATAAAGTTGAAAGGAAAAATATCACAGCAATAGGCTTGACAAGTTAAAAAATAATAGTCGACCAACGTATAAAGAGAAAACTTCGCACAAACATTAAAACATAATTTGTTAATTCAGTAAAGCCGGTGGTTAAGAAAATTTAAATCCTAATATCAATCGAAAAACGGAACCCTACACTGTGCGTGGCCCGACACGCACTTGGCCAGCTTTCATCTTGACGATAATGCTTTTCAGTAGATCAACAGAGAATTCTTTATTAGATAAATTGTAATCGCATGGGTTGTAATTAGTGACTGTACATTTGTTATCGTGACACAGCAATAGCAATACCTGCATGACGTAGGGCATGCCAGTAACCGTCAAAGAACCGCCTGCAATTAACAATATAATTATTTTATCTTATAATTATCCGACAATAGAACAATGGAGAACTTGCAAAATAAAATTAATCTTGTAACGGTGTAACCTTTTTTCACACCATTCCTTTTTACTTCGTCTTTCGTTATTTCTTTTTCATTCTGTTCTGTATCATTTTTAAATTCAACATTTAAAGCTGCATCTCCCATTCCTAGATTTTTATTTTTATTTTGACGCATTTCTACTGTACCCGATAAACAAATAAACAAATATCTTATCTTATGTTATCTTATCTTACCCTTTGAACAAATATGTATTATTGTCATCACTTAGTAAAATATGTATAACCTACAGTGAAATAAAACACAGCATTGGGAAGTGTATACATTATTTATCATTTACATCAAGAACGAAGTCCCGTCGGACGAATTTTGATGATATTGGTGACCGAATCTCGAGTCTGAAGTGGCGATGGGCGGGACACCTGGCGAGGCGGGAAGACGGCAGGTGGACCAGGCCAGTGACGGAGTGGCGGCCGAGGACCGGCCGGCCGGCGGTCAGTCGGTAGACCAACAGCCCGATGGTCGGACGATGTGGTCAGGTCGGCAGGGGCCCGTGGATGCGAATGGCGAGAGACCGTGAAAGATGACTTGATGGGGAAAAGGCATATACCCGGCAGTGGACAGAGGTGGGCTGGTGATGATGACATCAAGAACCTTATTCTGAAAAGGCCATGTCAAAATATTAATGTTAGTGATAAAGAATTTTCTCTACGACTAATATAGGTACTTTTCATAGTATTACCTGTCGAAAAAAGACTAGTCACGTGGTGCAAAAACGCGCCATACTAATCGGGCTTAAGTAAATCTAATATTTTGAGACTCATTTTTCAGATTTCAGAAATCCCAAAAAGTATTGTTATGTAGCACACCGTCGCTCTAATCTAATTTTGAGGAAAGTTCCCCGTTATCTGAGCTACAGATTTTTTAAACTTATTATTTCTTGTTTATCATCATTAGTCATATGATGCCCGCTGCAGGACATAGGCCTCCCTCATGGGTTTCATAACCATGAGGGGTTATGCCATAATCGCCACGCTTGGCAGGCGGGTTGGCGATCGCAGTATGCAGTTGGAATCTCAGGAAGTCGCTGCTGCCCGTCTCCTGGTAATTTATCTCCTTAGTCGCCTTCTACGACATCCACGGAAGGAAATGGAGTGACGCTATTCTTAATCCGGCGCCACACCACTCTTGTTTTATAATGTTGTAAAATATTTAGGAAAAAAAACAGCCAAGTGCGTGTCGGACTCGCGCACGAAGGATTCCGTACCATGTACACAACATTTGAATATTTTAAACGTCTACCTGTTGCCGTTATTATTGAGAAAAAACCGGCAAAAAAGTCACGTTTGTTGTATGGGAGCCCCACTTAAATATTTATTTTATTCTATTTTTAGTATTTGTTGTTATAGCGGCAACAGAAATACATCATCATTAAACTACAACTCATGGTTTACTATGACAATTAGATTTATATTGCATAGCCGCTTAGCCCGCAGATTACAAATAGAAAGACCACGCCATGTACATTTAATTTTCATAATACGATTGTTCTGTGTGGCGCCGGATTAAGGTTCTGTGTGGCGCCGGATTAAGAATAGCGTCACTCCATTTCCTTCCGTGGATGTCGTAGAAGGCGACTAAGGAAATCAATTACTAGGAGACGGGCAGCAGCGTCTTCGTGAGATTCCAACCGCATACTGCGATTGCCAACCCGCCTGCCAAGCGTGGCGATTATGGCAAAACCTCTCATGGTTATGAAAACCACGAAGGAGGCCTATGTCTTGCAGTGGGCGTCAAATGGCTGATGATAAATACGATTGTATTTTTTTGCAGATTTTTTTCAGATATTGTATGGAATCAGGCGTTACTTTGCGGAAATCCTTAATATCATTAAAATGTGAATGTATCTTGTTGGTATAATAAATGTATTTCTTTATCTTGAAAATTACTTTGCTAAATTCCGCCAAAATCCCACAAGCACCATGCGGTTAGTTAATGCACCACCCTCCTCCCACTTTTTCAAGCAGAAGCAAGACACAAACACACCACCACCGACACCAACACTTGTGTGAAAAAATACATTGCGACGCGTTTCGCCTCTAACACGAGGCATCCTCAGGCTTTTTCACTTAGCGAAAGACAGAGAGAAGTATGCTGAGCTGACGGTCAACCTTCGCTAGTCGGAGAGGTACCTGAAGAAGAAGAAGTAAGAAGTTAGTTTTTACGAAACGCGGCCAATGTTGGTGAATTTAAAATAAAGTTCTTAAAACGCGTGGTTCAACCTTTTATATACCGTAAAACGGGGTGTTTAGAAACTGAAGTATGAGTAGAAACAAAAAGTGGAAAAAGGTTCTTTGTCACCGGTATCCTACTGAACTTACAACTACAGCGACTTCTCTTGACATATATGTCGATCAGATCAGATATATCAAAAGACGTCGCTTCAGTTGTAAGTTCAGTAGGAAATTGTTTTTTCCACTTTTTGTTTCTACTCGTACTTCAGTTTCTAATCATCGAGATTCACTGCACCGTGTCAATAAACTGTTTATAATATTTTAAGCAGTGACCAAATGCCAGCCCCGTATAGCCGAGAGTCACGCACACTCACCCGCTACCGTGTAGCTGCAGCTGTACACCCACACAGACGCACCGCACTGCACCTGTGCAGTCATTGTCTTCCCCAAGGGAAGGCCAGGGTTCGAGTGATCTGCTTCTTTGCATTTAGAGTCGTCAGCTCATCGGAAAGCTTGATGAGTTGCGACCACAGAATACGAAAGGTTCGAAGGTTGAAAGTTCACCAACCTTCGAACCTTCTTTTCGTTTGTGAAGTTGCAAGAAAACTAATTGAGTAGAGTGTGTACGTATAAAAGTTGATGTGACTCCGATGCCGAGAAGTTGGCATGCTGTGGACTGTACTTTGTTTTCGGTTCCCGCATAAGTTACGTATGACGTTAATGTAGTCTAATCGATCATCCAGCTAGCAGGGCGGACGTGAGCCGGAGATTGCGGGTTCAAATCCTGTCCCAGTTTTGTTTCCGCAATCAATTGAGGATACTAGTTTCATATCTATGTGTACAAGGTTACCTCTAAAATGCGTTATTCGTAAAAACACTTAACATAAGTAGAGTTGGTGTTTTACAGCCACTTTTGTTTTATGACTTTTTTCAGATTGGTATTTTTGAAATATTAAGATAAAATTCGCGCTTTACGCCCTGTAGCAACAACTCTAGTCGAATATCCGCGTCAGCGCGTCGACGGCTGCCGTCGACGTCGACGGCTGCAGTTGGCACACGTGCCGCCCGTGTATAAGCGCCCTTAGGAGGAAGCGTGATGTCGCGAGCTAGATTTCTCCGCGAGCGTCAAGTTGTCAACAGGCGTGCCGCGGGACACCCGAGGTCAGCTGTTCGCGGAAGAACCGTACCAACATTCAACTTTATCGGGATCGTTTTTGGGTACTTTCTCCTGTGTCGTTAATTTATTTAGATACAGAACACTTTGTTGCACAACCAGGAGAAAGAAATTACCAATGGTTTCTTAAGTAGTAGGTTTGACATCCAGAAAAAGAATCTTATTTTAAAATGAAAAAGATCAACTGTTAAAACCTTTGGCTATCGGTTTTTTTTTTGCAGATGTGACCGACCAGCCCATAGAACAGAGAAAATAACCAACCCACTACCACTTCGACTTGCTAATATTATAGACAGGTAGATAGAAAACTCTTCATTACACACCATACATGCATAAACTCACATCTATATCCCAGACGGGTAGACAGAGACCAGGGACTGCCACTTGCCATGATCCTGACATATCACTTTCGCTTCCTCAACATTCAATAGTCGTTCGTCATTGCAGTGATATATAAATACTAACTTTTGCTTCTTTTGTGACTTTGTCGCATGGTATGAGTTATTTCCCTTTCCCGGGTCTCAAACTGTCTCCGTACCAAATTTCATCTAAATCCGTTCACCCTTTATTGCGTTATTGAGTAACAAACATCCAAACATATTTACAAACTTTCACATTTATAGGATTATATATATTATCTTATTATTTCACGCACTATGAGGAACATCTCATAGTAATTGTGCGTAACCAAAAACTGTTGCACCATATACTACGAATGTTGCGCATTGTAAGTAGGTATGTATTGTTTCAGTGCAGTGCTGTTCAAGGTTTAACTCTAACCAATTTTAAACCGTTAACATAAGTGACAGTCAAATCGCCGAGACTAACTTCAACGGGGAGTTTGGATGAGATTAGATCTACCCGCGTTAAAGCAGAAGTTATGGATCAATGTTATGCTTTGCCCATGTGTCAGAACTCACCAATTTATTTCATGCAAAGAATTTACATTCTGTTAATTGAATGTCAATGCACAATGATAGCCGTTGCGTTCGGTACGAGATTTTAGTAGACAAAACGGCAGCGAAGAAAAAAAACTCCTTTTTTTTTTAAAAAAACGTCTTGGTCCATAACGTCTACAAGTCTACACTACCCAGAACCAGAAGAATTCTCGTCGTTTTGGTGATTCTGAGCATTGTAGACTGGGCGGTGCACCCCCAACGGCAGCAATGTTCGTGAGGTTTTATAGCTAAGCAGGTCTTCTGGCCCGTTGTAGCGCAAGTGTCGAGGTCTATCTAGGCAGGCCGTTGGCAACAGCGCGCGCGCGGATCTGGGGCGGGTCGACGGCCGCCCGAAGGCTGCCGAGCACGCCCGAGCGTTGCCGATCGCGCCCAATCTAATCTCGCACGGAGCCGCTCTCAATATCGCAACACACTCGTTTTATTCAGCTGATTGCGTGCAAGGGAAGCAGACTAATGGTTTTCTTTATGGCAGTACGTGTACTTAATACGGCTGTTTGCAATTACATTGTTTATTGAGTTTTTCGGGCTGTTATTCCTGCTGATGGCCGAGATTTTTCTTTACTTAGATGATAGTCACATAAAGTAGCGTAGAGAGCTTTGGTTGGTTACCTAAGAGAAGGATCAATGAACTACGTTGTTGACTGAGTTGTTATCCAATACTCGATGGAGATAGTGACATCATAGGCCGGCACTTACGACCTTTAAGAGTCCGTTGCGATGGATTAAAGTGTATAAGAGGTTACAGAAGAATAAATAAAATAATATTTAGCTCGAAGATAACATACTAATATTTAACATACTAGCATATCATAGCATATCATAATATTTAAAGCCCCGCTTGACCTTTTGACTGTCTTAATAAATAAACATACGAATCGTTTCTCCCGGTGAAGAATTTCGACGAGAGACAATTCGTCATTCGTAATAAATACACCTGTTAGTCGTGTCAGTGTCAGCGGGCAACGGGACGCGGAGAGACAGACAAACGGAAAGACAGGCTACATGCTCGCAATAAACACCTTGCTAGTTTGACTAGACATTGTTTGTTCAATTTCACGTTGATCGATGCTATGAGGTTAAAAGTTTAAAAATGATTCAAGGGATCGGAACACATTTGGTATCACCGAACTAAATGTAAGAGTGGGATATATTATGTGGAAAGTACATAAACGTGAGCTACGCCGAAGTGATTGATCGTTAGTACAATGCTACAATAACGTTGCGGTCGGATCACGTGATGTGTCTTTTTATGCTAGAATAGAACTAGTCTTTATTAGACTCGAAGCGTCAATGAAATTATACTGGAATGCTCTAACATAATCTAGCTGGGCTCTGGTTACTTCAGAGCTCGCCCCGAGATATTATAGATACTAGGGTTTATTTGGTAGTAAACAATTTATAATATTCTTAATGCACGCATTAAATGGTTAAATAGACATTAACAGTAGAATACGAGTAGAGTATTATTTAGTGTACACTAGAAACTACGCAAAGAAATTTTGAAATAACTAAGTACATTACAATTCGCGGTCTTGTTACTAACCTCATATGCGCCAGACACAGATTCGACTAAGCTACAAAAAGTTTATCATGACGAGACAAAAAATGTTATATCCAAAAGTCATTGTGTCAAAAACAACCCGATAATGTTTATTCATTGTTTATTTATGCTAAACTGGCAATAATTTGCATAGATTACGACAGCGAAACGGATGACTAAACCAATCGATGCTGATGTGTTTCTTTCATTTCTGTAGCACTCGCGCGACAACGCCCTGGTGGCCTCTTATTTGAAGTTATCATCTCGCCATCCAGTCGATCCAGTCGACCAGTGATTACGGCAATGCCCCTGCGATACTTACTGTCTCTGGTAAACGTAGCTCAGCGAAGACCAGCGACTCACTGTCCACATGCAATGTAATGTACAGAGGTCCTGAAACCGAATTGTTATTTTTCATTTGTTCCCTGTCATTAAATCATTAAATGGCGATTTGTGTCCCGAATAGGTGGTCATCGCGTGTGGTTTCGGAATTCTCAATAACCCAAAGGCTTGAATGAACATATAGGCTCTCTTTCATAGAACTAGAACGCATGGTTTACTTTGAGAATTCGATGTAAACTGCGGCTTGCGTCAACACTACCTGACGGCTCTATCTATCGGTTTATCCAGGGGTAAGTTTTATACACCGAATAAGTCCAAAAAAGTCTTACACCTCGACATTTGTAAAGCTATCCATAGATAAATTGCATGAATGACAACAACAATATTCGTTTATCAGCTATTAATTACATACTTATCCAGTGACTTGGTGCGAGTAGCTCTAATGGGCTATGAATTTATTGTAGTCTTATGAAACGCGCCCCTGGAGCCGGTCCTCTGGCGAAGTTAATGCGGTAGACGGACGGACAAACAACTTTCAAATATATTGTGATTCGGGCGATCGCTATAATTACGCGGCAGGCGCCGGCGCCGGTTGCTTTCTAATGGCCGGCGCGGGTACCGTCGCCGAAACTTATGCGGCTGCGGCTCGGCTGGGGCGCCGTGAATACGGTGACGTAGCCACACGACTCACTACCGAACCTGTGGGGTAAATTCGCGTACTGGGGGCTCAAATAAGTTTCGTGTCGCAAAAGTTGCAGCCAACTGGCTGCAAGTTAGTAAGTCTATGGAGAGCCCTTGTCTTGACGATACACGTTTTATTTAATTCTAATAAAAAAGCAAGCATCCAGTATCTTGAAACACTAAATTAAAGTTCTACAATTTCTTGCTTTTGCGACACATAAGTTGTTTGGAATGTTCTAGCATGGCAGAGTTAGTGCCTCGTACATAATACCACACTGAGCCTTTCATTTCGCTCTGAGGGCCTATTTCAAAATGTTGTTTGCAACAAAACGGCAACTTGATAGCACACTCAAGAGCGATCTCAGAGGTAAGAGCTACTAAATATACGGACCTTGAGATCACATTTGATTATAGAGAGATCTACTCCGCGCTGTCAAATTTAATTTTTATTTATACGTACCTACATACATTCGGACCGAATCTGTTACTTGTTACTAAGCAGCTTCAATTCGAACTACCTGCTACAGATTTAATTGTGAAAAGCTCAGGCCACTGGTATTCAAATGACATGGGAATGGAGTCGTACTTACGGAATCTAGTTTCCGTAAGTACGACTCGATTCCCTTTACCTTTTTCTCCTAAGTGTTAAAAATATGGTATGCAACAATAGTTATATTTCCGCCTTTGATTCTATAATATTCATAAGAGAATGCACGTAATTCAACAGCTAATGTCTAAAATGTATGTCCTATGTGTATGCAGATGCAAATATATATTGCATCTGTCTATCTAAAATACATTAATTAATTATATTCTTTGTTGCACTAATCCGTGCTAAGGACAACTTTAAAAACCTATTTAGAGGCTAAGAATTCCACCCATGCTGGGACTTGAACCCGCGACCTCTAGCTAGCAAGTGCCGGCAAGGGTGGTATTTTTAGCCTCTAAATAAGTTTTTACATTAATTAATTCATTCACAACCAGCCGAGATCTACAAATTCTGCCAAAGTCTCGGCTTAGCACGAAATGGGCGAAACTTTTAAAATCTGATGGAATGAAATCTTTAGATATCCGCGATTTTCTTTGTGAGTGTTCACACTATGAACTAAATGAAGTTTCTACCTACGTCGACTCTGAAACAATGTAGAAACTACCTAATTATAAAAAGTAGAGAATGCCTCTGCCAGTTGTCTATGAAACTACGAGTATGACATTTGACAGTTATCTCAAGATAGTATGCGGTTGGACTCTCAGGAAGACGCTGCTGTCCGTCTCCTGGTAATTTATTCTCTTAGTCGCCTTCTACGACATCCACGGAAGGAAATGGAGTGACGCTATTCTTAATCCGGCGCCACACGGAATTTTGTAGCGGTAACATATATATTAGGGGTTAAAGTATGAAATTGCCGTTTTATTGCAATAGATTCTTTGAATTGACATAGAATCTTCATGGTTTGAGGTTTTCGAATGAAACTTTTTTCAAATGGTTTCTATGATGTTCTTTTTTTAAAAAATGTTAAACATTTGAATATCGACTTTCAATTGTTTTTGTTATTCAATTTAGACAAGAAAGATGGATACTGCGAAAATTCGAGTGATTATGAGGCACCCATTTTTCGTATATTTTTATTTTATTAATTTGACGCAAGTGAGTCAATATTATGGGTAAGGTAACGTTAAACCATGGCGCTAATTCCTGGGTAGTTTGACTAGGGTCGGCTTCCACTATCTCTCTTAATTCATCGTTATTCACCTGTGTGGGCGGTCTTCCTCGTGGCTCGTTCTTTAAGTCGAATTTCCATCACGAAAGCGTTTAAACCAAAATCTCACGGTGCGTTCATTATTAGACCCCTCTCCAAACGCAGCATTGATATTGCGGGCTGTTTCTGCCGCGTTAGTTCCGCGTCGGAACTCGTATTCAAAAATCACTCGAATTTTCGCAGTATCCATCTTTCTTGTCTAAATTGAATAACAAAAACAATTGAAAGTCGATATTCAAATGTTTCACATTTTTTAAAAAAAGAACATCATAGAAACCATTTGAAAAAAGTTTCATTCGAAAACCTCAAACCATGAAGATTCTATGTCAATTCAAAGAACCTATTGCAATAAAACGGCAATTTCATACTTTAACCCCTATTATATATACAGCCATAGAATCCAAGTTCGCCAGGACAGCTAGTCCTACTAATATTATAACCGTGAAAGTTTGTGAAGATGTTTGGATGTTTGTTACTCGATCGCGCAATAACGGCTAAACAGACTTACATGAAACTTGGCATACAGATAGACAAAGATCTCAATTGAGACATAGCATATTTGATAACCCGGTAATGCGGTCCCGTGGGATAATCTTTTATTGTAACCGTAACCTTTCTGCAAGACAAACTCTAAGATATATTTATTTATTGAGTTCCCATGGTAACAAAAATCGTATAAACAGATTCTGTGGCGGTACGAAGTTCGCCAGCACAGCTAGTGAAGGATAAAAAGATGATGATACTTTCTAAGCTCTCTCTCTCTCTACATGGAGGTATTTTCTGCCAAAGTTTGTCTTTCGTTACAGTGAATTTGTGTAAATGTAAACTGGTCTATGTGCTGTGTTAAGGTCCACATTATTAAGGCTGGGTCTCCGATATCACCCCTAAATAACGTGTTCTAAAATACATTTTACTCTCTTATGGTTAGCATTTAAAATGTGAAAAAATATATTTAATTCTTTAATTTCCTATCTAGGGCCGTCGGTTATAATTTTTATGTTTTTTTAAACTTTGTAGCATAAAAAAATCGCGAACGTAAGTCTAAATTATTATTTGAGCTGTAACTTTTGGATACTAAAAATATAATAATATCAAAATTCCTATCACTGAATGTGTAACAAAATTCTATTAAGAGTATTTGTATTTCTGAAATAAAAAAAAAACTTCTTTTCCCTCAACTATCCGCTCGCGCAGCGCAATAAGACGCATACAAATTCGTGCGCTCGGAGAACCCAGCCTTAAGGTCTATCAACGTTACAACGAGCCGGCGCCATACGAGCGGCACGAGTACAATCTAAAATAATCCTTAAATGCTTATGAGTCAGAGACTGCAAGCGAGTACAAGTGTAAAAAAACCCGTTCGCGTGTCGTGCTCGTCGGCCGCCGGGCTTTTTGGCGCTATCTAGTATAATGGTAGTCCCTCACATCGCAAGTATTTAAGGTTTATTTTAGTCTGCCACGTTGCGCCCGTACGTCGCCGGCCCGTTGTGATTAGAATAGTCTCCTACTCTTTCTGCAGATGGGCCATGGGCATGGGCCGGGCGGTGTTTGTGCCCGCGTGTCGCCAGGGCGTCGACTCGGCCCGGACCTAGGGCACTGCTCGCACCGATTAGTAGACTTATCGCGTTAACTCGTCCCCGACGACAGACGAGGGATAAAATGGTACGGCGCTAATCGCCTAGGCTAACTTCGGGAGGTAACCCGAGGTCGTCGGTTTTCCTACAGTGGAGCACGTAGTCAACGGGAAGTATTTTTGCTCTCTTTTCGTGTCTGTCATCGCCTTTCTATAATTAGAGAGCCGACCTCTCTACAAACTGTAACTTTTTTAATCAGATGTGATCATAGGTCCGAATGAATAAAACGCTATTTTTATTTTGGTGTAAAAACAGACCACAAGTCACAGATTCGTACATCTTGAAAAGGCACTCAAGAGCGATATTAGAAGTAAGAGAGATTTTATTTTTTAATTTGAAATAAGTATTTTTCACTTTTCATATTAACACAGTAGTTGATTGCCTCATTGGTTTAGCGGTATCACGTCTGATTACAATGCCAGTAGTCGTGGGTTCGATTCCCACTGGAGGCCGCCGTAAATTTGTACACACGGCCTCAGTCTGGGTGCACTTCCATGTTTGTGATGTCCTTGCCTGGTTACCATAGCACAGGGTATCCTAGCATGGGAGCAAGACAAGTGATTGTGTTGTATAGAAGTTATTATTATTATTAACAAATTGTTTACTCCTCAATCAATCAATCAGCCCGGATTTGTTCACTGCTGGGCACGGGCCTCCCTCAGAGCACGTCACTTTTTTTTGTCCTTGGATGGCCGAGAATGATCTTTATGTACCTAAATTTAATAGAATGGAATAGATTTATAGAATTAGTTAAAATAAAATATAATTTTCTAACCTAGGTACATAGTAAAATCCATTACTGGCTGCATGTAAACATTATTAAGAACCTATTGTTTCCTGTAATTGTATTGCTGTGGGTTTCTATTAAATAAATGAAATAAAATGATTACTATTGCAGTTTTGTGTTAGTTGTATTGTATGCATTATCGTTCTTACGATAGAGCATAAAAAACAGATTTGTTCTCGGGCACCCTTATTTAGTATTTTTCATTATGTGTTGGTCAATCCGCAATGAAAACAAATTCTATAACAATCATCAGGTTACCTATAACCAGAGAAAAAGCCCTTAACAGGCATATAAATAGGGTTCATTTGGTACCCTTCGGGTTCAGGGTCCTAACAATAAAGCGCACTACAGATTCATCTAAGCGCACACCTACAATCTCAGCGGTTCTAAATGTTTTAGACAATGAAGCGACGTAGAGTTTCTACATCGTTGCATTCTCGTCGTTGGCAACAGTACCGTTCGCCTAGCAACAGCGTCGCCCTTGAGAACAATGGACTTTCCGACTTCGTATTTTCTCAGTTCATTCAATCCAATGAATGACAGAGAAAACAGTGGCGTTTGAAACAAAGGAACAAACGCCGACTTGCACAGTTTCTGCTTACATCGTTGTATGCTCGGCGGTACCCGTCGCACTTAGCAACAGCACCCGGGCTTACTAACTAAAAACAAATTACTTCCAGACAACCCTGACTCGTTGCGTCACAAAGTTTCTCTCCAGACTTGTTATGCGGTTAGAAGACTAATCTCGTTTGCTAGCTGTTTGAAAACTTGTCGCTTACTTTTAGCTTTTAATTGATTACCCAGTCCCCGCTAGTGACAGGTAGGTGTGTCCATATTACGATGGTAACGCTTTCGAGTACTATAGTCAATAGTATAAACTTATAAAGCGGTAGTGCATAGCGGTTGAACGCTGGGTTCACATTCGGGAGGTCGTAGGTTCGAATTCTGGCATATACCAATGACGTTGTTTTCTAAGTTACGTATATTTGTGAAGCTTTAGTAGCAATACCACTCGCTAACTGTGAAGAAAAACATCGCGAGGAAACCTGAAGAAAAACATCGCGAGGAAACCCGAGTGTATACGATATAAGTAGCTTCAAAGTAGCAAAAATAGATCATTCTGAAAACCTATTTAGAGGCTAAACCCATCCACCCATGCCGGGACTTGAACCCGCGACCTCTGGCTAACCGTGCCAGCGCTCTCCCAACTGATCTAATGGGCAAGTGCAGGCATCGACGAAATCTCGAGCCTCTTTAGATTCTTATTTATCATTCTGTCCGAGCGTGCTAAGATCGTGAAAACGCGGCTTTAGTAAAATATTAAGTTGAGACAGAAAAAGAGAGAAGAAGCCAAAAACCCATATAAATATGAACATTTCATCCTGACCTCATCACGCTGAGCTGTCCAAGTAATTGCAGATCGATATTTAAATTGCAGACCATATTATTATCAGGCTAACCCAAATTAATACGTTTGCTGTTTTGTTTAATCGCTATTTTTTTTATTATGCTGAGCAAAATTACTATTTACTGATCAAACGATATAGAACTGCTGATTGAAAAGTCTACCTCAGACGGAGAAATAAAGAATAGGCGTAAAGCATACTGGTATGTTGAAAAGCCCTTTGTCATGAGTTAATAATAATATTAACTTCCACACAATAAAGTCACTTGTCCTGGTTCCAAGCTAGGATAACCTGTGCTATGGTAACCAGGAAAAGACATCACGAACATTAAAATACAATGAAACTGAGGCCATTTCTACACATCAAATATGGCTGCCTGCAGTGGGAATCGAATCCGCGACCTCTGTTTTGGTAGTCAATCTTGTTAACTGCTAAACAGAGGCAGTCTGGTAAGTTTATGTTCCTGCCCCAATTTGGAAAGAAATAGGCTCTTCAGAATCAGGAGTTGAGGACTAGCAACATTGTGCAGTGTCGCAACTAGGGCCTGGCAATCGGATATTGATGCTTTCTATACGTGTGTGTGTCTTATGTAAATAGATTAGTTCTATCTATATTCGAATATTAGTTTTATTCGAATATCCCCCTGTTTTATTATTCGAATATTTTGTGCTTTAAAATATTCGACATTTCGAATATTGAGTAAAATTAGCGTTTTCGAACAATTTTCAGAGCTACCGCCACGCCAGCGGAATAGACCAAATTAAAGAGTGTTGCCAGAAAACTCGTCAATTTCTGATTTTTTGGCACTATTTCGACAAAGTCATGTAAATATTTGATGTGGCATCGCTGCAACGATTTCGGAACCTTCTAAATGAGCTCTCTCAAGTATTAAATTGGTTTACTTCTAATAACTTATTGTTAAATTAAAAAAAGACTTAATGTTCACTCTACCAAATGTCAAGATGGTTGACAGCAATGTTCTATTGGGGAATGACAAACTATAACTTGTAGGAGCAACTGTATTTGTAGGTATCACAATTGATGCAAAGCTTCAATGGGGTCCTCATATAGAAAAATTGGCAAATAAGCTTAAGTCTGCAGCATATTATTATGTAGTTAAAAGAATCCGGTAAGTAACTGACGTCACAACTGCTAGGGTTGTTGACTTTAGTTACTTCCATAGTATTGTGTCCTCTGTCATACTACTGCGGGTCGGGCAGCAGACATTGAGACCAACTTTGTCTTGCAGAAGAGAGCGATCAGATTCATTTATACGAGTAAGCTAGGCAGTAGAGATTTGTTGAGAGATTTCTTTAAAGAAACTAACATCCTGACAGTTGCTAATCAGTATATCTATGAAAATGTTATGTAAGTCAGGAAAAATATGAGTAACTTTAAAACTTTAGGTAGCCAACACAACATTCACATTACTAGAAATAAACATAAATGTTCCATCCCAAGATATAGGCTGGCAAAGGTTAATTTGCAATGTTTCGGCAACGTCGCAGCTGCCATGGTTACGCCACTCCAGTCTACCCGTGACCATGGCAGCTGCAACATTGCCAAATTGTCGGGAATCTAAGGTAATAATAAATTTTACCTAATGAATAATCGCGATTATACCTGTATAACACATTATTGTAAAGGTTAATAGATCCTTTATGGGGCATTATATATTGAGCTTGCCAGAAACGCAGTCAAAAATGTGTAAAGCCCACTTTGTACCAAAAGGGCTACTATAACATTAAAGATTATTTAGATGACAATGATGTCCGGAATAAAAGCCAGTTAAATGCCATGCACTGGCATGAGTTCTAGGTTTTAGAATAATTAGGTATGTAAACTCTGTTAATTAAGGACTTTAAAAAGAGTAAGTTTGGAGTTTTTTTCTCCGTTTTTTCTCCAAAATGGTCTACACTTTGAAGTGGACTCCTAGTGTAACTTATATTTTATTTTATTTTATTTTATTTTATTTTATTTTGTTATTTTATTTTATTTTATTTTATTTTATTTCATTTCATTTCATTTCATTTCATTTCATTTCATTTCATTTCATTTCATTTCATTTCATTTCATTTCATTTCATTTCATTTCATTTCATTTCATTTCATTTCATTTCATTTCATTTCATTTCATTTCATTTCATTTCATTTCATTTCATTTCATTTCATTTCATTTCATTTCATTTCATTTCATTTCATTTCATTTCATTTCATTTCATTTCATTTCATTTCATTTCATTTCATTTCATTTCATTTCATTTCATTTCATTTCATTTCATTTCATTTCATTTCATTTCATTTCATTTCATTTCATTTCATTTCATTTCATTTCATTTCATTTCATTTCATTTCATTTCATTTCATTTCATTTCATTTCATTTCATTTCATTTCATTTCATTTCATTTCATTTCATTTCATTTCATTTCATTTCATTTCATTTCATTTCATTTCATTTCATTTCATTTCATTTCATTTCATTTCATTTCATTTCATTTCATTTCATTTCATTTCATTTCATTTCATTTCATTTCATTTCATTTCATTTCATTTCATTTCATTTCATTTCATTTCATTTCATTTCATTTCATTTCATTTCATTTCATTTCATTTCATTTCATTTCATTTCATTTCATTTCATTTCATTTCATTTCATTTCATTTCATTTCATTTCATTTCATTTCATTTCATTTCATTTCATTTCATTTCATTTCATTTCATTTCATTTCATTTCATTTCATTTCATTTCATTTCATTTCATTTCATTTCATTTCATTTCATTTCATTTCATTTCATTTCATTTCATTTCATTTCATTTCATTTCATTTCATTTCATTTCATTTCATTTCATTTCATTTCATTTCATTTCATTTCATTTCATTTCATTTCATTTCATTTCATTTCATTTCATTTCATTTCATTTCATTTCATTTCATTTCATTTCATTTCATTTCATTTCATTTCATTTCATTTCATTTCATTTCATTTCATTTCATTTCATTTCATTTCATTTCATTTCATTTCATTTCATTTCATTTCATTTCATTTCATTTCATTTCATTTCATTTCATTTCATTTCATTTCATTTCATTTCATTTCATTTCATTTCATTTCATTTCATTTCATTTCATTTCATTTCATTTCATTTCATTTCATTTCATTTCATTTCATTTCATTTCATTTCATTTCATTTCATTTCATTTCATTTCATTTCATTTCATTTCATTTCATTTCATTTCATTTCATTTCATTTCATTTCATTTCATTTCATTTCATTTCATTTCATTTCATTTCATTTCATTTCATTTCATTTCATTTCATTTCATTTCATTTCATTTCATTTCATTTCATTTCATTTCATTTCATTTCATTTCATTTCATTTCATTTCATTTCATTTCATTTCATTTCATTTCATTTCATTTCATTTCATTTCATTTCATTTCATTTCATTTCATTTCATTTCATTTCATTTCATTTCATTTCATTTCATTTCATTTCATTTCATTTCATTTCATTTCATTTCATTTCATTTCATTTCATTTCATTTCATTTCATTTCATTTCATTTCATTTCATTTCATTTCATTTCATTTCATTTCATTTCATTTCATTTCATTTCATTTCATTTCATTTCATTTCATTTCATTTCATTTCATTTCATTTCATTTCATTTCATTTCATTTCATTTCATTTCATTTCATTTCATTTCATTTCATTTCATTTCATTTCATTTCATTTCATTTCATTTCATTTCATTTCATTTCATTTCATTTCATTTCATTTCATTTCATTTCATTTCATTTCATTTCATTTCATTTCATTTCATTTCATTTCATTTCATTTCATTTCATTTCATTTCATTTCATTTCATTTCATTTCATTTCATTTCATTTCATTTCATTTTATTTTATTTTATTTTATTTTATTTTATTTTATTTTATTTTATTTTATTTTATTTTATTTTATTTTATTTTATTTTATTTTATTTTATTTTATTTTATTTTATTTTATTTTATTTTATTTTATTTTATTTAGAACACAAAACAGGTTACAGACACATTTACCAAATTTTACATACATTACAGATCAGATCTAGCCTATGACCCTAAACTTGTGTACCTAGCATGCATTAAGACTACTTGTAATTTTAACCTTAACTTAATTACCCTTATATTAATTTACTTTATTTTATTTTATTCTCTCAGGGTGCTCTGAGGGCGCCACGGACAGCTTTAATAAAGACGTAAAAGCTCTGAAAAATATCTATGTCTACATCTTTGTTGTCTGCCACCAGATCGTTGTAAGTACGACGCATCCTAACAATGGGGTTGTAAAAAGAAGTGTTATTTTTGTAGGTTTCTAAAGGGAAGAGTAGAGGCTTGCGACTGCGATATCTACTATTAAATTTTATCTGAGATACGAGAGAGGGAGAGTCTATCTTTGAGTGTATAATTTTGTGAAGGAAAGTTAAATCGTGTTGTTTCCGACGTAGCTCGAGAGAAGTCACATTGAATTTTAGTAGTCTATCCTTGTAATGTGGGACTGAGCGCCCACAATTAAGTCTATAGCATAATATTTTAAACATTTCTTTTGCACCTTTTCTATGTTATCTATATGTGTTAAGTAAAACGGCGACCATATGGGGCAGGCGTATTCCAATATATTTCGAACTAGACTACAATACAAATACAAAACACTAAAAGGTTTTTTGAATCCTTATAACGTTCAGTAAGTCTCAGTTTCTGTGCTATTTTGATAATAACCTTTTTGTATTTTAATTTGAGTTTGAACAGCCCAGGTTTCATCAGAAGCGTCACAAAACATATGTTCTGTTGGAAGCGTAATATTTTTCTTAGTCTACAAGTACTGTTAGATACAACGGAGTGGTTCGAAAATTTAAAAGTGATAGTTGAATATTTTACTATAAATTTTTATTTCAGCAAGTAAAAGTCTACCTCTGTGTTTAGTGAGGCCTTAAGATAACCACAAAATTATGACCTAAGGAGGAAATAAAAAGACTTTTCTTCACAACATAGCAAATACCCGAAAATTTCGATTTTATCAAAAAATTGCATTTAGTATTATTCGAATTATTCGAATAGTAAATATGGGCGAATGTTACAAGCCCTATTGCAACAGAAACAACATTGTATGTAGCACAGAGAAACTGGTTGCGGCGGGTGCGGCAACTTCGCCGGGAAGAAACTCGGAGAGTCCCGTTCCGAGCGCACCTGCCGATACACGATGGACATAAACGTCCGGCCGAATGATGAATGGACGCACGAGATCGCAATGCTCGCTGCTCCTGCGGGATGGGCACGAGATAGCGATACTCACTGCTGCTGCGGGATGGGCACGAGATAGTGATGCTCACTGCTCCTGCGGGATGGGCACGAGACAGCGATGCTCACTGCTTCTACGGGATGGGCACGAGATATCGATACTCACTGCTTTTGCGGGATGGGCACGAGACAGCGATGCTCACTGCTTCTGCGGGATGGGCACGAGATATCGATACTCACTGCTTCTGCGGGATGGGCACGAGACAGCGATACTCACTGCTGCTGCGGGATGGGCCAACTTTGCTAATCGGGAAAAGGGGATCTTATGTCTAGCCCTAATAAAACAGAATAAACCACACAATTCTGAATCTTTGCTACGATGACTGCTCTACACTACAGCATACAATGACTCTATATTTCTTTTCATTGAGTGTTGGTCTTCAATATTATGTATCAAGCTTTTTGCACGTGTTAGGTCATTCATTTATCTCATTTATTCAAGAAATAACAAGCTCTATCATTAATTATTGTCATTGATAGTATTTAAAAAAAATGTTTGTAGCGATGTTGATGAAGCAAAAGAGATCTATCAGGATCGTGGCAAGTGGGAGACCCTTGTCTCCTCCGGGATATCCTGGCCTTCTTCTCCGGGAACAGCCGTGAGTTTATGTTATGTTTTTGTGTGCACACACAAACTAAAGTTGAATGAAACAATAATATATGTGTATTAATATAACGGTAGAACGTTGGCTTCTCATTCAGGAGGTCGTGGGTTCGAATCCCGGTGTAAACCAATGACTTCGTTTTGTAAGTTACGTACATTTGTGAAATAATAGTAACAATACCACTCGCTAACTGTGAAGGAAAGCATCTTGAGGAAACCTGAGCGTCTGAGGTGTTCGCTTACTTCAGTTCTTGAAATAGGCACGCGTGGTAATTAAGCCCATACTTTCTGTCTGAGAGAAGGTATGTGCCCTGCGGTGGGACGTATCTAGCTTACATTTATGGTCCGTCCCGTAAGAAATCCGTATCATATCTAGAATCAGCACACGTCGTCAAACCTTTCCTTTCGTAATCGTTAGTATAGTTGCAATAGTTTTTCCCAACGCTTCGCTGTAAGTCAGCGAGGTACGTACGTTATGTTGCAGCGAGAGTACCTATGTACGAGTGTACAGTACATACGGAGTAGAGTAAATGGTTGCTGGTTTATAGCGCGCTCGGATAGCGGAGTGTTTTCGCATTGAGGTAGGTTCGAGAAGGGTCATCGACTTTTGCGCCTGTGTGCGAAATACATTCACTAAGTGTGCAGTTTTTGGGTGCATTTAGACTGTCCGTATTAACGCTGAGGCTTCTGAGAAAAGGAAGAGCTTCAGAACCTGTTTAACACCCAAGAGAAGATTTTACACAATTGTCCAGAAATCTGTAGTGTGAGTGGTTCGCGCAGTGTGAACGCGCCCTTGTCGCTGCATGGTACGATGCTGCAGCGTGGTGTGAGTGTAGTTCAAAACAAGCGCTAGGGTTGGCCGCTGCCACTTGTGCAATCAGTTTCCACGATAGATGCTGTTGCTAATCAGAATTTGCTTAGCAACAGCCTCAGAATTTAGAAGCCTCCGGAAAATTAATTATTCTAGTCAGTGAAGTCTTCATAATAATATCAAGTGACTCATGGTGCCTAGAGCGTTTACGTTCCACAACAGATAGCTCTTAGCCACAGGTACGTTGGTGAAAAGGAAAATAAGTCCGCTACATTGCCATTGTATTTTGTTTCCCTATGTGCTGTGTGTAATAGCAATACCACTCGCTAACTTTGAAAGAAAACATCGTGAGGGAACTGAGTGTCTGAGGTGTTCACATACCTCACCGCTTCAAATTGCCAATCCGCGGTGGTGATTAAGCTCATACATTTAAAAGTAGAATCCATGAGCACTACTTCGAACTTCAGAGTAATAATCCTATTATATAAGTAAATTTTATGTAGTTGTGTTTATTGTGTTATAGTGTGTACTTTATATGTATTTGGTATGTATCTTGTTATAATAACTATGTAATTTCATTGTAATATAGTTTATATAATTATTATGATTTATTCTTTTTTTTTATCTTTGTTCTTGCAATAAATCTTTCTTGGCACTACCCCTTGCACTATTCACATAACTCAAGGTTAGCTGGAAGAAAATACTTACTAGTATTAAGCTCGCTTTTGTACAAACACCCCTTTTATGCAATAAAGTATTTTTGAATTGAATTGAATACTCTCTCTCTGAGAGAAGGCCTGTGCCCTTCAGTGGGACGACTATAGGCGACATAAAAAAATGTAATGGACGTTTTAATAATATAATAAATGATTTCTTTGTTAAACATTATATTTATTAGAATACTTTACCTTACCATATTCTGTGGGAGTTGGCGCTGGATGCTGTAATACAGGCTTTATGCCTAGCTCGGCAACAGAGGCTATACTATAAATTTAAGTCATCTCACGTAACTATTCTTAGTTGTAGATCCTTGTAATATTATTGGTCAATAAACTATTATTATTAGTATTATTAAATAATTTGCAGATGAAATTCCTGAATTATCTGAAACTATTGCAAATGTTTTATGTAATGTGCGTACTCATCAGAGGCAGCGGAAACATCAAAGAAACGATCTTTTATAGGTGTGCTTGAAAAAAATTTTGTTTTCCTATTTTCCAGACAGAGGGCCTTTATTCCAAACATGTTCAGAAAATTTCGGTAGTCCGGTAACCTTAGCCACAGTAACACATGGTCAGATAGTTCGATAGTATGAGCCAGAGATAAAACTTAGCTCTATAGAACTCTTAGTACACTAAGCTAATGAAGCATCGAATCGATTGTGGGAGGCAGCACTATTAGCTCGGGCAGTGTACTCTCGCAGCGCGCGCCTAGCAACCAAAGTGAAGGCAAGCGATCTACTGCGCCTCGAAACTGCTCCGCCGAGCTGGCTGCCTCGATGGCCTTTTACCAAAAGCTACCTACCCATTGCTGGCCCCGTACAGATGGGACACATACATGCAGAGAAAACGCAGCAACGTATGAGCGACAAGAGCAAAGGCGAGAGGTCACACATTTCACTGTACCAAGTGTTTGTAGAATCGCATCAATTTTCTAGGTTATTTAGCTGCAGTGGAGACTGGAGACTCGTTGGGTAAAAACTTGTCAGCACGGGGAATTATAGTTTAAATGGCGGATGCTATCGCCTTGTGCGACCGGCCTAGGTTTTCTATGGTGCTCTAGAAATGGTTCTGAAAGATACCTACATAACACAGAAGTTGCACTTCAACATTTATTTTTTAATCCTATTACTTAGTCAGTTTCATTTAGAAATACGCTATGATAAGATAAGATAAGAATTTTCTTTATTGCACACAAGAAGCGAAACATAAAATATGAAAGTTACAATGAAAAAATACAATGGGCGGCCTTATTGCTAACAGCAATTTCTTCCAGACAACCTTGTGACGGAAAGGTTTCCGAAGGAGAAAGGGAGACGGGTAGTTGGTGGAAATATGAATAGTACATACTTAAACTTAATAATAAACTTACATAAATCTTACTTAAATAATTGTTATATACTACTACATAAATAAGTTACAATACCTTCGAACAGCAGAAATTGCTATCCTAGTAAGTTCTGTGATTAATTTATTGGTACACCTATTATGTTTCCCCCTGACATCCAATTTCTGCCTATAATACAATTAATAATTTGGTACAATTTGTTCTATTTCTGAAATATTTAATATTATGTAATTAATTAATTTATACTACAATTTAATTTTAATTTAATTCAATCTTGACATATATTATTTTCATTTTGTATCGCTGGATCACCCTTGCCGCAGTAAAAGTTAAAATAATGACATATCGATATTTCATATTTAATTACTCATCAATTAGTATTTACAATTTATTTCATAATCTGTGACTTTGAGTGCACAAAGTATCGCTCGTAGCCCCGGCTGTCTGAGTGATCTTAAACGATCACGAAGGTTAAGCAACACAGGGCGCGTTCAGTGCATAGATGGGTCGCCGTCTATGCCTAACGCTATTGGCATTTTTCCGAGCGGTTCCGTGCTTCGCAAGGCACGTTAAGCTGTTGGTGCCGGCTGCCGTCGATAGATGGCAGTCGTTAAGCCAAGTCAGAGGCCTTAGGGCGGCTTGACAACTTCTGACAGTAGACGAGCCACTAGTCTACAAGCCTCCACCAATCCGGGCTTGGCCCCCGTGGTGGAGTATGGCCTATACCTTCCTCAGGGAAGAGACCCGTGCCCCTCGGTGGGGACATAATGGGTTGATGATGATGAATCTTATTTTCTTATACCTGGATTTATATGGAATATTATATTATATTTTATAATTATTTCGAATACTACACTTATTTAATAATACAATATATATCACTATTAATATTACCAGCATGACATTATATACATATTCTGACATTACAAATATATTTTACGCCGGTCTACCACTTTGACTACCTCACCTCTTGGCGCTGCATGCCGCTCACACCGGGTACCGGCAGAATATCAGCGCTGAAGTTTGTCCCAAACTTTCAGCACATGCTGAGTCGGAGCCCATTTACATTTGCCACACCTACGTTGTCTCTTTTCGCGTATTGATACATTACCGTACCATGTACTTAAAATCTAAATGTTTTTGCTCTGCATGTGTGCTTCTGCTTTGTACTATGTTTTCTTTGTGCTGTTTCTTGTAATTAGTTGTGTTTATGCTTTGTATACGTGTGTGTGACTTATGTAAATAAATGATCTATCTATCTATCTACCTATATGTAAGAGGAGGATATAATGAATATAATATACCTACATAGAAAGAAAAAGCAATCATGTACTTATTAAAAATTTAATTTACAGAGAAAGATACAGTTCTTTTACCCTATTTTTAAAGACTGCTGGAGATGGAGAACGCCTTATTGAGACCGGCAGATCATTCCACAGCCGGACGGCCCTTACAGTGAATGAGTTGCTGAAGAACCTTGGCGTATGACTTGGTGTCTTCAGCGTCAAGCTCTGATCAGCCCGTAGTGCCCGACTGTGGGAGTCACTTAAGAAGATAAAGCGCTCTTTGAGATAACGGGGTGTGGCAGGATTGAACAGCACTGAGTAAAGAAGTGAAAGGATGTGAGCATTTTTACGGAGACGGATGGGGAGCCACTTGAGCTTAGCGCGGTATTCGGAAATGTGGTCATATTTGCGTAAGCCAAATATAAACCGTATAGCAAAGTTTTGGAGGCGCTCAAGTTTATTAAGTTGCTCTTCAGTTAGATCTAGATAGCTGGCATCGGCATAATCGAGGATAGGGAGCAAAAGAGATTGAGCAAGCGCAATCTTGGTCGCAATTGGTAGAAAATTCCGTAACCTTCTCAGAGAAGCTGCTGAAGCAAATATTTTCTGACTCACTTCCGCTAGCTGCGGTGCCCAGGACAGATACCTGCTATGCTTATCTACATTTATTTTTTGAACGTAGATCTAACGGTGAATGTAAAAAGATGTGATGATATTATTTTAATAAGTGACCGTAAATCATCGGCTTGCTGACTTCAAGCACAGCTTCAAGTGTTGATTTATGTCAAGTAATGTGCCTATACATATTACATTTGCTTCAAGTGTCTCTCCACCGCTTAGCGTAGGCAGTCTTGTAGACATACTCTAGCTAGACAAGCGATTCCTGAAGTGGGTTCCGCGGAATCCAAGCGTTTCTTGGAGAAGTCACTGGGATTTCGCGAATCACATTTCAGTCATGTTGTACATAAGATGCTATTATATTAGTGTTGTACATCGGATTATTTCGACTGCAAATTCTTTCTCGGATACAAATATTAAGCTTGAAGTGGAGTCAAATATTGAATTTGTTATTTTGATAAGCGGCTCTGTAAAATAAAATAAAAGGTTTGGAAGTGTTACAGTCATGACCTTAAAAGTTTAGGAAACGCTACTCGAGAGACAACTAGTCTCGGATTGGTTTTTTTCGAGCATAAGTTTGTATAGGGTAGGTAGAACTTTAATGAGGCGTCAACAGTGTTCGTGGGCCTCAGTTGAGAGCGCTCCAAACGATCGAGAGGCAAAAACATATCAATAGACTGCCAGCTGTGACCATCGCGCCCCACACTCGTTCTATCGCGGACGCGGTGGATACGGCTTATGTAAAGGTAACTACCAATCGTATTAATGACTTGTTATATAAAATACACCAGCAGTTTGTTGGGTTTCACATTTAACTTCTAAAGTATGCAATTCCTGAGACACCCCAATTAGAGCCTGTGTTTCACAATAACAATAACTTTTCTTCGATGAGTTTTTCTCAGAATTAAATTTTTCAAAGCATTTGGGTTTTTAAATATTTTGCGCTTTACATGGTACAGCAACTGTCGCATTATTGTCCTACCTACATCCTACATAAAAGGATATCTGGCCTACGCACCACATTATAGATTTAAAAATAGAGTTTTGCATTCAACAGGCTTCATTAAGCCACTACAGAGCAAATAAACTTGGAAAAGATTGGGAAAATGGAAAAATTAAGAAATGACAAATCTAAAAGTGGAAAAACCTAAGTTGTAAATTACCAACTCTGATTGACGTGTTAGGAATTGCGCCTTTTTTAAGGTAACCCTGTATAAAGAAATAACCTTCCTACCTACTCTTTCAAAAAAACTACAATTTGCATAGTTGTAGCTGTGGTTGTAGCAACGAATAGGTTTATCATTGTTCACCGCCTAGTAACTACATAAAAAAACTGCCTAGTCATATGATATTCAACAAACCTCGGATACCTATACCTTTTTTCTACCGTCCTTTTCTAGTGCCGACTGTCGTAGCAAAAAGTAATTTATGCAAAAAAGTGGAGGTAGGCAAAACGATAGAGTGGATTAGAGATGATGTAATCTCCGAAGTGGCAATCTGTCAAGTGGGTCGGCAGGCTGATATTGACCTCACGCCGATGTTTTCTAAAGAACAGAATAAAAATGACAGAAAATAAGGCCAAGAGCAGGTTATGGGGATTGCAAGCGATTGAAGAAAGGTTTTTCAGTGATCCTTCAGGTTCATCTTAAATAGATAGAGAACACTTTATTGTATATAAAACAGGAAATTACACAGATACCTATTCTAAGAGTACAGACGGAAACTTTATTTCTTCCAGACAAGCTGTTCTGTACACCCCCGTATTAGGAGATATTGAGGTCTGAGGTCGGTTTTTTTATTGCATTTTCAAAGTACTTCATCGGAAACCAATAGTAGACGAATTTTAAATTTTAATGTCCTGATCTCAACACATCGGCATCTGAAATAAGAGTAGCCCTGGCTTACACTTGCGCCCCGTGCTGTAACAACGCACAAAATCATGCATCCGTTGTGCTTTTGATATATTTTTAGGTAGCCTGTGCCCGGCAATGTACGTCACATTGCAGGGCACAGGGCTTCTCTCAGAGATAGAGAGTATGGAGTTAATTACTAGACGTGCCCACCGCGGATTGGCAATTTCAAGCGCTAAGGCACGTGAACACCTCAGAATCACGGGTTTCCTCACGATGTTTTCCTTCAGCGTTAGTGAGTGGTATAGCTACTACAAAAAAAAACAAAATCTAATAAGGTTTTTATTAGAGTAAGTTCAATTTTCGCATTTTTGTGACCCCGGAAACCCCAAAAAAAATTACTGTATTTTTATTGTTCTATTTTTATTTTATTTTCCTAAGTTTTTAGATGATTTCTATGGTATAAAAGCAATGTCACTTCAATCTAAGTAAGACGCAAGTTCCTCATCAATTAATTCAACTATTCTGATATTCCAATAATAAAAAAATAGATTTCTTACAAAAATGTCATAAATATAATAGTTTGGTGCTCAGACAGAACGAGGGGCCATGGGACCGAGCGTCAGAATTGTAGCACCCTGCAGATCGCTGGGGTTATTCTTCTGTGGGTCGCTGCGTCCCACAGTCCCACTGTGGTCCCACTGCACGGCAGGAGGGTAAAAACTAGTGCGTCAAAGAGATATGGCGATATTTTGCGTTTTACGACGCGTTGAAGACGTATTATGGTAATGTTATGGTGGCACGAGACATTTTTACGGTGCGCTGCGGAGATACTGAGGTGTTTGTGTGTTGATAGCGCGTGCGGTTGAGGCGTTTCGATTGTTCGGCTCACATCCGAAAGGTAGTAGGTTCGATTCCTTGCATGCAGCAACGTTTGTTTCCTAACTTACGTACTTGTTGTGAATTTGCAGTAGTATTACATTACTACTCAGAGTGTGAAGAAAACCTTGTTTTTGTAACAGTTTTACAAAAAAGATTTTTCATTTCCTTGCAAACATATTGAGGAAACCTGAGTATCTGAGGTGTTCAGGTGTCTACCTTGGCGCATGAAGTTGTCTATCCTCTCTGTGAGAAGACAAGTACATGTGATGTGAAAACGAAGCTCGTAGTAATTCAATTAATTCGTATTAATTATAATCAGAATTATCAGGTATTTGATCAGATTATAATGTTTGTTATCTATCCATTTATTTATGATGTTTGTTTTTATTATACTGATATCTGAAAGTGCACGGACGATTGGCTATATATATATATATATATATATATATATATATACATATATATTCCGTGTGGCGCCGGATTCAGAATAGTGTCACTCCATTTCCTTCCGTGGATGTCGTAGAAGTCGACTAAGGGAATACATAACCAGGAGACGGGCAGCAGCGTTTTCCTGGGATTCCAACCGCATACTGCGATCGCCAACCCGCCTGCCAAGCGTGGCGATTATGGCAAAACCCCTCATGGTTAGGAAAACCATGAGGGAGGCCTATGTGTCCTGCAGTGGGCGTCAAATGGCTGATGATGATATATATATATAGCAGTGGACTTCTTGTGGCTGAATGATGATGATGATGATGACCACATGACTACAGTTGTTGTGCTTAGAATACCTCGTAATACGTATACAAGAAGTCCACTGCAGGCCTCCTCCATGGATTTCCAAAAAGACCGGTTGGAAGCGGCTTGCATCCAGCGTCTTCCTGCCACTTGGATGAGGTAATCTGTCCATCTTGTCGCTGGTCGTCCTACGCTGCGCTTGCCGATATGTGGTCTCCATTCGAGAACTTTTCAGCCCCATCGGCCATCAGTTCTGAGTACTATGTGCCCTGCCCACTGCCACTTCAACTTACTAATCCGCTGCTCTCATTATTTTTGATTCGATCTTGTAGAGAAATTCCGAGCATAGCCTTTTCCATAGCTCGTTACGTGACCTTGAGCTTTCTTATGAGGCCCATAGTGAGAGACCACGTTTCAGTGCCATAAGTCATCACTGGTAACACACACTGGTTGTATAATTTTGTCTTGAGCTATTGAGGTATATTAGACGAAAAGACTTTTCAAAGTTTCCCGAATGCTGCCCAGCCGAGTTGGATTCGACGAATGACCTCTTTCACGAAGTTTGACCGGCCTAGTTGGACTGTTTGTCCTAAGTAGACGTATTCGTCTACAACTTCGAGAGTCGAGTTCCCCAATGTTATTGGGGTGGGCACAACACGGGCGTTCGACATGGCCTTCGTTTTGTCCATGTTCATTTTAAGGCCCACACGTTGGGAAACTCGACTGAGGTCTTCGAGCATTATGCCGAGGTCTTCCATCGTTTCTGCCAAATGTGGTCAAAGAAAGAAAATTTACCGAAGTACCATTTTTCATTTCACTTACCCGCCCCTGGTTGCGGCTTAATTGCCCGCGAGTGCGTTCAGTCCCTTAGTAGCAGCAGCATTTACGACTAGGCAACAAAAGCATTACCCTTGACGACAGCCCCAAGGCCGCCCGCATAACCGCCGCAGTGTTGCGCACAAGATAAGCGCAGTCGCAGGCGCAGGCGCAGTTATACGCGCGCGCTGTTGCGCAGGTCGCGGCGTGAGCGGTGTGACGTCATGCCGCGGACGCCAGAATCGCTTCCAGACCAACAGCGTGATCGGTGTCGGCTGCCAACACATACAATCCCGAATACACCAGAAGTACAGTCTGGGTCTGAGTTTTGAATTGCGTTTGTCAAGCAAATATGACATTTTGCGCAGCAATGCAACTTACTTCTTACTTCCTACGGCGCTACAACCCTTTGTGGGTACTGGCCTCTTTCACCGTCTTGTTCTACGTGCCTAGGGTTGCCATATTTGGCTAGGGCCTCATCGGGACATTCTTAGATAAGAAAAAAAAGAAAAAATTGTGACATATATTTATTATTTATTTATTTAAACAAACATTAACAAAATTTTAATTACTTGCAGAAATACTTGGATGGCCATACTTCTCAGAAGATTTTACTTTTTTCATTAATTCTGGGCACCCTTTAACATATTTGTAAAACTCTGTGCAAGTCATGTTGTAATTAACTTGACACTGTAAAATGGACTCCACAGTGTCTGGAAGTAGGCGATTTCGTTCATCAGTCCACTGGGCCGACATTAGCGAAAAAATTCTTTCCACTGTGGCATTGTGGGCCGGGATTGCAAACATATACTCACATAATTTCAACAGCTGGTTTTTTTTTTCAGGGTATTCAGTTTGTTTGAAAAAGTAAAGCCATTTCTCTGCCACTGAGTCGATTGACTTCCATTCTTCCGAATCAAGTTTAGCTTCAACAAAGCTCTTTAGATAGTTGTATTGTTCAAAGAGGTTATCGCTGAAAGTCTCCACACCATTACTATTTAAGTATAAAATAGTGTTTTCAATTTTTTCCCATTCTGGGATTTCAGATAACGTCATCCAATCGAACACTTCATATTTATCAAATGAAACAAACCACTTTTTCAGATAATTAGATGCTGTATCATAAAATTCTAATGCTTCCTCTTCAAATTTTGTAACTAGCGCTGATGTTTCCGGTGTTGGATTCTCGTTTTTTAGTTTATTTAATTGGATTTTGGTTTGCATGCCAATAAATTTGGCAGATTTCCTTTCTATCAGGGTTTTATGTGTTTCGTTTAGTAAATTTCTTATTTCTACGATCGACACTTTGTTTTTTTCAACAAGTTTTATATTTTTTTCAAATAAATTCAAGTTTGAATGCAAAAACAGGAAATAGACTTCACTGATTGGATTTTTAAAGAAATCGGAAATAATTTTAGGTGGCTTTGCTTCAGAGTCAAAAAAATTTTTCAGTGGCATCCATAATTTGAGAATTCTTTCAACCGCAGGCTTCAGTGATAACCATCTTGTTCTAGAATGTGATAAAAGAGTTTGATGATTTATATCAATATACGAACAGAACTCTTTTAGTTTCTCTGTCCTAACAGTGTATATAGAAAAATAATTAAATATTTTGAGGACGATAACTTCGACATCCACCGACAAGACTCCAGCAGCGGTTGATATAGTATTGTGCAGAATATGTGCTGGACATCCAATTCCTTCTATATGTTTTTTCAGGTCTTCTTTTATTTTATAAAAAACATTGCATTGACCGCGTCTTTCAAGCCCTCCGAAGTTGGTATTAGTATTGTCTCCACAAAATGCGATTAGCTTATCGAGTGGAATCTGCAGTTGTCTTAAACTGTCGATACAATATTTCGAAATAGTTTCCGATGTTTCATTACTTAAGGAATCGAACTTCAATAGCTTCTGTTGGATACCATCGTGTTCAGTAAAATATTGAACAAGTAGAGGAAACATCTTTTCAGCTTTGTGATTGGATGCGTCGGTGCCTATTCCGTAATATGAAACTTGTCGCAATTTTTCTTGAACTTTCGACACCGAATGCGGAGCAAGAATATTTTTTACAATCGCTGTAGCCTTGGTTCTAGCTGTGGATTGTTTTGCTGCAATTTTAGAGTCGGAATACATCGTGGCATTAAGTTTTACGATACAGTCGAGAGAACTGAAAGATTGATGATGTTTAACAACTTTATAGGCTGTCGTAAGTTCCGCTGCCGCAATAAGAAATTCTTCTTGAGTATCTTCTTTAATCATAAATCCGGAGATAGGCCTTGATGTTGATACAGCAGCGAATCTTTTTTTGTGATTGGTTGTAGCAATATGGTGCTTTACGTCAGCCTTACCTCCGTGGGTAATTGATATAAAACAATTACACGTAACACAAAAAGCTTCTTCATTTGTGCGTCCTTTCTTTATAAAACTCCACTCTTTTGTATAGTCGTCCGAAAAATGGCACTTCCTCTTTCTAGCCGCAGACATTTTGTGGATACAAACGTATAACGCACTTATTAAAAGCCGCACTGAGCGTTTTAGAACAAAGTAATCACCTGTACGTCACCGGCTAACCAGAACAACTGACTGGACTGACTGGCTGGCACTGACTGCCGCGCCTCGCTCGCACGCGTCTTGCTTGCCCTCTCCCGCTACTACCCCTTGCCCGCCCCCGCTTGCGCCTAGGCAATTGTGCGGTAGGTACACGCTTACACGCAAAAGTTTAGTGTTATCGTGGCATTTTAAGCGTTCGTCGGGACGTCGGGACAGAGAGTTCAATAACGGTGACAGTCCCGATATATCGGGACGAATGGCAACCCTATACGTGCCTCGGACCTCGATTCTCTCTTCCAGTTCATGTGTTTGCCCATCTTTCTGAAGTATTCTTTAATACAGTTAATCCACATTTTCTGGGTCTGCCTCTTGGTCTCTTTTGTTGCGGCGTCGTCTTGGTCGCTCTGCTCTCGGGCATTCTCTCCAGGTAACCCGCCTATCTAAGCCGCTGCGATTTGCAAAACCTGATAATTATCTCCCGCTTGATTAGTGCATCCTTCTCGTGATTCATTCGAGAGCGATAGGTGTCATCCGCTTCTTTCATATGCCCAAAGCCTTTTCTCGGCACTTTGCGCTTGAAGACGGCAAGTCTTTGTTCATCGTTCTGCATTCGCGCCTAGGTTTCGCAAGCTCAAGTTACCACAGAAGATGGTGAAGAAGCTTGGATCTTCTACTGAGCATCTTTGAGCCAAGTAACTTGCTACATGCATAGAAGCTCTTGTTACCCGCTATTATCCTCGCCTTAACCTCCCCATCAATCTTGTTTTGAGAGGTTAGTATGGATCCCAAGTACTTTAGACTGTCAACATCTTCATTGCTGTTGGTTCTGACAGAAGCATTTTGTGGAGGTGACGGGAACAGCAATGAGACAAATAAATTTAGACTTAGACGTAATTTACCCTTTTTTTAAGTTTAAGTAAGTATTATTTTGTCTTCCAAAGAAGTCAGATTATCTAATGAAATAGATGAAAAGCCGCCTTCCTCAGTTTCTTCCTGATTTCTCGTTATTTTTAATTAAAAAAATAATATAAAAGTATTTATTGCCATAAAACGGTACATTTCTCTGCTTTTGTTAGTCTTTTTAAGGTTCTGTACCCAAAGGGTAAGGGACTCTATTACTAAGACTCCGCTGTCCGTCCGTCCATCCATCCGTGTCACCAGGATGTATCTCATGAACCGTGATAGTTAGACAGTTGAAATTTTCACAGATGATGCATATCTGTTGCCGCTATAACAAAAAATACTTAAAATGAAATAAAATAAATATTTAAGGGGGCTCCCATACAACAACCGTGATATTTTTTGCTCGATATTAATAACGGCAACAGGTAGTCGCTTGAAATATTCAAATGTTGTATAGATAATGGTACCGAACCCTTTCGTGTGCGAGTCCGACTCGCACTTGGCCGGTTTTTTCCTACTTACGCCCTGAACCCTCCTCAATAACATTCAGTCCAATATGCTCAGTGAAGGTTGTCTGATATCAAAGAAAACCGAGGCTGTCCTTTTATTTTGTTCGTCGTTCGCGCGAACAATAGTTTTTAGTAAACAAAGCTGTAAAACGAACGACTCGGCCGATAAGAGGAAATTGGAAACAGCCACTGAAGGTTTTATTGTTATAACCTACTCGCACGTTGCTGTTGATACCTATTGGCACGTTGTTGCTGTACCTGCGGGCACCGGCTGACTCATCAAGTTGTTTCTATGCGCTCCGCCGACACAATCGGCTTCTACTCGTAACATCACGCGAGGTTCCATGAAGTGGTGCATCCACTACATAGTCTATCCATTGTCTGCCGTTCCTGTGATCTAAACAAACTAGCTTAGGGTTATTCCATTAGCAGTAACTTGATGTCACGTCAGAGAACTGTTTATTTCCACAGGCTGGGGCATAGTTTTATTTATCCATCGACACGCAACACTTTATTTTCAACGGGCACTTGAGATTCACGTATCGTAAAAACGCGTGAATAATTATCTCCATATCTGCCCGAAAATGTTTGTTATGTTCTTGCCCCGTTCATCATAGCACAGTGTATCCCAGTTTGGGACCTGGCCAAGTAACTGTGTTGAGTGGAAGTTAATATTACGAGTATTGTAAACTCAATTTGAAACTCGAAAATTTTATTCCTTATAAAAACATAATGTTTACTTAATGAACGTCGAAGCTGTTCGTTTAAAAAATAATAGATTATGTGGAGAAGAAGCTAACAAAGAAACTCCACGTTTATTATTTTCAAAACACGTTTTAACTCAATTCACAGAGATTTCATCTTAAACATACTACACTAGACACAATCGTCCCCATTAACATTATTTAAATACCAGACATCTTTGTCTTCTAAATAATCCTTAATAGGCTTTTTTGCACAGAATATGCTTAGCACATTTTTTAATACTGAAAACACGAAGATATTATAATAGTCTCATTTACAGAAACACGATCCCTCAAACACTCTTCCAATGTGACTCAAGTAAGCCTGCCCCTTTGAGACAGACTATTAAACTGGATTTGAGGTGCGTTTTGAAAGGAAACGTGCTGTTATAAATAAACCCGTAAAATTACAATGTAAGAGGACGGCGTGCGTCAACCATAACCGGAGGGACGTGAAACGTAGATTGTGCGTCTTTGTGGTCGAAGATATAAACGTTACCAAGGAAAAGGGCGCAGCCATTACAAAAGCGACTTCATAAATATGGTTTCCGATCCAATTTTCAGATTTGCGCGGGTAGAAAATAACTTCTCTTCCGCGGCCGCGCTATTGTTCGGGTTTCTTTTCAATTCAATAGGACGTAGATGGAAAAAAATGCTTTACCCATTTTCAAGTGACTTTGATGAAAATTACTTGCTTATTGCTTGCGATTGTGTGCGAACGTATGGGTCGGCGGGGTTGGGTCGTACGAATTCGGGGAAGATTTATTTTCTATTATTTTCTCCAACGTTAGTCAACCTGCCTCTGGTGATGGTACCTACGACAATTGTTACAGTGCCCTTTGCCTTGAAACCCCCGAAGGGTTAATCCAAAACGATATTTTATAACCTCCATAATTTTTTAAGTGATGTAGTTCAAAGTCGTTATTTGCAATAAATAGGCATACAAAATTACGTAGCTGCACTAATTACGTATGGTATAAATATCGGCAAGCGATAAATATATCAGCGCGTCTAAATGTAGTTACGTACATTTGTGAACTGGCACTAGCAATACCACTCGTTCACATACATGCATACATAAACTCACGCCTGTGTCCCGGAGGGGCAGGCAGAGACCAGGGACTGGCACTTGCTACGATTCTGACAGATCAGTTTCACTTCACTCGTTCACTGTGAAGGAAAACAACATGAGGAAACTTTAGTGTCTGAGGTGTTGAGGTGGTCGAAATTGTCAATCCGGGCCGCCTTCTCTCTCCGCGTTATCTCCCACGTGGCTCACGTGCGCCCCAAACCCGACATGTGATCAGCTGAGGACGCTTGCTCAATGCACTCATCTAAAGTTTAACCCCCATCGTGATACTGAATGCGTCAGTTTCTACAACAAACGCTGAGGATGTATTTTGAACATGCAACGTTGATAAACATAAGCAATCCATATACTTCCCACTGTCGGGCACAGGCCTTCTCTCAGAGAGAGTATGGGCTTAATAAGACGCGTGCCCACCGCGGATTGGCAATTTTAAGCGCTGAGGTGTGTGAACACCTCAGACACTCAGGTTATCTCACGACGTTTTCTTTCACCGTTAACAAGTGGTATTGCTACTATAACTTCAAAAATATACGTAACTCAGAAAACAAAGTCGTTGGTACCTGCCGGGATTCGAACTCATGACCTCCCAACGTTCTACCGCTCGGCTACTACCGCTCAAAATGAAATCATATCAAAATTTTATACTTTACATTAAAAAAACTCCATCATCATCAGCCATTTGAGCCCACTGCAGGACATAGGTCTCCTTCGTGGTTTTCATAACCATGAGCGATTTTGCCATAATCGGTCGGGTTGGCGATCGCAGTATGCGGTTGGAATCTCAGGAAGACGCTGCTGCCCGTCTTCTGGTAATTGATTTCCTTAGTCGCCTTCTACGACTCCACGGAAGGATATGGAGTGACGCTATTCTTAATCCGGCGCCACATGGAATAAACTCCATAATTTTCAAATATGTTTTTTTCTAAGCATTCGCCATTACAGGGTTGACCAGGCATGCCAGATTGAATCGAATTGCATTAATTCACATTGAAGGTCCGAGTTCTACAAGTCAACCGTGGTGGAGACGTGGTAGAAGAAAAAAATACTGTCCGACAAAAAACAGCTTCGCAATTCAGTATAATAAGAATAATAAGAAATTTATTGTGTTACGAACGTCTGTACAACAAAAAAATACATGTCTTGGATGCGTTGTGCTTATTAGGTAGGCGTGTAATTGTATTATTATCTTTTCACGTCTAAAACCATACTAGGCGAGCCTGTATCATGGCTTTCGACGCCTCACATCGAGTCTCGGATACATTGCAATGTTGGGGGTATGTCGATAAAATTAGTCGCGAGGATAATGTGACTTTCGGCATCAGTGTCTGAAAAATTAAGTCGGCTACCTAAA
Organism: Yponomeuta evonymella; assembly: GCA_963969515.1. Taxonomy (NCBI): domain Eukaryota; kingdom Metazoa; phylum Arthropoda; class Insecta; order Lepidoptera; family Yponomeutidae; genus Yponomeuta; species Yponomeuta evonymella. Next base: position 310,674 of record OZ018361.1, on the reverse strand, counting down.
TAACTTCACTGCACTATCTTGTTCCCCAGTTAATCCCCAAACCGGAATCCTGACAGAGATTAATGTACTCTCCTGCAAAGGGCTGAAGATACCTCCGATGCTCCAATAAAGTTAGGCGGGGGTAAGCGTTTTTCATAGAGTCGGCGACGTCACGCGCCGAATTCATCTCGCGGTTCGCCGCCCGACTGACTCCAGGGAGGGTAGAGTCAATATAGTCTCTTCGGTTCAGCCAATGTTCACAATTTTTTTAACCAAAATTAAAAACTCGAGCAGGCAATCTAAATATTGCTGGAAATACGACTGCTGACCAACGTGACAATAAGTGACTATGTTATACAGAGTGGCTTTATATCGTCAGCACCGAAATTACAAGACATGACTTTGCAATTTAGGTACATCGAATGGTCACAGTAAACCATTAATTGTAGTTCTACGAATTAGAGCCCTTGTCTCAGTTGGCAAACCCTTTCAGAGGCGCCGTCGCCGGCGAATTTTTGAGCAAAATACTGATCATGAGCAAAATACTTAAAGCAAGAAGTTGTATCACCGAGTGCTGGAGGGAGCATCCGAAGCGACCCTTTTTAGTCATGGTAAAACAGCACAAGAGCCAAGTGACAGCCAGTAAAGGTACTGGCGGGCAATCGATCACGGGCGCACATCAATAACGCACGCTCCCGGCCGCTGGCCCCGCGCGCCTTCAGTTCTATGGAGACGTCGGGAGGTCGCCTGTACACTGCGCGACAAAATTCTTCAATCCTCGTAATATACGGCTACTTTTGCATTAGGGTCCCCATTCCTTCACCACGATGGCAAACTCAAGTCAACCCTCGTAGCGGGCACTGTGTGTAGACTTCATTGACACGCTAAGAACAATCTTAAATGTGGTTCATTTAAGAGCGTTCACATTTAAGAGTGTATACATTGTTTTATAATAATTGAATTGAATTGAAATTGCCAATCCGCAACGGGCACTCGTGGTAGCTAAGCTGTCACTCTCTTTCCGAGAGAAGGCCTGATCTAGAGCATGGACTACCGGACCCTTTTTCTAAAACCGGTATTTTTTCGATATCAACATTTGAAATACCGGAATTCCGGTATTTCGGTATTTTTTCGGTATTGATGATTTTTTTGTTAAAATAACATAGATGATTGTAAAACAGTTGATTTACGTGGCCTCTGCGTTTTGGCCCACTGAGGTTTCCCCACATCATTAGTTCAAGTTGTCAAATTAACTCAATGAAATATAAAGCAAAATTTTCTTGAGCAAATACAATAAGTCCGAGAGAAAACTGAACTCAACCTCATAGTATTCATCATCATCATTCAGCCACAAGAAGTCCGCTGCTGGACATAGGCCTCTTCAATGGATTTCCAAAAAGACCGGTTGGAAGCAGCCTGCATCCAGCGCCTTCCTGCCACTTGGATGAGGTCATCTGTCCATCTTGTGGCTGGTCGTCCTACGCTGCGCTTGCCGATATGTGGTCTCCATTCGAGAACTTTTCGGCCCCATCGGCCATCAGTTCTGCGTGCTATGTGCCCCGCCCACTGCCACTTCAACCTACTAATCCGCTGGGCTATGTCGACGACTTTCGTTTGTTTACGGATCTCATCATTTCTGATTAGATCTCGTAGAGAAATTCCGAGCATAGCCCTTTCCATAACTCGTTGCGTGACCTTGAGCCTTCTTATGAGGCCCATAGTGAGAGACCACGTTTCAGTGCCATAAGTCATCACTGGTAACACACACTGGTTGTATAATTTTGTCTTGAGCGATTGAGGTATATTAGACGAAAAGACTTCTAAGTTTCCCGAATGCTGCCCAGCTGAGTTGGATTCGACGATTGACCTCTTTCACGAAGTTGGACCGGCCTAGTTGGACTGTTTGTTCTAAGTAGACGTTCTCGTCTACAACTTCGAGAGTCGAGTTCCCCAATGTTATTGGGGTGGGCACAACACGGGCGTTCGACATGACCTTCGTTCTGTCCATGTTCATTTTAAGGCCCACACGTTGGAAAACTCGAATGAGGTCTTCGAGCATTATGCCGAGGTCTTCCATCGTTTCTGTCATGACTACTATATCGTCGGCAAATCGAAGGTGCGTGATGTACTCGCCATTGATATTGATGCCGCGTCCCTGCCATGCCAGAAGCTTGAAGGCATCTTCCAGTGCGTTCGTGAACAGTTTCGGAGAGATAACGTCTCCCTGTCTCACGCCTCTTCTCAATGGAATTGCCTCCGAATTCTGCTTCTGTACTCGGACGGACATGGTGGCGCTGTTGTACAAGCACTTCAGCACCTCGATATACCGATAGTCAATACGGCAACGCTGGAGACTCGAGCACTGCCCATGTCTCGATCGAATCGAAAGCTTTCTCATATTCCACAAACGCTAAGCAGAATGGCAAATTATACTCCTGTCTTCTGTATAATTTGCCGCAGCGTGTGGATGTGGTCTATGGTACTAAAGCCCTTTCGGAAGCCGGCTTGTTCGGGAGGCTGGAAGTCATTAAACCTGCGTTCGAGACGATTCGTGAGGACCCTCGAAAACAGCTTATAAAAATGGCTCAGAAGCGAGATGGGTCGGTAGTTCTTCAATAGAGAGTTATCCCCTTTCTTGAAGAACAGCGTCACCACGCTTCTGTTCCATGCTTCTAGCGTTTTTCCTTCCAGCACGATGGAATTGAAGAGCTTCTGAAGGACTTTAAATACTGGTGTTCCACCCGCTTTCAGGAGCTCTGATGTGATTCCGGCCTCTCCTGGTGCCTTGTTATTCTTGAGCTGTTTCAGGGCCATCCTAATCTCATACAGACTGATGTCCGGGATATCGTCGGTATAATGTCGGGTCAGTTTGGCTCTCGGATCTTTGTTCAAACTGCTAACAGGTTTTGCGACTGAGGTGTATAGCTGTTCGTAGAAACTCCCAATCTCCCTCAGCACCTCTGATTTGGTCGACGCTAAACTGCCATCCTCTCTCTTCAGCTTCGTCAGCTGGCTTTGCCCAATAGACAAGTCTTTTGCGAACACTTTGGACCCCTTGTTCCGCTCTATAGTCTCTTTAATACGTTAATACGACCGAATATCGTGCTGCATAGACTTTGAGATGTGTCTACTGAGCTGCATATATGACTCAGCATCCTCGGAGGACTGCAGTTGCAACGCACGACGTTTAGCCATGAGGTCGAGAGTATAGATTGAGAGCTTTTGTGGTCTACTCGTACGGTTGGGTCCTTAGAACCTCAAGCCCACTGTACGAACAGTTTCTACAAACCTATTATTGATCTCGTCCACCGATTCGGCGCTCTCCAGGCACTCGAAGCGATTTGACAATTCGAGTTAAAAGTTCTCGGGTTTCTGGATATGGGCACGAGTAGGTCGGGCACGAGTCACACACTTATTCAGAAAGATACAAGAAATCAGTGAATATTATATGAACTTATACCTTTAAAACAAATTGTCATAAGTATATCCTCCCGCGGCGGATAGTATAACCTCGCGTACTAAATTAAAAAACAATATTTAGGACAATGCCCATTGTCGCTAATATCTTTAACTTGGTGGCTGTTGAAGATACTTACAGTTAGTTACAATACTGTAATATGTCACTACTGTACCGTAGGTACACCACATAGAGCAGGAGACCAACACTAGTTTCTTGTGGGACACCGTAATTCACAGAAACGAACTGTGATTTTAAATAGTACCCATCAGTTAATTCGAAACTATCTTTAAGGTGAGCGTTAAACATTTGACTGTATTGATACCGAAACTCCAAAACCCTAGAAAGCATGAGTTCTGTATTTAGACAGTCTGAGGGTCTCAAAATTGCAGCATAATCGTAAAACCAGATTGGAAATCTAGAAAAGTCCCAATGTTTTACGTTATGAGTTTATTATAATAATATGGATGTAGCATAGAACAGCGCGTCTAGAAGCTGGGTATAGTAATACCGAAACTATCGAAATACCGGTATTAGGATTATACAAAACCGGTTTTTCAAATTCGAATATTCTGTCCGGTATTCCGGTTTTTCGGTATTACCGAAAACCGGTATCCATGCTCTAGCCTGATCCCTGCAATGCATAGAAAATAAAATACCTTACAATTCGCGATCAAAACGTATGCCAGATGTTCCAATTTTACACCCATCGCGTATCGTTGGCACATCTAACATTTGTAATAACTGGAAACAAATATGTGCGTCCAGTATCACCTTCGCTCACACTAGATAGGAGTAGGCTTGGCCAGAACCTGTACCATCCTGACAGCTTAGTCGGCCTAGCCCACAGGAAAGACAAGTCAATACGTGCAGAGCCAACCAAGCCGCGGGTTTCCTCACGATGTTTTCTTTCGCCGTTAGCGTGTGGTATTGCTACTACAAATTCGTGAATGAAATAAATATATACTATTGACACACATAATCTATGACGGACATGACGGTACCGTCGATTTGTAAGGCGGAACTAGAAGGCAAAATAGAATACACATAAATAAATAGTAGACAGCTAAAAGACCGCAACTATCTAAATATAATATCTAAGCTCTAATCCAATTGGGACGCTGAATGCGTAATTTTTATTGCAGTCGATTTGCGCCGCGATTATGGAAACTAGTTCCACGCGGCGAGTGCGATTATAAGTATCAGGGTTTAATTGCAGCATAACAATGCCATAAGATAGACACAGTAGTTTGGATCGGTGCGAAGCGCACGAGATCTCTGATTCAATCTCAAAAGGTTATTCATATATTTTTTCGTGTCAGTATTTCCTTTCTTAAGTGTCTTGGGGAGCGTTAATGAGAAGAATTGACCGAAGGCCCAGAGGTACTTCTGTGAAATCCCTTAGCGAGTGCGGCAGTGCTTAGCACGATTGCGTTTGCGTCAGACAGAGCGACGCGTTGCGAATGCGGAGAAAGTGAATTTCCTCACACTTTCCATCGCGCCACTGACTATAACTTCAAATATAAGGACGTATTTACAGCAGCAGTAGCAGGAAATGTAAACGTATACTTTTTTGCAGCAAGTGCAGGAGTTACTATCATGGCTCGCAAGTGTACGCCCTCTCAGTGTACGTACAAGTCGAAATAATGGATGTGCGTGCTCGGCGACGTGTGGACGTTTCCTCTAGAGCCTTTTATGTGCAAGTTATATAGCTAATGTAAGGCCACAGGTTATGCGGTTTAGACAACGAAGGGAAAGGGCCCGATTGAGTCGTCGTAGGCCCGTGTGACCAGAACAAATTGCTCGCGACCGCAACAACCCAAATTCGGATAAATCCAGTTTGCGCCGGACAAACCCGCCTAAAGCCAGTTAAGGGGAGAAAAATACATGAGAAATGAGGTCACGTGGCTAAGGCTCTTGACCCACCATTTCATTTGCAAATCACCTGGCCCATGGTAATCTCGCAGCGTCCGATGCCATTAAACATGGATAAGCAGGATTTTAATAATCAATAGGGCGACTTTACGTGGTCTCAATAATGCATGAGTGAGTAAGTACTAGCGTGACCCGATTCGACTTTCCGATAGATGTAAACAAAGTGTCTATTACAGCTCGGGGGCATTTTAAATGGTGTGTTCATACCTAAGCCAACGTTCCATGTATGAATCTAGTTTCATTGTTTTCTTGAATCTCTTGAAAAAAGAATTTCAAAATGTAGAGAACCCGAAATTTACAAGGACCGCTTAATTGTGTTGATAAAATCGTATCTTTACAATCCTTCTCTCTACAAGTTATCTAGACCTACTTCGATGACTAAAGTGAAATTATCTGAATGCTATGATTTGGCTATAATGATAACAATTTTGCTTAATCTGAATTTTTGTAGGTTTTGTCAGAATTTTGTAGGTATTGATGTATATATTATTATATATGTATACGTTATATTATATTTAATTTTAAGTACTTATATTCTTGCAATCTTTCGTTACTTGTCATTCACACATCAACATATTTAAATTTTCTTATTATGTACATCCACCTACCGACTATGTTCTTCCTGCAATCCAAAGGTTGTTTGGAAGGGATCGTTCTAAGCGATAAGACCGCCAATCGTATAACATTACTTAAACTTAGAATAGAATAGAATAGAAATCGTTTATTACCAAAACCAAACTAAAATAAATTACCAGGAGACGGGCAGCAGCGTCTTCCTGAGATTCCAACCGCTTACTGCGATCGCCAACCCGCCTGCCAAGCGTGGCGATTATGGCAAAACCCTTCATGGTTGAAAACCACGATGAAGGCTTATGTCCTGCAGTGGGCGTCGAATGGCTGATGATGATGATGATGTAGATTACCAAAACACAAACAATTTAAAAAAAGCTATAATAGCAGAGATTTACATTTTTTTAGACTGCCTCTAACCATTTTGGTAATTGGAGAGAGCTCAGCTAACATGTCGGCTACCACCAGGTAGTAAACAACGCTGGTTTTCAGCACACTTGACATTTAGAGCAAGAGTTAAGGCAGGTAGGCACACGTTAAATATAAAATTATATAATAAAAAAAAACAGTTGCATTAACTAAAAATTTACAATTAACAGTCCCATTTACAAAACTAACTACTGATTTAAGAAATAATAATAATAATAATAATTGTTGTTATTTTTTTCCGGTTGTGCAATAAAGTGTTCTCTATCTACCTATCTAGTCTCCAATATTTTTCTATCTGTCACAATATCGATAAAACCTTATCTGTCTTTACAACCCTTTTATCTACAAGACCTACTTAGATGATCAAGCGAAATTATCTAAATGCTACGACGTGACTGTTATGATAATTAAGTACCTACGTAAATGTAACTACATTTTGGCTCCATTCCCAGCAACTTGCGCATGCAATGTAGTTTGACAGATTGCAGGCCGGCATTGGCAAGCCCGCGCCCCGTGCCGCCCGTGCCGCCCGCCCGTGCCGCTCGCAGCACGCCGCGCTGCTCCGAGCCGAGTGAAAATAATCTAAACAGCATCGCCGCGTCGCTGGCAGCACGCCCACACTGGTCTTTCTCCGGCGCACTCCCGTGCGACCGTTTTTTTTTGTCACTGAGCCGCATCGCTACACTCGCTGACCATCGAGTAAAGAGCGGTGGTAATAAACAGCAAAAGTTAACTTCGTGATCTAGGTGACTCCGACGTAAATCCCGAAGTTAGCTTGTATTATTTATTATTAAAATGGAGGGTAGATCGTATCTGAAACAACACACTACGTGCGAAAACCCAAATTATGGACGTGGGCGGCAAGACGACGAAATTAAAGTGGAGGTGGCCGTGTCAGTCGAGTGCACCCTGATAAGCATTCGAGATTCGGCACTTAGTGATTGTCACAAGAAGTATATCGACGTCGAGGCTGGCCTAGGAGACGGTAAAGAGACGATCTCGACCAACATCTGCCGGAGTGGTCTGAGGTAGCCCAGAACCGCAAACTCTAGACTGAAGTGGGGGAGACCTTTGCCCAGCACGAACGTAAAGGCTACGTAAAAATATCCATAAAAATACATTCATTAAGATGACTCCTTAACTAACTTAACAAGTTTTGTTTTATGGCGTTTCTGCACTTTTTTGGTTCACGGTTTGGTTCACAAGATGTTCAGTCATGAATGGTGTTACAAACAAGAGGAACAGATAGGTTTTTCACGTCGGACCGGCTCACACTGAAGACATTAAGTGACAACCATTATTTGAATCTGTCGGGAACAGGGGCGCGTGGCTGGCTCGGCTCGCGAGTGTCGGCGATTGACGCTTTTGGCTGCTTTTAACTTCGCGTGGTGTTTACTGTGTGTTTGTTTACTTAGCAACTGCACTGAGATCTGAGATCGTTAGCCAACACGCTGGGCCGGCCGAAAACACCGGTGCGTCTTGCCAGACTGCAGCGATTAATGGCAGATTTGAAGAAATTAATTACCAACGACCACAGCATTAAATCAAGCTTACGATGTGCTTAACAAAGTCGTAAAATTAATATTACGACCAGAGAGAACTTAACTTATATTCAACACAAACGTATTTTATGCCTGCAGTAACTGTACAATTAGTTTTAGTCGATTTGGTATGCACATGGTGACCACGGACTGACTGATGATAAGATGATGATGTCTGTAGGAGTGATCTAATCATCCATTTCCATGCAGTTTAACATATACATTTTTGTTGCAAAGTCGTCCTTAACGTAACTGATTAGAGTGCACGTATGTAAAGGTTGATGTGCTATCGACTGTACAAGTTTGGCCATACTGCTTCTGAAAGCCGTTAAGTTGTAACCACAGCATTTACAGATCACGTCGTATCTCAAGCCTGTAAGATCGTCCAAATGGATCATCTCGTTCCCTCAAAGCGCCACGAGTCAGAAAACCGCTCTAGATTTATGACGTCCGTCGAACGGAATCAAAATGGAGACGGGAGACGGCGCGTGGCGTGAAAAAATACATGATACTACACGTGTAGTCGGTATTAATAGCTTTATTTCGGATTCCCTGACCGCAGCAATACGACGTAGAAAGCCGAAGCAACGCTCGCCCCCGGTTTCGCGTACAATCCGTTGATCGACTATTTACAGCGCGGTTGTGTCTTTTATGCACTTTGGCCAACTGACAGATGTCAACAGTTGAACAGAACGAGAAACCGGGGGTTAGATCACACATAACCTCGGACTGAAACCTAGTGAAGATGGTAACGACTTGGAAATAGAGCTAAATCACAGAGTGGCGGGAATGACCTAACATATGGACATGTTAGAGATTATACATTATTGTAAAGAGAAATCTTCCGAAAGGAACCTTGTCTAGATCGATCGGCGTAAAGGCCAGCGAAGGGCTCAAAGGACCACGCCTAAGCTGTTACGAGTTACCTTCTATCCGACAGATGATTGCTCGAAGTAAATTATTACTTACTAGTGCGAGATGTTATAATATTCTGATGAACGAATATCTATTTCTATTTACATAAATAATGGCACGGAGATGGCTGAAAATGACCGGTATTAAAAAGGACAATTATGTTGACGGTTATTTAGAGGACGATTATGTCAAATGTCAACACAGGGTAAAGCTGAGCTTTGACGTTAATTATCATTATGCGGTCTAACAACAATTTGGTAAAGATATTTTTACGGTCAAAAAGTATGTGGTCTTATTTATCACATTTTAAAATACCTACTTTTGTTAGACCTTACGTAGGTACCTAAACATTTATGGTGCTGTTTATAAACAGTCGCTTTCGCTAAAATACTCTTAAGAGGGATTTAAAGCCAGTTTATCATAGGAACTCCTCTCCTAAACCGGCCTTAACTCCGTCTTAAGAGTGTTTTAGTGGAATCGACTTTTTATTTTTTATTTTATTTTTTTTAGGACACAAACAGTCATACAGGAAAAAATAAAAGGTATATGTATACAAAAATAGACCTGGACTATTTATAAACAAGACAGTGTATTTATTATGAATAAAAAAATATTTGATTTTATAGAAGGATCCCCGGCAATATGCATTGATCGACAACCGTTGATCAATACCCCTCCGTCAATGCAGGTCCACCCATCCTCTGCAAAATATTTAACGAAAAACGAACATAAGGACTAAGCAGATTTTTAATAAAGCTTATACATTTTAATTGCAATGACACCCTCATAATGGCAATGCGCGAACCGTGTCTGGCTAATGAATAAACAACCCATTAGAGGCTCGTAACTTTTGACTCCTGGACCGTAGTCAGAATAACGCGGCCCGTACTGTCGACTGCACTATGCATCCATGCACTCTACTCAGTTATGTAGCAGACTAAATGTCTATAGCCTGTTGGCTGTAGATAGAACCCGTGGCCCGCTGAAGGTCATTTTCCCTTGTTAAACTTTAATTTTAAGGCAGGTGTAGACTTGGTGTTTGTTTTTGTCTACGCTTGTCCAAGAGAACTTCACCGGCAAAGAACTGCACGGTACACCTTTTCCTTTATTCTAACTTAAAGCGAGACTCGAACCCCTCCGTCCTGCGCACTGCGCAGTTCTCGGCGCACTCTGATCTACGACGTCATCGTTTTCTTAAATGTCAACGGCGCTTGCTCGTCCGAGCTCTCTTCTCATTTTTACACAAATTAGTAGCTACTATAGACAGAGGTACCGCCCGTTACCGAGTGTATAAGTATGAACTTATTTTTCTGATGTGGAAAGGTTTAACTAGGTGGCACTTTTAGGAATTAACGGTCTAACGGAACGTCGTCCGTGCCCGTATTCAGACTGACTCCTGAAGTTTTCCATTTCAATTATCAATTGATTTGAACAGTAAAATCCTTCAGGATAGGCGACAGATACCTAGCATTTGGTTATTTATAAGCTTGCTGCAAGTTTAAAAGAAACTTGTAAGTTCGTCATAAAAAAGTTGAATTTAAAAATGATTTAATTATCGCAAAAAACTACAAAAATAACTTAAACCAACTTAACACAATATCATATTTGGGTTAGCCTTGTTAATTCTAATCGAATAGTCATCATAAAACCCGCCGTTTTCTCGTGGTCCTATTATTTTGGGACTTATCGCCTTTACTCCTAGAGGTAGCATAGGCAAAGTAACGACGGAGACGGCTGGCATGTCTGCATGTTGCCATTTCTGGCTTGCCTAGCACTTATAGTCGTCATCGTCTACCAGAGTTCCGCAGACGTCCACTAAGTTTCCAATCGTTGCTACAGTGGTCCTTCTGAGTTTAATGAGTGTCGGTGTGCACTCAGGGGTGAGTGTTGGCTGCAAGATGGCAGATAGCACACGCCTGCTGATAGCTGCCATTGTCGCTTGCGAACACCCGAAAAAGCGTTGACGGAGATGACGAACTGTTTTTTCAAGCTCCCCCATTATTAAGTAGGAAGTAGGGCTGTTGCTGGCCAAACCTACTGTTTGATCCTTGTTTAGGCATAAACTATTGTAACCCCCCCAAACAGTCATCAGTGATAGGAGTAAGCTTACTACTACTACTGATGACTGCTGGTTCCCGAAGAAGAAGTCCTCTGGAGTCCTCTGCAACACTCCATCTTAGCCTCCGTTCCATAGGAGATTACTTAGTAAAGTATGAGTACCTAGGCGTTCTACCTACTATTTTAGCTCAGTGTAAGTCAAATGTGTACTATGTAAAGAACAATAATACCTAAAATCACAGAAAATTTAAATCTTTGGCCAAAATGTGATCGTCTAGCCTAACAAATAGGAGTTAAATAGTAACCAGGATCTTTTCAGGGAGTCGAGAATTTCCAAAGCAATTAAACAACTGGAAAGAGTTAAAAAATAATCTACTTATTTATCAAGATTTGTGGAAATATTAACATTTGAGATTTAAAACAGGTCTTTGTGAACACAGTTTAACACAGATTAGAGTAATATTCTAATGTTAATAACAGTAATCGTTAATGTTAGTTTAGCTTAAATAAATATTTGAGACAAATGTGGTTTTAGTTTATTTGTGTACATAGTATTGGATGTAGATTTTACACTTACAATTTTAGTTAGGCTCTGTGCCTTGTTATTGGTTTATTAGATAGATTCAAGTTTTCATTAGTTTGGTTTATTATGGGTTTATTTTTAATTGCTTGTTTTAGACTCCACCTAACAATTTACTTTATTATGTAAATGACTTCAACTGCTTCAAATATTTCTGCGAAACTGTCTGTCTGCTGGTTTTCTACCACGTCAAACATCAGTTCCTAACAAATCTGCGTGCCACGTTAAAGATCTGACCCATAGTGAGAAAAGAACATGGCTCACCGTTCGATCAGATATAGAACCTTTTTCAACAAATTAATTAAATGTTTGGAATTGATGCAAGCAAGTTTATTTAACAAGAACAAATACGAACACAAAATATATTCAAGCTTGAGACACAAGAATGTAGGTGAAGTTGACTTAGAAGTATGGTTCTATAGACTACAACAACTTTCCAAGATGCAAATCAGACTTTACCACATTTACTGCTGAGACCTGAGAATGTTCTAGAGAGCTACCTTTACAAAGTCGACGTAGTCAGATCCAATCCACTGGTATGGATCGTACCACGGCCTGCATTGCTTCAGCCATGATTTGCCCAAGCCATCTCACCAAAACATTTCCCAAGCTATATCACTTCGTCTTAGAGAGCGTCTCTTCCTCCCCTCACCCCCACACCCCGTTGCTATCCTCCCCTCTTGGGTTCCCATGGCTTTTCAATAAACCCTTTCAGGAATATTTTACATTTGTAAATTAAATATTTTAAGTTCTTGAATTTATATATCATAGTTTTGCTAAATTAAGCCTTTCTAAAATATTCATTGACTGTATTATTAGGTTTTTAATGCATAACATTATCAGACTCCTACGGGGCCCTCCTTGTTCTATCTACAGATTGCCCTTGACTTCACTTCCTTCTTTACCTTTTTCCTGCCGATACATTGGCATAGACAACTTTGCACACAGCCAACTTTTATGAACGTTGTTTTGTTTGTTTTAGAACCAATTGAGCAAACGTCGGAATCTATTATTAAGTTTTTGTAGAAAATTAAATCATTTATTGGTTGAGAAGCCAACGTTTTATATAAAATTTTTGTATTTCGTAATGTGAAAGCATTAGACATTTTGCCCGAAATAACATAACATCACATAAACTCACGCCTGTATCCCAGAGGGGTAGGCAGAGACCAGGGACTGCCACTTGCTACGATCCTGACAGATCACTTTCGCTTCCTCAACATTCATTAGTCGTTGCATGCACGCACGCCGGTTTCGGGTACTTTTTATCTTGCCCTTTGCTAATACATCCCCTATTTGGTCGAAGTATGTCCGTCTGGGTCGTCCCTTACCGGCCCTTCTATCCACATTCACTCGATATATTTGTTTCGTCAATCTTTCTTCCTTCATCCTCTCCACATGTCCAAACCAACGCAACATTCCTTTCTCAGTTCTAGTCACTACATCCTCTTTCAGTCCACAACGTTCTCTAATCACACTATTGCGTATCCTGTCATTCAAAGTAACACCAGACATACTTCTCATGGACCGAAATAATAAATATTTATTATTATTTATTGCAAAAACGCGTCATCTAGCGAACCTCTAATACTACAGCAAAATTTTATTGATTATTGTACAACGCAAAGGATTATTATATCCCTGTACATTTGTGAATAAGTGGCGGTCGAATTGCAAAGACAGTGCGGACCGTCATACCAGCCAATGGTTTAACTATTTTTAAAATGTGCTGTTCCTAAATACTTTATTCTGCACTAATGAATCAACCCGAAGGCAACTTACGTTGTACCTTGATATTCAATAAATAGAATGTAGAGAAAGTTTTTTCTTTTTTTCAAGAAGGCTTGTGCCCGGCAGCGGGGATGCTTGACCAAAAACTCAATTTGTCGAATTAAGTCTACATAGAGCGTTATTTTTTAAATTTGCAAGCAAGATAATGCGGTCTAGACAGTCATACTTTTATAAATGATCAGAACTGATTTAATGAATTAATAGACGTCATTAGTAAGTAAATAAATTCATCCCCCTTCTCGAGTGTCGGTTTTAGAGACGGTTCAAGCCGTGGGTCCAATGAAAACAGCACGAATTTTCTAGATTGCGACATTCCTAAAGACAGTTTTAGGATTTTCACAATGTCACAAATTGATGAAATGTATATGACGGCAGTGAGATGATCCCGCGGGATCTGGGTCAGCGCGGGCACCGCACCGATCGCCGATGGTTCCACGACGATAAATCCTGCAATAAATGTCGCGATTTGGCTCGGCTCCGGCCGCGCGTGCGCCTGGATTTAGATTGGGACCGATCCGTATCGGTACAAATGCTTCATTTAGATTTCTCTCTTTCTATCCAGATTTTACGACTCTGTTTACTTACATTGCTTATAACGTTTTTATCTAGCGATTTATTCCCGAAAATCACAGATAATCTTCATCATAATGAAAATTTTTTTCCATAGAAATCATGCCTGGGAAGAAATTGACGCATAAATTCTCAAAAAAGTTGATTGATTTCCATACCAAATTTTTGGTATCCTATGCATAGTTGTCGGTTCGGGCCTCAGTATTTTAAGCCCTGTAGATCCAAGTGTTTTGCTGTCGGCTTATCTAGAAACTGTACGAGCTATTTTAAATTAATCTTTATAAGACACTATTTCCTAAGGTTAACATATCTTTATAAGATGTATACATTTATAGCAGTTCAATAATAGCCTCATTACATCCAAAGGTATTACGGCCCGCGATCGCGCCTAAAACTATACGTAAACATTATAACGATCTCAATTTGCTACGCAGGTCTCAAACGTCTCAAGCATTTTCATCTCCGAGCATCTCAGAGACAAGTTCTTCTAGCGCCGTAGTTGTGTTCCCCGTCTTCTTTAATAAGTATAGGCGCTGATCAAAGCGCGCGCATGTCCGCGCCGCGACAGACAACTAATTAGCTCTTGCCCGGCTACTCCCTGCACCGGTCTGCAACTTACAGAAGATTTCGTTAGGAGAAGAGTTGATGCGCCAAACATCCGGAATAATAGTATCAATTCTAATCCATCAGCCTATATTGGTCCGCTGCTAAGCACAGGCTTCTCCCAGAGTACCGCACAAGATTGATAGCGACAGCTCAAAAATGAGGAAATAAGGAGCGAATGAATGGTCACTACAATGGTAAATTCTAGTCTTTAGGGATTTAATTAAGAAAATCGCAAAAATGGTCAGGGCAAAATAAAACCGTTAACTTTTCGTTTATTTTTGTCTTTCACGCCGTTTCTTTCGGAATGAAACGTTTTTCAGAAATCAATAAATTATTTTAACGTAAAGAATTTACATTCTGTTTGCTGAATGTCAATGTACTATGTTAATATGTTAGCCGCTGCCTTCGGGCCGTATTTGTAGTGGAGTAAAAATCAGCGGGGAAAAAAAACTCCCCTCTGATCAACTCTTCTCAAATCATCTTAAATTTATACATCTAAGCCTATATGAACTTTAAAAGCCAAAATAACACTTCTTACAAAAGTAGGAAAAACATTAATGCTGCGGCCAGACACACGAACAGCACCCGTTCACGACCATAACGCAGGGGTCAGCCATCACCAGTCTCGACCATTTTAGAGGGAGATAGGTGACCCGGCCACCACGTCACCATTTGAATGACCTTTAGCAAACCTGCAGATTGAGTTCTTGTCAGCTATAAAATGTGTGCTATAGTTATTAATATGCAATCACGTCGTCAGTACACTATTTTAAAACTAAATTAATATTAATAATTAAGTAACAATGAAATCGCAATGGAATTGGTTTAATGCCAACGGTTTGCAACGTTCATATACTCGTCTATTTATTTTCAGATAAGGATAGAACATTTTCTGGAATTCTGTTCTAAAAACGAACGCAATAGCCTACCTACAAACGATGTATTTACCTTGGCTAAACGAAACTTAGAATAAACACGCTTATTTTTATTTCTAGTGTTTGCGTTATGGACGTCCCTATTTAATTTGAGTTTGCATCGTCAAATGATAAATTATAATTATCATTGGCGGAAAAGTTAACAGAGTTAGTGGATCAAACAATGTTGGATCATTATCAATAACTTCCAGATTCACTTACTTATGATTTTGTCAGAAGAGTCTGATCAAAAGTGTTAAATCTAGCCATACAGCATCTTCGGACTTTTTTAAAGATGAAAGAATACTGAAACCTCTTAAACACGGAATAAACATTCAATCGGATTCAGCTTACCGCTTCATTCGAGAATGATAACCAATGAACATTAATTTTACATTCTCTTGTTTGACCTTGAGGTAAGAACGAGGAACAAAAACAAATAAACTTTAATTTGAGTAAATCGTTTGATACCATCTCTATCATTGCCTCCAATAAGTAACAGATCGGCCTACAGGATGAACGCTCTGAGTTTGCCCTGGCTTATCTTGTATTTAGTGAGTTGTTTTCTTTTCCTTATTTGTAACTATGAATAGTACGCCCTTTATTTCTCGTGATGTATTAATTTGTCACAATTAATATCTTTCTTCCTCTTCAATAGTTTCAAAACAACTTAAGACTCAAATATAAACTATTGTGGTGCCTCTGGTGTTTGTAATCACCAGTCGGCAGTCGACGCGTTGTCTACCGCAAGCCGCTGGATCGAAAATGACGGCTCGCGGTCGGGACGGGCGGGATCAACCATTTTCACTCTTTGTGAAAATATAGATTTTCCGTTCAATCGGTGAAATAACGTTCATGCGCTTGCCGGTACATAAAAAATGTTGCAAGTTCAACGATGATGAAGATACCTACATAGTTAAAAACCCTTAAAAGTATATTTTAGTAGTAGCTTATATGGAAATTCATATTTTCATCTATCTGCTACGACCAGACAACTACTGAAAACACTAATGAGATTACGAAGGTACGTGGCATACCCATTTCAAACCTGACTTACATCGAGTCCAATCCATCAGTCCACAAAGGCCTCCTCTAAGACACTCTGTCCTCGAACATCCGCATCCAGCCGCCATTGGTGGTCTGCCTCAGATTGTCGGTCTGGCGAGTTGCTCTGCTATTGGTTCTTCGTCAGATGTGACCAGCCCACCGCTACTTCAACTTGCTAATCCCAAGACTTTATAAATGACATTACTTATGTGGTGAATTGTTTTATTTCTGATGAGATCCATCAAAGAGACACCGAGAGTAGCCCATCATTCCGTAGCACGCTCAGGCGTGCATCACATCGTCTAATGTGAATCATAATGCCAGTTACACCTCTACTACTCACATAAACTCACATCTCTGATCAGCTTTAACTGTTCAAAAACTGTACTAATCGTTACTAATCGTTACAAATTTTAGATATAGCGATGTGGTTGGTAATACACAAAAATCACAACGATGTTTTTCATGTCACATCTTACGGACAATTCTGGCAACACATCGGATTCAAAGTTTTGACAGGACAAGCATCTGTCATGTTTCCATTAAGATACCTATTGCGTCACAGGAAGAGGTCAGCGAGTGCCAGTGCTCGCGCCGGCAACCGTAATCTCTGAAATGGAAAAGCATCTTCCTAACGGGCTCTTTGCCAGATTGTGTTTGGAAAATTAAAATGTTGACGCAAGAGGAACTGTCACATTGATATTATTTGTGTGTTTCTATTACATCACGGCTGCGGTGTGCCAGTTACATGCTAGTAAACAAACGTACAAGCGGCTGAAGATGAAAAGCGAAAGTATTTTTTTTTTGTTTTGTCACAAGCCCAATATATACAATTTAATAAATTATCTCGAAATAACATTAATCAAAAGATTTTCATCAGAAAAAATACCGGTTTGATGTGTTTAACCGATTCATCATCATTATCATTCAGCTACAAGAAGTCCACTGCTGGACATAGGCCTCCTCCATGGATTTCCAAAAAGACCGGTTGGAAGCGGCCTGCGTCCAGCGCCTTCCTGCCACTTGGAGGAGGTCATCTGTCCATCTTGTGGCTGGTCGTCCTACGCTGCGCTTGCCGCTATGTGGTCTCCATTCGAGAACTTTTCGGCCCCATCGGCCATCAGCTCTGCGTGCTATGTGCCCCGCCCACTGCCACTTCAACTTACTAATCCGCTGGGCTCTGTCGACGACTTTCGTTCTTTAACCGATTAATCAGGACCAATACCATTCGCTGGGGGTGTTACGATAAGTATTTACCCTGTTTGCCCTTCAAGGCTGTTCCGTTATTATTTCTACCATCGACCGCTGTGTAGTTTGACAGTTGACAGCTGAAAGCTTGGGAGCCGTCACATTACGTATTAATGACAGACTACGGTGTGGAGTGGTGGGAGAGTTAACAGACGGACAGCACGGGCTCCAATTGCAGTCTGTAAAATGAGTCATGCGCAAATGGTAATCATCCGTTTACAACTTGTTACATCTCCGCCCTTATTTTCTTCGATACACCCCATGGTCTTAACGATTTGATTTTGTGGTTGGTTAGAGTTTCAATTGTCACTGAGTGAAACATCTGTCATATTATCTACGGTATACATCACTCCTCATATGTCAACAAAATCAATTAGTAATTACTCTGATGTCACAAACAGTTTGATAAAATATTTGTCTTAGAATGTTCACGTTTTATGTCAAAATCGTATTTTGACCAACAGCGGACATCGTAGTAGTGTCCATTCGGGGGCACCAATATAAAGTTCTAATTAGGGAGATCATATAGTGTGATTCTAAATGTGTCATATGATTTCACAATTAATCCTCCCTCATATAGGCGTCTCTCCCAGATTTGGGTGAAAAAGAGTAAAACATGTAAATCTGGAGTAAAACATGTAAAAATGGCGACCACATATCGGCAAGCGGAGCGTAGGACGACCAGCCACCAGATGGACAGATGATCTCACCCAAGTGGCAGGACGGACGCTGGATGCAAACCGCTTCCAACCGGTCCTTTTGGAAATCCATGGAGGAGGCCTATGACCAGCAGTGGACTTCTTGTGGCTGAATGATGATGATGATGATGTAAATCTTTGTTCATTGCTCCTTTTTCTAACAACGATAATACTTTTAATGATTTCTTAGCCGCTGCCTTGACACATATTATAGGTACTCGTAAGTGCTTCTCAGAACTTGGTCTTTTCGAAAATAGAAATAGGTTAACCTTTAAACTACTCAAGTTGCTACGACATAATAAACACAAAGAAAATGTTATGAGGTGCTCCACTGCAATCAAATTGTAACCCACTAGGGTTGTAGGGGAGTACTTTACTTTACATTCATTCTCTTTATTTATTTATTTTTTTGCAATCTGGATGCAACACTCAAACATGTTTATGTTATAGTTTCTTAAAAATGTATTCTTGAATATGTTTGCTAAAAATGTTACTTAATTTATAAATCACTAGCTATCCTGCCGAACTTCGTGCCGTCACAGAATCCGTTTATACGATTCTTGCACAACGCCATCTATTTTTAAAACACAACGTTCGCTCACACAGCGCCATCTATTTTAAACTTAAATATTATCAAGTACGCTATGTCTCAATTCAGGTCTTTGTCTATCTGTACGCCAAGTTTATGTAAATCCGTTCAGCCGTTATTGCGTGATTAACTAACAAACATCCAAACATCTTCACAAACTTTCACATTTATAATATTAGTAGAATAAACATGAGTTGAATTGTGTACTACTTACCATTAAGGCTAGGCCTTAAATGTTATTCTTAGCACTCTTTTCATTAAGTATATGTATTTCCAATGTACCTATTTGTAAAACTGTGACTGTCTGTGGCCAAAATAGAAATAAATAAATGAATAAATAAATGTTTGATTATAGGTTAATAAACCGGTAACACACCAATTGTGACTGTATTACCAAAGCTAGATAACCAGACCATCAGCAATGCAACTTGCAACGTTTACTGCACCAAATAATATGTTACAAAACAATAATCATTACCGTTCTTCGTTTACAATACACGCCACATGAAAAGAAATCATGTTACAGAATGATGAAACGAATCGTTTGTTTGTGTTGTTTATGAGACTCCCGCAGGAGCTACGTAATAAACGTTTGCTCCTCCCGAGCGAATCGAATCAGTTTCTTTTATCAGATGAAGGCGACGTTCATGTCAAAATGTCAAACAACGTTACACGCGGGGAGCGGGGAGGGGGGCGACAAAGACCAATAATTCCTTTCACACGGCACAATCTGTTATTTTCCTCCCGTCTCCACCCATCCCCCAAAGTAGAATTGGAAGGCTTAGAAGGATGGCTTTATACGAAAGTGATTCGCCGAGTATTGAGATTAGCGGTCGATAAGGCAACCACAGGCTTCCACCTGAGCCGCAACAAAACAACAGATAAGGGGTGTGTGTTTCCTCGACAATGTCATGATCGGAAGGTATTTACAGAACACATGTATTTAAGCAAAAACGAGCAATGGGACTAAAAAATATCTCCGATTGTCCCTTGATACTTATTCCGCCGGCCATCAGGCCGTCAGGTCAGCCATCAACCCGCACAGCACGCTCCAGGTAGCGTAAGTTACTAATGCATAACAAAAGTAACTTATCTTAACGTTCATCATCATCAGCCATTTGACACCCACTGTAGGACACAGGCCTCCTTCGTGGTTTGAGGTTTTGCCATAATCGCCACGCTTCGCAGGCGGGTTGGCGATCGCAGTATGCGGTTGGAATCTCAGGAAGACGCTGCTGCCCGTCTCCTGGTTTCCTTAGTCGCCTTCTATGATATCCACGGAAGGAAATGGAGTGACGCTATTCTTAATCCACACGGACAATGTATATTAACGTTCAATTCATCCATTCTAGCCAGCTTAGTGACCGGGAGTAATTCTTGACTCCCGCAATGAAACTATCCTATCGACGGGGAAGAAGCAAATACTTCTATCTTACACAGACCTAACTTTACAGGAGGAGGAAAAAACTGAATAAAATTTTTGTTTATAATTTTAGCGCGACATCATGTTCTGAAGGTTGTTTTTTTATTTTAATAGCCTTTTTTTTAAACTAATGTTAATTTAGTAGACATAGAGGATTCAAAGTTAGTGTAAGATAGAAGCTATTGATTTCTGTGTTATGTTGAAAGTTTTGACGTTAGACGGTATTTCCACTTGTAAATATTTCTTCTAATTCCTATTAATTGCTTTATTTCTCTTTTTAAACTATTCTCTGTAGCATCAGAAAACTATTATAAAACTATTATACATGATTTTGTAAGATAGGAGGTATTGCTTGAAACGAATTTCAAATTGAGTTCAAGTTAGGAGATATTATAAAGGAATGGGGCAAGATTTAGTTAGTAAAATTTTAACTGTTAACTATACAAAACATGCAATAAATTAACAAAATATTCGTATTTTATTAAGAAAATAATGAAATTATTAAAATAAAACTAAATTTTTGCATTTACAAAGTCTTAATCCAACATAATAAAGTAGGTACCACCTAATTAGGTAGGTTTAAAAATTTTTACTATAAATTAAGAATAACAAAAACAAATACTAAGTAAATAATTAACTGAGATCAATAATAAGAATCATCATTATGAACTTATTATAAACAAACTACTCGTGTGGTAAATTATCATAATAAGGATGACAGTCTTTTGGTAAAACTACCTTTAGCTGCTGCAAGTGATAAAATTTTGACAATTTTATAGGGATTTTTCCAAAACGTAGCTGGTTGTACGTTGGCGTTATTCGTCTCGGTCGTTGAGGCAAAGCGGTCCACTCATCATCAAACTGAAGTTTCACTTTAATGTTCCCGTTCGGTTACGTACAATATGGCTCTGATATCGGTAACTTGAGGATCGCCTGCTTTTTTTCCAGGACAAATGCTTTTGTAGTATAAGTTTGTATTCTCACAAAAGTCTTTGAAGAAATCATATTCCACTAGAACTGTTTCATACGGTTTAGTTCGTCGTGCTTCTTTCGTAATGGAGACGTAGTCCGATGGAAGGTGGATTTCGCGATTTTTGAGTCTTCTTTCAATGGCTGCATGAACAGAATCACACTCCATCTGGGTGTGACCAGGTTCTAAATATTTCTGTGTAATAGTAATTTCGTGGCGCATGCTCAGGTTAAGTAGTGCATTACTTAGAATAGCATTTCTGTTCTGGTAAGTGCAACCATCTGAGTATACAATAATAGGCAGGTTCCGTGGTATGCATTTTCTTTCCAAATAGTCTACGAGGAAAGAAGTGAAGGTGTTCGGTGTAATATCAGTGGCAGTCTCATCAAACCATTAACAGCAGCAATCATGAGTGGTCAAATCATATACAGTGTAATTGTGGCAGGTAAGCTTCGTCTTAAAATATAAAGCGCTTGCAGTAAGACACGGACAAACTTTTACAGCCTCTAAATCAACTGTGAGCACTATGAGGTCTTTAGATTCTGCAGCTTTTTTGTCGTTTTCTTTTTCTTGTCTAGCTCTGTCTTTTTTTACAATAAGTTGTCCAGAAAATTAATTGCCGTCAAGGCAGGAAAGCCTCAACATCTACTCTACGTTCTCTATTTCTCGAAGCCATTGCTTTTTCTTTGTTGGTGACCATTCCATAGGCTACTTCTTTAGTCCAGGATTGAACGGTAAAGGAACCCAATGATAAGGTTTTCAAAACCATCTCACGACAAACTTGAATCCTTTCATTACCGTCTCGTGTAAGAGGTAGAAAATAAAACAGTGTTTCATCACGTCTGGAATCATCCGATGATTTACTTTTACGGGCAGTATTTGTGCGTTTTACATGATTTGCCACATACACCTTACGCTGGTCCCAGTTTAAGCGTTTCCAAAAGTGTTGATGTATTTCCAGTCTGGTCTCCTCAGTCAGTCTATCACATCCTCTTAATTTACTTCTTCTACAAAAATCTGAATTGCATCTTTCTCCCATCTCTTATAACATTCTATTCCATTTTGCTATTTGCCGGTTTGCTGTAGCCTAGATATTCTAAGAATATAGGAGCTATTGTCAGAATAAAATACGCGCGAACGAGATAGGAGTAATTTATTTTCGTAGAAAGGAGATATTTTCATTAAAATTATTACAATATATTAAAGTTTTATTTTAAGAGCTATTTCTATACATTAAAAATCACCCTAAAACCTGGAAATATAGATAGGAGATCTTTCCAACTAACGTTAAATTTAATTTTGCATCCAACTACATCTAAAAGTCAATTTGCCCAAAAATGTAAGATAGAAGTATTTGCTTCTTCCCCGTCGCTATGCTGTCTTCCTCCAAGAGCTCGCGCTGGCACCTCTTTACGAGGTTTTCTGACTATACTCAGGTCGTTCCTACTACTTCTTCTTCTTTATGTGCCGTCTCCTATGAAAGGTTAGGCCACAAAACGTCTTGCATTTGGCGTTCCTATTGGCTGATCGTAACGTCACGTGGTATTAAGAGCCACTACGCTTCAAGTTTTGCCTTCTGTGTCTGCCTGTAAACCCCCATGGCCTCACCCGGTCGCGGCAGAGTTGGGAAGGGGAGGTGCCATAATTGAAGCTTTATTTATGGCCGGACACGGAAGTTACACTAAAAGCTCATTAGTCTAGTTTCTTTTGGCGCTCTCGGTGATTGTTATTATTGCCTTCTGCTGCTTTTTCCTTGACGCCTCCGGAGTAGTTTCAGTAACTGCTGAGACTGCACCGCATTCTGCAGCATCTTGGTACAGGGTAAGATACGTTTTAAAGGCACTAGAGTTAAATAGGAACTGTGTGTTTGAATATAGGACCCATTTGAAGGCCCTTTACGCCTAATAATAATAACTCTAACAAAAATGGTAATGCTGATCCGCACTGTGAAAATGTTGTTACAGAGAAATAAATAAAACCCCTATAATAAACATACATCTAACTACATAACAATTGCCGTCGCTATAAATTTAATAAACGAACCGAAAATAGATGGTTTCCACAATAATATAAAGCTTCAATGTCTAATTGCTCTTTCTGTTATCTCATGAGCTTTTCTTTTCCAGTCTTTGAAGGAAGACTTATGAGCTCAATGGTATTGTGTCAAGATTCTGATACTGGAGACAAAGGTTCGGCCTCCAACTACTACATCGACAGTTAATGCTTCGAAAAATGTTTAAAGCTACGAGTAAAAGTAGCAATTTCAAAGGTAACTTGTTTAAGTTATAAGTTATTTAAATATGTTATATCTTTATTTATTTATTTATTTATTGATACTTTTATTGCACTTAAAAAAATCGTACAATGCTTTACTGTCTAAGCACTGTAACCAATTTCGTATTTCCTCTGCGTATCATTCTTTACGTTAACAAATAATATTTTATTATTTGTTAATTGCTATCCACAGCATTATAGTGCCAACAATTTATTTTAAAGATGATAAGTTTTTGAAAGTTATATATCTTAGTCTTTTAGGTCGACGGACTAAAGCACAGAAGTCCTAAGCACAAATTTTTGAGGACGTGAACAAAACTTATCATAAAATTGCTATATAACATTTTATTGTCTATATTACGTCAATGGCGAACACCCACGAAACAATAAATTGAACATAATTACCTATATATGTTTTTTTTATAAAAAACAAGCAAACTGCTATTTTAATTACTTATTTTGTATAGAAAAAATATTTAATGACAATTTGTCTAATGCTTTAGTCCGCCGACTCTAGAATTTTTATTTATTTATTTGTATTTACCGTGAAGAAATACATCGTGAGGAAACCTGAGTGACTGAGGTGTTTACACGCCTCAGCGCTTGAAATTGTCAATCCGTGGTGGGCACGCGTGGTGATTATGCCAGTAGTCTCTTTCTCTGAGAGAAGGCCCTAGAAGGCCTTAAAAAAAATATTGATACTTTTATTCCACTTATTTATTCAATGTCCCTTGTTTGTTAAAAGTACCAAACTAACATTTCGTGACATATTTTGTTTCGGTGCCACCTGTCTATCTTAAAATAGAGCTTCTATTTAGGGGTTGGGTAATTCTGGCACAATGTTGCCGTTTTTATACTGACTCGCTCCATCAATCTGCCTGCTGTATGTACACGTGTGACTGTGTGTGTTGTCGACAAAACAGAGCAATCGCAGGTCGTTAGTCGCCGGCTCACCTCCCGCAGGTGACAGGCGTCGCTCTCACAATAACTGACCTCCTTTGAGGCCTTTCGAACCTTATCGGCATGAAATAGAGTCCACATTGGCTACGGCCCGCAGGTGCCAAAGGGAGGAGTAGGAAAACATTCTGTTCTTTGATTAATTGAAGCAAAGGGAAGTAAGGAAACACCATTGTTTTCGCGAAAGCCATCGCCGGCCCATATATCGTGGGGCGCAGTGTTTTCCCACCGCGAGGGCTGCTGCGCCGAGCCGGGCTTATGGCGGCTCTCCGCCCGGCGCCCGTTCGCTCGCTCCAAGCCCGCCCGCACTTGCCAGCTCAATCAATACACGCGTAAATATCTACGCCTTGGGTTTGGAATTCACGTTGGTTTCTTATTACTTGACTGCGCCAGAAGCAGGGTTATGTTTCGCGCGTGTGTGTATTTTTTTGTGACCTAGCAAGGAATCGCTGATAAATTAAGACAGGAAATTTCAACAATAAATTACACGTGTAACAAACAAACTAAAACGTTAGTAAGCTCTGCCTACATATATTATTATTATCAAGTAAGTGAATCTGGACTCAAGTTGATCTAACTGTCTCTTTAATCAGTAGATAAATAGAGCCTACGGTTGGCAATAGACCTTTCACACCAACCCATCCGGTCACTTATGGTCGTTCGGGATCCAAAACCGCGAACGTGACTTTTATCAAATTTGACAGGAGACACTAAAAACTTTTGCAAATCATACCGTCGTACACATAAAAAACTTTTAAAATAATGGTTTTTGGTCTAACATGGTTTAAGTTTGTCTAAAAACCATTATTTAGAATTTATCGTCGTATGTGACGACGACACGGTATGATTTCTAAAGTACATATTTAGTGTCTCCTGTAAAGTTTTATAAAAGTCACGTCCGCGGTTTTGGATGCCGAACGACGATATGTCAATAATGCATATTTAATACTTTGTACAATATTTACAACTGACGTGTGACTAATAAAGAACGCCTTTTGAGTTATTAGGAATCCCAAAGATTATGAGTAAGTTCCAGGGATTTTGATTGGCTTAAAGGTCCGTTTTACCGTTTCCCCAAACCGCTCTGCACGAACTCGGCCGACTCTGAGTACCTTCAATACTCAATGTTTCCCAGTACAAACAATCATCATCGTCATCATCAGCCAATTGACGCCCACTGCAGGACATAGACTCCCTCATAGTTTTCATAACCATGAGGAGGTTTTGCCGTAATCGCCACGCTTGGCAGGCGGGTTGGCGATCGCAGTATGCGGTTGGAATCTCAGGAAGACGCTGCTGCCCGTCTCCTGGTAATTTGTTTCCTTAGTCGCCTTCTACGACATCCACGGGAGGAAATGGAGTGACGTTATTCTTAATCCGGCGCCACACGGATAGTACAAACAACAAAGAGTCATTTTCGCTTTAGTAGTTCGGTACTCAGTAGATTACATTAACTACACTCTTCAGCTCCCCTAGCCAAATGAAGGTTTTCAACAGTTTTCAATCAGCGGAATCCTCCCTATTTCAATACACAGTGCGCCACAAGTATCGGCCGCCCTACTTGTAAGCCGCAGTATACCTACTTAATTCCGGCCGGACCCTTATCCTTCTTAAGGCTTAGCAAGTGTTTGATAGTCGAGATCGACTTGACGACAGCTTGCATGGCCTCTCGCTCTACGCAGTAAGATCGAGTGCGACCGGATTGTTAGTATCAGTCTCGAGCTGCAAGTATCGTACTCTGTCGCAGCAATGAAGGCTGTCGTGGACACTCGGCTTATCCGGAGCCTCGGGACTGCGGCGAAATTAAAAGGCGACCTTTTCCTCCGCAGGTTTGAGATTTGCTTTCAAAAAGGCTGGCTATACAAAAAGTTGTAGAGGTTTTTTATTACACGACTGACTAAAAGGAGTGTAATTATTTCTAGGTTCGTGTATGTTTTTCCGTTTCTTTATTCCACCATAACTTGTAGAGTGGTGGTAGCGTAGCGGTAGAACACCGACGTCACATTTGAAAGGTCGTGGGTTCGAATCCCGGCATGTACATTTGTAAAGTGGTAGTAGCAATACCACTCGCTAAGGGTGAAGGAAAACATTGGGAACCCTGAGGAATCGTGAGGTGTTCACATTGAAATTGCTTTAAATTGCCAATCCGCGGTGGACGCTTGTATTAAGCCCATTCAATCTAAGTGTATTTCCATTTTTGTGACGTTCTTGCCTGGTTACCATAGCACAGGGTCTAGGGAACGTGACTAGGTCGAGTGATTGTGTTGTGTGGAAGTTATTTATTTGGAAGTTATTTATTTGGAAGTTATTTAGGGATGTCCCTCATGTTTTGGTCACTATTAGGTAGAACTGAATATCAATTTGCGGTTTTATGTGAGACAATTGTTATAGGATAAGACACATCAACGTAACAGTGCAGTAGGAACCGCTCGGTGCTTGCAAACCTTGATTCCTTTTTTAATTACACACTGAATTTAAGGCAACAATGGTAGCGAGATAAATGTACAATGGCGCGATTTGACACGCAATAATTTGATTAGCCGCGCCTTCCGAATTGGGCTCGTACTTTTAGCGAGTCAACACGGGAAACGTTAATACCCTCTTGGGTAAGAAAACAATAGGCTCGTAACGTGAAAATACTGCCTCTTTGGCCTAGCGGTTAACACGCTTGTCTACCAGAACCAAGAAGAGGTTGTGGGTTCAATTCGCATTGGAGGTCACCGCAAATGGCCGTACAAATGGCCTCAGCCCGGGTGTTTTTCCACGTTCGTCATGTCCTTGCCTGGTTACCGCAGCACAGAGCATTCTAGTTTGGGACTTGGACAAGTGATTCTGTTGTCGGGAGGTTATTATTGTATCAAGCATATGCAAAAGCAGTCGATCATTTCTACATCTCACAAAAAGTATTTTCCATAAAGAATTACTTTCAACTTGTAGTTGAAACGTGTTTTAATCAACGAAGACCCAAGTCGAATTTCAAGAGATGTTGGGATTAAATTAACATTCTATCTTCCCTTACCGAGTCAGCGCTTAGAAAATGAATTCGCTTGAACAAATGGTTACATGTCGTAGCATTCAGGTGAAACCTGTGAACATTTTGACACAGTATTAAAAACCTATTTAGATTTGATTGGCTAGGTTAGCCAGAGGTCGCGGGATTTGAACCCGCGACCTCTGGCTAACCTAGCCAACCATGGGTGGAATTTTTAGCCTCTAAATAGGTTTTAAAATTGTCCTCAGCACGGGTAAGAACAAGAAAAAGAATAAAATGTTTTGACACAGTACAAATAAAGATTTTTATAGATTTTATATAGAAGCTTTTGATTAAAGGCTTTGCGAACATGCAAATGACATTACATTAAGTCACGCTTGTATCTCGGAGGGGTAGGCGGAGACCAGGGTTTGCTACTTGCCAAGATTCTGACAGACCTCTTTCGCATCTTCAACATGCAATTTAGTATAACATTGAATGCAGGTAATTCAAAACTGAAGAGTCATAGGCAACATAATCATTCTCATAGTAAAATTGCCTGTAATGTAACTGATTAGAGTGCACGCCTGAAACGTCCCGTCAACAGCGCGGTGTCAGTAAAGCCGGGTCTCCTGCTCGTGTTTTTCATGAAACATTACACCAAACAATCGGTTTTCAATGCTCCAAATTAACTTTTCATTTTGCTTCCCCCAGCAACGAAAATGTTTTGCGCAAAGAAAACGGAATGTTTCGTGTAATGTTTTTTAGCAGGAGACACGCCTTAAAACGTCCCAGCCCCTTCGCGTGACGCGCTCACGGCATCCGTAGCCAGTCCGATAGCAATGAAGCTAATTGTATAATCCCGCTGATGGAAGCGCGTCGCCGGTTGCGTCAGATTGTTGTTGTGAAGCAGCTCGAGGGCCGTGGATAACACGTAAATGTCAAGAACTGTGCCTACAGTCTAACAAACACTATAGTTGTTCGATAGAATGATATTAGGACGACTGTTTGCCTCTATTTCAACGTCTACTAAGCAGTAGCAGTACAGTGCCATTCCAAGCGTATACATAAGCAGCCTATATACGTCCCACCGTAGGCCTTCTCTCAGGGGGAGAGTGTGGGCTTAATCACCACGCGTGCCCACCGCGGATTGGCGATTTCAAGCGCTGAGGTATATGAATAGCTCAGACACTCAGGGTTCCTCATGTTTCCAAGTGTACAACCCTCGCAAATTCAAAAGGCATCCCTCACGACGAAGATCGAGTTACGCGAGGCGCCGAGTTAAGTTGCACGGGTTATAAAATTATAATGCGGTTGGTTAGTAGACTACCAACAGTGTCAATGAAACAACTATTGTTATATGTACTAATGTCACTCTATTGAATAACTATGCATTTAAGTGACTCACTCCCCTGAGCTCTACACGAGATAACATTTGTCAGATTGTCTTGTCCTAAATCGTCTTAATATTTTGGTTAAAACCGCGACAATACGAATACATCGCATTGTTGTTGTATCTTATGTAGTTTTTAGTAACTGTATCTGATGCTGCATGGAGAGACAGATATTTATTAATTTTATTATCTCCGGTGAGAATATTATTCGAAAAGATTTGTTGATGATTAACTAAGAAATATTATAAACTACGTCATTCTTTTAATAGTATTGTGCTCTTGTTATAATTTTGCTAAATCCTCAGTTAAGTGTACTCAAGATTTTCAGGATTCTGTAATTAAATTTATTTACAATTGAAAAATTTGCAAAAAACTGAATTATTCACAAAAATTCTAGCGCAGATCGCAATAATGAAAGAAAATTAAATGTTTCTCTTTTCTAAGTTCAGTTAACGTAAATCTATCGAAAAGTACAGCTAGACGGATTATGGTAAGTCGGTTTTAGTTCCTACTAAACAGGGAATATTTGATACCTCCCCTTGCCGAGAGAAATCAATAGTCACACCTCACACTGGCAACTTCGAGTGCCCTCTGGCGGCTTTAGCACCCCTTGGCAATAATTGAGGTCTCAAATGGAGGTGGAAAATCTTAAGCTACCCCCAGTAGGTGACTGATGGCTGTACACAGTTCGCACGCGAGTTCCTTTCCGTCTATTTATTAACTTCAGACGTCGACACAGTCAATACGAACAGTTTAAGCCGGGTGGAGACCGAGCGAAAGAAAAAGTCGTTCAAGCTCATATTGGATGCCAGCCTGACAACTGGCAACCTCAAACAATTTAAAAGAAGATTGCGACTTTTCAGGGGCATGTCGACGAAGTAATGCGCAGTTGTCACGTCGCAGCGACTTTTCGTCTCAAATCTACATGTCGGGCTCAAATAGAAATTTCCGTTTTCCACGCTCGGCCGCGCCTCGTACAATATTTTTTTCTCACCCCGTCATTTTTGGCTGCGAGTTATTTCGCTTATTACCAGGGATTGGGCGTTCGGGGTAGATCAGCGATTCGATGGAGTAACAGCGTGAATGACTAAGGACCTTCGAAAGGACAGTTCCAGGAGGAATTTAGTAATGCCGCCTTGTAGTGGTAACAGCGTTGGCAATACAATCGTTTTGTAGACTTTTCTCTGGTAAGTTTTACATAGCCCAATCATGGGTGTGCAACACTCAACAGAATCACATGATCTGCCCCAGTAACATGGCAGGCTTAGACTCTATATTTGTCTACTTCTAAATGAAACCGTAATGCTTAAGTTTCGTAGGCTAAAAAGCCAAATCTAAGACTGCATTATTAGCCTCAATGTAGAAGTACATAGTAACCAGACAAGAAACATGACAATCATGGAAAACACCCAGACTGAAACTGTTTGTATAAATCAAAGTACGGCGGTCTCTAGTGCATTTCGAACCCACAACCTCAGTCATGGTAATCAAACATATTACCTCTAGACCACCGAGGCAATATATTTCACCAGTAAGCCTGATCAAGGTGCACCTCGGGTCAGCCAACGCAAGACTTCTGTGCATCCTGCCCGGTAGGTAGTGCTGAGTCGGCGCCCGCTCCAAATCATATAACACGAGCGCGGGCGGCGGCGCGGGGGGCGGGGGTGCGGGAGCGGATCTGATAAAATAGGGACGAACGCCAAGGAGCAGGATACTGGACGAGGGCAGGGAAGTTTCTATGGTAATTTAACGATGGAGCGACGCAGCATAGCATAAGTAGACAGTATTTCTTTCAGCTGATGTGAGAAGTTACGTCGAACCGGACCTATCCCTAGCGATCTCTAATCGAGACCCATGTAGATTGTTGCGTGCAGTTAGGTTTTAACTACGCCTATGGCTCTAAGCCCAGGTACAAGCAAGTACGTATTTCTTTGTAATCATTTGGGGGTTCTATCCAAAGGTAATCTGTTTGTCGTAACAGTGTAATAAGGTAGCAGGTGTGCTGGCGATCGTCGGGGCCGGTAGAGCGCCTCAATAAGAACTTCACGCGGCTCCCTGCCTGCTAAGTGGATTTTCACCAAAACTTTTGAGATTACATTCTGAGGAACTGACAAGAAGTCTCATAAATTATGGTTTTTAAAATAAAAATAACCTTTATCGATAAGGCCCACTATAAAGTAATGCATTTGCAAAGTGGAGATGGCCCGAGCTGAAGCATCAAGTTATTTCTATCACTTTAGTGTATTGTCACCAAAACTGAACAAGCATGCAAAGTTTCAAATTCAGTTTACAGCAAGTGGTTCAAAGGTTTGCAAGATTTCAAACTTAACCTACAAAATTGAACAGAAGTGAAGTGAAAGAAAACCATGTAAAAAGCCAGGAAAATTATCGAGCGTTTCCGGCTGCTAGTGACAAGTGTGCAGATTTGTCCGCTAATTATTTTCAACCTGTCACAAACTATTAAAATCAGTCCAATTTAACCAATTACGTATTTATACACGCCAATACAGATGCTTTAACTAACTCTCTTCCTAAGCTATTTCCTAAAAACGAAGGGACTAAATGCCGTCATAGAATGTATAAAAACGTACTGAAGCTCGCGGTCACGATTTTTGGCCGAATTCATAGAGACTTACGGGAGTTTGCGGGTAAGTGCCCGTGAGTGCCTTCATTCCCTAAGTGTGGATGCACCTTATTATACGAACCACGAGCGGAGCATGACAACTTCTTCCAAATTGTCTTCAGAGATGTAATCGGCGACTGCATATGTGATGAACCCTCCTTTACATCAAGCGAGTATCTGATAGCTCTTATTGCACTTGAAATAAATACGGAAATAGAACAAGGCCAGAGGAGAGACGTGAGATACGCATCTGGGGACAGCTTCTGTGCAGGTTATGATTTTGACGCATAACTAGAATAAACAGAAAGTCACATTGTTTCTGTATGTAGATGCAACTCAGAACACAAAAAGAGATGCAACGAGTTTGTTGCCACCCACTATATACGTAACGAACTACTAGAATAAAATTTAGGATCTATGGAATATACTGAAACACTAGTGTCTGGTATAAGGCCAGTAGTATTGAATTGTATTGTTCTAGGGCCTATTATTACGACCTATATAATTCAATTGTAGCCTAATAGTGATCCAATGGCATGGTAGAACAAAGGCTCCACCAAAGTATAAATTGATAGTAGGCAATAGAAAACAAATAGTGGCGACAGTCGACTAAGAACAACAGAAAAAACCAGCCAAGTGCGAGTCGGACTCGCGCACGAAGGGTTCCGTACCATTATCTATACAATATTAGACAAAGATCGAATGTGAAAACAGCGCCATCTATAGAAACCAACAAGAAGCGTTTAATGTCATCGGCGCTGTGAAGGTTACATAGATGGCCGCTAGATGGCGAGCGCTGTCTTTAGACAAGGTTTGTTGTATGGGGGCCCCCCTTAAATATTTCTTTTATTCTGTTTTAGTATTTTTTGTTATAGCGGCAACAGAAATACATCATCTGTGAAAATTTCAACTCTCGGACAGTGAATTCTTAGTAATAGGGACCCGTTTAGCACCCTTCGGGTACGGAACCCTAAAAAGAGAGGATGGGGAGAGGCAAGATAAAAAGGCGTTCGTACATGCAGGGACTAATTTTGATGAAGTGGAAGAGGTTTGCGGGGATTGTGGCAAGTAGCAAACGCTAGACTAATCTCTGCCTGCCCCTTCGGGATACAGGCGTGAGTTTATGTAATAGATACATAGATAGAGATAGAGAACACTTTATCGTACATAAAAAAGGAATTTGCATAGATTGTAATATAATTATAATTACAGAATCAACCTTCTATAACCCATGAAATCCCATAGCATCGGCAGCCCGACGACAAGCCGTGTATGCGCTACCCACGCGGGAGGAATCGTGATGTGAGGGGACCTTATCTTTATTAGGCAAACTCTCACCCGTTACGGTCTACTACATTCGTCAGCGGAGCGTGCGCTCCCGAAATAACAAACACTTACCTATGAACATATGAGGATGATATTCCTTAAACAAAATATATCGTAAGCTACTTGTGACGTCATTCCGAGAAGCTTGCATTTAACCGTAAGGCATGAATTTACATAACTTTTCACCAAATTGTGTTTAGCAAAATATTCCAAATTAGCACCAAATTAAATGTTTTTGTAACGAATTGCGTTTATAGAACAATTCCGTATAAGAGGTAAGCATTTCTCCATTTGTCTCCACAAGTATTTGTCCGTTTTGGAAAACTTTTATTAGTTTTGAGGAATATTTATTCTTTTTATAGTTACTATTTATACTATGACCAAAAAATATGTTTCGGTGATCGTTTTACCCAATACATAACTATTTTCAGTTGCTGTGCGAAATCCGAAGAATGGACAAAATGTAACGAACGCAAAATCACAAACTTCATAAAAGAAAGTCGTACGGAACGGGCAACTTACTTAACTAGTTCAGGGGCTTCAGGAAAACATCTCCCAAATTGCATCAGTGGGCGGAGAGTGATAAAAAATTAATGCCGGTCGGCCCCGGCCGGTAACGGTGCCTTTACCCTGAAAAAAAGGGCCGTAGTCGAAATTTCGCCTTCATTTGTGTGGGCGTTTGTGGATTTGATTTATGCCGGGAACAGACCTGCCGACTGAAAGCACTCGCCGACCAGCGTCGTTCGCGGCTGAATGCTACCGTGATCTAAACTGTACCGTTTGTAGCTAGTTTTGGTTCCGGGCGACAAACTGCCCTCTTGTTTGTGGTGCAGTACCACAGCCTAGCCGAAGCCAAGCTTTGCGCATAGGGCAAATAAGAGGGAATATGAAATACCTAACACGGCAACTAGTAAGTTACTGCAAGGAACGGAACGTCACATTATTTTTCGATTATTTCACTTGGATAATTTTTAGATCATAAAACGAAACTTACATATTATGTGATTGTCACATCACAAATAAATATCGTTCCAAATTGATCCATTCACGTTATCGCAATATCCATTGACGTCCATTTCGGAACGGCTATCATAGACGCGAATACATGTGAGCAATCTGTAGTGCGTTCCGATTTGCCCAAGATCGCTCGCGGTCGCAAATCGGAACGCACGGCTAGTAACGTAGTCAGTTCAGCACCACCTACAGAGTTCTTGGGAACAACTTTTTTTTCTTAATAGTCAAAAAGAAAACCTCCCTTGGTAAAAGAAACCAAGAGCTTCTGCCAAGAAACTGTTATGCAGTTTGGCAGCAATATGAGAAATCGTATTTGAGGGAAAATACCTAAACCCATGATTGGGCAGCGGTGGAGTGATGATGATGATGATGATCTCAATATTATGAGCCCTATGTTGCGCCACTGGATCTCAGTCCATGTAAAATAGTCGTGGGTTCGATTCCCACTGGGGGCCACCGTACATTTGTACAAATGGGCTCAGTCTGGGTGTATTTCCATGTGTGTAATGTCCTTGCCTGGTTATCACAACACAGGTTATACTAGTTTGGGACCAGCTCAAGTGATTGTGTTGTGTGGAAGTCGTTTTCTTTTCATACAATAAAAATTAAATAGTAAAATGTGTTTACTAACCTACTTTAAGAAATATCTGTTTTACTAACACTATGGACTTTTTCCGAAACAAAAACATTGAATTGAATTGAATAAAAAACTTTCAAGAAACGGAACGCCCCCGTTTGCGATCTAATGTCTACCCTCGATCGTTCACTATCGTTAGTTCGTATCAGTTCGATTGGTATATACCCGGGCGTTAGGAGTTAATTAATCATTAACATTAACATTTACATACGGGCACATACACTGCTTCTGGCCCCACACTAGGGTACCCTATGTCGTGGGAACCAGAAACAGCGACATCACAAACATGTAAACATCCAAGACCTGGGGGTTTTTTTTGTCCCCAGCCGGGATTCGAACCCGGGATCTCTCGCATGGTATGCAGATGCACTACCGCTGCGCCACGAGGTCGTCGATAGATAAATGTATGTTACTTTTTACCTCGTCTGAGGTAGTGGTAAAAATTCCTGCTCCAAGTTAGTGGAAGCTCCATAGCAGTCAAATGACAAGATTAGAGGCCGCACTTCGGTTTAACAAAAAATACGCGTTCCGAATTGCTTCTGGAGTGGGGCCCCAGGAACTAGCGACATTAGTTGAGGTAAACTTATTTAAAGTTAGCGGGAACGGGAAGAGGGCGCTCCGGCAAATGGAATAAAGACGGCAGCCAGGCTAACCTAACCCTACAACTCCACGGTGGCACCGTCTTCCTCAGCGAGTTAGCTACGAGACCAAAAATAGATATTCAGTTCAGTCTTTACAGTACTTTTTCTGCAAATGTCGCCAAACTGCGTTGCAGTTTCTTGGTGCTTGTACTTAATTTTACAGTTTAAAAGTATACACTATTTTGTGTACATAATAATTACTGGCGTGAGTTTATCTATGTGTACGGCATAATTAACTAGCTAATTTGATTTGAAGTTAGCGCTATTACGAGATCAGACAAACATATCCAACAATCATTATATTATTTTCGACTTCGAATCTTTCCTATTTTAGGTGTATCTTAAACTTTATTCATAACACAACAAAAAGAAAACAAATTGAAATAAAAAACTGAACCTAACTAATATATAAATGATAAAAATATATAAATGACATAAATTCTATATTTACAATATAACACCTGCCCAGGGTCACTGTCCCGCGGTAATGAGCCCAGAACGCTGGCGACGTGACGTTACCTCTTTGGATAGCCAGGCTTATCCTCTGGCCGAGGTACGCGCCAGCCCTCTGGTCTCCCGATGCGTCGATTAGGCGCGCCGCTAAGTCTTTGAACAGCAGGCGCGCCTCTGGGCCCCAAGTGCCTATGGTTTCGACCCCAAACGGCGCAAATGTGTAATTGTTTCCTATTGAACCGTATTTGCGCCGTTTGAGGCTTTCGGCCACTCCACTTCCACACTGGGAAACATAAGAGGGTGCCAGCGTGTCAACGCAGGAAGCGTCCCATACCAGCGGCCTCCCATGTTTCCAGGGGATCAATGTCATGCCATCGGGCCTTTTGCCATCGTCGCGGATGATGCCTGGAGGTTCCAGCGTGGCCGGAACCCCGGCGGTTTAAATATGTATTACTATTTATGAAAACACGATTCCTCTAAAGGCTTTGCCTTTACCACAGAATTTAGGGAGGGTTCTAAAGTGTAAATAAGACTGTTAGAGTTGAACTTAGATAGACATGTACCAATCCAGAAAAATTGGGTGATTTCATGGTTATCTAAACAGATTCTGTTTTATAAAAACATAAATACAATCGACTTAATTAATACGCATAATGTTGGACTCAGCTAACAGTGGCGAATTAAATATTAACAGTTATGAAAATTAACACTCTCCCGCCGAGTCCGTTATCAAAGATATTAAACGAAAGCACGCCATGAATTCAAATTAAGGCGATTTATTATAATTGTTTATAACAAAACAAAAGGTTTTAATGCCCTCAGCTACACAAGCTTCGAGTGGCTTTCGGCATAGAATACAGAACATGTTTACAGAAGGACAGGCTCTTATCGGTTAGTTCTATTATCAAGTGTAAATTCTTTATTATTGGTATATTCTTTTTGTTGCACTAACCCGTGCTGAGGACAATTTTAAAAAGCTATTTAGCTGCTAAAAATTCCACCCATGTCGGGACTTGAACCCGCGACCTCTGGCTAACCGTGCCAGCGCTCTACCAACTGAACTAATGGGCAAGTGCAGGCATCGGCGAAATTTCGAGCCTCTTTACAAACTTCTCTGTATTACGTACGGGCAGTTTTGTCAAATTTACTGTATTGTTGGTCGCAATAAACGCATTTTTACTTTACTTAATTTTAAATGAAGTACTACTAGAAATACTAATACGAAGAGGGTAACTATATTTGGCGTCGAGGTTAGTTAGATTAGATTAAATGAACTTTAATAATATCAGTACAGTACTCCAGTACTATGAAGAACTCAGTACCACTCTTTACAACTATATTACTAACAATTAAAAACTAGTTTATAACTTTATTCCTACTGGTGAGTAGGAATAACTGGTGCTAGCGGCCATTGGCAGGTATTGAATTTAGCCCGTATTTTTTTTATGTTTTCCAGTGATTAGTGAATAAGTCAAGCTGATTTCCATAAGTTTTCGGACAATTTTCTAAAAATTAAAATAAATATTTCAGTTCACCAAGAACCAAAATTAAAATTTAAGAAGAAAACACAGATTTTAGTCATGTGACATCTAATTTGTCTTGAAAACTGCAGGTTTTTGAGAAATTACAGAAAATCTGAAATCCGCATATACAAGGAAACAAGCCGGGGGATTAGGCCCAAGTAAAGTTTTTCTGTTAAACACAAATGTACGATACATGATTGTAATACGGAGCTATTGTTCTGTCCAACTTGGTTGGTGCCCCGAGCGGCTTTCTTCGTAGGGGAGTTGCAAACTCCACTGTTTAATGTCTTAATGAATTCCCTCAAAAATTCACACAAAGGATTGAAAGGGGAAACTTTCCCAAGCACCGACAGAGCTTCCTTTTTGTCGTCATCCGAGCAAAAGATTTAAGCTTCTTGTTACGTACTTTCAAAAAGTAATATCATGTACAATTAAAAAACTTTTTTCGCTGAGGGTGCGACCTAATTGAACTGCCGAGTACCGAGTACTTTATAGTTGTAAAAGTACAGTTACAAATATAAAGTACTTAAGTGGTCGTTGTGGTTTTAGGGTTCCGTGCCCGAAGGTGAAAACGGGACAACATTACTATGCCGACGACTGTCTGTCTGGCTGACATACAAAGAATAGGAAGACAGTCCAGTACAGAATTTCATAGAATAGGTAATATCAATACGATCACTTGCCGTATAAATAATAAAAAATACAAAAAGTAAAAATCGGGAAGTCCCCGTAGAAGAAACGTGATTATTTGCACTTTTTTATGGTTTGGCAAAAACAATATGCATATTAATTTATTGCAATCATGTAGTATTCAAGCCCAGTGGACCAAAGTCATTGTGAAGGTGGCTGGGGAACATTAGATGAGACTGGCAACGAACCGGATGGGTTAGTGTGAAAGAAAAGAGGCCTATGCCCAACAGTGGGTATATGAGGTGTTGAAATCATCTTTGAATCATACGTTTTGCCCATGCTAGGTACGTTTTGTTGAGTAAATATGAAGAAAAATAATTAATTAACCAAAATCATTCAATAAAACAATTATATTTTAAGTACGTACTTAATTCATACTTTAGTTCTATTTTGTAAATGGTTAGTAAATGAAAACA
The DNA here is from genome assembly GCA_963969515.1 of Yponomeuta evonymella. NCBI lineage: Eukaryota > Metazoa > Arthropoda > Insecta > Lepidoptera > Yponomeutidae > Yponomeuta > Yponomeuta evonymella. The sequence continues at coordinate 272,435 of OZ018361.1, read as the reverse complement.
TATTTGAAAGACATACTACAAATACAAATACATACTCATTCAAGTGACAAACTGTCCATAATATAATAAATTAGTATAGTTTTTGGTTTGTTAGTAATTAAGAAATAGAAATAATAAGAAATTTATTGTGTTACGAACATCTGTACAACAAAAACATACATGTCAATTATAAGCTACTTACTCTGTTGTTGTTCATAATAAAGTATGTATTCCTAATAAGTTAATAACTAAACAGTGCAATAAAGTATAATAATATTAATTAATAAAATTGGCCAAGCATGAGTCACACCCGCTAAGGATCCCGAACGAATGAAGGAAAACACATTTCTGCTAGACAAATACGTAATATCGTATAACTATCGTGGTACGGAACCCTCGGTACGCAAGACCGACTTGCAACTTGCTGGCTTTGATTGAATTTGAAGAGCTCTGTAGAGCTTAGTGAACTATTGAGTCGATTGAGTGAGTTCTTACATCGCCTGCTGTGCGGGCAGCCTGCAGTTGCTCTATGACGATAACGACGAGAGCCTGAGTCGTAAAATTAAACGACGCGCCGTTAACGGAGGTTTAACCGCGTATTTATTTATACTCACCGCCGGCCCCTTCCCCTGATAACTTATCAGCTGACTTAATACCACCCGCACGACGCCGCTACACGGAAGGACAGGTCAGCCTCACTTGCATTAAGCCACAATCACCTTGTGCAGCACAGGAGCCAAATCTTATGGGCACCAAATCTTATTGGAATCTTGACGTTTGCGATAGCAGTTGGTATGGAATTTGACTGTTATACGATTGGAATCGTTCAAGTTTTGATGCGCGTAATAAGCGAGATCGCTTTTAGCGATAATACCGCCAATTGTATACTATTAAGAACTAGATATTAACAGTAATTTACAGAGATTTAAGGTACTTATATCTCTGTAAATTACTGGTGTGCAATAGAGCGTTACTGACCACACATTCCTTGACTCACGTTTATCGCCAAAGCCTGTCACGGTAACGCAATGTTTCTTACTCTTGTTATTATCATGGGATGTAGGAGGCAAGACGCTTCTGGAATTATGATCTCCACGGCGAAGCAGTAAGGCAGTTGACGCCAGGAAATATGACGAGGACATCATTAAGGGTGGCTTTCGGATGTTTTTTTCTCATTAACTAAACAGTAACATGTAAAAAACAACCCTTAAGAGCAAGCGCTTAGTACATCAGATAGCCAAGTCCTAATTAACACAGAGAAATGTAAAGGGTTCTGCTGCGAGCGGTACTCAGGTGCGTAATTAAATAAAAATGTTATCGAACATCGAATCTCCCGGAGCTAAGCTATATGGGGCTTGTACGTTCCGCAGCCTGGCCGGCGCCGGCGCAGCAATAGTATTATATAAAATTTACTAATTTAGTGGAAGCGGTGTGCCGGTGACAATGCAGGGCCCTTCCTTGTCGGTGCTTTTACTGACGTACATGAGAGAAACATTGTCTCCACAGTTCATTAATATTTTGGCTGTAAACGCCTAAATTGGCTCCATGGATTGGCTAAAACTGGGGCCACCGAAGAAAAAGAACCGTATATTTTTTTACAGATCAAAGGGGTTTAAAGATTTTGGCATACTGGTCATTTTTATAAATGTACAAGTATGTTATATTGACCAAAAAAAAATGATTCTGAAAGTGATTGGTTTTATTGTAAATGAATCAAGTTGATAAAGATTTTCTCTTTCTGCAAATAACGCTGCAACGTGACGTTTTCGGACGTATAAGTGTCCCCAGTCGATGTACATAGGTATTATGGTACGCCGCCGCTTTGAAAAAAAAAAACAAAATGGCAGCTGGCCAGTATGCCAGTCTTCCAACAAAAATCTTCAAACCCCTTTTCAAAAAGTGTCTGTACAATGTCTCAATCATGTGAATGTTTGTGGCATGGCCCATGGCCGTGAATGTAAGGCAAAAAATCTATTACCATATAGCATTAACGCTAAAAACGGCCGTTTTTCGCATAAATGCTATCTAGCCCCAAGTTTGTAATCCTGGATTCTTTGTCGTGGGTCCTAAGAATCACCGTTGACATGATTAAGAGATTTTAAAGACAAAGTTGACTGCCACATTTTTAGGCACTGAATCTGCACGCATGTGCGCGGATAAACTACGCCTCTCTATTACCTAGGTTTAGTTACTAATATAGACTAAGTCCTTCTGTTACTAATACTATTATATGGATTTATTCTGAAATAAATAAATTAATTGCAATTAATATTAGCCTCATACTCCATCCCTCTGAGATAAGGCCTGTGTGCTAAGTAACACTGGGGAGTATTAAACTGTATCTCCGCACTCCGATCCACTGATAGATCCACATTAACTCCAATCTGCGCCAAAAAGAGTCCAGCTATGCACTGCATGAAGGCAGCCCGGACAATAGTTGATTGTATCCGTGCTCCGATCCGTCGATAGCTCCACGTTACATGCTCCACGCTCTAGTCCGCGCTAGATGGAATGGCCAACTCTTCGCCACTTAAAAACAACTGGCCCCATAGGAGCAGTCCGCGCTAGGTGTACTGACCAGCTCAACGTCCAATTGAATCAGCTCGCGCTCCACGATTGTTCGCGCTAGGTGGAGTGGGCAGTTCTGCGCCGTTTGGGAGCAGCCTGGGCAAGCAGCGGACTGTGTCTCCGCGCTCCGATCTGTCGATAGCTCCGCGCTCCACGCCAGACCGCGCAGGTAATTATGCCACGTCTCCATAACTGCACTTAGGGTACGATACGTTACTGTTTTATTTTTTTATTCCACGACGGTACACTTTTTTATTGTGTTTCTCTTTAGAACAAATATAAAGGACCCGAAACTGGCGTGCGTGCTTGCAACGTCAGTTCATGTATGTATGTCTACGCCACCATAGAGGTTCACATCGATAGGAAGTTTCATTGTACATTAAATATTCTTATATTTTATTTCATTTTTGGGGTTCCGTACTAGAAGGGTGCCAAACGGGACCCTATTACTAAGACTTCACTGTCCGTCTCTCTGTCTGTCTGTCAGTCTGTCTGTATGTCACCAGGCTGTATCTCATGTACCGTGATAGCTAGGCAGTTGAAATGTATTTCTGTTATCGCTATAATAACAAATACTAAAAACAGAATAAAATAAATATTTAAGGGTTATTCCATTAATGCTCTGTATTGTTATAAATACACCCGGATAGGTGAACACGACTCGCCAGTGGGAGCCACCGTGCGTAGACCGAGGAAACTGGCTCGATCGACACATAGGTGGTCTGAGATGGCCCAGGACATAAAGAACTGGTCAGAGTTGCCACAAGCAGTGGGACAAAATACATACATACATAGTCCCGCCATGGGTGAAATTTTTAGACTCTAAATAGGTTTTTAAAATTGTCCTCAGCACGGGTTAGTGCAAAAAAAAGAATTTACTACATACGTGCTGCATAAAAAAATCTGATGTACAGCAAAGAATAATATTCTTATCTTATGCCTAGATATTTCTATATCTGAAATCTGTAACTTCACACGAGTGCGGGTAGTGGAAACGCGCACGGCGTGCACTAGGAGGCACGCGCGATCGCTATCAAGGAATTAATATGCACTCACGTATTCATAGCTCCTGCGATAGGAGATGCGAGCCGCCGATAGCTCTCCCGATCGCCTTCTCTTTTCGTAGTTCCACCGGCCAATTGGGCCGCCTGCAAGTGGGTTAAATGGCCAGCCACATAGTGTTGTTGATTCGAAATTGTTGTTGGTGTATTTGGTCACCTATAGGAAAAGATTTAAGTTGGTAATAATCATCATTACTAACATTGATATCTATGAAACATAATTAGATAGATAACACTTTATTTACAGTTAAAGATAAATATTTTTATAGGATTCGAAGTATCGATTTTAACATTATTAGAATAACAATTCTTGATGACTTGCGATGCTCATATTTTTTAGTCTAATAAACAGTGGCACTTTAACACAATAACAATTATTCGAATAAATTGTCAAGTGTCAAATCTCACCAAATTTTAAATTAACGCTTTGCAAGCTTTTCGTTCCATTTAAATTAGTTTTTAGTGTCTAGACAATCGCTATGTAGTATGTGTCTTATGATAGCTAAGTACGTCTAAAATGGGCGTATCAAAATCTCAAAGAATTGCAGAAGCAGCCAGAATTAATTTCCTTATTTTCCGAGACCAATATTGTGTGGACATAAACGCTCCAAATAACAGAGCATCTAATCAATTTCAAACGCAGCCATACCCTGAATAAATGTATGTGGTAACGCGCTGATGACACTTTTTATATGAAAACTTTCCAAATTATCACCTGGGTCCATGATGTGCCCTGAAGAGTGACAAGGACGGGGAGAGCGAAGACCGGCCCGAGGGAGGGAGAGGCGAGAAACAATACTGAGGAGAGATTTACGAGGCTCGCGCGCGCCCCATTGTTCCCGGGGTTCAGTGGAGCAATGCAGTAATGGGAGGGGGCCGTTATTTATACGTTTGTTTACCTGCCTATCTTGATAAATGTGCCTATTGAAAAACTTTTTAGTGCAGTTTGAAATTATTTTCGGTAATTTAGGAGAAGCAGTGCGGGATACCCTTACTTACACGCTTCATTAACCTTTCGACCTCGACTCTCGCTGCTTGGGAAGAATCATCAAACTTTAAACGTGTGGGAGGTAGGAGCTCTACGTTAAAAATTAACGTATGCGTGCGTGAGAAATTCTTTGTTGAATGCACGGCAAAAAGAAGCATAGAATGGATATCTCACTAAAAAAAATCTGACATATATGGAAGATATGGTCTACTACGACACATGAACACTTTGAAGCTCCACTATCAGAACAGAAGTTCTGATAATTAGGCAGTTTAGTGGATGGGCATTCTAGGACGCATATTGATATAGAGGCAAGAATACATAACGCTAGAGCTGTCTTCGGCCATCTCCGACATTTCTAGCGCAAGGCTGGAAAGGCAGCTTTCACGGCGAACGAAAATCCGGATCTTCAACTGCAACGTACAGTGAGTCCTGTTTTAATGCAGTCTTTTTTGAACTGCAGCTTTCAAATAGCATCAGCATTTATCAACAAATGTCTCAGGCAAACATTGGGGATATTTTGAATACAACAAAGAGGTCGAAAGAGGGCCTCTTGAAGTATACGAACCAGAGACCTGTCCAGTTAGAGATCCCAGCCAGAAAATTGTGTTGGATAAGCCACACACTACGGCAGCACTCTGCCCACCTCGTATTATGCTTGTTTGCTAGAGTGATCCTTCTGGCCAGCTTATGTTGCCTGCTCGCTAGAGCTGTCCGTCTGGAGGCTCTGGCCTGCTCGTGTTGCGTGATTGCTGTCCGTACATCACGCACTGACTTCCAAGCTTCATTTATTTACGGCAGCTCTATAAAAACGCCATGTTTTCGCCACAGCTTTTGTTTAAGGAAACAATCACTCTAGCAAACACGTTCTTGTGGTTAGCGGTCGAGGGTGACAATTCTATTTTAGGGCGATTATTAGGAATTTTAGGTTAGATTTATAACTCTTTATTGTACATAAGATACAACAAGTTTTAGAACCAAGTTTTAGAGCCAACGCCCACTACAACTTTTATTCACGCTTCTAATCGCGTTTAATCGCGAACAATGCTCGGTGCCCATACTAAACATCTTCTGGCCAAAAACCATCACCAATGCAGAACTCTGTAGGATTACTGATCAAAAACCAAAAGAAAGGAAAATAAAGATGAGGAAGTGGCGTTCGATTGGGCACACAATGAGGAGCTCTGATAACCACCCATCCAAAATTGAAAAAGAAAAAGAAACCGTCCTAAAACCACCTGAAGACGCTCAGTCCAGCAGGAAGCAACAAATATAGGGACGAATATGGACGAGCTTGAACTGAAGGCGCAATATCGACCGCTATGGAAATCCGTTTTGAGAGTCCTATGTCCCTGATGAGGAATAACAGTAACTGATGATGATAAATCGCGTTTCGGACATTTTTGAGAAGCGAAGCAAACTTCCATTTTACGGAAGCCGTGTATGCGCGCGCATAAATCGCGTTTGAAAGGCGTTTTAAAGTCGCCGTGGACGATGGCTCTTAAACAACACAAGTGGTCTTATCGCCAAGAGTGTTCTGCTCCAGATAACATAGGATTGAAAGATAAAGGAGTAGGTAGATGGGTGTACAAAAATATATTTTGATAACCCTATAAATGTTGTCTCCCCGGCATTTTATGGTTAAACCAGTCTATTTTGGTATCCAGTATGCTTAGTTTCCGGGTTGCAGTTTTTTAAAACATTTTGTAGAACAACCATGATTGTCGTACTGATTTTTAGAATTTCAATCAAGTTATGAGAGTAGGAACTTACATAATTTATAAAACATCTCAGACGACAGTTTATAAGCCCTTACATTTTCGCCCACCAAAACCACCTGCAACAACTCTAACTAGATTGCCAGCACGTAAAGCTTGATGTCCTATCGACACAATATAATAGAATGCTGGCGCTTCACTTGGCTATTTGTATTCGCGTATTTGCCGACGATTTATAATTCATTGCAGGTGTTACAAAATTAATGTCAAAAATTCGTCAGAAAATTCGGCAACGGACGGTTAATATTTGCCAATTGAGTATGTTAGGTACGAGTCGCGAAGTGACGCCAACATTGGCATCGCATGTGTTTGTACAAACCTAATGGGGTGGGTGATAAGTATTGCAGTAATTATCATAAATGCGCCGATTAGCCGGTAATTTTATTGAAAAATTGTTGTTGTATCTTCGAGTCCGCCGCGGAGCTGCTAATTTTTATTATCGCCTGTAATTAACTGGTCAAATGGAGGAGGCATACTCTACATTGAGCAAATGAAAAGAATGGGGAACTTGTGACCAACTTAGATTGAAGTGGCATTGCTTTTATTTATACCTGAGAAGACATAGAAAAACTCAAGAAAAAATATTTTTTCGTGGTTTTTAGTATCTCAAAAAATGCGAAAAATCAAGTTATACTCTAGTAATAACAAAAATTAGATTTCGTTTTTTTCATTAAATTCTAAACGTTTTAAAAAAGGGTGTAGGTATATAAAAAACATTATTTTACGAGATAACTCGAATTGATCGTTTATCAATTCGAGTTATCTCGTAAAATAATGTTCACATATTATAAGATGTTAAATGCAAGTTGTGACGTCTTAGTTTGAGTCCGATTTGTATGGCCCGTTTTTGTACCACGTGACTAGAATGACTTTTCTTCATTATTTTTTCTCACATTAAGAATTTATCTTTAACATGGCCTCTCTGAACATTTTTTGTGCAAGTTCTCCATTGACCAGAATAATTTTGATCTAATTGTGTTATACTCTCTCTATCTCTCTCTTTCTCTCTCTCTCTCTCTCTCTCTCTCTATAATAGATATCGTACTCCTCGTAATGTAGAATACTTATATCTTACGTATGTATGGAGCTTAGAGCTATCGCTCACGACGACTTAAAAAAGCGATTCAATCGTGATGCGAGCGCGACGCTTGCTTAAATATGGAAGAAAAACATGTGCTATGACTGTATGCTGCAGCGCGTTTGCACCGCTTCTCAAATAAATAAAAAATAAATTGTTTAGAACAAAAAATATGAAAAATAAGAAAAATGTCCCGAAATGCGCGTCTACTGCGCTGCACGAAGTCGTCGTAGTCCAAAATTCGAAATTAGAGTTATACCAAGTTTTATCGATCTTAGTTTTACCTTTTATTATGTTAGTTACAGTTACGAAAAAGAATCCATAATATTCAACTGTTTTGCTTGTTTACAACAACGCAAGTAAGTATTGGAGAATTTTGACGCATCCACGGGCGGCGCGGCCCCTAGTTGCGTGTCCGCCTGGCAACACACGCACACACGGACCCTCGCCACACGCGCACAGACGCACACACCGTTGCGAAATCTCCGCTGCAACAATATACCAATTTTGTTTGTACATTTGCATATCGCATGTCAGCCCGTCGTTTAATGATAAATAACTATTATTCATTGTGTTTACTTTTTGCGCGAGTTTTTAACAATAATCTAGGCAAAATGTAGGTAAATTGCCGCTGCTGGTTTTTGCCGCGCGCTGTTAACAAATACTAAGTCGGTACCTACTTGGATATGTTTAGTTAAGAATTATGTTGTAACAACATTTATTTATTTTCATCTTCGAATGTTTTTCAGGAAAACACTGTTTTATCAATTGCTCGGGTGAGTAATGAGTATGTTTTGAACTTTAACCTTCAGTCAAAAAAGTAAGCATGAGAAACACTGAAATGGTGAATAAGTTAACATAACTGATAACGTTTTCATGTGCCTGTACCGATTTGATTCATAGTAATTGACACTGTTTGTGTCATCACATCCACTTTCCTATAACTGAAACTAACGTGTCGTTAAGCACCTGGAAGCAAGGGAAACCGGCAACACGCGTTTCTATGCTTCCAGGCTGTATAAGCTTTACTTTCACAGAATGGATCAGAGCGAGCGGCTGTTGTCGTGGCTGTCGGGTCGTTGGCACAAAGCTTGAAGAGACGCAAATATGCCTTGTTGAGAAAACAATACATATTTGTGTCCTTTGAGGTGAAGACGTCGGTCCGTGGGGCCCAGAGGGGGCGCGAGCCTCGCTCGCTTTTCAAGGAGCTCTCAGCGCGCCTGGGCCGCGTTTTCTAAAACTACAATTTACCGTGTATCACGACATTTCGATGTCAATGTAAACCATTAATTATAGATCTCGAAAATTAAAAAAAAAATTCTTTTTTTTCTATATTTTTAAATCTGTCTTTACTAACGCGCTTCCGGATATCCGCGTATTGTCTGAATCATTACAACACTTTTTTAAGATTCCGTATCTCAAAACAAAAAACGGAACCCTTATAGTATCACTTTGTCGTCCGTCCGTCTGTCCGTCTGTCTGTCAAGACCCTTTATCTCAAGAACGCGTAGAGATATCGGGTTGAAATTAAAACCATGTACAAGTCTACAGCCTTTTAAAGTAAAAAATATTTGTTACCAAAAGAATTATGCTACATGCATGTGGAGTAATAATTATTAAACTTAGTTTCAATTTAAAACATAACCTAACAATAATATTTAAACAACATTAGGTAGTGGTGGCCGTGTCCCCACACTAGGGGCCACAATGGGCGACGACATTTTACACAAAATAGTATTGTCATTTAGACGTGCAGTGCTGATATTGCCCGATTTATTGTTAGTGTACACCAAGTTAACAAAATAAAAAAAAATGTTATTAAACTAAAGTTAGATCATGTAAAATTAAATTTAATGAAATTAAACCAAATTAAATCAAATCGCTCGTAGCCCCGGCTGCCTGAGTGATCTTAAACGATCACGAATGTTAAGCAACACAGGGCGCGTTCAGTGCATGGATGGGCCGCCGTCTATGCCTAACGCTAGTGGCATTTTTCCGAGCGGTTCCGTGCTTCGCAAGGCACGTTAAGCTGTTGGTGCCGGCTGCCGTCGATAGATGGCAGTCGTTAAGCCAAGTCAGAGGCCTTAGGGCGGCTTGACAACTTCTGACAGTAGACGAGCCACTAGTCTACAAGCCTCCACCAATCCGGACTTGGCCCCCGTGGTGGAGTATGGCCTATACCTTCCTCAGAGAAGAGACCCATGCCCCTCGGTGGGACATAATAGGTTGATGATGATGAAATCAAATTTAATCGAATTGAATCAAATCAAATTAAATTAAATCAAACAACAAAATTCGTATCAATCTAGCTACCATATTCTAGATTGACCGGCTTTTAGAAACAAAAATTAAATAATAAATTAACGTAAAAAAAATACGACCGTTTATGCCGCTCAAGGGAATTCGGTGTGGCGCCGGATTAAGAATACATTCCGTGTGGCTCCGGACTAAGAATAGCGTCACTCGATTTCCTTCCGTGGATGTCGTAGAAGGCGACTAAGGAAATTAATTACCAGGAGACGGGCAGCAGCGTCTTCCCGAGATTCCAACCGCATACTGCGATCGCTAACCCGCCTGCCAAGCGTGGCGATTATGGCAAACCCCTTCATGGTTAGAAAACCATGAGGGAGGCCTATGTCCTGCAGTGGGCGTCGAATGGCTGATGATGATGAGGGAATTAAAATTTATAGGGTACTTTCTGTTGATCTACAAGTACAGTGAAAATCTGAAACTACACCTTTGTACTTAAATGATTAAAAAACTTGTTTTAGAAGTCCGGGAAAAGCTCGGAAAAAACTGCGAGACTCGATTCCTGAACTATTTATGACATGTAAGTACTTACAAATTTGTACAAAACCCTCGGTGGGCTAGTCCGACTCGCACTTGTCCGGTTTTCCTAAATAAACCATGGCTGGGGATCAACGGCTTAGGAGACAAACAGCATCATAGTAGCTTTTCTTGTTGCAGAAATTCAAGTTATATTGTACACACAACATATCTTTGCAATAAACCTTGTCGAAATTTTCAAGCTTTCTTTTAGAAAACGAAATTTTTTGAAAGCATTGCCCGTTGAAATTTACGCCCTATGGATCTTTATTTGTTCTGTGCTATAGATTTAAAATATCGACATCCCCATCTTATTAGAACGCCAAAATAAACTTATTAATTGCGTGCTAAAGATCATTGTTTAATTAGTATTAAACGGGTTAGTGCAACAAAAAGCATATAATAATATTATGTATGTTTAATATCGATATATTTGAAAGCAGCACTCTCTTCGAAACAGACGTCCGCGAAGACATTTACACCTCGGGATTCTTATTTGAATGTACAATGGAAGATTTTATCACCAAAAGCCACGTCTTCCAGACAACTCTAAGCCTACGGAAGGCTGAGCTTTTCGTGTGTGCCCGCTAATGAATCGTTTAAAAGTGTCTCGCGTGTAGGGTTGCCAGATTTTAAACTGAAAAGTTTAAAATCTAGTCCTTAATAGTAGTAGAGGAGCTTAGTATAAACGTCTGACATTACTGAAACGTGCGCGTTGCGGTTTGTCAACGCTTTAGTTCCATTTTAATTTATTTCTACAACCAAAGAAGACAATAAGATGCCTACTGTTAAATAAAACAATTATAACAAAACATGGCATGTCAATCATCGGACGATTCATCGTACGGGGAACTTGATAACCAAAAAAAACTGACGTTTTCGAAGTCGGCCGGAATTCCGAAAGTGTCCTAAAAATTCTGACGAAAGTTTTGTCCTGCCTGTTAAATCCTATTAGCTGGCAACCCTACACGCGCGGCTCCCGGAGTGTTGTGTTGACTCGCCAGCAACTCGCGCTCGCTAATTGAGTAACATGTTACTTATCTCTCGCCCACCTGCCTCCGCGTGATGCTGTTGCCGCTTTTAGAGTTACCTACATTTAATCTTTTATTTCAAATAGTGGTATCTTATTTATTTATTTATTCCCGACCTAAATTTATTGAATATAATATAATTTTTAATTACAAATTACTATTTCTTGGACATGTATAATATTATTACCAATTTAATTACTTTATTTTATTCAGTTCAATATTATAGTACAATTTAATTTCATCCCCTTTTTGACATTTATTGTTTTCATCTTGTACTTCTGGACTATTCTTGCCTCAGTACAAATTATTAAAATAACATGTTGACATTTAAAATTTATTGGTTCAATCATTAGTATTTATAAAATTACTTAATATATATGGCTTTACACGGATTTACACTTTATATGGACATTTTACACGAATATATACAAACTATTTCTAATAGTATATTTATGTAAAAATACAATTTATTCTGATATTTCCAACGTGACATTACATTATTTAATCCGGTCTGATAACAATTTGACCACCCTCACCTCAGCTCTCCTGGCGCTGCACGCCGCTCCCACCGGGTACCGGCATAAAATCAGCGCTGAAGTTCTTCTTGGACTTTCAGCACAATACATGCTGAGTCGGAGCCCATTCACATTTGCCACACCTGCGTTGGTCACTCTTGTACTCCTGCCGTACCGTGTATGGCTAATTTCCAGTGTGTTTTTTGCTTTTTTTATGTTATTGTTTTGTTATATTCTTTCTTCGTATTGTGACTTTTAAATGGATTTATATTACTTTGCTTTGTATACGTGTGTGTGTCTTATGTGAGTAAATTATTTATCTATCTATCATAGGCAAAAGGCGAAGCCGCATATGAACAATTCTCTTCTGCGCCTGAACTAGGCTCTAGACCTGTATCTCAGGCAACAGTGCTCTTCAACATTCAATAGAGTTGGATTTTCATGTACCTATACGCTTACAAAGCTCAACAAATCTAAATCTTGTTGAACATTTACATGGTTTAGTAAACAGGATTAGCGGTAAGTAGTGGTTACTTGGGAGTAAAGGTCCACTACCCTCCGTGCTAGTATAATAGTAGTTTATGCAACTGTCATATAATGAAGGGTATTAAAACACGAGTGTGAGTTTATGAAACGAGCGCAGCGGGTTTCATAATAGTAACGAGTGTTTTAATACCCGTGTTATATGCAGTTGCATACACTACTTTATCTTCACTAATGCAATTAATCAAACAACAAATTTATTAAATTAAATTCACGCGTACGTGTATAATCACAGTGATTTTGCCGCCATTAAAATTTAACCAATGAGAGCGCAGCTGCGCGCTTCAATAAAACGCGACCAACCTGATTGGCCCTGCAATCAAGTTGGTCGCGTTTTATTGATGTTATAATGAGATTTTACGATATCGATGTGAATATTATACCATCATGTGAAATTGCTTAAATTGAGTGTTTTGTTGTCTGCGCTATAACAGTAGTAATTGTAAGTCAAGTATTGAAAACATAAGTAGAATGTTACAACATTAGTGTAGATAAACTGTATTACGACAGGGCTTTATGACGTCTCTGACAAAAATTTATTTTTAGGCAAAGGAAACTTCACATCTAACGAAAAATGGAAGTTTAGTGGTGAGATTTGGTTTTTCTTTCCATGTTAAGGTTGCTTATCAAACCTTGAAAAACGTCGTCTTGAGAAGTCATGTGAATTTTAACTACTGTATATTCACTCATCAATACAAAACTGCTTTATCTATACTAAATCTAAATTGTGGTAAAATCTTTAGCTTTCTCATACTCGCACATTCGACAAAACAGAATTTGAAATTCGACAGCTGAATTAGAGTACGATGTATGTATGGTCTTACGATGAAATTAATTTCTATTGGTTTGAGAATCCGTTGAAGGCGCTCTACTTGATTTGTACGAATGGCTTCAGTATGGGTTGGTATGGGTGTATTTCCATATTTATATTATCTTTTCCTGCTTGCCATAGCACAGGGTATCCTAGTTTGGGTCCAGGACAAGTTATTACGTTGTATGGAGTTATTATTATTTTAATCTATTTATTGACGATAAGAACACCTATATTGGACCACTTTGTATATTAATTAGAGAGTCGAAGCAAGCCACAGCGTTAACGTCACGGTTTTCATATGAATAAGGAACAAAAGAAATGATAATGTTAACACATTAGAACCGCCATTTGTGATTAGTTATGTATCAGCATGCAAATGAGCAGATAACTCCCTGCCTACCTTGCGTGACGCTACGCGCTCTGAGCAGCGTAATGTTTTGATTTACGCTCTACATAATGGACATCTGATAAAAAAACGCTGACCTTTTAATGTGATAATTATTCATTCATTGCACAGTATTTGGTCGGATGGAGGTATAATAAGTGCAGATAACTCTATTGTTGTACAGTACAGCTACACCAGCCGCGGGCCCGCAGCGTCGAGCTATAAAACTGTCATCTTGATTACAATCTCCCTTTTTAACCGGCTCCACTTGATACACGCGTTACGGTACACTCGCTCCCAACTGGTGTTTGCGCACCGACTCTCTTTGTTCCCAAATGAGGGAAACAAAGGGAAGGATATTTACCGTCAATAATAAAATAAGCTACAGGGCGCGCCGGCGATACGATAAGTAAAAGGGAAAGCTCATTACCATGAACATAATTAATTAGACATTACGCCCGGCCGCCGGCCGTAACGGGGGATAGGATACTCGGTGATCCCGTCGGAATGGAATAATACAGTTCGGGGCGAGTGTACCGAGGCGGCACACAGCACACCGGAGGGCGGCGTGACGAGCATTCGTTTACACGCAGTTCATTTAGCCGGGGTCGGCCGGGAGCGAACCCGTTACCAGCGCTATTAACTCGGCGCGGCGGCCGCACCGACCGCCGAATAAGACGCATCCAACGATGGCCGACTCATGATTACAGATAGCCCTCAGTGAAATATGATTATTGGCTTCGTGTTCCGGTGGGCAGCGGCAGCAGGCCGAGCGAGGAAGGGGCGACGACGCGCCGACTAAAGTTTGTTTCATAATTCCGTGTATAAACAAAGAGATCTTGTCGTCGGGGAGGTTGATCAAAGGCCGGGGCGGGATGCGGGGTTGCGGGGGATTGTTTCCAAGTCCGCTGCCGGAATACTTTGTTCGATTAATTGAAACGGCTCGCAGCCGGGCGGGTTGCTCCTGGACGAGCTGTAATTTCTACTTGATCAACTGGCTGTATGCGGGCCGGCAGAAATATGTACGTCGCCAAGAAGAGGATCAGTCAACGAAGTGCAAGGTAAAAAGTACCCGACTCCAGCGAATGGGCAGGTAGCGACTAATGACTGTTGATTTGCTAGAATCGTGGCTAGTGGCAAACCTTGGTCTCTGCCTCCGGCTCAGGAATGCAGGCGTGAGTTTATGTACCTGTAAAAATCCGTATGTATAAATAAAAATGCAGCTAATAGACTTCCAGACAACCTTGCTGTGGAAAAATTGCCGAGAGTGAAAGAAAGACGGGTAATTGGTGCAGATACGAAAGTTAATTAAGAAAAGAAACTGAACCTTAATAAACTGCCGTTAATTTTAGTTTGGTTGTAATGTGTTTGACTAATATCAAGCATAACATTTTGATGATACATTATATCATCAAAATGTTATGGAAATGAATGGTCTGACGGGAGCGGCCCCTCCGGAACTCGGCCCGCCCCCCGCGCACCCCCGGCCGGGGCCCCGCGGACCCTTACACTACAATAGGGTCATTACTTCGTTTAACCCTTTTATCTCAACGAGTCTCTCTAAGTTTGAATTCGACTTTGAATAACGAGTCGAACTTTCTGATCAATTTAAACAACAAACCTTCTCTTCAGTTAGACACAATAAAATCCTTTGTCTAGTTATTACTGAATTTCAGAGTTGGTAACTCAACGATATAGAGCCAAGATATACACATTTTCAAAAGTTTGTGAATACTAACAAGTTTTATTACAAGAAAACTTACAAATAGTGAAATTTGTCGGCTGTTCCACACGGTTTACTGCATCAGCTTCAGCTACAACGTATTTAATAAAACTGTCTGTCTTGACTGCCTCGTCGGTGATACCGCTAATCACGACTGCATACTATGCGGGAGGTCGTGGGTACGATTCATAACGATTCCCACTGGAGGCCAGCGTACATTTGTACAAATGACCTTAGTCTGGGTGTATTACCATGTTTGTGATGTCCTTGTCTGGTTACCATAGCACAGGGTATCCTAGTTTGGGGCCAGAACAAGTGATTGTGTTGTATTGGAGTTATTGTTATTATGATTATATTTTTCTGTCTATTTTGAAGTTGTCATTATTGTTAGTTCTTGGTAATGAGGAGTAGATTTTAAAAATTAAGATATTTCTCCCTTCATCATCTGCAAGGAATTTCTATTAGAGATGAGTTGGCCATTGCAACAAATTTTATATATATGTTTATCCTATACTGTTGAAATATAGAGGCCTCGCTTGAACTGGCCCCGAGGCCAACCCAAGCGAGGAGCAACCTCTGGGGCCAGACGGTTCCTTTGCCTACCCCGTTTGTGCCGCTGTCGGAGAGCCTCCCACCTGCCCATAAATTGCCCTCGGCAATATGGAAATCCCTGAACCGGCTGCGGACCCGTATCGGCCGAAGTAAGGATAAAATGTCCAGGTGGAGGTTCGTGGACCCCGACAGCAATAATTTGAAGTGTTTGTGCGGTACCTCCCAGACGATGGACCATCTTTCATCGTGCCCTGCGTGACCTGCACTCAGGAGGACCCATTTATTTATTATTTTCCGTATGGTATGCAGCGGGTTAATGTACGAAAGGGAGGCCATCAATCCACTCGGTCACTTCCTCGTCAGCTTCGTGAATTTTCCGAATGCCTACCTTTATGGACCACAACGGACAGTGATCAGTATTGTGGCACATAGTTTGCACCTCTCCGCATCTGCAGGTGGGGTCTGTACCGAACTTCCTCCACCTATGCATCAGGTCGGCGCATCTACCCTGCACCCTGCTACCCTGTTGGGCGCCTTGGAGTTTGTCTACCTATCCGTCCACCTCGCCGACAGGGTCTTTTTAGGGGCAGGACCCAATGATAGCAAGTGACAACGCAGTCAGCGTCGCAAAGTTTTGGGCCGCAACTGTTTAACAAAGACGTTGACGAAAATTGTTTTGCCATCGACACGCTAAGACGAATGCTGTTGAAATAATAAGAAACATAAACTCACGCCTGTACCCGGAAATGGAAAATAATGCATTAAGGAGAATTTGCAATTCACAAATGTAGAGGCTTGTGAAGGGACTCAAATTATACACTTAGCATGTGATGTAAGTAAATAACGAGCCCGTACGCATGTTTGTCGAATATCACCCATTAGCTCGAGTCCTCGTCAGTGGAAAAGCAAACTCTTCGCCTCAGCCTTGAGCTCAATTTCGTGTGGTTATAAGTAGTCCTCGAAACTGTGTTGTCATGATATCAGCGAGGGTGAACTCCGCTAAGCTTTGTGTCACTCGGCTCACTAATTTGTTGGCGAGCTGACTGCCAAGCTGCGAAGTACACAACTAGAGACGTACGTTTGGTAATGTTGTTTGCGAAAGTTATGGCTTGTTCTTTATCTTAACTGGGCAATTGGCAAGTTATCGTTCAGTTAATATGTTTTACTTAGGGGAAATTATGAAGACGCCGAGGTCGAATTCAGGAACTGTTCTATAGCAAATACTAGACCTACTTTGTAATTCAGAGTACTAAGTAACATCTGACTCGTAAAAGCATTTTGTAATAATTCCTCAACGTGATTTCCATATTTCTGGAATTACATACATACATAAACTCACGCCTGTATCCCAGAGGGGTAGGCAGAGACTGGTTCCTTAGTCGGAATGTTGAGGATTCCTTAGTCGTCGCATGCACGTACGCCGGTTTCAGGAACTTTTTATCTCGCCCTTTGGCTGACACATCCCTTATTTGGTCAAAATATGTCCGCCTAGGACGCCCTTACCGGCCGTTCCTCCGACATTCACCCTATATATCGACCCTTTAAGGATGAAATGTCGTAAAAACCATTTTTGATGAAAGTTGACTTTGAATGCAAGTCTTACTCAGTTTTTCAAGCTCTTGTATATTTCGTTTTTTCATATTCAGAAAAAAATGGCTCTTACTACCTTGATTTTTAACAGGCTTCACAGTTTTTTTTATTAAACTATGCTGTAAACGACACTGATGCTACTTAATTTTTGTAGTCTGTAGTACATTGCAGTACATTTTCTTATGACTTATACTACAATTATTTTATTGGTTGCAATCCAACCTATTAGTACCTTTAACTACATTGTTTGTTGTAAAAAAGGTGCAATTTTCAGACAGTATATTATATCTTAGTATTCCTTCATTAAATTAAAAGTCAAAAACCAAACTTTTTCGTCGAAAAACATTAATGAGAAGGTTGGTGCTGCTTTTTTGCAACTAGGTCAGAAATGTTCGGGTTGATATTATTACTCAATTGCAATCTCAAATCAGATTCCACATGTAACCTATTCCTGTATTTGTTTTTGATGTATACGAGAGTTGAGAATGCCTTTTCACATAAGTACGTGGTGGAGAAAAGCAGCAAATGTTTCAGTGCTTCCTCTGAGTCTTCCTTATAATTTTTTTTTTATATTCACCCAGAAACTACACAAGGAGCGTTCTTTGAAATCACGTTTCAAGGCTTACGAGATGTTAATGCTCTAAGACTTAGAGTCTAAGTAAGATAGATCCGTATGGGACCGCGGACCCCCAAACATATGCTCGCGGACCCCCAGGGGTCCGCGGACCACAGGTTAGGAAACAATGACCTAAGGTATTGAATTTAAAGTTGAATATCTATAAAACTCGTTACATTTTTAGTATATCTACAGATATACCTACTATACCATTGCATTGCAATATGGCATTTAAAAGAAAAAAGACATAAGGCATTTTTTAATTATTTTCGTTTTGTTTTCGCTCTCCTGTAAAATTCGTAAAATGTCTTTTACTACATTTCTTCCCCAAAGGGTCGATATTTGTTTCGTCAATCTTTATTTCTCAGTCCTGGGTGTGTTTCTATATTTGTGATGTCCTTGCCTGGTTACCATAGTATCCTAGCCTGGGACCAGAACAAGTGTCTCTGTTGTGTGGAAGTTATTATTATATTTTACGTGAAATCAACTTCAGAAAGGGACAGCACAAAGTGCGGACGTTATGGAAACGCGGAGACAATGTAAAACACCACAAAATTCTAGTGATATATTGTTATTTTCGCAGGGCGCCATCCAATCTCGGGCGCACATAAACATGAGAGCGAGCGGCGAGCGCGCAGAGTTACACAACGCACGGGTTACCCATTCTACAGGGAGCTAGAAACTATGCGTTATACATTGGTCTTACAAGCATTCCAGATACCATAAAAATTAATGTAGTGTTGCGTGCGAGACGATTGGGCACGAAATAATTCTCTATGTCGGGGATAATAATACTCTATATCGGGCCAGTTCAAGGAGTTACATCAAACGTTTACTATCGTAGTACTAGAGTAGACTATTCGCGGCAGCGATATAAATTCAATCATTAAAACAGAGGTTGTGGGTTCATGTCCATGTCTATACTCAATTGTAGGAAACGAGCTTCCAAAGAAAATCGTCCTTCGACCGTGAATCGACCTTCAATAGCCACTTTAATAGCGGACCGTTTTCGCTTATTGTTTCGCTTATCTCTAGCCGCGCGCATGGACCAATGAGAGGCGAGTATTGGGTTCCCTAAGAGTACGACTCGTGGAACGGAGCATAATAATGAATTAAACATATATAAAGCAGTTATATAAGTTCCACTGTAAGGTACAGGCACAGTACAAATAAAGGTACAGGGCTTC
The DNA here is from genome assembly GCA_963969515.1 of Yponomeuta evonymella. Classification (NCBI taxonomy): domain Eukaryota; kingdom Metazoa; phylum Arthropoda; class Insecta; order Lepidoptera; family Yponomeutidae; genus Yponomeuta; species Yponomeuta evonymella. Next base: position 253,201 of record OZ018361.1, on the reverse strand, counting down.
GCTTAGATAAAGAGGCTTAATCGTAATTGGTGATTTCAAGCGCTAAGTTCATTCCAATACGTCAATATGTTTTACCAGCATCGTATGTGTGTTCAATGTATAATTTTTAGCAGCACTATCTCAAGTTGGGAATCTGTTTGTCCCCATTCTATCGGCGTGCGGTAATATGAAATAGTTGGCAATATTCGTGGCCAGTGGCAGCGCTCTGCGCCTGGCGAGGGCACTGCGAGCCTGCTTGCCTCAATTTTAATTTCATAAAACTAAAACGCATACTTTATTACAACAATTATACGTCCACTGCGTAGCCAGCCTGCCTGTAAATATCTGGGTTGATCGGCTACGCAATGTACATTGAACTGTCTTAGTAAACCATGAGTTGTAGTTCTATGAAATAGGACCCAGGTGATATGTATAAAAAAGTTTTGGTCTTTGCATCTACGTAATGAGATGATTTATTCAGCGTCCAGTGGTACCTTAGATGGGTGAAGGGACCACTCGGACGCTGCATTTCCATCGGATTTTTTTAATGGAGTAGGCTTGCCCAGCACCTGTACTCTCCTGACACTTTAGTCGATCTAGCCCATAGGAAAGAAGTCAATAGGTGCGGAGCCAACCAGGCTGCGGGTTTCCTCACGATGTTTTTAGCGACGAACCTGGGTCTCTGGCTTTCGAGTCCATTGTTCTACCCATTGGGCTACCACCGCCTCAAGGTGGTATATAGGGTTACCTAAAAATGCGCAACTCCTGAAATGCTACAACTATAGTTTGTCAGTAACAACCATTTTTGGTCTACGACCTTTGATTTTTTTCTTGGTCAACTACCCATATTTTTTAATGTGGTTTAAGATTTTTCAGATTTTTAGTTTGATGTATATAATGTTTAAAGCCATGTGTGTTATTCAGAATCGACATTCTTCTGTGTAAAATAGTCTAAAGCACGAATTTAATATAGTTATAAGGGCCGATATTTCGAAAAATATGTATAAACGTAAGAAAAACACAGAACAAACTCTAATTGGGGCGTTTTGAGATTTGCGCATTTAAGAAGTAACTCTGTATAGGAAGTTGGGCCTGCAGAGTAAAGTAGGCAAGGCTTAAAGACACGATTGCTTTTTTTAGAATTGTTCATGACGCGAGCATATAAGTGTAGATCAACTAACAACTTGTTTTTTGACAGTGTTTTCTAAAACTGGAAAAACTGGCCTTTATTTCTATTCGGCAAGCTTTCTCACAAGACATCACTATACTGTACGTTTTACAGTACCTGCACGCAATTTATTTTTGTAGCAACTTATAACGTGGAGTTCCTTAGTACCGCCTAAAGAACCGGCTGATGTCTGCGCTTATGGGCTTACTCGTAAGTCGTAAGTCATAATATAAGTTAGCAGAGCTTCCTGGCAGCGCACGACTTCCCGCCGCGTTTATGGCAGTGTGTGTGCCTACAGGGGGCACTTACGACAGCCAGTACACAGCGCCACGGAAGCGGCGGCTTGCGCAAACGGAAAGAGCACGGTAACCTTTGCAAATGCCGGTCGTGCACCACGGGCCGGGCCGTGACGCCCGCCGCCGCCCGGCCGCTTTCACACCGGCTGAATCGATCACGTAGAATCCACAGTATATCTATTTTACGTAACCTAACCCTCCGGGATCCAGGTGTGAGTTTGTGTAAAGTAATGTAATGTATAATTTTTCAAATGCACGCACATAAAGATAGATAGATACATTTATTTAACGGCACAACACTGAAAACACAATATAATCGTTATATACAGCAACTCAGATATTAAGAAAAAAAAGAAATGAACGTTAAAAATTTACCGTTCATTTAAATACCTACTAATTGTGTAGATATTTGAAATTATGACTTTATGTTCGTCCATTATTGTATTGTCTTAGGTACTAACAGAATACCAGCGTCACGGGCTGTCAACCGGTGTTCTTTAAGGTATGAAATAGATTTTCTAGACGATTAATGTCACCTGAACTGTGTGTGTGTGCGTGTGAGTGTGTTTGCGTGTGGTGTGCCTGTGTTGGCCGCTTGCTCGGCAGGTGTGAAGCACCCACCAACGTGTTATTGCCACTGTGTGACTGGGCTGTTTCGACTAAGCATCGCAATATCGGGAGACGCTGAGCCCCTCTCCTCCCCCCAAGGCCCGCAGCTAACAGTTTGGCAGAACACGCCGCACATTATTACTCCTGCTTGCTTCCCTATTGTTTACACTACACCATGATAAAGTACACAGTCTTTGTCATGGTGTAGTGTAAACAAAACACCATCAATCGAAATTACATGACAGCTAGGTTTCTCTTATCTGCACTTTGAGAGTATAGACCTCGAAGAAGCTATTTCAATCAAATTAAAGAGAAGATTCAGGTCTTGACGTACGAGGGGTGTTCAATAAGTAGTGAGAATGAGGTATAAAATCCTTGGATACAGAAAAAGACGACACTGGTAGGCATAGCGCACTTATTTTGTCGACATAATAAAACAAAAAAAGTTTGATGCTCTTTGGTTTTTTGTATTTTCAATTTAAAGAAGGTTCTTACTTGTGTAAATAGACAATATTGAATTTTTCGAGGCAAATATATATCTAGGTATGTTTGAAAAATATTATTATGAAACAAGTAAACCAAGACTTACAAGATACGTTAGGCGTTCATGCTCCTCCTTATTCTGACGTTGCGCGTTGGTGTGCTGAGTTTTACAGGGGAATAACATCCACTAATTACGACTCGCGCTCAGGGCGCCCTACGACTGCAGTAACTGAAGATATGATAAAAAAATTTGAAAGAATGATTTGGCGGATCGTGATACTGCCGTTCGTTTTGTTGCTGAAGAACGAAAGATTTCAATAGGAAGTGTTCATAATATAATACATGACCATTTGGTAATGAAAAAAGTCTCAGCGCATTGGGTTTGGGTGCCTAGAATGCTAACGGCCGAACAAAAACGAACCAGGCTAATAATTTCACAAAGCTGTTTGGAACTGTTACAACAAGATCCTGACCGGTTTTTGGCTCGATTTCCAACTATGGATGAAACATGACTTCACCATTACGATCCTGAAACAAAAAAAAATTATCCATGATTTGGAAGAGACTATCATCACCGACCCCTAATAAATTCAAGGCCGTTCCATCCGCCGGCAAGATCATGAGTTTTCTTTTTTGGGACAGCCAAGGGGTGGTTATGATCGAATACCTCAGTAATGGAGCCTCTATTACGGTGAATATGTACGCAGAACAAATCAAAAAGTTGCGTGAGGAAATACGCGAAAAACGGCGTGGCAAATTCGCTTAAGTTGTTTTGTTTCATCAAGATAACGCCCCAGCGCACAAGTCCAAAGTTGCGATGGCTGCCATCAATGTTGCTGGCTTCGAATTGGTAAAACATCCTCCATATTCTCCAGACCTTGCTTCTAAGGACTTTTATCTATTTCCGAGATTGAAAGACTACTTATTGAACCACCCCACTACCATGTTAAAGAACAGATGATGATGATTTAAAAAAATTGTTTTAGAACGCATCCACGTACTTGCAATAATGTTATAATCCAGACTAATATTAATAATTTCAAAGTCGTGTGTTTTCAGAAAGTGGTTCAGACTTGCGATATTTGTTCGTGTGAAGTTCAATAAACGAATGTACGAATGATGCTGATTTTTAAACGTGTAAATTGTACTAGATAACAACTTGAAACTTGTCACATTGGGACGAAACCAAAATGACCCAACTTCCGGAAAGTGCGGGTTTCTAGTAGGTTTATGCCATGGCTATGTTAATTGCCAGATTCAATGAACATTTACTAGGTAACTACGAACTTCGTCATTATTATCTCGCTTTGTTTTCGTTTGTGCCGTCTATGTTCTGCCGCCTCTGCATGAGGAAGCGACCTCCTCCCTGGGGGACCAATTAGAGGCGATGAATAACAAAAACAAACATATTCACGAGCACGTGAAATTAATGTGTAAAAATAGATACGACATCCGTTCGACCTAATTACTTTGTTTTGTTTCACGTAACACTGGTAATCCAACGCCTCGTCGTCTCTTTTACACTTGTGGGAGCGAGTGGGACAGCGCATTACCCACGTGACATGCCTACAATAAGTACCAGAAGATCCGCTTAGTAAACAGTTCGAATGAAAACAATCGATATGTATACAGAGCAGTGTAGAGGCAAGCTTCTAATCCTTCGAAGCTGCTTGTCTGGTCGAACCACACACCATCAGCCTACTCAAGATGGTTAAAGTCAATTAAAAGCTGTAAATAATGACACAATTATTTACAGCATTTAATTGACTGTAACCAGATTAGATTAGGAAATTCTAAAACTGTGATTAGATTAATTAGGTAATTATAAAACTGCAAGTATTTTAATAAATTAAATTAAATTTTCAAAGAGAGAGAGCGCACGTCACAGCATTATCGATCTGAACCGGTATTTAAAGCATCTACAAACATTGGCGGAGTTAGTAGGAGCCAGGATGATCCATCCCAGAATGCTCTAGGACCACCCAGTATTTTGGGTCACTACATACATCATACATTGGGGTTCGGTGTGGCAGGCCACCGCTATTCGGGCCCAGCCCTCTCTGGAAAATAACACTAGAATCGCCAATGCCTACCAATAATCATATCAAGTGCTGAAGTACGTAAATATATCTAAAACTAAGTTTACCACAAGACATTTTCCTGCACTGTCAGCATGCACCCAGCAGCCCTAGGATTAAGAACTCCGAGCAGACTGCACCCTCTATGCCTCTGTTACTCCTGATGTGTCAGAGAAAACAATATGTTTGTTTACTGATTGATTTGGCGACTTCATTCGATATGAGCAAACAGGGGCTCAAGTCTCATTTTTTAATAGAACGAAAGTGTAACAATCACTGCTGTTTTTTGACACTATTTCTAGTCGCGTACACAAACACCTCTCGATGGCGTGTCACTGGAGCTATCACTGACGTCCCATTGTACAAATACGAAGTCTCATCCTTATTAACTTATCTATGGTAACATCATTGACATTATAACGGTAGTCTAGTCCTTATTTGACGTTTCGACGGACTCTTTAAAATAATCGAAACACTGATTTGTTACAATTGAAGCGCCATTAAACAAATACACCTTTTTAGGGTGTAGTTGTTAGGTGATTGTTCAAAAGTGAACATACATTTTCTTCTCTTTCGTCATGTTAAGACCTTTTACGACTGTCCGTGGCGAAATGCGCTGGCGTATTCTCCAGCTGGCATTTTGGGGGGATCGTAGCCGCGAAGAAGAAAGTTGAGAGACGTAGGGCTCGAGCCCTACTTAGAAAGTCGGTGAACCCCATTTTCGATACCAGACGCCGAATTGGTTAAGACCTTTCAGTTGAAGAAAGACGTGGTTTGGTGCCGCTTATCCCTAAAGAGCGGAAACGTGATGGGATTGCCGTCATTATCCAGGTATGTAATAATTTAATCGGCTTCAAAATCCGCAGTCTTATTTACAGACAATCGATGGCACTTAATGACTTGTAGGTAGTTTTAACGTACCCAACTAAATCATTAGGTACCTCTAAAGTGAAGTCTCGATTTTAGTTCGTAATAAGCTTAGGGCGTCACACACGACGAAGTTACTAATTTAATATACAATATCGCTCGCCATGTATTTCGATGGACACATGACGAAGATAAAATATATTTTCATAGTTTTGTTGGATTGAACCCAAGAAATTGATGTGAGACTTTAACGTCTCTGTAATTGAAACAAAATATAAAAAGTTTCTGACACATCCACAGATAATTAATGAAATTAGTGAATGTCACGTTCTATTGTAGGTAGCTAGATGCTAGAAAAACAATTGTGTGTCTAGTGTGTTGGGTTGTTGTAGAGCTCTTGAAACACATTTTAGTATTTGTTTATAAGACCGTTAACTTTACGTAGGTAGGTACTTACACTTTTGAAATGTACAATTTTAAAATATGTACTTACATAATCTTTATCCTTTGCAGATAGCCCTGTCATTTTTTGCGACCGTGACCTATCAGACACTCCTAGATAGGCTGGGAAAATTGTAAATGCGTGCTGTGTGCTGCACAACATTGCAATCCAGACCGGTACACCCTTACCACAACCCCTGACACCCAGAAGAACAAGCTGCGGAAGATCAGTGGCAAATTCAGGCAAGAATACAAGTATTTACTACTGGTGTTGCTTCAATCAATGGATAATTCAAATCTCCAATTATATTATAATTTAAGATTTGAAGTACTTATTGACGATGAATGGTGATGTGCAATCTAGCCTCTAAACTAAGTTGGCCACAATATAAAAGTTCCACAAACGACAGAAAAACCAGATATTTTATTGAGTTTTTGAGGTCTCAAAAATAACTTTAATAATTAAAAAACCTATTGAATCTAAAACATTTTATTTTAATAAAAGAGTATTAACAATAAGTCAATTATAAAATTAAATCACGGTCATGTATGAAATTATCAACTATCAAATTAATAATTAAAACATTTGCAGGTGATGCCCCGTCCCTTCTTCTGAAGACAGCTCGCTGAGTCCCTGTAACCGACTCAATGGCAACAGTTAGTGGACTGCTGGCTTGTGCTTGCTCCGAAGACGCCTCAGCAAGTTGGCTGATGGGTCGGGCTTGATGCAGGGACCCCTCAGCAGTAGCAGCAGCAAGCTGTTGGATGGCAGCCGCTAGCCTATTTGAGGCTTGCGCATGCTCTATGGTCGCCTCTGCATTTGCAGGCTCTAGCTCAGCGAGCCGTGCATCTGCATTTTCCAAGGCCGTGGGTGGCAGGAGTGATTCTGTGAAAAAAAGTGTAAATGCAATTAATTATTTTATTGGGTGTAACAAAGTCCCCATATAAATGGTCCACACTAAAGTAACTCACAGTAAATTATTCGTATTCACAAGTACAACCCCCTAGTTTTAGTGTATATATATATATATTATATGAATTTTGACACACCCTGTATAAATAAGATTATTAATTACCTTCTGTATTTCGTCGACGACGTCGCTGCGTCGGCGGAGCGGACGGCGCGCCTTGAAGGGGTGATTGCTCTCTTTGGTCTCTGAAATAAGAATAATAAATGTATATACTTAAATGTTTAATGTTGTTTTTAATTACTCATCTGTGGCAGAGCCTAAAAGCATGGTAATGTGTTTGGCTATGTATGAATATACTCTTACTCATAGCTCCAATAAGTAACTTCAATAAGTACATAACCTTTGTTATTTTTTATTTATGTTCATAATTAACCACACACACCGTTGCCTGTATTAAGCTCTGAAATAAATTATATTTGTATTTGGAAATATCTTCTCATAGACACCAATAAAATATACTAAGGGGCTCCAGGAGGTAATACTAGCACCACAGAGGAAAAACAATCATATCTTTTTTACAGATTGAATTTGTAAAAATGCGATCTCTCAATCATGTTAACAGTGACTTTTAGGACCCACGACAAATAACCTAGAATCATGAACGTAGGAATAGATAACATTTATGCCAAAAACGGCCACTAATGCTGTCTAGTCCTAGGTTTTTGGCCTTAGGTCCACGGCCATGGGTCCTTAAAATCACTTTTAACTTGATAGAGATTGTACACTAATGCTGTCTAGTCCTAGGTTTTTGGCCTTAGGTCCACGGCCATGGGTCCTTAAAATCACTTTTAACTTGATAGAGATTGTACAGACACTTTTTGCAATTTCTTAAGGAAAGTATTAGCCAGGAGTATTAATTAGTTTCAATTTCAATGGATTATCACAGGCTTTTTGTTGGTTTTAGATGGAGTAGACTTGCCCAGCATCTATACCATCCTGACAGTTTAGTCGGCCTAGCCCACAGTAAAGGCAAGCCAACCAAGCCGTGGGTTTCCTCATGACAAACAATGTCCCAGGCACTGAAGCGTCCGAGTGATCCCTAGTGATACTCATCTATTGAGTGTGATAGTGTCACTGGACGCTTTATAAATCATGACATTACGTAGAAGCAAAAGCCAAGTTTTTTGTTAGTCACTGCCTTCAATCTTTATGAGAAAAAACTTTATGAAGTAATTTGTGCTCACCATACGCCAACCCCCCCGGCTCTTTCCAGGCGTAATCTGACGGGAGCTGTTGAGGACATTGGCTCCTTCCCGCCACATGCGCTTAGCCAGACTGCGCCCCTCCGTTGAGCGATTGAAACGCCCAAGAGCCAGCTCTGGCTTGTTTTCAAAGAACCCAATAAGGGCTTCGAGCTGCTCTACGCTCACCATCTGTAAATATTAGTATTATGATTAAACTAAATATAGGTAATTGAGAACTACAAAACCGATCGTTTCGATGCTTCAACACCAAGCTTACCTAACAATCGCATGAAAATCAATAGGTACATACCTTGTGGATGAAATAAGGATAAGAATGTAAGAACTTTCTTAGTCTTATAGCAATCAGCCGGTTATTCTGAAACAATTTAACGTTTTAACTTTGAACAGAAACTTTTTTCGCTGTCAGTGTCAAGACGTAAGACAAGTGACAGCAAATTTTTTTTTTACTTGCCATAGTAGCATAGTTTTATTACATACAGCCATAATTTTGACTTAAACCAATAAATAAATAAAGACTTTAAGCTTTTTTAGAAACGAAACTACTGTTAACGTTCTTTTCAGTTTAATTCACAGAAATTCCAGATAAAAAAGCAAGAAAACCACTGTTTTTTGATCGAGACTAATCGAATCGCGGTCGAAAAAATCGATGCCGATTCGAGAGTCCTTTCAAAAAATGCCGCACTAGCTGTCAATCCCTTTTACTTGATGACCTACCATTGGTGCACTTGTAATATTGAATTTCTATCGACCTAAACGTGACGAGACTAGCTCAGATTCCGCCAGTAGCCTACCAGTGAGATTTGAATTGTAATAGTAGGTCGTGGCTAACTGCAAAATGCGACTCGGGCCCCTGGGGATTCGTCATAAACGTCACTATGCGGTCGTTATGTAATTCGGTAATCCGAAGCCCATCCATAATGCAGCGTCGGCGCTCGGGTAGTCGGCTGACTCACGCTATTCCCTAATCAAAGCGCAGGTTCGACGTCCACTCGAGCCTTCATCAATATTGCTTAACTGCCTCCACGATTAAGTAAAGTCCTTATGACAAGAAGGCACGCTCCATTATATAAACGTATCTGTAGAATGACAAAGGTAGACTGTTACACCAGAAAATTTATTGTAGTAGTTTATTTTGTGGTCTTTTGTTACAAGACAATGTTGATAAGCCGTTTGATATTTTTTGAATGCCGGAAGCGCGGCGACTGTTTAAAGAGATTTCGTCGCGCCTGGTCGATGCGTCAGGTGACTGGTGACCCGAGGGCTGGTCACTGGTGCCTGTTTCGGGGAGGGGCTGAGTCTCGCTATTCAGCGAGATAATGCTGCCAGCCTTCTAGGACCTTACCGGCCTTCAGAAATCAGATATCAATAATTTATTTCAACGTAAAGAATTTACATTCTGTTTGCTGAATGTCAATGTACTATGTTACTATGTTAGCCGCTTCGATTTTCTATTTAAATTATTAGTTATTTTCTTTTTCAATTCTTAGTTTTTTATTATTTATATTGTGATAACACATTATGTTGTATGTATTTTCAAAAATTGTTGAAATAAAAAGGTAAGTAACACATAGCTTAAAATAATATTATTTTTTTTAATCCTATAAGTTGACTGGAATGGGAATCCTCCTACGTAAGAAAACGATTTTGGAGAGGCTGCGATTTTGGTAAGCCTAAAGCAATTTTATTAAATTATGTGTATCTCGACTTCCGATGCTTTAACAGGGCTGATTGTCTAGTTGGCATATTTAATTCCATAAGTCGCATTAAGAGGTACTCCTGTTTATTGGTAGAGTCAATGACCTAATGAATGGTAACTACTTACGAAAAAGAATCAATGCATAGGAAAACTGGCCCGGAAGTATTCTGAAACTGCAAACAAAGAGCCAAGTCGCGTGAAGGCTAGAGGGTAGAAAACAGGTACATTCACCCCGCGGAAGACATTGCCTCACTAATGCGAACCGACTCTTGGCACTATTATTGCTATAATAACAAGAGTGGGTCGGTCTTTCGGAGGGTCCGGTACTGCCGCTGCTGTATCGCACTAATTAGTACCCCTACACACAGCTTCCGGCTGCTGGCCTGTAGAGCCGCGGTAATGTAAGTGGTACACGATAATATCATAATATTTATTGTTACATAACACTCGTGTTTCATGTAGGTCCGCATTAACAATGCTATTACTACGCGCTGCAGTACTCACTACTAACACTCCGTACCGCAGAGGGTTTTCGTGGAAGTGAGTAAATTATTTGTTTATTTCCTCCTCACAGAGGTATCAGAATATGTAAATAGTAGGTACAAATTGAGTACATACATTCATAAACTCACGCCTGTATACCAGAGCGGTAGGCAGAGACTTCGTCAATTTTTCTTCCTTCATCCTCTCCACATTTCCAAACCAACGCAACATTCCTTTATCAATTCTAGTCACTACATCCTCTTTCAATCCACATTTGAGAAACCAGGACTTATTCCTACACTAGGAAAGATCCTGTGTGACAGATCTCCAGTATACAAGTAGTAAATAAGTGAACCTGTAGCAAGTAGTACCTGTTTCATTTATTCCTTTTGCCTGTTGTGTATTTAGCTTTCTTTCTGTTGTTATAAGCGACCTTAATTTGTATATCTTTTTGGAAATAAATAATATATTTTACTACTTACTTACTTACTTGTGCATATTATGTTACTTATCTGTTTATTTTGTTTCAGATATATGTGAAATGTAGCTGGTGCGGTGAATAGATAAAGTAAAGCATAATTGCGTTAATGTGTCGCATGTCGTGATAACGAGCTTTTTATGAAAAAGTCTTATAAACATTACCAACCCAGTCGGTTTAATGGCTTGCGTTTTCCTTTGTAATTCGATAACGATGTTAAAATTGTAGTTATTATGTTGAGGCGATATGTGTACCTATTGAATGGAATATGTACGCTTCGGTTACACAATAAAAAGTGAGTAACTCACAATAATGTCTTTCACACGTAGAGTACACTCTGCGTTGGTCTGGACTAGCTCTTATCACAAGTGACATAAACGTGAGTACCGAGTAAATTGTCTGCCTGCTCACCACTGCTAATTTACACTGAACATATATGCTTATAGCATTAAGTCCGCCATATTGCCATTGTATTTTTACTTATGTGCAATGAACGTATTAATATTAATATCAATAATAATAACATAAATGTCTACCATAAATACACTCCGTTCCACGAGTCGAACTCCTTGGGAACAAAATACTCCCATCTCATTGGTCAATGCGCGCGGCTAGAGACAAGCAAAACAGTAAGTTAAAACGGTGCGCTTCATATGGTAGGTTTACTTAATGCAGTGGCTATTAAAGGTCACGCGCATTGACCAATGGGCGCACATGGACGATTTTCTTTGGGGGCTCGTTTCGTGGAATGGAGCATATGTACCTACCTATTAATGTAACATTGTATCTTGTTAAATTGGATCAATAAATCTTATCTTTTATTGGAGCATTCCGAAACACGCAGTGTTATTGAAATAACGCAATTCTTCAGCATCGATAATTAATTAAAACACTTTCAATAAAATAGCTTGAAATTCCCAATTTTATTTTGTCAGTGTCTGGAAACTTGACGCGATAAATTAATATCAAACATAGTAAAACCGAATTGATAATATTTTGCTTATTGTTAATGGTTTTAATATTAGTACTGAAGAAATTGTTTCCAGCCGTCGCCATTTTTTAGGCGGATTCTTTTGTAACTTATAGCGTTGATGAAAATTGAAATGAAATGAAAAAAACTTTATTTAGAAAAGGGTTATATTTGGTTTTGTAAAATTGCTGATTAAGGTGTTTGATGCGTATGCATCGAACAGGTTAAAAGAGTGGTTACCGGCTCCCAAACTAGAATTCCCTGTGCTATGGGTAGCCATTATAATTCCTATCTGTCTCGTTATATCTAGTAAGATTTAACCTGTGGATTTAACTAACTTCGTCAAACAACACTGCTCAAGTCGCGGTTTTGACATTTGAATGCCGCTGGCTGCAGAGTCTAAGCGCGAAACGATCTAAGTACCTATAGCACAGTGTGACCTATAGTGTTCAAACATTCAGACTAATCAGCAGCAGCTATTCAAAAAATTGTAACATAGCACAAATATTTTTTCTATAGAACATCGCAGAAACTACGAAATTAAAACTAAAAAGTAAAGTAAAATAGGGAAAAACGAAACTTGTCCGGTGTTGTTTGCTAAGCGATGACTTGTTATTTATTGTTATCGCGTTGTCGTAAAAAAGGTCGCGTCTTTTTGTCTGTAACTATCCCATTGATCTAGGTGATCAATCTTAGGACAAGATAATCTGTCTGCCATTTGCCACAACTAGCAAAGACACCCAAAACCTAATCGAGTAGACTGTATGCATGTAAAGGTTGATGGGTTAACTTTACATTAAGTCGGGTCGCATGATATCTGACTATATTTCCCATCTAAACCCTGGGTTTGATAGTTTACATTTCAAACGTGCGGGGAACAACGTTGAGGAAAATGGCTGCTCAGCAACCAACAATTTATGTACATACTTCTTTCACGATCAATCGAAACTGGGTAGCCGCCCAACCAAGCACTTACTAGTCTAACGAACTCTCGCAAATTATCACAATTATAATGGCTTGAAGTATCAACAGGCAGAAAATTAGATAACGTGATATCCAGCTGGCAGACAGACACTATCGCCAGCTGCAAACGCACATTCTTATCTATATGCGATAACACCAGGTACAGTCAGATACAGAGATTCCCCTTTTTTGTTGAAGTCTTGCAATATCGAGTACACTCTACTTAATAATGGTTAACTCTTTTTCGGTTTCGTAAGCAATATTATTTTTTGTATTTGAACCGATTTAACCTAAATTAATGTACTTACATGTACTTACTACTTATTTACTTACGCCTATTTTGCATTTTAATTAGTCCAATGGGAGTATTTTTTAGGATTCCGTACCTAATAAGAAAAAAAAGGAACCCTTACAGGATTTAGTAGTCCGTCAGTCTAATTGTCTGTCAAGATTGCAGCCGGTGCAACAATAGTCAAGACCCTGTATCTCGGGAACACGTGGAGGTATCGAGTTGAAATTAAAACCATATACTCAACTCAGACCTACAGTCCCTTGAAGCTATGAAAAAATGAAATTTCTAAGTTAATCGCAAAAAAACGTATAATTCGACACTTAAGGGACTCAAAATTTATGGGGTACTCTTCGGTGACCTAGAACTATATAAATGGCAAAACAGGTACAGTTAAAAATGTGAAAACTATACATTTGTAATTAAATCATAAAAAAATGTCTTTGAAGTTCGGCAAAAGCTCGGGAAAAACTACTAGACTCATTCCTGAACTATTTATAAAATGTAAGTGCCCAAAAATTTGTATGGAACCCTCGGTGGGCGAGTGCGACCCGCACTTGTACGCTATTTTTAAGGTTTTAATTAAATTTCACCTTCTCCTAAGATACAGGTTTTTCGCCTAGCTCAGGAAATAGGATGCAACGACAAGATTATTGTGCAATAGGTTTAGCATCGAACGATTGTTGTTATTTTTGCATGTACTTTTTGGTTTCAAAATAAGCAATTATTATTTTTATATTATTATTACTTGTCAGGTTTGTATTTAATTCAGCAACTGATAATACTTTAATTGAAGAAGAAGAAAATCATTTATTTCAACAACAGAAACACACACATACATTAACAAGTAACAACATAAAATATTAAAAGCTATTACTGCGTCCTAGATATTTACCTATTCGCCTAATGATCACCTCATTAGCAAGCAACAGACATCATCGGTAGGTCGTTAATGGGTTTTTTCCAGAAAGCGTAGGATCCGATCTTTTACTAGATCACCTTATTGAGGGATAAATAACAAGAATGTTTATGAAGTAAGCTCTATATTTCATGAATAGGTACTTATATATCAGAGTTTATAAAAAAACATTCATTGAACCACTCTTTCACTATTAAATCATTGTATAATGTATTTTCAGCAAATATGTTTCTGAACTCGTCTAAAGTTCCGCCACTGTACTTATATGCTAAGTACATCACACAGTATTCACCGCAAACTGAAGTAAAATCGTTCTGGAGTCTTAAAATGTTTGTTCGCCATTTCTTTGTATTTCTCAGTATAAACCTATGATAGAATCCTCTCGGTTGACGACCATATGAATCAAAGTATTCTCCTGTTCGATTAGCATCTATGTGAATAGCAACCCAGTGAGAACCGGGCTGTGTATCAGGGTCTAAGTTTCCGATTAGATACATAGGTGTTTCTACAAACAAAGGAATACGGTTGGCAGCATATACATTGTATGTCATCTGAGGATTAATTTTATGTAGACAATTTTGTATCTCTAGAGTATCCATAATATATGCTTAGATTTACGTGTATCTGAGTCAGAGATCTATTGTATTATGTTAATAACACATGGATAACGATTTTTAAACCAAGAAAGAACTTGTAATACCTATTTCAATCAAGTCCATCACTCGTGGAGTTCAACATGAATGCCATTAGTTACATCGCATTCCAACCATAGAAATTCTAGTTTTCATAAAGTCCATTATCGATCTGGTTTTAAAAATGCATTAAAATATCTTCTTGTTTCAACATCCTTGCTAAATTAGCTTTGAACAAGATTAATAATGAGGCAAAAGTACTATAAAACGTCTACGTTTTACTGTAAACGGTACAGAGCCAACGAATCACTAGTCAGCGATCCAACCATCTCTACACTCTACTCGACACACCATGGAGGTAAGAAACTCTAATTCAATTTCATTTATGTCTATTCCCTCTCAGTACTTTTGGTAATAAGTTGATATTCATTAATCTTTGTCTTTTATTGTTCTTTGTAGAATTCCTCATCGGACCTCGTTATGGATGAAGAAAATACCTATAAAGCGTACTATTTCTCAACCGTTTCGGACGAAGAATCGGAAGTACCAAGAAACCCCCGCAAACGAAACAACAGCATAACGGACCTCGATGACTTCTTTGAAGCGCCGCCAGCGAAGAAGGAGAAGAAGTTATCTACTTTAATCGGTCGCGCAAACCGAGACGGCGGGGTATCTTACATCTCTACTGATGGGGATGATGGAAAAACCGCGACTCATCTAGTAAAGATAGAGATCTTTGATCTCAAAAAATTAAAAAGAATATCCCCGGTTGAACACTGGAAGCATGCTGATTTTAAGGTCAAATATTATGCTAGTGACGAAAAAAATAAAATATTACTATCTACCAAAGGGGTCATAGCTACTATGGCGAGAGAAATATGTGCGAGCAAACCGAGACGGCGAGGTATCTTACATCTCTACTGATGGGGATGATGGAAAAACCGCGACTCATCTAGTAAAGATAGAGATCTTTGATCTCAAAAAATTAAAAAGAATATCCCCGGTTGAACACTGGAAGCATGCTGATTTTAAGGTCAAATATTATGCTAGTGACGAAAAAAATAAAATATTACTATCTACCAAAGGGGTCATAGCTACTATGGCGAGAGAAATATGTGCGAAGAAAGACTGTACAAAATATTCTTATAATAAGTAGTTAAGTGGGTGAGAAAATAAAATTTTATTAAAGTCCTAACAATTAGTTAATGTCTCGTTAGTGATTACTAAATATAATTTTGCATGGTACGTAAGTCCATTATGTACCTATTAATTAGTGACTCCTTGTTAACAAATTAGAAAAGTTCGAGTATAAAATAATTGATACGCGAAAAATACTATCAGTTGGAAATATATTCACTCCGCACTGTATCTATCTACAATATGGCTAGCCATGATAAAGTATGTGTCAGTACGTTTTTCACATCCAAAAGGGACTTCAGTGATTCTTCATGTGATGAAGAAATGTCTAAGATATGTGCTGTGGTTGAAGATAGTGAGGAAGTTTGTGTGAGCACATTCTTCTGTAATAACCCTTCAAAAAGTGACTTTACTGACTCTCGGTATGACCAATAATTATATGCAGCCTGTGCAGAAGTTGAAGATGACCTCAAGAACGAAAACGAACTCAATCAGGCTTTGTGTGATCTATGTGTGGCTGCGGAAAACGAAAACACGTAAGTTACCAATTGTTTACTGTCTATCAAAATGTACCTACACCATAGAACCAAACTCTTACTACATCCATTCTATATAAACAATGAATAATAACAGAGGTTTTCTTTGTTACAGTGAACCACTTCAAGTTGGTCGAGGATTGAAAAGGAAAAATCCATTCAACAATGGTGATCATAGAAAGAAGAGAATATCATCTCAAGAACCATCTACTTCAGCAGCCGGGAATGCCAGTGAGGACTGTGAAAATTCCAAAGTGGAGTGTCCTAACTGTAAGATTTTTGTTGCTAAAAGGTATTTAACTAACCATTACAAAAGTAATATTCATAAGAATAATGTTCTCAAGTCGGATCATGATTCATCTAATTTCACTCTTGTTGAAAGCGCTTTCAGATATAGGATATTAACGTATAGGATTTTATCAAAAACCGATAAGTCTGTCGTTGAATTTAAAACCCCTGAAATATTCATGGATTCAGTTAAAGACACAATTTTCACTTTATGTAGAGGTCGCATCAAAGATTTAAGAAACTTCAAGGTTAACTTTATCTTACATGCTGATTTTGTTCAGCAGTCAAAGAATCAAAGAAATTCTTTCGATTTTCAAACTTGTAACTACATATTATGCGAAGCTGATGATGTAGACACTTTTTTATCAACATTGACGGACACAATTGTTGGTAAGATGACTAACTTTGAGAAAAGGGATAGCGGATGGTCTCTTAGGGAGATAAAATATATTGAAATGAATGTTAACAAATATAACCCACTGCGTGGTTCATCATATATTCCATTACCTAGAGACATATTACTGAAAAAAGCAGTTATCAATGTGCAAAATCATGATCAACAATGTCTTAAATGGGCATTGCTTTCAGCCATGTTTCCGGTACAGAAGAGTTCGGACAGGGTTACATCATACATGATGCATAGCAATAAACTTAAATTTGATAATATATCTTTTCCCGTGAAACTGAAAGATATATCTAAAATAGAATCGCTTAATAATGTCAGCATCAATGTATTCGGCTTAGAATATAACGAAAATTCCAAGACCAATACAGTTGTAGGTCCCCTTCATTTTACAAAGTCTCGCAAATCAACCCACGTTAATTTGTTATATTTTGCCAATGGTACGAACGGTCATTACTGCTACATTAAAAATTTGTCGCGATTAGTGAGTAAGCAAGTAAAAAATTCTGATGGTGCCATTCACATAATATGTGATGGGTGTTTGATCTACTTTTCAACTCGTGAAAAATTAGAAACTCACCAACTGAACGACATATTCGTACTGATTTACCAAGCTCAGAAAGAAAACGCAAAAACTGGTCTGGGGAGTTTGAACCAAATAATTCGTTAAGTTTTGATAAGTATCAAAATAAAATGAAAATACCATTTGTAGTTTATGCAGATTTCGAGGCGTTTTTAAACCCCGTGGAAACGGTTTCTAATGATCCATCAATATCATTTACAAATAATGTTCAAAAACATGAAGTGTACAGCTTTGGATATTATATAAAATGTTCATATGATGATAAGTTATCAAAATATGAAACATATAGCGGTCCTAACTGTGCACAGATATTTACGGAGAGATTACATTGCGACGTTAAAAAAATATGTAGTAAAAACACATTTCAAAAATGTCCTAAGCCTTTGACTGCTGAAAACGAATGTTTTATTGAACAAGCAACTACCTGTTTCGTATGTGAGAGGATATTGGATCAAAATCCTACAATAGATTATGATTGGTACACCGGTTCTTTTAGAGGTGTGGGACATAAAACATGTGTTGAGAAATTTCGAGCACCACATTTCATTCCTGTGTTTCTACATAATCTTAGTAATTATGATGCTCATTTTATCGTTCATGCTTTGAACTTTGTAGAGGGTGAAGTTCAAGTGATCCCGCAAAACAAAGAAAAGTATATATCTTTTTCTAAATTGTTAAATATCAATAACCAAAGAATAGGTCTACTATTTATTGATTCTTTTAAATTTTATCGTGTGGTTTAGACAGGTTGGCTAAAAATCTTAAAGATGAACAATTCATTGAACTAAAAAAATCATTTAGTATTTTTCGCGTATCAATTATTTTATACTCGAACTTTTCTAATTTGTTAACAAGGAGTCACTAATTAATAGGTACATAATGGACTTACGTACCATGCAAAATTATATTTAGTAATCACTAACGAGACATTAACTAATTATTAGGACTTTAATAAAATTTTATTTTCTCACCCACTTAACTACTTATTATAAGAATATTTTGTACAGTCTTTCTTCGCACATATTTCTCTCGCCATAGTAGCTATGACCCCTTTGGTAGATAGTAATATTTTATTTTTTTCGTCACTAGCATAATATTTGACCTTAAAATCAGCATGCTTCCAGTGTTCAACCGGGGATATTCTTTTTAATTTTTTGAGATCAAAGATCTCTATCTTTACTAGATGAGTCGCGGTTTTTCCATCATCCCCATCAGTAGAGATGTAAGATACCCCGCCGTCTCGGTTTGCTCGCACATATTTCTCTTGCCATAGTAGCTATGACCCCTTTGGTAGATAGTAATATTTTATTTTTTTCGTCACTAGCATAATATTTGACCTTAAAATCAGCATGCTTCCAGTGTTCAACCGGGGATATTCTTTTTAATTTTTTGAGATCAAAGATCTCTATCTTTACTAGATGAGTCGCGGTTTTTCCATCATCCCCATCAGTAGAGATGTAAGATACCCCGCCGTCTCGGTTTGCGCGACCGATTAAAGTAGATAACTTCTTCTCCTTCTTCGCTGGCGGCGCTTCAAAGAAGTCATCGAGGTCCGTTATGCTGTTGTTTCGTTTGCGGGGGTTTCTTGGTACTTCCGATTCTTCGTCCGAAACGGTTGAGAAATAGTACGCTTTATAGGTATTTTCTTCATCCATAACGAGGTCCGATGAGGAATTCTACAAAGAACAATAAAAGACAAAGATTAATGAATATCAACTTATTACCAAAAATACTGAGAGGGAATAGACATAAATGAAATTGAATTAGAGTTTCTTACCTCCATGGTGTGTCGAGTAGAGTGTAGAGATGGTTGGATCGCTGACTAGTGATTCGTTGGCTCTGTACCGTTTACAGTAAAACGTAGACGTTTTATAGTACTTTTGCCTCATTATTAATCTTGTTCAAAGCTAATTTAGCAAGGATGTTGAAACAAGAAGATATTTTAATGCATTTTTAAAACCAGATCGATAATGGACTTTATGAAAACTAGAATTTCTATGGTTGGAATGCGATGTAACTAATGGCATTCATGTTGAACTCCACGAGTGATGGACTTGATTGAAATAGGTATTACAAGTTCTTTCTTGGTTTAAAAATCGTTATCCATGTGTTATTAACATAATACAATAGATCTCTGACTCAGATACACGTAAATCTAAGCATATATTGTGGATACTCTAGAGATACAAAATTGTCTACATAAAATTAATCCTCAGATGACATACAATGTATATGCTGCCAACCGTATTCCTTTGTTTGTAGAAACACCTATGTATCTAATCGGAAACTTAGACCCTGATACACAGCCCGGTTCTCACTGGGTTGCTATTCACATAGATGCTAATCGAACAGGAGAATACTTTGATTCATATGGTCGTCAACCGAGAGGATTCTATCATAGGTTTATACTGAGAAATACAAAGAAATGGCGAACAAACATTTTAAGACTCCAGAACGATTTTACTTCAGTTTGCGGTGAATACTGTGTGATGTACTTAGCATATAAGTACAGTGGCGGAACTTTAGACGAGTTCAGAAACATATTTACTGAAAATACATTATACAATGATTTAATAGTGAAAGAGTGGTTCAATGAATGTTTTTTATAAACTCTGATATATAAGTACCTATTCATGAAATATAGAGCTTACTTCATAAACATTCTTGTTATTTATCCCTCAATAAGGTGATGTAGTAAAAGATCGGATCCTACGCTTTCTGGAAAAAACCCATTAACGACCTACCGATGATGTCTGTTGCTTGCTAATGAGGTGATCATTAGGCGATTAGTTAATTATCTAGGACGCAGTAATAGCTTTTTGCTAATTTCATAACCGTTGAGTTTAACACTCTGGGAGTGAGCGCAATCGACTCAGCGCACCCAATTTAGTGGGAATAGACACCAAATTTTTTTTTTGTTTTTTTTTTTTTTTTTTGATCCGTCCTTCCCAATTTCAGGTTGACACCCCTTGACACCGCACAGGGGGGTGCGCCAGAACTGTGCTATCCCTACTACTTTCATGTTTTTGACTTTCGGAAAACTGAGTTTATTCGGCTTAAATGGAAATAAATTTATCGGTGAATCTTTTGAACGCTATAGGTGTAGGCTGATTGTGGACGAGTTCTTAGGGAAAATATTAATAATTTCTTTAAACCACATCTCCATTGCCAAAAACAATTTTCACTAGGCACGCTTAGAGCCGAGTGTCGAGTGTTCTGCATCAATGTAGGTATCTACGTTGTGCAGCGGTGTGGGCTGGCTGCATGTTGCATGTGGCGATGCGTGGCGCGGGTCAACGGTCCTGCCTGCATCTGGCACCGCGCCAGCAACACTGGTATAGATCTGTGGCCAGCACATCAGCCCCTTACTCTCGACGTCATCGGTGCCAAATTATGCCACTATCAAGTGCAAAGGATGTCTAAAACGAAAGCCTGAATTTATAACCTTTTAATGTATGTTGTTATCTGGTGTGTACAATAAAGTGTTCTAATCTAATCTAACAGGAACTCCTCTCATAAATCAGCTTTAACTCCGTCTTAAGTCGGTCTTAATAAGACCGTAAGAATTCAGACTCCGTTAATTATAGACTAAATTTAAAAAGACTACCCTACTTATTTTGCACTGACTACCTGAAGTTTTCTTTTAGCAACTTTCCTTCCCAGGGTTGTTTGGAAAAAATTGTTTATGTTATGTTATGTTTTTTGTACTCTGGTGTACAATACTGAATATTCTTATCTTATGTTTTTCTTTAAAACGATCTCGATTGAAATGGAAACCTATGTTTCATTTGTAACGTTAATTAAATCGGAGTTAATGCGCTTCATGAAAACCATGTTGACTTTGAATAATATATCGGAAATAACGACCGTTTCAAATAATAATAATTAAGTAAGCAATAAACTTGTTTGCAGGAAAACTAATAAAAAACAAGAGCATGCTAATCGTACTTTCGTCGTTGTCCAGAGCCATCTACGTTCGACGGGCCGAACTGGCAAGCAAGAACTTTACTCATACCACCAGCTGCGCACAATGTTTGTCGGACAAAAATGAAACTAGAGATTTTTCTTGCCCTTGTTCGATTGCTCAAACATTCTCAACTAGTGCCTTTTTTAATGTACTAGTTTATAAGGTACATAATTATAAAACCTATTTAGAAGCTAAAAATTCCACCCATGCCGGGACTTGAACCCGCGACCTCTGCCTCACCGTGCCAGCGCTCTCCCAACTGAGCTAATGGACAAGTGCAAGCATCGATGAAATTTCGAGCCTCTTTACAAACTTCTCTGTATTACGTACATAAATTATAGTCAAATTATTTGGTTTTGATTTTGGAAATGTCTTTTCATTGGCTTCAGTGT
The DNA here is from genome assembly GCA_963969515.1 of Yponomeuta evonymella. Classification (NCBI taxonomy): domain Eukaryota; kingdom Metazoa; phylum Arthropoda; class Insecta; order Lepidoptera; family Yponomeutidae; genus Yponomeuta; species Yponomeuta evonymella. Next base: position 231,368 of record OZ018361.1, on the reverse strand, counting down.
AGGCTCCGATTTCACGAAAAAGTGCGATCCCCTTATGTCTCGAAGAGTTGTTAAGATATGATAATAAAAAAAGACTCAAAAGTCGCGTATTTACGCGAGCTCTAAGGTGCAAAAAGAATTATTTGAGAAAATCAAAAATGAAAAAAGTCATGGCTGAAATAGTGAAAAAAAATTAATTTTTCTTCGAATTTTTGATTTTGGCGCTCGATATTCTGGAAAGAAAGATATTAGAAAGATATTAGATATTAGAGGGTATTAAAAAATTGAGAAAAAATCCTCTGGACAATTTAGTCAGCTACAATTTGAGCCTAATCTTTTTGAAAAAAGTGAAAAAGTCCGAAAGATGTTTTTCACACGACATTTTTATGACTTGATTCATTTCCAATGTGCTTGATAGTCATGAAAGGCACGAGATCTGTGATTTTTTTGTAGTGGATGCACTCCAGTAATGCGCAATAAGCATTTCAATCAAAAAGGGAAGAGCACAAAAAGTATATCAACGTCGGCTAGGCTACCATAAAATCATCATCAACCCATTATGTCCCCACCGAGGGGCACGGGTCTCTTCCCTGAGGAAGGTATAGGCCATACTCCACCACGGGGGCCAAGTCCGGATTGGTGGAGGCTTGTGGACTAGTGGCTCGTCTACTGTCAGAAGTTGTTAAGCCGCCCTAAGGCCTCTGACTTGGCTTAACGACTGCCATCTATCGACGGCAGCCGGCACCAACAGCTTAACGTGCCTTGCGAAGCACGGAACCGCTCGGAAAAATGCCACTAGCGTTAGGCATAGACGGCGACCCATCCATGCACTGAACGCGCCCTGTGTTGCTTAACCTTCGTGATCGTTTAAGATCACTCAGGCAGCCGGGGCTACGAACGATTCCATAAACGATACCATAAAATGCCTAGAACTAACGGTAAAAATAGCCGTTTTTTGTATAAATCTATATTCCTGTAGAGATTTCCGGATGTTTTCTTACAAATCCTCACTAAGCCTCCACTGAATACGATCTGTGAACAAAATATCCACTATTCCCTGGTGGAATTACTGAGGGTAAGTGGAATTACTGAGGGTAAGTGGAATGACCGAATGCATCGCACTCAATTGTAACGCAATATAGCCAAATTGAGTTCGAGAGCACGGGGGCGTCACTTATTGAACAATTGCCATCAAATCCTTCTACGTAACATAAAATAAGTCTTATGAATTTCAATCGCATCACATGAAAACGTTTCACTTAGTCGGGCTCCCGTCCCAGCCGCTTTAAATGTGTGATTTTTGTGTGAAACGAGATTATTTATATCCAAAATTAGGAAATCGAAAGCGAAATAAAACTTTACATTTTAATATCACTGAGAATTGCACGTTAGATGTTTATTCACGTTATATTGTACTACTTATGAAGCTTACAATGAAAGGGACAATCGACGCCTGATAAATCTTAACAAAATAATGTTGTTTCATAGTCGGCCGTAAAATACCTCAGTATAGCGCACCCATTTCCTTCCGTGGATGTCGTAGAAGGCGACTAAGGAAATACATTAGGTACCAGAAGACGGGCAGCAGCGTTTTCCTGAGATTTCAACCGCATACTGCGATCGCCAACCCGCCTGCCAAGAGTGGTGATTATGGCAAAACCCCTCATGGTTAGGAAAACCATGAGGGAGGTCTATGTCCTGCAGTGGGCGTCAAATGACTGATGATGATGATGATAGCGCACCCATATTAAGTTTCACTTGCTGTCGACTGTGCATCTGTTTTCGCAAGCCGTGTTGCATCTCTCTCTCTCTCTCTCTCTCTCTCTCATTTTAAGGAAAAAGAGAGCAGAATGATTAGCCGCGTCAAATCTTGTATCATCGTGCAATATTTCAAGATAAGACGATAAACGATAGATACCAGCAGTGATGGATGGTTTTGTTTATGCCCTGCCAAGATATGCACATAGGCAGAGTGGACATTATGCGTAAACAGACAAACACGGGCCAGCAAGTGCGATGCAACAACGAGGCGAAGAAGGCTCGCTCCATTGAACTCGCTGAGTTCGCGCGCTTTTTGGTCATCAGCTGGTCTTGTTTACGAAAACTACAATTTGTAGTTTGTTATGACAGTTCGAGTACAATAAGTATTCCTGCGTGGTGAATAAGCCCATACTCTCTCCCTGAGAGAAGGCCTGTGCCCTACAGTAGGACGTGTTTAGGCTGCTTATGTTAGTATTCCTACTTGTTAATCTGCCGGTTAATGAGCTTTGCAATCTACATCGAAATGTCATAGTAAACTATGAATTGTACTTCTATGAAATGGGACATTTATCGTGATATAGGTAAACGTGAAATCTCAAGAAGGCTATAAAGGTGATAGGTCCAGCGTATAGTAAAGGCGCTGGAACCTAGTAGGTGGTTATCTATCATAAATCAATAATTTAACTTAAGGTAAAGAGAATTCACATTCTGTTTGCTGAATGTCAATGTACCTTCTATGTTAGCCGCTGCCTTTGGGTTGAATTTTATATCGCTCACTTTGTAAAACTGATAGCCCTTTTATGTGACACAGGGTGCATGTGCAATCGTACACACGCAATGACGCAACAGAATAATAAAGTGCCAATAATAAGCATTATTATTGTATGTATGTATAGCTGAGCTTATGTCGTAGATAAATAAATAATTATTATATATAAAGATGGAACTTTGCAGGATGAGTCGTCAGTGGTAATATTAGTAGGTAACGACTGAATATCCAGGGCCGCGGCGTATAAAACTACCATTCATAGTTTATTATAATAATTCGATGTACCTACATTGCATAGCCGAGTTTTTCTATTTGTTAATCTGTGGGTGAATTGTCATAGCAAGCCATGAATGTAGTTGTATGGAATAGGGCCCAGACCAGACCATCTGTCTCCAGTCCCTCATATTCATGCAAATTTGTACATGGAACGAACGGTCGGGCAGTGGCTGCGACTCAGGACACGGGCATGCACGGTAGCGATCGCGCTAAGTCGGCTCGCTCTCGCTACTGTCGTGTCAATAGCCGTTTTCACACTGGACGATAACCGTAACTTTGGGTGATATCCTCAGATATCATAAAGTTTCATAAATTTACAAAGACCCTTGTGTGAACCTTGCATTAATCGCACGGAATCGTTGCATGAGTCCAGCGACGTCGTGCTGTTATCGTCCATTGTGCAACTAGCCAACCGATGCAATGCTTCTTAACAATGCGTTTCTCTTAACACTTTTAGCAGTAATTAAACGCTTGGACAGCACATCAGCGTTTATAAAATGTGTGCCGAAAATTAATTATTAGAAGTGAATCTCACCTGAGGAATTCAAGAGGTGTAACAGACCTAACCTAACCTGTTGTCTGGAAGAGATCACTTTTAGTGATAAGGCCGCCGTCTGTACACTTAGGTTGAGAAATATCTGTGCAATTTCCTTTTCTATGTACAATAAACTGTTCTCTATCTCAATCTATCTATCTATCTAAGTGGCAAAACTTGGTACATTTTTACATGGGTTGTATTTGATGTGACCAATACCGAACAGGGTTAGTAGTTAGTTGGTGTAACCGACGGATAAACAATATATTAAGTGGCAGGTATAGTTGGTATTTGCGAGTTACGACACGCGACCAAGACCCCAATGGCGGTCGGCGGCCCGACGATTACGTCACTATAATTGCTTTATTACATTAAGTACACTCCGCAACTGATCAGCCCTTACATAATAATAACAGAGTTCATACAGGTAAAGGTCGATAATCTTTCAACTACAATCGAGAACGGAAACCAAATGCAGACAAGCCAAGGAGGCTCTACCGACGATTTCGAAACGTCTTTCACGTAGCCTGCTGCGTCTGAGAAGGGATAATCTGCGCAAAGCTGTGGCAATCATAACAGGGCACTGTTCACTAAATAGACATTTTCACAACATGGGACTAACCGACAGCCCGCTTTACCGGGGATGCCTCAAAGAAGAGGAAACACCCGCCCACGTGACCATTCACTGTGAAGGCGTGGAGGAGCAACGGACCGCCATCATTGGGAAGCTGGGATCCCTTCGGGAGGCCTGTAGTGACATCAGAGCACTGCTGGCCTTCTGGAAAGAGATAGGCTGGCTGGAGTGAGCTCACAGCTATGCTACGTACAATGGCCCAACCATGAGGCTAAGTGCGGAAATCTCAGGTCTAACTAACAACTACAATCGACCGTTCAGCCGACAGCATATCAACTTTAACATTTTAATTGCAAACTCACCCGTAACGTAAATATTTAGAACGCACGGGTATAACGGTTGATGTGCTGTCGACTACTTATAATATGCTGCAATAAACTTTTACATTTTTCTTGAAAAAAAAAAAACTTGCGGATAGTAAAACCTACTTCATGATTTGTGTCGACTGTACCTACACCAGCAGTAGGTAGGTACTCAATTTAAGAGGAATATCCGAATATCGGACAAGAGTATCACTAATGAACAAGTCACGTTAAAATAGCATTTCAAAATAATAAAGAGGCAATTATACCCAATTAAATTACCCAATTAAGTTTTTGAAGCTTTTAAGCAGTTTACTGTTTTTAGCAATCTTTTTATTGTGAATATTTTGCAATAGTTTTGATAAAATATATTTTTTATCTTTATCTATTTGTCAGTCAGTCTGTGTGTCTGTCTGACTATCTACGGTTAGTTGTATGGATTGTGTAGTAGAGTGAATTACTGAGATTATAGTGATTTGTGGGCAATTGACGCGGCGCAGTGCGGGTCGCTGACCGGGCGGCGAGCTAGTTACGGCACTGACATGCTCGCATGTGTCTCTGTAATCAGTAAATGGTACCCAGCTGCCCTGCAACTTGCTTCACTTTCGAACTAAGTTCTCGCCAGATATTGCGCGCTCACAGTCCTTATGATTGCAGTGTTGCGACAGCTTGTATGGACGTTACCTTGCAAGTTACACTTCAGAGCTCCGTTGTTTTGGAACAAGTAGTTTCTATGCCTAATGTATTGCACTTAGGCAGCGGTGGTAGCCTAGTGGGTAGAACATTGGACTCGAAAGTGAGAGACCCAGGTTCGAGTCCCAGTGCGGGCATGTACCCTATAACTTTGTTTTCTAAGTTACGTACATTATTGTGAAGTTATAATCTAAGGAAACCTGAGTGTCTGAGCTATTCACATACCTCGGCGCTTGAAATCGCCAATCCGCGGTGGGCACGCGTGGTGATTAAGCCCATACTCTCTCCCTGAGAGAAGGCCCGTGCCCTTCAGTGGGACGTATATAGACTTTATAGACTGCTTATGTAAGTACTTTCTACGATTCTTATTTAACTGAGCAACGAAATAAGGACAGTGACTAAATAAAACATACTTATAGCATCTTATAGAAATGCTTTTAATCGACAGGAATTATGGAATCAGTAATACTACTGTGGCGAGCACATGTCAACTCTGCGCGCGCACTATATACTCCAACATTCCTACATCGCGCAAGCAAAATGTTTCACATGACATACCATAAATATAACGTCCGACGAACATCAGTCGGACCGGCCGTCCCCAGGCATACGATCTGCCTGGCGGGAAATTCCCCTTTATAGTGGAAGAGCACGATCACCCGCTCTTCCCTATAGTGGTGACCCTCGACAGAATATTGTCAACCTTCCTTCGCTCTCGCAGCACCCCACATACAATCAGTCTCAAAAAAGCAAGGCCAGCATCCTCTTCCCTCTCACCTCATCAGATCCACTACAGTCAACGCACCGACTACTGGTACTGATGGTGATCTCCCCCAACCCCTCGGCACGGCAGCCACACAGCAACAGCGCACGTTGCCAGTGGTACAGCAGCCTTCACCGGTTCCTACCACATGCGCGGACCCCATGGTACTGTCGCCGGTGAAGTGACTGTTAGCCGCCGAACACCCTCAACCGCTAGTCGACTCACTGACTCAGCGCCTCCTGGCACTTGCAGGCTTTAGAGCACAGACTTCGATTCCTATCAGACCTAGCTATGCGTAGCTACGGTCTTGAAGGGGAGTGATGTGGCGAGCACATGTCAACTCTGCGCGCGCACTATATACTCCAACATTCCTACATCGCGCAAGCAAAATGTTTCACATGACATACCATAAATATAACGTCCGACGAACATCAGTCGGACCGGCCGTCCCCAGGCATACGATCTGCCTGGCGGGAAATTTCCCTTTATAGTGGAAGAGCACGATCACCCGCTCTTCCCTATACTACTCAAGGCTTGACCAAGAAAATGGAGACAGCAGTAAACAATTCTTCTTAATAACGCCGCCAACTCCAGCATTACCTGTTTATACATTATGCAGAGTTGGGCCCATTTTGGGTACCTTATACTAAACTTGCCAACACTTCTGGCACTTTTTTATTATTGTTGTTTGTTTTCGTGTTGTACTTTTACCCATATTTGTGTATTTCGTTAACTTTTGTGTGAATATGTTTTTGGATATTGTGTCGTAAAATAAATGTATTTTCTTCTTCTTAAATTTTTTTATTTATTGTAATATTGAAAGCTTCGTTGTTGTAGCTGTTAATACGCTTAATAGAAAAGAAGAGGCCGTGGGTTCGATTCCCACTAGAGATCGCCGTGCTTGAACAAATGGTTCTGGGTGCTGTAGTAGCTAGGCAAATAAAAAAAACCGCCAGTCATAACTATTATCTGTCTACCACTCCAGTAGTTGTTCCTGCGACAAGCAGGATTGGTGAACACTACGACATTTTAACATATCGGGAATAGAGCGCTCTCTCACAGTGGAGACAATGACCTTTTAGCCGTTGGTCGTCAAATGTCTTTATGGGCATTCTGGTAAAGCCAAGACAGCGGACTATCGTCCGCGGACAGGTCCTGATGCACCGCTTCCGATCCACAGTAGCCCTGTAGAAATACCACTGGCAATCTATTGCTTACTTATTTTGACCACACTTGCATGATATCCGTACATGTGACAAAAGCAAACAACAAATATCTACTTCAAGGAGGCGTGACACGGATTCCCAGACATTGACGAGTCTGCCGGAACCGTATAGAGCAATATTGTCAACTTTAGTATTAGTCGTGCGTTCGATACTGCAGCATTTATACGACGTGCGTGCCGTTCGCAGCCTGTAAAATTCTCATTTTTTCTATGTCAGCTCTACTACTCTAGCTCTAGTAGCATAAGAGTTCCTGTCATTGAAGTTCTTGTGTAAGCATTAAGCAGCAATTTGACGTCCCACTGTAGGACACAGGACACACTTATGTCAGATACAGATTGTGGACGCGCGTCCACTGTTGAATGGGGATTTCAAGCGCTAAGGTATAGGAACACCTCAGAAAATGAAATTCTCTCTCCGGAAAACATCCTTTACATCGTTTTCCTTTACAGTCAGCAAGAGGTACAGCTACTGCAAATTCACAAATGTACCTACGTAACTTACAAAATAAAGTCATTGGTACGTGCCGAAATTCAAACACACGACCTCTTTAATAACGGGCCAGCATCCCTTGTATAATTGAGTCCTAAATATTGATATCAGTGAAGTAGTCAGAGCCATGAAGGCAGCCTCGCTCCAGCTCCGAGCGAAGTGCCGCAACAAGCTCCCGGCTCCCGCGAGTATTAATCATTCCTTTATGATTCTTCCTTCGCGTGGCAACTTCTTCCGACACCACCCAAGTGGTACAACAGAAGGATACCAACACCCCTTCTAATGCACCATGTACGTGTCGTACTCCCGTGTTATCGCGGGCACTGACTGGAAATTAGCGCTGAGGGCTCTTACCCTCCCTCAGTATAACCCTGAGTCAACCTTTTGTAGCAATTGAGAGGCACTGAAAGCTGGACATTCTCCTCTTCTATTTCTGTTTCGAGTTACCAATCATTGTTTGTTTGATATTCCGAATTGTATTTTTGGTTCAATTTCATTATTTTGCTTTGTGATACAATTTTGCATTTTGCTTTGGGACAACGTGAATATACAGTGTATGTACATTACGTGTAGACACAGCGCTCAAACTTTACTCAGTTGGGCTAGCTCCAAACAAGAACTCCTTATCGAAGTCACTTCGTCCGCGAATGAGGGGTATCGATACATACACTGTCTATTTTGTTAGATGTCGAAATAGGGTAATCCGATTGTATTTGTAGTCAGTTACACGCGAACCCGAAGCTCTCTCCGACTTTCCAGAGGGCACAAGCCCCTTGAATCTTCTGTCGTATCGTGTTGATCTCCGAGGCAAGTTCTCCGACACTCACATAATATCCGCGTTTGTTTGCTTGAACAAAGCAGCGACTTGCCGCCCTCCCGAGTCCCGCCTCCTAATGGGACGATTTGTATTAGTCGCGCGGAGGCACTTTAATTTACAGCCTGCAAATATGTATGGGGAACGATTCCGCTGGATCGTGGCAAGTGGCGTCCCATAATAATATATCTCTCTGGGACACCGCACACTACAGCGTTTGACTTTTAAAGGACATTGCAAGCAAAAAAGCAAATAAATGAATTGAAATTGAGTTGACTGAATTTGAATTTTGAAGGATTTTTAAGCCAAATTATGCATGGCGCCGCTGCGCATCGGATTTTATGCAATATTGAAGGTAATTGATATAGTCTGAAGATTTTTTCAAATAAAATATTGTGGTATATCTGGCTGGCTTAAATAAAATATAACTTATGAAATTTAGAACCTCAAAAGGTACATTATTTGTATAAAAAAGTAAAAGGAGCCTTGGATATAGAGGACGTAGTACCTACACTGTAGGATTTGTTTCCAAGTAAAAAAAAAATTATTATTATTTATATCATTATGATATTGCCATGCCGTACTCGGTAAAATTACACATGTACTTTTTATGAATAATACCTACATAAGACCTTCTACTGTAATTTATCGCAATAAATTAAACTTGAAATTTGAAAAAACCGGACAAGTGCGAGTCGGACTCGCCCACCGAGGTTTCCATACAAATTTGTTGTCTCGCAGTTTTTCAGAGCTTTTCCCGAACTTCAAAGACATTTTTTTATGATTTATTTAATAAATATACAGTTTTTTTCCCTTTAAATTTTTATTTCCTTGAGTGTACTTAACACGTTTTTTGCGGCATAAACAGCCGTAACTCTTTTTAAAATTAACTTAAAAGTTTGATTTTTTTTACAGCTTCAAGGGACTGTAGACCTGGGTACCTATACGTTTTCAACTTGATGCCTCCCCGCGTTCTCGAGAAAAAGAGTCTTTACAAACTGACGGACGGCCGGACGGACGGTCGGACGGACGGACAAGAGGCCTTGGTTCTAGCTACGCTCAAACGTATCGCGAGGCCATTTCCCTGCAGGAAACTTATGTAGCAGCGCGCCCCCCCGCGTGACTGAGTGTGTGCTCAGCTGATGAACTAGCATGGCGTTTGTGGCCGGATTCACATTGGACGATAATCGTAACTGCACGAGATCGTTTTATCAGTATTCATACAGCGTCGAACATGCAAAGGTTCTCGACTGGAGAGCACGAACTGGCAAACGACCGACGATCTGAGGCACATTGCTAGCAGTGGTTGGTCGAGGGTGACCGAGGAGGCTTGTGTCCAACAGTGGTCGAGTACGGACTGATTGGTTAAAATGGGGGTTTTGAACTATAACTAATTTATTTATATTTATTGTTTACAACATAAGCATCCTATATACTTCCCACTGTAGAGCACAGTCTTTCTCTCAAAGAGAGAGTATGGGCTTGATCATCACGTGTGCCCACCGCGGATTCGCGATTTCAAACGCTGAGGTATATGAATAGCTTAGACACCCGGGTTTCCTCACGATGTTTTTTTTTTTAACCGTGAGCTACTATAACTTCACAAATATACATGACTTAGAATACATAGTCATAGGTACACGCCCGCACTCGGAATCGAGCCTGGGTCTCTCGCTTCCGAGTCCAATGTTCAACCCCATTCTTTATAAAATATGGTAAACACACTTTCATCAGTTTGCCAAACTGCTAATGCAGTTTATCGGCAAGCTCTTGGTAACAATGCCCATATAAACTTACACCATTTACACAACTAATAGTATCGATAGTACTTTCTGAGTCTAAAGCCTTTAAAATAAATGACAACTAAGAAAAGTCTTTTAAAACTGTTACTTTTTATTTACCACTGACCTATCAAGACACGAAACTACGGTGAAATTCGTTTTCTTAGCGTGTCGACAGCAAGCCAACGTTGTCTTTGATGAAGTTTACAAAGCGCATTTAGACATTGAAACTTTATATTATAATGAAATGAAAACCATCATATTTTAGTGCTGTTTATTAAATTATAGCGACATGAATTTTTTTTGGAGCAATTGCTACTTAAAATTACACACCCGTACAAATAAATGTATAAATGTAATAAGTGAAGTCTGACCATTTACCAAAGAGTAACGGACAGGATAAAAATTTGAGAGTTAACAGATTTTTACCCTAATAGGTATAAATTTTGGCGGCCATGCCCGTATATTTCTTTTACATAAAACACAGTACATGGATAGATAAGTACAGATTTACTTCATTATAACTAAAAACTTCTTTCCATTTGGCAATATCAACATGTTTCATTACTTTTACTCTGTTTTTATGCAAAAACATCGAATTCACTTGGTTTTCAGCAATACAATTAATATTTAAGCATTCTTATAAAATTTTCATAGATTTATTTAGAGAAAACATTAAATCGTACTATCATTTACTTCATCCCATCTGCAAAGATGAATGTCAAACTAATATGTGTAGTTTTGTTAACCTGTTTTCAGAATTTCGGCGGAATTACAATTTTGGCATAAAATCTTATTTGTTATCATCGTCATCGTCATAATCAGCCGGTGTCAGGCCACCACAGCAGTCCACTGCTGAACATAGGCCTCTCCCAAGACACGCCACTGAGCCCGATCTTCGGCTCTTCCTTTCCAGTCACTGTCCACCGCTTTGCGAACGTCGTCGCTCCACCTGGTCACAGGGCGTCCTACGCTACGTTTGCCGATTCGCGGTCTCCACTCTAGAACCAGTGTACCCCAACGGTTATCGGTCCTGCGGCAGATATAACCAGCCCACTGCCGCTTCAGTTTGCTAATCCGTTCAGCTATGTCAATCCCTTTAGTTCTCTGGCGAATTAGGTACTTCGTTTCGGATTCGATCCCGCAGAGAAACACCGAGCAGAGCTCTCTCCATAGCTCGCTGAGCGACTTTAAGGTTCCGACACACTAGCACCCGACGCGATCCGAGGCGACGACCTAACTTGTATGAATAGTTGCGTTGCGTCGGATGTTCCTAATGTGATTCTGATCATAGAAAATAGTAAGATTTGATTTGACTCAACACGCGTCGCGTTGGGTCGGGTCGCGTCGCGTTTCAATAATCTGTTTCCGCCTAAATTGGTTCAAACCGTGAGTGTCCACGTCTCGGCTCCGTATGTCAGGACGGGTACGACGCACTGATTAAAGACTTTTGTCTTTGGAGACTGCGGTATAGGCCTTTGTAATCTTCTCGTCGCCTTTGTAATCATAATTTAGACCAATTTTCAGTGATATAGTATACAGTTTGTGTGTAAACTAGTGTCTAGGACTTTAGTGTGAATTCTTCGGGAATATAATGTTTTGTGCTCGAGTGATGTTTGTTTACTACTTTAGTCAAACCCAGCATAGAAAGTATACTGCGCTTGTTTACGTCGATAGGCATAGTAGTTACTTATTATTGATAACAAAATCTCATCACGTCGGATAAGTCGGTGTAGACAGACGATCTCTAGAATAATTTACAGTAAGAGTAAGAAATACTTTATTTATAAACCATGACACCAGCTATACAAGACTATGTTAACGAAAACAAATAAGCTTAGTTAGTAGTAGAAAAAACACCTTCATCGTTTTCGTTTTTATTCCATCACTATTGGTTCTATCGTACGGTTGTATGTAAATATCGGACTGAAAAATATATTTCTAGTAACATCACGAGTTAAAAATAGCTCTAAGCTGCTCGGCTTCGACAAACAACATACTAAACTGAAGCAACACATGTTTGAACAAGTGTGTGTGTCCATAAATATGTAGGAAAATAACTTGTGGCTCGTTTGTGTAGCGAATTGGTGACCTCGCCTGCTCCCCGCTGTCCAGCCGACCTCGGCGCTGCATCCAATGAAGCAAATCGACGTTCGGCATCCAAAACCGCGAACGTGACTTCTATCAAATTTTACAGGAGACACTAAAAACTTTACAAATCATACCGTGTCGTGTACACACAAAAATTTCGAAATAATGTTTTTTTAGACTAACATGGTTTAAGTTATTATATTCTTTTTGTTGCACTAATCAGTGCTGAGGACAATTTTAAAAATCTATTTAGAGGCTAAAAATTCCACCCATGCCGGGACTTGAACCCGCGACCTCTGGCTAACGGTGCCAACGGAGAGCGTGAGCTACTGAGCTAATTGGTGAGGGCAGGCATCGGCGAAATTTCGAACCTCTTTACAAAATTCTCTGTATTTCGTACAGGCAGCGACATCTGGCTGAAGCAATGTACATCACTTGCAGGCCCGAGTAACCGACTTTGCAGTTAGATTTTTACATCGAAATTATATTGCTGTAGCTACATGATTATATTCTTTTGGTTGCGCTAATTCGTGTTGAGGACAATTTTAAAAAGTTATTTAAAAAGTGATGTAAATTCCTTCAGCCAGATGTCGCTGCCTGTACGTAATACAGAGAAGTTTGTAAACAGGTTCGAAATTTCGCCGATGCCTGCACTCGCCAATTAGCTCAGTAGGGAGAGCGTTGGCACGGTTAGCCAGAGGTCGCGGGTTCAAGTCCCGGCATGGGTGGAATTTTTAGCCTCTAAATAGATTTTTAAAATTGTCCTCAGCACGGATTAGTGCAACAAAAAGAATATAATAACTTAAACCATGTTAGTCTGAAAACCATTATTTCGAAATTTTTGTATGTACGACGGTAGGATTTGTAAAGTTTTTAGTGTCTCCTGTAAAATTTGACAAAAGTCACGTTCGTGGTTCTGTATGCCGAACGTCGAAATATAGAACACGGCTAGTGCCTACAGGGGATCTGTTAACTGATCACATAAAGCAGGAACTCTGCGTCGGGTTATGGCAATGTGTAACTTAGAGACAATATATCAAATTAAAAATGGAGTTTTAGTTAAATAGAGAGAGATAGAAAAAAGAATTAAAGGTAATTTATTTGCTATTTAGATGAACCAATACGGTATTTGACACGATCAAAAATAAATTATTTCATATGCTCGATTAAAACAAAAATTACAAGTTATCTCGGAAAATGTATCTCTTTTAGTCAATTACTAGTTATTACTATTTTTAAATAGATAAAACATAAAAAGAGTGCTCTGAAATGTGACGTCATAAGCAAGTGTTTTCATACAAAATTCCGTTTTAAAAGTAAGTCATTTGATATTTTGTCAAATACCCAATTTATTTTCTGTTTAGAAAGCCATCTCTGGTAATAATGGGGAACTTTCACTAAAAAAAATGTTAATCTGATTGGTGAGGCCGTGTTTAAAGATAAATGATCGTGGTTATTTTTTTCTCTCCTACTAATACTTTTCATAATACAACCTGTAAAAAACGTCACGCGGTACAAAAACGCGCCATACAAAGCAGACTCAAACTATGACGTCACAATTTACACATTATTGTTGTTATTATTATTATTATTAATTCTTTATTGCACAAAGACAGTGTATAAAAGTTGGACTTAATGCTAAAGCATAACGCTTATGATGTATGAAGACTTGAAGAGTGTATTTATCTCATAAAATAATGTTTTTATGTGTCTACACGTTTATAAGAAAACGTTTAGAATTTAATTAAAAAACTGAATCTAAAAATGTTTTTATTATTAGAGTAACTTGATTTTTCACACTTTTTGAGGCCAGTAAAATTGAAAAAAATAATTTTTATGGTTTTTTTTTCTCTAAGTTTTGCTGTGTTTTCTATGGTATAAAAAGAATGTCACTCCAATCACTCCAAGTATGCCTGGTGTTACTTTGAGTGACAGGATACACAATAGTTTGATTAGAGAACGTTGTGGTCTAAAAGAGTGACTAGTGACTAGAATTGAGAAAGTAATGTTGAGTTGGACGTTGGACGCAAGTCCTCCGTTTAATGCGAGGTACTTATGGTACGGTTAATACCTAAGTCCCCTGCTATCCGCTATCAGAAACTATTAATTTCTTTAGGGTTTCGCACCCGAAGGGTGCCAAACGGGACCCTATTACTAAGATTTCACTGTGCGTCTGTCTGTCACCAGGCCGTATCTCATGAACCGTGCGTGATAGCTAGGCGGTTGAAATAATCACAGATTATATATTTCTGTTGTCGCTATAACAACAAATATTAAAAACAGAATAAAATAAATATTTAAGGAGAGCCCCCACACAACAAACGTGATATTTTGCCGTTTTTTTCTCGATCTATGTATCTAATGTTGTATAGATAATGGTACGTAACCCTTCGTGCGCGAGTCCGGCTCACATTTGGCCGGTTTTTTCCCTTGTTGTTTCCCTTATTCACACTCTCTAGTCTGAATATGACAACAGTAGGAGCAGGCAATCAAGAGAACAAGAAACTAGATCTATACTTCCTGAAGCCTTCTACACATTATGTATATCTGAATGGATTTGTCGCGTCGCACGCGTGTACATAAAAACTCAAGGAAAAAACTGAATAAACAGCTGAAAGCAAACAGATTGAGGTGGAAAATACCCCGCTGCTGTGGCAGGCGCGGCGCGAGTCGGTGCTCTGGCCGACGATGGAACCACTTGGGTACACAGTGAGCTCACCGCCACCGCCATGCGCCATTCTAATATGTACTAAAGTACTCTGTGCCGCCACCGCCGCGCGCCGGCCGGCCGCCCCAACAACATACACCATGAGACTGCTCAGCGCCAGCCGTGCTACGGTTCACAGTTGCGCGTTTGATTCAACATTTATTCTAATTTTGAGGCAAGTTCACAATCGTGAAGTTCTCATTGTAAATTGTGAGTGACATTGTAGGTCTCAAGAAATGTGAAAAATTAATAGTAATAAAAAACTTATTTGATTTAGTTTTTCATTGTGTTCTAAACATTTTTTATATTAAAAAATGCTACATCACACTTATAATAAGTTATTAGGCTACGCTACGAGCCCACGAGCACTTTGTGGCGTCATAGTTTGATCCCGATTTGTATAGGGCGTTTTTGTAGTAGGTGACTAGAATAATTTTCAACAGGTAATATCATGAAAAGTATTAGTCAGAGAGAAACATTTTTATCGCCTTATTTAACTTTAAACATGCCCCCTCCAATGAGACTCTTTTATTGCTGTTTTCCATCACAAATTTAAAAGAAAAAAATATGGTAGTTTGGGGAGAGTTATTGAATGAAACATTTCTTCTTCATCTCGTGCCAATAGGACAGTGGAGCTGTATGCACCACACACATTCCACCACAGAAGAGATTCCTATGTTCGGTGCATTGCACGGCCTTTCGTTGTCATCTACCCAATAGCTTAATAATAAGGTTGGCAATCAGATCTGCATATGTATTTGCACTCCATATAGGTACTGGACCTGGATAAGCAAAAAACCGTTTTGATATTGTACCTACGTAACTACCTAGCCAAGTCTAATTAGTAGTTTGCCTTGCAAAGCGTATTTACTTTAGCGCACAGTTTGTTTTGCATTTGTATATACTAGGTATTTTGCACAATTATTGTCTCCGAATAACATGGTGTACGTGTGTTATCATATCGTAGCTTCTTCGGGAGCCTGGAGCGGACGCAACCAGTTTCGACTGGATTTAACGACCCACTTTCTTATCTGCCTTTTTGCAAATCGTTTAGTCTACGGTGACACGTACGCACAACACAAAAACTAGTTCCTCGTGTTGATTACAAAGTCGACTTTTCCTTGGCCACGCTTAATGCGGTTCAGTCATTTTGATATTCCAATCGATAGGTAATTTATACAAATATTAGTGGAATAATAATAAAACAAATGCAATATGGAGGTCGTTCCTCGTTTGATTGTGTTATCAGAGGGCGATGCTGCAAATAAAATTCGTGTGATAAATTTGTTTTCAATAGTAATATCTCGTAAGTAATTATGAGCTGGATAAGCTTGCCTCGTCCTGTAGGTAGTATGAAGGTGAGGCAAAGTCATCACGAGTTTGTGACAGGGTAAGTTTTGGAATCTCAGTTACGTGATCACTTTCCTTACTGTTAAGGAGGTGAAGAAAAAAATTTCCTCACAGATCCACATTTTAAAATGTTCCCCATCCCTTGAACTGTACAACACGCCTTACTTAAATAAGCCACTAAATTTAAGCGGTTGACTTGTGGCGGCGTTTTGGGGTGTAATAATAATACTTTATACTTTATTGCACACATAAAATCACATGAATAAAACAAAACATTTGGAGAAAAATTAAAAAGTGTACATGGCGAGCTTATTTCAGCAGAAATCTCTTCCAGCCAACCCTTGATGTGGTGATACGAACATTATAAACAAGGGAGGAAAGTGTACAATAATTATTAAGTACTATATGTTAACCCAATACAATCATACATATGTATCATATATATAGGCTATAAGATTAAAAAGTTACATAAATTTACTTATAAGATGATAAATAACTAGAATACGTAAATAAATAAATAAATACATACCTAAGTCAATAAATAAACTAAATAAACCAATGCAATAGTGAAAAAAGGAAGTGCTCTTTCAGTTTGACCTTGAAGACAGCAACAGATGGATTCTCCCAGATAGACTTGGGTAGACCGTTCCACATACGAGCAGCACGCACAGAAAAGGACTTTGGACGATGGGCGTTAAGCGACCAATCAGAAACGAAAATAAAGCCGACAAAAAAATAACCGTGGAACTTTACTGCGAGGATTAGTACCTCCTGTACCTCCAAGCTTATCACTTCACTTTCGTCACTGTCTCGTCTCGTCTGTCCCAAAGATTGCAGCGTAAAGCACCCTATCTTCCGCGTTACCTTTTCTCCTATCTCGTCCTCTTATCTCCGCACAGTTTCCGGTCCTTACCAAGTGAAGTATATGCTCGACGAATACAAGACTAAACGATTACCTAGTGATAGGTGTTGAGATGTTATTGATTTGTATATGTCTGCTTATAGATTCACATTCTTCTTCTTTCTTGTCTAAATTGAATAACAAAAACAATTGAAAGTCGATATTCAAATGTTTCACATTTTTTAAAAAAAGAACATCATAGAAACCATTTGAAAAAAGTTTCATTCGAAAACCTCAAACCATGAAGATTCTATGTCAATTCAAAGAACCTATTGCAATAAAACGGCAATTTCATACTTTAACCCCTATTATTATATAACCCTATTTATATTATATTATAATACCCTAGACACGTCGTTGTCGACGTCAACACAAAGGAATTCCTGTTTAACCCTTCACAATAAACACCTTGCTACCTAGTACTGACTCAATAAAGTAAATTAAATAGTGAAGCATTGATCTAGAAACAATAGGTTAATCGGCGACACGCGGCCGGTGGATACTGGTTCGAACCGGCCCGATACAGATGAACGTTTAATTAATGTCTTGTCGAAGTTGTTTGCGTGCAAACAATTGATCAAGTGCAGTCTACCACAGCCACACGTTAATATCGATACCGCTATAGGCCAGGCCTGTATCTTTTACTTTGTTTCAGTTTCAATATTTGACTACCTCCTTGGTTTAGTAGAAGAAAAATGGCAAAAAAATCGCGAATTTAATTTTTTTTTTTTTTAAGTTGGTCTTTTATGGATGATAATTTGATAAATGATACTTGCTGTAGCATGTGTCACTGCTTTAAACAAATCGCTGACCAATGAGTTCTCAAAAAGCAAAACTTTCCTATTGCCTCTGTAATCCGGAAAGAATAAAACTTGGAGCCGTCATCGCCAGCCGCCTGTCGCGTTTCAAATTAATTTAGAAAGAAACTCTAGAACAAAACATGTAAAACTACGCTTTGTTACACAAGCACAGAACTACATAGTTAACAGAAGACTGGCGACAGACAGAAGACTAAGCTCGCCTAAGTTCCCACGTACTGATATACTACGTGACTCTAGCGTCCGTCATTGACCGGCCTTGCATGAAGCCGACTTGAGGCTTTATGAAGTAGTTGAAAATTTATAATTGAATAAATTGTAGCTAGTTGACCTAGAACAATTTTCATAAACTTTTTACTCAATACGGGCAGTATCAAAACAATTGCTCAGAGGCCTATTTATGCGCACCAAATCTTATCGGAATGCTAACGTTTGCGATCGAAAATAGTACGTAATTCGGCAGTTAGACGATTGGAATTGTTCAGCATTTGGTGCGCGTTAGATAGGAGCAGAACGGATAGAATTAACAAATCATTCTTAAAGGTAAACTTTGTTTACAGCACTCATATTTTATAATACTTATAGAATGTATGCACACAGTATCAGTGAGCTCAGATGCGTTCTTATTTAACTTAGACTTTTATGCCTATCTTCCGTCACCATCCTGTGTGAAGGTACACACGAACACATGGACGGACGAACGGACAACTCGTTTCTATTTGCGGAGCGAGGCAAGTTAGGCAAGGAACAAATCCATAAAGACAGAGCTGATTATCTTGAAGACGTGACATTAAACAGATATGCGTGCGGCGACCACGCGCGCGCACAAGCTGGGACCCTTCTCAAGACGGTCACTTTTGACACTTTGCTATTTAAAGTGTCAGAACTAACAGCAAGTGTCAAACAAAACGAACCCACAGGACGCCGAAAGTTTCACCAATCAATCAATGCCAAATTAGAGACCAGGTGAGGTGCCAGGCAGGCACACTTTCCTCTGATAGGTGTTCAAGCGTGATAGATCGGGATCCGGATAAACATTTTGATGGAAGAGAATGCATTGAGTTTCCTTATTGCGTAAAGCGCAGGCACCCCAGCTGAAGCAAACGTCGCTCTTGCTTGTCACACACGCTAATGTTTGTTTCGAGAAAGTTTCTCCGAAGCATCGCTATGTCGACTAGTGATATAATAACTAACAACTCATCGTAAAGAGGAAGTGACAGAAGGTCTACTGTTGAGAGACTGACCCTGAACCGAGCCTAGGTCCGCGCAACTCCCACAGAGTAAGAAATCATTAATTTGGTAATTAGTCTGTTTTTTAAATTCGATGGGAGAAAAAATACTGTTACTGTGACATGTGCTAGGTGCATGAATGAAGATTAAAATCGCTTTATCCAAAACTCAGAACGGCATTGGCAGAATCCTTAGGGTAGCCATAATTAAGAATTGAATTTAATTGAAGATAAAAATCTCTTTCACATGTTGCATCGACTCATGTGAACTCGAATAACTAGCCAAAATTGTCGAAATCACAAGAGAACACGGCAAACAACATTCGCGTAACCGGAGTGGTTGGTCTCCGAGGTATACACTATAACCTAAACAAAGGTAGCCAAATGAATACCGCGAGAGATGTTCCTGTGTTCAAACTTTGTGTTTTGCAGAAAGTAAACAAGAAAATTACATCACATAAAAATTTATGAATTTCATGGCATTTTCCATTGGATTGGACATTCTCCAAGTTGTGATTTTCATAAGGTACCGCATTCGATACCGCAGAGTCAGTTGATACGTACTTTGTATTTACTGCAAATCACGAAGTGTTATACAAAAGTATGTTTTGTCAAAAATATAATAGTGACCTGAATTCATTTCATTGAAGATATAATCGAGGAATGAGGTGACGAAAGCGGGCGAAAGGTCGCGGGTGACTCAGTGGCTCAGCGGCCTCAAAGTGCGGGTTCGAGCCCGGAGCCGGTAGCACTGACCCGCTTGACACAATACTTCTCGAAACAATTGCTTCCTGCCTCTTTCTGTAATCGATTTGACTCGGATGTCTGCGTTCGCTCATTAATTTCTAGCTGAAAACTGGCGCTTGTTGAAAAAACACATAAATCGAGCCGACAGCGTGGCTGGTGACCATGATGGCACAGAACAACGACTTGCAGATGTAATTTCAAAGTTTAGCTCTATTGCACGTATATACAGAGTGTAACAAACTCCTCATAACCATCCAATAATGAGGGGTTCTAATAGTCAATTACGAATAACATTTATTGTGGGGAAAACTTTCAAATGTTATAATCAGCTTTTCTGTGCTAACGTTACCACCTGCGGCATTAAAATTTATGGAACAGCTGATATTTTTTCAGCGATTTCATAGTTGTTTCCGTAATAAAAAATATTCATATTAACGATTAGAAGTCTCACTATTCTGATGTATGCCTTGTCTAGTTGTTGTTTACCTATTCAGAGAAGCAGCTAATAGATATAATCTATCTATTGATTTATTTATCTGTCTATCCAGCCCATTTATAGAGCCCACTGCCGGGCACAGCCCTGTCGCGCTAACACCGTCGGCCCCCTGTCAATCTTCTTTCCGACGTTTTTACGAGATATTTACAAAATGGGCAGCGCGTAATAGTCAAGTGGTAGATCGGATAAGGGATTGGATATATGGGTGTCTGGGTGAATTTCCATGTTTTTGATGTCGTTGCCTGGTTACCGTAGCACAGGGTATTCTAGTTTGAGACCGGGACATGTGATTGTGTTGTGTGGAAGTTATAATTTTATATTTTACCATTCTTGTGTTAATGATAAGGAAGAAGGAGAAGCAAACTTTCTGTGTGCGCGTGCGGCGGTGGAGAGGTGTCTTCACCCCAGCGAGCGACGACCTTACGCACACGCGCGCCTCTTGGCACGGCTACTGTGGCCCGGCAGCGGCGGCGGCGGCGGCGGCGCTCGTAATTACACCGATATAAAAATACATTCACCAATTTATACAAGCGAGATTCACTCTTACGAGTAATACCCTTGCCTGAAAATCTTTCACACCGGTTACACACCAGGAAGGAGAATTTATAGCATCAGAGAAGTGAAGTGCATGCAAAAACATGTTTACGCGATTGCCTTTGACGTAACGTTATTTTTTTCTAAACGGCCTTCAGATAACGGCCTATCAGCGGCTATAATGTATACGTATAATATGCCTTACTACCTATAAACAGTCGTTATACCTACATTTTTGAGGCAGTTAAGTAAACACTGTATTGTGTAACTACTTAGGTGTTCAGGAACAAGAGTACCTACTCAAGAAATAACCGTAATCGTAGATTCCAACAGTTTTCCGCCGCTTTTCTGAAGGAAAGGTAACTTTACTGCAAAACAAACCTCTGATTCATAATAGTATATAATGTGACAATAGCCACAAGTTGGAAAATCATGTTTTGTATAAGTATTATGGGAAAAAAAGAGACCGTTCAAGAATTGTTAAAATTGGCAGAAATTAATTTTTGCAATAAATGAAGTAGAGTTTTGCTAGGTATAGTGCTTGATTATTATAATAACTTGATTAAATGACTTTGACTTCGCTTGGACGTGTTCGGGTTTCATTGGCGGGGGGTACGGGATATGGCTTGAAATTCTTCGGACTTTAGTTAATAAGCAATAGGCTCACCTGTGTACTCGTCTATATTACGCTTATGCTATTTTTATAAATATTTATCTAATTGTGTACAATAAAGTATAATAATAATAATTTGAATTGACTAATGAAAAAAACAAAAAGTGACTCATACTCAGCGAACTACACGTTTCCGCCATTTACTCAAGTGGTTTTCCTTGTCATTTTCAGGGTTCGCTAATCTTGTTGTATTTACATGGAAATTCTGCCGTCAGTCAGGTTTTCTTCCTTAATTAATAATTTAATTCTCCAAATACGTAACGTAAATATGTTCATGACATATTTAAGACTGATTATGATTAAGTAGTTAATATTTTAAGAATGTCGGTCTACTTTATTATTACAATCGTGGGCAAAGTAGTTTTTATCCTATGTTTTGTAGTCTTGCAGAATGTTGCAAAAAGTTCCAGTAGAACTTGAGAGGGTTATCATAGTTGTTTAGATATGAAAAACTTTTATTTCGGGACCCATTTTGAAATCCCGAAAAGTACATCAGCTCTCACAAAAAAAAATCTATACCTGCTTCATCGTGCGTATGAAACAGATAGTGAATGTGATTTCAGAGTTGTTACCATTGTAGTGGCAGTTCCTGGTCTCTGCCTACCCCTCTGAGATACAGGCGTGAGTTTATGTATGTATTTGTTTATGTACCATTGTAAAAAGATGGTAGATTTTTTTACCGTAAATGACAAACTCTAACCGACATATTTCCGGAATTGCGCATTTTAGAAAGAACCCTGTATAGTTAGGAAAGTAATATGAGCACTAGACATAATAAAAACTGAATTTGCACGGATATTTACTTGTTTATATATTAATTTTTTTAATTTTTCAATTTTCCGACGTTTATAATTAAGTATAATTGATTATGTATATGATTTGTAACTGATCTCTTGGAATAAACGCTACTACAACAGACAATACCGTATGCGTGAAATTCGTCCGCTGTTGGACATACGAGTAGGCCTTACCCAAGTCACCCACTTAGTGTTAATTTGGTCAGTTGGAGTCGCCACAGGGGTGATAGTATACACATGACATTAAATAAAAGTAAATAAACTAATTAAATGATTGGAAATTATTAATTAGGTACCCTTTCGGATACCCTATTGTCGTAGCACCAATATGTGCCAGTGGATGAAAGAGAGAAAGAGGCTTTTGCGTCTCTTTGAGGTAATTTCTAGGATAAAAGCTCCTTTAACATCACATTTTTTTCATAGTTCTTTACTATAGGGCCCCATTGACGATACGTCAAACACTCCAAATGGACTGCTAGCATTCCAAAATCAGCTCGTCAATGTAGAAAACGCCCTCCATTTTTAAGACGGCTTCCAGGAACGGATTTCCAACCGGATGTAAATCCATCACGCCAAATGGAGGTTTAGTGGATTGACCGTCAGTGTCAAAAACGCGCTCGTGAATGCCCAAAACGCGCTGTTGCATAACCGCATCGGTCGTGTTTATAAACATAAACAATATCATTTTATCGATGCCATTGATGTCATCGTTTTGTCAACTTTAAGAGATTTTGTTTGGGCATTCATTAAAATGTACAGGGAAAATCCTTGTTTGTTGAAAAATCAATGACGCCGACTACCATAATAAATATCAGAGAAATGCCGCTCCTCTGAGATTTTTAAGGACGAAAGAAGAATACGCAAATGCTGCTACTGTCAAAAGGAAGATTGCCTTTTGATCAATCTTTATTTTGAGTAACGGCCGGACGTCGCGTCGTCCCGGCGGATGCACCGTCAGTGGGCTTGAAGTTCAGCGTGTATCAATTTGGATTAATCCATTTGGATGCCGCCCTTTGGTCGTATCGTGAATGGGGGCCGTAGACAAAATGTAAATTCCAAATCACCACCCAATACTTAGATGAGTGACGTTACTTAGCATAGAAACCGTGAGCCACGGTGTGGACATATATAGTCAACAACAGCAAACTTTAGAAGTTAGTTACAAAGTAACTCGTTTTGTAACTGAATAGAGTGCATAGATTTAAGGTTGACGTGCTGTTGCCAGTACCTACTGGCAAGTTATTATTCTATTTATTAGATCACCTCAGGTCGTGTTGTTCAGTAAGCGGCTCAGCCCCACAGGACTTTGTGCAAAACAACTAAATCATCCCATCAACGCACACATCTGCAGCCATTGTAAGCAGCCGCATTAGCGCACATTATGTAAAGCTGTGTGCGCGGGAGCACCGCGTGTGTGCCAAGCCTGCCAAGTCTATTTACAAACTACCAGTTCATTTTACATTTGGCCATAGCAAAAGGGACCCTACGCCAGACGTCTTAAGAGCCGTGTGACTGCAAATGTACTCGGGGCTGGTCTCCGAGTGTTGGACAGCACGTTCGGTGCACTGAGTGCGTCGGACAACAAATGGCATCATTCAAGTAGCCATAAAACCGATTCAAACGATTTTATGAATTGTTTTCAACTGGTCTTTATTGTTTTTGTCATTGAACTTTCAATTTATTTTGTGTGAAATGTCGTACTCTGAACGCACTATTATGTGTTACAGAGAGATGATAGACAGTTACAGATCCGTCGAGCAACAAATCCTGCAGCTGGTGATTATGGTTGGCGAGTAGGTAGCTCTGCGGTGAACTGACGAGCAAGCTGCGCAGGCGCGGTGCTCCCTGATAATATAAATGAACTCCCAATTGGCAGTACAGTCGCCGCCATAAATTACTCACCTCTCGGATACTGTACAGCATATTCTATGAAGTTTTCTCAAAAAACACACCAATCGGAGTTTGTGTTTTCAACAACTTTTGTCCAATGCGATTTTTCTCAGATGTATATTTTTCGAAACTTAACGAAATTTGCCTTTTAAGCACAGCCTCCGGTAAATTTTTGTAGTGCATAAAAGAAAGTCCATTCTATTTACTGTAACTTATTGACGGGTTTTTAAGCATAATCTGTCAAATAGTGCATTCACGATTTTCTGCTTTGTATTGACAAAGTACATAAACCCTAACACATAGTAAAATCGTTTTTCTTGAAAATAAGGCAAACTGAACAAAATTATTTGTTAGTTGTAGAACAAAAGTTGTAAATGACAAACTCAAATTGACACGTTGCAGTAATTGGGTCTTTTTGCGGTAACCCTGTGTATGATCAAACTGCGGTATTATCAAACTCTTCGATCAAAAGCCCAAAGAAAAATTGGAAAATAGGCTCAGATCTGCAGCATATGCAGTTTATTTTAGTTACTTCCATGGTTTTATGTCCTATGGTACACTACTGTGGGGTCGGGCAGCAGACATTCTTCTTCGTCCTGCAGAAGAGAGCGATCAGATTCATATATAAGCTAGGCAGTAGAGATTTCTTTAAAGAAACATCCTAACAGTTGCCAGTCAGTATATCTATGAAAATATTATGTACTTTATAAAAAATATCAGTAACTTTACCACTGTAGGAGGCCAACACAATGTAAATACTAGAAATACTTATACATAAACTTTCGCAGTATTTTTATTGACTCGCGATGCTCATACATAGTAATATATTAAACTTCCGTTCCCAAAATTTAGGCTGGCAAAGGTTAATACATCCTTTATGGCACATTGTATACGTTTCCAAAATAAGATCCCTGAGGATATAGGCAATAAGCTTGCCAGAAACGCGCTTCGAAAAATGTGAAAAGCACACTTTGTGCCAAAAAAGCTACTATAACATTAAAGATTATTTAAATGACAATGATGTCTGGAATAAAAGCCAGTTCAATGCATGAGTCCCAGGTTTTAGAATATTTATATAAACTCTGTCAATTAAGGACTTGAAAAGACTAAGTTTGGAGTTTTTTCGTTAATTTTTTTTTCTAAAATGATCTAGATTTTGATATGGACACCTAGTTTAACTTGTGACGTTCATTAAGTCGCAGTTTCTGTGCTGCTTTGAATAAAAAATTTTTGATCGATTGATTGTTTGATTAAGAGCGAAAAGCCATGCATTTTCATCTCATTTTCGCGAAGACCTTTTCCTCATTACAATGCCAAAACATATATCTTATACGTAGCGTTTGGCTTAGGAACACTGCCTTGGCCAGTGTGGACCGTGGAACTGTCAACCGTTACTATATCTCCCTAATACTTCCTATTCTTTCTTTGTTCTGACAACATCTATTCATAACATCTCACTTAGTCGGTTAGATGGTTGAAGAACCCATTATTTGTTCAGCACCTACTTAGGTACCTGCATTATGCCTAGTAACTGAGTCCTCTGCTCGAACAAGAAGTGGACCAAGTTGTTTTCTGTCATTTGACGGGCTCGCACTGTTTATAAGAACTGTTTCACGATACTGACACAATAAACACTTCAAGTGACAAATACTTTAATTGTGTTGATTCATAACAACTGCAATTGTTATGAAGAACTTCCGTGAAGCTTAAATAGGTCCTCGGGGCTAGAAGTTATAACTGATACTGTTATTATATTTTGCTAATTTAAAAGTTAATCACAACAATCACCAGATAAATTACCGAAGCGCTGGCTAGCTGACGAGTAGTCATCACTTTTCACTTTCTCGTTGAACTCGGTATTTAATTAAAGTTTCACTTAAATTTGTCTCACTTAAACTCACTTAAACTTAAACTCAAACTCACCTAGTCGGACTCTTGCAAGAATTACAAGTACATAAGTATAATATATTACAAGTAGGTACATATGATGTCACTTTGTTGAGGGATAAGTGTCATCCAAATTAACACTGAGATCTGTTTGTAATTTTTTCTTGGGAATTTTTGAGGTTTTCGTGTAAGCGATTGTGTGGCGAAGTGTCTCGGTAGCCATTTAGACTAACTGCGGGTTAATTGGCGCTGTATTTTTAGATACGGAACAGTTTGTCCTAATCGGGCGAGCAGTTACCGGGGCGTTATTAGGTTCGCGGAATGGGGGGTAAGAAGTAGAAATAAAAGTTCAAATTTCCTTTTTAATATACATATTCACCTACCCTTATACATATTTCTGATCTTTCAATTAACTTACGTATACCATAAAAAAAAAGGTTTTGTCTTTGTCTGAAAGATGCGCCAAAATTACACCCTTCACTTCTTCGTCGCTTGAAAATTTCTTCCCTTTTGAAGACTTTTTTTTTCAAGTTTGGGAAAAGGACACCATTGGTCAATTTTCCACTTCTTTTTAGGGTTCCGTACCCACAGGGTAGAGGACCCTATTACTAAGACTCTGCTGTCCGTCCATCCATCTGTCACCAGGCTGTATGTCATGAACCGTGATAGTTACAGTTGAAATTTTCACAGATGATTTATTTCTGTTGCCGCTATAACAATAAATACTAAAAACAGAATAAAATAAATATTTAAGGGGGCTAATACAACAAACGTGATTTTTTGCCGTTTCTTGCTGGATATTAATAACGGCAACAGGCAGACGCTTGAAATATTCAAATGTTGTATAGATAATGGTACGGAACGGAACCCTTCGTGCGTGAGTCCGACTCACATTTGGCCGATTTTTTCTTTGACTGCTTCCTTTAACCGCTCTAGGATTCTTAGATTCTAGGAGTCGGGCATCTTTCAGTATTAATTTTTCGACTTTTTGTATGGTTTCCGGATTGGTCATCTCGATCAGCCAACCTGGCCACGGATCGTCTTCAGGTGAGTCCTTGCCTGCCTTAAAGAGGGTATGGCACTTGTAAACGATGGTTTTACCTGGGCAAGAGTCCCCGTAAATGGATGACATCTCTTTCAGTATGGTTTGAATTGAGTTTTCTTGCTTTTGAACATTTTCGCGGTACCTACTCGATTTTCTCCATATTTCACAACTCGTTCCCGATTGACTTGTTTAGTGGACGATGGGTATTGAGTATTGAGTATTGAGTATTTATTTGCTAAAGCATGATAATTACAAATTATGTCGGTGGTAACTTAAAATTATGGCACAAGCATGCTCTACCCGTCAGATGCGCAAATATTATTTTTGTTTAAAGAAAAAAAAAAGTTTGTTGAGCTAAATTAGTAGGTAGGTACAAAAATATGTAACATAATTTTTTGCATAGTAATAACAATAAAAGAAAACAAAAATGCTTAAAATTAAACTGAGATCAATGGACCATTTAAGAAGTCCTTTACACTATAATACATTTTGTCTATGAGAATTGTATATAATAAGGTCAAAGACTAATTGCCTCAAGACTAATTGCCTAGTTACGATAAAAGTTGATATTTATAATAACTAGCAGTGCCCGCGTCTTCGCTCGCGTGGAATTCAGTTTGTGTGATCTCTTACTCTTAATTTTACAGAGTATCAGGAAAGAAAAACCGGCCAAGTGCGTGTCGGGCCACGCGCAATTTGCTACAGTAAATAAGGCCCAGTGCGGTGGCAAATCACCCAGTGAAGCTTGGTCAGCCAGGGTGGTTACACCACACCACACAAACCACATGGCTTGTGTGAGGCCAAGCATGTCCTGCTGAGGGATACCCTAATCACACGTGCATGAATTGTGCTGAAAAAACGGATAAAAAATGTTTAAAATAAAATAAATTTATTCAATAGTTAATCTAATAAATGAAATGAAAATGAAAAAAACTTTATTTAGAAAAGGCTCCCAAACTAGAACTAATTATATTCATTTCATGCATGTAATTAATTAGTATTTATAAGAATCTAATAAAGGCTTATATTATTATTATTGGAGCAGTGGTAGCCTTGTGGGTAGAACATTGGACTCGGAAGCGAGAGACCTAGGTTCGATTGCGGGCATGTACCTATGACTTCGTTTTCTAAGTTATGTATATTTGAGAAGTTATAGTAGCAATACAACTCGCTGACGGTGAAGGGAAACGTCGTGTAGAAACCTGAGCCATTAGACTTGCGCAAAGTGTGTCCTTAGAGGGAGTTGTTATATCCCATATCTTTGCTCACCGGGACACACTATATCTGTATCATATCTGGCTCACCACTTGTATCCTAGCTCATACGACATACAATCGAGTGAGTGTGTTTGGATACAAGAACCGTAAGACACAAGTGGTGAGTGAGTCTAGTCTATCTGTTTCCTACCTTATCCAGCTGACGCGCTCTTTTTTATACTATCAGTCTATTCCAATAAGAGGAGTTCAAACCAGAATCAAAATGTATTATCTATTAATTAACTTTTGACACTATATAGGTTTTCTCATTAATTAAGTGAACTGTAAGTTCTTTATGAGAAATAAATATCTTTGAACCCAATTAAAGCGTGACAAGCATATATGATTATCGTCTTTACCGTTTATCTTTTTAGTACGAGTACTGCGAACAAGCCATCCGTACTAATAGCGATCAAAAAGATCACCAAGTCGATACATTTGTAGGAGTTTGGTGACCCCTTTCTCGTCTCTCGTTTATTACTGCGACGAGAAATGCGGCCGAACGCATCCAATTTCAGCCGATCTCGGTCTCGCTCTCGCGCACTGTGTGTGAGCTGGATAAAGTAGCAGGAGCTAGATGTCTACCGTACTGAGTTGAGAGTATAGTGAGGGAGCCAGATATAGTTGACATCTCTGGGATGTAACTGGGACACAGTTGACGACAAGGGAGATGTGTGTCCTCTCATATCTGGCTCCTGAGTTACCCAAGGCTATGAGCCATATTTAGTATAGTTACTTATGAGTAGTGTAACCACCTTAAGTTTTAATAAACAGGCCTTTCTGCGACTAAAAACTCGGAACTCGAGGAAAAATTAAAAAGGAAATATGTTGCACCTCCCCTTACCACTTCTCTCTCTCTCTCTCTCTCTAACAACTTGTATGAAAAGTAGTAATTGTGAACTTTTTATGAAAGTTTATTTATTTAATTAACGATATTAAGAAAACGCCTCTTAGGTTTTGCCCATTTACTTTCTATAATTTATTAGTCGAAAATAAATTACTTTTACTTCCACAGATGGGTATTGAAGTCAACACTGGAATTAAACGCTTTCCTCGCAACGTTTTTATTCGCGATAGTAATATCACAGGTAATATGATGTCTTTCATGGTACGTAAGTCACAGACTTTCTGTGTTGCTCCTGTGTGGTGTAGTTGTATTGTATCAGTGGTGCGGGCAAATGGGCGCTCTCATTAAGGTCAAGCC
The DNA here is from genome assembly GCA_963969515.1 of Yponomeuta evonymella. Taxonomy (NCBI): domain Eukaryota; kingdom Metazoa; phylum Arthropoda; class Insecta; order Lepidoptera; family Yponomeutidae; genus Yponomeuta; species Yponomeuta evonymella. The sequence goes on along the minus strand of OZ018361.1, from coordinate 201,721 downwards.
GATCTCGACGCTTAAAACCACATTAAAATGTAATAACCTAGAATTGCCGCTGGATGGCAGCCACAGCCGCGCGGATAACACTAATGCAGCTTGAGCTAGGCCGGCGTCGGCACCGGCAGTGCGCTGGGGCTGGGGCTGGGGTGGGGACGCTGCCGAGTGCCAACAGATTAGCGCGAGGAGTTTCGCTTTTACTCACTCCATATAGAAATGATAAACAGGATTGAAGGACGGCGCTGCGCTACGTACTTAGTCGCGCGCGACAGACAACGGTACCATCGATGGCACATGAACTTTTACATGCATAATTGCATACACTCCACTCAGTTAACTTAGGGTTACTTTACAACTGTAAAAAAATTTAAATAAAAAATAAATTAAAAATTACATTTTTTTATTTTATTTTATAAAGGAGGAAAAACAGAATTAATAAAAAATTACTTAAATAGAGAAAATTAGTTAGCTTACTACATTTTGCTAACTCCTAAACATTCCTCACAGATAGATGCGTTAGATAGATATACATTATGGTTATAAGGGACTTGTTTATTTTTCTCCCGCTCCCCCACTAAAAATAGAAAAATAAAAAATTTGAAATAAAAAATAAAAACCGACTTCGAGACACTACAGCACTAGAAAGTTAGAAATAATTGAAATAATTAGAAGCATGTATACATGTAGGTAGGTATTATTGTAGGTAATTTGGAGTCGGTGTCCAAAATATTATGTGCTGTTCATGAAACTGGGTACCGACTACAAATTATACTTCTACAATACCTACATATATACATGCTTCTAATTATTTAAATTATTTCTAACTTTTTAGTGCTGTAGTGTCTCGAAGTCGGTTTCTTTTTTAATTGTTAGTGGGGGAGCTGGATAAAACTAAACAAGTCCCATTATAACAACAATTTACCCTACATAATTCGTTGCTTTAAAATTTGATTTCCTCAATTTCCATCTCCAAAAGTCTTCACCAGAACATCACCAAATTAACTTGGGACTACTTTTACGCTATTTTATAAAACATACGGATATTACTAAAGGATCGGCTGAAGTAATCAGGTAATTGAAAGATCTTTCTGTCCGTTTCAAGCCATGCTGTGAAAAGCTCTCTAGGATATTTTTTCTGCATATTAAACTGTCATTCAAAAGTGTAAAGCCTGTTTCGTCTCCAGAAGCTGCTGTATTATATCAACCAGCTGAATCCATAAGCAGCCTATATACGTCCCACTGTAGGGCACAGGCCTTCTCTCATGGAGAGAGAGTATGGGCATAATCACCACGCGTGCCCACCGCGGATTGGCGACGTTTCCTCACGATGTTTTCCTTCACCGTTAGCGAGTGTTTTTGCTACTATAACTTCACAAATGTACATAACTTAGAAAACAAAGTCATAGGTAAATGCCCGCACTGGAAATCGAACCTGGGTCTCCCGCTTCCGAGTCCAATATTCTACGCACTAGGCTACCACCGCCGCCGCCAACCAGCTGAATATTATATCAAATATTATAATTACAAAAGTTACGTAAAGGGCAATAAATTTAAAGTTAAAATACTGTTTAATAATAGTCACGCCGTAGTTGGAGTTAGTTTATAAAGTTTAATTGCGAGGATAAGCCTAAGCGGAATAAGTCCGACTAAATTAAATTTCAAATTTGCAATTCATAGTCGGGCCGAGCCCCGAGACCTCACACTATGTACAATTGTACACACAAGCCCAGGTACAGTCGACAGCACACCTTTATATACTAGTAGCGAAGTTGCACATAACGTACGTAACTGAGTAGGGGGCACAGACGTAAATGTTGATGATCTCGACTGTTATGTAAACTCAGCAGGAACTGTGGATTTTCGCAAAACTCTGCCTAGTGTCACTCCGACAAATCTCAAGGCAGTTCAACACACCACTCAAAAACAGTCTATAAGAAATCAATTAAACTCAGCACAACAAGGAGTTGTTTTTCTGTCATCACTGTGTCAACCAAGGTAGATATAACTAACTGTACACATAGATGCAGCTCGGGAGAGCAATCTCAATAAATTACCAGCTCCAAATGAAAACAGATGGGTTTGGTAAAAAAACCGGCCAAATGCGAGTCGGACTCATGCACGGAGGGTTCCGTACCATTATCTATACAACATTAGACAAAGATCGAATTTGAGAACAGCGCCATTATAGAAACCAACAAGAAGCGTTTAACATTGACATTTAACGACATTACATCGGCGCTGGTAAGGTTACATGGATGGCCGCTAGATGGCGAGCGCTGTATTTAGACAACGTTTGTTGTATGGGAGCTTCCCTTAAATATTTATTTTATTCTGTTTTTAGTATTTGTTGTTATAGCGATAACAGAAATACATGTCAACTGCCTAGCTATCACGGTACATGAGATACAGCCTGGTGACACACAGACGGACAGTGAAGTCTTAGAATAGGGTCCCGTTTATCACCCTTCGGTTACGGAATCCTAATAAAAAGTTGCTCAGGCAAGGAGCGCCCGCCATGCCCATACCTACCCGCGCGCTCCATAACCAGTTGGAAACGAGCCGATATCCTGTGTGTATATCTCTAACCACCGCCGCTGCGCTTCTGACTGACCTGCTCTCTGGAGAACCCTGCTTTCAAGCGCGCAGTTCGATTGTGCAGCGACCAGAAGATGGTTCCCGTGTAGGACTGCCTGCAACCTCTCCGGATCTGAACCGGGGTCTGCTGGTTTGGGTGGTGCGTGTCCCGGCTCTGGCTCCGGAGAATATTTTTATTTACCCACCTAGGTACGGTACGTAAATAAAAATATATTAACTAATAAAAAATATGTGTAAAAAATGTAGTGATCTATTCATTTACATAAATGATAATAATATTTATTTATCAGAAGGCTAACTTAATTATGTACCTATTGTTTGTAATTCTTTGCAAGGATATTAACTTGATTATGTTCCTACTGTATGTAATTCTTTGTAATTCTTATTCTTCTTATTCTAACACACAATGCCAGATAACAAAGGTTATACTAGGAATAAAATTTTGTGTAAATACTATTACTCTTAAGTAATGGTGACCCCACACTAGGCATAGCCTGTAAATAATACATGCTTAAAAAAACCGGCCAAGTGCGAGTCCGTTCCGGTTCCGTACCATTATCTATACAACATTAGACACAAAGATAAAAAAAAACGGCCAAATATCAGGTTTGTTGTATGGGAGCCCCCTTAATATTTATTTTATTTCAATTTAATTGTTTATTTTTAAAGCGAATATATGTAGAACTAAATATTCTGTAAATATTAGGGGTTAAAGTATGAAATTGCCGTTTTATTGCAATAGGTTCTTTGAATTGACATAGAATCTTCATGGTTTGAGGTTTTCGAATGAAACTTTTTTCAAATGGTTTCTATGACGATCTTTTTTTAAAAAATGTGAAACATTTGAATATCGACTTTCAATTGTTTTTGTTATTCAATTTAGACAAGAAAGATGGATACTGCGAAAATTCGAGTGATTATGAGGCACCCATTATTCGTATTTTTTTATTTTATTGATTTGACGCAAGTGAGTCAATATTGTGGGTAAGGTAACGTTAAATCATGCCGCTAATTCCTGGGTAGTTTTACTAGGGTCAGCTTCCACTATCTCTCTTAATTCATCGTTATTCACCTGTGTGGGCGGTCTTCCTCGTGGCTCGTTCTTTAAGTCGAAATTTCCATCACGAAAGCGTTTAAACCAAAATCGCACGGTGCGTTCATTAGTAGACCCCTCTCCAAACGCAGCATTGATATTGCGGGCTGTTTCTGCCGCGTTAGTTCCGCGTCGGAACTCGTATTCAAAAATCACTCGAATTTTCGCAGTATCCATCTTTCTTGTCTAAATTGAATAACAAAAACAATTAAAAGTCGATATTCAAATGTTTCACATTTTTTAAAAAAAAGAACATCATAGAAACCATTTGAAAAAAGTTTCATTCGAAAACCTCAAACCATGAAGATTCTATGTCAATTCAAAGAACCTATTGCAATAAAACGGCAATTTCATACTTTAACCCCTATTATTTCAAGCGTCAACGTTTTTTGTGTGGGAGCCCCCGTAAATATTTATTTCATTCAGTTTTTAATATTTGCTGTTATAGCGGCAACAGAAATACATCATCTGTGAAAATTATTTCAACTGCCTAGTTATCACGGTTCATGAGATACAGCCTGTTGACAGTCAGACAGACAGACGGACAGACAGACAGACAGACGGACCGTGAAGTCTTAGTAATATAGGGTCCCGTTTGGTACCCTTCGGGTACGGAACCCTAAAAATGTAAAATTAATGTTTAATTTGCCACTGGTGTTACTTGCATACAGTTCTCATACGGTTCTAGGGACTTTTTCAATTTTATGAAATGAAAAACGTTTTTATCCGAGCGGTGGTAGCGCATGCGTGCAACGACTAATGAATGTTGAGGAAGCGAAAGTGATCTGTCAGGATCGTAGCATGTGGCAGTCCCTGGCCTCTGCCTACCCCTCTGGGATACAGGCGTGACTTTATGTACGTATGTATGAATGGTAGCGCAGCGGTAGAACGTCGGCCTCCCATTCGGGAGGTCGTGATTTCGAATCGCGGCGGTTTCTTAATTATACATTTGTGAAGTTTTAGTAGCAATACCACGAGCTATCTGCAAAGGAAAACATCGTGAGAAAACCCGAGCGTTTTAAAAGCGACTTTTTTATCTTCGGGCGAGACTTTTTTTAGCAGCCCTATTCCCTGGTAGCGGGATGTAGACCGAACTGGCCGGGCGCGGGCGCGGGCGCGGGCGCGGGCGCACAAGGGCAAGCGCGAGCAGCATGATGGCCGCAAACGGCAGCGGCTTCACTGCACCGCACATCGACAGTTAGCACCAGAGAAACGTAATCTACTTACAAATATACTAGTACCCACTGTTGGACGTCACGTAAACATTTCGTCGATTAAAATAGCGGATTTCAAATGCTTACAAATACGGACTTGAAATGAGGTTTCACAACATTGTTACGTTGAGCATGTGGCTTCTAACGACCTGGGTACCTTTACTAGGTAAGCTTTTGGAGACCAAGTCATGGAAAGTTGAAGGGGCTGGCCTTCCAAAGCAAAATATTGCATTAGTTCACAAAACTATCAACCACCATGTTGATAATAAAGTATTTATCATTCGAAAGATCACATCTCACGTAATGTATTTACAAGACCTATTTATAGATTTCGGAAGTAGGTAAGAACAGTCTGGAAAGGATATTGTAGGTTAGGCGAACCGAACTGCCATGCCTGTGTTATCTCAGAAAAGATAACATAAGCAGCCCAGTGGTTATTGTTTCGTTAAACCGCTTCTTAATCATTCAGAATTGTTTTAATGTTTTGCGTTTCTTCAATAATATGTTGTAAGATAAGATAAGAATATTCTTTATTGTTCCAGGAAAAACACAATCTAAAATATTTACAAAGATGCAGTACAATTGGCGGCCTTATTGCTAATAGAATTTTCTTCCAGACAACCGTATGATGAAAAAATTCGGAAAGAAAAGAGTTTTATTTTTGTAGAAACACCTTGAAGAGTGATAAATAAACGTCTGTTAGTTCTGAGAAAGTACTCTTCGATATGTTGAACGTTTATTGTATTTTGATATCTGAAAACCGGCCAAGTGCGTGTCGGGCGACGCGCAATGTAGGGTTCCGTAGAAAGAGAGATTGTTTATCTGCTTTACAGAACTAACAACTTCATCGAAGTCATTTTCAATGGATTTTGTACGAAATGTTACTTTCATAAGTTGGTTGCCTATTACTCGTTAACTAGTAAAGCCTACTTAGCCGTGATACATTTCCTTTTAAGTTCATTATAAATTACTACCCTGAATTTTTTCACGTTATTTCTACAATCAACCGTTTAGCCATGAGAGGGAGGGAGGGGGGCTACTCAGACAAAACATTGCGCATAAAACGAGAAAAAAAATTATCTCCACTTTTCATGTTAGGGGAGGTACAGTAAAAAACATGTTATTTGAACATTTTATTCTTTAACTTTGTTGGTGTGATAAATATGTATACACAACACATTCCAAGTTACAGCTTTCTAGTACCAACGGTCTTTGCTCTAGGCCGCGAACGGACAGTCAGGCAGACAAACGGACATGGCGAAACTATAAGGGTTCCTTGTCGGACTACGGAACCCTAAAAGCCTGCGCGTATAGAACGCCTAAGATATGACGAAGCGCTGGTCAAGAAATAACCTATATGTTTGACCCTGTCCGGCTAGTAACTATCTACGTACAATTCAGATGGACCACCTTCAAGAAAAGCCGGTGTCTCCAGCCAGAGCCGGTCTCTCGCAAGAAATCTGTAAACGCTGCCGCTTAAAATACAGGTGGAAAGAACAGTTGCATAGGATGACCCAAACTATACTCCTTCATATTTTATGGGTATCACCTCATGTGGGACATTTTCGGAGCTATGGCAAAGGCGGAATAATGTATATTATATCATAATGTATAAGTTAATTATTTAACATCCTGTGTATTTTTTTTAAGAACAGTCTCCTTCAACTTGTCGTACAAGGCAAGTTCCAGGAAAAAGGAGAGCCGGGAGACCAAAGGTATCATGGCTACACAACTTACGACAACGGTTTGAACAGAGTACGAGTTTCTTGTTTGTATTGGCAGCCTCGAATTCAATTCAATTCAAATTCAAATATTTTTATTCATTATAAAAACAGAATGTTTACTTAATGAACGTCAAAGTTGTTAGTTTCACAATTAATGGATTATGTGGAGAAGAAGCTAACAAAGAAACTCCACATTTATTCTTTCCAAAACACGTTTTAACTTAATTAACAGAGTTTTCAACTTAAAACATTAGTCATGAATGTGTTGAACACTAGTCACAATCGTCCTGTAATTAATATTAATCTACTGTTCAATGCCAAACATCTTTGTCTTCTAAATAATCCTTGATGTTATAGTAAGCCTTTTTGCACAGAATGTGCTTAACACAATTTTTAAATCGCGTCGGAGCCAAAAGCAAGGCAGCCGAATAAAATTGGTTGCCAACTTCCGATAGGAGACGGCACTGAGGGCACAGAAAGAAGAAGAATTTTATTAAGATCGTTTTATGCCTGATGTGGTCGCACCACTTTGTATGTTACGTTGATATTTTCTTCCATGTTTGCGTTGGGCTTAGTAATTATCTTATGGTGTACTAAGGTACTATATGTTTTGGGTGGTTAGTACACAATGGCACACGGCGAGCAAACAGCGATACGATAACGCAGCTGCGCTAACGCACCGAGTGTGCACGCACCTCTAATGCCGCCATTTCACACGCGTTTTTAGGGTCTTTTAAATTATGGAGATTATCAGCTTAGGCAAGGATCCATTAGCGTTGGTCTTATGAGCTTGTTTTTGGCTCGACGTTACACCACGCTCGATCCGAAGTTGACGACAGAAGTACGACTTGCCGCCGGCTTTAGGATTGAGAATTTCATTAAGTTAGTACTTACGTATTGTTCTATCTCGTCAGATTTATCAATAAAGAACGTGGTGCACAGACACTTCAGTATTCCACTTACTGATATTCTCAATTCAGAAACCGGAGGTTGGACTCACTTGTACGTCGGGCCGGGCGCGGTATCAATAGTTTTTTTTTATTGACTTACGTTGGTATCGCAAAGTTGTAAATTTTATAAATTGTTCGCCTACTGCGTGGCAATTTGTTGGTGAATTAACCTTGTAATTCTCATTTAATTTTATAATTTCTCAAACAAAAAATATTCGAAGTGTTTAAGTTGTCGATACCAGCCAGTATCGTTATCGATAATCCGGACGGTTTTCATTGCATCGTGTTATAAAAAAGAATACCACAAACCGCATTTGTGAAATAAAGCAAAACCCTGGAAACCGTTTGTTCCGTTGTAGGTATAAGGATTATTTTAGATTGTTATCGTTGCACAACCCCGGTCGCGACCCAACAATATCTTTATTTAATTGAACTTTCAATATTTTCAACCGAATTCTATAAAATACTTGGCCGCAATGTTTAAAATTTTCGCTGCCTTCGAAGAATCCGCATAGTGCGTACGACATTATAACAAATCCGGAAATCTTATCGGGAATTGTACCTACTTATAATGTGTATAACTATAATCTAATTAGAATTCTTCCTTAGTTTGATGTTTATAAGTATACTCTGGTAAAAAATGTACCTCCTTCTGATAGGTACTTGAAATTATAATCTGATTAGACAAATAAAATAGAGTTAAGTAGCAGAGAACACGTTCTTTGTACACAAAAAGGAAATTACTTTGATATTACTTAACCTATCGGTACATACAGAAGCCTTACCAGTACTTGTCCTACTCAGAATTGTACCCACTTTTTATGTTTATAAGTACAATAAGCCTCTGATATTAATTTTATTCTAATGGTTCTATTGTTTGTAAATACAAGCTGGTAACAGTCACAGAGCTACGTATGATATTTCAAAGTACAATCTAGTAAAAACTGTACATCTAATATTTACAAGTAGTGATTAGAAATGTACTTCTGATGTCTGTAACATCGTGCATGTAATTCCGTGTGTCCCTCCTTCTAATATTTTAGGGGCACTGCCACACCGCGGCCGCCGGCCGGCGCCTAGCAACGGCATAACAACCCGTAGCTACCCATGCCAAAGCATCATTTATTATACCCCGAGGGCTAATTCGATGTTATGTTAAATAAAACTGTCATAAAAACACACTGCACCTGCGCTTTCACATGTTGGTACGTACTAACAGCGCATAAACTTTTACATATGCACACGCTTCGCGGTAATGTAAAGGTTGATTTGTCTGTCGACTATATATTTAACAATACCCACATACCACATCTTAACCAAGAGCGGCGTAAGTTCCGTAAGAAAAAAAATCTCATAAACAGGATTCACTTTAGGATTCTGATCAATTCCGGGTGTATAACTGCAGGTAGATTTCACTAAGACTTCAGGAGCAAGCCTCAGTAAAGAAATCATAGAAATTTAAAACAAATAAGCCAACGCGACTCGGTAAAGAAAAAATATTGACCTAAAATTTTTAGCCGTCTGAATCTTACATCTGACATTATCTTCTGAAAATAACGTCTGCGTAAAATCAGTCGGATACACATAGGAGCCACGCACGGAGGGCCACGCTTAAAGTTTGGGAATTGAACCGAGCGGAAAATTTTTACTTTTTATTATTTTCAGGTTTTATTACTTACATCTTTTTAAAATCAAAGAACATCCTTTTCTCATCATCATCATCAGCCATTCGACGCCCACTGCAGGACAAAGGCCTCACTCGTGGTTTTCATAACCATGAGGGGTTTTGCCATAATCGCCACGTTTGGCAGGCGGGTTGGCGATCGCGGTCTGGAAGACGCTGCTGCCCGTCTCCTGGTAATTTATTTCCTTAGGCGCCTTCTACAACATCCCCGGAAGGAAATGGAGTGACGCTATTCTTAATCCGGCGCCACACGGAATATTTAATCACAAAAGAAGATAATTATGGCATTTCTAATCTAACCCAGGAAAAGCTGCCAGAAAGGAAACTTAATGTATGAAACTTTTAACGGACAAGCTGTTTTGGTATATCCGTGAGTCTATCTTGCTATCATCCTTTTATATCACCTGTTATTTTTGGGCTCACTCTGTAACTTACTTAGTAAGAAGCGAATAAATGAATAAAGTATTATTATTATTATCTTACATCTAAAGTAAAGCTGTCAGGTGAGTGACAGCTTTACTGAAAAAAAATAATAATAATAATAACTTTCTTGTAAGTTTCTAGTAAGATAAGCCCTACGCTAGTTAGGTAGATACAATGCATAGGTGGTTGTTAGAGTCCAGTTGGAGCAGCAGCGTGTTGTGTAGTTGCGCTGCAGCGCTGGCGCTGGTTCCCGCGCGGGCCGCCAGGTGGCGCCGCCGGCTCTAGAAAAGTAGAAAGTTCTCCGCCCCCCCGCGCCGCACGCCCCACCCCGCCGCGCCGGCATGGCAACAGTGCAACTGCTCGCAGCTCCAAATACGTAACAGTAAAATTAGACCGACTTGTTTTTCTCCTTTTAGCTCGCTAACTACTGAAAACAGATGTTTTCGACTTGTAAAGTGTTCATTTCGGGAATGAATATAAAACGATCTCCCCAAAACATGTTTCTGGGAATAGAGGAAGGTGTTTCGTAGGGCACAGGGCTGCGCCGCGCGCGTTCCGCGGACAAAGGAAATGCGCAATGTTGGAAGGAAGGGAAACTTGTATGTCTTCAGACTATATGTCGCCAATCGCAACGCCAATATCTGCATTTTGTCGTAGAAATAAGTAGTGATGTGTGTTATCTAAATCGAATCAACCACTCGATAACAATAAACATCGTGCAATCGACTTTCTAAATTATGCTTTAGCTGCAAGTACTGCAGAAATTGGCTGCGGTTAGAAAGTAAATTTCTATTTTTAACCCTTCTCGATAGAGTAGCTAAACGCAATTTTATTATTGCACACCAAAGAGAGATAGTAAACTTACTCGTTTTACATTGCTGAGCACATATATCGAAATGTTAATAATCTCATTTTACTTCAATTTCCTATCCAATTACGTCATGCATAAATAAATTGGATTGATTTGCCATCGCGATGCCGACGACCGTTCCCCGCTCAGTGCACGCGGCTGTGGTACCTACCTACATCTAGTGTAGGTACTCAAAAAACCAGTAATGTGAAACCTTGTAGTAGGCACAGTCGACAGCCTTTCAACCTTAACGTTTTGGTTGCAACTTGCAAAAAGTATTTATTTGTAAAGTAAACGTAACTGATTAGAATGTAGATGTGGTGTCGACTGTGCCTGGGAAGCAAGACGTACTCGTCCATACTTTGACAAACGCGTATAATCTCGTTCGAAGCTTATATTGGATTTGCGTTCTGTCTATAATTACAGGGTCATTTTATAATGCACAAGTCCTGAAACACGTCAAGTAGTGTTTAAATTTTACAATAATTTTAGTTAATGTTGTTTTCTTCCTAATTGATATATTTTTTTAAATGTGTTTGTATATTTTTATTAAATCCGTGTAAACAAGCGTCACTACAATACAGAAAAAAAATATGAATAACAAATAAAGTAAAATGCCAAATAAAATTATTTAAATGAATGTTGTAAATGATAAACTCTTATTGAAGGGTTTGAAATGCTACTGTGTACTTTGTTCTAGTTGCCTGACTTTCAAAGTGTGTTCTGGCTTTTGCAATATTAACTAATATAAACTTATTTCAGATAACACCGATCCATTTGATCAGTAAGCAATATTATGTACACACAGTTTGGTTAGTAGGCGTAAAAACAAAAATTTAATTTAATATTTCTGATTATTAACAAAAATATTTACTTAATATTCAATATTTATTTGTAAGTAGGTAAGTAAGAAGTAATATCTTATGTAGAAAGGACGATATAAGCATAGGTAGGTAGATTGTGTAGTGGACTACACAATGCTGATCCTATATACTATTTTGATATTGATAAGGGTTCCAAAGAGTAAGATTTTGCGCGCCCTCCTCGGCATCGAGGTGGGTCGCTCACGATGTCGGTTTAGGGGTCCTTAGGACCAAACCAGCCCCCAGGCGGTGTTTAGTGGGTAGGCGCACTTCCTGTGAGTCCCACATTGGCAGCACGGCCGGGCCCGTGCTGTTATGCATGAGCATTCACCACCTCCCTCCCCCGTGTCCTCCGGAGGGTGCCCTTTTCAGGGCTAAAAAAAAAAAAAGAGTAAGATTCGAGTAACTAATTTATTGTAAAGCAAAGAGTAAATATAGTGTAAACTAAGCAATTTCAATACATTGTAGGTACGTTCACTCGTACATCTTGCCGTCTAGAAAAGAAATAAGACAGAAAAGTAAAACTTAATTAAGATATTTGCACAACAGTAATAATTATTTTTGATAAATTATTAACTAATTTTGATTAATTTTCACGAAAGTAGAGGGATGTTGAGTGCAGCTTCCGATGTTCGATTGGCTTGTGGCATGCTGTTTTCGTTTGCTCGTACAGCATGGTGAAACTCGCTGCAGACGGCGTGTAGCGCGGTAGCGGCTGACATCTGGGGTAATGCAGAGTGCAAGTGAAGTTGGAGCTTGGAGGGCTCCGTGCGATCGTCACAGCTGCTTGCTGCGGTTCTTGGCGCGTCTCAGCGGGGGCGCGGGCGCGGCGACTTACAACAGAGTAGGTACCAAACAATTTACAAGACTTTCCGATAAATCATCACTCGCGTAAACATAATTAATTTAAGCAGCTCGGTTTATTCAATAAAGAAGAAACTCTTCGCGTTAGACCTACTTAATTAATAATGCAAAATCCCTTTGTTTTCGTTCCTTTGTTGTGCGAGTGTGTGTCACAGTGACTCAGTTTGTCCACACTATTGCGTTGGAATAATGAACGCGTTATTTTCAACTCGTTTGAATTTCGTTGATCGTTTCAATGTTTTGTTTGATGGGTTTTGAGATAGTGATGTTGCTGGGTGGAGGCGAGGCGGCCGCGGGGGGCGGGCGGCAGGTCGCGGGGCGGGCGGGGCCGGTCGCTGGATCCAGATTTAACCGGTTCGCTGTGTCCAAAACCTGTTCCATAAAATCTATTAGCCGGTTCCCGCTTCATATAGATTCTGGGTTAGACTGGCTTTATGGAAATGTATGGTTTGTTTATGTCCCGTGTTCATCGGATGATCGTCGAATGCTACTGTGCAGTTAAACTCAGGCCGAAGGCTTTTAGGCAGTTTACCTACGGGCATTTTTTTTTCCAAATAGGTAAACCAAGTCTAAAAACAATTATATTAAGTACCTGGAAGACATTAATTTAAAGTCATGCCTTTTCGTTGTTTTTTAGTATTTAAAAAGAACCTATTTAAAGTATTTCGCATTAAAAATGTTGGGATCTCAAACAAGCGTAGCGCTGGTTTGTATTTTTTTAATACCTAACCCAAAATTTTATATTGATATCTCAGCACATGAATGAGATAGTGTCTTTTGTTGTTCATTATGCACAGCTTTCAGGTTCGGCGTCAGTATTTGAAAACCCTGCATGTACCTATATGTACATTCAGTGGATTACATATGTCCAACTCAACTAGGCGGTCGAGTGCCGGCGACAGGTCTCAACAGCACTGGACGGGCTAGCGGGCTGTTGGGATGGGGGGAGGACAGGGCGGAGAGGATGTGACGTACTCAAACAACAGCTTTTCAATATTGATTTGTATTATTTTTTCTCAATAATTTCTACAATTTTCTCTTTAATGTCTATCAAATAAATATCAATCATTAAAGATTGATACATATAATCATTATTGTTAGTTTTATATCGACATTTCAAGTTTACAAGTTAAATGTTTTTGTTGCATTTTAAAAATCTTTGTTGATGAAAGTGACTCTAGACTATGATATTGTGCGTTTTTAAAAACACTGGACCCTACAAACATTAAGAATTCGTTAAAAAACGGTAAGTTAGTCTATTGATGTTTATACATTTAACATAATGTACAGTACAGTACACTGGAAGAGGAAATGCATCGACAGTGAGTGTGCTGCACTCGGCCCGCACGAATTCAAACAATACACCTTACTCTTAACTTAATAACTTAATACTTCTACAACTATAATAACCTGAGATCTTTGCAACACGGCGGGGTGCGGCGGGGTGCGGCGGGGGGCGGGCGAGGAGCGTCCCCCCGCCCGCGCCGCCGCGCCCTCTCCCGCCCGGCTTCATATAATACATGTATCTATCTCCAATAATAATCTGCATTCGTGCCTGTTCATTAATAAAGTATATTCTCTTCATTAAAATTTTACATTACAAAAGTAGTATCACAAACAAATGTACGAACTAGTACAATTACGAAAAAACGTAGACAATATCTGCGACCTCCACGGAGATCGGTTCTAATAAATACATACACTGCCGACCGATCCGACAACAACCGGAATAGAATCGAACTTGAAACAAACAAACAAATAATAGCTAACACTAATCGTTCAGGGCATCGTCAGTATCACACGGCGGCTGAGATCATGACACCGGCCGCTGTGTCGCCGTCGACAGCGCCGACTGCGACACTGTCGACAGCGACACGGCGCGGCACTAGCGGCTCGGTGCTCACTTACCCTACAACTATACATATCACGCTGTGCTTTTTTTTCTCTTATTAAAAATATATAATAATAATAATATACATATAGTAATATTGATATTTTTTAAAATAACGATACGTAGATATCGAAGGGGGCAGTCAGTCGCTCACTCGTCCTGACTCCGGAACAGCTTCTTCTTGCTTATCGTGAATTGCGGGCTGATGATTATCGTGCCGCCTCTCGTGAGGTTTCTGTTGAGAGAAAACTGCCGTTAGTATCTGCTAGTTAGCTCTGTCTCCGTTGAAAATAAACTTGTTCGAGCGGAGAGACGGAAGGCTTCTAACTTGTGACAATTGATTTCTAATTAGGTTGTCAATTCCAATTAGGTTAAGATGTAATTTTGAGTGGGGTTATCTCACACAAGATCGGAGACTTACTTTAAGAATTGCGGCAGCATACTAGTCCAGTTGGTGGCATCGTGTTCCAGGTGCAGGTGTATCTCGTGAGTAGCGAGCGTGGAGGGGTCGAGCTGGAAGGCGGCGAGCCGGCAGCCCGCCACGTCCACGATGAGCGCGGCGCCTCGCGCGCCGCACGGCTCGGCCTCGGCCAACGCCAGCGCGTGCTCGGCCGCGCGCGCCAGCAGCTCGGCCGGCACCAGCACCTCGGCCGCCGCCAGCGCGCTCGCGCCCTTGGCGGCGCGCAGCTCCCGCTCCAGGCGCGCCGCCAGCGCCGCCGCCGCGCCCGCGCCCGCCGCGCCCGCGCCGCGCCAGCATCCGCCGCTTCGCCCTGGGGGAAACAAAACACAGGTCACTCCAGTCGCCCGACAACCCTTCAGTTGTGCAGCTCATAAAGACATAATAGATATCGAAATGTTGCTTCATTACGATCAGCTGGAGTGGTATAATGACAGAATGCCGGCAGCCGGCTCGTCAGCTGAGCGACCGGCGGGGGGCAGTGCGGCAGGGAGGGGGGTGCGCGCGCCGCATAGCAACAGCGTAGAAAGTCTCGACTCACCTTTCTCGCTGTTGAAGCCGACGTTAAACTGATTGGTGACCGATAGGACTTCCATGTTTTCCAAATCTTTACTTATATTGTACACTTTTTATATGAAAATTTAAAGCGTTCCGCTCCG
This sequence comes from Yponomeuta evonymella, assembly GCA_963969515.1. Lineage (NCBI taxonomy): Eukaryota > Metazoa > Arthropoda > Insecta > Lepidoptera > Yponomeutidae > Yponomeuta > Yponomeuta evonymella. The sequence goes on along the minus strand of OZ018361.1, from coordinate 186,463 downwards.
GAACTTGGTGTTTTATACTTAAAAAATATCACAAGTCTCTTTTGTACTGCGAATCGCACTGTTTGTGTGCCGGTCGACCGGCGACTAGTTCTGCGTTTAGAGATCGAGGTGAAACTGGTAATGTCCTCGCTATCGCGACCGCATCAGATCTGATCTCGTAACCACAGGGCTTCGTCTCTCGCCCTCGGCTTATCGACCCACCCGACGTCGCTGTGTGTGACGAACTACCGATGCCGGCTACCGCACCCGCTTATATAGACCGTACCGGGGGCGGTGCGCGGGACGAGGTACCGCGCCGCCCGCGCCCCTCACACCAGTCGCGCCCAGCCGCGCCCGCAGACGCACGTCCCGTCGCTGCGTCGCTCCGCGCCGTAGAGCTGACTCTTTGTTCCCATCGGTAGAAACGTTGCGATCAGTTTTTTACTCTCTCAAGTGTTTGTAATTTGCTTCTATATGTGAATTTCGCCCTCGCGTACAACCTACAAATCTTTATTAAACGGTTCTCGACAAGCAGGAACGTATCGTTTCTTTGTAGTCTTTGTACGATATATTTTTATTCGCAGTTAAAAAACGTTATAATGTGTGGAGTCAGACAAGTAATATTGTAGGTATTTCTGTGTTGTGAATCGAGGCCAGCCCTAGTGCCGCCAAGTCTAAGCAGTATCGAGATAACGTTATCGTTGGCTTGAGATAATACATTTATGTGTAAGAAATAGGTACCCATTTGTTATAATAATATCTAGAAACTGTAAAATTTGCAAGTTTCAGTTGTAAGCAGGTAACCGTTTATTTTTATTATTGAACTAAAGGAAAGAGGCATAATTATTTGACGATTAAGAAATAAGAAAAAAATGCTCTTGGGAACATTTATTTCACAAAGGAATTTCTATTGGAGGTACGTGAACTCTGCTGATATGTAATATGTGTTCAACATCGATTGAATCAATCAAAATTAATCAGATACAAACCGTAAATCCCAAACTTATTATTACTACAGTAATAGAAAAATGGTAGCCTAGTGGGTAGAACATTGGACTCGAAAGCGAAAGACCCAGGTTCGATCCCCAGAGCGGGCATGTACCTATGACTTTGTGAAGTTATAGTAGCAATACCCCTCGCTGAAGTGAAGGTAAACATCGTGAGGAAACCTGAGTGTCTGAGCTATTGACATACCTCAGCGCTTGAAATCACCAATCCGCATGATCAAGCCCATACTCTCTCTCTGAGAGAAGGCCTGTGCCCTACAGTGGGACGTATATAGACTGCTTGAATGGCAATGAAGTCAGCAGGTAGTGATTTTTAATTGCCTACTGAATGCTTCAACAGTACTCAGTAATTGCATCAGACTTCGAGAACAGTCCACAACAACAATACGACAACAACTCGAAGAAAGGTCAGACTTTTTTTATTGAACCGAGATAAACCTAGTCTAGATTTAAAACATACGTAGAAACCTTAGTAATATTAAACTTCATACATGTCTAATTAAAAGATACCTACCTAGTTAAAATTACGCCGTGGAACAAACTAAACTTCAAAAGTAATAAAACTATCGCAATATGGATGATTTGAACAATTACATTGATATGATCTAAGCACTGGTTGGAAAGGAAGGAAAAAAACGCGAACAAAAAAGATGTGAGAATATCAAAGACAGAAAAAAGGCGGAGCAAAAAGCGGTTGCCGGGCGAAGCCGGCCGGCGCGGCCTTGGCGCTGAGTCACGCCCGCGCCCGCCGCAGCCCGCGCGGCTCCGCCACACAACACAACACATACTTATACCTATTTACTGAACATAAGCCTATTTATTATTTGCCCACTCGATCTTGGCCATGCTGGAATGATCTGAGGTGGTCCGAATTTTGTCTAGCAGTGGGACACAATTAAGGCTATGCAAAAAGGCGCTGACTAAGCGATTCTCTTCTCTTCTCTTCTCTTCTCTTGATAATCCTAATTCGGAAAAGGATTAAATGTTTATCTGTATTTTAATGTAGAAAAAATTTAAGTGACTTTGTCAATAAGGCATAAATTGAATATGACCCTGCCTGAAAGTCAAAGAATTGATTGAGCACTTACATTCAGGAATCAACACGTTTATGAGTAAGTGATATGAATATTCACATAAGACGTATTGTTATTGTACATAATTGTTATCGCGATGATATCACCGCCGTCTCGATATTGGGTTGTTGTCTAGAATTATATAAGTGTATCAATCAAATTGAGAGCATTATGATGACTGTTTCTTCGTCCCACATAACGCTGCAGATTTTCATTAAGGTTTATTTTGTTTCTTAACTCCAACAATTACCGAGTACTCCATGTTATTAAAACACTTGCCATCATCATGCGTGTGCGTCGCGCACTGACAATGGAGCAACCCCGATCCGCTGCCCTCCTTACTAACACAAAGGAGGACCAAGAATCCCTTCATAAAAACCATGAACAAAGTTCAAGTCTTCACAAAGCGGTCGGGTGCCTGTCACAACTTGTCGCAGGCTCTTCCAACCTGTCACGTATCGCAGGCCGATCTGACTTGCCAGTCTTTTCATACAACTATTAGATCGTTTATTCCGTTACGTTCCATAAGTTTATATTTCGCTAGACCAGCCATAAAAACTAAACTAAGTACGTTTGAACAAAGTACTTCAATTATCTCATTATCTAATTAAATCCTCCCCAGTTTATCCCACAATATAAGTTTATGAGGAAGTCAGTCGAGCTGAACATTACACTTATTCACGATCTAGCTCGGAACATTTCCAAACTTCATCAATGTTGTTATTGTTTGTTAAGCCGTCCCGCTGCTGTAGGACGAATGTTACATTTATCTTGACATCCATTCTCCCTGTCTGTGCAGATACTGCGGTAGATGAATCAGCTATATTTATACATTAGCTTTAAAGCTGATGATCGGCGATTTGGTGCAAGCCGTGAGTCGCCGGGGCCGACAGGACTGGTGGCAGGCAGTATCGGGTTGTGGCAGGCTCCTAGGGCAATGTGTATCTTATCGCGTATGCTCGCGGCGCGCGAGTGGAGCTCCTGTAGATATAGACTCGACTCATTAGCAATTTTAAACTAGCTTGGCTTTGTTTGGTTGAGCACTCAGGCGACGCACGTGTAAACTGCTCCCGGCTGCCAGCCAATTATCTCTGACCCCTTTTAGCATTCTCGTCAAACGATTATGAGTCCTCTTGGTTTGTAATAAAGGTTGTTTATATTGAGAGTCGAGGCCAAGTGTGATTGGCGTTCAGTGTGCCGTTTATATCTTGATGTTCTCTATTATGTACATATATTACTTATTAAGCCACAGTTAGACGCTACAAGGACGCAACAAGTATGGTCCGAGTTTTGATAATTTGAAGGTCAGATAACATCGTTGGCATTGTTTTGTGTACCTAGATTGTTTGAATTGTTAATTCACAACTTGATTAATGTTATTCCACCAATTGTATTTGCCCACATATTGATTGTCTTACTTGTGTACTATGTTTTCGTGTCAGGGAAACCTTTTGTATCGTCAGTTTAAAAAAAAAAAAAAATTACAATGTGATACGATCAAAATATTAAATTGTGTACTTTATATATCATTGTTTTATTTACAATAACCATAATTTTATCAGTATAGGCTCCGAAACCTTATCCAAAGCCCTTAATAACATATTTAGGAGGCTATGTAGTTAAACAATCTCCTCGTCTTCCCGAAAACATTTATCTAAATATGTCATTCGGACAATATTGTACAAGTTCAAATCGCGAAAAAAATTGCTCCTCCAAACGTTTATAGAAGAGCCAACTTTTTTTTATGTAGGACTTGAAACCTGAAGTAAAAGTTATTTGTATTGATGTCGGATAGAACCCGCTTTTCGAGAATATAGAGGAATTTTGTACACTCTGTGTAGTAGGTTTCCCTTTACTGTATGCTTTCTAAAAACGACGAAAATGCATGAATTATACTTTTGATACACTATTGAGACTAAGCAATTAGATATTTTTATAAATTGTACTGCAGGGTGGCGTGCCAATGCCATCGCGTTCGCTTGCAAAATTCCAACACTTCCATACTTTTGTGGCACTACAGCGTGGTGTTGAAATCGCTAGCAATATTCTGATGGGATATTCTTTTCGTTGTGATAAACAGTATTATTGTGGATTTAACGGTAATGGTATAACATTTTTGTAAATATTCTCCGCATTTTGGTTCTAAATTGTGAATACAAAACTCGAAGTGGTATCTTCGTGGTACCAAAACTTGAACCCGTAGTGCAGCAAAATGTTTTCTACTATGTTAAATATTTGAGAGTCGGTCGTCCGGTACAGGTACGTAAACAAGTGACGCGAATCGGACGACAGACTTAAACATATTGTACCTAATATAAATTTTTCAGAAAATATTTTTCAATACATCCTACCACTTTGAATTGAGATTCACCGTTTTAAAACAACCGTTGGTAGTTACGAATATTTTTTAACATATTTTTTTTGTTCCATTACTTTTAAATCAATATTATACTGTCACAATAAAAAGAACATTTCCTAAAAATATTGCTAAATATTGCAATTTCAAATGCACGCTGTATTATTATTATAATTTTGAACTAATTAAGAGGATTATGTATCTGAACTAATATAAAGATAAAACATTTTATTTGCTAAAGCATGGTAAATAATACATTAAAGTAGCTGGTAAAGTAAATGAAAAGAACATGCGTGCTCTACCAGTTAAGGTGTGCAAATATTAGACTTTGAGAATAATGTAAATAACAAATTTAGAATCTTAGAATTAATATTAAACACAAACTATCAGTAGGTACCTATATAACTAAAAATTAGCATATTAATTAGTTGTATCCCAGAGGAAAAAAATTAAGTTGTATTACATACCTAATCTTTTAGGAACATTGTTTTTTTTTCCTCTGTTATAAATATAAAGGTACCCAAGTTGTTATATCGGTATATCGGCATTCATACTATTTACTATTCCTATTTGTTTATTAATGTAAGCAATTTTATCGATAAAAGGGTTATCGAGAAGTGTGCTGATGCTTTCGACTTAAATGTGTCACAGTATCAACACCGGCAGGTCGCAGGTCGCAGGTCGCAGGTTACAGTAAACCTCGTGGCGCACTACCGCAGCATAATGGAGATAACGGAGGACCGGCCATCGACCAGGGACCTGTTTCATATAACTACAATTCATGCTTTACTATGACAATTCGATGTACATTGCAAAGTCGATTAACCCACAGATTAACAAAAAGACTCTGCTACGTAATGTACCTCGAATTGTCATAATAAACTACGAATTGTAGTTTTATGAAACCGCCTTGGGGCGATACTACGTAAGTTCTTCACTGTATGGAGTTGTCCGATTTAACTATTCCGAACTGTCAAATACATCTGGGGCACTGGAGGTAGCCAAATGGCCAAGCCGCGTATTTTGACTAAGGTGTAGAGTTTGTGAAGTTAGGGCTGGGTAGAGGTAGGGCGTGTGGAGTTAGAAGCTTGGCTCGACCTGAGATTCCGATAACTCGTTGATAGTGACGGTATACGGTCTGGTCTTGGCAACATTTTAAATTGAAATGTTTTTAGATGACAGTTTGGAATCGTCAAAATGGTTAGCCCAAAAGAGTGCACTGTTAAGTAATAGGAGGGCAGGGCCGAGTTTCATAAAACTACAATCCGCAAGTTATTGCGATAATTCGATGCACATCGCATTGCAGAGTCTTCCCACAAGTTAACCTGTGAGTGCAATGTACATCGAACTGCCATATTAAACTTCGATTATAGTCTTATGAAACAGGCCCCAGCCCTTCTATGCCATAACCGTCCACGTATTGGGTTATCCGTTTTGACGATTCCGAGTATTCGACAGTCCGGAGTAGGATAAATTGGGCTAGTCCATACAGTGAAGGAGTTACGTATAGCGCCCCAGGTAGAAGGCTTGATTGTGAGTCGACAGGCACATGAGGTCGGTAGACTGCACCGCACTGCAATGAACGTTACTTGAATGTAACGTATTATTTCGATTAAAACTGATATCTATATTATTAACTCAGTTTTGTTGCGACCAACAAAAACGAAACGTGACTACAAACAACAATAAAAAACTTTGGACATTCGAAAGAACAGTCAAGCTTAGTGGTTACAAGAAACACTGGGGCGGAGCTCTCCATTACAATGTTAATATCGCGAAATAAATTCACGCATTATTCAAATCAGGGTGCCCAGCGAAACGATCGGCCAGACACCCCCCGCCCCCGCCCCCCCCGCGCTGCCCACTTCCAACAAAAGTGCTTTATTTCGAGCAATTTAAAGTGATTTATTGTATCAGAGGTGAGCGCCGAGCGTGACACGGCTGCGTATAGTCGGCAGCCGATGATGATGTCTTGCGAAGTCACCCATAAAGTAACTGAATAGCGTATTCACAAAAGCAGAGATTCTGAAATACTTACATTATATTATGGTATCGATTGTACCTAAGTTCTCGAGCGCCTCTCTATTTTGTCGAGTGCCGACTGCACCTGTCAGAATGTCTGCGGCTGCTTCACTCATACAACTTGGAAAATTACTTTGATCGCAACCAATCCTTTCTTCTTCTCTACTGAGCAAACAATATGTAAAAGGCTGTATTATTTTGGGACAATATCTATGAAAAGCTAAATCTAAGTATTACGATTTTGAAATACTGTGAAACCCTATTTTTACATAAATTTAAGTGCAATACATACATTTTAATTCAAATTAATTCTGATGATCTGGCTTTTCTATTTCCACCTTTACACAGTTTGTATAACGTGGTATAACGAGACGTCTTTATTTTCCTCTCATTATATAGAGCACAAAAGCTATACAGAGTGTCAATAGGGACGAACCAAAACCTTGTCAGCGTAGGACGACCAGCCACAAGATAGACAGATGACCTCATCCAAGTGGCAGGAAGGCGCTGGATGCAGGTCGCTTCCGACCGGTCTTTTTGGTAATCCATGGAGGAGGCCTATGTCCAGCAGTGGACTTCTTGTGGCTGAATGATGATGATGATGATGAAAACCTTGTAATAGGTACGAACACCTTTTAATATAGGGATAACTTCAAATCGCGAAAAAACTTATAAACAGTAATTCTATTCTTTTTGTTGCACTAACCCGTGCTGAGGACAATTTTAAAAACCATTACCCCTTAGCTCAGTTGGGAGAGCGCTGGCATATGGCACGGTTAGTCAGAGGTCGCGGGTTCAAGTCCCGGCATAGGTGGAATTTTTAGCCTCTAAAATGGTTTTTATAAACAGTAATGTTCTGAGTAGACCTTCCACTTTTTAGGGTTCCGTACCTGAAGAGTGCCAAACGGGACCCTATTACTAAGAATTCTGTCCGTCTGTCTGTCACCAGGCTGTATCTCATGAACCGTGATAGCTAGGCACTTGAAATTTACACAGATGATATATTGCTGTAGCCGCTATAAGAACCAATAAAAAACAAAATAAAATAAATATTTTTTTCTCGATCATTGTGTCTAATGTTGTATAGATAATGGTAGGGAACCCTAGGTGCGTGAGTCCGACTCGCACTTAGCCGGTTTTTGGACAGATGTGGGGATTTTGTTACACCCTATGTAGGGTGACCTCTAAAATGCGCAAGTGCTGAAACACATAATAATATGTTAAAATTGTCTAAAACTCAATTTGAGGTACATATTTCCGGAATTGCGCATTTCGAACGGCCCCAGTCGAGATACCTTTAATTTTTAGATATGAAATCTATTCTGTACGTTTCATATTCTTAGCAAAATCTTCTCATATCATCCCAACATACCTGACACAACTGGCACTGGTTGATCCTGAAGCCAGTTGGAAAGCAGCCATTCCTCACGCAAACGGAGTTGCTAGCTGAAACTACTGGTAGGTACCTAGTTATAAAGGATGATATTTGAAAATTGTCGAGAGAAAAAAACTGGTCAAATGCCTAGCAACAAAGAGTGGCTGATCACAAAGAGCTGACAGCGTGAGTCAGTTTCACATTTAATTACAGATTGGCACACGCGAACGCTCGCTAGCTCGCTATAGCGATGCCAACTCGATTCCATATTCCATGTAGCAATTTGGATAACAGCGGAACGTGTATGGCTTTGTTCATCGCTCGCCGATGATTGCCTCGCTGTTGCTAGGTGGGACACAATGCCTGCGACTGTATTGTTGAACGCTGCGATCGATTTGGTATAGGAAGGTGAAGGGTGACTGTTCAACTATCTTTCTCTATATCCGTCCTTAGTGGAAGAGTTCCCTCTCAATGGAACAAGTGCTCACACTTAGATGTATATTATTTTGGAAATTCTTTGTGATGTTATGATAATTTGTATAGTTTAATTACTTTCAGCACATAACAATGAAGTCCCTGGAAATACCTGTCGTTAAACAGAAGTTTTTATTGCCGCTCGTCTTTTGCTACTTGTTTTAAAACAGTTACAGCAGTATATCCATTTTGTATTTCCTTTTTTATGTACAATAAAGTGTTCTCTATCTATCTAATGTAGTGTACTCAGCCAGCTTAAGACAGTTTAAAGGTGTTCGTTGATTTGGGCTTGACGAGAGAGGTTGCGCGGTACACTACCCGGTCGATAGTCTGCCGGCGGCCGCTGGGCTTCAAGCTTCAAACCAACACCAACAACTTTGCTACAGAGTAGGTACTACAGAGATACATAGAACTTAAATTCAAAATAGATCCCAATTCTTTCGACAGCGGCGACATAAGTTGGCTTATGACCTCTGCTGATGAATTGAAAGTCACCCTAACCGAGCCTAGCCCTTACGAAAAATGTGACTATTTCCAATAATTACTGGCGGAGCCAGGAGGGACCTTCTACGTACACTTCCCTATTGAGCACCGCCCCAGCTGAGTGTGTAGGTCGTAAACAAGTCACCGAGATGCGAGGGGCCCGCACCCCGGCTTTGCATCCTTCTACAGGGGTGGCATCCGCAGATTGTTTATTCATATTAACTCTTGAGCCTAAGTGTTTTCTGTTAAACTTAATTAATTTAGTTGAATGTCCTGCTGACTTGCTATTACGTTAAATTAAAGCACCGGACACTCCATTGCTCTTAAATTATTTTTATTTGAGAACCAGGTCGTGTGATCGTACGCATAATTTTCGGTGCTGAACTTTCAGGATCGTTCCGTTCTCCAGCCATGACATTTCTTGCTGGAATATGAATAAACCAAACATAATGCATCAACCGACTCAATTTACATTTAGGTGTAACTTTTCAGTAGCAGTAGGTATATACATAAAGGGCAAGGCGCGCGGTGGCTACATGCCGCACAGCAGGAAAACTTTGTAGAGGGCTCATCCTACATGAACTCAACTTTGCTTAGTAGTACATTGATCTTTATGCGCAGTACTGGAATGGCAACCTGCCTGGATAGTACGACGATGCTAGTCACGCGTTTTAAATGTCAAAAGTCGCGACTTTCTAGTACATTAATTGTGAAATTATGACATCTTAGCGCCACAAAGCGTGTGACTCGTGCCATCCTACTACCCTTGCGGACAGCCTTACTCCTTAACCATTACGTATTTTTTTTAATTTAGCCAAATCTCTCTTTCAATGTTTAAATTTCATATTATTCTCGACATTTAATTTACGTAATAGACTTTCATCATCATCAACCCATTATGTCCCCACCGAGGGGCACGGGTCTCTTCCCTGAGGAAGGTATAGGCCATACTCCACCACGGGGGCCAAGTCCGGATTGGTGGAGACTTTGTAGACTAGTGGCTCGTCTACTGTCAGAAGTTGTCAAGCTGCCCTAAGGCCTCTGACTTGGCTTAACGACTGCCATCTATCGACGGCAGCCGGCACCAACAGCTTAACGTGCCTTGCGATGCACGGAACCGCTCGGAAACATGCCACTAGCTAGCGTTAGGCATAGACGGCGACCCATCCATGCACTGAACGCGCCCTGTGTTGCTTAACCTTCGTGATCGTTTAAGATCACTCAGGCAGCCGGGGCTACGAGATAGACTTTACTTATTATAATTTAATTTAACTTCATTCTTAATTTGTGTTGGACTTATTCTGGAAATAAGTAATAAATGATTATTTACACAATTAAGTTATGTTTAAGTATAAAGTAATAAAGATTGATCAGCTGTCGACTCTAAAATGCGCCATAATTGCGCTTGAATGTCAAAGTCGAAGTCAAAATGTTTTATTTAAAGTAGCACAGAAGCTAGGGCTTGTTAAAAGTTAAACATTATGTGTCACTGAGGACAGAGTCAATAAGAGCAATACTACTCACACAAATAGTTGTAAACATCAGACATGTCAAGAATTTTACAATGAAATTTCTTCAAAAAAAGATTTTTTGAAAAACCGGATTTTTGTACCGAAATCAGGATTTCTTAACACTTGCAACAGTTTTTTCGATATAAACCCCTGGTAACCCTAGTCGGGGCGCCCCGCGCCCTGCCAGCTGACTGCCGCATCGATCGCCCGCCGCGCACACCTCGCGCCCCGCGGCTCCCTGACATTGAAGCGACATTCGAGCCTGAATGTTGTCACGCTTACTTTGAATGTTCGGTGGGTTGCTGTTAGGTGCCCAAGTATTTGCAAAGTCTTACAATAGCGATGTAGGTAGTTTATGTATTTTATTTTAAGAGCCATGTTTGTATTAATGAGGATCATTCACGTTTTGAACCAAGTAAGCAGTTTTATACAGACATCAAAGACAATATGTGAAAAAATATCGAAATCGGATAAGAAATAAATTCCCAATATGTCTTTCTTTCTTTCTTTCAATGACAAAGTTACAGCGATTTTGATTGCCACGTAAGTACATAACATCTCGGCCTGTCTTAGCGAACTGATGAGTGTCGTTTTTATTAACGTTATGTAGATGATAATGTTGCGATACAAATATTGTGTGCCAAAATGCGACTGTAACTGCGCCCGAAAAATAGTTTATCGGGTTACAATTAAGGTTGGCAAGAAATGTTTAACGTTGTGTGTTCAGAGACCCGACTTTACTGCTTATACCGAAATGCTTATAATTTTAAATGCTAGACGAGAACACCTGAGTGCCATATATGTTTAATGAAGAAAACATAATTACACGAAAATCAGACGTTTTTCTTCCCGTGAAACAGAAAAATTATTCCTTGGCATGTTAGTTGGCAAATTGATTTGTGTTCCTAAAGTACATACATACATAGCCTCCCTATTACGTGTAAATAGAAACTTCGAACCATTCCCATAATTCCTGTAATTTAGGTTTTAATTTTTTTTTTCTCGTAGACCCTACCGTAATAGAAAAAAAGAAAGAGGATTTATTTGTTTAAATTGTCACAGAAACACAAAGTAAACAAAAGGTACACAAACAAAAGACACGAACGTCAACAAAACAGAGATAAAACAAAACAATCGTGAAGAGAATATGTGACGCATATAGAGTCAAAGGCAGCCGGGTACCATACAGTAATAGGACGCGATTCATTTATTTTTGTGTACAAATTGTACCCAAATATGCCGGGATCGTTCGATCGGGACGTTCCTGGGGTATATTTTTATGATGATGAAAATTTGTACTAAATAGCCATTTTTATATTAAAACACAGGATTTGAACATGTAACAAAATATACTGAAGGGAACTTGACGAGGTGTCTAGATGTTGCGGTCTAATGTGGACCAAACCTACAAAAGATACGAAATTGCTTGTATTTGGAAAGGATAGTCATCACGGTAGTAGGAAAAATCGGCAATATTTTGGTATTTAAATTGCTATATAAGCAATAAGGCCGCCAATTGTACTGCATTTTTGTAAACATTTCATGTTTGTGTTTTTCCTGGTACAATAAAGAATATTCTTATCTTATCTTATCTTATTTAAATATAAGCCGACTAGGTAGAATCTTCCAGAAAAAAAACAAAACCCTAAATTATCGGAATTTGGAGATGGTACAAAGATTCTATTTGCAAATAAAAATTAGTTGTATATGTACTTTAGGAACATAAACAAGTTTTCCAACCATACATTTGAACAGTTTTGAACAAAAAATATTTTTGCTATTTTACGGGAACAAAAAAGTGCGACTTTTCAGTACTCATAAATCCCTAACTTAACATATTTGGCACTCGGCTGTTCTTCTCGTCCTCTATTTGAAAAGATAGTCTTTCGGTTTATGCAATTAAAATGGACACGTACCAAAGTTGGGTCTCAGACAACACTGTGGCGCCAGCCAGCTGGCCGGCCGGTCGGTTCCTGTGACGTCACAATAGGAATCAAGACCCGCCGGGGGGTTTTGAAACAGGCTAAGTTTAAATTTCTCTAACTTTGTCATTTCTTGATGGAGTTGAATCATTCAAAGGTAGAATTGCTTAATTTTTTGTGCTCCATCCACCGTAGTACTTAGAAGTCCAATATTTCGATGTCTGAATGATCGTCATAATGGCTTTAACCTAAGTTAATTTGCCTAACAATACAACAATATAACAATAACAATGGTTTATCTTTCTACCCTACCGAAATATAGCATACCATCTCGCTTAGAAAGGCAAGAGACTGTGGTCTACCTCTGCCATGTTGTTATGATAGTGTTATGATAAAATACTTTGAAATTGTTGTTTTTTCTATCGCATTAGGTTTAAGCCTGTAATGATAGATGTAAACTTGTAAAAATAAATAAAATAAAATAAAATGTAAGTATATGTACTAGTTTACATACATACATACATACATTAACTGACGCCTGCATCCCAGACGGGTAGGCAGAGACCAGGGACTGCCACTTGCCACGATCCTGATAGATTCCTTCCGCTTCCTCAACATTCATTATGTAGTCGTTGCATGCACGCACGCCGGTTTCGGGTACTAGTTTATTATCATACCTCTTGTTATTAATTTTAATAGAGAACTTTTGAAAGTAAACCGAACTGAATTTACTAATTCACTATGCCTCGTGCACCTCACTTAACTTTTACGTAAGCAAGAAGTTACAAAAAATGTAGCATAAACATAGCTAGCTAAGGAAAATAATGAAAGGCAATAAATATTGTGTAGAGGGAACATAAGAGCGTTTCCCATAAAATGACGTCCAACTAAACATGTGTAAGTCATAACACTACAAAGTTACGTTTAGAAAACTATATGCAACTATTTGTTTCGCCATTGAAAAATTGTTTGGTGCCGTCCTGCGCAGGGTATCTAGTCACCAAGCCTGAAACGTGAGGTTCTGTGGTGAGGGCGCATCTCATGTGGAGCCGCTCTGCGTCAATAGGCATTTTGTGATAACACAGTAACAAAACCCAGTAGGTAACAAAACGTGAATGAAGCAAGCATCGTTGCAGCACGATTCAATGATAAATTCAAAGTTGCATTAGTACTTACTATCCGTCGTTGTCTCCTAAGGTTATTTAATTTACGAAACCTATGTAGTTTTGTTCTCGGTTTATTTGTGTCACATTCGCTTGACATGCGATCGTTATATCCTTCACAAATATCAAGAACATCAATTGAGTTAGAGGTATGATAGAACTCAAGCCATTACCTGCATGTTTATTACGATGTGTGCTGCTCAAAAATCGCATTGGTTTATGTCTCCTAGATATCAGACAGCTTGTATTATTACATTTGCGTTAAATTATAAATAATTCTTAATACCTACTTATTCATTGCTACAAAGTTCTCTAAAGCTTCGTGTAAGGAGAATATAGGTTATATTTAAAGAATTATACCGTCCCCGCGTAAGCTAGTCATTTTAGCATCATTTGACAGATTATATTGTCCCTCATCGCTTATGGTAAAGGCTCTACATTTATGATAATAGAATACGTTATTTTTTTGGAAAATCACTAAGTTTTTAAAATAACGTGGATAAATCTAATATAAATCTAATCTAATATATGTATTGTAGTTATCTCTTATATTATCTTAGTGATGGATTAGGATTCGTTAAAAATTAAGAAATATTAAAAAAAATATATTTTTAATTACTGACGATGTATATCAAGATGTAACCATGTGACTCGGTAAACCTTGGGTTATATGACGAAATTAAATCAAAAAGTGTTTTGTCCCAAAAAAATATGTACGCTACATATAGCGTTACATACGCTACACAGCATACTGTGCTCGACACACAAAATCCAAATAGCAGCCACATTTTTTATATTTGTTACAGGGAGCAGCCGCCCTAGTGTGTGGCAGGCTTTACTTGTCCTGCAAGCTTAGTGTGAACCTTGCATTGAGCTTGATAGTGCAGTGTAGAGTCGCAGCATATATCACTCTAATCTCACGTGACATAAATCGCAGCCAACCTTAATGTTTCACACGGGCCCCTACCTCGACCGCGCCAGTGTGTGGCAGGCCCAAACACAAAGGTGCCCTCCCGTCTCGCGTTCGCTGCAGAGCCAAGGTGAGCCGATGACGTCACGGCCGGTGTCTGTTACTGCTGGTTACTGCACACGCAGGGAAACAGAACCGTGCGATTCGTAACACGGGAACTACTAGAAGAACGCATTATTTGAGTAAGTGAGGGCCTGCTTTACAATGATTTAAAAAGTTCTTCTTTCTGTTAACTCTTCTGACTTGGGAATATTACTCCAGTCTGTCCAGACGCTGTCCAAAAAGTCATCTCTTTTTGTGACAAGGCCGCGCCGCGCCGTCTGTACTTTTATGGTAGGAAAATATTTTTGCAATGTTATTTCTTTGTGAACAATAACCCCCGGTTTCTCGTACACTAACAAGCTGTTAATCTACTGTTAACAGCTGTCAACTTTCTGCTGTACCTACTCTACTACACCTTAATACCTATATATCTAACAGCAGGTTTTATACAAATTCTGGCCTTAAATGCTACTAAAATGCAAGAAAATATGCTTTTCCTAGCAACGAATATTATTTGCATATGGCAAAACAATTGTTTGGTGTAATATTTTTTAGGTTTGACCACCAGAAGGGTGAAAACTGGACCCTATTAATATGCCTACGATGACGTCTATCTGTCTGCTTTAGGGATAATGATGTCTTCATATTGTAAACTAGCACACATGCTTAGCTCTTCAGCATCATCATTATCATCATCAGCCATTTGACGCCCACCGCAGGACATAGGCCTCCCTCATGGTTTCCCAAGCTTCCCGGTGTTGTGCCGTCCGCATCCAGCGACTCCCCGCCACCGTAACCAGATCGTCAGACCATCTGGTGGGGGGGTTTTCAGCATATGCAGTCAAAATAATTAGGTAGCTCACTGACGTTGATACTGCTAGGCTAGTTCATTGTAGTACTTCCACAATGTGATATCCCACGCTATACTACTGTGGGGCTGGGCAGCAGACACAGTGGCAGTCTTATTTATTTACAAGCTAAGTATACTCGTAGTAAGGATTAGCTTAGAGATTTATTCTTAGAAAATTCAACACATTTATGCAAGTTATTTATGTTATAATAATAGGGGTTAAAGTATGAAATTGCCGTTTTATTGCAATAGGTTCTTTGAATTGACATAGAATCTTCATGGTTTGAGGTTTTCGAATGAAACTTTTTTCAAATAGTTTCTATGATGTTCTTTTTTTAAAAAAATGTGAAGCATTTGAATATCGACTTTCAATTGTTTTTGTTATTCAATTTAGACAAGAAAGATGGATACTGCGAAAATTCGAGTGATTTTTGAATACGAGTTCCGACGCGGAACTAACGCGGCAGAAACAGCCCGCAATATCAATGCTGCGTTTGGAGAGGGGTCTACTAATGAACGCACCGTGCGATTTTGGTTTAAACGCTTTCGTGATGGAAATTTCGACTTAAAGAACGAGCCACGAGGAAGACCGCCCACACAGGTGAATAACGATGAATTAAGAGAGATAGTGGAAGCCGACCCTAGTCAAAATACCCAGGAATTAGCGGCATGGTTTACCGTTACCTTACCCACAATATTGACTCACTTGCGTCAAATCAATAAAATAAAAAAATACGAAAAATGGGTGCCTCATAATCACTCGAATTTTCGCAGTATCCATCTTTCTTGTCTAAATTGAATAACAAAAACAATTGAAAGTCGATATTCAAATGTTTCACATTTTTTAAAAAAAGAACATCATAGAAACGATTTGAAAAAAGTTTCATTCGAAAACCTCAAACCATGAAGATTCTATGTCAATTCAAAGAACCTATTGCAATAAAACGGCAATTTCATACTTTAACCCCTAATATAATACATATCAGAAATTTCCAAAATATTGAGAGCCGTCATGATTATACTAGAAATAAATATAAATTATAATTTCCATGATTTAGAACTGCAAAAATTAATATATCCTTTATGGGGGATTGTGGTATAAACTTTAACACAGCAAGATTCCTCAAGATAATAGATTTACCTCCGACGCCGTTCAAAAAAGCTCTGTGCAAAAAAGGCTGAGAACACAAATTTGAGAACACAAAGTAGTTTGGTATTAAACAGTACAATAATGTTAAGGGGTCACATTAGCAACAACCTCAGAGCATTGGCAACAACTTATAAAAATCGGCCAAGTATTAGCAGATCCCTCTGAGGGTGAGTCCGTCTCGCACTTGGCCGGTATTTTTTTATTTTGCTTTCCCTGACAACCAAAAAGTTTTGCGCATGGAAAATCGATTTGCTGTGTATTTTTTTAAGATTGCCTCGATGGTCTAGCGGTATAACGTCTGATCGCCATGCCGGAGATCGTGGGTTTGATTCCCACTGGGGGCGACCATATTATTTGTACAAATAGCCTCAGTCAGGGTGTATTTCCATGCTTGTCTGGTTACCATACCAGAGGTTATCCTAGTTTGGGACCTGAGCAAGTGATTGTATTATTAATAATTTATTATCTTTTGCAGATTAGACGGTTTCACAGTAACCGATAACGTAACTACCACGACATCTATAGGTAGTTTCATACATTTACTAAAGGCGACGTAGCCGATATTTGTATGAAAGAAAAATGTGATGCTGTTGCCGTTATCGTCTGATTTTCCCTTCGGGGAACCGTCCGTTAGACAAATAGTAGAGTACCGCGGCGTGACAGCCGCGTTGTCGTCAAAGGGAGTATGTTTACCTTCCTTCGACGTTTCATTTCTTCTAGTTGATAATACAGCGTGTTATTCCTAAGAACCATTTCTTATATTGTATCGATCATTCGACCACTTGCTATCAGCAATAGTTTGAATTTTTTAATTTTATTTTTGTACCTGCATTCTGTAAACTTGTTTGAAAAACAATAGTAGTTTATGTGACTGTCACATAATGAGGGTTATTAAAACAGGAGCGAGATTTTAAAAAACGAGCCTTGGCGAGTTTTTTAATAGCATTCGCGAATGTTTTAATACCAAGTTATGTGCAGTCTCATACACTACTTTATCTACACTCATAATGAAATTTTTGAAACAAAATGGCGCAATTTCGACAAAAGTATCTTGACATTCAATCGTCTGCACTCAGTTTTGCGCGCGCAATTTTAGGTATTTTTAGTTGCATTTTTGGTACCACGAAAATGAAATTAGGTTTTTTATAGAGTCAACTTTAGACATTAAAAAAAAACTTAAGTTTTGTTCCGTGATCACAGCAACACTTTAAAAAAAATAACTGTAACATAAAGTGAAAAATCTGACCTGTAATGTAACTTTATATTACACTTTTTTTTATTTTCTTTAAAGTTATGTATTGTTTAAAGTCTGTCAATATGTGTTTACCTTTCAATTTTTAATTTGAAGATTATATGAGTGTAGATAAACGTATTTTTTTAAATGTGTATTGCGTACTTTGCTTTAGTGAGTGAGAAAATGGCGTCAAAAGTGATAAAGTGTGATAAATGCAACATTGTTATAAGTGAACTACTGGCTTTTGTGCAAAATAAGCTAGATGTTATGGACGAGGACAGTGTTATCCGTATATGTATCTCGGCTTTTAAGCCGGATGAAATACGTATCGCGAAGAATCTCCTTTTTGATTCTGCATCGCAGCGCAAAAAAATGAGGAAAGGCGATGGAAAGACCGAAAGGGAGCTCGAGGACATAATAAGCCTTATCAAGGAGTGTGATCCGGAGGACTTGCCAATCTTCGTTGCGAAGGAGTTACACAAGCTACCCCCGCTAACGTTTGACCACGTAGATGTGACGAGGCTTTTGAAAGATATTGTGATTATACAGAATGAGCTGAAGTGTATACAAGAGCAATATATTAAGTCACCGAGCTATGCCACTGTGGATCAGTTTGAACAACTGAAAAGTGAGATCGAACAGCTCAAACATTCGAAAATAACTGAAGCAACTGATAACGGCAACATAAACTTCAGAAGGGGAGCTTGTTGTCTCCAGGACAGCTATGAGTGTAACAGTGGACCGATGGGGCTTCCCCATTTCGAAAACTCACCGCTTTGTAAATATCAATCAACAATAATATCGGAGTCATCATCTCAAAAGCAAAATCGAACGGTTGTCTCTCCTGCTTGCTCATACGGCGAGACCCCTATTTGCGTCCCGCTCACATCCGGAGGTAATGCAGCGATGACTAATTTACAATGCGAGCCAGCTAACGGTCACTCAGATGCGCAAACAAATGGGCCGATACCTACGAAATCTGTCTCTTATGATTACAATGCGAGGGCGGAAGACTGTGGAAATAATGAAAACTCGGGTATCACCTCGACACATCTATCGTACGCTGAGGTAGTTAGCATTCCGGAAATCCCGAAAAATGAGGAAAATTACGGCTGGACTACTGTGCAGAGATATAGGCAAAAGCCGCGCACGCGTTTCACTGGAAAGGCAGGGAAAGCACCAGTTAGCCCGACAGCGAAATTTAAGGCAGCAGATAAACTGGTCCCATTGTTTATTTATAACGTCAGCAGGGAAACCGAAGCTGAAGACGTCGCAAAATATATTCGAGAAAAAACTAAGATACCCGTTTCACCGGTAAAAATAAGAACTAGAAATTCGAAAAATTATATCTCTTTTAAAATATATGTACCCAGTATAAAGCTCGAGATGTTCAAAGACGACAATCTATGGCCAAGTGGGATCTATTTCCGAGAGTACATTAATTTCAGAAACAACGAGACTCAAATAGACCCTGGTACAGTCACAAATAAATAGCTATGGAGGTTAAAAGTTCGATTACTTTAGCAAGTTTTAACTGTAAAAATGTAAAAAGATCTATTACATGTATACAGGAATTATGTCGTACTGCTGACATAATAGCATTGCAGGAGACCTGGCTTCTGCCACACGACTTGCCTTACCTTAGCAGTATCAGCATGGAATTCGGGTACACAGGAACTTCGGCTGTGGATACTTCAGCGGGTATGCTGCTTGGGCGCCCTCATGGAGGGACGGCATTGTTGTGGAGAAAGAGCGTATTTCCAGCTGTGTCCATCATTCAGTGCGATAATGCTCGTATAAGTGCAATTAGTGTAAAACTGCACAGTCGGCCAATTGTAGTGGTGTGCGTTTACATGCCTACGGATTGCGCGGATAACTTGCCGGTGTTCGTAGAGTGCGTGAGTACAATAAATGCATTAATAAGTGATATTGACCTCGAATCTGTGTATATATTGGGCGATTTCAATGCGCATCCGAAAACACTTTTTTACAGGGAGCTATTAGCGTTTTGTGAAGAGCAACTGTGGGTGTGTGCGGACATAGACATGTTAGGCATTGACTCTGAAACTTACACGTACATAAGTGAAGCGCATGGGTGTAAACGTTGGTTGGATCATTGTGTAGTAACTGGCGCTGCTTTGCCGACGGTACAGAAGGTGTATGTGAACTATGATGTATTTTGGTCGGACCATTTTCCCTTGCTATTTCAATGCAATTTGAATGTATTAAGGCCTAAAATCGAGCACGTTATTGCAAGTGCAAATAAGGTGATTTGGGGTATGCGTAGTATTGAGGAGGTCGAATTATATACAAACAAATGTAATGACATGTTAAGAATGATAGATTTCCCAACAGAATTCAGTAAATGTGCAGACCGATGTTGTGGCGACATGAGTCACAGACCCTTTCTAGACAAGATGTATAATGATATTGTTTTTGCTTTACGCGAGGCCGCCATATTGAGTCGCAGTTCTATGTCCACCAAGAAACGTAAACCAATCATAGGTTGGAATAAACATGTTAGCGAGGCTCACAGAAATGCTAAGATTAAATTTCATATGTGGTTGTCTTACGGGAAGCCAGATGCGGGATATGTGTATGACGAGATGTATAGTAGTAGAAGGATTTTTAAATCTAGATTGAAATGGTGTCAACAAAATCAGGAGCACATTAAAATGAACATACTTGCTTCCCACCACTGCAAAAAAGATTTTAGAGGTTTTTGGAAGTCAACAAAGAAAATGAATAGTAGACCAGGTATGCCTGTAAGCGTAGATGGAGAGACAGAGCCTAGAAATATTGCAGAGCATTTTAAACAACATTTCACTGTGCAGTCACCTTTGGGACCGTCCAGCTCGCCCAGCAGTGTAGTGTCGTGTGCAGAACGTCAAACTACATTCCGAGGCAAAGACGTGGCACATGTCATTAAATGTGTCAAGCGGGGAAAGTCACCTGGCCACGACGGTCTCAGTATTGAGCACCTGCAATATGCAGGTTCACATCTACCGCGGGTGCTAGCCATGTTTTATACACTGTGTGTGTCGCACTCATACTTACCTACTCAGCTTATGAAGACTGTTGTAGTACCCATTGTCAAGAATAAGACAGGTGACTTATCGAGTAAATCTAATTATAGGCCTATTTCACTGGCGACGATAGTGGCAAAAGTGCTCGACGGTCTGCTTGATGCTCAACTGGGCAAGTTTATTAAACTACACGATGCGCAGTTTGGTTTTAGAGCCGGACTATCTACGGAGAGCGCAATAATGAGTCTAAAGCATACCGTTGCGTATTATGCAGATAGAAAAACGCCAATTTACGCCTGTTTTCTAGATTTATCTAAAGCCTTCGATCTTGTAAATTATGACGTACTATGGAGAAAATTAGAGGAGGCTAAATTACCACCGGAACTGGTTTATATTTTTAAGTTTTGGTATATGAACCAGACCAATGAGGTAAAATGGGCAAGTGCAGTGTCAGAGCCATATAAATTGGAGTGTGGAGTTAGGCAGGGTGGACTAAGTTCTCCTAAGCTGTTTAACTTGTATGTAGATGCCCTGATCGCCGGGCTCAGCAGCAAGCATGTAGGCTGTCGGATTGACAACGTTAGTGTCAATAATATAAGTTATGCTGACGACATGGTGCTGCTGGCCCCGACGGTCAGTGCATTGCGGGAGTTGTTAAAGACATGTGAGAGGTATGCCACTGAGCATGGGCTGAAGTACAATGAGACGAAGAGTGAATTCATGGTTTTTAAATCGGGAAACAAATTACCCTCATCTGTGCCACCAGTGGTGCTCAACGGGACACCTTTAAAACGAGTTACTTCTTTTAAGTATTTGGGGCACATTATCACCGAGGACTTAAGCGATGATGCAGATATGGAGCGGGAGCGGAGGGCGCTGGCGATCAGGGCCAATATGATCGCCCACAGGTTTGCTCGGTGTACAGAGGCCGTAAAAATCACCCTATTTAAAGCTTACTGTACATCCATGTATACTTGTAGCCTGTGGACGAAATATACGGCGCGGTCGTTTAGTGCACTCCGCATCCAGTATAATAACGCCTTTCGGGTGCTGTTGCGGCGGGCGCGCTTCTGCAGCGCGTCAGGCATGTTCGCGGCGGCGCGCACGGACTGCTTCTATGCCATCTTGCGCAAGCGCAGTGCCTCCGCGCTGAGCAGATTGCGCGCCAGCACCAACAGCATACTGAGAGTGATGGCTGATCGACATGATACACGCTTTTTAAAACAATGGTGTCGATCACATGTAAATATTTTTGTTAACAATCTAAAATAATTAATTAATTTTTGTCTTTACGCCTACTAACCAAACTGTGTGTATATTGCTTACTAATCAAATGGATCAATGTTATCTGAAATAAATAAATATTATTTAGATTTATTTAGGAAATCAACACTTTAAGTAACTGTGGCAAGTAATATAATATAGGTAATTAGTTATCAATATACTTCTCTCTCTGAGAGAAGGCCTGTGCCTTACAGTGGGACGTATATAAGCTGCTTTTCAGATTTTGCTTCAATAACACTAACTCGCACTAACTCCCCGTGTAAAAGTTGGCCAAGTCCTGGGAAACACCACTTGCAGCCATTGAATGGCTTAGAACAGTTTTTTAAGGCAGTACTTATAAAACTTGATTGTCATTGTGACGGTTATTAGCGGACAATTGTCGAAACCAGTCTTTTTGCCCGCACTGTACGACAGGTTGTTAGAGTTAACTAGAGCTAGCAAATAGCGGAGGTGATTATACGTGTGTTACGATCATAATGTAGTTATAAAAAGTGGTGCCATTATCTCGGCCGGACAGGGGCCACACCGGTCAAGAGCGAGTCGCGCGCCACCGCCGGGGTTCCCAACAAGCAGCACTTCCCAACAGTGACTACATTAAGTTCAAAAGGTGCCTAGTTTCTAGCGATGGAAAACGTTTATAACGAAGGTTTAACCTATTAGATTATGACATTGAAAAGAAAAATAAAACGTCATTGTTGTGCTGGTCCGATCGGGTCATTTAGAATTCTACAAATTAAGAAAGCGGGAGACCCGGGCCTCGATTCTGTTAGTGCATTGTAGTATAATGACAGGTACACTGTCGGGTCACGTGACGTGTTTTTTTGTACCATTGACGCCTAGAAGGTTTGATGGGTGTGCCCGCGTAGACTTAAAGCAGCCATGAAATGAAATCGCCATGTTCATGCAGTTGTCATGTTACTACAATGTATTAACAGAATCTAGGCCCAGGTATCTCAAAGTTCATGTCCATTATTCAATTGTGGTTCGTTTTGAAGGGTTAGGGTTAACATTTCACGGAATGTTTTTATTTTAACCCAAATGTATGGAGAAAAAAAGTTATGTGGTTCAACACAAAATGTATATTTTTCCCAATTATTTTATTTATTTTCAATCATTACTACTAACTGTTGTTAGGCTTTCGGGCGCTCGTAAGGCCTTCTTGTACCGTTTTAGGGAGATCTTAATGTATTTTAAATATTTAAATATCCATATGAAAATTCGATTTTTTTATATAAATGATTATTTTGCAAAATATTATTTTCCCATAGTTTTCAGGAATGTGACAGATCTCAGTGGGTAGTATTTATGGTCTTTAACATACTCTGAGCAGTTTCGTTAGTGGTGGCTGGTGGGTGCCCAGACAGTGTTAAGGGGTACAAAATGCCCCTTAACCTTTAATAATCAATTTAATTGAACACGATCCCAAAAACAACTGCGAACCCCTAAAATGATCTCGCAAAATAAGTCCTACCAGAAGCTTGACATTGATTAAGTTTGAATTTCCCATATTATACATAACTTTTTCCTTTTTGCAACATTGAAGAAATTGAACGACACTTAAATGTTTACTCAGTGAAATTCTCTATTCGGAAACCGGTGGTGGTAAGTGTCTGAACATGTACTTTGTGACAATATCTGGGATTTGTGTGAGTGGGCTGTTGTTGGATTTTTCGAAAAGTATGCTCTAGTTTAGACTCTCTGACCGGACAGTCCCTCTCTGGTATTACTTTAGTAGTCAGTTAGTGACCGAGCCACGGACATGATTGAGTTGCATTATTTAATAAGAGCCATTACCGGACGTGCGCGCGCAGTACCACACATACACACACACGCACTGGTGTGTGTGCGTTGCATACACTACTGCAACAGCGAGGCCAGCTAGCTGCAGACACGTCGGCATCGCGATTGCCTACAAAGTAACGAAAGAAATAAAATTGTCATAGATAGAACAGGTGACTTTTCTATTGAGAATCTACCGCTGACTGACATCACGCAAAACAGACACCGGGTTAACCTAAGCCGAGCATGTTATGTACAGACAGATTGAGGTATATGCTCTTGTTCCCGCCACCAGCTAGGCTGGAAATGTATAGGCACCTAGGTACTTACCTACCCCGGTAGCATTGAGTTTGTTGCGTGAAAGTAGGAAGTTTGATTCAAACTTGCAGCAAGCTTATGAACTAATAAGTTCAATAAATACCTAATTACGTACTAATTTACCTCTGTATTTGCAGTAAGTATAAATGCTTACCGAAACATACACTTGCTGCAAGTTTCAATCAAACATCCTAATCTCCGCACGTCAAACTTCATGCTCTCTACGTAAGGACCACTAAGTGCAGACGAGAATAGCACAAGGGTAACTGATATTCTGTGCCTGGTAACATCAAATGCACGCAACGCAAGAATCAAACAAGAAGTTAGGTACACGGGTGTCACTAACTGCAGGTACACAATGGAATCCTTTCATAAGAAAAAAAGAAAGAAAGCCCACGAGGAGTCAGTCAGTAGTGCCCTATAACAACAGCCTAGCGAAGAATAGCAGCTCAACAGTTAGTGGACTAGGATGAACAGCAGGCTCGCCCGCGGCGTACGTGACCGGCGGCGCGCGGCCCGCTAGCGGCGAGCCCCGGTTCCGCCCGCGGTAATTGTAACCAACTAATTGCACTAGACCGTACAAATCACGCACTTGCAGCGCTTGCACGTAGTGTAATGCTTTACCGTCTTTGTGTATTGAGCGAATGCAGATGTGCCAGCCAGGTGCTTTGACAGATGCTTTTGGCATTAGCTGGAACTCGAGTGCGGGTGGTGACCGGCGCCGGCGCCACGTGTGATCGAAGTGGCGAAACGTGCGCTTGCCAACGGCGGCGGTTAGGTAACGGCTCCTATCGGCGACCGGACAGTTGGCCGTCTGAGGAAGCTATCGCGGGGTCGCAGGTCAGCGCCGCCGGATTGCTACGAAACTACACGTTTCCTGGTTTGCCACTTTTAGCAGATTAATAAGGAAGACGCCGAACGTCGAACATGCTTTAACCTTTAGAAGTTTTAAACGAGAGGCCGTTGTTCAGTCCTTTCAAACACAATATTGCAAGTGTTCACAGCTCATTATCTGTCATATCTTACGCTTTGCAACGACGAATTACTTACCTGGTGGGTGGGATAACAGGCCATTCCTTTCTTTGACAAAACTTTAGGTAGCTTAGCGTTCTCAACAGAGAAGACCTTCCGGCTTTATTGTTTTATTCGTCTACGGTTGACTTCGTACGCGGCGTATCTGTTTCGTTCGATTTCACCAACTTGCGCAGCGTCAGCGGCTCGCTCGGTCGGTGGAGCACGTCGGGACTCGCCCGGCGGCCACAGACGTGCCGCCGCCGCGCCGCCGCGCCGCCCGGCAACAGCGTGACGTCACCGCCACTCGCGCCGCTATCAAGCCCGACAAAAAGCAGAGGATGTACCTGAACTAACCACCATTGTGTTGGGGTCAACTAACTACACAATACACGATTTAACCTAAAATTGATTCAATTTGAAAGCAAAAATTATAGCTCATTTACCTGACAGATTGAGGTACCGCGAGGGGCTCATTACCTCAACGCTGGGTGGGATGGGCTCGCGTGGTTACAATGACATCACTGTTGCTAAGTGCTCTAAGTGTATACTTTGGCGGTGTTGGGGAAAAATGTGGCTGAATTTTCGTGGGCTGGTGCGGTAGAGTATGTCACAAAAGTTATATTGTCGTATACCTAACTCATTCATCATATCATAATCATAAGCAGCCTATATACGTCCTACTGCAGGGCACAGGCCTTCTCTCAGAGAGATAGTATGGGCTTGACCACTCGTCTGCCGCGACACAGATCTGTGTCCAACTTAGTATGTGCCACCTATACGTTCCATTCCGCGAGGGCAGTTCAGGAGTTAATCACCACGCGTGCCCACCGCGGATTGGCGATTTCAAGCGCTGGGCAAGTGAATAGCTCAGACACTCAGGTTTCCTCACGATGTTTCCCTTCACAGTTAGCAACTGGTATTGCTACTATAATTACACAAATGTACATAACTTAGAAAACAAAGACATAGGTACATGCCCGCACTGGGAATCGAACCTGGGTCTCTCGCTTCCGAGTCCAATGTTCTACCCACTAGGCTACCACCGCTGTAATCTCACCTAACTCATTCAATTGGCAAAAAATAATGTAAATTATGTTTTTCCGCAATACCACTCGGTAACAGTGAAGGAAAACATCATGAGGAAACCTGGGTGTTTGAGGTGTTCACATAGCTCAGCGCTTGAAATTGCCAATCCAAAGTGGGCACGCGTGCTGATTAAGCCCTACTCTCTCTCTGAGAGAAGGCCTGTATATAGTATATTATTGTATGTAGGCTAGATAAAAAAACAGTTTTTCCGTGTGTGACTCCGGCGCTCGCCACACTCGCGCCAGTTTCATCACTCTTGCGTCAGCAGTCAGCACTCGTCGGCGAGCTTGTCTGCTGATGTCTCGTCTAACGCGGAGCGACTTTCAGTATGTATTACTACTCTACGATTTCGCGACAATTGAGAGATAACGCGATTCTTAATAACCTACTAAACTATTAATGAACGATAAACTAAAGTGAAGTAAGTCATTTGCGCCACGTGGAGGAGATACACCACAAGGTAGCTTCATTATTTCAAGTGATTGACATCATACCTACAATGTATTATTTAAATATGGCAAAACTTGAAAGCCGTCTATAAAAAATCTATTTCAATAAAAAAAAAATTAAAATTCTAAGCTTCGTTTCATAAAGTTTCAATAAAACTTGACCTTAAATTGAGAAATTTATATTTTGCTTATTAATACTTAAGAAACTTTGCACAGTTTTAGCGTTATTGTATAAAAGTAAAAATACATTTATTCATACATCTCAACACAATAACACCTTGTATGTTCAACCAACCAACGTTACACAGCTGCGATCTAATTAATTTATATGCTGATGCCTTTAATCTATTCTACGCGGAATTGATATTACGAAAAACTATGAAAATCTGATGAAAGTTATGAAAGAAAATCTACATGTAGGTACTGTCAATCTGCTGTCAACAGTTAAATGTCACAAATGAAACGAGGGTGACCGTTGCCCCTCTCCAACTTGCCTTCGCCGGTTTAAAGATTGTTTAATTAAGAGATTGAGAATTTCGTTAAAATAATACCTATCTCCGAGTGAGTCAGAGACTTAGTTTAACGGCCGTGCGTGACTCCGTGACTCCGTGAGTGATTATGCCGAAGGTGATGCAAACTGTTACTGTTGCTACGCGGACAGCAGAGCTGTGGCCTCTCGCGCTTTTATGCCGACGGCAGAGAGACTAATTTGGGTTACAGCTAACTCAGCAGGTTTCGTTTATCAAATTACGAACAGTAATTTTGGACTAAGAAGGCATACAAACCGATCAAGAGGTCTTAATTAGTGGAGGTAAATAGTGCTAAGTACATGATTTTCCCCAACTTACTATATATTACATACTTGCAATGTGCTTTTTCAGCTCTTCAACTTTATACATCATGAAAAATTACTCATCATCAGTGACTACACTGTGATCTACAACTATAACATAAGTCATCGAGTACCTAAATGTAAGTTAGAGCAAAGTCATCGTATATGGGCAGAGTGGCGTGAACGTAAGTACAACACACATCGAAGCTTCCAGATTTCGATTCGAGATGGAAATTCAAAACTTATTGCTTATTAAAATGAGTCTCAGGTTCGTTGCTCGATTCGCAGCTCGTAAAGAACCATCAGCGGATAATATTTCCTCATTTCCAAGCATTTCCATTCCAATAAGGAACTGGTAGGCACTATTGCGTTCATGTACGTACTTACATGTAAGCATGTATGTGTAGTAGATACTTAGGCATTTACCGACATGCGTAGATTCTTATAAAGAAGACTGAACTAAGGAGATTTCTTTTATTTCAGAATACTGTTTTCACTTATTTATTATTGTAACCATTGTCTTTGGTACCTACTCATTTCTGAGCACAGGCGAAATATTTTTTTAATTATTTATTTATTATCATTAGAAAACCATCAGCTGACCAACAATATATGAGAGTTATAAAACTAGTTAGTGAGCCAATAACAAGTTTTTACCTGAAATAAGCGAAATAATTTTGCCCGAGCCATTTGTTGAGAGAGGAAGTGGGATGAATCCTTAAATGAAATAAGTAGCTCATTTAATGACTGAATGGTGAGTCCATAAAAGTGTCGTACTGCCAAGTGCTGCCTCGAGGGAGGCCGGACTAGCAGAGAACGATGACGAATCTGCGCCATTACCCTGTCTGTCTCGCTTCAGTATATTTTTAATATGTACATAGATCTTTTCGATATGTTTTTGACCAACTCCAGCTTTTAAATACATTACATATTGTTACCTCGTTGGTCTAGTGGTAACCTGTTTGATTAATATATTACTAGCACGAGGTCTTGGGTTCGATTCACACTGGGGGAAGGCATAGTTTGATTTGTACAAATGACCTTACTCTGTATGTTTTTACACGTTTGTGATGTACTTGAGGGTATCCTAGTTTGGGACCCGGACAAGTGGTTGTGTTGCGTGGATGTAATTATGTATTATACCAAACCTTGGACTGCCACTTGCCACGATCCTGAAACCGGCATGCGTGCATGCAACTAATGAATTTTGAGGAAGCGAAAGAGTCTACAACTACGAGATTGGACAAAGGATAGGTTAGAATCGGTTTCCGTCTGCCGCCTACCTAGGTGTTGCGCTGACCGCTGAGGCGACAAGCGACAACTCGCCGGTGCACCACGTGTGACGTCACGACGTGGCCTCGGCTGATGCAACATCTGCCCGGGTTTTGCTTTGCACGTACATTACGTACCTACACTCGGCCGGCACACTCAACTCGGTATATTGTGTTGAGACATGCAGAAATTTCCATCGCGCGATGTGGAGCCGTCTTATCGGCCGTGTGCCGAGTGACTCAAGCGCATGAAGATAAAAATTATATTTCATGTGGAAAACGCGAGTCGTGAAATTCATCAATGAATCATTTGTTGGTGTTGCATTACAGCGGGCTTATCCACTCCGATTCAGCTAATTACGGTATCGTGACGAGTTTGCAACAAGATACCGGCCTCCAATTGTTCATATATTTTAAATAGAAAGAAAAGAAAGAAAGAAAGACATTTATTATACCTTACAACGAGACAAAATCACGGAAACCAAATAAACATAAGTAACCTAACATAATATGCACAGCAACAGAAAGAAAACTAAATACACAAACAGACAAATCATCTAAATAAAATAAGACCAGATGTAGCCTGTGGTGAAGTATCGTTGTTTTTATTTAAATTGAGAATATTAATTTTAAACCCAAATTCTCTAATAAAATAGGCAAATTCATAGAGGGTAGATATGGATGGATTAATTTGAAAAAATATGAAATAATGTGTACAACTTTATTTAAAGCAATAATAATGACTCGGTAAGTCAGCATTATAAAGCAATTGTGGTAGCTTCGAAGTCTCGATTAGAGTAGAGAACTTACATAGAAAGCTTCACACCAATAGCACTTCATACAATGTCTCCGTCTGATTCTGTTAATTGAATAAAACTTGATTTTAAACTGAAACTAAAATTAAAGAATTTTTAATGTGGCTTTTGATGCAACGGCATATGTAATCTCTCTCCTCTTAAACCAAGCTACAAGGAAATTTCAATGGGCAGTTGGACCAAATTTGCAACTTTCAACTGTCATAAAATATTAAGTGTGTTTTTAAATATTATGTTTTCGAGAAAAAACGTAATTTTGAGAGCCTGGGCTGAGTATTTCGATTTAGGCTGCTTTGATTAATTTGTAAAGCAAAAAAATAGAATCAGAGTCTGCGAAGCATTAACTACTCGTAAGTACGTCATTATCTGAGATCCTACGAGCTATCACTTTCTAGTTATACCATGACTCGATACAAGAAATATTTAAATAAACAAAACTAAAAAGAAACCTAATCATTGCAAACGTAAATCATATATTATATTTTGTTTTTTACGGAATACCGAGATGTCAATATCTGGGCGTTTATTATTCAAAAAAATTTAAAGTGATTTCATTCAAGTGTGAAACTAACGTTAGAAGGTCGAATTAGTTACACACTTATTTACAAAAATACAAGAAATCAGTGTAACTTATTTATAATTGTAGCATTTGTACTGACCTCATACCTTTAAAATTGAGTAACATTTGTAACTATTGTCAATATTTAGGACAATCATCATCATCAGCCCATGTGTCCTCTGCCGGGTATACGCCTTTTCCCCATCACGCCATCTTTCGCGGTCTCTCGCCATTCGCATCCACGGGGCCCCCCGAAACATGGACGCTCATGAAGCAGAATATGCACCGGGTCAAAGTGGCACAAAGAGCTATGGAGCGAGCCATGCTGGGCCTCAGACTAGTGGATAGAGTACCAAATGTCGTCATCCGACGTCGGACGAAT
Source organism: Yponomeuta evonymella (assembly GCA_963969515.1). NCBI lineage: Eukaryota > Metazoa > Arthropoda > Insecta > Lepidoptera > Yponomeutidae > Yponomeuta > Yponomeuta evonymella. Next base: position 156,037 of record OZ018361.1, on the reverse strand, counting down.
TTTGATGATATTGGTGACCGAATCCCGAGTCTGAAGTGGCGATGGGCGGGACACCTGGCGAGGCGGGAAGACGGCAGGTGGACCAGGCCAGTGACGGAGTGGCGGCCGAGACCGGGCGGCGGTCAGTCGGTAGACCAACAGCCCGATGGTCGGACGATGTTGTTGGGACAATGCCCGATGCACTTTGTGGATTATGGTGTCTTTTTAACTATGATAGACTAGGGTTCAGTTCGACAAAGATACAATTAATAATACATTGTTACGGTCTTCTTTATAAAAACATGATCCCTTAAAACTCTCGATAAACGCCGATTAGAATAGTCTGTGGTGGAGATTCTACAAGGAAAAGACGTAACCACAGATTAAATCAACTGCCTCTTAGGAGTGCTTTAGGGGAATCATGTTTTTATAAATAAGGCCGTAGTCTTTTTGACTCAACCAAGCCTCACGACGGTGTGTTGGGAAAAAAATAACCGGCAATTGTAAATTGGTTACTTATTGTGGAGCAGCTTTATTAAACAGGAACCCAAATACATTGTATGTGACAGCCTCCGGTGAGCACGCGTGTGTCACGCAGACGCCGTCACGCCGCGCGCCGCGTCGCCGTCGCCGTGCTATCTGATCAGATACCAGCGTATCGCTCAAACCAAACGAACAACCGCTAGTACAGTCGACAGCACGTCATATTTTAGTCGCAGCGTCGCCCGTAACGTAACTGAGTAGAGTGCACGGTTGGAAATATTGATGTGCAGTCGACTGCACAGCCTGTACGAGCTATTTTTTAGTTACACCTCGATAAATATCACATTACTTATGTAATTCACCCGAAAGGACTGAAAAGGTTAGGTAGAGGTCACTGAATATATTGTCATCTCACTTAGTTTTTTATGCCAATAAATAGACAAGGACTAGTGTGTTATATGATGTCTCGGCCTACGGATGCTACGAACGATGCTTAGAACCCCGACAAAGTTCTTGGTAACATTCACTATTACGAAGTCTAGCTGTCGCTAATGATCGTTACATGTAACGATCATTCTTCATAATAATGTTTATCATAACTTTTTCATTCTACATAACACTCCGAACAAACGTCTAATAAAAATTTACTTCATAACAGTCACTATTTGTAAATTAACTCTAACTAGTGATTCTCATCTGATTTGATGATTATTCTTCACAATAATGATTGCCATAAAGATCTCTGTTACTGTTCTATACAAGATTTTTTTTTACCTTATATAATATATTTTTTCAGCGTTTCGTACCAGAGGGGAGGTCATGACACCGACACTCGGTTAAGGAGAAAAATATATGGAGGAAAAGCTAATTTTATAAATATGGTTAGTTCGCCATCAACGTAATAACAAACTAACTTTCCAACCAAGCTCTCATGAAAACAGCATCCACCAGTTGTTAAAAACAGGTTATTTTTAGGCGCCCGCGCATGTAATAGTTCGCTCGCTACTTATATTTTTCCTGTTTTTTTCTGAAGAGCGCTATATTAGCAAGGCCCGTGTCGATGTCGGCGCGCACGTAGCACTCCGCACCCCGCACCCCGCACCCCGCACCTCGCACCCCGCACCTCGCACCTCGCACCTCGCACCCCGCACCCCGCACCTCGCGCCCCTTGCCCCTCTTAGCACAAATACAAAAATGTTTATTCAGTCTAGGAAAGTTTCATTTATTGCAAATGAACAGAATGAACATGAACGGTTCATTCTTAATAAGTAACATGGACCCTGGGGTTTTCCGCCTATGGTCAAAGGTGCGATTGGCCAACATACGCTTTTTGTCACGGGCTCGTTGGTCGAACATATGGTTTGCCAAATTCGCAATTCGTCAAAACGTTTTCGTCAAAGGTGCTTTTGGGCAAAGGTGAACTGAGCCCTACGGCACAGGCCTTCTCTCAGGAAGAGAGTATGGGCTTAATCACCACGCGTGCCCACCGCGGATTGGCGATTTAAAGCGCTGAGGTACGTGAATAGCTCGGACACTCAGGTTTCCTTCACCGTTAGTGAGTGGTATTGCTACTATAACTTCACAAATGTACATAACTTCACAAACACAATTATGTATGTGCCTGTATGTAAATGTTTATTTTTATGTAGATGCCCGCACTGGGACTCGAATCTGGGTCTCTTGCTTCCAACTCCAATGTTTTAGGCTGCCACCGCTAATTTACAATAAAGATTTACACGTTTAGTTTTAATCGATTAGTTTCAGCTCAGAAGTAAAACTTTAATTTATTACAGCATGTGCTGCAGGAACCCACCTAGTAAGTATCAAACATGTGACTTGTGTGGCCCGCACCTTCACCCGCTCTTAAGACACAATAACAGGTGAAAAATAGAAAACAAAATCTGTTAGTACGCTGCTAAATAATAAAATAAAGAAGCAAAGCAACGAGGGTGTCGGCTGCCCCCAAAAGCTCATCTGTCAGCTGTTGCCGACCCGTTGGTTGGCTGGAAGATCAGCACAGTCGGTCGTGCTACGAGTCCGCGACAGAGCTCTTTGTATCCCGAACTCAACCCCCGTTTGGAGAATTCCACAGTGCAACACCGATGAGAGCCGCGTTTTTTTCTTCAAGCAAAGGATCAGAATCTGTCGATATACGGCGGCAAAATATAAAGGTATAAATCGTTTTAGACGACTGTCATATTACAATAATTCATCATCATCATCATCAGCCTATGCTTGTCCACTGCTGGACATAGGCCTCTCCTATAGCACGCCACTGAGCACGGTCCTCGGCTACTCTCATCCAACTCTTGCCAGCCGCCCTGCGAAGATCATCGCTTCACCGAGTCTGAGGACGTTCCACACTACGTTTACCGATCCGCGGTCTCCACTCGAGAACTCGTCTACCCCATCGGTTATCAGTTCTTCGGATAATATGGCCGGCCCACTGCCACTTCAGCATGCTAATTCGGTGGACTATGTCGGTGACTTTGGTTCTCTGTCGGATCACCTCGTTTCGAATTCAACCTTTCAGAGAAACCCCGAGCATAGCCCTTTCCATAGCACGCTGAGCGACTTTAAATTTGTGGAGCAACCCCACTGTGAGTGTCCACGTTTCGGCACCATATGTCATATTCACATGCTCACATTCTCGCCACTCTGTATGGTATTCTTAATAACCCCTGTTCCCCCTCTTACCTCAGAGGACGTTTCGAGTTCCTCCTCAGTGAGGGTCGCCTTCTGCGACCTTCCCGAGCATTGCATCTCCGTACCCCCGAGCATAATACGGCTGGTTATTCAGGCTCCTTCACTGTGACAGCAATTCGCCTTTGGAATAGCTTGCCTCTAGACATCCGACAGGCCCCATCGCTTGAAATATTCAAAACCAAAGTCTATCGCCACTACCTAAATCTCCAGCATTTGTCTTAATTTATTATATTATAAGTATTTCACAATATCTTTCCTAAATCTGTAGGTTTATGTATTTATTTATTGTATCTAGTATTTATTTATTATTATGTTGTATTTGTGTAATATTTCCCCCCTATTATATTTTATATATCTAGGTCTGAATAATAATTAGTAAGTATATTTAATATTAAGTAAGTTGCAATACCTGATAATGCTCTCATCAAAACTTAGGTTAGCTGGTAGATAATGCTAAGTAGCATTAAGCTCGCCTATGTGCAAAACTTTCTGTTTTATATGCAATAAAGGATTTAATAATAATAATTATTATTATTATTACTATTATGCAATCATGTAGGAAAGTAACTTTGTATAGTTAAAAGCTTTATTGAAAAGAGTTTAATTTTATTCCATTTTGTAAGTAAGGAATAACCGCGGTTATTAACCTTTGTTCGATTAAGCATCTTCATTTTAGGCAGTTTCTGAGGTTTTGGCAATACCATAATAATTTCTGGCAACAGTTTATATTGTGTGAGTGTATCTGAAATTCTATGGATTATCGAAATTCGATGCTGAATGCAGTTTCTTCCCCCGACGTGCATACGGCCACGTACGGCCGAGGTACAAAGGACAGGTGCATTCACGTCTTTCTTTTTTTACACAAGGACGTATTTAGGGTATTAGTTGTTATGTTGTTGTGGAATAATTTGAAAAGGCATTCATAAGTAGCACAAAAAGCTAGTAATAAAAGGAAGCGTTGTCGAGACCTTCGAGAGGCTGCGTAGAGCAGCGGGACTGAGAGCGAAAGAACCAATGTCATGAAAACCTTTAGAACATTTATTTTGTTGAATATGGTTGAAGCTAAAGAGTTTATCGGGATCGTGAAGATTAGCAAGCCCCGGTCAGCCTACGCCTCCGGTTATTGAATTTTTCAATCAGTCAGTAATTATTTTTTTAGTATTTTCAAGACAATGTTCATGTAACTAGGGTCCTATTAAAGACTGACTAGGTAGATAAGTACACAGTAAATCGTCGTAAGCGATCTATTGGTCACCGCGCGTGCAATTGGGTCGTGTCTCGGCGTCGTGCGCCGGCGCACGTACCGCGGTGGAAATAGCCGCTTTACGACCGGGGTCGCTCCGTGGGGTAGGTCGCCCGCCCTGCACTCTACGGCTTCGGAATACGGGCGACTTTGACTCAGCGCGCCGGGCTGCACGGTCACGCGTTTAGTCGTTATTGCCCCTTTTATGCTCTTTGGATTTGAAGAATAAGACTGGCTGCTAGAATGAAGAATAAAAAAATATCAAGCGATCAATGATAGATACTTAGCTCACGTAAAAGTTACAGGCCCCGCAAGCAGTCACACGTCAGTGCTTTTCTAAGCACATAAATTGCAGCCTGTAATTCAGTCAGAGATTACCAATTGGGTTTTTGATACGAAGATAAATTGTGGTTTTCCGAATCGTTACATCATAATAGGCACTAGTTCTGCGTGGTTCTGCGTGCTATGTGCCCCGCCCACTGCCACTTCAACTTACTAATTCGCTGGCCTATGTCGACGACTTTCGTTCGTCTACGAATCTCATCATTTCTGATTCGATCTCGTAAAGAAATTCCGAGCATAGCCCTTTCCATAGTTCGTTGCGTGACCTTGAGCCTTCTTATGAGGCCCATAGCCCATATTTTCGTGCAAATAAACAATTTCATTTCATTTCATTTCATTTCATAGTGAGAGACCACGTTTCAGTGCCATAAGTCATCACTGGTAACACACACTGGTTGTATAATTTTGTCTTGAGCGATTGAGGTATATTAGATGAAAAGACTTTTCTAAGTTTCCCGAATGCTGCCCAGCCGAGTTGGATTCGTCGATTGACCTCTTTTACGAAGTTGGACCGGCCTAGTTGGACTGTTTGTCCTAAGTAGACGTATTCGTCTAGAACTTCGAGAGTCGAGTTCCCCAATGTTATTGGGGTGGGCACAACACGGGCGTTCGACATGGCCTTCGTTTTGTCCATGTTCATTTTGGGAAACTCGACTGAGGTCTTCGAGCATTATGCCGAGGTCTTCCATCGTTTCTGCCATGACTACTATATAGTCGGCAAATCGAAGGTGGGTGATGCACTCGCCATTAATATTGACGCCGCGTCCCTGCCATTCCAGAAGCTTGAAGGCACTGAGCACGCAGAACTGATGGCCGATGGGGCCAAAAAGTTTCGAACGGAGACCACATATCGGCAAGCGCAGCTTAGGACGACCAGCCACGACATGGACAGATGACCTCATCCAAGTGGCAGGAAGGCGCTGGATGCAGGCCACTTCCAACCGGTCTTTTTGGAAATCCGTGGAGGAAGCCTATGTCCAACAGTGGACCTCTTGTGGCTGAATCATGATGATGACATCAAAATATTTCACTCAGCTCTATAGTGTGGTACTGGGACAAAGCGGACTTGTCCTAAATCGTCTAGAGGTTCTATTCAATAGATTATATATATATATAAGCTGAAAAATAGTAAAGAAAAAAATGTGTTAGTAGTGCGACCGGCGATTGCCTTTATGTGGATGTTGCGATAATTCGTAAATCGTTGAACTGTAATTAAATCTAATGATGGCATCACGAAGAGAGAGGCGTGTACTTTTAGGTTTCAAAAGAATCCATTCACAATTAACTGAGAATTTAGTAAAATTATAAAATTGCCTAACAATAATACTAAAAACAGGACACATTTTTCAGATGACGAAGCCTTTTAAAACTTTCAGAGAAACTTTTTGAAACTTAAGAGAGACATGTTTTATCATGATGTAGAACGTCTCCCTCTCTCTCTCTCCATTACACAGTTATGGTAAATAAGTTGCGATTTTCGTGCTGTCGTAAAACAGATCACTCCGGCTGCGGTTTTAAAAACAGTTTTTCTTGCCTTTTTGCTTCTAGCCATCATAAAGCCACCGAAATATTGCTCAAGGCGATTAAGGACAAGATAATATGTCAATCAGTCCTAAAATTACTTATAGGCTTATAGTTTGTTTTCTCAAGAGACGAAGTAGGTAGGTACCAACATTACCAGACAAGTTCTTGTCATTTCCACGCATGGTGGGTTTTACTGAATTTTAGTGAAACCTTTGCCCCGAGGTGTTTGTAAAGACTACTTGTTTACGCAGACGTCCTTGTGTATCGGTGTTACGTGTATTATGTGCTTACCGATGCCGGTACGCCCGATAACCGATAACCGATAACCGATAACCGCTGAAGAAAGATGTTTACGCGAATGGGGCTGGAATTTTTTTTGTTTTTATAGGTAGGTATATATTTTTTTGTTGTTGTTCGAACTGTAAGAAAGTAGATAGACTATAAAGAAAAACCATGTGGCTTAGGAAGTCAGGAATTTAATTAATAATTAATCTATTCAATATAATATTAATAACGTATGCTTCAGAAAGGCCGGACGTATTCTCTGTATCATAAGAACATTTTTTCTAAAGGAACTATGCCTTGAACATCGACGGCTCATGTTAAACCATATTACACTATCAAATAATTTAGGTTGTGGGACATATCCATTGCAGGTTTTACTAAATCATTATCAAAATAGGTTCCGTAAAACCAGCAACGGATATCACCTAGGATCCTCCTTATACGTTAGTGTAACATGGCCTTTAGATAGCCGGCTGCCAACAGCCGGCTATCTGTCGTTGTTTGCCAAATCGCAGGCGACCTGTTGACAGAGGAAGTTTTTCACAAAGACAAAAGGGACGTCTGACGCAATCACATGGGGCGACGGTTATGGCCGGCGTTTCCGCGATTCCATAGAAACGGTGCAGTAAAGCAAAGGTCGGCTAGTTGGCTCTAGAGTCGCCTGCACCTGCACATGCTCATCAACGTGTACCGCACTGCTCGCTAGATAGAGCAACAGAAGCTTCACCTCAAGCGATCAGAGCCGCGTTTCATACATAGTTTATTACGACAATTCCATGGTCATTGCGTAGCCGAGTCTTCCTACTTGTTAATCTGAGGATTAATCGACTAGTCATAGTAAAGCATGAATTGTAGTTCTGTTGCCGAGCTCCTGAGCATTGACACCTCACCATTTTTGTTATTCGAATATTTCAAATTGTATCAAAGCTTATTCAGATATTTTCAATTTTAAAGGAAATAACACGAATTTAGTTATTGAAAAAACATTTTGTAGGAACAACAAAATTTTCCGAAGGAACTTCAGTACTTTGTTTGTCTACAACTTTCGTAAGCCTCCTTGCACGTTATCAACTTAATTCCAGAACAAGAAGTGACAAACATTCAAGTAAATTATTCCGGAATTAAGTTAATAATTTGCTTATCACTCTTTAAGGAGATGATTTTTTTTAATGTCTCATTATGTGACTTAATTTTCACGAAATTCATTGAAGACGACTAAATGTCAAGTCTGTTGGTGGTAGTAGTCTAGTGGGTAGAACATTGGACTCGTAAGCAAGAGACCCAGGTTCGATTCCCAGTGCGGGCATGTACCTATGACTTTGTTTTCTAAGTTATGGTAGCAAATACCACTGGCTAACCGTGAAGGAAAACATCGTGAGGAAACCTGAGTGTCTGAGCTTTTCATATATCTTGAGAGCTTGGAATCGCCAATCCAAGGTGGGCACGCGTGATGATCAAGCCATTCAAGCCCATGCTCTCTCCCAGATAGAAGGCCTGTACCCTACAGGGAAACAGATATAAGCTGCATAATATATATTAAAACGGTACTCGTACCAATTTTTATATTAGATATAATTAGATCATTTCAGACAAGATGGTCCGAGTGGAGATTTTTTTTCCCGCTGTCAGACAACCGTAAACAAATTGAAGAGATCCACTAGATGTGTTGCCGTCATGCTGCATTATCGACGAACGGCTTTCGTTTATTTCGAGTAGATCTGTTTATTTACATATAACTAAGGGTCTACTGTGTGTCTTCTGTAAGTTTCATTCTATTTCTGTATGAGTGTGTGTGTGTATAATCAACCTTCTGTGTGTATAAGCCGTGTCGCGGCAGACGGTGCGACGCCGAGCTAAATATAGCGCTCGCGTCACCCGCTCCCAGCACCGACAGCCAGCGGGCGCGGTGGTGGCCCAGCCCGGCCCCAATAGCTGCTGAAGACGGAGATCACCAGGACAACCGCTTTTCATTTGATTATATCACCAGATGATGCCACTTTTGGCCACCTAACAATCCAACTAGTTGTAAGACATGCGGGGCCACCACAACATTATCGTTAGACGATACTCATGTCTATCTACATAAGTAGATAGACAAAAGTTACGGCCTCTCAAAGTTGAGTAGACACTTCAGATCACCCTTTTAGTGTAGCAGAATAGAGCTGAAGTTCCAACGATAAACACAATAAACACAAAATAATAAAAGTGCGAAAGTCTGGTTGTTTTTTACTCACCGCACCGATTGGCATAACAACAACAGCTCTCATATTTTTACGGCTTTTTGATACGCTTTTGTAATCATTTTAAAAAAGTAGCGCAGTTTATCACCGAAGTCTCTGGAATAAGCTGGCATCTGAAACTAGTGAGCAATTCAACGGAAACGAGTGTCTCAGACTCTGATATTGTGTTAAGATAAATGTGTCGATAAGCGATACCAGATAACGATAGGTAAACGTAGGATGAGCTTATAGAAAACTGAAAGGTTTGGTAATACCAATCCAATTCAAGACATCTCGATGTGGCCCGAAGGAATGGCTACTCATTACCAGTGCCAATTTCTCCAGAGAAATTAAAGACCAAAGCAACTACAAGAAGCTCAGCAATGAGCTTTGCATTCTAGTTGCTCTGATTGTTCTTTTTCTTTACACGAGGTAGTTTAACCACTACTAATTCCATGCGATACATACAGGCAATTTGACCTGAAGTTATGATGGCAGAACGCAAAAAAATTGTTACTCATTAATGACTCAGTGATAGTTCGCTTGGTTGAACCTTTGCAACAAAGCTGCTTAGCAACAGCGCAACTAGCGAACGAGTTGACCTAGATGGAGGCAAACAAAGTAGTAGCGATGATGGTGGATGAACACGAACACCGCAGATGGACGGCTTTGCCTGCTTCACGTGGCTCTTACGTTATACATACATAGCGAGCACGCAATACGCATCATTACAAGCAAATACAAGATGGTGGACGATGTGTGGATATTTTATTTCGAGTAAAATATGGACGACGTATAATTTCACATTGACTACAATGACGCTTAGCACTGAACGTTGCTTCTGGTGCATTAAGTTGTGTCGCCTGGGTAAAGGCGAGTGGTTTCCATTTCAATGTCAACCTCGCCCCCCGGCGACAGTCTTGCCTCGCTGCAGCCGTTGAGGAAAAACATAGAAAAAAAAACATAGTAATTCCGCTGTGGAAAATATGAAGTTTATAAAAATCTTGTAGAGTAATGAAATCGTAGAGTAGAATGGCACCCGAGAGTTACGAGTCACGCACGGCTAATGTCAGCTGATATCGACAGATTAAGTGCTATTATGCAGAAATTAGCATAATCGGGTGTACTCTGAAAAATTGTCAGTGTCGCAAAGCTGACAGAAAATATAATCCTCCTTCGAATATGACCTCAGGGATATTTAGGACGAGTCGGTTTTGTTCCTGAACCGGGCCACACATGCATCTTGACTCATCTACAAAACCACGCCACCTAGGTTAGTCGGGTTTTAATACAAAAAACCCGACTAACCTACCCGGCGGCCAACTGCAACTTACCTAATATGCTACGATATGATTGATTTCTCCAGTGGCTTCTCGCCGGTGAGATGGTTCTATCTAAACATCAATGGATTTGTTGTAAGTATATCGATGATCCCAACTTTACTTTAGTAAAAGTTATTACAATTAACTGTGCTTTGATGGTGATTGCGCAGGCGGTTCTCATAGTTTATGGAAAATTTAATCCACCTTTTAATTAGAACTGATGCAGTGGTATAAAGAAGGCAAAAATGAAAACGCTTATTAAGTGCTCTTCAAAGTGGTAGATAGTGTCATAGCTATTCGCGACGTACCACGAGCACTATCCTACCCAATCTGAATGAAGCAATTTGAAAGGAGTGTTCTCGGCGGAGCTCGGAGGAGAGAGCGGTTTTCGGCGAGCAGTGACAAGCTGACAGAGATTTCTATGATTAGCAGTTGATGTAGTAGTTTCAGCAGTAGGTGTGTCGAGGCGGCTGCATTGCCGTGTGCGCCCGTGCGTGTCGGCACGTAGCGCGATGCAGCTTGTTGCTGCACTTGCAACTGCAACTGCAGCGGTCGGTCAAGGTGATCGCCCGCGAACAAATCTCAGTAAACCAGAATACAGAATAATATAAAACTGCTAATGAATGTTGACGAAGCGAAAGAGGTATGTCAGGATGGTGGCAGGCGGCAGAAGTGGCAAACCCTAGTCTCTTTCTACCCCTTTGGGATAGAGGCATGAGTTTATGTATACAACTGCTCATTTCTCGCTACTCTTTTATTTAGGAAATGTGGTCGTCCATCCATGGTTAATTATGGCAAATATCTAATTAGATATCTCGTCTTTCCTGTTAGTAGCAGTTAGGAATTACACATTTCATAAATAAATAAATAAAACTTTGGCCTTTGCGTCTACGTAATGAGATTATTTATAAGCGTCCAGTGGCACCTAAACCTAAAGAAATAAACTTTTATAATAATGTAGCTTATCACCTCCCACAGGCCTTCTCTCAGAGAGAGAGTATGCTTTTCTCAAAAAGAGTCACAGCGGATTGGCAATTTCACTGAGGTATTCACATACCCCACCACAGGTTTCCTCACAATTTATTTATTTCTCAATTTTCTCCTTAACCTTTAGCGAGTGGTTTTGCTACTAGAAATTGTACTAGAAAAAATGTCCGTAACTTATAAAACAAAGTCATCGGTACATGCCGATGGCACACGGTTCGAACCCACGCGAGGCAACCATTTTACCGACCACTGCTGGTATAATAAACAACAAATTTTAATACGAGATCTTATAAGTTTAAGCGGCTTTCAAGCGGGCCGATGAAAGCCGCTTAAACTTTTAACTAAGTAGGTACACAACTTTAAAGTTCTAACTTTTGGCTACTCTGGGTGTGATAGATAGGTCCGGTGAAAGTATCTATCAAACTCTCTTAATAACTCTACTCATTGGTAGAAACCAGTTTTGTTCCATACACAATTTTGACTTCGATATGTTGAAGTTTGTTTCTATTGACGAGTAGAATAATCTCCTAAGTTTCACCAAACCTTCTAAAACACTCAGCATGAAAAACAACTAGACATCTGAAGGCTCTGTGAATAAGGTCCACTGCCTGGATTATGTATGATTGATTAAATGTGAAGATTGAAAAGATCCTTTGATTACATTATACATACATACAATGAATGTTTTGCAGCTGCAACTTGTTCAGAACAACGCCCCCCGCCTCCTGCTTCACCACCCCCCTCGTCCAGGTCACCGCTCCCTAGCCCCAAGTACTCCGCCGGCAGCAGATCGTCCCTGCTGTTCCCGTTCTGGCACATTCAGCTGCGTCAGTACTGAGTCCAGTTTTTATTTTAGTATAGTATCCAGTAGTTCACGCTAACTGTGAAGGAAAACATCGTGAGGAAACCCGCGGCTTGGTAGGCTCACGAAATGACTTGTCTTTCCTGTGGGCTAGGCTGACTAAGCTTTTAGGATGGTATAGGTGCTGGGCGAGCCTACTCCATCTAAAAAACAATGTCCCAGCCACTGCAGCGTCCGAGTGATCCCCTTATGTACGGCCAAAGTTAGTTCATCATCAACCCATTATGTCCCCACCGAGGGGCACGGGTCTCTTCACTGAGGGAGGTATAGGCCATACTCCACCACGGGGGCCAAGTCCGGATTGGTGGAGGCTTGTAGACTAGTGGCTCGTCTACTGTCAGAAGTTGTCAAGCCGCCCTAAGGCCTCTGACTTGGCTTAACGACTGCCACCTATCGACGGCAGCCGGCACCAACAGCTTAACGTGCCTTGCGAAGCACGGAACCGCTCGGAAAAGTGCCACTAGCGTTAGGCATAGACGGCGACCCATCCATGCACTGAACGCGCCTTGTGTTGCTTAACCTTCGTGATCGTTTAAGATCACTCAGGCAGCCGGGGCTACGAGCGATAGTTAGTTATCTAATAGTAATTTTCCATTCAATGTGCAGACATTGAATGGCTTAATAGTAACATAAATAAGGTACAAAATTATCAATTTAACTAACGAAATGTAAAAAAATTGCGATTTTCGGTCGTAGTCGTTATCTTACGAATATAACTCCTACATGTTATTTTAGTTGCAGTGAACGTACTGCGGAAGAGCTCATTTTCGTTACTGTTGAATGAGTGAGTGATTCGTACCCCTATCTTCAGTACCTACTCCAAAACGCTTTGTATCTAACAATTTTTTATGACAGATGTCTGAGTGGAAGGTAATTCTACAATTTTATAATTTTTTTGTCTTTTCGTTAACAAAAGGCTGAGTACGCCGAAGTATCTTTGCGCAAAAAAACATGAATTCTCTTGAATTCTCGAAGGCTATTTACGTTTCGGATTCAATAAATTATATTTATAATTTTTTTATGCAGCCTATATACGTCCCACTGCAGGGCACATGCTTTCTCTCAGAGAGAGAGAGTACGGGCTTATCACCACTCGTGCCCACCGCGGATTGGCGATTTCAAGTGCTGAGGCACGCGAACACCTCAGACACTCAGGTTACCTCGCGATGTTTTCCTTCACTTTTAGCGAGTGGTATTATTTCTACTACATCTTCAGAAATGTACGTGACTTAGAAAACAACGACATTGGTACACGCCAGAAATCGAGAGGTCGGCGTTCTACCGCTCCGCTACCACCGATTTGTAGAGAACATAAATTAATATTTTTAGTTTCTAGAACCATAAAATATAATTACCGCGAAACTGCTCAGGAGGTCCACACTACTGCTAAGTCAGATGTAGCAATTTCGTAGCAGTTTCGTAGCCGTTTCGTAGCAAGTCATCTTCGGTATGTTACATACATTATGGTTTTCAGGTTTTTAATTTTGATGCTCCTTTTTATCCGACTAGAGCAAAACTGAAAAAAAGGGATTTTAGCAGTCTACGTACGTATGTATATGAATATATGCATTTACGGATGTTCCACGGTAGTGGCTAAGCTTTCTATTTACATTCAAATATTTTTTTGCTGTCGTTTCAATAGGGAGGTCAAAAGAAAGAGGAGAAACTCCGACTAATAAAATATAATAGTACAACATTCAAATATACAAAGCGACCAAAAATCAGATTAACCATATTTCAGCTTTTAGGAATACCACTAGCGCCATCTATTAGCAGTTCTGAATATCAGTCTTGCAAGGAGATTTTTTTCTGTGAACGTGTAGTAGTTTTTATTAAGCTTTTGGTTATTAATAATATGGCTATCTAAAAACGCAGAAGATAATGAAAGTATCAAATATTATATTTTAGAAACCACCCACCAATCATCAGTTAGTGTTTACTAAATCCTAACTTGTTTTTATGGTTTTTTATTTTTCTTAGGGAAAATGTAAAATGTGCAAGGGCTCCTGATTCTGAAGTCTTTAATTTATCTATGTGATGCTACTTTCTGGAGCACCTCTTTATTGTTCGAAGCTATTTTGTACCTTTAGTTAAGTGGCGTGCGTGCGTGCAACGAATAATGAATGTCGAGGAAGCGACTGTGATCTGTCAGTATTGTGGCAAGTGGCAGTCCGTGATCTCTGCCTACCCCTCTGGGATACAGGCGTGAGTTCATGTATGTATATGTACCTATGTAGTTAAGTTTAAATCCTGGAGCAATTTTAATGTGTTGTGTTGGTCAAGTATTCACTTCATGTGGCGTTTCTGCAAGACCTGAATGATGCTGACGTTTACGGGATGATTTTCTTTATTCTCTCCTCCGGTATCCATTGCAGCCCAGATGATGCCTCATCAGGTAAGCGTCGATTCTACCAAAATGCACCATCACGCCAAACTTCCCGAAAAAATACATGATCTCTCTGATAGTGTCACATGATACTTTGCTACGCGTTTTTAACTTACCCGTAACAAATTTGCCCAGGTTTAGTGGCAGCGAAAATTAAAACGGTCGGTCTAACCGGGTCGGGCAGCCCAAGACGGAGCGAGTTAGCGAAGCACTGTAGCTTCTGCCTCACCCGGGGGACATCACAAGACAATAAGTCATCATAACACGTGAATTCAGTGACGACGATAATATCACATTAAACTACAATATCTCAAAATATCAAATATTTATTTTAAACAAAATATGTACATTACTCTTTTAGTAGACTAAACCTTAATTAAATTGCGCGACTCATGCGACGCAACTCTGAAATGCGAACCGAATTCTCTCAAGAGCGATCGGTCATGGAGCCGACCCCGACATAGACCCACGCTCGCCGTGACCAATTCGGCTCGCGTTTCAGTATGACCAGCAACAGACCTAGGTATGATTTACATAAACCGTTTTGTTTGTAGCTCCATTGCTCACAATCGGAGTAAAACTAAGGATTCAGAGTACAAGGTCTCATTGACTCCAGATCGTCATTCAGGGATTTTTGCTCTGTACCTAGGCACGCCTACATTGAGAATTACATGTTATGTATTCAGAAGGGATTCACTGATTCGATGAGACCGTATATTCTTAAACCCCAGGTAAACCTCGACTATAGACTAAGGAAAATTTCTGGGACTACTAACAGTCTAAGATATTTCACTCTTGACGTTTTGACTCTCTGGTAGGCCAATACAAAAATAGTACAGAGTCTGGTCTAGACAAATGGTCGCTCACTGCATAATCAATGCAAGAACACTGAATGTAATTTTTCCAGATTGTCCATGGTGTCTAGTACTCGTAGCAGGTTGCGGAGGTAAGGAAGTGTGGTCGCTAGTCGTGCGGCATGTCGCCGAGGATGAGCGGGTTCTCGTGGTCCTCGTCGACGTCGGCTACCTCGTACTGGCCGACGCCCGCGCTGTAGCGCTTCATCTCCTGCTCAAACAGGATGTTGTTGATGGCGTGCTTAATCATGCTGCGCGTGCGCTCACTGTGTTTGCGCAGCGAGTTCGCGATGTACTCGCCGAATGCATCGCACTCATCCTGTGCAGTCGCAAAAGTTGAATTTGAGTTTTCAATACAAACATAGACCATTATATATGATAGTTCTGTAGGCGGTGGTATCGTACATGTACATAAGAATGAGGTACCTATAACATTTTTTATATTTTTATCGGTTGTCTGGAAGAGATCGCTTTTAGCGATACGACCGCCAATTGTATAAGGCACAACTTAGATATGTAAGCCTTTTAATGTATTTTGTTTTCAGGTGTGTACAATAAAGTGTTCTAATCTAATCTATTTGTTAATTAATAATTTCGAACCTCATAACTTAGATATAATTGCCTATCTCTCCATAATATAATGAGTATATTTTGACCTTGCTATATATTTTGTGTTCATAAAAACGGTCACGCAGGTCCCAATTTAGGAAAAATGCTATTTTTTGCTGTAACAAAGTACAGTCGTAAAAAAATTGCTCTATTTAGGACAAAATAATTTGTCCAACATATGATAATATAAACAACAACTATCCAATAGGCTCTATAAGTCTCTTAGCTGGTCTATGTTTAATTGATTGAATTATAAGATTGAAAAGAGATCATTGGGAGAAAAGAGAGCATCAAAGTTGGCAGTCTTGGCAACTGCCAACACGTTCTTGCCGCTTGTTTCACCCAAAGTCTTTAGAAAACGGACAAGAAGAACGAAAGAGTACCTTCTTCCGCATGAGGTCAGACTTGCGCAATGTCTTGAGCACGTCAACGTAGCCCTGCGGGGGCGGGGGGGCGCGGCGGCGGATCGGCTTGAGCAGGCGCGGGCGGCGCGCGACGGCCCGCCGCGCCCCGCCGCCCCCGCCCCCGCCCCCGCCCGCGCCCGCCACCTCCTGCTTCACCACCACCTCCTCCTCCAACTCGTCGCTGCCCATCTCTAGGTACTCCGCCGGCAGTAGTTCGTCCTCGCTCTTCTCCTTCTGGAACATCCCGCTGCGTCAGCGCACAGTTTGGGCACAAACTGTACGCTGACGTTATTATAAACGTAAAACGTAATCCTATGACCCTATGTTATACTTATGACGTTTACGTTTCCAATTGTATTGTATGGTTTTTTTTTTATAGCCTATATACGTCCCACTGCAGGGCACAGGCCTTCTCTCAGAGAGAGAGTATGAACTACCACCCAGTGTTACCAGCATTGACTCAAAAACAGACTCCACTTCCACTTTTTATTTCTCACTTTGTCGACCGCTCGCCTTCACCTTCCTGTGTAACGAACTTGGTCCCTCTTTCATGTATGAATGTTGAAAAAGGTCAAATCATAGTAAAATAAAACAATTATAATTCAATTAGCAATACGTCTCCGTACTGGAAAAGTGATATGACAAGATGATGCAACTTGGTTACCTTGCCACACTGTTCAGCAAGTAGGATCGATAGCTCGCATAACTCCTAGTAGGTACTCGTAATACATAAGCGGATAGATACACCGATCTTGTGTAGGTTTCGGTGTAGCCTCGACCTCCCGGTGAACCGTTCCGTAGCTGCGCGCAGCCGGCATCGGCATCGCAACACGGCTAGCGGACAATGTAACTTTTTATTCAGGCAGCTCTTATCGCGATCGGCGTAAAGACGACAATTGAACCAAAGGCCTATGGGACGTATCTTTATACATTCGGCCGCTCGATCGATGTGTTACATTAGAACTCGCTCGGGCGGATGATCCGCTCGGGCCTCTGCCGACGCTAGCTTTACATAATGCTGCTCAACTACTCGGGATTACACTAATTGGCTGCCAATTATTTAGCTGCTCGAACGACATAAGTACTTATCAATAAATAGGTACTTATTTACTATTCGGCCATTTGTGGCACGCATAAGTTAACTGATTCAGTTTCTGGTTAGACTTCATGAAAACGACAAGCATGCATGAATTATGCGGAGGCTCGACATCTTATCGTACATTATTTCTACTTAATTAAAGCTACATAGATCCTAGTATTATATTATCTTTATGAATAAAATTACTTACTTACTTACTTACTAATTATTAGAGTCGGGTAGGGTACTGCTAAGAGAACCCTTTTACAATGCCTACGCTGTCCCTAAAACGTGATATTTTTACGTTTTGTTAATGCTCTATCGCAATAATACACCCAAGTGTCAAACTTGGTGTGATTGTAGAGCGGAAGTGTAGTCCCTTTACACGCGTGCACTTAACTTTAGGTACGTTAAGGGTGACTTTGCAAAAAAAATGTAAAGGTTGCCCTGCCGTCGACTGTACAAGAAATAAAAAAGCCGGTCAAATATGAGTCCGACTCCCGCTAATAGTCCCGAACTGAAATAAAGAAAACACATTTTCAAATACGAACACACACATCACATTTTCAAAATACGTCATAGAATGATATGGTCGCACGAAAAACGGAAACCTCTGTGTGCAATTCCGACTTGCACTTAGCAGCTTTTTATTAAAGTAGTGCACAAATAGTCTGAAGTTCGTGTTTCACACCAAACACTCACACTAACACGGCGAAACAGCCTTCCTACGTAGAATATGTGATCGCGCTGACAATAACAAAACAACCTAACCAAATAATGCCTATGTTTAGTGGACAGATACAAAAGCAAACTGTTGCATAAGTTGAAGTTTTGTTGCCTGTCCGCAACCAACACAGTGCGAACGAGCAGGTCACCAGAAGGAGAGTCACCGCAGCGAGAAACTAGTTTGTCTTTCGTCTCTCACAATGGAAGTTATTTTTTATGCGTCAATTTTTTGTGTTCCTGTTCACATAACTAGCTCTCACCGCGTCTAGCTAGCACAACGGGCGTTTGCATCTTTGGTGTCGCAGTCTGTACGACCAACAGCTAATCAAGCTTGACGCCGCTATCATTTGTGTACAGTGTGTGTCGTTCAGACATATGTACTTCGATAAAAGATAAACCATAAATTAGAGTGGACTGTGAGCACTCACGATATTGGCTCCACCGCCGGGGACTTCCACGTGCGTGGGCAGGAAGCTGAGGTGGTGGTAGAGGAACCAGTTGGTGGTGGCGCCGCCGCGGACTTTGGCCTTCTCGCGGCGGTGCGAGGCTAGGATCGAGTTGAGCTTTTTCTTGAGGTCGGGCACCTCGCAGTCGAAGATGGCGGCCAGCTCCTCCCACAGCTCGTGCTTGGCCGTGTGCACGCGGTACATGTCGTGGCTGGAGTCCCACAGCTCGCGGCGGCGCGCGTACTCCTGCACCAGCCGCACCACCAGCGTCGGCGTCCACTCCACGCCCATCGACTCGTCCATGCGCGCCATCTAGTGTCCGCCTGCCCGCCTCTCTACAGAACGTTAGGTGTGGGCGCCGCCGCAAGACAGTTTGTCACGCGTCGTTCCTCTGTCGGTACTAATCTGTGTACGTGCGGCCGAACGAACGTGAATTCGGCGCACGTGTTCGCGTACCGAGCGCGCGCGCGACACTGACGGCGGGGCGGGGCGGCGCGCGGGGGGCGGTGCTCGCTCGGGGCCGCTCGGGCGGGCTCGGCCGAGCTGCGGCGAGCGTGTGTGCGTCTGTTCGTGCAATGCTCCGCGGCCGAGCTCGCTCGATAACACAGACCGCTAACCTAGATGCCGTGCGGCAGACCGAGGCTGGCTAGCCTCTACTCCGAGGCGGCTCTTATTGCGCGCGGCATAAGTGCGTGTAACGAACAAACACGTTCGCTAAGACGGCGGTAACTGAGGGCCCGAGACACGCTGCAGTAGAAGCGGTGGGTTGCGGTAGTTACGTCTACTGTATTGTACTGTTTGTACCGTACCTAAATTATTCTCGCCGTGCGTCGCCCGCCGCACGACGAATATGAAATACTAGCTGTTGCCCGCGACTTCGTGCGGGTGGTAATTTTGATGTTTATTTTTCCGGGATAAAAAATAGCCTATGTGCTAATCCAGACTATAATCTATCTCTGTGCAAAATTTCATGCGGATCCGTTCAGCCGTTTTTGTGTGAAAGAGTGACAAACATCCATTCATACATACAAACTTTCGCGTTTATAATATTAGTAAGGATTATTCTGTGTAAGTCGGTATTTGTAGAATGTCTATCCAGACGGTTTACACTAGGTTTATACACATGAGTATGAGTATTAAAAAAGACTTCTCGAGTAGTATTTTATACTTCTAGTCTATGGCTTTCCGTATTCAATTCGTCCTCTAAGCAGAGATGAGTTCGGTACGCTTTTGTAAAAGCCTAAATGACTGAAATATCGTACCTACACTACATAGTACGTCCCCTCGAAAAGAGTTGAATTCCGAGAAGAAAACGCTCTAATTCATCGTGTGGAGCGCTTCGCCAACAATTTTTGCAGTTTTGCGAAAAATATGTATCTATACTAAGGTTTGTAAATAACCGCATAACAAAAGTACTTAACACAAAGAAAAATGCAAAGGTGACACGAGATTAACCCTCATTGTTTTATGTAAAAAAACAAAAGGCAAATGAAAAAAAAATTGATGCTGAAAATTTACTCTAAGTCTGTCTTACCTACACTACCACTGAACGAACACATACAAAATTACATTAGCTCAGTTGGGAGAGCGCTGGCACGGTGAGCCAGAGGTCGCGGGTTCAAGTTTCGGCATGGGTGGAATGTGTAGCCTCTAAATATGTTTTTAAAATGGTCCTCAGCACGGGTTAGTGCAACAAAAAGAATATAACCTACAAAATAGATAATTTCAGCTCTTAATACTATGCACGTACAGTGAAATTGGTACATAGGTCATAGGTCAATAATAATATCAACAACAAATGACTTAGCGTGCCTGCAACGTCGCTGACTGATTGCATTAACTGCAAGTTGAGTGCACTCTGAGTTCATCAAAGGTTTTTTTACTATTTCGCGGCTTTTTGAATTTTGTTTTACTAAAAACTGTACTGATAAAATAGGGTTTAAGGTCCTTTAAGGGTCTTATTAATTCGAAACAATATTTACTCAAATATATGATATAATGAGACTGTGGCAAAGAAACGTTACATTCTAACTATATGTGTATTTTGCAACAATGTATTCTTTTGAAAATTTATCATCATCAGCCATTTGACGCCCACTGCAGGGCAGAGGCCTCCCTCGTGGTTTTCATAACCACGAGGGGTTTTGCCATTATCGCCACGCTTGGCAGGCGGGTTGGCGATCGCAGTATGTGGTTGCGCAAATTTTATAAGTATTTCAATTCTACAAGAGTAAAGTTTACTTTACATCTCTAATAAATATTGAATCGTTTCAATATAACCCGAACCTACGTGCAAGTATCTGGTATTATGTGGGTAGACTAATTGAGTACGTATTTCTAAGTTAATGATTTGCAGTGGTTACAAAAGCGTACCGAATTCGTCGCCTCGAGGGAACGCGGACGTACTGTGTACGATATTTGTCGCCTCGAGGGGACGCGGACGTACTGTGTACGATATTCGTCGCCTCGAGGGGACGCAGACGTACTGTGTACGATATTCGTCGCCTCGAGGGGACGCAGACGTACTGTGTACGATATTCGTCGCCTCGAGGGGACGCGGACGTACTGTGTACGATATTCGTCGCCTCGAGGGGACGCAGACGTACTGTGTACGATATTTCAGTTGATTAGGCCACTTAAGCCCATAGAAAAGCGTACCGAGCGCATCTCACCTTGGGGGGGGGACGTATTGAATACGGAAAGCCATATACGCAGCCCGGTCGGTTAATAGGTTCTAATGCCGATATAGTCTATCGATTCGCACGTAACCTTCAATAAGTCACAGTTTCTGTGTTACTTTGAATATTTTATTTTTTTATTTTTTTGACTTATCATATCAAAAAATATCAGATATGTACTATTTACTGTCACTTCCCCACGACATGAATGTAACAGTTAATAGCAATTATTTATCATTGCTTAGTTCCCATTATAATTTTGTTTCTTGTAATGAGTATCCTACTTAATATTATGAATGTGAAAGTTGGTGAAGTTGTCTGAATGTTTGTTACTCAATCACGCAATAACGGCTAAACGGATATACATGAAACTTGGCACACAGATAGACAAACACCTGAATTGAGATATAGCATACTTGATATCCGGGCAATGCGTTGCCCTGGGGTAATATTTATTTGAAGTTAAAAATAGATATTGTGTTTTAAAAATAGTTACCGTTGTGCAAGAATCGTACAAACGGATTCTGTGGCGGTACGAAGTTCGCCGGGACAGCTAGTAATATTATAAATGTGAAAGTTTGTGAAGATGTTTGGATGTTTATTACTCAATCACGCAATAACGGCTCAACGGATTTAGATGAAATTTGGTGCGGAGATAGTTTCAGTCTCGGGAAAGGACATAGTATACTTTTTATCCCGGAAATTACTCATTCCACCCGGACGAAGTCGCGGGTAAAAGCTAGTTATCAAAAAAACTTTAATGAATGATCTTTTCCGGAAGACCTTAAATTTGTTACTAAGAATTCACAGTACAGTAGTAGATTAAATACGCTACAGGACGTGCAGAGGAATTAAGGTTACCGTAAACAATCATTGCTTTCAAGCATCCAGTCGTAATCACGGTGCGGGCTTGCTGAGAACTTGGCCGTGTGCACTCTGTGCGCCTCGATAACACTTAACTTATTTGTGGCATGTAAGCTACGATCTTCATGTACAATATGTACTACAAAGAGTAGGTTACTTGTAAAACATGATTAATGAAATAAAGTAATTGGAAAAAATATTTGGATAAGCCTCAAACAATGCTTTAAAGTCTGTATTGTGTGAACGAGAGACAAATTGAAGTAGTAATTTAGAGTAAAAAAATCTGACAGTCCGTAAAGTGGGTAATGAAACCACCGCCACGTGAACCCTATCCTGAAGCGTCGAGTCCGACATCGGCAGTTCAATTTAAATTGGCCATTTGTCAATTGGCGCTTGATCCGCTGGTTAGTTCTTCTGGTTAGCCGGCGCAGGTCAAGGGTGATCGGCTAAGCGCAGAGTTCCACAAGATAGGGGAGCCTACTGGCACTGGCACTGCTGGTGGAGGTGAGGGGGGCGAGGGGAGCGAGCGGTGACGGCCAGATAAGAGGTTTTATACCTCATTACTCACTCAGAAGAACGCCAATAGGTTCGTAGCCCACCGAGGGTTCCGTACAAATTTGTAGGTAAATATTATAAATAGTTCAAGAATCGAGTTTGCGAAGTTTTTTTCCGAGCTTTTCCCGAACTTCAATAAACAATTTTTTTCTGATTTCATTACAAATGTAGTTTTTTCCTGTACTTGTAATATAAGACAATATTACTTCCAAATTTCAAACTTCTAGGTCCACGAAAAGTACCCTACAAGTTTTGATTCCCTTGAGCGTCGAAATATACGTTTGTTGTGGCATAAACGGCCGAAGTTTGATTTTTTCACAGCTTCAAGGGACTGCAGACCTGAGTACCTATATGGTTTTAATTTCAACTCGATACCTGCACGCATTCCCGAGATAAAAGGTCTTGACAGACAGACGGACGGACGGACGGACAACAAAGTGATCCTATGGGTTCCATTTTTCCTTTTGAGCTACGAAAATCTAAAAATTTACTATATACATACATAAACTCACGCCTCTATCCATGAGAGGTAAGAAAAGACTATCGTTTATCGCTAGCCACTATTCTTACAAACCTTTCTTGCAATATTCATTTGTCGCTTCAGGCAAGCCCGGCTTTGAGAATTTTCATCTCGCCTTCGCTAATAGATCACCTATATGATCGACGGATGTTCGCCTGGAGCTTCCCTTACCGTCTTCTCAATCCACATTAATCGTCTTCCCATGTCCAAACCAACGCAACATTCCTTTCTCAATTGTAGTCATTACATGCTTTTTCAATCCACAACATTCTCTAATCACACTATTGCATGACATAGCCTGCCATTTAAAGTAAGATCACACATACTTCTCAATGACTTCATTTCTACTGGATTAACCCCCGGTTTCTCGTACATAGACAATCTGTTAAAGTACTTTTAACCATTGTTAGTGGTTTTTTAGAGTTCCGTACTCGAAGGGTACCAAACAGGACCATATTACTTTGCCTCCGCTGTCTGTCTGTCCGTCCGTCCGACCTTTAAAGGGAATCGTAATCGGTAGCCAGTTGAAATTTTCACAGAATATGTGTTATTCTCGCGGATTACTTAACAAATAATAAAATTTTAAAATTGATAAAAAATTAGGTGGTCTCCATACAACAAAAGTGTTTTTTTGCCGTTTTTTTGTTTATGCTCTATTGTAAAAACGGTAATACCACAAAGGCATCAAACTTGGCGTGATTATGGTACTTATTATACAATGTAACCGCAAATCATAAAATACGGTAGATTAACAGATTGCTAGTATAAGAGCAACAAGGGGTTATCACACTTTCTTGATCCTTCTGCCTTAGCCAAGTCTCGCCATCACACATAAGTGTTGGGACCACTACTGCAGATAGAATAAAACAAAATCTCAAAAATCTTTACAAAAACATCCAATGTCCAAAACATTAAATAAATCCTTGTGCAATATTTTATGTCAGATATGTATGTAGTGTTAAGCGGACTCAGCTGGATACAGATGGAGGAGACAGACATAGCACAGCACGCACGATGGAAGAGAAAATTGTCATCCATTATTATAGGGTCCCCTCCCCCTCCCTGCCCGCCCTACCCGCTCAACTGCGCGAAAGCGCCCTGCAAGAGTCACCGATTGCATAAAATCCAATCCGACACAATGAAGAAGCACAGAAGACCCCCTAGAATGAAATTCGTTAAAATAGCTACATTCTAGCACCAACGCACCTAATATTGCGTGAGTAGCTGTGTGCGTATCGTATCTAAAATTACTTGCCTTTTTTTTATTGTCTCAGGTGAGAAAATTGATGCGTGAACCTTCTGCGCACGCCCTCCCCCGCGCTCCGCGCGCCGCACACATTACTTGGCGGAAGGATTTCCATGCCATTGTCCAAAATGGCCATAACTTAGAAACAATATGGGGCCAAACACAGCCGGGAAGGGAATCGAGCGATTATGTGAACTACGCAATGTCCTGCGAAGGGTACGAGTTGTCAGTTGTCACACACAGCCCTGTCCATGGATGAGCGTACATACACTGAGGTTTGGATATGAATGTGTCAATATAAAACAAAGCCTACATACACTAAGTACCTAATAACCCAACTGGCCACCGTGGATTGCAGATTTCGTATGCTGAAACATGAAAATCACTTCAGGCGCTCAGATTTTGTCACTATTCCTTCATTTATGGCAGATATTAATAAAAATAGGTACTTAATTATAAAATCAACGGGGTTCTTACCATGATTACAAATGAAAGAATTTATGTCAACCACGAAAGGTTTTGAAAAGTAGGTACTATGAATATCTCAAACTAATGTGGGACGCGATACTTTCATCAGCTCTCTTGATCAGTGGTTGATTGCGAAGCCTTGTGGCACATGATCGCCTCCAGTCGCGCGGTGGCAGCGAGTTATCGCGCGCGATGATAACCCCCGCCCGCCCCCGCCGCCGCCCGCCCCCCGACAACAATAGGACACTCTGCGCCGAGAATTTACGAGGCACTTTTACGAGAGCAAAATAGGTGGAGCGGCTTTACGAGCGCCCATAATAAGGGAGCTGCTGCAGGGAAATTGAACAGATAAACCAACGATTGGAATGTTGATTTTGCTTAGTGATGTTTATCCGCAGGTTGCGCCGATAAAAACTGAGGGGTAAGCATAAAATGACAATAACTTTCTCAAGAACTCAACCAAATTTGTCGCTAGAAGCTTGCAAAGGCATTAATGTCTTATTTTGAACTTTCATTAATTTTCAGTAGATTAATATTATTTAAAGGACGATTGTGACTAGTGTTCAACACATTCATGACTAATATTTTAAGTTGAAAACTCTGTTAATTAAGTTAAAACGTGTTTTGAAAAGAATAAATGTCGAGTTTCTTTGTTAGCTTCTTCTCCACATAATCCATTAATTGTGAAACTAACAACTTTGACGTTCATTAAGTAAACATTCTGTTTTTACAATGAATAAAAATATTTGAATTGAATTGAATTTAATTTAATAATACGAGTTCATCCCAATCTTTACAGTGACCGTCTGAATCTGACCCTACAGAGCCTGTCTAAAAAAACTAACACTAAAATCTTAGATTTTTAAAGCTAAAGACACTAAAGTATCAAGATTTTTTTATCTAAATACTGCCTTTCAGTTGATAGTAAAATGTCTGACAAAAAGGGTGCATGCTATTAAACATTGTGTCCTACCTGCGCATTATACTGAAACGACGATAGCTTTAGTTCAGCAACAGCAAACAAACTGCATAATTAGAACAGTCAGCGACAAGCAAAGTAAATATTAGCCTCATTATTCAATGTTCGATCGTCATAATCGGCACACAAGCCGCACAAGTGTAGCGGGATAGCGCGGTCTACCCAACAGAATGAGTTACTCTAGTTACAAGTCATACTGTCTATGCAGGATTTTACCTCTACATAATTCACAAAGTTGTACAGTGTTCGTTGATTCTACTACCTTGTATAATACTCCTGTTGTGTATGGCATTTCCGTATGGCATTTCCGTATGCATTTCCGATAATTTTTGAAAGTTAGACTGTAAATAAATGATGTGCGCAACACAAAGCCTGAACCGGGAACACCTGAACAGCACGCAACTATAACTACGCATTATGCAAACGAACCGTAAATAATTAATAGAACAAAAGACATCAACGCGCGTACTCAGAATAGAAAACGCTAAGACAACTGACTTTTGAAACTTTATTTCACATTAGACTACTCTGCTGATTTATATTTTTCACGTAGCTAAGTTCATACACAGTCTGGTACGGGAACATTTTCACTTGGAGTAAATCGTCTTGAGACTATCCGATAGATTAACGTGGACCGAACATAGTAGAGGTTTTTTTTTGTTTCGTGCTCGCGGCGCGAATTCTTTTGTCATGCTCGCAATAAAGTTATGAATTATGAATAATTCGATCGCATTTTTTTATGTCGCCTGCATTTGTCTCACTGCAGGACATAGGCATTCTCTCAGAGAGAGAGAGTATGGGCTTAAATACTACGCGTGCCCAACGCGGATTGGCAATTTCAATTGCTGAGTTATGTGAACACCTCAGACACTCAAGAAATTAAATGATTGATTTGTGATTAAATGCAGTTTAAGTATCAGAAAGAAGAACAGATTTTCTATTTAGATTGTGAGTTTCAAAACTGAGAATTTAGCAGTGTTTAATGGGCAACAAAATAAAAAATCACGTATATTTTTATATTTATAATATAAAAATACGTTTATTGCACATAAGTGATAAATACAGCGGCACCACGGTGGACTTAACGCTAAATTATCACAACTAATCCATGGGAAACTCATTAACATAGGTATAAATGCCGCCGTGCGTGCATGAAACGACTAAAGACGTTGATGAACCGAAAGAGATCTGTTAGAATCGTGTCAAGTGGCAGACCCTAGTTTCTGCCTATCCCTCCGGGATACAGTCGTGAGTTTATTTTAAGTTTTATAAATGCCTCTCTTTTTCTCTAGTATTTCACTACGATACAAGAACCTGCGATTCATTCGCGTTTTTTTTAAACGGTCGCGCCAATCGCGACTGTTGTTTTTTTCTTCTAAGCCATCGAACAATTTCTCTGGGGAATTTTGAAAAATACAAACTATAAAATACCGCCAAGTACTAGTCGGACTTGCGCATGAAGAGTTCCGTACCATTATCTACACAACATTTGAATATTTCCAGCGTCTACCTGTTGCCGTTATTAATATCGAACCAAAAACGGCAAAAAGATCACATTTATTGGGGGATCCCTTACATATTTATTTTATTTTCTTTTTTTGTTGTAGCGGCAACAAAAATACATCAACTGTCTAGGTATCACGGTTCATGAGATACAGACTGATGACAGACAGACAGGTGGATAGTGGAGTCACAGGTGGAGTCTCAGTAATAGGATCCCTTACCCTTTGAGTGCGGAACCCTAAAAATGCTAAAATTACTTAGTTAGAGCCCACTCGCGATTTGCGTGCGATTTGAAAGCGATGCGGTTGCGCGGCGAGCAAGCCGCGACGACGCTGCGCACTCGCGGCGATGTCGCCGCGATTATCACCGTCAACACCATTTTGTACAATCGCGTTCGACAGTCTGACCCGCCCCACTTGAGTCGTATCAAAGATAAGAGTATTATAAGTGTGTAAGCGGACGTAGCATCGTTTAGAGTTACAATCGTCGTTGATACAATGGATACAAAGTTATTTATTACTAAAATTCAAAACTGTCCCGTTACATGGGATTGTCGTTGCTCTCTCCCAGTCAATTACTTGATAATGAATCCTCCCAAATTCGTCGTTTACTTGTATCTGCTTTCGTTTTCTACGTCTTCTAGCGATAGGCGGCTCGAGTGAATTTACTCGAGTTACTCGAGTTGGGCTGCCAGCGTGTAAACTCGAGTTGGAAATTCCGTCAACCGAGTTGACTCGGCGGGTGTGCGAGAGCGAGCTGACTCGCGAGTGTGGCTGAGTGAGTCAGTACTATGCGACCGAGCTGTGTGTCAGAGTGAGAACGGTACAACATGCAGCTCCAGTATCAACGTGGCTGTGGATACATAAAGGATGAAACAAACGTGGTGGCGGTACTTATTATACATATCCATTTACTGCAGAACTATTTATATGGACGTTTGTATGGACGGCCACCGCCACCGCGTTGGTGTGTCAGGTCCGACCGACTCGCGCAACTTGACGGCGGTGTGCGCGCTAAGACAACGCTGACTCGAGTTGACTCGAGTTGCTGCTCGAGTCAGCCCTTATTTAAACTCGAGCTACTCGAGTTGGACAAAATGTGACTCGGCCCATCGCTAACGTCTTCGAAGTAACAAAGCCAGTAGTAGTGTTTTCTCGTCAGATCAATTCATTTTGCTACACAATTCATTTTGTCCAAAATGCGGCCAGAACGCCGCGAGCTCGCCGCGACGGCACAGCGGTCGTCGCAACAACGTCGCGGCGTGCTCGTCGCGCAATCACTACGCAATCACGGCGAGCTCGCTACGCAGTCGCATCGCTTTCAAATCACTCGCAAATCGCTAGTGTGATAGGGCTGTTACTGTTTCATGCGGAGGTTTTAGTATTTAGAGGTCTTTTGGGCATACACAAGGGGCAGTACGGGGGTGCTTTTTGAGTCTTCGTGGGCATATTGCCGATTTTAAGACGTTTAATTTATTCCACTTTGAATTCTGTATTAACGCTACTGCTTTGCCGCTTTACCCGAGACGAATCCGGAATTTCAAGGCTAGCCGTTATGCAATCTTGTGTTACATTACTCAGGTATTTGACTGCCTCAATGGTCTAGCAGTGACATGTTTGATTACCACGCTAGAGGTCGTGGGTTCGATTCCCGCTGGGAGCCGCCATACTTTAAATTGTACAATGGATTTTGTGGTTGTCGTGTTTGTGACTTCCTTGTCTGATAAAATATTTAGGGTATCCTAGTTTGGAACCAGGAATGATTGTGATGCGTGGATGTTAATATTTAAAATTAAATATGACACTAATGTTTGCTGACTTCTAGTTTGCTGTAGAAGATGCAATTTGAATATCGTCGTTCATATTGCAAAATGTCAGATGTGAAAAAAAATACGATCGAAATTGTATAAAAAATTTAAAAAGCTTACATACCTACATCCCAGAGCAGGGCACATGCCTTCCGTCAGAGAGTATGGGCTTAAGCAAAACGGGTGCCCGTCGCAGAGGTATGCAAACACGGCAAACATCTGGGGCTCTCAAGTTTCTTTATGATGTTTTTTTACAACTAGCGAGTGACAATGGTAAGTATTGCAACTACAAATTCTCATGTATAAATAGATTACAAAAAGGCATTGGTACATGGCGGAATCGAACCCAAGACGTTCGCAAGCGTTCTACTGAAGCTCTCCCAAATCGTCGGAGTGTATAATATCTTTGCACAAACCAAAGGTGAATCAATACTCAGTCTTCAGCCAGACACTGTGTAGTAAAAATTATTTGGATCTACAAGAAGCAGAAATGTCTCATTATACTCACACAAAGTCGTTTCTTTTCTGAATAACAATGCGACGTCACTCACATTACAAGCTTCAGTGGCTCTCAATGCCCAACTCTTTGTTGTAGGACCTTAATTGTTTTCCGACATAGCAGCAGTTACTACTCCGCGAGCGAGAGTGTGACCCGTTGACAACGACGGCGAGTTACAATAATAACCTTTCTAATGCCACAATGAGCCATACAATAAGCCATTCTATGAGAACTGGTCAAGTTACACTATCACCATAATTTGTGATTTGTGAGAACCCCGCACAAGGCACAGGGGTGATGCAGCCCCGATAGGTAAGTACGTACCTACCTACGTACGGCGCGGCGCCTGCAGCAAGCCGTGGGAAAAATGCCCACCTCATTGTCTTGATTTCTTACACATTACAGCTAGAACGTCGCATTAGAAGTATGCTTAGCGGACTGTCTATTCAAAAAGCATAAAGACTACAAACATAATATTATGTCGCGCTGCAGTCGGAAGTCAGCTGAGCGGCGGCTGCGATGAGACGGCGTGAAGGAAGTGCCGATGTTTACTTCAATTGCTACCGGTTAATGGGAAGTTTAATTGTGATCATCATTTCGTTCAAGCAAACATCCAATGAAGTCAATTATAAGTAGTGATTCATATTCGAGCCTGTAATATAGGTCCGCTGAAGTTACGAATTTGCTAAACTTCCTTAAATAATACTTTGTGACTTTTGTGACCTAAAATAATGTGTAGTCGATAGCTCATCCACTTTTACATTATATGAGTGTGAGCATGTGTGAGGCAGTACATTATGGACGAGTTCGCAACATTATTATAATGGTTTCTTCACCGAGTTGTCAACTTACGAATATGTGACTTTGGCCTTTGCATCTACGTAATGAGATGATTTATCCAGCGTCCAGTGGCACCTTCACTCACACTAGATGGGTGAAGGGACCACTCGGACGCTGCAGTGCCCGGCACTTATAGCATCCTGACAGCTTAGTCGGCCTAGCCCGCAGGAATGACAAATAACTACGTGCGGAACCAATCAAGTCGCGGGTTTCCTCACGATGTTTTCCTTCATAGTTAGCGTATGGTATCGCTACTAAAAATTCGCACATGTACGTAATTTTGACAACAAACAAAGTCATAGGTACATGCGCGCACTAGGAATCGAACCTGGATCTCTCGCTTCCGAGTCCATTGTTCGGGTTATTCCACTTTTGTCCCGGTTTCCTAAGGTCCCACTTTTTTTATCCAATTTTCTTCATAGAAACCTTTTGTACCCACTGGGCGACCACAGCTTATAAATGGTCGTTCACCTTCGTATCACGCCAGCGCGATGGAAGCATAAAGTAATATATCCTGCAATTGATTGATATGAAATGCTAAGTAGCGTTTTCTTTCTCTGCGTCGCACGCATCATACACGGCGAAGGTGAAGTGTACGGGCGGTAACGGTAAGGATATCGGCAGAAGCATCTTTGCTCAGTCGCGAGCATATTTCAGGAGGGTTCCGCAATTACTTTCAATTATGAACAATAAATTGGCACCGCTACAGAGCTGCTCCACTCCCCATGCGCGGCCCTGCGAGTCCACGGGAAAGGGAACAAAGCGAGTCCCTTCCCGAAGCTATAAACTTTTGTCCGAACGTAATTTGTGGCGCTTTTTGTGCAATCGTTAAACGTATAATTTACATCTCTCGTACAAAGGCTCACGACCGCTATAAACATTTTGTGTAATCTCATGTATTGTGTTGTTCAGAAAAAGTATTAAGTTTTATATCAGAAGTTATATCAATACAAGTGTCAATAAACCGCCAAATAACACCCTGAGAGTTCTCTTGGCTCTATTTTACTGTACATCTTTTCCGCTCCCCTTCAAATTGTACTCCCCTTAAACTAATATCACCACGAAATGAGTTTTCTGTAAATGATGTAAGCGTAGCTCAGTGTAAGGTACTGAGCACAGACTAAATTAATTGTGATACTACGGTTGCGAGCCAAACGTAAATGCCTATAACGACTTCATAAATAATTTTTTAAATGTATTTTGGTCGCAAATCCTCTTGCCTTAATCCCGTGAGCCGAGCCCGGGGCCCGAGGCGGCAGCACACGTGACGTCACAATCTCCATGTGAACGTGACTCTAGAGAGTGTCTAGGCATAAAAACACGAAAGTTTGTAGAAACTCGTTCCACGTCGAAGGTAAGTTGACCTGAGCATCCAAAATGTAATAACAAAAAACTCAACCCACACGTCTTGGGACCCCAGCCCTCACCTAGCCCCCCGCCCCCGCCCGCCCCCGCCCACGCCCGTCACCGCCTCCCGCCAAGCAACATCCAAGACGAAAAAAAAAACGAGCAAGAAGTTTGACGCAAACATGTGGAATGCTAGAAAAAAATAAACATCGACGATGCATGCTGCGTATGTGGAATCACTTCCATATGTGATTCTATTTCGGTTTGCCAAGTTGCCAATCACAAACAAACAAAAAGGTAATCTCTTCATTGTTCGTCTTTTGCATCTCGGAACCAAATCTTTAAAGATAGCTGGCACACACCGGCCTATAATCTCCTGGCTTCGAGTCGACACAGTGAACATTCAATTGTCTCCTAGTCTTAATCGAACTCACTGATAGCCAAATGATTTTTTCTCTATAGACCGCACCTAGGACATACTCAGAAAATTCAGTACTTGCATACTGATGACCGTGGTCGGTGGCACCGTGACAGATGGCATTTGGGGGAAAAGGCCTAACAGTGGCCAACTGATAGATCATTTCATTTATTTATTCACAAACAATTTGCATTGTGTAAATTATTACATATTATATGTTTCTATATTACATATCACAATATTTACATAGAAAAATGCATAATTTTAATTAATATCTTACGAAATTGTATATTGATAGATAGATAGAATATTCTTTATTACACCAGTAATTACATATTTGAATTAAACAATTATATAGTACAGTATAATATGCGGCCTTATTACTAAAAATAATTTCTTCCAGCTGATGGGATGATGATACTGATAACTTTTACGAAGTAAGTAGCGAGATTTATAAATTCTCCGTGGTGTTGTAATACTTTGTATGCGCATGTGTCTCAGGTAAATAAATGATTTAACGATCTCTCTGCTGTAAGCGCTTTACGTTGAACGCAATCTTTTCTGGTGGTGTCTAATGCGGATCGACCTGGGTATTAGCTCTAACGGGAAACAGTTTGCCTCTCCGATTGCCAGCATGGCTTTGTGCCGTGCCCTGAGGGGGGCCTATGATTTCCAACAGTAAAGGTCAATGTCAATATCTAGGCTTAGGTAAATGTGAACTGCCTTCGCGTCAAGTCTATAGTGGAGAAAAAAACAGCAAAGAGACTCCACTTTCACATTTGTTTGTTAAATAAACCTTAGTTGGTATTTAACAAGAGTCCGCGAATACCATCAACAACATTAAAATACTACTGAACTAAAACGTAGCAGGTACCTATAAAGCGTAAGAAGAAAACATTAATGCTGTGCGGCCAGACACAAAAACATTAATGCTGTGCGGCCAGCCAGACACACAAACATTAAAGCTATGCTGCCAGACACACAAACATTAATTCTGTGCGGGTACACACACAAACATTAATGCTGTGCGGCCAGACACACAAACATTAATGCTGTGCGGCAAGACACACAAACATTAATGCTGTGCGGGTACACACACAAACATTAATGCTGTGCGGCCAGACACAAAAACATTAATGCTGTGCGGCCAGACATACAAACATTAATCCTGTGCGGCCAGACACACAAACATTAATGATGTGCGGGTACACACACAAACATTAATGCTGTGCGGCCAGACACAAAAACATTAATGCTGTGCGGCCAGACATACAAACATTAATGCTGTGCGGGTACACACACAAACATTAATGCTGTGCGGCCAGACACAAAAACATTAATGCTGTGCGGCCAGACATACAAACATTAATCCTGTGCGGCCAGACACACAAACATTAATGATGTGCGGCCAGACACACAAACAGCACACTATGGTGATTTTTTTTATGACAAAGCACATTTTAGAATAACGAGAACCATTCTATGAATATCTCTGAACTCTGATTGATTGTCGTAGTCGGGCAAGCACGGGCCGAACACCCGCCGCGACCGGTAGGGAACTACGCTCACTCTACTTCAACAGATCTACAAAAGTAGGTAATTATTCGTTATTGGTAATTATTCTTGTATGTGGTAAATATAATATTTTCAATTTCACTTTCACTAAATTATATTTTAGCACATTGGCAGGTAAGTTACCATTTAGATCTGGTGTTTTCTTGTATTGAATTATTAATTATTTTTCTTATATAGTGCTTTAATTATGTACTTGTAGATACTATCATCAACCCATTTGGCTATCGAAGCAGCGTGTGTGTACGTGTCTGTGAGTGTGTGTGTAGATTTAAACACAGTGCGTGTCGATCACTTTGTTCGAATACAATCTTGCTTGCACGTACGCATGATTATAAACCGTTTCCCTCTATATTTAAAGATCCAAATAGTGTCATGACCGCAGATGGATTTTCCGCAGGGGAAATTGGACTTTATTCATGAAACATGAAGTCAGTACATTCTAAAACAGTTGGTTGCATTAGAATCAATGTCACGGCGTTGAGTTTTGTTTATGACAGTCAAAATTAGACTCTACCATCTAAAGTTAAAACACATGTTTCTTTAAACCGCATGAGTGGAGCCCTACGGGCTCAAAGCAAAAACTAAAAGATTTATGTTTGTTTTTAACATGGTAGGAAATAAATTGTTAAGTATGTCACGTCGGTATCCAGTAGCTTTTAGTTATTTTTTTGTTCCTGGCTATTACATCACACAGGTTTCCTCACGATTCCTTCGCCATTAGCAAGTGGTATTGCTACTACCAATTAGGATTATTATTTTTTATAATATAAAGCTTCGGTAGCAGCCACAGTGCATTATACTATAGGTGAAGTATTCGAGAAACGCCTCGTTCTAGGTATACAGGTACATCTTCAGCAAAGCTGGAGGTAAAGTAAAAAACTGTATTCATATAACAGACACTAATATAGACAGAATTACATTTCAACTAATAAAGACAGAATTACATTTCACGAAAACTGTTTCATCGCAGCGAGCGACACTCGAGAACAAAGGAAATGCAGTGCGAGCGGGACGCCTAGCAGGCGCTCTCGCTCGCACCACAAAAAGGGCTAAAATTATGACGTAATGATAGCCCTCGTTGCTCCCCTGCAGCGGGATGCATTCAGCCGACCAAAGTCCCCCTTAGATCCCTTATCGTAAAGCAGTACGGTCGGTTTTCGTTTAGACCGCGGGCGCGTGGCGTTTGGAAGTGGTGTGTAACCGCGGAGGCCGCTCAGCCGGTTTGGAGATAAACATGAAGTGGCCGGCCGGCCGGTAGCGGGATCCAACATCATCATGCTCTACGTATAACCAAGAAATAAAAACAATTAAATCACACCACAAAACTTAGTAACATTGGTTGCATAGCAAGTACATTACGATACTTCCATAATCGTTCATTGAAATATAGGAATGAACAGACGATTCGTCTAAACAAAGAGGAGGTAGGTAATTAGCTTTTAGTGATTTCGTAAGTACTTATCAGGCACATCTGCTGAGGTCGCCTCCGGTTGTTCTCTTCACAGCAAGCTGTCTACCAAAAACTCACAATTGTATAGAAAAGGGATCCACAGCGCTATGTACCGCCGTTACATAATTTTTTACCTACCATCCCGGTGTAGACATGCAAGCTTGCATATCTGACTGATAGGTACTATCTTCAGATATTTAACCACATCATCATCATCATCAGCCACTTGACGCCCACTGCAGGACATAGGCCTCCTTCGTGGTTTTCATAACCATGAGGGGTTTTGCCATAATCGCCAGGCTCGGCAGGCGGGTTGGCGACCGCAGTATGCGGTTGGCATCTCAGGAAGACGCTGCTGCCCGTCTCCTGGTAATGTATTTCCTTAGGCGCCTTCTACAACATCCCCGGAAGGAAATGGAGTGACGCTATTCTTAATCCGGCGCCACACGGAATATTTAACCACAAAAGAAGATAATTATGGCATTTCTAATCTAACCCAGGGAAAGCTGCCAGAAAGGAAACTTAATGTATGAAACTTTTAACGGACAAGCTGTTTTGGTATGTCCGTGAGTCTATCTTGCTTGTGGTCGATCGTTGGTCGAAGCTTTGGAAGAGCCTTTACCGACTCTGACCAAGCTTCTTAAAGTTACTTCAATAACAAATAATAATACTTATGACTAAAACTTGGAAATATGAGTTTGAGTGTAAGTAAACTGGGTAGTGAGGTCGGAGAGATTAAATATAGTTCAGTTTAGTACCTCCGTTTCCTTTGATTGTAAACTTACTCTGAACTTTTATAAACTTGTCGCTGTGTTTGTACAAGGTTTACGCTATCATCTGCGAAAACTTGACCTGCAGTAGAGTTTAAATAATACACCCTTCTATCTAGTAGGATAGTTTTACTTCTATTTGCTAGAGTTTCTTTGTTGCAGATTAACTGTTTCGGGTCCGTAATTTTAGACCAGTTCGTTTCTATCTAAGTGTAAGCTGTTGCAGCGGCAGCGTATCGCAGCTCTGTGCGGTGTAGAGGCAGGCAGCAGCACGCAGCGCGGCCGCGGCCGGCAGCGTGAGCCGCGAATGTTCCCGTGCCAATCAATCGCGCTTGGCCCCGATCGGGCATCTCCGCCGCCGCTCGGCCGCGCCCGCCGCAGCTGACGATCTGTTGCTATGTGCACTTGCACTAACGATAAAGCGACATTTTACAGTGCACTAACCATTGCCGTTTTTCTTTATTTTTCACGTAATTTTCTTGCTTTTAATAAAATACGGTTCATTGTTAGAGGTGACGCAATTGCCGTCGGTAGACTTTAACAAAGAGAAATATAATGAATAACAAGTTACCTACGAATTTGTTGCCAAAAGTTGAGTGGAAGAAGAAAAATAATTGGCAAGTTTTCCGGGGCCGGCGGCATCGGCATCAGCGTTATGTCGGAAAGCTCGTAAGTTAATAGCCCACGATGTGTACGTGACCGCACACACAGACACAGACGCGGTGATCCGGACGAGCCAGGACGGCAAGGGCGCAAGCGGCGGCAGAGCGCACAAAGAGCGCCGCGGCAAGCGCGCTCGTGCGCCCCGGCCCGAGCGCGCACCGGGCGCGCCGCGCGCCCCGCCGCTTACGTCTTTCCGCTACTGCAGCGCGCCATCGCTCGAACGCCCCGCGCCCCGCGCCCCGCGCCGCCCCGCGCCGCCCCGCGCCGCGCTCGGTGCGCTAGAGAGAGTGCATTTATGACTCCCTCCCTCCCTCCTGTTGCCAACCTTTTTTCGGCGGTTGTTATTCAATTGGAAAATAGTTATTAAGTTAAATTACTGCAATCAGAGGTTCGGTTGGACGGTTATTTGATTACTTCATCCTATGATGAAGTAACTATTTACTGCAGCGATGAACCGTTTGTGAAACTGGGAATAAATTTTCATATTAGTATTAGGAACTTTTAAATCTGAAAAAGAACCATTAGAAAAAGTTTTTATATTGTCACGCACGTCAGGTACCCTACCTACCTGTAGCGGACAGGCCCGCAGCAACACCGGGCTGGTTGGCGACCCCGGGGTGCCTCCCGCAGAAACGCCGCTTAGTAACAGCCGAATGAAAGCGAGCCTCGCACCGACCGACACACAACCTTATCTTGTAAACGTGAAGAGTTCATTTTGGATAACTCGTCAGTAGTTATTGATCGAAGCTTACGTGAAAAAGTTTTGTATTTATCGCCTACAAACTACACAACTTTAACTAACGTGTACTGGTTTTTAATTGTATGTGAGCAGCAAATTTATCAATGGATTTAAGCAAACATTAGGTGTTTGACTTCAGTTAACACTTGGTATCAAGAAGTGCTTGGAAAAGGTTATAGGCTTTGTTCGATGTCTATGTAGTTGTGTTCCTCAGCTAAAGGGAAGAACACCGAGAGGGTCAACGGGAGAATTTATCATATTTCACGTGAGCTTACCACAGAACAGAGAAAATAGTTCTGTGGAGCTTACAGTGTTGTTTTACGCTCTTCTTGAGTAGACTTAAAGATTTAAGACTAATATTAACCACATTATAATTTTTGTGTGTTTATTTTATTATATATTATGTCTTATAGAAATAGCAGCTTTCTAGTCTGAATTTTTTTTACCGAACTACTGTGAATTTAAATTACTTAATTATAATATGCTTTTTTATTGTTATATATATTTTTTTGTGTGTATCGTTGTATATTTTCATGCATGCCATTCGGCCTCAGTCTGGGTTGCGGCGCCCAGTGGGAATCGAACCCACGGCTAGATCAGCGAGGCAGTTAAAAAAATTGAATCAGTCATCATCAATCATCATTTAGGCAGTCAATGTAAAAATTTTCATTTTTGTTTTTTTATGTGGTAGGATATTTAATGTTTAATTTGTACAACTCAGATTAATGGAGATAAGTGAGACTGAAACTAAAATAATGACATAATAAAACCAATTTCATGATTATGGTGTTATTCATAGGTAATTATTTAATTTGCAGGATTTCAGCTTGACTCTTAGAAACTGTAAATCATCGCACGATACAGATCCGCCCAATAAGGGACTCGCACTCGCAGTCTGTTTTACTTTATTTTTACCAAGCAGCAGCGTAGCAGTACATTACATGGGCGCGGATGACATTACGACATTGAGAACAGCGACTAGCTAGAGTCAATTGCACATCATCCTTTACATTCGTGAACTCTACTAGTCAACCACCGATTACATACAAAAAAAAAACTGAAAGCTATTAATCTACTGCTAAACTATCAGTTTTTTTTGTATAGATGTACAATAGTTGTTTTATGTATGTTACCAATTGACAGATGCCTAGAGCTTAGATTAGATTACGAGCTTGTTAGTGCACGAGAAACTGGAGATACTGTAGGCTACGCAGCTGATGATAAAAAGCTAAATGGCCAACTTGCTTGAGTGCGGCCGAGGGCGCGGGCGCGGGACAAGGGCGATGCGGGGCGGGGTGTGCGACAGGTTCCCCCCGCCCCACACCCCCCCACCGGCCGCACCTATGATCCCGAATCAGCTGGTAAGGCAACACTGACTGAGCTCCGCCGCGTGCTACCTACCCTACGCCTACGTAGCTAGCTACCTAGCTGGAGCTCCGTCGCGATCCAAGCACCAATTCTAGATCATTCACGAAAGTGATAGGAGATAAAATAATTATTTTCAAGCAATTCGAGGTTAGTTGAAAAGAGATTTTTTTTATTTGTACGCATTCAAATTGCATTAAGTATTAACTGTATTAATAGATATTTATCTGAGACCGGCAGTTTTCCCAATGTTAATCTACCTCTTATCACTAACTCTTAACGATTATTTGTCACACATTTTACAGCTAACTAGGTAGGTTAAACTAAATATTAAATTAAACTAATCAAATATACCTTATATACCGCTCCGGGACACGCCCGATCCAAAAGTTCCCATGACGCTAGCAGCGTTCCCCCGCTGCACCGCCAGGGAAATCATCTGCATCAGGTATGCCCCGGAACGATGGTAACTATATTTGTAAAGCAACATCGCCAACCATTTATTTATTTGTACGTATTCAAATTGCCTACTTAACTTAACTTCTTGTCCATAGGCCTTTCTGCAGTGTTAATTTCAAGTCTTAACTAAACGGACTCAGCCCCGTTTGCAAAAGTAAACAGACCTTTTATTTAAACAATAGAAAACTCTTTCATATGTTACATCTACTCATGTGGACTCAAAAAACTAGCCAAAGTTGTCGAAACTCAAGAGAACACGGGAAACAACATTCGCGGAATCAAAAAAAAAATCATGAATGTGTCAAATCTCAAACCCAAGGTTTTCAATCAATATCCAAGTGTTGCTAATACATAACAATATGTAAAAAACTAATAATCCTATTTTACTTCCAAATAAAAACTGTGTGAGCCACGTTAGTTTTTTTTAAAATAGTTCTCTTTTATGAGTAAATGTCTTTGGTGCAATAAGGTTTTCGGTCACACGAGTCTACTTATTTACAGTAAAACAATATTCTACCGATTAGGTATAACGTTATATTTTATGGTGGTAACACTGCCTCTTTTTTTGCATCGAATTAAAAATCAGACTTAGTGCAATATGGGCCTTAGACATTCCTCTTTGAACTATTATTAATTATAGCTTCCTTGTTTTGCTCTCACGAAAAACTTAAAAACCTGGAGCTACTATACGCGCCGTCATCAGGCTGCTAACTATCTTCCAGTTCCACCCACCAAACAGATAGATATCTTCTAACTGTAGACTTGCAAATTTTCCGTGCAACTAGAGTCATATATAAGCTATGTATTTATATTAATTTACTGCTTCCCTCTCGCTCACTCCACCCCCGAATCCATCCCCGCGTGTAGTCGCAATCGAGTAGGCAATCGCTATTTTATTCCTGATTTGACCGCAGTTTTTTTCAATAAGCGGCCTTATAACGCTCGAAATACAGTCTATCTTCATGCACAATTAACACAATGGATGTAGGCGACGATCGGGAATAATAAAAAACTAAATTATGCCACCCTTTTTAGGGTCTCATAGTCCACTGGTTTGGTTACTGGGTATAATTGTATACCACTACTTAGATATAAGAAACTATTTGTAATATCTTTCACCTGGTTGTGCAATAAAGTGTTCTCTATCTATCTATCTATCTATAATAAGTATAATGGGAGAGTGGGTAAGTAAAATCGTGGAGATACAAATATCGCATTATTCTCGTGGTAGTAGTAGTACCTACGAGTACATATATTAATATAAAACTGTAATAAAATTGGCAAAAAATTCGACTGACCTACGTCACACACAGATACAATGAATGCGACTGACCTACGTCACACTCAGATACAATAAATGCGACTGACCTACGTCACACTCAGATACAATGAATGCGACTGACCTACGTCACACTCAGATACAATTAATGCGACTGACCTACGTCACACTCAGATACAATAAATGCGACTGACCTACGTCACACTCAGATACAATGAATGCGACTGACCTACGTCACACTCAGATACAATGAATGTGACTGACCTACGTCACACTCAGATACAATAAATGCGACTGACCTACGTCACACTCAGATACAATGAATGCGACTGACCTACGTCACACTCAGATACAATGAATGCGACTGACCTACGTCACACTCAGATACAATGAATGCGACTGACCTACGTCACACTCAGATACAATGAATGCGACTGACCTACGTCACACTCAGATACAATGAATGCGACTGACCTACGTCACACTCAGATACAATGAATGCGACTGACCTACGTCACACTCAGATACAATGAATGCGACTGACCTACGTCACACTCAGATACAATGAATGCGACTGACCTACGTCACACTCAGATACAATGAATGCGACTGACCTACGTCACACTCAGATACAATGAATGCGACTGACCTACGTCACACTCAGATACAATGAATGCAACTGACCTACGTCACACTCAGATACAATGAATGCGACTGACCTACGTCACACTCAGATACAATGAATGCGACTGACCTACGTCACACTCAGATACAATGAATGCGACTGACCTACGTCACACTCAGATATAATGAATGCGACTGACCTACGTCACACTCAGATACAATGAATGCGACTGACCTACGTCACACTCAGATACAATGAATGCGACTGACCTACGTCACACTCAGATACAATGAATGCGACTGACCTACGTCACACACAGATACAATGAATGCGACTGACCTACGTCACACTCAGATACAATGAATGCGACTGACCTACGTCACACTCAGATACAATGAATGCGACTGACCTACGTCACACTCAGATACAATGAATGCGACTGACCTACGTCACACTCAGATACAATGAGTGCGACTGACCTACGTCACACTCAGATACAATGAATGCGACTGACCTACGTCACACTTAGATACAATGAGTGCGACTGACCTACGTCACACTCAGATACAATGAATGACAATGTTGAAGTCCCGCCTGCGGCCTGCTTAGTGTACAGCAGCATTGAATTTAAATGACAGCAGCTTTTTTTTTATTTCAGTTTATTATTATTGTGTTTGTAGCGCTTTTTATTATGTTACTAATAGTAGCAGCGCTGTCTAGTAATGAATAGCAAGATTAAACAGTAGCAAGATATAAATAAATAGCGCCATCTGGGACTTGCACTAGCAAAGGAACTTCAAAGGTCTTTTGTCGGATCTGTGCCAAGTTCATCCGGCCTATGAAACCCGGACAAACATGACAAACCGATTGACATCTTATTTGTTTAAATCTGACGATTGGTTAGAAAGTTATGTATAATGAACATAGAATCGGATATACATACATACGAGCCAAAAACATTACGCTCCTTTTGGGCTATTCCGAAGTCGGCTTCCCTAATCTTTTTTGCAGAAAGCTCCTAAGTTAGTTACTAGATGGCGCTACTTCTATCTTGCTACTGTTTAATCGTCCTACTCATCAAAACTAAACTAAACTACTAAATACAAAATAATAAAACTCTCGATTGCTGAATATTTAAGCAGCTGGAACCCAAGTTCAATACTGGGATCCACCGTGAGAATTATTGTCGAGATTGTACCTGGATTAGTCCCGCCTACTTCATAGTTAATACTCAGCAGTCGGTTTTTTTATTATAGTGGTTTTAGTTTAGTCAGTCGCGCTATCGTGGAACATGCTGCACGAGCTTATCAACAGTATACCGAGTATACCTCTTAAATACGGCAATGATGTGCAAAGCTCACTATGTACCTAGTACCTTTTTTGGACAGTGGTGTTTTTAGGAATCGCGTTTTTATAAATAACACCATTAAAATTTTGGTTTTCGGAAGTAATTTAATTACTTGAAGAAAGGTATGGATAACAATTACGAGACTCGTAGTTCATAATAGCATATCACATACTCGTACTTAAGTAAATTTTATAAACTGCGCGACGCACGTGGACACTCAGTTGACGTCATATTGCTATTTAAATTAAACAAATTAGCCATTTGTATCGCAATAAAGGTGATAAAGACGGCTTAGAAATATTATCATACCCTTATATAGAAAACCGGCTGAAATAAGGTCAGTAGGATTGTTAAGTATTTTACGTACAAAACGAGCTAAATAAAG
Organism: Yponomeuta evonymella; assembly: GCA_963969515.1. NCBI lineage: Eukaryota > Metazoa > Arthropoda > Insecta > Lepidoptera > Yponomeutidae > Yponomeuta > Yponomeuta evonymella. The sequence continues at coordinate 113,200 of OZ018361.1, read as the reverse complement.
CATGCAGCTTTTTTTTGTGACTTGATTGATTGATTCGCAGCTTGATATTAATTGGGCTGGAGGCTTAATATCATCTTGAAATGTGATCATTACGTACATATAACACGGTCACAATATCTATGCACCTGGTTCGATGATGTATTGTCGGCGCTCTGATACGGTGTAGAAAATAAATAAACCAAATTATCAAGGCGCGTATCAGCGTCGAAGGTGCTACGCTAACCGTACTGATGCGTCAGGACTAGCGCGGCGTCCAGGGGGTGTAGGGAGAGCTGGAAGGGTATCGCATTCCAACGAGGTGCACAGATATTCTGACCGTATGGCGCCCCCCTAGCGGCCCCGCGGCAAAAGAAACTCTACATTTACTCAGAAGAATCCGACCCAAGCTACGTTTTTAAACGACATAAAAAAAGGAGGAGGTTATCAATTCGACGCGTATATACAGGGCGTCCCAAAATTATGGGCCATGAAGGGAAAGTACCTTAAATATCGTAGATAGGGTATTTTGCTGAAAGAAGACTTTATGTTATTTTTAAAAGTTAGTAATTCTGCATTCAAAGATTTTCTAAAAGTTACTTGCCTCGTCTGGGAATCAAACCGACTTAGATGTGAAAAAAACACCCCTATTTTTATGATGCCAATCGAAAGTAGTCGGTGCCACAATTTGTAGTCGGTGCCCAGTTTCAAGACCAGCACATATATTTTGGGCACCGGCTCCAAAGTATACTTCTACAATACCTACATGTATAAATACTTCTACTTCTAATTATTTAAATTATTTCTAACTTTTTAGTGCTGTAGTGTTTCGAAGTCGGTTTTTATTTTTTATTTAAAAATTTTGTTATAGTGTTATTTAATGTCCCGCGATGCTCATAATAATTATTCATTTTTTTATAATGTAAAGTTAATTCCCTTAATTCCATGGCAACTGCAACGTTGTCGAAATGTTGAGAATTAAGGTTCCACTTTACTTAATATACAATTGTAGGTACATTTTGGAAGATGGGACGTTCTACACTCACGCGGGATCAAACCAAGTACTAGTTGTAGACAAGATTAGCACATGGCGAATGGTTAGTTGATTTGTAGAAAAAATAATCCATCGTGATTATTGCACATTAATTTCATCGTCATTTTTTTATTAATTTAGTTGGACGAAGCAGCGATACGATAGCTCTTGCTCGCTGAAGGAAGTCTCATTCTGAGAGAGGCTTACCGAATGTGTTACTTTCCAACTTTGGTAATTGGATGGCAGAAATCATTTGGTGTCAGAGGGGTTTTGTTAATTTTATTGTAATTTAGGTATATTATAGTAAGTCCTGTCCATCCTAAAGTTGTCTGGAAGAGATCGTTTTTGTGCCGGTGATTGTAATACTACTAAGAACGAATACTATTAAGTACCTCATTTCTGTAAATTGGGTCCCCTTCGAATGACTGACAGTTATTAAACAAATTTTAAGACAACAAGCAACGGAATGCAAAATATCGTATCACAACTCGACATTCCATATAAAAGTGTTTCACAAACCTTACATCTCACAGTCATTCTTTCTTATAAGGTCATTTGGCAACAGAATAGTTAACTTTCTTAACATAAATGCATTATCCAAGTGGCAGGAAGACGCTGGATGCAAGCCGCTTCCAACCGGACTTTTGGAAATCCATGGAGGAGGCCTATGTCCAGCAGTGGACTTCTTGTGGCTGAATGATGATGATGATGAAATACATTAAATCGACAAAGTTCGACATAGAGTTCACGCTAGTCAAAAAACAGGACACGGGGGAGAAGCCCACCGCTTTAAAAAATCATCATGCTCACCCGGGAACAGTAGGTTAGGTTGGGTTTTTTTTTTAGCAGGTCCGCCAGAATTTATTTCGTGGCGCAATTTGTTATTTTGATAAAATACTAAAAAGTTATACAATAAAAAATTTCCTAATTCTAAAGTCTATAGATTAAAAATAAAATGAGAAATGTTATATAATAAAAAGTTTCCTATTTCTGAAATCCAGAAATTAAAATTATATAGTAGAAAGTCTTACCGTTAAAATTGTAAAAATAAAATCTTAAAAATAGTCGAAAATAAAAAGTAAAAAGTATGTCAAAATATAAACTGCGGTCGGTTTACTGGTAATTATTTATTTCAGTTTTTTATTTTTGAATTTTTTGTGATATTTTAATGCTGATTTATTTATAGCAGAAGACACCCGCGTACTGATGTTTTACATACATCACACGTGATCGGCGTAGTTAAATAAAATTAAGATGCGAGTATAAATTAAATATAACAGCGCCATCTAGTTACCGATGGTTGTACTATACTATAACGTTACTTAAAAGCGATTTTGGTTTTTTGTTACTTTTTTGTTCCATTAATGCTAATTTAATATAGCCCATGACACTCGCGCAGGGATGACAGATCGATTCGGACATACTTACATACATACATACGAGCTAAACACATTACCCTCCTTTTGGGCTCCGCCGCAGTCGGGTAATAATGCACTTGCGGGAATCTTTCTATTTAGATGTCATTGTTGAAACAATAGTTTGTAAAATGAAACATTGACAAATGTTGCTTGTGAAGTGATACTTTAATTTATAATGAATTGTAGGTAAAACATCGTAGATCACTGTAAATTGCTGGCGTGCAATGAAGAGTTATCTATATATCTATTTGTAGACAAGCGTGATAAAATTAAAAAGTTTGCTTGGGAGTCCGGCAGCTTCAAGCCTAAACCAAAAATAATCAACTCCTAAAGCAATAACTGACTGAAGGTACCTATATCATCAACAGAATAAGCAAAGTCATTAACATTTAATATGGCAGGACTATATTGGACTATACGACACACTGCAAAATACTTGCACCTATGTACGAAATTTTATTTATTTTTTTTTAAGTTTATTTGGAAAGTCGTACAAAATATTTTATTGCCTAACTAAGCTTAACTGAAATTAGTTTTCTAGCCAATACTACATGCATCCGAAGGTATGTGTGTGGCGGAAGTAAATATTTTCAATATCACAATAGGTAAATAAGTTTTCGTCTAGTTCAATTATCAGTTTATTCACTTTATCAACATATAGGCTCAGTAAACAGTCACTCAGTGACAATAGCGTTTATTATAAAAGAGCTTGCTTGCTCTTTTCGTCCTTCGGTCCACCGCCGCACAGCTTCAGTCTTCTGCATCGGAGTCCACCTGCTCTGCCTTAACGTTAATCGTTACATCTTTTTCAGTAACAGTATTACCGTCAACCTCCATCACCACGCAGGGTGTGAGCAGAGGCTCGAGCTCGCTGTCCCGACGCTGGTAGTCACTGCTCGGGTCGGGCGCGCGCTTACCGTGGCGGGCCAGCGCGCGGTGCGCCTGCTCCTTCACGAGCGCGGCCAGCTCGGGGCTGAGGAAGCGGTCACACATCTGCAGGAACACGGAGGCCTCGCCACGCCGCCGCCGGCCCGCCCCGCCGCCGCCGACCAAACGCCTCGAAGTCTGCGTGGCCGAGTCGGTCTTGAACAAGGGCGGGTAGTCCTCTGGGAAGAAGGTCTGCGTCTCGCGAGTGCAGTACTGTGGTGTGGGAAGTAGGAACTTAGGCGCCGAGTTCTTCATGAGCACCTTGCGGTGGGGCGAGGCGAGCATGCAGTGCTGGTCGAAGTGCGCCTCGCACACGCGGCAGTGGCGCGCCGCGCGCCCGTCCAGGTCCTCGCGCTGGATCAGCCTCAGCCACAAGGAGCGCCTGAAACCACACCGTGTTGGTAAGCTTGCCAGATTTGACATAACCCATAACTTTCTCAGTTTGGCACTGAAGCAATGTTATGTCTTCTGTGTGCTTTTTTGGTCGGTTTTTTTGTTATTTTTATGATTAGGTATTTATTGAAATCTATTTGGAAAAAATGCTTTGCATGGACTCCAGAAAATATTGAGGCCACCTAATATCGTACCAAAGAATTCATTGAAACAGGTTCACTTTTGCATATCTTTATTAACAAATTGTGATCTAAGTATTAAAATATGATGTATGGGAAAGTTTCTCTGCTTCAGTGACTATTCCGAATCATGGTTGTCTTCTTCTTCAGGATCTTTCTCTATCTTAATTATCTTAATATGGTTTTGTGAATTTTCCTCTGTTTCTTCTATTTTGACGTCCAGTAGGAGTTTGTTATATGGGTCCTTTGCGCAGGGCGTGGGGTCGGACTGCAGCGGGTCAGTGGCGGGCTCGGCGTGACTCCGCACCATCTCCTCCTCGGATGAGGAGTCCGACTGTCCCGTTTTCGCACGCTTAGTGTGTTTCCTGATCAATTCTTCACCATCGGAAGAGGTATCCGTTTCAGCGTTGACCGCGCGTTTAGCATACTTATCGAGCAGCTCGTCGTCGGACGAGGTGTAGGCTTGCGCGTCGAGCGCGACCTGCGTGTGCGCGCGCACGCGGTCGGCCAGCTCGCGCGTCAGAAACCGGTCGCACAGCGCCAGGAAATGGCGCTGCTCGGTGTCCGCTGGTGCCGGCTGAAAGCGCGAGCCGATTCCCAACTTCTCGAATTTAAGGAGACGCTCTCTCTTCGAGACTAGGCTTTGCATGAGGTACTTGTGGGTCTGCGAGGCGGTGCTGGCGCTGTACACGACCGGCGCGTCGTCCGGCAAGGTCTGCGTGCTCTTGTGGAGCTGCGACTTGTCGGGCAGGTTCAGGCGCGGCAGCGAGCCCTTCTTGAGCACTTTTCGGTGCGGCGAACTGAGCACGCACTGCGCGGGGAAGTGCACCTCGCACACGCGGCAGTGCTGCGCCGAGAGCGCGAGCAGATCTTCACGCTGAATCAACTTCAGCCACTCGTTCCGCCTGTAAGCAAACCACATTATTGTAAATGGCTATGTTTACTTTTTAAGTGCTAGTATTATATTTACAAGCTTAGAAAAATTTTACACAATAAGATTATGTCCGTGCAGTCTAAGAGTATAGCGATGTCATGCAACTATTTAACTTATTAAAATACCAGGCCCACACAGTCGATGCTCACCTTTCACCATCGAGGGGAAGAGAAAAAAACGTATATTGGCTGTTCGCTGTAGTATTGAAACATCCGAGAACGACGCAGTTGTGGTAGGAGCGCTTGGACTCCTTACCGCTCGTCTGGCAGGCCGCCATGCTCGGCTCGGCTCGGATAGCCAGATCGGCTCAATCGTTTGTCTCGCACTACGCGTACTGCGGAACAGCGCGCACACTCGAGACTGAGTCGCCTGGTTCCACTTGACAGAGCGAGTGAGACGGCAACAGCGGGGATGACCGGAGGAACGTCGCCTCCATCCCGAGTACGTCCCTGTATTCTGCTTGGCTACAACGCAGCATACAAACACCCGAATACAACCAGGCGCGGAGCAAACTCGTTTACACTGTCCATTATTGTGTAAAATAAACATTAGTGTAAAGGGATTTGAGAAACAAATTCCTATATGCTTTTTAACATAATCACTTGGTTTTAGCTGCGTAGACTGCTATAATCTTTGCAAACAGTTTCATCCTTCTTACCTTTCTCCTTCTGGAGGTATAGAAAAGAAAGACAGTTCACTGTTATACGATGTATTGTGGCACCCTAATACGCTGCAGTTGTAATATGCTCGTTTATTCAAATGCTGTTGACTAGAGGCATTTTGCAGCTGAGTAATATTGCAACTGGCATCTAGAGTAGGGTCTTCAAGCGCACAAAGCTCCATCGTCGCTGTCACATTAAACTCCGCAAGACAACATAACATGTGAAGCTGAAGCGCGTACCCTCGCGCGACTGGAGTTCGTTTGAAACCACTTGAGAGTTGAGATGGTACGTATGTCCTATGTACGTCACAGCTATGTGTGCGTAAGCGTATTGCGCTATTTGCGCTCCCTCTCAACCTTGTCGTTGCGTGGTTGGTGAGTGAGCGAGAGGTGTGACGCTGTACTGTACAGTGTACAGGCAGGACACACACACACACACACACCGCTCGGCACTCGTACATAGCGCGACATGAATGTAACGAGCAGAAACACGCTCAGCCGGGCGGCATCGGCATTTGCAATGCGCTATTGTGATTATAACTAATCTCATTTTTTTCTGACAGATAGCTTTATCGAATCATTATGTATTCGTTTTGACTTAGGTACCTACAGTCATTCTACTTGAAATGACAGGAAGTTAGTTAGCCCGTTCGAGGAGTCCGTTCTTACTTCGACGAGTTCCATATTTTTTTATCAAACCTTTTTATCTTATAAAAAGATAACATTAAATTATAAAGATAAGCCAAAGCAGTTACACAGCTATGTAACTGCTTTGGCTTAGAATGCTCAGAATAAAACTGCTATAGATCAGAGATAAGAAGTCGCAGCTTGCCGGCTAGGCCATACCAACTCACGGTAAAAAAAATTCAAATTGACACTTAGTTTTAGATAGCATTGCAAAATATTTCCTAAAGGAGAGAGCGCTATTTGCATTTTTATAACTGTAATTAAATCTCAGCCAAGAAGGGGCACCAAAAAATAGGTTTGGGGTGAGGTGAGACGAGATGCGTTCGGGCGTGGTGGTTCGCGGGATTCGAGCTCCTGGAATCCCCAGAGTCACACGTAAGTACTCACGTTAGGCACCTAGGTACCTTTGATTGTGGTTCAGGCAAGGATAAATATACATGACTTACGGAACAATATAATAAATTCCGAGCTACTTTTGCTCCACGTAGAACAGTGGCTGTTATCCCTATTCTTGTCTGTGAAATATAATATCAATTGACAGCAGAACAACCTTTACATCGTTGCTGGAAGGTTTCCCGTGACGCTGCCGAGTATCTAACTGGAGATAAATAAATTAACCACAGGTGTGTGTGCGTGCGTGCGTGCGCGTGTGTGTGTGTGTGTGTGTGTGTGTGTGTGTGTGTGCGTGCGTGCGTGCGTGCGTGCGTGCGTGCGTGCGTGCGTGCGTGCGTGCGTGCGTGCGTGCGTGCGTGCGTGCGTGCGTGCGTGCGTGCGTGCGTGCGTGCGTGCGTGCGTGCGTGCGTGCGTGCGTGCGTGCGTGCGTGCGTGCGTGCGTGCGTGAGTGCGTGCGTGCGTGCGTGCGTGTGTGTGTGTGTGTGTATGTGTGTGTGTGAACGCTGTGAGTATGTGTGTTTGCGTGGAAGTGAACTAAGTGTATTCGTCGACTTTATTTATAAGTAGTTCTATTTTCATTTGGTAGGTAGGTAGATTTATTTATTTTTAGTTTTATTTTAGGACGGTAAGAGACCTATCGGTAGATAATGCAACTATGCAGAATGTATAACCCGATTCAAACCTTTTATTATTTTAAAATTTGTTATTGCTAAACAATATGAACTTAAGGCTAAAAAAATTGTAAATAAAAAAAAACCGACTTCGAAATACTGCAGCACTAAAAATTTAGTAATAATTTAAATAATTAGATTGTAGTCGGTGCCCAGTTTCATGACCAGCACATATATTTTGGGCACCGACTCCAAATTATCCTTCTACAATACCTACATGTACATACTTCTAATTAAATAAATTATTTCTGACTTTTAGTTCTATAGTGTTTTAAAGTCGGTTTTTTGAGCATACGTAAGTCCGTTTTGAAAACAAGACTTCTTTTTTACAGGACATGCATGCAACCCGTTTAACCGGTCGCTGTTGAGAGGCTCAGGGTCATCACTCATCAGATCGGTGGCAATAAAGTGCAAATAAAAAAGGATTCGCAGTACACTTAATACTAAACCCAATGTTCGAATAATCTCATATTTTTGCCCGATTGCGGCGGAGCCCAAAAGGATAGTACAATAGTAATAGTACAAAGCCGTTTTGTGATGAGTAGCAAAAACGACAGAAAAAATTTTGTAGCACCATCTAAAGTGTGTTTTTTGATTCGATACAAAAAAAATACTGTCACTTTGACATGTGCCGGGATCGTTAACCATCACAACCCATTACATTTGATGACGTACTTGGACTCTTGGACATCAATACAAGTTTATTTTTAGGGTCGTGACAGACGTTGGCTATAAATATGTTAATATATCGCGCAATGTCTTGTTCTATACTAAATGCAACCGCAGTCGTGTGTGGACGCGGGTTGCATGTTGGATATTGTGTGGAAAACATATCTCATATAATACTAACGCCGTAGTCTGTGACGGCCATAAATGTAAGGTCCCAATGAAATGTATGCCAATAAAAAAGTCTTTTATCAAAACAAACGTAAAAAGAACTTTTAATTATACAATAGAAATCTCTTTCACGTGTTGCATTACTCATGTGGACTCGAAAAACTAGGCAAAATTGTCGAAATCACAATAAAACACGAGAAAAAAACAGAATGTTTGAAAATAAATTACGTCTTCATTCATTCATGTGTCAAACAAACCTCACACAGAAGTTTATCTACATCCAAGTGTTGTTACTTTTTGTTCAGCTCATTAAACATTTTGTTTGTTTGTTTGTTTTGTTTGTCAACACGTGAAAAAGAAATAATTCTATTTTACGTCCAAATTAAATTTGTGTGAGCTACGTTAGTGTTTTTAGGGTTCCGTACCCGAAGGGTGCCAAATGGGACCCAATTACTAAGACTTTACTGTCCGTCTGTTTGTCTGTCACCAGGCTGTATCTCATGAACCGTGATAGCTAGGCAGTTGACATTTTCACAGATGTTGCCGCTATGACAACATATACTAAAAACAGAATAAAATAAATAATTAAGATGGGCTCCCATAAAACACACGTAATTTTTTTTGCCGTTTTTTGCTCGATATAATAACGGCAACAGGTAGACGCTAGAAATATTCACAGAATAAACAATTGAAATAAAATAAATATTTAAGTGGGACTCCATGATTTTTGACGTGATTTTTTGCCCGTATTTCCCGATCTTTGCGTCTAATGTTGTGTAGATAATGGTACGGAACCCTTCGTGCACGAGTCCGACTCGCACTTGGCTGGTTTTTAAAAATTCTTTACTTTTATGGGTTACTAAATAATGGTTAATGTCTTTGATGCAATAACGTTTTTGGTCACACGAGTCTACTTTTTTACAGCAAAACAAAAATGTACTTACCAATTATAACGATATATTTTATGGTAACACTGCTCCATTTTTTTTCATCGAATTAAAAACAGAGTATAGCGACAAAGTAGAGAACTTCTTGTAAAATATATCGGGAATTTTATAAAATTTTACCTTTTTTTTAATTTAAGTACAAAAAGTATCCGTTTTATTGGTGCCTTATGTTCTTGTTGAAATTTCGCTGTGTACAACTACCCATATTTTAATATTTTTGTATATAGGGCTCAAATTCTGGAGTGGTGTTTGAAATAAAACCAAATAAAATATATACCTTATACCAACTGTTTTCTTTCTTCATGTTGGATGTAGTCTCAGCCCTATCTTAGTGACTACCGGTTGCGGTTTATTTGTATTGTACGTATCGTTGCTGTATACCTACAGTTAAGTTTTCTTAATGTATTTTGTTTGTACAGAGTCCCATTCCCTAATCGCAATATTGGGTCTGGCGAGGACTTGCCCTGGCGCTAAGAAAAGTCGCGAGATTTCAGTTGTCTGACTTCTTTTCTTCAACTTTGAATATCATTATTACCTATGGTTAATCTGAAAGTAATAACAGATAACAGTATTGGGTTAATAAATCTAGGCGGACCCAGTGCGCGCGGCGAAACCATTGGCAGGATGTTGGCAGGATGCGTGCGTGACGCGTCACGTGACACTCACTACTGGTTTGTATTCGATTAATCTGAAAATAAATGGTGTATTAAAAAGTAGAAGAAGGAATACTCGTGTTGATAATTTATTGATCCAAATTGCAATGATTCGGTTGAGCTCTGCTGTTGAGCAGCAGTAGACATTATTATTGTTCGGTAATCGAGCCAATGGCGTGAGCGGGGCGCGGCGCGGCGGCCGGGGGGAGACACCGAGACACGGACGGGGTGACATAGAGCGCCACGCGCGCAGAAGTGACGACGGGCTCACACTCGTCGTGAAGACGACGCACATTTTTTTTCCTTGTAAAACGCCCGATAAACTTAACCAAATGGACGTATTTTGGATATTAATGGCGGGTGACGCAGAGTGTTACATAGAAATTCTACGGACTTTAGTTAAATTTACATGTAAAAAACCGGCCAAGTGCGTGTCGGGCCACGCATCATGTAGGGTTTCGTAGAAAGAGCGTTTTTATCTGCTTTACAGAACTAACGACTACATCGAAGTCATTTTCAATGGATTTTGTACGAAACTTTACCTTTATAAGCTTTTATTCGTTGACTAGTAAAACCTACCGAGCCGTGATACTTTTCCTTTTAAGTTATTTTATATATGCTACTACCCTAATTTTTTTCACGTTTCTACAATCAACCGTTTAGCTAGGAGAAGGGGGGATGCCCTACTCGGACAAAAAATCGCGCTTTAAAGCTTAATATTTTGCAAACGGAACCCTAAATCAAAAAATGGTTATCGTACCCCCACAATATTTTTCAACGGCCACTCGAGTGCCCCACATGATGGGGTAGACGAGAAAAAAAAAGAGAGAAAATACCGTAGCTACAAATGTAGTCGGTTCATTCACATTACAACTGTGTATGTGCAAGCGAGCGAGCGACAATGTTGTAAATTTTTCATATCACAAAATGCACTTATCGAGTAGCGCTGTCTTTATTTATTTCGGTAAAAAAATAAATGTCATTATACGCTCGCAGACAGTTTTGTTTTTGCTCTAGGTAAAAACGGTATTACATACAAGGTACAAACTTGTTATCTTCGGTCACTGTGAATAGACCTACCGATTAAGAACCAAACCGAACCGAATGAAAGAAAAGTTTTTTTTTGCTGTAAAAGTAATTATTTATCTACCTTTGGTGTTACCACACTTGACCGTTTTTTATTTTTATTTTGTGGCTTTATGTACTGTGTTCTTCCTCTGTAGCACTCTGTACTCTGCTTTTTCTGATAAATAAACACTTAAGACCAATGTTAAATTGAATAATTTTTTCAATAAATTTCGAAAAATATCAATCTGAGCAAAATTACATAGGACATAGGTTGTTATAAAACACCAATCCTAATTGACATGTTTCAGAAATTGCGCATTATTGAAATATTAATATAAGCTGTCGTATGTATCGGTGACGACAGCGATACATAGTCTTTGCCGCTAGCGCGCTACAGTACGAGCGAGGCGAGGTGGCAGTGGCACAGCGAGCTAGTCGCCCCCGAGAGCCCCGCGCCGCGCCCGCCAGCTAGCGCCGCGAGTATAGCGAGCGACACAGCTTGTGCCAGCTGGGCCAGCTTGCCTTCGGAGGTCCAACTCGCGGTTAGCGAACGGCACAGCATCGGGCCGAGCGCCTGCCTGAGGCCGCCGACTCGCTGCGAGCTGGCGTAGCGTTGTTAGCTCTGCGAGAGCATACGCTGCGTGCGTGTGTTGGTGTTGGCGCGACTACAAGCGAGCGGAGAGCGCGGCCGCGCGCTATCTATCCGTCGGCCCGTCCGTCCCGGTATGGGCGCGCCACCGCGCATGGCGCGCGCACTGCGCGAGGCGCTCATTGAGGAGGTGAATTTTCTTTGCATTTATCAGATTGTATAAAATCTGTTTTCGGTATGATATTGTGTGGAACAAAATATCGCATGTATTAACGCCGTCGTCGGTGACGGCTTCCAAGGTTCTAATTAAATCTATTCCAATAAAAAACTGTAGGTAATCAAATCAAAATTTTAAAAAAGTTAAAAATTTATCTATTCAATAAAAATCTCTTTCACATGTTGCATCTACTCATGTGGACTCGAAAAACTAGCCAAAATTGTCAAAAACACAAGGGAACACGGGAAACAACATTCGCGGAACCAAGGAAAACGGAATGTTTGAAAATAAATTACGTGTTCATGAATGTGTCAAACCAAACCTCAAACCCAAGATTATCAACATCCAAGTGTTACCAATACGTAAAAAACTAATAATCCCATTTTACTTCCAAACATTGTGTGAGTTAAGTTAGTGGTTTTTAAAATAATTTTCTTTGATGCAATGATGTTTTGTTCACACGAGTCTACTTTTTTTCATTAAAACAAAACCTACCGAGTATAACGATATATTTTATAATGGTAACACTGCCTCTTTTTTTGCATCGAATTAAAAGGCTTTAGTTAGACACACAAAAAGTACGGTTTCCACCACTTAGTTGACACTTTTCAGTTCGAAATTAATAGGGGTTAAAGTATGAAATTGCCGTTTTATTGCAATAGGTTCTTTGAATTGACATAGAATCTTCATGGTTTGAGGTTTTCAAATGAAACTTCAAATGGTTTCTATGATGTTCCTTTTTTAAAAAATGTGAAATATCGACTTTCAATTGTTTTTGTTATTCAATTTAGACAAGAAAGATGGATACTGCGAAAATTCGAGTGATTTTTGAATACGAGTTCCGACGCGGAACTAACGCGGCAGAAACAGCCCGCAATATCAATGCTGCGTTTGGAGAAGGGTCTACTAATGAACGCACCGTGCGATTTTGGTTTAAACGCTTTCGTGATGGAAATTTCGACTTAAAGAACGAGCCACGAGGAAGACCGCCCACACAGGTGAATAACGATGAATTAAGAGAGATAGTGGAAGCCGACCCTAGTCAAACTACCCAGGAATTAGCGGCATGGTTTAACGTTACCTTACCCACAATATTGACTCACTTGCGTCAAATCAATAAAATAAAAAAATACGAAAAATGGGTGCCTCATAATCACTCGAATTTTCGCAGTATCCATCTTTCTTGTCTAAATTGAATAAAAAAACAATTGAAAGTCGATATTCAAATGTTTCACATTTTTTAGAAAAAGAACATCATAGAAACCATTTGAAAAAAGTTTCATTTGAAAACCTCAAACCATGAAGATTCTATGTCAATTCAAAGAACCTATTGCAATAAAACAGCAATTTCATACTTTAACCCCTAATATACCTATCTACAATCAGTACAGAATAGATACGTCCCAAGGCAGATCTCGCTCGAGTGGACCCTTCCCCTAGAGAGGGAGAGAGAGAGAGAGAGAGAGCGAGAGAGAGAGAGAGAGAGAGAGAGTGTCCTATGGGTTACTTATTTAAAATCACCGCAATCCACCAAAAGATAAGTATAGGCCGACTTGCACCACTTCTTAATTGTCACTTAAGTCGCCGTTTAAATTGACTTTTGTGTGAGGAATTTTAGTTAAACGCTATTTAAGGCTGGTTCTCCGACATTACCCTAAATCGGGTGTTTTAAAATACATTTTACACTCTGATGGTTGGTATTTATGCGTCTAGCTTAGACTACCGTGACATTGCTTATACCATAGAAATCATATAAAAACTTAAGAAAAATTTAAAAATCTAATTAAAAACATCTCCTGTCACAGTGTTTGTTATCAAACTCCTCCAAAACTGCTTCACCGATGATTGGCAAAACAACGTGTGCCCTGGTCAGCTAGTAAAACAATAACAATATTTTCTTCGGGGTTTTCAGGGTCACAAAAAGTGCGAAAAATAAAGTGGTTACTCTCACAGGTTACTCTAATAACAAAAACCTTATTACTTACATTCGATGTTTTCATTGTATAGGGTTTCTTCATAACACAACGAAAAGAAAACAAATTGAAATAAAGAAAACTGGACTTAACTAATCTATAAATGATAATAGACAATTAAATCAGTTAAATGGAATTTTTCTTTTATTATATTTTATATTTTCAAACGGGAATAACTCAGAAAGCATATCACTTACGACATTTTGTCAAAGAGTATTTGTTGTTTGTAATTTTTTTTCTGTCGATTGGCATAATATTATTATGTTTCATGTACGTCTAAACTCGACTTTTTATGTACTTGCAACTTTAGGTAAGTACCTATGCCAAGCTTCATACAAAAATGTTCGATCTTCTTTAGAATACAATTAGTGTTTAGTGTATAAATAAAGGAAAAACTAAAAAAAATTGCAATTTCAGTCGTTTTCTAGATACACCAACTGCATAAATAACTTTGTAAGCCTATATCAATTATAGGATTACAAAGTTTCATTTGCATTGAATGAACCAGTGTACCTGTATATATATTTTACGGCTAGAACCCGAAGTGCGATTACGCCTAGTTTTAGCCGATATCATGCCGGCTACAACTAGATTCAACCAAACCCTGGTGGCTATTACTAGGAGTAACCTATACAGGTTGGTTACCCTTGGTGGAAGTTGTTCTACTAACTCTACCGAGCCACATATTTCTGGCTTTTAAGATATAAAATAAGCTTAATAATAATAAACGCAGAGAAAATGAATTTCAACGATTTGGTCATCTTATTGTGACCATATCAATATTAAACATCTTTTTGTTTTAAATAAATAGATTAACTTAGCAATTGCACTGAACAATCTAATTTAATACAATATGTATATATGTACTTATGACATACATTGTGTTTTCATGCGATGGCCAAGTCAATTCATTTATTTAAAACATAAAAGATTTTCAATATTGATATGGTCACTATAAGCTGTCGTTAGGTTAGCTAATTACGTAATAACTTAAACAGAAGGACCCTTAAGTAGGGACTGAATAAATTAACCGACTTCGTATTAGATAGTTCTCACAACTTTTTACGATAGAAAAACTGATTTGCGAGACTTGATTTTTTTTGCAAGTTATGTTTTTGACGGCACTAAAACATTTTTAGTGCATGTTCTCCATTATAGAGTCGATAATATTAGTATTAGGGCCATGTATCGGTCATTGCATTATACTACACTTAGATCCCTAAGCGGCGGGAATCTACCCGTACAATCGCCGCCGAATCTAAGCCCCGCAATAAAATTTCATATGGTGTCTTAATTCCGGAATAATGTACTTGATATTTTGTCGGACGAGTAAGTAATTCCGGAATTAAGTTAATAATATGGAAGTTATTCATTCACATTATGCCGCACCTGGCGCAGGTGCACCGGCGGCCCGTGCTGTACGACACGCAGCGCGACGACCACCGCGAGATCGACCTGCGGGAGCGCGCCTGGCGGGACATCGCCGACTGCATGCAGATCAACAGTGAGTGCGCTCTTCCGCAGTCAGTGATGCGGATCGACAGTAAATGATGCGGATCACCAGTGTGTCGGTTGTACACATCCTGCGGGATATCACGCAGATTGCTGTGTGTGCGCACATCCGCAGTGAGGGATGCGGCTTAACAGTAAGTGATTGCAGTTCAAAAGTAAGTCGGTTGATCTACAGACCAACATCGACAGACTGTGTCGTGTCGATACAACGACTGACTCGGAGTGATGCGGATCAACAGAGAGTGATGTGGATCAATAGTCTGTCGGTTGATAGAGATCGGTAAAACGCTTATATTTATGAATTTGTCGTAGCAATAAACTCGCTAACCGTGAAGGAAAATATCTTGAGGAAACTTGAATTAGTACCTGAGGTGTTCTACCTAAGCGCTTGAAATTCTATTTTTTTGTCTTTAAGGGAAGGGCTGTGCCGTACATTGGCTGCCTTATATATATATATATATTCAATGTATGTATTGCATAGGTATGTGTTATGTGCAGGCGAGGTGCTGAAGCGCGAGTGGAAGATCCTGCGCGACTCGCTGCGGCAGGCGCTGAAAAAGACCGCGGCGCGCGGCCGCCGCGCCACGCGCTGGTACTTCGAGAGCAAGATGTCCTTCCTGCTGCCGCACATGACCAAGCGCGCGTGAGTTTTAAGCTTTCGACCTTGCGGTTTTTTTTTTGTTCCGTCGATCATTTCGGGGGCGATAAATCGATCTAGCTAGGTTTCAGTTTTAGAAATAGTAGATTGTGTCTCAAGGGAGCAAAATGATATATTTACGGCGAGGGCGGTATATTGAATCCTGAGTGAAGCGAAAGATTCTACAATAGATTCCCGAGCGTAGCGAGGGATTCTAAAGTAGAATCTTGAGCGTAGCGAGGGATTCAAGTGTTTACGCCCAAGACGGAAATAATTTTGCTACCGAGTGACACATACTGCTTTTCACACCTGCTATAAGGAAAAATTATTTATGTGCCGTGGAAGACAATTATGATCAATAAAATAAAAATCGAATTGGAATTACATTTTCTGAAAATTTGCACACGGATCATGCTGAGGGCAATAAAAAAAACTAGAATATCAGGGAAGAAAAGTACAACTTTGATCCCTCATTTGAGGGAATCAAGGGATCTTTTCTGAATAGCAGGTGTGAAAACGTTGTTTTATCCGTGTTTACAGGCAATTAAAAACTGCTACAATATCATTAGAATATGAAGGTATATTTCGCCACGATCTATAAAGTTGTTATAGCTCAGGTGGGAAGTCGGGCGGTCCCGAAACTTGTAGACCGCGGTTCGAGTTCAGAGTCCGATTATTTTTTTGTTTATTCCCCTTTTTTGTCATAGTATCTAAATACACGAATAACTCAGTATTTACACGGATAAGGTGTATTCAGACCTTAGATACAATAAGATCGATGTAGGTAGTTTAATGTAGGTAGTATAAGACTATCTTATGTACAAAAACATGAATACGAGCTGTCGTGGAAAAAAGTTTAGTCGGCTCAGCAACTCGAGGAGTGCTTTGTATTCTAATCTTCCAAACCGCCTGTAACGTAGCCGTGGTTTCTCATCCTTTGTAGTCGATTGTACTACAAAAAGCCACAGGGCATGGTATACTCATAGTTTGACCTTTTTCCTTTATCCGCAGAGTCTATTATCCAGCAGAGAGCGCAGAAGAGAACGGCGGCGTTGCAGAGGAAACGGGGGAAGAGGCGAGGGTAGACGAGACAAGTCCGGGGGCGGCGGGAAGGGCGGAGCGGCGCGCGGCGGATGATGGGCTCGAGCTGTTTTTCGCAAGCGTCTGCGCGTGCGCACGAGCGTTGCCTCGCGCGCGCCAAGCCGTGCTCAAGCGCCGCGTGCTGGACGCGCTGCTGGCGGCCGAGTGCGAGGAATGACCGCGCGAGCGCTGCCCCGCGCGGGCCAATACAGTGTGAAGACTGACTGCTCGAGTAGTGCCTCATGCGCGCCGGACCCAGTGCGATCGCTGCCGCACTGCTCTATGGTCAAACGTTGCCTGCTGTTTGCGGCCGACTTCGAGGAGGACCGCGCGAGCGCTGCACCTGATGCTGGCCGAGTGTTAAAGTTGACCGTGCGAACGGTGCCCTGCGAGCTGCACGAGCTGATGGCGGCCGACTGTCGTCACTGTGGTGACTGATCGTTGCCTTTACATTTTTTAGTCGGTGTCCTAACCATTACGGTACAAAGGATATTAAAAGACAATTTTCAATGGTGAGTGGCAATTTATTAGTTACCAGTACTTTCTACCTCTCGTTAGCTCTTACCATTCCCGCCGATTTAAGGAACGCCGTCACCGCCACCGCTGCCGGTGGCGCTCTCGTCGATGGCAGCGCTGGCGGTGGCGGCCGGGCCGGTGATGTCGCCGGGCGGGCCGGTGGTGTCGCCGAGCGCGCCGGTGGTGTCGCCGGGCGCACCGTTGGTGTCGCCGGCCGGGCCGGTGGTGTCGCCGGCCGGGCCGGTGGTGCCGCCGCCGGCGTTGAGGCGGTCGATGCGCGCCTTCTTCTTGTACACGTTCTTGACGTTCCGGTGGTGCAGCAGCAGCAAGTACTCCACGATGTAGGTGAGATCCAGATATTTGCGCAGCGCGTGCGCGTACAGGTAGACGAGCCGCTCCATGCTGAAGGAGGCGGTGAGCTCGTTGTTGGCGGCCATGGACCAGATGACGTGCAGGTCGTGCTTGAGCGCGTCCACCTTGCCATGCAGCATGGCCATGCGGTAGGCGCGGTGCGTGCAGTGCGGCGCCACGGCGGCCGCCAGCTCGCGCATGCGCGACTGCGTCTTGTACATCACCTGCTGCAGCAGCTGCACGCTCTGCCGCTTGCTGCGCGACAGCGACATCTCGCGCGGGTAGTAGAAGTAGTAGTCGATCGTCTGGCGGCGCGCGCCGCCGTGGGGGGGCGGAGGCGGGGTGCGAAGGGGCGGCGCGTCCAGAAGCTCGAATAAGTGGGGCTCGTCCTGTGGAACGGATACGGGAGGCGGCTCGGCCAGCGACATCACCCATACGCCTGTAACAGCACCCGTCTGTTTTTAT
Source organism: Yponomeuta evonymella (assembly GCA_963969515.1). Taxonomy (NCBI): domain Eukaryota; kingdom Metazoa; phylum Arthropoda; class Insecta; order Lepidoptera; family Yponomeutidae; genus Yponomeuta; species Yponomeuta evonymella. The sequence continues at coordinate 95,083 of OZ018361.1, read as the reverse complement.
CCGTCTATATAGGAAGGCGACGGAATTTATTTAGCTGTAGGTACTAGGGCTCCATGCTCAGCTGCTTCTAAAATCACTTCAATTCCGAGTACATATCTTTGTTATAATCTTAGAATGAAAAAGTAGTTCTAAGTTCTACCCAGTATGATAGAAAAATACATAATTCTATAAGTAGCTCTTATTAGTTACCAATTATTATCAGTCTGGTCACGAATATCCTACGATATTACTAATTGTAATTTTGTGGAAAGATTCCGAGATGGTATTGCACTGATTCGCAGAGCTTAATCATGGTCCTAGGATATTTGCAATATCCAAACAACAATGTCCATACAGTATGAACATTGACCGTTTTGTCTGATCGTCCCTGAATACCGCTCAGAAAATCTGTTTTAGTTGATTAGCGTAAACAAACACTGCTTAGTTAGTTATTAAAGTCGTCATAATCTTCGGTTTACCCTCTACTAAATTCCTATGAATCTAGGTAATGTCCTCCCCAGTATTTCCTTTTTAAACATTTGGTTGAAAAGTTACAGTTTGTTTCAACATAATAATAAAATGAATTACCTATCGCTATTATTTTTTTTATGTTGGCATTTGGAACAGTCGAGTGCACTTACTGAGACAGCATGCCGCCAGCGGCACGCTCGCTGCTTGCCGCATGTTTATAGGTACTTGCGCCCCCGCTGCCTGCCACTTGATATCGGCTTTGAATGCAATTAAAAGAGTGCAGTAACTAACACTATAATGTCGCGTTTACTGTTTTTTTACCGACTGCGGTGAATTCGAAAACGATGTTCGAGTATTTGGCTCGTGTTTATGTGTGTTATTCCAATTGTATGTTCCTGCATGTATGTATAACAAATCGTAACATTTTTGACAAAATAAGATCTCAATGGAAAGATCTCAGCTATGGAAAGGGCTATGCTCGGAATTTCTCTACGACAGGGCATCTCAAACTTCTTGGTCCACGTACGCCTGTTAAAGTTTCTAGATGACAGCGGACCCCGAACCCCGCCAAAATAAAACAAATAAACACTGATCAAACCAGTGTGGCCAACTCTAATTTTAGAGTACCCAGTGGTAGATGAACTATAAAAATTGTTAGAAATTGGAAGATTTGACTAAGAAGAATCGGTAGATCTACTTTTCCTATAAATATATAGGTAGTTACAGCAGATTTGTGAGAATTCGTCAGAAAAAGTTCCTATGACATTACATTATGTAAATCTTGTCCCGCACCCCCTACCGCCGAATGGCGAACCACTAGGGGTTCGTGTACCCCAGTTTGAGAAACCCTGCTCTACGAGATCGAATCAGAAATGATGAGATCCGTAGACGAACGAAAGTCGTCGACATAGCCCAGCGGATTAGTAAGTTGAAGTGGCAGTGGGCGGGGCACATAGCGCCCCGAATCCATCTCGAATGGAGACCACATATCGGCAAGCGAAGCGTAGGACGACCAGCCACAAGATGGATAGATGCCATCCAAGTGGCAGGAAGGCGCTGGATGCAGGCCGCTTCCAACCGGTCTTTTTGGAAATCCATGGAGGAGGCCTATATCCAGCAGTGGACTTCTTGTGGCTGAATGATGATTATGAAGATCTCAATCGATTCGTTGTTATACCGCAGGTGATAAAATCAGCTAAATGTTAAATCTTGCGCCACATCACTAGATGGCGCTACTATTGCTCAAATAATATTAATAGTATTAACTACTAAGCAGGCAGACTAGATCCACATTCACAATTGTGACTCATTCTAAGGTTAGTCCCGCCTGCTTGGCACTTGATGCTCAGCAGTCGGTGTTTTAAATCAATTTAAAGAATAAAGAGTTTTATTGTTTAACAAACATCATACTTACTTAAGGAAGTACCTATAGGCAAGTACTACAGATAGGTAAAGTGTAAAAAATGGTAATGGTAAAGGTAATGTTTTACTGGCGTAAACTGTCCATCGTAAGATGTTCAAAATTTGTAATGATCTTTGTTCTGACTAAGGAAACTCCAGGTCTGTTTAAACGTTTTATCTTCATTTGATTATTGTCTGTGATTGTTTATTTCTTATAAATAAAATAATTAAATAAAATGTATGTTTATTACCTACTAAGTAAATTTATTACACGCGAAAATTAAACTAAGTCACCTGTACTATGATTTTCGATAGATACCTATTTATTTAAAACATAAAAGATTTTTAATATTGATATGGTCACTATAAGATGTTGTTAGGTTAGCTAATTACGTTTATCTTGGGACAGAAGGACCATTAAGTAAGGACTGAATAAATTAACCGACTTGGTATTACATGGATCTCACAACTTATTACGGTAGAGGAAATGAGTTGCGAGACTTGGTTTTTTTTTACAAGTTATGTTTTTAATGGCATGAAAACTATTTAGAATCTACATAAACTAAAATTATTGTGAGTTACTGCGCTTTTTATTAGCGAGGCAGCATTATGACCAGGCAAGTAGGTAGTTAAAAAAGAAGGTAGGTCTCGTTATTCCGAAACAAATTACTGCCAATATAAATTTAAAATAACGTGTGGGAAAGGTAAAAAGTAAGAAACGTCGTAATTTTGTTACAATTTTAATTTTACCGGAAACAATCAGCTTATGAACGCTATTTTTGGTAAAATATTTGTTGTTTTACTTTCTAACTCTTTATTGTCAAGCTATGTTAAAAATTAAAGAAAAGCGGACACGTTCCTTACTAATAAATTAATATCTTTACTTATCTTTACTTATATACCTAAAAATCTCGTTTCACAGTGTTTGTTTCACCTATTTTATGATTTTTTTGTATATTTTAGCCTTTTCGCTCGGTATACCTAAAACGCAGTGAGCCAAAGTCGCGTTATGCCTAGACCAAACGTGAATTAGGACAAATACGACTTAGGCCCAACACAATTTAGGCGAAACACGAATTAGGTAGACCGAACGCAATTTAGGCCGAACGTGATTTAGACCCAATTCGACATAGACCAAATTCGTAACTGGGGCCTTATTGCGGTTCTCAATGAAAATGGTTATCGATTTGACGTTTCATACTTAAAAACGTTATATCTCGGAAACTATTGATTCTAGACTATAGTTGTCAGCAGGAAATTATAGAGCTCATCAATACCTTCATTTCGGATGACAGCTGTCAAACTTACAAACGTTATATCTCGAAACTATTGATCCTAGACTTTTCAGAGGTCATTCAAGTAGCCAGTAAAGACAATAAATGGTAAAGAGTTTGTATTACAAACTAGAAGAGGTTTTAGGCATAACGCGATTAAGACTAAATGAAAAATAGGTGTATAGCGAAATCAGCTTTAAAAATTGTAGGCAAAACGCGATTTAGACTGATTGAGAAAGAGGTTTTCAACGAAGTTGGCCCATAGCCACTTAGTCACACACAACGATAATATTAAACGACATATTAAATGGTATAACGCGACTTTGGCTCACTGCGTTGCAGGTATACCGAGCGAAGAGGATATTTAGTAGGTCTGAGAATATGTCATAGGCTAATGAACATGACAAAACAACGTTTGCCGAGTCAGCTAGTAAAGATATAAGATAGAAAATATATATTTACACTTTATTCAATTTATGAAAGAAAATATATTTACACTTCATTTAATTTATTTATTAAGTATTCTTAAAATTATTATTCTCACACAACATGAGAAAAGCTACTTGTACTAAATAGACTGTGGATCGGCTGTCATAACCTTACGTTATACGTGTTACTAAGATGAGACACATTATTAAAACGCCACGCGACCCGATGAAACGCGACGCATGTTGAGTCGAATCAAATTGTACTATTTTCTATTACTAGAATCACACTATGAACATCCGACGCGACTCCATGCGCGCACACGCCACGTCACCCGCCCGATCAAGACATTCCAGATCGAAATCGATGTGTTGTCGATGGTGGGGGAAAACACGCCACCCGACTTGACCCGACGCGTCGCGCGCAGTGTACTTCTAGCTAGACAACACCCGACGCCACGCCACGCGTCAGTTGTTCGAGAACTTTCGCAGGAATGCCATGTAATGAATAAATGTTTTGGATTTAATTTGGCAAAATGGACGACGAACAACTAATTGAGTTGGTGAAACGATATACTGTTCTATATGACATGAGTTTAGTTCAATACAGAGACCATACTGTTAGAAACAACGCATGGGAAGAAGTAGCCGACCAAATTAATACAAGTGGTAAGTTTTATTAAAATATTATTTATTACAGAACAAACGTATTAACTACATCTATACAGGGTGCTTCAGAAACGTCATGTAGAACTGAAAAGGGTTAATCTACACACCAACACAAACAACTTTCATTATGGGACCAACTCTGAATTCTCGAAAAAAATTTCAGTGGTTCCATACAAATAGTCGCGCGAGATTTCAATTTACTATGGAACATCTGATATTTTTTTCGAGATTTCAGAGTTGGTCCCATAATGAAAGTTGTTTGTATTGGTATGTTGATTAACCCCTTTCAGTTCTACATGACCTTTCTGAAGCACCCGGTATCTTCTTATGTGGTGACTTTTGTATGAGTGGCAAGTTTTTAATTTTGTCTACCTCTCCTCACAATATCAAGCTGCCACGGAACGGCGCCTTCACCACTTAAATATTCCTTAAAATATGTTTCTTACTGAAAATGCATACTGTGTAGAATTTCTACGAATTGGATTTAAGTCCTGAAAGGCTGAAGATTCTGTCAGATTCGTCTGTTCTGAATCACAATCCGAAGGCAAATTATCCGTGCCTAAATAATTATGTAAGCAACATGTAGCCAAAATTATTTTGTCGACCATGTCGGGTTGAACTGCCTTAGGTCCAGCAAAAACACGCCATCTTGATCTTAAAATGCCAAAGGCATTCTCAACTATACGTCGGGCGCGACTGAGCCGATAATTGAAAATTTTATTTGATTCATTGTTGCGAACATCATTCTTGCTGTAGGGTCGCATTAAAAAGGGCTTCAAGGGAAAAGCTTCATCTGAAACAATCACATGAGGCAATGGTTCTGAATTTGGAGTTATAATTTTGGGAACGGGTAACTTTAACTTTCCGTCTTGTATTAATTGGCCTAAGACGGATTTTTCAAATATTCCATGTTTTTTTCCATACGATCCGACGTCTATGACTAACAATCTATATCTTGGATCTACTAATGCCAGTAGTACGATGGAATTTGTCCCCTTGTAGTTCCAATGATTTGAACCACTATTTATGGGACATATAATGGTAACATGTTTTCCATCCAGTGCCCGACAGCAATTGGGGAAATTCCAATAATTTCTAAAACCATTTTCAGATTCTTCCCACATTGCATTTCTAGGTTTTGGCATATAAACTGGACCCATTTTCTTCCAAATTGCATCGCAAACGTCTTGTACTATTTGTCGTACGGTACTGAATCCCATGCGATAGTTGAATCCGAATGAACTACCTGTAGCTAAAAACCTGTAACAATAAAATTAATATGATCATATTATTTTCCAGTTGAAGAAGTAAAAAATAAGTGGAGCAAATTAAGAAACTGCTTCACAAATGCATTAAAGAGACGCCGCAAGAAGAGTGGACAAGCCGCAGCTAAAACAGTTCCTTGGAAATTTGAAAAGCAAATGGAGTTTCTGCTACCACATGTTGAAGGGAGATCTACTATTACAAACTTAAGTACATCAAATGATGACGATTCGACACAAGATTCAGAATATCAGTTTTCTGAAGAATCTGCACTTTCACCTCCTCCTACCATTCGTTCACCCACTCCAGGGACCTCTTCTTCAAGGCCATCTGTTGCAAGAGCTTCTACTCCAAATTCTACTGCAAGTTTTACTCCGAGACGTTCAAACAAAAATTATAATGACCATAATGTATTAAAAGAAATGGTAAATGTAATGAAAACAACACAGAAAATGAGACAGAAGAGAGCAACAGATATGGACGACAATGACTTATTCTTCTTATCAATGTGTAAACAACTAAAAAAGTTACCTAAAACCGATCAAACTGAAATTAAGTTTCAATTACACAAGCTTATACATGAATATGCTAAATAACCGTGAACAAATTCTGAATACTCCGATAAATATAACTGGTAACCAAATTATTCAAAACAGAACAAATTCTGAACCTCTGAACCGTGAACTTCTGAACCGTGAACAAATTCTGAATACTCCGATAAATATAACTGGTAACCAAATTATTCAAAACAGAAATAAGATTCTAAAACCAAGACAAGGTACATACACACACATTATGACATCAGAAGATGAAAATACGCAGATGAATACTTCACAGATGACTAGGTACGTCACTATATAATCCAAATACAAATCAAACAATGTCGTATCCAATTTTGACTCAAAATGAAGTTTCAGAAGTAGAAGCTGAACAGTCGCAGAATGAAAAGTACAGTTTGAAAGCATTTTATGACAATTTTGGTCACGAAGCGAAATTTAGAATAATATTCTATTGTTCTTATTATAATTTTATGATAAGTTATTTTTTCTCTTAAGTACTTACCTCAGACAAACAGCAAGTCTTTCTTTAGTGCTAATTGATTCGCGAAATGTAGTGTCTTTCTTGTATATGTCCTTTTTACTAAATTCGTGTATTTCCTCAAATTGTGTTTTAGTAACCCGAAAGTACATATGAAATCTTTCATCATCTTGAAGTAAGTCTGGATATAGAGTATGATATTCACCACATGTACTTCTCTTTTGATTTATTTCATATACCCAGTAACGCCTAGTCATTCTTTTTTTCTTGAGTCGCTTAAGTATCAGATATGTACCCAAAATTTGCATCAAGTCTTCTTCAAAATCTTCATCTGACTCGTTATTTATTAAATCCATAGCACAATAATTAGCACACGACTATACACCTTCACTATTGTCGGCTAAATGAACTCTGAAATTGCTAGCGTGTCATGGTGTCGCGTATTGGTAATGTGCACGGTGCACATCGGGTGTTGACACGTTGCGTCGGGTCACGTTTTAACAATGTGTTTCCGCCTTTATAATCGCGTAATGTCAAAAAAGTGGAGTAAATGTTGTGTGAGATTCTCGTCAAACTCGAGAATGACATCATTCGAAATATCACCCCACTAACTAAAAATCTTGGTGACCAATATCCTAAACTTGAAGGACTTTTTTTGTCAGCTGACTTCTGCGTCTATTCGGATACAAATCTCGGCTGACAAATAAATACTGAATGATGATGATGGCCGATGACAGAAAATGGACGCGCCTTGAGGGAGACCTGTGTCCAGAAATGGACGAATTTGGCTGATGGATGGTTGGATGAATTTACAGTGCACAAAGGCCCACAACTAAGAATAAGTAAATAAATGATGTCGTCACTGTTGCTCGGGTACCGGCTGCTCATGCTCAGGTAGCGGGTGCTCGACTATTTCTACCTTGAGCGGCTTAACGTCGTGCTGGTGGAGCTCGGCCTCGGCCTCCGAGTGAGCGTCGGCGTCGGCCTCGTCGTCGCTGTCGGCGGCGTCGAGCTCGGCGTGCAGCAGGCGCAGACAGCCGCGCCGCCACGCGCGCTGACGCCTCGGCGACAGCTCCAAGTACTCCTCGTGCAAGCCGCGGAAGAACTGGAAGTACGACGAGTTCTCCTCCGCGCCGAAGCCCTCCTCCGCATCGCCGTCCATGCTGCCGGCCCAACCTCCGACGCTGCCCCCCCGGCTCTCAGCACTACCCCCCCAACTCTCCGCAAAGCCGACCCAGCTCTCCGTGCCCGCCGCCCCCGCCCCGGCCCCCACTCCGGCCTCGCCCGCCGACTCCGCCAGATTCAGCGTCAGCAGCGACGGTGCCTGAGTCAACGCCCGTCTGTCGAACAAAACACAAAATCGAGATACTTTTACAGTAGGTTTACTTTGAGTTTATTGTGCTTAGGGAAAATTAGGTGCTTGTTGTGGAGCCTATGAAGTCCAAATTAGACTTTTTTATTTGACATTTATTTTAGTTAGGTATAGGAAGGCGTTATTCTAAGAACTGATCATAACTTCGATTTAAGTACTTTTGTGTTTTTATGGCATGCGTTTACTACAAATAAATTTTGATAAGTACCTACTATTATGCCATAATTTCAGATTAAACATTTTATTTAAATCGAACCAAATCACACAAATTTTAGTTTAGAACATATAAATTCTAAACATACAAAACTTGTGTTACTTTTGCTCATGTTCAAGAAATAACGTAAGGTTAAGAGGAACCTTACCTACGAAATCCACTGTACGTACCTGGATTATTACTAAAGGTGTCCATCGAGGAAAAAGTAAATGAAACGATTATTTATTAGGAAACAGACATTTATTATTGAAAAACATATTAGTGTATTTTTACTTCATTAACTTTTACTCTCAGCCATCCAGGCAACTGTTGAACAACACCTGTTTTGTAAAAGTAGCACTGCGACCACCTTAATATTGAAAATTACCTCAAATCAGTTATCAGTAATTATGTCCATCTTTGATTTGAAAAAATTACCTAAAATTCGTTGTCAGCAACCCCAGCGGCTTTCGGAAAAAAAGATCTACAATAACAGCAGTGTTTAAATTTATACAAGAAGCGTTAGAAATAATTAATAATAAAGTATATGCAGTCGCATTACTACTCGACATGTCGAAAGCTTACGACAAAGTTCTAAATAAAATCTTATTAAATAAACTATATGGCCTAGGAGTTCGCGGAGCATGGCATACCTAATTTATTTACTAAAGACAGAACAGTCAGTAGAAATTGAGTTTTACAACTACGAGTTTAAACAAATTGAAAATATAAGGTCAGAACCAATAATTGTTAATGCATCTATCCCACAGAGTAGTGTTATTGGTAGTTTATTATTTCTAATATATAGTATATTAACGATTTACCCAAAATTTTGGACGACTCATGTAAGTATTTTATTCGCGGATGATATCTCCCTGCTCACATCATCTCAAGATAACACAATCATAAATTCATAGTATGCTTTTGGACACTAATGAATGGCTAAATAAACACAATTTAGAAGTTAACTTCCAAAAAACCAAAATCATAACTTTCCACCCATATCAAAACGCCCCTTGGACATAAATGTATCATATAATGGGTTTAAAATAGAGGAAGTTGATACTGTTAGGATTAATAATAGATAAACACATAAATTGGAAAGCACACATACAAAAAATTAAATCAAAAATGTCATCCTTCGCATACGGTCTCCGAGAAGTCAAAAAACCAACTAACGTGCAAACAGCACTCATAACTTATTACGCATACGCGCACGCCTGGCTATCGTATGGAATAACAATGTGGGGAACCAGTACAGATGCACCGCTACTATTCACCCAACAAAAAAAAATGGTTAGAATAATGGCAAATATAGTACCTACCGACAGTTGTAAACCATACTTCACAAAATATAACCTTAAGTAGGTTATAACTACCATCGATTTACATAATTAGAAATCTCGGAATTCGTCAGACAACCATACAGAACTTTTTACAAAAAAAGAGGATGTTACTATAAGACACAAAAATAGAGGAATATTTAAAGGATAATATAGATGCAATGAGATAAATAATTATATAAATATAACTTTTTAAATATAATAAAATTAATTCAATTATGGAAGAATTCTAATTTTAAATTTATATAAATAATGCATATTTTAATACAGCACAAGCAGTAAATGTTGCGTGCCCAACAAGGTCCACAAAGGTCTTATCAAATAACTGTTAAGTTAAAATGTAACAACTCTAAAACTTGTGGAATGCAATAAAGTATTGAGTATTGAGAAACCTTATAAACACCCATTTTTATAAAATCCTTTGTCTTCAAGTCTTACCTGTTTTTTCTCCTTTGTTTCCAATGAACGCGCTTCCTGATTCGTCCGTTATAAACTGATTGCGGTTTTAGTTTTCCCATTGCACCTAAAAATACGATACATACAATATGAACGGTCTTATAAAAAAACGACTGCACAAAAACAGCCCTCAGTGAGACTTATCATGACTTATGTCAGTCTTAAGGCAGCTCTTAACTTAACTATGATTTATAAAGTCAATTCTCTACTTTAGTTAAGCTATAAGCCCTCCGCCACCAGTCTCATCAAATTTCCCTTAAACCTACTTCAAGCAGTTCCTTTAATCTGTGGTGTGCACTCTGCACCACATAAGTGAATGAATGGCAAACACTAAATCAGGGATGTTATATGTCAACTCTGGAATTATGGCACCGGATACACAAAATTATGGTACTTTAGGCAAAAATATGGTACAAAACCAAATTTTTAGCTAAATAATGCCAAAATGGCGCCGAATAACTTTTTTTGTTTTCATAAATTCAAATATTTCTTTCGTAGACGTACAATTTTTGCGTGGGTTAAACAATTTATATTATTTTGGCCAAAACTTTCAGCCAATTTAGTGTTTAACTTTGAACAAAGGCATTAATTTGAGATTGTGGCATGTCTAGGATTCACGAGACACATAAGCCTGTCATGATAATTGCCAAAATTATGATGCTTTTGCGTACCGTAATGGATGTATTATGGTACATGGTACGAACAGGTAAATTATGGTACATGTACCATAATTATGGCACTTACAACACCACTGCACAAAATGATGTTTTTCTCAGTGTTGCCAGATGAGGTGATTATAGGGGCCAAAAATTACAATGCACATCCTTTATTCGTCTTAGGAAGTGCATTTTCGAAATTTTCCATCGTGTTTTAAGTCTCTTCAATTCAACTTCGAGTTTCAAAAAAAAGGTCGCAGAACTTCATCTAGATATGATTCTAGTACATAAACAAATACCAAACAAATATTTCTATGCAGGTAAATACAAATAATACATTAGTATTAGAAATACATTCAGAATCATGACTGTTAAACTTAAAACTAACTAAAAAAGAGAAATGCATCTATGCCTTGATATCAATGATTCAAAACATTTAGCAAATGTAAAGACAGCTATTATTGCTGCAATTATAAGTGAAGTAAAACAATGTTCCTGGGTAATTGTAAACATCGGTTTTATTTAATAAAATCATCATCATACATTGTATGCAACACACATTTCTTTAGGCCTAAGCCCGTATCTCAAAATAGGTAAGCAGCAGCTTTTAATTACCCAGAGCCAGCCCATAGCATTGAATTGGGCAGTTCTGATTAGTTCTGAATAAATATCAATACTTCTGATAGGACAATTTAGTTGTTGGTGATAGCAACCTTCAGGTAGTAGTCCCGCAGCATCAATTTATAATGGAATAATATTAAGAGAATCCATGTACAAATAGTATGATTTTATGAGCAAGTTTATAAGGTACCTGCATAGTGTGGATAAATTTACAATGATATTCGATGTTTCTGGGTAACTTTTTTAAGTAAATTTAATATTTTACACTTTATAATCAATAAATCAGCCAGTACCTAAAGAGGTATTTGATTAAAGGTATGCGATTATTTCTGTAAGAAATGTTTAAAAAATATTTTTGTGGTTACATTAGTATTACAGTCTGTATTCCTTTTGCGGTATATAAAACTTTGCTTTTTCAGTTTTTGTATAAACTATAGCTTTCCCTTTTTTAGGAAAAGCATTTCATGACGTTTTTATGTTGGATTTCCATGAAAAATCCGAAAATAAGCAACACTTTTTGCCTTAACCAGTAGATTAATATTATTTAAAGGACGATTGTGACTCGTGTTCAACACAATTATGACTAATATTTTAGTTGAAAACTCTGTTAATTAAGTTAAAACGTGTTTTGAAAAGAATAAATGTGGAGTTTCTTTGTTAGCTTCTTCTCCACATAATCCATTTTGACGTTCATTAAGTAAACATTCTGTTTTTACAATGAATAAAAATATTTGAATTGAATTGAATTGAACTTACAAAACAAAACAAACATTGTCGGGGCAAATCTCAGTGGCGCCATCTGTAATTGGTTTCGTGTATTTATTTCGTGCCATCCCCATTCTTTTTTAGGAATTTACAACAAATAAGCGTTTCTGACACAACCACAGACTACATAAGAATTAAAGAAATGCGTATCACATCAAAAAATCAACAGCTAAAACTCGAACTTTTTATAAATCATGTACCTATGTAATGTTAAAACGCCCACTAAAGTTAAATAGTGTCTTATTTAAAGAGACTGAGGAACGCATTAGTACTTCATCATCATCAGCCATTTTTACATCCACTGCAGGACATAGGCCTCCCTCATGGTTTCCCCCGACCATAAAGGGTTTTGCCATAATCGCCACGCTTGGCGATATCCGGCCAAAACGGATTATTTTTTATAAATAAGACCGGTAATATGTGAATTAGACGATCGGATTTAAAATAAAAATTATAGTAAATCACCAGATTTCGAACCTCTGACATCTCGCCTGAAAATCAACAATTTCCTACATATTTTTTATCATTTCCAAGTCAACATTCATCTTCTGCAACATAGTTTATACTGTAAGTTCTGCAAGAGATAAGTTTTGTATTCGTGCGTAATAACACGATCCAAAAAAATGCTAAAAAATTATTCCAAAGGTACTTACTTTGTTCAAATCAAACAAAAAAAACTTTTGCTTGTAATGAATTATATTTAATTTTGCTTTCGATATGCTTTTTTACTATGCATTAACCACTTGTTTACACGTCGGAGCTTCGCCGGCCCAAACCGACATGATCGCTCGTTGAGCGTAAGCGGGAGACTGAAATCGACAAGCAGAAAGCGGAAGAAGCGCGGCGCGTGCGCTGCATTTGTGGCGAAATAGAAAACAGCCTGCTTCTTTCATAATGTGTGTATAAGAAAATCGTACGCAGTTCATGTTTGACTTCAGATTACACAAAAAGTAATTTGTTCTTCCCAAAAGTAAAAGAATCATACAATTCTGTGATACTTGTAACGTCCAGGTAACTTACATTACAACAATTCTGTAATATTTCTTCTACAATGATAATACTAAGTGGAATTTCTAACTTTTGGAGCATGCCGAAATATACTATTTATTTTAGGGTTCCGTAGTCAACAAGGAACCCTTATAGTTTCGCCATGTCCGGTCCGTCCGTCTGTCTGTCTGTCTGTCCGCGGCTTAGCACAGAGACGATAGGTACTAGAAAGCTGAAATTTGATAGTTATACGTATTAATCATGCCGACAAAACGGTATAGGTTAAACCTTAAAAAAAATATTTAGTGTAGTGTAACTCCTCCCCTACACGTAAATTAGGGATGGAATTTTTTTTCTCGCCTGCGCCATTGCATGCAATATGGTTGGGTTGGTCGTTAAAAGTAGTTGTGTTTCCTGAGCGCAGCGAGGGATTCAAAGTACACTCGAGGTTATAATAGTTTTGCTCCCGAGGTGGACACTCTACTCTGTAAAAAAATAAGTACCTATATGGTGCATTATGTTATGAATAAAAATAGAATAGAACATTGTACCACATTTTTAGCGTCCGAAACAATGTTCTCTGGAGTTAACAGAATACTTTCATTCTCACTACTTGAGGACACGCTCATTTTATATAAAAACTTAGGAAAATCCGAATTTGAGTATGTAAACAATTACGAACAAGCACGGAGAAATCCATTTCATACGTTTTTTATTTTTTCAAAAACTTTTTTAATTTTGCTCGCGCGCGGTTTCTTTTGTTAGAGTAGGGCGTCCGGCGACTCACGTGTCAGTGGCCATGTGGTCGCGCAGGAAGGCGAGGTCGTCGGCGAGGTGCCAGCGGCTGACGGCGCGGCCGCGGCTCGTGCGCGCGCCCAGCACCGAGTTCCGCAGGTGCCGCGAGTACGAGTTGCGCAGGTGCGACCATTTGCGCCTTACCTCCGCCACTGCAACAGGAGGAAAGCGTTCCAAAGCTGGTTAGTTCCCAGTTCCCAAAGTCCACATCTATACGTACAGCCCTTACTGATACCGACGAATTCTCTGTATCATTACAAACAAGTTTTCCAAAGAAACTATGCCTGAGAAATGAACGGGTTAGGCGATATTGAGGTTCAAACTTGCACTTTTTAGGGTTCCAAACCGAAGAGTATAAACTGGACCCTATAACTAAGCCTAAGACGTGTCGTGTGTACCTACTCTGTGTATCCGACCGACTTCTTGAAAAGTAGTCTCTTCTTCTTCTTTCTCCCGAAATCTTGAAAGTCACCAAGCTCGTACCGAGGTACGGAAATACCGAGGTGATTTAGATAGCCCTCTGATTACTGAAGGTTCTCAACACAGAATAATATCGTTCTCTATCTCGGGCCTTTGGTTTGCTGTACCTGTACATATTTTGCAGGGTTCTAATAATAAAATAAAAAACCCGCCAAGTACGAGTCGGACTCGCGTACGAAGGGTTCCTCGCCATTATCTATAGAACTTTATTCACAAAGATCGAGAAAAAAACGGCAAAAAAATCACGTTTGTTGTTTGGGAGCCCCCCTTAATTTATTTTGTTTTAAGTTAATTATTATTTTTGTGATCATGAAGTGATTATGTAACTAAATATTCTATGAATATTTCAAGCGTCTACCTGTTGCCGTTATTAATATCGAGCAATAAACGGCAAAAAATCACGTTCGTTGTATGGAAGCCCTCCTTAAATATTTATTTTATTTGAATTATTTATTTTTAACCGGCGTGCGTGCATGCAACGACTAATGAATGTTGAGGAAGCGAAAGTGATCTGTCAGGATCGTAGCAAATGGCAGTCCCTGGTCTCTGCCTACCCCTCTGGGATACAGGCGTGAGTTTATGTTATGTTATGTAAAGTAAATATACAAAGATTATTTAGATTTAAAGTAAATATTCTGCGAATACTTCATTCGTCTACCTGTTGCCGTTATTAATACCGAGCAAAAAACGGCAAGAAAATCACGTTTGTTGTATGGAAGCCTGAAATATTTATTTTATTCTGTTTTTAGTATTTTTTTATAGCTCATAAGAAATACACCATCTGTAAAAAATTTAACTGTCTAACTATCACGGTTCATGAGATACAGTCTGGTGTCAGACAGACAGACAAACGGACAGTGGAGTCTTAGTAATAGGGTCCCATTTGGCACCTTCGGGAACGGTAACCTAATAAAATAAAAAGCCTTTATTACCACTTAGAGACACGTACAAAAGTTGTAACATACTAAAAACATGATTGTAGACAAATTTTATTATAACTAAATGTAAAAAGTTTACCTTTAAAATTAAAACTAAATATAATCGCCACGATTGCCAGAATCTCAGGAAGACGCTGCTGCCCTTCTCTTGGTAATTTATTTCCCGCCTGCCAAGCGTGGCGATTATGGTAAAACCCCTCATGCTTATGAAAACCATGAGGGAGGCCTATGTCCTGCACTGGGCGTCAAATGGCTGAGGATGATGATGGAAAACATAATCAACTGGTTCTCCATCGACTACGACTGGTAATTCTATAGTTTTTCATTACTTTAGTTTTAGAGATGTTGATTTCTAGCCCGGTGTTATACTTACATAGTGATTGCATCATATCTTGGAGGTCTTGGGAGTTTTCTAAGAATATGACTATGTCATCCGCAAATTTTACGTGGGTCAAGAAATCACCATTGATGTTCAGTCCCTTTCTATGCTAGTTCAAGTTTGTGAAAATCCATTCCCGTAGAGCCATAAACATTTTGGGGGAAGATGGATGTCTCACGCCTCTGTATTTCAAAGTCCGGACCTACTCCATCTAATTTAATATTTAAGTAATGTTGTTGTATATGTTATTAAAAATTTTGACATATTTTTTGTCAACGCCGATGCTTTTAGGGCTTCCCACAACTTTTCGAGATAGATAGAGTCAAAGGCTTTGGAGTAATCAATAAATGCTTCAAATAGGTATTTACTATACTCGTTATATTTTGCCATAATTTGGTTGACTGTGTAAATGTGGTCAGTGGTGGAGAATTTATTTCTCAAGCCTGCCTGTTCATTCATCTGGTGTACATCTTTTATTCCATTTATCCGGCGTAGCAATATTGCTGAGAATATTTATATATTTGAGAACTGCCCTAGGGCTGATGGGTCGGTAGTTCGTTACTTCTGTTGGGTCTCCTTTTTTGTAGATAAGAATTATGGTAGAGCTTAACCAATCTTTAGGAAGATCTTCGCTTGTTAGAATGACGTTGAAAAGTTTGATCAATGGTTGTACTCGTAGAAGGTTCTTTTTTACTGTGCAATATTAATTCATTTGAAATGTTGTCAATCGCCTGGAGCTTTATTTGTTTTTAAGCTTCGAATTGATAGCTCTATTTCTTCCGCAGTAAAATACAGGCTGTTCTGATTATAGACTGAGCGTTTCTTGGGGATATAGAAGAGCATGAACCAGACGGGTCGTAATAGTAGAGCTGTTTGAAAAAAGTTGTCGCTGTATATGACTTTGTTTCTATTTGTCGCTTTTGTTTACTTTGCAGAGTTTAGGAATCCAAGATTTGTATTCGTTGACTCTTTTTACTGCACCTGTTTCTCCTATACTTTGTTCTATTATTTTCATTGAATAAGCATTTATGGCTTCTTTAATCGTTTGTCTACATCTTTTTTTTGACCTGTCAAAGGCATTTGATTGCGTGGACCACGAGACACTTTTGCTAAAACTAGAGCATTACGGAGTAAAGGGGAAAGGTTTAGAACTGATGAGGTCTTATCTAAAAGGAAGGGTTCAAAAAGCGGACATAAATCGTATAAAATCCACAGGTTCACTAATAAAATGGGAGTACCATCAATTTTGGGGCCGTTCCTTTTCCTTGTATACGTAAATGATTTGCCATTTATGGTACAAAACATGTCCGAGATAGTATTATTTGCAGATGATAAGTCACTTATTTTTAAAATTAAGAGACAAGAAAATAATCTCGAGCTGTGTGAGGTCTCGCGTTGTCGTGGAGCAATAATGGTGAAGATCGATTCATGAGTCGCACCTTATCGCAAGTGAGTCAATATTGTGGGTAAGGTAACGTTAAACCATGCCGCTAATTCCTGGGTAGTTTGACTAGGGTCGGCTTCCACTATCTCTCTTAATTCATCGTTATTCACCTGTGTGGGCGGTCTTCCTCGTGGCTCGTTCTTTAAGTCGAAATTTCCATCACGAAAGCGTTTAAACCAAAATCGCACGTTGCCCCTCTCCAAACGCAGCATTGATATTGCGGGCTGTTTCTGCCGCGTTAGTTCCACCTCACTAGCTCGTAAAAGCTCTGTTTATCATTCGAAATCTGCGTGGAAAATCGCACTTTATCCGCTAGCGTGGAAAGTGTTTTTAAAATTCGAATATTTTATTCAATAAAGGTTTCGTACAATAAATTACATATATATAGAACCTCATTGGTTTCGTAATAGTTTATATTCTCTGCAGCCAGTCCATTGATGATTGAAATGCAAATACTTATTTCATGTCATGCGCCAGCCTCATTTAAAGAATCGCATTGGCCGGCAAGAAAATTTGATTTAAAAAAAAATTTAACTTTCAATATTACCAATTGTAGTAATTTTACTTTTAATTTTTGAAATAAATAAACAGTAATTTAATATTTATTAAAACTGTTTTTCTTGCACCTAACATTTTCCTCGCTTTAGTGAGGTGAAAAGTTGTGTGTTGCGCTCGGCAGCAAAGTTATTTAGCGTCTCGTACCTTTGAAACCCTCTCTCGCTTCGCTCGTGGCTCAATCCTAGAATCCTTCGCTTGCTCAGGTGTCAATACGAGGTACTCGCGCCAAAAATTAACTTTGCAGCCTTGCATAACAAATAACTATTACTATTCTACTATAACTACTTTTAAAATTTAACCTTTTTGCTGAGGAACAAAGTGGATTTCAAAAAAACAAAAACATAAATGAAACCATTTACGGCTTCTTAATTTAAGTCATGTCATGCCTTGAACAGAGAATACCTGTAACTGCACTTTTTATGGATATGACCAAAGCATTATTTAATTATGTTGATCATGCTAAATGAAACTGTTATGGTATTAGGGGAAATGTCTTATTGAATCTTATCTAAGCAACAGACATCAATAAAATGCTATTACTAGAATTCGTCCCAAAACAAAAACGAAACAACAATATTTATCAAATCCAAGAAGCGTTTTAGGACCGCAATTTTTATTAGATCTTTGTGTAATGTTGTATAGATAATGGTACGGAACCCTGCGTACGCGAGTTCGACTCGCACTTTTTGTTTTTTCTTGCCTACACCATAATGTAAGATATCGTTGGATTGGTCGTTTAAAAATATTGTTTTTACGGCTTATCGGTTTAGCCAGGAGAGGGGGCGGGACGCCTTACTGTAACAAAAAATTGCGCCTTACTCTGGCAAAAAATTTAAAGCTTAATATTTCGCAAACGGAACCGTAAATCGAAAAATGGTCTTTCTACACCCATATTTTTAACAGAACCAATCCAACGATACTCCACACTATGGTGCAGACGAGAAAACAAAATGCATCTTTGAGTTACATGTAGGGGAGATAATAGTTTTTTTTTTCGAGATTTTACTCTACCTTTTTGTCGGCGTATTAAAATATATGTATCTGCGCCAAAATTCAGCTCTCTAGTACTTGTCGTCTCTGTGCTAAGCCGCGGACAGACAGAGAGACAGGATAGACGGACCTATATGGCAAAACTATAAGGGTTCCTCGTTGACTACGGAACCCTAAAAACGGCAACAAGCGTCAAATTTGGTGCGCTATCATATTCGTCATTGTAAATAAAACACGACACATTTATTTTATTAATTTTTATTATTTGTTGGGTCATTTTAATTTTAATGAGATACGTTTCGAGAGATAATGCCCTATAGGTCATACATGCAGTCGTAGGCAGTAGTTAGTAATAGGGTCCCTATGGATACGGAACCCTAAAAAGGAGGGAAATATAGCAAAGTAGCAGGTCTGTCTTTCTTTACTGATCGGTGTCACTCACCGCTCCAGCCCATGTGGTCGGCCACCTCCTGCCACAGGCGGCGCACTTGCGCGTGGTATCTGGCCGCGGGCAGGTCGGAGCGCGCGTAGAGCCCGCGACGCGCCGCCACTAGTCGCACGAGCCGCCGGTCGGCCGCCAGCGCCGCGTCCACGCGCCACCCCACGCCCGCCACCGCCGCCTCCGCCTCCGTCGTCATGCTCGCGCCGGGACCCACTGACGTGCCGCGTGGCGTGGCGCAGCGGCGAGCAAACGGCCCCGCGCGCGGACTGACAGGCGCGCAGACAGACACACGCACACGCGCGCAGACGACCACCTGCCCCCCGTCCCCCGCCCTCCACAAGCGCCGATCGATGCCGGCCGGCCGGAAGCCCTCGCTCGCCGCCGCAGACCGTCGTCCCTTTATAACCGAATTCGACCGGGTTCGAATCCCGGCATGTACCAATGACTGTTTTCTAAGTTACAACGTACATTTGTAAATTTGTAGTAGGTAGTAATATTACTCGCTAACTGCGAAGGATGTTGATGAGACCTGAGTGTCTGAGCTGCCAATCCGCGTGATAATTAAGCCCATACTCTCTCTCTGAGAGTAGACCTGTGGGACGTCTATAGGCTACATAAAATGGGTATTGTCCTAAATATTGACAATACACAATTACAAATGTTACTTCAAAGGTATAATGTTAGCAAATAAAACGCTACAATATAGATTAATAATAATCACTGATTTCTTGTAATTTTGTGAAATTTCCTAAAAAAAGGAAATTGCACAGATGAACTAAGAGAATATAGGTAAGATATCTTTTACATTTGCACAGATTAAGTCTTTTTAGTTTTATTTATTTAAATAATTCTTGATAGAGTCATGGTATCACTCATGGTATCACTCATATCAGTCATGGTATCACTGACAGCTCGTAGGATGTGGTCTCAGTCTGTACCTAAGAAGCATAAGACTGTAACTGACAAAAGTTTATTTTTCAGGAGAGCACTTTTAGTGTGCAAAATGGGAGTACTTGAACTTTGAAGCGTTGCGGAATGAAACTCGTCAGGTTAATTAAAAAAAATGTTTTTATTATAGAAAATTAAAAGTCTTTTGGTTCCATTGAGATCATAATAATATTTTTAATTAATATGTCTAATTAAAAGTTTCTTTTTTTACATATCACATAATTTGCTGCTGTTAACGTCATATATTTTACTTAACATTTAGTCTGTTTCACATTATTTTTTTGTTTTCGATCGGCAGGATGTTCACGTACATTCCTTTTGTTTTATTGAACTGTTTGCGCAATAACATTCATAAAGTAATTTACAACTCAGCGCCTACAGACAGGTAGGTCCCGGCGAATAACTCAGATTTAATTTAATTAAAACAATGTACTTAAAATTTTTCATCAACCATCGGCCAGGTATCAAGTGACGAACAACTACCTAGTAAGCATTACTGCAATACTCCTAACATCTTAAGTTTGAACATAACACAACATTGTCAAGTATTTTAAGTTAACTTAGTTTGGTCTTCGATGTTATCTTAAGTTCTTTTCTTCTTCTTTTGTATTCGGCAGTATGTACGGGCATCGTACACTTTTCTAGGTCGCCGTGTTGCTGACTGTGCACCGCGCACATACTAACTCACGGGTCTTGTTGCCTGCGCCAGACAGTTGGCTTTTGCCTCTCATTAACAACATACGTCTTCCAAAATGTAACTGTGCACAGTATCTAATAAACACCATGAAGACTTGAAACATCAGCATCTACTTTCTTCATCCACCACCGATTTACAATCTACAACATCTGCGGTGCGACAGAGTTGACTGGCAAGCGCTCTCCTCTGCTCGTACATTTTGGTCTTAATGTGCGCGGTGCACAGTCAGCAACACGGCGACCTAGAAAAGTGTACGATGCCCGTACATAGTGGCTCACATACAGTTTTATGCTTAGGTAGCTAAATGTTATCAATGAATTATGCAACAACATACATTATAATTTTGTTGTATGTTCTCGACTTACGATATCAGATGCATTATAACAATGAGAATCATTACAATGTAAATCTACAAAAATGCTAATGATGACGAACAAAAAATATTTAAAACAAAAGAATTAAAGCCTTTTGCATAAAAAAATTACAAAAACAAAACATCTTTTACGATACAGCAATCAGGAGCATCGCAATGTTAGTCTATAAAATGTTTAATGATGTCGAATAAAAACTTAAAACGAAAAATAATGCCTTTTGCATAAAATATAGCAAAAACAAAATAACTTTAACAATGCAACAATAGCCTAAAAAAAATTTATGATGACAAACAAAGAACATTCAATTTAAAAAAAAGAAATGTCATTTGCACTATTGGAATCTGTCGCTGTCCGCAGCTACGGATGTGTGTCCTTCCAGGCGGTGGTCTTCACTGGGGATCACAGGTTTCTCTGTTCAGTTTGTGGTGGCCGTGGACTCGACCAGGTTTCGGAGGATGGGCTTCGCGCGTGCAGTGGTGCCAGCCCGCGCAGGTGGTGCAGCTGCGACCGGTCTGCACGCGCGAACATGTCGGTCGCCAGCCGCGCCACGAAGGCGTCCAGCTCCTCCCACTTTAGGTCCCCCGCGATCGTCGCATTCCTAATGTAGCGAGGCGCGCCGACGTTGGTGCTTAGGGAGAGGTTCTCCTGGGCTCGGAGCCGCTTGTTGTTCGACTCTAAGGCCAGCGCGAACCATGCCGGCGCAGCGTACCTGAGGATGTTCCTGACATACGTCTTGTAGACCCCGACCTTCGTTCGCAGAGGGAGGCGGGAGGTGTAGATCGGACGTAGCTTCGCGCGCGCCAGCTTCACCTGGTTGAAGACTGCGCTGACGTACGCAGCCATCGTGAGTCCACGGTCGATGATGACCCCCTGGTTCTGTCACTCAATGACCACTCCGTGCTGTCGGAGCAGCGGCGGCGGGTGGCGGCAGCCTGCCAGCATGGCTTGTATCTTCCTGACATTGACCGACAAACGCCACTTCTTCAGTCAGTCGGGGAGAGCGTCGAGGACACGCTACATCTTGACTACAGCATGTTTGGGTGATATGGACGACGCCAGGTAAAAGGCGTCGTCGGCGTACAGCGCCAATTCGTATATCGTCGGTGTATCGGGCGTAGCAGGCCGGTGACAGGCAGCTTCCTGGGGGACGCTAGCGAGGATGTGGTGCTCCTCGGAAGTTGCGTCCTCCTCCACTACTCTGAAGCGGCGATCTCTCAGGAACGATGCAACGACTGTCGAACGCCTTCTCCATATCCAGGAGTACTGCAACGGTGCACTCCTTTTTGTTAAGGCGCACCGTCATGCCGTGCAGTACCCTGGCGAGCCGAGGCGTCGTCGAATGCTCAGGCCGGAACTAGAACTGTTCCGGACGAGGCGGGATGTGCGGGAGCAGGCGATGCAGCCGGAGTTTCTCAAACACCTTCGAGAGGTTGCACAGAAGCGTGATGAGCCTGTAGCTTTTGGGCTTCTGTGGGTTCTTGCCCGGTTTGGGCAAGAGGATGACCAGGCCGGTTTTACACGTTTGTGGGAAGCAGCCGGTGCGCAGGATGCCGTTGAACGGGCGCGTCACAGCCGCAATTGAGCATCGCGGAAGGTGCCGGAGCGCCATATTCGACATGCGATCCTGGCCCGGTGCTTTCCTCAGCTTGGTACGCTGGACCATCTGCTGCACTTGATCGGCCGTGAAAACCACAGTCCTTAGCCGAGGCCATCGGCGCTGTGAAGTAGGCTCGAAGATGTTGCTCGCCTGCTGCAACCTGCTCCACGTCGTCGCTAGGGTTCGGGACGAATGCCCCCTCGAGGGACTCGGCGAAAACTTTAACTCGTTCTTGCGCTTTGAATATTGGGTGGCCATCGCTGTCCAGCAGCGCCCGAACAGGCGGGGGCTCGCTCGACAGCTGCCGGCATAGGCGATGAACGGAGGGGGTATCATAGCCCACGGACTCGATGTGGCGCTCCCAAGATTCTTCGGCGTTAATGGCATCTAGCTCCGCCGTCACTTTTGCCATCAGAGCGTTGAGGCGCGTTTTGAGCTGAGGGCAGCGGGAGTGTTGCCATTGCTTCAGGAGGCGACTATAGTCCGGGGTAACTCCCGCGTTCTTTATATACCTGCCGCGCGCACGCATTGAATGAAACGAAAATGCAGCGACGCAGAGCAATGTAACTCCGCACTTACAATTACATATGCAGCCACTTCATTTTGATATTTTAATGTATGGACGTTTAGCTTTTTTGCAGCTGGAGCTTGTGTTGATATTCAGTGTTATACTGTTTAAGAAAGTCCAGTTAGAATGCGATTTTTGCAAATACAGTAATATGGTTCGACAGAGCTTGAAAAATAGTGTATATCTGCATCATTAACACAAAAACGCCAAAAGTGGAGTTACAGTCTTATGCTTCTTAGGTATAGCAGTTGATGACGTGCCTCCGTACATGACGTACTTCCGGTTTCGTAGGCTGGTAAATTTTTTGCGCTTTAACATGTTATTAAAGCAACTGAAATCGAAATATCCGGCCCTGGCTCTCAAAATTACCTATTTTCTCGAAAAGAAAAACCATAAAAACAGAACTTAATTTTTAAGGACAATGCCCATTGTGGAAAGGACTACACGGTGCTTAGATTTTTCCTCTGCGATGTGGCGTAGTGAGAATGGTAATTAGATAATACTGACTCCGCGGAGTATATCGATGGTGTCACCCCGAGAACGAAAATTAAAATCTACATAAATCCGAAATTAAGTTAATTCTTATCTAAATAGATGGCGGACTAAACACCCTCGGATAAACGACGTGGACTAAACGCCACGATTCGCCTGGGCTTTGACAAACAAGTTATTGTAAGTTATCAGTAATAATACCATATTAATTAATACGCGGTCACAGCGTCTGTACCTACTACTGTCTGTACTAGCAACTTATATGACATACCTAATAAGGTAAATACGATGATTATTATCTAATTACCGCTCTGACCCGAACTGGGGCGCTCTGATAAGAAAAAAACACGAGAAAGCTCGATAAAAAGTGTTTAATTTATATTTGTTGATACTTATTTACTAACAATTATATTATACCTATAATGCTCGACAAATAACTTGAACAAATGACTTTGACTTTAATCAAATGAACAATAAAAAAAAATGTTTGCTCTTACCTGTCCATCACTTCGCGACTACGGGAAGTTGTGTCAAAGTTGCCGGGCATTATTTAGTTGTGCTTAGGGTTTATTGACGGAAACAAATTACAGTTTAGAGATGTGGTTTACACTTTGATCAAATATAAATGTATACACTTGTTTCTCAATTGCTTATACTTAGTTTTTCTGTTTGCTTGTAACTAGGTCAGCTTATACTTTCCTACTAGAAAAATCGTCTTATGAAAATATCACTTGTCGTAAAATTTACTTTGTTTTGAGAGATACGCACCCACTTACTGACACAACAGTGTGTGCTTTAGGTGTTTGCAGGCGCGCCTAGATACAAAATGTCTGACGGCGGCGGGCGCATCACGGAACGGCTCAGGAGCCCTTGTCATCAGTGGGCGCGTCACTGCTGCTCGACGAGGCACCCCACGCCCCCGCCGGGTATCCCCCCGCCGCCGGGTAGCCCCCCGCCACCGGGTATCCCTCCGCCGCCGCCGGGTAGCCGCCCGCCGCCGGGTAGCCACCCTGGCAGGTCAGCAGCGCCTCCTCCGCCTGCGTGACGGCTGCGAACACCAGCTTTTTGATGCTGAGCTGCGCGGCAAAGGGGAGCCGCTTGGTGGACTGGCACATGCCACTGAAGAAGGCGTCCAGCGGGTCGGGCGGCGCGGGCGCGGTCGAGGCGGCGGCGACGGCGGAGACGGGGGGCGCGCGAGCTCGGTGCCTCTTGGGCGGGGACGTATCGCTGTCGCTGTCGCTTGAGCGCGGGCGCGGCGGCGGAGCGGGCGCGGGGGCGGGCGCGAGCGGGGGCGGCGACTCGGCCTTCTTGCGGTTATTCATGTGCGGCAGAAGGAACCGCATCAGCTCCATGTACTTCCAGGGGTAGACACGCTTGCCCCCCGCGGCGACCCCGCCCCCTCCCACGCCCGGGTCGCGCGCCTGCAGCTCGCTCTGCCGCTTGAGCGCATCGCGGTAACTGTCGCGCAGCTTCTTCCACTTCAGCTTCACTTCCTTCACTGAAACGATACATTCATGTCATTGATAAGTCATCCTTCACTTCTATCACTTTCACATTATCGCAAAGGCGCTTCAGTAGAAATATCGCACATACATACCTACCACCTACTATAATATTATAAGTATTAATTTTAGATGTGGCAGCAAGGGGATCTACCTGCACCGCACTGCACCTGTGTCTACTGTCTGTCTGTGTATCAAATCAATTCTGCTTTATGGACTCACTGCACTGATTATACAGTATAGCACGCGCCACCACTCATGTCCCACGGAGAAGACCTTGTGTGTCTAACATAAGAACGAAAATGTCTTAGCTCAAGGGACTTCAGTGGTGGCGCGAGGGTGGCGCCTTCGCCAATGTCACGTGTTAGACAGGACTATAGCCAATCACAAGCGACCGAGGCTCGGTCAGAATTTTGAGGCAATCAGAACTGTTTGTCGGAAGGTTATTATGAGAAGCTTAGTGATTTTAACTAAAGTTTGATATTTGTCTGTGTAGCTAAATTCTTAGGAAACAACATCTAACTTTTGAAAGTTACAAACTGCATTCATAGATTTTGTAAAAATGGTAAAAAACAAACAAAACATAATATTATTAACTCATCGAGAACTACCGTATGTACAATGTGTACAATAGTTCTCATCCAGACAAGACCAGACACACCCTGGTGTCTGCCTTCTCCTCCGGGATACAGACGTGAGTTTATGTAATGTTTGTTATTTGCGTCACAGCCCGATTTGAATCTCAATCGATTCATCGTGTTTGCGCGAGTGTCATACGTTTGTGATACCTAGTGTGAGTGCCACCTTGGTCTAGTACCACGGGTATGTACCACGTCTGATTACCATGCCGGAGGTCAGAGGTTTAATTCCCACTGGGGGCCACCCCTGGGCCACCGCACATTTGTACAGATGGCCTCAGTCTGGGTGTATTTCCACGTTTGTGATGTACTTGCCTGGTTGCCATAGCACAGGGTATCCCAGTTTGGGAGTAGGACAAGTGATTGTGTTGTGTGTTATTATTGTTATAGGCGATATAAAATCCAAGAAAAATAAAAACAACCGGACAAGTGCGAGTCGGACTCGCCCATCATGGGTTCCGTACAAATTTGTAGGTGTAGTTGTACATTATTATAAATAAAATAGTTTATTATTAGTTTATAGTAATAACTAAAACCTATTTAGAATAAATAAAACCTATTTAGAGGCTAAAATTGTCAAATAAAAATTTTAAATTGTTAAATTAAATTGTCCTCAACATTGATTCAGGTTTGCTGGAAGAAATCTCTTACAGAGATAAGCTCGCCTTTGTACATGTAATTTCTTATGTAATGTCCTGTTAAAAGTCTTGTGTGCAATAAAGTATAATAAGATTAGTGCAACAAAGAATATAATATTATAAATAGTTCAGGATTTCAGATTTTCCTGTTCTTAATAGTAGGTATAAGACGATATTACTTGCAAAAAAAATGTTGGTTCCCTTGAGTGTCGCAATATACGTTTTTTGCGGTATAAACGGCCGTATCTTTTTAAGGTTCCGTAGTCCGATAAGAAACATAGTTTCGCCATGTCCGTCTGTCTGTCTGTCCGTCCGCGGCCTAGCGCAAAGACCGGTGGTACAAGAAAGCTGTAATTTGGTATGTGTATATATTTATCACGCCGCCAAAGTTAAAGAATAAAATATTGGAATTATATTTTTCTTTTACTGTACCTCCCCTAACATTAAAAGTGGGAATGATTTTTTTTTCTCGTTTACCACATCATATGGGGCATCGATTGGTCGTTGAAAAATATTGTAGGTGTAGGAAGACTATTTTTTTTTAAGTAGGGTTCCGTTTGCGAAATATTAATCTTTAAAGCGCAATTTTTTGTCCGAGTCCCTAGGGCGTCCCCCCTCCTGGCTAAACGGTTGATTGTACAAACGTGACAAAATTCAGGGTAGTAGCCTATTTACTTCCCACTGTAGGGCACAGGCCTTCTCTCAGAGAGAGAGTATGGGCTTAATCACCACGCGTGCCCACCGCCGATTGGCGATTTCAAGCGCTGAGGTATGTGAATAGCTCAGTCACTCAGGTTTCCTCACGATGTTTTCTTTCACGGTTAGCCAGTGGTATTGCTATTATAACTTCACCAATGTACACAACTTAGAAAACAAAGTCATATAGGTACATGCCCGCACTGGGAATCGAACCTGGGTCTCTCGCTTCCGAGTCCAATGTTCTACCCACTAGACTACCACCGCTCTAAAAATTAGCACATATAATGAACTTAAAAGGAAAAGTATCACGGCTAAGTAGGCTTTAGTAGTTAACGAGTAATAGGCAACCAACTTTTAAAAGTAAAATTATAATAACTTCGATGAAGTTGTTAGTTCTGTAAAGCAGATAAAAAAACCCTATTTCTACGGAACCCTACATTGCGCGTGGCCTGACACGCACTTGGCCGGTTTTTGTACGTTAACTTATGAAGTTTTATTTTTTCACAGCTTCACACGACCCCTCTTTTGATAGTGAAGCTAGACCGACGAGGCAGAGATTGGCCAAATTAGTGTTGAGAGTTTGGTATGCAAACTATGGCGGCTGCCGGCTAGCTGGTCTGGTACTTGGCATTCTTCTTGCATGAAAAAAAACCTATTATAATATTACTCCACAACATTTCTATTAACGAGAGCTGAGCAGCTGTCATGAAACAGTAAATTGAACATACATGTTTCTTATAAAAATTAAGCATACTGAAATATTATTATTAGTTACGAATGTTCAATAGAACAATAATTTAATGACAATTTGACTTATGTGCTTTAGTCCGCGGGCCATAGAGTTTACCGGGAATTCGAGCGCCTGATAAAATATCAATAACAGTGCTAAAGGAACGTAACTTTGATGTCTTCAATAATAAATAGACAAAACTGGCCTACTTCTTGTCTCAATAAAATACATGATTCAATCTATTACGAATTAGGTAGGTACTCGTAGTAGCGTCGTCTGATATTACGAGCTTGTAATTGTATAACTGGTAGGTAGGTATTGCGCCCGGCAGATAACTTGAAGAAAAAGCCACGAAGTCAGACATTAAAGAGCATCTTTTAACCGACTTCAAAAAAGGAGGAGGTTCTCAATTCGACGCGTATATATTTTTTTGCTATTTTCCTTCATAACTCTGTCACACCTTAACCGATTTTTTTGTTCGAATAGATATAACGTCCCATTGGCCCCATTTCAATTTGGTGAAGTTTTGATGAAGACTTTTAGAGATGGAGAACGGAACTCTTCAATGGACAGTAGTAAATAAGGCCTACATTCTTTAGTAATATGCATATTTTATGTTTCATAAAATATAGCGTAAAAGTAGTCCCAAGGTAATTTGGTGATGTTCTGGTGAAGATTTTCGGAGACGGAAATTGAGAATTTAAAGCACAGAATTAAATAGGGTAAACTATGCTCATAAGAAACTTGATTTTTTCTCCCACTCCCCCACTAAACATTGAAAAATAAAGTCTTTTTGTAGTCGGTGCCCAGTTTCATGACTAGCACATTTATTTTGGGCACCGACTCCAAATTATACTTCTACAATACCTGTAGGGCATAGGCCTTCTTTTTCTCTCAGGGAGAGAGGAGCGGTGGTAGCCTAGTGGGTAGAACATTGGACTCGGAAGTGAGAGACCCAGGTTCGATTCCCAATGCGGGCATGTACCTATGACTTTGTTTTCTAAGTTATGTAGGTACATTTGTGAAGTTATAGTAGCAATGCCACTCGCTAACCGTAAAGGAAAACATCGTGAGGAAACCTGAGTGCCTATGTACAAATACAAAATATTTATTGCATAATACGGAGAATAAGATACAATTAGCATTGAGCCCTGCACTTGGAAATCCTGTATCGCACGCGCTCCACTAGGTTTAGCTGATATAATAGCTTCAGAGAGTCTCTTTTGCTACTAACAAAAAAGAAAAATTATAGGTATTAACGAAAAATTTTAAGTTTGTGTTACTAAGCCAGCAAATTAGTAACACGCAAAACTTTACAAAATAAAACAAAAGCTTAGCGCTAGGTTGTATTCTTTTTTGTTGCACTAACCCGTGCTAAATACAAAATAGTAAATAGGTTTTTAGCGCCAGGTATTTGTGTGTGTGTGTGTGTGCGTGTGCGTATGCGTGAGCGAGTGCGTGTGCGTGTGCGTCTGCGTGTGCGTGTGCGTTTGTGTGCGTGTGCGTTTGTGTGTGTGTGAGTGTGTGGGTGTGTGGGTCTGTATGAATGTGTGTAAACGTCAGTAATTGTGTGTCATTTTGGGTTACTATGTGCGTGTTACCAACAAAGTTTCCGTATAATCATAATAAAGTGTAAGGAGCCATTTCTTTAATATAATATGTTCGACTACATGTGGCTTACTTTTCTTGACGTCACAATGTGTCAAAACTCTGTTATAGACATGAGGAAAGGAGAACGCACTGAACCGTTTTGCGAATGATGTTTTAACGGGGATTGTTTTAGGTCTGAATATCCGTTTTTTTAATTGGCTTTCGTATTCCGTCGAGGATATTTTTTTTGTGGAGGGCAAGAGTGACTCTTAATACATACAATTGTCGTACTGTTAAAACCCCAGCCTCCTTGAACAGTGTTGTGGTCGGGTATCTGAAGGGTTTCTTAAGCATAACCTTTAAAATGGCACTTAGCGCACATTCGACCGTTTTCAGCAGTTCCCTTGGTGCCCCATTTCGAAGAAGCTTCGTGACATATATTAGTCTACGGACTCTCCCAGAAAGGCACGCTATGTGTTGTTAGAATGACAGGTTTTCATCGATAAAAATTCCCAGATACTTCGTGGCTAAGACTCTTCCCAGATGGGGACACGGACAGGAACGTATCTAATAGAAGTGCCGTCGTAGTTACAGCCACTGTGTACAGTGAGTTTCAATGCGGGGTGGGCTTGAACACTTGTCAGCGCTTGAAATCGCCAATCCGCGGTGGGCACGCATGGTGATTAAGCCCATACTCTCTCCCTGAAAGAAGGCCTGTGCCCTACCTACATGTATACGTACTTCTAATTTAAACCTATTCTTTTAAATTATTTGTAACTTTTTAGTGCTGTAGTGTTTCGAAGCCGGTTTTGATTAGTTATTTAATTTATTAATTAATTTTTTCGACTAAACTAAATTTGGGAAGTCATACCCCACGTCCCCCGCTCGCAAGCCGTATACGTCCATGCGAAATCAGTCATTCGTTCAAGTTATTTGCTGCTTGCTGATATGCTGTTGTTAAGTTTTCTGCATGTAGCACAAGGTAAGCAAATTATACGCGTTTACGTTTGATCTGCTGCCGAATGTACATTTTAGGTGAATTAGGGCTGCCACATACTTGCTTTTAGTACGGAATCAACTTTCTGTTTTGTTTAGTGCCACACTGTGCTGGGTGTGTGTATGTGTGTGTGTGTGTGTGTGTGTGTGTGTGTGTGTGTGTGTGTGTGTGTGAATGTGTGAGTGTGTGTGTGTGTGTGTGTGTGTGTGTGTGTGTGTGTGTGTGTGTGTGTGTGTGTGTGTGTGTATGTGTGTGCGTGTAACCGTCCAGCGTCCACAACAAACAATACCTTTGTCGCGTTACCGTCAAAAAATGCTGACTCGGTTACAAGTTGCTCGTGGTAGAGACTTAAATGTCGGTTGGAGAGAAGAGAGTTTATCAAAACTTCGTCACGTTTCATATTACAATGACTTCAAAATCAAATGAGTGCTAAACCGTGTTCAATTTGAATGGTGTAATTGGTACTACGACTAGCTCAATCGGCTATGTACGTTAGCTAACCTGCTACCTAAGTAGTTTATTAGTGCAATGCGTACAGCGCGATCGCATAGATAGTGTGCGCGTGCGCTGGCGACTGGCGTGCAGCGGGCCGGGCTGCGCCGGCGAGTGGACTCACCCGAGGATAGGTCGGTCTCCTTGAGCACCTCGGCCCACGCGGCGTCCTTGAGCTCCTGGTCGCGGTACTCAATAGCGGCGCTATTCCACAGACACGGGTAGCGGCGCACCGCGGCGATCAGCTGCTCCATGCGCGCGGGGCCGGCCCGGGCGGCGCGCGGACTGAGCCCCGCGAGCTGGCCCGCGCGGCCCGCCGCCGGCCCAACGCGGGCGGCCCCCCGCGCCGCCCAGCCGGGCCCGCCGCCGCCGCCGCCTGCCGCGTATCGATGCGCCGCACGCCGCACGCCGCGCGGCAGCTGCCAGCCGTCGTCCTCGTCGCCCCGCCGCGCGCCTGCTGGGCTCGCGCACGTCTGCTAGCGCATTGTTGCGAATGCTTTGGTGGATACAGTCGTCAGCTGATGAACCTTTACCGATACAGTTTTGTTGTCGAGCCACCCTAAATGCAGCTCTGTATAGAGTTAGGTGAACTCGTGTAAAGCTTAATGCGCTGACAATTCTACAAACAACAGGGGATAACGAGTTTGAGACTTTGAATAGATTTTCTTTTTTTCCTCTGTGGCCCGTGTACCTTGTATGTGTCGCCGCCAGCTAGTAAAATTTGCCGTCGAATTAACTGGCTAGGAAGTTTATTATGTGGCGGCATCCAATTAAAGGGCTGAAGGTCATTCGGCCACGTGATTGAACAATACCTTAAATCAACTGGCTGAAGGTGGCTACTCCACCTTCAGCCAGGTACTACTAGACTGCGCGTCTGCTTTTTATATACCCTCTTCTAGGGATGTAACCAGAACCACTACGTGGAAATAGAAAACCATTCGCTTTTCAATTAAGTGTGTAAGTGTGTTTCAATTAAGCTATTTCCCATTGCTATTGACCATTCAAAAGTAGGCACACTAAAAGAAAAAAATCAACGAATTTAATTTAAAAAATGGCCGTTTTCGCGCTCTAATGCGCTTCTTTTCGACACTCATTCTAATGTTTGTCTATGTTTTTTTTATCTCTCAAAATCCCTTTTTAACAACTACCTTGTCCTTTATCATTTCAGTTTCAACCAAATATCATGGTCACACTACCGAAGCAGACATCATAGGTGAAGTAAACCAGCTATTGCGTTGACGCCATCTTGAATTATCAAAATTCACACTAAATGTTGGCTCGTCATTCAGCCTTTTTATAAAAAGGCTAGTTGTCGGTCAGCCAGGTAGGCAAACGTTTTAGACAACGATGTATTATAACTAAAGGGCTAGCCATGTAATTGAATCCCGCCGCCTAATAAACTTCCTAGGCGTCGAATTGGACGGCTGACTAGGTGGGTATGTAGGTACTTTCATATTACTTCCATGTATATCTATCTACCTCTACGACAGAAATGAACTATCCGACCACGTCTGTCAGTTATTTGACGAACAAAGAACAAACTGTTTACTGAAACTCGAAAGAATAGCTTTTACGGGTATTGTAAACTTAACTTTAGACCCGGATCTAGGGGGAAACCGAGCAGGGGCACCCGCTTCGGGCGGCAAAAGTAAGGGGGCGCCAAATTCATGTACGCGTTCCTATTTTAATTCCTTAACTCACGAAAAAAATAGAACCTTCCTCTTATTTTCTTTAAACTCAATCAGTTAAAATACAATAAATAACGTGTCTCTTTTTTTCTTAAAATTATTTCGTTGGTTTACTCCAGCGCGCAGCCTTTATTTGTACTGTGGCGCAGCGCCCGTTATGTTTCCTATGTGACTTTTTAGGGAGGGAGGGAGGTGCAAGAGGGCGCATATGTAAAATTTTCACCCCGGGTCGGAAAATAGTAGAAATGTACATCCAGTGCTTAACTTTAGGGACTACCCGAAGCTAAATAAGATAAGATAAGATAAGATAAGATAAGATTCGTTTATTTGTAAAACATACGTATACATAGGATGTTCAAAAATATAATTTGTTCCAGCATGTTTTGCCACTGAGGCGTACAAATATTTAAACATAATTTTAAATTTCTCTATCTATATATATCGTCAATAATTATTATATTATACATGTCAAACAATATAGATTTAAAAAATAACAAATAAAATTAGTCTAAGAATAATTGTATGTCAATAACAAATAATTAATTAATAATTTAAGCAGAAGAATCTAAAAAGAATCATTAAAATAGTCATTTAAATTGTAATAGCATTTTTCGTAAATAGCTTACAGCTTAGAACTTGGGGTCAATAAACTACGAGTTTTGTCAATTTCCACTAAAGCAAGAGTTGGATGAGAGTAGCCGAGGACCGTGCTCAGTAGCGTGTAATAGGGGAGGCCATCTGGACATACAGCAGTGGACAAGTGTAGGCTGATGATTGAACCTTTACAGTCTTGGCAAAACATGCTTTACGGTCTTATTTATAAAAAAAATAAGTAAGCCTCTCTCAAAAGCTCAGTATAACTTTAAGAGAAGTTATAGCAATTTTAAAATTTGGTTTGCCACAAAAAAACAGCATTTAAATAATTTGGTTAGCAAGCATACAAAGATTAAGTTTGCAAGAAAAAAAATCAAGCAGCAATCCTTGTCCGCAAATAATTTTGATAATGGTCAAAACTTAAATCATAAATGGGCAGCTTACAATAACATGAGTTTGCATAATCAACATTCAGTCCGAAAAATAACTACTTGATCAGCAAGATTTCATTATGGATCAGCAGAGAAATCATGTCTATAAGCAGTGTATTTGATTGGTATGCACATTTAAAACATGGTGAGCAAAATATCTGTGTTGTATTTCTGTGTGGCGCCGGATTAAGAATAGCGTCACTCCATTTCCTTCCGTGGATGTCGTAGAAGGCGACTAAGGAAATCAAATACCAGGAGACGGGCAGCAGCGTCTTCCTGAGAATCCAACCGCATATTGCGATCGCCAACCCGCCTGCGTGGTAATTGTGGCAAAACCCATCGTGGTTATGAAAACCACCAAGGAGGCCTATGTCCTGCAGTGGGCGTCAAATAGCTGATGATAATGATGATGAGCAAAATAATTGGAATGCGTTTTTGTTGAAAAATTGTATTGCTGCTTTTATGATTTATAAAAACTCATAAGTTTTTTTCAAAAAAATTGCAATAAAAAAACTGTGGCTCCTAAACCATTTGGAGGAAGTAAATCGATTATCAAGAACTTTATAGGTTGTGATTCTAGTAAACAAATACTAAAAAAATATTTCTAGGCAAGTAAATAGTAAATAGTGTTCTTAAAAAAGTTTCGATACAAAAAAGATCGTGTTCAATAGTACAAATAAATTAATGTACCTATTGCTTGCTCATTTCATGCAATTTCATATTTAAATAGATAATTTCAACTTGTACGTTTTTAATAAATAAAACTTTCACTCAAATATAACTTTTGTTTTCTCTGTAATAAAGAAATCTTTGAATTCCCCACTTTGTACGTGGCTAAAACGCTATCCGCCGCGGAAAGCAAAAAAAAAACCTCTTTCTTTTAGTCTATGGCCGAGCGCCATTGTTAGATGCGCGCGCATAGGAATACTGATTAATTTTTCCCGCCATTGCGAAAAATTTTTCACAACTCGTTTTCACTGTTGAAATTATAGTTAGCCAGAAGAATTGTACATTACATAACTAGGGCCGTAAAATAAAGAAAGGCCGATATCGCAGAAGTTTAAGGCCCGAGCCGCAGGCGAGGGTCGTAAATATGCGATAGAGGGCTTTCTATTTTACAGCCCGTGTTGTGTACACAATTTTATGTCGTCACTTGGCCTCAAAGTGGGTTTTCCTGTACGCATAGCGTGCGGAAAAACCCGCTTTTTGGCCAGGTGTGGCATAAAATTATTTCTTAGTATTATTTTCTTCACAAGTGTGTTGAAAAACGTCGTATGATACACGTGTGTATTAGTGATTATCCTCACCTAACGGCTCGGGTCTCAATGGCGCCTCAGCGGTAATCACCAACATTACACACTTGTACCGTAATGTACTATTATACCATTCCCACTCTAGAAAGCTTATTTATTCACTGGAAACAGTGAATAAATAGTAGTTTATGCAACTGTCATATAATGAAGGGTATTAAAACACGAGTGTGAGTTTATGAAACGAGCGCAGCGAGTTTCATAATAGTAACGAGTGTTTTAATACCCGTGTTATATGCAGTTGCATACACTAGGTACTTTATCTTCACTAATGCAATTAAAAATTAAATTCACGCGTACGTGTATAATCACAGTGATTTTGCCGCCATTAAAATTTAACCAATGAGAGCGCAGCTGCGCGCTTCAATAAAACGCGACCAACCTGATTGGCCCTGCAATCAAGTTGGTCGCGTTTTATTGATGTTATAATGAGATTTTACGATATCGATGTGAATATTATACCATCATGTGAAATTGCTTAAATTGAGTGTTTTGTTGTCTGCGCTATAACAGTAGTAATTTTAAGTCAAGTATTGAAAACATAAGTAGAATGTTACAACATTAGTGTAGATAAAAGGCCTTTTAATCACTATTTTGGTGTTTGAATTTAGAACACATCAATGACCTCCATCACAATGCTTTACAACAACATCCTTGCGCGAAAAATACTCGACACAAACTCCTTGCGCAAAGAATAGGTACTCGACATTAAAATTCTTTGTGCAAATAACTCCTTAGCATTAGAATAAAAACTGTTTTGTGTTCTTTACTGCCATTACAGAAATAAAAAATCCCCTGTGGGCTACATCCACATGACTATACATATTGTATGACTATTTTGTATTAAATACTATATAATATGTATATGTACAATAAATTTCTAATTAATATACAACTTAAAACTAAACCCTAAATACCTATAAAATACTATGTACACATTTATCATATTATTTACTAATTAATTTTCCATAATAACATCCAGTCACAAATAGCATTCACACTAGAACATAAGATAATAACGTATCCGTTATTATCGTGAATCAGCTGGTTGTCAGGTCTCATGGAACCGCGCTCTTGCCGATCAGCCCATTGTGTGAAAACCGGCCGCCGCACGCGCACTCCGCGTGATGATGCGCTGCTCAAGACCAACCAGTCGGAATCTATACGCGACGTTTGGCACACGCTGCCCGCTTTTGCATTACTGTATTCGACGCTCGTTAGTTCTCTGCTTACAACTGTGCCTGCTAAGTATTATATTATCTTCTGTGCTTGTGACTACTCGCTTTGCTCTGTACTCCTTCTTACTACTTCTGTTCTGTGCTTACGCATTAAAGACTGGACTTGCTGTGAAGTGTTGGATTTATTGTGCCGCCGGCCTACTACAGCTAAGTACCTACACCTAGCAGTCTTTGCTTACCACATAGGACTCCTAAACTGGTGACCCCCCATTGGACATCCACATTACCATGAGCGAAAGCAGTGATTCCGCAAACACCGTCGAGTCACACAAAGGCGGAAGCGAAAATGTCGCCACCCGACGTCGTCAGAAAAAGCGCGTTTCCACTGGACAAAATCATGAGTCGTCCGATATTAAGCCATTCAACTTGAAGGTTCCGGCATTTTCACCGGATGATCCCGAAATTTGGTTCGCTCTTTTGGAGGGGCAATTCGAGACTTATGGCATAAAGGAGGATGCAATGAAATTTAGCCACGTCATCACCAACCTCGACATGGCTCACGCTAAGGCAGTGAAGGATATTATTATTAATCCCCCACCTCAAAACCGCTACAAGACGATCAAGAGCGAACTAATTAAGCGCCTTACCGCCTCGCATGAGAAGAAGGTCAGACAGCTGCTGACTCACGAGGAGCTGGGAGACCGCAAAGCGTCGCAGTTTCTCCGACACTTACAAGACCTAGCTGGACCTAATGTTCCTAAAGAATTCATCCAATCCATTTGGACCAGTCGCCTCCCTCAGAATATTCAGACAGTGCTGGCGTCCCAGCCTACCCATTCCTTAGAGCAACTGGCAGACCTGGCGGATCGCATTCAGGAGATTACTGCACCCGGACAAGTAGCATCTGCTTCATTTTCTGGCCCAACACCAAGCTGCAGCATAGCCAGTGAAATCAGCGAGCTCCGTCAGATGGTTGAGCGCCTCGCAGTAAAACTCGACCAGCACACACGATCTTCGCGCAGCACTAGTCGGTCGACACCTCAACACCAGCGTCGTACACCTTCGCGTTCAGCGTCGAGATCGGCCTCTAGCTACCGGCGTTACCCTATCTGCTGGTACCACCAGAAATTCGGTTCGCACGCGAAGAGATGCCAGAAGCCATGCGACTATAAGGCGGAAAACACCAAAGGCAGTCAGTAAAGGCGACGGACGATTGCCTCACCTCCTCAGGTCGCCTCTTCGTAACTGACCGCACCACGAACACACAGTTTTTGGTCGACACAGGTAGCGATCTCTGTGTTTTTCCTCGCAGCCAGCTTCGAGAGCGCCGCGCGGCAACCAACTACCAACTTGCTGCAGCCAACGGGACTACAATCTCCACTTACGGTTTCACGCACTTCGACCTGGACTTAGGTTTACGTCGCATTTACCCATGGCGTTTCGTCGTGGCGGACGTTACTAAGCCCATTATCGGTGTAGACTTTTTGTGCTTCTACAATTTAATAGTGGATTGCCAGAACAAAAAGCTGGTAGATAGTACGACCACTCTTTCTGCCTCAGCTTCACTGGCTCATACATGCAATAATGTTCTTTCCATCAAGGTTCTGACTGGTGATTCGCGTTACCACCATTTACTGGCACATGAGTTCCCCGAAATTACACGACCAGCTGGTACACAACGCACTAACCCACACAACACACAGCACCACATTCGAACTACTCCAGGCCCTCCGGTTTCTTCGCCACCAAGACGCTTAGCACCGGACAAGCTAAAAATGGCGAAGGCAGAGTTCGATGCTATGTTAGCAAACGGTACAGCTAGGCCTTCTGACAGCCCATGGTCATCTCCACTGCACCTGGCGCCGAAGAAAGAGAACGGCTGGCGCCCCTGCGGTGACTACAGGCAGCTCAACGCACGAACAATCCCCGACATGTATCCGATCCGTCATATCCATGACTTTACCCACAATGTCTCTGGTTGTAAGGTCTTTAGCACAATTGACCTTGAAAAGGCTTACAACCAGATACCCGTCCACGTGGAGGACATACCGAAGACTGCCATCACCACGCCCTTCGGTATGTTTGAATTCCCCTATATGACGTTTGGCCTGCGGAATGCTGCCCAAACATTTCAGCGTTTTGTTGACGAGGTGACTCGGGGGTTGGACTTTGTGTACTGTTATTTAGATGACTTCCTGATCTTCAGCAGAGACCATCTTCAGCATGAAGCACACCTAAAACAGGTATTCACCAGGCTCCTGGACTACGGCATGGTCATCAACGTGTCCAAGTGTGTTTTCGGGGCTCCCGAGGTAACTTTTCTAGGTTATCGCATTTCGGGGAGCGGAACCAAACCACTGGAACAAAAAGTCCAAGCAATACGCGATTTTCCCCCACCAAAGGAATGTACCTATGTATATTTTCGGTTAAATTATTTATTTTTCTCGTAGTCATGGTATAAAATATTGAATAAAGTACGGATTTACATTGAGGGCCATGAATCACTCGCGTCGCTTAGGATTCTTATACTGATTCATCTATGGCCCCTGCTTTAAATCCGTCCTTTATTCACTAATTGCATAATATACTATTATGTTAGAACTTTTTATATTAATTATAAGCCTCCATACTTTTGAACTTCTTTTATTTTCTCTTACAAAAAAAAATCGTATTCCATCACTAAACCATTCAATGCCCAGTTCAAATCAAATTCAAATCCCAGATATGCATGCACGCTGTTATGGTAATTTAATAAATAAATAAATAAACAAATAAGTAAGTCAGTGAGTGTGTGAGTGAGTGAGTGAGTGAGTGAGTGAGTGAGTGAGCGAGCGAGTGAGTAAGTAAATAAAGTCCCCGAGGATGGGGGTGAGCCGGCGGCGGGGAATGGGTGAAAGGTGCCCTTTTTATTAGGGTTCGTACCCGAAGGGTGCCAAACGGGACCCTATCACTAAGGCTTCACTGTCCGTCTGTTTGTCTGTCTGACTGTTTGTCCGTTTGTCTGTCTGTCACCAGGCTGTATCTCATGAACCGTGATAGCTAAGCAGTTGAAATTTTCACAGATGATGTATTTCTGTTGCCGTTATAACAAAAAATACTAAAAACAGAATAAAATAAATATGTAAGGGGGACTCCCATACAACAAAAGTTGTCTAAAGACAGTGCTCGCCATCTAGCGGCCATCTATGTAATATTCGTCATGTCACTAAATGTCAATGTTAAACACTTCTTGTTGGTTTCCATAGATGGCGCTGTTCTCAAATTCGATCTTTGTCTAATGTTGTATAGATAATGGTACGGAACCCTTCGTGTGAGAGTCCGACTCGCACTTGGCAGGTTTTTAGTTTTTTGCTCATATCAAATTTTCAAAAACACACGAGTTTTGATTTCTATATTAATTTATATTTTGGTTTAACGGTTTCACTTACTTTTATTAACGTAAGGATAACCGACTAGTTCCGTCTAGTAGGCAGAGACCAGGGACTGCCACTTGCTACGATCCTGACAGATCACTTTCGCTTCCTCAACATTCATTAGTCGTTGCATGCACGCACGCCGGGTATGGCAAAAGAAGCAAGAAAGTAGGATTAATGCAGTAGAAATGAGGTCCTTGAGAAGTATGTCTGGTGTTACTTTGAATGACAGGATACGCAATAGTGTGATTAGAGATCGTTGTGGATTGAAAGAGGATGTAGTGGCTAGAATTGAGAAAGGAATGTTGCGTTGGTTTGGACATGTGGAGAGGATGAAGGAAGAAATATTGACAAAACAAATATATCGAGCGAATGTGGCTGGAAGGGTCGGTAAGGGACGACCCAGACGGACACACTTCAACCAAATAGGGCAGTATTAGCAAAGGGCAAGATAAAAAGAATACATATTTTCAGGTAAAAAACTTGCTCCGGTCGGTGTCCAGCGGCAGGGAGCCCAGGACGCTGGCAACATTCCTCCTTTGGATGGCCAGATTCTCTGGCCGAGGTATCCGAGCGATGCGCCAGGCCAGCCCTCTGGTCTGATGGTCTCCCGTGGCGTCGCGTCGATGAGGCGCGTCGACAGCGAACACGCCTCTGATTTTGTTTAATCCTGTTTAAAATTTAATTGAATCTCCATTTTAAGAGAGTTTTAGTGAAATTGATTTTTTATAAATAATTGACTATTAAAGTCTAACGATGGCGCAATTAATTTCCTGCGGTAATTAGGTTGAGTACGTAGGTAGTGAATTGGATTATAATTTATCGGATTAGGTACTTTGTAGTGAGTGATTAAAGTCGATTTTGATCTCTGCCAAACTTTTCAGCTTTTTTATCTTTAATTTTTATGTTAAATGTTTTTATTCGACTCGGCTAGGCTCGGCTCGAATCGGCTCAGCTGGGCTTGACTAAGCTCCGTTAGGCTCGGCTTGATTCGACTCTACTCGACTTGCGGAAATCAGAATACGAGTAGAACATGGAATCGGAATTCATAACATCTAGGTATTTATACAGGCCGCAAAAGACGCCCACACCCACTGCTCTACTGCTAGGCACGGTCTAATTGCGACTTACCTATTTCTTGATATAACAACCAGCCGATGTCGACAAATTCTGCCAAAGTCACGGCAATTTTTTTTTTCTTATTTAAGTACTAGCTGTGCCCGCGACTCCGTTCGCGTACATTTTGATTTTTACGAAGCAGCATTTGTATGGGGGCCACGTCTTATCATAACTGGAGCTAGAATTTAAATAGCCTATCCTGTGTCCCAGATGTCTATATGTTTTTATACCAAATTTCATCAAATTCGGATAATTGGTTTAAGAGTTATGGAGGAACATACATACATACACACATACAGAAAAAAATTCTAAAAATCGTGAAATTAGTTTCAGTATCATATATTGAGCCTATAAACACAATATCTCTGAAAACAAACTAACTTACTCCATGACCGACCCTTACAGATTTATTATTAGTATAGATATATAGATACCTACATAACTTTGGATTTCTTTGTGAAGACTTTGAACTCGTGTGAACTTTGAGCGGAGTTTCTATCTATAGGTCGGTACATACCTAATTAGAATTTTAATTTGGTAATTGCAATTTCTTTTAGCCATTTTTTTTTCTTTTAGACTGGTGTAATTTGTGAAATCTGCACAAAAACCTCAGATCAATGAGAGACAAAAACTGTAACGCACGGAAACCCTACCATATGCGGAAAGTACCTAAATAAACCTCACATTAATATCGTTCGCGACGCGCGCGTCTCACCCGCCGCGCGAACGATGCAGACAAAGCGCACGCAACATCATGATTAATTACCCGGTCGCGCACGGACCCAACGCAATTCCTTCAACGTGGAAACACATCTCTGTCGATGCATCTTCTCTAAATTTCGTCTGAAGTCCACTGAAAGCTGCGGAGTTTAACCTTCGGTTTCTCGCAGTTACTCTACTGCTAACAGCCGTCGTCTGTTGGCCTAAGTGCATTCAGAATGAAATAAAAAATAAAAGCCGACTTCGAAACACTACAGCACTTAAAAGTTAGAAATAATTTAAATAATTAGAAGTACCTATGTATTACATGTAGTTATTGTAGAAGTATAATTTGGAGTCAGTGCCCAAAATATATTGTGCTCATCGTGACACTGGGCACCGACTACAAATTATACTTCTACAATACCTACATGTATACATACTTTTAATTATTTAAATTATTCCAAACTTTTTAGTGCTGTAGTGTTTCAGTCAGTTTTTATTTTTTATTTAAAAAATTTTATTTTTCAAGTTTTAGTGGGGGAGCGGGAGAAAAATAAAGAAGACCCTCATACTTATTTTCTCTGTTCTGTGCTTATAACCATATTTTACCCTACTTAATTAGTTGCTTTAAAATTTGACGTTCTCAATTTCCATCTCCGAAAGTCTTCACCAGAACATCACCAAATTACTACTTTTACGCTATTTTATTAAACATAGGGATATTACTAAAGGATGTGCCCCAGTAGGCCTTATTTACTGCTGTCCATTTAAGAGTTCCGTTCTCCATCTCTGAAAGTCTTCATCAGATCTTCACGAAATGAAAATGGGACCAATGGGACGTTATATCTGTTCGAACAAAAAAAGAATTGTCGAAATCGGTCAAGATTTGAACATAGCCAAATATATATATAAATTTTTATGTTTAATGCAATTAATTACACAATAGTTTTAACTGTAATGTAATAATTTTTCTTGCAATAATAAATTGAAATATACATTATATTATGTACCTATACGCGTCGAATTGATAACCGCCTCCTTTTTTGAAGTCGGTCAAAAATCATCTGACAGCTTTTACAGTAGATAACCTTTCTGTCTACCAGATAACCAGACTTTTAGCGTAGGTACTAGAAACCGGGGGTAAGAGATTTTTAAACTGACATCAGCACAGATAGTATGATCTGTGGTAGTATAGTATAATCTAGGCGTGGGTAGGTTAAGTGATTTTCGCGAAACGTAAAGAAACTGGTTTCTCGCTATGCGTCACA
Source organism: Yponomeuta evonymella (assembly GCA_963969515.1). Lineage (NCBI taxonomy): Eukaryota > Metazoa > Arthropoda > Insecta > Lepidoptera > Yponomeutidae > Yponomeuta > Yponomeuta evonymella. The sequence goes on along the minus strand of OZ018361.1, from coordinate 52,479 downwards.
GGTTTCAAAAGCGATTTTGGTAACAGTTCTATTTCGAACTCTCATACGGGGTCACCGTTACAGAACTGCTATCTTAATGGTTGCTTCGTGACGACATTACTTATCACAAGCTACGTTCTTCTTCTAGCTACAGAGTTACATCAATACCGTAATTGTATAATATAACTGTAACTGACACTACTTGACTTTCTTTTATATTTTATTCAAGCTTCGGACTCACTGCATTAAATGTACTCATTTGTTTTTTTAAATAAGATTACCAGTAAACTATTATTGATATTGCCGGCGTATTTAGAAGTAGTTTGATTGAGTCTAGCGCTGAAGACACCAAGTCATACGACAAGGTTCTTAAGTAGCTCATTTACTGTAAGGGCCGCCCGGCTGTGGCCTTTTGGTGGCGCTCACCATCTCCCGCTATATTTAAAACCAGAGTAAAATAATTATTTCTGTCCAATTAAGTAATTTTGCTGTAAGTATCTATTCACTTCTCTTCATATATATGTAGGTGTATCACCCTTTTGTTGTCCAGACAGACACTTGTTATAAGCCACTATATACGTGTAGTTATTGTATCTTTTTTGTCATTGCTGTTTCTGCAACATTTTCTCCGGTATACAATAAAGAATATTCTTATCTTATCTTATCTTTGATCGTATATATAATGATTAAAAATATTTACCGTTATCCAATTTTTGTTTTTGGACTTTTTTTGTCTACTTTTTTCTAAAGCAATTCTTCTTAAAAACAATTTTTATACCAACTTTTTTTTTATAAAAATACGATTCCTTTATAACACTTCTCCAATCCAGCTTAAATAGTCTGTGTTAAAGTCTTCCCCCTTACCACAGACTAGATACCTATTTAAACTGCATTTAAGAAGTGTTTGAAGAATCGTGTTTGAAAACAAAGCTTCGAATTCCCGAGCTGTGCGACCATAACCATAAAAAAACAACGACCGGTCTTTAGACTCTGAGTCTGACCTGTCAAAATAATCGCGTATTCGGTTCGGAGTGATGTGAACCGATTACAATTTTTTGAACCGTTATTTTCCAATTACTTTTACAAAAAAAAAACAGTTTTTTAGGTAAAAAAAAAGTTATTTTTAGGGTTTTGTTCTTTTCATCGAAAAAGTCTTAAAATGTATGAAAAGTTATGAAAACGTTAAAGTAAAGAATATTATATGTCTGATTTGTAAGTAAATCATAATTTTGGCTCAGCCTTAAAATATTGATAACTGTCAGCAGAGGTCAACAAAACAAAAATAGAATTAAATCAGCTTTTATTATAATTAATGTCTGACAATAAGGTTTTTATTTCAAAAACAACGTGAATTTGTCTTGTCTCGCGTCCGAACTTTACATATCTGTTTTTAAATACCGGTTAATATTATTTTTTTTAAACCGGTTTTTACTGGTTCTTGTGGAACTGGTTTATGTGTCACTAGTTTGGACTTTGAATCTTTCTCATTTCACAAATATGAGTGTCTAACTATCGCTTGTCTCACAAAATTAAATAGGTGTTGAATAGTCTGTGCATAACTTGGAGTTTAAATAAGGTACATTGTTTCCAGGGGTCCTTAAACTAGGCTAGGCCTGTATCTTAAGGAACCAGTTACGTGAGTATACAGAGAAATTGCAATTTGTAAACCCATATTTGAAGTTGCTTAAAATTAGGAAATTAAAAAAAGATAGAAATTAAATCGAGTTTAAATTAGAGTGACTTGTGTAACTAAAACAGTTCATTGCTGCGTTATTAGATTTATGAGTGTCTAACTAACTTTTGAGATGTTAGGTACTCTGAAGAATGTTTTTTAGCCTTTACGAAATAAAGCCATTTCAGACATAATATCATTACAGTTAGGGTATTTTAGTTAATAAATAGTTACCTAAAATTAAAAATATAAAAATATTAAAAGAAATTATTACTCACTACGAGGCCGGCATGCCAGTAGACATTCATGAGGCATTTTAACAATTTTAAAGTGTCCTTTTCACTCTTTATTACCCTAACTAGCACGCTAAAAATAAAAATAACACCAAAGAAATCATAATAGTCAGAGCGTCCCAAATCGCAAAGTTCGACTATAATTTTGAAAAGCAAAGTGTCACCACGCAAATAAATCAACTCATCATAAAAAGCATACGAAAACACTCAAAAACTGTTAAGAAACACCGAAATGTGCAAAAAAACGCCTGCGCACACGACATCCATCTTTTTTTAAAATAATAACAGACAGTTGGCACAGATAACATAGATAACTGACAAACGACCACTCCAGTGATAAATTTCTGTAAAGATTATGTCAATTTCAATAATAAATTACTTTATTTTAAATAGATTGAAATTGAAATACAATAGTGTAAATATTTATGTTTAAATGTACTATACATATATATAGATTTGTTATTATCGCTTCCAGTAAATGTAGTAACTCAAAAACACACGGCGCTAGTATCATTGAAACCAAATATCAAAGTACTGTGTATGGAAGAGGGGGTTCTTATTTCATAATAGCCAACGATACTTTTCGCAATCGTACTAAGGCGACTCGCGTTTTTCCAAAAACCCTATTTTATTCCACTAACATTGAGAAAATGCCTTCACCATTGTCTAATTAATCGTGTTTCCGCAATATCATTAGAATTTTCGCAAAAAAAATTATGCATGGATACATCCTACGACAGATACAAAAGTCATATATTCACAAAAGTAACTGGTTTGATAAAAAATGACGCGTGACTTAAAATTATTGTGAAACCGTAACATGCCACGTAACCAGTTATTGTAAATAGTTACGTGAAATAATGACAAGCCTAGTATAATCTGTGGTGATGTCAGTTTATAAATAAACAGGGCAGCTAGATGTTATTATGAGGGTTTTGTTTTTTTGAACGTTTTATTTAATGTGTTGTGATTTTTGCTTGAGTTCCGTAATTCGATTACACAGTGCACGAAACATAAACTGCGTTTTCATTAGCACTCTAAAGTGATTGAGCCAGTACAATTTACTGTATTTGGTCGCATTTTACTATACCCAGTGAGTGTGGCAAGGAGTCCTTCAATACGATAAATGTATGAGTCTCTCCCCGAGTGCGGTCGGGGCAGCGTGGCGGTGAGCGGCCTGTAGCAACATGGAACACGCGGAGGGCGACCGCGGCAGGTGCGTCTGCGGGGCCTCCAGCTCGACCAACACTCTCCTTACTTCTGCCCCCACAACATTGTGAATTCAGGAAGTTAGGTTATCACTGAATCTTACTAAAACTGATTGCTATCAATGTAACATAACTTGGTGAGTTAAGTCTTGTCCGCTTAAAGTAAGAATGCACCCAAACTTTACTCTGTGATCGAAGTAAGTATTGATATTGTAACATTCAACAAGGTTAGTAATGCTCACAGTTGGTCAAAACTAAGTACCACATACCATGTTGCTATCATATTGTTGAATGCCACAGCAAGCACAAACCAAAACAATTGGGTCAACCAACTAGTTTTTGTGGTAGTAATCTATAACTTAAATGAGTGCACACATATATATGGATGACACTCTGTCGGTTGCATTAAAGAGTGCTTGCTTCTTGTTATTTACATGCTTCATGTTATTGTTATTACCTATTGTCTTTGTATTACACTCTCTGTATGTACCTATATGTGCAAGTGCGAATAAATAATTTATCTATCTTATAATTAAATAGCATAGTGGCTCATGGATTTATCTAAACCTAATGTAAATAATAAAGTCCAACAGAGAATGTGTTGTTGCCTCATTAGTGTTTATTGGAAAGGAAAAACGTAAACAAAGTTGTGAAATATGTGCGCGCGTGTGTGTGTGTGTGTGTGTGTGCACCTACGCCTACTCACCTACATGAGGTATAATGGTGTTACATTGTGTGTGAATATTTGTGTGCATACGAGCGGGCAGAAAACATAACAATCTAGAATATAGTGAGGACTGTTTGTCTAACAGTTATCTTTTATAGTTGACTGTATTAGCCCTTATAAACATAACTCCCACACAACATCTCAGGGAGAAGGCAGTAGCTGAAAACCAGCGCTGCCCGCGTCTGACCCGGGTCAGCACCAGCTGAGCCACTACCTTTTGCCTTATTTTATGTCATCACTAGTTAAGCCTTACTTTGTTTTTTTTTTGATGAGGCAATAAATACTTTTTGAATTTTTTGTCTGTCTAACCTATAAAGGGCTTTTATCTACACTCATATCATAATCTTCAAATTAAGAATTCAAAGGTAATATTGGCAGGCTTTAAACAATACATAACTTTAAAGAAAATAAAAAAAAGTGTAATATAAAGTTACATTAAAGGTCAGATTTTTCACTTTATGTTACAGTTATTTTTTTTTTTAACACACCTGCTCTGAAAATACATACTAATTATACCAATTAGAGGGAAGAAACGCCTTTATCCCGCCCTTCAAATCCTTTCATCCCAAGGTATGGAAGTTTGTATGAAAATCCTTCCGACCCAAGGGTGGGAAGTATGTATGAAATTCCATTACATACCCGGTTTTTTTTTTTTTTTAATTTGTCAGCAGTCATACTGCAAAGAGACTTTAACTGTCTACTAATTAAATTTCAAGTAAATTGTTACTGGCCACATACAGTTTTTTTTTACCAGTTACCAACCTCCTTGGTGCATACAGAAAATTAAAAACGAAATTATTTTTGTATATAAAACGCGCGGAATCACTTAACACGCTCAACGCGAAGCGAGGCATTATATACCTCGTTTGCCGTTTGCACTCAGTGCGGAGGTGAAAAAACAGTTCTTTCTCTTTCTTGCAACTGGAGTTTTTATTACTTTTTTTTGTAAACAAAAGAGACCATCTAACTAGGCATTTTGATTATATCCCTTAGTACCTATTAAGACCAATCACATAGCACGAGGCATATAACGCCTCGGTGTGACAGAGTAGTAAAATTTTGCGTTCCGTGCAAGACGAGGCGCATAGAGCCTCATAGAGACCTCGCCCGAGGTTAATCGATATTTTTTTTTAGTGTCGTTCGGTATTCCGTAATTATCATTGTGTTTTGCATAATGGAAGTATCGAAAGCAAGAAATAGAAAAAGATCTCGGCGTATTCTTGAGCTGTCGTTTTCTAACTCAGATAAATCTGTCATTGAAATCCAAAGTCACAGTCTCTGTACGAAAAAGTGTTGCAGCGCGTTGAGACCAATACTTCTAAACTGAGTAATATATCAACCAGCCCTAGTTTCGGTCGCACATATTAAGAGCTCACTACTGTTGCATCATCGTCCAGCTACTGCAGCCTACAAGAAGAGGACAACGGAAGGTACCAAATACTTGATTTGTCAAACTACCAAATGTGACCAAATGTCGTCCTATTATAGTTCTCTAAAAAGAGGACTAAAATGGTATCGAAAGGTTATGGTAGAGTTGATTTTCGGAACTGCTATAGTTAACACTTGGGTTTTGTATAATATGAAAACTAAATCAAAGATGCCAAAAAAGAATTTATTGAAGCTGTAATTGAAAAATTGATTGAAAAACGACGATGCACCGGCTGTTATAAAAATGTAAGGCAGAGACTTTCAAGCAAGGAAGCAGACAAAAAAGTGAAGAAGGTTAAAGGTTATTGTGAAAAATTCGCCAAAGCTCTTTGTTTAAATTGTTTGAATGAAAAACATTAATGTACCTATTTCTAAAATAAAATGTCGATGCAATTTTTCTTTCTCATTTCCCATCACTACGTTTTTATCGATATGTTTAAACATAGTGCGTCAACGAGGCGCAAACTACCTCGCATTTTGGTTTCTCACAGGACAACACGAGGTTTAAAGCGCCTCTTAGTGGTTTTTTTCATATATTTCATTCAAATTTCGTAAGATTCTTGGGCGAGGGTACGTACAAAAAGCCTGTACTATTAGCTATAGGTATATGTAGTCCATTTTAGAGTTGGAGTTAATTTCATAATTTTAAACGTGTTTGAAGTCACTAAGGTACCTACACGAGGCACAATTGACCACGCGCCGCACCGAAGTGAAAGACCCAAACGAGGCAGATTGAACCTCACGCCGCACCGTACTGCAAGTAACTAAATCGACCTTCCGCAATGAGCGTGTTAAGTGGCTGCATGAGCCACTCCAGAAACGGGCGAATAAAAAAAGGAAAAGCCCGCGCATTTTCGCAAAAACTTCGATTGATTTAGCATTTATCTTTGTGTTTTTTGTAAACATTTCTATGCATTTATGTCTATAATTTTCCTCGTAGGTGTAATAAAAAGCACTATACATACCTCAGGATAAAGTACAGTTCCATACCTCAAATGGTTTGCGCCACGAGCTTGCTTGCCATAATCTCGGTATGGAACTGTCACTTTCTTCCCTCTGAAGTAATGTACTATTAAAGTGTTGCTGTGATCACGGAACAAAACTTAAGTTTTTTTTTTAATGTCAAAAGTTGACTATAAAAAACCTAATTTCATTTTCGTGGTACCAAAAGTGCAACTAAAAATAAATTTATAATTGAAAATTTTGTTTAATTTGATATGAGTTTAGTTAATAACCGTAGATTTATGTATAGTACAAAGCTTGTGTAACGTGTTTTCCTTTGATTCCTTACTTTGAAGATTAAGACATGAGTGTAGATAAAGTAGTGTATGAGACTGCACATAACTTGGTATTAAAACACTCGCGAATGCTATTAAAAAACTCGCCAAGGCTCGTTTTTTAAAATCTCGCTCGTGTTTTAATAACCCTCATTATGTGACAGTCACATAAACTACTATTTCTCCTGAACTATAATAGGTAGCAACTTAAAATTTTCACAGAGTAAATGTAACATGTTATTATGGTGGATTGTCTAATATTGGGTCAATTAATAAAAAAATATATTATGAGGGCCCCACATACATGAAACAGAGATTTATTAATTTTTTTGCTTTATTTTAGAACCTCTTGACATTTGTATTTGGTTTGATTATAGTCCGTGGTCAGTAGTAAATAAATAATTTTCTATATTTTTGTGAGAGAAAGCAAATGAAAATTGTGTGTTTTTCACTCACACAGACAGACGAGAAATGACTGCCGTGACATATTTTTTTTATTTATTTATATCTATTTATCCATCTTTAAAACCCATAAAAGACACTCACTGTTCAGCACAGGCCTCTTCACCGTCACGCCAACCTCGCCGGTTCCCTGCTGCCTTCTTAATGTCATGTCATCACCCATCGGGTAGGGGACCTACCCACCGAATGTTGGCCATTTATCGGCCACCACTCTGTGACTGCCTTTGTCCATCGTGCATCTGCTAATTTATGTGAGAAACGAGTATTTTCATTTTCAAAGTGTAATGATGAGTCGTGTCCCCTTAGCAGCATGCTGGCGCGCGCCGCGTCGCAATCGTCGCTGGACGAGTCGTCGCAGCGCGCGGGTGGGGGCGCGGGCGGGGGCGGAGCGCGCGAGGCCGAGCGGCTGTGGTCCGGCGACGACGAGGGCGAGGCCGAGTCGCGCGGGGACGAGGCCGAGCCGTCGTCCGAGGGCGAGGGCGAGGGCGAGGAGGGCGTCGGCGACGCGGCGCACGCGGTGCGGCTGCTGCGCCATCTGGCGGCGCTGCAGCGCGACCGCGCGCTCTGCGACGTCGTGCTGCACGCGCGTCCGCCCGCCGCAGACCTGCCCGAGGACGACAAGTGAGCCGATCGGCACCGTACTCTTTAAGTCGCAGTAGTGAGACAGGCTCCGGCTTTATTTAGAGGGATCTTCGGTCGGCGGCAGGTGCAGCAGCAGCAGCAGCGAGCCGGAGGCGACGCGCGCGGCGCAGGCGGAGGCGGAGGCGGAGGAGGAGGCGGAGGCGGCGGGCGGGGGCGTGCCCGCGCACCGCGCCGTGCTGGCCGCCTGCTCGCCCTACTTCCGCGCCATGTTCTCGCAGTGGGCCGAGCGCGCGCGCCGCCACATCACGCTGCGCGACGTGGAGCCGGCGGCGCTGGCCGCCATCGTGGACTGGATGTACCGGCCCGGCGCGCTGCGCGTGACGGCCGAGAGCGTGCAGGCGCTGCTGGCGGCGGCGTCGCTGCTGCAGGTGGGCGGCGTGCGCGCCGAGGCGGCCGCGTACCTGCAGGCGGCGCTGGCGCCCGACAACGCGCTGGGCATCCTGGCGTTCGCGGAGCTGCACGCGTGCGGCGCGCTGGCGGCGGCGGCGCGGCGGCACGCGGCGCGGCACTTTCCGGCCGTGGCGGCGGGCGAGGAGTTCCTGGCGCTGGGCGCGGCGCCGCTGCGCGCGCTGCTGTCGGACGACGCGCTGTGCTGCGGCGCGCGCGGGGAGGAGCTGCTGCTGGACGCCGCGCTGCGCTGGCTGGCGCACGACCCGCGCCGGCACCGACATCTCTACGAGGTACGCCCCTCGTATGCATCGACGTTTCATTTTATTTTCGACTCCAGAAGTATCATATTTACGTAGACTGAAAAACCAAAATCACTTCCCGGCGCGTTCTTTGAATTTGGTACGAAGAGCGCGCCGGCAGTGTTGTATGAAACGGTGTGCTGTTTGAATTTAGAACTCTTTCATCTATCGCACACGTTGCGTTCTCGTGGCTGTATAGCCACAGATGCGTTTACCTTTCGGCACAAACTGTAAAATTAAAATTAAAATTGGCGGTAAAGCGGAGTTAGTTGTTATTTTGTTAATAAAATAATTAAAATGAGTTCCGATGATTCTGAAAGTGAAAATGAAATGAACATTGACTGCACTCCACCAGATTTAAGATCGGAAGCTAAATTAGCGATGGTTCCAGCAAAATCAAAAGAAAAATGTATTATGTAAAAGGCCCCTTTTTAATTCCTTGCATTTTTTTAAGAAGAGCACTATATATGCCTCGGCCGAAATGGCAATTGCCTGTCTCGTATCATTGAAGTCCTCGCCTGCGGCTCGGCCTTCAAACTCATACTCGACCTGCAATTGCCTATTTCGCTGCCTTTGCAAAAATGTAGATACTATTTATTTTAAGATTGTATCCTACCGTTTTGTCGGAGATGGTGGACGGTGATGGAAAGAGGGTTCAGCTTGTAGACTTTTATTTCTACATGTTTCTACCACATTTAGTGATGGTAGTGTTACTGGTGAGTGGCCCGAGGCGACTAACTTTACAATGTTCTCGTCGCGTGAGCTGAGCATCGCTTAGGGCCATGTCGGCGATACGGCGACCTACTAACAGATGTACGTTGCCAGCTCGTACAGTCGGCATGATTGATATGTAGGTACATTCAGTCAAAAAAGTATCGGGAGTGGGTTGATTTGCTTATTTATGGTTCGAGTAACTGAATTCTAGCAGTTATATACATTCTACTAGATGTGAACACAACATACAATTTAGGCGCAGAAATTCTAAAAACTCAGTAACTAACGTTATTACGCTAAGTCTGACTCCCACCATTTTCCCAAGAGGCCACTCTTGGCAGCAGCAACAACCAAAATTCTTCATACAAAATTCAACCAAAAATGGCTACCTAAGTGTTGCTCAGGGAGTGGCGGAATTCAGCATAATATCTAGTATTAAAATAAACTAAACGTATTTAATAACATGTGTGGTTATCTATGGCCCAAAAAATATTTTGGCAAAGGAACATTTTACAGAGAAGATTATCTTAGATCAATTCCTACTGACACATTTCAATGATTACCAACTCCTGCATAGTCAGCAGTTCGGTTTTACTAAAGGGCGGTATTCAACAGACGCCGAAGTCAAGTTGCTTAAACATATTTTCAGCGCGTGGGAGAATCACAAGGATGCTGTAGGCGTATTTTATGATTTATCAAAAGCATTCGATTGTGTAGACCACGAATGCTTCTCTTAAAGTTAAAACACTACGGAATAAAGGGTGCCGGTTTAGTGTCCAAAAAGCAGATATAAATCGTATTGAATCCTCGGGATCACTTGTAAAAATAGGAGTCCCGCAGAACTTTCTTAAGGCCGTTCTTTTTCCTAGTCTATGTAAATTATTTACCGTTTATGACAAAAATGTCTGAGACAGTGGTATCGCTGATGAGAGGTAACTTATGTTTAGAGTAAGCAGACAAAAAAATGTCTTGACGATGCAAATAATGCTCTTTCGCAAGTACTAGATTGGTTCACAGCAAATAACCTTCTGCTAAATTCCAAAAAGACAAAATGAATAAAGTTAGATAGATAGATCATTTATTTACATAAGTCACACACACGTATACAAAGCATAAACACATCTAATTACAAGAAACAGCACAAAGAAAATATAGTTCAAAGCAGAAGCACACATGAAGAGCAAAAGCATTTAGATTTTAAATACATGGTACCTACGGTAATGTACCCATTGGTGAAAAGAGACAACGTAGGTGTGGTAAATGTAAATGGGCTCCGACTCAGCATGTGCTGAAAGTTTGGGACAAACTTCAGCGCTGATGTTCTGCCGGTACCCGGTGTGAGCGGCATGCAGCGCCAAGAGGTGAGGTAGTCAAAGTGGTAGACCGGCGTAAAATATATTTGTAATGTCAGAATATGTATATAATGTCATGCTGGTAATATTAATAGTGATATATATTGTATTATTAAATAAGTGTAGTATTCGAAATAATATAAATCCAGGTATAAGAAAATAAGATTCATCATCATCAACCCATTATGTCCCCACCGAGGGGCACGGGTCTCTTCCCTGAGGAAGGTATAGGCCATACTCCACCACGGGGGCCAAGTCCGGATTGGTGGAGGCTTGTAGACTAGTGGCTCGTCTACTGTCAGAATTTGTCAAGCCGCCCTAAGGCCTCTGACTTAGCTTAACGACTGCTATCTATCGACGGCAGCCGGCACCAACAGCTTAACGTGCCTTGCGAAGCACGGAACCGCTCGGAAAAATGCCAATAGCATTAGGCATAGACGGCGACCCATCTATGCACTGAACGCGCCCTGTGTTGCTTAACCTTCGTGATCGTTTAAGATCACTCAGACAGCCGGGGCTACGAGCGATTCTTTTTATCTTCCAAATAATCCTTAATGTTATAATAGGCAGAGTATGCTGAGCATTAAATTTGCAGAGTATGCTTAATACATTTTTTAAACCGCGTCGGTGATAACTAATATATCTTGAGGAATCTTATTCTAGAACCGTACACAGTGCCCCATATGAAGTCTAAAACGTGGAAATGACAATTTATGTTTATTCCTAGTATCAATATTGTGATGGCTACCAACATTTTCGAAATTGCTGTTGTTTTTTCTAACATACATTATATTTTCATAAACGTATTGACTTGCAACTGTTAAGATGTTAGTTTATTTAAAGAAATCCCTTAACGAGTCCCTACTACCTAGCTTGTAAATAAATCGGATCGCTCTCTTCTGTAAGATGAAGATCGTCTCAATGTCTGCTGCCCGACCCCACAGTAGTATGCCGTATAGGGCATACAGTACCGGTTTACCGGTTTTAATTTTTACCGGTAAACCGTCAATTTTGGCAGCCGGTAAATTACCGGTAATGAAACCAAAAACCGGTACATTACCGTTGAAATTGTTCAGCTTATTAGTGTTTATTTTGACTGTGTGCACCGTTAGTCTGTGTAAGAAATGTCTAACAATTCAATTCAAATCTATTCAATATAGTTATTTCAGAATTTATCTAAATAAATCCATCTGATTTGTACAAAAATAAAACAAAACTTCGCGCGGAAAAGTGCGCGCGACCGCGAGATCGGGAACGTGCATGTAGGCGGAGGGTGGGGTGTCCGATACATGCGCGCGCAGTGAGTTCGCTACTCGTTACTCGCTTTTGTTAGTAATGAGGGTAGTTTTTGTCTATGGTTCTCTTATGACATTATCCAAGGTGACAACTTAAAATTTTCGGCGGTTTATCATAATACGTTTTTTCATAATCTTGCTTGGAGTGCAACAAAATGGCGGACGCGAAAATGTTGACCTTACTGCTCCACGACAACGCGCCCGTTCATTCAGCGCCTGTGGTCAAGGCTGCTATTCAGGAGTGTGGTTTCCAAGAAATTAATCATCCACCGTACAGCCCAGACCTGGCACCTAGCGACTATTTTTTGTTCCCTAACCTGGAAAAAGAGCTTCGTGGAAAGCGATTTTCGGACGATGAAGAGCTCAAAGCGGCCATAAATGATCATTTTTCACAGAAGGACGAAAATTATTTTTTGGGGGTATGATAAAGATGATTTCGCGATCTAGTAAGTGTATTAAAATTGCAGGGGACTACATAGAAAAATTAAATTATTTCAGATTTTTCTATCTTTTGTTTATTATTTATTTTAATTCTTTATTGCACTAATTACATTGTAAGTGTACAAGGGCGTGCTTAATGCAAGAAGCATTCTCTTCATATCTATACCGAGAATACTTTGAACGCCCCTCGTAACTATACAGTTATACCTTGCAGCTTGCAGCCTTCTAATGTATGCTAGGCAATAAAGTAAGACCTAAGGTTATGTTACAATTTTTTTATATTTTAATTAATAACTAAGAAGAAAAACTAACTTTGTTAAACTGATTAATTTAAAGAAATACGTAAAAGTTTGTTATCCCATGTGATCGTGATTTGTTAATTTTGCTAAAGAAAATATATTTAAAAAAACTTTTGCTTAATTGATTTTTTAACGTCGTGCGTGTAAAGTTGGTTTTATTTCCCTAAAAATTAAAAGTACTAAAAATAGAACGATTTTGAAGCATCATTACAAAAATTTGATTTTTACCGGTAATACCGGTAAAAAATATTTAGAGACCGATAAACTAACCCCTAATGCATAATAACATAATACTATGAAAGTAACTAAAATAAACAAGCCTAGCAGTTACAACGTCACTGACCTCTCTAATTCTTTTGACTGCATATGCTGCAGAACTAAGCCTGTGTGCTAGTTTTACAATATGAGGATCCCATTGCAATTTTGAATCGATTGTGATGCATAGAAAAACGGTATCTGCTACAAATTCTAGTTTTTCTTTTCCGAGTACAATGTTGTTTTCACTAATCTTACGTTTGGTAAGGTAAACTTTATACATTTTGTCTTCTTGGAATTTAGAAGCAGATTATTTGCCGTGAACCAATCCAATACACGCGAGAGAGCATCATTTTCATCGTCAAGATTATTTTCTTGTCTCTTAATTTTAAAAATAAGTGACGAATCATCTGCAAATAATACTATCTCGGACATGTTTTGTACCATAAACGGCAAATCATTTACGTATACAAGGAAAAGGAACGGCCCCAAAATTGATCGCTGTGGTACTCCCATTTTTATTTTTGTGAACCTGTGGATTTTATACGATTTATGTCCGCTTTTTGACCCCTTCCTTTTAGATAAGATCTCATCAGTTCTAAACCTTTCCCCTTTACTCCGTAATGCTCTAGTTTTAGCAAAATTGTGTCGTGGTCCACGCAATCAAAAGCCTTTGACAAGTCACAAAAAACACCTATAGCATCCCTACGATCCTCCCATGCGCTATAAATATGTTTAACTAGCAAGACACCAGCGTCCGTCGTCGACCGCCCCTGCGTGAAGCCGAACTGCTGGTTATGGAGAAGTTGATAATTATTAAAGTGCGTAAGTAGTTGAACTAAAGCAATCTTTTCGAATATTTTGCTCAATACGGGTAGGATCGAGACTGGTCCGAAATTTGTGGGATCATGCCTATCGCCACTTTTAAACAACGGAACGAGCCTACTGTATTTCATTAGGTCAGGGAATGTACCCTCACCTACACATTTGTTAAAAATTTTTGCTAAATGAGAAGCGAGGACATCTATTACTGAACTATGATTACTGACATTCCCCACAAAGTAGGATTAATGCAGTAGAAATGAGGTCCTTGAGAAGTATGTCTGGTGTTACTTTGAATGACAGGTTACGCAATAGTGTGATTAGAGAACGTTGTGGATTGAAAGAGGATGTAGTGGCTAGAATTGAGAAAAAAGGAATGTTGCGTTGGTTTGGACATGTGGAGAGGAGGAAGGAAGAAAGATTGACGAAACAAATATATCGAGCGAATGTGGCTGGAACGGCCGGTAAAGGACGACCCAAACGGACATACTTCGACCAAATAGGGGATGTATTAGCAAAGGGCAAGATAAAAAGTAGTCGAAACCGGCGTGCGTGCATGCAACGACTAATGAATGTTGAGGAAGCGAAAGTGATCTGTCAGGATCGTAGCAAGTGGCAGTCCCTGGTCTCTGCCTACCCCTCTGGGATACAGGCGTGAGTTTATGTTATGTTATGTTTGGACAGAATTGGTGCTGAGGGCCTGCCGAACGTCTCTCAAGCGAGCCCTATGCAGAGAAGCAAAGCGAATTCCGTTAGAAAAGTTCCGTTCCCCCACAGGCGAATGGCCCACAAAGCTGGAGGCTCGTTTTCTCATTTTACTGCAATCACTCATTTTACTTTTAACATAATTTGTAAACTAAAATGTGTCAGGTAGTAGCAAGCAGCCGAGAAATTTAAATTTTAGTTTGTCTCATAAATTATAAACATACCAGGTATATTGCGTTTTCGGGATCGCCGCCGTTTCCGATCCGTGTAGGTTACTAACCGGCGGCGGCGCGGTATCCGGTACACGGTGTGTGTCGGGCGCAGGTGCTGTCGTGCGTGCGGCTGGCGCTGCTGCCGCGCGAGGCGCTGGTGGCGCGCGCGCGGGCCGCCCCGCTGCGCGGCGCCGGCGCCGACGTCAAGGACCTGCTCATCGAGGCGCTCAGCTTCCACGTGCTGCGCCCGCCGCCCGCCGCCGCCGCCGCCGCCGCCGCCGCGCTGCCCGCGTGCGCGCGCCCGCGCCGGCCCGCGCGCGCGCCGCGCCTGCTGCTCGTGGTGGGCGGCCAGGCGCCCAAGGCCATCCGCGACGTGGAGGCCTACTGCCCCGAGAGCGGCCGCTGGGCGCCGCGCCGCGCGCTGCTCATGCGCCGCTGCCGCGCCGGCCTGGCCGCGCTCGGCGGCCGCGTGTACGCCGTGGGCGGCTTCAACGGGACGCTGCGCGTGCGCGGCGTCGACGTGTACGACCCGCGCGCCGACTGCTGGGCGAGCGGTCCGCCGCTGTGCGCGCGCCGCTCCACGCTGGGCGTGTGCGCGCTGGCCGGGCGGCTGTACGCCGTGGGCGGCTTCGACGGCGCCGCCGGCCTCGGCTCGGCCGAGGTGCTGGAGCCCGAGAGCGGCGCGTGGCGGCCCGTGGCCGACATGTCCACGCGTCGCTCCAGCGTGGGCGTGTGCGCGCTCGAGGGCCGCGTGTACGCCGTGGGCGGCTACGACGGCGCCACGCGCCAGTGCCTCGCCAGCGTCGAGCGCTACGACCCCGAGGCCGACCGCTGGGAGCCCGCGGCGCCGATGGCGGCGCGCCGCTCGGGCGCCGGCGTGGCGGCGCTGGGCGGGCTGCTGTACGCCGTGGGCGGGCACGACGGGCCCGCCGTGCGCCGCTCCGTGGAGCGCTTCTGCCCGCGCGCCGGCTGGCGGCCCGCGCCGCCCATGCTGCGCGCGCGCCGCAACGCCGCCGTGCTGGCCTACGAGGGCCGCCTCTACGTGGTGGGCGGCGACGACGGCGCCACCAACCTGGACTCCGTCGAGGTGTTCGACCCCGCCGCCGACGCGTGGAGCGAGCTGCCGGCGCGCATGGCCGTGGGCCGCTCCTACGCCGGCGTCGCGCTCGTGGAGCAGGCGTGACCCGCCGCCCCCGCGCCCGCCGCCGCCCCCGCGCCCGCCGCCGCCGCCGCCGCCGCCTCGCGCGCCTCGCAGACGCTGGAGTTCAACTCGCGGGCGCGCGGCGGCGGCGGCGGGGGCGGGGGCGGCGCGGGCGCGGAGGGCGCGGCGTCGCTGGGCCGGCGCTGGGTGGGGCTGCGGCTGGGGCTGCTGCGCGGCTGCCCGCGACATCTGTCGTCGTCGTGCGGCGCCATCGACCGCGCCCCCCGCGCGCCCCGCGCCCGTGTCCCGCCGCGCCTGCAGCTGCTGCTGCTGCCCGCGCCGGCCTGGCCGCGCCGCGCGGCCGACCGCGACCCGCCGTACGACCGCGAACCCCTCTACTCGCAGGACTCGCTTTACGCGCAAGACCGCGACCCTCTGTACGCGCAGGACCGCGAGGCCGCGTACGCGGCGCGGGCGCGCGATCCCATCTACGAACCGAGACACGACCCCGTGTTCCGCGCCGCGTTCGAGGCGCGACAGGAGGCGATGTACGAGGCTCGGCACGAGGCGATACTCGAAGCGCGGCAGGAGGCGTTGCGGGAGCCGGTGTACGAGAACGAGTACGAGCCGGCGCCCTCCCCGCCGCCCGCGCCCCCCGCGCCGCGATAAACATAATGGCGCCCGGCTCTCTGCCATACGAACCATCTCCATTTATTTTGTTTCAAAGTAGGTAATTATAGAACTTAACTATAGTAGCATACTAATACATTTAACACTGTCTCGAGCCACGGTCACACCAAAGCTAGTATTATGTAACTGTTATACCTAGCTGCTTCCATACAAAAGTGTACCTACTCTTAACGACTTCAGAACTATTCTGCGTGAATGTCGTATGCATTTATCGATGTATGTAGGTAGATAAATGTAATTTTATTTTTTTCCCATTCTATAGAATAACAAGTTACAAGTGCAAGAGTGCTACCCATAGCTGGTACAACGAACTGCCGTTTTCTATAAACGATCCGGCAATAGATAAGCCCATCCAACTGACAGTTACTTCCATACATCTTATGTAAAAAAAAACAACTGTCAGTGGGTTTTGTCAAAAGACGGATCTTTTTTCCGTCGGACCAGACGTATCGGAAAACAGGCTATTTTAATAGCTTCATTCCAGATGATTGGGTGAACAACTATGGCCTCTGCGCCTCTACATGTATATTATGTCTCCTTGGTGTAGAGCTATCCATGTATTTATCAGCTAGTCTTATAAAAATGATGTCACCCAGCCCAGTAAAGAGGCCCGGATCTAGAAGTGGGGGAGACAGCCGGGTGGCCTGCCCTGGCCGTCTACCTTAGAGTGCGTCAAATTTAGAATAAAAAAGAAACTACTAAAACGCCTAGCATCCATTGCAAGTTATTCATACTTAACTATCTCATTTTTCGAGTATTAAAATATAAATGTTAAGGGGTGCTGAGCGCGCCTTAATTTGTAATATCTATGACTGGTAATATCTTTGATCTATGAATAGCGTAAGTAAGGGGTCATGAACTGCAGTCGATCCAACCGTTTAATTAACTTTTGTTTGGCAACTCGATTTAGTGACGTTTTGTGAAGTTACCGATTCGATTGTTTATGATAATCGATTTTAATTGTGTTGATGTTTCAATCGATTGATTGCATTGATATTTTGTTTTTATACTTTTTATAGTTTACTGTTTCAATTCAATTCAATTCAAATATTTTTATTCATTATAAAAACAGAATGTTTACTTAATGAACGTCAAAGTTGTTAGTTTCACAATTAATGGATTATGTGGCGAAGAAGCTAACAAAGAAACTCCACATTTATTTTTTTCAAAACACGTTTTAACTTAATTAACAGAGTTTTCAACTTAAAATATTAGTCATGAATGTGTTGAACACTAGTCACAATCGTCCTTTAAATAATATTAATCTACTGTTTAATGCCAAACATCTTTGTCTTCTAAATAGTAAGCCTTTTTGCACAGAATGTGCTTAACACATTTTTTAAATCGCGTTGGAGGTAACTCTAGTATATCTTGAGGAATATTATTTATTTGAGCGTGATAAACATAAAACTACCGAATGTTTCATATTTATGTGTTACTTATAATATTCAAACAAAGTTTCTTGTAGTACCTATTGATCTTTATAATAAGATAGGTATATATTTTATAAAAAATCAACTTGAATAGTATTCGAATAATCTACTTGTTATAATATTGTAGCAAAACATGTCGCATCACTATTGTGAAAAAAGGTGTCCATGAAGTGTTTCATTTTTCGCCTATGGTTTTGCTGTGAAATAAAGAATTTCATGGGTGTGCATCTGTCAAACAAAAGTTAAATGAATGGTTGTATCGATTATAAATTTTCGTATATGGGGTTGAAATAAGGCTTATTGTTTTATTTTTGGTTCTCAAAACTAAATGTTACATTGTAAAATTGTCTTACGATGGGTCGGAAAATTCGTAGATTCGGGCCCGATAATGAGCCGTTTTCAGCACAAATTCACAAAGCACTTCATAGATGGCGCTTATAGGCGTGCACATACAAGAACAGGGATACGTCTGTCAAATTTTGCTTAGCGCAGATTAATTTTGACAGCCGTATTCCGGTTCTTCTATGGCCACGCCTGTAAGCGCCATCTATGAATTGCTTTGTGAATTTGTACTGAAAACGGCTCATTGGACGTTGGTTTGTTATTTTACTGCGGAACAAATCACAAGTAGTATGTTTTTATTACAAACGTGTGATGTATGTCGTATTATATTATAATTAAATACTAACGACCTCATTTATAAAAACACGATCCCTCTAAAGCACCCCTCAGAGGCAGTTTATTTAAAAAAAAAGTAAAGTAAAAATTATTTATTAACCAAATGTACTTATTATGTTACATGCACGAGGATTAATATGATTTAATCTGTGGTTACTTCTTTGTTAAATCTCATCACAGACTAATTTAATCGGCGTTTAACGAGTGTTTTAAGGAATCGTGTTTTTATAAATGAGATCGTAAGTACTTCACATTATGTACCTACCCTATCTGTTGTTGGATCTGATGTTATTGTCTAATAAAAGAATTCTAATAGGTCTATATTATAGCTCTCATGGTAGCTGAGATCACCGAACAAGCTACAAATACTATGTATATTTTCATGGTAGATAAAAATTAAATACCTAGAATTAAAAGATTTAAAAATAACAGCCATGTGGTCTCATTTTTAGGTAAGCAGGGGTACTGGGGTAATGGCGTCTAGCGCTAACCCTAACTTGACAAAAACAATGCGTAGAAAATTAGGAACATAATATATCACTTGAGAAGGGATCATTAAAACTAGGCGTGGTCGTTATTTCACGTAACTATTCGCAATACCTAACTGGTTACGTGGCATGTAAACGGTTTCAGTTTTAAGCTACGAAAAATAAACCATAGAGGTATTTCTTCCTACAAAATTGATTCTCGAAAACGGCCTCTGTCCTCTCAATTAGTCTGTAATGAAAAATAAAATCAGCCCAAGATGTGCTGTAGTGTAAATCACTCTGTGATTGGTTCATTGTATGTGCCATGCGTGACGACGTTAACGTTGATTGGGCGATAGTAAATGACTGTACGCAGAACTGGGCCGATGGGGCCGAAAAGTTCTCCAATGGAGACCACATATCGGCAAGCGCAGCTTAGGACGACCAGCCACAAGATGGACAGAGTAGATGACCTCATCCAAGTGGCAGGAAGACGCTGGATGCATCCGCTTCCAACCGGTCTTTTTGGAAATCCATGGAGGAGGCCTATGTCCAGCAGTGGACTTCTTGTGGCTGAATGATGATGATGAAACGACAGCGTAACTTATGATTGGTTTTATATAACGTCATAAAACCCGTCGAAATATCTAGGTACCTACCTCGCAAGATGGCGGTCTGACGGTGGCAGGTACATAGATATTTTGCCGGGTAATACTGAACTCGCTCTGATTGGTAACACAATTAACAAGCCCCGCCTTCCCGCAATTGAAAGTGGGGTAATTTTTTAGCGCTAGTTAAACATGCATTTTTTGTGGGTTCACAAAACTGAGCGATACATCGGCATGCAAAACACTTACAAGTCTCTAGGTGCAATGTACGCTCTACTGCATGTGAACACAAATGACTGAGTTAGGTACTTAAAATACAACATTTCTATCTTATTAATAAAAAATGCGATAGGTAAAAACTAATAGAAAAAAAAAACAGTTTAACGAGAATTACGGGTGGAATACTCGTTTCTTAAGTTCTAATTTGGCTACCGAAGGAACCAGAGAAAATACCTAATTTATCCCGTACGACATTGCATTGGGCGTACCTACATTTTATAATATAAATCGGAGCGTGCTGTCCGAGCTTAGTGCGGCAATGGGGAAGACTGAACACAGAACGGTTTAGCAGGCGATTGCTAGTTCGCGGAACTGCTAGATTGACATGTTCGAGCGTCTTTTTGGAGTCGATATACCCGTGCAGGATTTTGAATAGAAACAACATGTCTCACATCTGCCCCCTTTCTTCAAGGGATGAAATTTTATAGTGACACAGGCGTTCGTAATACGAGGGTAGAGTTTTAAGTTTGTAGCCGGCGAAGGCCAAATGGTAAAGAAAGCTCTTTTGCACTCTCTCGATAGGTACGCTGCGTATGGACGTTGTAAGTAGCGTTCCAGACAGGACTGCATACTCTAGAATACCTCTGACCAGTGTACTAAACAGAGAGAGTGCGATCTCGGGGTCTCTAAATAGCGTATGACAAAGCCAGACAACTGGCAGGCTTTTTTAAGGGGCTGTATCAATGTGCGCACGAAACCTAACCTCACTGTCAATTAGGTAGGTCGCGGATTTCGCCAACCTCCCGTAAGGGCGACGTCGCTATTGTAGTATAGCATGCTGAATAGGGTATTTTATTTTTATTGAATTTGATAACTTAACTCTTAACTCTTAAAAAAATCGGTCTCTTTGAATTGTCACATTTCTCTACATTAACTTGCATAAAGTCAGACCACAGTGCAGGCCCTCGTCACTCCATACAAAAAATATTATGAACGTACTTTGTGCCAACATTGAAACAAAAAATATAATCCTGCTAAAACAAAAGGCATTAACTCCGCAGTGAATCACGTAGATGTATCATGATTTAAAATTAAGTCGGGTTATATGGGAAATCTAATGTTGGTAATGTTGGTATTACGTATTTTGCAAATGGCCGGTAATTTTGTTCGTTTGTTGTTTTTGTGTGGCATTATTTTATTTATTTTAACTTTAGCATTAGGTGTATTGTGTGAAAAGTGATTAAACAAGAAATATGGGAGGAAAAGCATTGAGGAAATGTGAAATTTGTGGCATTAGAAGAGTCAGAAATTAATGTACGTCTGGCATATTCTTAGCCAGATATCCACTGGAGCCAAACAGGTAAAATTAGCAAGTTTATCATAATAAATGTACGCAAATTTTGATATTTATTTAATGCGCTTGGATAAAACAACTGAATTATTTAGAACAATTTACGATTTTAACAAATTTAAATTAACGCCGGTTGTAGTGCGGTACCCATGTGGTAGGTACATTTTTTTATCGATATTTTGGACGATTGATTTCTGCTAGATATTTCTACATGCTGTCTAAAATTGATCACAACTACTTAATTTTAAACGTCGAACACCACACAGCAAGAACAGAAATTATTTATGTTGTTTTATTTTGCTCAAAGCATTCAGTTTTGTTTTATATTTTTAAAAATACATTGCACCGCTTTGTTTTGTATTCTAGATGCCGCTTATGGGTTAAAGCGACAGGCAATGAAGATTTGCATGGTGGAGCTGTAATAGCCACCGTTATATGACGGAGAGAAAGATTGCCTTAATTGTAAAAAATTTTATTCGAAGACAATGTCAAATATATAATTTTGATTTCATAAAGGCAGAAGAAATTAACGCGAACGCAAATAAAATTTTGCAAGCTCAAAGTACAGCAAAATAGTAAACAGGTGATACAAACGTTCCTTGACATTATTATTATTAGCAGTACCTATACCATATTTATTTGGGGCAGAGACAAAGTGTAAACAACTTTTCAGTACTCTAGACTATTTTCATTGTCGAAAAATGTTATATCGGTTTTTACACTAAGAAATTAGTAAATTAGATTGAATTAGATTTAATACTTTATAAAAAAATTACGTATACAACATTAAAAAGTTTCATTTTGTCTCAGCCTCAAATAAATATGGTATAGATAATATATTTTTTGACTTATTGTTTTGTTTGTTGCAGACTGCAAAGATCTGAAATTCGACCAAAGTGCAAAGTTTTGATAGCGACGTGACGCATTGGTGACATTAAGTTTTCTACACTTGATGCTAAATAAATGATTTGATTTAAAAAAATGCCTTTTCATTATGAAAGTAAGCGATAATCCATTCACACCATGTCATACTCGAAATAATTGAGGTGACCTACTGTGTTGGGATTTATCGCCTACTTTAATTTCCAAAGCATGAAAATGAGGTAAGAGGAGAGACGTCTCGAATTTTTTTTTATCGATATCGATATGTGATAAGTAGTCAATCACTAATGTTTTGCAATTTCATTCTCATGTTGGTATTATACAATTTTTTGTTAGGTTGGTACAAACTACGTTCATAATTTTGAAAACGTGTTGTTAGCAAGTGCCGACTCTTATAACGTAGTGATTACATACTCTTTGCCACAGTGGTCAAATTGTACATTTTGAAGCAAAAAGTTAGAGCAAGATATACCTACTTTGCAGGCGCATAACAACTAAAAGCTGGAATTATTTAACACGACTTAAAAAGGAGCTTACCACTTAAAAAAAATAAAACCCGAAATGCTAATGCCCTTTATGGAGATTTTTTCAAGGTTGTTACAGGCAATTTCATGCAAAAAAATCATTAGGATTTAGTGAATGGGCGACTGCCGGCATCCGAAAAAGCAGGCACACTTTATTCATTATATGAGAAAAAATGTAGTTTCATACGATATGTCAAAGTCAAAAAAAATTATTCACTATTTTTATAAATGTTTACTTAATGAACGTCAAAGCTGTTAGTTTCACAATTAATAGATTATGCGATTATGCGAGAGAAGCTAACAAAGAAACTCCACATTTATTCTTTTCAAAACAGGGTTTTCAACTTAATGTTACTACACTAGATACAAGTTTTTTAACCGCGTCGGTGGTAACTCTAATATATCTTGAGGAATCTTATTGTAGAACCGTATGTTAACTAGTATATTCAAAATAATTTAGGGCCGTCTGCCACAAAGCAAAATGAGAGCATATAAAATCCAAAATCCTTAAATCTAGCACAGAGGAAATCTAGTAATAAATCTAAAACAATTTGGACTATTATAAATAAGGAAACAGGTAAATCCAAATCA
The DNA here is from genome assembly GCA_963969515.1 of Yponomeuta evonymella. NCBI lineage: Eukaryota > Metazoa > Arthropoda > Insecta > Lepidoptera > Yponomeutidae > Yponomeuta > Yponomeuta evonymella. The sequence goes on along the minus strand of OZ018361.1, from coordinate 29,423 downwards.
GGAGACCGCGAAAATAGGTGATAAATTAAAAACTTCAAATGAAAACATAGCAGAGGCTTTTGAATAGTTCTTTACAAATATTCCAATTATAACGACAGCTCGTTTAGACTCTTCTCCTACTCTTACTGAACGTATTTTGAAAGAACATGTCCCCCCCATGCATTCACGATTTTTCGTTTAACTACTTTGAAACCCATACCGTGATTAAAACGTTTAAGAAGCCAAATCTTAAAAAAACTGAAGACTTATGGGGTATGTCAGTAACAGTAGTTAGCTCAATAATCTATGTCCTTTTATTTTATTTTTTTTTCATTTTTTTTTTTTTTTTTTTTTTTTTTTTTCATTTTCAAATCACAAACCCCATTTAGCCAGAATTTTTAACAAATGCTTAGATCAGGGTACATTCTCTGACCTAATGAAATGTAGTAGGCTAGTTTCTTTATTTAAAATTGGTGATAAGCAAGATTCCACAAATTTCAGACCAGTCACGGTTCTACCCGTTTTGAGGAAAATATTCGAGAAGATAGTCCTAGGTCAATTACTTGCTCATTTCAATAACTATCAACTTCTCCATGTGTCGCGGAGTACCGCGAACTCGACCTAATGAAAACGATAGTAAGTAACAGCCCCATCTGGACATGTTACTGGATCTGAGACAAACACCAAAGTGGATCTTCTTAAAAGCTGGAAAAGAGGACATGCTGTCATGAATGATTTTAAACATATGTTTATAAATCAATACTTGTTGAATTTGAGAGAAAGGTACAATAATTCGCATCGTCAACCCCGTGTGAAGGCGCACAAACAACCTCAAGTTGGCGATGTGGTTCAGGTGAAGGATGACACCAAAAGTAGAAGCAACTGGAAGGTTGGGAAAATAACATCTCTGATCAAAAGTTCAGATGGTCAGTACCGATCAGTAAAGATAAAATTCGGAAATTCTGAACTTATTCGCTCTGTCGGACATTTGTATCCATTAGAGGTAGATATAGACGATGCTGATGTTACTACACCACCGGAACATACTCCAAATATCAGTGTGACTCCTCAAGAAGTATCAGTGACCGAAGATACTTTGACTGTGCAACAAGAGCCTAATCGAAAACCTGTTCACATAGATGAGACTGTTGAGGAAGCAGTCGAATATCAAGGAGACACTGTTGAGATGGAAGTTGACGATCAACCTGAGCAGGACTCTCTTGGTGACTCACAGCCTTCCGCTGCTACTCATGAACATGTAGAAGGAGCACAAGAGGAGGTGACTGAAAAACCAGAAGAGTTTGAAGAGCTTAAGTCTAAAAGGGAAGCAGCTATTCGGGCAAGAGAAAAAATTGCCGAATGGACACGCCAGCTTGCCGCCTTGTTATAACTTGCTTTTGCCTTCGGGAGTGTCGCGGAGTACCGCGAACTCGACCTAATGAAAACGATAGTAAGTAAAGTACAACTATCATCTGTCAATCTTGTTTAATGCTGGCAACATTTAAATGTTTCTGAGCTATGTTTCTTTTTTACTTTGACAATTAGGCGATAGGGCGGGTAAAGTGGAGAGAGGAAGATTTCTGACTTTTCTGAGGAAAGTAAATTTATAAGTTTGGATGAGAGCTGTCTCCTCGCGCACGAGCCATGACCCTGTCGTGGCTGCGTGGCAAGACTCGACGGTTACCCTGGTGAGTTGATAATTCTTAATCAGATTATAACTTGAAAGTGGTGGTGACCGGGAGGCGAGATGTTCCCATTTATTTACATACTGGTTTCAGTGCATCCCAGATGGCCCCCCTGGGCTTGTGGATGGGTAGTTGAACACCAGTTGGTGGCTTGGGTTGGACTATAAGGGGAGGTAGGAGGTCCATCCACGGAACATAAAGGTTCCGCTGGCGCTCAGTGTTCATAAAGAAGGTAAACTTAGCCCTTCGAACATGAGCTTCAGAGAGTTGGTCAAGATCGTCGTAAGGCGGTCACTCTCTGGATCGCAAATGTAAATAATTAAACATGGAAATGACAGGGTCTGGATTTTGCCTCCGGGTCACCACTGCCACACTATTCATGATGTGTCGCGTTTACTTGCTTACACAATCCTTTACCCTCATATTATAGTGTGTATTTTAAGAGCGAGTTAAAGGCCGCGACATATTTTGATCCAGTATGTAACAAAATGGGAACATCTCGCCTCCCGGTCACCACCACTTTCAAGTTATAATCTGATTAAGAATTATCAACTCACCAGGGTAACCGTCGAGTCTTGCCACGCAGCCACGACAGGGTCATGGCTCGTGCGCGAGGAGACAGCTCTCATCCAAACTTATAAATTTACTTTCCTCAGAAAAGTCAGAAATCTTCCTCTCTCCACTTTACCCGCCCTATCGCCTAATTGTCAAAGTAAAAAAGAAACATAGCTCAGAAACATTTAAATGTTACCAGCATTAAACAAGATTGACAGATAATAGTTGTACTTTACTTACTATCGTTTTCATTAGGTCGAGTTCGCGGTACTCCGCGACACCATGATCAGCAATTCGGCTTCACGCAAGGGCGATCTACGACAGACACTGGCGTCATGTTAGTTAAACGAGGATTGCAGGGCAGGGATGCTATAGGCGTATTCTGTGAATTGTCGAAAGCATTTGATTGCGTAGACCATGAAACACTTCTCTTAAAATTAAAACACCACGGAATAAATGGGAACAGTCTAAAACTTTTGAGACCGTATTTAGAAGGGAGGATTCAAAAAGCTGACATAAATAGAATTAAATCATCAGGGTCAGAGGTTAAGATAGGAGTGCCACAGAGATCTATTTTAGGGCCGTTCATTTTCTTTGTATATGTAAATGATTTGCTGTTCATGGTTCGAAACATGTCAGAGATAGTATTATTTGCAGAGGACACGTCACGTATTTTCAAAATTAAGAGACAAGAAAATGACCTCGACGACGATACAAACGATGTATAAAGTTTACTACGCCAAATGTCAAAGTAGTTGACAGCAGCGTTGTATTGGGGAATGACAAACTAGAACTTGTAGAAGAAACTGTATTTCTAGGTATCACAACTGATGCAAATGAAGATATACTGAAGATATAATAAGCTTGCCTGAAGCGCGGTTCAAAAAATGTATAATGCGCACTTTATGCAAAAGGGCTACTAGCATAGGGCTATAGCATTAAGGATTATTTCGATGACAAAGATGTGTGGAATTAAAGCCAGTTCAATGCATCAAGGTACCTACTAGGTTTTAGTATGACATGTAAACTCTGTTAAAGTAAGGAATATGTTTGAAAAGACTAAGTTTGGAGTTTTTTTTTGTCCGTTTTTTCTCCAAGTGATCTAGACTTTGAAACGGACACCTAGTTTTTCTTGTAACGTTCAATAAGTCACATTTTCTGTGTTACTTTGAATAAAATTTTTTGACTTGACGTGACTGTTTGTAACTCGGTTTGAACCCGGCTTACATAGATTTTTGGGATTCGGTTTGTGGTACCTAAAGGGAAAGACTTAATGAGGGCTTTTCAATGACAGCTGTCAGTTGAGTTTCATTAAAAAAATAGATGGCGCTGCACGGAGAACAAATGTAATGATGCGTTTTAAATGTTGTGCATCGTTAATACTCTGTGATAATCTAAACATCTCTCCTCTCGTCAACGAAACTAGCGTGACAGAGACCACAGAGAAGGTACAGTGATGTCATGTCAATTTTGACATATTATGTTACGTCAGCACCATCTATCGGTAACTTGCGGTACTGTATTTTTTTTTAATGACCCTTCGAAAAGTCCTCATTAAGCTGTTTTTACTATTTAAGCTGGGTTTGAGGAGTGTGTTAGAGGAATCATTTTTTTTATAAGTAAAAAGTTAGTATAAAAAAACTACAATAACAAAAATTGGATAAATATTTTCCATCATCGCATATAAAATCAAATTCAAAAAAGCGCTCTACTTACGCCGGCATTATCAATAATTGTTTAATGTTAATCTTAGTTAAACATATACAAATGAGTAAAATTAATAACATCATACCTACCTACCTACGACGGGTCGTAGGTAATAGGCAGCTACCTACTTAAAAATTCTGTGTTCACCTCAGAGCATTCGAGATATCTGTGGTATTCACCGTCTAGTGACCGTGAATACAGAATTTTACAGAAGTACGGGCGAAGTGGCCTTATCCAAAGCATTGTGCTTTGCTTTGCACTGTTCGGCTCGCTTGCCTTAGCGGTCGCGGTCGTCGTGATGAGAATACTCGACGATCTGTGTTTCGATCGGTGTGCTCTGCTCTGGGTACAGGGCCGCTGCCGAGTTGTATTGATTGCTCGCTGCGAGTAGGGTCATAGGGTGTGTTTGTTGGCAACACTGACAATTGTCATCCATCAATCACTCAGATGAAAGTCACAGAGAATATAATCACATGAAAGTGTTATCAACCTTCGGGCTGTCTGATAAGTATAATCTGTGATGCGGCAGAATGGCAGACGCTCTTTACTTACTTACTCTTTGACTTAGTCTGTGCCGGTACATCTCAGGGGGTGCGCAGGCGCAGCCCGCTGTTTTTTGTTTTGTTATTGTAGTGGTGAGTTCGCCAACGCTATGTGGGCTCTGCTGCTACTGGTAGCGGGTGTGGTGGCGGACGAGTGGGCGGCGCTGCGGCTGTGGGAGGCGCCCGCGGCCTTCGGCGTGGACAGCGGCGCGCTGCTGGGCGGCGCGGGCCGCGAGCCGGCGGCGGCGGGGCCGGGCCAGGTCGGCTGGCGGCTGCGCGCGCGGCTGGACGTGGCGCCGGCGTGGCGCGACCCGCGGGACCCGCAGCACGTGCTGCTGCGCATGCGCGTGAGTGACCCTCGACCCGGATGCCCGGCTTATCGCTGCCGCGCGACCAATAGAATCACCCCACAGCGTCATGTAATGAAACTTTGCTTTTTTGTTTAGAACCATTTTTTATATCATGAATCCAGAACTGAAGGCACATTTTTACTTTCATAGGTATATGACCAAACAAAGTATTTGCATTAAGTAGGACTGATCAAACAGCACAAATTCGGTTAAATAGCACAAAAAGAGACTTGAATTTTGCTCCTACCCATCATTTGTGCCTTGTGTACTCACTAGCATTTGGTTCATCAATTAATTTTAATGATAGTTTATTAGCAATCAATTGCTTTCATGTCTAGCAGATAGCATCCCAGCTAGCTACCCCACTTAGCTACCCAGTTACTAAGGTTGCTTCCATAGTCAAACCAAGCAATTGGTTTAGTGGGACTTATTGTAGCAAGTGTGTGACATGGTCTTTTATTAATAAATACAATAAAAAAAAAGCAATAGGTAACTAATCTGAAAATCAACTGTAAGAGCTGTACATACATTTAGACCCTCTTACGATGGTAAAAAGTTATATTGAGTAACGTTTGGAATAAGAACATTCAGCATACAAAAACATTCTTATTTCAAACTTGTTAAGTAGGTATGTAAGTAAATAAAATCCCAGTGCAATCTCTTTACCTAGCTGTCTATGTAGGTGAGAATGAATTAATGACAAAAAAATTAATAATGGAGTCAGATTTGGCTCACTGACCAATTAAGTTAACACAGTCATAGTTTTTATGATGGTTAACAAAGGAAAAGTTGTGTTGTATTTACCTCTACCTTTAGTGTAATATGTACCAAGTTTGGGGCCAGGACAATTCTGTTCATGTTATTATCATACACAAAACTGAGTTTGGTGCAGTACAGTGCAGCGTGTTGCAGCTGGAGGAGCCACAGCTGGATGTGGGCGGGGGCGGCGGGGCCGGCGGGGGGGTGTCGTGGCGAGCGGCGGGCGCGGGGCCGTGGGGCGGCGCGGGCGCGGGCGGCGCGTGGCTGGTGCGCTGGGAGCGCGGGCAAGTGCGCGCCCTGTACGCGCCGCGCGCCGACCCGCCGCAGCTAAACGACTATCGCCGCGCGATCGCCAGCCTCTTCCAGGTATGCTCCGGCCAGATATGCATCTACTTGCTCGTGTAAAACTTAAAAACCTCAGTATGCACTGTAATTTCAGTTCCAACTGGAGGCGGGCGAGCGGAACGAGACGGACGCGAGCGGCTCGTGCCTGGTGCGGTACGAGGAGCGCGCTCGCAACGTGTTGCGCAAGCGCAAGCGCGAGTGCGAGTGGCGCGGCCACACTAGCGCGGCGGCGCCCCGCGCGCCGCTGCACTCCGAGCGCGTGCAACGCGTTACGCTGCAAGAAGGCATGTCTTTTTCTCTTGTAGTAACTTCTGTTTAGCTCACGATCTTAGGCCCTTATCTTGGATCTTGTACCTATGTATCAAATGTATAAACATAATTTGATAAATGTCTTCTTTTGTGAGCTAAATGTAATTTGTTTTAGACTCAGATGAATAAAACCTTCTTATGACTTAAGCTAGTTTACTAGTACCTAGACTAAAAAAAATATCATGTGCAGTCACAGGCATGGACAGCAACCTTTACGCGCGTGCAATTACTCTATGTTGCATGTTACTTTGCAAATAAATTTACATTTATTGTGGGTTGATCTGCTGTAGACTACCTACTTTACTGTGCAAGGGACGGCGGGTAACTAAAAGACTGTCAAACTCTGCACATATGTTTGTGCTCATTTCAAGTTCAACTGTATAGTTAAACCTACGTCATCTACAATGCTTGAATTGTATGCAGATGAAAATCGTTTTCTTCAGTATTTGAATGGGATTTTAGGCACATCCATTAGAAGTTGTAGTTAGTTGCAGTCTAGTGTAGTAGTGTCCAGTTCAAATTAAAGATGAGTAACATATTTGTTTATTGACACTTTCACATTCATACATGTTGGCTATTCTAGGGTTATTTCATCACTGCGTGAATACAGGAAAAATACTTTTAAAGAAAAATTTACATGATTATATTATTTTTGTTGCACTAACCCATGCTGAGGACAATTTTAAAAACCTATTTAGAGGCTAAAAATTCCACCCATGCCGAGACTTGAACCCGCGACCTCTGGCTCACCGTAGTTAGGTTTTTAAAATGTACATGATATTGTGTAAAGCGCTAGCACAGCAAAATACAATGAGTGCGGTGGTAGACCGTTTAGTATTGATAAAATTAGAACGCTCCCAATAATCAAAAGTAATAAATAACTTCCACACAACACAATCACTTGTCCTGGGCGCCAGACTAGGATACCCTGTGATGTGCTAATCAGGCAAGGACATCACGAACATAAAAAAAACTGACGCCATTTGTACAAATGTACGGCGGACCCCAGTGGGAATCGAATCCACGACCTCCGGCATCATTAGGCCGCTATAGTCGCTAGACCAATGAGGCAGTCAAAGTTTATGGATTCTCATTTTTTTATGTTTGACACAAATTGACTGCATAAAGTTTACGAAGAGTGAGTGTTTCAGGCATGTTTCAGGTGTTGCGTTAGGTGTTTCAATAAACGTACTAAACCATGATTTTTAGGGTTCCGTAGTCAACAAGGAACCCTTGTAGTTTCTCCATATTTGTCAGTTTGTTCGTTCGTATGTAGGTATGCGGCTTAGCACAGAGACGACAAGCACTAGCAAGCTGAAATTTGTACTTCATTTGAAGAATACGTTATGGGTGTAACCACCATGTAAACACTACTAACTCATTTGTTAAATTGGTAGAAAAAACAATAATGTTTCAGGGGGCGGGCTCGAGGAGCTGGTTTGGGACGAAGAGCACTACGCGGCGCGCGGGGGAGAGGGGCTGCGGCTGCGCGCCTGGCAGCGCCTCGCCGCGCTGCCGGCGGGGGCGGGGGCGGGGGCGGGGGCGGGGGGGGAGGCGCCGCTGCGCGTCGACACGCTGCAGCACGCGCTGGCGGCGGCGGCGGCGCGGGGGGAGGAGCTGCAGGAGCTAGCGCTGCCGCTGCAGGCCGACGAGCCCGACCGGGAGGTTTGTGTCGTACTGACTATACGAAAGGTGCAAAACGATTCTACATGAAAATACCTTTTAGTCGATCGTGTTACCGTTCTGTAGTGAGAAACGTGACGGTCGCAGGAGGAGGAAGAGTCTGAGGCGGATCTGGAGCGGCTGCCGGAGCGACTGGCGGGCGCGGCGGCGGCGGGCGGCGGCGGCGGCGCGGCGGCGGCGGCGGCGCTGCTGGCCGCGCTGCCCGCGCTGCGCCGCGCGTCGTCCGCGCGCCTCGCCGCGCTGCTGCAGCGGGCCGACCGGCTCGACGCGCTGTGAGTCCGCACACCATTCGCGTGCCGAACGGGGGCTCACCCGTGCACCTAAATGTGATGCGGTTCGTTCTGTGCAGCGCGGAGACGGCGGAGGCGCTGGCGCTGGCGGGCGGGCGCGGGGGGCACGCGGCGGCGCGCGCGGCGCTGCGGGCGGCGGGGGGGGAGCCGCACGCCGCCGCCGCGCGCTACCTGCTGGCGCTGCCGCGCGCCGCGCCGCCGCCCGAGGTCAGCGGCCGACTGAACGAAAACTAACTTTGAAAATAACACCAAAATATACATTAAGTAAAAAATTACAACTGACTAAATACACACACACAAATACACACATAAATACGCAGAAAGAATTTAAACGAATATGACCTTTAAATTCGAGTCGGTAGGTACATGCAGGTTTTGTAGAAGTATAATTTGAAGAAGTATAACATGTACGTACCGACTTCAAATTTAAAGTTCATTTTTGTTTAAGTTGTTTCTGTGTTTTTAATGCTGTAGTCGGTTGTTATTTTTTATTAAAAAAAAATATTTCTCGATTTTTGTGAATAACATCACTATGACTCCACCAAATTGTGTTTTCCGAGAGGAAATGCACGAATCATTGTAAAAGACACCCAAATCGCCTCAAGTGCGTCTTTAAAATTTGAGAGTTCCCTCGATTTCTCCAGGGTCACATCATTAGATCCAGATCACCTGTGAAGTCTATATACCCTTTCAAAAAAAAAAAGAATTTTCTAAATCCGTCCAGGCGTCTTCGAGTAATCGGGAAACTTACGTAAAAAATTAAAAAAGTCCGAATAATTAAGAACCTCCGTTTTTGAAGTCGGTTCGGTGACCTTATAGCAAAAAAAAATTGCGAACAATTTGTACAGTGAGTAGTGGTATTTATCTCTAAAAGATACGGTTTTCTCGTACTTAAGTGAAAGTGAACTACATTTATTGACAAAAACACACTTTGTAGGTACATAAATATAGACATAAGCTTACAGAATTAAAACTTTTTTCTTTTATAAAAAGGTTACAACATAAAGGTGCTGTTTTCTGGTGTGTACAACAAAGAATATCTATCTTAAATAATAAAATCGAGAGTCCTCTTTTAATTGAAAAATTCACCTCAGTTCTTAAAAGAAAATCTGATATTTAAATAGGTAATCCAATTATAGATATCAATTATCCAAATCCAAACACATTATATAAAGAAATGTTTGCCACGATATCGAATGAATTCGAACAGCTATTAATTTAAAAAAAAATCAAGGTTTTGGTTTTTCAAAGTAGGCAACTTCTGGTAAACGTAGAAGACTGTATGAAATGTTTGAAGAAAAACAATGAAATCAGGATCAGGCCTTTTAACGTATTTGTTGACGATTATTTCAAAACATTCAAAAAAACCCTCTGGTTCTATTGTAAATTTCTTAGTAATTCAGAATAGGAGGTTTTCTTTTTCTTTTTAAGAAAAAAAAGTAATTTCCAAGAACTCTGTAGATGGCGCTGAACTGACTACGTTACTAGCCGTGCGATCCGATTTGCGACTGTGAGCGGAGCGATCATGGGCAAATCGGAACGCACTACAGATTGTTCATGTACTCGCGCGTCTTTGATAGCCGTTCCGAAATGGACGTCAATGGATATTGTGATAACGTGAATGGATATTGTGATAACGTGAATGGATCAAGTCGGAACGATATTTATTTTTTGATGTGACACTGACATAAGTATGTAAGTTTTGTTTAATGATCTAAAAATTACATCCAAATGAAATACTCAACAAATTATGTGACGTTCCGTTCCTTGCAGTAACATACCAAATTCAGCGCCATCTATGCAGTGACTAGGAAATAATAAAAAAAAAATCCCTCATTCTAAGAGATTTCATGGAGGCGTAATCGAATAAAATTAAAACAATTTTGGAAGTGGCTAACAAGTCAGGAAAACAAGATTCCGTGTTGAAGGCAGGTTAGAGAGAAGATAATTAACTCAACTGACGAAATCGCTAAAACATAAAAAAATTTAAAAACAAAATTCATCCCATCTGCCGAAGAACCGATATTCGATGGGGTGCAACGATTCTCGAGTGAAGACCATGAACTGGGAAACGTACGATGCCCGCCAGCTCACTGGACCGATGATCTGAGGCGGTTTGTTGTCAGTGGCTGGATGATGATGACCGAGGACAGAAGGGAGTGGCGTGACTTGGAGAGGCCTATGTCTAGCAGTGGACGAATACAGACTGATTGAGTGATTGATTGAAACATCTGCTGACTGAGGGGAAGATATCTATTAGAAGTTATAGTAAATACAATCGGGGTTTTCCGTTTTCTGCTTTTAAGCTTTCGATTGGTTAGACTATTAAAGGCTCCTTTTTAAGTTAAACAGATAGGTACTTGGTGTTACTAAAAAATCTTTAGGTCTTCTTCGAACGTTATTAGCAAACAGTGCAGAAAGTTGATAGGAGTTTCCCAAGTTTTATACTGATCCGATTAGACACTTCGGAATTGTTAAAATGGGGACCGTTACGGAGCAGAGTAAAACGCAGTACTTATCTCTAATAGAAAATTTTCGTAATGTAAATCTCGCCACCTACTGATTAAATCAGCCGTCCAATTTAACGCCTACAAAGTTTATTATTATTGTTGGCTCAGGGTCTTATACGGTGATTAAAGTAAAGCAAGTGGACTGCAAACTTGTAGCATAGGCTTAGTTTAATCGAAAATTTAAGAATATAAATATATGTGTATCGACTCGTTGCCGTTGGTAAGATGAAGTGAAGTGCCGCGGCACTCCGTCGCGCGTCGAACCTACAAGTGGTACGGTCGGGTTTGGCCTACGGGGTACGGGACGCCCTTCTGACGTGAGGCCTAAATAATAATTAAAATTATATACAATAATTGTATAAAAATAACAATCGTATTAAAATAATACAGTTATTATTTCAATTTAATATTCGTTCTTCATTAGAGCTATACCTTCTCTCAACGACCTATGTATTGAAAATGAAGACATTAATTTGTTCTATTTAAACTACGCGCAACAGTCACTTCTCTTGATATACGAGATACATTAATGCGTGCAGGACGAGGTGGTGTCCGACGTGCTCCGCCTGGCCGAGCACGCGCGGGACGAGGACGTGCGCCGCGCCGCGCTGCTCGCCGCCGTCCGCCTCGCGAGCGCCGCGCCGCCGCCCGCCGCCGCCCGCGCGCGAGCGCTCGCCGACGCCGCGCTGCTCCGCTGCGAGCCCGGCGACGAGCCTTGCCGCGCCGCAGCCGCGCGCGCGCTCTGCGCCGCGCCCGACGCCGAGCCCGACCTGCTGCTGCGCCTGGCCGAGGCCGGCGGCGGCGCCGCGCCGCCCGCGCTGATCGCGCTGCAGACGCTCGCCGAGAGCCGGCCCGCGCTCCTGCTGCCCGCGCACATGCGCCGCCTGCAGCGCCTCGCGCTCGCGCCGGTCGCGCCGCAGTCGCCCGACGCGCGCGTCGCCGCGCTCGACGCGCTGCTCACGGCCGCCGCCGCACACGCGCACGCCGTCGGCGCCGCGCTGCTGCCGCTGCCGCTGCCGGAGGTGGCGCGCGCGCTCGCCGCCGAGCCCGAGCTGCTGCGCTTCGTGTGGCGACGGTGCGCCGCGCTGGCCGAGCGGTACCCGGCGGCGGCGCGGCACGCGGCCGAGACGCGGCGCGCGCTGCGGGACCCGCGCCTGCTGGCTCCGCCCGGGGGCAGCGGCGCGATGCGACGCGCCGCGGGCCGCGGGCCGGCCGGCTCGGCGGCGCTGCTGGACAGCGCGCAGTCGGCGGCGCACGGTGCGCTGCGCGGCGGCGCGGTGCGACTGCTGGCGACGGGGTCGGACGCGAACGCGGCGCCGCACGAGCTGTTCGCGCTGCGCGTGTGGGCGCGGGGTCTGCACTCGCTGGCGGGGGACGGCGGGGAGGGGGACGAGGAGGAGCCGGCGGCCGGGCTGGAGACGAGCGCGGGCGGGGCGTGGGGCGGGGAGGCCACGCTGTTCCGCGGGCGGGGTGAGCTGCTGGGCGCGCTGTGGTCGGGCGCGGGCAGCGAGCCGACTCCGGTGGCGCGCGCGCTGCTGCCGCTGTGGGCGGCGGCCGACCGCGTGCCGCTGAGCTGCGGCGCGGCGGCGCGGCGCGACTCGGGCGCGGCGACGGCCCTGGCGCTGGACGCGCACGCTACGGTGTCGCTGTGGTCGCGCACGGCGCGGGCGGGCGCGGCGCTGCGCGCGGGGGGCGCGGCGCGCGCGGGGCTGCGGCTGGCGGGGGGCGCGGGCCCGCGGCTGGCGGGCGCGGCGCAGCTGGAGGCCGAGCCGCGGCTGGCGCTGTCGGCGGACCTGGACTTCTACTCGGCGCCGACGCTGTGCGTGCGCGCCGCGATACCGGAGTACGAGTGGCGGTGAGTGTCTCGCGTCGCGCCCGGCGTGCGGCCCGAGCGTGTGAGTCCGATTGACCGCGCGTCCGCTGTTGCAGCCGCAACGTGACGCTGCGGCGCGGCGCGGCGCGGCTGGAGCGGCGCGCGACGTGGCGCGAGGCGGCGCGCTCGCTGGCGCTGGACCGCGACAACGACGCCGCCTGCCGCCGCCTGCCGCCGCCCGACGATGACTGATCGAGCGAACCAAAGACCTACATTCGTATTAAAGAATCTCAAAATAATCAAATTTGTAATCTGTATTTCATTTCATTCAGTTTTTGCCTGCATAACTATAAATATATAAAGCGTTAGTAAAAATCGTGAAGCAATGATGTCTATCACGCTGTTTGGCCTTCCTAAATCACTCGTTCATCTTATTGAATGTATTACCTATTTCTTTCCCTTTTTTGTTAAACTCAGACTAAAACTGAATGAAACAAACGACCTATTTCTAATCATCAAATAGTCTAACCAAAACTAGTTCATAAAATAAGTTTATTAATGAAATTTATACAAATATTTACACATTTTTACTCTAGTGTTTCATTGCTTCATTAGCTACCATACATCCGAACAAGAATGAGATGTGACGAGGGAAAGAACAGCTTTAGTATGACTCTTCGGCGATTCATAAAGGAGTATGCCCAATAACACCTACTATTACTACCTACTATTGAAATAGTTGTGACTACTTGTGACCAGGAAAATACGATAATAAAAAAAAAACAAAAAAAAAAAATTGTTTTAATCGTAATTTTTTTTTATTTTTTTTTTCTCGCTCAGACCATAGTGTGGGGTATCGTTGGATTGGTCATTTAAAAATATTGTGAGTGAAAGAATACCAATTTTCGATTTTTGTCCGAGTAGGGCGTCCCACCAAGTGGGGCATGGCGATGGGACCACGGTTAAGAGAGGCAATCTCCTGGCTAAATGGTCCATTGTAGAAACGTGAGAAAATCAGCGTAGTAGCACACATAATGAACTTAAAAGGGAAATTATCACGGCTAATTGGGCTTCACAAGTAAATAAATGAGTAGAAAATCCATTGAAAATTACTTTCATGAAGTTGTTAGTACTGTAAGGCAGGTATAAAACCCCTTCTTTTACGGAACCCTACACATGCACTTGGCCGGTTTTTGAACTATTCGACCGCTAGCCGCCGTCAAGACACTTCCAAGAACGTTCCCAGTTTTCATATTTCATGTCTTTTTTTTTTTTTTTTTTTTTTTTTTTTTTTTTTTTTTTTTTTTTTTTTTTTTTTTTTTGCCGCGATAGCGCCAGAAAATTCAAAGTTTGGCAAAGCAATAGATACTACTATAATAGATACCGAATATCTTTGGTAAGGCAATAGATACCGAAAATCTTTGGTGGGATCACTACTAAGCAATAGGTGGCGTTGTTAATTTCTATATGGCGGTATGGTTGTGCCTCGTACGAGGCTATAAACTTTAGTGCCGAAAAATATAACGACTACGTCGAGGTTAGGTTAGGTTAGGTTAGGTTAGGTTAGGTTAGGTTAGGTTTTTTTTTTTTTTTTTTTTTTTTTTTTTTTTGAATAAGGTACCGCCACCATTAATTTCGTGGCGACCTTTGAGTCATTATTTATAAAATTGTCATTAGATAATATATAAAATCAAATTTATGCAATTTTAAATATTTGTCTTATGATAAAAAAGAAAGTTAAGATTAAATGTATACAATGCAATAAAAAGAAAAATTAAAACAGTCCTTAATAAAATATTAAAACTATACAGTTTAAAATACTTGTCCTATTATAAAATTTAAAATTATATGTATACAGTAAAAATGTCTTAGTCTTAAAATTATAGTAAATTAAAAAAGTTTTCCTTTTTCTTTCTCTTATCCCCTCTTTCTCTTTTTTTCTTTTGTGTCTCTTTTTCTTTTGTGTCTCTTTTTTCTTTTTGTCTCTTTATTCTTTTCTCTTTTTTTTTTTTTTTTTTTTTTTTTTTTTTTTTTTTTTTTTTTTTTTTTTTTTAAATAACTTACTGTTTTAATTAAAATAAAAACTGCGTGCCCCGACGCCTTGTCTCTGACTATTCCTAAGAGTAGTGACAAGCAAGGCGCCGGGGCTAACATAAAATCATAAGCATAAAATGTATATAATGTTAATTTAAAAATATCTAAGTGTACAATAAGTTGATACAAAGTAAAAAAAAATAAAAGACAAAACTGTTGGACCATTTTTAATCCCGGCCCCCGTTTGCTTTAGAGGCCGCGCGCGTCACCCCCAGGGCGAAGGGCAGGAAGACCTCTCGACTTTTGGAGTCGGCCATAAAGGCGGCGAATGCCTCGCACCTCACCGCTGCTCCCAGGAGTATCTCGCAATCGGCCCGAGCAGCTCCAAAACGGGGGCACTCCTCCAGCAGGTGCTCCAGCGTTTCGGGAGTCACGTCATCACAGATGCAGGACGGACTCCCCGCGAGCTTGAACCTGTGGAGGTACGCTCGAAAGCCGCCGTGCCCCGTCAGGAGCTGCGCCTTGGCATTGCACATGGTGAATTTGCCAAGGACTTTGTGGGCCGATGCGACGTCCGGGAAGAACAGCGAGGTGACGCGGCCTGTGGCAGACTCGCTGTAGCGGGCCTGCCACTTTGCCACTGTCTCCCGTCTCACCTGCAGTTTTGCATGTGAGACGGGATACAGGTCGTAGGCTGCCGCGTCTTTGCGAGACAACGCCGCCCTCTTGGCCAACTCGTCGGCGCGCTCGTTGCCGGGGATCCCGACGTGGGCCTTGATCCAGAAAAACCGGATCAGGCCCCCGTTATTCTGTATTTCCCCCAGCTGGCCATGAATTTTCACGGCCAGCTGGTGTGTGGGCGAGGGGTTCCTGAGCAACTCCAGAGCAGATCTGGAGTCGCTCAGGACGCTCGCCCTGATGGGACCGGGACCCCCGGCCACGAGGTCGAGAGCCTTGGAGATCGCCACCATCTCCGCTTGGAAGACGGAGGCGAATCCCTCCAGCCTGAACCCCCTGGTGCGGACCTCAACGCCGTCCCTCCACAGGGTGACTGCACCCCCCACCTTGCCCTCGATCTTGCTGCCGTCCGTATAGGCCCGGGCCCAATCGTCGGGCACCTTGCTGAGCTCCTCCGCGCTGGCCACCTCCTCGAACTCAACTGGAGTTCGTAGAGCGGGGTGTGCCAGCGCGAACGGGCTGCAGCGGCGCTCGACCTCCCGGCCCGGCAGCGGGGCGAAGGGCCTCCCCCTCTTCAACTCATAAAGCTGAAGGGCCTCCTCGGCCCTAAGGTCGAGGGGGAGGATCCTCGCCAAGAGAACGGCGGCAGTGTAGGAGGTGGTGCGGTGGGCCTTAGCGATGCGGATCGCGAAGGCCCTGGTCACCCTGTCGAGTAAGGCCCTGACCCCCGCTCGCTGCGCGACAGGCGCCCAGACGTTAGCCGCATAGAGGATGGTAGGTTCGATGACGGTAGTGTAGAGCAGCCGGACGATATCGGCATTTAAGCCCCATGTCGCCCTGGCCGCCCTAGACACCATCTGGAACCTAGCCATAGCTTTGCCGCAGACCCTGTTGAGGTGGCTAAGAAAGTTGAGGTTCTTGTCGATCGTCAGACCCAACACAGTGATCTCGTCCGAGAACGCGATGTCCTCCCCCCCAAGCTTCAGCTTGGGTGGGTTAACATCGCGCTTCCTGGTGACCACCATGGCTTGGGTCTTCCGAGCGGCGAACCTCATCTTAGCCGCCTCTCCCCACTCGTACACGGCGTCCAGCGCGGCATTGAGGATATCCTCGAGCTCACCCACAGTCTGCGCCGCGGCGATAATCAAAATATCGTCCGCGAACGCCTGCAGGTGAGCCCGAAGGTCCCCACCGCGCCGGAGCAAAGGGTCGAGTAACAGGTTCCACAGCAAGGGACCGCACGTCGAGCCTTGGATGCAACCTTTCGAAGTAGGTCTGTCTACTTGTGCCCCCGCATACCTGACTGTGACCTGTCTTTCGCTCAGGTAGCTGCACAGAAGTTGGTAGACAGACTGGTCGCATCCAGTGGCCAGGATCTGGTGTTTTATTCCAGGCCACCACGCATTGTCGAATGCCCCCTCGATATCGAGGGAGACGACTCCGACAATGCGTTTTTGCCCGACGTGATCTCTTATGAGCTGTACAGCGTCATACAAAGCGTCCTCGGTGCTGCGCTGCGGCATAAAGCCATATTGGCGCAGGCTCAGTCCTCCGCCCACCCCGAGCTGCCAGAGAAGCCTCCCGGCCATCATCTTCTCCAGGATCTTCCCCAGGACTGACAGTAGCCCGATTGGCCTGTATGATTTCGGCTGCGAGTAGTCATCTCTGCTGGGCTTAGGCAGGATTTTGACTACCGCAGCCTTCCAGTCCTTAGGGAAGTATCCCAGAGAAAGGCAGGCGTTCATCAGGGCGACAAATACATCATTTCTCGCCCTGATGGCCGCACTGCAGATGTCGGCCGTGAGGCCGTCCCCCCCGGGCGCCTTTTTAGGGTGGATGCCCTTCAAGACGCCCGAGAGCTCGTGCTGGGAGAAGGGAATAAACTCCCGCGGCTTGGACCTGGCTTCATCCTCCATGCGGGCGACTGCCTGCCTGACACGGGCATGAGTTTCCGACTCGGACTGAAGATCGTCAGCTGGGAAGAATGTATCCGCTATGAGGGCGGTGGAGCCGACGGCATCCAGGGCGCGTCCATCCGCGCCGCTGAGGAGGGTATCTTCCCTCCTACGAGCGGCGCATCTTAGCACCCTGTAGATGCCGTCCCACACGCTCTCATGCTCCTGCTTGGTGCAGAATTCCACCCAGCTGGCGGTCTTGGCCGCCTCAATGGCGGCCTTATAGTCCTCCTTGGCCACCAAATACTCCGCGACCACCCCGTCCCTTCGGCGGCTGCTGGCGTGCCGGATTCGACCCCTCAACGTAATGAGCTTGCGCTTCTTGAGCTGCAGCTCAGGGCCCCACCAAATCACCCGTTTGGGCGCCTTTGGTGGGGCCAGAAGAGGGATCGAATCCTCGCACGCGCCGTGAATCGCCGCGGTGTACCTACCAATGGCCTCCTCAAGACCGCCGGGCGTCTCGATAGCCTCGATTTCCTCGACCGTCCAGTCTCCCAGACGATCGACGAATGAGGCCCGAAAAATATCCCAGTCGGCCTTCCCGGCGTGGTAACGCCTGGTGGACCCGCAGGCTCTGTCCGGCTCCGTCTCGGGCCCCACCCCCACCTCGAACGTTATCGCCCGATGATCGGGAGCGGAGGGGATGAGGTCCGGACGGACCATCCAGCTCCTCACTCGATGGAAGAGCGCCGACGTGGCGAGGGTTACATCCACGATGCTTGTGAACAATTTGTCCCCCCGCCAGATGTAGAACGTCGGCGCTCCTCCCTCGTTGAGAACCTGCAGATCCACCTGGGCTGCGAACTCGGAGAACAGAGTTCCCCTCTGGTCCTCGCGCTCGCAGCCCCACCAAAGGCTTTTGGCGTTAATATCCCCGCCGAGAAGGACCGCCCTGGTGCCCATGCGGTCCATGAAGGCCTGGATGTCTCGAAGGTAGGGGCTAAGGTCGCGGTCTCCCTCGAGGTACACCGAGACCAGGCCGATCTTCTGCCGGTCCCATTCCACCACCACCGCCACGACGTTCTCCGTGACTGTGGTGGCGTCCTGGACGACAGAGAGGGCCGGGTCGAGCACTAGGATAGCCGACTTGACCGGTTTGTCCCTAGTGGCCATCTTTTGTATACAAGTATACCGGGTGTCCACTCGGCCCGCCGATCCAGTGTAAGGTTCCTGGATCAGTACGGCCGAGTAGCCACCCTCGATGGCCACTTGGATCGCCTCGTGGAACGCGGCGCGGCAACGACCAATGTTGATTTGCATCAACCGGATCGCGCCCCGCCGCGCCCCAGGAGGTCCTCCCACGGGACCCCGGCCACTGTCGGCCACCCCAGCACCCAGTGCACCCCGAGACTGTAAGGGTGCCAAGGTGCCCGTATCAGCAGTATTTTATTGCCTGTCGCGCTATGCTGTCCCAGCGAAGACGCTCGGGACAATCCGCGGCGAATGCAGGGTGCGCGGAGTCTGCCCCTGACACCTTGGTGCAGTGACAGCAGCGCGGGTCTCCAGCTCGCGCCGACGGGGGACAGTCCCTGGTTTGGTGCTCCCCGCTGCACCGGCCACACCTGGCATCGGCACGACAAACTCGTGCCGTGTGCCCGTAGCCCATGCAGCGGTAACACTGCACCAATGGGGACTGGTCCACCGCCAGCACGACCTGGTACCCCAGCCTTATCCTCGCCCCCTCCATGCGCCGCCAGATCTCGGGGGTCACCTCTAAAACAACGTTGCAATGCGCACCATTCCTACCGTTGGTGCGTCTAAGAACTCGGGCATCGTCCCTGGTAAAGGCGACGCCCGCCATCAAGTCCCTGTTCTGGGACTCGATGGCGGCCATCACCTGTTCGTCAGGGACGTCTCTCGCGACACCGACGAGGCGAATTAAGGGTCGCTTGTCGGCGGGCTCGGTGACTGTAAAGAGGCCACCGGCCCCCGACAGCTTCTTTTTGAAGACTTCTCTGCCCTCGTCGGTGTCGCAGGAGAGCAGCACCTTACTATTTTTCAGCTTCCTCACCGCGCTGACCCCGATCCCAAGGGCGATGACGTCGACCTTTCCCTTAATCTCGGCAATCGTGGCCTCCGCGGTCTTGTTGGGATCGGTCGACGCCACCACCACTGAGTGGCGCGGCGAGGAAGCTACCTGAGCGTAAGATCGGAATGGGACCCGATCTCGCTGCGGCAGCCGCGGGACAGCGGCGGTGGCGGGGCAGTTGTTGGGGCGGGGAGGGGCCGGGGCGGGGGCCCGCGCGGGCGGCTCCGCGAGCGGCGCGGGCTGCTGCCTGTCGAGCCGCTCGCGAAGCCCACGGAACTCCCCCCTCACCTCCTCCGCCCACTCCGCATCCGGTTTCGAGTTAACACCCCCCGCCAAACCGCCGAATTCTGTTTTAATGCCCTCGCACCGCTCCGCCAGCGCCTCGATCCCCTTGGTGAGGGACTGGAGCGCCGCCGGAGTCGGTGCGGCCTCCTTGTCCCGCAGCTCCCCGATCACGTCGAACGAGATCAGGTCCCGTGCCGCCTGGACATCCTTTTTGATGTCCCCCAAGTCCCTAGCTATTGCGGGCAGCACCGACCCCGCGGCCAGCTTTTCCAGGCTGGCGGCGTGGGCCTCCTCCCGTCGGGCCACGTCCTCGGCGAAACTCGCCCTGGCGGCCTCCATCTTCAGGCAGAGAGTTTGCCTGGACTCGCTCAGCCGCAGTACCATTTGGTACAAGTCGCCGAGCGAGCCCACGACAAACTCGCGGGTCTCCCGCTTTAAGTTGCCCGAAGACTCCAGCCTCTCCTTAGCCGCCAGCATGACGTCGTTGGCCATCCTTGGGAGATTGGCCAGTGCGCCAGTCATCGATCCTCCCAAGGACGGCCTACCGGTCTGCGGCGAAAGAGGGGCCGGTGAGACGCCGCCAGGAGCGACTGCCTCAACCCCCGGATCAGCCCTTGTATCCAGGGGTGATGCGGGACGCGGTGCGGCGTTGGCGGAAATGGGCTCCGCGGACCCGGTCCCCTCGGATGGGGCCTTTTTGATGTTAATTGCCTTTATTGGCGGGGTCCCGCGGAGCCCCTTGGTGGGTACCCGCAACAGGGCACCCCCGGTAGGTGGTCGGCTCCTGGCCTCCGTCGTGGCGGCAGATTTGCGCGGCCTGGTGTCCATGTTCGAAATTTTTAGGGGCCGGTTGGTCAGTAGAGCGTAAAGAAAAGGATTTAAACTTCCAAGATTAAAAACAGATTAGACGGCGTCAGTCGGTAATACTTAAAAGCTAGTGCAATAGGGCAAAGAGTCAATTGTAAAAACTTAAAGCTAGTGCAAAAAGGCAATGTCCAGAATAAAACTTAAGCTAGTGCAATACGGCTGTGTCAATTTATAAACGTGATTTTACCAAATGTTGAAAATTAGTCTGCGAATAAATGTCAAGGATAAAATTATAAAATTAAAAGATGGTAAATTAAAATGTAAATATGTCAATAATAAGATGGTAAGTTAAAATGTAAATATGTCAATTGATTATAATAGAGTTAAAGTAAAATACAATTTGATTTCATCAGCAATAAAAGACAATAGTCAATCAATTTCAATTCGCCTATATACAAGATGCCGATGATGGTTATAAAATGAAATAAATTTTAAATTTTTAAATTTTTGTCAAATTTTAAATTTCAAATTTAAACCGATAAAACTTAATTATTTGGTGCTCGTTGGCGACCCTAACAAAGAAAACCGCACCTCGCTGCGGCTTTTCGTTGCGGAGCTATTCAAGTTCGAAGAAAACAAAGATGGCCGACAAAATGGCGGCCTTTATTTGATTTCGTTGTAGCTCGGCAACCCGAGGCCGCAGCAGCACCGAGTTTGGGCTCGGGAGGATCGGCTTCCCGTAAGGAACGCGAATTTAATGTTTTCTAATTTTAACAATTTGTCTCTACATAGAGTCTTTTAAAGGTTGCAGTACATAGGCCTCAGCACAATGCCCAAAACCGCACTCTTGTAGGACCACCAGGAGCTGAGATATTTAAATTTGTAATAAAACAAGATGGCTGCCAAGATGGCGCTCTAAATTCTAGCTTGCCAACCGGTGGTCGTAGAGCAGTCGAGTTTGGGCTCAATCGATGCGTCTAGAGGAGGGGACTGCGTTTCCGCAATCAGTTTATTTTTATAAGCCTTGAGTAAAAACAAATTTAACAAAAAGCGCAAAAAGAAGATGTTTTCGAGGATTTCTCGGGAACCACTGCCTGTAGGAGCTGGCCGTAAACGGGTGATGTGCTGTGTTGAGCTCTGGCGTCAAATGGCTTATGCTGTTTCAGCCGCGTGTGCTCCCTTCCGGTAGCACGTGCCACGTGGCTTCCTTACTTCCTTCGATAACTCTAAATTGGCTCGGCCGAAAAATCTAAATTTTTGCACTGACGTATATTGAGTTGCGATGAATACTATAGACACTTAAAATTGATAGGTTGTCGCTTTAGTTTTTATGTTATAAATATAAATTACTTTTAAAAATTTTTATTTTACAGTTTTTAAGCTCTAGCTCCGGCCTCGGTGAAGATAGAGAGGTGATCTGACCTGCGTTGAGCTGGATATTTTGCCGCGCATCCAACGGTGCCTCACTCCTCAGCGGGAGACAGCGGGTTCCTCGAACACGTGCCACGTGGTGTTTGTTTTTCTTGGCTGCCGCCGCCGAATCCGTGGCTGGAGGATGGAGTGGAATGGCTCATTCGATGGGGAAAAATGAGGCGCTCCAGGTGGTGTTAAAAAATTGGTGGGGTATCGCGACAAAAACGAAGTTATCGCCGAAAAACTGTCACTTTTTTTGTGTAAAAAACAGTTTTTTCCACTTCACAGCTTTGTTGGAGTCTGTAGGTCAGAACTTTTTTAATCACTGGGTAGCCGACACTTTTACGCACGATTTGATATATGGCACGTTGTTGTATCTCAAGAAAATACCGGTCAAAAGAATTTTTTTGCGCGGAGCTGAGGGCAAATGATGCGTTCCGGGTCGTCTCAGAACGAGCACTTAGGTTAGGTTAGGTTAGGTTAGGTTAGGTTAGGTTAGGTTAGGTTAGGTTAGGTTAGGTTAGGTTAGGTTAGGTTAGGTTAGGTTAGGTTTTTTTTTTTTTTTTCTTGTACTCTGTTAGCAGAGTCATTGTTATTGTTTTGAGAGAGTGGTTTACATTTATATAGTTTGCCTTGTTTGGGTTGTCAGGTGGTTGATTTAGTGCGACTTTGCTATTTGATACAAAGCGCGTTTTACATAAGAATTTGTTGGTAGTTAGTTTATGAGATAACTTAGAAGATTAGTTAGAAGTTGGAGTGGTAAGTGAAAAAGGAGTTAAGTTAGTTAGAGAAATTAAGATTATGAAGAGAGAATGAGTGTATATATATAATTTTTTTTTTTTTTTTTTTTTTTTTTACATTTACTTATTTGTTATATTCTTTGATATTATTTACAATTGTTGTTATTAAGTGTTCAAATGATGAAATTGCTCCTTCTTTGGCAAGAAGGGCCGAGATTGTGTAGGGTTCATTTATGTTTAAGTAGGTACAGGTTTGCTCATGTGTGAGCCTCTCTGCACAGAACCGGGGGCACTCGCGCAGCAGGTGGTCCGTCGTTTGGACGGTGTGCGCGTCGCAGTTGCACTTGTCGGTCGCGGATATCTTAAACCGATGAAGGTAATGTCGGTGATATCCGTGACCGGTGAGCACCTGTGTTAGTTGGAAGGAATGCCCCACGGCTTTATATAGCTCTTGAATGTGAGATAAGTCTGGGAGCCAACCTCGCGTGTAGGCCCCCTTGGATGAGTTAATATACCTGTCATTGTGTATATGTCTGTTTAGAGCTTTAGTGTTCTTTTTGACGTAGCTGATAGGGAACTTTGTGTAAATTGGAGCTCGATGTGAGGAGGCAGCACTCTTAGCGGCCTCGTCCGCTGCTTCATTTCCAGCAAGGCCAGCATGTGCCTTCACCCACACGAACTCCACAGAACCAGAGTGTAGCCGCAAATGGTTGTGTATATTAGTGACAAACGAGTTGGTGGATTCTTTGTTCTCAAGCTCCTGTAAGGCCGAGTGACTGTCCGATAGGATGGTGACAGCAGGTATCGCGTTGTCGTATACCCACATGACGGCCCGTTCGATGGCGAGCAGCTCCGCCTGAAAGACGGTGCAGCTGTCATGTAGTTTCAGTTTCCGGATGATAGGTGAACTGTTGGGATTTTGAATGACATAAGCTGCACCGACCTTTCCGCTGTCCAGCTTACTGCCATCGGTGTAGATGCGGATCCGTTCAGGCGGGCATAAGTCGTCAATCTCCTGCTCAGTGTACACCTTGCTGAACTCTATTGCTGTCCATTCAGCCGGATGTGGTAGATCTTGGGGGGGTGTTGGTCGCTGCAGTTCGATATCCGAAGGAAGGTATGGGCAGTGTCCCGAAAGCTTAGTACGCTCAGTAACACACACCTCCTTAACCTTCAGATCCAAGGGCGTGAACTGAGCCAGAGCAATTGCTGCGTTAGTGGAGATGGTACGAAAGCCTTTTATTGTTTTAATAGCAAAGCCACGTTGCAGGGAAAGCAGTTTATTATGCACTTTTTTGAACTTTACAGCATCGCCCCATATGCCAGCTGCGTAAGTAACTATTGGCTGTATAACTTGATTGTAAATGGTGGAGATATTTTCACTGTGAACGCCCCAAGTGGGGCGCACGAATTTGCAAAGGGTCCGGTAGATCTTGAGTGCTTTACAGGTGACGTATTCTGCATGTTTAACAAAAGTTAGATTTTGATCCAGTATTAAGCCGAGGAGTTTAATTTCAGGTACGAATGTTAAAAGTTGACCGCGGTGAATGATTTTAGCTTTGCGTGCACTTGGGGTAAATCCGATGAGCTGCGTTTTGGAAGGTCCAAACGCCAGCTTAGCGTCCTCCCCCCAGGATGTTATAGTTTCTAGGGCGCTATTCGCAACACTCTCCAGCTCTGGTATATTATCTGCAGTGCACACGAGGAGGACATCATCCGCGTATGCCTGCAGTCGGCAGCTGGGTGGAAGATCCGCCTCGAAGAGTTCGTCGAGAATGATGTTCCATAAGCTCGGTCCGCAGACTGAGCCCTGGACACATCCTCGGGTCGTAATTTTAGATGAGGTTGCGTCTGCGTAGTTTAAAGTGACCTGTCTATTTTCCAGATAGTTTCTTATGAGGCAATACAGATTTTTGGGGCAGTTCACAGCCTGGAGTCGCTGAAGGAGTTTTGGCCACCATGCGTTATCAAACGCCCCTTTGATGTCCAAAGACACTGCAGCTACAAGCTTCCTGTCATCACGGGCGGCTTTTATGGTCGATACTGCGTGGTTCAGGGCGTCAACTGTAGAAGTCTGTGCTTTGAAGCCGTACTGATTGGGATTATGGTGTCCGGTAACATTTAAGTGGTGGGTTAATCTCCTAGTGACCAGTTTCTCCATTAGTTTCCCGAACACACTGATTAGTCCAATAGGTCGGTAGGCTGACGCATCCGTGTAGGAATCCTTGTTTGGCTTGGGGACCGTTATTGCCTGAGCCATTTTCCAGCAAGTCGGAAAGAATGCCAAAACTAAGCAACGATTTATGAGTCGGGTAATGAGTTCCGAGTAGGTGGAGCAAAACTGTGAAATAATGTCCGCGGTAAGATGGTCTGGTCCGGGTGCCTTATTTGGGTTCATACTCTGAGCACAGGATATTATTTCAGTCGCTACAAATGGTGTGTCATCCGGGGTGTCAGGGGTGAGTTTACTAAGTTCTCTGGTTATTCTATGGGATTCTGTGGTGTCAGGTGTGTCGTCGTTGTAAAATTTTTGAAGAAGGCGTTCTGCTGTGTCTACGCTGTCAGTACTATGTACACCGTCGAAGGTCAGTGTAGTCGCCGGTTTAGGTGGAGGTGCACGACTAAGAAGTCTATTTGTGAGCGACCATACATTCTCCTTGTGTTGAAGAGAGCAGAACTCGCGAAAGTTTGTGGTTGAGGCCCTTTTGATGGCTTCCGCATAGGCAGCTTTTGCTTCGGCTCTTTCCTGTAGAATGGTTTCTAGCGGTTGGCCAGTGCGTGCCATTCTCTGAATGCGATGGTGAAGGCGGATGACTGTCTGTTTTAGTTCCTCCAGCTCCTCACTCCACCATGGATTGTATTTATCTCTGTTAAGTTTTCTCGGTAGGACTTTGTTGCAGGTTTTCTGAATAGTGTTTGTTAGGGTTTTTACAAATTTATCTATGTCATCCGGATTTAACGATTCTATGTCGGTCTGTAACAGGTTGGTGTGTTCGATGTTATGTTGAAGTTTCTCAGTGAAAAGTTCCCAGTTAGCGTTTTTGGTGGAGTAGAGGAATGTCGATTTCTTTTTAGCCTTTGTGACCTCTGACTGGTCACAAAGCAGCGTAAACTCAATAGCACGATGGTCCGATGATGGGCATGCGTCAAGCTTGACCTGCCAGTCGTCAATCAGGGGAACCAGAGAGTCGGATACCATAGTGAGGTCGATGATAGAGGTCCTTCGAACGCCATGTGTGACAGTTTCGAATGTAGGGATCGTACCCGAGTTGCACAAGACTAAGCCGTTCGAGGTGATTAAATTGACAACAGCGTTGCCCCTGCGGCTCGCGGATGGCGACCCCCATAGAGGATGCCAGCCATTGAAATCACCCCCAACAACGACGTCAGTGTCATAGTGGCTCTGTAGAAGAAGGTCAAGCTTTGAAATTGTGTTTGATTCGTCTGAGTCTGGCTCA
This sequence comes from Yponomeuta evonymella, assembly GCA_963969515.1. Taxonomy (NCBI): domain Eukaryota; kingdom Metazoa; phylum Arthropoda; class Insecta; order Lepidoptera; family Yponomeutidae; genus Yponomeuta; species Yponomeuta evonymella. The sequence continues at coordinate 3,497 of OZ018361.1, read as the reverse complement.
ACGTAAACGGAAGCAATAATTATTTTACGCTGTCTAATGTTTAATTGAATAGCGCTTAAGTTGGAGGAAGAATGTTCTGTCAGGCCTAGAGCGGCTCCGAGACCAGCCCTGACCACTATGCAAGCTTTGACGCGGGCTCCATTCGAGACTTGAAAGACTTCATAGCCTGGGATGTTACGGACTGTATTATTATCTTTGTTAGTATAGGGCTCTGTAATGAGGGCAATTGGATAATCGTGCTTAACGAAAAACTGTATGAACTCGTGGTGCCACGCGTAAGAGCGGCCCACGTTACACTGGAGAAATTTAATGTTGTTTGGGTTGGAGGTAGATGGAAGTGGTGCGAAGTTACTCCCCATAGTCTGTGCGTGAACGGACAGCATTGTTCATGCTGATGAATCGGGGGCACGTAATAGACGTGGCGCTGTGGGCAGTATCTTTGCCGGAGACGTTTCGTTTTTCGTGGTGGGCATTGCAGTTGAAGCAGGAGAGTTTGGAGGGGTCATCCTTAACCGGGCATTCCTTATATGCGTGTTGAGTTGAGGAGCAGTGGGAGCAAGTGGAGGCGGTCTCCTTACACCATTTCTTTGTGTGACCGTATTGTAGACACCGATAACACTGCAGAACCGGGACGTAGTTCTCGACGTGGACCCTCTGGTGGTCCACATTGAGCTTACCAGCATCAATGATGGACCGCCAGAGAGCAGGGCTGACGGTGTAAGCAGCGTTGTAGAGCTTTGGGTTCCTGTTTCCGCGCTTGAACTTCAGCTGGAGGTCCTCAGGTGTGTTATTCTTGACACAGTCATTTTGGGTTCGGAGAATGGTGGTGAGGGTCTCAGGTGTGATATCTCCATTTACTCCTTTTATCATAATCATCGGTTGAAGTTTTTTAGAGGGTTCTGCTTCGATCTCCGATGAGGGGCTTATTTTGTCAAGGGTCACCTGCATGTGTTCCGGTTTGTTGAACTCTACTCTAAGTTTATTGTGGGAAACTGGTTTGACATTGAGGGGGGCGAAATTGGTGTCACGGAAGGTAATGCTCTTCTGCCATGCAGAGATAGTTTCGGAGCTGTTAGTGGCGTGTTTAGCAGACACGATGATGGACGGCTTGTAGGGAGGCGGGCGGAGTTGGACCGACGACACCGAGGGAGTCGAGGCGACCTTGGCGTATGATGGCTGACCTGTAGCAGCAGCAGGAGGCGGCGGAGGTGCTTGAATGATCGGCGTGGGCAACTTAATTGCCTTCATTTCCTCCCTGATGCACTCTCTGATGGTCGCCTTGATTTCCTCGGCGTTAGTAGGGGTGGCAGATGGTATAGGGGAATGAGTCACGATCCGCTCGATTTTCTCGACGCTAGCGAGGATTTCAGACTTGATTTCCTTCTTGAGGTTCCCCGAGCGACCAACAGCATCCCGGATAACCCCAAGAAGGGCACCGATCTCCCCTCCCGAGTCCCTATTGGCTTGCGGCACCGGGGCGGTCGTTGCAAAAGCGGGCATTATAGCGGAGACAAGGTCTTGGGAGCCATATCTAAGCGGGGGCATCGAACCAGAGGAGTCCATATCGTCGCTCGTCCTCAGACAGGATGTCGAGCCAACCGGTGACCTCAGCATTTCGATAGAACGGCGTCAACAGCTAAAAATGTAGTTTTAACTTCTCCAGAAAAGACCTCGAGGTAAAGGTATCGACCAAGGGTCGGTGGGGCGGGGCGGCGGGGTGGGTGGCGGGCAAAAATCGGGGGTGTCCCGCTATGGAAGCGGTGGTGTTTGAGACGAAAACGGGTGAGTTCGGAAAAGATATGGGGTTTAAAAGGGAAAAAATTGAGAAAATTATGTGTTTTTAGTGAATTACTCGAAAAATACTGAATCTAATACTATTCTGCTTTCAGGGGCGGACAGCTGGGAGTGAGACGCTTTCAACGAGGTGCGGCACGAGCAGGTAAGTGGAATTTTCAGAATTACTTTTTCGTTGTTAGGTTAGGTTAGGTTAGGTTAGGTTAGGTTAGGTTAGGTTAGGTTAGGTTAGGTTAGGTTAGGTTAGGTTAGGTTAGGTTAGGTTAGGTTAGGTTAGGTTAGGTTAGGTTAGGTTAGGTTAGGTTAGGTTAGGTTAGGTTAGGTTAGGTTAGGTTAGGTTAGGTTAGGTTAGGTTAGGTTAGGTTAGGTTAGGTTAGGTTAGGTTAGGTTAGGTTAGGTTAGGTTAGTTAGGTTAGGTTAGGTTTAGGTTAGGTAGGTAGGTAGGTTAGGTTAGGTTAGGTTAGGTTAGGTTAGGTTAGGTTAGGTTAGGTAGGTTAGGTTAGGTTAGGTTGTAGGTTAGGTTAGTTAGGTTAGGTTAGGTTAGGTTAGGTTAGTTAGGTTAGGTTAGGTTAGGTTAGGTTAGGTTAGGTTAGGTTAGGTTAGGTTAGGTTAGGTTAGTTTAGGTTAGGTTAGGTTAGGTTAGGTTAGGTTAGTTAGGTTAGGTTAGGTTAGGTTAGGTAGGTTAGGTTAGGTTAGGTTAGGATTAGGTTAGGTTAGGTTAGGTTAGTTAGTTAGGTTAGGTTAGGTTAGGTTAGGTTAGGTTAGGTTAGGTAACGTATAGTTAGGTTAGGTTAGGTTAGGTTAGGTTAGGTTAGGTTAGGTTCAGGTTAGGTTAGGTTAGTTAGGTTAGGTTAGTTAGGTTAGGTAGGTTAGGGTTAGGTTAGGTTAGGTTAGGTTAGGTTAGGTTAGGTTAGGTTAGGTTAGGTTAGGTTAGTTTAGGTTAGGTTAGGTTAGGTTAGGTTAGGTTAGGGTTAGGTTAGGTTAGGTTAGGTTAGGTTAGGTTAGGTTAGGTTAGGTTAGTTAGGTTAGGTTAGGTTAGGTTAGTTTAGGTTAGGTTAGGTTAGGCTTAGGTTAGGTTAGGTAAGTTAGGTTAGGTTAGGTTAGGTTAGGTTAGGTTAGGTTAGGTTAGGTGTTAGGTTAGGTTAGGTTAGGTGTAGGTTAGGTTAGGTTAGGTTAGGTTAGGTTAGGTTAGGTTAGGTTAGGTTAGGTTAGGTTTAGGTTAGGTTAGGTTAGGTCTAGGTTAGGTTAGGTTAGGTTAGGTTAGGTTAGGCTTAGGTTAGGGTTAGGTTAGTTAGGTTAGGTTAGGTTAGAGGTTAGGTTAGGTTAGGTTAGGTTAGGTTAGGTTAGGTTAGGTTAGGTTAGGTTAGGTTAGGTTAGGTTAGGTTAGGTTAGGTTAGGTTAGGTTAGTTAGGTAGGTTAGGTAGGTTAGGCTTAGGAGTTAGGTTAGGTTAGTTAGGTTAGGTTAGGGTTAGGTTAGGTTAGGTTAGGTTAGGTAGGTTAGGTTAGTTAGTGTAGGTAGGTTAGGTTAGGTAGGTTAGGTTAGGTTAGGTTAGGTTAGGTTAGATTAGGTTAGGTTAGGTTAGGTTAGGTTAGGTTGGTTGTTAGGTTAGGATTAGGTTAGGTTAGGTTAGGGTTTAGGCTTAGGTTAGGTCTAGGTATTCGGTTAGGTTAGGTTAGGCTCTAGGCTTAGGTTAGGGGCTGGT